>CM066041.1:26775878-29319148 GCA_033557465.1 Ichthyophis bannanicus | reverse complement strand
AAAAAGGGACTGTTACTTCTGGAGAGATATCTGCAACTGTGAGTATATACTTCTGGTATTTTCTAAAAGGAATTCTTTGTATTAAAGCTAATTAATCTGTGAACCCACTATTTTTGTTAAATCATCAGGGCCTAGTAGCTGCAGTTTAAGTTTCAATTTAAAAACAGAGGAGAACTTTCTGGTTACATTTCATACCCAGCAGAGAGCTTGTAGTTTAAATTTAATAGTCACTCATGGCCAATACACAGCAAAGTACTTTTAGTTTAAATTTAAAACACAGAAGAGAGCTTTCTGGTTACCGTACATTTCATACCCAGCAGAGAGCTTGTAGTTTAAATTTCATAAGAAGTTAGAGCCTAGCAGCAGCTAAGAGCTATAATTTAAATCAAATCAGAATATAGCTTACCTCAGCAGCACAAGACAGGGTACTGTGTAGCAGCCCTCTTTTAATAAGTGTTATTTCCCTACCCCTGGGATAATCGTAGCTTTATAGGTACTTACACATCTTAAAAGGCAGGAGGTCTCTCAGGTGAAGCTCATTACCCAAATCAATCCATACACGAAGGACCTGAGATTAGTTAAGATTAAGGTGAACAAGGTATATTACACTTATTAGGTACAGTTTTATTAGTATATATATACTTAGCTACCCTTAGTAAGTAAAGAACTTATATCTAAACACAACTTAAAACTAATATGCAGACAGCATTCCAGCAGCGGGATGGGGGCTTTCCAGTCTTTTTGCATTGAGTGTCACATGTACGATTTTCTCCCATTTGGTGAGAGGTCTTAACGTGTGCACTATGTGCAAGGAGCTCTTTGCTCTCAGGGAACGAGTCCGATCTCTAGAGCTAAAGAAGCAGACTTGGAAAGCATAAGACAGACAGAGAGGTACAGAGACGAACCTACAGGGATATAGTCCTGAAGTCCCACCTCCAGTCTGGGCAGCATCCCTGTTGCCATGGAGGAGAGAGGTCACGTGACAGGAGAGCATCACCCTGGTGTGGCAGGAAGTGATCCTGTAACTAGGACCTGTCCTCCAGGTGATGTAAACCCTCTCGCACCGAGGAAGTTTCTCCATGTCCATGTGACCATGAGGGAAGGGTTAGGACAGCCGTTATAGTTGGTGATTCGATCAATAGGCATGTAGATAGATGGGTTGATGGTGGACGTGAGGATCGCCTGGTAACATGTCTGCCTGGTGCAAAGGTAGCGGACCTCACGCGCCACCTAGATAGGTCTTAGATTGTGCTGGGAGGAGTCTGCTGTCTTGGTACATGTTGTGTCACCAAGCCTCGTAGGGAGAGACTCAGTGAGTGCCCTAGGCCGTCGCCTAGGGTGTTTTGAGTCACCTTGTTGCTACTTCTTTTTAAGACAGAGAGTCAGACAGTCAAGGTGATAAAGTAAAGTGGGGTTTATTCCCGTTCCCCGGCGAATATCAATGCTTGGAATACAAAAGCAGAACTTCAACAAAACACAGCTTGAGCATATTTCGCCTCTCTTGTTCCTTGCACAGAGAGGTCTAACGCAAAGAGGTTATTTCATCATTCAGACAAATTGTACAATCCATTGGCTCCTGGTCAATGTAATTATTACTGCTTGTATCTTGGTTTATACTTGGCTGGTAGCTGACGCAGCCAGGCTCACTCATATAACAAGTGGTAGCTTCCACTGGTCGGGGGAGGGTAAACTTTCCCGCTCTCGCCAGGCACCTGCTCTAACTCGGGATTTTAAAAACCTCTTCTTTAATCAGTTCTCTTATAGCCAGTCTCTCTTGGCTCTCCAACTTTGAAGTTTGAACCCTTTCCCAGGTTAAAACATTGCTGCCAATAATGACTATAAAAACACCCAGTTTCAATTCCTTCCCCCATGTAATGTTTTATCTTCTTTACCTTATCTCGTTTGCAGGCATCAGCTGTGGGGTTTTTCTCTCGTGGCAAAGTTCTAGCCTCGTGTAGCAAGTTTTCCTCCGAGGTTTGTAAAAACTCTCGGGGCTAGTTGTTCCACTTCCTGCCTTCCAGGAAATCCTCCTGGGGGCTGTCTTGCCAGTGGTACACTTCTCTAACGCTCCGTGGTAATTGCCTGGAGCTTTCCTCTGAGAGCTTTTTTGGACCTCCCAGACCTTCAATGCTTCCCTGGGATTAAACTTCTCACTGGAGCTTTGGAACCCTCTCTGCTTTCCGTGACTTGCCTGATTGCTGCTGAAACTCTAGCTGCATCGGAGTGGTCCACCTTCCCCTGCAGAGTCCTGCTTACTTGCTCTCAGGTATTTGTTCGGTCTCTCATCCTTCTTCCTGACGTTGTTTCTCAGCGCTGTTCTCAGGGCTGTTTCTCAGGGCTGTTCTGACTTCCTGGTTCTAACCAGGTCCCTTTGTACCTCCCCTCTCTGCACGTAACGTCTGCTCCTGGGGGCAGGTGCTGGTAATTAGAATCCTGGATTCTAACTGCGTCACTGTTGCAGACAGGAAAGTTCCGTTCTAACCCTTTCTTTCCTACCTGTGCTGATGGCACCGGGTGCTCAGCCCTTTTTAGCCATGCTGGATCTCTCTGCCTAGCCCATTTTGAGGTGAGTTCTATATTTTCACTAACCTCCATTGGCTCCACTGTATCACATATCCCCCCTCTTAAGACATTCCGGGATGTGGGACATTTGTACTCACAGCCCGGAATCCTCACAGGAATCTCACTCTCCCTGCCTGAACCTGCTGTTGAGCACTGAATTGTGGTGCCAGGAGTTCTCCTCCCGGTCCGCTTCTATTTCCCAACGCTTGCCACTGTCTCCAAGATTGCTAACTGCGGCCGTTCTCTCTCCTGCCAAGGCTTTAATATGTTGACGTGATAGGTTTGGCGACGACCGTATATCGTTCTCTACCACGTATGTACTGGACCTTTTTGCTGCACTACTTGTGTATGGGCCCTTCCACTGGGCCTCGAACTTGGCCCAGGGTCGGCAACCCTTACTACCACTTTGTCACCTATGGACAAGTGTCTCATCTTTTTTGCCCTTATCATAGTGCTTCTTTTGGCTGCGTTGACTACCCTGCCCATGTTTCTTCTGCAACTCGCGAAACCCTTTTCAGGCGGCTTCGGAGTTTTCGCCAGAAACTGGGGCACCCCTATTTCCCCTGCCTCGGGCTCAACCCACTGGTCTCGTTAGGATATCAAGGACCCCCCGTGGCTCCCGCCCTAACATCAACTCGTACGGAGATGTTCCTAATGAAGCTTGGATACGCTCCCCTACTGGCATATAGGGTAAATGGAAGTAAAATATCCCAGTCAGGCCATCTGCCCGTCCAGTGCCCTTCTTAAGAGCTGCTTAAGAGTCTGGTTAAAATGCTCGACCAGACCATTGGTCTGCGGATGGTAAGCCGAGGTTTTTATATGAAGGATGCCAAACGCATCCCATACCTGCGCTAGATGTTTGGAAACAAAATTGCTCCCCCTATCTGTCAGCATCTCCCTGGGGAACCCTACCTCGCAGAACAATTTAATCAATTCTGCGGCTATAAATCTGGCCGATATGTTTCCTTAGAGGTACCGCCCATGGGAATTTGTAGCACAGTCCATTATCACGAGGATATATTGATACCCTCTGGGGGTTTTCACCAATGGACCTACTATGTCCCATTGCCCATATACGATGAATGGGCTCGGTTATCATTGGGGTCTGTACTAGGGGAACTCCTGCTGGCCTGACAGCACTTACCTGCTGACAAGAGGGCACGCTTCACAAAAGCGCTTTGTCTCCCTGAAGACCCACGGCCAGTAGCACCGCTCTAGGATCTGGTCTATAGAGTGCCTTGAATCCCCTTATGCCCACCAACTGGGTGATCATGGAGCTAGTCGTAACACTACGGCCTTAAAGGTAGTGGGACCACTAGTTGTTTTCTAATTGCCCCGGGTGTGCGGGTTAGTGCTTTCCCTATATAGAATGTTCTCAGTCTAACAAGAACCTTGGGAGCACATCCCTACCTTTCTGGGCAAACTCAAAAGCGTGTTTAAGCACTGGGTCTGACCTCTGTTCTCCTGGAAATGATGGAAACTTCCTCACTAGGTCACTGGGTACCCAAGGTAAACCTTGCCTATCTGTTCCTCCAGCCCTCACCTGAGCCCGGTGGTGTCTTTCTTGGCGTTTATCGCCTTTACTTTTCTTATTCTCCTTAGAGGGGGTGCCCATTAATTCCTCATGATGGGGAAGCTCGCTTAGGCCCTCCTCTAGAACCTTATCCTCTCCTCCGGAAGGTTCACGTTCTGTACCTGTGGGATCAGAATTATCTGTGGGTGATTTACCCTGCACCTCCTCAGCCTTTGCTTGAGAGCGGGTGGACACCATACCTCCCTTTATTGGTTTTTCCTCCCCCATACCTTGGTAATAGAGTGCCATCCCTACCTAGCACAATATCATATGGTAGGTTAGGGACTACAACTATCCGTATCTCTTTCTGGGTACCTAAGGCCTTAATGTGTGTCTTGTATAGAGGATACTGGGTGGTTGCGCCGTGTACGCATTTTATGCTGGCTTGCTCATCTTGCTGACTCGGGGGAAAATCATTTTTGGCCTGTATGACGTCCCAGAACTGCCGGGAGACCATACTTTGATCGGCCCCCGAGTCTAGCAAGGCTTTGGCCGGTACCCCTTCCACCTCCACATCCAGGCGGAATCCCTGTGGTACCCGCTCATTACCCTCTGCTATCAAGGCTATGCGATTTGGGCAAAACCTTTTACATGCCCTACTTTACCACATTTAAAGCATGTTATACCATCATTAGAATTACTTCTTTTAAGCAAACATTTCTTTGTACAATATGTGTCAAATGGCGAACCCTCCTTTAACCTTGCAGGACTGGTACAGCCCAACTTCCAGTCAGCGCTTTTAGACATTCTTTTATTCAGCTCGGCTTCTAAAAACCGCTCAGTAAGCTGCGCTGCTTGTATGGAGGTTGTGCAGTCTTGCAGTGTTAAAAAGGCTTTGACATCTGAGGGCACTGCCTCACAATATTGCTCCAATACAATTTGATCAATTAAGCTATCCACGGTTTTACCCTCAGGCTCTAGCCATTTTAGGGCTAAACTGCGCACCCTATGGCACAGTGCTTTTGGCGTTTCGCCTACTTGTAACCTTGTGGATCTAACATTCTACGGTACACAGCTGGTGTTAAGCCTAGCCTATCTCGTACCGCTTTTTTAATTTCTAGGTACTCTGTTGCCAATGCGGCAGGCATCGCTCGATACGCTGCCTGAGCTTCTCCCTTTAGGGAGAGGCGGCGAGTCTAACCGCCCACTGCTCCTTAGGCCAATGTGCATGCAGAGCTACTCTTTCGAATGATTCTACAAAATCATCAAAATTGTCTCCATCTGACATATGTCCAAATGTCCATATCCCACACTGGGGTGGGCCTACCCCACTGAAGCCTTCTGGTGTCTTCTTTTCTTGTTGTTCTTCTAGTAGCGTTTTCACGAGGTCTGCCAGGGGCTTTTGCTGTGCCTGGAGAGCAGCCAGAGCCTGTTCTTGGCTCTGCTGAGCCAGCTCCCTCTGCTCTTCGAATTGGGCGCCATCCAGCATAGCACCTCCTGGGCATCCCATCGCTTAGCTGTTGCTGCAAAACACAAACACAAGAACACCAAGTGCGGTATCCTTGGGCAAAGGACTTTTTCTGCCCTTTTCACATTTATTATTCCCTTTTATTTTTCAAAGAGCACCCCTTCTCCCTCCGGATCCTCCCCAGCCTATGCCCATATACCTTTTACCTGGACTAGGTGGAGGGTCTCGCTTTGAGAAGGTACTTGTGCGCCATAGTCCACTCCGTTCCCTCTGGATTCCTTCCGGGCGTGGCAACTTCTGCTCCTCAGCTGGGCCTTGTGCACGTCCTGGTGGCTTGTTCCAGATTGAAAAATCCGCCCCAACTACGCCATTCCTGTCACCAAGCCTCGTAGGGAGAGACTCAGTCAGTGCCCTAGGCCGTCGCCTAGGGTGTTTTGAGTCACCTTGTTGCTACTTCTTTTTAAGACAGAGAGTCAGACAGTCAAGGTGATAAAGTAAAGTGGGGTTTATTCCCGTTCCCCGGCGAATATCAATGCTTGGAATACAAAAAGCAGAACTTAAACAAACACAGCTTGAGCATATTTCTTCTCTCTTGTTCCTTGCACAGAGAGGTCTAACGCAAAGAGGTTATTTCATCATTCAGACAAATTGTACAATCCATTGGCTCCTGGTCAATGTAAGTATTACTGCTTGTATCTTGGTTTATACTTGGCTGGTAGCTGACGCAGCCAGCTCACTCATATAACAAGTGGTAGCTTCACTGGTCGGGGGAGGTAAACTTTCCCCTCTCCCAGGAACTGCTCTAACTCGGGATTGTAAAAACCTCTTCTGTAATCAGTTCTCTTATAGCCAGTCTCTCTTGGCTCTCTCACTTGGAAGTTGGAACCCTTTCCCAGGTTAAAACCTTGCTGCCAATAATGACTATAAAAACACCCAGTTTCACTTCCTTCCCCAATGTAAGGTTTTATCTTCTTTACTTTATCTAGGTTGCAGGCATCAGCTGTGGGGTTTTTCTCTCGTGGCAAAGTTCTAGCCTCATGTAGCAAGTTCCTCCGAGGTTTGTAAAAACTCTCGGGCTAGTGTTCCACTTCCTGCCTTCCAGGAAATCCTCCTGGGGGCTGTCTTGCCAGTGGTACGCTTCTCTAACGCTCCTTGGTAATTGCCTGGAGCTTTCTCTGAGAGCTTTTGGACCTCCCAGACCTTCAATGCTTTCCCTGGGATTAAAAACTTCTCCTGGAGCTTTGGAACCCTCTCTGCTTCCGTGACTTGCCTGATTGCTGCTGGAAACTCTAGCTGCATCGAGTGTCCACCTTCCCCTGCAGAGTCCTGCTTACTTGCTCTCAGGTATTTGTTCTGTCTCTCAGCCTTCTTCCTGAAGTTGTTCTCAGCGCTGTTCTCAGGCTGTTCTCAGGGCTGTTCTGACTTCCTGGTTCTAACCAGGTCCCTTTGTACCCTCCCCTCTCTGCACGTAACGTCTGCTCCTGGGGGCAGGTGCTGGTAATTAGAATCCTGGATTCTAACTGCGTCACTGTTGCAGACAGGAAAGTTCCGTTCTAACCCTTTCTTTCCTACCTGTGCTGATGGCACCGGGTGCTCAGCCCTTTTTAGCCATGCTGGATCTCTCTGCCTAGCCCATTTTGAGGTGAGTTCTATATTTTCACTAACCTCCATTGGCTCCACTGTATCACAGTTGGTACCAATGACATAGGAAAATGTGGTAGGGAGGTTCTGGAGGCTAAATTTAGGCTTTTAGGTAGGAAGTTGAAATCCAGAAATTCCAGGGTAGCATTCTCCGAAATGCTTCCTGTTCCACGCGCAGGACCCAAAAGGCAGGCAGAGCTCCGGAGTCTCAATGCGTGGAGGAGACAATGGTGCAGAGATGAGGGTTTTGGATTTGTTAGGAACTGGGGAACATTCTGGGGAAAGGAGGGGCTCTTCCGAAGGGATGGGCTTCACCTTAACCGGGATGGAACCAGGCTGCTGGCATTAACCTTTAAAAAGAAGATAGAGCAGCTTTTAAACTAGATATTAGGGGAAAGCCGACAGTCGCCCAAGAGCGGATGGTTCGGAAGAATGTATCTTTGAAGGATACTACCAAAAGCAGAGAGGTTCCACAAAAGAGTAAACTAGCCCAAATGCCCTCAAGTATGGAGCAGACAGAGCTTAAAGATCCCAAATTACCCATGTCTAACAATAGCCAAATTAATATGAATAAAATACATTCTCTAAAATGCTTGTATGCAAATGCTAGAAGTCTAAAAAATAAGATGGGAGAGTTAGAATATATAGCATTAAATGAAAGGTTAGATATGATTGGAATATCAGAGACATGGTGGAAGGAGGACAACCAGTGGGACACTGTGATACCTGGGTACAAACTATATCGTAATGATAGAGCTGATCAAATTGGTGGAGGGGTTGCTCTCTATGTTAGAGAGGGCATTGAGTCAGAAAGGATTAAAGTTTTGCAGGAAACAAAATATGCTGTAGAATCTATATGGATTGAAAGTCCATGTAAAAGGGGGAAGGCAATAGCAGTGGGGGTGTACTTTCGACTGCCTGGCCAGAATGACCAAATGGATGATGAAATGTTCAAAGAAATCAAGGAAGCTAACAAAAGTTACAGCGCAGTAATAATAATGGGTGATTTCAACTACCCCGGTATTGACTGGGTCAGTGTCATGTCAGGACATGCTAGGGAGATAAAGTTCCTAGATGAAATAAATGACTGCTTCTTGGAGCAGCTGGTTCATGAACCGACCAGAGGGGAAGCCATTTTAGACCTAGTCCTTAGTGGAACACCAGATCTAGTGCAAGAGATAAGGTTGTTGGGGCCACTTGGCAATAGTGATCATAGCATGATCGCCTTTGATTTAATTAGTGGAGGAGGGATAGTAAGGAAATCCACAGTACTACCTTTTAACTTTCGAAAGGGAGACTATGATAAAATGAGGAAAACAGTTAAGAAAAAACTAAAAGGAGCAGTTGCAAAGGTTAAAGAGGTACATCAGGCTTGGCTGTTGTTGAAAAATACTATCTTGGAAACCCAGACCAGCTGTATTCCACGCTTTAAGAAAAGTGGAAGGAAGTCCAAAAAACTGTCAGCATGGTTTAAAGGTGAGGTCAGAGAGGCTGTTGTTGCCAAAAAAGCATCTTTCATGAAATGTAAAAAAGAGCCAAATGACGAAACCTGGAAACAGCACAAGCACTGGCAAGTCAAATGCAAGGCATTGATAAGGCAGGCAAAGGGAGAATTTGTGAAGAAGCTTGCTGCGGAAGCAAAAACGCGAAGTAAAGACCTTTTCAAGTACATTCGTAGCAAAAAACCTGTGAGAGAGTCAGTTGGTCCATTAGATGATAAAGGGATTAAAGGAGCACTAAGAGGCGACAAGGCGATAGCGGAGAGACTGAATGAATTCTTTGCTTCGGTCTTTACTGAGGAAGATGTAGGGATGTTACCCATGACTGAAGTGGTATTTAAAGGTGCGGAAGAATTGAAGGAAATATCGATACATCGGGAAGATGTATTACAACTGTTAGATAAGCTGAAGAGTAGCAAATCACCTGGGCCGGATGGTATACATCCAAGGGTGTTGAAAGAACTGAAATACGAGATTGCAGACCTGCTATTAATAATCTGTGAACTATCATTAAAATCATCTCTAATACATGAAGATTGGAGGATCGCCAATGTAACACCAATTTTTAAAAAGGGTTCCAGGGGTGATCCGGGAAACTACAGACCGGTGAGCCTGACGTCAGTACCGGGAAAAATGGTAGAAACCATCATAAAGAATAAAATTACTCAGCATGTAGATAGCCATGACCTAATGGGAGACAGCCAACATGGCTTTAGACAAGGAAGATCTTGTCTTACTAATCTGTTATGTTTTTTTGAAGGAGTGAATAATCAGGTGGACAAAGGTGAGTCGGTTGATATTGTGTATCTGGACTTTTAGAAAGCCTTTGACAAGGTCCCTCATGAGAGACTTTTGGCAAAATTAAAGAGTCATGGGATAGGAGGCAGTGCACTATTGTGGATCAGGAACTGGTTAAAAGATAGAAAGCAGAGGGTAGGGCTAAATGGCCAATTTTCCCAATGGAGAAAGGTGAATAGTGGTGTACCCCAGGGATCTGTGCTGGGTCCGCTGCTTTTTGACATATTCATAAATGACCTGGAAAGTGGAATAATGAGTGAGGTTATCAAATTTGCAGATGACACAAAACTATTTAAAGTTGTTAAAACCCAAGAGGATTGTGGAAAATTGCAAGAGGATCTTGATAAATTGGAAGACTGGGCATCAAAATGGCAGATGAAATTTAATGTGGACTAGTGCAAGGTTATTGCACCTAGGGAAGAACAACCCAAACTATGGTTACACGATGCAAGGTTCCACATTAGGAACTACCACCCAGGAAAAAGATTTAGGTGTCATTGTGGATACCATGTTAAAACCCTCGGCCCAGTGTGCAGCAGCGGCCAAGAGAGCAAATAGAATGCTAGGTATGATAAGGAAAGGAATGGAAAATAAAACAAAAGATATTGTAATGCCTCTATATCGTTCCATGGTGAGACCGCACCTTGAATATTGTGTGCAATTCTGGTCGCCGTATCTTAAAAAGGATATAGCGATTTTAGAAAAGGTTCAGAGAAGAGCCACCAAAATGGTAAAGGGGATGGAAGGATAATCCTATGAAGAAAGGCTAAAAAGGTTAGGGCTCTTTAACCTGGAAAAGAGACGGCTGAGGGGAGATATGATAGAAGTCTATAAATTAATGAACGGAGTGGAACGGGTAAACGTAGATCGATTTTTTACCTTATCAGAATATAGAAAGACTAGGGGACATGCAATGAAGTAACAGGGTAAACTATTTAAGACTAATAAAAGAAAATATTTTTTCACTCAACGTGTAATCAAACTCTGGAATTTGTTACCGGAGGATGTAGTAAAGGCTGTTAGTGTAGCTGGGTTTAAAAAAGGTTTGGACAAGTTCCTGGAGGAAAGGTCCATAAACCATTATTAAGAAGGGACCAAGGATATCAATGCTTGAACCAATACAAGCATTGTGGAACCTGTGTCCCTTGGGGAAACTGCTAGGTACATATGACCTAGATTGGCCACTGTTGGAAACAGAATACTGGGCTTGATGGACCTTGGTCTTACCCAGTATGGCATATCTTATGTTCTTATGATGAATCCACGGGGTAACCTCTGCGACCTTGACTGCGGTTGGTGTGGCCAGGAGAACTGTGTAAGGACCTTTCCAGGTAGAGCACAGTGGTTCACGTTTCCATTCCTTAATCCACACACGATCTCCTGGCTGGTGGGGGTGGAACGGCTCTGACAAAGAGAGAGGCAGTCGCTCTTGTATCCACCTGTTCAAAGACTGAAAAACAGATCCCAATGCCATTAGGTGTTGTCTCATAAGTTAATTACCTATCTACTCTAGGGTCTCCCTTAAGGCCCTGAACAATGACAATGGGTAGTGGTCGACCATACAGTACTTCATAAGGGAATATTCCCAGGGTCCGAGTTGGAGAGGACCGGACCAGGAGAAGGGCTATTGGCAAGGCCTGATCCCACTTAAGATGAGCTTCCTGACAGAGTTTAGACAACTGGAGCTTCAGAGTTCGGTTCATCCTTTCCACCTTTCCCGAACTCTGTGGGCAGTAAGTAGTATGAAGTTTCCAGGTGATCTGGAGGGCCTTAGAAAGGTCCTGAAGGCACTTAGCAACAAACACAGGGCCATTATCTGACCCTATAGTAAGAGGTAGACCAAATCTGGGAATGATCTCTTTCAGCAGGGCCCTGGTAACCTCTCGGGTGGTCTCTGTTCTACAGGGGTAGGCCTCAACCCATCCTGAAAATGTACACACTATCACCAGCAGATATCGATAACTCCTTACTTGGGGTAACTCGGTGAAATCCACTACAATATTCTCCATAGGGGCAGCCCCAACTGCCTGTATAGAAACGGGAGCTAAAGGCCCTTGGTGGGGGTTATTCTTGACACACTGGAGACAGCAATGTGCTGTGGATGCTGTCAATGCATGCAGATGTGGGACATAGAAATAAGACTAGAATGGTTTGCATGGAGGTCTTGCTTAAGTGGGTGGTCTCATGAAATCGCCGGACAAAAGCAGGTGCTAGACTCTCAGGGATAATATATCGGGGTGGATCTCCCAGTAACCACAACCACCCAGCAGTGGTAAGGGTAGCCCCTTCCTGAGTGAAGAAATCCATCTCTTTCTTGGCATAATGAGGGTCCCACTGTGACATAGGAATTGGAAACAGGGGAGCTTGAACACTTATTGGGACTGTTCCTCGCTGGGCTGCTAGCTTGGCCTCCCTATCTGCCCTGCGGTTACCCTGGATAATCAGAGTGTCTCCTTGCTGGTGTACCTTGCAGTGAACAACAGCCACCACTTTTGGTGCCCACACAGACTCTAGTAACTCCAAAATCTCCCTCCCATACTTTATAGATTTCCCGCTCAAATTCATAAGCCCCTTTTCTCTATAGAGGGCCCATGGGCATAGAGTGTAGTGAATGCATACTTAGAATCAGTGAAAATATTTGCCTTCAAACCTGCCACTAACTGGAGGGCTCGAGTAAGGGCTCAGCCTCCACAACAACCCCAGGAGTGACCACAGCATAACCGGCCCTCCGCTGTCCGTGTTCCACAAAACTGCTGCCATCGGTAAAGTACTGAACATCGGGAGAGGCCAGCGGTACATCCTTCAAATCTGGGCAGCTGGAATACACTTCATCCATAACCTGGATACAGTCATGTTCAGGTAGCCCAGGTGCTACAGGGAGTAGAGTAGCAGGCTTGAGTGTTTTTCACTATCTCCAAGTGAACCCGAGGATTTGCACACAGCATGCTTTGGTACTTTGTCATCCGCTCGTTGGTAAACCAATAATTGCCTTTGTACTCCCATCAGTGTCAGTACTGCATGCGGCACTTTAACATACAGTTCTTGCCCAAGGGACAACTTATCAGCCTCTGTTGCCAGGAGAGCTGTTGCTGCTACTGCGCGGAGACAAGAAGGCCACCCCCTTGCTACTGGATCCAGCTGTTTGGACAAATAAACCACCGGTCGTTGCCAGGAACCTAGGCTCTGAGTGAGGACACCAACTGCCATCCCCCTTTCTTCATGGACATATAGATGGAATGGTTTTTCCACGTCGGGCAGTCCTAGACTGGGGCTGATAGCAAAACCTTCTCCATATTCCGAAAGGCCTTCCTTTTTGGTCTGGGCCCCAGTCAAAAGGATCTCGTTCTCCCCCTATTGTAGCTGCATACAAGGGCTTTGCCAACACTGCATAGTTGGATATCTAAATTTGACAAAAAACAGCAGCCCCTAAGAAGCCTCTTGACTGCCTGCAATTTTTTTTCCCTCAGGAGTAGAACAAACAGCCTCCCTCCGCTCAGAACCCAGTCTTCGAAGGTCTTGGGCAACATGGAATCCCGAGTACTTGACTTTTGTCTGGCACAACTGGGCTTTACTTCGAGACACCCGATAGCCAGACATCCAAAGTAAGTGTAGAAGTTCTGAAGTGGTGGTAATGCATTCTTCTGGGGAAACAGCGGCGATGAGTAGATCGTCCACGTATTGTAGCAATACACGTTGAGTAGGGCATGACTGGAACTGACGCAAATCTTGACTAAGTGCATCCCCAAACAGCGTGGGGGAGTTCTTGAATCCTTGGGGTAATTGTGTCCATGTCAATTGTCCCTTACTGCCAGTAATAGGGTCTTCCCATTCAAATGCAAACAGTGGCTGGCTAGGAGTTGCCAATCTCAAGCAGAAAAAGGCATCCTTTAAGTCCAGAACGGTAGAGCAGGTTGCTTGTGCAGGGATCAAGTTCAGTAAATTGTAAGGGTTTGCCACAACCAGATGAATGGTAACAACAGCTTCATTGACCCTCTGCAGGTCCTGTACAGGTCGGTAATCATTAGTACCTGTTTTTTTTTTTTTGAACTGGCAGCAAAGGGGTATTCCAGGGTGATTGGCATGGTTTCAGGAGTCCAAACTTGAGTAGTTGCACGAGATGTTTATGAATGCCCTCAACAGCTCTTCGGGGCATGGAATATTGCCTGACACAAATGGGATATTTGATGTTTTTGTTTTCTCAATTGTTTTTCTCAGTGGCCCATTTCTCTGCAATAAGCACACTGATCTCGTTCCAATGATCCTCGTGGGGTTCCTCTACCCCAGCCTCGGCTTCTCGGTTCCCACATTGACGTTCCTTGTCCTTTCTCAACTAGCGCCGCTGCTAACATATCAGCTTTTTTTTTTTTCATCTTTCGTTCACACTCACACTTCATCTCCTGATCTCTGTTCACAAATACTTTCATAGCAACTTCCATCAGCTGGGTTATATTCATTCCAGCAAAACCTTCAAACTTCTGAAGTTTTCCTTCGAATGTCCCCCTGTGATTGTCCCACAAGCGTTGTATTCACCATCCGCTGGTTTTCAAGTCCTTCGGGGTCGAATGGAGTATAAATACGGAAAGATTCACAGAGTCTTTCATAAAACTGGCCAGGGCTCTCATCGAGGGGTTTGCAGGACCTCAGATATTTTTCCCTACATTCATCGCTTTCTGGCCCCCTTTTTTTAAGGCCTTCCAGGAGCACCCGATGATAGCGATCCATGGCAAGGCAGTCTGTATCACTGTTTGCAGCCCAGTGGAGTTCTAGGTCAGGAAAGTCTCTCAGAGCTGCTTGCTGGGGATCCTGTTCACCTGGAGGGTTCTCTTCCAACCATTTCATGGCTGACTGAGTCACCCGGTATCTCTCTTCAGTACTGAGTAAGGTTAAAAAGAGCTGACGGCAATCTGCCCAAGTTGGACGATGGGTTTGAATAATAGACGAAAACAAATCTATCATAGCTTGAGGTTTATCAGTATAGGATGGATAATGAGTTTTCCAGTTCATCAAGTTGGTGGTATAAAAAGGTACATACACAAATGTTGGCGGGCCCTCGACGAGCTCTCCTTGGGCATTAAAGGCAGCTGGTCCTCGAGCCTCGCGGAGGGGTAGGTAGAGATTAACGTCTGGAGTCTGTTTGCTAGCACGTATTGTGCGGTGGTCTCTCCTGAGGTCGTAATGCTCCAGTACTGGGGGAGGAGGAGTACTAAACTGAGATTGACCTCCTTCAGATCTGGGACTCAGGGAACTCTCTGAAGTGCTGGGCAGTTCTGTATCTGAAAATGGCATTCTTACCTCACTGCTCTTTTTGACTATCAGAGAAAGTAGTATCTGTCGAGAGGGGGTGGGGGAGAAGTTGCATCCGAGTCCCTGCTGAGCCTGGGAATCTGCCACGGGGGAGGGAATTCTTCTGTCTCTGGCTCCTGTACTAAAACGGGATTTTTTTTGTTTGTTTTACTTCAGGCTGCATTTTCCTGTGAACTAGGGGACAGGAGTATGCGACATTGTTCCTCTGAGTGCATTCTGCTAACTAAATTATAATCAAAGATTTAAAACTCTGCCACTCATTCTGACAATATTTTCTTTAACAGGGACAGGGTCCTATGAATCCTGTAGTCTGCAGAGAATTCTTTCCAAAAATGCTTTTATTTTTTTTAACATGCACTCTAAGGGACTGCTTGTTTGAATCTGATCCGCCCATATCTCCCAGTCTCTGAAAACACAGAACAAATGAACGGCAAGGGAAAGGAATGCAGACAGCCGGTAAGAGATCCTGGTCTGGTGACAACTCACTTCTAAACCCCAGGGTATGTGGAGTATGATCTTAGTCTCTCAAATTTACTGCTAATGCTTGGTGTAATACTTGCATCTTGCCAAAGAGCTTCCTTCTGGAGTTTGTAAGATGTAACAGGTATAGGTAGTTAACATAAGACATGCCATACTGGGTCAGACCAAGGTCCATCAAGCCCAGTATCCTGTTTCCAACAGTGGCCAATCTAGGTCACAAGTGCCTAGCAGGTACTCAAAGTTCACAGCTTCCACAATACTCATCCTGTGGTAAGCAGTGGATTTCCTGGGTCCTCTTTAATAATGGTTTATGGACTTTTCTTCCAGGAACTTGTCCAAACCTTTTTTTAAACCCAGCTACACGAACAACTTTTACTACATCCTCCGGTAACAAATTCCAGAGAGTGATTACACATTGAGTGAAAATATTTTCTCTTATTAGTCTTAAATGGGTTGCATTGTAGCTTCATTGTGTGTCCTCTAGTCAGGGCCGGCCCGTCCATTGAGCAAGAATGTTTTTTGCACAGGGCCCCGCGTTTCAGGGGGCCCCGCGCAAAGAACATTCTGCTTTTTTTTTTTTTAAATTACATTTTTAAAAAAAACCTGTCTCTGGCTGCTGCCGCTGCCGCGTCCGTCGCAGCAGCGGCAGAATGGAGTGTCCCGCGGGGCCCCTTCTCCTCGTTGAGCCCTCTGCAAGGGCTTTCAGATTCGCGAAGGGAGAGTGCTCCCTCGCGTCTCTGTAAAGCCCGCAGGGGCTAATGGGAAATTTCCCATCAGCCCCTCGCGTCTAAAGGGGCAGATGGGAAATTTCCCATTAGCCCCTGCGGGCTTTACAGAGACGCGAGGGAGCACTCTCCCTTCGCGAATCTGAAAGCCCTTGCAGAGGGCTCAACGAGGAGAGGGGGCCCCGCGGGACACTCCATTCTGCCGCTGCTGCGACGGACGCGGCAGCAGCTAGAGCCAGGTTTTTTTTTTTTTTAATTTGCCAGAAGGGAAGGGAAGGGAGGGGGGGGGGGTTAAGACTGGTAATGGGCTGGGGGGGCTGATGGAGGCTGTCTGGAAATGGGGTGATGGGGGGTTAGGACTGGAAATGTGATGGTGGGGGTTTTAGGACTGGAAATGGGCTGGGGGTGTTAAGACTGCGAATGGGCTGGGGTCTGATGGAGGCTGTCTGGAAATGGGGTGGGGGGGGGTTAGGACTGGAAATGGGCTGGGGGGGGTACGGACTGCTAATGGGCTGGGGCTGATGGAGGCTGACTGGAAATGGGGTGTGGGGGTTAGGACTGGAAATGGGCTGGGGGGGTTAAGACTGCTAATGGGCTGGGGCTTTTGGTGGCTGACTGGAAATGGGGGGGGGGGTGAGGACTGGAAAGGGGCTAGGGGGGGTTAAGACTGGTAATGGGCTGGGGGCTGAGGGTGGCTGACTGGAACTGGGGTGTGGGGGTTAGGACTGGAAATGGGCTGGGGGTGGTTAAGACTGGTAATGGGCTGTGGGCTGATGGGGGCTGTCTGGAAATAGGGTGATGGGGGGTTAGGATTGCTAATGGGCTATGGGGGGGTTAGGACTGCTAATGGGCTATGGGGGTGCTAGGACAGGAAATGGGCTGATGGGGAGGGGTTAGGACTTGAGGTGGGCTGATGTGGTTAGGACTGGTAATGGGCTGTGGGCTGATGGGGGGGTTAGGACTGGCAATGGGCTATGGGGGGCTGACTGGAAATGGGCTGATGGGGTTAAGACTGGAAGTGGGCTGATGGGGGGGTTAGGACTGGTAATGGGTTATAGGGGGGGCTTAAACTGAAAATGGGTTGATGGGGGGCTAGGACTGGTAATGGGTTGGGGGATTGCTATGACTGGAAATGGACTGAGTGGACGGGGAGTCTTGAACTGCAAATAGCTGATGGGGAGGGAGCTTGGAATGGAAATGGGCTGTGAGGGAAGGGAGCTAGGACTGAAAATGGGCTGATGGAGCAGCTAGGATAGGACTGGAAATGGGCTGTTGGGGGGGAGCTAAGATTGGAAATGGGCTGTGGTGGGGGCTTGAATTGAAATGGACTCATGGAGGGGCTAGAACTGGAAGTAGGCTCATGGGGGGGCTTGGACTGGAATTGGGCTGAGTGGAGGGGAGCTAGGATTTGACATGGGCTGATGGTGGGGCTAGGAAATGACTAGAAATGGGCTGATGGGGGGCTAGGATTGGAAATGAGCTGATGAAGGCACTCAGACTGAAAATGGATGGGGGAGCTAGGACTGGAAATGGGTTGATGGGGGGCTAGGACTGGAAATGGGCTGATGCAGGGACTAGAAGGGAATGGATGCTGGGTGAGACTGGAACTAGAAGGGAGCTGATGTTGGGGGAGGATTAGAATGGGATGGGGCTGGGAGAGTAAAATGGAGAGGGGAAAATATTTTGTGTGGGAGGGATGAAAAATCTACAATTGGCCGGGTATTGGGAGAGTAAGTGGGGATTGAGGATGGAGGGGTAAAATTTGTGTGGATGAAATAAGAATGAGGAAAGAGCAAAAGGAGAAAGATTAGTATGTTAAAGCAGATGTAGAGAGAGAGGATGGAAAGAAAACTAGAAGAGAGAAGAAAGGACAAATGGACAGCAGACGATGGAGAGTTAGCAGAAAACATGAAGAAACCAGAAGAAAGTGGCTGGAGCAATTGCAACTGAAAAAAAATGCACAAAAGGTAGAAAGATATCTCTTTATTTTGAATTTATTAACTGGAATATGAAAGCTCTGGGAAATGTGCATCATTAACGTCTGCGCTTTGTTTGGTACAAGAGGAAATTGATTTATAGTTTTATTTCTACAGTGTTGTTGTACATTCCAAGTTTGGCTTTTGGGGTTCCCAGTTTAATTATTGCCTTCCTTTTTCTAAATTGCGATTCCTTGTTTGGTGATGGTCTATGTTCTGCATGTGTAACTGAGCTGAGGTATTCTGTTTATGTAATTCCTATTTGACATTGCCACTTGTTCTCTTTCCCCAGTATTCTCTGAAATGTACTGGTTTAATATTTGCAGTGTTTCCTTTTGATAGGTAGGGTCTGGTGCTTTGTGAGTCCTGGTAATGCTGTCAGGATACAGCGGGTTTGCTATGGGTTCTAAATGGGCAGCGTTTGTAGTAGTTCCTAATGTGCCTGGCGGTTGGCACTGGATTATAGTAATGTAGAAATCTTTTAATCTTTCTTTATCCATACACTCATTAAGAGACATGTTTACTAAAAGTTAGTGAATGGTAACATTATGCAAATATTTATGCAAATAAGACCACTTATGCAAATGAGGCTCCGCACATGGCCCCGCACCCCCCTTGGGCCGCCCCTGCCTCTAGTCTTTCTACTTTTTGATGGTGTAAACAACTGAGCTACGTTAACCTGTTCCACTCCATTCATCAATTTATAGACTTTTATCATATCTTCCCTCAACCTTCTCTTTTCCAAGTTGAAGAGCCCTAATCTTTTAAGTCTTTCCATCTTCTTCACCATTTTGGTGGCTCTTCTCTGTACCTTTTCTAATTCCGCTATATCCTTAAGATTCGGTGTCATAATATTCAAGGTGCGGTCGAACCATGGAACGATACAGAGGCATTATAATATCCTTGGTTTTATTCTCCATTCCTTTCCTTATGATTCCTTAAATTTGTCAAGATGTGCTTGGAAATTCTTTTTTATCAAGCCTGTCGCTCCCAGTACAATGGGAAAATTTCTGTATCTTTCTGCCACATTTTCTTAGTCTCTGACTGCATTTCTTGGTACTTCAGGATCTTCTGCCTCTCTACGCAATTCACAGAATAATCACTCAGTAATGACACTTCTATTACCAATGCTTTTCTGGTATTCTTCTCCTTTACCACGGTTAGGTTTCCTGGCATCCAGTTTCTTATCTGTTGGAATGGGGAATGTCCCAGGTGATCATAACTTCATTCTCTGTTATTCTTTTAGGGTCATGATCCCAGTGCTTTTCAGAGACAGTGATGTAGTGTTTGGAGTTTCCAGTGGAGGAGGCATGCTACTTTGTTGTGCTTTTTGGTATAGAAATGTTCTGCCATCAGAGCTTCATAGCCTGCTATAAGGTGAGTCACTGTTTCCAGCTCTTTCTTACAGAATCAGCATATATCTGTTTTGCCAGTTTTTTCAATACTTGCCGTAAACCATCTCGTCCGTAATCTGTGGGCTCTGATGTGATTTGGAAGCCCTCTCACCTTTTGAAGATTATGCAGAAGCCCTCGTGATCTGCCTATTCCAGAAGGAGGAGCTGGTGGCATTGATTATTGGAGTCTTATCTGCCTTTGAACTTAACAAATGTTTCTGGCAGGAGTCAAATGTACACCTGCTCCCTAAAGGGATGGGGAAATCCACTACTATCTTCCTGTTCCTGGAGGTGATCAAAGGATATGATCCAGTCGTAGGACTTCCCCCCCCCCCCCCGACTCCCTACAAAAGGGTTTATAAGAAGATCTCCACTCTCCCGGAGGAGGAGCACATTGAGTGGTTTGACATTCCTAGGGTGGATGTGCTGGTTATGGCAGTTACCAGATGGACCTCCATTCCTGTGCAAGATGGATCAGCCTAAATGGATTTTCTGGACCGCAAGTGGATTCCTTTGTGAGGAGGCAGTTTGTCATAGTGGCAGCTATTTTACATTTGGCGGTTTGCACCATCCTGATGTCTTGAGCCCTGCTCCAGTGAATTTGATCTCTTCCACCTGATGATAGTACCCCTCTTTTGGAGTGCGCTGTGGTCTTCCTTTCTGTTGCTATGTATGACCTGGTATATTTGGCGGCTAGGGATGGTGTCCTGACTACAGTGTTACTGCTTTGGATTTGGTTCTGTCACTGGGCAGTGGACACATCCTTCAAAGCTCGGTTGGCTCAACTGGCCTTTAAGGGGAAGCTTCTGTTCAGAACTGATTTGGAGATGCTGGTGAAGGACCTAGGCAAGACTAAATCCTACCACCTCCTAGAAGACGGGTCCAAGAGGGCTGGTGCCCCTTCCACATCAGCCTCTGCCCGTCCACCAAAGTTGGCTGGGTTCCTAGAGGCCTCAGGACTATTGCTATTGCCAACCTGGAAAACCACCTTCACCTCTGCTTTCAGCCTTGGGCTCTTTCCCAGTTCTTTTGTGGAGCGTATGGGCCCAGGGATTTGGTCAGTTCCAGAGGTGGACCTTCCTGGGCCGCACAGTGAAGGTTTGGGGGCCCATTCCTTGGCTCCTCCAATGGGCGGCAGGCTTCTTCAGGAATGGGCCAGAGTCACCAAGGATCGCTGGATGCTAGACACCATTCAGTTTGGTTATATTCTGGAATGCAAAGAACTGATTCTCGGTGCCTTCATTTCCCCATGTGGGTCTATGATCAAAGGTACTGCTGTGCGAACCACTTTGGACAAGTTGCTATGACTGAAGATGGTGGTGCCTGCCCCTGCCCCCTCCCCCCCCGGACAAGTGGGGCAGGGGCAGATACTCCATCTATTTTGTGATGCTAAGTAACACAATTCCTTGCGGCCCATTCTGGACTTCAAGGGGAGGTCAATGAGCACTTGCTAGTCCTGTGCTTCCAGATGGAAACCTTTGTCTCTGATGTGCCAAGGGGAATTCTTGGCATTTCTGGATCTGGCTGAGACATATTTTCATATCCCGATCCAGAGAGATCAGCAGAAGTCTGCGTTTTTGCCGTGCTTTGGCCATCCTCCCTTTTTGGCTATCCACTGCCCCAAGGATGTTCTTCAAGGTCATAGTGGGTGATGGCTGAGGTGCTATGATGCCAAGCGATCCATGCCAATGCCTATCTGGATGACTGGCTCATCTCAGCCCATTCCCTCTCAGAAGCATCTTGGATGATGTCCCGAGTGATGTCCTTTTGGAATGCCTCAGCTGGGTGATCAGTCAGGAAAAGAGCCAGCTGTTACCTTCCCAGTCCTTGGAGTGCCTGGGAACATGTTTCGACACTTGAGTGAGCAGAGCTTTCCTGCCAGGGAAGAAAGGCAGCAGGCCCCCAGAGTCTGGGATTTATCTTCAGCAGCTCAGATCAATGATGGTGACCATAGCAATGGTGCTGTGGCTGCATGTTCACTTGTGACTGCTCCAGTGGGCCTTGGCTAGATGGTTCCCAAGCTCTCAGGCGTTAGAGTGCAGCCTTCTGCTCCCATTGATTATGAAGGCCAGCCTGCAATGTTGGCAGTAGCCCTATCATCTGAGGAAGAGTGTACCCACTGGATGATTTTTCCTTGATCCTTCTGGCGACTAATGCTAATCTTTCAGGCTGGGTAGTCCATTGTCAAGTCCCTACGGCTTGAGGCCGTTGGAACCACAGGTAAGCAGTGTAGTCCATTAGCCCCCTCAAGGTGAGGGCCATCTGGTTGGCTCTTCTGTGTTTCCAGCCCCTGGTCGTGGCTGGGTGGTTCAAGTGTTTTCAGACAATGCTATGGTGGTGACTTATGTCAGTCGGCAAGGTGACACATAGCTTTGGTAGCGCTGGAGAAAAATCTCCTAACCTTGTCGGCCCAGCTTGCCAGCTTGGAAGTGGGCTTCCTCATCTGGCACTCTCTGAATCCTGGAGAGTGGGAGTTGAGTCAGGAGGTGTTCCAGTTGATTCTGTGCTGTTGGGGTTGCCTCAAAATGGATCCAATGGCGACCCACTCTTATGCAAAGGTTTACCGCTTCTGTATTCACCACACAGAGACCAGGTCCAAGGGCATTAACATCCTGACCCAGCCCTGGCCAAGTTATTGACTGCTGTACATGTTTCCTCCATGGCCCCCTGGTGGAGCATGTGATTCGGCACATAGAACGCTGCCCGGACAGGATTGTTCTGGTAGCACTGGATTGGCTGTGGAGAGCTTGGTTCGGAGACCTGATGTGGCTCCTGAAGGTACTTCTTCTTCGGCTGCTTCCATTTTTTGGGGACTATTGCAACAGGGACAGATTGTCCTGGAGAACACGTCCCTTCGTGCTTGCAGCATGGCTCTTGAAAGGTGACTGCTAGTGCGTAAGAGCTACTCTCCAGCAGTGCTCTCTATTCTGCTTTATTTATTTATTTATTTATTTATTTAAAGTCTCTTTTATACCGCGCTATTCAGCATCAGCGCGGTTTACAATAAACAGTGAACATACACATTTCCAATAGTACTTTGTGTTTACATATGAACAGGATAATCAACTTGGCTAACAGGGTAACTATGTACAACCATAAAATATACAATATATACAATTTGTAGGCTGATCATGTGTTTGTGTGGTTTTAGACAGTAGTGATTTGGGTGGATTCGGCAAATGGTGCTGAGTTTTTATTAGGTTCAGGGTAATGTATGAGGAAGAGGTAGTGTTTCACGGCCTTCCTGAATTGGAATATGTCTGGGATTGATCTGATGTTGTGAGGAAGGTTATTCCAGATCACCGGTGCATAAAGATTGAAAGTCCTGCTAGATGTTGACTTGGAGCATTTAGTTATAGATCTTGGGACTATCAAGGTGTTTTGAGCTACTGACCTTCTGTCTCTGTTGTGGGGTGTCATCTGGATTAGCTCAGTTAGTGAGGTTGACGAGAGACCTTTGGTGGCTTTAAAGGTGAGCAGCAAGGTCTTGAATGTAATTCTACCTTGAATCGGGAGCCAGTGGAGTTGTTTCATTATAGGTGTGACATGGTCTTTTCTGGATGCTCCGTGCAGTACTCTTGCTGCGGTGTTCATTGCCATTTGCAGTGGGTTTAGGGTGTTTTGGGGGAGACCTTGAAGTATTGCATTTGCATAATCGAAATGCGGGATAATTAGTGCTTGATAGATAGTCCTGAAATCATCAGGCTCCAGCAGAGATCTTAGGTATCTAAGGGATCTAATTTTATGATATACTGCCCTTACAGTATTACTTATATGAGCTTGCATATTTAGGTTCTGGTCTAGTGTGATGCCGAGGTATCTGATCGCGGATTTGGTCTGGAGGTCTGCTTCCTTCACTTTCAGTACTGTTGGGGCATTGAAGTTACGGTTTCTTGTAATGAACATCACCTCCGTCTTCTTGTGTTGAATCCGGAGGTTTTGGGATTGTAGCCAATTGGATATTTCGTTTATGCAGCATGTTATTGGTTCGAGGTCTGGGTTATCTGTTGTAAAAGGCGTGTATAATAGCACATCATCTGCGTATATCATGCAGTTAATGTTGAAAGACCGGATCAGGTTGCAGAGAGGTTGCATGTATATATTGAATAGTAAGGCGGAGAGGGAGGATCCTTGTGGGACACCTTGGCTTTGGTGGAATGGTTCTGATGATGTGTTTCTGGATCTCACCTGCTGCCATCTGTCCGAGAGGTAGGACCTGCACCACTCGAGTGCTTTACCGGAGATTCCTTTTTCTTTGAGGCGTTCTAGGAGGCACTCATGGCTAACGGAATCAAATGCTGCCGCGATGTCGAGGAAGACAAGGACAAAGCCTTGGCGGGTATTGTCGATGCCTGATATTATGTGGCTGAAGAGTGTGGTGAGAAGGGTCTCGACCCTGTGAGATTCTCTAAATCCATGCTGGCATGGATCCAGTGGTGCATTGGAATCAATGTGATCTTGTATTTGTCTCTGAACTATCTTTTCCATTATTTTTGCAAGCAATGGTATGCTTGCTATGGGTCTGTAGGATTCTGGTTTCTGTTGGTCGAGTTTGTTGTTTTTTAGTAGAGGTCTTATTGAAGTTTGTTTGAGGGTGCGTGGGAAATCACCTGTTGTGAACGATTGTTGAATAAGTCTGGATATGATTGGACTGAGGTCAGTCCGGAGTTCCTTGACCCAGAAAGCTGGGCATGGATCAGATTGCGCTGTGGACGTATTGATGGCTGCTATGGTGTCTTCGATGCATCGTTTGGATGGAGTTGAGAAGGTAGTGAGTGGTGTTTGATTGTAGGGCTGAAGGATGATGCTGGACGTTGGGTTGTTGTTTATCTGACAAAGTTTAGTTTGTAGATAATCCGCATATGTTTGAGGATGGATTCCATTTGTTTGTTCTGATGCAGGTTCTGTTGTAAGTTGCTTAACGAGGGCAAACAGGTCACGAGGTTTGTTGAGGGATCTTTTTAAAGTGTCGGCGTGGTAACGTCTCATGGTTTCAGTCACTGCGGTACGGTGCGCTGTGAGTTGTAAATTGTATGCCTTTTGGTCTGCTTCTGAGCGTGAGCGGCGCCAGCGTCTCTCAAGTTTTCTTAGTGTCGCAAGTGAGGCTTTCAACTCAGTAGAGTACCATGCTGCTGTGTGTCGTTTCGCTTGAGGTTTGTTTTTTGCTGGGCGAACAGCTAATGAACTGAATATTTCGTTCCAATTGGAGACTAGTTCATCAGGGTTGTGCGCTGGTGAGTTCATTAGTGGGAATGCTGATTTCAGGATTAGGTCTTTGTTGAATGGTTGGAATCTTCTCGGCGGATTGTTGGACTGACCGATTGCTGTGCTTTCATCTTTTTGGACATGGCTTGGCTGGGGAATTTGGAATAGGATTAATGAGTGATCTGACCATGGGACAGCGGTGATTGATATATCAGGGATGGTTGTTTCTCTGGAGGTTGGGTCTGTTGTGAATATTAGATCTAGCATGCCTCCTTTTATATGGGTAGGTTCCTTGATTAATTGGCTATATCCTAGATCTTTCATGGCTTCGAGGAACGCCTTTGAGTGAGAGTCTTGCAGGGAGGGGAGGTTGAAGTCTCCTAGTACCCAGCTTGTTGTATGTGGGCTCTGGGAGTTTGCGGCTGCATCTATTATTGTTGTTAGTGCATCTGCATCAGATGATGGTGCTCTGTAGAGTAGATAGATGGAGGAACACTTGTTCTCTATCGAGATTGTGTCTAGGAGTGGTGAGCTGGTTGCATCTTTTATGTTGAATTGAAGATCAGATCTGGTGATGGCGAGGACGCCGCCTCCTCTTTTGGCTGCTCTATGACATGTATGGATAGAGAAGTTAGCAGGCAGGAGCTGATTGAGTATCACGTTGTCATCACAGGAAAGCCATGTCTCGGTGATCAGTAGTAGGTCAAGGTTATGTAGTGATATCATATCTGAAATTACCGGCCATTTTTTACGTACAGATCTTGCATTTACAAGGGCACATTTCATGTTTCGAGGGAGGGGGTTCTCTTTTTGTTTCTTCTTCTTGTTGTGCTGTAATGATACCTGCAGGAGGTGGTGGTGGTGAATTTGGGAGGTTTCCTGTGATTGATAGAATGGGGTATCTGGCCATCTCTTTCTATAACTGTGGATAGTTGGTATGTGGTTGTTGTTAGTGTACAGGCAAGTGACATTGCTTAAGCCTGTAGCAAGGAGGTAGAGGGCAATCGAGATGATGCAGGGTAGGGCCATTTTGTGTGCTTTGTTGCGGTGTAGATCTGGGCTGGGAGGTTGGTTGGTGGTGGTGGGTAGGTATGTTGTCTGGTTGTGATAGATTGCTCTATCTTTGGTTCAGTCGTAGGAGGGCTGCAGTTTGTGGTGGGCTCTCGATCTATCGGGAAATACTGGAGCTTATATATTACATTTTAAATCATAGGATAAAGATACGTCCGGATTTTAAGTTGCTTGTACACAGTCTGTTAGTGATGGTTACCGTGGTTGCTGATGGCAGATAAAGGCTGGTAAACTTAGATAACTGCAAATTACACAGGTATATTGAGCCAAAGTTAACTGGGACTGGCTGGTTACATAGATTAAACAACCTACTTTAGAGGTAATTGTAAATAGGAGGTTAAACTGGTAAAATCTGTAAGAATAAGACTAGTAGCAGGTTACACAAGTATCAATTATCTGAGCTAACTAGGTCTAGTAGGTTATATAGATATGCTACATACATCATAGGACAAGTATAGATGATATGTTAATCTGGCAGTATCAGGATATATGTATGAGCAATATATATTCTTGGGGTTTACAGTAAATGGTACCTCTGTTTGGGTTGTCCAGTCCGCTGTTTCTAAGACAGCTACAGTGTAGGGTAGGTAATTTGCTTAGAGTGCATTGATTTTACTTGCGTTTTCGCTGTCTGGTGTTCTGGGTTCGTTCCTTGCTGGTCTTCGGGTCTGGTGGTTGGAGAATGGCCTCCGTCACTGGCCTCCGCCTAAGGGCCACGCCAAAGGGCCCTCTGGCGAGGCCCTCAGGCGCGGGCCCGCCAGGCGCGGGCGCGCCCGATGGCGCGAAGATTTAAATGAGTTGCACAGCCCCGACTGGGCTGTGTGCAGCGGATGGCCCCTCCTGCCGCTGGTGACTCGATCCCCGGGAAGGGGAGAGTTGCTGGTGGTGGTGGGGGCCGAAGAGGAGCAGCGCCCGATGGCGCGAAGATTTAAATGAGTTGCACAGCCCCGACTGGGCTGTGTGCAGCGGATGGCCCCTCCTGCCGCTGGTGACTCGATCCCCGGGAAGGGGAGAGTTGCTGGTGGTGGTGGGGGCCGAAGAGGAGCAGCGCCCGATGGCGCGAAGATTTAAATGAGTTGCACAGCCCCGACTGGGCTGTGTGCAGCGGATGGCCCCTCCTGCCGCTGGTGACTCGATCCCCGGGAAGGGGAGAGTTGCTGGTGGTGGTGGGGGCCGAAGAGGAGCAGCGCCCGATGGCGCGAAGATTTAAATGAGTTGCACAGCCCCGACTGGGCTGTGTGCAGCGGATGGCCCCTCCTGCCGCTGGTGACTCGATCCCCGGGAAGGGGAGAGTTGCTGGTGGTGGGGGCCGAAGAGGAGCAGCGCCCGATGGCGCGAAGATTTAAATGAGTTGCACAGCCCCGACTGGGCTGTGTGCAGCGGATGGCCCCTCCTGCCGCTGGTGACTCGATCCCCGGGAAGGGGAGAGTTGCTGGTGGTGGTGGGGGCCGAAGAGGAGCAGCGCCCGATGGCGCGAAGATTTAAATGAGTTGCACAGCCCCGACTGGGCTGTGTGCAGCGGATGGCCCCTCCTGCCGCTGGTGACTCGATCCCCGGGAAGGGGAGAGTTGCTGGTGGTGGTGGGGCCGCAGAGGAGCAGCGCCCGATGGCGCGAAGATTTAAATGAGTTGCACAGCCCCGACTGGGCTGTGTGCAGCGGATGGCCCCTCCTGCCGCTGGTGACTCGATCCCCGGGAAGGGGAGAGTTGCTGGTGGTGGTGGGGGCCGAAGAGGAGCAGCGCCCGATGGCGCGAAGATTTATGCCCAGAGATCTATCAAACTAGCATACATACAGATAAGGTGCCTCTTTGAGCGCTAGTATGGCACACAGTGTTTGGCTCCTGAGGTGGCCAAGGTGTCCCCCCTGTTGGCCTTTCTTCAGGATGGCCTAGGGAAGGGCTTTTCACTTAGCTCTCTGAAAGTTCAGGTGGAAACTTTGCCCTGTTTCTGTGATCTGGTGCAGGCAAGTCTTTGGCCTTGCACCCAGACATCTGTTTTTTTCCAGGATGTTCGGCGTCTACATCCTCCCCCCTTTGGTCTGTGATCTTCAACTGTCCCCTCACTTGACTCCCCACATCTCCCTGGTACCTTCGTTCAAATACCTTTGTGTCATCCTTGACAGTGGCCTCACTTTCCACAAACAGTGCCGTAGTTAAATGCTCCTTTTTTGCCCTCCATCAAATTCATTCCATTTGCTCATTTCTCCCCACCTCCACCATTGCTACTCTGCTTCTCTCTCTGGTCACATCCCATCTCATTACTGTAACGTTGTCTGTGCTGGTCTCTATTAGATCAAACGCTTGCAAACTATTCAGAATATAGCCATCCAAATACTTCACCACAAATCTAAATTTGATCATGTTATACCACTGCTTATTGATTCCCACTGTTTAACTTTCTCATACCAGATTCAATATAGGCTCCTCACATTGGTTCATAAAACTGTACACACTGGCACTCCCTCTTATTCTCTCTTCATGTATTATCCCCCATACTCCTCTGTGGCCTCTTTGCTCCATTCACATCAATCGCCTTCATCTCCCCTCCCCCCTCCTCTTCTTGTGCCTGTTACAAATCTACCCATCACTCTGCCTTCTATTTTCTGTGTCCCAGCCTTTGGCATGCACTGCCTGCTGATTTCCACCTGGAACTGTTCTTCAGATTTAAGTCCCATCTCAATAGCTTTTAATCTATCTCCTTTAGCGCCTCAGGATTCTGCTTCCCTTCCCTCTCACTTATGACCTCTCCTACCCTCCCTCTCTATCATTCTGTTGTATATCTTTTCTTCTCCTTTGCTATGATTTTATTGGCATTCCTTTCTTCTTGAATTGTTTTTATGTATACTGCTCTGCTGTTATGAAGGCTGTTAGCAAGTTTTAATAAACCATAAACCATCTCTTCCTAGGATCTATGTTTGGTGCTCAGGGTCCTGACGGTGGCCCCCATTTGAGCTGTTGAAGCGTGCTATCTTAAAGGATTTGACGCTCAAGACTGTCATTTTGGTCTCGCTTTGTTCTGCAAGGTGGATCTTTGAGCTGCAGGCTCTGTATTGCTGAGATCCTTATCTGTCTTTTTCAAAAGAGGTTGTTTCCATTTGGCTTGTGCCTTCTTTTTTGCCTAAGGTGCTGTCTCCCATCATGTGAACCAAGTGATTGCCTGCTCTCCTTCTCTAAGGAGCACTATTGAGGAAAGGATAAGGATCTTCACCTTGTGGATGTCCAGAGGGTGCTTCTCCAGTACTTGCAGGTTACAAATTCCTTTCGTAAGTCTATAAATCAAACTCTGGAATTTGTTACCGGAGGATTTAGTGAAGGCTTTTAGTGTAGCTGGGTTTAAAAAAAGGTTTGGACAAGTTCCTGGAGGAAAGATCCATAAACCATTATTTAATGGGGACCCAGGAAATCCACTGCTTGCCCCAGCACAAGCATTGTGGAACCTGTGTGCCTTTTTGGGAACCTACCAGATACTTGTGACCTAGATTGGCCACTGTTGGAAACAGGATACTGTGCTTGATGGACCTTGGTCTGATCCAGTATGGCATATCTTGTGTTCAGGCCCCATGCACTTGAGGCACTCCGAGTGAGAATCCGTGAGCAAAATCCTTTTAACACGGTGTGGGCATCGTTTGAAACCAGGCTCAAGCATGCTGATGACTAGTGAAATTGAACAGAGAATGTGTTTGAGAAGAACTTATGGAGAGAAGCAAAGAACATGCCCGCTACCGAGGGGATGTTTGTTCAGATAGGAGCATGGGAGTTCCTGTGCAGCCGCAAGGCTTTACTTTAATTTTACTGGCATGGGAAGCAATAATTGCTCTGGCTCTGTCACGGAAGATGTCGCCATGTGTGTGGCTGGAGCGATTCTTGCTATTCATGGAGAAAAGAAATGTCAGGCTGCATCATCTATTCATTACAGCATTCTAAGAAGAACCTTGCTGGAGAGAGGCACATGTGGTCCCTCCACACAAAAGTGGAAATAAGGATGTGATTGAAAACTACAGGCTGGTTAGTCTAAACTCTGGTGTGTAAACTATTGGAAACGCTGTTCAAAGAGAAAATAGTGAGGTTTCTGGAGTCCAGTGGATTACAGGATCAGAGGCAGCATGGATTCACCAGAGGCAGGTCTTGTCAGACAAATCTGACTGATTTCTTTGACTGGGTGACCAGGGAGTTGGACCAAGGGAGAGCTCTAGATGTGGTGTACTTGGATTTCGGTAAAGCCTTTAACACCATTCTGCACAGGTGACTTACCAACATACTGAGCACCCTAGGGATGGACACTAAAGTTACTGATTGGCTTAGAAATTAGTTGAGGTGGAGGCGACAAAGGGTACAGGTAAATGGAACTCACTCTGAGGGAGAGGGAGGTTACCAGTGGTGTGCTGCAGGTATCTGTTCTTGGTCCATTTATTTTTAATATCTTTGTTAGTGATATTGCGGAAGGACTGGTAAGGTTTACCTCTTTGCAGATGATACCAAAATTGGCAATACAGAAGACACCCAGGAAGGAATAGAAAACATGAAGAGGGATTTAGCTAAGCATGAATGGTCAAAAATTTGGCAACAGAGATTTAATGCTAAAAAAAAAAGCAAGGCCATGCATTCAGGCTGCAAAAATCCAAAAAGCGGTACAGTATAGGTCTTTGGTGTGACCTCATTTGGAGTATTGTGTGCAGTTCTGGAGACCATAATTTCAAAAGGATATGAACAGGATGGAGTCAGTACAAAGCATATGAGGAAAGACTTAAGGATTATTATATGTATACTTCAGAGGAAAGACGGGATAGAGGAGATATGTTAAGAGATGTTTAAATACCTCTGTGGCATAAATGCACAAGAAGAGAGCCTCTTTCAATTGAAAGCAAGCTCTGCTATAAGGGGACATAAGATGAGGATGAAAGGGGATAGACTCAGAAATATGTGTCATTATTTCTTTATGGAATGAGTGATAGAGGCATGGAATAGTCTCCCAGTGGAGGTGGAAGAGATGAGGATAGTGTCTGAATTAAAAAAGCATGGGACAAACATAGAGGATCTCTAAGGGAAATAAAGGGGACTATTGTAGTAGTCAATATGGAAGGGCAGACCAGATAGGCCATGTGGTCTTTTTCTGCCATCATGTTTTTATGGATAAGTAGTGGCTTCCTGAGATCTACCGTAAAAGTAGTTTATGGACTTTTCTTCCAGGAACTTGTCCAATCCTTTTTTAAGCCCAGCTATGCTAACTGATTTTACAGCATTCTCTGGCAACAAATTCCAAAACTTATTTACAACTATTACTTACAAGGTGTGACAAAAAAGAAATGAGAGTGTTCCATAAATATTTTATTACAAAATATACAGAGAAATTACACATTGTCGCCTTCAAAAGTAATCCCCCCCCCCCAGCGAGTTAACCCTTTCAGACCTGAATTTTTTCACAGACACCATATATATATATATATATATATATATATACACACACACACATGGAATTCAATGAATAAACATGACGTCCATTACAGTGGACATACGGTCTGAAAGGGTTAATGCACTTCTGCATTTGCTTCTGCTATGTACAAAAGCACTTGGTAAAGTCCTCCTTCTTGAGGTCCCTCAGCTCCCTCGTCACAGTGGCCTTGATATCTTCTACAGAGGTGAAATGAGTTCCTTTGAGCACAGTCTTCAGCCTGGGGAAGAGCCAGAAGTCACACAGTGCAAGATCTGGGGAATAAGGAGGGTGGTCGAGAACTGTGATCTGTTTGTTAGCCAAGAACTGCCTCACACTGAGCAGTGTGTATGTGGGTGCGTTGTCATGGTGGAGTAGCCATGACTTGTCTCTCCACAGAGCCCGCCTGCTGTGCCGAACCCGGTCATGGAGGCGATTGAGGACCTGCTGGTAGAAGTGCTGGTTGACTGTCTGACCCTCAGGCACAACCTCATGATGGACCACTCCCTTCTGGTCGAAGAATGCGATCAGCATGACCTTGATTTGGACATGCGTGCCTTCTTGGGTCTGGGTGACAGTCAAGTCTTCCACTATAGGCTCTGTCTCTTGCTTTCAGGGTCATACTGGAAGACCCAAGTCTCATTTCCTGTGATGACTCAGCCAACGAACTCTGGATCTTTTCCAATCTTCTTTAGCAAGTCTCGACAAACATTGACCCGGTGCTCTTTCTGGTCATCCAATAAAAGCTTGGGTACCATCTTGGCACACACCGTCCACATCCCCAGCTCCTGCATCAAGATGGTCCGCACTGACTCCCTGTTCAGGCTGAGCTCCTCAGCTATCATCCACATTGTCAATCTGCGATCACTCCGCACCAGCTGATTCACTCTGTCAGTGTTCTCAGCCGTCTTTGTCATGGAAGGCCGTCCTGACTTGGGGTCATCCTCCACCTCCTCGCGGCCAGTCTTGAAGCATTTGTGCCACTTGAAGACTCGTGGCCTTGACATTGCATCTTCTCCATAAGCCTTTTGGAGAAGTTGGAGACACTCAGTTGGGCCCTTCTCCAACTTAACCAGAAATTTTAAGTTGATTATTTGCTCCATATTTCTGCTACCTCCAGTTGTGTGACAAAGCAATGGAGCAGTGTGCTACAAAAAAGCCAGAGAGAGAGATGAAAAATATTATAGCAGAATAGTGACATAAGCGGTTAGCCAATTGGCATTGAGTCATGGGCGTGACTGCCAGAGTCTTGTTTCTTTTTTGTCACTCCTCGTAATACCTTTATGGCATGTCTCCTAGTCTTTGTACTTTTTGCAAGAGTAAACAATCAATTTGTGGTCCCTGTGTTTTTTTTTTTTTTGTGCCATCACGTCATTGTTGACTCCTGGCAACCCAGCTGCCTCTGGGTTTTCTTGGCAATGTATCCTGGAAGTAGATTGCCAAGCCCTTTCTTCTGAGGCAATGAGGCAAGGTTCATAAGGAGTGCCAGTGGGCATTGAACCCTTGATCTTCTGGGTACTAGACAGTCTACTCCTCTGTACTTAAGATTTTATAGACTCTATCATATCCCCGGCCTCAGCCATCTGTTTTGCACACGGAAGAGCCCTAATCTCTTTGGCTTTTCCAAAGCTCTTTAACTTCAAAAAGAGATGACTGAGGGGAGATATGATTAAGATTTTATAAATCTCATCAATGAGATGGGATGCATGTATAAGGATCCGATTTTTCTCTTTCAAATAGGACTAGGAAACAAATTATGAAACTAAGTGGTAGCAGATTTAAAATAAATCTAAGAAAATTTCTTTACTCAACACACAATTCAGCTATTGAATTTGTTGGTGTAGAATGTGGTCAAATGTAAAGATATAGGTGTGTTTTAAAAAGGTTTGGGCAAGTTTCTGGAAGATGGGTCCATTAAAAATTATTAACTTGTTAACAATTGTTAGCCCGGTAGGCGTGAAGATCACACCACCTATGTGATATGATAGAGATGTTTAAATGCCTCCGTGGCATAAATGCACATGAGGAGAACCCCTTTCAATTGAAAGAAAGTTTTGCAATGAGGAGACATAGGGGATAGACTCATGAGTAATGTGCGGAAATATTTCTTTACAGAAAGAGTGGTAGATGTGTGAAACAGTCTTCCAGTGGAGGTAGTGAAGACCAGGACGTTATCTGAATTCATGAAAGGAAACAAATGACATTGCTACAGTCAGTTTGTTGTACTTGTGATTTGCTTCTTGCATGTGAAATCTGCATTTCTGATACTAACTAAACTACAGGACATTGATGTTCTGACCTAAGGAAGAATGTTTTAACCTTTTGAAAGCTAGTCAAAAATTTAGCAAGTTAGTCCAATGTAAATGCATCATCTTTTTTTTATATTCTTTGTTTTTAAAATTCTTAACTATTAAAGTGAATTAACACACTACTTCATCCAAAATAGATTGGGAGTGGTATTAGAAATAGGGATGTGTTGGAGGGGGCTCCTTGGCCCCCAGGAGCACCCTTCAACAAAGCAATGTCCCATCAAGTGCAGCAACGGTGGTGAGAGTCTCTCTTGATAAGAAATTTAATAGAACATTACTCAGAAAGCCAGACTGGCCTGAATTTCCCCCAGACAAGCAGGCCACTTCTGCAGTACTACAGTGGTGCTCTCACATAAAGAGAAATTAGACTTACCTGCTAATTGTTGTTCCTTGAGGAGCTTCAGTCCAGTCCCACACCTCCTCAGCAGCTTGGAGACTGAGCGTGTCATCTTTTTGATGACACTAGTGTACATATGCAGCTGGCACCGCCTACCAGCCCAGTACCTATTGACAAAGCAACTCGGAGGAGCAACAAATAAGTTATTAAACATGCAACAAACACTTCTATGTCTAAATAAACTAGTACCCCCTCCATCTCCTGGAAAGGATACCCCGTCCCCCTCCAGGATGGGGAGGCCTACCTGTTGAGTGCTTGAGCAACTCCAACCAGTGGGAAGCGAGCAACCGACAGCTCTTCTGGTCTGCCCCTCCCCCAAACACTGATTACACACCCCTCCCCGGCTTCTGGCCACTTCCTCCACCAAGGGAACCAGCTTCAGGACCAGGGTGTGCATAGATCACAGAAAGCACTCAGGGAGGGTTCTGGGACTGGACTGGAGTTCCTCAAGGAACAACAATTAGCAGATAAGTCTAATTTCTCTTTCCTTATTGTCCCTCCAGTCCAGTCCTGCACCTTTGGGATGTATCAGAGCAGTTAAACTAATGGGAGGGACCCGCACAACCAACCTGAAGCACTGCCGAGCTGAAACGAGGCTGCCTGAGCCCTCGTAGACTGCGACTGCAACCCCGCCGGCACTGCTCTACCCTTCAAGATGTATGCAGGTGTGATTGCCTCACTGATCCATCTGGAAATGGAGGCTTAGCTGTTGCCTCACTTTTGCGCGACCCGCCAAACAGAACCAACAGACAGTCTGATCTCCAAAAGGACGAAGCCCTTTTCACATACCTTCGCCTCCAAGTGGTACAGCTGTGGAGTGGCAGAGCCCATATCCGCTCTTGCCCACATCCGAGTTCGCCAGAGCCGGTAAGGAAATGGCCTGATTTACATGAAATGCTCACACCACCTTGGGCAAAAATGAAGGTACCGGGCGCAGGACCACTTTCTCCTTGGAGAAAGAAAGGAATGGCTCCTGGCATGACAGGGTCTGAAGCTCTGAAATCCTGCATGCTGAGCAACTTGCCACCAGGAATACTATTTTCAGAGTCAAATCCTTCAGGAAAGCTCGACTCAATGGCTCAAAGGGTTCCCCAGACAGCATTGTCAGAACCAGCTTGAGATTCCAAGGCGGTACCACCTCTTTGACAGACAAAGTTTGGTCACTGCCTCTAGAAAGCTCAGCCTGTCTGGTACCCAACGGTACCCTGTGGACTTTCCCACAATAACTGGAAATCACTGCCAGTTGCACCCTCAAGGAACTGGCAGCTAGACCCTTATCAAAACCGGATAACTCGAAGCCCAGACCAGCTGTATTCCACGCATTAAGAAAAGTGGAAGAAAGTCCACATGGTTTAAAGGTGAGGTCAGAGAGGCTGTTGCTGCCAAAAGAGCAACCTTCAGGAAATGGAAAAAAGAGCCAAATGATGAAAACTGGAAACAGCACAAGCACTGGCAAGTTAAATGCAAAGCATTGATAAGGCAGGCAAAGCGGGAATTTGAGAAGAAACTTGCTACGGAAGCAAAAACACGAAATAAAGACTTTTTCAAGTACATTCGTAGCAAAAGGCCTGTGAGAGAGTCAATTGGACCATTAGATGATAGAGGGGTAAAAGGGGCAGTAAGAGGAGACAAGGCTATAGCAGAGAGACTGAATGATTCTTTGCTTCGGTCTTTACTGAGGAAGATGTAGGGATGTTACCCAAGACTGAAGTGGTATTTAAAGGTGATACTGCAGAGGAATTGAGAGAAATATCGCTACACCGGGAAGATATATTACAACTATTTGATAAACTGAATAGTAGCAAATCACCTGGACCGGATGGTATACATCCCAGAGTGTTGAAAGAACTGAAATATGAGATTGCAGACCTGTTATTGGTAATCTGTGAACTTTCATTTAAATCATCTGTAATACCTGAAGATTGGAGGGTCGCCAACGTAACACCAATTTTTAAAAAGGGTTCCAGGGGTGACCCGGGAAATTACAGACCGGTGAGCCTGACGTCAGTACCAGGGAAAATGGTAGAAACCATCATAAAGAACAAAATTACACAGCATGTAGATAGTCATGGCCTAATGGGAGACAGCCAACATGGCTTTAGACAAGGAAGATCTTGTCTTACTAATCTGATCTGTTTTTTTGAAGGTGTGCATAAACAGGTAGACAAAGGTGAGTCGGTTGATATAGTGTATCTGGACTTTCAGAAAGCTTTTGACAAGGTCCCCCATCAGAGACTTTTGGCGAAGCTAAAAAGTCATGGGATAGGAGGCAGTGTACTATTGTGGATCGGGAACTGGTTAAAAGATAGAAAGCAGAGGGTAGGGCTAAATGGCCAATATTCCCAATGGAAAAAGGTGAATAGTGGAGTACCCCAGGGATCTGTACTGGGTCCGCTACTTTTTGACATATTCATAAATGACCTGGAAAAGGGAATAACTAGTGAGGTTATCAAATTTGCAGATGACACAAAACTGTTTAAAGTTGTTAAAACCCAAGAGGATTGTGGAAAACTGCAGGAGGATCTGGATAAATTGGAAGACTGGGCATCCAAATGGCAGATGAAATTTAATGTGGACAAGTGCAAAGTTATGCACCTAGGAAAGAACAACCCACACTATAGTTACACGATGCAAGGCTCCACATTAGAAACCACCACCCAGGAAAAAGATTTAGGAGTCATCATGGATAACATGTTAAAACCCTCCGCCCAGTGTGCAGCGGCGGCCAAGAAAGCAAATAGAATGCTAGGTATCATAAGGAAAGGGATGGAGAATAAAACAAAGGATATTATAATGCCTCTGTATCGCTCCATGGTACGACCGCACCTTGAATATTGTGTGCAATTCTGGTCACCGTATCTTAAAAAGGACATAGAGTTATTAGAAAAAGTACAGAGAAGAGCCACCAAATTGGTGAAGGGGATGGAAGGCTACTCCTATGAAGAGAGGCTAAAAAGGTTAGGGCTCTTTAACCTAGAAAAGAGACGGCTGAGGGGAGATATGATAGAGGTGTATAAATTAATGAATGGAGTGGAACGGATAAACGTGGATCAATTGTTTACGCTATCAGAATATAGAAGGACTAGGGGACATGTAATGAAGCTACAGGGTAAACTATTTAAGACAAATAGGAGAAAATATTTCTTCACTCAACGTGTAATCAAACTCTGGAATCTGTTACCGGAGGATGTAGTAAGGGCTGTTAGTATAGCTGGGTTTAAAAAAGGTTTGGACAAGTTCCTGGAGGAAAGGTCCATAAACCACTATTAAAAAGGGACCCAGGATATCAATGCTTGGCCTAGTACAAGCACTGCAGAACCTGTGTCTTTTGGGGAAACTGCTAGGTACGTATGACCTAGATTGGCCACTGTTGGAAACAGGATACTGGGCTTGATGGACCTCGGTCTGACCCAGTATGGCATTTCTTATGTTCTTATGGATTGCAAGAACACCAAGATGTCTGGGACAGAGGCGGTGGAAGGGCACGCCTGCCTCTCTTCGCACCATGATTCAAAGATGCACCCTATGCAGATGCATGCCAGGTTCATAGACCACCTCTGGGCCTGTAGCAAGGTTGCTATCCTCGAGCCTGATTATCCTTCCTTCTTCAACTTCGCCTTTCAAGAGTCATGTGTAAGTGATAATTGATCCACCTGGGGCATATGAAGCGGCTCCTGAGGTCCTTCCAACCGTAAGCCACCACAATCAATCTGCCAGTATCCAAATCAGGTCAGCATACCACTGGCACCTCAGCCAGTCTGGTGCCACTAGAATGACAAATCCCTGGTGCACCTCTAGCCATTGCACTAACCGGCCTATGAGCGCCCAAGGGGGAAAAACAGAGAAGACCCTCTTCGAGCCACTGCTGAATTAGAGCATCCAGGCTCTTGGACTTCCTCTCTTCTGCTGAAAAACCGGCAGGCCTTGGCCGACTTGAACATTGCCATTAGGTTCATGACCGGTGTGCCCCATCGGTGGACCACCTGCTCAAACACCTCCTGATTGAGCTGCCACTCTGGGGTCTATGTGCACTTGGCTGAGGTAGGCTGCAATCACACTGTCAACTCCTGCTACGTGCGCCACCGATAATGCCTGGAGACGAATTGCTGCCCATCCGAACTGCTTTTCGGCCGCCTCCTCCAGGGCTGCACTGCCTGTGCCTCCTTGCCGGTTGCTGTAAGCCACCCTGGTCAAAGTGTCCAAGAGGACTTGGACAACCTTCCCCTGCAACCATGGCTCAAAACTTTCTAGCACTAAGGTCACCACTCGCATCTCAAGCCTGTTGATCGACCATAGAGCCTCCTGTGGACTCTTGTCCCTGAACAAAGAGTCCTTCGCAATGGGCTCTCCAACCTGACAGGCTGGCATTGGTCATCAGAGGAACCCACACCGGGGACTCCTTCCAGGCTCTCCACATGCAGTCATCAACTGAGGGCTCTCCTGGCGCTCTGCAGGCAGGGGAATACTTGGGACAGGGGTTGACTCTGATGGGACCATTGACTGAGCAGATCCCTCTGCAGCGGTTACACGTGTGCCTTTGCCCATGGGACTAGCTTTAGAGTGACCTCCGTGATCTCCAGAACCTGCAGATACTGCCACTCTGATGGTCTTGCCATCTTCAGGACCTGCCGTAACCACTGTCGTAGCTCCTGCGCCCGGCGAACCGGCAGGAAAATCCTGCCTGCGCAGGTATCAAAGCACGCTCTCAAATACTCTAGCTCCTGGGCCGGCCATAACTGACTCTTGGCCAGGTTGACCCCAACCGAGACTTTGAAGGAACTCTCCCACCCGCGCTGTTGCTCTTTTCGCTATCGTCCCTGGACTTTGCCTGGACCAGCCAATCGTCTAGGTACGGGTGGACGAAAACCCCTTCCTTGTGGAGAGCTGCCGCCACCACCACCAAGACCTTGGTAAAGGTATGGGGGTTGGTCGCCAGACCGAAGGGCAACACTTGAAATGGCCCCTTGGCACCGCAAAGTGGAGAAACTGCTGATGTTCTGGGTGGATGGGAACATGCAGATACGCCTCTGTGAGATCGAGAGTCGCCCAAAATATCTGCTTCCTGCCACCATTATTACTGTGAAAATGTGGTACCCGGAGACCGTAGTTCATGCCCTCGAATTCGAGAATTGGGCGAAAGGAACCTTCCATTTGGGCACCACGAAATACATGAAGCATCGAGCACAGACGTACTGGCCTTGCGGAACCAGTTCCACAGCTCTCAGCTGCAGGAGACAAGTCAAGGTCTCTTTAACTGCTGCCAACACCGCTGCGCCCACTTTGGGTGATCAAAGGAGCTCGTTCTTGCTCCGGCAGCGGTTATAGGTGCATCATGGATTGCACCCCTTTCAGGCCAACCTCCGGAAGATACCACTCATCCTGGATCATATGTCCTACTACTCCATGTACTGGTAAGACTTTCTGTGATTTCTGTACTACCTGGGACAGCGGATCCTAAAGTGCCTCTTCCTCTGCCAGGAGGTTAGTAGGCATATTCAGGGCCTTGAGGGTCTCCAAGGTGCACATACAATTCCTCATCCCCAAAAGGCTTACATTCTATCAGTACCTGCTTGTACTGTTTGTCTGTTTGTTTAATTATTTATTGTTTGTCTTAGTGGTGTGCTAGTTCAGCCTTCTCAGCTGTACTTACCTTGCCTCTCTCAACTAACTGGGCTTTGTGTGGTACCCCCATCCCCCTGCTGAGGGTTCAGGACAGGGTACCTTGTAACTGCCCTCTATAATAGGACTTATCTCCCTCCCTCCCTCCCCAGCACCCACCCACCCCTGGGGTAATTGTAGTTTTATAGGTACTTGCACATCTTAGAGGAAAGGGGCTGCTCTCAGGTGCAGCTCTTAATCCAAATCAGTCATACACAGAGGACCTGAGATTAATTAAGCTTCAGGTACACAGGGTGTATTAGGGGTATTAGATACACTTTTATTAGTATAAGCATCTACACCAATCCTTATTATATACCGAATTTAAAAGACCTAAACACAAGCTTTAAACTAAGATGCAGACAGAGGTCCAGCAACGAGATGGGGGTTCTCCGGTCTTTTGCATTGAGTGTCACATGTATGATTTTCTCCCAGTTGGTGAGAGGTCCTACATATGCACTAAGTGCAGGGAGCTCTTTGCTCTCAGGGAACGAGTCCGTTCTCTAGAGGCTAGAGTAGCAGACCTGGAAGACATAAGAAAGACAGAGAAGTACATGGACGAGACCTACAGGGATATAGTCCTGAAGTCCCACCTCCAGTCTGGCAGCATCCCTGTTGCCATGGAGGAGAGAGGTCGCGTGACAGGAGAGCATCACCCTGGTGTGGCAGGAAGTGATCCTGTAACTAGGACCTGTCCTCCAGGTGATGTAAAACCCTCTCGCACCGAGGACGTTTCTCCAGGGCCATGTCCCCATGAGGGGAGGGTCAGGACAGCTGTTATAGTTGGTGATTCAATCATTAGGAATGTAGATAGCTGGGTGGCTGGTGGACGTGAGGATCGCCTGGTAACATGCCTGCCTGGTGCGAAGGTAGCAGATCTCACGCACCGCCTAGATAGGATCATAGATAGTGCTGGGGGGAGTCTGCTGTCTTGGTACATGTTGGTACCAATGACATAGGAAAATGTGGTAGGGAAGTTCTGGAGGCTAAATTTAAGCTTTTAGGTAGGAAGTTGAAATCCAGAACTTCCAGGATAGCGTTCTCCGAAATGCTTCCTGTTCCACGTGCAGGACCCAAAAGACAGGCAGAACTCCGGAGTCTCAATACGTGGATGAGACAATGGTGCAAGGATGAGGGTTTTGAATTTGTTAGGAACTGGGCAACATTCTGGGGAAAGGGGGGGCTCTTCCGAAGGGATGGGCTTCACCTTAATCAGGATGGGACCAGACTGCTGGCATTAAACTTTAAAAAAGAGATAGAGAAGTTTTTAAACTAGAAAATAGGGGAAAGCCGACAGTCACCCAAGAGCGCATGGTTCGGACAAAGGTATCCTTGAAGGATACTACCAAAAACAGTGAGGTTCCAAAAGGGAGTATAGTAGCCCAAATGCCCTTGAGTAAGGAGCAGACAGAGCATAAAGATTCCCAATTACCCATGCCTACCAATAGCCAGATTAATATTAATAAAATACAGTCTCTAAAATGCTTGTATGCCAATGCTAGAAGTCTAAACAATAAGATGGGAGAATTAGAATATATAGCACTAAATGAGAGGTTAGATATGATTGCACTCTCAGAGACATGGTGGAAGGAGGATAACCAGTGGGACACTGTGATACCTGGATACAAACTATATCGTAATGATAGAGCTGAACAAATTGGTGGAGGGGTTGCGCTCTATGTTAGAGAGGGCATTGAGTCAGAAAGGATTAAAGTTTTGCAGGGAACAAAATTTGCTGTAGAATCTCTATGGATTGAAATTCCATTTATGAAGGGGAAGGTGATGGCAGTGGGAGTATACTATCGACCGCCTGGCCAGAATGAACAAATGGATGATGAAATGCTCAAAGAAATCAAGGAAGCTAACAAAAGCCACAACAGAGTAGTAATAATGGGTGATTTCAATTACCCCGGTATCGACTGGGACAGTGTCACAGCAGGACAAGCTAACGAGATAAAGTTTCTAGATGAAATAAATGACTGCTTCTTGGAGCAGCTGATTCATGAACCAACCAGAGGGGAAGCCATACTGGACCTAGTCCTTAGTGGAACGCCAGATCTGGTGCAAGAAATAAGGGTGTTGGGACCACTTGGCAATAGTGATCATAGTATGATCATGTTTGATTTAATCAGTGGAGGACAGATAGTAAAGGAATCCACAGTACTACCTTTTAACTTTCAAAAGGGAGACTATGATAGAATGAGGAATATAGTTCGGAAAAAACTAAAAGGAGCGGTTCCAAAGGTTAAAGACTTACAGCAAGCTTGGGTGTTATTTAAAAATACTATCCTCGAAGCCCAGACCAGCTGTATTCCACGCATTAAGAAAAGTGGAAGAAAGTCCAAAAAACTGCCAGCATGGTTTAAAGGTGAGGTCAGAGAGGCTGTTGCTGCCAAAAGAGCAACCTTCAGGAAATGGAAAAAAGAGCCAAATGATGAAAACTGGAAACAGCACAAGCACTGGCAAGTTAAATGCAAAGCATTGATAAGGCAGGCAAAGCGGGAATTTGAGAAGAAACTTGCTACGGAAGCAAAAACACGAAATAAAGACTTTTTCAAGTACATTCGTAGCAAAAGGCCTGTGAGAGAGTCAATTGGACCGTTAGATGATAGAGGGGTAAAAGGGGCAGTAAGAGGAGACAAGGCTATAGCAGAGAGACTGAATGAATTCTTTGCTTCGGTCTTTACTGAGGAAGATGTAGGGATGTTACCCAAGACTGAAGTGGTATTTAAAGGTGATACTGCAGAGGAATTGAGAGAAATATCGCTACACCGGGAAGATATATTACAACTATTTGATAAACTGAATAGTAGCAAATCACCTGGACCAGATGGTATACATCCCAGAGTGTTGAAAGAACTGAAATATGAGATTGCAGACCTGCTATTGGTAATCTGTGAACTTTCATTAAAATCATCTGTAATACCTGAAGATTGGAGGGTCGCCAACGTAACACCAATTTTTAAAAAGGGTTCCAGGGGTGACCCGGGAAATTACAGACCGGTGAGCCTGACGTCAGTACCAGGGAAAATGGTAGAAACCATCATAAAGAACAAAATTACACAGCATGTAGATAGTCATGGCCTAATGGGAGACAGCCAACATGGCTTTAGACAAGGAAGATCTTGTCTTACCAATCTGATCTGTTTTTTTGAAGGTGTGCATAAACAGGTAGACAAAGGTGAGTCGGTTGATATAGTGTATCTGGACTTTCAGAAAGCTTTTGACAAGGTCCCCCATCAGAGACTTTTGGCAAAGCTAAAAAGTCATGGGATAGGAGGCAGTGTACTATTGTGGATCGGGAACTGGTTAAAAGATAGAAAGCAGAGGGTAGGGCTAAATGGCCAATATTCCCAATGGAAAAAGGTGAATAGTGGAGTACCCCAGGGATCTGTACTGGGTCCGCTACTTTTTGACATATTCATAAATGACCTGGAAAAGGGAATAACTAGTGAGGTTATCAAATTTGCAGATGACACAAAACTGTTTAAAGTTGTTAAAACCCAAGAGGATTGTGGAAAACTGCAGGAAGATCTGGATAAATTGGAAGACTGGGCATCCAAATGGCAGATGAAATTTAATGTGGACAAGTGCAAAGTTATGCACCTAGGAAAGAACAACCCACACTATAGTTACACGATGCAAGGCTCCACATTAGAAACCACCACCCAGGAAAAAGATTTAGGAGTCATCGTGGATAACATGTTAAAACCCTCCGCCCAGTGTGCAGCGGCGGCCAAGAAAGCAAATAGAATGCTAGGTATCATAAGGAAAGGGATGGAGAATAAAACAAAGGATATTATAATGCCTCTGTATCGCTCCATGGTACGACCGCACCTTGAATATTGTGTGCAATTCTGGTCACCGTATCTTAAAAAGGACATAGAGTTATTAGAAAAAGTACAGAGAAGAGCCACCAAATTGGTGAAGGGGATGGAAGGCTACTCCTATGAAGAGAGGCTAAAAAGGTTAGGGCTCTTTAACCTGGAAAAGAGACGGCTGAGGGGAGATATGATAGAGGTCTATAAATTAATGAATGGAGTGGAACGGATAAACGTGGATCAATTGTTTACGCTATCAGAATATAATAGGACTAGGGGACATGTAATGAAGCTACGGGGTAAACTATTTAAGACAAATAAGAGAAAATATTTCTTCACTCAACGTGTAATCAAACTCTGGAATCTGTTACCGGAGGATGTAGTAAGGGCTGTTAGTATAGCTGGGTTTAAAAAAGGTTTGGACAAGTTCCTGGAGGAAAGGTCCATAAACCACTATTAAAAAGGGACCCAGGATATCAATGCTTGACCTAGTACAAGCACTGCAGAACCTGTGTCTTTTGGGGAAACTGCTAGGTACGTATGACCTAGATTGGCCACTGTTGGAAACAGGATACTGGGCTTGATGGACCTCGGTCTGACCCAGTATGGCATTTCTTATGTTCTTATGTTCTTAAACTGCCCTAATGGCCTTTGGCCTGGGCAGTATATCGAGAAATTACATAAACATAAGCATAAAGATGAGCACTGGTAGCTCCTCCGGGCGGAAAACCCAAACAGTCCGTGCCTGATTCTCCTGTTCTAGGCTCTCTCCTTCTACCAACTCCTCCTGCAGATCTAGCTCCGTGTCAAGGTCTTCCCCATCCAGCCCCTCTGCCAATGGCAATTGCTGCCACTCCTCTAAACCTCTAGCCCGCTTAGACGCCACTGCTCCTCACTCGTGCTCTTTTGTGTATGACATCCTCTAGCCCTGTGTTCTGAGGCTGAGGAGCCACTTAGTAGGCTAAATGCCTTCTGCAAAAGTAAGAAAAACTCCGGTGAGAACTCCCCCAGGAGCCCTACTGCTCCCTGGGCTCAAGGGGTGGATGGTCCTGGCATCGTGCAGGGACTGGGGGCTGGATCCATTGAAGGTAACATGGTGCCTCATCTCATCCTGCAGGTCCTGCTCCCATGACAGCCTTTTGCATGCAGTTTAGGCAGACGCCTGCCTCCGAGATCACACCACATCAGGGACTGCATATCTTGAAGATTTTTAGATTGCGCTGCAGTGTTGTATCTTAAAGATATGAAATGGACCTTGCCCTGATCCAATCAAACTGACATGTTCTCAGAGTAAAGTTTACATTTTTCTTCTAATACTACAAATAGCTATAAGGGAGTACAGATTTAATAGGTACATAATCTGGGCTAAGCGACAAGAGATGATTATGTCAGGTTACTCACTGACCATAGACAGATGGAAGGATGTCATTTGCGTCCAATCCACTGACTATCTTTCAAAATTACATATATTTCTTATATGCAGGTACTTCTTGTTTTCCAGAGCTTTAACTGCTACAAACCTATATGCAGCTCCAACACCTATCTTTATTTCTGTCTCTGACTTTTTATCAGACCCGTCTCAGGAAAAAGCAACCATGTTTCAACCAAGTGCCAGTTACATCACCTGACCCAGTACAACAGCCCTCTGAAAATCCGCCCAGCAACAAACAATGGCCTATCTGATTAGGCCTTTCCCACATGTCTGCATCAAGTCATTGTGCACTGAATCAGTTTAGAGCTGTATAACACAAGGAATGCTTAAGGATTAAGTGGGGTTCACGCCCCTTGATACCATCCTATACCAGGCACTACGGTCTGGCTGGCATGTTGGGAAAGGCTGGGGGCACACCCCAGGAATGCCCTCAATTTGTATCCATGTAGGTAAAAGGATCCCTAGCATAGTGCACCTGCTCAGGCACAGAGCACTAGAGTACTTGAACTAAAATAAAATAAAACCTAACCAAAATCTAATTAACTGAAACTGAAATTAAAAAGAAACTGCAGATGGCCCCCTAGAAAGAGGCTGCTCTGTCCTGCTTTATTTGCCGGTGGCTGCCTCTCCTAGGCACCCAAAACACAGCAGGGGGTTAAACACATGCGGGTCTGAATAAGAAGAAATAGCACCTAAATGCAGCAGGGGGAGTTTCCTACACTGCTGCAAGCTCCCAAACATATGCGGCTGCAGGCCGCTTCTCTGTCTCCTCTTGTTCTGGTGGTGTCGAGGGGTTCCTGCTGTCCTGCCCCTCCCCCCCCTTACCTTGCAGCCTCTTTGCTGCATGGCTTTTCTACCCCTTGTGCTCAGTCTTCCTTCCCGGCCTTGGCGCTGAGGAGGGTGACTCGGGGATGTCAGCTTTCACTCCTGTCAAGCAATTGCAGCGGCTCCTCACCCGATAACAGGTTCAGGAGCAGCCAGAAGTCTCGGACTGAGGAAGACCCCCCCCCCAACATCCTGGGGGGAGAGGGGGAAGAAGGAATATCCTCCCCTCAGCCCTGTTGTCTCCCAGGTTCTCTCTCTTCCTTCTGATTTTGTTTGTTTTTTAACACTTTTGCCTTTAAAAACAAAGAAACCTGCACCTTAACAGGGGAAATAAAAGCAAACTCTCTCCTTAGTTGTCTCTTCAGTGAGTCCAGCACCCTGGCTCACAACCTCCTCCAGCTGCTTGGAGACTGAGCTTACTGGGGCCGGTGGGCGGTGCCAGCTGCATCTGTACACTAGTGTCATCAAAAAGATGACACACTCAGTCTCCAAGCTGCTGGAGGAGGTGCACTACCCAGAGGTGCGAGACTGGACTGGAGGGACGATAAGGAAGTTATTTCCACATCTGTAATCACTGTCATGATGAAAGTATAGTAGAGATCAATTCACATATTAGCTGTTCCTATCTGCAAAAGTAGTACTGCCAAAATAGGACCACAGTATCTTGAATATCTCTTTCAGGGCTCTGGATTCCAGTATTAGGAGCCTCCACCCAGGAAAAAGATTTAGGCGTCATTGTGGATAACATGTTAAAACACGCCACCCAGTGTGCAGCAGTGGCCAAGAGAGCAAATAGACTGCTAGGTATCATAAGGAAAGGAATGGAACATAAAACAAAGGATATTATTATGCCTCTGTAACGTTCCATAGTGCGACTGCACCTTGAATATTGTGTGCAATTCTGGTCGCCCTAATCTTAAAAAGGATATAGCGTTATTAGAAAAGGTACAGAGAAAAGCCACCAAAATGGTAAAGGGGATGGAAGGATATCCCTATGAAAAGAGGCAAAAAAAGGTTAGGGCTCTTCAACCTGGAAAAGAGACGGCTGAGGGGGAGATATGATAGAGGTGTATAAATTAATGAACGGAGTGGAAAGGGTAAACGTAGATCGATTGTTTATGTCATCAGAATATAGAAAGACTAGGGGACATGCAATGAAGCTACAGGGTAAACTATTTAAGACTAATAAGAGAAAATATTTTTTCACTCAACGTGTAATCAAACTCTGGAATTTGTTACCGGAGGATGTAGTAGAAGCTGTTAGTTTAGCTGGGTTTAAAAAAGGTTTGGACAAGTTCCTGGAGGAAAGGTCCATAAACCATTATTAAAAGGGACCCAGGATATCACTGCTTGACCCAATACAAGCATTGTGGAACCCGTGTCTTTTGGGGAAACGGCTAGGTACTTGTGACCTGAATTGGCCACTGTTGGAAACAGGATACTGGGCTTGATGGACCTTGGTCTGACCCAGTATGGCATATCTTATCTGTGTTCTTCAGTTTGTGTAAATCTTTGACATACTTTTGTTATGCAAGTCACTGGCAGACACAGCATTTTTTCATCCTGTATTATACCCATTGCTAATGTGTGTAATAGTTTCAGTATCATCTAAGATACTCCAGCAAATCCCTTGGTTCTACCTCAGAACGTATTGGTTTATCCACCTACAGCCTACAAAATCTTGCATATAGAATCAAATGGCTAATATTCTTAAAGTTCAAATTTGTATTTGTTTCCATTCAATATGTATATTTATTATGTATTTAGCTCACGCCCTTTCAGCAATAGTTCAAGGCAAGTTCCATTCATACAGTATGCACAAAGACAGATTCAATTCTGTGTACCTTGTTTACAAGTCCTAATTCAACAGAAAAATCTATAGAAAATCATCTCCGGACTTAAATTTATTTTTAATTTAGATTATACCTTTTCATCGGAAGGTCAAGGCAAAGTGCATTGAGATCAAGTAGGCATCTCCCTGACTTCAGAGGGCTTATGCTGTAAAGGGGCTAGCTATTAAACAGCATTGTGGCAATAACTTCTATTCCTTTGCGTTTCTCTAGTCCAGTCCCGGAACCATAGAGTTTAGAATCTCCTCCAGCAGCTTTGGAGACTGAAAGACATCATCGCTTTGCTGGCACCAGTATAAATAGGCAAGGACCGCCCCTTCTCACCAGTACTTTCAGTCTCCAAGCAGCTGAGGAGATTCTGAGCCTGGGGCTGGGCTCAGTGTTCAGGAGCAGAGTTGCAAATAAGCAGAGCTAACTCTCCTTTAAATTTTGTGGCACCTTAGATTGAGTTAAGGGGAAGATCCTGTCTGTGGAATTTTACAACACACTGTCTTAGACTTATTTTTTGTTTTGCAGGTGGAGTGCTGTGCTGAAGGGGCTTCAGCTCCTTACTTTGGCTCCATCCTCCTTCTCTTCCCCTCTGCTCTCCTTCCCCCCTCCCCGCGGTTGTTTCCCCATAGAGTTAACGAGCATTCGGGGGGAGAGATATTTGGGTTAGCCTCCCTGCTACCGAACCCGCGATTAGGGGTGAGGAGCAGGTGGTAGGCTTGGACACAGCAACAAGGCAGGCAGAGCCTCTGAGTGTCTTAGCAGCGACAGAGCTGAAGCCGCGAGAAGGCTGAGCTCCGACGCGGGTGTCTCTCTATTCTTCACTGGCAGGCAAGCAACGGTGAGTAGGTGGCTGCATTTTTGTGCCGTTTCATTTGCCCTTGTAAGGGGGAGGTGTAAAGGGTGTTTAGTATCAGGGGAGCTCAGTTAGGGTTTTATTGAGCGGTTTTTTGCTCGGCTGCATGTAGCCGCACGGGAAATGCGGCGGCGGCCATTTTGATAGCCGCGTTTAGATTCCCTGAGCTTCTGGGCATGCTGGACGGGGCTAGAAGCTTCGTTTTTGGGGGAAACTGTTTCTACCAAGCCTGCTGCAGCTAGTAGTGGCTTACTGAGCAAAAAAAAAAAAAAGAAGCTAAGCTGAGGAACTTCAGGGTCAGTGAGGTTCTGGCATGCCTTTGTGAGAGGTGTGCTGTAGGATCGCTGCAGGTACTCTAGTATGCCTGCAAAGCCTCAGTGTTTGGTGTGTGGAACGAGGCGAGGCACGGTGCAGGACTCTGGTGTGTAAGCCGTGCACTCTTGAGGCAGAAGGGATGGACAAGGGGTCAGAGCAGTCCTCGACAGGTCTGGAGGCGATTCCTCCGGAAGGGGGGCTCCCTTGCCTCCGTCCCTGGGCCCGGCGGAGCCGTTAGCGGGATCTTCCTCGGGGGAGGGTCCCTCTACGTCTCTGGGGTTCAGCTAGGTGGGATCCGCTCTGCGGATCCCACCAAATTTCTTTTCCCTCATGCAGCAAGCATTCGCTTTGCTACAACCTGCGATGTCAGTTCCTCCTCAGGGGTCGCAAGGGCAGAAGCGGACGGGGTCTCTGGACCATTCGGCGGAGGGCGCTCCTGCGGCTAAGAGATCCAGAGGGACCAGGGAGGACAGTCCGGTGTCTCGGCTTGGGGAGGACCTGGGAGAGGTAGACGCCAATCTGGAGGAGATCTCGGAAGGCGAGTTGAAAGAGGGAGAGTTGCCTGACTCGGAAGAGCAGAGCAGAGTTGTCAGGGTGTTTCGGCACGAGGAGCTGCCGGCCCTGATTACGGAGACTCTCAAGACGCTTAACATGCCCTCAGGAGGAGCGGCAGCGGAGGAAGCCTTGGAAGATCCTCTGTTGCAGGCGGTTCGAACGTCCCAAAAGGGTTTTTCCAGTACATAGAGTTTTCTGGAGTATGATCCAGGAAGAATGGGACTTGCCGGAGTCGGCCCTGAAGGGTTCCAGAGCCTTGGTTCGACTTTATCCGCTGGCTGACCAGGATAGAGAGCTGTTTCGCACCCTAAAGGTCGATGCGGCGGTATCGGCGGTTACTAAGAAAATGACTATTCCGGTGGAGGGGGCCGCTGCGCTGAAGGATGTGCAGGATAGAAAGTTGGATACCCTGTTAAAACAGGTGTTCGATGTTAGCGCTCTCTCAATGCAGGCCTCGATAGCGGGGGCGTGGGTGGCGAGAGCCTGTTTGCGGTGGTCCCAGAGGTTGCAGGGAGATCAGTTCGAAGGTCAATTGGAGGACGTAGCGTGGATGGAGTCCAGGACCGCGTATTTGGCGGATATTCATTATGATCTCATCCACAGCTTGGCTAAGAGTATGGCCTTGGTGGTGGTGGCTCGGCGATATCTCTGGTTGCGTAATTGGTCGGCGGACGGTTCGTCAAAGGCTCGCCTCAGCAAGCTGACGTTCAGAGGTAAACTCTTATTTGGAGAGGATTTGGAGAAGTTGGTGAAGGATCTCGGAGAATCTAAGGGGGGTCGACTTCCGGAGGATAAGCCGAAGCAGGGCCGGGGTACGACTGGGTCCCGGGGGGCCTCAAGGGAGTTTCGTAGATTTCATTCCTCTCGCTTTGGCCAATCTCAGCGTGGGAGGTTCCCGGCTAGAGGTCAAGGTTTCCGGGGAGCAGGCAGGGGGTTTGCTCCATTCCAGTCCTTTGCCGTTAAAAAGGCGCAATGAGATAAGGTGGGCTCAGGTGGAGGTAGTTCCTGTGGGAGGTCGTTTGCGGGCGTTTTACCCTGCCTGGGCCCCAATTACGTCGGACCAGTGGGTCCTGGAAGTGATTCGAGAGGGTTATGCTCTAGAGCTCCATCGTCCCGTGTTAGATTCAGTCTCCTTGCAGAGCTCCGCTAAAGTTGTGGGCGGTCACGGAAACTGTACAGCGGCTGCTCCAACTCAGGGCGGTGGTGCCCATCCCACCGGATCAGTTCGGCTGCGGTCGCTACTCCATCTATTTCGTGGTGCCAAAGAAAGAAGGCACGTTTTGTCCAATTCTGGACTTAAATAGGGTGAATCGTTGTCTCCGGGTTACCCATTTCCGTATGTAGACGCTTCGGTCCCTTATTGCGGCGGTCAGAGCGGGAGAATTTCTGACGTCGTTAGATCTCACGGAAGCTTATCTGCATATCCCGGTGCGGCAGGAGCATCAAAAGTTTCTGCGCTTTGCGGTGCCTATGGGGCATTTTCAGTTTCAGGCATTGCCCTTCGGACTGGCTACAGCTCCTCGGACGTTCACCAAGATCATGGTAGTGGTGGTGGTGGCGGCAGCGCTCCGCAAGGAGGGAGTGCTGGTGCATCCGTATCTGGACGATTGGCTAATCCGAGCAAAGTCCAGGGAGGAGAGTACCGCGGCCACCGCCAGGGTGGTGCAGATGTTGGAAAGCCCTTGGATAGGTGGTCAACTTTGCAAAGAGCAGATTGGTTCCCTCGCAGTCCCTGGAATATTTAGGGGCGCACTTCGAGACACAGCAAGCTGCGGTGTTCCTCCCGGCCCATCGAGCACAGGGGCTGCGGCAGCTGGTAAGTCGGTTTTTGTCCAGAGCGGCTCCGACGGCGTGGCAGTATCTACAATTGCTCAGAACGATGGCGGCGACAATCGAGGTGGTGTCGTGGGCCAGGGCGCACATGCGACCGTTGCAGAGCATTCTGCTCCGGCGTTGGTCTCATCAACGAGATGTGTTGTCTCAGCGCCTAGTTTGTCCTCCGTCGGTACGTAACGAACTTCTCTGGTGGTTGAGGCCGGGAAGTTTGGAGGCGGGCATGCCGTTCGAGCCTCACTCGTGGAGACTGCTAACGACGGATGCGAGTCTCTTGGGGTGGGGAGCGCATTACGAGGGAAGTTTTGCCCAAGGGCATTGGTCTCAAGAGGAAAAGGAATGGTCCATCAACAGATTGGAGATGAGAGTGGTGTTTTTGGCGCTGCAGGAGTTTCAAGGGAGCTTCACGAAGCAAGCAGTATGGATTCTGTCCGACAATGCGACGACCGTGGCCTACATCAATCGGCAAGGCGGCACAGGCAGTGCGACGCTGGAAGCAGAGGCGGCTCAGTTGTTAAGTTGGGCCGAGCAGAATCTAAAGGCTCTTTCGGCGCAGCATGTGGCAGGAGTGGACAATGTCGAGGCGGATTTCCTCAGTCGCCGCAAAGTAGACCCGGGGGAGTGGGTGCTTCACCCGGACGTGTTTGCGTTGTTAGTGCGGGTTGGGGGATTCCGCAAATGGATCTAATGGCAAGTTTCGAGTCAGCGAAGGTGGCGAGGTTCTTCAGCAGGCGGCGAGAACGGATGTCGGAGGGTCTCGATGCGTTGGCACAAAGGTGGCCGGAAGGGGGTCTTCTCTATGTATTTCCGCCGTGGGCCCTCATAGGTCGGGTAGTGCAGCGCATAGAGCGGCATCGTGGCCTGGTGGTCCTGGTAGCGCCCGACTGGCCCAGAAGACCTTGGTATGCAGATTTGGTGCGGCTACTGGCAGACAGTCCGTGGAGGCTGCCTTAGCGGGAGAATCTCTTATGTCAGGGTCCTCTTCGCATGCCCCAGGTGAGTCGATTCTCGCCTACGGCATGGCTCTTGAAAGGGCTCGGATGATGGCTAAGGGTTATTCGGCGGCGGTCATTGCTACATTGCTTCGGGCACGTAGGCGTTCCACTTCACTGGCGTACATCTGGGTTTGGCACATTTTTGAGGCTTGGTGTGCGGAGCGGGGTCTGCGACCCTTGGGGGCCTCGGTGTGTCAGATCCTTTCTTTTATGCCGGATGGTGTGGACAAGGGGCTGGTGGCTAGTTCCTTGCACGTGCAGTTGGCGGCCATCTCCTGTTACCGCGGTAAGATTCACGGACAATTGCTCGGCGCTCACGGTGACATTAAAAGGTTTTTGCGAGCCATGTTGCTCATGTGTCCGCCAAGGCGGTGTTCGGTGCCGGCGTGGGATCTGAATCTAGTGTGAGGCCTTGCTCAGAGCGCCGTTTGAGCCTTTGAACGCAGCCTCGCTGAAAGATCTGACGTTGAAGACAGTTTTTCTGGTGGCGATTTGTTCCACGAGGAGGATTTCGGAGTTACAAGCGTTATCCTGTAAGGAGCCTTATCTGTCCTTCTTCAATCATAAGGTCGTTCTGCGTACAGTTCCTGCGTTCCTGCCGAAGGTGGTTTCTGCTTTTCATGTTAACCAAGTAGTATCGCTGCCGGTGTTCTCGGAGAGGCAGAAGGAGAAGTCAGAGGACAGGTTGCACCTGTTAGATGTTCGCCGCATACTTAGGAATTACCTCCGTAGGACAGCATCCTTCCGGAGGTCGGATAGGTTGTTTGTGGCCTTCGGGGGGCCGCGGAAAGGGGAGGCGGCGGAGGCAAAGGCCTCCATTTCTCGTTGGTTGAAAGAAGCTATTGCGTTGGCATACCTGTTGAAGGGTAAGATGGTGCCGGCAGGCCTTTGGGTGCACTCGACTAGGGCGCAAGCGGCGTATTGGGCAGAGTTCAGTTTGGAACCCGGTCGAGGACATTTGTAGGGCAGCGACTTGGTCATCATTGCACTCTTTTGCAAAGCACTATAGGCTAGATGTGCAGGCAGCGGGGGATGGTCGTTTCGGCTCAGCGGTACTTCAGGCTGGGCTTGCGGGTCCCTCCCGTTGATATTTACTGCTCTGATACATCCTCTATGGTTCCGGGACTGGACTAGAGGGGCGCAAAGGAAGAGTAAATTAGACTTACCTGCTAATTGTTGTTCCTTAAGGAACTCTAGTCCAGTCCCGGATCCCACCCTAGGTTTCGGAGTTTGTTCAGCCTGAAGTGCGTGAGAGACAGTAACTGCAATATGTTTTGTGGGGGGGGGGGGGTCTCGGGGGACGCAGAGGGGAGTCCTCGTGGAAGCCCTTCCACAGCACTGTTTGTGTATATGTTTAAAAAAAAACAAAAAACAGTAGAAACAATGTGGTTCTAGGTTATGATATTGGCTATTTTATCTGCTTATTTGTTGCTCTGCTGAGTTTGCTTTGTCAATAGGTACTGGTGAGAAGGGGCGGTCCTTGCCTATTTATACTGGTGCCAGCAAAGCGATGATGTCTTTCAGTCTCCAAAGCTGCTGGAGGAGATTCTAAACTCTATGGTTCCGGGACTGGACTAGAGTTCCTTAAGGAACAACAATTAGCAGGTAAGTCTAATTTACTCTTATTTGTCCATTAATACATGTAAATTAGCAATAGCATGCATTATTTATTGTAAACCGCTCTGCTGTTGGTTCGAGGGATGGTTTATTATGATGAAATAACCCATTGAAAGTTAGTAAACTTTCCCCAAGGAGCATTAGCCCACTCACACACAACCTGATGCACCCAGGGAGCAAGCTAAATGGGCCAGTGCATTTTTTTAAAAAACACCCCACCCCCAATCCTTTTACAAAAAAATAGTTTTCTCTGGCTTGGCAGACCGCCCCCCCCCCCCCCATCTGCAATCCAGTGTAGAACATACAGCTCACACCAACCTTCCATACCACCTTGATCCCTGGTTCACAATTTAATTTAGAAAGTACCACCCACTGCCACTCCCACCCTGATCCCCAATCCAATGTAGAAGGGCCCCACCTGCATCCACCTCCCACCCCCAATCCTCCCTGTACCACCTCCACCCTCTGATCCTCTTAGCATCTACTGTGGGGCTCCCTAGTGAGTAGTGGGGGAGAGGAGTGATCCCTGGTTGTTCCTGTCCTGGCAGTTCCCTCTTTACAATTGGAAACAGCAATCCCACATTCCATGGCATCCCTACAGTTCAGTCCAGACTCCTGAGTTGTGTCCCTTTTCCAGCAGATGGAGACTGAGCATTCTAGCTTTTGGTGATGTCATATTATAAGGAGCGGGTGCTCCTCCCACCAAGCCAGTATCCTCTGTCTCCAGCAGATGGGACAGAACCCTTGGTAACCTGGGCTTTACTTTGATTTCCTTGGGCTACAGACGGGGAAATAAATTACAGGAGGGTAAAAAAAAAAAAAAAAGTAAAGAAAAGTGATTTTTGGGCAGAAGTATGGCAGACAGCTCTTGACAGTTATTCTGATGCCAAAGGGCTGTAGTACAGGTTGGTGGTTAAGGGCAGCTGTTGTGGTGACTAGGTCTGCCCCAGGGGCTCGCTTGCTTCTGCTCTGGCTGTGATCAGATCTACTGCCTGCAGCCTTGGCGCCCTTTGGTTGGTTAGAGGCTGCTGGGTGTGCTGCCACGTCCGGAGGTGCTCCTTTAATATTGCGGTGAGTAGCTCCTTCCTTCCTAATTTGACCGCGTGAGTTATTGTTTAAGGTGCCTTCACTTCTGGGTACTTTTGGTTTTGGCAAGGCAGCGCACTAAGCTTCTTCCTACCACGGGATGCTGGCTGGCAAATTAATCTGCATCAGATGCGGAGGCAGGTGGAGTAGTCTCTCCTCAGTTTGCCTCTGCCAGGCTTGTGAGGCAGAGGATTGTGAGGCGGGAATGCTGTTTCGGGAGGTGCTGTCATTGGAGGGGTTTTCTTCTTTCTTGGAGTCTATGGGGGGGGGGGTTCAGATTTGGCCACACTGCTAACCATGGCTCCCACCCTTGTGGTGGGAACCGGCCATTTTGTACACTTTAGCGGCAGACATTTCCTTGGCCTTGAGGTCATCGGCTGGGCAGGCAGAGCAAGGACTTTTACAACAGTCGGGTCCCACTTCCGCAGTCACATTCTCGCCAGACTTCATCCTGCTGTTCTCAGGCTTACTGTATTAAATAGGGCCTGATAGAGCCTCAGGAGTTAGAGGGTTGGCAGTCAGAGCAGTATAAGAAGCAGTGCCCCAAGGGGGGTGCCTAAGGACCATCTTGACAGCCAGGACATCCGGTGGATCAGTAGTACTGGAGGAGGAGCTGAGGTCTGAGCATTTTCTGGGATCAGAGAGTCCCTTAGAGGGTCCCTCGAGCCTGGGAGTTGAGGAAGGGCCTGAGGTCCTTCAGGAGGACTCCCTACTAGCTAGGGAGGACCCCAGTTTAGTTAGTCTTCTGTAGGGAGGGGCTAATGTCTCTAATTACGGATTTGTTAGCTGTGCTAAACGTCTCTGTGGACACCCCAGTGGCGGAACCTCCTTTGGAGGTTCCATTGCTACAGGGGATCCGTATGACACAAACTGCCTTTTCTTTGCCCTGAAGCAGATGATTGAATTGGAGTGTGACACTCCAGAGGTGGCTTGCACTGCATGAGAGCACTTCTATCCAATTCCTGCAGGGGAACGAGAGTGCTTTCAGTTGACAAGAGTGGATTCCCTGGTGTCGGCGGTCACTAAGTGAACCATTATTCCGTTGGAAGGGGGGAATCGTGCTAAAGGATCCCAAGGATAAGAAGTTAGAGACACTGTTGAAGCAGGCCTTCCAGGTCTGCGGAGCCTATGTCGCGTGGGTATGCATGTGCTGAATTCAGGGGCTGACAGGAGCGGAGACGGGTCTCGTCGTGGCTCTTCCTGAGTTGGCTCAGTTAGACTCTGGGGTTTCTTACTGGCAGATGTCTTCTATGACCTGCTGAGGGTGTCGGCAAAGGGTATGGCGTTAGTCATAGCCACCCGGCGTTTACTATAGCTGTGGTGTTGGTCTGCGGATGTCTCCTCTAAGCAGCATCTGAGTAGACTGCCCTTTCAGGGCAAGCTCTTCTTTGGAGAGGCTCAAGAGAAGTTCATCCAAGCCTGCATATTTGCCAGAGGACAAACCCAAGACCCAGAAACTGGCAGCATCCACGGGGAGGTGACATTCCCTGGATTTCCATAAATTCAGGGCTGTGAGATTTGCGCCTTATCAGAAGCCCACCTCTGGGCTAGGGGGTATTCCCTTTAAGGCAGAATGGGTACTGGGGTGGCATCAAAGAAGTCCCAATGAGATGAGGAGGGCTCGTGCCGATTGGTGGATGCCTGTGGCAGTTTTATCCAGCCTGGATCCACCTTACCGCTGACCGGTGGGTGCAGGAGGTCATTCGTGAAAGCTACACTCTGGATTGTGTGGTTCTTCTCACAGATCCCTTCCTGGTGTCACCCTGTCAGGATCCAAAGAAGGCTCGCACGGTTACTGAGACTTTCAATCTGTTGATCCAACTGTGGGCAGTCGTGCCCATCCCACAGGACCAGCAGGAGTAGGGGCGTTACTCAATCTACTTCGTGGTATCCCAAGGAGGGGGGGTTCATTTTGACTCATTCTCAATCTCAAGTATGTCAATTGAGCATTGTGCATCCCTTATTTTTGGATGGAAACCTTGCGGTCCGTAATTGTGGTGGTGGTGCATCAGGTTGAGTTTCTCTCCTCTCTGGACCTCATGGAGGCCTATCTGCATGTCCCTATTTGGGCAGAGCATCAATGTTTCCTGCGCTTCATAGTGTCCAGGTGACATTTCCAGTTCAAGGCATTTCCACTTTGGGCTCACAATGGTGCCACAAACCTTCACCAAGATCATAGTAACGGTTGCAGCTCAATTGAGGAGTGAAGGGGTTCTGGTGCACCCTTACCTGGCCGATTGGCTCATTCGAGCAAAGTCTTGCCAAGAAAGCATAGAGGCCACACAGTCTGCAAGTTCCTTGGGAGTTTGGATTGGGTGGTGAATGTGGCCAAGAGCCACTTTATGTCCTCGCAGAGTCTTCTGTACCTGGGTGCCAATTTCAACACTGTGCATGACATGGTATTCCTGCCGGACGAAAAGGTGCATGAAGATTCAGTATTAAATCCCTCAATTCTTGAGACAGCTGTTGCAGTCAACGTGATTCTACCTGCAGATCCTAGAGTCCATGGCATCGACTCTGGACCTGGTTCCATGGGCAAGGGCTCATGTGCATCCTTTGCAGAGGGCCTTCTCTTCCATTGGTCACCTCAATGACACTCTCTCGCCAGCTTCTGTGCCCATTGGAGGTGCGCACCAGTCTGACATGGTGGTTGTCATTGACTCATGTGACCAGGGGCATGCTACTGGAATGGACACTGGTCATGACAAATGCCAGTCTTTCCAACTGGGGAGTGCATTACGGGGGGGCAGATTGCATAGGGCAGTTGGGTGCCCGACAAGACACAATGGTTCATCAACGGGCTGGAAATGAGAGCAGTGCGGTTGACTTCCCTGGAATTTCAGGAGTTGATCTGATACTGGCTTCCGATCAAATCCTGCATTCATTTCAAAATCCTGGTACTCCTTCACCGTGTCCTCCACACCCACTCCCCTCAGTATTTGGCTGACCTTGTCCGCCTGCACACTCCAACTCACTCCCTCCGATCCTTCCACCTTAACCGCTTATACCTTCCTTCACCTACTTATGCTCGCCTCCAATCCACTCGCTCCTCCGCATTCTTCTTCCTAGCCCCTGCCTTATGGAACTCTCTGCCTTCCTCTATCCGGCTCAAGCACAACCACTTTACCTTTAAGAACAGCCTCAAAACTCACTTCTTTGCCCTTGCTTTCAACCTCCCAGATCCCTCTGTATGACCTTACTCTCCCTGCCCTTACTCTCTCCCTCTTCCTTATTGTCTTGTTGTATGATTCTGTCTGATGTTCTTTCCTATTTTAGTATTGTAATTTCCTTTCTCCATACCTTTATGGTTTTTCTTTAATTTGTACTTTGTAAACCGCTTTGATGTTTTTCCTTTAGCGGTATATCAAGACATTATCGGACATTGCTGCCACAGTGGCCTACATCAATTGGCAAGGAGGAACAGGCAGTATCAGTCGCAGAGGAGATTGCTCTGCTGCTTTGATGGGCGGAGGCCAATCTGTCACGCAGCTTTTGGCAGCTCATGTGGCAGGAAAGGACAACTTTCAGGCCAACTTCCTAAGCAAACATCAGCTGGATCTGGGGGAGTGGTCCTAGACAAATGCAGTTTTCAGGCAGATGACTCTGTGCTGGGGCAGGCTGGTCTTGGACCTCATGGTGTTGGCAGAAAACACCAAGTTGGAGTAATTCTTCAGCAGGCACAGGGAGCACATGTCCAAAGGCCTCGACATGCTGGCCCAAAGCTGGCCAGTGGAAGGTCTGCTTTATGCCTTCCTGCTGTTGCCCCTCATAGGACGCCTGGTTCAGCGCAAAGAAACCCATGCTGGTCTAGTGATCTTAGTAGATCTGGATTGGCTTTGCCATCTGTAGTATGTGGACCTAGTGAGGCTGGTGGTAGACAAGCTGTGACTCCCAGTGCGGCCAGACCTGTTGTTGCAGGGTCCAATCCTGATGCCTCAGGTGGATCAATTCTTGCTTACGGCTTGGCTCTTGAGAGGGCGTCCGTGATTGCCACTTTGTTAAAAGTGAGATAGCGATCTATATCCTTGGCCTATGTGCATATCTGGAGGGTCTTCAAGGCCTGGAGTGAAGAGAAGCATCGAAGACCCTTTAGGGCAGGGGTTCTCAACCCTGTCCTCGGGACCCACCTAGCCAGTCGGGTTTTCAGGATAACCACAATGAATATGTATGAGAGAGATTTGCATACACTGCCTCCATTATATGCAAATGTCTCCCATGCATATTCATTGTGGTTATCCTGAAAACCCAACTGGCTAGGTGGGTCCCGAGGACAGGGTTGAGAACCCCTGCTTTAGGGCTTCTGTCCCAGATTTTTTAGCCTCTCTGCAGGAAGGCTTTGAAAAGGGGCTAGCATTGAACTCCCTTCGGATGCAGATTGTGGTGTTAGCATGTTTATTATTTTTATTTAGACAGTTTTGTATACCACCTTATCCTTCAATCAAAGTGGTCACAACACAATTGGGGATACATTTAACATGAGGGGATATGAGACACATACACTAATACTTACAGGGAACATGGGCAATGGAGTGTTAAGTGGCTTGCCCAAGACCACAAGGAGCACCTGTGGGACTAGAAACCCCAGCCCTTCTGGCCTAAGGTTGCTGTCCTCTAGTGGGATTTGAACCACCAACCTTCTGGCCTGTGGTATCTTGCCCCAACCACTAGGCTACTCTTCTCCGAGGACGCATCCAGGGAGTCTCTTTGGCAGCTCATCTGGATGTCGTTCGGTTTCTCCGGGCTGTTGGTCTTCTGCAGCAACCCGTGTAGCCCTGTGTTCCCACTTGGGACCTCAATGTAGTTCTTGGAGCTCTCTCGTGAGCACCGTTTCAGCCTTTGGCGGTTGTGTCCCTTAAAGACCTTACCCTGAAGGTGTTTTTTTCTGATAGCCATTTGTTCGGCTCGACTGATTTGGAACTGCAGGTATTGTCTTTCAGGGAGCCTTATCTGCTTCTGGTGAAAGACAGGGTGGGCTTGCATACAGTGCCATGCGTTTTGCCTAAGGTGGTTTCATCTTTTTAACTCAAACTGTGGTTCTTCCAGTCTTCCCTAGGAGTGAGGATTGTCAGCTCCGCGCCCTGGATGTGCATTGAGTTCTCTGTCGTTACTTGAGGTCTACAGAGACCTTCTAGAAGATGGATCATTTGTTCGCTGTATTCAGAGCTCATCGCAAAGGGGAGGCGGAATGGAAGGCCTCCATTGCCAGGTGGTTAATAGAGGCAGTCACGTTGGAATATCTTTTAAGGGCAAGCTGGTGTCCACTGGCCTGCAGGTGCATTCCAACAGGGCACAGGAAGCATCTTGGGCTGAGGGTGCTCTGGTTCCGCTGGCAGATATTTGCAGGGCGGCGGCATGGGCATCCTTGCATACCTTCATAAGTCATTTATAAGTTGGATTTGCAGGCGTGTGAGGAGGTGTATTTTGACTCAGGTGTTGCAGGCCTGGCTCGCCGATCCCATCCGAGTTACATACCAGGAGTCTGGACAGGACTGTAGGGACGCCATGGAAGGTGAAATTAGACTTACCTGCTAATTTTCTTTCCATTAGGACCTACAGTCCATTCCAGAACCCACCCATCTCAGTATGGTGGCAAGCCTGGTTAAGATAGTCAGTCAGCATATAGAGGACCATGCTTTATCCTTTGGAGGGGTGGATCCTAAGCTGAAGGATTAGGTTCTGGAGGCTTGCGATCACAGGTGTAGCCTTGGGCTGCACAAGTCAACACGGGTGATTTGAGGATTTAGTTGTACATAGCTGGCTGTTGGGCTGTTATTGGTTCTTAGGTTCTGCTTTGACATTGGAATACTGGCTTGGTGGGAGGAGCATCTGTTTCTTATACTGTGACATCAACAAAAGCTAGAATGCTCGGTTTCCATCTGCTGAAAAAGGGACACAAGCCTAGACTGTGGGTCTTAATGGAAAGAAATTTAGCAGGTAAGTCTAATTTCACCATACTACTGTTGTAGCCTAGCATTGCTATTTCTAACAAGGAAAGATCCAGGACAGGAGCGACTTGGATCGATTCTGTGCCCTCCCTGCCCATCAGGAAGACACCCCCCCCCTGAAGGGGGATTGAGGGATGGGTGTGGTGGAATACTTGGTACTTTCTACATTCGACTGTACATCGGGGGGGGGGGGGCACTTTGTTTTAAACTCGCAGGCCTGGCCCTTTACAAGATAGCAGGCCCAACTTGGAGCCTATTTCTGCGTTGTTGTACTGGGAAAGAGCAATATTGTTGGTTGCGACATTGTAAAACCAGATTTACCAAAGGATTCACTAACCCAACACCATAATGATGTAAAGTTTCTAATTACTACTAATCATTTGTATAACCCTACAAGGCATACACAGCACTGTACAGGCACATGTAAACGATAGTCCCTGCTCTTCAGAGCTTACAATCTAGTCAAGACAAACACAACAGTTGGAGGGCAAGGATAGATGTAGGGGAATGGTAAGGAAACACATAGGAGACTAAGCAGATCAAGATACAAAAGCGGCTTCAAAGCGGTGAGCCTGGATTTGAAAAGGACCAGAAATGAAGCCTGACTGTCAGACTTGGGTAGTTTGTTCCAGGCATGAGGAGCAGCAAGGTGGAAGGATCGAAGTCTGGAGTTGGCAGTAAAAGAGAAGGGCATAGATAGAAGGGATCTTCCAGAAGAGTGGTGTTCCTGAGGGAATGAGTGCACTTATAGGACAATAGGAGAAGTTTTGAAATGGATACAGAAACAAATATGGAGCTAGTGAAATGACTTGAGAAGAGGGGTTATATGAGCATATCAGTTCTGGCGGAAGATTAGCCGTGCAGCTGATTTTTGAACAGATTGAAGAGGAGAGAGATGATTCACAGGGAAACCAGCAAGGAGGAGGTTGCAGTAGTCTAGATGGGAGGTGACTAAAAGTGGGTAATTGTCTTAGTAGTGTGCAGAAAGGAAGGAAAGAGAAATTAGACTTACCTGCTAATTGTAGTTCCTTGAGGAACTCCAGTTCAGTCCTCCACCTCTGGGTAGTGTACGTCCTCCTGCAGCATTGGAGACTGGGCATGTCAGAAGCTTGACATCACTGGATATATCCTGCTGACCTCTCCCATCAGCCCCAGTGAACTATTGGCAAAGCAGACTTAAAGGAGCAACAAATAAGTAGCCATGGCATATAAGGATACATTTCACCCAAATAACCACCGTAATAAGAATTACCAAAATGAAAGAACTGTCTTTTTTTTTAAACACTTAACTGGTAAAAGGAACCATACTTCCCTAAATGGGAAAAAACTCCATCTCTTCCCCTCTCTGACTTCCAGGAATGCGAATACAAAGAGGAGAAAGGAGAAGAAGAAGAAACAGGAGAAGAAATGCCAATCCAGAACTTCTCCCACAAAGATTTCGATGTCTGAGCCATAATGGTAAAACACCTTGTACCCGAAATCCCTCCCTAAAATGATCGAAACTATCAGTCGCTCTTCCCCGGGTGGGATTGAGGACTGAACTGGAGTTCCTCAAGGAACTACAATTAGCAGATAAGTCTAATATCTCTTTCCTTATCGGTCCTCCAGTTCAGTCCTCCACCTCTGGGATGTAACATAGAAATATGATGACAGAAAAAGACCACATGGCCTATCTAGTCTGTCCTTCCATATCAACAACTACAACAGTCCCCTTTTTACCTTTAGAGATCCTTTGTGTTTGTCCCATGCTTTTTTGAATTCAGTTACTGTCCTCATCTCTACCACCTCCACTGGGAGACTATTCCACGGATCCACTACTCTTTCCGTAAAGAAATATTTCCGCATATCACTCCTGAATCTATCTCCCTTCACCCTCATCCCATGTCCCCTCGTAGCAGAACTTGCTTTCAATTGAAAGAGGCTCTCTCCCTGAACATTTATGCCACGGAGGTATTTCCTTATCGTTCCTCCAGTTCAGTCCTCGGAGACCTCTGGGTTGTCAATCTCCTCCTGCAGCTTGGAGACTGGTATGTCAGAATGATGACATCACTGGATATAGCCTGCTGCACTCCTACTTCCATCCCAGTGTGACCAGTCTCCATGCAGCAGGAGGATTTGACGAGCCTTGTAGAAGGGCTCTCTGGAGGAATTGATAAGGAGCCAGGAAGAAATTAGGTTAGCTAAGTGGGTTAGATTTAGATCTGTTTTAATTGGCAGTGGTTCTTTAAAAAAAAAAAGGAACCTCCTGGCTTTCTTGCTCCCTGCCTGTGCCTGTTCTTGCTTTTTGGGGGTTCTGGCTCATGAAGTCGAGTTGTCCCCCCTGCGGTGGCCCAGAGGTCTCTCCCCCCTGACTCTACGGGGGAGAGCCCTTCTTATAGAGTAAGCATCTTCCAGGCTGCAGTGTCTGCCCTTCCGCGGCTTAGCAGACTGCAGTGGATCAAAGCGGCAGAGCTTCGGGCCCGGGTTTGGAGGCACAAAACAGAGCGATTTTAGCAGGGGAGCTGCAGGCCTGGTCGGTAAGTGATCCACTGGCGTCAGGCTGCCATTTTCATGGAGACACCTTCTCCGAGAGTGCGGAGGCACTTGTGGTGCTTTTGGCGCCTTTTTTCCCTATCGTTGGCATTCGTGCGGCCATTTTCTGGGCCGCGAAGCAGCCGCATGGTAGCAAGGAATCTCCCGATCCCGTGGTCAGGCAAGGCAAGGGTGATATTTTTATTGATACTTTTGTTGATTTCATTTGTTTTCTTTGGGTTAATTGTTTTTTGGGGGCTTCCTTTGTTTTGCAGTTTTTGACCTTTTCAGCCACCCCACAGAAAATGGGGGGGGGGGGGTCTCTTTTGCCAGGAGAGCAGTGCGTTAAAAAAAAAAAAAAAATCTTCGGGTCTGCAAGGCTGCAGTTGATTTTGTTTTAAAAAAAACAAACAAACAGAGGTGAGAGAGATTAAGGTAAGCCCCTAGGGTTCTGGCTAGTCTGATTTATGGCTGCCAGACCTCAGTGTATTGTGTGTGGCACTAGGAGGGGCACAGTAGCTGATACCAGGGTGTACCTGGGCTGTGCAGCCCTCTCATCCATGGTGGAGCAGCAGATGGAATTCCAGGAGTCCCAGGAGGCGCAGGGTGCGCCTGCGGGGGCGAGGGCTGCATCCCTGCGGCCGCTGGCGCAAGGGCCGGCATTGGAGGAGCTGGCGGGGCCCTCCGGTGCCTCTTTGGAAGCTCAGGCGTCGGGTCTCGGGGAGTTTAACCCTGAGTTTGTTCTGCTTATCCATCAGGCTTTTTGCCTGCGGCGACAGGGCAAGGGGGCAGGCTCCGGGTCGCTGGCATCCCAACCTCAACAGCTGGTGGCGGCCAAGGAGATAGGCGAGGAGCCGCCGGCGCCGAACTGAGCAAGAACTAGAGACCCTGCGTCGGCAGAGGGCAAGTGGCCTGAAGCCCAAGATCCGGAATGGGATCCAGAAGAGGGTACGCAGGACCTGGAAGAAGGTGAGATCCCTGAACCCGAAGATCAAGCGAAGATAATTAGGGTCTTCCGCAGAGAGGAGTTGGTGGCCTTGATTACGGAGACATTGCAGATGTTGAATCTTACTACGCCGGCTGCGGTGGAGGAGGAGGTAGAGGATCCAGTCATCCAGGCGGTTCGACAGACACAGGTGGTGTTTCCGGTGCACAGAGTAGTCGACAAAATGATTCAAGAAGAGTGGGATAAGCCGGAAGCAGGTCTTCGAGGCATACGGACAATGAATAGATTGTATCCTTTGGCCGATAAGGATAAAGAAAGGTTCCGGGCACCGCGGGTAGATGCGGTGGTGTCAGCGGTTACGAAAAAGACCACCATTCCAGTCGAAGGAAGTGCGGCCTTGAAGGATACCCAGGACCGTAAAGTTGACGGTCTGCTAAAGCAGGCCTTTGAAGCGGATTCTATTTCGCTGCAGGCCTCCATCTGTGGAGCTTGGGTGGCCAGAGCGTGTCTGCGATGGGCCCAGCGTCTGCGCCAGTCTTCGCACATGGATCTCGAGGAGATAAAGGAGCTGGATCAGCTGGAGTCCGGAGCGGCCTACTTAGCAGATGTGCATTACGACTTGATCATGGCGCTGGCCAATAGCACAGCGTCTGTGGTGGCCGCCCGTAGATCATTGTGGTTATGAAATTGGGCGGCGAACGGACCTTCTAAATCCCGTCTTAGCAAGCTTCCATTTAAGGGTGGTTTGCTGTTTGGTGAGGATTTGGATAAGTTGGTGAAGGATCTGGGTGAGTCCAAGGCGGGCCGACTTCCCGAGGATAAGCCGAAGCAAGCCAAGTCAGGCCAAAGCTTTTGGGGTCAGTTTCGAGATTTCAGAACATTTCGTCCGACGCGGTTCGGTAGTTTCCAGAGGGGACGGTATCAGTCTCGAGCCCAGGGATTTTGTGGGTTTCGGGGGCGAATAGAGGGTTCTCCTCCAACCTTGCGTCCACATCGCGTAAGTCACAATGAAGCGAGGCAGGTCCCGGCAGAAGGGCCTCCCATAGGGGGGCGGCTTCGGGAGTTTCTTTCCGCTTGGACCCACATCACATCAGACCAGTGGGTATTAGAGATAATTCAACACGGCTATGCTCTGGAGTTGGCTCGACCCGTGCGGGATTCCTTCGTCATGTCACTTTGCAGGGGCCCCAAGAAAATGGCGGTGGTTCACGGGACTTTGGAAAGACTCATTCAGTTGGGAGCCGTGGTAGAAGTTCCCAAAACCGATTACGGCATGGGTCGGTACTCTATTTATTTTGTGGTGCCGAAAAAGGGCGGAACGTTGCGGCCCATCCTAGACCTGAAAGCCGTAAACCGTTGCTTAAGGGTGCTGCATTTCCGAATGGAGACATTGAGGTCGGTCATAGTAGCGGTGCGTCACGGAGAATTCTTGACGTCTCTGGATGTTACGGAGGCGTATTTGCACATTCCCATCCGGAAAGCTCATCAGAAATTTCTGCGGTTCGCTCTTCCTTGGGGTCACTATCAGTTCCAAGCATTGCCGTTTGGTTTGGCAACGGCGCCACGGACCTTCACCAAAATTATGGTGGTGGTGGCGGCGGCGTTGCGCAAAGAAGGGATTCTAGTCCACCCTTATCTCGACAATTGGTTGATTCGAGCTAAGTCCGAGGAGGAGAGTCTCCGGGTGACAGACAGGGTGATGAAGTTTTTGCAAGGTCTTGGTTGGGTAGTCAACTCGACCAAGAGTCATTTAAAGCCCACCCAGGACCTCGAATACCTAGGGGTCCGGTTCGACACAAGGAGAGGGCAAGTGTTTCTGCCGCACAAACGCGCCGAGGGCTTGGAGGTCCCTGGTACGGCAGTTTATGTCGGTGCCAGCGATATCGGCGTGGGATTATCTCCGGGTGCTGGGCACCATGGCGGCAACGTTGGAAGCGGTGCCATAGGCCAAGGTTCATATGCGGCCTCTCCAAAGAGCGCTACTCTGCTGCTGGTCATATCAGGCCGATTCTTTGAGCAAGCGTCTTCCTTGTCCGATGGTCTCTTCGTTGGTGGCTACTCAAGTCGTCGTTGACAGCCGGCATGCTGCTGGAACAGCCGGAGTGGCTTCCGTTGTTGACGGATGCCAGCCTAGTAGGATGGGGAGCCCACTGCGGGAGCCAGTTTGTGCAGGGGCTTTGGTCTCCCCTGGAGGCCTCATGGTCGATAAACCGTCTAGAACTTCGAGCTGTTTTCCGGGCCCTTCAGGCATTCGAGGACGTGGTACGCGGTCGGCCCGTACGAGTGCTTTCCGACAACTCGGCGACGGTGGCGTACATCAAACACCAGGGCGGCATGGGGAGTGCCGCAATGGAGGAAGAAGCAGACGAGTTGCTCGCGTGGGTAGAGATTTGGTTGTCCGCGATCTCGGCGGCGCATATTGCAGGGAAGGACAATGTCACAGCGGACTTCCTCAGCAGAGTTCAAGTGGATGCAAGGGAGTGGGAGTTGCATCCCGAGGTTTTCAAACAGATAATCGGTCGTTGGGGAACTCCGGTAATGGATCTCATGGCGACCTTCCAGTCGGCGAAGGTCGGCCGGTTCTTCAGCAGAAGACGAGAAAGGATGTCGGAGGGCATAGACGCGCTGTTACGACAGTGGCCGTCGATGGTCTTCTATATGTCTTTCCACCATGGGCATTGATAGGCCGAGTGATTCAAAAGATCAGAGCGCACGGGGGAAAAGTTCTTTTGGTGGCGCCCGACTGGCCGAGACATCCTTGGTACGCGGACCTAGTGTGTCTTTTGGACGGCGAGCCCTGGCGGCTACCGGTGAGGACGGATCTGTTGCTGCAAGGGCCTCTGTTCATGCCTCAGGTGGATCGGTTCTCGCTTACGGTATGGCCATTGAGAGGGCTAAGCTGAAGAAGAAAGGCTATTCGTCGGCGGTCGTGGCAACTTTGCTTAGAGCACGTAAGCACTCGACATCTTTGGCGTATGTGCGGGTCTGGCGTATTTTTGAAGATTGGTGTTCGCGACGTCGGGTTCGGGCGACTACTGTTTCCATTCCGTTGGTCTTGGAGTTTCTGCAGGGCGGATTTGATAAAGGTCTTGCTGCCAGTTCCTTGCGCGTCCAGTTGGCAGCCCTTTCCTGTTATCGGGGCAAGATCAATGGAGTGCCTTTAGGGGCTCACCCTGATGTAGGTCGCTTCCTGAAGGCGGTTGCTAGATTGCGGCCAGCACGTAGAGTGCGCATTCCGCCGTGGGATCTCAATCTCGTCCTCACGGTGTTAGCCAAGTCTCCCTTTGAGCTGCTGCGTCATGCGTCAGTGAAGGATTGACGTTAAAGACGGTATTTCTGGTGGCGATTTGTTCGGCTCGGCGAGTTTCGGAGTTGCAAGCGTTGTCGTGCCGAGAACCATTCTTATCTTTTTCCAGGGAGAAGGTGGTTTTACGTCCGGTCCCATCCTTTTTGCCTAAAGTGGTCTCTCCCTTTCATTTGAATCAGACGGTGTGTTTGCCCGTTCTTGGGTCTCTGGCGGGAGGCGAATCGGATCGCAGTCTTCATCGTCTCGACATGGAGAGCATTGCGTCAGTATTTGAAGGTAACGGAGTCCTTCCGCAGGTCTGAGCGGTTGTTTGTATTGTTCGGAGGAGTGCGCAAAGGTGAGGCAGCGGCTAAGGCTTCCATCGCCCGCTGGCTTAGAGAGGCGATTGCTTCCGCTTATTTACTTCAAGGTCGGGTTGTGCCTGTGGGGTTGCAGGCGCATTCCACCAGAGCGCAGGCGTCTTCCTGGGCGGAGTACAATTTGGTTCCGTCAGGGGACATTTGTAGAGCGGCGACTTGGTTGTCTCTACATACATTCAGCAAGCATTACAGGCTGGATGTTGCAGCGGCTTCGGATGCTCGTTTCGGGTTGGCGGTCTTATCTGCCGGCTGGAAGGGTCCCTCCCAATGATTACTGCTCTGGTACATCCCAGAGGTAGAGGACTGAACTGGAGGAACGATAAGGAAATGATAATTACACTTACCTGGTAATTGTAGTTCCTTGAGTAACGACAGTTCAGTCCTCCTTCCCACCCAGATGATTCGAGGGGGATCCAGATTTGGTAGCGGGCAGCAGACTGTTGCAGGTAAGTCTGGATTAGTTCAATTGGTTCTGTTGTTCACTTTCTCTGTGGCAGGGAAGGGTGTAAGAAAGCCTTGCTGGAGGGGGTGGATGGTTTGCGATTAGTATAAGTTATATTATGATTAGCTACTTATTTATTGCTCCTTTGAGTCTGCTTTGTTAATAGTTCACACTGGGATGGAAGTAGGAGTGCAGCAGGCTATATCCAGTGATGTCATCATTCTGACATACCAGTCTCCAAGCTGCAGGAGGAGATTGACAACCCAGAGGTAGAGGACTGAACTGTCGTCACTCAAGGAACTACAATTACCAGGTAAGTGTAATTATCATTTAAACATCTCAATCATATCACCTCTATCCCGCCTTTCCTCTAAGGTGTACATATTAAGATCCTTCAGTCTGTCCTCATATGCTTTATAATGAAGACCATTAATCATTTTAGTAGCCACCCTCTGCACCGACTCCATCCTGTTCACATCCTTTTGAAGGTGCGGTCTCCAGAATTGCACACTATACTCCAAATGAGGTCGCACCAAAGACTTATACAGAGGCATTATCACCTCCTTTTTTCTGCTAGCCATTCCTCTCCATATGCACCCAAGCATCCTTTTAGCTTTTGCCGTCGCCTTTTCTACCTGTTTAGCTACTTTAAGATCAGACACAACTACGCCTAGGTCTCGCTCTTCTTTAGTGGACAAAAGTACTTCACCCCCTATACTATATTACTCTCTTGGGTTGCTGCAGCCCAAATGCATGACCTTACATTTTTTTAACATTAAATCTCAGCTGCCAAATTCTAGACCATTCTTCAAGCTTAGCTAGATCCCTCCTCATGGTATCTACACCTTCCTGGGTGTCTACTCTATTGCAGATTTTGGTATCATCCGCAAAGAGGCAAACCTTACCCAACAGCCCTTCTGCTATATCACTAACAAAGATGTTAAAAAGAATTGGACCAAGGACAGATCCCTGGGGCACACCACTGATAACATCCTTCTCCTCAGAGTGAGCTCCATTTACCTGTACTCTTTGTCGCCTCCCACCCAACCAATTTCTAACCCAAGCAGTAACTTTAGGGTCCATCCCTAGGGTGCTCAGTTTGTTTATAAGTCGCCTGTGAGGAACAGTGTCAAAGGCTTTACTGAAATCTAAATACACCACATCTAGAGCTCTCCCTCGGTCCAACTCCCTGGTCACCCAGTCAAAGAAGTCAATCAGATTTGTCTGACAAGACCTGCCTCTGGTGAATCCATGCTGTCTCGGATCCTGTAATCCGCTGGACTCCAGAAACCTCACTATTTTCTCTTTCAGCAGCGTTTCCAACAATTTACTCACCACCGAAGTTAAACTAACCGGCCTGTAGTTTTCAACCACATCCTTACTTCCGCTTTTGTGTAAAGGCACCACATGAGCCTCTCTCCAGTCCTTTGGCACCACTCCCGACTCCAACGAGGCATTGAAAAGGTCAGTCAGTGCAGTTGCTAGAACGTCCCCAAGTTCCCTCAGTATTCTAGGGTGTATCCCATCCAGTCCCATCGCTTTGTCTACTTTAAGTTGAGCTAGTTTCTCATGAACACAGTCTTCTGAAAATTGTTCAAGATGTCCCTCGCTTCTGTTTCTATTTGTGGGTGTTTTCTGAGGTCCTGCTCCTGGTTCTTCATCTGTGAACACAGAACAAAAATATTTGTTAAGCAATTCCGCTTTATCCTTATCAGCTTCTACATATTCCTCCCCTGCACCCTTGAGTCTGACAATACCACTTTTGCCCTTCCTCTTCTTACTAATATATCTGAAAAATGTCTTATCCCCCCATTTTATTGCATTGGCTATTTCCTCCTCCTTCTGAATCTTTGCCTTCTTGACTACTTTGCTAGCTGCTTTAGGTTTTTCCAAATACAGATGCCTGTCTTCCTCTCTCTGTGATCTCTTGTATTTCATGAAGGCCTCCCTCTTTTTCTTCACTTTTTCAGCTACTTCTTTTGAAAACCATAGCGGTCTCATTTTCCTTTTACCTTTATTTACCATTTTAACAAAAAGGTTGGTTGCCCTTAAAATATCCCCGTTCAGTTTTGCCCACTGTTTTTCTACATCCCCCAGCTGTTCCCATCCCACTAACGACTCCCTGAGGTATTGGCCCATCTTCGCAAAGTTAGTCTTCCTAAAGTCTAAGATCCTCACCTTTGAATGGATTCTAACAGCCCTAGTCCTAATACTGAACCACACCATCTGGTAATCACTGGATGCAAAATGATCTCCCACTACATCAGAAACACTTTCACCATTGGTAAGCACCAAGTCCAATATGGCCCCTTCACGTGCGGGGTCTGTTACCAATTGCCTGAATAGTTCTCCCTGTAGAGAATCCAGGATCTCCTTACTTCTAGATGATACTGCAGCAGGAATGTGCCAATCAACATCTGGCATATTGAAATTTTCTATCCGTAGCACTTCTCCTTTCCTAGCAATGCTGCATGTCTCCAGTTTACTCTCTGTCCACCTCTTCCTCTTGTGAGGGAGGTCTGTATATCACACTAATGCAAATAGATTTCTCTTTCCCTCTTTCTAGTTTAACCCAAAATGCCTCCTCTCTCCCTTTTAAGCTCCGTAATTCCAAAGCTTTAATAGTAGTTTTTACATATAGTGCCACTCCTCCTCCCCTTCTTCCTACCCTGTCCTTTCTGAATAAAGTATAGCCAGGTATAGTTACATCCCAATCATGGTTTTCTGTGAACCATGTTTCTGTAACTGCCACTAAATCCAAGTCAGCCACTCCCACCAAAGCTTCAACATCAGGGATCTTATTTCCCATGCCACGGGCATTTATACACACTGCTTTCCATATGTTACCCCTGTTACCCATTTCCAGAGCAGTAACTATTGGGAGGGACCTGAACTCCTGGATCGCAAGACCGCCGACCTGAAGCAAGCATCATTCGTCGCCTGGACATCCAGATGGTAGTGTTTACTGAAGGTATGAAGAGAAGACCAGGTGGCTGCTCTACAGATCTCCACTGGAGGCACCAAGCTACACTCTGCCCATGATGTAGCCTGAGCCCTGGTTGAGTGAGCCCACAGCCCAGCGGGCACCTGGCTTGCCACGCAATAAGTAAGCGGACGCGATAGCTTCCTGGATCCATCTTGAAATTGACACCTTAGCCGCTGCTTCACCTCTACACAGGCCACCAAATATAATGAACAAACGTTCAGACTTGCGGAAGGATTCCGAGACCTTCAAATACTGTCGCAGCATCCTCTTAAGATCCAAACACCGCAGGTCACGGCTCGCAGTGACATCTCCCAACCTCCCCAACACTGGCAAGGAAACTGATTGATTCAAGTGAAAGGGCGAAACCACCTTCGGCAGAAAAGAGGGCACCGGCCGTAGCACGACGTTTTCCCTGGAAAAGACTAAATAAGGTTCCTTACAAGAAAGCGCCTGCAACTCCGAAACTCTCCGCGCTGAACAGATGGCTACCAAAAGACTGTCTTTAGCATTAAGTCCTTGATGGATGCCAAGTGAATCGGCTCAAATGGTTCTTTAGTCAAAGCTCCCAAAACCAGATTAAGATCCCACGGGGGGGGGGGGGGGGACCCATAATCTGCGGGCCGGTCGCAACCTAGCCACTGCCTTTAAGAACCGTATCACATCCCTATGAGAACCCAGGGACACTCCTTGAACCTTACCTCTATAGCATGCCAGCACCGTAAGTTGGACTCTGAGAGAACTGGCTGCTAGGCCTTTATCGAAACTGTCCTGCAAAAAATTCTGAATTGAAGGCACAGAAACAGTGGAAGCTCGGATCTGCTGCTGCGAACACCAATCCTCAAACATACGCCAGATACGAACATACCCCAAAGACGTAGACTTCTTTCGGGCCCGCAGCAACGTAAAAATGACCGCTGAAGAATACCCCTTTTTCTTTAGCCTCACCCTTTCAATGGCCAAGCCGTAAGCGAGAACCGATCCACCTGAGGCATTCAAAGTGGACCCTGTAGCAGCAGATCTTCCCTTTCCGGAAACCTCCAAGGTTCCCCGTCGAGAAGATACACCAGATCCGTGTACCAAGGCCGTCTGGGCCAATCCGGCACTACCAGTAACACCCTCCCCCGATGGGCCTTGATGCGCTGAATCACTCGCCCTATCAGCACCCACAGGGGGAAGACATAAAGCAGACCGTTCGACGGCCATCGCTGCATGAGGGCATCGATCCCCGCTGACATCCTTTCTCGTCTTCTGCTGTAAAAACGAACTGCCTTGGAGGAGTGGAAAGTTGCCATGAGATCCATGATCGGTGGTCCCCATCTGCAGACTATTTGCGCGAAGACGTCCGGGTAAAAGCTCCCACTCTCCTGCGTCCACCCAGACTCTGCTGAGGAAATCCGCCTTCACGTTGTCCACTCCTGCAATGCTGAGAATGCCTGCAGTCGAGGTTCCACCCAAGCGAACAGTGCCTCTGCCTCTTCCTCCATGGCCGAACTCCCTGTTCCTCCTTGGTGATTGATGTATGCCATGGTTGCAGAGTTGTCCGAGAGAACTCTGATGGCTTGGCCGGCCACCGCCGACTGGAACGTTTGTAGTGCTAGAGCTACCGCTCTCAGCTCAAGCCGGTTGATTGACCACTAGGCTTCCTGGAAACTCCACGAGCCTCACGCGAAGAGATCTCTGCAGTGCGCTCCCCAGCCTGAGAGACTTACATCCGTCAGCAGCGGAAGCCACTGTGGTTGTTCGAAAGGCAACCCCGCCGCCAGATTCGATGGGCTTAGCCACCATCGGAGCGACTGCCTGACCCGAGTCGGGCAAGGGAGGCATTTGCTCAGAGAATCCAACTGGTGTGACCAACGGCATAACAATGACCTCTGCAACAGGCGCCTGGGCCCACGGGACTACCTCCAGTGTCGCTGCCATGGTGCCTAGAACCTGGAGATAAGACCACGCCGTCGGCGCTGCGGTGGCTAAAAACTTGTGCATGAGCTGATGCAGCGCCTGAGCTCGCAGTGCCGGCAGAAATACTGCATCCACTTGAGTGTCAAAACGTACCCCCAGGTGCTCCAACTAAGCAGCTTTTGGCTGGGCTGACTATCCAGCCGAGACTTTGCAGAAATTTCACCACCTTGTCTGTCACCGGCACACTCTCGGCCTGGGACTTTGCACGGATCAACCAATCGTCCAGATAAGGATGACCTAAGATACCCTGTTTTTGCAGGGCGGCCACAACCACCACCATTATTTTGGTGAACACTCATGGCGCTGTGGCCAGTCCGAATGGCAAGGCCTGGAATTGATAATGACCCCATGCAAAGGCGAACCGGAGAAACTTCTGATGCGAGTCCCTGATGGGGATGTGCAAATACACTCCGGTAAGGTCGCGGGAAGTCAGAAACTCGCCCTGCCGTACCGCCACAATAACGGAGCGTAAGTTTTCCATGCGGAAGTGTGGTACTCGGAGACAGCGATTCACTCCTTTGAGGTCCAGGATCGGCCGCAGAGAGCCACCTTTCTTTGGCACCACGAAATAAATGGAGTAGCAACCGACGCCACATTCCTCCAGTGGGACCAGAACTACTGCTCACAACTGCAACAGCTTGTCTAAGGTCTGCCTCACCGCTTTTATCTTTTGCAGACCCCTGCAAGGCGACAGTACAACGGAGTCGAGAACGGACGGGCCAGCTCGAGAGCATACCCTTCGCGTATGATCTCCAGCACACATTGATCAGAGGTTATTTGGGCCCAGGTAGGAAGGAAGTCCCGAAGACGGCCTCCAATTAACGGACTTCCCTCCCGGGCCTGCCTCGCTTCATTGTGTCTTACGGGAATTAGTGGACGTTGAGGCACTGAAACTTCTCCCTGTGCGCCGGAAGCCATGAAACCCTTGATTTCTGGAAGAGAACTGACCTCTCTGAGAACCTCCCAATCTAGAGGTATGGAACCTACGGAAATCCCCAAACTGATTCCGCGAAGGTAGCAAGGGTCTCCCTTGTTTAGGTTTATCTTCCGGGAGCCTGCCGCCCTTGGACTCCCCCAAGTCCTTGACCAGCTTGTCCAGGTCCTCTCCAAACAACAACCTACCCTTGAAGGGCAGCTTACTCAGCCGTGACTTAGATGAGCCATCAGCTGCCCAGTTTCGCAGCCAAAGATATCGACGGGTGGCTACCAAAGAAGACATACTGTTAGCTAACGCTCTAATCAAGTCGTAGTTTACATCAGCCAAGTAAGCCAAACCGGACTCCATTCGAGTGACGTTCAGCCCGCATTCCTGATCCAAGGAAGTGTACTGCTGCATACGCTGCGACCAGCGCATGCACGCTTTAGCAACTCAGGCCCCGCAAATAGAGGCCTGCAGAGCCAGAGCGTTAGCCTCAAAGGCCTGTTTCAACAAACCATCAACCTTCCTGTCCTGAGCATCATTCAAGGCAGCGCTACCTTCCACCGGAATGGTAGTTTTCTTGGTTACAGCTGACACCGCCGCAATGATACAGGGGGAACGGAACCGTTCTTTGTCAGCCAGGGGGTAGAGCCTATTCATGGCCCTGACACCTCTCAACCCCGCTTCGGGAAGATCCCATTCATCCTGGATCATGGGGTCCACGACACGGTGCACCGGAAACACCATTGGGGACTGTCATACCGCTTGAATAAGCGTATCCTCCAGTCCTTCCTCCTCCGGCGGTGGAACTGCTGCCAAATTGAGCACCTGAAGGGTCTCCGTGATCAGCGCCGTCAGCTCCTTCTTCCGGAACACCCGGATGATTCTTGCTTGATCCTCCGGCTCTTGAATTTCTCCCTCTTCAAGCTCCTCCATACCGGACTCCTCCATGTCGGCCTCCTCCTCTGGCCACTGCACTGAAGGAGATGACTCCAATGGACGGGCTCTCTTAGGTGGTTTCACGAGACTGTCAGCCTTTGCTGACAGACCTGACCGCCCCTTGGGGGACAGGGCCGGCAATGCCGCCAGGCTCTTCCCCTGCTGCCGAAGGCGATAGGCTTCATGCAAAAGCAGCACAAAGCCGGGAGAAAAATCCTCGAAAGAGGGGTCCGAAGGGACATCAGTGCCTGTCGCTGAAGTACCCGCGACCGGCTCCATGGTAGACAGGGTGGGAGCCTCTAGCAAGGACTCCCCTTCCTGTCCCGTTGGGGTACAATGTGAAGTAAGTGACCCTTTATCTTGTAGTTGCTGCTCCATAGAAGTGGACACTGTCTCACAGCCGCGACAAATCCCAGCCTCCGATACAGCACCCTTGCGCATGCCACAGACGATGCACAGAGGCCGAGGCATCAGCTGACACACTGCCCCTAACCAATAGGAGCAGAATTAGCCAAGCAGAAACTCAAAACAAAATAAAGGAAACTGAAAAGGAGATTTTTTTTTTTTTGGACTTCCAAACTAACCCCAAGAAAACAAAACCAATGGCACTAGGGGCAAAAGCGCCTATGACTCACTTATCTCTGCAGTACCAGAGACTAAAAATCCCCCGAAGCACTACCTACCGTTGCCAAAATGACCCTGCGCTCCGGTGCAGCTTGGGGACCACGTGGCTGGAAGCACGGGAACATAAGAACATAAGATATGCCATTCTGGGTCAGACCAAGGTCCATCAAGCCCAGTATTGTGTTTCCAACAGTGGCCAGTCTAGGTCATATGTACCTAGCAGTTTCCCCAAGGGACACAGGTTCCACAATGCTTGTATTGGTTCAAGCATTGATATCCTGGGTCCCTTCTTAATAAATAAGAACATAAGCCTCTGGCTGCTCCGACTCTCCCTGCTGACACTAAGGCTTGCCGAGCTGCAAGCATGCTGAAACGCACTACACTCACCTCCCGTCGAGATCTGCTGCGGCCAGAGGGAGAGAGTGAGAAGGAGCGCCGGCCCTGCAAACCGTGATGCCAGCAAACACCACGAGGCTGGCGTCAGCGGTGAGAGCAGCTCACATGCGCGCTCGCTCCGCTGCGGTCCTGAGAAGTCAGAGAACCGCGGTTCACTTCACAACGGGCTCCCTCCCGTGCGATCAAGGGAGGGAGAACGAAGGCTCCAGCATCTGCTGTTAATGCCAGTAAGAGATGAAAGAAGAGAAGGGGAGAGCTGGAGTTCCTTTTTTTTTTTTTGTCAGAGAATGAGATGAATAAAATTAAAAGGTCCAGAAGCTAGTAAAAGAAAGTAACCCAATTGAGTAAAGAAATAAAATTTAAAACTAAACCTGCTCCTTATCTGTCCCTCAGTGAGCCCAGACACCTAGGCTCACTACGTCCTCCTGCTTCATGGAGACTGGACACACTGGGGCTGATGGGAGAGGTCAGCAGGATATATCCAGTGATGTCAAGCTTCTGACATGCCCAGTCTTCAATGCTGCAGGAGGACGTACACTACCCAGAGGTGGAGGACTGAACTGGAGGACCGATAAGGAATGAATTTTGCCAATGTAGAGAGGGACTGTTTTAGCTGTCTTGGATGTGTGCAGAGAAAGAGAGTAGTGTCAGATGACCCCAATGTTGCGAGCTGAGGAAACGGGGAGGAGTGGAGTGTTATCCACAGAAATAGAGAGGGGAGGTGGGTTTAGCGGGAAAGATAAGGAGCTCAGTTTTGGCCAGGTTCAGTTTCAGACAACGGTGAGACATCCAGGCACTGCTGTCTGAAACTGAACATAAGATATGCCATACTAGGTCAGACCAAGGTCCATCAAGCCCAGTATCCTGTTTCCAACAGTGGCCAATCTAGGTCACAAGTACCTAGCAGTTTCCCCAAAAGACACAGGTTCCACAATGCTTGAACTGGGGCAAGCAGTGGATATTATGGGTCCGCTATTAATAATGGTTTATGGACCTTTCCTCCAGGAACTTGTCCAAACCTTTTTTAAACCTGGTTACACTACCAGCTTTTACTACATTCTCCAGTAGCAAATTCCAGAGTTTGATTACATGTTGAGTGAAAAAATATTTTCTCTTATTAGTCTTAAATAGGTTACCCTTTAGCTTCAGTGTTTGATAAGCAAGCAGAGATCCGGACCTGGATTCCTGGAGAGATTTCAGGCACAAAAAGGTAGATCTGAGAGTCATCAGCATAAAGATGGTACTAAAAACCATGGGAGGAAATAAGTGCACCAAGGGACAGAGTGCAGAGAGAGAAAAGGAGAATTCTCAAGACAGACCCCTGAGGTTTACCAACTGAGAGGGGGATGGTGGTAAAGGAGGAACTACTAGAACAGACACAAAAAGTGTGATGGGAAGAGATAAGAAGAAAACCAGGACAGAACACAGAGCCCCAAGTGAGGACAGGGTATTGAGGAGAAGGTGGTGATCAACAGTATCAAAGGCAGCAGAAAGGTCAAGAAGGATGAGAATTGAGCAGGGGCCTTTGGATTTTGTGAGGAACAAGTCACTGGAGACATTAGCAAGAGCCATTTCTGAGGAATGTAGAGAATGAAAGCCAGATTGCAGTGGGTCCAGAAGATCTTGAGAGGAAAGAAAGTCAAGACAGTGGTGGGGAAATGCTTGAGTTTTGAAGAAGCAAATGGAAAGAGAGAGACTTTTAACTGGAAGGATGGGTAGGAGCTAGTGAAGGCTTTTTGAGGAGAGGTGTAACTTCGGCATGTTTGCAGGCCATAGGAACAGTTGCAGTGGAAAGAGATGTTAAGGATATGACAGATGAAATGGATGACAGTGGAAGAGATAGAGCTTAGCAGATGAGTGGGGATGGGATCAGAAGAGCAAGTAGTTTGGAGGAGGAGAGATTTGCAGTTTACTCTCAGTGATTTCAGAAAGAAAGGGTGACAAAGTGAGGAAAGAATATGGGATTGAAGAGGTGGGAAGATGAGGTGGAGGTGACCCAGCAGAGAATTCAAGGCTAATCTTCTGGATTTTGTCATGATAGTAGCCAGCCAAGGTCTGGGCAGATTGTGAAGGAGGGATTGGGGGAGAGGGACTTGAGCATAGCAAAGAGACAGCAAGAGACAGGCAAGAGAGTTAGTCAGATGGACATAGTACTTCTTAGCTTGGTGGGTGCTGTGGCTGACTGGAAAAAGTTTAGGATGAATTTGAAATGTAGGAAATCAGCAAGGGTATGTGATTTAAGCCAAAGACGCTCAGCTGAGTGGACACAGGAACATAGGTAGTGGGTTGTTGAGGATAGCCAGAGCTTGAGGTATGAGACACCTCACAGGATGTGGAATGGGAGAAGCCAGTGCATCCAGAGCAGAGGAGGAGAGTATAATGTTATAGGAGGCTACTGCCTCATCAACCTACTCCGATGACATAGCGGAGGAAAGAGGTGATAAGAGCAGTGGAGAGAGTTAAAGGGTTGATAGTGTGAAGATTCCTAAACATGTTAGTGGAGATCAGGCGATACCAAGATGGGAGATGGTTAAGCGTGAAGGTTAGCAGGTGATAGAACTGGTGGAGAAGTTTAAGAGTGAGACAAGATCAAGGCAGTGGCCATGCTTGTGAGTAGGAGCAGTAGAGCATTACTGGAAGTTGAATGAGCAGGTTAGGGAGAGGAGCTTTAAGGCATAAGGGTCAGAATGCCATTTTATCATGGATTAGTAGATAGAGGCCCAAGTTTGTACCTTTGAGAAGTTAGTAGTGGAAAGAGTAGAATAGTTATAATGAAAATTAATCATGTATTTTTTTTTGTTTCCACAGATCTGGAAGATTCCAAAACAACGGTAAATGAACCCTTGAGCTGACTGTAAATTAATTACCAATATATTACAGTCTGCTGATGACTCGAACCCTTTCAAAATTCATCCCAGACATAGTATTTAACTTCTAACCCATCTACTAACAAATTTATGGTAGCACGTTAGCTTTTATGTACTTGAAGCCATGTTTTATCTGTTGATTTTATAATGTTTGTGTGACAGGTGCAGAGAAGAAATAAGTTCAATTCAATTCAATCTCTTTAGTGAAAGTTTATTCATCCCTCTAGGAGCAGTTTACCAGTTAGGTGGGAAGAGATAAGACAGACTGAGTGAAAAGGTGCTGACTGCATTGCTTCACTGACTAGAGAAGGCCTGCACAGTAAATAGATAACTTAAGGTCTTTAGTAAACCCATTATCACGAACCAATTAATGAAGGAAAAGGCTTCTTTGATATTAAAATTCAGCATCATTTCCGTTTCCTCTGATGTTTTCGTTTTTATTTAGCTGACAGCATTTTTGAAAGGGATAAGTCTTTCCATTTTTGGTGGAATTTTCTACTGGCTGATAACACTCGGGGAGGTGCACTTGGCAGTCGTACAAGCGTGTGTGAAACTGATCAAGCCTCCAGCCTGAGGACATGGCAGTGTGTGATGGTATCCAAAAGACTATGGCATCTATAGGGCAGTCCTCATGCTTGCCGCTCCTCATGAAACAAGCGAGAGCATTAGCAATACCTCAGTAAAGTAAAATAGCCCTGCTAGCTTTTTTTTAAATTTTGGGCAGAACGGTTTTTGAGCTGGTCAACACAGAATTCTCATGTAATGGTCTCCCAGAATGTAATGAGACTCTGGCAACCTGAGAGGGGACGTTTTTTATCGCTGGCAGTATCAAGGTGGAAGACGTGGAAGGACCAAGAGCAGGTTTGTAAAAATCTGTTGTGGTTAACATGTTCTCTCTGGACGATCTCCAAGGTAGGTGGAAGTGCTTATGGTGATGAGTTGATGCCCACAGCGGATGGGATGCTAAGCAGTTTTGTTGATGTAGGGACAGTGGAGGGTTTGACACAGGATACACAACCCTGCCTTGTGAGGTTCTCATGTTAAATACTCTTTTAAGGTAGAGGTCTCTAGAAGGTTTTGCACTCAGCCCAAATTTGCTTTCAAGACTCTTTTCAAATTTGTACTTGTAGACTATGAGTGAAATGACGTGCTCTAGGAGGCAGTCCAGTACGTCCTCTCGCCTGTAACCTGGGTATATGATTTTGGGGTATGGTTCGGATCTTTCGGGTACTGATAACCAGTTACTCAACGAGTCAAACTCTTTTGTGGTCAGCTGGAGATTATAAAAAAAAAAAAAAGGAACGAGAGAAAAGAAATGATCAATTGCCTGACAATAACATCTTAATTGTGAGTACAGTGTGTTGTCCAAGTACTAGATAATCAGTGCCCTTCAGCATTCACTAGCATTTTGAAGTTCCCAGATGCTCACCATTATTCATACTAAGTGTAGTTTACTTAGACAAGATAATATCAGATCGGTACATTTGGATTCCCTTGTAGGCTCACTGCTCCGCCCTCTCGCTGTTAAAGTAACATTCCCAGCTTCCATGCCCAGGGCAGAATGAAGTACTGCTTTAATGCAGAGGACTGAACTTGGGAGTAAGCTGTAAACCGAGCTGCATCCCATTCTTTCAGCTCCAGGAGATGGTGGCAGCATTTGGCTCTATAGTATTCTGATATCCCGTTTTCAACTTCAATTCATATATCCCCCAAGCATTGTTTGCCTGGGGGGGGAGGGGGCCAAAGGTAAGGAAGTTATACTGGCAGTGGAAGTAGGGTGACCAGTTCACCATTAGTGCCTGCAACATTTTGGGGGGGGGGGTGCCACCCTCCCATGCTCCCCCCCCCCAAACTACGCCTATGCCCCCAGGCCTCAGCACAATGGGATGAAATGCCTGGGTCATCCCACCATGGCAATATTTTATCTAACTTCTCAAATGAAACATAATGTCTATAATAGCATTAATATAAATGATTAATTTTCAAAAAAAGCTCTGTCTTTTGGCTACAATCAATGAATGCAGTTGAGCGACTCAGGTAGAGGGGCTTGATTGCCTCAGTTTCTGCCATTGTTCAGTTTTGCAACTCTAGTAATCTGTTTAGCAGCTTATCTCATCAGAGCAGCAGTGGTGTAGCTACGACTGAATGGGCCCAGCTTCAAACATTAAGCCCCATAACACAATCTCCTACAAGGTAGTAGGAAGAGGGAAGAATCCTCTTCAGAGCTCAGCCATAGAGCTGGGGAGGGGGAAATATGTGTAGAAACTGTGAGGTATCTGGGTCAGAGTGCATAGATGTATATCAAGGGTAGGAGTGTGTGTGGGGCTGGAGTTTGGCCATGGGGTGAGATGTTTGAGGTGGGGGAGTAAGGGCTTGTGTACATCAGAGGCACAGTGGAAAGCAGAGGTATGATGTGTGGGAGTGTGTATAGGTGAGGTATATCAAACTGGGGCAGGGGAGTGTGCAAAGTGGACATGTGTTCTATGTATGTAAGGAACAAGGAGAAGGGGGTGCTGGGTGCAGACCTGGTCCGAGCAGGCCTCTGAGGAGGTGATGTAGCCAGGGAGGGAGGAAGAGGGCAGTATCTGAGGTGGTTCTACAAGAAAACTGGAGGGGAGCTTGGGAAGGTGTCCAAGGTGGGTCTGCTGGGAAGGATGGAGTGGGGTACAATGGAGGGAAGTCTGCAGGGAAGGGCCGCAAAGGAGGGTTTAGGGAACATTCCCTGCTTCTTCATCCTTTCCTTGTGGCTTATAATAGATTTTTAAAGTATGTGTGCAGGGAAGAGTGAGCATGGCACACACTGCAGTTACCTCTGGCAGTGCAGCCTCCCAATCCTGAACTTCACCGTGCAATTCTCTCCCCACAACCATATGCAGCCAGGCAGCTATTAAAGTGCTTCATCTCGTGATATGAGCTATGAGGTCGTGACTCTTAGTGCAAATTCAGACCCCAGTGGCAACTTTACTGGCTGTATTCAGCTGGCACAAAATGGCTAGAGATTCCTTCTGTCTGTGATCCATGTGAGTTGAGTTTGTGAAATGCCTTTCCTTATTGTCTCTCCAGTCTAGTCCCGAACCTCTGGGTTTTGCTCCTCCTCCAGCAGCTTGGAGACTGAGAAACGTCATCCTTTTGTTGTCACTGGTATAAGACACCCAGACACCTCCTCCACACTCCAGTTATCTCAGTCTCGAAGCAGCTGGAGGGTGTTGAGCCCGGTGCTTAGGGGCTCACTTGAGGAACAATTAAGGAGATAGGAGAGAGTTAGCTAAAAAGGAGTGCTTTAAATCCAGTTTATTGTTTTAAGATAGTCTGTCTCTTTAAGAATTCTGCTTGAAGTGGAAATCCCCCCCTCCCCCCCGTTTGGTTATGCTGGGCTTAACGGTACAGTGCCGGAGAGACAAGAGTAAGAGGGGGCATGGCTCCGGTTCCCGATCCCACATAGTGTCACAATGCCGCCCTGGTGGTTAGGGGTGGCCAAGGCAGGTCGGACATAAATAAAAGTAAAGTTGGGTTTGGTATGTGTTTCTTTCTAGGGCCCAGGGTTGTATAGCCCTGGTAGCGTCCTGAATACCAAAAATACCCAAAGAACAAAAGGTCATCGAGTGTAGGGAAAAATAAGGCTTTATTTCCCTCGTTTGCACAAAGGTTCAAAGGATCGGCTTCAAACAGCAAGAGAAATATCCTTACATCAGGGTAGAAAAATAACAACTCATGTTCAAAAGAAAAACTGTTCTCTTCACAGAAAAAGGTTACAAAACAAGCATTCCTATTTACACCGGTTTTAAAGCTCACTGGTTGTACAAGCATTCCACGCTGCCCGTAATACAATAGCTGCAATCCATTTCTTCTTCTGACAAGGACTCTACCTCTTCCACTTGCATCGGCTCCTCCTGCAATGTATCTGAGCTAGAGTCAACAGTTTCCGGCAAGCTATAGTCCGGTTTCTCCCTCAAATGCTGAATGACCTCCCAGTGTCTAGAGTTTAGCGTGGGGCGTCGGCCATGAGCATTTTTACAATGTGAACATCTTTCTTTCTTCCAAGGACTTCCATGCCCTTCATGCAAAGCAGGTCTACTTAAAAGTTTCTTATTCAATAAAAACTTTTCATACCTTTTCTCTTGCGAAGTGGGACATGTACAGGGAGCTTCTGTTTCTTGTCCTTTCCATGCGCTAACCCTCTGTGGGCTATCTTCAATACAGTATGGGTTACCTTGTAACTCCTGTTTCTTCCTCTGGGACGAGGCTTGTGGCTTACTCCTGGTAATATTCTGCCTTGATTCAGCAATATGGCTTGGGTTCTGCCTACAGCATTCACAATGCAGCTTCCGTGTACCTGAATCTCCTGGACCCTTCTGTATTCTCTGGCCTTTCAGGTTCCTTTGGCCTGTACCTCTTTCCTGCACTCCAGCAGTGTCTGTAGCTTCTGCAGTTTTTCCAGCTTCTGCAGTTTCTGCCACTCCGGCAGCTCCTGCCGCTCCTCCGGCTTCTGAAGGCCCTGCAACCTCTCTGCTGCCTTCCTTGCTGCTCCTGGCTTTACCGCTACGTCTGCCTTTCCAGTCCTGCTGTGCTTTCCAGTCCGGCTGTGCCTGTGCTTTCCAGTCCTGAGGTGTCTGTCCTTCTCTCCAGTCCTCCTGACTTCCTTTAAAAGGAGTTCCTCTCTTCCTGGATTGGAGGCTGGCTGGCTTTAGGTTACACCCTGTAGGGCGTGGATCCTCAGTCTTCCAGAGGTCCCTCTTGCTCCCCCTATCAGGCTCCTGCGAATAATGCAGCTTGTGCATGTCTTTTTTCAGGTTTAAAACATTTTCTTCTATGCCCTGCTGGTCTGCTGCATCACACATCCCCCTTCTTAAAATATTACGGGCTGGTGAAGTTTCTTTTACACAGCACGTAATACGCGACATGGCATCTGCGTTAAAATGCAGCTTCCCAGCTCGATGCTCTACTCTAAAATCATAGGGCTGCAAAGCCATGTACCACCTGGTTAAGCGGTTATTTTCATTTTTCATGGTATGCAACCATTTTAGCGGGGCATGGTCCGTAATGAGGACGAATCTTCTCCCCGTCAGGTAGAATTTTAGAGCTTCAATGGCCCACTTAATGGCGAGACATTCCCTCTCGATTGTGGCATATTTCCTTTCAGCAAGTGATAGCTTCCTGCTAAGGAACATGATGGGGTGTTCTGCACCTTCCTGTACTTGTGAGAGGACGGCACCCAATCCTGTTTCAGACGCATCCGTCTGTAATAAAAATGTTTGTCGTAAGTCCACACCTCTCAATATGGGGGCCCGGCACAATTTCTCCTTTAAATGTTGAAAGGCTGTGTCTGCTTCAGGTGACCATTGTAACACATTTGGAGCGTTCTTTCTCAACATCTCGGTAAATATAGCACTTTCTTCCGCGAAGTGCAGTATAAAGCGACGGTAATAGCCGATGAGGGCAAGGAAACTTCTTAGTTGTTTCTTGTGCTGGGGTACGGGAAACTTCCTGACGCTCTCCACCTTGTCAAGTAGCGGTCGCACTGTGCCTCGTCCGACCAGATGGCCCAAGTACTTTACTTCTTTGGCCGCAAAGGTGCATTTTTTTGGGTTTAGCGTCAATCCCGCCCTCCTCATGGCTTCTAAGACCGTTCCTACTTGCTGGAGATGTTCGTTCCAGGTGGCGCTGTGGATTACTACATCGTCCATGTAGGCCGTTGCAAAGGTCTGGTACGATCGGAGGATGATGTCCATCAGACGTTGGCACGTGGCCGCTGCCCCGTGTAGACCGAAGGGCATCCTTTGGAATTGAAAAAGGCCTAGAGGTGTGCTAAAGGCAGTTTTGGGCTTGGACTCACGTGTTAAAGGGATTTGCCAATATCCCTTAGTCATATCTAAAGTTGTTAGAAACTTCGCCTGCCCGAGCTGGTCTAATAGTTCTTCGATCCGAGGCATCGGGTAGGCGTCGAACGTGGACACGGCATTCACTTGTCTGAAATCAATACAGAAGCACATAGTTCCATCGGGCTTGGGTACTAATACCACCGGGCTGCACCATGGACTATGCGATTCTTCTATTATATTCAACCGTAACATCTCTTGCACTTGCTCAACGACTTCCTTTTTTTTCGCCTCCGGCAATCGATATGGTCGTTGCCGGATAATTTTCCCTGGTGGGGTGAGTATTTCGTGGGCGACCAGGGCAGTTTCTCCTGGCACAGAAGTTAGTACATCCTTGTACTCTTCCAGCAGCTGGGTTAGTTCACGCTTTTGCCTCAAGGAGAGTTCCTCCCCAGTCCTAGGCGTAGGGGATTCTCCGCACTCCTCTATACGGGGACCAAGATCCTCCTCTGGGGGTTCACTTCCGACAGCGATGAAGCCCTCTAGGTCCCTCTTCCCCGTAGAGCCGAAACCTCCTGTCCCTCGGCTCGTTGGCGTTAGCATGTCGACCTCTTCCAGCTTGGGAAATCCCACCCGCTCGCAAATCAGTTGCGCTATTCGGTCCCCTCTTTGGACCTTGAAGTCTTCGTTTGAAGAGTTGCATAGCAGAACCTTCAGGATACCCCTGTAGTCTGGGTCGACTACCCCAGCGGCCACATCAATGCTGTGTTTAGCAGCAAGCCCAGATCGCGGTGCTATCCGCCCATAGCACCCTGGGGGTAGTTCTATTTGGAGATCCGTAGTAATTAACCTACGCTCTTGCTTTGGGATAACCTGGTCCTCGGCGCTATGGAGGTCGTAACCGGCCGCTTGTGCAGACGCCCGTTGAGGACTATAGGCTTTCTCCGAGGTTTTACAGAATTTTAGCACGAACCTCTGCGGGGAGTCTGCCTGTTCTTTTAAGGTGGTTTTCTTCGGTTTTTCCCAAAGTGGGCTAGGAATTATAGGACTCTTAGTAGTCCTGTGGCTATTCCGCTGTGGCTTGGGATTCTCATTAGGCTCATGCCGAATGCAAGTGGAAGTTGGTACTGTCCTAGAGGCTAAACCCTCTTTCATACTCTTCCTAAATTGTGGCCAGTCGCGGCCTAATACCAATTCTTGTGGTAACCTAGGCACGACTGCCACTAACATCTCCTTTTCGATGCCCAATCCCTTCACCCACAGCTTATAGACAGGGTAGCGGGTAGCCGCTCCATGGACACACTTTATCTTGACATTACTCTCTGGACACTCCGGAACTGACCATCCCTGATCTCTTATCACAGACCATAACCTCTTCGAAATCATGGTTTGGTCAGCTCCTGAGTCCAGGAGTGCTTTTACATCTACCCCATGAATCTTTACATTTAATACAAAACCCTCCCGTACTATTCTCGGGGCTTCCCCTACCAGAGCAGTACGTGAGTAACAGTCACTTTTCAGGTGACCCTTTTTCCCACATGCAAAGCATTTCTTCACATTCTCTTTTGCTAGAGGCTTATTACTTTTCACAACACCATATGGGGACCATGAGGGGTTTTCCACTCTTTGGGCCTCCATACCCAGTGTCAGTCTGGGAGTCCCTACCCTGGGTTGGGTGACTCTCTCGGCCTCTAAATAGCGCTCCGTGAGAGCTATTGCATCTGTCGTTTACAACAATTTTGCAAGATTAAGAAATTCTGTACCCTATTTGGCATGGCGGACATGTACTGTTCAAGTACTATCGCGTCCATCAACGTGTCTAAGTTTTTCTTTTCTGGCTGTAGCCATTTATTTGCGAGACCCCGAATTCTATGGCCTAAGGCTTTTGGGGTTTCATTAACTCTAAGGGTGGTGGCTCTAAACATTTTATTGTAGGACAATGGTGTAAGGCCTAACTGATCCCTTATGGCGGTGACTACTTCCTCATAGCTGTTAGCTAGGCTTGGGGGCATCGACCTATACGCAGCAAGTGCCTCCCCTGTAAGGGACGCAGCGAGTCGAATGGCCCACTGTTCAGGCGGCCACCTTGCTGAACCTGCAATCCTAGTGAACGAATCTAAAAAGTCATCAATATTATCATTGGGACTTAGCTTCCCCACGATCAAATCGTGGCATGTCCATTGTCCACTCGCTGGATACGTCGGTCCGGCTGCCTGCAGCTTTTCAGCGCTCGCCTTTGCCATCTCCTCCCGCTGTAAGGCTAACCAGTTTTCCATAGTCTGTAAGACTGGCAGTTGCTGTTCCTGCATGGCGTGCAGAGCTTGTGCTTGGTTCGCCTGGGCAAATTCGGCTTGCTTGTCGAATTGATGCGCCATCCAGGCACAGAGCTCCTTTGGCTCCATGGTGAACCTGTATAGAGACAAACAAAAGAAAAACGAAAACCAAGTGTGGCTCTCACAACACTATTTTTTTTTTTTCTTTTTCAAAACTTCCCTTAACCTCCAACACTGCCCCGGTTTAAATACGTTTTACCTGAGGTAAGTGTTGAATTCAGCTCAGGAACATCCGATTCTGTTGCATTCCGCAGCTCACCACTCCGAAAACCGGCAACAGGACTTTCTGCTTCCAGGATTTTCACAAGCCACTCCGGATTCCACCTGTTCCACTCCGGGTCTTTCTTCCTCCACTCCGGGTTTTTCAAGTGATCCGCTCCGGGTCTTGTTTTTACTCCAGGTTTTTCAGCAGAACCATCTGAGTTTTTCCTTTTAAATTCAGGAGTTTTATTTTTTCTTTTTCTGGTAGTTTGAAGGCTCTGATCCAGCATCCTGCCAACTACGCCATTTTTATGTCACAACGCCGCCCTGGTGGTTATGGGTGGCCAAGGCAGGTCGGACATAAATAAAAGTAAAGTTGGGTTTGGTATGTGTTTCTTTCTAGGGCCCAGGGTTGTATAGCCCTGGTAGCGTCCTGAATACCAAAAATACCCAAAGAACAAAAGGTCATCGAGTGTAGGGAAAAATAAGGCTTTATTTCCCTCGTTTGCACAAAGGTTCAAAGGATCGGCTTCAAACAGCAACAGAAATATCCTTACATCAGGGTAGAAAAACAACAACTCATGTTCAAAAGAAAAACTGTTCTCTTCACAGAAAAAGGTTACAAAACAAGCATTCCTATTTACACCGGTTTTAAAGCTCACTGGTTGTACCAGCATTCCACGCTGCCCGTAATACAATAGCTGCAATCCATTTCTTCTTCTGACAAGGACTCTACCTCTTCCACTTGCATCGGCTCCTCCTGCAATGTATCTGAGCTAGAGTCAACAGTTCCCGGCAAGCTATAGTCAGGTTTCTCCCTCAAATGCTGAATGACCTCCCAGTGTCTAGAGTTTAGCGTGGGGCGTCGGCCATGAGCATTTTTACAATGTGAACATCTTTCTTTCTTCCAAGGACTTCCATGCCCTTCATGCAAAGCAGGTCTACTTAAAAGTTTCTTATTCAATAAAAACTTTTCATACCTTTTCTCTTGCGAAGTGGGACATGTACAGGGAGCTTCTGTTTCTTGTCCTTTCCATGCGCTAACCCTCTGTGGGCTATCTTCAATACAGTATGGGTTACCTTGTAACTCCTGCTTCTTCCTCTGGGACGAGCTTGTGGCTTACTCCTGGTAATATTCTGCCTTGATTCAGCAATATGGCTTGGGTTCTGCCTACAGCATTCACAATGCAGCTTCCGTGTACCTGAATCTCCTGGACCCTTCTGTATTCTCTGGCCTTTCAGGTTCCTTTGGCCTGTACCTCTTTCCTGCACTCCAGCAGTGTCTGTAGCTTCTGCAGTTGCTCCAGCTTCTGCCACTCTGGCAGCTCCTGCCGCTCCTCCGGCTTCTGAAGGCCCTGCAACCTCTCTGCTGCCTTCCTTGCTGCTCCTGGCTTTACCGCTACGTCTGCCTTTCCAGTCCTGCTGTGCTTTCCAGTCCGGCTGTGCCTGTGCTTTCCAGTCCTGAGGTGTCTGTCCTTCTCTCCAGTCCTCCTGACTTCCTTTAAAAGGAGTTCCTCTCTTCCTGGATTGGAGGCTGGCTGGCTTTAGGTTACACCCTGTAGGGCGTGGATCCTCAGTCTTCCAGAGGTCCCTCTTGCTCCCCCTATCAGGCTCCTGCGAATAATGCAGCTTGTGCATGTCTTTTTTCAGGTTTAAAACATTTTCTTCTATGCCCTGCTGGTCTGCTGCATCACAATAGATGGGTGAGGAACTGGTAGCTTAGGCTCTGCAGCGCGTCCAGAAGGTGTACCCTGTGAGCGCTTAGGGCCGTTGTCGGAGGATCCGATGAATAGCGGCTGCAGTAAAGAAAGCTGAGGCTATTTTTGCCAGCAGTAAAGCTGCGCACCGGCGGAGGTCCAGAACAGCGGGGGCGAATGAAGGGTCCCTGTAAAAGGTAAGCCGCTGGGTTAGAAACTGCACCACCGATCACGTGTTCCAGAAAAGGCCTGGCTGCGTGGTCTGAGCACGGGAAGTGCCATTTGCATTGGGCTGACTACAACAGCTCCATTTTCGGCGGGAGAGCCTCGTTTTCTTAAAGTTTCTTCAGGAACCGTCAGAGGGTTTCAGGGAAGAGAAACTTCAATTTAAAAAAAATGTTGGTACTAGTAAAGGAGTGCCTCCTTTGGTCATCAGAGGCTGGGGGGGGGAGGTGGCTTAGCTGTTGTGTGAAGGGGGGCTTTAATGTCCATAGAGGAGGTCTGCTTTGAAGAAATGCCCTCTAGACTGCAGCGCGTGCTCTACGGTACTAAAAGGGGTGCTGTCTCGGACATAGGGGTGTGCAGGGTGTGTGTGCAGGAGGCAGCCACTATGGAACAAGCCTTGGAAGCCAGTTCAGAGGCTGGCAAAGGGGTGGTGGAAGGCTTGCTGGAGCTAGTTTCCCCTGCTTTGCCACTGCTGGAACCCGTGGCAGGTCCTTCCTCTACACCGTATTTTCTTCCCCCTCCGACGCCTGTGCCAGGAGGCCTGGCGACAATTTTTACGCTGATTCAGCAAGCGTTTGGGGGTGCTATGAGAGTCTCCACAACCGCTTCCGCAAATGAGGAGCTGGGGAGAAGAGGCTGGGAACGCCTATGGCTGCGGGGACAGCAGGGGTCCAGGCTAAGAAGGCCAGGATAGAGAAGGAGCGGACGGATCAGTCAGTGACCTCAGAGGGGGTACACTCCGAAGATGGAGATCAGGACCTGGAGCTCGAGGAAGAGTTAGAGGAAGGAGAAATCACAGAGCAGGACCACCAGGCTAGGGTGGTTCGAATTTTCCGCAGAGAGGAGTTACCAGCGCTCATTTCAGAGACGCTCAAGGCGCTTAATATGCCGGCGACAGGGCCGCCAGAGGATTTGACCTTAGAAGACCCCTTGTTGCAGGCCTTTCGAAAGACTCAGAGAGCGTTCCCGATACACAGAGTAGTCAAGGAGATGATTCAAGGAGAATTGGATATGCCCGAGGTGGTGCTTCAAGGGTCCAGGGTTATGGCCCGCCTTTACCCACTGGTGGAGCAGGATTGGGAGTTGTTTCAGTCCACAAGAGGTGGATACGGCCATCTCGGCGGTTACCAAGAAGACTACCATTCTGGTAGAGGGTAGCGTGGCCCTCAAGGATGTCCAGGACAGGAAGTTGGATACCCTGTTGAAGCAGGTTTTTGACATGGGTGCGCTGTCGATACAGGCTATTTGTGGAGCATGGGTCGCCACGGCCTGTCTTCGATGGTCACAATGACTCCAAGGGGAGCAGGTGGAGGAGGCGACCGCAGAAGCGTCCAGGCTAGAGTATGGGATGGCTTATTTGGCCGATATTCATTGTGACCTTATCTGAGGTTTATCAAACGGTATGGCTTCCGTAGTAGCGGCGCGGCGGTATCTTTGGCTGTGCAACTGGGCAGCAGATGGTTCTTCTAAAGCTAGGTTAAGTAAGCTGCCATTCAGGGGGAAGCTTCTTTTTGGAGAGGATTTGGATAAACTGGTGAAGGACCTCGGTGAATCCAAAGGGGGAAGGCTTCTGGAGGATAAACAAAAGCAGGGACGATCGAATATACCTCCTAAGACTCCTCAGAGAGAATTTCGTCGTTTTCGTTCCAAGGTTCAACCAAGGTCAGAGAGGGCGTTTTCCCAATAGAAACCAGGGGTTTCGAGGCTTTAGGGGAGCAGGCAGAGGATTTGCAGCCTACTCCTCAAATCTTAGGAAGGCACAATGAAGTGAGGGGGGCCCAGGTAGACTTGGTACCTGTAGGGGGTCGGCTACGGGAGTTCTACCCTGCCTGGGTCCAGATTACATCAGACCAGTGGGTACTGGAGGTCATTCCAGAAGGTTATGCCTTGGAGTTTCAGTGGCCGGTGACCAATTCTTTCGTACTGTCTCCGTGCAATGCACATCTCAAGTGCAAGGCGGTACGGCAGACGGTAGAGAAACTGCTGGCCCTCAACGCGGTAGTACCGGTTCCTTAGGACCAATGCGGTTGCGGTCGGTACTCCATTTATTTCGTAGTCCCAAAAAAAGAGGGTACCTATCGGCCAATTTTGGATCTCAAAAGAGTAAATCCGTTGTCTTCGTGTCTCATTTTCTTATGGAGACCCTGAGGTCGGTCATAGTGGCGGTAAGGAAAGGAGAGTTTTACGTCCCTGGATCTGTCGGAAGCGTATCTGCACATTCCGATCCGGCAGGACCACCAAAGGTTTCTCAGGTTTGCAGTTCCTATGGGACATTTTCAGTTCCGAGCATTACCATTTGGACCAGCTACTACGCCACGGACGTTCACCAAGATGATAGTAGTAGTAGGGGCAGCATTGTAAAGGGATGGAGTACTGGTCCACCCATATCTAGACGATTGGCTGATTCGAGCGAAGTCAAGGGCCGAGAGCGAAGTAGCTATGGCCAAAGTGGTAGCATTCCTTCGAAGTCTAGGTTGGGTAGTCAATATGGCAAAAAGCAAGTTAGTTCTGTCACAGAGACTAGAATATTTGGGGGCTCGATTCGATACGAAGGTAGGCAGGGTCTTCCTGCCACAGCACCGAGCACAAGGATTGAGGTCGTTAGTCTGCGAGTTCCTGGGCAGGACTCATCCCACGGCGTGGCATTATCTGCAGGTACTCGGAACCATGGCGGCGACTCTCAAACTGGTGCCGTGGGCAAGAGCACACATGAGGCCATTGCAGAGAGCATTGCTCAGAAGGTGGTTTCACCAGGACGATCTGCTATCTCGGAAGCTCTCCTGTCCCACAGAGACGCGGTGAGCACTGCAGTGGTGGTTGAGCCCAGGGTGTCTGGAAAAGGGGATGCCCTTGGAAACAACTTGTTGGATACCCCTAACAACAGACGCCAGCCTATTAGGTTGGGGACTCACTTCCAGGGAAGATTTGCACAGGGACAGTGGACAGATCTGGAAAAGAGTTGGTCCATCAACAGGTTAGAATTGAGAGCGGTAGTGTTGGCGTTGCAAGTCTTTCAGCCCTACCTCAACGGAAAGGCGATTCGGGTATTCTCCGACAATGCGACTGCAGTGGCCTACATCGACCGTCAAGGGGGTACAAGCAGTGTGGCATTGGAAGCCGAGGCCGAGCAGTTGTTCGTTTGGGTCGAACAAAATCTCGTGGCTCTGTCGGTGGTGCATGTAACAGGAGTGAACACTGTAGAGGCCGACTTCTTGAGTCGGGTGAAGGTGGACCCAGAAGAGTGGGTCTTACACCCGGGAGGTGTATGAGATGGTGGTGCGTCGCTGGGGGACACCAGTAATCGATCTCATGGTGACTTTCCAGTCGGCAAAGGTCAGTCAATTCTTCAGCAGAAGGCGAGAGAGGATGTCGGAGGGCCTGGATGCTCTCATACAGGACTGGCCAGAAGAGCAGCTCCTGTACGTATTTCCTCCTTGGGTGTTGATAGGTTGAGTGGTGCAATGCATTGAACTGCACAGAGGATTGGTGATATTGATCGCACCAGATTGGCCAAGGAGGCCTTGGTATGCGGATCTAATGAGGCTCTTGGAAGAGCAGCCGTGGTGTCTTCCAGTATGGAGGGAACTGTTATCCCAGGGTCCGCTGTACATGCCTCAGGTGGATCGATTCTCGCTTACGGCTTGGCTATTGAAAGGGCACGGCTGACAGCTAAGGGTTACTCTGCAGCAGTGATCGATACCTTGTTAAGGGCAAGAAGGAGGTCTAAATCTTTAGTGTATGTTCGCATTTGGCGTATCTTTGAGGCTTGGTGTGGAGCCAGAGAGTTGGAAGCGTTGAGAGTATCGATACCGCAAATTCTGTCCTTTTTGCAAGAAGGTTTTCAAAAGTGGTTAGTGGCGGCATCCTTAAAGGTTCAGTTAGCAGCGCTATCCTGTTATAGAAGAAAGATCAGGGGAGAAGCGCTGGGGTCTCATCCAGATGTTAAGTGTTTTTTTAAGGGCGGTGTCTCTTTTGAGGCCGCCTTGTAGACCAGTAGTCCCGACGTGGGATCTTCCTTTAGTGTTGGAGGCGTTGGTGCGCGTGCCTTTTGAACCATTATCTAGAGCATCTTTGAAGGACCTTACTCTCAAGGTGATCTTCCTCGTAGCTATTTGTTCGGCTAGGAGAATTTCAGAGTTGCAGGCTTTGTCTTGTCGAAAGCCTTTTCTGTCTTTTTACGATACGAAGGTGGTATTAAGGCCGGTGCCGTCCTTTTTGCTAAAGGTGGTGTCAGAGTTTCTTGTGAATCAGGTAGTCGAGTTGCCGGTGTTCGCTGAAGGTACGGAGGCTTCTTCTGCACGGCAATTGCATCTGTTGGATGTCCGGAGGGCATTAAAGAAGTATATCTGGCGGACGGCAGGCTTCCGGAAGTCTGATAGGCTATTTGTCCTGTTTGGAGGTACAAAGGGAGATGCAGCGTCAAAAGCTTCTATTGCCAGATGGATTAAGGAGGCGATAGCTTCAGCGTATATGCTGAAGGGTAAACGGGTACCGGAAGGTCTTAGAGCTCATTCGACTAGGGCTCAAGCGGCTTCATGGGCTGAGTACAAGTTGGTACCAGCGGTGGATATTTATAAGGCAGCGACCTGGTCGTCTTTGAATTCCTTTGTCAAACATTACCGACTGGACATTCAGGCAGAAAGGGATACCTGTTTTGGTTCAGCGGTGTTTCAGGCTGGCCTGGCAGGTCCCTCCCGTTGGATTTGTTTCACTGCTCTGTTACATCCCCAGAGGTTCGGGACTAGACTGGAGGGTCGATAAGGAAGGTGAAATTAGACTTACCTGCTAATTGTTGTTCTTTGAGAAACTCCAGTCTAGTCCCGCAACCCTCCCCTGGATTTATCTTTGAACTGGAGCCTGAAGCAAAAGTGGTATCACAGGTAAGAGCACGGAACTGTGCAGCTTCTGGTCTATAAGGGGAGATCTCTTTTGGCATAAGGGGATTGTAGTAGGGTCCCTATCCTTCATTAATGGGGGGATGGGCCTACGCATTGCTAACAATGGGTGGTACAGTAGAAGGGGAATACAGAAGAAGAGATATGTTATCCTTGACAAGTTATAAGTTCAATTAGTTTACAGTTTGGTTTGTAGTGTGTACTACTTGATTGTTGCTCCGGTGAGTATGTTTTATCAATAGGTTACTGGAGTGTGGAGGAAGTGCCTGGGTGTCTTATACCAGTGACATCAAAAGGATGATGTTTCTCAGTCTCCGTACTGCTGGAGGAGGAGCAAAACCCAGAGGTTCGGGACTAGACTGAAGTTCCTCAAGGAACAATAATTAGCAGGTAAGTCTAATTTCACCTTATGGTGGCTGGCCCATTATGCTGGAATGCACTGCCAGTTGAATTGCAACGTGGATTAGATTATTTTGTACATTTTTAAAAAGTTATTTGTTTAGGAAGACTGTTAGGTAGCTAAGAGGAATTCCCTAATTGTGTTTGGATATAATTGCTAGAGCTTTTAGGTTGGGCTATAAAAGATGTGTGTTTTATTACGTATATATGCTGTAGGCCATATAGGATGCTTTGTGTGTGAGGTATTATGGCATATTGGGGGGGCCAGACCATGGCCCCGCAGCCTCTGTAAAAAGATGTCTTCCAAGGCCCTTAAGAGCCACCAGCAGCAGCATGACAAATTTTTCCCAGAGTCCCCGGTGCCTCCGATGGCCAAGGCCCCATCTGAAGCCTCTGATTCCCGAGGCGACCCGCAGATCCCAATCAATACCATGGGTCTTGAGAGAGGTGGTCTCCCTCGAGGGAACACAAGAAGAAGAAGAAACCCTCGAAGACGGTGTCCCTGGACCGTTCCGGCAAGTCGGGTAAGCCCCGAACCAGGTCCCGCAGTCCACAGTGCTCGTCCAAGGGCTCTGAGCGGGAGTGGCCCACCAAGGTCGCCTGGAAGGAATCGCACGAAGATCGGCCTCAGATGCCCGAGCCCATCCTTGTTGAGACTCCCCCTTCGGGGGAACCAACGCCAGTCCTGGATTCCTCGGTACCTGCACCGACAGCTGCAGAGCCTTCTGGACTGGAAACTCGAATGGCAGTCCTGGAGCGCAGCCTATCTACCTTCATAGACCAGCAGTGGGCGTTGCTGTCCGGTACAACTGGTTCCTCTGCCCAAACCACTGGGCCCTCGACGTCAAGGATGTCCCCAGAGGCCGAGCCGATCCTCAAAACCATACGGCCTCAAGTCGATCCGCTGCAGAGATCTAGATCAGAGTCCCATTCCACGGGACCAAGTTCTTCCCCTGCTAGTGCACATGACACCAGCCACCCTTCCCTCAGGTCTTTGACCAACTACTTGGAATGGGAGACAGAGGACGAGGAGTACCGAACACCCTTCGCCACCGTGATAGCCTCTCGGATTCATCAACCTCCGAACCCCAAGGACATGGCATTCCTCAGCTTTGTGCGAGACATGTCAAAGGCTTTAGCATTCCCAACAGAATCGGAGAAGGACCCTTGGATGGAGGAACTAGAAATCCTCCAATACGAGGCCCCACCGAGGGAATCGCTCACTGTGCCCATTTTACCCTTTCTGGAATGGCTAATGCTCCGTATGTGGGAAACACCAGCGTCGGTGCCCATCGTGAGCAAGCGCTCAATTTGATTTATCAGATTTGCTGAAGCCCTGGTTTCCAGAAGGCACAACTGCCACATAACTCCATGGTTGTGGAATCGGCCATGTGTCGGCTAAAGAGCCCGAAGATGCACTCCTTGGTGCCCCCAGGTAGGGAGTCCTGCATATTGGATGCCTTCAGCAGAAAGACATAAAGGTACATAGATGAAACCTACAGAGATATAGTCCTGAAGTCCCACCTCCAGTCTGGCAGCATCCCTGTTGCCATGGAGGAGAGAGGTCACGTGACAGAAAGTGATCCTGTAACTAGGACCTGTCCTCCAGGTGATGTAAAACCCTCTTGCACCGAGGAAGTTTCTCCAGGGCCATGTGCCCATGAGGGGTTAGGACAGCCATTATAGTTGGTGATTTGATCATTAGGTATGTAGATAGCTGGGTGGCTGGTGGATGTGAGGATCGCCTGGTAACATGCCTGCCTGGTGCGAAGGTAGCAGACCTCACGCGCCACCTAGATAAGGTCTTAGATAGTGCTCAGGAGGAGTCTGCTGTTTTGGTACATGTCGGTACCAATGACATAGGAAAATGTGGTAGCGAGATTCTGGAGGCTTAATTTAGGCTTTTATGTAGGAAGTTGAAATCCAGAACTTCCAGGGTAGCGTTCTCCGAAATGCTTCCTGTTCCACGCGCAGGACTCAAAAGGCAGGCAGAGCTCCGGAGTCTCAATGTGTGGATGAGACGATGGTGCAAGAATGAGGGTTTTGAATTTGTTAGGAACTGGGGAACATTCTGGGAAAAGGAGGGGCTCTTCCGAAGGGATGGACCTCACCTTAACCAGGATGTAACCAGGCTACTGCCATTAACCTTTAAAAAGGAGATAGAGCAGATTTTAAACTAGATAATAGGGGAAAGCCGACAGTCGCCCAAGAGCACATGGTTCGGAAGAATGTATCCTTGAAGGATACTACCAAAAGCAGAGAGGTTCCAAAAAAAAGTAAAGTAGTCCAAATGCCCTTGAGTATGGAGCACACGGAGCCTAAAGATTCCAAATTACCCATGCCTACCAATAGCCAGATTAATATGAATAAAATACAGGTCTCTAAAAAGCTTGTATGCAAATGCTAGAAATTTAAAACATAATATGGGAGAGTTAGAATATATAGCACTAAATGAAAGATTAGATATGACTGGAATCTCAGAGACATGGTGGAAGGAGGACAACCAGTGGGACATTGTGATACCTGGGTACAAACTATATCGTAATGATAGAGCTGATAAATTGGTGGAGGGATTGCGCTCTGTTAGAGAGGGCATTGAGTCAGAAAGGATTAAAGTTTTGCAGGAAACAAAATTTGCTGTAGAATCTCTATGGATTGAAATTCCATGTAAGAAGGGGAAGGCAATGGCAGTGGGGGTATACTATTGACCGCCTGGCCAGAATGAACAAATGGATTATGAAATGCTCAAAGAAATCAAGGAGGCTAACAAACGTTACAGCACAGTAATAATAATGGGTGATTTCAATTACCCCAGTATCGACTGGGTCAGTGTCACAGCAGGACATGCTAGGGAGATAAAGTTCCTAGATGAAATAAATGACTGCTTCTTGGAGCAGCGGGTTCATGAACCGACCAGAGGGGAAGCCATATTAGACCTAGTCCTTAGTGGAACACCAGATCTGGTGCAAGAGATAAGGGTGTTGGGGCCACTTGGCAATAGTGATTTTAGCATGACTGCGTTTGATTTAATTAGTGGAGGAGGGATGGTAAGGAAATCCACAGTACTACCTTTTAACTTTCGAAAGGGAGACTATGATAAAATGAGGAAAATAGTTAAGAAAAAATTAAAAGGAGCAGTTGCAAAGGTTAAAAACTTACATCAAGCTTGGGTGTTGTTGAAAAATACTATCTTGGAAGCCCAGGCCAGCTGTATTCCATGCTTTATTTATTTATTTATTTATTTATTTAATTGGATTTCTATACCGCCTTATCATACAATCAAAGCGGTCTTACAAACAAAGATATTAAGAGTATTAGTGAGAAAATGTAAAGAAATAAAAGTTAAAGTTATGGTATAATGTGTTAGAGTGAGTTGCATTATCTACATAGTGAGCTATACTATAATGTGAGCTATTATACAATATGTATATGATTTACATTCCAGACAAATTAAGTTAGTTAATTGCATGACCGTAGTGTTCTATAAACAAAGATGTTTTCAGTTGCTTTCTAAAGTCATTGATGTCCTGAGCTGCTCTCAGCTCATTAGGTAGAGAGTTCCAGATGGAAGGTGCAGCAAAAGAGAAAGCCCTTTCAGAGGTGTCTTTACGTGTTTTTCTGACATCATTTGATAAGCTGATTCTGTTGTCAGATCCTCTTCTTCTAGGTCTGTTGCTAATATCTGACTGTATGAGATATGTCAGGCTTTCTGCAGAATATTGTTGTTTTATCTTGAAAATATAAATTATAGTTTTATATTTTACACGTGAAGCTATAGGTAACCAGTGAAGCTCTTTCAAGATGGGAGTTATATGTTCTCTACTTGATAGACCAAAAATTATACGTGCAGCAGTATTCTGCGCCAGTTGTAAAGGCTTAAGTGCTTGCTTAGATAAACCCAGATATATTGGATTACAGAAGTCAAGTAATGGAGTAATCAATGCTTGACAAACATTTCTGAAGTGAACAGTATCAAGAAGCGGCCTTAGTCTTTTGATGAGCTTCATTCTGTAATAAGCGCTTTTAATTGTCTTATTTATGTGTGATCTGAGATTCAACTCATTATCCAGAGTAACTCCAAGATATTTCACTTCTGATTTAATAGGAATAGTTGAGTTATCTATTTTGATGTCAGGAGGATGCGCAAAATTATGGTTACGAGAAATAAATAACGCCTCTGTTTTGCTAAAATTAATTTCCATGTTGTTTGTTTTACACCAGTTGGACATTTCTGAGAGACATTCTGTAATGCCCGAGAAATCAGGGTTCTCAATAGTGATAGTTGTGAAAATCATAATATCATCAGCATAGATTGTATACTTAATTCCACTTTTCAAAGAAATTTTGCATATTGGTTGCATATAAATATTGAAAAGGAGCGATGAAAGTGCAGATCCTTGTGGTACACCTTGTATTACTCTTATGGGCATAGAGGTTTTTTCCCCTATCTTTACTTGTAAAAATCTCTCTGTCAAATAGGAATGGAACCATTTTAAAGTGACCCCATGTAGACCAATCTCCTCTAATCTATTTAATAATCTATTGTGATTTACTGAGTCGAATGCTGCAGAGATGTCTATAAAGTGGAAGGAAATCCAAAAAACTGCCAACATGGTTTAAAGGTGAGGTCAGAGAGGTTGTTGCTGCCAAAAAGGCATCTTTCAGGAAATGGAAAAAAGAGCCAAATGACAAAAACTGGAAACAGCACAAGCAATGGCAAGTTAAATGCAAGGCATTGATAAGGCAGGCAGAGAGAGAATTTGAGAAGAAACTTGCTGCGGAAGCAAAAATGCGTAATAGAGACTTTTTCAAGTACATTTGTGGTAAAAAAACCCGTGAGAGTGTCAGTTGGACCATTAGATGATAGAGGGGTAAAAGGGGGGCAGTAAGAGGGGACAAGGCTATAGCGGAGAGACTGAATGAATTCTTTGCTTTGATCTTTACTGAGGAAGATGTAGGGATGTTACCCATGACTAAAGTGGTATTTAAAGGTGATACTACAGAAGAACTGAAAGAAATATCGCTACAGCGGGAAGATGTATTACAACTATTTGATAAACTGAAGAGTAGCAAATCACCAGGACCGGATGGTATACCTCCAACGGTGATGAAAGAACTGAAATATGAGATTTCAGAACTGCTATTAGTAATCTGTGAACTATCATTAAAATCATCTGTAATACCTGAAGATTGGAGGATCGCCAGTGTAACGCCAATTTTTAAAAAGGGTTCCAGTGGTGATCCAGGGAACTACAGACCGGTGAGCCTGACGTCAGTACTGGGAAAAATGGTAGAAACCATCATAAAGAACAAAGAGGCATTCCAAACAGGGGCTCTATAGGTCAAATCACGGTAAGGATTTGAGGGTTTATTTTTATTAAATTGCTAGTTCTCTGCCTAGGAGCTCTTAAAAGGATTCTGGTGTATTTTTAAAGCAAAGTTACATTCTTTTTGGTGGTTTAGTGGCAATATTTTCTTTATCAGAGTAGGTTTTAAACTCTAGTAACCTTCTCAGCTTTTGGGAACGGCTAACACCTAATCAGGAGTAAGGAGTGAGGCCTATTATTCGTAGACAGCGCTGCTTTGGCAAGAATGCCTTTGATTGCTGCATGACTAAGTGAGCCCCTATGAACTCTAGGGATTGAGAAGGGGTGAGGTAAGACTTTGGGTGGTTGACTACCAGACCCAAATATTGGAGAATTCTCATGGCATGAGAAAAAGCTTGTTCTGTTTCTGGAGCTGTTGGTTCTCTGATGAGCCAATCGTCTAAGTAGGGGAAGAGGAATATCCCCAGAGTTCTCAGGAATGCTGCTACTACAGCCATGCATTTTGTGAAGACTCTTGGGGCAGAGGAAGTGGTTTTCTTGAAAGAGAAATCAAAGGTACTTCCTGTGATTTACATGGATGAGGATATGCGTGTATGCATCTCTTAGATCTAGAGAACATAATCAATCCTGATTCTGAAGGTATGGTAAAAGTGTTCCAAGGGAGATCATCTTGAACTTTTCTCAGAACAGAAATTTGTTCAATTCTCTGAGGTCCAGGATAGGTCTGTATCCCCCTGTCTTCTTTGGGATAAGAAAATAGGGGGAGTAGAACCCCCTCCCCCGTTGGGATATGGGTACCTCTTCTATTGCTCCCTGAGCAAGAAGTGAAGAGACCTCCTGACACAGGATGTCGGTGACAGGGCCTTGAGAATTGAATTGTTTTATGACTGTAGGCGGGGGCATGCTGAGAAAGTGAAGTTTGTACCACTGTCCTACAATGGACAGAGTCCAGTTTTCTGATGTTATTTGTTGCCATCTTTTCGCAAAATGGCATAATCTGCCTGGAATGGTCAAGGGCTCTGGACCCTTCAGAGGCAAAATGGTTAGGTTCTCTAGGTAGAAGTCAAAGCCCCTGCGGAGGCTGTACTTGCTGAGCTGGTTGAGCTCTTTGAGCTTGCGGCTTTCTTTGTTGTCTAGGTTGCTGCCCTTTCTGGGGAGCATGAACTGGACAGTGAATTGGATGGGAATAAGAGTGGTAAGAATTTTTCTTTTTGTTAAAGAAAAACTTCTTGCCTGTTTTTTTCTTTGATGGGTTGGCTATAGACTTTGATAGTCTATTCAAGGTGGTATTGTCAGATTCAATCTGATTAGCCTTGGTCTGCCAATCCTTCCCAAATAGGAAACATTCCTTGCACAGGTGAAAACCTAACTTCTCTTGCACCCACTCCTCTAAATCTGATGCTTGGAGCCAGGCAATGCGCCGTGCTCCGATAGCAATAGCAGAGGTTCTGCTAATAGCTTCAAAGCAGTCCAAAGCTGCACGGTTCACAAATTTGGAGACATTTTGAGTATGCTTGAGCAGAGTGAGGTACTGACACCGTTTATCTTCAGGAAGAAGAGGGTGCATGCGTTCCAGATCCGCTGTAACCTCCTCAAGAAACATTCCCATGTAAAGGGAATATGAGCTAATCCTAGCTGCTAGCATGGAGGATTGAAAGCATCGACGCCCAAAGGCATCGAGTGTCCTCGATTCACGGCCTGGCGGGTTGGAAGAATGCGTTTTAGCACTCTTTATTCTCCGCATGGCATGGTGTGGTAACCGAGTCTTCTGAAACCCTGGAGAAGGTGGGACTCGGTACATGGTACTGAGGCGTCGAGAATGCGGTGACACCGTTAAGGGAGTTTCCCACATTCTGAACATAAGATCTTGAAGGATCTGATGAATGGGCAGCATCGCTGTCTCTTTGGGAGCCATAGGGTATTGCAGAATTCGTAGTTCTTCTGCCCCAGGTTCCTTCTCAGGAGTAACCGTGATTGAAAGCCCCTTAGCTACATCACGTATGAAATCCTGAAAAGACATGTCTTCTGAAGGAGACATTCTGCGCTCAGGAGAAGGAGATGGATCCTTCAACAGAACTGCTCTTGTATGGGTAGAGTTATCGGAACTCATCGGAGCTTTGCATCGATCGATGCTGGTACCGATGAATATCAGTACCGTGACGTTTTCGTTCCAACCCCTCGATGCCGGAGAAACTCTCGAGGCTCGGCATGGGAGGAAGCCATCCCACCTGAGTGGGTGCCACTGGAAGTCGGTACCGAGCTCATTTGAACCATCTGTAGCGGTCTTAGCGATACCGAGGCAGCTAAGAGGGACACTAGACTGCATTCAATAGCAAGGATTCTCTTATCCATTGCTAATGCCGATGCCTGGTCGGTACCGGTGGAAGCGGTTACAATCCCAGAACATGGCAGAGGTTCTGCAGAGGTGTAGGTCCCTGGAACATTCTGAGACCCCGTTTGTGCTTTGGAGACCGAAGACTCACACTGGGGCAATTTTGCCGGTGTACTTTCCTCGAGGGTAGTGCCAGTGGCATCTCGATGCTTTGCAGGAGATTTACCCTTCAAGGACCGGCTAGTCTTTACAGACTTTTGTTTAGTTACCTGAGATCCATGAGAGGAAGATGAAGCCCTGGGAGGACTGTGATGCAACTGACATTGTATCGACCGTGAAAAGAGAACCGGCCTTTGCAGCTCTGTTTTGCAGGCCCCTTTTGGTCATCTTTCTACAGGAAAGACACTCCGCTGGACAATGTTCAGGACCTAAACATTTGAGACACCATTCGTGGGTGTCGGTGACGGAAATAGTACTGCCACAGTTTGAACATTTTTTAAAACCACTAGTTGGCTTCTCCATGTCTGGAGATTTTTGGGCCTAGTGCCCAAAATGGCGCCTAACCCCAGGAGGGGTGAGGCACCGAAGAAAAGTTTATTTATTTATTTTTTTTAGAAGAAAATAAGAAAAGAGAACTGGCGGTACCGGTAGGCGTCGAATGAAGGCTTTCTGCAGTGACAGGAGAGGAGGTGTCCTGTCGGCTCCGCGGAAAACGAAGAACTGAAGTGAGAGGGGCAGTGAGGCGGGAAGGCAGCACGCATGCGCTGTGGGATGCTGCCAAAAGCTTTCCTTTTGGATGCTGGGGAGCGTTCCCGCCCAGGCTCCGTCAGTACTGACGATACCCATATGTGAAGAAAGACTACATTCCTGCTTGTTCCTGGAGATGACATTTTTTCAGATATATTAGTGAGAAGAGGAAGGGCAAAAGTGGTATTGTCAGACTCAAGAGTGAAGGGGAGGAATATGTAGAAGCTGATAAGGATAAAGCGGAATTGCTTAACAAATATTTCTGTTCTGTGTTCACAGATGAAGAACCAGGAGCAGGACCTCAGAAAACACCCACAAACAGGAACAGAAGCGAGGGACATCTTGAACAATTTTCAGAAGACTGTGTTCGTGAGAAACGAGCTCAGCTTAAGATCAAGATCAAGAAATTAAAATAAAAAATGAAATAAGATATCTAGGTGTTATAATAGATACACACCTTACAATGGAAACCCACATTAGAAACACCATAAAGAAAATCTATTTTAAACTTAAAATTCTCAAACAACTACGCCCGCTAGTATTTGTACAAGATTTCATCAATATAACACAAGCTATCATAACCCCTCATTTTGATTTTGCCAACCTAATACTTATGGGCATTTCAAAACAGAACATTAAAAGAATTCAATTAGCCCAAAATGCAACGGCAAGAATTATACTAAAAATAAACTCACTCCAACACATAACACCAATACTAGCATACCTTCATTGGTTACCAATACAGAGTAGGATAACATACAAAACATTAATTACCTCATTCAAAGCATTAAACGACATGGCTCCGACTACACTATGTAAATCTAATATGCAAAGAAACACCTAAGCCTACCCACAGAAAAGAACAATTAAATAAACTAAAGATTCCGAAGGACTTCATAAAAGCACATAAATTAACCAATAATAGAGCCTTCTCTCATATAGCTCCCACTATCTGGAATTCCCTACCAGAGGATCTACGATCTCTAACAGAGATCATGGAATTCCGCAAAAAATTAAAAACATATCTATTCACCAAACACTATAATACCATGGAAAATCTAGCACTCAACTTAGATAAAGGCTAAACAAGTAACTGACCACATAAAGCACAACCCTCCCACCTAAATGGACCACACACTTAGCGTAAACGAAAAGACTATCCAATCTCTTATGCCTTAATACCTCCCTCATGTATATAGTTGTATCTGTTATGTACTATATTATGTACGTAGACACCATATTCTGTTAGTTAATTGTTTTAACACAGTTCCAGTTTAAAATCACTGTTTTAATTTTCCTAGATTTAAGTTTGTTTAATTTATGATACTTCAAGATGTTCTATGTATATTTAAGATGTTCTATGTAAAACAAACTTCGATTTGTTAATTGTTGTTATTTGTACACCGCAACTGATCTCTGGAAGATGCAGTATAAAAATGAGTGTTAAATAAATAAAATAAATAAATAAATAAATAAAGTAGACAAAGCGATGGGACCGGATGGGATACACCCTAGAATACTGAAGGAACTTGGGGTTCTAACAGCTCCACTGACTGACCTTTTCAATGCCTTGTTGGAGTCAGGAGTGGTGCCAAAGGACTGGAGAGAGGCTCATGTGGTGCCTTTACACAAAAGTGGAAGGATGTGGTTGAAAACTACAGGGCGGTTAGTTTAACTTCGGTGGTGAGTAAATTATTGGAAACATTGATGAAAGAGAAAATAGCGAGGTTTCTGGAGTCCAGTGGATTACAGGATCCGAGGCAGCATGGATTCACCAGAAACGGGTCTTGTCAGACAAATCTGATTGATTTCTTTGACTGGGTGACAAGGGAGTTGGACCGAGGGAGAGCCCTAGATGTGGTGTATTTATATTTCAGTAAAGCCTTTGACACTGTTCCTCACAGGCGACTTACAAACAAACTGAGCACCCTAAGGGTGGACTCTAAAGTTACTGCTTGGGTTAGAAATTGGTTGGGTGGGAGGCGACAATGAGTACAGGTAAATGGGGCTCACTCTGAGGAGAAGGATGTTACCAGTGGTGTGCCCCAGGGATCTGTCCGTGGTCCGATTCTTTTTAACATCTTTGTTAGTGATATAGCGGAAGGGCTGTTGGGTAAGGTTTGCCTTTTTGCAGATGATACCAAAATTTGCAATAGAGTAGACACCCAGGAAGGTGTAGATAACATGAGGAGGGATCTAGCTAAGCTTGAAAAATGGTCTAGAATCTGGCAGCTGGGATTTAATGTTAAAAAATGTAAGGTAATGCATTTGGGCTGCAGCAATCCAAGGGAGCAATATAGTATAGGGGGTGAAGTATTTAAGGAGTGATATGCGGAAATATTTCTTTACGGAAAGAGTAGTGGATCCGTGGAATAGTCTTCCAGTGGAGGTGGTAGAGATGAAGACAGTAACTGAATTCAAAAAAGCATGGGACAAACACAGAGGATCTCTAAAGATAAAAAGGGGACTGTTATAGTTGTTATGGAAGGACAGACTAGATAGAAATATGACGACAGAAAAAGACCACATGGCCTATGTTTCTAAGTACTTGTCCACTAAAGAAAAGCGGGACCTGGGCGTGGTTGTGTCTGATGATCTTAAAGTAGCTAAACAGGTAGAAGGCGACGACAAAAGCTAGAAGGATGCTTGGGTGCATACGGAGAGGAATGACTAGCAGAAAAAAGGAGGTGATAGTGCCTCTGTATAAGTCTTTGGTGCGAACTCATTTGGAGGATAGTGTGCAATTCTGGAGACCGCACCTTCAAAAGGATGTGAACAGGATGGAGTCGGTGCAGAGGGTGGCTACTAAAATTGCTGGTGGTCTTCATTATAAAGCATATGAGGACAGACTTAAGGATCTTAATATGTACACCTTAGAGGAAAGGCGGCATAGAGGTGATATGATAGCGATGTTTAAATACCTCTGTGGCATAAGTGTTCAGGGGGAGAGCCTCTTTCAATTGAAAGCAAGTTCTGCTACGAGGGGACATGGGATGAGGGTGAAGGGAGATATATTTCTGCATATCACTCCTGAATCTTTTACAGAAAGAGTAGTGGATCCGTGGAATAGTCTCCCAGTGAAGGTGGTAGAGATGAGGACAGTAACTGAATTAAAAAAAGCATGGGACAAACACAGAGGATCTCTAAAGGTAAAAAGGGGACTGTTGCAGTTGTTGATATGGAAGGACAGACTAGATAGGCCATGTGGTCTTTTTCTGTCATCATATTTTTATGTTTCTAAAATTACTCAGCATGTAGATAGTCAAGGCCTAATGGGAGACAGCCAACATGGCTTTTAGACAAGGAAGATCTTGTCTTACTAATCTGTTATGTTTTTTTTTGAAGGTGTGAATAAACAGGTAGACAAAAGTGAGTCGGTTGATATAGTGTATCTGGACTTTCAGAAAGCCTTTGACAAAGTCCCTCATGAGAGATTTTTGGCAAAACTAAAAAGTCATGGGATAGGAGGCAGTGTACTATTGTGGATCAGGAACTGGTTCAAAGACAGAAAGCAGAGGGTAGGGCTAAATGGCCAATTTTCCCAATGGAAAAAGGTGAGTACCCCAGGGATCTGTGCTGTGTCTGCTGCTTTTTGACATATTCATAAATGACCTGGAAAAGGGAATAATGAGTGAGGTTATCAAATTTGCAGATAACACAAAACTATTTAAAGTTGTTAAAACGCAAGAGGATTGTGAAAAATTGCAAGAGGATGTTGATAAATTGGAAGACTGGGCATCCAAATGGCAGATGAAATTTAATGTGGACAAGTGTAAAGTTATGCACCTAGGAAAGAACCCAAACTATGGTTACATGATGCAAGTTTCCACATTGGGAACTACCACCCAGGAAAAAGATTTAGGCGTCATCGTGGATAACATGTTAAAACCCTCCGCCCAGTGTGCAGCGGCAGCCAAGAGAGCAAATAGAATGCTAGGTATCATAAGGAAAGGAATGGAAAATAAAACAAAGGATATTATAATGCCTCTATCGTTCCATGGTGCGACCGCACCTTGAATATTGTGTGCAATTCTGGTCGCCGTATCTTAAAAAGGATATAGCGTTATTAGAAAAGGTACAGAGAAGAGCCACCAAAATGGTAAAGGAAATGGAAGGCTACTCCTATGAAGAGAGGCTAAAAAGGTTAGGGCTCTTCAACCTGGAAAAGAGATGGCTGAGGGGAGATATGATAGAGGTCTATAAATTAATGAATGGTGTGGAATGGGCAAACGTAGATCCGTTATCAGAATATAGAAAGACTGGGGGACATGCAATGAAGCTACAGGGTAAACTATTTAGAACTAATAAAAGAAAATATTTCTTCACTCAACGTGTAGTCAAACTCTGGAGTTTGTTGCCGGGGAATGTAGTGGGGGCTGTTGATGTGGCTGGGTTTGAAAGGGGTTTGGACAGGTTCCTGGAGGAGAGGTCCATGAACCATTATTGTGAAGGGACCCAGGATGTCAATGCTTGACCCAGTACAGGCACTGCGGAACCTGTGTCTTTTGGGGAGACTACTGGGTACGTGTGACCTGGATTGGCCACTGTTGGAAACAGGATATTGGGCTTGAGGGACCTTGGTCTGACCCAGTATGGCATATTTATTTTATTTATTTTTATTTCTTATATACCGCGCTCTTTTAATCAGTGCGGTTTACAAATGAACAAATTTAAACACAATGGTACAGTCAGCATTGGTTTTTTACATTGAACAGGGTACAAAAACTAGGAAGTAACAGGGTTAACTATATACAAAAAACTTGGATGTGAATAGGGTTAACTATGTACATGGCAGTTTTGAGTAACTACATGGTAGATACCAGATAAAATTACAGTAAAGTATAAAAACAGTATGGGTAGAGTGTGCAAGTATGGATCAACAAGATTAGCCATTTTCTACCGGGGTTAAATGGGAAAGATCAGTATAAGGGCTATGTTCATTTGGGGTTGCTTCAGGGTAGTATAATAGGAACAGATGGTATTTTAAGGCCTTTCTGAATGTCGTGAGGCTAGGGATGGATCTGACTTCGAGAGGGAGGGCATTCCAGGCTCTGGGCGCAAACAGTGAGAAGGCTCTGGAGGCTGTTGTTTTAGAGCATTTGGTAAGGAATTTTGGTAGGTTGATGGAGTTCAATGCAGCAGGTCTCCTGGATCTGTTTGATGGAGTGACATGTATCATATTGCTGATGGGTGATAGGGATGGGTTCTTGACAGCTTTAAAAGTCATGACCAGGGTTTTATATAGGGTTCTGGACTGGAGAGGTAGCCAGTGTAAACTCTTCAGTATTGGAGTTATGTGTTCTGATCGTGGAGCACCTACGAGAATTCTCGCAGCTGAATTCATGGCTAGCCGGAGGGGATTTAGAGTAGATTGTGGGAGACCATGTAGTATGATATTAGCAAAATCCAAGTGTGGTAGTACCAGAGCTTGGAAGATAGTGCGGAAGTCAGAGTAATCAAGGAGAGGTCGGAGATTACGTAGGGATCGAATCTTTTGGTAAATTGAGTTTGTTGTTTTCTTGATGTGAGCTGACATATCAAGTCTCTGATCTAAGGTAATCCCTAAGTATCGGATCGTGGGTTGTGCTTTCAGTTCAATGTTGTTTACTTGCAGTGAGGCGGGGGGTATGAAAGTAGGATTCTGTGTTACGAATAGGATGTCTGTTTTGTTGTGATTTATACGTAGATTCTGTTTGAGAAGCCAATTTGATACCTCTTCGAAGCAAGAAACTATTGATGTAAAATCTGGTTGTTTTACGTTGAAAGGAGCGTATAACAAGATGTCATTGGCATATGCTAGACATTGAATGTTGAAGGTACGTATTAAATCACAGATTGGCTGCATATATATATTGAACATTAATGCGGACAAGGAGGATCCCTGAGGGCACCTTGTTTAAGTGGGAATGAATCAGATGTTGCTTCTCCTGTTCTAACTTGCTGCTGTCTATCGGATAGGTAAGATTTGCACCAGTTCAGGGCTAGACCTTGAATACCCTTATCTTTGAGGCGCTGTAGGAGAGTATTATGGTTTACTGAATCAAATGCAGCAGCTATGTCGAGAAAAATGAGAATGAACCCTTGATGGATATTGTTGATGCTTATGATTAGGTTATTGAATAGGGTTGTGAGAAGGGTGTCAACACCATGTTCTTCTCTAAAACCATGTTGTGAGGGGTCTAGGGGAGCTTCCAAGTCAACATGTTGTTGTATTTGTCTCTGGACTACTTTTTCCATGATTTTAGCTAATAGAGGAATGCTAGAGATAGGTCTAAATGATTCGACTTTTGCTGGGTCTAGCTTGCTGTTCTTCAGGAGAGGGCGGATGGATGAATACTTCAGACTTTGAGGGAAGGATCCAGTTGAAAAGGAATAGTTGACAATCTTGCTAATAAATGGGCTAAGTTCATGTCGTAGTTCTTTAATCCACCTGGCTGGGCAGGGGTCGTTAGGTGCAGTAGTTAAATTAATCGCTGCTATTATTTCTTCGATCTCTTTATTGGATACTAGAGAGAAATTGTTGAGCAAGGCTAGTTGGGACACAGTCTGTGGGGTGGGAGTTGAAAATGCTGTGAGGATCAAACTAGTCTGTATCATTTTTGATTGTAGATATTCAGCATAATCTTGAGGGTGTGGCATAGGAGGATGGGTTGTGGTTGGATCACCTGTTAAGGATTTAACAATATTGAAGAGGTCGTGTGGCTTGTTTAAGGACCTCATTAATGTATCAGAGTGGTATTTCTTTCTTTTTTCCAATGTCATCTTCCGGTGAGATTGTAAGTAGGAATTGTATGAGAATAGTGCATCAGGAGATCGGGAGGAGCGCCAGCGTCTTTCAAGTCTGCGTAGGTGGAGGAGAGACTCCTGTAGGTCCGAGGAGAACCATGGTTTATGTTTGCCCTTGTTCTTGGTCCTGTCAGTAGCAGGGATGCAGGAAGCGGCTTTCAATGTGTTGTCCCAGTTGGTTACTAAGTCATCTTGAGAGGGTAAGTTCTTGTGGAGAGCAGGTAAGATTTTCTCTAAGATTTCAATTTTATTGAAAGGATGGAATCGTGTTTCAAGGACACTTGGGGGGCGATCTGATTTGTTGTTGTCATTGGATAGGTGTTCAGTGGGGATATAAAAGAGGAGTAAATTGTGATCGGACCAGGGTACAGGGGTTATGGAGATCGGGGGCTTCTGAGATGTGTTGAGTACTGCTTGAGGAGCGAAGATTAAATCCAGTGTGCCGCCTTTGATATGGGTGGGAGCATCAGTAAGTTGTTCATATCCTAGATGGCACATGGCATCAAGGAATGCTGAGGAGTGTGAGGTTTGTAGCGATGGTAGGTTAAAATCCCCCACTAACCAGTTGGGGGATTGTGGGTTGGGAGAGTTACATGCAATGTTGATTATTGATGGAAGGTCATCTGGGGAGGGTGATGGTGCTCGGTAGAGTAGGTTGATCGTACAGCTCCTATTGGATATGGAAAGAGCATCAAGGTGTGGAGTGCTGATGGTATTGCTCAGTTTGAATTGGAGGTCCGATTTGGCGAGAATGAGTGTGCCACCACCTCTCTGGTTAGATCTGTGGCAGGTATAGATGGAAAATTCTGGTGGGATCATCAGGTTGATAAGGACGTTGGCGTTGTCGGTTAACCATGTTTCCGTTATCATCAGAATGTCCAGGTTATGTGCTGTTATCAGATCTGTAGCTGCAGGCCATTTGGAACGAATAGATCTGGCATTTATTAAGGCACACTTGAGTAGTCGATTGGACTTGTGTTTCTCAGTATGGTCTTTGTTATCGGGCAGCAGTGGGATATGTAAGAGGTGTGAATAGGGTACTCTGGTTCTCGTGGTAGAGAGGCAGGGATATTTCATTGAACACCTTCCCGTGCTATAAAGGATAGGGATCTGCTTAATGCAAGGGTCTAGGGCCAATGTTAGGAATGGGATCGCTGCGATGAGCAGGAGGGGGACTAAGTGTATGGTACATGATAGGAGACATGGCTATAGATAGTGTGGTCAGCTGGAGAGGGTATAATTGAGTTCCCTGGAATAGTCAGGGGAGCTAACGGTGTGCAGCAGGTAAATAGATAATAAAGCAGGTAAATAGATTATCTTATGTTCTTAAGTGCTACCAGGGCTCGATGCTCCTCAGTCAGATCCACGTCTACCAGCTGTACATGGCCATGTACCTGAGAGACCTGTCAAAGGAGCTTGCCTGGTTCTCGGCTGGTCTCGCCAAGGAACCCCTGCAGCACTTCAAGAACCTGGCCAAAGCCATCCATGAGTGCTCCAAATTCATGACTCTAGCAGCCTATGATGGCTTCGAGTCAGCGGCTAGAGTAGCTGCAGCGAGCATTGGTGCCTGATGCCAGGCTTGGCTACAGTCTTCTGACCTTGAGCAAAGGGTTCAGGACAAACTGGTTGATGTCCCATGCCAAGGGGAGAACATCTTTGGCAAACCCATGATGGAAAAGGCTGCCGAGTTGGAGACTGAGTTTGTGACGAGGACCAGGCTCTCCATAAAGATTGCTGGCCCTCCCCGACGGATGAGCTTGTTCAAAAAGTCCTTTTACCCAAGGAAGAGGGCTGCTTACAAAAACTACCCACAATTTCAGGCCTCTCCAGCTCCCCAGCAGGATCAGCAGACCAAGGGGATGTGGGCCAGGCCCTCGTAAGCAGAAGGCTCCCAAGCCCCAGGCATCGGCCCAGCCTGGGGGGGGGGGGGGTTGACTCCTTGGGCATGGCCTCTCCACCCCAAGGAGGACAGCAGCCCACAGTGGCTAACCATCACCACCTGGGCACTTCAGGTGGTCAAGTAGGGCTACCTCCTCCACCTTGTACAGACACCCCCCCTTTCTTTCCAGGAGAGCCCCCAAAGTCTCCCCTTCACCGGGACCTCCTACTGCAGGAACTCGCAGGCCTCCTCGAGGACAAAGTGGTAGAACCAGTACCCCAACATCTCAGGGGCAAGGTGTTCTACTCCAGGTTTCTTCTCATGCCAAAAAGAACAGGGAGCCTAAGTTCAAGATGCTCTCCCTTGGAACACTGCTGCCATACCTCCAGCAGGGAGATTGACTATGCTCCTTGGATCTAAAGGATGCTTATACTCACATCCTCATTCACCCCAACCACAGGCAGTATCTTCGCTTCATGGTGGGGGGAGGCTACTACCAGTACAGGGTACTACCCTTTGGCCTGCCATCTGCCCCCAGGGTCTTCACCAAATGCATGCCCTACTTCCCTCGCCAAGGAGTATTTGTCTTCCCCTATCTGGATGACTGGCTTATAAAAGGCAGCATGGCTGCTGAGGTGCAGCAAGCCTGGGGTTTGTGATAAACTACCCCAAGTCCCACTCTTCCCGACACAATGTCTGGAGTACACAGGGGCAAAGCTGGACACGGTTCAGGCAAAGGCCTTCCTCCTCCTGGATCAGACCCACCATCTCAGGGAATTGGCCGCAGATGTGCAATACCATCCCTCGGTGTCGGCTCCTGTTGCACCTACTCAGCCACATGACCTCCACAGTTCATGTCACCCTAGATGCCCATCTGCACAGGAGGGTTGCCCAATGATGTCTTCAAGACCAGTGGACACAAGCCACCGGCCACTTCCAGGACAGTAACCCACCAGTTGGCAGAGTCTCTGACTTGATGGCAAAACCTGCAACACCTTCAAGCAGAGATGCCCTTCCATTCTCCATGTCCCCGAAGGGTCCTCACAAAGGACGCCTCCCTGCTGGGGTGAGGAGCCCACTGCGAGGAACTTCGCACCCAGGGCGGCTGGTGACAAGCTGAGGGCAACCAGCCCTTGAAGCTTCGGGCAATATATTTAGCCCTTAGAGCATTTTGCCACCGCCTGAGGCACCAGTTAGTGCTGATCCAAATGGACAATCAAGTAGCAATGTTCTAAATGAACAAGCAAGGGCGCATGGGGTCTCGCACCCTCTGCCGCAAAGCGATGACATTCTGCTCCTATGCAGTTCGTCAGGGAATACTCCTACAGGCTGAATACCTACTAGGCCAGGACAACACCTTGGCGAACACACTAAGCAGGGTCCTCCAACTGCACAAATGGCAGCTGGATCCCAGAATGTCCTCCTGGCTCGTCCAACTCTGGGGGACCCCATGGGTTGACATTTTTGCCAGTCCGGACAATTACCAGTTGCCCCACTTCTGCTCCCATCAGCCCCACCCATACCGGGTAGCAGCAGACGCGTTCCTCATTACGTGGTTGGAAGGCCTCATGTACACCTTCTCACCCACGTCGTTGATTGTCAAGACCGTTTTCAAGGCTCTTTGCGACAAAGCATCCCTGATCCTGGTGGCTCCATGGTGGCCCAAGCAGCCATGGCCTGCTGCTTCTCCAATTATCAGTGGAGGCTCTTGTCTCAGGAGGGTGGATATTTCCTGCACCCCAACCTGGGGTCCCTATCACTGATAGCATGGCTGCTGAAAGGGTAACCTTAGCCGTTTTCCACCTCTTGGAGAAGTGAAAGAGATCCTGCTGGGCTCTTGTAAGGCCTCTACCAAGAGACCTTATGCCTTCAAATGGTGCAGATTCTCGGTGTGGTGTGCAGAGCAGTGGCTAAACCCGTTCTGCCCAGTGCAGATGGTACTGCAGTACCTTCTTCATCTCTCACAATCTGGGCTCAAGTCGAACTCCGTCAGGGTACACCTCCCTGACCTAGCAGTGCACCACCACCCTATCGAGGACAAGTCCCTCTCGATCCAGCCTCTGGTGACCCGCTTCCTAAGGGGCCTCCTATTGTCCAAATCCCCTGTACGCCCTCTGGTGCCAGAGTGGGACCTCAATGTAGTGTGGGCGCAGCTCGCCCGCCCGCCATTTGAGCTCCTGGTACCTCTCGTGGAAGGTCATGTTCCTGGTGGTGCTCACCTCTGCTTGCAAAGTCTGTGAGCTCCCAGCCCTCTTGGAAGAGGCACTATATACCAGATTCTACAAGAACAGGGTTGTGCTACGCACGCACCCTAAATTCCTTCCGAAGCTGGTATCTCCTTTTCACCTCATCCAGGAGGTGGTGCTACCTACCTTCTTCCCAAGGCCTCGCTCCAGCAGGGCAGAGACCGTCCTTCACACCTTGGACTGCAAGAGGACCCCGTCCTCCTACATTTAACATATGCAGGGCCACCACAAAGCTTCAGCTTTTTGTTTCCTACGACCCCAGTCAGCTGGGAGAAGCGATGACCAAGTGAATACTGTCCACCTGGGTGGCAGACTGCATCACCCTCGCCAATAAGCAGGCTGGGCTCATGCTAGATGGCCGTGTCATGGCACAAAGTGTCATGGTGGCCTCTGTGGCAAACCTGCACTCCATCCTGATGCTGGACATTTGCTGGGCCACCACCTGATCGTCAGTCCATACCTTCACAGTTCATTACTGTCTGGAGAGGGAGTCCCAATGGGACAGCGCTTTCCACCAGGCTGTGCTCTGTAATCTTTTTGGGGTCTAGACAACTTCTACCCTCTGACTCTTCTGTGTTCAGGCTACCAGAGCATTGGTTCCATTGGACACATGATTCCTACTGCAGTCTGTTACTGTGGCCTCAATTGCTGCTGCTGCTGCTGCTCATGGCTCCCCTTGAGGGTGACTGTATTTTTTCCTTATGAGCTTTAGATAGCCTGTAGCTAGGGAGTCCCATCTGTGAGGACCGACTTCCTGCATGTTCCCGGAGGAAGTGTAGTTACTCATCTGTAACAGGTGTTCTCCAGTGACAGCAGGAATCAGTCCTCATAACCTTCCCTCCTCCCCTTGGAGTTGCTTCTTTACCATCTTTTATTTTTGTTGTCTTTTAGCTATGTCATCTGACTGAGCAAGATGGCACTCTTGGGCAGGAAGGGGACCATGAATGTGTGGTGGCATTTCCCAAAGGCTTTCTTTGAAAGCTGGGAGGATACTTCCGCAAGGGCTCTGTTGGCGCCAACATCACCCATATGCAAGGACTGATTCCTGCTATCCCTGGAGAACATCTGTTACAGGCGAGTAACAATGCTTTTTTGCCATGCTCACTCAATGATAGCTGTGCACCTAAGCTCATTCCTGCTGTGCTCAAAATGCCAAAGTCCCAGTCCCACACACACTCCTACCCCTGATATCATTCTACACTGTATCTCTCTCGATTTCTACACATATGCCCCCAGGATTGTATTTAGAATTTTGGTACCTATAGGGATGACCAGATGGAAGATTCCAGAGGGTAGGGAGTAGGGTGAGGAGTGTGCAGGAAATCAAAGATCGGAGAGCCAGAAGAAGAGCAGAAAAAGATCCCACAGTGGTGTCCCTTTGAAGTAGCAGGAGCACAAAAGCAGGCGGGGTCAGGCTTCTCTTTGCCTAGGTATCTGGCACCTTCAATGTTTGCACCCTAAGCAGTTGTTTATATTGCTTCTGCCTAAATCCAGACCTGGGGAGCACTGGGGCAGACTTCCCCCCTCCCCCACACTAACAGGGCCACCCCAAGGCTAGTTTAAGTTATTGAGCACCCTAGGCAAACCTGCAGTCTTATGTGCTCCCACTCCCACCCAGATTTTGATGATTAAACTGAACACAACACCGCCCTTCTCAGAACAATCTTGTAAAACGCATAACTGGACATCATACTTTTAAATCTTAAACTTTGCTTTGCTTGTATGTGTGAGGCTGCTCGCCCTGCAGGGGTAAATGAATGTGCTGCTTGCTCTTTGAGTGTGACTGGCAGTCGGGATCTATTGTATTGCTTCGACTGCTCGTTGCGGCCCCTCTGACTCTGCTGCCCTAAGCGCCTTCCTAGTTTTGCCTAATGGTTGGGTCGGCCCTGTACCCTGGAAGAGATGGTGTTATAGAGGCCTAGTTAGACCTCTGCGCTCAGCCTCCCGGAGCTAAACAGCTCATTTGTTATACAGCAGAGACAAAGCTCCTACCTTTCGGCGTCTCGTTCCCCAGGTGTTATTTCTCTTCGCATTGTGACGGTCTTGGCTGTTCGCCTCCCATTGGCTCCCGTCGGCTTTTGGGGGGGAGGAGCCCGCCCACTCTTTTCTCCAGGCAAGCGCTGGGGATGGCGATAGTGCATTGGATTTCGGGGAACTGAGCGAATGCCGCCTCGAGCTTCCTGGGCCTTCGTTGCCTATTGATGGAAACATGTGGCCGGCCTGCTGCTGGCACCCCCTCGCGCTCCGGAGTCTCTTGCGCTCGAGCTTCACGGTGGTGGCTCGTCTCGTGCTCTAGAGCTGCAGAGGCGACTGGGGAGCTGCAAGGAGGAGAACGAGTCGCTGCTCCATGGGGCGCCTTCAGCACACCCGTGCAGGGACAGCAGAGCTTTCCTTAGCCTGGGAGCTGCCTCCCCACATCCTGAAGCACTCCTTCGAAGGAGTCAGCACATCTGCTGGGAAGTCTGCCGAATTTGTGCCTCCCTCCCCCGCCCCTGGTTCTGCTCTCCCCTCTCCACCCCGCTTGCTTACTCATCGCGTCCTCGCTTGACGTGGCGCTGCTAAAGGCAGACATTGTGCGGCGCCTGCTTAATGTCACTAGGGGGCAGCCTGGGGTCACTGTCCGCCGCGGAGACCAGGGCACGGCAGCAGCTTCGGGGGGTGACTTATACTAGTCCCCCAGCACTTCAGCCACCAGAATGCACAATGAGCCGTGGGCTTCTCCGTGTCTCCCCAGCATCCCTGACCTCCTTCATCCTCCCAGGGCTAAACTAACGAGGAAAACTATAGCCTCTGCCTCCTTCCACTGTTATTGCTGAAAGCACTGCCCTTCACTCCTGTGCCCAGAATTTTCCCTCATCGGTGACAGCATCGGCCTTCCCAAAGGCTGTAGCATTTCCAGTCAGGAGCTTTGCAGCAAACCCCTGAAAACTGCACTCTTGGCTCTACCCAGGACCGCTTATGGGGGCAATTGCCTGGGACGCTGTGGTAAAGCTGAATGATGTCAAGGGCTGGGGGTTTCAGATAAGTGACAGTAGTGGGGCTCAAGGTTTCAGTTTCTCCCCTGTGTCCCATATGTCTGGCCCCTGCCCCAAATTGTTCCAATTTATTCATCTACCATCTGTCCGTAGAACTGAAAGAAGCACAACCATCAAAGGCAAACATTGGTACATTTATTTATTTATTGCCATTTAGCATCGTTAACACATAACTGTTCCACTTAACATTTCATATGCATTACAGAAAGGACTAAAGCATCATATGACCCTCATTACATAGCTATATGGATTCAGATTTAAGGACAGAGAAAAGTGAGATGAAAATGTGGAAGCACCTGCAAGCCGTCGCTTTCATTAGTGGCATCTTTTGGCCAAAGCTTTGGTTTCCGGCGACTTCAGGCATTAAAAAGAAAAAGACAGAGGGGAAACTGCAAATGCCCCACAGGCCTTATACCACTGATTCACATTTAAGGACAATGCAAAATCCTCTTAGTGCTTATGGAAAACTTTCTGCTTGCCACATTTTCCCATTAAAACCAGAGGCGAGAAGATGCACAGTTTTAAAGCTGACTTCTTGGCTCTTGCAATTCTTGCCTGGTCATTTCATGCGTCCTCCTAGATTTAGTTATCACAAGATGTTCAGTGTATCGCTGGCAGGATAAGGAAGAGAAACACGTGAGGACAATTCAAGAACTTTAATAGATGCACCAACTGATGAAGAGAAAAACATGCTTTTGTGAAACCAGATCACTTAGGTTCTCTTTCTAATGTTTAGTTTTCATTTTTTAATGGATAACTCTCCATTGCGAGGGGGGGGGGGGGAGAGATTTGAATTAGTCGATAACACTCGGGAAGGTACATTTGGCAGCTGTAATTGATAGTCTCCAGCCTAAGGGCATGGCCATGTGTGCAGGACATCCGAAAGCCTAATGCGACTATAGGGAAGTCCTCAGGCTGCAACGAGCCAGAGCATTGACAATACCACAGTGAAGCAAAGCAAAGCAGCCCAGCCTGGGGGGACTTTAAATTTTGGGTAGAACCATTTTGTAATGTTTTCTACTGCTGGGGCCTAATTGCAAGCCCTGCTCGGCAGTTGTCCCGGAGTGGGCTGAGATGGTGGCACTGAGAGTGGGCAAGGTCTCAATCTCGGGCAGTGCCGAGGGGAAGGAGTCACGCTGGGAGGATAGGGCACTGCTGGAATACAGCTCTGCCCGTTTTGCCATGCTTAGGGAGGATGATTTCCAGGGCAGGTGGAAGCGCTTATTGGTTTTGGATGATGCCCACAGAGGATGTGATGCTAAGCAGTTTTCTTCATGTAAGGAGAGGGGTTGCACTAAGACATGAGACCGATCCCTGCCATGTAAGTTTCTACTATAAAAGAGTTTTTCAAGGTAGGGATCTGAGAGAGGCTTCGTCATCACCCCAATTTTGCCTTCCAGACTTTTTTCTGTTTTGTACTTGTAGACCATAAGGTGGACGATGTTCTCAAGGATACAATCCAGGATCTCCTCCGGTCTGAAGCACTGTAGGGCTGAGAAAGCAGATGAGGAGGTAGTCGGGCACCAGTTCATCTCAGACTCAAATTTTTGGGACGATGATAACCAGCTACTGTAATACTCAAGTTCCTCAGAGGTGAGCTGGAGTTCAAAGGAAAGAGAGGGAAACCTCATTAGCAATTAAGCAAAATAAAGGGTGAGTTTGTGCTATTGCAGACTTTCACCCTCATTTCCAAGAAAGCATCACCATCTGTAGTATACCATGTCTAGGCAATAGCATCTCACTCCCTCTTCACTTATCTATGTAGACATTGGGGTGAAGCATCTCATTATCTACCTTTTACTAACATACAGCCCATAGGAATAAAATGGGTCATGTTGCAGATAGCTCAATCTAAGCATTAGGAAAAGAGGCCTTAAATCTTTTAGATGCCCAATGTATCTGGGTCTCCAACCCAGTGCCCCATAGAAAAGGATGATCTGCAGGTCATGTCAGGCTGCTGCAGTTAAAGTAACATTTCCAGCTTCTGTGCCCAGGGCATAACCAAAGGCTGCTTTAATGCAGCTGTCTGAGGACTGGTGAAAGGGCAGAGCTGAGAGTGAGCTGCATCCCGTTCTTTCAGCTCCAGGAACAAGGGCAGCATTTGGCTCTGTAGTATTCTGTTACCCTCTTTTTCAGCTATAAGTCTTATATCCCGCAAGCCTCAGAAAAATGGGATGAACTGATTGGGCTGTGCCACTATAGCAACAATATTTTATCTAAGGTCCCAAATTAAATATAATTTTATAGCATAAACTTTAATATCCAGAAATAACAGAATATGTTGATTTGCAATAAATATTTCTTTGTTAGGGAAACTGTAAGATAAACGGGGTAATCAGAAGGACAATGTACAGCCATTCTTCAATTCTGTGATCTTCTCACTCAAAGTAGACCCCAGCATTTCAGACAGAAGCGTCCCCATCTGTCCACTAAAGTACCTGTTACTAGACTGAGTATACAAAAAGCCCCTGAGCTTAGAGCACAGATCTTCTGAATTCTTTTTACTGAGCAACACATAAAACCGACTTCTAGTTTGAACATAGAAGATGAACATACCTCTTTTGATGGGTGGCTTGAATCTTTCCTCTCTGAACTCAACTTGGATGTTTTCGGTGAAGCATGTTTAAGTTTCTGTGTTTTGCCAACAGATTTTGCTAATGCCACCTGGATAGAGTGTGGTGATGTTGACTTGGGTTTTGCAGGTGTCACAAGAGTAAGACTTGGTGCCCTCTGCTTGGATTTTGGTGGTGTTACATGACTAAGACTTGATGACTTGGACTTGGATTTTGGTATGACCACATGGTCGGACCTTGATGAAGTGAATTTTGTTCTTGGTGATGAATCGGATCCAAAGCTTGTGTTGGTAGTTGCATTTGACTGTGAGATATTGAGTGAACTACCGGGTGTCTGAGACTGGCTTGGTGGTGATGGCTCATATGTAAGCTTCTCCATACGTTGACCGACTATTCCTAGAAACATATCATCAAAGCTGCCCTGGCCTTCTAGAGATAATGATGATGGCAGGTTGCTTTGGTTTTCTAGCTTTTCCTTGCGTGTTGCCGATGAAGCAGATGTCAGAATCTGTGGCTCCGAAGAGCTGGCATGAAATGAAGAGAATTCTTTCTTAATGTCTGAATCTGTTTGCAGTTCGGGCTCGAGAGTGAATGAGGAAGAGCAGCTTTCTGTAGGAATATACTTGGAAGAATCAGACATCCCAAAGGAATGACATTTGGTTTTGCTTACTATCACTGCACCCTCTGCCTTATCTCCTTGGAAAGAAGCAGATTCCGTGGATGTGTTTAGAGATGAGCTTTCTTCCTCTTTTACAGGCTTAATTAGCTTATGCACAGCTTCATCCACAACATCCTGAAGGGCCACAAATATCTTCATTTGTTCCAAGAAGTCTAAGAAAGCGCCGTAGCGTTCATCAGAGGAAGACAAGATCATGTCTAGTGATGTTTTCTGACTTGAAGTAACGATACGGTCTGTGTCCCCTGATGGTCCAGAGCTAGCCTCTAGCGGCAGATCTGATAATCTCATTGTACTATTGCTACTTAAAGTTTCTTGCTCTGTAGATGATAACACATTCGATGTTTCTGACACAGCAAAAGAAATCTCATGTGAGTCACCAGTGGCTTCCTTCGGGGGAAGGACATGTCCTGCTGCCTGTGATGCAAGTATCTGTAACAAATTAAGTCTAAATGAATAAAGAGGTGCAGAGAAACAGACGACCCACTATCTCCCAAGGTTATACCCCAGTATGCTGAACAGTGACATTGCCATAACTTGCTCCGTTAGTACGTCTATACGTCAGTGTGACATTCCTTTCACACACAACACATAGTAAATACTAACGGAATAAACTTTTGGCTGTCTAGTTCAGTCCCACACCTGATGGTATTTCCTATCATAATCCATTCAAAGCACTCTCAAGCATAGTCATTGCAGATATCCTGAAAAGCAGCTTGATGTGAAGTCACATGAGACAGATTTCTTTCCTGATCAGAAGATTGATTTTCGTTAGTTTTAGATCAGGCCTTTTCATTGATAGCTCAAAGCTGAGTTACAGTCATCTATAGCAGGTATATTCCTGTCTGCAGAGGGCTTACAATCTAAGGAGTCAATTTCCTAAAATGTGCTAGGGTCCAAATGAATGTGTGCCAACTGCAGAAAGCTCTGCCTTAACTGTTGGAGGCATAAGTGTGTTTTTTTGAGAGAGCTTCCCTGCAGTTACGGCAGAAAGACATTGCTGCTATGCATTACTATCATGACCAGGGAGTAGTGGTTAGGACATGGTACCTCAGGCTGGAGGGTTCAATTCCCACCTGGGGACAGCAATCTCAGGTTGGAGGGACTGGGGGTTTCTAGTTCTCCTTGGGCAAACCACTTAACCCTACATTGCCTCAGTTACACAGCTTGTGAGCCCATTGGGGTTGAGGGAATGTATCCAGTAGCTGTTTGTAGTGATTACATAATGTAAACCACTTTGATTGAAGGATAAGTAGGTATAGAAAACTGGTTAAATAAAATAAATGGCCAATAGCGTGCAGTGTGTTAGTCACATCTCTGCTGCCTTAACATGTATTTATAAAACCTTCTCTATCACTGTCCATTTCCCATCCCAAAACAGCGTTTTCTGCATTTCCGTCACAAGATCAGCTTAGTAAGACTCCTAGCAACCCACCCCAGAAGTAGACTGGTGGCCCTTTCTTCCATGCAGTAAACAGGCCCCTTAACTTTGTATCTGAGGCAACAAGGGGCAGTGACTTGCTCAAGGTCATAAGGGGCAGAGTGGGATTTGAACTCTCCCTCGTTCTTAGGCTGCAGCTATAGTCACTAGCTCGCCTTTGTCTCAATGATGGGTATATGCTATATCCAGTTAGTAGTACCTAGAACAAGAGTTTAACAGCAAACATCTTTTCTCCCCCTCCCATGGTCATGAAATACAATAACGAGTCCAGAACGAACCTGTTCAGACCTGACAAAATATTACATTTCTGATGCTTCTTCTTTTTGTTAGTTTCACTATTTTCCTTAAAAAAACAACCTTCCTTCCCAAGCACCCCCAATGAGGAAAGGTTTAAAAGGTTGGGGCTCTTCAACTTGCAAAAGAGACTCTGGCTGTGGAGGGGGGATGATATGATAGAGGTCTATAAATTAATGAATGAAGTGGAATGGGTAAACATCTTCAAAAAGTAGAAAGACTAGGACTAGGGGTCACCCAATGAAGCTACAATGTAGCCCATTTTAAGACTAATAGGAGAAAATATATTATCACTCAACTCTTAATCAAACTCTGGAATACATTACCAAGAGACTCTAGTAAAAGCTGTTAATGTAGCTGGGTTTAAAAAAAGTTTGGATTAGTTTCTGGAGGAAAAGTCTATAAACCATTATTAAAGAGGAATAGGGAAATCCACTGTTTACCTCGGGATAAGCAATGTGGAATCTGTGTACTTCAGGAACCTGACAGGTACTTTTGACTTGGATTGGCTGCTGTTGGAAACAGGATACTGGGATTGATTGACCATGGTCTGACCCAGTATAGCATATCTTATATTCTCATGTTCTTAATATGTATGCACGTGCACATCAGCACCCATATCTAATAAGAACATAAGATATGCCATACTGGGTCAGACCAAGGTTCATCAGGCCCATTATCCTGTTTCCAACAGTGGCCAATCTAGGTCATACGTACCTAGCAGTATCCCCAAAAGACACAGGTTCCACAATGCTTGTATTGGGTCAAGCATTGATATCCTGGGTCCCTTTTTAATAATGGTTTATGGACCTTTCCTCCAGGAACTTGTCCAAACCTTTTTTAAACCCAGCTACACTAACAGCCTAATTTACTACATCCTCCGGTAACAAATTCCAGAGTTTGATTACACGTTGAGTGAAAAAATATTTTCTCTCATTTGTCTTAAATAGTTTACCCTGTAGCTTCATTACATGTCCCCTAGTCTTTCTATATTCTGATAGCGTAAACAATCGATCTATGTTTACCCGTTCCACTCCGTTCATTAATTTATAGACCTCTATCATATCTCCCCTCAGCCGTCTCTTTTCCAGGTTGAAGAGCCCTAACCTTTGTAGCCTCTCTTCATAGGAGTAGCCTTCCATCCCCTTTACCATTTTGGTGGCTCTTCTCTGTACCTTTTCTAATAACGCTATATCCTTTTTAAGATATGGCGACCAGAATTGCACACAATATTTAAGGTGCGGTCGTACCATGGAACGATATAGAGAACACACCTCGCCCCCCCCCCCATCCATGCCTCTTATTAACTCAGCTGACAGCTGCAGGTATGGGGCTACCCATGACCACTGTTCCCTCTAAGCTGTGCGCGTGTGCGCGCGCACACACCTCACCGAGCGAGCGCACATACTTTACAACAGAGCGCACAAAAATTACTGTTCTGATTCTGATAGAAAACAACAAAGATGTCTTAAAATTTAAAAGTTGTTGTGTATTTACGGTTTTCACAAGTTCTACAATATTTTCTAGTGCAATCAATGTGGTGTGCATACTGTATTCTGACGTGTAGTCAAATTTTAAAGTATATTACTCCGAGTGTCGTTATGTGGCGCACAAAAATTTAACCTTCCTTCAAAAGCTGCACAACTGATATTTTATGCCCACACAGCCTACAGAAAATTAGAGGGAACATTGCCCATGACCAACCCATTCATTAGGCGGCTGCCTAGGGCAGCTAGCAGCATCACACATAAGCGGCAGTGCTGCTCCCTTACCCAGCTGCCACCAATTCCATTTAAGGGGGAGGCGGACAGTGGCAGTATTTCCAAAAGTGGTGGCAGCAGCTGGGGGGCGGGGGCGGCGAGGCTGGGGTTTCTGCCTAGGGTGGTAGAAAACCTTTGGGCCAGCCCTAGGGCTACCAAACAGGCTTTGAAAGTCTAGTTTGGAATTCCAAGATACCAGGTACCAAAGGACTCAACCAAGACCACCCTGTCCACTAGGCAGCCGACTATGGTGGGTGACTGTGTCACTGCTTCAACACATGAACTGCCACTTCTGATCCCCTCTGACACAACTTACTGTTGGAGGGGGGGTCACAAGCAGCAGGCCATGTGTGCTGAGGCAAACAGCCTACCGTGGGCAATGAAGTGGTGGCACAAAACCGCTACTTTTAAAATACTGCCGCCGCTCGCCCACCTCCCCCCAAGACAGACTCGGTGGCAGCGCAATTCTGCTGGAGCAGCAGAAACCCTTGGACCAGCCCTGAACTCAATTATAGGTGAAACACGGCCTGTGGGTGACACTGGACTATAATGCTATGGACTGAGTACCACAGATGTAACCAGAAAAGCAAAGGGTTACATCTTCTAGCGACATACCCGCGCTCTGCTGGAAAGTGGTTCAGAGGATTTTGCAAGCCTGCTTAGATGTTCGTTGGACATCCTGGGAGACAGATACTCCGATTCACTAAAGCTGGACCTTGTCATTTCCCGACCCAAGATGGACTTTGCGGAGTAAAAATGCGAGCCATGGTGTTCACAGCCAGATACAGACGGGAACATGTCTGTCAGAAAACTGCCAGTGTTTAAGACCTCCGTGTCTGAGTGGTAGTGACTGAAGGATCGAGTCTTGATGGTCCGCGTTACTCCTCCGCGCATCTCCTTTCCCATGGCCTCTAGTGCCATGTTTGCTGCAGCTGATGTGCCCTGGGATGAGTTGGGCCCTTTGCCGCCTTCCAGGTAATTGATCAGTTCGGCGAAGTCATCGCTTAATAGTTTGAGCTCATTGGGGGAAGTGAACTGCTGGCTGTCAACGATAGAAGTCAAGTTGCTCTTTGGCCTGGGTCTGTCATCAGCTGATAGATCGGAAGAGAAACTCCAGGAGTCGTTCATTGTAGTCTCACTGCTGTCACTTAGAGATCTTGAGACAGTTGCTGAATCCGTAGTGTCCGTGATTGGGGACAGTCTCTTCCTTCTTGGTGTTGATGGGGAAGTCTGAAAGAGACATAAAGAAAGGTTTCCACTGGGCAAGAGAAGAAGTTTACAACAGAAAACCCATCATAATGGTGACTGCTTAACACTTTTCTCATAACTTAACGAGTTATACATGACTTTCCTAAGCTGAGGGATAGACATTTTGGGTGTGGGAGAATACCAGTATATGGATTCCTGGGGTTTCTTCAGCATTGGGATTGCCTCATTTGAGTAAAAACCATAAATAATAATAGTTTAGGGTTTGTTTTGTTTATGTGAAAAGTGCTATTGGAAGGCACTTTCCCTCTGCAATTACGCCTGGTTTCAAGGCGCGCTGGCAAGTGTCTGGTTTTGGAGCGACGCGACGAGACTAGCGCTAGAAGGGAAAGGAGCGCTCGCAGCCGCTTACAGAGACTTCAGGGGAGCCCTCGTCGTCCGCATAGTAGTCATTCAGTAGCTCCAGGGTCAGCTCCTCGTCCGGCTCTGGGGCCCCGAGGTGTTGGCCCCTTTTCCAGGGCAGCGTCTCCGTCGCCTCCGCTCGTTCCCGGCCGGGGTGCTCGCCTTCGGGGATTTTCTCCAGTCTGCGCTGGTACTGCGGGTACTCGTGGCCCCGGCTTCGCGGCTGCTCTTGCAGGGGCTCCCGGGGTTGCTTGCGCTGCTGCTCCATGGCCTCTCTGAAACGCATGAGAGCTCGTAATCCCCGGATAGCTAGCGAGCGACCTCTAGTGCAGGGGCGCGTTACCAGGCGGTAAACATTCCGTCTCGCCGGAGGGCTCACTTGCACCGCGGGGGTGGCAGCTCTTTCCTACTTGCCGCGCGCGGCTGCCCCCGAGTTCTGGGAGGCCAAGTGCAGGGCTGCGCTCGTTTCTGCCTCTTCTTCGCGGTGCTCGCTCATCAGTGACGCCATAGAAGAGAGAGGGGAGCCCCGAAGACCATCCCGCCGCCCCTTCCCCGAAGAATGAACGCGCTGGGTGACTGTCTGGGGCCGGCTAGCATGACGACATGAAGTAACCATGGCGGCCTCCGTGACGTCACAGTCGTTGTGCGCCGTCACGGAACCCTTCCTTTCACTGGCTGAGCACTTGGCTTCAGTGCCGGGCCCCCTCCGAAGGACTGAATGAAGAAGGCGTTGGACCTGAAAACATGTTATTTACGTGATATCCGAGGATGGGGCGCGGTTTTTGGAGAGCTGAAGCAGACTTTCCATACACCTCTCCTGTAGGCGCACAAGGATCAGACGCCGGAGGTGACACAGTGCTGCTTCAGAGCTCAAATCGATCCATCCATCTCTCTTGCTACTGCACAGATGAGCGCTCCTTTCTGAAGTCTAAAAGGGAGGTACTAAAAGGGAGTCTAAAAGGGAGAAGAGAAGTAGTCGTAAGTTCCTGGACCGAATCATTATTGCCTTGAATGTTTCCTTTTCTCCCGTGAATTCGGATTTCTTGTCTCTTTTCTCTGGTCGACGCTTCTTAGCCTATGACCGACTCAGAATCTATGTCCTTGTGTTATATTGTAGCAGCAGAGCGCAGACAAACCAATGATACCAAGAGTCTGTTCAGAAGGTCCAAATCATTTATTTGTGCACAAGTCTCAAACTATGTCAATTTCAAAATGGTTGAGCGATGTTCTCTGGCAATACAACAACTTTTATAGACTTTTCTACCATTCTAGACATAGGAAAACATTCCATTGGTCCCGGTAACCTCCCGTACCCCTTCTATTGGTCCCGGTACTGATATGGCTATCCAATTATGTTCTTCGAGTGGGCTCAGCACCTGCTTACCCCCCTTCTAGTCCCAATTACAATGGCCAGTTCACCAACTTGTTACTCTTTGTCTCCAAGGCCATTTAGCTAGTTAGTACGTGCAGGGAAGCAGGGCTCTGTAACCTTTCTGTCAGCAGTTTCAATTAAATCCCTTATAACTGTACTTTTCTTATCAGTGGCTTTTTAAACATATTTTTCTGTATTTTTCCAGGCTTCAGTTCTACTTGTCTAAGCTAATTCAATACTTCTACTTGTCTAATTCTACAATAGCAGCATATTGGGGATGTGCAATTCCTATGGGCCTCTTCACAGGCTTCATTTACAGGTCAAGCTAGTTAGGCCTGTCTGCTTATGTCAGACACTGTGGATCACAGGCCTTCACCTGCCACATTCCCCCCTTTGATTAATCTCACCCTATTATTTAATAAGGTGTGAGAGTTAAATCACTTAATTTGGTTATACCATGGTCGGAGGATCCCGACTATACACAGGAGGACTAGGATGCCATAAGGCCATAATCTTAGTTGCGGTCTTCCGCTCTACTGTACTTTCAATAGCACTATGAATAGAACGCATACAACATGGGATTATACATGGCAACAGAAAAATCACAGCAATGATTATTAGTACTAATATAAGGAAAGTCTTAAGTCCTCCTAGCCATGAGAAAAGATTAGCAAACCAATTAGGTAATCTTAGTGGGTGCCAAGTCTGTACGGGCACATAAACATGTTTTCGCATATCTTCAGCAAGTTCTTCAACTACTTGACCCTTATCATCTATTTTCAAACAATTGGTTAAATTCAGCTTACCACATATACTCCTCCTTCAGATGCTAACAAATAATCAAGTGCTAAGCGATTCTGGTATATAGCAGTGCGCATTTGGGTGCTCTGTCTAGCTAAAAGTGTGAGAGCTTGGCTAGTTTCATTAGTTATTATTTCAACTACTGCTTGTAAGCGAATAATACGATTAATCATATAAACTGGGGTTCTATAGCCCCATGTGCCATCTTGCTCCCAAGTGGCAGGTCCATAGTAATCAATGATTCTTTCTGGTGGCCAATCATCACCCTTCCACTTCTCCCACTTGCCTATCTGCAGAGGTGCTCTCTTCTGTCTTAGTGTTCTTTTGTGTCTGTGAGTAGTGTATACTGGGTATCCTAATTGTTCTCCATGTTCTGTGGGCAAGAGAAAGAAAGAGGGTCTGATGGTTCCTAAGACACACACCCCTCCCCAGTGTGTAGGGAGTCTGGCATATGCTCGGGTTCCACATATCCAATATAGGCCAGGTGGGGCTTGCCAGGCATGAGGTTTGGCAAGATTAGTCCATAAACTAGCAAGTTCGGGGAATCTCACTAATGGATTAGGAGGTTCAGGTTCTTGTACTCCTGACCACCATAATGTCTTTTTGGTGGTAGCATTATAAAACTTTTGGCTGAGACAGACCAGCTGTCCTACCTGTTGGGTAAACTGAGGTCCAGTTCTGGCATAGCAAAGACGTCCAACTATTGCATGTGCTAACACCCATTCGCTGGTAGTCTTGTGTAATTCAGTTTGATTGTAAGTCAGAGAATAATTTAATTCTTGGGCTTCCCATGGCCACTGATCACCCATTTGTGTCCCACTACAAAAATAACAATCTGAGATTTTGAGACTAGATACTACTGCTCCAGCTAATTCTAAGAATAGATTCTGAGAAGGATGAGGAATTTCAAACTTATTTACATGCATAGCTTCATAAAAAGTGTTATGGATATGATATTTAGATAACTTGTGGGCTTGGGTATTCAATCTTATATACACAATGGTTCCTGGATCTGATCCGGAACCTGCAATACGTAAACCAAACTTGTATCCTTGTTTCCATACATTAGGATTACGTATCCATAATTGTAAAGGGTTACAGGCACCTTTTTTACATTTGTCAAGATTTTCATTTGGCTTAGTTAAAGAAGCCACTCGATTATCCTTATTATTTTCTATTATACCAGTTTTCCATGTGGCATAGAAAACACATTCCCATCTTGGGCAATAGTAGTCCGCCACTGATGCAGTGCTATATACATGGGCTGAAACTTTTTTACCTGTACATATTCCCCATCCAGTAGTACCTTCTGGGCACATATACTTATCATCATTACGATATGCTTTCTCCCAGGTGCCACATTTGGAGCGACTATCTCTGTTTATGGCATCACAAGCATCAAAACTCAAAATAGCAGGTCTACTGGGATCTTTAAGTGGGGGTGTGGCATTGAGCAAAGGTCCATCTGCATCATTCCATCGTATTTCCAAAGTGTAATAGGACGGATTCTGATGCGGATTGAAGCATACTCTAGATTTACCTTTAGTACAAATATTTAGTTCAGTAGTGTTATAAATACACCGAGTCACTTTACCAGTGCAGGTATAGTAAGAATGATAAAGCAAAGTCTGAGTTACTTTTGTTCCAGTCCGAGTAGAAGTAATGCAAGCAGTGCATGGAGGCAAAGCATAAGTCAGTTCAAAGTCTCCTAAGCAGGCAACCAAGGCAAAATAAAAGCAAAGAAACATGTTGATTTATTTATTTATTTAACAAGTTTTCTATACCGCCTTTTCCTTCAATCAAAGCGGTCACAAGAAATACAAAGGTTATAGGCAAGGGAAACAAACACAGTATAAACATAACAGTACAATGGTAATATAGGAAAAATAACAAGGGTTAACAATAAGGCAAATTAGTTAAAATAATTAAAATAAATATAATATATTTAGTCAATTGTTGATCCATATTGTTCAATGAAAAGTGTAGTTTTCAATTGTTTACGAAAGTCTTTTAAATCATCCAGTGAGCGTAAATCAGGAGGGAGAGAGTTCCAAATTAAAGGGGCGGCCAAAGCAATTGCTCTTTGTGAGGTACATTTGCATGATTTAGAGTAGTTTTTTGGGGTGCTGAGGGTGTTAGAAGTGGATAACCTTCTTGGTCTTTTGTTGATATCATGGAGTAAGAGGGCATGAAGGCTGATTGCAGAACTGTTGTGTTTCATTTTGAATATATTTATGATTAATTTATACTTTATGCGAAGGATTATTGGGAGCCAGTGGAGTTCTTTAAGGATGGGGGTAATGTGTTCATAATTTGAGGATCCATTGATGATTCTAGCTGCTGTATTTTGTGCCATTTGAAGTGGCTTGAAAGCATGCTTAGGCAGTCCATTGTAAATAGGGTTGCAGAAATCCAGAATGGGAGTAATGAGTGCCTGACAGACTGTTCGAAAGTGATCATAAGAGATAAGAGGCTTAAGTCGTCTAATTATCTTCATTTTGTAATACGCGTTTTTAACAGTTTTTCTTATATGAGAACGCAGGTTTAGCTTCTTATCGAGGGTTATTCCGAGGTATCTTACTTCGTCCTTAACTGGAATCTTTGTGTTGTTGCATGTAATGTAAGGTGGAGGGATAAAGCTGGTGTTTCTAGTTACAATAAGTGCTTCCGTTTTGTTCAGGTTTATTGCAAGGTTATTATTTGTTAGCCAATTTGAAATGCTGGTAATACAGTTTGAAATTTTGCTGTAATCTGGGCAGTTGATATCAATTGGAGTGTAAATCATGATATCATCCGCATAAATCGTGTAATCTATTTGATGATCTGCTATTATGTGACAGATTGGTTGGATAAACAAATTAAAAAGAAGTGAAGAGAGTGCAGATCCTTGCGGCACGCCTTGTTTGATTACTATGTGACGTGAAGTGTTTAGGCCAATTTTAACTTGGAACTGTCTATCAACTAGGTAGGATTCAAACCATTTTAGGACGGTGCCAGTTAATCCGATGCTCTTTAGTCTTGTTAAGAGGATTGCATGGTCCACTGTATCGAAGGCAGCTGAAATATCTAAGAAGATCATTAAGGTACCTTTGTTGAAATTATCTATTGTTTGAGTGATGTCATTAAATAAGTATAGTAGGAGCGTTTCAACACCATGGTTGGGGCGGAAGCCATGCTGATGTATATCAAGTGGCGCATGTTCATCAATATGGTCTTGAAGTTGTAGCTGTACTGCCTTCTCAATAATTTTTGCTAAGAGTGGTAAGCTGGAAATTGGTCTATATGCAGCTGGATTGTCTTTTTCAAGGTTGGTTTTTTTATGGGTAGGCCTAATTGTTGCTAATTTAAGTTGTTCTGGCATGATTCCATGAGTTAAGGAGTTAGTTACAAGATTGTGAATAAAATTAATAAAGTTTGACTTGGTAGCTTTGATCCAAGGTACAGGGCAAGGATCTGTGGGTGCAGTGCTTGTGTTAAGTGCAGCAATGATGTCTGAAAGTTGTGTAGTCGAGGGAGTGTAAAACTTGTTCCAAATTGTACTTGGTAAAATAAGGCTGTTGTTTTCAGGTTGTTTTAAAGGTGGTGTTTGGCCTATTTTCAATTGAAGATGATCTGCATATACTTGAGGACTGATCTGAATGTCTTTATCAGAGCTTGGTTCGTTGACTAGATTTTTTACAATTGCAAAAAGTTCTCTAGGTTTGTTAAATGCTTTCTGTATAGTATTTGTGTGGTGCTCTTTTTTAGTTTTGTTGATGAGATCGTTGTAATTCTTTTGCTGAATTAAATATAAATTTTGAGAGGTAGGAGATTTTGATCGTCTCCAGTGGCGTTCAATTCTCCTTAATTCCCTCTTAGCATTGCGTATGTTTTTGGAATACCATGGAGCATGATGTCTGTTTTTGAATGTTCTTGAGTCTGAAAAGGCCTTGGATGCAGTGCTAATGGTGTTATACCAGTTGTTCACTTGTTTGTTCAAATCAAGTTCAGTTGAGTCAAGGCAAGGTAATGTGTCAAGTAAGAACTGCTCTTTATTGAAGGCTTTAAATCTTCTTGGAGTAAATGTAGAAGTTTTTATCTTATCAAGTTTGTCAATCCTGCTTGAGAATTCTATTTTAATTCTAAGGTGGTCTGACCATGGGACTGGTGTGATTATGGGTGAGGAGAAGCTGTCATTATTTACAAGGTGGTTGGGGGCAAAGAAGAGATCTGGCGTAGATCCGTATTTATGTGTAGGAGCATTTATTAATTGTGTATATTGTAGGGAGTCCATAGCATGCAAGAAGGTTTCCTTATCTGCATTAGAAGAGGAGTTGAGGTTGAAGTCACCTAATAGAATTAGAGGTTTATGGCAAGTGTTGACTGCACAGATGGTCTCTAAAATAGAGGTTAGCTCATCAGCTGGGGCGTGAGGGGCTCTATATAGGAGGCTGATAGCTAAGTGTTTGTTACCCACTGTGATAGAGCTGGATTTATCAGAGGTATTAGAGGCGATACGGGTGCTGAGTGTTGATTGAAGATCCTCAAAATGTCTATTATGCATCAACCAACTTGTCAACTTTCAGTTGGTTTAAAATATTATCAATCAATATAGTATCAAAGTGGTGTGTAAAAATCACACACATGAGGTTCGTTTGAACAAACTCTTGCTGTATTAGAAACAGCAATCCTCTTCGAAAGACTTGGCTACTGCAAGGCACTGTAGTTGTTGGGATGATCCCAAAAGTGTCTAGGTTGCTGGTTGCCGTCTCAGGGTGATTCGCAAAGGTACATCAGGGTGCTGTTCTGCTGTCCACTGCTCGGGTTCTGGATCTGCTGCGGGCTTGACTCTGCTGTGGTGGATCCAGGAATCGATCTCCGCTACCTTTACTGCAGTTGGGGTAGACAGGATAACAATGTATGGTCCCTTCCAATGAGGTTCCAGCGGTGTCTTCTTCCAATCTTTGATCCACACCGAGGTACCAGGCTTGTAGCGATGCAGGGGTTCCGTCAAGTTGATAGGCAACTGATCTTGGATCCACGCATGAAGAGTCTGTAGAACAAAACTGAGAGCTAGAAGTTCTTGTCTGGTAATTTCTGAACCAATCTGTGATAAACTACCTTTAATTCCCTGTATTATTGGTGGGGGTTTACCATACAAAACTTCAAAAGGGGAAAATCCTGTTGACTTCACAGGAGCTGAGCGTATTCTAAGCAAGGCTATTGGGAGTACTTGGGGCCACTGTTCCCTCTAAGCTGTGCGCGTGTGCGCACGCACACACCTCGCCAAGCGAGCGCACATACTTTACAACAGAGCGCACAAAAATTATGGCTCTGATTCTGATAGAAAACAACACAGACGTCTTAAAATTTAAAAGTTATGATTGTAATTACTAGAAATTTCCCGCTTCATTTAGTAATTGTCTATTTTCATTTAATTTGATTAAAATCAATGTGGTGTACATACTGTATTCTGACGTGTAGTCAAATTTAAAGTATATAACTCCGAGTGTTGTTATGTGGCGCACAAAAATTTAACCTTCCTTCAAAAGCTGCACACAGCTGATATTTTATGCGCACACAGCCTACAGAAAATTAGAGGGAACACTGCTTGGGGCCACTTCAGGTGAGTCTCCTGACATAGCTTAGACATTTGAGCTTTTAAGGTGCGATTCATTCGCTCAACTTTCCCTGAACTCTGGGGTCTGTATGCAGTGTGAAGTTTCCATTGTATCTGTAAAGCTTTTGCTAACTGTTGTGTTATCTGAGAAACAAATGAGGGCCCATTATCTGACCCTATTACTGCAGGAATTCCAAACCTAGGGATAATCTCTCTTAGCAAAACTTTGGTGACTTCTCGAGCTTTTTCAGTTCTGGTGGGGAAAGCCTCTACCCACCCAGAGAAAGTATAGACTAACACTAATAAATAGTGGTATCCACTAGCTTTTGGCATTTCAGTAAAGTCAATTTGTAAATGGCTCATAGGGGTTGTACCTCCTGATTGAGCTCGGGGTGGTGGTATAGGACCTTGTTTGGCATTATTCTTAGCACAAATTAGACATTGGCGTGTTACTGAAGCTGATATGGTTGTTAACATAGTGATGCAGAAGTGTGGTCTAAGTGCTTTTTCCATAGCACGTTTTCCATAATGTGTGGTTTCATGGAAGGCTTTGACAAAAGCTGGACCCAACAACTCAGGGATTACTATTCGTCCTGGCGGTTGACTACCCTCTGCTGGTGGTAGTTCAATCCACCCATCTTTAAGCACTCCATTTTCCTTATTACAGTAGTAATCTAATTCTTTGGTGGTATATCGTGGTGTCCATAAGTTCAAGGGTACTGGAAACAATGCTGCTTGTATTGGTATAGCTTGTGGTGCAATCTGTCCTGTCATAGCTGCTTGTCGTGCTGAGGCATCTGCAAATCTATTTCCTTTGGCAACTTCTCCTTTACCTGCTTGATGTCCTCTGCAGTGCATGACAGCTACACGAGCTGGGGCCCATACTGCATCTAGTAGCATCAGTATCTCTCGGCCATACTTAATTGATTTTCCTCCGGACGTGATGAGCCCTCTTTCTTTGTAGAGAGCTCCATGGGTATGTAAGGTAGTAAAGGCATACTTAGAGTCTGTGTATATATTCAATACAAGTTTGGCACCTAACAGTAATGCTCTGGTAAGTGCGATCAATTCTGCTTTTTGGGCTGATGTGCCTGAAGCTAAAGCTGATGATTCAACGACTTCATGTTGAGTGACTACTGCATATCCGGCACAGCGTCGTCCATTGATGATAAGACTGCTTCCATCTACATAATAAATCTGATCAGGATTCTCTATGGGCACATCTGTTAGGTCAGGTTGACTTGAGAATACAGTGTCCATGACTTCTATACAGTCATGTTTTGGAGATTCTTCACTGATGGGTATCAATGTGGCTGGGTTCAAAGCATGGCTCACTTCCAGTTGTATCTGTGGATTTTCACATAACATGCTTTGGTATTTTAGCATTCGAGAATTGGTGAGCCAATGATTTGCTTTCTGTTCTATAAGGGCAAGGACTGCATGTGGTACTGTGACTCGTAGATTCTGTCCTAATGTGAGTTTGTCTGCTTCACTTACTAGCAGTGCTGTAGCTGCAACTGCCCTCAGGCAGGGTGGCCATCCTTTGGCCACAGTGTCCAGTTGTTTTGATAGGTATGCTACAGGTCTTTCCCAGTTTCCCAATTTCTGAGTCAACATGCCTAAGGCATTTCCTTGTGCTTCATGTACAAATAAGTGAAAAGGCTTATGAACATTTGGTAGTCCAAGTGCTGGTGATGACATCAATTCTTCCTTTAACGTCTTAAAGGCTGTATCCTGCTCAGGTCCCCATTCTAGTGGCGACCTTTCTTCTCCTTTTGTGGCTTCATACAGTGGTTTGGCAATTTGGGCAAAGTTAGGAATCCAGATTCGACAGTATTCTGCCGCTCCCAGAAAGGCTCTGACTTGTTTTCTTGTAGTTGGAGTTGGGATTCTGCATACTGCTTCTTTTCTTTCTCTGCCTAATCTTCGGCTTCCTTGAGTTATACGGAAACCTAAGTATTTCACTTCTTTTTGACATAATTGTGCTTTTGCTCTGGAAACTTTGTATCCAGCTTCATCTAGTAACTGCAACAGGTCTTTGGTGGCTTGTATACACTCACTTTCTGATATAGCAGCTATCAGCAGATCGTCCACATATTGGAGAAGTACTCTCTTCCCTGGGGCCACTAAATAGCTTGAAAGATCTTGACTCAGTGCAGCACTGAAGATGGTAGGTGAATTTTTGAATCCTTGGGGTAATCGTGTCCAAGTAAGTTGGCCCCCTCTTCCAGAGATAGGGTCTTGCCATTCAAATGCAAATATTAATTGACTTATAGGGGCTAATCTTATGCAAAAGAATGCATCTTTTAAATCCAGAACAGTGAAATGGGTAGCTTCAGCAGGAATCAGTCCTAAAAGTGTGTAAGGATTTGGCACAACTGGATGTATGGTCTCAACTGCTTCATTCACTCTTCTTAGGTCTTGCACTGGACGGTAGTCATCTGTCCCAGGCTTTATCACTGGCTGGAGTGGGGTGTTCCATGGTGATTGACATACTTTCAATAGGCCATGCTTTAGCAATCTTAGCAAGTGGCGGTGGAAAACTTCAATTTCGGCTCTTGGTAGAGGGTACTGCTTAACATGTACTGGTGTAGCACTAGGCTTGAGGGTTACAATTATTGGGGCTATATGCTTGGCTAGGCCTGGAGGATTGCCTTCTGCCCATACTCCAGGTGGGGCATCAATGCTTTTCAAAGTTTGTTCAAAATAGGTGTCTTGGGCAGATTCATCACTGTAATATCTCCATTCTTCTTCTCGGGGAACTGTAAGTAGCATTATTCCTGCAGGTTTGTTTTGGGAATTCACTGTCATTTGCATTTCTCCTTTTTCAGTAAAGGATATTTGAGCTTGCAGCTTGGCTAACATATCTCGTCCCAGTAATGGTACTGGACACTCGGGCATATAAAGGAATTGATGGGTTATTTGCTGTCCTCCCAGACTGCATATGCGATTTTGAAGAAAAGGTTTTGTGGCTTTGGCACCAGTTGCTCCTACAATGGTGACTGCTTTTGCAGAAAATGGGGCAATCTTTTTGTCTATTACTGAATGCTCTGCTCCAGTATCTACCATAAAGTTCATAACTTGGTCTCCTATTTGTATTCCGACCATAGGCTCCTGGAGACCTAAAGCAAACTCGGAGCCCGGTCTGTCCTAATCTATTTCTTCTTCTTTGCGGGTTGCCGCAGCCAATGCTTGCACGGCTTCTCCTCTTTCTCGCTGGTATTGCTCTCTATTGGCTCCTCCACGATTTCGGGGACGGCCTCGTCTTCCTTCTCTCCACTGATAATTATTTTCGTCATCTTGGTGGGCGTCTTCAAGTTGTGGGCATGTATCTCTCCAATGTCCTTCCTCTTTGCAGTAAGCGCATTGGTTTACGCCTAGCTGGGGGTGGCCTCGTCCTTGGCTCCTCCCCCTTCCTCTGCTCCGTCGATTAGGAAAACTTCCCGTTTTCTGTTCAACTATGGCTGCCGCCAGAAAATCAGCTTTTTTCTTCATCTTTCGATCACATTCTCTCTGTTTTTCATTATCACGATTCACATATACTTTATGAGCAACTTCTAGTAATTGTGTTGCATTCATGCCCGCAAACCCATCTAATTTCTGTAACTTGCGTCTAATGTCTGGTTGTGACTGATTTACAAAAGCAGAATTCACCATGCATAAACTTCCTGGCGCATCTGGGTCATAGGGGGTATACATTCTATATGCTTCGGTTAATCTTTCATAAAATACTGCTGGGCTCTCATCTATACTTTGGGTGACTTCGGTTACTTTAGAAAGATTCATTGCTTTCTGGCCCCCCCTTTTCAAACCTTGCATGAGACCTTGGCGGAAGCGGGCTAGGGCTCTCGATCCTCTTTCTGTATTTGGATCCCACCGAGGGTCTTCATTTGGGAATTCTCTTTGGGCCGCTTCTCGATTATCTATTCTGGCATCTTCCCCTGCTCCAGGAGCTACGGGGTTATCTGCCAGCCAGTCAATAGCTGCCTTTCTAATTCGTGTCCGCTCTTCAGTAGTAAATAAGGTGGACAGGAGCTGACGGCAATCTGCCCATGTAGGTTGGTGGGTTTCAGTAATAGTATGCACTAATTCTGTAAGTTCCTGGGGCTTATTGGTATAGGAGGCATAATGCGTCCTCCAATTTAACAAGTCTGTGGTAGAGAAGGGCACATATACATAACTTAAGGGCCCCGCCACCACCTCATTCTCATCATTCCTTACGGGTATTCCCGGGACTTGCCGTAAAGGCATCATTTTGGCAGTAGATGTCTTTGGGGTTCTTAGGGACATTTTCGTAACTTTTCTGTCAGGGGTTGTCTTTTTCTCTATGTGCTTTGTTTTTTATTTACTTTTAATTGATGAGCTTACTCTGGCAGCCGCTTTTACACTGTCAGTATCGCTCTGGGAAATTTCAGTCTCTTCCTGTTCTGTTTCTGTCTCTGATTCACCTTTCTCTTCGGTTTCAGTAGAATCATCTTCTTCATTTAAAGGGAGCTCATCTACCTGTTCTTCGGGTGATGGCTCGGGGGTTGGGTCTCGTTCCCGCTGTCTCCGGGGCTCTAAGGCTGGACGTGGGGGTACCCTTACTGGGCGCTGAGCTTGGGACTGTCGGGTAATCACTTCTGGGGAATCGGGATCTGCCAGGACAGGTTTCTGTTTTGACTTTTCACCTTTCCCTTTCTTTCTAGACTGTCCTATTTTCTGCACAGGATCTGTTCGTGCTAACATTATTCTGCACTGTTCTTCATAACAGCGCTTCGCCCAAGAAGGCTGATTTTCACAAATACTTAACCAGGAATCTATATAAGGGTACTGATCAGGGTGCGATACTCGCACTCTCTGGTGAATTGACTGAATAATTCCTATTGCAAAGGATCCCTCTCGGGGCCAGGTGGGGTCTAGATCGGGCCACTCCCTAGTACACAAAATCTGTAATCGGGATGCAGTCATTTTAACACCATAGTCTCCTGAATATCCTTCTTTAAAATGTGTGATCATACATTCTAATGGAGTGTTCCTAGTAGACCCCGCCCCTCCCATTTCGATGTGTGCGCGCAACAACAAACAGAAGGGAAAAGGAGAGCAGACCGTGGGTAAGGGGTCCTCACGGCCCTAGAAACATATAAGGGAAACAAATAACAAGACAGGACGACAGTCGCTTCCCCCTTTTTACGACCTGAACGCGGTCGCCCGGTCAGGAACTGCGTTACTCAGGGGTCTGCCTTCGCTTGGTCCGTGCTGCCAGACCTCTCATTCACACTTCATTCACACAATCATGCTAGCAACGTATCCCAAAATGCATTTCAATTCTGTCTATTCTGACTAGTCTTTTACAAGTTCCAAATACAAGAAGGCGGGGGTTTCACCCTGCGCTTATGCAGGGGTATTCGGCCCGTCTTTGAGAGGTGATCAAGCTCTCTTACCAAGTTCCAAGTTCCAAAATTCAAGTGGCAGTACTGCTCTGTCTCATCTGTCTAGACTTCCAAAACCAAAATTCTACTCAACGGATCCGGTCCTCAAAGTTCCCAAGCAAGCGCATGAGTTGGACCTCGGACTCCCCTCACTCGGGTTCGAGGCGTTGGCTCCAGCCGGGCTCGGCACCCGCCGAGGTCCGACCAGCTCCCTCCGATACAAGGGACCGGTGGCGCCAGAGAGCAAAGTCCTGTCGGAAGGGCGCGATCCCGGCAGGACCAAGCCTGTAGAGGCGGAAAGTCTTGGTATATTGCCCTATATACCCTCTAATACCACACCTTCCCGGCCAACGCACCAAGAATATGTAGCAGCAGAGCGCAGACAAACCAATGATACCAGGAGTCTGTTCAGAAGGTCCAAATCATTTATTTGTGCACAAGTCTCAAACTATGTCAATTTCAAAATGGTTGAGCGATGTTCTCTGGCAATACAACAACTTTTATAGACTTTTCTACCATTCTAGACATAGGAAAACATTCCATTGGTCCCGGTAACCTCCCGTACCCCTTCTATTGGTCCCGGTACTGATATGGCTATCCAATTATGTTCTTCGAGTGGGCTCAGCACCTGCTTACCCCCCTTCTAGTCCCAATTACAATGGCCAGTTCACCAACTTGTTACTCTCTGTCTCCAAGGCCATTTAGCTAGTTAGTACGTGCAGGGAAGCAGGGCTCTGTAACCTTTCTGTCAGCAGTTTCAATTAAATCCCTTATAACTGTACTTTTCTTATCAGTGGCTTTTTAAACATATTTTTCTGTATTTTTCCAGGCTTCAATTCTACTTGTCTAAGCTAATTCAATACTTCTACTTGTCTAATTCTACAATAGCAGCATATTGGGGATGTGCAATTCCTATGGGCCTGTCTGCTTATGTCAGACACTGTGGATCACAGGCCTTCACCTGCCACAATATGATGATGAAAGTTTCTTTATAAAAGGTCTGTCCCATAGCCTCCATCCACACTGTCCCAGCAGTGGCAGCTTTAGAAGGATGTGGGAGTAACAGACATAAATCGCTGGGGGCTACTTCTTCTCTGAATTCCATCTAGGACGCTGTTCGTTCATGAGCTGTATTTATTCTATAAAAAGTATTAAACATTGTTACAAAAGAATGCAGCAAAAGTATGAGTCCTTTACGGAGGTGTGCTCCAGTGCATGTCTGCTGGATGTACACATTTCCTTCTGTGTTTGCTAAAGTGCTGCCTGTTAAACTGAAACTCTGCCCTTCATCTCCCCCCAACACCATATGGTGGCAGATGTTATAAAATGCTCTTTCTACAAGTAAATCGGTTTTTCTGCAGCATTGGTAAAACTGGTGTTTAGGTGGCTATTTTGCTGTATGTGATATAAGTTCAACAGCATTGGTAAACTCTATTTGTAATTTTGAAAGTTAGCACCTAAGTTGAAAAATACACAGAAACTGGTGTCAGCATAAGGTTTCTTTGGCATTTCCTGTAAATAATGTAATTAGGCATTTTCTACTTTATCCTTTATGGACTGCTGTTGCATGCCATTGACTTGATGTTGACCCCTGTTAATGGTTGTCCCTGTGGTTTTCTTGGCAAGGGGTGTGACCAGAAATAGGTCCTTCTTCCATGCATAAGCCTACAGCACCTGATATTCCAAGGTGGTCTCCCATCCAAGTACAAACCAGGCTCAACCTACTGATCATTTGTATAGTGCTACAAGGTGTACGGACACATGTAAAAGTTGGCCCCTGCTCATCAGAGCTTACAGTCTAGTCAAGACAGACAACACAACAGCTGAGCACAAGAATATGTCTAGCTAGGGGAATGGTAAGAAAACACATAGGAGACTAAGCACATCAGGGTCCAAAAGCGGCCTCGAAGAGGTGCGTTTTCAGCCTGCATTTGAGAAGGGCCAGAGCTGAAGCCTGACGCACAGACTCAGGTAGCTTGTTCCAGGCAAAAGGAGCAGCAAGGTGAAAGGAGCTGGCAGTAGAAGAGAAGGGCACAGAAAGAAGGGAGAGATAACAGAGGAAAGGTAGCGAGGAGCAGCAGGATGACTGTGCTTATGTGGTTAGCTTCCAGGATTAGGGACTGGTTCCATTCAGGGTGGCGGCAGGTTAATACTCAAAATATGGATTACAGAATCTAAACAAAAATCATATCATAAAATATCTAAAATCATTCCCTCTCCAGGTTTCCAAACAGTTCACCCTACAAATCCGTTAAATTATTCTTATCTGTTTTATTAAATACTCCTGAAATGAACAGCATTGGAAGATTCTTTCTGAACAGATGGTAGACGCCTTCCTCGCTCAGCATCTTGTACAATTTATTCCATAGATCAGGCACTTTAACCTTCAGCGTTTTCCCCATGTGTGGCAACAGAAATGGAGGGGGAGGGGCGCACCTTTAGAGTGGCTTTGCTGGCCTGGTGGAATAAGCAGGAATTAGACAAGGGCTGCTTTTGGAAATCTTTGAAGACCTGTTTGTTCCCCAGGTAGGTTGTAGCAGAGAGGGGATGAGTGGACGGATGGGGCTCACAGCCTATTTTGTATTTTCCCTCTATTATGTTTTATTTAGCATGTTCTTATTGTAAACCACTTAGAATGCTGTACATGGTAGCAGTATATACGTGTTTTAAAACAAATAAACCTACAATCATGTACTGTTGGTAATATTAGCAAAATTTATTTATTTTATTTAACTGCATTTATATACCACTTTTCACAGGGTCAAAGCGGTTTAACAAAGGGGGGGGGGTGGACAGTAATCATTATAGAGAGGGGGGGAGCCATCACCGGGGGGCCAACATTGATGATCCAAACAGATAGTAAAGACTTAGACAATAGACATGAGTCTCTTATAGGGTATTTTGGGGATTTGGCAGAAGGACTGTGGGTTGTCTGTTTCTGGTCCAAGGTATTCATGAAAGAGGATCATTTTTAGTTGTTTCCAGAACGCGGATAGATCACCAGGGTTTCTGATTTGGCTCGGTAACGAGTTCCACAGGGAAGGTGCGTATAATTCAAAAGCTCTGTTGCAGGTTCGTTGATTATATTTTGTTCTCTTCCTTAGATCATAAATGTGTATTTTGGGCAGTATAATTCAGTCAACTTATGTAACTATAATGGCACCAATCCATTCACCATTTTAAAGGGTTTTACTAAAATCTTGAATATTACTCTGGTCCAGGGCTTAATTTCTGTAGAAACAGCTTGGAACATTGTTCAACCACTTCCTTTCAGTTCAGGTGTTCTGCCTCAGCCCCTCCCTTCCAGGTAGCCTACAGGGAAGGAGAGGGGAGGGAATGAGTCTGGATGGAGCAGGACAGGTACTCCACTCCGTAATCCAGTCCCTCTTTTCCTGTTGCTCCTGTATCCCTCCCCCCCAGTCCATCCACCCCCTCCCTCACTCCAGAGTTCCACTTCCTTTTTGTCTACAAATTAAGCCCTGTCCAGGGCTGCATTAGTAGAGGATGGAGTTGGATTAGGAATGCTGATGTCTGAAAAGGTCTAAGACAATGGATATAAATGTGGTACACCGGTGCTGGAATGGGGCAACGCAAACCATCAGTCACTTTATTGATTTGGACAGGTAGAGACAAATTAGTCTGAATAGTGATGTTGCTTTTGTAGGGACGTGGGCAGGTGTTTACCAGAGACTGTCGGACCACAGTCACCACTTCCCTTCACATAGTTCACTGAACAAGTACAGGCGGTGCTGACATTGGAACCAAATAAATGCAACAAAGCTTAGATAAAGGACTCTTTACCCCTCTAGGTCCAGGCCTGGGGAAGACTTGTCTCTCCAACCCTTCAGCTCTTGAGGTGACAGGCTTTGTGTCCATGCACCGTCCCTGGATCCTTCAGTCCTAGGAGTAACAGACTCTAATTCAGTCTAAATTTGTACAGGAAAACAGACATCCATCTGGGGCATTCCACATTTGCTTACTGATTAGGTGTCCTTTGTAAAACACACATGAGGCTGAGGGGAAAGACTGTGAATGTATCTGAGGGCATGGTGAGCAGGAATAGCCATTTACAGAAAAAGTAATGAGCAGCATCACTTGTGACTTTGTATATGTAAGCAGCAGCGGCGCATACACATGGTAAAAGACAGATTTTTCAGTCGCACATACAAGAGGTAAACACAATTCCCTCCTCCCAGGCTCGCCTTCAAAGCCAGGTCCAAATGAGAAGCTAGCCGACAGTTCTGCGGGACTTGGAGCACGTGAAAATACCCATGTTGACGTTTTCCCAGGTATGCATACTGATATTGCCACTGGGAAATCTGGAATACACACACACTTTCAAGGACCCCCCACCCTACACCTAGCACATGCCTCCTTTAGACTTGCATATGCCACCCACATAGAATGTGAAGTATCACCTCTTCCAAAATCTCCTTCTTGATAGTCATCACATTCTTTTGGAATAGTGCATTTTGTGTAAGTTGCTGTTCTGAGTAGGGTGATAACGATTTCAAAGATTCATTTTCTGTGGTCATGACAAGACAATATTTGAATTTCATTATTTATTGATAGCTTGCTATTCATTGCTCACTTATTAACACAGAATATAATGAAGATAAAAATAATAGCCATCGGTGTTAATGACTGTTCTGAGCTGTTCATACAAATGATTGGCTGCAAGTTGTTTGGCAATAATCAAGGCAACGCCGGCATCACATTTTTCCTCGTTTATTTTAATGAGCCAGTGTAAGTTTGTCAGTCTTTAAACATTCAACAAAAGACTTCAAGTTATGCAGAAGAGCTGTAGAAGGTTTACTGTGTATAATTCCTGGAGATCATGGTGACTTTTTTTTCACACATTCTGCATTGTAGTTTATAATTGTAGCGTCCATGTCGTCACCATCCCTGGAGCAGACATGTTATGAGAGGCCCACATTTACAGTTTTACAGTTTGTTCCCACCCAAATAATCCAGAAAACTAACAGGGTTATATATATATACTCACCATTTAGAAGTGATCCCAAGAAGGTTGGTCTGCTTAGAAAGAGTACCTCTGTAGTGCTGTGAGACTTCCAGATTTTGGGAGAGAGACTTAAACCCACTGCCAGAAGTTCCACTTGTTCATGGTAAGGGAGAAGAGAGGGTGCATCACACAACCAGCTTTAATATGTGGCTTCAAACCATGTGTAAATAAGAAGGATTTAGATAGATAGGAAGCTGGGGAAATAATTGGAGGCTACTGTAATGCCGGACCACATCTTTCTGTGGCAGGGAAAAGGATCCTAAGTGAAACATTCAAATATGTGGACAGAGAAAGGGGGTGACAGATGGAAGAAAACAAGTAAGGATGTCACCTCCAGCAAAAGCATTAATTAATGTTGAAAATAGAAAGAGATATAATCTTAACTCACGCATCAATAACAAAGGGGAAGAGGAGTCAGGGGTAAAAAGCAGGCAAAATACAAACAAGCTGACCAGACATTGCTGAAAGTCGATGGATACAAATGCTCACAGTCTAGGCAACAAAGTTCCTGACCTGGAAGCCCTGATAGTGGAAGTGGAAATGGTCTTGGCCCTTGTGGCTATTAGAGAAACATTTAATAAGTCTCATGAACGGGACATTGCCATTCCTGGATATAATCTATTTAGGAGGGATAGAGAAGACGGAACAGGAGGAGCAGTGGCCTTCTATGTAAAAACAATATTAAAGCAGCTGAAATGCAGGGGCCGTGGAGGAAAGCAGCGGCGCAGTGGATCATTTTGGAAAAAGGAGATGACACTACCATCCACACTAGTGTAGTCTACAGACTTTCAGCTCAGACAGAATACACGTCTCACCCCCGTTTGAAACTGAACATGTTCAAAACCAAACTTCTTATTATTCCCCCAAACTCTCCTCCCCTCTTCCTCCTTTCTCTATCTCTGTAGATAACACTCTTCTTCTTCCTGTTTCCTCAGCCTGTAACCTTGGGGTCATCTTTGACTTCACTCTCTCCTTCTCCACACATATGCAATAGATAGCTAAAACCTGTCGTTTATTTCCTGTAACATTAACAAAATTCAGCGCTTCCTTCCCGAACACACTACTAAAACACTTATCCATTCTTTAGTCACCTCCCATCTCGACTATTGTAACCTCTTTGCTGGTCTCCCTCTGAGTCGTCTCTCCCCTTCAATCTGTTCAGAACTCAGCTGCGCGGCTAATCTTCTGCCAGTCCCGACATACTCATATTACCCCTCTTCTCAAGTCACTTCATTGACTCGCCTTCAATTCAAACTTCTTCTGTGCTATAAATGCCTTCACTCTGCAGCTCCTCACTACCTCTCCTCTCTCTCTACACCCCTCCTCATGAACTCCGCTCTTCCACTGGCTTACTTCTCTCTGTGCCCTTTTCCTTCACTTCCAACTCCAGACTTTGATCCTTTCACTTTGCTGCTCCTTATGCCTGGGACCAGCTACCCAAATCTGAACATCAGGCTTCATCTCTGCCCCTTTTCAAATCTGTGCTTTTAGATCCTGATCCCTTGTTTTCCTTGCGTTTCCTAACCCTTCCCTATTGTACCCTTGGTCTCAACTATTGTATTGTCTTTCTTGATTAGATTGTAAGCTCTGATGAGCAGGAACTGTCTTTATATGTGTTTGTACAATGCTATGTTCGCCTTGTAGTGCATATAAATGATTATTATTCGGAGTAGAGTAATAAATGGACTTTATCAGCGATATTGCAAAGGTGGTAGGGAGAGCTGCTAATACGGGGTGAATTAAATATACCGGAGTTGGGTTGGAGTATCCTGTCTGCAAATCTGGAAAGATGTAGAAAGGTCATGGATGCCTTACAGGAGGTTTTGCTCAGACAGTTGATAATGGGCCAGTGCTGGATCTAGTACTCACCAGTAGCGATAGTGGGGGGGGGGGGGCATATTCAGCAGCACAGCAGCAGCTGGCCATTGCCGCTTAATTTAAACTGGATACTCAATGCCACATCCAGTCAGCAGCAATGAATATCTGGGTTGCCTGGAGAGCAAATTAGTGGCAATATTCAGCTCCTGGCTGAATAACTAAGATGGCTAAAGGTAGGGCAGGTTTTTTGTTCCTAACTTTAACCACTGCTGACTGTCTAACCCTTGGTGCGGGCCCTGCTCTGCTTCCAGGACACCACAGTGCTAAGCAGTTAGCACTGGGGCATTCAGCGGCCCTAAGAGGGGATATTCATGGCATTAACCCAGGATTGGTGCAATTAGCAGGTCTGAATATACGCCCCGATATGTCTAATGTCCATGTATTGCCCAATCGAGCAGCGGTGATCAGTCAAGGCCTGGACCGATCACAACAAACTCAAAAGTCCTACTGCAGTGAAATGGGAAAATACCTGAAGGAGGAGCTGGCGGGTTAGGAGAGGACGCGGCAAGTGGAAGGCAGTGTGCTAAGCTGAAAGAGGCTATAAAAAGGGCAACAAAAGTCAATAAAAACGGGAGGACAAGGAAGTTTTCCAAAGAGATGGCTTCAAAATAAAGGCAAACAAGGCAGTATTCACAGAATTCAGAAGATCACAAAAAGAGCAAGACAAAAGAATATCGGTTAATGTTTTTCTCGCACCACTGGCACTGCTCATACAACAAACTGGTCTCTCCGCCTATTTCTTTGCTGACGACATCTTTTTGGTCCACCATACGTCATCACTTACCCCTGATCTTTCCCCTTTGAATGATTACCTAACTTCTGTCGCACAGTGGTTTAGTGACAACTTCCTCATCATCAACCCTTCAAAGTCTGCAGCTATCTGGTTCACTTTCGGGGCTCCCTCTCCCACCCTGGCTCCTGTGATGTCAAATGCACCCATCCCACTAGCACCTACCCTCCGCTACCTTGGTGTGACCCTAGATTCTGCACTGTCTTTTCACCAACATATTTCTGGGGTAGTACGTAGCTCTCTTTTTCAGCTTCGGAAAATTCGTGCCGTCCGCTCCCTTCTTCCCATCACATCCCTTACCACATTAGTTATTTCTCTGGTAATTAGCCGCCTTGACTATTGCAACCCTATATTCGCTGGCATTCCTCAGTACCAACTTCGCAGATTACAATTAATTCAGAACACAGCAGCCCGTCTTCTCACCTTTTCATCTCCACACGATCATGTCACTCCTTGTCTGCTCTCTCTTCACTGGCTTCCCGTTAAGGCTCGATATGTTTATAAGCTTTTTATCACCACTCACAAAGTTCTTTATACTAACACCCCCCAATACTTAGCCGATCTCATCTTCCTTCAACCTACCCCCCCACCTACTATGTTCCGCTCACGGCAACCGTCTTTTTCTCCCCTCCCCGACACATCTTGAATTTACCCGTCACGCTGCCTTCTTCTTCGCTCTATGGAATTCCCTTCCACATGCCATCCGTATTGAGTTGTCCTTCCCCCACTTTAAGACTATGCTTAAAACTTTCCTTTTTTGCCAGGCCTTCGATCTCCCTTCCCCGTCATTCACCACCACCCAGTCGAGTATACCTACCCACTCACCACTCCTCCCAGGGCTATAACATCTCCTCCATTCCCCTGATTCATTTTCACAACCGTCTGGGCCGCCCCTCCGCCTCGACTCACCCTTATGTGGTTTGTTACACGTTTGTTACGTAATCTACCCGTCTGTATGTTAGTTATCTCACTTCTCCTCTTTGTCACCCCTGTCTACTACTCGGTATGTTAGTCCGCTTACCATGTCTTGTCTCTTCTGGCTTGTTGGCTCTACACCCTGTCTCTTTCTATCTATACTGCCCCTTCCTCTCTGTCCACTTTCCTATCTATAAATGGCGTTCCTTTCCATTCTTCTCTCTTTGCAGCCAAGATTGTTTGTATTGTGGACCGCCTTAATACTTTTGTAAAGGCGGTATATCAAATCTGCCAGATAAAGATAAAGAGGCAACGAGAGAAATCAGGATGGTGAAAGCACATGCAGAAGAAAGAGCTAAAAACGTGAAGCAAGATGGCATCTTTTCTCAGGTAGATGGAGGTGAGGAGGAACGCTAGAGGTGGAATTGCAAGGCTCAAAGGTGATGAGATGTGACAAGAAAAAAGCAGAGATGCTAAACACATACTTCTGTTCCACGTTCATAAAGAAAATCCTAGAGAAGGTAGATACCACACCATTCACAGAAGAAGGTGCTTATGAACAACTTGCAAAAGTGAAAGTGAACAAGGCCATGGGACCTGATAAGATCCCAAGATACTGAGAGAGCTCAGGGTGGTTCTGGCAGCACGTTTAAAGGATGTGTTTAATAGATCCTTGGACGGGGGGGGGGTTCACAGGACTGGAGAAGAGCTGACGTGGTCCCTCTTCACAAAAGTAGCAAAAGAGAAGAGGTGGCAAATGACAGGCCAGTAAGCCTTACCTTGATGGTGAGAAAAATAACGGAGACCCTACTAAATGAAAGTATAGTGGTCTTTTTAGAATCCAATGGGTTGTAAGCTGAGTTGGCCCAAAGGTTTCTGTCACCCTAGGCAGAAACCCCAGTCTTGTCACCCCCCACCCCACTGATGCTGCCCCCCCTGCTGATACCTCCCCCCCCCCCAGCTTCTCACCACTCCCCCCAGCTGCCACTGATTCCATTTCAGGAGGGGGAGGGGGGCAGTGGCAGTATTTCCAAAAGCAGTGGCAGCTGGGGAGAGAGGGCAGCACAGTTGCCCATGTGTGCCACCGCCGCCACCCACCTGGGCTGGTCTCCCCAAGCAGCCACCTAGCTTGCCTAGTGGACAGGCCGGCCCTGGTTGTAAGATCCCAGGCAACATGGTTTTACCAAAGAAAAATTGTGACAGATAAATCAGAGTGAGTTCTTCAACTGGGTGTGAACAGAGATGGATATGATCTACTTAGATTTAAGCAAAACCTTTGATACTGTTCCTCATACAGCTTATGAATAAACTGAGCAGCTTAGGGATGGGTCCTAAGAGGATAAACTGAATCAGATTTGACTGACAGACAGAAGGTGGTGGTAAATGGAAGGAAGGAAAGTAAGTAGTGGAATGCCTTAGGGATCGGCCCTGGGACCAATTCTGTTCAGTGTCTGAGTTAACATGCTGAAGGGTTAAAAGGAAAGGTTTGCCTTTTTGAAATTACATAAAGATTTGTAACAGAGTGGACACTTTGGAGTAGACAACATGAGAAGATCTACAAAAATCAGAAGAATTCTCTAATGCTTGGAGAAAAACATTTTTATTAATTGAAAGTGAGGCACGTACAATCAGATCGACAATGAAAGATCTAATAGTTAGTGATTGTCAGCATACAGATTAATATTTAAAGCAAAGAAGTGCAGAGTGACGTACTTGGGATGCACGGACCAGGAGAGGGACCTCAGAGTGATAGTGTCTGAGGATCTCATAATGGTGAAACAATGTGACAAGTTGTTGGCCAAAGCCAGAAGGATGCTAGACGGCTTGCCGAGGTGTAACTAGCAGAAGGAAGGAGGCATTAATGTCCCTACAAGTCATTGTTGAGGCCTCACTTGGAGTACAGCATACAGTTCTGGAGGCTGTACCTCACAACGGATATAAAAAGACTTGAAATGGTTCAGAGGAAGGTGATGCTTGCACCAGAAGACGTATGAGAAGAGACAAGGACCTAAATATGTATATCATAGAGAGGCAAGACAGAGGGAAGATAAATACTTACTGTAAAGGGTATTAATGAACAAAGAAACCTTTTTCAAAGACAGGGAAGCTGTAGAACCCCGGGCTAGCCAAAGGTTTCTGCCGCGCTACTCCCCCCTCTCCCACCAACCAACCAACCAACCACTCACTGATTCCATCTTGGGGGAGGAGGTGGGCAGCATTTTAAAAGCATCAGGCTTCAGCACACATGGCCTGCCACTTTTGACCCCCCCCCCTGACAGTAAGTTGCATTAGAAACAGCGGGTCATGTGTGCCGAAGCACATAGCCTGCTGCAGGCAACAAAGCCACACACCTGGGTCAGCTGCCCTAGACGGCCACGTAGCTCACAGGCCAGACCCGGTAGAAGTGCAATACAATGTTCCCTGTAAAATAGTTATCTCCAAGTTATAATGTCCTATTCAATGTAATTTCAGTTTGTTCAATGTAAACCGCACTGATGCAGAATAGCACGGTATATAAGAGAATGTAAATAAAAAGATGCGCGTTGTGCTGCTCCTGGCAGCGTGACTGAAGTACACCCCTTTGAGGCAACAGAGGGTTAAGTGACTTGCCCAAGGTCACACAGAGTGCTGGTGGGAATCAAACTACTAAGCCAGGGCTTTAACCACTATGCTACGCCTCCAGCAGGACACAAAGCAAAGCTTAAAGGGGGTAAACTTAAAGCAACATCGGGCATGCCGTTTTCACGGAAAGGGTGGTGGATGCCTGGAATGCCCGCCTGAAGGTGGTGATGGAATTCAAGAAGGCTTGCAACAGACAAAGAGAATCCATTTATAGCCAGAGGATGCATCAAAGCAAACATCTGCTGTTACTCTGTCCCTGGTGGTTACAGTTTCTCCAGGCTGTGACCCCACATAAACATTTTCAGTCCAGCAGAAAAAAGAGCTTGATGTAACAAAACTGCACATTGTGACAAATTTAGAAAAACACAGGGCTGGCGTTACCAGCAGAAGTGTCAGTGCCTAGGGACTATTCTGTGGTACATATGGAGAGAAAGAAGAGTCTCAAGTAATCTTTGCTATTTAATTTTGTAAATATCAAGAAATAATAGACCATAACCATACCAAGAGATGTGGAAGAAAGCTGTTTCTGTTGTACTGGGCGTCACTTTCCTGATGATGTTTAAATTTGTTTATTGATTCGCAAACAAACAGAACTTCTCATGTTCATAACACAATATAACTTTCTTGTCAGCTACATAACAAGTATCTTACACTGTTTCCGGCTGCACAATTTATATATTTTGCCTTATATAAGGCAAAATATATAACGGTGCCGTTTACATCATATTCCAATCCGCACAGCCATTACCAACATGGCATAGGGGATGGAGGGTGGGGAAATGGGGGAAAGACCTCACATCCCAGCTTTGACACTCTTCTCCCCCCCCCTTTCCATGCTTTATGTGGTAGTGCCCTTTACGTTTAGTTGAATAATAAATTGGTGTACTAGAAAGGAGAGAGGGTAGAATGGACCAAGGGGGTATAGCTGTTTATTTTCTCGATATAGTGAACTTTTCTCTCTCCTCTGTCCTAGTTTCAGCTCCCTAGAGCGCTGTACTTCCTCCCCTCCCATTCATGACATCATCTAGTGCCCCATCCCTCACCATCCCTCCCCTTAAGTCTTGTCATTCTGTGGCATATATATAATGTCAGAAACTCCGATATCCTTTTTCTTTATTAGTGTGATTTAGGGTTAGTTCACAAATTTAGTATCTCTGTTTGTGGCCTTTTCCCTACCGATCCAGTGGACAGTGGTTCAGCACCCGACTTCTTGATCGTGCGGGTAATATCTGGATATATGGCTCCCATACTTTTAAAAAGTGGTCCCATGGTCGGGGGCGTCCTCTTGACTGCTCTCGTTTGTATAACATATGCTGGAGCAACCAGGTACTCAAGATGCCTTTCAGCAGCATTGACAACCGTAACCCCCTTCTCCATTCCCCACCATCCTGAGTTTCCATCTGCTTCTTGGTCAAGATCCAAAATTGCTCCTCGGGGTTTTAAAGGCACTGAGGTCTTCATAACCCAACTCATGTATTTATGTAATCACTCCCAAAATTGCGCTATCATTGGACACTTCCAGAACATATGCCCCAGTGTTGCTTTAGGTGCATTACAACGAGGACAATTCAGAGACTTTGTAATTCTGGCTCTGTGTGCCCTAACGAGCAAAATGGAGTCTCCAAAGTATTCGAAATTGCATCTCTCTAAGGTTAACATTTCTCATTCATTCAAAGATCCTGTTTAATGCATATAAGATCTCAGCCCCTTCAAGAGAGATATCTAAATCCACTGCCCTTGCCCACTGGGCTACCAGCCCCATCAAGTCAGGCATCGATTCTAATACATTTTTCCATGGGTCTGATACAGGCGTGGCCCTCTCCCCCGGCCATTAATACTTCTTCTTCCCGAGATGTAATTTGATGTTTCATTGCCAATTATCTCTTGTTTTGCAAAGTTCCCCTTTAGGTGATCATCTTATACAATTTTGTTTCTGTCGGAGGAACAGGTATGAACCTGATGGTGTATTTGCTCTCCTTCCATACTGTTAGGTCAAGGCATCACAGCTTATGCACCATCCTTATTGCCAAAACGTTTCTTCTTCCCTTTTTTTTACTATCGTTTTTTATTTCCCCTTTAACTTTTACAATACCCAAATAAAGAAGAAGGTGGGAAGTTAAAGTTCTGTGCTTCTTCTGGTTCTGCAAAGATGTGTTGGTGACCATTTAAGGTCAGTTGAAGTTCTGCCGGATAAAGGAGTGCAAATCTGATTCCTTCACTGACCAAGGTACTGCATACTATCAAGAACACTCTCCTTTTCTGGGTTACAGTAGCTGAGAAATCCTGGAAGAACACCACTCTGGCTCCTTTCTATTCTATGTGACTTTGGTTCTTGGCTGCTCGGAGAATAGTCTCTTTTTGAGGGAAGCTGAGAAATCTTGCCAGAGTTGCTCTTGGTCAGGTTTGCCTTTCCCTGCGTTGCTCCACCCGATGTGCTTTCCAGTTGTAAGGCCCCGCAGTATCCAACTTTCTAAGAAATTGCGACGGTCTTTATCAGCAATGGACTCAGGAAGACCCACTATTTGTAAATGTTTACTGTGTCCTCTATTTTCTAAGTCATCGATTTTATTTTCATTCTTGAAGACCTTCTCCTCTAGTTGTTGGATTCGCCGCTCCAATTGTAAAGCACCATCCTCCACCACAAAGATCCTATTTTCTGCATGCTGTATCGCTCACTCCATCACTCAGCTGGTTAATCGATCCAGTTGAGCAGTTATACCCACAAAATGCTCGTCTAGGGCTCGGACAACTACTGCAGATACCTCCTCCACCAGGCCCGATGTCGCCATTTCTGGGCTTAGCGGTGGGGTGCCAGTCGTCATTTTAATGTCTCCTCCATGAGTTTTTTCTTTGCACGGTACCTTTGCTGCCATCTACTTAGATGTGCAGTTCAAGTCCCTTTGAAGCCTGATATTATGCAGATCTGATTTTGGCTCAATTGCTACTACTGCACGGTCTATTTATAAGGTTTGTAGTGGGGAGCCCTGTAGCCGAAACACACGTCTGCCTCAACTCATCGCCAACCGGAAGTCTCCACCTTCCTGATTAAAAAGAGTTTCCAAATGTACCTTGATAAGTTGCATACAGCAAGACTTAACAAAGATCCTATTTTCTGCATGCTGTATCGCTCACTCCATCACTCAGCTGGTTAATCGATCCAGTTGAGCAGTTATACCCACAAAATGCTCGTCTAGGGCTCGGACAACTACTGCAGATACCTCCTCCACCAGGCCCGATGTCGCCATTTCTGGGCTTAGCGGTGGGGTGCCAGTCGTCATTTTAATGTCTCCTCCATGAGTTTTTTCTTTGCACGGTACCTTTGCTGCCATCTACTTAGATGTGCAGTTCAAGTCCCTTTGAAGCCTGATATTATGCAGATCTGATTTTGGCTCAATTGCTACTACTGCACGGTCTATTTATAAGGTTTGTAGTGGGGAGCCCTGTAGCCGAAACACACGTCTGCCTCAACTCATCGCCAACCGGAAGTCTCCACCTTCCTGATTAAAAAGAGTTTCCAAATGTACCTTGATAAGTTGCATACAGCAAGACTTAACAAATTGTCTTTGAATTCAGGAGCCAGCCCAAAGCCTATGAATCAGCAGCTAAGACCTTTTTTGCTGTTCCCTTCTCCAGTGAAGTTTGGAGGGAGGGGGTTGGGCATCCAGGGCCTGCTTTACTAAGGCTGCTTATGTGCAAGGGGTAGTATATCAGGCCCTTAGTTCAAATTTGTTTTATTAATTTTCCACCAACAACACACAGCAGGCAGGCAGCTAGATAAACAAACAAAAAGGAAACAAGGCCCCCTAGGCAGAAATGCCAATGATACATACAGGGGTAATACATAGGCAGTACTTAGGTACCCCTCTGTGACCATACAAGCAGACCGGGCAGTGAACCTTTAGAAACAAACAGCCACCCCACCCAACCAAACTAACCGGGAGGCGAACTCCCCACACAGGCTAAGGAGAAGAAGAAGAAGAAAGGAAGGAAAGGAAAGAACCCCTCCCCCCCCTGTCCCCATACCCCTGCTGGCTTTACGCCACCATCTTATAAGCCAGTACGATAATCCCAGCCGAGGGAGGTGGACAAGCCTAGGGTGTACTCTTCTCACAGGCCGTCCCGTACCCCCCCCAGCCACTAGGTCCCCCACCTCCTACAACAGTGGGGCACATAAGCCCACGCCTAGCCAGTAACCCACCCGCATCTACCTCCCCCTCCCCCCCCCCCCCCCCCCCCCCCCCCCCCTTTTCCCCCCCGCCACCCTCCCACCCTCCCCCCCCCCCCCGGGGGCACAGCTAACAAACATACTACACATTACATCCAGACAGATAGACAGTGACTGCAGCCATCCAATGCGGCCCATCCATCATACACCACCTAGGATCCTATGACGCATTCGGTCCGGTAGAAGAGCAAGGTGGAGCCCCCAGCCATTCAAGAACCTCTGCCAACGCCCCGGGTGCCCGGCCGCAAACAAACGCTCCAGAAGTAGAAGTTCGTGGAGCTTCACTCTCCAGATACTGTACACAGGCCCCGAAGCATCCATCCATTTCTGCAATATGGTTAAACGAGCAAGCAGCAGCACCAAACGCATCCAGTGCCACGTCCCGGGACGAAGGCCAGCCCCCCAAACATCCGTCCACACATCCAAGACCACATTGCCCGCAGACAGAGATAGGGGACATTGCAGGCACTGAGTCAGATACCGGACCACCCGCCCCCAGAACAGCCGTACCCGCGGGCAGGTCCAGAACATATGTCCCAGCGTAGCTCGGGGCTCAGCACACCGGGGGCAGCCAGAAGAGCTAGTGAGCCCGCCCGCCAAGCCCGAAGCGGAGCGAAGTATAAGCGACGTATTATTTTAAACTGGGTATCCCGATGAAGCACCCTAACACTTAACTGTGGAAGGCCAGCCAATGCACTCAACAGCCCCTCTCCAGAGACCTCTTCCCCCAGTTCCTCGGTCCAGGCTCGGGCTCTGCGCTCTCCCAGAGCATTCGGTGTAGGTATGAGACCCTCACACTATCAGGCCCTTAATGGGCCACTGACAGAGCTGGCGTCCTCCCGTTCCCAAAGCATCTTGTCAGCAGTGTGCAAATTCCCCTTTGATAGCTGTGCCTGAGGTGTTGCCTCTTGGCTTTGCCTATCACTGTAGCTCAGGCCCCACCAGTCTTTCTGTATCTCTTTCATGTCCTCAACTCTGTTCTCAGCCAGTCTGTCTCTCTTTTTCTCATCTCCCCTTGCCCTCATCCAATTCGTCTCTCTCACTTATTTCCACCCTCTCTCCACTCTCAGCCAATTTATCTTTCTCGCACACATCCTCTGTGTCCTCAGAAAGTCTGTTTCTCTAACTCATCCCCCCCCCATCCTCACCCAGTTCTTCTCCAGCAGCCTCAACTCCATCATGTCCCATCTGCCCCCACCCAGCTATGTAGCCTGAATCAGCTGATTTGTCTGCTAGGTGCCCCCTCCTGTTTACTACTGCTAATCCTACCTGGTTGTCTCCACTATAGAAACAGGCTTTCCTGCCATCTGCACCAAGTCTCTGCTGAGCACTCAGTGAATTTAAGTAATGTGGAGCAGGAAAAGCCTATCCAATTTCTAGGCACCTTAGCAATCTGGTGCCTGGGATTTGTCAAGCCCTGGCTTATACATATTACATCCTTTGAGAGAATAAAGGTTCTCTATTGACAAGCAGGATACGTCAGCCACACCTTGTGGCATCATTTGATGGTGCCATCCAGATGGAAGTGCTCTCCCAAAAGAAAGGTATCCTTTTCTGAGCTTGTGCCAGTGAAGCCCTATTCTCTGCCCACCCCTACCTGGGGTCAGTCTCTTTCTTCTACCTAGCCTGGAAGGATGGAAATGCTGTTTCCCATCAGCGCCGGTGGGCTTAACAGAGCCACGAGAGAGGGGAACTCTCCCTTCGCGGCTCTGAAAAGCCACACTGAGGGAGAGAGGAGGGCTCTGCCAGGGTGGCCGTGGGGCACTTTCTTCTGTTGCGGCGGCGGCAGCAGAAGCTCCTCTCCTCTGTTTTTTTTGTTTTGTTTTGTTTTTTTGAAGGCCGAGTGAAGCAGGCTTTTTGGGGGAAATTTTTGCTGCCCCCAAAAAGTTGCCGCTTGAGGCCACTGCCTCTCTTGGCCTCATTATAGAGCCGCCCCTGCAGGCAACCCCCTTGTGCTGAGAGAGGAAGCCCTCCACAGCATTATGCTGATAGCACCAGGATTCCCTGCCCCCTCTCCCTCCCGTGGCACTTCAGAAAATGTGCTGGTCATCAGTGAGGCCTCGAAATTGCAAGGAAGGCACAGAAACACTTTCCACTGGTGTGGCAGAGCCTCCTACAGCAGTGGCAGCAACAGTGCTTCTCAAAGCAGCCTGGACTACAGGAAAGGCAGGAACAAGGGCATGAGCTCTTCCACAAGTCAGGAAAGCATGGAATCCTTGGCCAGCTCACCCTGGAGACACCACAAAACCAGGCCATCACCGAGACACCGCAGCACAACCAAACAGGTCAGCCAACACATTAGGGGCAACTAGCACTATGCTAGACCTCCTGGCACAGCTCCTATAAGGAGCCCGGTCCCCAGGTGAAGCACAGCCGCCCTGGTGCTGCCATGTATTTAGCCAAGACCTGCGCACATGCCATTGCCACTCAGATTCCCCTCCCCACTATATTTCCCACTGGAGCTGCTATCTGTGGACACTGAGGGTGAGGAAGCGGCCACCCATGGTTGTTCAGGAAGCTACGACGATATCTCAGGCTCAGTGGACTGCCTGCAAACACCCCAATGCTGCCTCCTCCTTCCCCACCAGAGCTCCTTACTTACCCCACTCCTCAAGAAGCAGGCCACATGCCTCTCCCTGCCTCAGTCAGATGCACCAGACCTGAGAAACGAAGTTCTTGGCCTTCTAAATACCTGGATACTCTGAGGTACCTTGCATCTATTCCAGTCCACCAGCTCCTCCGCGACAAACTTCAGAAAGTCTGGCAAACATCCGCCTCAGGATCTGCAACATCCAGAAAACTAGACATAAAGTACTGAGTGCAGCCAGCACTAGGCTTCGACAAGACACAGCTGCCCCACCATTCCATTGTGGTCGAATCAGCACTCAAGAAGGCCAAGAGCTCCTGCATTCACTCAAATACCCCTCTGGGGAAAGACCACATAGTCCTCGACGAGTTCAGGAAGAGGTCCTACCAAGCAGCAATGCTGGTGGTGAAAACAGCTTGGCACTCATTCCAGCAAGTCCTTTACCAGGACATGCTCCTAGCCACAGAACGCCACAGACAGCCTTGCACAGAAAACCAAAGACACCCTCTTTCCCATCCTGGGTGACCTCGGGGAATGCAGCAAGCACCTAATATGCTTGGCTTTTGACACCTTTGACACTGCATCCTGTGTTGCGGCCTCAGCAATTGCCGCCAGATGGACAGCCTGGCTCAGAGCATCAGGATACCCATGAGTGACTCACGGATGCCCCTTGCACAGGCGACAACCTCTTCGGGAACAAAGTAAAGGGCATGGTCAATGACTTGAAGGAGCACTGCACCATGCTGCAAACCCTAGCCTCCAAGGGCCTAGAATGCTCTTCCAACCAATGAAAATACCAAGGCTCCTGTCATAAGAAATTCTACTCCACCCCACGCCGCTACCACCTGTACAACAGCCAAAGCAACAATCGTACAACCAATCCTACCTGCACCAGCAGCACCCAGAAGAATGCTGCCAGCAGAAGTAGGGGCCACCATCCTCGGGGAAAAGCACCCCCTCCTTTTGATTCCACCACAGTCCCGGGACCTCCTGTGGGAGGTCATCTCTCTCTCTCTTCAAACACTTCTGGAAATCCATCACTTCAGACAAGTGGGTATTGGAGATCATTAGCAAGGCGTACCACATCAGTTTCAGGAAAACCCCACAGCAATACCGCATTTCCTCTAGCCATACATCAGTCTAGCTAATTTTCACCATGGCTGCAGAGTTGCAAGCCCTATTGAATTTGGGAACCATAGAACAGGTTTTCCTCATGGATGTCAACTGTGGCTTCTACTCAAGATACTTCCTCATTCCTATGAAGTCGGCCAGTGTCCACCCCATCCTTGACCTCCACAAACAAATATGCAAGGAGAAATTCCACATGTACTCCCTGGGATCCATCCTTCCTCTCATACAACACAATGACTGGCTGGCCCCCCTGGACCTCCAGGATGCCTACACACACTTCCCCATTCACCTGGCACACAGTGGGTACCTACAATTCTGCATCTTGGGCAACCATTACCAACACAAGGTGCTCCCCTTCTGTCTCTCCTCAGTGCCAAGGATCTTTACCAAGTGTGTCACAGTGGCCACCACATGCCTCCGCAAGGAGGGCATCTGCATCTTCCCCTACCTGGACAACTAGCTCATTTCTGCACCTTCAAAATGGAAGACTGCCCAGGCTGTCCAGTGCACCTCAATACTCCTCTCCTTGCTGGGCTTCCTCATCAACCTCCAGAAGTCTATCCTGCAGCCCACTCAGCACCTGGAATTCATCGGAGCAGACATCCCTCCCCCCCCCCCCAGGGGAGAGCATTCCTGCCCACCCAATGGGTGGATGCCATCATTGTCATAGGCCTGGCAGTGGTATCCCATGATGCCATCTCAGCCAGGACATTCCTATGGCTCTTGGGACACATGGCAGCGACCACACTGGTCATCCCCCTCAGCAAGCTGTACATGCATACCCTTCAATGGCACCTCTGCCGCAACTGGATTCAGCATTCTCAGCCCCTGTTGTGCAGGGTCAGCATAAACCCCAAGGCTAGGATGGGGCTGTCCTGGTGGATGTGCCGGAATCACCTGATCAAGGGAAGACTTGCAGCAACCTCAACACAACCTAGCCTTCATGATGGATGCTTCCATGACTGGCTGGGGTGCCCACTTACTCCACCTCCGCAACCAGGTGGCCTGGACCGAGGAGAGAATCCTGCACATCAACCTCCTCGAGCCCCATGCCATCAGATGGCCCTTGAGGCCTTCTCATCCTGGTTCGCCAATAAGGTCGTGCTGATACTGACAACTAAGTTGCAATGTTCTACATTAACAATCAAGGAGACATGGACTCACTCCCCTTATGCAGGGAGGCAGTGCCAGTGAAGGACATCTGCAGAGCAGTCACATGGGCTTCCGCCAGCACCTTCCAGTGCCCTATCTACTGGGGGAACATAGCCAACTAGCAGACAGACTCAGCCACCAACCTCAGCCCCACAAGTGGTCCCTCAAAGCCAAGATTGCATGCTTACTCTTTTGACAATGGGGACTCCCTCAAATTGGCCTCTTTGCAGATGAGACCAACACCAAATGCACCCTCTTCTGCCCCAAGTGGCCCTCGATGTGCAGCCTTGCATCTGATGCGTTCAGCCTTCATTGGGGCAAGCACCTCCTCTATCCCCACTCATCTCCAGGACCATTCAAAAGATCATCAGCGACCAGACCTCAATCATTTTGCTTGCTTCCCACTGGCCGAGACAAATGTGGTTCCCATACCTCCTACACCTCTCAGTCTGCCTGCCGCTTCCCCTGCCTCAGATGCTAGACTTCACCCAGGACAGGGGCAGCATGCTTCACTCCAACCTAGCCACACTTGCACCGACTGGAGACTAAAAGGATGAAGCTGTTCTCCCTCCATCTCACCACGGAGGGCCAGCATGTTCTCCTTGCCACCTGGCGAGACTCCATCTGGAAATCCTATCACCTGAAATGGAAACGCTTCGATGCTTGGTGTACATCTTTGGGCCAGGACCCCTTCTCCTGCCCCATCCCAATGATCCTCCACTACCTCACCACACTCACCAGCATGGGGATGAAGACTCCCTCCATCCAAATATACCTCATAGCCATTGCAGTTTTCCACAGCCAGCTTGACAACCAACCCATCTCTTCTCACCCTCTGGTTTCCATATTCATGAAGGGCCTCACCAACCTGTGATCCTTGATTCAACAGTTGGTGCTGCCCTGGGACCTCAACCTCATCCTGCAACAACTCACTGAAGACTCCTTTGAAACCATGGGGGACCCCCCCTCAGATACATGATGTGGAAGACCCTCTTTCTCATTGCCATTACATTTACCAGGCAGATCATTGAGTTACAGGCACTGGCTGCTCACCCGCCATACACCCATATCTACCTGGACTGTGTGATACTCAACATGCACCCAAAGATTCTTCTGAAAATGACATCCTCATTCCACATGAATCAGCCCATCATGCTACCCACCTTCTACCTGCATCTGCACTCCACATCAGAGCAATGCTGCCTACACACCCTCGATTGCGTCCCTGCCCTGCAGATCTACCTTGAGAGGACTGCCCCCCGATGGTATGGAATACAGCGGTTCATGTCCTTCGACCCCAACAAACTGGGACAGCCAGTAACAAAAAAGGATGCTATCGCAGTGGATCTCCACCTACATCACCTTCTGTTACATGAAAGCAGGCATGCCACCACCTGGGGCTGTCCATGCCACCGCAGCCATTCTGGCAAACCTCAAGGCAGTGCCAGTGAAGGACATCTGCAGAGCAGTCACATGGGCCTCTGCCAGCCAGAAGCACTACTGCCTGGATTCCCTCACTCACACCGACAGTGCCTTCTGACTGTCCATCCTCAGCACAGTCAACACGACACAGGCTGGGGACCAGGACACAGACGGCCCCTAGTCCTTGCGCCCAGTGGAGAAAAATAACACTCCCCACCCTAACCCAGGGTATGTGCCGCAACTCAGACTCTAGCCAGACTGCAAACTGGGACTGACCCACTAAAAGGGCCTTTTTGTTACTACTCATTGGTACAGAGAAGAGCCACCAAAATGGTAAAGGGGATGGAAGGATACCTCTATGAAGAGAGGCTAAAAAGGTTAGGGCTCTTCAACCTGGAAAAGAGACGGCTGAGGGGAGATATGATAGAGGTCTATAAGTGAATGGAGTGGAACGGGTAGTAGATTGATTGATTGATTGTCTACATCATCAGAATATAAAAAGACTAGGGGACATGCAATGAAGCTACAGCATAAACTATTTAAGACTAATAAGAGAAAATATTTTTTCACTCAACGTGTAGTCAAACTCTGAATTTGTTACTGGAGGATGTAGTAAAAGCTGTTAGTGTAGCTGGGTTTAAAAAAGGTTTGGACAAGTTCCTGGAGGAAAGTTCCATAAACCATTATTGAAAGGGACCCAGGATATCATTGCTTGACCCAATACAAGCATTGTGGAACCTGTGTCTTTTGGGGAAACTGCTAGGTACTTATGACCTAGATTGGCCACTGTTGAAAACAGGATACTGGGCTTGATGAACCTTGGTCTGACCCAGTATGGCATATCTTATGTTCTTATGAGCTTTTCAATTGCTGTGCAACCTACAAGCTTAAATTCAAGTTCTAGTGGTGTCTTCAAATTCAAGTTTTTTGCCGTGCCAATAAAATGCATAAACTGGCCTCCGCTCTCTCACTTCATCCTACCACAGCACCACCTGGCTGAACAGCTGCAGCTATGGAGTCACCAGGTGTGGCTGACGAATCCTGTAATGAGGGTTCTCCGTGGACAGCAGGATAAGTCAGCCACACATTCCTGTTCACCTCCCCAAGGATGAAGGGGGCAACATACGATACAGAACGCCACCTTCCTACCTGCGGATCTCTTGCTGGGAACGGACTGGCCCAGGTAGGGTGAACAGTGGGTAGGGCTTCACTGGCACTTCCGTCCAGACGGTGCCATCAGATGACACACCAGGTGTGGCTGACTAATCCTGCTGTTCAAGGAGAACCCCCATTACAGGTAAGTAACCTCACTTTTCTTTGACACAATGCAAGTATTAAGATAAGTACTAGCAGTAAACCTGATAGAACCCCGAGTTCATTCCTGTTATAGTGTGCACAGAACAAAGGCATTTGGAGACATTACTCCCTGAAAGATCAACGCAGCTCTATATTATATACTTAGGAGCCAGAGTTGTCTGGGGTGGGGTGGGCACATGCATACCACTGAGAAGTGCACCAATCTGACTCCTGTGTGCAGAGGATCAAGGGAAACTCCTGCACTAACCTCCTGTGTCTGTGTTGGCTCATCTACAACTCAGCCCATGCTGATTGCCATGCATAAACTGAAGCAGTGACAGCGTGGTGCTAAAAGGATGGGCAACGTGAGTGCTGGGGTCAGATGGGGGAAGACCTAGAAAGACTTTTTACCTCCACAAAATGTTTACAGCTTTTTCGGGTAAGTTCAAAAAAGCCTGAATCAGCGCAGACCTACCATCTTCTGAAAGCCTAATACCTTTCTTCTTAGTGCAATACAATTGCAAAATATACTCTGCATCGGTAATCATTTCTGCAGCAATACAAAATAGATGATTACCTAAAATTCATGAATTAGTACTTACAGAAACAGGATTCTGGGCTTGATGAACTTTTGCTCTGACCCAGTATGGCAGTTCTTATATTCTTATGCTTCCATACAAGGGGGTGGAGACTTATCAAAAGCTCGTGTTTCAGTTTCATTTTTGGGGTTTATGCCTTTTTCTTTAATAAAAGTTTTCCCTTGAAAGTTGCGAGGTATGATGTGTTGATTTAAATCAGAGGTTCCCTACCTTTTTGGTTGTGTGAACCCTTTATAAACATCCAAAACATTCAGAGATTCCCAGTTCATCCCTACAACTCTTTCCAGCTCCTCTCTTCTCAGTATCAAGCTGTCTCCTCTAACCCTCTTTATCTCCCTTCAGTCTTCACCAACCTAATGCAGAGTAAGTGCAAAAGCCAAGCATAGCTGTTGGGAGCCTGCCCAGCATGTCCCCTGCACTTACTGCAAAGAAAAACCCCTTAAGGTCATTCGCACAGGGTACACTTGATACCACCTACTGGGGTAACGCTAAGTGCACCCATGTTAACTGCGGCACTGACAGCATGCGGTAAGTATCGTTAGCAATCTGCAATTTGCCGTCTATGCCCACTCTCTCCCATGACCTGCCCCTTCCCAGCCCGTCGCACGATGAGCAGTTCACGCGTTAACTTGTGTCAGTGAGGTAAAGTTACTGCAGTCTCACGCTAACGGTCACCATGCACTAAAACCTATGCTAACCGCTTAGTGTGCTTTGGTAAAAGAGCCCCACGTCTCTTTTTCAGCACCTTTTGTAACGGCTGAAGATCCGTTTTGAGGATGGATGGTCAAAACTGAATTCTGTTCTCCAAATGTGGTTTGATATATGTTTTATGGAGCAGACTGACATGTTTGTTGATTGTTCCGACATCACCTCTTACTTCCTCTTCCCTCCCCTTCCCCCCCACCCCCACTACTTCAACTAGATGTGAAGTTTACAGTCCTACCTTTAGGCTGATATATGGAAGGGGGGAGGTTGCTGAGGCATCTGTGTGAATGACTAAATTGATTATGTCCCCAGAAGGGATCAAAGAGCTGGTCAGCATTCTCTTCAAGTACCTTCTATTTGAGAAATGAGAAAGGTAACCAGAGAATGGTCTTGTAGTGCGGTGGCTCTGGTCCTGTGACTTTCAGAGTGAATTGAGTTACTGGTGTTCAGAAGAAAGCTAAAGTCCTGGTTGTGTCTGGTGGAGGAAAGGTTCAAATGGCTTGCTGGGATACCTAAGCCTTGATGTGGAGCTACAGGCTGCTGTTTCTTGTTATTTGATTTTATCATTTGTTTTTATTTTATTGGTTGTTGATTTTATTATTTTTATTTTGTATTATTTTCATGCTGTTGTTGCTAACTTTTGCTAGTTCATGTGTTTTTCGTAAACCACCCTGGGCAACTTGATTAAAGCAAGGACAGTGTGAAAGAAATGTCTGGTTGTTTCGATCTACACTGCTCTAGCTCAGGGTCTCTCAGCTGTCCATTATATGACTGCCTGCAGAACGTTTTCCCCTATCCAAGTCACCTAACTTCATCATCTCCCCTCTTGATCCCCTATATGTTAATGAGACTGTTTTGCTAATTAATTTGCGTTTTGTTTGTTATGATGCTTCAGTTTATCCCAGGTCATTTGCTAATCTAGTTATCAAAGAGAAATAAATGGTCACCCTAAACACAGCCTTCTTCCGCTCCTTAACACAGACAAACATACCAAGGTTGAAGGGACTGGAATGTATTTGGAACAGATCAATGAACTGGCCCACCTCCCAGAGAAAATGCTGGGTGTTCTGTCCTTGCGCTCTGTGCATTTCCCTTTGCTTCACCTCTTTCCAGAGGCCTCCAGAAAAAGTCTCTTGGTGTTCCAGGACTACTGATGGTGGTTGATCGTGGCTTCCCCACCTTTGCTGCTGATAAAACACACACACACACACACAAATCTGATGCTCTCTGTTAGTAAGCGGAGCTTGCTCTTCACATCAGAATTCTGTTCCTGGTGGCACGGCATATGAAGTGGGCTAGTTTCAGACAAGACTCAGAGGAATGGGCTTGAAATGAATCAGAGTTTCCCTCTAGGTTATAGCTTGACTCTTCTCGCTCTCGCGCACTCTGGATGTGCTCACGGAGGCGCTTTCTTCTCCCCTTTCTCTTTCATGGCTATAATTAATCTCTGCGCAGCATCATCCACAACATTCTGTAGAGACTCAAATATCTTCTTCTCCTCCAGCAAGTCCAAGAAGTCACAGAAACGATCAGGTAAGCCCGACGATAAACCTTGTCCTATAGAAGATGGCAGATTTGATTTTTCTGATGTGAGCTGTCCTGCTAGTTCTGTTTCAAGCATCTGTAACAAAATACATCTGAGTGAGCAAAGCAGTGCTAAGAAAGACAGACATCTCACTGTCTCCTGCAAAGACATACGGCAATGCGTTCAACAGTGACATTGGCCATAGAATGCTCACCGTGGCCTTTGACACACTACTGCCAGTTAATTCCATCCTGTTGCTGAAGGGATTTCCTATAATGGGGGTGGACAGTCCAGAGAAAGGCAGAAAGACCCTGTTCACAAGAGTACAAAGTCTTGCTCCTCATTTCTATAGTCTGCAGTGATCCCCGTACCAAAGTTTCCTACTATTTGTTGAAATAATGGTCAGCAAACAAGTTGGAGATTATCACTTTTTATTGGACTAGATAATATTATGTTTGTGACTGGTCTTTGAGGGTCAGGTCAGCAAGGAGACAGTGCCCTTAGACCGGGGTATAAATTGAACTGTGTAACAGTGTTGGCTAGGCAGGACTATTTCTTGAACTCTCAATTTCTTTCCCCAGTCAGATGATTGTTGCCCTCTTTCTCAATAAGACTGTGGTATAGCTATAGCCAAATGATACCTATAACAGCTGTTTAACAGTCAACGAGACATCTTGCTAATTTCCCAGAGCATCACTTTATAAAAGAATAATCTTCCTCCAATGTCTTGTTGACCCAATGCAGCTCTAGGCATGTTATACTCATAACCATGGTTGCCAAATTAATCTTTTTTTTTTTCCAGAAGAGATTAGACAGTCTTTTTATACCCCACTGCATTTATAGACTTCCAGTTTGGTGTGTCTTAATGAAATTAATGGGAATATCTGAACTACAACTCTTTGCATGCAATGGGGCAAAACCAAAATAGGATCAAAGTTTCTTGGGAAAAAAAAACGGATTCATGATAAATTATACAGTGAATCTGATAGAAACAAGGCTGTATCAAAACCAGCCTTTTAATTCTGTATTCATTCATGGAACCAGAGATAATAGGCTAATCTTATTTTAAAATAATGGACTATAGTAGAACAACATAAGATTATAGATTTCTGAAAACATTTCATATTGCTGGGTCAGCGCTGTCTTTTCATTGATTTCCTCTTTTTTTGTTATTTTCACATGGTACCTTAATTCTTCCAGTCAAACATGAAATAAAAACCATTCAGAACTTTGTTGTATTCCAGAATCAGATTCCAGAGGCCTATTTAATATGTTGTAAACTGAAGGGAACATTTCCATCTTCAAACTAATTGGGAAAATCTTTTATAGATAAATGAGGTAGTAAATGCAAGGTTGACAGAATCATATTTCTTCTCATGTGGGCCTTTGGTCTGTTCGTAACATTGAAATAAACTCTTGCGTATGTGCAGTAAAGGGAAGCAGGACTCTGTTTGAGTGCATAAGAAAGACCACTACAGTCACTCAACATCAGAGGTTTTGCTGGTTACTTTCCTCGGAGTTTGGGTGGGGAGAACAAAATCAAGGGCTCAGACTGTGCAGAATGTAGCTGCAAGAAATGAATGATCTCTGTCCATCACTACAGTCTGAGTGATGTCATTGGCTGTTATCACTGACATAAAAACAGTCAACATTTAGTAAGGTGAAATTAGACTTACCTGCTAATTGTTGTTCCTTAAGGAACTACAGTCCAGTCCCGGAATCTCTGGGATATAGGTTCCTCCAGCAGCTTGGAGACTGAACAATGACATTCTTTGATGTCACCAGTATAAATACCCAAGGGACTGCCTCCTTGCTCCAGTTTACCTATTGACAAAGCAGACTCACCAGAGCAACAATTAAGTAGCCAACATAGCTATCAAACTTTAACGAACTATAATAAACATTAACATACTTCAACTATAAATTAAGACACATAATGTGCCCTTAAAGTAATACTATCAATTTTCCTATTATAGTCTGCCCTCCGTCTTTATAGAAGAATAATACTCTATAAAGATCCCCAAAGTATCACCCTCCCTATATAAGCCATAAGGCTTATCATGACCATACTATATCTCTATACTTCAGGCCTGTAGTTTAACTAAATGCAGGGAGGGATGCAGGACTGGACTGGAGTTCCTTAAGGAACAACAATTAGCAAGTAAGTCTAATTTCACTTTCCTTATTGTCTCTCCAGTCCAGTCCAGTCCCGGAATCTCTGGGATATAACATAGCAGTAAAAACCTTTAACGGGTGGGTCCTGCTAGGCCATCCTGAAGCACTGCCAAACCAAAACAGGAATCTCTTTCTGCCTCTATATCTAATCTATAATGTTTAACAAAGGAACTTAATGACGACCAAGTAGCCGCTTTACAGATGTCCACAGGCGGCACCAAACTATACTCAGCCCAGGACGCAGTTTGTGCCCTCGTTGAATGCACCTTAAGCCCATCAGGAATTGTTCTACCCTTTAACAAATACGCTGAAGCTATAGCTTCCTTGAGCCATCTAGCAATAGAAGCCTTAGAAGCTGCCTGACCTCTCTTTGCACCTCCAAAGAGAACAAACAATCTATCTGTTTTACGGAACTCCTGTGTTCGATTTAAATACATTTTTAACGCCCTACGAACATCCAACAAATGCAACGTCTTGAATTGATTCTCCTTTGTATCTTTTTCAAATACTGGTAATGAAACTTCCTGATTGATATGAAAAGCCGACACCACCTTGAGTAGAAATGAAGGCACTGGCCTTAAGACCACCTTTTTCTTGAAAAATAATAGAAAATGTTTTCTACAAGACAATGCTTGCAATTCCGAAATTCTTCGGGCCGGACGAAATAGCTACAAGAAAAACTACTTTGAGCGAAAGATCCTTTAATGACGCTCGAGACAACGGCTCAAACGGTTCGCGCACTAAAGCCTCTAAATCCAAATGGAGACTCCAAGACGGAACGCGTGGTCTACACGGTGGCCTCAATAATGAAACCGCTCTCAAAAAAAACGCTTCACATCCCGATGTGCACCCAGCACCTCACCTTTTATTCTCCCTCTATAACAAGAAAGGCCTGCCAACTGCACTTTCAATGACGCCGGTGCTAAACCTTTCTCAAATCCTTCCTGCAAAAAAGATAGAATTTGAGAAACTTTAAATGCTTCAAAACACTTGTCTTCACACCACGCCTCAAATATCCTCCATGTACGAATATAAGCCAAAGAGGTAGATCTCTTCTTGCTTTCAACAAAGTGGAAATTACCGCCGAAGAGTATCCCCTGGCCTTTAACCTCGCCCTTTCAAGAGCCAAGCCGTAAGAGAGAATCAATCCACCTGAGGCATGCGTAATGGACCCTGACTCAACAGATCTTCTCTTATCGGTAAGAGCCAAGGCCGGTCTACCAACAATCTTATGAGATCCGCGTACCATAGATGTCTTGGCCAATCTGGAGCTATCAACATTACTAGCCTCTTGTGCCGTACTACTCTTTGTAGAACATGCCCTATCAATACCCATGGAGGGAAGACGTATAGAAGCTGTTGCTCCGGCCAACTTTGAATGAGTGCGTCCAGACCTTCCGACATTCTTTCTCACCTTTGACTGTAAAACCGATTGACTTTCACTGACTTGAAGGTTGCCATGAGATCCATTACTGGAACTCCCCAATGATTTATTATCAATTGAAACACCTGGGGATGGAGAATCCACTCTTCTGGATCACTTTCACCCGAATCAAAAAAATCGGCTTCCACATTGTCTACCCCTGCTACATGACTTGCAGACAAAGCTTTCAAATTCCTCTCAGGCCCACACGAACAACTGCTCAGCTTCGGCCTCCAGAGCAACACTGCTTGTGCCTGCTTGACAGCTGATGTAAGCTATTGCGGTTGCGTTGTCTGACAGAACGCGAACAGCCTTCTCCTGAAGATAACATTGAAACGCTTGTAGAGCTAAGGTTACCGCCCTCAACTCCAATCTGTTTATTGACCAAACTTTCTCCTGTTTGGTCCATTGACCCTGAATGAATCTTCCTTCGGAGTGAGCTCCCCAGCCCATCAGACTGGCATCCGTCGTAAGAGGAATCCAAACAGACGAGTCTAGCTGCATTCCCACCTCTAGAATACCTGGTTTTATCAACCAATGTAGAGCCTGCTGCGTCTCCGGAAGGCAGGGTAACCTCCTTGAGAGAGGATCCCTCTGATGCGACCACCTCCTTAGTAACGCTTTCTGTAATGGTCGCAATATGAGCTCTCGCCCATGGAACCAAGTCTAAGGTTGCTGCCATGGTTCCGAGCAACTGTAAATAATGCCATGCAGTGGGATTTTCTCTGGTCAAGAAACTTCGCACCAGATGTCTCAACGCCAGGGTTCTCGACTGAGGAAGAAATAATCTTCCTATCTTTGTATCGATGCAAGCACCCAGGTGTTCTAAATTCTGTGACAGAATTAACTTGCTCTTTGCCATATTGACAACCCAAACCAGACTTTGTAAAAATTCCACTACTCTGGCTGTTGCCAACTTGCTTTCCTTTTCGGCCTTTGCCCGAATCAACCAATTGTCTAAGTATGGGTGTGCTAGAATTCCTTCTTTTCTCAATGCTGCCGCAACGACCACCATTACCTTGGTAAACGTTCACAGAGCCGTTGCCAAACCGAACGGCAACACTTGAAACTGGAAAGGACCCATTGGGACTGCAAACCTCAAAACTTTCTGATGCTCCTGACGAATGGGAATGTGTACATACGCCTCTGTCAAATCCATAGACGTAAGAAACTCCCCTTTTCTTACTGCCATTATTACAGACCTCAGTGTTTCCATACGAAAATGAGTTACCCGAAGGTAACGATTTACCTTTCAAAGATCCAAAATTGGTCGAAAAGACCCTTCTTTCTTTAGAACCACAAAATAGATGGAGTATCGACCGGAGCCGCGTTGGCTTGGCGGTACCGGAACAACAACTTTGAGATTCAAAAGTTTTTGCAAGGTCTCGCGCACCGCTGCACTCTTGATGCGTGCCTTGCAAGTAGATTGAATGAACAAATCGATGACCAGGCGTTGAAGCTCCAGAGCATAACCTTCTCAAATGATTTCCAACACCCACCGATCGGATGCAATTTGAACCTAGGCTGAATAAAGGTCCCGTAGCCGACCTCCTACAGGAATAAAATCCACCTGGGTCTTCCTCATATCATTGTGATTTTCTAGAGTTTGAAGAGGAAGAGGGGGTTGCAAATCCTCTGTTTGCACCTCGAAAACCTCGAAACCCCTGACTCCTGAAAAATTGACGGCCTCTTTGAAATTGACCGAAACGTGCGGAACGAAAACCTCTGTACAGGCCCCTATACGCCTGAATTGGGGCCCTAGTTATGCCTGTCCTCTGGCAGCCTGCCACCTCTAGAATCTCCCAAGTCCTTTACTAATTTATCTAAGTCCTCCCCAAAAAGGAGCTTACCCCTGAAACATAGAAACATGATGATAGAAAAAGACCACATGGCCTATCTAGTCTGTCCTTCCATAACAACAACTACAACAGTCCACTTTTTACCTTTAGAGATCCTCTGTGTTGGTCCCATGCTTTTTTTAAATTCAGTTACTGTCCTCATCTCTACCACCTCCACTGGGAGACTATTCCATGGATCCACTACTCTTTCCGTAAAGAAATATTTCCGCATATCACTCCTGAATCTATCTCCCTTCACCCTCATCCCATGTCCCCTCGTAGCAGAACTTGCTTTTAATTGAAAGAGGCTCTCTCCCTGAACATTTATGCCACGGAGGTATTTAAACATCTCAATCATATCACCTCTATCCCGCCTTTCCTCTAAGATGTACATATTAAGATCCTTAAGTCTGTCCTCATATGCTTTATAATGAAGCCCACTAATGATTTTAGTAGCCACCCTCTGCACCGACTCCATCCTGTTCACATCCTTTTGAAGGTGCGGTCTCCAGAATTGCACACAATACTCCAAATGAGGTCGCACCCAAGACTTATACAGAGGCATTATCACCTCCTTTTTTCTGCTAGCCATTCCTCTCCGTATGCACCCAAGCATCCTTCTAGCTTTTTCCGTCGCCTTTTCTACTACCTGTTTAGCTACTTTAAGATCATCAGTCACAACCACGCCTAGGTCCCGCTCTTCTTTAGTGGACAAAAGTACTTCACCTCCTATACTGTATTGCTCCCTTGGATTGCTGCAGCCCAAATGCATGACCTTACATTTTTTAACATTAAATCCCAGCTGCCAAATTCTAGACCATTCTTCAAGCTTAGCTAGATCCCTCCTCATGTTATCTACACCTTCCTGGGTGTCTACTCTATTGCAGATTTTGGTATCATCCGCAAAGAGGCAAACCTTACCCGACAGCCCTTCCGCTATATCACTAACAAAGATGTTAAAAAGAATTGGACCAAGGACAGATCCCTGGGGCACACCACTGGTAACATCCTTCTCCTCAGAGTGAGCTCCATTTACTTGTACTCTTTGTCGCCTCCCACCCAACCAATTTCTAACCCAAGCAGTAACTTTAGGGTCTATCCCTAGGGTGCTCAGTTTGTTTATAAGTCGCCTGTGAGGAACAGTGTCAAAGGCTTTACTGAAATCTAAATACACCACATCTAGAGCTCTCCCTCGGTCCAACTCCCTGGTCACCCAGTCAAAGAAATCAATCAGATTTGTCTGACAAGACCTGCCTCTGGTGAATCCATGCTGCCTTGGATCCTGTAATCCGCTGAACTCCAGAAACCTCACTATTTTCTCTTTCAGCAGCGTTTCCAATAATTTACTCACCACCAAAGTTAAACTAACCGGCCTGTAGTTTTCAACCACATCCTTACTTCCGCTTTTGTGTAAAGGCACCACATGAGCCTCTCTCCAGTCCTTTGGCACCACTCCCGACTCCAACGAGGCATTGAAAAGGTCAGTCAGTGGAGTTGCTAGAACGTCCCCAAGTTCCCTCAGTATTCTAGAGTGTATCCCATCCGGTCCCATCGCTTTGTCTACTTTAAGTTGAGCTAGTTTCTCACGAACACAGTCTTCTGAAACTTGTTCAAGATGTCCCTCGCTTCTGGAAGGAAGCTTAGAGAGTCTTGCTTTAGAAGAAGCATCTGCAGCCCAGTTACGCAATCATAAATATCTTCTAGCTGCCACAACAGAGACCATACTCTTTGATAAACCTCTAATAAGGTCATAATGAATGTCAGCTAAATAAGCCGCTCCAGTCTCTAATCTAGATGCTTCTGTCGCAGAGTCTTCCACATTTTCTCCATGTACCCGCTGAGACCAACGAAGACATGCTCTGGCTACCCATGCTCCACAAATCGAAGCCTGACTAGATAGAGCATTAACATCAAACACTTGTTTTAATAAAGTATCTAACTTCCTATCATGGCTATCCTTAAGAGCGGCACCACCTTCCACCGGAATTGTAGTCTTTTTAGTAACTGCTGATACCACCGCCGCATCCACGTTCGGAGATTTAAACAACACCCGATCCTGATCCAGTAGAGGATATAAACGGGCCATGACCCTGTAACCCCAGCTTCAGGCCTATCCCACTCTTGTTGAATCATCTCCTTTACCACTCTGTGAACGGGAAAAGCCCTTTGCGTCTTCCTAAATGCCTGCAACAAATGATCCTCCAAAGCAGAGTCCTCCTCTGGTCCTGACATTGGCATATTAAGTGCTTTAAGAGTTTCCATAATCAATGCAGGTAACTCTTCTCGAAGAAAAACACAAACTACTCTGGACTGATCCTCCTGATCCGTAAGTTCTCCCTCTTCTTCTAATTCATCCTCAACATCCAAATCTGGATCCAAAGGATCCGAGTGAATCTCATCAGAGGTTATAGAATGCTCCTGTAGATCCTTTCCTGTTTTAACCTTTTTTAACAGGAATAGAACCTTCAACAATCTCTAAAGGAATAGCCGACCGCTTCTTCCCAAGTTCAGCTACCACAGAGGGAAGGGAGCTTTTTTTGACCATTTCCAAAGGTCTGCTGAAGCAGAGACAAAAGCTCCTGTGAAAACAATGATGCCAAACCAGATGAAAAAATGGAAGGCTCTTGCGGCACATCTGGAACAGAAGGCGGCCCTGCAACAGGCTCTGGGAAGAGCTGGGGAGGAGAATTAGCGTCCCCTAAAGATAAGGAAGCAAGTCTAGCCCCCTCAGCACTAGATTCCAAACGCTGCTGCACATCTTCAGTTTCCTGAACACAGGATTTACAGACCCCCAAGTCAGATAATGTTCCTCTTCTAGAGCCACAAACCAAACACTGTGGCTTAGAAGGCATTACTCTAATCTAGTTTCAAAAGACACTACTGTGAATAAATTCAATTATTAGAATGCTGTCTCTTTTCTCTTTTATTTTTTTTAAATAACAGAGTCAGTAAAAAGCTTAAAGTGAAATTAACTAAAAGCAAATTTTAAAAAGTCTATATCTTTTAAAAACAAAAGTTTCCCTCAGAAAGAAACCTAAGAAGAATGAAAAACTCACTGTTCACCGTTTTCACACTCAACTACTGTTTGGCACTTCGTCGTGCATGCGCTAAAAACAGCGCGGCCTGCAGCAACTGCCACCAGCGAATAACTTCGCAGCAGGAAACAAACAGTGCGGCCTGCAGGAAACCAGCTCTTTGAAACTTATCTCCAATCAACCGGCTCCCCGATGCTAAGCTTTTTTCCAGCGTCGGAGGAGAAACCGGATGCGCCGCATAGCCAGGAAGTAAAGAATTGAAAAACTCCAGCAGCTCAACAAAAAGGACACAGCTCACAGGAAACAGTGCCTCCCAGAAAAAAAGAACTTACCCGGCAACAACAAAGAGCTGTCCTTACTCTGCCAATAAGTACTCCTCACCTATGGTAAGTAGGTTCGGGAGACTTGTTAATTAATAAATTGAGCCAGAACACAAACGCAGCTTTAAAAACCGGCAGAGAAGAAAATTTAAAGGAGAGAGGGGGGAGACACATCTGAGGCTTTAACGCCACAATAACTGTACTACTTAACAAAAATAAATTCACAGAATTCCAAAAATAAATTCAAAAAATGCTTAATTGTCCCTCCAGTGAGCCCAGAATCTCTAGGCTCATCAACTTCCAGCTGCTTGGAGACTGAACAAACTGGAGCAAGGAGGCGGTCCCTTCTGTATTTATGCTGGTGACATCAAAGAATGCCATTGTTCAGTCTCCAAGCTGCTGGAGGAACCTATATCCCCAGAGATTCCGGGACTGGACTGGAGAGACGATAAATTAACATTCCTTATCGAGACCTGGATGTCACATATGCAGTAGCTATGAACTACATGGCTTTTGACTACTAATAAAAATGACACTGCTTCATAATGATAAGGTAATACTCTGTTAACAACCTGGAGAATGTTTCCAATTGTAGTACCTGAGGTATTCATAGGAAAATAATCTACTGTGTGTTATATGGGGGAGATGTGATATTTCTCTTTCTATAAACTGAGTAACCCAATACAGATAAAAGGAGTGAAGTTGTTGTGTTTTTTCACTTGAATGCTTAAAAATCAAAGTTAAGAAACAACCAAAAAAATCAAAGTGATACATTTTCATTGGCATAACTTAGTATACTTCTTTGCTCTTTAGATGCAAATAGAACGAGCAGTCCGAGATGAAGAATATCACAGAACACATCACAATGGGTTTTGAAGGGCAAGACTTCAAAATTCAGAACCCAGACATCTGCAAGCCATACAAAACACTGCTATTTGCACAATGACCTATGCAAAATGCAAGGACCGGGTCACTCTTCTTCTACAAAAATATCATTGGCTGTGTTTTTTTTTTCGTATACAATTTAAGCTCTTTTATATTTGCCCACAAAGCTTTGTACGCTGGTTTACCATCCTGTCTTCACACCCTGACCTGCACTCTGCATTCCCTTCATGATAACTGGTTGGACATCCCTCCACCTTCAAATGTCCGATTGGAATCTTTTTCCAAGTACCTAAGCTTTGGAATTCATTCTCTCTCCCACTGATGGCGACCTCATATTCAAAATTTAAATCCCAATTGAAAAAAGCACACCTTTTTCATCAGGCATACAAACTGAATCATTAATTCCATAATAGTTTGCTAGTTGGGGACAGTTCAGGCTGGAGAGAGGGATATGTTTTCTACCTCTTCCTCTGTTCTGTTTAATAATTGGAGTTCCTGCTTCCTATGTTATACTTTTTATTGTAAACCACTTTGGTTTTTGAAAGGCGGTGTATTGAAACACCAATAAACATCAACATACACAAGAAGGGTAAAGTGCTGATGGTAGAACCACTGAAGCACTGGTCTTCTCCTAACAAAATGTTGCCTTCCTATTCTCTGTATTTCTGTCAGTTTATTCTTGTCTTTAACTTCTGGCCATGAGGGAATGCATTTTGCACCAGATCATTGCATCAGTGGTTTTATCATCAGCATATGGGGGAAGGGGTACATTTTATAGCAGGCTGCCTAACTTATGTAACTGAAGTGCTCGCACCTGCAAATTTAATCTAGTTATTTTATGCACGTATATGCATATTTCCTAAAATCCATGCATAAGTGCAAATCCTGCTCATACGCAGCCTGCAGGATAATTTTAGAATACTATAAGATGTGAGGCTGTCCTATAAGGCACAGACGTCCTGCTGTGTCGTTACAAAGCTGCCTATGAAAGCTGCACAATCACGGCTAAAATGCAGCTGTGTGTATCTGTATGTCCTTGGTCTGATTCTTTTAACATCTCTGTTAGTGATATTACGGAAGGGCTGTCGGGTAAGATTCACCTCTTTGTGGATGACACCAACATCTGCAATAGAGTAGACACCCAAGAAGGAATAGATAACAAGAGGAGGGATCTAGCTAAGATTGAAAAATGGTCAAGAATTTGGCAGCTGAGATTTAATGCTAAAAAATGCAGGGTCATGCATTTGGGCTTCAAAATTCCAACGGAGTGGTGCAGTATAGGGGGTGAGGTACTTCTGCCCACAAAAGAAGAGCGGGACCTGGGCATGATTGTTTCTGATGAGCTTAAAGTTGCTGAACAGGTAGAAAAGGCAACAGTGAAAGCCAGAAGGATGCTTGGATGCATAGGGAGAGGAATGGCCAGCAGAAAAAAAGGAGGCGATAGTGCCTCTATATAAGTCTCTCATTTGGACTATAGTGTGCATTTCTGGAGACCGCACCTTCAAAAGGATATAAACAAGGGGGAGTCGGTGCAGAGGGTGGCTACTAAAATGGTTAGTGGTCTTCATTATAAAGCATATGAGGACAGACTGAAGGATCTTAATATGTATACATCAGAGGAAAGGTGGGATAGAGGAGATATGATTGAGATGTTTAAATACCTCCATGGCATAAATGCACAAAAGGACTGTCTCTTTCGATTGAAAGCAAGCTCTGCTATGGGTGGACATAGGATGAGGGTGAAAGGGGATAGACTCAAGAGTAATATGCAGAAATATTTATTTATAGGAAGAGTGGTAGATGCATGGAATAGTCTCCCAGTGGAGGTAGTAAAGATAAGGACAGTATCTGAATTCATGGGACAAACACAGAAGATCTCTAAAGGAATAAAAGAGATTATAGTAGTTGATATGGAAGGGCAGACTAGATGGGCTACTAGATATGGTCTTGTTTTCTCTGTTTCTTTGTATGCAGCTGTGTACATGCCTAAGGGCTTATTTTATAATTGTGCACATACCTTATGACTCCATACATGCTCTGCCCAAACTACATGTCTGCCCATGCCCATATGCAGACTGGGTAAAATTACACGCGGTCTTACAGTCCCTATGCATACTTGTCTGTGGTATTAGTAAAAGTCCTTTAACATGTTTGGCAAGAATGATCCTTTATAAAACTACCACCCCTGCTCTCATGCTCTCCCCAGGGTACATGAACAAACATTTAGGTGCCTAGACCCTAGGAAATTGCTGTGCAAATGCTGTTTTATTATTATTATTAATAAGCATTTATATAGTGCTACCAAGCATATGCTGTGCTGTACAGACTCGCAAGTAGGATAGTCCCTGCTCATAGAGCTTACAATGTAGAAGACGAACATACAACACAAAGTAATACAATAGGAATAAGGGCAATAAGGAGCTGAAGCACAAGTGAAGGGGGATCATGATTCAAAGAGGCGAGTCTTGAGCTTGGACTTGAAGAGGGTGAAGGAGGAGATTTGATGAAATGACAGGGGTAGGTTCCAGGCAAAAGGAGCAGCAAGGTTAAAGGAACGAAGTCTGAAGTTTGCAGAAGAAAAAAAGGGGTATAGAGAGAAGGAAGGTAGAAAGGGAATGGAGATCGAGGAGGGGTATAGGGAGAGAGGAGCAGCAGAGGAAAGGCATTTATGTCTTGAGATAAGTAGCTTGAATTGAATGCGGTAGTGTGTCGACAGTGAGCCAGTGAAGGGACTTTAAAAGAGGATAATTTGAGTGTAACCTGGCTGGTGGAGAACTAACTGCGTAGCAGAGTTTTGAATGGATTGAAAGGGGAAAAGATGAGACTGAGGGCGACCAGCAAGGAGGAGGTTGCAATAGTCAAGACAGGAGGTAATTAAGGAGTGAACAAGGATCTTAGTAGTGTAAACAGAGAGGAATGGATGAATGTTGTTGATGTCTAAGAGAAAGAAATGACGGGTCTTAGCAATTTGTTGAATATAGGAGGAGAATGACAGAGAGGAGTCGAAAATGACCCCAAGATTATGAACTGAGGTAACAGAAAGAATAGGAGTGTTATTGACGATGATGAAGAAAGGAGGAAGGATGGATTAGGTGAAAAAAAGCAGAAGCTCAGTTTTGGCCATGTTCAACTTTAAACAGTGCTGATACATCCAAGCAGCGATATCAGATAAACAGGCAGAGATGTGCCTGGAGTGAAGGGGAAAGGTTGGGTGAAGAGATCCGCATAAGTGATACTGAACGTCAAGGGATAGGATAAGGGAACCAAGTGATTGTGTAGGAGAAAAGGAGTGGGCCAAGAACAGACCCTTGGGGAACACCAACTGAAGGAGTGCAAGCAGAGGAAGAAGTACCTTGAGAACAACACTAAAGGAGTGATTAGAAAGATAGGAGGAGAACCAGGACAGGACAGAATCTCTAAAACCAAGAGAAGAGAGTGGTCAACAGTATCAAAGGCAGCAGAAAGGTCAAGAAGAATAAGAATTGAGTAGAGAGGCTTTAGACCTCACCCAGAATACAGTTGCTGGAAACCTTGACAAGGGCCGTTTCAGTGGAATGAAGAAGGCAGAAGCCAGACTGGAGAGGATCAATGAGGGAATATGTTGAGAGAAAATCAGAACAGCAAGAAAGAACAGCACATTCAATGAGTTTGGAGCTAAAGGGGAGAAGGGAGATGGGATGAAAGCTAGAGGGAGCAGTAGGGTCTAGAGACGGAGGCGTGATCAAAGCACTGCTTCTGGGCAGCAGGGGGCGTGGCAGTGGAGAGAGAAAATCCCTCCCTGAATGGAAAATCAAGAACAATACAGGAAACTAAGATATCTGAAGAGAGAACAGTCTGTAAGCAAGACTTGGGCCTTTAAACTCACTACCAGAGATAATGTCACCTGCTTGTCTTTGCTACATCACCTCTCTCCCTGTCACACGATGGTTGTAATGGATTCTGTATTATGTTCTGGAAAAATTATGCTTCTCTGTGACTGGTGCATTCTGTATGGACCCGAGGAAGGGAGTATAACTCCCAAAAACAGGTCAAATGGACCCAATAAAAAGATATTATCTTTGTGGTGGTGTTGTTTGTTGACATTGATGTGCATGCATTAAAATAAATACAAAGGTAGAAAATACCTTTCTGATGTTAGGGTCAAGGTCTTCTTTCAATGGCATCTTCACCTTCTGTGTTGACTCTAACAGTTTACTTACTGCTGTCTCTGCAACACCCTGGAGAGAATCTGTTACGTTTTGTTCTTCTAGAAACTTCATAAATGTTATGAAACGCTCGTCCGCTGCTGTTTTGGGCATCTCAGGGGCAGTAAGCTGATGAAGAAGATATGGAAGCTGAGTGGTAATGATGGAAATGAAGTTGTCTTTCTCTTCCTGTGTCCAGTTCTTAGCACTGGCTTTATTAACAGTTGATAGATCTGAATAGAAATTGGATGAGCTACTTGCATTCTGGGTCCCGCCAGTCTGAGAAGATCTTGGTACATTTTCTGGGGAAAATCCATTGCTATTCTGCAAAAGAGATAAGGAAAAGGGCAGAGTCACACAGAGGCTTCAAGGTGAAGGTAGCAATCATTTCACTTGGCAAGAAACCAAATTTACAATTAAAACATTACTCTCCTCCACAGAGAGGTAAAGATGAACAACATTTTAATGTAAAGTTCCCAGAGAAGGGCCAAACTGCCGGGTAGCTCATGATACACTGATGTACCAATCGGAGAAACATTTCACAAACACTCTATTTGCCATTTAGCTTTGCAAACAGTAAAACTTTGCACATAGATTAATATTAATGATGCAATCATGCAAAGTTATGCAAAGCAGCTTTATGTCAGATATCTGCTACGTGGAACCAATTTTGCTGGGAAAATAACCGCTCAGTAATGTTATTTTTCTTGTGAAAATTTCTGGTGCTGGTTTCTCATAACCCTATTTGCATATACATAAAGTCCCAGTAAAAGAATTGCCACAGCCTGTGTTGTGACCATTTGTTTTCTCACATTGCTGCATCGCCCTCACCATTAGCTTTATGTGCACATTAAACAATCCAGATTACAACTTTGTGGTGGAAAGTGGGATTCTGCTATGACTACTAAGTAGACTTTAAATGCTTCTTTCTGGGTTAGAAATGTTACCGAGGAAGGATTCACCTCAGTTTTGGGACACCGACAGTCAAATGATTGGGATCAGTGTTGGACTGGGCTGGTGTTGGTCATGGGGGTGGGGGCAGGGCAGAAATTCAAGAGGGAGCCCCAGAGCCACCTGCAGGTTATGGCTCCTGCAAGTTTTGAGGCCCTTTGTGGCATGGGGGCTCAGCACAATTGCCCCCCCCCCTCCCCTCCACCGTATGTCCTGCTCGGTCATATATGCATTATTGTTTGGGGAGATTTTAACCTGGCCTCAGTTAGTTACTGATATACAAAGCAAGGTGGAGCACATCAAAGGGGGAAACAGAAAAGGAGGTTCGGGGAGGCGCTACCTCTGGCTGCTTCAGCTGCTGTCCCCTGCCTGCAGGGTCCGGCTTAGCGTGCAGTTCCTCCGGGGTCCACTGGTATTGCTGATGCTGCATGTCCCACTGGTGTTGCTCCAGGGCCCGTCTGTGCAGCGCCGACATGGGCCGGGCTTCTTGCTGCTCGTTCTCGGCCATGATCTAGAAGCCGCGTGGTGCTGAAGGGACAGCGCCTGCCAGCATCACGTTCCCTTCCTCGCGCCGCCTCTGGAATGCAGCTTCCAGTCCCCGCCCCCAGCTACACGCGCACAACCCTCTACCGCCCCCAGGGAGAGCACGCGCGCATCCTCCCGGGGCTCGGAATCGGCGAGAGCATCGCTTCAGCTCTTCCGGCGGCGCTCCAGGGAAGGGACGAGGCGGCGCAGCGGGCACGAGAGTCCGTCCTGCAGCTAGGGCAACTCGCGATCTGCAGGCACGCGCTTACCCTGTGGCCCGCGCGGCGGCGGCGTCGCAGCGCATTGTGACGTCAGAGAGCATGCTGCCCTCGCGCCTTCAATATCACATGAGCAAGTGTTGCAGGGCTTACACAGGAAGGGGTAGACAAGGAGGAGCACTGCACTCGCAGAACAGGAGGGGGAACACAAGAAGCAAGAGCTGTAGATTGGTGAGGACTGCTTTATTGAAAAACACCCCTACGCGTTTCGGCAACGCCTTCCTCAGGGGGCACACAGCTACCATAAAAAACATAATAAAAGTTAAAACATATAATAACCACAATAAATAATTAAAAAATAAAAAGTAATATGCACATCAATATTATATTAAAAAATAAATAATAAACATGAGTAAAATAATGCGCAGAGACATTAAAAATAACCATATAAACAAATTGTAAAACAAATAGGGCCGAGACAGAGAAGAAGATAAATGAGCTGGAGCCTGATGCTATAAGCCATGCATGCACATAAAAAACTTTCAACCATGTTGATAAGACAAAACAATTAAAAAGATTAACTGATACAATCCCATGTATATCAGAAAACATATATAAAAAGTACAGAATAATGAATAATTAATAATGAATGATTAAAAAGAACATGTAAATGAGTAAAAATGCATACAGTGAAATGGATACAAAATACAAAGAGTAAATAAAAAGGTGCATTTAGGCTAATATATTGTGAATCATGAACACCTACCAGAACTGCACCGAACAAGGTGTCTCTTTAAGACAATTGTGTCAAGCTTCTATGATGAACTGGTACAAATAATAAATAATGTTAAAAATGATATTAAACGAATAAATAAATAAATAATGATATAAGATAAAATAAGACAACGTAAAAAATATATGTAAAAGTATGTGAAATAAGCAAACATGACAAAAATACTCACCGTGATTGAATCTATCAGACAATCTCTTTAATCAATTGTGCGAAAGTACTGTGCACATCTAAGGAGAACATCACAACAAAATGATCAGGAGGACTATAAACAATGATACTGTAGTATTCATGAATTAATATGAGAAAAGTATGAGATTGTTCCAAAAAATAAGGGGCAGACCCAGATGGGGACAGGACCAATTACATGTAAATAGCTGACATGAGAAAGGACGGTTCACAAAAAGTAAGGAATCATGGTATTAGTACAACCTGGATGCGTAGGTACGTCAAAAAGACAAGCATTAAAATAAAAAGAAACTCAAGCAAAGGCAGGAGCCTGAACGGATAAAAATGCGATGCGGACACTGAGCCACAAAATGTTGTGCTGAGCAGTTAGTGAATTGTAAAAGATTAACCAATAACCCATAAAGCCTTAAACTTGTATGCAATGCACATTGTTCAAAGAGTGAAGTACAAACAAATGGAATGATGTATCGTGAAATAAACACAAGTAAAGTGCTCTAGATAAAGTTGAAGTGCACTATTAAATAAGAATACCGGAGTGTGATGAAGTGCCTGAAGTAACCAATTGAGTGAATGGTAGAAGAAAAGATGTTATAAATAGACTGACCCAACCTAAAAAATGCGTGAAGGATACCAGGATGTGCAGTGTATCGAAGAAATAATAAGACAAGAGCGAAATTACTCAAAATATATTCCACACCTATGTAGTCACTCTCAAGGCCTTTGCATAGTAAGAGAAAGACATTTACACATAAGCCTCCTGGAACTTCAGCAATGTTATATGCAGTTCAAGCTTTCAAACAACTTCTTCAAGAAGACAGTCACTAGAGGCATACTTAACAGGATAAATGGTGGTGTGGTAGCCAAGACCTATAGACTAGACCATAAGCCTGAACCTGAAAAATGACAGGCCTAAGAACCAAGCCTGGATTTCAGTAGTGCTGAGACATAAAATTAAAAGACAGAATTAAATGCTGCTTTAGAATGAAATGCTGCTATTGCAAAGTTTGCACAAAGTGAATACAATGCCTGTATGTTAAATCGTTACTCCAGAATTGTTACTTACACATTTTAGGAGCTAGATATGACCTTGATGAAGAGAAGTAACCAGGTTTGAACCAAACCATTGTTCAGCTAGCTGGAGAAAGCAGAGCAAAGGGCATAGACCCTGATTGGTCAAATTCAGGGAAATGTCAGACCAATAGAAAGTTTGTAGAAATTAGCATGAGACCAATGGAAAGTTTTCATGTATCAAGCTAGAAAAGTGGTATAAAAAGTTATGTCTCTATGAAGAGCTCCGCTCAGTTCCTTTTGCTGCTTTGACTGACTGACTGAGCCTGTGCACAAATAAACTGGTTTGGACCCTGTAAATTGACTCCTGGACTTGTTCATTGACTGCAGTTCGCCACTACATTTCTTGGTGCGTTGGCCTGGAAGTGCGAGTGGTGGATGGTGTTCAAGTGAATAAATCCACGAAATTCACCTCAAGGTTTGGCCTGGTTGGGACTGCGTCTGACCGACGTGTGAATTCTCAGGCGCCAACCGGTCCATTGCATCGGAGAGGGTTCTAGCCTCGGCGGGCGTTGGGTCCGGCTAGGCCAACACCTTCGAACCCGAGGAGGGGAGTCCAGGCTTCAACCCATGCGCTGGCTTGGGGACAGGTACCGGATCTGGGTGAGTATAGAGTTTTTGTATTATTAAGTCAGACAGTACTGGAACCTGGAACCATATGGTAATGGGAAAAATGGTAAAAGGACACTGATCACGTCCGGAGCGGTCCGAGTACTCTTGCAAGGGCTATTAAGAGCGCAAGAGGAAACCACTGACTCCTGGTAAAAAAATCATGATTAACGGTAATGGTAAAATATTTTGGTAAGCCTAGATAGTCAGGATTGGGCTTTTGGGAAATGCAATTGTGTTTGTGTGTGTGATGTGTGATGTGTGAGTGAGAGGTCTTGAAAAGGCCGAGCGAGAGTGGACTCCAGACTAGCGCAGTTCCTAGCCGGGCGACCGCGTCTAGGTTGCGAAACGGAGGAAGTGATTGGTGTTTGTGTCCCTATCTGTCTCCAGAGCTGTGAGGACCCCTTACCCCACAGTTCGACCTCCCTCTCCTACTGTTTGAAGTAATAATTTGTTGTACGTGATTACGTAGTACAGACGCACCACATTACATGTAAAAATGGGTGGGATAGAGTCCACGCAAACTCCGCTAGAAATCATGATCAAGAACTTTAATAAAGGGTTTACTGGGGATTATGGTATTACAATGTCTCCTAATAGAATGGCTGTGCTGTTTGAAAGAGAGTGGCCATTAATAAACAATGCATGGCCCCGTGAGGGCACTTTCAATGTGAGAATTATTTCTTCTGTGCATAAGAGTGTGAGAGAACGTTATCCAGATCAGTTTCCTTACATAGACTCTTGGTTAGATATTTGTGAGAAGCAGCCACCCTGGATAAGGCAGTATTATGAGTTAAGAAGAATTATGCTAGCAAAAGGATTAGAGAAAGCTGAACAGAAACCCGGGAAGGGGGGATTGCCTATATATTCTGCCCCAGATATTCTAACACGATCACTGCAGCATTCTTCTGTTACATTAGCACTGCCTAGACCTGAAGTTAATATAAATGTGCCGTCTCTGCAGCTGGGGGAAGGGCAGACTTCCCCGATTGAAAGTCCTAGCATTTCGGAGAGACAGACAACTACTGATAACGAAACTGAAAGTGTAGAATCATCCACAAGTATAGAATCTCCTGCAGCTATAGAAAGTTTTTCTCAGAAAACATATGATTTAAGAAGTATTGGCGGTGCCAGTAAAAAAGTAATGCCCCTACGTCAGGTACCTGGCCTGCCTATCAGGGACAATCAGGGACAGATGGCTTTAGGACCTACCAGCCTGATTTACGTACCATTTTCTACAACTGACTTGTTAAATTGGAAAACACATTATGCATCCTATCCTAGCAAGCCTCAAGGTTTAACTGAATTAATGAGCAGTATTATGCAAACGCACCAGCCTACCTGGACAGATTGTCGTCAGCTCTTGTCTACTCTATTTACTACTGAAGAAAGAGTAAGAATTGTGCAGGCATCCACTAAGTGGCTAGAAGAAAACTTTGTTGACAGAGCAGATTTAAATCCTCAGCAAGCAGCAGCTGCAGCTTTTCCAAATGAAGATCCTGGATGGGATCCAAATAGTGAAGAGGGGGCGAGAGCTTTAACACAGTTTCGCCAAGCCCTATTACAAGGCCTAAGAAAGGGAGGCCAAAAAGCAATGAATATTGGAAAAGTAGCAGAAGTAATACAAACTCCAAATGAAAGTCCTGCAGCTTTTTATGAGCGATTATCTGAAGCATATAGACTGTATACCCCATATGATCCAGCAGCTATGGAGAATTTGCATATGGTAAACACAACTTTTGTAAGTCAGTCCCAAGGGGATATTAAACGAAAATTGCAGAAAATGGATGGCTTTGCAGGTATGAATACAGCGCAATTGATGGAAGTTGCTCAAAAAGTATTTATAAATCGTGATAATGAAAGAGAGAGAGAAAGTGAACGAAAAATGAAAAAGAAAGCAGATCTTTTAGCCACAGCTTTGGTAGAACGGCGAGGGAAAAGATTTTCCAACAGAAGAATGAGAGGGCGTGGGAGGAGTCGAGGGAGTAGTCTACCCCCACTAGGTGAGAACCAATGTGCCTATTGCAAGGAGGAGGGGCACTGGAGAAATGAATGCCCGCAGAGAGACTCTGCCTCACAGCCTGCCTCACAGAGGGGAGGAGGGAGCTGGAGAGGAAGAGGGCGTAACCAGAATCAAGCAGGAACAGGTCGTACACAATTTCAGCAAAAAAGAGAAGAAGCTATTGAAGGAGTTGCAGTGGCAGAAGCAGAATACAATAGTGATGAAGATTAGGACAGACCGGGCTCTGAGTTTACTCTAGGTCCCCAAGAACCTATGGTCTGCATGAAGATAGGGGATCAATACATGAACTTTATGATAGATACAGGAGCTGAACATTCAGTAGTAGCAAAACCAGTAGCTCCTTTATCTAAACGAACTGTCACTATTGTTGGAGCCACCGGGACAAAAGCAACTAAACCATTTTTACAGAATCGCATGTGTGAATTAGGAGGACAAAAAATAACACATCAATTTTTATACATACCAGAATGCCCTATTCCACTTTTAGGTCGAGACATGCTTGCTAAACTGCAGGCACAGATAACTTTCACTGAAGAGGGAGAAATGCAAATGTCTGTAAACACAAATCCTAAATCTGCAGGATTAATGGCACTAACAGTTCCACGAGAAGAAGAATGGAGATTCTACAGCATTTTTCCTGTCAAGAAAGCAACTATTCCTATTGAAATTTCAGCACCACCTGGAGTATGGGCAGAAGATAATCCACCTGGCCTAGCAAAGAATATAGCCCCAATTCTTGTAACTCTCAAATCAGGAGCAGAACCTGTGCATGTGAAGCAATATCCTCTTCCACGACCAGCAATAGAAGGAATTCATATCCATTTGAAAAGATTATTGAAACATGGATTACTAAAAGAATGCCAATCATCATGGAATACTCCTTTACTTCCAATCAAGAAACCTGGAGGTGACTACAGACCAGTACAAGATCTGAGAAGAGTCAATGATGCAATTGAAACTATACATTCAATACTGAAGCCACTCACTTCACTGTTCTAGATTTAAAGGATGCTTTCTTCTGTATACGGCTTGCCCCTGCCAGTCAGCTTTTATTTGCATTTGAATGGAGAGATCCAACAACAGGAAGAGGAGGCCAACTTACCTGGACAAGATTACCACAAGGATTCAAAAATTCACCAACAATCTTCAGTACTTCACTCAGCAAGGATTTATCAAGTTATCCAGTTATCCCAGGAGAGAGAATTCTTCTTCAATACGTAGATGATTTGCTGATTGCCACCAACTCAGAAGAAGAATGTTTGCAAGCCACAAGTGAACTTCTACATCTCTTGAATGAAGCAGGATACAAAGTCTCCAGAGCAAAAGCACAGCTATGCCAAAAATAAGTCAAATACTTAGGTTTTCAGCTATCCAATGGAACATGACGACTGGGACCAAAACGCAAAGAAGCAGTATGCAGCATTCCAATTCCAAATACCAGAAGACAGGTAAGAGCTTTCCTAGGTGCAGTAGGATACTGTCGAATATGGATACCTAACTTTGCTCTAATTGCAAAACCACTATATCAAGCCATCAAAGGATTGGAACAATCTCCATTAGAATGGGGAACTGAACAAGAAACAGCATTCAAGACTCTGAAGACAGCCCTGATGACATCACCAGCCCTTGGACTACCAGATGTACAGAAGCCATTTCGTCTATATGTCCATAAGTCACAAGGAAATGCCTTGGGAGTGTTGACTCAGCCACTTGGATCTTGGCATCGACCTGTAGCGTATCTAAGCAATTGGACATTGTTGCAAAAGGATGGCCACCTTGTCTGAGAGCCATCGCAGCTACAGCACTTCTAGTAACTGAAGCAGACAAGCTCACTCTAGGACAAAATCTCTGTGTAATAGTGCCACATTCTGTTCAAACCCTCATGGACCACAAAGGAAATTACTGGTTCACCAACTCACGAATGCTAAAGTACCAGAGCATGTTGTGTGAAAAATCCTCGATTGCAATTGATGGTCAGTCAGGCCTTGAACCCAGCTACACTGTTACCAATTGGAACTGACCCTCCTGATCATGACTGCATAGAAGTCATGGATACTGTATTCTCAAGTCGACCAGACCTGACAGATGTACCTTTTGAAGATCCAGAACAAACTTTCTTCGTGGACAGAAGCAGTCTTGTAGTCAATGGACATCGTTGTGCTGGATATGCAGTAGTAACCCTGGATCTTGTAATTGAATCATCAGCCCTAGCCTCAGGAACATCAGCACAGAAAGCAGAATTGATAGCACTCACAAGAGCACTAATACTGGGAAAAGGACTCAGAATCTGTGTATACATTTATACAAAGTATGCATTCACAACATTGCATGCTCATGGAGCCTTGTACAGAGAACGGGGATTGATAACTTCAGGAGGAAAATCTATCAAATATGGCCCAGAGATATTGACATTGTTAGATGCTGTATGGGCCCTTGAGAAAGTTGCAGTTATGCACTGTCGAGGACATCAAGCAGGAAAAGGAGAAATTGCACAAGGGAACAGATTTGCAGATGCCTCTGCTCGTAAAGCAGCCATTACCGGACAGACTCTAACTCAGAATACTACAACTCAAGCAGTTCTATTTCCTGTACCTCTTAATTCATGGGATCCCCGATATACTACAAAAGAATTGGACTATTATTGTGAACAAGAAGGGGGAGTACTCAGAAATGGATGGATAGAACTTCCACCACAGGAGGGAAGTCAACCTCCTGGACAAATAGTGATTCCTGAAGCATTAAGTTTAGCCTTTGTTCAAGCATTTCATCAAGCAACACATTATGGAAAAACTGCAATGACAAAAGCTTTGAAACCTCATTTTTATATTTCTTTGTTGGGACCTTTGACAGCTTCAGTAGCTCGTCAATGTAAAACATGTGCCAAGAACAATGCCAAGCAAGGTCCTAATCTACCAATAAGAATTCAATCAACAGGAGTTACTCCCATGAGTAATTTTCAAGTGGACTTTACTGAAATGCCAAAAGCAAATGGATACCGTTACTTGCTTGTTCTAGTGTGTACCTACTCTGGGTGGGTAGAAGCTTTTCCCACCAGGACTGAGAAAGCCAGAGAGGTCACTAAAGTCCTACTTCGTGAAATTGTTCCAAGATTTGGAATACCATTAGTCATAGGGTCAGATAATGGGCCCTCATTTATATCCCAAGTAACTCAACAGTTAGCTAAAGCTCTACAGATACAATGGAAGTTACACACAGCATACAGACCTCAGAGTTCAGGGAAAGTAGAGCGTATGAATAGAACTCTGAAATCTCAATTGTCCAAACTTTGTCAGGAAACACATTTAAAATGGCCACAGGTACTTCCAATAGCTCTTTTAAGGATACGCTCAGCACCTACTAAGTCATTAGGACTTTCTCCCTATGAGATATTGTATGGTAGACCTTCACCTATTGTCAAAGGGATCAAAGGGGATATGAAGCAGATAGAATCTGAAATTACTAGGCAAGAACTATTAGCACTAAGTTCTGTTTTGCAGAATCTTCACAAATGGGTACAAGACCAATTACCCATCAACCTAACTGAACCGTTGCATCCTTACAAGCCTGGTACTTCGGTGTGGGTCAAAGACTGGAAGAAAACACCGTTGGAACCATACTGGAGAGGACCATATGTCGTCATCCTGTCAACACCTACAGCAGTGAAAGTTGCAGAACTCGAACCCTGGATTCATCACAGCAGAGTGAAATCAGCAGCAGCTCCAGAGCCAGACCAGTGGACATCAGAACATGATCCAGAAGTTCCATTGCAGCTAACTTTGCGAAGACAAGCAAATTGAAAAATTCAGGAAATTTTTAAAAGAGACTGCCAATATAGAAATCCTGAATCCCAAAAGACTATTTGTTTATTCTGAAGAGATTATTATCAACAGAAAGAGACTGTATTATGGACTATATTATTTACAAATCTTTGTGCCATTTTGATCAAGGACAGTGCAAACTAAAAGGACTGTGTCTATTGAAATACGTTGGAATCTACAGCTCTACACACCTACCAATGAAATTGGTAAGGTCATGTACAGCGGAAGCTTGAGGATCTACAATCAACGCTACATCTGTTGCATGCTACTGAGAGCAAAACAGGTCAATGTACAGTAAAGAAGAAGAAGACTTCGTGGTCAAGAATTATCAACAGTTGCACTAGTAGTAATAACATGTAATTGCAGCACTAGTAGTAATAACATGTTTAATACTTCCATGCATTTTACCCCTCTGCCTACGCAACGTTTGCACAAAGTGAATACAATGCCTGTATGTTAAATCGTTACTCCAGAATTGTTACTTACACATTTTAGGAGCTAGATATGACCTTGATGAAGAGAAGTAACCAGGTTTGAACCAAGCCATTGTTCAGCTAGCTGGAGAAAGCAGAGCAAAGGGCATAGACCCTGATTGGTCAAATTCAGGGAAATGTCAGACCAATAGAAAGTTTGTAGAAATTAGCATGAGACCAATGGAAAGTTTTCATGTATCAAGCTAGAAAAGTGGTATAAAAAGTTATGTCTCTATGAAGAGCTCCGCTCAGTTCCTTTTGCTGCTTTGACTGACTGATTGAGCCTGTGCACAAATAAACTGGTTTGGACCCTGTAAATTGACTCCTGGACTTGTTCATTGACTGCAGTTCGCAACTACAGTGGTATGTATTTGTAGGAAGCAAAAACACAAACTAAAAACACATGTGAGAGAGTCAGTTGCACCATTAGATGATAAAGGGGTAAAGGGGGTACTAAGGGAGATAAGGCCACAGAGGAGAGACTGAATTTTTTGCTTTAGTCTTTACTAAAGGCAATGTAGGGAAGTTACCCATGCCTGAAATCATATTTAAAGATGATGTATCTGAAAAAAATAGAAATAAATATTGATAAACCCAGAAGATGCATTATAACTATTTGATAAACTAAAGAATAGCATATCACCTGGACTGGATGGTATACATCCCAGGGTGCTGAAAGAACTGAAGTATGAGATTTCAGACCTACGTTTAGTAATCTGTGAACTATCATTAAAATCATCTGTAATACATGAAGATTGGAGGATGGCCAATGTAACACCAATTTTTAAAAAGGGTTCCAGGAGTGATCCGGGAAACTCAGACTGGTCAGCCTGATGTCAGTACTGGGAAAAAATGGTGGAAACTATCATAAAGGGGAGCACAACAGTTGTTGAATTGATATGCATCTCTTAGGGGGAGAGAATAAACGTCCCTCCTCAAGTCTTGCTGAGTACCTTCACGTGGTGACCCCATTGTATAACATCTATACCAAATCTCAGCAAGGCGACACTACAATTAAAGTATGTTAGGAATGAAGAAGAAAAATATATACTGGCTGCACGTCGCCCAGGATAAAAAGGTGCCCACCCATAACTTAAGCACTAGGGCTAACGATGGTGGTTGCGATAGTGCAAGTGCTGCAGAAGCAGATAACATCCCTGCCACAGATAAAGGCCATGGTGAACCTGTTCATGGACCCACTGTGGCAGGAGATAAACCACAGAAATTTATGAAAACGTTAAGAGGATTAACTACGGTTAAGTGAAATTCTGCAGATAAAGAGGAGATAACGTAGTGCTATTTTTATGCTACAAACCCTATATTTAAATCAAGAGTGTATACACAGAGAGTCCGCCAAAAGCTGGAAGAAAGAGGAAAATTGCCATTAGAAAAACTGCAAAAAGTAACAGATGCAAATTTACGATCTTTAATTTTACAGATCAAAGAAAAGTATGTGAATGATTCATCCTGAAGCAACTAAGGGATTCCGTGGACAAAGAAATACAGGGAGAAGGAGACCTAAAGGACAGTACCAAAAGAAAGGAAGACACAGAAAAGGCAAAAGAGGTTGAGGGGGGAGATGGAGTTGAGAGATTTGGAATTGCAGGAGAGTGAGCTGAATAAAGGAAGGATCAACAAGTTAACTGAATTGGAGGAAACAAAGAGGAAGAAGAAAGGGAAGAGAGAGAGAGACAGAGGTGGAGGAATTCAAGATAGAACTCCCAGTCCATATGGAAAGACATGAATATGCTGGATTCCAAGCAAGGGAAAGATTACCCAAGCTAAATTTAACACCTAAGGCTAGAAGTATGGTAATTAAGATGAACAAGGCCATATCCAATATAAAGGGACCATTTATTGACATCATCAGAATTACTCAAATACAATATTGTGCAGCTAAAATTATTGCTGCAAGAATACTACCATCTAGAATACAAGGCCAGAAAAAAGAGAACAAGAACAGTTCCTCCTTGGAAAAAGCGCATCGAACGAAAAATACAATCACTGCGTGCAGAGGTATCCCTGTTGGATGGGTATCTAAAAGGATTAAGATCAAAGATATTAAGGAAGATCTAAGATATCAAGCTGAAGCATGCTGCATTAACAGAAGAAGACCTGAAATTTATATGTTCCAACAATGATTTGAAAATTGCCGCAGAAGCGCAAAACTTTCGAAGATATGAAGAAAACAGGAAAGAAAGATATCAGAATAAACTATTTAGAGAAAACCCAAAACAAGTCTACAGGGAATTGGGGAAGAGCATTAATATGCTAAAAGTACCTCCAACCAAAACCAAAACCTTCTGGAGAAAGCTATATGAGGACCCTATAGAACACAATCACAAAGCAGAATGGTTACCCAGCATACAGAAGCTTTCCAGCTCTTCCTTTGTTACTACAGACCAAACCTATGGAATGGCCTGTAGTAACAAAGGAAGAGCTGGAAAGCAGGTTAAAACGAGCTCCAAACTGAAAGAGCCCTGGCCAGATGGAGTAAACAGCTTTTGGCTCACAGTTAACATCACTCCACCAAGACTTGTTTGCGTGGTTGGATTTAACACTGCAATGGCTTACTTCAGGAAGTACGTTTCTCCTTCCAAAGGGAGACCCATCTAACATTCCTAAAAATTATAGACCAATAACCTGCTTACCTACAATCTATAAGCTGTTTACTGCGATAGATGCAGACAGAATATACGATCACATTGAGCTCAGTAATATCATGGCAATAGAATAAAAGAGCAATAAGAGAGGAACATATGGAACCAAAGACCAGTTAATGCTGAATAAGGCCATTATGGCCAGTGCTAAGAAAGGCAGAAATCTCAGTATAGCATGGTTTATGAAAGCTTTTGACAGCATCCCTAATACATTGCCTTGAAATGGATAAAATTAATTCTGGTTTGATAGAGTATATTAAGTTCACTATGAAAATGTGTCAATCCACATTCTTTTTGAGATATGAAGATGGTCAGTGCATCATTCCTAACATTAAAATCCAGTGAGGAATATTTCAGGGAGATTCCCTGTCACCACTTCTGTTTTGTTTGGCGCTTAATCCAATGAGTGCTCTCATCAACTCTTTGGGATATGGATTTAACCTGAATTCTAAAGACTGTACCAACCCAGAAGCAACTTCCCATCTGCTATTTGTAGATGATCTGAAACTCTATAGTTCCAGTGACCAACAATTAGCAGAGCAGCTTCGTGTGGTAAAAAGCTTTTCTGATGACATCAGGATGACTTTTGGCCTTGACAAATGTGCTAAGGCAACTTTTTTCAAAGGGAAATTGAGCAAAACCGAAAACATCTCCCTTGCTTGAGGGCTGTGACATCAAGGACCTTGAACAGGAAGGCATATATAAGTATCTCGGAATAGAGGAAGGAATGACACTAGCAGAAACTATTGAGAGAGAAGATCAGTAAAAAATATTACAGGAGATTAAAACTATTATTGAAAAGTGCTTTAACATCACAAAATAAGATACAAGCCATCAATCAGCTGGCAATTCCTGTACTCTCCTACAGTTTTGGGATTGTGGATTGGCCTCAAAGAGTTTGAAAAACTGGATGTGCGAACAAGAAAACTCCTCCATGCTCATGAACTAATTTACAAGAATCAGTGTATGCCAAGACTGTACATCCCTAGAGCTGAAGGAGAGCTAGGCTTCATAGAGATTGATTACACCTACAGAGCTACTATCATAGGCCTCCAAGCCTATCTGACAGCATCATCGGATCCAAATACACAAAAAGTGCTGAAATATGAAAGTAAACATCCAGAATCTGTCTCCATCATCAAACTTGGACAAGCATTCCGACGATTAGAAGGAATGAGCAAGAATCCACAGGTGTGCATGAGCAAGAAAGTAACAGAATTTGTAAAACCAGAATCCCCAATATGTAATTGAAGATAGATGAATTTCTTGATACAGATAGATGTCACTCACAAGTTTATCCTTTCACCTACTTCTTCTTAAATAGAATAGGATATTATGATCATGAGTTCTGTGTAACTGTCTTTAAAATAGTTGAGAACATTGTTAATGCAAGCATAAAGAGTAAACATAGGCTATAAACTGTGCAGCCATGGTTCCTTGTACAGTCAACTATAGGTCCCTGCTGGCACAGCATAATTTCTGCAACTCTGCAATTATAAATAATTCTGTCATAATCAAGTAAATTTCATCTAATACACTGTAATCAGCTCTTACTCTGTAAAAGAATTCTAGCGACACCTTGTGTTATTTCATGTTTATGATTAATGACTGTGTTACTTCCCCTTTTTCTTCAATAAAAAGGGCTTCAAGGGAGGAAGACTTTGAATCCAACAGAGGTGGAACTGTGCTGTGTCCATGGACCTTCTTTTGCTTTCCCTCTGAGCTCAAAGAAAGAATAAATTAGACTTACCTGCTAATTGTAGTTCCTGGAGGAATTCCAGTCTATTCCCGGAATCTCTGGGTTGTCAACCTCATCCAGCAGCTTTGGAGACTGAGAAACTTCACTCCTGTGATGTCACCGGTATATAAGGGCTGGTACCGCCTCCTCACACCAGTTTACCTATTGACAAAGCAGAACTCACCGGAGCAACAAGTAAGCAATGACATTGCAGAATCAAACTAACTGCTTCCCTGAACTGTAACGGCCTGTCGGCCCCACAATTTACAAGACCTGCATGCCCCGTATGCCTTGAGATCCCCCGTCCAGCATTCCGAAAACCTGGAACTCCGACTACCACCCCCTTCCAGGTGACAATCTGCCGTAGCATGAACCAGGACCCCAAGAAAATTAAAGATGTTGCTTACCAGTAATAGAGCTCCTGCTTCAGGCCCCAGCACCTCCACGATACCGGGCGGGACACGGGACTAGACTGGAGTTCCTCCAGGAACTACAATTAGCAGGTAAGTCTAATTTAATCTTCCTGATCGTCCCTCCATTCTAGTCCCAGAATCTCTGGGGATGTACCAGAGCAGTAACTATCATCAATGGGAGGGCCCTGCGAGACCGGCCTGAAGCACTGCCGATCCAAAACAGGTGTCCCTGTCCGCCTGCACATCCAGACGGTAATGTCTCACAAAAGTATGTAGGGACGACCAAGTCACCGCTCTACAGATCTCCATCGCTGGCACCAATCAACATTCCGCCCAAGACGCCGCTTGCGCTCTAGTGGAATGAGCCCGCAGACCTTCCGGCACCTTGCAACCATGCAACATATATGCCGACACGATGGCCTCCTTCACCCACCGAGCAATCAAACCTTTAGAGGCTGCCTCCCCTTTTCTGGCCCCCGCGAACAGCACAAAACGCCTGTCCGACTTACGAAAAGACGCTGTTCTAGCAACATACTTCTTCAATGCCCGGCGAATATCCAAGCGATGAAGCCGGTCTGCCGCCTGATTCCTATCCTTGTCGCGAAACACAGGCAACGATAGCACTTGGTTCAAATGAAAAGCCGAGACCACCTTAGGCAAGAACGACGGAACTGGCCTTAACATCACTTTAGAATCGAAGAAAGATAGAAAGGGCTCCCTGCACGACAGCGCTTGCAACTCCGAAACTCATCTAGCGGAGGCGACGGCCACCAAAAACACAACCTTCAACGTAAGATCCTTCAACGAAGCATCTGCTAAGGGCTCAAAAGGCGCTTTACCTAAAGCTTCCAATACCAAAGGCAGATCCCAAGCTGGAACCATGGGCTTAAGTGGAGGTCGCAGAAGAGTCACAGCCTTTAAAAAATGCTTAATATCTGCATGACCCCCCAACGAGCTTCCTCTATAACAGGACAAAGCCGCCAATTGTACTTTCAGAGAAGCTGCCGCTAGGCCCTTTTGAAAGCCATCCTGTAAGAATGACAAAATCTGAGGAATCGATGCCCTTAAAGGAAAATAGTCCCTTTCCTCACACCAAGCCTCAAAGACACGCCAAACTCTGACGTATGCCAAGGAAGTAGATCTCCGCCTCGCTTTCAGCAAAGTAGCTATCATTGCCGCCAAATAACCTCTGGCTCTCAACCGTGCCCACTCAATAGCCAGGCCGTAAGTGAGAATCAATCCACCTGGGGCATGCAGAGAGGCCCCTGGGTTAGCAGATCCTTGCGAATGGGAAGCTTCTAGGGCTTCCCCACCAAGAGTCTGACTAGGTCCGCGTACCACAGCCTTCTCGGCCAATCTGGAGCAATTAGAACCACTTGCCCCTTGTGGCGCTCTATGCGCTGTAGTACCCGCCCGATCAACACCCACGGCGGGAAAACATACAGCAGCTGCTCCTCCAGCCACTTCTGAATGAGAGCGTCCAGCCCTTCCGACATCCTCTCCTTCCTTCGGCTGAAGAACCAATTGACTCTTGCGGACTGAAATGTTGCCATTAGATCCATTACCGGCATGCCCCAGCGCCGCACCAACATTGCAAAGACTTCTGGGTGCAAGACCCACTCCCTCGGGTCTATCTTTATGCGACTCAGAAAATCAGCCTCCACATTGTTCACTCCCGCAACATGCACCGCCGACAAGGCCACCAGGTTCCTCTCGGCCCACTCGAACAAATCTTCCGCCTCGGCTTCTAGCGCTACGCTGCTGGTGCCACCTTGTCGATTTATGTACGCCACTGCCGTCGTGTTGTCCGAGAACACCCGAATGGCCTTTTTCTGAAGAAAGGGGCGCAACTCTTGGAGAGCCAGCGCCACCGCCCTCAACTCCAGTCTGTTGATCGACCATGACTTCTCCCCGTCGGACCACTGACCTTGCACCAGATGACCTTGACAATGAGCCCCCCAGCCGTACAGACTGGCATCCATTGTTAGAGAGACCCATGCCGGAGCTTCCAACAACATCCCTATCTCCAGACTTTTGGGCCTCAGCCACCAACATAGCGCTAGTCGTGTCTGTGGCAGACAAGCCAACCTCTGGGACAGCGCACCCTCTTGATGCAACCACCTTCTCAATAGAGCCCATTGTAACGGTCTCATGTGGGCCCTCGCCCACGGAACCAACTCTAGGGTTGCCGCCATAGTCCCTAACACTTGCAGGTACTCCCAGGCTGTGGGACACTGTTGACTGAGAAAACGACGCACCAACTGCCTGAGACCCAGCGCCCACTGCTGAGGCAGAAACACTCGACCAACGCTCGTATCGAAATGCGCTCCGAGATACTCCAGGTTCTGAGATGGCTCTAACTTGCTCTTTGTTGCGTTGACTACCCAACCAAAACTCTGCAACAGAGCTATCACCTTGGCTGTAGCCGAAACACTTTCCTCCCTGGACTTTGCTCTGATCAACCAATCGTCCAGATATGGGTGAACCAAGATTCCGTCTTTCCGCAAAGCCGCCGCCACTACCACCATCACCTTGGTGAACGTTTGCGGCGCCGTTGCCAGACCAAATGGGAGTGCCTGAAACTGGAAATGCCCCATCGGTACCGCAAACCTGAGAAATTTCTGATGTTCCCGTTGTATCGGAATATGAAGATACGCTTCCGATAGGTCTAGGGACGTCAGAAACTCGCCTCTTCTCACCGCTACAATGACTGACCTGAGGGTCTCCATCCAAAAATGAGACATGCGCAGACAGCGATTCACCCTTTTTAAATCTAGGATGGGCCGCCAAGTCCCTTCTTTCTTTGGAACCACGAAATAAATGGAGTATCGACCGCACCCTAACTGGTCGGCAGGAACCGGAATAATTGCCTTGAGGCCGAGCAGCCTTTGAACCGTTTCCTGCACTGCCTCGCGCTTTGCCCGAGCGTTGCACGGTGACCGAACGAAAGATTCGGACAGCGGTTGCTGCAGCTCTAGCGCATAACCTTCCCGAATCACCTCCAGTACCCACTGATCGGACGTGAGTTGGACCCACGCAGGGTAAAAATCCCGCAGCCGACCCCCCACAGGAACTAACTCTGCCTAGGCCCTCCTGACTTCATTGTGACTTTTTGAAGGTGGAGGACGATGACGGAGCCGCAAAACCTCTGCTTGATCCTCGAAACTCCTGGGATCTACCAGGGAAGCGACCCCGCTGAGATTGACCTCCCCTCGGGGAATTAAATCGGCGAAAGTCCCGCTGCTGCCCCCGAGATCCAAGAATGGAGCGGCTCGGCTTCTGCTTGTCCTCTAGTAACCTGCCGCCCTTAGATTCCCCTAGATCCTTTACCAACTTCTCCAAATCTTCTCCAAAGAGCAGCTTCCCCCGGAAGGGAAGCCTACTCAATCTCGCCTTTGAAGAACCATCCGCTGCCCAATTTTGCAGCCAAAGACACCTACGTCCTGCCACTACCGAAGCCATACTTTTCGCTAAACCCCGGATCAAATCATAATGAATGTCAGCGAGATACGCCGCCCCGGATTCTAACCGGGACGCCTCCTCGGACATGGCCTCCGAGTGGTCGCCCTGAACCCGCTGCACCCACAGCAAGCAGGCCCTCGCTACCAAGGCCCCACAAATAGACGCCTGCAAAGACAGAGCATTTGCTTCAAAAATCTGCTTCAGTAAGGTCTCTAACTTGCGGTCCTGCGCATCTTTAAGTGCCGCAGCACCCTCCACCGGGATAGTAGTTTTCTTGGTCACCGCCGACAAGGCCGCATCCACCCTCGGCGCCTTAAACAACTCCCGGTCCTGATCCAATAGAGGATACAGCCTTGCCATAACCCTAGAGCCTTTAAGGGTGGCCTCCGGCATATCCCATTCCTCCTGAATCATCTCCTTAAACACCCTATGCACAGGGAAAGCCCTCTGAGTTTTCCAAAACGCCTGTAGCAGCGGATCCTCCACCGGCCCTGCGTCAGGCATATTAAGAGCTCTGAGAGACTCTGCAATGAGCGCCAGTAGCTCCTCTCTACGAAACACTCGAACTACGCGCACCTGATCTTCCTGTTCCCTAATCTCACCTTCCTCTAGATCTTCCAGGTCCCTGTCCCTGTCCATGTCCTCTGACACGACGGACGGATCTAGAAGTTCTTTACTGGACCTGGCCTTCTTGGCACTTATACCAGACACCGCCACCAACAAAGGCGACCCCGGCCTCTTCTGTCCCAGCTCAACTCCCGAAGTACCTGCTGTAGGGGCCCCCTGAGAGCCAGCCAAAGTATTTTGTAGCAGTGCCATGAAATATGGTGAAAATAAATTGATGCTAAATTGCCCGCTATGGGCTGCTGAGAGGTCTGCAGCGGTGGAGTTGAAGGAGTACCAAGGTCCAGGCCTGGAGCAGGTAGGGATGGGATACCTGATTCAATAACCTCCCCCAAAGCATCCTGCCTCCCCCTGTCAGAATTGGGAACTAAGTCCCTGGTCTCTAATTCAGGGGCGCACCCCTTACACACACCGTCTTGAGACACTGAACTCCTCTTGGCCCCACACAAGAGGCAGAGCTGTTTGGAAGGCATAGTGCCCTGAAACCAGTACGCAGCCAAGATCCACCAAAAGAAATGTTTTTTTTTTTTTGTTTTTTTTTTACTTCAGCTGTTGCAGAGGCACTCCCCCGCTACACTCTGAAGAAACTATCAAAAAATGAGGCTCCTAGACGGAGATACAATGCGCCCAAGCCCACAACTGAAAACGGCGATCTTCCCGCTCTCCGCACATGCGGTTTGGCCTGCTAGTTAAAATTAAGCCGTTTCCCGCCGAAAACTACTGCTTACCTCCCGATTCGCTGACGGGTCACCTGACAGTGCTATGCCCTCTCTTCTTACCTCCTCCACAGCTTTTTCCACACCGCTCTATTTGTCGGTGCCTCGTACCACTAGAAAATCAGCTGCGGTTGCACCAGAGAGCTCCCAGCGCCGGCAGGCAAATCCTCTGCACGCGCTGCTCTCTGAAGTGAGCCGGCTCCTGTCCCTGCACCACCGGGAAGGTAACCGGCTGCCGATCTTCTCCCCAAAGTCACAGAACTGCCTGATGTGGCTCCCGACTGTCCCCCAGAAGAATTAAAAAGAAAGGGAAGGGCTAGAGGATCTCAGGGCAAACGGAAAGCAGCCCCCACTAAAGCTGCAGGTAGATAGCATATGCTTTCCTTCTTTCTTTTTGTCCTCATAATCCTTTGTTGTTGTTTTTTTCTTGTTGTTGTTGTTTTTTAACTAATTCCTTTCCTTAATTGTTCCTCAAGTGAGCCCTGAAATCCCTGGGCTCACCACCCCTCTAGCTGCTTTGGAGACTGATAAACTGGTGTGAGGAGGCGGTACCAGCCCTTATATACCGGTGACATCACAGGAGTGAAGTTTCTCAGTCTTCAAAGCTGCTGGATGAGGTTGACAACCCAGAGATTCCGGGACTAGACTGGAGGGATGATCAGGAAGTAGCACTTTGTGTGTGATTGTGGTCGGTGCTTATTTCTCACTGCTTGAGGGACCAGAGACCGAAAGAGCCATGGTATTGTGGCCAGATCACGGCTATTCTTCAGTTACGAAGCCATTTAATATTGTTATCTAACTTCCTGAAATATAACACTCACAGTATTTTAGAATAATGCACTGGGGGGAGGTGGGGCAGTGCCTGGAGCTACACAGAGTCAGAAGCATGCTGTGAGAGCTCCTACTGTACATTCAGCAGGATAAACCTACTAAATATTGACTTCTGATCTTTAATCCTTCAGCGCTTAATAACAATAACATGTCAGAAAACAAAGGCAACAGAGCAGAATGGACTGCGACCCTTGGAAATGATAATAAAAGACCAAAAACAACTCCTCCAATTCCAGAAAAGGCTTCACCTCGGGATAAGGATCCGATTATGCATGAAATTCAGCTCTTAAAAGACATGCTGAAAACTCAACTGGAACTTACTAGAGAACTTCAACGAGAGATTGAAAGCCTAAACAACAAGTTTACTTTTTCACAAAAGAAAATTGCAGACTTGGAACACCGAACATCTACTCTTGAAATTCACATGAACATCATTAAACAAAATGAATCAGAAATTAAAAAAAACTGTGCAGTGACCTTGACGACCTCTCCAAGAGGAATCAACACAACAATATTCATATTTTAGGTATACCTGAAGGAGCTGAAGGTTCTGATATGCTTCGCTTCATACCACCCTTCCTCACCAAGCTTCTAGACCTTTCTTTCCAAACTGCTTTGGAAATCGAAAGAGGTCATCGAGCGCCATCCAAACCCTTCTCAAATAGCAAATATCCAAAACCTGCAAGCAAACTGCTGTGCTATCAACAGAACTTACAAATTCTGGCAACCGCCAAAGCCAAAAAGCAACTTCTCTATCAAAGTAAGAAAATATTGATTGTGCCGGATCTCACCAGAGCTACTGTGCTTAAGCACAAATCTTTTCTTAAAATGAGACAAGACCTTAAAAATATAGGTGCGAAATTTGGCTTACTTTACCCAGCCAGAATGATTGTCATATATGCAAATAAAACCACTACCTATACTGATCCTGACCAGCTTCAGGATTTCATAGACAAGTACAAGATGAAGTGACTATCTTTGATTATTTTCTTATCTCTGCACTACTGCACTTTATTCAGTATTAATTTCAATACTGCTTCTACGATTTACCTCCCCAACCGGAAATAAGCATAGATCTGGTTGGCAACATAGCTGTTTGCTCTTGTGGACCTTGTGTGCTGTATGTCCGCTATGATCACTTGTGGACTCCTTGCTATATGGCTTTGTCCACTGGATTTATATGCTACGCTTCTCTTTTGACTCTTCATGTTTATGACACCAGAGCCCTCTATTATAATTGATTACATGCACTCTATGTTCCTGAGGCTACCTCATTGATCATCACAGGATAAAATCAAAATAAACATAACTAACTCTTATATTTCAACAAATAGGGGTGACCTCCACGGAGCGGTTGGTACACCCCTAAACAAAGGCATGCGGAGGGGTGACCTGCACAGAGTGGCGGGTGCACCTGCTCTTGCCGCCTTGCTGGGCAGACTAGATGGTTCACGCTGGTCTTTAGCTGCTTTATTATCACAACAATGCACTATCAAATTGTAAATCCTTAATCTAAACCTTATTTATGAATTCTCAAGGATGTATAAATTACCTCAAAATGCCAACATAAAAATTATTTATTTTGTTCCCATAAATCATCATGAATAATTCATGCATGTATATAATCAGTAATTGATTCACAATGCATATAATTATTATGTAATACATACAAAAATTCCTACAAATGATACAATAATATCAATAATAAAATACAATCCATAAGTCACAATCAATAAATTTATAAATGACAAATTTTATGTTTATAAAATTAATCTTCCCCCTCCAACTATGGATCGCAGAGCATCACACATTACATTTATACCGGCTTAGCTGCCGGGCCCCGGTCCCGCGGCTGCCTGGTAACCGGGTTCCCGGGGCCCGGCCACGAGGCAGGCCGCTTCTTGGGGGGGGGGTGAGGCGCAGCCAGGCATGCGCCCTGCGGGCCCCACGCGTTCCTGTGGGAGCCCAACGATTGGCCGCTCGGCGATCGCGGGGCGGAGTCAGCGCGAGCAAGGAGGGAACGCCGGCCGGCAATTCTCCCCTTTTCCTCCTTGCTCGCGGCCAAAAAGGTTTGTCGGTTTCCTTTGCGCCTAGGCCTTGGGGTGCCTTGCTGTCCACCGGGCTTTCGGGGGTTCCCCATACAGGACGCCGATGTCGGCCCGCGCTGCGGTCTGGCCCCATCTTCTCCGTGCCGTGTGCGCGACCGCGGGGGAGCACGTGGGAGCTCGGTTCCCTCTCTCTGTGCGGCTTAGCGGTGCAGGCTGCTGCCGCCGGGGAATTGGTTTTAGCGGGCCTGCGCTCGGGGTTTGCCTAGGCGGGCCCTTCTCCCCCCCTCGCTCGTTTTTTTCCTTGAGCCCAGCACCACAATACAAAAAAAAAAAAAAAAACACCCCAGAAAATAAGTGGAGCTAATAATAATTTACAGACCACAGGCACAGGCAGGGTCAGCCAGGCCAGGCCCCTAGGCTGCTGGCAGCTCCTTGGCCCTGCGGGGGGGGGCATGGCCAGACAGGTTCCAGCGCGTGGCGCGGCCAAGGGGCCGCGGGGCGGTGTTCGTGGGCGTGGGGCAGTGCGGCGCGGGTCCGCTCCCGCGGGCCGTGGTAGGGGGGTGTGCCCGGCTGCCTCGGCTGCCAGTCCCCGAGCTGGGGCCCGGCAAGGGCGAGGGCGCAACAGAGTAGGCGGGCCCCGGGGGGGCAGGGCTTCTGGGGGGTGCCTCGTGCCCGTGCCTCCGGCTGAGGGCGCCTCTGTGGGTGCTCCGGCTCCTCCTGAAGGTATTTCGGGTGGGGACTCTGATTTGGTGTTGCTTGGTGGGATGCAAGAGCAGAGCTGCCCGGCCGTCTCCGGGCCGGGGTCCCCGCGGGCGCTGGTGCCCAACCCGTCTCCTGGGACGGGGGGTGGGTGGCTTTCTGCCCCATCCCCTTCCTGTTTTGGGGTGGGGCCTTCCCCCCCTTCCCCCCCTTCCCTCGTTTCCCCTCCTCCTCCTGGGTTTCCCTCGGCCCCTTGGGCGTACGGGGCGGTTCCGTGGGGGGGTGTGGGGCCCTGGGGGGGTAGCTGGGGGGGGTGGTTCGGGGATGCTCGGGGAGGGGATGGGGGGGCCGCGGCGTGGGAGGCTGGGGGGTTGGGGCCTTCGGTGCGTGCCTGGGGGGTTGGGCCCTCCGCAGTTCTCAGTACCCCTGGGGCCCCGGCTGCTGGTCTTTCTTCTTTATCTCCACAGGTTACGAGGAGTTCGACGCCTGCCACTGCCATGGCTGCTTCCGACAGGCTGGTGGGAGCGGGCCCTTCGGGTTCCACGGCGTCAGCAGTTGTTCCGGTCCCTGCTGTGCCCACTGGGGGCGCTCCAGTCCCCTCCTCCGGGGGGAGTGGTGAGTACACTGTCGGGGCTGAGGGCAGGCTTCTCGACTCCGTTCCGGGTGCCGTGGGGGGGGGCAAGGGAAAAGGGAAGCGCAAGCGGGCTCGTCGCTGTCGGCGGGCGTCCTCGTCCTCTTCCTCCTCATCATCATCCTCGGCCTCCTCGCGTAGCTCTGTTCCGGGGGTGGCTGATGGTGGGGTCCCAGGCGGGACCTCTGTCATTCGCTGCGCCGAGCTTTGGGAGTCGGTTCCGCGGAAGTTGCGCCGGCGGATCAAGCGTCGTAGATATATCGACATCTTCCGCCTACTCGACGGCCGGAAGCGCTCCGGGGAGAGCAGAAAAAAGCGCAAGGACGATGAGAAGGCGGGTCGGGTGCGTAAGGTCTCTCGCAACACACTCAATTGGACTCGCGCTTTTCTGCGTTTGGCGAGTGTCTGGGGCCGTTACTTCCCGGACCAATATGGGGCGTTGTTGGCCTATGCCGACAATATTCTCGTGGCGTCCCAGGCCCACGAGGGGTGGGCCTGGTTGAATTACGACGAGGAGTTCCGGGACCAGATGGAGGAAAATAGTCTCTTGCATTGGGGGGCCAAGGACATCAACCTGTGGTTGACCCAGATGTCCGCGAGGGGCCGGGGCATTGGAACTGGTGCGGGGGGGCCCAAGGCGGGCTCGTCTCTGCTGTCGCCGGGGGGCCGGTCCTTTCGTGCCTTTGGCTCTCCTTTGCCACAGCAAAAGGCGGCGGTCGGCGGGGGGGACGTGTGTTGGCGCTTCAACAAGGCGTCTTGCCCCTTCCCGGACTGCAAGTTTAAGCATACTTGCTCCTTGTGCGGCGGCGCGCACGCGGCTGCGAAGTGCAGTAGGAAGGGGGTCGCAGGGTCCCCTGCGGGGGGGAAGTGAGGCGCTGCGTGTCCTGGCGGTTACCCCGGTGCGTGTGGCGGCGATGCGACCGTGGCTCCTCGAGTACGGGCGTTCCCGTCGGGGTAGGGCGGCAGGATTGATTTTGGGGGGGTTCACGCGGGGCTTTCGCATCCCTGTCTGGGGGTCCTCCGCTCCGGGTGGATCTCGCAACGCCGCCTCGGTGCGGCTCCACGGGGATTTTGTGCGGCGCAAGATCTCTGAGGAGTGTGCCCTGGGCCGCGTGGCGGGCCCCTTCTCCGACCCCCCCTTTTCCCCGTTCACAGTCTCGCCATTGGGTGTGGTCCCCAAGAGGGAGCCGGGCAAGTTCCGGTTGATACACAACCTCTCCTGCCCTCCGGGCGACTCGGTCAACGACCATATACCTCGCGAGCTCTGTACGGTGCGTTACTCTTCTTTTGATGCCGCCGTTTCCCTGGTCCGCCGGTGTGGCCCGGGGGCCCTTCTGGCGAAAGTGGATATTGAATCGGCGTTCCGCTTGTTGCCGGTTCATCCCTCAGCTTTCCCGTTGCTTGGCTTTCGCTTCGAGGCGCAGTACTACTACTTCGACATGTGTATGCCCATGGGCTGTGCAATCTCCTGTGCCTACTTTGAGGCCTTCAGTACCTTTTTGCATTGGGTTGTGGAGCGGCAGTCGGGAGTCTCCAGCATCGTACACTACCTCGATGATTTTCTGTTTGTCGGGCCCGAGCGGGCCCCGACTTGTCCCGCTCTTTTGAGCACCTTCCTGCGCGTGGCTGCCTCCTTCGGCATTCCCGTCGCTGCTGACAAAACAGTGGGACCGGTTACTTGCCTCACCTTTCTCGGCATCGAGATTGACACGGTGGCTATGGTAGTCCGCTTGCCGGTGTCGAAGGTGCGTCGCCTCCGTGAGCTGGTGGCCTCGGTCTGCGCCGCTGCGAAGACTTCCCTTCGCGTCTTGCAGTCGTTGGTTGGGCATCTCAACTTCGCTTGCCGCGTCCCTCCCATGGGGCGCCCCTTTACGAGGCGCCTCTCTTTGGCGATGGCGGGGGTGCGGCTGCCACATCACCGGATTCGGGTGTCATCGGGGATGCGGGAGGATCTGCGGGTTTGGGACTCGTTCCTGGCTGGCTTCGATGGCAGCTCTGTCCTTCAGTGGCCTGAGTTATCGAATCTTGACCTTCAGTTGTTTACTGACGCGGCGGGTAGTTCCGGTTTCGGGGCCTTTTGTCACGGTGCCTGGTGTGCGGAGCCTTGGCCTGCGGCCTGGGTGCGCTCCAGCTTGACACGGAATATCACCTTCTTGGAGCTCTTCCCGATCGTGGTTTCCTTTTGGGTATGGCCTGACCGGTTACGTGATTGGCGGGTCGTCTTCTGGTGCGACAATGCGGCGGTTGTTGAGGTTCTTAATCGTCATGCTCCCCGATGCCCCAGGGGGGCCGCCTTAATGAGAGTGTTTGTGTTGGCCTGCTTGCGTCTAAATGTCACCGCTCGGGCACGGCACGTGCCGGGTTCTCAGAATTCAATCGCTGACGCTTTATCACGTTTTCAGTGGGAACAGTTTCGGCGGCTGGCTCCCGGGGCAGACGAGCTGCCCTCACGGGTCCCGGAGCATCTCTGGACGATTGGGACCCCGACCTGATGGTTCTCAGCTCTGTGAGGTTTTGCCGCGGGTGGCCGCCTCGGGCTTTGAGGCGGTGCTGTTTCACGCCTTGTTTACCACGGCTTTTTTCGGCGCCTTCCGGGTGTCCGAGTTGGTTCCTCGGTCGGCGCGGCGTGGGGCTTTTGGGGGGCTGGCTGTGGGGCATGTTCGGGTGGATCTTGCGCGTGTTCGCATTTTCCTTCCACGTTCTAAGACCGACCAGTCTGGTAAAGGGGGCTGGGTCCTGCTGAGCGCCATCCCGCCATTGTTGTCCCGTTCAGGCTCTTAGAGCGTACGCGCGGCAGCGCCCGGTTGCTTGCGGCCAGTTTTTTTTTCATTCATGCGGACGGCAAGCCGGTGACGCAGTTTCAGTTCACAGCTGTGCTGCGCTTGGCCCTGCGGGCTTTGGGTTGTGACGAGCGGGGTTATGCTTCGCACTCGTTCCGGATTGGAGCGGCTACCAGCGCGGCGGCTGCGGGGTTAGCCCCGCTGGGGATTTGGCGCATTGGCCGTTGGCGATCGGGTGCTTACGCCGGGTACATTCGCCCGCCGGTTGGTGGCGGTGCGGAGTAGCGTTGGGGTGCTGCCGAGGCGGAGGACTGCCCACGGTGTGGGTGGAAAACAGGGGGTGGGGGGGCTGGGGGCACTAATCCTTTGTTTCCTATTGCAGGGTTGCGTGCTGGTGGTAGTCCGTTCTTTCTGCTTTCAGATGGTGTGGCTTCCGGCGACTGGTGGATCATCGGGCACTCATTTGTCTACTGGGCGGAGCGGCGCACGGTGGTTCGGCCGCTGGGTCCTCACCTGGGTCTCGCCGGTGCCGGTGTGCGGCTGTGCTGGATGGGCCGCCGCGGCATGCACTGGGACCAGCTCCTGGACTGTGTTCGAACGGAGCTTGGACGGCGCCAGCGGCCAGTCGGGCTGCTGTTGCATCTGGGTGGCAATGACATTGCCGGTTGGGCTTGCCGGCAACTCATCGGGATTATTCAGAGAGACATTGCCCTGTTGCGAGGGGTCCTCCCTGGGGTGGCCATTGTTTGGTCGGATGTTATACCTCGCCCTGCTTGCTGGACCCAGCGGCGTTGGTCGAGGGGTCTGTGCAAGATTAACAGGCAGATTGGGCGCTGGGTCCAGCAGACGGGTGGGCTCCAGGTTCGGCACCCTTGGGCGGACGTCACCTGTGCTGGTTTGTACAGGCTTGACGGGGTTCATCTTGCCCCGGTGGGGCAGGACCTTCTTTTGAACGACTGGCAGGAGGCGCTAGAGTCGTGGTGTTGGTCGCAGGTTTCTGTGGGGGGGCGGTGCTGGGATAGCGTTCAACCTAGCGCCGGTGGCGGGGTGGCGAGCTGGTGCTCGTTGACCCGGCGGCTCATTTCAGCTGGAGGCCGCTTTCATGTGAGCGGCACGGCTATGCGGGTTGGGGGAGACGTCCCGGTTGGGGTCTCTACCCGGAATTAGGCAACCCCTTCAGCCGGCCTTTGCTAACATGGCGAGGCGGGCCTGAAGGGGTAACTGGGGGGGGGGGGGGGGTTGGATGGTGCTCCACTTTGCTATACGGCTGGTGGGGGGCATCATCCGGATGACGGGTGGATGGGGGGGGGGTGTCTCTTCTCTGTTATGGTTTGCATTACTGAGTTGGCCCATGTTGGGCCGGTGTTCTTACTGTTAATAAAAGCTGCGACCATGCTTTAACACCAATACTCGACGTCCGTGTGCTTTGTCAATGGTTGGGGGGGGCGGGGTGATGAAAGGGGGGGGGATGGACCCATGCCGAGTAGGGCATCCGGATACCACGGTTAATACCGGCTTAGCCGCCGGGCCCCGGTCCCGCGGCTGCCTGGTAACCGGGTTCCCGGGGCCCGGCCACGAGGCAGGCCGCTTCTTGGGGGGGGGTGAGGCGCAGCCAGGCATGCGCCCTGCGGGCCCCACGCGTTCCTGTGGGAGCCCAACGATTGGCCGCTCGGCGATCGCGGGGCGGAGTCAGCGCGAGCAAGGAGGGAACGCCGGCCGGCAATTCTCCCCTTTTCCTCCTTGCTCGCGGCCAAAAAGGTTTCCCTCCCTCCCGCCCTTTGTTTTCGGTGGGGTAGGGGGAGGTGGGGATATTGTCGCAGCTGGTGGGGGGGGGGGCGATAGGGTGGGTTCTTCGGGCCTTACGAGCAGGGTGGCGAGCTGGTGCTCGTTGACCCGGCGGCTCATTTCAGCTGGAGGCCGCTTTCATGTGAGCGGCACGGCTATGCGGGTTGGGGGAGACGTCCCGGTTGGGGTCTCTACCCGGAATTAGGCAACCCCTTCAGCCGGCCTTTGCTAACATGGCGAGGCGGGCCTGAAGGGGTAACTGGGGGGGGGGGTGGGTTGGATGGTGCTCCACTTTGCTATACGGCTGGTGGGGGGCATCATCCGGATGACGGGTGGATGGGGGGGGGGTGTCTCTTCTCTGTTATGGTTTGCATTACTGAGTTGGCCCATGTTGGGCCGGTGTTCTTACTGTTAATAAAAGCTGCGACCATGCTTTAACACCAATACTCGACGTCCGTGTGCTTTGTCAATGGTTGGGGGGGGCGGGGTGATGAAAGGGGGGGGGATGGACCCATGCCGAGTAGGGCATCCCGATACCACGGTTACTCACAGAACCACAATCAGAAAATGTTAGTATCTCCTTATTGGTCGGCTTTACACAAGCACCAAAGCCCCAATGTCTATAAGCCCATTGCTAACAAAACTCCAAAATTGCTTTAAACTACAAAAAAATCTTCAAATACTAATTCCAAATTCTTCCAATAGCCGACACACGAAACAAGCTATGAATCACAAAATGTCATATGTTTCAATCGTCATAAAAAATGTGGAACGCTGCTGTCTCCCGATGTCTGTCGGCTATACGCAGGCACAAACTATGATTCCAGTTGATCTCCCGCTGTAACAAATCAATTTCAAAATGCCTTCTTTCCACTCTGCAAATGCCTACAGAACTACACAGAATATATTTTATAACAATTTGAAACCATCCACGATTAAATTGCTCATCAATATTATACAAAACTACTTACCCCACTGATCTCTCTTTTATGCCTAAACAATGCCGAAGAAAACATCCACACAGAAACCCCAGTCATTTCCACAGATATCTTCAAACACTGATCATGAATGCTTTCATTTGCTGACACAGGACCACAGTTTCGCTAACCGGCTTCTTCAGGGAAACTTCACATATCCTACAACAACAAACACGAACAGACACATGAGCTTAAAATGAAAGTAATATACAAACGCAATAAACCCTACATCTCCGGGGTACAAAGACTTCACTGACCTTTAAGTCCCTTTTATTTCACATAGCTCTCCCGGATAATATCAAAGGAACCACAACAAAAAATGCCAGCACATGGCTACTTATGTATTCAAATCAGATTACCCACAAATCAATAAAACCAATGCCATTCAGTTCGGGAATTTAACCCATTAGGTTCCATGCTCCTCTAACGAAAAATAAACTGTTGCTCTCTATGGCATAATAGCCGATGATAATCACCACCCTCTCCACCCCTCACTTGTTCTAAAACAAAACAACAAAAGTCCTCCAATGAATGCTGCTTCAACCTCCAATGTATTACCACCAATGGTGCTGATTCCACCCCACGTCAAATGGCTGACAAATGTTCAATAATCCGTGTCTTAAATGGATGGGAAGTCTGGCCAATATAAAGTAACCATCAAGGGCATCAATCACTCCACTAGACTGACAAGCATCATGTAACTCATAGGTAAATCCCAATGAGAGATGTTTAAAAGATTGTACCTCCAATGTCACCGAACAAACCACACATCGGTTACATTTCCTATGTCCCCTATCATTCCCAGTGGGGACTGATTTAAAATGGGAATGTACCAACATGTCCCTTAAATTCCTACCCCTTCAGAATGAAAAAAACGGAGGTGTATTAAATACTGAATGCACTTTCAGTATATCCCAATGGGTCACAATTAAATCCCTCGCATAACGAGACTGGGTAGAATAGGGTAAAACACAAGTAAAATTAGGCTCCAATGTACCTTGTGGTTGTAGAACAAAACATTCACGATGTACATTAGATACACATTTATTGGCCCTATGAGTCACATGACTAGGGTAACCACGCTCATGAAATTTCTGTTCCATTCTATGTGCCTGAACCATATATTCACACCGAGACAAGCATAATTTTCGAAGTCGTAAAAACTGTCTTTATTTATTTAGATTTGTATGCCACTTTTTCCTTCAATCAAAGTGGTGGGTTACACAAAATAAATTACATAATATAAGGAATGACATAACATTGGATAAGGGGTGACAACTTACAAAGGGATACTGTAAAATAAATTATTACAACAATACCTTATCTACTGTCATATACTATGTTACTATGTATTTTTGTGCTCAGAATTTTATTACTTTATGCTGAACTCAAACGCTTCATTTAATTTATCATTTTCTATACTCCATAAGAACATAAGATATGCCATACTGGGTCAGACCAAGGTCCATCAAGCCCAGTATTCTGTTTCCAACAGTGGCCAATCTAGGTCATATGTACCTAGCAGTTTCCCCAAGGGACACAGGTTCCACAATGCTTGTATTGGTTCAAGCATTGATATCCTGGGTCCCTTCTTAATAATGGTTTATGGACCTTTCCTCCAGGAACTTGTCCAAACCTTTTTTAAACCCAGCTACACTAACAGCCTTTACTACATCATCCGGTAACAAATTCCAGAGTTTGATTACACGTTGAATGAAAAAATATTTTCTTTTATTAGTCTTAAATAGTTTACCCTGTAGCTTCATTGCATGTCCCCTAGTCTTTCTATATTCTGATAAGGTAAACAATCGATCTACGTTTACCCGTTCCACTCCGTTCATTAATTTATAGACCTCTATCATATCTCCCCTCAGCCGTCTCTTTTCCAGGTTAAAGAGCCCTAACCTATTTAGCCTTTCTTCATAGGAGTATCCTTCCATCCCCTTCACCATTTTGGTGGCTCTTCTCTGAACCTTTTCTAAAATCGCTATATCCTTTTTAAGATACGGCGACCAGAATTGCACACAATATTCAAGGTGCGGTCTCACCATGGAACGATATAGAGGCATTATAATATCCTTTGTTTTAGTTTCCATTCCTTTCCTTGTGATACCTAGCATTCTATTTGCTCTCTTTGCCGCTGCTGCACACTGGGCCGAGGGTTTTAACATGGTATCCACAATGACGCCTAAATCTTTTTCCTGGGTGGTGGTTCCTAATGTGGAACCTTGCATCGTGTAATCATAGTTTGGGTTGTTCTTCCCTAGGTGCATAACCTTGCACTTGTCCACATTAAATTTCATCTGCCATTTTGATGCCCAGTCTTCCAATTTATCAAGATCCTCTTGCAATTTTCCACAATCCTCTTGGGTTTTAACAACTTTAAATAGTTTTGTGTCATCTGCAAATTTGATAACCTCACTCGTTATTCCACTTTCCAGGTCATTTATGAATATGTCAAAAAGCAGCGGACCCAGCACAGATCCCTGGGGTACACCACTATTCACCTTTCTCCATTGGGAAAATTTAGCCCTACCCTCTGCTTTCTATCTTTTAACCAGTTCCTGATCCACAATAGTACACTGCCTCCTATCCCATGACTCTTTAGTTTTGCCAAAAGTCTCTGATGAGGGACCTTGTCAAAGGCTTTCTGAAAGTCCAGATACACAATATCAACCGACTCACCTTTGTCCACCTGATTATTCACTCCTTCAAAAAAACATAACAGATTAGTAAGACAAGATCTTCCTTGTCTAAAGCCATGTTGGCTGTCTCCCATTAGGTCATGACTATCTACATGCTGAGTAATTTTATTCTTTATGATGGTTTCTACCATTTTTCCCACTAAGCATTGTGCTGTCATATATATTTAAACTCAAAATATTTTGTTTAAATGTATAAATATAACTCAAAATTGTTATATTTATACATTTAAACTCAAGACACAAACAAATACGACCGTTGATTCACCTGCAAGACTTCATAGCCATAATCCAAGCAATCATAACACCCCACTTCGACTTTATGAACACAATCCTTCAAGGCATCTTTAAACAAAGTTTTAAAAGGCTTCAGTTAGCACAAAATGTAGCAGCCAGGATCATACTGAAGGTCCGCTCAATAGAACATATTACACCCATATTAGCTAAGCTCCATTGGCTACCAATCTACTGCAGAATAAACTACAAAATACAGTCAAACCTCGGTTTTCATGATTAATCCGTTCAAAAAAGTCTGACTAAAACCGAAACGGACTAAAACCGAAGCAAGATTTCCCATAAGAAATAATGTAAATTCAATTAATCCGTTCCAGACACCCAAAAATATTGACAAAAAATACATTTTATAGAGAATAACTATCTTTTTACATACAGAAAACAATGAGAAATACATATAAATGACTAATGAAATGGATAAATGAGCATGTAACATCACTTTTACCTTTATTGAAGACTTTTGTTGGCATATGGGACGCACTCCAGCCAGCTCCAGCTGCTCTCCCCTCTGGGGATCGAGCAATCACCACCAGCAGCGGAGGTGGGAACAGCCATCTTGGCCGTCTGCACAATCGGGGCTCCAGCCTGCCTTTTAACTTAGCAGCCATCACACCCAGTTACCAAGCTCACAGTGTCAGGAGAGGTAGTGCCAATGTCAGCAAAAGTAAGGGCACCAGAAAGAGGACAGTGCCCGAAGTCACACCAGCCTGTAGGGCAGCCACTCCTACACAGTGTCGGGAGAGGTGGAGAGGCAGTGTCAGCCAAGCAGCAGGCAGTTGAGAAACAGTGGGACAGAGAGTCTTAGGCTACCTCCGGCCCCCTAAGGTAGTAGCCTGACACAGGTGAGAGTCAGAGAACAGCGTGGGGCTGTGCCAGCAGGAGCCTGCAGCTGCAGACTGCAAGGTTTCAAGGAGAGGCCGCGTGTGCAGGCCTGCAGGACACCCAGAATCCAATCGGGAGGGCAGGGGCCCCGGCGGGAGACTGGGCCGCCAAGGAGAAGCAGATTCGGTCACCAGCTCCTGTCCCGGTTCAAGGGATGTGCAGGGGAAGAGGCAGCAGGCAGACGTCAATCGGGGGAGAGTCCGGGGCAGGAAGCAGTTTCGGGCAGGCCACGCTGGAGCGTTGAACTCCTCGGCTCCCCAGAGGTCCCGCAGAATCGCTGGCTCAAGCTCCGTGGGAGATCGCTGGCTCACGCTAATCCATGGCAGGTACGGGGGGGGGGGGGTAAAATGCTGTACGAAAACCGAGACAACGTACGAAAACCGAAACAAAATCTTGATGAAAAAAGTCAACGAAAACCGAATCGTACGAAAACCAGGGCATACGAAAACCGAGGTTTGACTGTACTAGTAACTACCTTCAAATTAATAAATAATCTTGCGCCATCGGCTCTCAATACCTTAATCACCAAGGAAATACCTAAACGCAGCCAAAGGAGTAATAACACAAATAAAATAGAGATACCAAAAGAATTTACAAAAGCTAAAAAAAACTTACCAATAATAGGGCTCTCTCACACTCAGCCCCAACCCGCTGGAATGAACTACCTGATGACATCCAACAGCTGACTGACATTAGTGAATTCCGTAAAAAATTAAAAACACACGTATTTACCACACACTATGGGGTATGTTTACTAAGCAGTCTTAATGTGCAGCCGGCGTTAGTGTGCAGGATGCCATATAAGGAGTGGGCGTGTCGGTCTTAACGTAGCATTTCTGGTTACCGTGCGATAAAGGGAGCTGTGGCACGTCAATGCACGTTAGCCTGAAGTAGGCGTGCTGACCAACAAGCACAGCAAGAGAGGGGTAGCACAATGGTTAATACATTGACTGCTGAACCAGGCGTCATGAGTTCAATCCTCCAGTGGGGTTAATGAGTAAGGCTGTCTGAGGCAGTACCCTTTACTATAAAGCAGTGCTGCCAGAGGCATTTTCCTTTTTACTTTAAAGCAGTGCTGCTGGAGGCATTTTCCTTTTTACTTTAAAGCAGTGCTGCCAGCAAAAACACCCTCATAGTGCTGTAATCTTCATGTGCAGTGCATCATGGGTACGAGTGGATTAACCCTATCCTGGTAACCACAGCAGACAGTTTGTGTGGTGACCTGCAGTCCTTCTGTAGCCAGCCAGGGGTTTGTTCAGAGCTATAGAGCTGTAGCCCACTGGTTACCTCACTGCCTGTAGAACCAAAGGTTGTGGGTTTGATCCCACAGTGGGGTTATTTATTGGAGCTGTCTGGGGCAGTTCCTTTTTTTAATTTAAATTACTACTGCCAGCAAAAACACCCTCACAGTGCTGTAATCCTCAGGTGCCCCATAAGGCGCCTTATAAGGCACCTTAAGGTTATAGCACTGTGAGGGTGTTTTTGCTGGCAGTACTAATTTAGATTAAAAAAAGAAACTGCCCCAGACAGCCCTAATAAATAACCCCACTGTGGGATCAAACCCACGTCTTCTGGCTCCACAGGCAGTGAAGTAACCAGTAGGCTACAGCTCTACAGCTACAAACAAACCTCTGGCTGGCCACAGAAGGACTGCAGGTCACCACACAAACTGTCTGCTGTTGTTATCAGGATAGAGTTAAGCCACTCGTACCCATGATGCACTGCACATGCAAAGCAGCAGTCTACAGATGAGCACAAGATGGGGTATGCACCCCCACAGCACTTAGGCCTGGTAGGGGGTACTGACCGTGCGCGTTACTGGCACAGAGTAGCTACAGACCGTCACATTGTGTGGGTACTGTGCTCACCCTGAGGGTGAGGTGCGGCGCCCAGCACCAGATCTACAGCACCTGCCCTCCCTGAGATAGGCTATGCTGCAGGTCCCCATTAGTGCCAGTGTGTGATAGGTAGTTCTTTCAGACACACCTACGATACACGTGTGCCCATATGTATATCCCAGTCACGTCTAGCCCTTGTGGACTATGATGCACCAGAATAGTGCATATCCTCTGTGGGTGCCATGGCCACATGATTCAAGGGGGGGGGGGGTGGTGTTTGGACCCATAGGCGGATTATGTAGTACCACCTAACTTGCTCTCTGGGGATCAGGGTGGGGGACAGGATCTCCACCCAACAGATCCACATTCTACAGCCCTGCCATGGTGGCAGTAGAGGGGACCAACAACCCCAGTCCTGCTGGGAAACAGATGTGCTACAGGGCAGTCAGTGCAGATCTGTAGCATTCCATAAGGCAATAGCAGACAGACAGTAGGCCTGGAAATGCTCAGCTGCCCCCCCCCCACCACTGTCTGACATTCTCCAGCAGCAAGCATAGTGAGTCTCCAGCCACTGCACCCTGCAAGGTGTTCCAGCCATACACATACTAACTGCAGACAGTCTGCTGGCTAGTCCACAGTGCATGTTCCTGGAGGAGATGTGTGCACCCAAAACTGGGATGTGAGCACACCCACCAAGCAGATAAGTCAGTGATTGGGCCACCAAAAGGAGAACCCATATATATCATTTGAGAGAAATACTATGTAGCACTATGGGGGAACCTAGCCATGCCATGGTCACTGCTCAGTCAGGGTGAGAGTGACCTCCCAGCAGGACATGCTGTAGCCACCCTGTCTGTGCAGGTGGTGGCCGGGCACTACAATGTCCCAGCCAGTGCCCTATGCCGTGTGCAGATGCATCCTGCCCAGGCCGCCCTGTCCGGGCTATACTCACAGTACCTTGCTCCTCATTATGCACATTGGCAGGCCAATACTGGCAACAGTGCTAGCAGTGTGGGCTGAGGAAGGTGTTGGCAGCCAGCACACACTGGATAGACAGACACACACTCCCCACACCTATGCCAGCATTGTGCAACTATAGAGGTGTTTGGCAGCCCTGGCCACCGCACCAGTCCTGGGCACAGTGCAGGCATGGCTATGGTACGCAATACTGTAGGAGTCACTCCCCAGGGTGGTAAACACTGTCAGACACAAGACCTGTAGCACACTCCACAGACATCAGAAAGGTTGCTATGATGCAGCTCAATCAGCAAATTGTGCTTAACTTAGGAATTGCTATCTGCCAGTAATCATAGCAACCTTTTGATAGATGTGTACCATATTCCCAGGTTTAGGGTGGCATTGCTAAGGTATGCAAGTGCTAGTATTGGGAGATGCACACAGGCCACTGTTGGCCACTGTTGGAAACAGAATTCTGGGCTTGATGGACCTTGGTCTGACCCAGTATGGCATATCTTATGTTCTTATGTAGGGCCCAAAATCCTGCCTCTCCAGGTGGCTTTGGATGATGGAGCCTGTGGGTGCGGGTGAGTCTGCTCCTGTTGGCCGCTAATCTAGAGCAGAGGTTCTCAACTCCGGTCCTGGTGGGCCAAACCCTGTTCGGGTTTTCATGCTGTCCCTAATGAATATGCATGAGATACATCTGCATACCATGGGGGCGGTGCATAGAAATGCAGCACAGCCATAGTTATTGGAGACAGCATGGGACCTGAATGGTGTTTGGCCCTCCAGGACTGCTTTTGGGGGACTCTGCTCTAGGTAATGTGCATGTTTATGGTGTCTGTGCTCTGTAGGGTAAAATTTAGGCGTTTTGGACATGTTTACGTTATCTGCACTAAAGGTTCTGTCTGTATTACCGCATTTTAGTAGTGGGTAAAATATGGTGACTGGGTTGGCAGGAACCACAGCTGGGACTTGAACCTGTGACCTTCTGCTCCTGAACACACTGGCTGTGTGCCCTGCACCACCGTGTTGCCACAGAGACAGTGCATTCCCTGGAGATACCATGACTGTTTGTCAGACAGAGCCTGTCTGTTGCAGTGCACGGCCCCCACCTACACAGGGCTAGGCCACAGTCTGCTGTGGGCAGCAGCCACTGCCCCCTCCACCACCAGTACCCCTCTGTCACCATGCTGACATGCCCTTCTGCTGGTGGTGCTGGTGGTGCGTAGTCTCAGGCCATCCAGTGTGCGGGTAGGCGGCTGCCTATGATGCGGGTTCTGGGGTAGGGGTGCCTGCATAGATGTCCACGCTTCCCCCCAGCACCGCCTGCAAATGTTCTGTGCCCTTGGGGGTACCTGTTGGGTACTATCCCCTGTGACACTGTGGGAAACACACTCGTGCCCGTGTTGGGTCCTCATCAGTTGCTGTCTGGCTGCTCTACTGTTTCAGCATTTGTATGGGCCACCTAGGCATCACCCTAGTCCGCACTGTGGCCCAGCTGCACCACAGCATGTGCCGCCTGCAGCCCTCTGTGTCCCCTTTTCCAGCATCTGTCCAGTTGCCCGTTCCGACATGCCCACCCTGCTGTTGTGGGACATGTGCATGCCATAGGAAACCTGTCCAGTAACAAGGAAGCCCTGATCAGCGTTATTTCACTGTGGGATCATTCACCTTGTATGGGGACAGAGCATAGCCCCTTCCAAAATTGATATCTTTTTTTTGGAGCTTTCTCGGTAGTGTTTTTTGATGTTTCCCATTGATATCACTATTGCCCAGCTAGGTTATGTTTTTTTTCTAGTTTGTTCAGGTCATTTTCAATGTTTATCTGCCCTTTTGTTCTGTGCACATGTATCACACTTATCACCTTTTGTGGGTTTCCCTGGCTTTGCTGTACATTGCTGACGGAAATGGTTTCTCTTCCCTTTAAATCTACTCTAACGCTAGGGTTTCACTGGCGTTAGTTTTCAGCCCCGAAATCCACAGCGTTAGTGTGCAGGGAGCCTCTTCCCTCCCACTCTCCACCCACTGACCCCTTCTCTCCGCCCCTGGGGAGCCTCCCTCCGCCCTCAGGGAGCCTTTACTCCGCCTTCAGCGCTCGTTTGTGCCGCTGAGCTCCGCTGAGCGTGTTAGCGCGCGATAAGGTACCTTATCGCACGGTAAAGCGCCATTATCGTGCAATAAGGCACCTTATTGCGCGCTAACATGTCAGAGCGCACATTAAGACGGTTTAGTAAACATACCCCTATGTCACACAGGTTAACCTAGATACACAAAGGGACATAGACTAACAATAACCTATATGTTAAAACTAAAATAATACTGTCTCAAACAAACATTCCACCCTGTATATAGTTGTTTCTCCATTCCCTTGGTAATGTAAAAATGTAAAAAGCTCAGATTACACTCCAAGTATACCTCCTGGAATGTAAATTGTACTGAATGTATATAGTTGCCATGTTATCTGTAAAAGGTTCACAAATGTTCCATGTAATATGACTAGGTGTGCATTTTATCATACCTTGTAAAGCACTGTTCATTGTAAACCACACTTGATCCATGGGAAAGCGCGGTATAGAAATGTTTGTTAAATAAATATATATATCTCAATAGTTACTTTTTCTATGAGTCAGTCATGTTTTGCCTGATGTTTGCTAGCATTTATGCTTGATTGATATGTTCAATTGACCATGGATCTTATTATGCTGTGATTATAATAATATCCATTCTTTATCGTTTTAGGCCCCTCTTCCTATCTGATTTTGTTTTATATATTGTTTAATGATCAGAATTTTCATTGCTTGCTCTTCGTGCTCTGATTCATAGATGGCGCTCCACAGGGGCGGCCCAAGGGGGGTGCGGGGCCATGTGCGGAGACTCGGTGCGGGGCCTCATTTGCATAAGGGGCCTCATTTGCATAAATATTTGCATAATGTTACCATACACTAACTTTTAGTATACATGCCTCTTCATGAGTGTATGGATTAAAAAAGACAAAGATTTCTACATTACTATAATCCAGTGCCAACCGCCAGGCACATTAGGAACTACTACAAACACTGCCCATTTAGAACCCATAGCAAACCCACCGTATCCCAACAGCACTACCAGGACTCATAAAGCACCATACACTACCTATCAAAAGGCAACACTGCAAATATTAAACCAATACATTTCAGAGAATAACAATACATGACCTACTGGGGAAAGAGAACAAGTGACAATGTCAAATAGGAATTACATAAACAGAATACCTCAGCTCAGTTACACATGCAGAACATAGACTATCACCAAACAAGGAATCACAATTTAAAAACAGGAAGACAATAATTAAACTGGGAACCCTAAAAGCCAAACTTGGAATGTACAACAACAATGTAGAAATAAAACTATAAATTAATTTCCTCTTGTACTAAACAAAGCACAGACATTAATGATGCACATTTCCCAGAGCTGACATATTCCAGTTAATAAATTCAAAATAAAGAGATATCTTTGTACCTTTTGTGCATTTTTTTTTCAGTTGCAATTGTTCCAGCCACTTTCTTCTGGTTTATTTGTGTCTTCTGCTATCTCTCCATCGTCTGCTGTCCATTTGTCCTTTCTTCTCTTCTAGTTTTTTCCATTCTCTCTCTACATCTGCTTTAACATAATAATCTTTCTCCTTTTGCTCTTTCCTCATTCCTATTTCATCCACTCAAATTTTACCCCTCCATCCTCAATCCCCACTTAGTCTCCCAATACCCGGCCAATTGTACATTTTTCTTCCCTCCCACACAAAATATTTTTCCCCTCTCCATTTCATTCTCCCAGCCCCATCCCCTTCTAATCTCCCCCAACATCAGCTCCCTTTTAGTTCCAGCCCCACCCAGTATCCGCTCCCTTATAGTCCCCACATCAGCCCATTTCCAGTCCTAGCTCCCCCATCCATTTCCAGTCCTATCCGAGTCCCTTCATCAGCTCATTTCCAATACCAGCCTCCCATCAGCCCATTTCTAGTCCTTTCCTAGCCCCACCATCAGCCCATGTTAAATCCTAGCTCCCCTCCACTCAGCCCATTTCTAAACCAAGCCCCCCATGAGCCTACTTCCAGTTCTAGCCCCTCCATGAGTCCATTTCAATCCAAGCCCCCACCACAGCCCATTTCCAATCTTAGCTCCCCCCAACACCCAATTCTCAGTTCTATCCTAGCCCATCCATCAGCCCAGTTCCTGTCCTAGCTCCCTCCCCTAAGAGCCCATTCCAAGCCCCCCTTCCCATCAGCTATTTGCAGTTCAAGCCCCCTTCCACTCAGCCCATTTCCATTCCAAGTCCCCCTCCCCATCAGCTATTTGCAGTTCAAGCCCCCACTTCCCCTCAGCCCATTTCCATTCCAAGCCCCGTCCCCATCAGCTATTTGCAGTTCAAGCCCCCCACTTCCCCTCAGCCCATTTCCATTCCAAGCCTCATCCCCAACAGCTATTTGCAGTTCAAGCCCCCTTCCACTCAGCCCATTTCCAGTCCTAGCAACCCCCCAACCCATTACCAGTCCTAGCCCCCCCATAGCCCACTCCCAGTCCTAATCCCACCAGCCCATTTCCAGTCCTAATCCCCCATCACCCAATTTTCAGTTTAAGCCCCCCCATAGCCCATTACCAGTCCTAACCTCCCCATCAGCCCACTCCCAGTCCTAATCCCCCATCACTCAATTTTTAGTTTAAGCCCTCCCATAGCCCATTACCAGTCCTAACCCCCCATCAACCCACTTCCAGTCCTAATCCCACCAGCCCAGTGCCAGTCCTAAGCCCCCAGCACCCCATTGTTAGGTTAAGCCCCCAAGCGCCCATCACCACTCCTAACCCCTCCCCAGCGCCCATCACAACTCCTAACCCCCCCAGCGCCCATCACCACTCCTAACCCCCCAGCCCAGCACCCATCACCACTCCTAACCCCCCCAGCCAGCCCAGTGCCCATCACCACTCCTACCCCCCCAACCAGCCCAGTGCCCATCACCACTCCTAACCCCCCCAACCAGCCCAGTGTCCATCACCACTCCTATCCCCCCCCACCCAGCCCAGCCCATCCCATCACTACTCCTAACACCTCCCCCCCCACCCCATGCCCCTCCATCACAACTCCTAACCCCCCCCCAGCCCAGCCCAGCCCAGCCCATCACTACTCCTAACACCCCCCCCACGCCCAGCCCATCACTACTCCTAACACCACCCCCCCAGCCCAGCCCAGCAGCACTTCTAACCCCCAGCCCAGCCCAGCCCAGCACCACTCCTAACGCCCAGCCCAGCCCAGCCCAGGGAAATTTTTTAAAAAAAGAAAACCTGTTTCCTGCCGCTGTCGGGGCCGCCGCGGCAGAATCGAGCGTGCCGCGGGGCCCCCCTGTACCCGGCACAGCCTCTCCTCCCTGTAGCAGCTCTCTAGTTGGAGCTGAAGTCAGACGCGCCGGCTTGCAGAGCGCGAGGGAAGAGTTTTTCCCTCGCTGCTCTGTTAAGCCCGCGGGGGCTGATGGGAAGTTCCCATCAGCCCCCGCGGGCCTAACAGAGTCGCGAAAGGGAAACTCTTCCCTTCGCGCTCTGCAAGCCGGCGCGTCTGACTGCAGCTCAGAAGAGAGAGCTGCTACAGGGAGGAGAGGCTGTGCCGGGTACAGGTGGCCCCGCGGCACGCTCGATTCTGCCGCGGCGGCCCCGACAGCGGCAGGAGACAGGTTTTCTTTTTTTTTTCAATTTTACTTTTACAAAAGAATGTTTTTTGCGCGGGGCCCCCTGAAACGCGGGGCCCTGTGCAAAAAACATTCTCGCTCAATGGACGGGCCGGCCCTGGCGCTCCACCCCCCTCATAGAGCTTATACTGTTTTTACTGTAGGTTCCCTTCTCCTACTTACAGTTCATTTGTTCTCTTATAGTGAAACAATGTATTGCTATTATTGTGGAGACTATTTAAAATTATTAACTCAGTATTCTCTTTATTTTGATATCACCTAAACTGTTATCTCTGAACGTTAATGGGATTAATCACCCCATCAAATGCAAAAAAATCTTAACTGATCTTAAGAAAGAAAAATCTGACATTGCCTTTATACAAGAAACTCATTTACCACACACAGAATGCCTTCAATTTAAAGATAAATGTTATACTTGCCATTTTTTTCATCTGCGCTTAATAAAAAAGCAGGTGTTTCAGTCCTCTTCTGCAATACTTTTCACTTTCAATTGGAAAGACAACTTTCAGAAACTCAAGGAAGACGGTTTATACTTGCTGGCCATCTTCTTAATATGAAAATAATGCTATTAAATCTTTATGCACCCAATGAAGATGACCCAACTTTCTTTCAAACTCTCTCAGAATCTTCTTGAATTTTGGGACTATCAAAAAATCATTGTAAGTGACTTTAACCTAACTCTAAATTATAGGTTATACAGAAATTCTACATATAGATCTTCCAAAAACAGTTCATGGAAAACTTTACATAATATGATCTCCAATTTTGATTTCACTGACCCATAAAGATTATTTCATCCTCTAGACTAGATAGACTACACATTCTACTCTAGCCCACAGAATACATACTCAAAAATTGACTATTTTCTTATCACACGTAATTTATTCCATAAAATTACCCATTCTCAAATTCTACCTATAGTTATTTCAGATCATGCTGCAATCACTCTTTCTCTTGATTTTGAAATGGAAACTCACAAACACAGACAATGGAGATTCAATCATACGCATCTTACTGATCCTCATTTTATTGGCAAAAAGTTTGGAAGTACTTTCAAAAGTTGTTTCACTTTGATATACCCGTAACTGCAAGCTATGTTATTCTGAAATCCTCTTCTCCATCTTTACCAATTGACAATCCCAATTCTCAAAAACTTTATGATATTTTAATTTCTCTATCAATTCAAATGCTTCTTCACAATTGGAAAGATTTGTCTATTTGAATATCACCTTTTGGTGGCGTACCCTAGGACAAGTTCAAAAATGTGAAATTAAAGCAGCTGAAAAGACTAACAAGGTATCCAAGGTTAAGAAACTGTGGGAACCTGTCTCCTCTCTCCCATTATAATGACTATCCCATTAACGCCCTTGCAATTATATCATGACTTTATATTAGAACGATACAAAAATTATTATTCTATATTATTTAACATTTCTTATATACCGCCTTTCATGATATCAAGGCGGTTTACATTGAACAAGCTGAAATTACATTGCACAGGGCATTATAACTTGGAGATAACTATTTTACAGGGAAGATGGGCTATGGAGGGTTAAGTGGCTTGCCCAAGACCACAAGGAGCACCTGTGGGACTAGAAACCCCAGTCCTTCCGGCCCAAGGAGTTCTTGGTTCCAGTTCTGCGGGACCACATTGATCTGGTTTTAAGGGTGACCAAATCTGAAAATGTATTAACCTTGATTTGGGACCATCTGATGGGGTCAAATTTAATCATCGCTATGTTTCAATCCAGACGTCTTCCTCTAGTCTCATCATGCCCATATTACCCCTCTTCTCAGGTCATTTCATTGGCTCCCTATCCATTTCCACATCCAGTTCAAACTTCTCCTGCTGACCTATAAGTGCCTTCACTCTGCAGCTCCTCACTACCTTTCCTCTCTTATCTCTCCCTACACCCCTCCTCCCTCCTTGGGAACTCTGCTCTTCTAGCAAATCGCTTCTATCTGGGCCCTTCTCTTCTATTGCTAACTCCAGACTTTGCTCCTTTCACCTTGCTGCACCTTACGCCTGAAACAAACTACCTGAGTGTATGTCAGGCGCCTTCTCTGACTCTTTTCAAATCCAGGCTGAAAACTCACCTCTTCACTTTCAGGTCTTGATTCACCTGATCTCCTTGTGTTTCCCTTGTGTTGTCTGTCTTGACTAGACTGTAAGCTCTGATGGGCAGGGACTGTCTCTTACATGTCTGTGCAGCGCTGCATATGACTGGTAGCGCTATATAAATGCTCAGTTGTAGTAGTAGAATTATATAGTTTTAACATTTAGCAGTGATCCAGAGCTGCCATGTTACCTAGTTCCAGGAGGAAGACATCCCAAAAGCAGCATGGTGTTAGTAAAACAGGGTTACTTACCTGTATCAGGAGTTCTCCGTGGACAGCAGGATAAGTCAGCCACACCTGGTGTCGTCCTCCAACGGCGTCAGACACGGAAGTGCTCTCTAGAGCTCAGATCTTTCTGAGCATGAGCCAGAGGCCCAACCCACCAGCCCGCCCCTAGCCAGCCAGTGAGTCTCTAGCTGTGCCCGGTGGGCCTGTGGCTAGGGGCGTGCGGAGGCCTACCTCGGCCTGGGGAGGTGGGTGGGATTGTGTGGCTGACTTATCCTGCTGTCCATGGAGAACTCCCGTTACAGGTAAGTAACCCTGTTTCCTCCTTGGGCAAGCAGGATTCGTCAGCCACACCTGGTGCCTCCCTAGCTGTGCTATAGTGCAAAGTTGCCGTGGAGAGGGAGGCCGAGTCTAGGTGAAGAAGGTCGTTTATTGTCATTACAAAACATGATTACACGCATAACAACGTTGCATACAAGTAACGTCGTCGGCTGTCGCCCAAGGTCAAGGCTGACCTGGTCGGGACCTGGCATTACGTCAATCAACATCGACATGGCATTGCACACATTAGGTGGTCAACATGGCCGAACATCACATGACTGAACATTAAGGCCAAAATGGCCGGAGAGGTCAACATAGTATCAGGTAGAGAGGTCAAACATAGTATCAGGTGGCCAACATGGCCGGAGAGGTCAACATAGTATTATACTGAACATCAAGGCCAACATGGCCAGAGCATACTGTCAGCGACTATCCCAGCGGTTTAGTCGCAGGGTTTACGGGGTGCTGGTGGTGGTGGACAGTACCGCCTGACCAAACGCAGACCGCGCCTGAGTGTCCAAGTCCAAGCAATAGTGTCGCTGGAAGGTGTGGACCGAGGACCAAGTGGCGGCTCTGCAGATGTCCCTCAGGGGAATGGAGCGGAGGTTCGCAATGGTGGCCGCCAGCACTCTGAGCTGGTGTGGTCCCACATTTGGCGCCGCTTGCGCGCCCGCCCATTCGTGGCAAAAGCTGATGCAGTTGGAGATCCACTGAGCCATGGTGCGCTTCGTGACCGGGCGGCCCGGCCTGTTGGGATCGTAGGATAGGACCAGCTGAGAGCCCTTCTGGAGCGAGCCTGTCTTGAGCATGTAGGCTCGGCGGGCCCTGGTGCAGTCTAGTGTGTGTAGGTGCTCCTCTTCGGGGGAGGAGTGCGGTTCAGGGTAGAATGTTGGTAGCTCAATAACTTGGTTTATGTGAAATTCCGAAGCCACCTTGGGTATGAATTTTGGGTGAGTGCGCAGAGTGGCTCTGTCATGCAGGATCTGGGTGTACGGAGGGTGTGCCACCAGCGCCTGGAGTTCGCTGATTCTGCGAGCGAACGTGATGGCTATCAAGAAGAGCATTTTCCATGTTAGGTGTTTCATTGAGTCTGATAGGATAGGCTCAAAGGGTGGTAGAGTCAACTGCTGTAGGATCAAGTTGAGATCCCATGCCGGGGCAGGGGCTTGTACTGGGGGTTGCAAGTTGTTGAGGCCCTTCATGAAGCTTGCCACCAGGGGTGAGGCAGCGATGGATGTGTCGCCCTTATGGTCGTGGAATGCTGCAATGGCTGCTAGGTGGACACGGACGGAGGTGGGTTTTAGCCCCTGTTTGGAGAGGGCCGTGAGGTACTGCAGGACGCATGGAACGGGGCAAGGCGATGGGCTTAGCCCTCTGGAGTTGCACCAGAGGCTGAACTGCTTCCACTTAAGTCCGTAGGATTTCCTGGTGGAGGGGCGTCTTGCTGCGAGGATGATGTGTTGGATCTCCTCCGAGATGCTGAGTGATGAGAGGTTCATCCGCTCAACCTCCAGGCTGTTAGTGCAAGGGCCTTGAGGTTGGGGTGCAGGGTGAGATTGTCGTCCTGGGTGAGCAGGGACGGTTGAAGGGGAAGGTGGAAGGTGTGCTCCAGTGTGAGGTGTAGGAGGGTCGGGAACCACATCTGGCGGGGCCAGTATGGAGCCACAAGGAAGAGGTGGGCTTTGTCTTGGATCACCTTCTGCAGTGTTTTGGAGATCAGAGGTGTGGGCGGGAATGCATATACTAGAGACCACTCCCCCCCAGAACACATCGAAGGCATCCGAAGCTACGCTGTGGGGTGATGGTCGTTTGGAGCAAAATAGGCTGCACTTCTTGTTCTGCTCCATGGTGAACAGGTCGACTTGGGGTTGGCCCCAGCAATGGAAGATGTCGCTGGTTATCGCGGGGCTCAGGGACCACTCGTGTGGACTCAGTTGTCGGCTTAATCTGTCTGCCAGGGAGTTTCTGTTTGCCGGGTAGGTAGAACGCTTGTAGCCAGCAGTGGTTCTTTAGGGCCAGTGCCCAAATGCTGAGGGACTCTTTTGCACAAGGGTCGTGAGCCTGTTCCCCCTTGTTTGTTTAGATAGAACATGGATGCTTGATTGTCTGTCTGAGAACCAATTTCTTGTAGATGTGCGTTTGGAAGGCCTGTAGGGAGTATTTTATGGCCCTGAGTTCCAGAAGGTTTATGTGGAGGCACGCTTCTGCTGCTGTCCAGGCTCTTTGTGTGCTTAGGTGACCCATGTGGGCTCCCCAGCCCGTATTGGATGCATCCGTGGTGATGGTGATCTGATGGCTGGGTTGTTGCAGTTGTTTTCCCATGGTGAGGTTCTATTTGGACGTCCACCAGCGGAGGCTCTTCCTGGTCCGAACATCGAGAGTGATGCTGGTGGAGAGGGGCTGCTTGCGCTGGTTCCAACAGGAGCGTAGCCGCCACTGAAGGACACGCATGTGTAGCCGTGCGAGAGGCAGTACTTGGGTGGTGGCGGCCATGTGGCCTAGGAGCCGTAGGATGGTCTGGGCTGTTGAGACTGTCCAGAGGGAGACTTCCATAGCTAAAGCGGCCAATTTCTCTGCCCGTTGCTTGGGGAGAAACGCTCTTGCTGTTACGGTGTCTATGTCGGCCCCGATGAATTATAAGCGTTGAGAGGGGACAAGATGTGATTTCCCGTAGTTTATCAGGAATCCAAAGTCGTTGAGTTGGCGGATGGTTTTTCTGACTGCCGCCTGTATTCCTTGTGCTGACGGTGACAAGAGAAGCCAGTTGTCCAAGTATGGGAAGACTTGGATGCCTTGTTTTCACAACTGTGCAGCTGCAACAGCAACACATTTTGTGAATACCTGTGGCGCAGGGGAGAGTCCGAATGGTAGGGCCCTGTATTGGTAGTGGGCTCCCAGGGCTTGAAACCGTAGGTACTGCCTGTCCTCCGGATGGATCAGGACGTGGGTGTAGGCGTCCTGTAGATCCAGGGATGCGATCCAGTCTCCGGATTGGAGAAGTGGGAGGATCGAGCCCAATGAGTACATACGGAATTTTTCCTTGTGGATGAATTTGTTCAAGGCCCGGAGGTCGAGAATAGGGTGCACCCCTTCCGATTTCTTGGGTACCAGGAAAAATCTGGAGTAAAAACCCCAGTTGGTCTGGCTGGTGGGCACCGGCTCTATGGCCTGAGATGCCAGCAGGCGTATCAGTTCTTGATGCATCAGTAGGGGGTTTTCTTTGGCTTGGGATGGTTTGTAGCGCTGGAAGGGGGAGGTCAGGAAGCACAGGCGGTATCCCTCCCGGATGATCTGTAGGGCCCACCTGTCTGTGGAGATTAGTTGCCAGGAGGCCGACAAGGCAGTCAGTCGACCCCCAACTGGGAGCGTTGTCAGCTCCTCCGCGGGTTGACTGTCAAAAAGAAGGGCTGCTTTTCCCCAGTGGGGGTGGTTGCTTCTTTTGTTTTCTGTCCCTCTGGTGCTTCTGCTGGTGTGATGCTCCATTGGAGGAATGGTATGCTGGCTGCTTGTAGTGAGACGGCTGCCACTTGCGGTGAGCCGGGTAGGATTTGCTGTTGTATTTTCCCTTGGTGTTGGAGCCATGCTCTAGACCATCTTCTGCAAGGGTTTGCAGGGTGGTGCAGTGGTCCTTCATGTCATTGACTGTGTCCGTGACTTTCTCACCAAAGAGTGACTCGCCGTTACATGGGGCATCTGCAATGCGTTCGTGGGTGTCCTCGTGCAGGCCCAATGCCCTTAGCCATGCCAGCCTCCTGGTGGATATGGCAGTACCGGCTGTGCGTGTGGCCATCTCAAAGGCGTCGTGTATTGTGCTTACCACATTCCTTGAGGTCCCCGATGGCGGAGGTGGCTTTAGCTTTTTCCTCGGCGGGGAGAGATGCTACCGTGTCCTTTAAGGTGGCCAGCAGGGAATCTTGGTAGAGTATATGCTGAAACTGGTGCGCAGCAATTATTGCGTTCAGCATTGCCCCTTGGAAGACCTTTTTTCCTACGTCGTCGAGAAGTTTGGGATCTCTCCCGGGAGGGGAGTTGGCATGGTTGCGCGACGGCTTGATGCGTTTCAAGGCTGAGGACACAACAATGGAATGGTGGGGTAGTTGGCTTCTTCCAAACCCCGGGGCCTGTTGGACCTGGTATTTTGCGTCCAGTTTGCGTGGGCACGCAGGAGCAGAGGCTGGGTTCTGCCAGAGTTTGGAGTGAGTATCCAAAAGGCGCTGATGGACTGGTGAGGTGACAGGCATTTTCGGAGTGTTGAGGTACATGAGCACCTCTGGTCCGGCTCGTTCCGCTGGTATAAGGATTAAGGTGGATGCGACCTTGTGCAGGAACTTGGGGTATGTGAGGTCCTCTGGCAGAGCTGGCAGGTGTGGTTCCGGGTTGGTAGAGGTCACCGTGGATCCTCCTGCCGTGGATGAAGTTGACGCCATTTGGGTGTCCTTACTTGGGGGTTCGGATCCAAGTGTGGTCGTTTCTTCCTCCTCCTCTCCTGTGCTGAGGAGGGACGGAGACTTGGAGCTCTCTGAAGCACTGTCATCATGCTGTGTGGAGCTGTGGATGGAGCCGCGAGGTCTCTCAGGGGGCTCGGTTGATATAGGGGTGGTTTCCGTGATACCCTCCTTTAGAAGGTTGATGAGGCTGGACAGGAGTTGAAGTATAGCTCCCTGGTTAGGGAGCACTGTAGCAGTGGGATTTGCTGTTGGAATAAGCTGACTTCCTTGTGCCAAGCAAGATCTTGTAGGAGTAGCCTTTTTGTGTGGCTTGGATTCAGGGCTGTCTGAGATGCTTCGTTTCCGTTGTTGAGCTCTGTGGGACCTGTCAGGGCTGCGGGATCTGCCGTGTTTCCTTTGGTGGTGTTTACCGTGGTCCCGGCTTCTGTCCCTGCCCCGATGTCCCCAGTGATCGCTGTCTCTGCACCGATCGCCGCCCCCTCCTCTGCTCCAATGGCTGTCTCGGGCCCGATGCTGCTTGCGATGTTTTGATGCTGGTGGGGAGCCGGAGCCGGCATATTGAGTCGTCCCTGTGTCAGCACCGGTACTGTGTTGCAGGGAAGCCCTTTCTCCCTGTCCAATTGGCGATTTGGAGGTGGGTCCATGGGTGGAGCTTGTGCCACATTGTCCAGTAAAAACTGAAGGGGCGGAGCTACCTGCAATGACATCAGATCCGTGATGTTGTCCAATGGCTGGGGATGGGGAGGAGCTTCCAGCAGTGACGGAAGCATGGCAGCCTCCAGGAGCCTTGTGGAGGGGGCACTGGAGGAACTGCAGTTGGAAGGCTTGAGTTTCTTTGCTGGTTTCCCAGAGGAGGCATGTTTTTTACTCACAGTGCCTACAGGAGCTTCTGGAGAGGTTAGGAGCCCCGCTGCCGGCTGACTGGGGATGGAGGCCCCTCAGGGCACATCCTGGGTTTGTAGAGAGGAGCCGGCTTGAACAGCAGAGCAGGGAGCCATCAGGGAAAACTCCAGGGGCGGCTGAGAAGAGAGGAAGTCTCTCAGAGCGTGACCTCTCGATTTCAGCGCTCTGGGGGACATGCGAGAGCAGTGCTGGCAGTCGGAGACCTGGTGGTTGGTCCCTAGGCATCTCACACACCGGTCGTGGTCGTTGGAGCAGCTCATTATTCTGGAGCAGAGGCAGCATTTCTTAAATCGTGGTTTGGAAGGCATTTCTTACTGTAAGTGGATGTTTTTTCTTTCTTTCTTTCTTCTCTGGCTGTAGGAGAGCAGAGGTCCGCATGTGTATGGCACGGCAGAAGAAAAAAAAGACTGGCTGGCTAGGGGTGGGCTGGGCCTCTGGCTCATGCTCAGAAAGATCTGAGTTCTAGAGAGCACTTCCATGTCTGGCACCATCGGAGGATGACACCAGGTGTGGCTGATGAATCCTGCTTGTCCGAGAACCTCTGATTCTTCTACTCATTGAGCTCTATGAGGCAAATCCCATACGCATACGGTATCAGGATAGGGTTGCCAGGAACCTCAAAATCTCCTTCTCGGAACTGGGGAACGGCAGCTGTGGTGGTCTCTTGTCTGCAGACGGTATTTGTTTGTCAGGTACCTGACTAAATCTTAATTGGAAAGGGTTGGCTTGATTGTTTATGGTATGGTTAAGGAAATTGTCTTATAAAGTTTGACTAGCAGGTGTTAAAGCACCAGGGAATGAGGAGGAGGAAAAGACTGGTTAGAGCCGTGGGCTTAAAAAACATCATAATCAAGGATTAAAATTCCACTCTGCCCCTTGTGATCTTGGGCAAATCACTTAACCACAGTTGCCTCAGATACAAACAGATTATAAGACCTGCAAGGGATAACAATATTCTATCTGAATGCAAAATCTTAAAATTTGTAAACTGCTGTGTAGCTCCTGCCAGCAGAAAAAGTGGGATTTAAATTACCATAAATCTTTCAGAAGATGCTGTGGTAGGCCATGGCCTATATAATAGCCTGTACATGTATGAGAGGCCTGCAAGCTAGGCCTGAGTCCCCACCCCCACTTAGAAATACTAGTGCTGAGAAAGATCAAAGTCAGTGAAAGTCTGAGGATCTGCCTTAAACCGCTCTAAACTGCTTTTGATAAGTTTGTGTTAATCCTTATTCAATCCTTTTATGCTGATGATAGATATGTTCCAGTGTTTTGCATGCTCAAATTCTCTGAGCCTAGAAATGACCTTGTAGTAGGAATGTATTTATGTCTAGAAACTGAGCCTTTGTTAGAATAGCCTGAGAAGGGGGAACAGGGCGTTAGGCCCAGAGAGGGTCCCCGATTGGATAGATGCAGGGGGCGTTGGGACCAATAGAAAGTTTGCCTGTATCAAACTGTGAAACTTGTATATAAAGGAAGTTGTTCCTGTTCTCCATTGCTCAGTCCTTTTAAAGCTTGACTCTCTGAGACTTGTGCACAATAAATTGTCTTGGATCTTTGAACTGACTCCTGGTATTATTTATTGCATGCTTATCAGCCGCTACATATTCTTGGTGCGTTTGCCGGGAATGTGCGGGTGGTGGATGGTATTCAAGTGAATATACCACGACTTCTCGCCTCAAGAGGTTTGGTCCGGCTGGTGCCGCACCTGACTGATTGCAGGGGAGCCTCTGGCACCACCCGATCCTCTTGTATCGGGGAGGGCTCCTCCTTGCCTCCGCAGGTTGCTGGTTCTGGCTGGCCAACTGTGAAACTTGTATATAAGGAAGTTGTTCCTGTTCTCCATTGCTCAGTCCTTTTGAAGCTTGACTCTCTGAGCCTTGTGCACAATAAATTGGCTTGGATCTTTGAACTGACTCCTGGTATTATTTATTGCATGCTTATCAGCTGCTACAATGCAAGTTTTAAAGGGACTTTGATGCCTTTGCAGAAGGGATCCAGGCTGCACGATCTCTGCTTTTCTTATAGATTAGTGGAAAGCTAATATTTCATCTGTCTTCGTTTTAGCTCCCTATTAACCTACCCTGCTATTGTCATATAAGTGAAGGCTGTTTTGTTCTGTCATAATCCCTTCCATTTACTCTAGTGGCACCTAAAGACCTTAAGTAGCTGTGAAAAACAGTCAGATGCAGACTGGAAGCTGCTTTTTTAGTTGCACATCTGTCTCCAGTAAACGTTGCCATGTTCCCTGTAAAACAGTTGTACGTTATAATGCACCGTTCAATGTAATTTCAGTTTGTTCAATGTAAACCACCTTGATATCATGAAAGGCGGTATATAAGAAATGTTAAATAAATACAATAAATAAATAAAAAGCCCCGTTACCCAGTCTACTGTCTGGCTGTTTTCATAAATTAACCCCAATGGCTCTACTCTATAGCTTCCGTACCAGGGTCTTGCCACCTTCGATCAGCGCCTCTTAGTTGTTTTATTTTGCATCTTTCCCGTCCTGAGCACCAAGGAGGAGGGAGAGTGTCTTACGGGTTTCCGTGCACACCTCGTAGCGCTAGATAAATGATTATCTGGACTGGAGCTGGTCGGCAGCCCTCATCGGAACTCTAGATCTTGCTTTTGTGGGTGGCCACGGAAACACGGAGATTTCTTCCTGCACTGGCCACTCTGCAGGATCCAGTGCTGGCGATCGGCCCGGCTTTTAGCGCAGGAACATAGCTAGGTGTCGGCTTAGAAGGGCGCAAAAGGATGATGCGAGCGAATGAATGAATGAACGCGCGCGCGGACAGCCTGTGACTCCGCCTCCTGCTGCACAAGGTCCAGCGCTCGCTCACCCACCCAGAACCCCGAGAGCAGTGACGCAACCCGTGGCCCCGCCCCGCGCACTACTGTACTTCCGGCACGCCCATATACACACCCACGTGCGTCCCTCCTCGCCCCGCCCCCTCATGCTCCACCCATACACACGGGCCCCGGATGTCAGCCTATGCAGCAAGGACGAGCGCGAGGTAAGCCCATCGTACCCTAGCATAAAGGCTGCAAGGGCGGATTTTATTCCGTAACGTCTCTGCTCGGAGGAATGAAGGTGACCCGGCCCCAGCACTGCAGATCGGTGCGCACAGGGCTTCTGTGCACCTTCTCACGTCCCTGATCCCCGTTTAAAGAGCGCCTCGTGCCAGCCAGGAGGAGAGCGAGTGACCCTCACTGCTGCAGGGCGCTAGCCGGCATGTCAGCAAAACACGGGCTCAGCTGCTATCCGTGCCGGGTGCTCCCACTTCCCCCAGTCACTGCTGCTTTGCATTTCAGCCCTTTCTGAGGCACACATTCACTGACAGGCCCCATTCATCTCATGCACCCGTGTTGCCTTCTGCTTTTGTTTTGCATGCTATTTCACTGGAAAGTCAATGATAAATGAGATGGCTTTGCAGGGGCCAGGGATCTTCAGACCTGCTGTGAAGACATTTCTACCTGCTTTCTCTCTCCCTCCCTTGCTGTCCACTCCCCTTTTGGTTTTCTCAGGAGTGTTGTCTGAATGTGATTCACTTCCTGTAGGTTTTCATCATCCGCCTTACAGTCAGTACCTGACAGAATGTCGCAGTCCAGAGTAAAGTTAATAATCACAGGGGATGACTTTGGCTATTGCCCCAGGAGGAACCGAGGCATTGTGGACTGTTTCCTGGCCCGTGGAATTTCCAGTGCTTCCCTGCTGGTAAATGGTACCGCAGCCGCAGATGCTGCCCAGCTGGCAAAGAGGTGAGCTACACCTACCTACTCACACAACTGTTTCTTGTGTTTTTCTTATGATGGAGGGACAGACACAGTACATCCCTTTATAGCCAAAAGGTAAAATCAAACTAAACTTGAATATCTTTTATACTTCAACAAATAGAGGGGGCGACCTGCACAGAGTGGCAGGTACAGCCCTAAACAAAGGCATAGAGGGGTGTGACTTGCATAGTGGCAGGTACTCCTACTTCAGCCACCTTCCTGGGCAGACTAGATGGCCCATACTATGTGAACTTCTGCAAAGTAATGATTTTATTTACTGTACATACAGTATATAATAGATTTTTGGCACTGAAAGCGCTGTATGTCTGTTGTGGACTGTGCTATCTGTGTCCTTTGCAAAGCTGCACAAGCAGAGAGATGCCTGAGCCTCAAGACTGGAGGCAGACGAAGCTCTTAAGAGCAGCGAGAGGCTGAGGATCACTTGGCAAGCACAAAGGAAAGAGTACTTGGGTCAGGCTGGCTGAGGGGGTGGAAGGAAACTACTGAGGTTGAGTGGAGATAGAGATATCAGTAATCAGTATCCCTCAAATGTTTTGTAGTGCCAGCTAGTTACAAATATTTATCCAAGAAGTTAACATTACAAGATAGCTCATATTATCATTTGCAAGGCAAGCAAATCGGTTGTTCCCTGCAAGACACTATAGACCTTTGGCTTGGACAGCCAACTGCTTGTCTATGAATTGTCCTCAGGGTGGGATTCACACATGTATTTAAACCAGGACCTGGCCATGTTATTGCTAGAGGATACAAGCAAGGAGCAAGGTCATTAATCAATAACAACCCACCAAAGTGAATTGTAAAATAAATGTATCACTGCTGTCGATTAATGACCTTGCTCCTTTCTTGTATCCTTGGGACCTGTAAGTGTGAGTGCTTACTAGCACACATAGGGCCTCGTTACATTAATACATGCTGTGCAGAAAAGGTGCATTCGCTGTGCAGGCTGTGAATGGAAGCAGACTCTCTCAGCTGCTGTTTCTTCTCGTGATGCAGGTACAGAATCCCTACAGGGCTCCATGCCAACCTCTCAGAGGGCACCCCTGTGTGCTCAGCGCTCAAGGACTCTTCTCTTCTTAACAAAGACGGCTTCTTTCATGGAAAAATGGGAATCCGCAAAGCCTTGGCCAAGGGATGCCTAAACATGTCTGAGGTAGGAAGAACAACACAGGCTTCCCAGGGCATTCCTGGATTTGTGCCTGATCAGAAGACGTCAGAAAGGCGCTCCTGTTGTACTTGTAAGATCATTATATTCATTCATATTGTTCTTTGTATGTGCAAAGAGACATTTTCCTGGGGCCTTGGAATTTGGAGCTGCGGCTTTTCTCCCATCCCTTTTCTTTCTGCACAGCCAGTACAGAGATAAGAAGCAAATCTTTCCTTATCCCTGGGAAGTTGCCTGTGCGCCCTCTCCAGGTGTCTGAGCTTTTTTGTACCGCACTGTTGCATCCAAAGAATGGACCAGGTTTTAGGTCCTCTTTCACAACTGTTGTATTTCTTTAATATAAGATATTGCAGTCTGCAGAGAAGAGATTCATGACCTGACTAGTGGGATCTGTGCACCCCAATGACACAGAATGGACTCTCCCTTTCTTTCTCCATAGGTGAAGCAGGAACTCATAGCCCAGGTGGACTTGTTTGTTCAGCTGATGGGCTACGTCCCCCATCACATGGATGGCCACCAACACGTTCATATTCTCCCAGGTGAGCTGCTACCTGTCTGTGTAAGCACTGGTGTGGCTGAAACAAGACAGCAAAATACAGAGAAGACCAAAATCAGCATGGTGGATTCCTTTTGTGTCCACACCTCTGGCACCTTGGTAAAAAAAAAAAAGCCTCTCACCTCTAACCATCTTCATGAGCACTGACTTAGTTTAGCAAAGGTTGCAATTAGCTTGCAACACTGGTATTGGTGTCACATCCTGTCCAGAAGAGTGGTATCTATTGCATCTTCTCTAGTCTGGATCCCAAGTAACTTGGTTCTTGTGACACCGACTCTTCTTTCTGCACAATAATAATAATACAGAGGCATAATCAGCAGAAAGGAGGAGGCGGTATTAGTGCCCCTGTACAAGTCGTTGATGAGGCCACACTTGGAGTTTCATGTTCAGTTTTGGAGACTACACCTTGCAAAAAATATAAGACAACTTGAAATGGTTCTGAGGAAAGCAACCAAAATGATAGGTGGCCTGTGCCAGAGTCTTTTGTCGAAATGAATGTGGTTGTCTATCCAATTTTATATTGAGTTCTTTGAATTTATTGATTTTATATTTGTAACAAGAGGCAGTATATCAAGCTTTTATAAACTTTAAGATGTATGAGAAGAGACGACATAAATATGTGTACCCTGGAGGAGAGGAGGGACAGCGGAGATATGATACAGACCTTTATATACTTAAAGGGTATTATTGGACAAACAAAACTTTTTCAGAGACAGGGAAGCTATAGAACTAGAGGACATGAAATGAAGCTGTGAGGAGGTAAACTAAAAGCAATGTCAAGAAATACATTTTCACGAAAGGGTAGTGGATGCCTGGAACGCCCTCCCAAAGGAGGAAGTGGGAGCAAAAATAGTGATGTAATTCAGAAAGGCCTGGGACAGAGGATCACTACATAGCAAGAGGATGGTATCAAAGCAAACCTAACTTCCAAAACTAGAGGGAGTAACGTGCACAGACCATCAAGTACAACTCTAAACAAAGGAGGGGGGGGGGGGGGACTTGCATGGAGCAGCAGGTGCAGTTCTACAACTTTAGCCACCTTACCAAGCAGACTAGATGGACCATGCTGGTCTGTATCTGCCGTCATATATATATATATATTGTGCCCAGTCATCTAGCCAGCTAAATAATAATCATACAATTTACAGAAAAACTATATTTATCAACAATTCACAACCAATGCGATTGTTATATCTATTTATATCTGGTGGTGTGAATGATGATGATAAAGACACAGAGCAACAAAACTTAAGAACGCTGTTACTTTGCAAAATGAGTTCACCCTCTTCCCAATATTACGTTTTCTTTATAACGGTTTCTGTATGGGAGAATATATGTATTTTGAAAAATAAGGAATGATAGTTATATTTTGAGATTCAATAGTATTGGTTGTGGATTGTTGACAAATGTAGTTTTCAAAATGTTTTTCATGTAGCTTGTATAATTATTATTGAAGTGAAATATTTATAGGCACAGTGGATTACAGTGAAAGACCTCTTGTGACTTTGTTAGACATGTACCACCAGCCCCCACTGAACGTTATGAAAATGAACCCCCTCCCCCTTCATCCTGTTTTTGCAGAGATTCGGCACATTTTTGCAGAGGTGCTAGAGGAATATGGCATCTCGTATAGCCGGATCCCTATAGAGCCGGGGCTGCGCAGCTGTGATTGGATAGAGCAGCACCTCATGGAGTTCTATCTGGGAGTAGAAAAGGATTCCCTTAACAGCATGGAAGTGTTCACAAGACACAGCCTAAGGTAGACAAAGGACATCGAATAATCAGTTCTCCCAGAACATTAGACTGAGACTTGGCACTAAGAAACATTTCCTGGTAAATGGCGCATGCCATTTCATTGAATACGTTTCCCTTATTGAAAATGTTTGAAATTCTTCACCATTTGTAGAATTTGGCCTGTGGGGGAGATCTAGAAGCATCTTCAGTCTGTAAAACAGAATTGCTGCTAATCTCAAATATTTCATTCCTGAGTCTTATTTGTCTTTAGATTACACATAAGAGACGGTCAATGCCTCTTTGGGATATTAATGAATTTGCATTGCTCGTGTTGTGACTATTCCTTGCCTTTCTCAGGTGGCCTAGCATATACATAGGTTTGTCCACGATGGGGCGACACATGTCTGTCAGCAGCATACAACAGGCTATTGCCAGAAGCATTGCCAGCAGCAAGGACAAGACTGAGCCCTCCAGTGCTGAATGGAATCAATTATCCACACACAGCTCTCAAGGCAGAACCATATCTATTGAACTAATGGTTCACCCGGGGTATCCTAGCATTGCCTCTGAGGGCGGGTGTGGCATGGGCCCAGATGACTTCTCCCAATCATGGGAACGTAGCCACGAAATGCAAGTTCTGATGGATCCAGAACTGCAAAAGTATTATCAGGCGAGGAACATTCAGCTCTGTGCCTTCAGAGAACTTTAGCAGAGAAGCACTGGGCCTGTGTGCTGAGATTAACATTATTTACTCAATCAACATTCGTGCTGGTGGCTTCCAGTTATTGCATTGTGAACAGGAGCCATATGCTGAAAAACCAAGACTTGGATGCAACTCCTACTTTCAAGGTGAAATGGCAGTGAACTGTTCCATCTCAGAGCTAACAGAGCTGATATTGCAGCCCTGGAAAATGGCTGTTTAGTAAAACCATGTAAAGGATTTTGACCCAGCTAATCCACTGCTTCAGTCTGCAGCTCTGCTCTGTGGTAAAGTCTGTGGGTATCCTCAGGCCTTGTGTACCATAGTTCCTGCAGAAGTAAACTGAAATCACATTACATAGACCAGAGGAAACATGATACATGCCAGCCTTACACACATTCTCATGTCCCTGCCGGTGCTAATTTTAACCTAGGAAGATACTGCATGCTATAGATGGTTGTACAGTATTTATTTATTTAAAATTTTTTATTCTACCAATCCTGAAGTTCTTGGTGTCCAGTAAACATTGACAACTAAAATAACATTACTGATACATCATAAATCCCAGAATTTAAAAACGCACATACAATATTAAAAGCATTAGGTGATAATCTGTTACAAAAATAGCTAGTTGAATTGTGCTAATTATTGAGATGGAAACATGTGAACAGAAATGTCATCAAACCCTTCTGAAGTTAACATGAGGCAGTGAACACCATAACCGCATCGCTATTAGTGGTGTATTGCAGTATATCAATACAAGAGATGAAATGAAAATAACGTGGGAGCCGCCCACAACAGATGACGTACAAGCCCTGTTCACAGACCAGGGAAATCTGGATGCACAATAGCACATCAACCAAGAGTTAACTTGAGCTCACCACTGCAGTTCTGACAACAAAGAAAACATATATTCCGTATTTTGATGTCCGTGAAGGGTAGTCATATTCCATTATCCTCAGTTACAGTAGTCAGGGGCAGCACTAAATGTGCAACTATGAAAGTCACACTCAGATAAATGCTGCTTAAGTTTATGCAAAAATCCTGGTTTATAAAACCTCTATCATATCTAAAAATCCAATAAGTTTCAAGTACTGTCCTAAGTATCACACATCTTTCGGTATTGGCAGCACATTTTGAGGTTTAGAAGAGGCTATGTAATATGGCGTTTGTGTCTAGCTCTCTAGAGCAGTGGCTTCCTAACCTTGCCTTGGGGACCTCTAGCCAACCAGATTTTCAGGATATCCACAATGAATATTCAGGCAATAAAGCTGCAGTGTAAGGGTTACATCTATTGCTTTCTCAAGCCTGCATTTTTGGTTGACTTTCATCTAAATACATATGTTTGCATTACATGAAAGCACACTGTCCCATCGTGCAATGGAATAATAGCAGAAATGGCCAGTCAGGTATTGGAGTATGGCAGGTTCTGACCAGACCTAGCATATTAGTTGTCCTTGATGCTACCTCTAAATGTTTACATTTGGGATTTGCAGACTACAGCTAAAGAAACCATCCAGTGAGATAAGGTGATGGACATGTATGTCTTAGGTGAACCTGAAAAAACAATGACCTTCTGAGACTAGCATTTGCAAAGAAATCTGGTGCACTGGAAATTTAGGGCCCAATATTAATAAAATAAAATTTAAAAAAAGCTGAGCAACTAAATTTGTAATCTATTTCAGCCAAGCGTAGGAGCCTACGTTTTCAGATGAAAATTCATCCTAACTTGGGCCCTGCCTAGATTTATAAGCCAATAGTGCTAAACTTCTTTTTTTTCTCCACCCTAAATCCACTCCCATTGCCACCTACTTGTAATGCTTCTAAATTTAGCTTACTGAAATTTTAAGTAACTCTAGTCAATTTTGAAGAAGCCAATTTAGGAGTATAACTCCCAAATATAGAAGTAGATAACCTCTGAATATCAGGCCCTTAGTGCATGAAGACAAGATGGACACTATTTCAGCCAGAAGCAGCATCAAGGGTGCACAGGATCTTGCACAAAGCTGTACAAAGGAGGTTTTATGGTTTTTAAAAGAACAGTCTAAATATGCTTTTGTATACCAATTATGTCTATATTTTTCAACAACTGAAAATGTATAATATGCACAGGTACTAGGACTGGACTGGAGAACTAATATGGACATTTGTATTTCTCAAACTGAAAATGTGCAATTTAATTTTTTTTTTCAGTGTTTCTATGTTTTTTTAATAAAATTTCAGCCTTTTCTAGGAGGATGTAGTCTTTACAAAAAATTGCATTTGAAGAAATAACTTGAAAGCTCAACTAGGAGGGGGTAGAGACAAGACTGCCCTAGGACAGGTATAGAAGCCACCATTGTAGCGAATCCCCAGCAGTGGACAGACTCTTGAAGAGATCAGAGGTTGCTCCTCAAACACTCCTGTGGTCCAGAGTGTTGGGCCCTTCACCAGCACAGTATAATCTTAGAGTTTTACAATTGAATGCAATCCAGCTGATTTCTTAGAAAGACACTCTTGCTTCTCCATGGTAAAGTCAAGAAGCTCCAGCATGAAGGTAGCTTCAGTGGCTCTAGCACAGATCGGAAGATCTCTTTAATGTTTTAAATGCATCTTATTTGAAATGTCAATAACCTTAACAGTGCTACAGAAAACAGATTAATATATCTGGTATCTATCATACTGGTTCAAGACCTAGAGGGTTGAATCATTGTTTTGTCCCCAAGGAAAAACAAGTTCATTTTTTAAGTTTTCTGTGCTGATAAATGACTGAAGAAGTCCAAAAGTCATCCACTACCCACCTTGTCACTGCTACCGCAAGGGTAGCCTCTGAAAGCCAATCATTCTGATGTGGCCATTGCTAGTAGGCCAGGTCTTGCAAACAGATCTTGCCCACCAGCAAATGTAGGGATGAGGTGCCATGCTAGGCAGTGGCCTTTAGCAAGGGATATGGGCAGATGTTACCTTACAAGGTTCTGCCATGAAGTCTGGAAGACATCATGGCCAACTGACTGGAAGAGATGTGTTTATACCAATACTAAAGAAAGGTGATCCAACTGACTCTGGAAATTATCACACAATCACTCTGATCCCACATGCCAGCAAGATTCTACTGAAGATTATTCAGCAGAGACTACAACCATACCTGGAACAAGAACTACCTAAAGCTCAAGCAGGGTTCAGGAAAGGGCAAAGAACGAGAGACATCATCGCAGATGTGAGATGGATCCTTGAAAAGAAAAGAATACCAAAAGGATAACCATATGGGTTTTATTGATTACAACAAGGCTATTGACTGTGTAAACCATGAGAAACTCTGGGCCACATTAAGAAGCATGGGTATACCAGAATACCTGATCATTCTCTTGCACAGCCTTTTACATTGATCAAGAGGCAACAGTTTGAACAGAACAAGGAGAAACAGAATGGTTTAAAATCAGCAAAGGCATACAACAAGGCTGCATACTTTCCCCCTACCTGTTTAATGTATATGCAGAACAAATCAGAGAAGCAGGACTGTATGAAGAGAATAGAAGTGTGAAGATTGGTGGGAGAGTCATGAACAACCTTTGCTATTGCTGATACCACCACACTACTGGCTGAAAGTGAAGACGATCCGAAATATTTACTTCTCAAGATCAAGGAACAGTCTTAAAATGGGCCTGCACCTTAATGTAAAGACGACAAAGATCCTGGTAACTGGCAAAATCAATAAGTTCATTGTTGATAGAGAAGAAATTGAAATAGTGGACTTCAACCTACTTGGATCAACTATCAAAAAAGAAGCAATAAGCAGTTAAGAAATCAGATGACACATTGCTCTTAGCAGAATGGCTATGAAGGATCTAGATACAATTCTCAAGAGCAGAGATGTCTCTCTCCATACAAAGATTTGACCTGTTCAAGCCATGGTAACGTCATATGGATGCGAAAGTTGGACAGTGAAAAAGATGGACAGGAAGAAAGTCGATGCCTTTGAATTATGGTGCTGGCGATGAATACTATGTATACAATGGACTGCCCAAAGAACAAACCACTCAGTACTAGAGGAGATCAAACCTAAGCTTTCTTAAGAAACTCAGACAAGACTTTGACTTTCATACTTTAGAAGACAGATATCATTAGAGAAAGACATCATGCTTGGCACAAGGTAGAAGGTCAACATAAAAGAGGAAGGCCAGCAATGAGATGGATCAATTCAATAACAGCAGCTATGGGTGCCGGTCTGTCTGACTGAGGACCGAATACAGTTTAAGACAACTATCCAGAGGGTTGCCATGAGTTGACACAGACTCAACACTTGACAACATGGGCAGATCTTGGCCAAGCAGATGAACCCAGTACATAAAGTTAGGGCTGCTCTGAGCACAGGACAGCAAAGGGATTAGGACTATCTTACAGTGAAGCACTTCTCACTACTTTCTAAAGAAAGCTAGTTGAAAGAGCCCCATCTCTCAAGGGAATTGGAGCCCTGTGTTTTTAACCAGTTGGAACATGTGGCATCAAACTGCACATTTTATGAACAGAATGGAGGGGGAGGGGAACATGTTATCAACTGAACATACCTCTATCCTGCCTTCCTTAGACACAGTCCAACCCAGAACAGTTCACAAACATTAAATAGCAATACATAACTTGTCTTGGCAACAGTCACAGAAAGTGGACAAAGCAGATTTGTCAATCTAACTTTTGTTTGTAAATTATTAAGATATGCATCAACCTCACAAGTAGAATCAGCAAACTTGGTTCCTGCTCAGTTGACCTTGAAAGAAATGTTAGGAGAAAGGATCAACCAGGACTGGCTGCTCTGCCAGCTAATGGGTCCGCCTGTGATAAGATACAGTTTCCTTCCTTTGTACTGGAAGAAAAGGCTACAAAGTACTTACAAAATAGTGTCTGGGGTTTCCACATTTTAACAAGACATGAGAGCAATTAGAATTTGCTCTAGTTAGGGTTACCTTTAGGGCTATTCCCAGAATGCAGAATTTGTCTTTGGCATCTATCTAATTGCACAAGTGGAAGGTCTGAAAAGAAGTTGCTTAGCCAGCAACACTAACTCCTGAAGCATCTTGAACAGACACTGCACAGATCCTCTTTCCCTTACCCTGAAGCCATCCGCTGCATGTCTAAAATGGTAAAAAGTGTGTAGAGGCCAAACTATTGCCATTGATTTTGGAATGAGGGAAGGATTTACCTTTCAGTATAAATGACCGGAGCTGAAAAACTCAATTTTATAATGCCTGGGAATGCTCCTGTAATGGTTCCAGTCCCCCTCAGTACCGGCTGGATAATTAAAGGCACATTTGGTCGTTCATATCTATACATAGTGCTATGAAGTACATTTTCAATAAAGCAGAATTACTGAGGAGCCGTGGAGGGTCTTTCTTGTCCTTCTCCTGCATGTTTGAACGACCTAGACAGATGGTTAGCAGGGAGCCCTAGATTAATTTTTAAAAGAAAAATGCTACATCTAAATTCTTCTCTTTGATATTCTGCAAAGACTATCTCAGAGTCAAGACAAGGAAGTGTGAGAGGCAAAGTGTGACCATGAATGAGGCCCATCCTGCGTGTTTACTACAGAACCATTCTTAGTGTATGTAACATGAAAAAGATGCTTTCAGTATTCGCATTAAAGCAGACAGTCCATCTCACAATAACCTTTCCAAAGATCCACAGAAGTCACACTACACATCCACGCTCTCTCTCTCTCTCTCCAGAGTTAAAGAATGATTTCTGTGTTCTCAAGAGAGAATAAAGGAAGACCAGTTTCTGGCATCTGCCGTCCATGACTGGCTCCAAATCTCTGAGAAAGCATGGCATGGCAGTTGCAACCCTAAAACACAGTACTACTCCTCTACAAGGTTAGGCGACTGGGAAGGCAGCTTGGGTGCTTGCTTGCATATAGCAATTTGTATGCATTTCTACAGTGGACAAACCAGTGCTGCGCGGTTTCCAGACTTCCATGGTCTAAAGCAGAGCTTCTCACTCCCGTCCTTGGATACACCTAGCCAGTTAGGTTTTCAGGATAGATGCAACTCTTTCAGAGCATATCTCCCTGCCTCTGCTCGCTTTTCGCAGGATGGAGCCTGGATCACCACTGCCCTCTTTTCTCTTTGTGCCTCGGCTAGTTATAATGTAAGTGGTGCTACTTTTGGTTCCCTTCCAAATCAGTATACGGTTGTCTTATGTTAAATCAATTATAAAACAACAGATGTTCATCAGCCACTTGACCTAATTTTTTGGTAACCACCATGCCATTTTCACAGCATTTGTTCAAATGGCAGTATATCAAATTTCAATAAATACGCATGATAGATTTACATACAATGGAGGCTGTGCAAGTAAATGTATTTCATGCATAGTCATTGTGGTTATTCTGAAAACCTGGACTAGCTAGGGGTGTTCTCAGGACTGGACTGAGAACTGCTGGTCTAAAGGATGCCAAAGAATCCAACTTCTGCACTCTCTAAGACAGATTTATTTTCTAGCCTAACTTAGTGCGGGTGCTGAGAGAGTGTAAAATAAAATATGCGCACCACTTTACTACACAATCTAGCCTAGATAGAGTGTGCATACTATTTGGGTCACCATTGCTACGTGCTGTGTTTGATTTACAAACCCAATGAGAGAGAAACATTTAGTTTTTCACCCTTATTTATTCTTTAAATATGGAAGAGGACAAGTTGCAGTAAGTCACTTAGGTGCAAGGTATAGACACACTTTTGCAAATTTTCATAAGAAAAGTCCTCTTTAGCTAGCATAAAGGACAGCGACCCCTGCTACAGATACAGGTGGCTGAACTGGGGTAGACAGGCTTGGCTTCTTTGGGAAATCCCATTCATGTAGTTTTCTTCCCCAGAAATAAACTTGGCTAAAAGTCTATGGGCCCCTTTTACTAACACTTAGCTCGAGCCATCTGCTGCATGGCCCAATTCATTCCTATGGGCTGTGTGGCCGACTGAGCTAAGCATCAGTAAAAAGGTGCTATATGTACTCTTAAGCCAGGGGAAGGGGGGCAGTTTTCAGCTAGGCTAATTTACCAAGGTAAATAAATCAGGGTTTTGGAGATTTTGTATTGAAATTACATCATTCAGGCAAAGTGGCTTTTTCCAGACTGATACTTACTATTGAAACGTTTAAAAGATTTAACTGGGAATGCGAGTTGCTATTGATTTTCCCATTCTAACTCCACTCTGAAAAGAAAGAACAAGAGAACCTGTTCTCTTAAAAGTAATATCTGAATTCAACCACACAGACAGCAGCTTGGGTTTCCCCTTTAATAAACACTGCGGCAACATCAGCTACATTTACAGAGGAACTAAACCTGTTTCCAAATTTTGCCCATCTCTCTCTCTCTTTTTTTTTTTTTTTTTTAAATATGTTACAAACTGAAGTTAGGGAGAACTTGTAACCAAGTCCCACAAAGCACAGCGCAACACTGAAAACAGAAAAATAAAGTAGACAGAACCGCCAACCACTGGACTGAGGCACATCTCATGGACCGTGGTACCTTGGAGAGCAGAAGAGGGTGGAAGGCCAGAGACACAAAAGGAGCCGCGGTCACAAGCTTCTCCACTACTCAACCACTAGGGCAGATTTCAGATGGAAGCTTTGGGAAATTTCGATAAGAAAAAGAAAAATGCACTATTTGGTTAAAGTATGTTGAAGCAATGATTTGTTTTAAACAAAAAAAAAAACAGCAGAACTAGAATCTCTCCTTTCAATTTTTAATCCTTTCTTTACAAGTTACCTAGACCATGTTTGATTAAGAAAACTGTAGAAAGTGAGTAAGAGCCAGGAGTTAACAGCAGATGACGGCACGTGTCCTTGGTGAGGGCTGTCTGCAGGGCGCTGTCCCGCTTCTTCAGTCACACACTTTTCTGGGGAAGGGGGTTGTGTTTGTTTTTTAAACTGACAGCACTGCGTCAAGAGTTTAGTCCACTGGTCGCTTTTCACCATATTTCTTTGTAAACTCTTCAGCGTTCTTAAAGAATTTTTTACGGTCCTTAGAGTATTCTTCAGCTAGATCAGCCCTCAGTGGGTGTTCAGGCTGGGGGTCATTCACCAGTGCTATGAGAGACTGGATTACTGTTTGGAGAGAGAAAGAGAAAGAAAAAAGCACAGAGGCTGTCAGTTTCTATGAGAAAAACAAGACAAAATATCCTTTGACAACATCCAAACTCATCAGAACATACAGGAGCCATGTAATGGAATGCATCTGTGTACTCAGACTACGCTTTGAACAGAAGTGTCTTTTTGTGCTTCCAATTCCACTGCCTCCTTCCACGTGCCTCCCAGGGTATGACATTTATCACTTCCACTTCCTGATCAGTAGGAAAGGAGAAGGCAGGGCTCTGAACTAATGACTGCCATGCACAGGACCTGGGATCTGGGAGGCATGAGCCCCAGTCATTGTACAACAGCAGCACCTAGTGATCAGATTTCAGGAGTGACCCCTGGCCAAGGACTGCTGCGTAATGAAATAGGGCTAAAATCCCAAACAATTGTGAATGAAGGCTTATACTGTTGTGGCCTAAAGCAGGCCTGTTCTGACTGAACCGAGCAGTCTGAAGGAGGAAGAAACTACTAGACAGTCCCCCCCAATACAACACATCTCTATGCACCGTCTTCCTCAACTATTCAGTAGGGGCTGTTGAAAGGCCACAAGTTCGCTAACTCCTCCTCTAGCTTGGATTCCCAATCAGCTAGGAAATAATGGTGCAGCTAAAGACCCACTAACCCAATCGCTTTTTTCATTACAACCCTGACTAAAAAGTAGTACATTATGAACAGAATACCAGCTCTTAATTGCCTTATTTGGATTTACTTTGGAACACCTGGAATAGTAAGCTGAAATAGGCCTGGCCTGTTAATTGGTTTATCTTTAGTTCCTCCAGTCCAGTCCTGACCTGTGGGTAATCACCTCTCACCAGCAGCTTGGAGACTGAGCATATCAAATTCTCTGACCTCACTATAGAAAGGCAGCTGGCACCTGCCACCAGTCCCCGGTATCCTACTGACAAAGCAGACCCACAGGAGCAACAATTAAGAAACACATCCCTCATTCAGCATTTCAGAAGATGCATAACCCCAACAGGCCAACCCCCCCAAAACAAAATTTTTTTTTTTTTTTTTAAACACCAACACATAGTGCCATACACTTATGTGAACACCTGACACTGTGCTCTCTAGACCTCCCCCCTCTGGAAAGGAATCAGGCCACTCCTCCAGGAACCACACTCTCATGGCTTCCTGTTCAACTTCCAGCAGATGAACTTCTTCAGGCCTGGGAACACCATCATGCTGTAGCCAAACTAAAATCAGGGAGGGTCTGGGACTGGACTGGAGGAACTCAAGGAAAACCAATTAGCAGGTAAGTTTAATTTCACCTTCCTTATCATTCCTCCAGTCCAGTCCTGACCTGTGGGATGTACCATAGCAGTACTAACCTCAGGAGGGACCCGCAAGGCCAGGCTGAAGCACTGCCAAACTGAAATTCTCATCCCCCATTGCCTGAACATTCAGACAATAATGCTTCACAAAGGTATGCAGAGATGACTACATCACTGCCCTGCAAATATCCGCCAGAAGAACAAAGCTGGGTTCTGCCCATGATGCCTCCTGAGCACGTGTGGAATGAGCCCGTAACCCTTTGGGCAACTCTTTCTGCCTTAGCAAGTAAGCCAAGGAGATAGCCTCCTTCACCCACTGCGATATGGAAGCCTTTGAAGCAGCTTCCCCCTTACGCGGACCTCCAAAAAGAGAGGCGATCAGACCTGTGAAACGATTCCATCCATTTCAGATACCGTTGCAACACCTAAAGAACATCCAGAAACAGAGGATTTTGTGCTTCCGAAAACACTGGAAGAGACACCGGCTGATTAAGATGAAAAGCAGACAGTACCTTGGGTAGAAAATAAGGTACTGGCCGCAGCATTACCTTCTACTTAGAAATGCAAAGAAAAGGGGCGTGACAGGAAAGCACTTGCAGTTCTGAAATTCTTCTGGCCGAACAAATAGCCACTAAAAAGACTGTCTTCAACATTAGATCTTTCAAGAAGCAAGTGCTCACCAGCTCAAAAGGCTCCTCCATCAACACTGACACCACCAGACTCAGGTCCCAAGGAGGAACTACCGCCTGGACCAGGAGACAAACATGCCTTACCACCTGAAAGAACAAGGTGACATCCAGGTGCATTACACCAGGGAAACCCTCTGTACCCGACCGCGATAACAGGTGATTGCTGCCACCTGTACACAAAGACAGCTGCAAGCCAAATCTTTGTCCAAACCTGCCTGAAAGGCGGCAAGTTATGTCCATCATGGAGGCTGAGAGAAGGCGACAGCCATGCTCTGGGCACCAGCCCTCAAAAACCCTCCACACTCAAATATATTTATTTGCTTGCTTGCTTTTATATACCTCATAGGCGAGAGAAGTGTAGTGCTTCAGAGCTTTTCGCAAGGTGGAGATAACAGAGGCTGAATAACCCCATCTCCTCAACCGAGCCCTCTCAAGAGCCAAGCCGTAAGTGGGAATCGAGCCACCTGAGGCATTAGAATCGGGCCCTGCAGCAGTAGGTCATCTCACACTGGCAGATGCCTTGGGTGAACAGGTGCCAGATGGATCAGGTTGGCATATCATGGCCACCTCAACCAATTGGGTGCTATTAGAAGTACTAGCCCCCGATGCGCCTTGATTCTTTGCACAACCTGACCCTATAAGTGCCCGCTGAGGAAAGGCATAGCGCAGACCCTCCACTGGCCACCGTTGTACCAGCACATCGAGCCCCTCTGACATGCGCTCCCCTCTCCTGCTGTAAAAACGCTGCGCCTTGACGGACTCGGTCGCCATTAGATCCCCACTTGGCCGACCCCAGTGAAGCACAAGCTGGACAAAGACTTCCTCATTGAGGGACCACTCCCCTGGATCCAAAACCAGACTGAGGTAGTTGGCTGCCATATTTTCCTTGCTTGCCACATGAGCCACAGACAGTGCCTGCTGACTGGCCTACACCCATTCCAACAATGCGCCTACTTCCACTTCCAGCTGTATGCTGTTTGTGCCCCCTTGTTGATTGATTATGCCACCTCGGTGGCATTGTTCAAAAACCCTCTCAGCGCTTTCTCCTGCAGAAAAGGCCAGAACTGTTGTAACGCTAAGAATACTGCCCTCAGCTTCAACTGTCTGATTGGCCACCTTCTCTCCAGTGGCGACCAGAGCCCCTTTCCTATCTGGGCCTCACAATGCCACCCCCCCCCCCCCACTCTGACAGACTTGCATCCATTGTCAGAGGGATCCACTCGAGTCTCTAATCGCATCCCTGCCAAAAGCTTGTCCGGCTGTGGCCACCAATGCAGTGCCACTTGTATTGGCCACAGAAATGACAACGGGCAAGTGAGTTGGTGGTGCTGAGCTGATCGCCTCCGCAAGAGTGCTCTCTGCAATGCTCGAGCCCAGGGCACCCTCTCGATTGATGGGCCATCGAACCCAGCACCTACAGGTAATGCCATGCTGTGGGAGTGGCCATGCGGCAAAATTGACAGATCTGTGATTGCAGAGAGACTATCCTGTCCGACGGCAGAGATATTCTCCCTTCATTCATCTGAAACTGAGCTCCCGGGTATACTAAGTCCTGAGATGGCTGGACGGCTCTTGGCCAAAGTGATGACCCAGCCAAGTTTTTGCAGGTAGGCTATGACTCGTGCCATGGCATGTGTGCTTTCTTCCTTGGACTTTGCCTGGATAAGCCAATCGTCTAGGTAGGGATGCGCCAGAATCTCCTCCTGCTGGAGCCCCGCTGCCACCACCACCACCACCATTCACCTTGGCGAACATGTGGAGGCGGTTGCCAACCTAAAAGGCAAAGCTCAAAACTGAAAAAGACCCATGGGCACCACAAATCGTAGGAAGTGTTGATGCTTGGGCTGAATGGGAATGTGTAATCATGCCTCCATGAGATTGAGCGAAGTCAAGAACTCGCCTGCCCCGACTGCCACTATGATCAAACGGAGTGTCTCCATGTGGGGCACCCTTAAGTAGCGATTTACATGCTTTAGATCCAGTATGGGGTGGAATGAACTTTCCTTCTTGGGGGACCACGAAGTATATGGAGTATTGACCACAACTGCACTGGTCTCTGGGCACCTCCACTATTGCCTGCAACTCTAGCAGGTGCCGTAGAGTGTCCTGTATAGCCATGAGCTTCCGAGGGGCTCTGCATGGGGAACTGACAAAGGTGTCCATGAGAGGATAGGCAAACTTCAATGCGTACCTTTCTCTGATGACTTCCAGCACCCACTGCTCGGAAGTGATCTCGGTCGAAGTGTTGTATAAGTCCCACAGCCGACCTCCCATGGAAGCCAACCCCTCCTGGTATCATTGCGTTTTCTTGGCCAAAGAAAGAACAGAGGAGTAGAAGCCCCTGCTTCCCCCTCAAAACCCTTGCTCCCGGGAAGGGAATAGTCCTCTCTGATAGAGTGCAAACCGAACCACACAAAACCACCAAAACTCCTGCGGCTGGCCCCTCACTGGGCATGTGGAATGAACTGACTTTTGCTTGTCCTTTGGGAGCCTGTCTCCTTTGGACTCCCTGAGATCTTTCACCAACTTATCAAGATCCTCTCCAAACAACAACTTCCCCTGAAAAGGAAGTTTGCTGAGCCGGGATTTGGAGAAGATTTCTGCCACTCAATTATGCAACCAGAAGTAGCAGCGAGCAGCCACCGCCGAGGCCATGCCCTTGAACAAGCCTCTAATCAGATCATAAAAAGGTATCCACCAAGTAGGCCTCCCAGGACTAACTTAGCCGTCTCTGGTGGAAGCGACTGAAAGTCTGCTGCACCCTTGAGCACTGTCTGCCCCCAACACAAACAGGAATGAGACATGAAAGCCCCGCATACCAAGGCCTACAAGGTTACTACATTAATCTCAAACACCTGCTTAAGGAGGGTCTCCAAATTCTGATCCTGTACATCAATTGCTGACCTACCCTCCACAGGGATAGTGGTCCTTTTCGTGCCTGCTGTCACTGCAGCATCCACCTTGGGAGAGCGGAAAAGCTCCTTATTTTGATCCGGTAGTAGATAGAGTCGGGTCATAGCTCGTGTACCCTTCAAGGCTGCTTCTGGGACTTCCCATTCATCCTGAATCATCCGTTTGACCACCTGATGCAGCAGAAAAAATGTCTGTCTTTCTGACGGCTTGAAAGAATGGGTCCTCTAGCGGCTCTTCCTCTACTGGGGCATCAGCTGCCATATTAAGGGTATTAGCGGAATGCATGATCAATGCCACTAACTCCTCTCTACAGAAAACATGCATAACGTGAGACTCTTTTCCCCTAGTGGATCTCCCCTTCCTCAAGCTCCATAGTCTTTGCTTTCATATTCGCCTCCACCCCCAGGTCTTCATCCTCATCCGAATGAGCTGAGCCCAGGTCCTCCCCCAAGGGTCAATTTCCATATGACTTCCTACTAGGACCGGCTCCCCTTCTGCCCTCGTACCCAAGAGAATTGTGGATAAGGCTCGCTTCCTAGTTCGCCCCTGGGAGCCAACCGGCCTCTCCTCACCATGCTGCTTCATGCAAAAGGCCTTGTGCATTTGGACAAACTTGGGTGAAAAACCCTTGGGAGACCTAGGCACCCTGCCTCTATGCTCCAGTACCAGTGGGGCAGGTCTATCCCTGCTCCGTTACCGGTAGCTACCCTGCCCCCGTTACCGGTAGTTACCCTGCTAGAGGCAGAAGACAGACTGACTCTCTAGCGGGGAAGACTCTTCCACTCCTCGCTCCTTTCACCTCAACCGCCTCAACCTCCCCTCCCCCTCCCTTGCTCATTTACATTCCACACGTTCCTCTGCCTTTTTCTTTACTGGTCCAGCCCTCTGGAACTCCCTCCCCCCTTCCCTCCGTTTAGACCCTGACTATGCCTCCTTTAAGCGCAACCTCAAGACCCACCTCTTCTCCCTGGCCTTCGACCTTCCCTCACCCTTTACTTAACTGTCTTATGTCTTGTCCTCCTCTCCCTGTTCTTCCTCTGTCCTGTCACTGATTGTAGTTCCTTTCCTTTTCTACCAGGCCTTGTGCCTCTACTGTTCCTTTTATGAATTGTAAACCGCCCTGCTTGTCACAGAAGGGCGGTATATCAAATTGAACAAACAAGAAGTTCGGTTCATCCTCCCTTCCAAAAGACCTTCCTCAGCTGACATGGCTTCTGCCTCAACTGCAGCAGAAGCCTGTGGCCGAGACTGATCCCCATTGAGAGCCACACACTAGACAAGTGGGCCTAGAGGGCATAATATTTATTTATTTATTTAGCTGTATTTATATTTCGCTTTTCACCGGTCAAAGCGGTCAATTGGGGGATACATTTAACATGAGGGGATATGACACACATACCTTAATACTTACAGGGAACATGGGCAATGGAGGGTTAAGTGGCTTGCCCAAGACCACAAGGAGTGCCTATAGGACTAGAAATCCCAGTCCCTCCGGCCTGAGATTGCTGTCCCCAGGTGGGACTTGAACCCCCGGCCCTCCGGCCTGAAGTACCTTGTCCTAACCACTAGACCACTCCTCCCTCCCAGGAAATAAACCTGCACTTCCCTGAAGCCAACCCTCAGGCCAGAATGCCCCCTGGCCTGGGTCTAGCTCTATGCTAAAATAATAGAAACTCTAGAGCAGCAATGAAAATGCTTCACATAACCCAAGTGCTCCAGCTTCTTAAAGATGGGCTGTTCCAGGCCGCAGAGAGGGCGGGCACCCGCAGTGTCCGGCCCATCCCCTAAGTCCACCCCTCCTCATAGCAGACGGCATTGAACAATGGCATTTCCTGCATAAACATTGAGCAGTCCCTGATGCCTGCTGCAATCCTCTGATGACTGCCAGCACTAATCCGTTGCCTTCAACAAGTCACGTCAAGCAGGAAACTACTCTGCTCCAGCAGTGGCCAGCTGGATGCTTCCCGGATAGCCACTTAGCTGACAGCACAGCTTCAGCTGTATTGGCCTCCCGGAGCACACCAACTCCTTCACTGATGGAGTTTTCCTGTCAGTGTCTCCTCACCCCTGACAAGATGTGGAAGCTGCCGAGTCCTTCTCCTTTCCCTTACCGGGACCCCAATGTCTCCTGAAGAGGTTTTTGCTACCTGTCAGCCCAATATGCTCCTGCTCTTGTATTAATTTTTTATTTTATTCAAAACTGGTTTTATTCAGGGAAAAGGCTCCCCCAAACTAATGTAAGGGTCAGCCCTATACCCAAACACACCTGCCCAAGTCCTTAGTTGTCCTTTCAGTGAGTCCCTGTCTATGGGATCACATCTCTCCAGCTGCTTGGAGACTGAGATACTGGGGGTTGGTGGGAGATGCCAGCTGCCCTTCTATGGTGAGGTCAGAGAATTTGACATGCTCAGTCTCCAAGATGCTGGTGAGAGGCGACTAACCACAGGTTAGGACTTGACTGGAGGAACGATAAGGAAAGACTTTTTGTGATGGATTCCCTGACACTTTTTGAATTTGAACGTTTTGGAGAATGTATGGTCTTATCAAACAAATAATATAGTCTCAGTTGAGGTTCATAGACAAAGAATGGGGAAAATCTTTTATCACATGCAGCTCTTAGTGACTTCTAACCCATATTCCCAAGTTAGGCTCCTGGACTCAAGGGCTGCACAGCACAGTTACTTACCTGTAACAGGTGATCTCCGGAACAGCAGGAATTAGTCTTCACATATGGGGTACGTCGGCGCCGACGGAGCCCGCACAGAAATGCTCCCCAGCATCCAATCAGAAAGCCTTTGGGAGCATCCCTCGCGCCTGCGCGGTGACTTCCCGCCTTTCCCACTGCCTCTCCCCAGTTGAGTTTCATAGCTGAGACAGAAGGAGAGAAAGAGGAAAGGAAATAGATAGATACAACTCCTAGGGGAGGTGGGTGGGTTGTGAAGACTAATTCCTGCTGTTCCAGAGATCACCTGTTACAGGTAAGTAACTGTGCCATCTCCAGGAACAAGCAGGAATGAGTCTTCACATATGGGGGAACTCCCTAGCTGTGGGTGCCAGGGGAGATCCCATAAAATGCGTATCCCTGGAACAGGACGGCATTTCCCAAACCTGGATCTCCGGCATCCCCTGGGGGATGGAGGGTAGGAGTTGAATAGAGCAGAGCTGTAGAGGAACAGCGAATCTAAAGACTACAGGGAAAAAAGTCTTTAGAAGGTATGTCAAGTATCATCAAAATATTTAATGAACTAGCACAATATTGCGCTTAACTAGTGGATTGTAGAAAGTAGACTGTAGATGCAGTAGCGGAATCTTCAAGGTGACTCCACAGCAGTGAGGAAGAAGTTCCAATCTGGAATGGGCAGGTGACCCAGGTGTCAACCGGAGCAGGAGAAGATCGGCAGGTCTCCAATGAAAAGCTTTATGGGGAAAGCTGAGAACTCATTTAGGTACAGAGTCATAAACATTGAGGACTAAAAGAAGAAGACTGACCGATCTGGAAAATTAGCCCAGTCCGGAAGGGAAGAGAGGGTATGTAAAAAAAGCCCCTATTCCCAAGGAGAACAGAAGTGTACTCAGGAACACTGAAGATGTACACTGTCCTTCCTAGCTGTTAAGCGATAGGAAGACATTGAAGTTTGAGACTGCACAGATAGGGAGATGTATAACAAAAATAGAAGCTGTTGACGTCACAGCAGTAATGGTTAGTATAACCCGTCCCAGTCACTGAGCCGTATGATAATAGGCAAGTTGACTGTCCGGACCCCATAAGAAAATAAAAACCTAAGCACCGACAGTCAGGGAGATAGGTAGACAGAGGGTGCTATGGACATCTCCCAATATGTATGTATGTGTGTATATATCTATATCTATATATCTATATCTATATATCTATCTGGAAGACATACATATCTATACCTATGAGAATATATGTATGTAGACAAGTAGTTTTTTATATATATATATCTACATATAGACATGTAGATAGATATATGTATAGATAGAGGTGGGATGGCTGACGCCCACCCAGGGTACAAAAACATGTTATGCCCACATACATAAAAATAATTTTTCAGAATACATGCCTGCAACTGAGCCACAGAAAAAAATTCACATGGGGAATGTGATGGGTTCATCCAATAATAGGGGGTGAAACCCACCTGAAGAAATATAGAGAATTGATTTCTGTGGAGCAGGAATGTAGGTCAGTGGAAGAACCAGTATGGTTGCGTGAAAAACAGAGGATAACAGCAGTCTGGCAAGAGTACGTCAGCAGTACTTTAGGACTCTGATACGTCCAAAGGACAAGAAGAACGCATAGACGAAGATACCAGAGTGACCCAGCCAAGGGGTTCAGGGGGTATCATGTACGATAAAGGAGTATGCGTTGTCCAAGTGGAGTAGAAAAACATAATTCCAAGCTGTAAGGAACAGGAGCATATTCCGGTCAGATTGGGAACTCCGTGGACATTCACGCAGAAAAGCTTGTCTGCTGTATATGAAAGACCCTCAGAGACAAAGGTCAATGCTCTGTAGTAAGGGCCCAGAGTAGAAGCTTCTCTGAAGGTTGCCGAGAGCATTGTGCAGGAGAATTATAAGATAAAACTGACAGAAGTCAGGCGTGTTGCCACATCCGAGGAAAGGATATGGCTAGAAGAAGATAAGCACCGGCGGTACCGGTATCGGCGGGAAAGACAGCCGCGACCACAGGAAAACAAGAAATTAAGGATTTTAAAGAAAAACGTTTCTGCGGTGACAGGAGGTACGTCCTGTTGGCTCCGCGGAAAAACGAAAACTGGGGAGAGGCAGTGGGAAAGGCGGGAAGTCACCGCGCAGGCGCGAGGGATGCTCCCAAAGGCTTTCTGATTGGATGCTGGGGAGCATTTCCGTGTGGGCTCCGTCGGCGCCGACGTACCCCATATGTGAAGACTCATTCCTGCTTGTTCCTGGAGATCATATTTTCCAAGCATGGGGAGCTGCTTTCTCTATCTAGTGCTTAGTGATCACAGCTGAAATGCAAAGAGAGAACAGTGAAAGAGAAGGTAGTTTGATGTTGGGCAAGAAGCAGCTGAAACAACATAGTATGAGGAGCTCCATGTTCCAGACCTGGAGAGTTAGCCTGCCAGCTGAGGGAACTGTGAAAGATGGTGCCTGATATCAGACTTCACTCAGAAACTCAATCTTGGCTGAAGTCTGTTCTAAGTGGGCTAGAAGCTCAGATGCCCAGCTTTAAATTGACCACAAAACCAGTAGAGTTGATGAAATTCCCTCCGGAGCTATCTTGACGGTTTCATTTCTGACTGAGATGGATAAAATTAGTGTTTTGAAAGCACGTGTTCATTAATATAGATAATTTGTTTTGTGATCAAAGGGTTGTACTTTTTCCAGATGTCTCCAGATTTACCCAAGCTTCAAGGAGAGCTTTCCTTCCGCTTAAGCTGCGGGTGTTGGCTGCTGGAGGGTCTTTTTTCTCAAGTTTTCCTTGCAAATGTTTGATTGTTTATCAAGGGGTACGTTGTTTTTGCAGAGCCCCTGCAACTGGAAAATGTTCTTGTAGGTAAATAAGAGTTTGTGTCTTGTTATTACCCTAATTTCTTTATTTTCTCTCTTCCTTTTTCTGTGTGGGTGCAATTTCCTAAGATTGTTAATACATTGTTTCAGGCATGGGATAAGCTTTCCTCGTCTTGATGGGGACTAAGAAACTTGACATTTTATCCTGTTAATGGAATTTTATTTCATATTTGTGATTTATTCCTTGTAATTTCTTGATATATTGCTTTAGGATTGTAAAGCATAAACTCTAATTACAGCAGAGTCTTTTAGCTCTTAGCAATGGCAATGCTGCACTGCTTTTTCAGTAGATATCAGGGGCTTCTCCTATTTAGCAAGAGAAGTTCGGAAACCTTCATGGGATCTGCTGAATATTTAAATGCACAGAAGACCTCAATTTGATACTTAAGTTAAAAGAAATGAGAATGTTGTGTACTTGACAATTTCTTGTTTTTTATTGCTGGGACTGTTTAGTCTGTAATATTGTTTGCTTGTACCCTTCTCAATTTCCGTTTCAAGATGTATTCTTGAATTATGTATAAACTAATAAATATAAAATTTTAAAAAAAGAAATGAGAATTTCCACATATAACTACTAAAGGTTACTGTCTAGAATAAATGTGAATCAAAAAAAAAAAATACTCCCAAAATAAGGCTTTGATAACACATTGAATAGGAACAGCATTAAGGTGGTGGGGGGGAGACAGAGGAGCATCACATAGGGGTCTCTCCCTTCTGAAAGTAAAAGAGGGACAGAAGCTATGCCTCCTGGAAGTCTCCTACATTGGTGTTAATCTGGTAAAAGATTCAGGAACAACTTAAAGCCTTTTCTCTAACACAACTCTAGGCCATATTAACTGCCTAAGAAGTAAATAAAATATGTCCATGGCTGTTCGAGGTATCCTCTCTAAAGAGGATGAGATTGAGCAAGACCCAAATGAAGCTTTTCTTATGCTATTCCTTGATTTTAGAAGAAACTTCAAGGGACATTTCACCGGTTGCGAATATATTCTTTCAAGATAAATGCTGAAAACTGCCTTATTTTAGGCAGCCCAAATCTGTAAGAACATCTTTGTAACCCTGTACTATGTATTTCTAAATTTGAAGGCAGCTGGGTTCCCTCATCAGTATTATGGGAGTAAAGATAGAAAATCCTGGGAGCTGGGAGGCTGAGAGTAGAGGGTGTCAGATTATTTTGTATCCCCATTAGTGACTATAATGGTAGAAACATGATGGCAGAAAGAGACCACATGGCCCATCTAGTCTGCCCTTCCAGATCAACTACAATAGTCCCCCTTTATTCCTTAAGAAATCTTCTGTGTTTGTCCTTTTTTGAATTCAGATACTGTCCTCATTTCTATTACCTCCACTGGGAGACACTTTTGGAAGTATTTCCACATATTACTCCCGAGTCTATCCCCTTTCATACTCATCCTATGTCCATTCGTAGCAGAGTTTGCTTTCAATTGAAAGAGACTCTCCTCTTGTGCATTTATGCCACAGAGGTATTTAAACATCTCTATCATATCTTCTCTAACCCATCTTTCCTCTAACGTATACATATAAGATCTTTAAGTCTGTCCTCATATTCTTTATAACAAAGAACATTAACCATTTTAGTAGCCACCTTCAGCACCAACTTCATCCTGTTTATATCCTTTTGAAGGTGCGGTCTCCAGAATTGCACAAAATACTCTAAATGAGGTCGCACCAGAGACTTATACAGAGGCACCAACACCTCCTTTTTTCTGCTGGCCATTCCTCTCCCTATGCACCCAAGCACCCTTCTAGCTTTCCACCTTTTCTGCTGCTTTAAGATCATCAAAAAGAATCATGCCCAGGTCTCGCTCTTCTTTCGTAGACAGAAGTACTTCGCCCCCTACACTGTAATGTAGGGATTTTTGCAGCCCGAGTGCATGACCCTGCATTTTTTAGCATTAAATCTCAGCTGCCAAATTCTAGATTCTTCTTCAACTTAGCTACTACTCATGTTATCTACCCCTTCCTGGGTGTCTACTCTATTGCAAATTTTGGTATCATCCACAAAAAAAGCAAACCTTACCCGACAGCTCTTCTGCAATATCACAAAGAAGTTAAAAAGAACTGAACCAAGGATAGAAACCTGTGGCACACCACTGGTAACCACCTCCTCCTCAGAATGGCTCCATTTGCCTATACACTCTGTTGCCTCCCACTCAACCAATTTCTAACCCAGTCTGTCACTTTAAGGTCTATCCCTAGGGTGCTCAGTTTGTTTATAAGTTGCCTGTGTGGAATGGTGTTAAAGACTTTACTGAAATCTAAGTACACCACATCTAGGGCTCTCCTTCGGTCCAACTCCTTGGACACCCAGTCAAAGAAATCAGATTTGTCTGACAAGACCTGCCTCTGGTGAATCCATACTGCCTCAGATCCTGCAATCTATTGGACTCCAGAAGCCTCACTATTCGCTCTTTTAGCAGCATTTCCAATAATTTACTCACCACACAGGATAGACTAACCGGCCTGTAGTTTTCAACCTCATCCTTACTTCTGCTTTTGTGTAAAGGGACCACATGTCTTCAGTCCTCTGGGACCACTCCCGACTCCAAAGAAGCACTGAAAAGGTCAGTCAGTGGAGCTGCTAGAACGTCCCCAAGTTCCCTCTGTATTCTCGGATGTATCTCATCATGTCTCATCGCTTTGTCTACTTTTAGTTTAGCTAGTTCCTCATGAACACAGTCTTCTGTAACTTGTTCAAGATCATCACTTCTGCATTGATTATCCGTTAGTACTGCCAATTGTATTTAGTTTGCAATGTTAAAGCTATCCTATGAGCCATTTGAGATTTGCGATATTCTCTATTGCTTGCTCACCACTGGAAGGCCAAGTTACATGCAAGATGCACTTGCTATTCAGCTTCTAGGATCAGTATGTACAGTTGTGGCCAACATTATTTGCACCCTTGCATTTTAGGTATGTTGTGTATAAGTGGAAATATTCCAACTATATGTCATCATATTTTAATATGTTCAAAGGTATACAACAAAAGATGTCCATGCAATGTAAACGTAGTATTTGAGAAAAAAAAATATGACCTGGACAGGCTTAATGGCACCCTTCACTAATATTTGGTTGCACAACCCTTTGCGGTGATGATGGCTACTTCTGGAGGCTATCTATGTTTTGTACATCTGTCTGCCCATAGTTTCTCCCACTCCAACTGTGATTTGTTTCAGCTCATGAATGTTTCCAGGATTCCTTTCACCAATGACAGATTTCAGCTCTTTCCAAAGGTTCTCAATTGGACTGAGTTCAGGACTCATTGATGGCCAGTTTAAAACAGTCCATTTGCTCCTTTTTAACCATTCTTCAGAGACAGCTTCAAGAACATATTGATCAACACGCCCCACTGGACCCTCACCAGCACAGATTCCGTCCAAACCATGGGGTTGAAACACTTCTCATTCATCTATTTGATAACATACTAAAAGGAATAGACAAGATAAAGAAAAGCTTCCTACTTATCTTTAATCGACATATCATCTGCATTTGATACAGTTTCACATCACATCCTTCTGAAGCGCCTAATGGAAACTGGCCTCCAAGACACCACCATAAAATGGTTTCAATCATACCTTGACAGACAACAAAAAGTTACATCCAATAACCTCACCTCAGCACCCTCCCACACAACACAAGGAGTTCCCCGAGGCTCCTCACTATCCGCACTCCTCTTCAACATCTCTTCAGGTACACATTAACAAAAAAAACATCCAAAACAGCCTTCTTCAAACTAGCAATGCTCCAAAGACTAAAACCTCTGCTCAGCGAAGAGCACTTCCGTTTGGTATGCCAGGTAATCATCACACCTGTGCTAGACTATTGTAATCTCCTCTTCCAAGGCCTACCCAAACAATCCACTCAACCCCTTCAAATAGTCCAAAACACTGATGCCCGCATTATTGCTGGCGCTTCACTACAAGACCATATACCTCCTATACTACAAGATCTGCAATGGCTACCAGTCTCCTCACGAGCAAAATATAAATCAGTGCTCACAATCTTGAAGATCAAAAACATGTCAGCAGGAATACTTCAAGAGCTCATCGGAACCAAAATAATAAAAAGACCGGACAGGAACAGCACTAAAAACACAATACCAACTCCTAGTTTATTCACAAAAATCAATAAATCCACATCCATGCGAGCTTTCTCCCTTGCTGCCCCTATTATTTGGAATGCAGTTCCGGAAAAGCTACGATCCACAACAGAATTAAAAGACTTCTGCAAGCTACTCAAGACCACCTTATTCATTGAACATTATAATGAAGACCACCAATCCCAATCGTATTGAAGGAAATTACAAGACAGTTTAAGACATTGAAATGCAATGTTTCAATTTACAATTGAATGTTCCTTGTAAAATGAGTATGAAGTTACAAGTCTGTTCAAGTTGTTAAAACATGATGTTACCCTTCCTGTATATAACCCCTTGTACATAGCTCATTCCTGTAAATAGCACACCATGAAATCATCCCCGTCATTCACACAAATACCCACACGTGTTAACACTGCATGCCTACCCCTACTGACACTTATTGATTGTTTGAAGTGTAAACCACTTTGATTTCAGGACAAAGCAGTATATAAATCCTTTTAAATAAATTATTTTGTATTTTTGGATGTATATTTTGGGTTATTTTCCTGCTGAAGGACCCATGACCTTCGACCTAGACACATAGCTTTCTTACACTAGGTAGCACATTTCGCTCCAAAATATCTGGTAGCCCTCTGACTTCATGATTCCTTTAATATGTCCAGCCATCCAGTTCCTGAGGCAGCAAAACAGTCCCACAACATTATGGAGCCTCCACCATATGTAACTGTAGGAAGGGTGATTTTTCCTTATAAGCTTCATTTCTTCCCCTGTAAACGTATTGCTGGTCTGCATTACCAAAGAGCTCTAGTTTGGTTTCATCTGTCCACAGAACATTTTCCCAGAAGGATTGTGGTTTCTCAAGGTGCGTTTGGGAAAAGATCAGGCGTGCCTTTTTTGTCTGTCTTCGAGCAATAAAGTTCCCTTTGTCCTTCGGCCACGAAGTCCTTCTTTGTTTACTGCGTGGTGTATGGTGCAGGTTGAAATCACCATTCTAGATTGCTCCAAGTCAGCCTTAAGATCTTTGGATGTTGTATGTGGTGTTTTTCCAACACTTTGCACTAACCTTCAAAGACTTCTTGGATTACATTTTCCTCCTGGGATGTTCTTGACAGTTCCATGACCTTAGAAAGGGTGCCCAGCACACTGAACGCCATAGAAAACAATCTTTGACCGTGCAGCGGTCAAAGGTTGTGCTCTGCAGTGTTCAGTGTGCTGGGAATCTTTTCTGAGGTCTGCGCTTGAGGCAAAGCTCACTTAATGATTTAGGGGTCTCGAAACACAGTTCTTTGTCCGTGGGATTTTCATGGGATTTTCTGGACAAACAACTTACATTTATTACTATCATTGACGCTTTTTCGGCAGAGCAACGACTCTGTGATTTGGAAGTTGGAGGACCACTCTTCTTAAGTTCATAATTCACTCTTAGTGTTACACTATTATATTGAGTGAACACTTGTTTGTTTTTTTTATTAAAAAGTGAATAAATCACCCAACAGGAACATTTGTTATTGGAGAAGATTTTTCTTCTCAGAACACTCCAATAATAATCATATCTTGGCAATGTCCCAGTTTTTATACTATTTCCTTTTTTAATTGGTCTTGTTTTATTTGATTCTTTTGTGTGTCAAATACATGTGCATATATAGTCCAAAGCTATATCACTGGCCACTTTTTTTTTTTTTTTTAATGGGAAATATTGGACATTAAGGTGTTGCAACTTCAAGGGTTCCAATGTTGACCACAACTGTATATTAATTGGCTTAATCCTGATTTTTAATTTGTATTATTGTTTGACCATTAGATATTATGACTTTTTTTCTTTGATTGTTTTACAAGGTTATCATTTGGTGTATAAAGTGTAGTTACTCACTTGTAGCAGATGTTCTTTGGGAACAGCAGTAATCAGTCCTCACATATGGGAAACATCAGCATCGACAGAGCCCGAGTGGTAACCTCTCCCCAGCTTTCAAAGAAAGCCTTTGGGAAACCCACTACGCATGAATGGTCATCTTCCCAGACAAGAGTGCCATCTTGCCTTAGTATCATGACATAGCTCAAGAGAGCAGAAAGAAAAGCAACTCCACGGGAAGTAGGGAGGGTTGTGAGGGTTGATTCCTGCTGTTCCCGGAGAACACCTGCTACAGGTGAGTAACTACGCTTTCTCTAGGAACAAGAAGAAAGTCAGCCCTCGCATATGGGACTCCCAGCTACAGGCTACCGAAAAAACCTGACCCAAAAAGCAAACAGTGAGGAACAGCAGAGAGTACAGTTCAGTTGCAAGACCTCAGCCTCGACCAGTGAAACCAGCTCTCCAGTAGTCTGGACACACTGAAGAGCCAGAGGGCAGGAGTTGCCTCAAATCCCAAACAGACGACGTAGTACTGCCTGGCTGAAGGCACTGTGCCACTGGGACTCCTCCAGGCAATAATGTGCTGCAAGGACCGAGGACCAGGTGGCAGCCCAGCAATCTCCAGCAAGGGAATGGAGCGGAAATTTGCCAAAGATGCAGCCATGGCCCGGATGCTGTGCGCCGTGACACGATGCTCCAGCGAAAGACTGGCCTGCTCAAAGGTGAAGGCAATGCAGTCTTCCACCCAGGTGGACAGAGTACACTTGGAGACCGCTACACCCAGGCGATTAGGGTCGTAGTAAATGAAAAGCTGCAAGGAGCAGCGATGACGCTTGGTTTACTCCAGATAGTAGGCCAAAGCCCGCTTACAGTCTAGAGTGTGGAGAACAGCCTCCACCCTGTTAGCATAAGGCCGTGGAAAAAAGGTGGGAAGCACCACCTCCTGGTTGAGGTGGAACAGGGAAACTATCTTAGGGAGAAACTTAGGATATGTATGGAGCACCACCCTATTCCTGTGGAACCTGGTGTAGGGGGCATGAGCCACCAGAGCCTGGAGCTAATTCTGCATGCAGATATGAGCACCACAAGGAAAACTACCTTCCAGGAAGCCAGTGGCTCAAAGGGTGGAGCAATAAGCTTCGAGAGGACCACATTGAGATCCCATGCTGCAAAGGGCAAGCAGTCAGGTAGGTGGTTGAGAAAGCAGGAGGCCCTTTGGAAATAAGCCACGAAAGGCTGGGTGGAGAGGGGCTTCCCCTCGATGAGGTGATGGTGCACTGACAGCGCACTGAGGTGTACCCTGATAGAGTTAGACTTCAGACTGGCATTGGACAGGTGCAGCAGGTACTGCAACACTAGAGCTGATCAGAACAGGAAAAAGATTGGCACCCCTCTCTGCACACCAAACAGAATCTATGCCACTTGAAGGCGTACGCTTGTCAGGTGGAATCCTTGCGGGATGCCAGCAGGACCTCTTCCACCTCCCTGGGCGAGTCAAATTGGGCCAAGGCTACCTTTTCAGCAGTCAGGCCATCAGGGCCTGGGACCTCAGGGTTGGGGTGCAGGAGAGAGATATCCTCCTGCAAGAGCACATCTGGGGTGCACCCCAGGAGGACTGGGGGGTGCCTGAGACAGGCTGAGGAAAAGAGAAACCATGGCTGCCAGGGCCACGGGGGGCGGGGGCTATGAGGATCAGGGTGGCCCGGTCAAGGTGGACCTTAAAGAGAGTCTTGGCAACTAGTGGTTTGGGAGGGTAGGCATAGAGAAGGGCTTCCGTCCACAGGATGAGAAATGCATTGGCCACCACCTGGGAGGAGTGCAGCGTCCTGGAATAGAAACGGGGCAATTGAGCATTGGCCGGGCTGGTAAAGAGATCCACTGCAGGAAGGCCCCGGCAATTGAACAGTTGGCTGGCCACCCGCAGGTCAAGCTGCTACTAGTGGGGCTGGAGAAACTGGCTGAGTTGGTCCGCCAGGGCATTGTCCTGGCTGGGGAGGTACACTGCCCTGAGGAGCATCCCCCACTCTCGCTGGTGAAGGTGCAGAGGCAGACTGCCTCCCAGCACGGGAAGGACAACCCCATGCCCCCCTTGCTTGTTGACAAGGAACATCACCACCTGTCTGTCTGAATCAGAACTGATGGGTTCCGTAAGTGGTGCAGAAAGGCCCGGAGAGCATAGGCAATGGCTCAAAGATCTAGGAAAATGATCTGCTGGAGGCTCTCCGATGCCGACCACAGGCCCCGAGTGCGAAGTTGTCACAGAGGGGGCCCCCCAGGCCAATTTGGAGGCATCCGTGGTGAGGACCCTCTGAGAGGTCAGGGCCTGAAAGAGCATTCCTGCCAACAGTTTTTGCAGCTGTTACCACTAGCCTAGGGACTCAGCAAGCGAACAGGTGATGGTAACCCGGTCCTGCAGACACCCCATTGCTCGCGACCACTGGGAGAAGACGACCCACTGGGCTGAACACATTTGGAGATGAGCATTGGTTCCCATGTACAGAGTTGAGGCCATGTGCCCCAGAAGGCACAACGTGAGTTGGGCAGAGGCCAAGTTTTGACCCTGAACTTCCTTTGCAACGGCCACAAGACACCGGGCCCTGTTGAGAGGGAGGCAGGCTCTGGCCTGGACAAAATCTAGCAGCACCCCTATGAACTTTAGGTGGTGGATCGGCTTGCAAGTGGGACCTGGGGTAGTTGATGGCAAACCCCAGGTGCTCCAGGGTGAGAATGGTGTGGCGTGCTGCCTGCTGAATTTCAATGGCGGTGCCACCCTTGACGAGCAAGTCATCCAGTTAGGGGAAGACGCATATCCCCTGCAGCCGTAGTTAGGCTGTGACCACCACCAGACACTTGGTGAACACCCTTGGGGCCAAACCCAGGCTGAATGCAGGGCCCTGTACTGGTAATGGAATCCTCCGTTGACTAAGTGGAGGTACTGCCAGTGGCGAGGATGGATGAGGATGTGCATGCACGCATCTTTGAGATCTAAGGAGCATAGCCAATCTCCCTGCTGGAGTCAGGGCAGCAGCGTTCCAAGGGAGAGCATTTTGAAATTCTTCTTCACCAGGAACCGGTTGAGATCCTTAAGATCCAGTATAGTCTGAAAGCCGCCTGTCCTTTGGGAACCAGGAAGTACTGAAAATAGAACCCCTCACCCCTGAGATGGGATAGTGAGCTCTAGCTGGAGTAGGTCGCGATGAAGGGGCATCATCGGGAGTTCCCCTGGAAAGAACAGAGGAAGTGTCTGATCAACATGGAGGGCCTCTCCCACCACCTGCAGGGCCCAGGTGTCAGCAGTGACGCTGGACTACCGGTTGGTATAGAACACCAGATGGCTCCCCCCCCCCTCCGTGAACTGTGGGGGCTGGACCTCTCGGGCGAGAAGAGGGTATGTCCAATGAGTCAAAATTCCCCCCAATGTTGCAGCTCAGGCACCGCCTGGGGCTTGGGGGCCATAGGTTTAACAGGCTGTGCCTCTGTTCCTTGGCCTGCTGGCTGTGTTGGGGAGTTGGGAAGGCTGGGTACTCCTTCAGAGAGGCCTCGTACTGGAGGATCTCAAGGTCCTCTGTCCGAGGCTCCTCCTCAGACTCTGTGGTGAAGGTCAAGGCCTTCACCCATGTCCCTGATGAACTCCAAGGAGGAGAGGTCCTCAAGAGGGGACCTGCAGCAGTCCTCCGGAGGGGAGGGGTCTGAAGAGACATCTCGATGGAGGCGGTTATCAGGGGACTCATTGTCAATCTCCCACTCCAACTTGGGAGTCTGAAGAGACCTCAAGGACCCTTTGAGCATCGGGACCACACCAGGTCACCAGTGCCATGGGGTTTCCAGAGCTCCTGTGCTCCAACCCGGAGGCACTGGCAGGGAAGTCCATCATCCCAAACGGGACAGGGACAGAGAGTAGTGCCAAGAATCACCCTTAGGCTGATGGCGCTTGAGGGCCAGCTCCACAACCTCTGGTGATGCCCTCATGGTGGAAGGGCTGTTGGTCAGGACTGATGACCCAGAGGAAAGGGGCATTGGTCCCCGCTGCTGGGCCAAGAAGGCAGGGAGGCTTTGTTCGAGGGCTGCCATCCTAACCTCGAGGTCAGAAGGCTCCAAAAGCCAACAGGCATGGGCACTGAGGACCGAGGACCTCGCGCTTGACGCCAGCACAGTCGAGGAAGTGTCCTCGACAAGGATGGGTTTGGGAGACCGGGGTTGATCTTCCAATGCTGAAGGTGTCACATCCCACGGGAGCAGCTCGGAAGGCCACCCTCTGCATCGCATTGAGGGCTCCAATGCTGGTGACTGTGGGTCTTACCTGTGGTTCCAGCATCACCGCCTGACAATGCCACTACCGATGTCCGGTTCTTCAGGGGATGGCCTTCAGATGACGATCCCTGGACAGATGCCCCGCGGCCTCAGGGTTCAGTAGGGCACGGCTGTCACACGAGGCCAAGGGCACCAATTCCATGAGAGATGCTGGAGATGAAACTGAGGTCATGCTGAACATGGACTCTCGCTGCTTCTCACAGTTCTTCCATCTCTTGCTCGTCATTTGCTGAGAGTCCATTGGAGAAGTCATCATGGTCAGCACCGAGGCACCAGTCATGCTGATCCGTGCAGGACATGGTGTGCCCACAGTTGTCACAAAGCTTAAACCCACTGGCTGCCCATAATGGGGAAGACAGCACCCGCAAGGTCAAACTCAAGAGTCCCAGCCAGGGAGGACATAAGGATTTTCATGCACTGAGAAAAAAACGAAGGGAAAAAAAGGACCCCAGAAAAACACGGCGCTGAGGCAGCAGTTGTCCCGGGAGGTGAGAAGGTACCGGTATGTGTACCGGTATGTGTACCAGAAAAGAAAAAGAGAAACGATCAACCTTTTCCGGGGCATATATGAATGTCTGATGGGCTCCATGGAAAAAAGAAGACTAAGGCAAGATGGCACTCTTGGGCGAGATTGTGACCATGCATGCGTGGTGGATCTCCCAAAGGCTTGCTTTGAAAGTTTGGGAGATGTTACCGCATGGGCTCCTTTGGTGCTGACGTCACCCACATGTGAGGACTGACTTCCTGCTTGTTTTCGGAGAAGTTTGTTAATTTATACAAAACGCAACTTAAAAAACAAAATAGTATTTACTGTAGCATTGTTTAACTTTATAAGCCATTTTGTGCTTGATGAAGAAAATGACAAAACTGAGCAAAGCAGGTAAACAGCAGATACAGGGGCATTTTTACTAAAGGTCAACGCATGTTAATGAATGTTACACATGCAAAGTGCGACTGCATGCAATTACTGCGATCACAGTTAGAGAAACCAGCAAAATATAAATAAGTCTGGCACCAGAAATCTAGCATAAAATGGAGAAGACACATCAGAATTAGAGACTGCCTTTGTCCATAATCCAGGGAGATGCCGATTCTCCTGGGCACCTGCAAAATCCTTGGAATCCTGCAAAGGAGAACGTACAGTGAACAGATTCCACCAGCTGCTCGTGAGCCTTACCTTGGTCAGTTTTGGTTGCCGGCTTCCAGTTTTCTGCACTAATTACAGGCAGACACACCTGCCCCTTTTCATCGATGTTGGGGTGATATATTTTTGTTTTAAATGTGATCTTAGGAGGTTTGAATGGGTACTCTGCAGGGAAGTTGATTTCAATCCTGAAGGCTCCCTTGTCATAGGGGGGGTTGTCCTGCAGGGTAATAAGAACAAGAGAGCAGCACATTTAGACCCTGTGGCACCCAACTACTTCGAATTTGCTTCACATCTCTGGCTTCAGATAAGGACTTGTACAGAACATACAGAGTCACCAGCCAGATAGAAACAAGTGGCATGAGAACCACTGAAAGCTATAAGTGCTATCAACTTGTCCCAGGCTTGCAGGTCTACACCCTATAAGGACTCATCCCATCTACGTGTAATATAAAATCTGGAAAGTAGGCTTCTAAAAATAAATGTTCAGGGGCTAACTGAGGTTCTTGGATTTGTTTCCCCTGCTTTGTCAAGGAGATAGATAAGAAAAATTATTATAAAGGTGTTTATTTTTCAGCGATTTCATTAAACAGCTTCTTAAAGGTGTGTCATTAGTTAGCTGCGCTAAAAATCAGAGACCAGGAAAAGGCAAGCACCCAAGAGTACTGAAATTATTTTTGTGTCATCGCCAGACTGGCTCTCCTCATGCTCTCAACAGCAGCCACAATCACTTTTCAATTGCTAAAAGGAAGATGCGTTTTACAGCTGTGAAGATGGTCAAAAGCTCTCAGAGTAGGAAACTGGGGCAATATGAAAGTACTAGGGGGGGAGGGTGGGGGAAGACATCATGTTCTGTGTCTCAACCAAGACATGTACTTTGAGCCTGGAGGATTTCTCCATGTAAAATGAAGTGTAGCTCACTTAGAAATATGCAAAATAGCCAGGGCGAAAAAGCAAGATGCCCGACTCCACCATCTCTATGTTTATAAACAGAATAAAAGCATTATTACCAACACCATTTTAGAAATTAATTTCTTCTCTCAGGTGCTCTCATAAAACTTAGCAAGCTATCACTGCGAGGTGTCACACTGCGGTTGGGCTCTTCCCCTCTCAACGCCCCAACTAGGCCCCAGAATACAGTCTGGGTGGTCGAGGCGGTGGACCTGGATTGGTTTCTGCTAAGGAAAAGAACCCAGGAAGAAGCAAGTGAATAGCTACTCACAGGAACAATCAACCCCTGCCAGGTCAACATGTTAGTTTCATCCACCTGGATAGTCTGGAAATTCTTCAGATTAGAGCTGCGCATTTCTTCAAGCTCCTGAGACACAAAAAGCATAAATCATCAAGCAGTTATTTTGGGCTACAATTCAGTCGTAACTTAATTTTACAAGGAGGCAGAGACATTAAAATGGTGCAAAATTCAAAGTGGAATTGATAGAAGACAGGGCTGAAGTTTGCATAGAAAAGGCACAATGGAAACAAACGGCAGGTCACAATACAGTCTGAAAAGAGTAGCACCCTTCTCCCTCTCCCTCTGTATGAAAGCAGCACCTCCTGACCTCTAGTGCTGTAACTGTGAAATTCAGTAAAACCTTGGGCAAACCACTTCACCTTGCACTGCCTCCAGACAAGCTTAGATTGTATGTCCTCTGAGGTACAGCAACGCCTACTGCACGTAAATGTATGAAAAGGCCTGAACTATATCCAAATAACCACCAGAAGAATAGCCACTGGTCAAGAAGAACTCATCTAGCTTTTCCCAGAGTCTGGAATAGTCTAATCACCAGAGCGAAAAGGAGTCTCATTTCCAAAGGGGCTTTTGAACGGGAAATAAAGTTTATTGTCGAGGTCAATCTATCAAAACGCCTGGTGAGGGCTGCAGTCAGATTCAAGCTCGGTCCACCTCGCCTGATGTACATCCAGTCTGTCTCTATACCCGATTTACTCTGGAGTGTTCAAGCACCTCTGGATGGGCTGCAGCTAATTTTCTTATTCTGTGATTCGAGTCTCAGGAGATCATTCGTACGGTCTTCTCCATAGTAGCATGGCCCAAAATGCATCAAAATCAAACAAGTGTTGCTTTGTTTTAAGTCTATTCTGGTATTATATCACATATGCAGGTTAAAGTTTCAGATACATGTCCAAGATGGGGAATCTAAGATAAACGTAGTTTGGACCCAGTAACTACTTCCTGCTCTGTACCTTCCAGCTCAGTCAGAACTAGGACCAGGCTCTGCTGCAGTCATCCTTCATTCACAACGCCCGAAATAGCACCACAATTTGTGAATGCTTCAAAAAAACCTAGTCTGCACATGGATCTTTCTGCACTGTTCTATGTGCACAGGCTGGACGCTTGGCAGCAGACATCAGAGACTGTGCTAATTCAGCTCCTATCTGGGGCTACCAAAAGGGATTGCTACTGCTGGAAAGAAATCTGTACTTGTATATATTTCTGGGAAATTCCCAGGGGAACAGGGAATTCTTTGGGTTAAAACTGATAAATCTGTATTTTAGAATCCAGTGTACTTGTTAACTCAGTCAGGGACTAGTACCAGCAGAGCGCTTTTAATTTAAATCAAAACAGGGTATAGCTTAGCACAGAAGGGAGAATAGGGTAAATATTCTTTGAGTAGAAAGAAATGGTGTTAAAATGACAGATCAAAGGGCCAATTTGAAAAGCTCCCTTTATAAAACCGATGCAGAAAACTAGTTGTCTTTAAGCACAAACAATACCGCTTTTAAGCTGGGGCAAATACAGTGACAGAATTCAAAATGGCATGGGACAGACACAGTGGATCCCTCTACAGCAACAGGATAAAATCAAAATAAACTTAACTATCGAATTTCTCAATACAGGGGTGTCCTACACGGAGTGGTGGGTTCACCCCTAAAACAAAGACATGGGGAGGGGTGACCTGCACGGAATGGCAGGTGTACCTACTCCTGCCATCTTACTGGGCAGACTAGATGGACCATACTGGTCTTTATCTGCCCTCATTTACTATGTTACTGATATTGTCAAATGCAGAAAAGAGAAAAAACGCGCGTGTAAACAGCAATGAAAAAATTAGCACACAATTAACGCCAAGTGTATTTAAATTATAGGCAAATGAGCTGTGCATAATAAACCGATATGCAGAGAAATGTGTAGAGGATATCACAACCAGCCTTGACACCAATATCTCTACGCCTGGGTCTGAGATGGCTTAAACATCTAGTGTGTCCCTCCACGACAGTATTTTGATGCTTTCTCCAATGCCTGGATCATCTGAGGTAACAAGTCCAAACGTGGAGTAAGGAAAGACCAATCTTTAATGTATGTGAATGGGATCACCCAACACAGGCCGTGTTTCGTTGCCTTCGTCAGGGGTAATACACCTGGCACACTAAAATCTGCCTCAATGCGTTACCTGTGCGAGATGTATTTGTGCATCCTGAGACTAAACAAAAATTTTATATAGAAGATTTTTCCAACTGCGAAACACCACAAGTTGTTTATGTTATTATGTGTCCCTGCAATAAGATTTATGTAAGAAAAACCCTTCGCAGTATCCGCACACGCATTGTAGAGCACAAGAGCTGTATCAAGAGGAATTTAGCTGATAAACCCCTAGTGTCCCACTAGGTCGCTCAGAATCATAAAATTAGCGATCTAAAGTTTGTCATCAAGAAAATTAAATCTAATTGGAGAGGTGGGGACATCAACAAAGTCATCCTAAGGGTTGAGCAGAAATATTTTTTTTACTTAAGTCTTTAGTCCCTCAAGGTTTGAACTGTGACAGCGACCTTTCGGTTTTTCTCTAATCTGTTTTTCTCCTGTTCATCATTTTTCTCTGGTTATTAACATATGATAATTTTTTATTCATATATTTTTCATTTAAAATTACAATCACTGTGGTTCCGTTTTAAGCTCAATACAATTTTGGTCACATTTTTTCTATTGGTTACAAAGTGCCACATTAAAGTTTTTTATATGTGGCTCGCCCTATAACCAGCGCATGCGCCAGTGTTTTAATTATTACACAAGAGATACACAGATGGTTGATTTCCCGTTTCATGTTGACGCGAGTTACAATGTTTCTTTTTCTTCCTTTAGTCTTAACATTCTATATGAGAGATTAATAAGTAATAAAGTCGTCATATTTATTATTTTTCTTTCACAACTATACAATATAGTTGCTCTTGTACATTTCTGCTTCTTTTTCAAGCACGGCCAGTGCTTACCGTTCATGTTATTTGAGCCACTTAAAATATGCCAAATTATTTGTATATTGTTTTTACTCTTACACTGCCTATAAGTTGTATCATTTTATCTTTTTGTTTTATACAATGTTTTTATATGTAGGCATTATCCTTTTCATTAATAATTAATATATAACTGTTTTTTATCCATTACAATCATATTGTGGCTCCGTCCTAAGTTTAATACATGTTTGGCCATTCTATTAGTTACAGCGCCGCTCTGACATTTTTTTCCCACGGATCGCCCTATAACAAGTGCAAGCGCCAGCGTTTTAAGAATTCTAAAACAAGAGACATACAGCGGTTTGATTTCCCGTGTTCTACAGAGACGTGAGCCTATTTCTTCTTCTTATCATCTTGTTTTTACATGAGATGAACAAGTAATAAAGAGGCTTTATTTTCCCTTCACAATTATACAATATAGTTGCTCTTGTACATTTTGTCTTTTTTTAGAGCTACCGCTTATGTTGTTTGAGCCACTTTAATCATGCCATACTACTTTCATATCGTTTTAAGCATACGTGCTCTCTTTATATATTTGTACACACATCAGTCCTTCTCATATTTCATTATATGAGGAATATACATAATATTGGTTTGCCTCTTAGCAGAGACGTGAGTTGTTATGTTTCCCTTGTGTTCGGGCGTACGTAAGTGTAGTCCCTAACTGCGACATAGATATATGGAGAGTGTATTTTGAAACTTTAGTTAGCATATGCTCTTTTAGTATATTTCTACTATTTTTTAGTAGGTTATTAGTAATGTTTTCTGAGTATTTTATTACTATCATATGCATAGTGTTTTTTTCGCTCCTGCTCCGTTGTGCTTTTACATGTTTCTACTAACTTTTGTTCCCTTTTTTATAAACAAATGTTTTTTTAAGATTAATAGTTCTTTATAATCATCCATTTTGAAGTTTTAGTGCATTTGGTTATGTTTCCCTTTAGCTCATAATCCACCTTTTTATTGTTTTAATTTCTTTCATTTGTTTTATTTAGTTTTGTAAGTTACCTCCTTTTGGATAGTTCGTTGCAATTTGACATTCCCAGGTTACGCTACAGTTGATATCCAATCTCAGGTACAGCTTTATATGGTTTTTAATATATTTTGAATGTTTTTTTATTAATATTTATATAATTATGAGATAATATTAATGTCATTCCTTCATTTCATTTTATTTATCTATCATTTATTTTTTAGCTCTAATTTACATAGTTTCTTAATTATTGTTTGTATTAATGTATTTGTTGCCCTTGTTTATACATATGGAGGTATTCATAATCCTCAATGCCTTGTTTGTTATATTTTAACTATGTAGGTGATCAATAATTTCTTTGTTTTTATTCATTTGTTTTTATATTTACTTATAAGTATAATTTTGTTTTATTCATGTATTTATTTGTATTATTTTTTAATGCAGATTTTAGATTGTCATTTATGTATTTATGATTTTAGTGTGCCAGGTGTATTACCCCTGATGAAGGCAACGAGCACGGCCTGTGTTGGGTGATCCCAGTCACATACATTAAAGATTGGTCTTTCCTTACTCCACGTTTGGACTTGTTTCTTCACATTTACGTGGTAGTTCTGCTTTCTACAGTGCTACTGGATCATCTGAGGTGACATGTCCAAGATGATCCAGGCATCGGGGAAAGCCCTCGATGCCATCAAAATACTGTCGGAGGCCAGTGCCCCGGACAGAAAGCAAATCCCTGATGGCCTAGCGGCCCCGAACCCCTCACCCAACTAAAAATCAACCTGGTGGCCCAGCGGCTCCAAACCCCTCTTCCAATACCTTCAGAAACGAGTGGGAACACTGCCCATGCGCTCCCGCTCTTGCCTTGTCATCTTGAGAAATGGGGGCGCCTGGTCCTGCACGGTGCATTCTGGGATGGCACCAGGCGAGGTCAGACTGTCATATAAGGTAAAATATGCCTTAAATAAGTCTGATCCCGCCCAGTGCATCCCAGAATGCACTATGCAGGGCCAGGCATCGACAATTTTCAAGATGGCAAGGCAAGAATGTGAGCACGTGGAAGGTGCTCCTGCTCATTTCTAAAGGTGAGTGAGTGAGGGTGGAGGATGGGGGGGGGGGGGAGGGGTCACTCGCTGGGCCACCAGGTTGCTTTTTGGTTGAGAGGGAGGTGGGGGAGGGAGGGAAATTGCAACTGCTGGGCCACCACAAATTCACTTTCTGTCAGGGGCACCGGCCCTCAACAGTATTTTGATGGCATTGGAGGCTTTCTGCAATGCCTGATCACCTGAGGGGGAGTTTGACACTTCCCCCCTCAGATAATCCAGGCATCAGAGAACACCCCCGGATGCCATAAAAATTCTTAAGGGGCTCATATGCAAATTAGCCACACGGTGCTCCTGTTTCTCTGGAATAGCATGCCAAACTAGCACAGACATCTTGTGCATGTGTTTGGCTTGCTCTCCCAATTTAACACTCCCATTTCCGCACAGTTTAACGAAAGACTAATGCATGGCTAATCTGCATATGATCCCCTTTCTGCATGCCAGCGCTGAAGTTGTGCACTATGGGTGCACTGCAAATAGGTGTAAAAAGTTAATAGAGCGCAACTTCAGCACCGGCTTTCTGCATTAGCCTGCAAGGGCTGTGTGAATCACCCAGGAAATTGTTAAGAGATTAACTCAGAAGCACAGGTCAGGGATCTGTATAGCAAGCCAGCTTTTACTAAGTGTACTTTCCCTCCCACTCACCCCAGGCATAATCTTAGCTTTATAGTATAGTAAATAGGCTCTTAAACCTATCAAAGGGGAAGAGGTGGTCAAATTCACTTTCAGGTTCAGCTGGTTATCCTCACCAGGAATAGACTGGCTAAGGCCTTGAATTTAAATTAATCTATCTTGAGGTGAACAAGATCCTTTAAACATATAGTTTTATCAGTACAAGTATCTCTTAAGTGCCAACAAGTCAGTGTTGACTCATAGTAACCCAGCTACCTCTAGGTTTTTTTCTTGGCAATGTATCACCGGAAGTAGATTGCCAGCCTTTTCGTCCGAGGCAATGGAGGGTAAAGTGACGCCCAAGGTCACAAGGAGTGCTAGTGGGAATCGAACCCTTGATCTTCTGGGTACGAGGCAGTTGCTCTAACCACTAGGCTACTCCTCCACAAGTATCTCTAGCAACTTTAAGTAAACAACTTAAAATGTTTAACAAAACCTTCAAACTAAGGATGCAGACAGCCGTCCAGCAGCGAGATGGGGACTATTCAGTCTTTTGCACTGAGTGTCACATATATGACTTTCTCCCAGTTGGTGAGGGGTCTTTATGTGTGCACTAGTTGCAAGGAGTTCTTTGCCCTCAGGGAACGAGTCCGATCTCTGGAGGCTAGAATAGCAGGTTTGGAGGACATAATGAAGACAGAGTGGTATATAGACGAACCTACAGGGACATAGTACTGAAATCCCACCTCCAGTCTGGCAGTCTCTCAGTTGCCATTGAGAAGAGAGATCACATGAAAGGAGAGCATCACTTTGGTGTGGCAGGAAGTGATCTTGTAGCTAGCATCTGTCCTCCAGGTGATGTAAAACCTTCTCCCACTGAGGAGGTTTCTCTAGGGAAATGTGCCTAAGAGGGAAGGGTTAGGACGGCTGTTATAGTTGGCAATTACATCATTAGGCATGTAGATATTTGGGTGGCTGGTGGACATGAGGATCACCTGGTAACATGCCTGCTTAGTGTGAAGGTAGCAGACCTCATGTGCCATCTAAGGTGAAATTAGACTTACCTGCTAATTTGCTTTCCTCGAATACCTACAGTCCAGTCCCAACAAGTGGATTACTTCCCTCTACCAGCAGCTGGAGGCTGAGCATGCTCAAAGCCTCGGTGATGTCACCCTACTTAGGCTAACCGCCACCCACACCAAAACCTATATCCAAATTCCCAAGCCACTAAAACCAACTAGGGACTTTTGGAGACAGCCAATACCAGAAATTAACTGGCTAAAAACTCCTGGAGCAGACTAACATTCATAACCTTACACAGAAATTCAAATTCAATAATTCTTTTTTTTCCCCTCTGTCAATATATTCTTCAATGAAAACGGCCAAACCGATCCCCAAGCCGACACTACGTGCAGACTCCAGTACTAATCACACACCTGAGGAGCACCAGCCCTCTGTCCCCCTTTGAGACGGAGGCCCGAAGGTCTTCGTCCCCCACACCTGAAGGAACTAAGGATAAGCTCCTCTGTCTTCTCGGGCTCACCCACCAACTTAAAAATCCTTGGGTGGATCCGGGACTGGACTGTAGTTATTCGAGGAAAGCAAAGCAAATTAGCAGGTAAGTCTAATTTCACTTCCCACATCATACCTACAGTCCAATCCCGACAAGCAGGATGTAGCAAAGCTGATCTACTTGTGGGCAGAACCAGCGAGCCCGGCTTGCATCACTGAGGCACAAAACCGCGCTTCCTCCGACACCTGCACATCCAGATAGTAGTGACGGGTAAACAAATGTAAGGATGACCACGTTGCCGCCCGGTAAATATCCCAAGGCAGAAACGTGTACTCCGCCCACGACACTGCTTGCGCCCTAGTGGAATGTGCCCTCAGACCCTGCAAAGGCTGCCTCCTCCTTAGCAGGTACACTGAAACAATGGCCTCCTTGATCCCACAGGCGATTGACGCCTTGGAGGCTGCTTCCCCTTGCCTTGCCCCTCCAAACAGCACAAACAGACTATCTGCCTTTCGGAAGTGCTCCATTCTACACAAATAAATCCTTAGAGCCCGACACACATCCAGCTTGTGGAGGAGTCTGTCCACTTCCAATTCCCCTTTCGCAGACGGGAAACGTGATGACCTGATTAATATGAAAGGCCGACACCAACTTTGGCAAGGATGACGACACCTGGCACAAAACCACCTTTTCCTTAGACATCAAGAGAAACTGTTCAGGACAGGACAATGCCTGAATATCCGAAATCCGTCTGGCTGAGCAAATGGCCACCAGAAACACCACCTTTAATGTAAGATCCTTAAGAGTCGTTCCTCTCAAGGGCTCAAAGGGTGCCTCAACTAGGCTAGAGAGTACCAGGTTAAGATCCCACGTGGGAACGAGATTCCGACTTGGAGGCCTCACCTGCTTTACTGCTCTTTGGAAACTAACTACATCAGGGTGAAAGGCCAGGGACATGCCTTGGACCCTTTCCTGGAAACATGCTAAAGTGGCCACCTGCACTCGCAAGGAACCTAGTGCCAGACCCTTCTCCAGCCTTGCCTGCAGAAAAGATAGAACTGCCACCAAGCTGGCTTTAAGTGGAAGAATGCCCTGGCCACTACACCAATTCTCAAAAAAATGTGCCACACTTGCACATAAGCCAGTGACGTTAACCGTTTCTGCGACTGCAACAAAGTTGCCACCACCTGCTGCATTTCGTCAACCTTGCCCTTTCAAAAGCCAAGCCATAAGCGAGAACTGATCCACTTGAGACATCTGGACCGGACCCCGAGTCAACAGGTCGAGACTCACTGGCAGCCTCCAAGGAGCGGCTACCAGAAGCCGCAGGAGATCCGCATACCATGGCTGCCACAGCCAATCTGGAGCAATGAGGATCACGCGTGCCCACGTGAGCTTCTAACTGTTGCAAGATGCAACCAATCAGGGCCCACACAGGAATATATACAATAGGACTAGCACTGGCCACGACTGGGCCAGTGTCCAGCTTGTCGGACATAGGCTCTTGTCGCTGACTGAAGAATCTTGAGGCCTTGCCATACTCACATGTCGCCATGAGGTCCATGACAGGCTGACCCCACCTCTGAGTCACCTTGTCAAAGATGTACTGCTGAAGAGACCACTTGCTGGGGTAAAGATGATGCCGACTTAAGTCCACTTGCAAGTTTTCTTAACCAGTCACATGTGCCGACAGGGCCAGCAGATTGGACTCTGCCCATGCCAGGATTGGCGCTGCCTTGTCCTCCTGCATCCTGCTACCAGTGCCCCCTTGATGGTTCAGGTAGGCTACCGTCATGGCGTTGTCTGAGAACACCCAAGTGGCCTTGCCTTGAATATACAGGCAGAAGGCTTGCACAGCCAACACCACCACCTACATTTCCACTTAGCCACGCTCTCTGCTCACACTGGGCTACCTGATTATGACAGTGTGCCCCCCAGCCTGTCAGGCTGGCATCCATCGTCAACAGGATCCACTGTGGAGCTTCCAAGGGCATTCCAGCTAGTAAGTTCTCCCAAATCAGCCACCACCCGAGCACTGCCCGGACCCCCCATGGGGCATACCAACTGCTGGCTCACCGAGTGCCTCTCCAGCAACCACCGCCGCAGCAATGCTCTCTGTAAAGGACACACATGAGCTCTTGCCCACGGCACCAGCTCCAGGGTGGCTGCCATGGAACCCAGAAGCTGCAGGTAGAATCATGCTGAGGGGGAGTCAGCCATCTGGCGAAAAAGTCGCACCTGCATTCAGAGCTTTTCTGCCCTCTCCTGAGGCACAAAGGCATGACCTTCTGCCATCTGAAACCGTGCCCCTAGGTCAGGGGTGGGCAATTCTGACCCTTGTGCACCACAATCCAGCCTGGTTTTCATGATGTCCCTAATGAATATTCATGGACCTATTTCCATATAATGAAAAGCAGTGGATGCAAATAGATCTCATGAATATTCATTAGGGACATCATGAAAACCAGGCTGGATTGTGGTGCACGAGGGCCGGAATTGCCCACCCCTGCCCTAGGTGAACTAGTTCCTGAGGGGGCTCCAGATGGCTTTTGGGGAAGTTGATCACCCAACCTAACTCTTGCAAGAACTGGATGACCTGCTGTGTTGCCCTGATGAATTCATCCATATCAGCCAATCGTTGAGGTAAGGATGGACCAAGACTCCTTCCCGACGCAACTGCGCTGCCACTGCCACCATGACCTTTGCGAAGGTTCTGGGCACTGTGGCGAGCCCGAAGGGCAGGGCTCAAAACTGAAAATGCCCCATGGGCACTACAAAACACAGGAAGCAGTGGTGATCCGGTCTGATGGGGATATGAAGATCCATCGTGAGATCCAGCGCTGTGAGGAACTCGCCTGTTTGCACTGCTATGATGACTGAGTGCAGTGTTTCCATTCAGAAGTGCAGCACCCACAGGCATATGCTTGAGGTCGAGAATGGGCTCAGCACCCACAGGCATCGATTTACATGCTTGAGGTTGAGAATGGGCTAAAAGGTGCCTTTCTTTTCGGGTATCACAAAGTAGATGGAGTAACGTCCCCTCCCTGCCTGCCCCTCTGGCACAGACACCACAGCCTGCAGATGGAGCAGCCTTTGGAGGGTCTGCTGATCACCTCCACCTTCCTTGCTGATCGGCAGGGTGAAGCCACGAAGGCCTCCGTTAACGGACATGCAAACTTGAGTACGTACCCCTCTTGGATGACCCCCAATACCCAACAGTCAGAGGTGATCTGTGCCCAGGCCAGCAGAAACCACTGCAAAGGTCCGTCCACTGACTCAGTCTGGTCCTGGGCCCCCCCTTGCTTTATTGTATCTTTTTAGAGACCAACCGATTCCCCGACTCCCTCGAAAGGGAGTACCCCTGCCTGGGTACCATGCCTTCTGGAAGAATGTGAAGCAGGCCGCCCGGAACCTCTGAAAGTCTCTTGGCTGTCCCCTGCAAGGGTTTGCTGCTTTGGACAGCTTCGGCTTATCTCCGGGTAGCTTCCCCCCTTTGGTCTCACCCAACTCCTTCACCAACTTCTCTAAGGCCTCGCCAAATAGCAACTTCCCCTTGAAAGGAATCTGTCTAGCCTAGCCTTACACGAAGAATCTGCTGCCCAGTTACGCAGCCATAGGTGCCGCGCCTGGCCACCACCACTGAATCCATACTCTTGGCCGTAGCCCTAATAAGATCATAAAAGGCATCTGCCAGGAAGGCTGCCCCTGATTCCAGGCGCGCCCCCTCCGAAGTCTCTGAAGCCACCATGCCATCCCCATTCAGAAATAGCTGCACTCAGCGAAAGCACGCCCTGGAGACACAAGCCCAATTTGTCACCTGGAGGGCCATAGCACTTACGTCAAACACCTGTTTCAGAAGAGCTTTAATCTTCTTGTCCCGTGGATCTTTTAAGGCACTTCCCCCTTTCCCGGGGGTTAATCATCTTCTTGGTAACTGCTGCCACTGCCAGATCCACCTGTGGCGCCCACAGCCTTTCCTTATCCTGGTCCGGTAAGGGATACAGTCTGAACATTGCCCGACTGCCCTTAAGTCACACTTCTGATGCCTCCCATTCCGTATCAATCATCTGTTGTACGAGGTGTGACAAAAAAGAAAGACTGTCCCATAAATGTTTTATTACGAAATCTGCAGAGAAATTACGCATTGTCCCCTTCAAAGTAATCCTCCCCCCGCCCCCCCCCCCCCCGAATTAATGCACTTCTGCATTCGCTTCTGCCACGTAGGGAAGCACTCGGTAAAGTCCTCCTCCTTGAGGTCCCTCAGCTCCCTCGTCACAGAGGCCTTGATCTCTTCTACAGAGGCGAAATGAGTTCCTTTGTGTACAGTCTTCAGCCTGGGGAAGAGCCAGAAGTCGCACGGTGCGCGATCTGGGGAATATGGAGGATGGTCGAGAGCTGTGATCTGTTTGTTGGCCAATAATTGTCTCACACTGAGCGCAGTGTGTGCAGGCGCGTTGTCGTGGTGGAGCATCCATGACTTGTCTCTCCACAGAGTCCGCCTGCTGCGCCGAACCTGATCATGGAGGTGATTGAGGACCTACTGGTAGAAGTGCTGGTTGACTGTCTGACCCTCAGGCACACACTCATGATGGACCACTCCCTTCTGGTCGAAGAATGTGATCAGCATGACCTTGATTTGGACATGCACGCCTTCTTGGGTCTGGAAGACAGGCTCTGTCTCTTGATTTCAGGGTTGTACTGGAAGACCCAAGTCTCGTCTCCTGTGATGATTTGACCAACGAACTCTGGATCTTCTCCGATCTTCTCTAGCAAGTCTCGACAAACATTGACCTGGTGCTCCTGCTGGTCGTCCGATAAAAGCTTGGGCACCATCTTGGCGTACACCTTCCACATCCCCAGCTCCTGCACCAAGATGGTCCGCACTGACTCCCTGTTCAGGATGAGCTCCTCAGCTATCATCCGCACAGTCAATCTGCGATCACTCCGCACCAGCTGGTTCACTCTGTCAGTGTTCTCAGCCATCTTTGCCGTGGAAGGCTGTCCTGACTTGAGGTCATCTTCCACCTCCTTGCGGCCAGTCTTGAAGCGTTTGTGCCACTTGAAGACTCGCGGCCTTGACACTGCATCTTCTCCATAAGCCTTTTGGAGAAGTTGGAGACACTCAGTTGGGCTATTCTCCAACTTAACCAGAAATTTCAAGTTGATTCTTTGCTCCATATTTCTGCCACCTCCAGTTGCATGACAAAGCAATGGAGCAGTGTACTACAAAAAAACCTGAAAAAGAACAGACAGAGTAAGAGATGAAAAATATTACACCAGAATAATGGTGAGATGTTGCACAACATAGCGACATAAGCGGTTAGCCAAGTGGCATTGAGTCATGGGCGTGACTGCCACAGTCTCGTTTCTTTTTTGTCACACCTGGTATGACTGTACACCGGAAAGACTGCCCGTGACTTCCTGCATGATTGCAGGATCGGATCCTCCAAAGATTCCTCCACCGATGGAGAATCTTGTGCCATGTTCAGAGTCGCCAGCGAATATGCAATGAGCACTGGCAGTTCTTCTCTACGGAACACGCGGATCAACTGAGGGTCCTCTCCGGAGGAACCTCGGCAGTCTCTTCCATCCCCAAGAGGGAAGGCCCTTTCTCTAACAGCTCCACCTGTTCCAAGAAGATGGGGGCAGTCTATCCAGAAGAGCCCCGCCATGGCCTCTTGGATGCCAGCTCTCCAAGCTGTAAGTCAAAACAAACACACACCGTTTAATGACTCACTCAGCAACTCGAGGGCTTGCTTAGTTCACTCAAGCACTTGGCAATTGGTCTCAGAAAAACCAGTGGCACGTAAACCAAGAGCTAATTGCTCATTGAGGGTGCCAGTTTTACATCAATGACCGTCTGCCTTGACTTGTTTTTTTGTATTTTCTATTTTAAAGTTGCCATTAAAAATATCTTTTTTCTTCTCATTATTAACGTTCCTCATATTATCAGTGATGAATGTTCTTCTTACAAAGTAATAAACTTTAAATGAGGAAACTGTTAATGCTATAGAACACTTAGCTTTTCTTTGAAGACAAACAGGGCAAGTCCAACGCTCACAGCTAGGTACCCCAAGCGTTTCACAACTGCTGTTTCTTCAGGGAATCGTCCCTTTAAAACTGCTTAAATGATGCTGTCGGCGTCATTTCCACTAGATGTTCATTTTTCATCTTGCTCATTAAGGCCATCTATGTGAAACTCTTCATGCGTAATATGAGGAACGTTAATAATGAGAAGAAAGATATTTTTAATGGCAACTTTAAAATAGAAAATACAAAAAAACAAGTCAAGTAAGGCAGACGGTCATTGATGTAAAACTGGCACCCTCAATGAGCGATTAGCTCTTGGTTTACGTGCCGCTGGTTTTTCTGAGACCAATTGCCAATTGCCAAGTGCTTGAGTGAACTAAGCAAGCCCTCGAGTTGCTGAGTGAGTCATTAAACGGTGTGTGTTTGTTTTGACTTGGAGTTAACCGTTTAAAGAGTAACAGACTACAAATTAATAGTGTAGCTCTCCAAGCTGTGGCAATACTCTTGTTTGCTGCTGGTGCCCTCGCCACAGCAGGACTCCCTCCTGAAGTGCTTTGCCTGAGGCACTAAGCCTGATGCAGTAACAAAATGAAATCCAGAGAAAAAGGAGGCATATTCCTGACTCTCCCCCCACCCCCCCATAGGCTCTGCCCTGCCCCCCATTCCCCAGAAACTGCCATTAAATCTGCCTATCACCTAAGACATCGCCCGCCAAAAATAAGAGCTGACAAGATGGCCTCCCTTTCCGTCAAACTCGCAGGCCGTGGAGAGGGAGACAGAGTTGAAAACCCCTGCAGGTCAGGCTCATGCCCCCCCTGAGAGATCACGTAAAGCTTCCACCTGTTCACCCAGTGCCTCCTCTGCCGACCGCATCACTCTCTCATAGACACAACAAATTCCTCATGCAGAGAGACAGCTGCAGCGCACGCGCCATAGGCCGTGCACATGGTCTTAACAGACTGCATGGCAAGAACAGCAAAAGACTAAAGAAATAAAGGAGAAGTCAAAACCCAACTGACAACCGAATCCCAACTGGAAACCGCTGCCCAGAAACTCCAGTCCCCCTGGAATGCCGCAAGGAAAGCACCCGAGTCCCCCCCTCCCCTTCTGCACAAAACGCTGCCAAGAACACTGACTAACCCGCTTCAGCACACTGCTGATACTTACAGGTCGGAGGCTGCTAATGCCCAGCCAAAGAGTGCCCAATAAGCAGGACAAGCCAATTAAATGACTCCGGTCCCTCAGGAAGCCAGGCCCTGGTCTCCCTGGTGTGCTCTCAGCACTGGCTAGGTCCAACACTGCCTCCCATCAAAGGGATCAGCTGGGACCTGTCTGCTCCACAGCTAACCTTCCTAGCTCAGCTGTCTGGTAAGAGCTCCTAAATCCAGGGAAACTAAATCTCTCTCCGCTACCACCCCGGGTCTGCTCACACTAGATGCGTACACCCCCAACTGCTGGAGGCTGAGATACTGGTCTAGGTGGGTGGCAGTTAGCCTAAGTAGGGTGACATCACCAAGGCTTTGAGCATGCTCAGCCTCAAGTCCTGCTTGTGAGGACTGGACAGTAGGTATGATGTGGAAACAAAGGTTTTAGATAGTGTTGGGAGGAGCCTGCTGTCTTGGTACCAATGACAAAGGAAAATGGGTGAGGGAAGTTCTGGAGGCCAAATTTAAACATGAAGTTGAAATCCTGAAATTCTAGGGTAGCATTCTATAAAATGCTTCCCATTCTATGCACAGGACCTATAAGGCAGATAGAGCGCCGGTGTCTCAATGTGTGGATGAGATGATGGTTCAAGGAAAAGGGTTTTGGATTTGTTAGAAACTGGGCAACATTCTGGGGAAGGGAGGGGCTTTTCCAAAAGGATGGACTCCACCTTAAATGGGTTGGAACCAGACTGCTGGCGGCATTAACCTTTAAAAAGGAGATAGGGGAAAGCCAACAGTCATCCAAAAGCACATGGTTCAGAAAGATATATCCTTGAAGGATGCCATTAATAGAGGGAACTATGACACTCTGACAAGTTCCAATAAAGATAACGGTATCCCAGATGCCCTTAAATACAGTGCAGGCAAAGCTGAAAGTTTCCAAATTACCTCTATCAACTGATAATCAGATTAATATGAATAAAATACAACCTATAAAATGCCTGTATGCAAATGCTAGACATCTAAAAAATAAGATGGGAGAGCTAGACTATATAGCACCAAATGAAAGATTAGATATGATTGGCATCTCAGATACCTGGTGGAAGGAGGACAACTAATGGCACACTGTGATAACAATTGGGTACAAACTATATCACATTGATAGGGTAGGTCAAATTGGTGGAGGGGCAGTGCTCTATGTTAGAGAGGGCATTGAGTCACACAGGATAAAGTTTTGCAGGAAACAAAACACACTATAGAATTTCTATTGACAGAAATTTCATGTAAGAAGGGGGGGGGGGTGGCAGGTGGGGGTGTACTACCTACAGCCTGGCCAGAATGAACAGAAGGATGACGAAATGCAAAAAGAAATCAGGGAAGCTAACAAATTACAACAGAGTAATAGTGGGTGATTTCAATTATCCCAGTATCGACTGGGTCAGTTTTATAGCAGGACATACTAGGAAGATAAAGTTTCTAGATGAAATAAATGCTTCTCGGAGCAGTTGGTTCATGAAGTGACAAGAGGGGAAGCAATTTTGAATCTAGTCCTTAGTGGAACACAAAATCTGGTAGAAGAGATAAGAGTTTGGGGGCCACTTGGCAATAGTGATCATAGCATGATCACATTTGATTTAATAAATGGAAGAAGGGCAGCAAGAAAATCCACAGTACTATTTTTAAACTTTCAAAAGGGAGACTATGATAAAATGAGGAAAATATTAAGAAAAAACTCAAAGGAGCTGCTGCAAAGGTTAAAGATTTACATCAAGCATGGGCATTGTTTAAAAATACTAATCTTGGAAGCTCAGACCTGATGTATTCTACACTTTTTTTTTTTTTTTTTAAAGTGGAAGACAAGCCAAAAAACTGTTAGCATGGTTTAAAGGCGAAGTCAGAGAGGCTGTTGAAGCCCAAAAAAGCATCTTTCAGGAAACTGAAAAAGGAGTCAAATGATGAAAATGGGAAACAACAAGCACTGGCAAGTTAGATGCAAGGCATTGATAAGGTAGGCAAAGAAAGAATTTGAAAAGAAGCTTGCCATGGAAGCAAAGAGACAAAAACTTTCAAATTCATTCGTAGAAAAAAAAAACCTGAGAGAGTCAGTTAGACCATTAGATGATAAGAGGGGTAAAAGGAGCTCTAATGGAGGATAAGGCCAGAGCAGAGAGATTGAATGAATTCTTTGCTTCAGTCTTTACTGAAGATGATGCAGGGAAGATACTCATGCCTGAAATGGTATTTAAAGGCAATATTTCTTTTTAATTCTTCTGATATATCAATAAACTGGGAAGATTTATTACAAGTATTTGATAAATTGAAGAGTAATAAATCTCCTGGACCGGATGGTATACATCAGAGGATGTTAAAAGAACTTCAATATGAGATCACAGATTACTAATAGTAAGTCTGCAAACTAATCATTAAAAATCATCTGTAGTACTGAAAGACTAGAGAATGGCCAACGTAACACCAATTTTATTTTAAAGGGTTCAAGGAGTGATCCGGAAAACTATAGACCAGTAAGCCTGACATCAGTACCGGGCAAAATGGTAAAACCATTAGAAAGAATAAAATTACTGAACATGTAGATAGTCATTGTTTAATGGGAGAAAGTCAACATGGATTTCACCAAGGAAAGTCATGTCTTTCTAATCTGTTTTGTTTTTTTGATGGTGTGAATAAACAGGTAGACAAAAGTGAGCCAGTTGATATAGTGTATCTGAATTTTCAGAGTTTTGACAAGATCCCTCAGGAGAGACTCTTGGCAAAAATAAAAAGTCATGGGATAGGAGGCAGTGTACTATTGTGGATCAGGAACCGGTTAAAAGAAAGCAGAGAGTAGGGCTAAATGGTCAATTTTCTCAATGGAAGGCGAGTAGTGGAGTACCCCAGGGATCTGTGCTGGGCCCGCTGCTTTTTAACATATTCATAAATTTATTTTTATTTAACAGTTTTTCTATACCGCCCCTTCCAGAGATCAGGAGCGGTTTACATTTAAACAAACCAGTTATATGGAACAGTTTTACAAACCGAAATGGTTTAACTATTTACAGTTACATGTGAATGTGAAACATAAGCATAAATACAATAAACTATGTACAAAGTGAGTTTCTGGATCATGAGATTAAATGGCTATTGTTAACAAACTTGAGTTTGAGGGTTGCGGAAGGGCATGGGTGACAATACTGCCTCAGTCAATGTCATTAAAGTATTCAGTAAAAAGAAGAGTCTTTAGCTCTTTTTGAAAGGTCTGCAGGTCTTTGATTGACCTGATGGGGTCTGGTAATGAGTTCCAAAGTGTTGGTGCGGTGTAAGTAAAGGCCCTGTTGCTGGTGGTTTGTTTTGTTTTACGGATTGAGGAAGATATTGCAAGTATGTTTTGGTTACTCTTTCTTCTGTTCCTAGAGTCTGTTTGCGGTTGGATTCTAGATTTGAGGAAGGAGGAAGAGATGTCAATTAGTTTGAAAGTGGTAATTATTGTTTTATATTTTACTCTACTTGTTATAGGAAGCCAATGTAGATTCTTAAACACAGGTGTGATATGATCTGGTAAGGTGAGTTCTTGAAATAATCCTGGCTGTCAAAAATTTGGGCAAGTTGTAAGGTGTTGATGGTCTTTTTGGGGAGGCCCTGTAGTAGGATGTTGCAATAGTCCCAATGGGGAGTTATTAGCGCCTGGACCACAGTTCGGAAATCACTGGGTTCAAGGAGAGGTCTGAGGTTCTGGATTAGCGGTTCTCAACCTTTTTTTGTACCACAACCCCTTTTACCATTGGTCAACTTGTGACGACCCCCAATGATAAATTCAAATGCGTCTCTCTTCCTTTACCGTTAACGCATTGTCACTGTAATCATTTGTTGAATTATGAATATATTATAGGCCTTTGCAATATGTTTAATAAAATGTACTTATTTAAACCACAATAATTAATCACAAGTAACAATATTTGATTTCAAAATTATGATTTTGTAGTCAATGGTTTTAGTATGCTTTATTCAAAAAGACTGACGAAGGGCAAAAATGTTAGCGCTGTCAAACCTAAAAAGTAGGCCTATGCTATCAGTGCGAAGGTTGTGCTTGCTTCCTTCTCGCCAGATGTGAAATTCTCAGCTCAGTCTTTGCGAGAGCACAACAAAGATCATCTTCTGCAGCAAGTCTATTTCGGTATTTACTCTTGATAAGAAACAAGCTGGAGAAGCCTGTTTCACACAGATATGTTGTTGGAAACGGAAGTAGTAGATGCAACACAATCTCAGATAGTCCAGGATACAACTGAAAATACTTGATCCAGAATTTAAATTACTGACGTTGAAGAATTATAATTCCATTTCTTGTGTCAAGTTCAATATCGTTTTCTTCAAAGAAAGCGGATAAGTTGAGCAACACGTACGTTCTATTTTCAGCTAACCTTTTCTGCCAAAGCCGAAGTTTCATTTGAAACGCTTGGATCTTTTCGGACAAATCTAGGTATGTTGTGTCTGGTCCTTGCAGTGATAAATTTAATTCATTCAATATTACAAATATGTCAACCAAGTAAACAATTTTCAGCAGCTGCTTTTTGTCACTGAAAAGTGCTTCAAATTGTGGTTTTGCTTTTTGCTTAAAAAACGTTTTTAGTTCACCACGAAAATCAAAGACGCGCTTTAAAACCTTTCCTTTTGATAACCATCTCACCTCAGTGTGTAGTAAAAGAACATTATTGGATGCATCCAAATCATTACAAAGTTTCGTAAACAGTCGACTGTTTAAAGCACTCGCTTTTACGAAATTAACGGCGCTTACTACATTTATCATAACTTCTTGCAGCTCTTGTGGCAGCGTCTTCATTGCTAAAACTTGTCTATAAATCATACAGTGAGTTACGATGGCTTTCGGCGACTCATTGAACACCAAACATTGAAACCCCGACCGACATCTTAGCATAGCTGGAGCTCCGTCTGTGCAAACACCACAAACCTTGTCGATGGGGATATCGTGTTTTTGCAGGAACAAAATATTTCAAACACATGACGAACAGTTATTGTTGTTTCAAGCGGCTTGCAAAAAAGGAACTCATCTTTAAACTCGCCATCATTAATATATCTCACGTAAACCAGTAACTGAGATTAGTTTGAAACATCTGTGGATTCATCAAGCTGGATGCTAAATAGTCCAAGTGGAGCAGATTTCATTTCCTGGATTACTTGGTCAAGGATATCAGCAGACATATCTGCTATTCGTCTACCGACAGTGTCATTAGACAAGGAAATTGGAGTCAATTTCGGTACAAATTCATCTCCAAGCATGACTCGAACAATATATTTTGTTGCTGGTAACAGCAATTCCTCAGCAATGGTATGAGCTTTCTTGGCTTTGGCAATTCTGAGAGCCACCATACGTATATGAAGCTTCAACAGTGGCTATGTTTTGCTGGTGGAACTTTCCGCCAATATCAAGTCTGCTTTTCTTGATTCCAACAGCTTTGTTCTGAAAAGACCAAATATCCTTGCCTACAAAGGTGGGATGCTTACTGGTCAAAAATGCCGTTTGTTTGTTTGGCTTCATGGATTCCGCTGATAGAACTTAGTTACAAATAACACACTATGGTTTCTCAATCCCTGCTGAAAATATGGAGGTGAAACTATACCTTAAAAAGTCATTGCAATATTTTCTTTTCTTCATATTCTTCTCTTTCATTCATTTTCAATGGAGTCGCTGCTGTTATATAATATTACATAGAAAATTTAATTTTAGTAGGACCCATGTCCGCCATTACAAAACCGGAAGTGATCTAAGTAACGTCTCGAGGTGCATCGTTTCTGGCAAACAGGTAAAAGTAAGTAAGGATAACCTAAGTAATATATAAATTGATTAAATTCAAAGTATTTGGCATTTTAGGCTTTGCGATCAAATTAGAATAAATTAGAAAAGAAATAATACTTACCGGGATTTGTCAGGCGACCCCTGGTAAATCCTGAGGCGACCCACAGGTTGAGAACCGCTGTTCTGGATGGATCTTAGTTTGAAAAATATAGTCCTAGCTGTTTGTTTTACATGAGCTGACATACTGAGGGACTTGTCCAGGACAATGACCAAGTATTTCACCTCCTTCTTTACCGGGATCCTGGTGTTTTGTATGTTGAATTCGCAAGGGGGGAGGGGGGGGGGGTAAAATCTGGATTTCTTGCCATGACCATAATTTCATTTTTTTTTAAATTAATTTGGAGGTTGTTTTTGGCAAGCCAGGATTTTGCTTCCAGAATGCACTCAATCATGTTGCTGTAGATGGGAGTTTTTGTATTTACTAGTGTATACAACATAATATCGTCGGCATAAATAAGATACTCTATTTTGTGCTTCTTGAAAATTGAACAGATTTGTTGTATGTACAGGTTGAAGAGGAGGGCAGATAATGCAGAGTCTTGAGGGATTCCTTGTTCCTGGGGAAAGGATGATGAGGATTATTGGTTGATTCTTATGAATTGGTATCTGTTGGAAATGTATGATATAAACCATTGTAAAGCAGTACCAGATATTCCTAATTGTGCTAGTCTAGAGATGAATGTGAGGTGATCTACACTGTCAAAGGCAGAGGCAATGTCAATGAAAACAAGTATATAAGCTTGATTAACATTACCCATACCACGGATGAGGGAGTCAAATAAGACTGTTAATAAAGTTTCTACACCATGGTATGGGCGGAAACCATATTGGTGTTCGGCTAGGGGTGCATTCATGTCTATGAAGTCCTGTAACTGCAATTGGACTATCTTTTCAATTTTTGCTAGGACCTGGAAGTAAGAACAAATGAGGTGATCAAATTTGTATTATGGATGTCAAAGTACAGCGGTCAGGATAATCTCTATACTATAGTCAAGGATTGTCTGGGATGCAGTGCATTTGAGTTTGTCACATAAGTGAATAGCTGTGGAAAACAACTTTCAAATAGGGTGAAATACGGCTTTCTTCTGGAGTTCAGGAAGGGCCCTAGAGGATAGACTGGTGTTGATGATGGATAGCGTAGTTGGAAGATATGCAAGAGAATTAATGGGAAACCAGGCAGAGTGTATCGGGTCGACCATGCAAGCAGTTTTTCTGAAAAAGGTTAAGAAGCTTGGAAAAGTTGTGCATTGTTATAGCATTGAACGTAAGCCAGAGAAGAGACAAGGGAAGTCAACTGAACTGAAATATGAGATTGCAGACCTACTATTAGTAATCTGTGAACGATCATTAAACTCATCTCTAATACCTGAAAATTGGAGGATGGCCAACATAATGCCATTTTTTAAAAAGGGTTCCAGGAGTGATCCGGGAAACTACAGACTGGTGAGCCTGATGTCCGTATTGGGAAAAATGGTAGAAACCATCATAAAAAACAAAATTACTCAACACGTAGATAGTCATGGCTTAATAGGAGACAGCCAACATGGCTTTAGACAAGGACGATCTTGTCTTACTAATCTGTTATGTTTTTTTTTGAAGGTGTGAATAAACAGGTAGACAAAGGTAAGTCGGTTGATATAGTGTATCAGGACTTTCAGAAAGCCTTTGACAAGATCCATCAGAGACGTTTGGCAAAACTAAAAAGGTCATGGGATAGGAGGCAGTGTAATATTGTGGGTCAGGAACTGGTTAAAAGATAGAAAGCAGAGGGTAAGGCTAAATGGCCAATTTTCCCAATGGAAAAAGGTGAATAGTGGAGTACCCTACGGATCTGTACTGGGTCCGCTGCTTTTTGACATCTTCATAAATGACCTGGAAAAGGAAATAACGAGTGAGGTTATCAAATTTGCAGATAAACACAAAACTTTTTAAAGTTGTTAAAACTCATGACGATTGTAGAAAATTGCAAGGGGATCTTGATAAATTTGAAGACTGGGCATCAAAATGGCAGATGAAATTTAATGTGGACAAGTGCAAAGTTATGCACCTAGGAAAGAAGAACCCAAACTATGTTTACATGATGCAAGATTCCACATTAGGAACCACCACCCAGGAAAAAGATTTAGGCGTCATCATGTATAACATGTTAAAACCCTCCTCCCAGTGTGCAGCGGCGGCCAAGAGAGTAAATAGAATGCTAGGTATCATAAGGAAAGGAATGAAAAATAAAACAAAGGATATTATAATGCCTCTGTATCGTTCCATGGTGCGACCGCACCTTGAATAGTGTGTGCAATTCTGGTCGCCGTGTCTTAAAAAGGATATAGCGTTATTAGAAAAGGTTCAGAGATGAGCCACCAAAATGGTAAAGGGGATGGAAGGATACCCCCATAAAGAGAGGCTAAAAAGGTTAGGGCTCTTTAACCTGGAAAAGAGACGGCTGAGGGCAGATATGATAGAGGTCTATAAATTAATGAATGGCGTGGAACGGGTAAACATAGATCAATTGTTTATGTCATCACAATATAGAAAGACTAGGGGACATGCAATGAAGCTACAGGGTAAACTATTTAAGACTAATAAAAGAGAATATTTTTTCACTCAACATGTAATCAAACTCTGGAATTTGTTACCGGAGGATGTAGTAAAAGCTGTTAGTATAGCTGGGTTTAAAAAAGGTTTGGATAAGTTCCTGGAGGAAAGGTCCATAAACCATTAAAAGGGACCTGGGATATCATTGCTTGACCCAATACAAGCATTGAGGAACCTGTGTTTTTTGGGGAGACTGCTAGGTACTTATGACCTAGATTGGCCACTGTTGGAAACAGGATACTGGGCTTGATGGACCTTGGTCTGACCCAGTATGGCATATCTTATGTTCTTAAGTAGATGACGGGAGAGTAACTGCATTGAGAATACTAGGTGACGAATGCTGGGGACAGGATAAGGACAGAGGGCAAAGGAAAGCCTAGAACATCACCTTAGAGGAGTTTGGTCCAAATATCAGATATTTTACTGGAGAAGTATGTGGCTAGTTGTTCAGAGGATGGGGTATCTGTTTGAGTGACTGAAACTGGGGGGCAGAGGAAGAAAGAGACCATTGAATATAACCGAGGACAATTCAATGAATTTAGTGAAGAAATTTGTTTCACCAACACTGTCATTTGATTTACCATTCTAAGACTATTTCTGGAGATTTCCAAGGAAGGAGGAAGAGTGCGGAGCTTATGCCATCTTTCAGCTCTCAATTATGTATGGAAAAGACGTAAGCCAGGATGATATCATGGATAGCGTTGTTTTTCTGCTCATCGCATGTGCTTAAGTGGAGCTATTCTATCCAGAACAGAGTGCCACATATCTACTTGTTCATCAACAGAAAGGGTAGGAAAATAGGAAACTCAGGGGAGGCGGGAGGGGGGGGGGTCCAGCAATTGGGAAGGATAGTAGACTGAGCCATGATCCTATGAGAGAGGGAAAGGACTGGAACACATGTAAGTGTCAGACAGGAAGGTGGGGTAGGAAATTAAGGTCAGTCCAAGGAAAGGGTAATGCACTGAGCACAGCAGGGAAGAGGAGGAAAATCAGTGCTCGTGATAGTGAGTTTGAAAGGGTGTGACCAGCTGAATGGGTGGGAAATAAGACATGATGCAACAAGATGAGATCTGATAAGAAAAACAAAAAAATCTGTCATGAGGGGAAGCAAATATTAAAATCTCCAAGAATCAATAGTCAAAGATCTTGAAGAAAAGTTTTGTAAAGACTAAGAAGTAATTGGTCCCAGGCTAAGGGGAGGGAGGATCCAAACTAAGGGAAGAGGAACATTTAGGGGAGGAGAGAAAAATACAAGCAGTGACTCAGCGTTGTGGAGGGTAAGGGGTGATAATTCCACTATAGACAAAGGGCCACACTACCACAGATTCTTGATGATTGGGGGACAGAAAGCACACTGTAGGATGGTGGGAGACACCGATATGGAATGGAATCCTCTCCCATCATTCAGTAAGATTCAGAAAATGTCAACCGAGTGAGATAACAATAAATCAAATATGAGAGAAGTTTTATTAGGTAAAGAACTGCAGTTAAGAAGGGCACGGTTACAGAATGTAGAGTGGGAGGGGGTGAGAGAAGAAGAAAGAGAAATTAGACTTACCTGCTAATTGTTGTTCCTTGAGGAACTCCAGTCCAGTCCCACACCTCTGGGGTAGTGTACCTCTTCCAGCAGCTTGGAGGCTGAGCCTGTCATCTTTTTGATGACACTAGTGTACATATGCAGCTGGCACCGCCCACCAGCCCCAGTACCTATTGATAAAGCAGACTCAGAGGAGCAACAAATAAGTAGTTAAACATGCAACAAACACTTCTGTGTCTAAATAAACTAGTACCCCCTCCATCCCCTAGGAAGGATAACCCATCCCCCACTCCAGGATGAAGAGGCCTACTTGTTGAGCACCTGAGCAACTCCAACCAGCAGGAAGTGAGCAACTGACAGCTCTTCTAGTCAGCCCCTCCCCCAAACACTGATTACACCCCCTCCCCGGCTTCTCCTGGCCACTTCCTCCACCAAGGAAACCAGCTTCAGGACCGGGGTGTGCACAGATCATCACAAGAAGCACTCAAGGAGGGTTCTGGGACTGGACTGGAGTTCCTTAAGGAACAGCAATTAGCAGGTAAGTCTAATTTCTCTTTCCTTATCGTCCCTCCAGTCCAGGACCGCACCTCTGGAATGTATCAGAGCAGTTAAACTAACGGGAGGGACCCGCACATCCAGCCTGAAGCACTGCCAATCCGAAATGAGCATCCCCCGCCGCCTGGACATCCAGGCGAAAATGTTCAGAGAAGTATGCCACCCTACAGATCTCCACCGGCGGAACTAAAGAATAATCTGCCCATGAGGCTGCCTGAGCCCTCATGGAATGTGTCTGCAACCCCACCGGCACTGTTCTACCCTTCAAGATGTATGCTGACGTGATTGCCTTACTGATCCATCTGGAAATGGATGCTTAGCTGCCGCCTCACTTTTGCGCGACCTGCCAAACAGAACCAACAGACAGTCCGATCTATGAAAGGACAATGCCCTTTTCACATACCTTCGCAGGACTCTTACCATCCAGGTGGCACAGGTGTGGAATGGCACGGCCCATACCCGGTCTCGCCCACATCCGCGCTCGCCAGAGCCGGTAGGGAAATGGCCTGATCTACATGAAATGCTGACACCACCTTGGCAAAAATGAAGGTACTGGGCGCTGGACCACTTTCACCTTGAAGGAAAGGAATGGCTCCTAGCCTGACAGGGTCCGAAGCTCCAAAATCCTGCGTACCGAGCAGCTCGCCACCAGTAATACCATTTTCAGAGCCAAATCCCGCAGGAAAGCTCGACTCAGTGGCTCAACAGGTTCCCCAGACAGCACCAGATTGAGATTCCAAGGCAGTACCCACTGCCCTCTTTGGCAGATGGAGGTGGTTCACCACCCCTAGAAAGCACAGCACGTCTGGGTGTGTACTCAACAGCACCCCGTGGACTTTCCTGCGATAACCGGAAAATCGCTGCCAGTTGCATCCTTAAGGAACTGGCAGCTAGACCCTTATCAAAGCCGGACTGCAAGCACGCCAAGATGTCTGGGACGGAGGCCGTGGAAGGGCGCAGATGCCTCTCTCTGCATCATAATTCAAAGATGCGTCCTACGCAGATGCACGACAGGCTTGTAGACTACCTCTGGGCCTGTAGCAAGGTCGCTATCCCCGAGCCTGATTATCCTTTCTTCTTCAACCTCGCCTTTTCATGAGCCATGCCATAAGGAAGAATTGATCCACCTGGGGCATGCAAAGCAGCTCCTGCATCAAGAGGTCCTTCCGAACCAGAAGCCACCACAGTCAATCCGCCAGTATCCGAATCAAGTCAGTATACCACGGGCACCTCTGCCAGTCTGGTGCCACCAGAATCACAAATCCCCGGTGCGCCTCTAGCCCTTGCACTAACTGGCCTATGAGCATCCACGGGGAAAAACAGAGCATCCAGGACCTTGGACTTTTCTTCTACTGAAAAACCGGTAGGCCTTGGCCAACTCGAACATTGCCATTAGGTCCATGACCAGTGTGCCCCATCGGCGGACCACCTGCTCGAACATCTCTTGATTGAGCTGCCACTCTCCGGGATCCATGCACACTCAGCTGAGGTAGTCTGCCATCACAATGTCAACTCCTGCTACGTGCGCCGCTGATAATGCCTGAAGATGACTCGCTGCCCATCCGAACAGACCTTCGGCTTCCTCCTCTAGGGCTGCACTGCCCATGCCTCCTTGCCGGTTGATGTAAGCCACCGTGGTCACGTTGTTTGAGAGGACTTGGACCACCTTCCCCTGCAACCATGGCTCAAAACTTTCTAGTGCCAAGGTCACCGCTTGCATCTCGAGCCTGTTGATCGACCACAGGGCCTCCTGCAGACTCTTGTCCCTGAACAAAGCGTTTTTCGCAATGGGCTTTCCAACTTGACAGGCTGGTCATCCGAGGAACCCACACCAGGGACTCCTTCCACATGCAGCTACCAACTGAGGGCTCTCCTGGTGCTCCATGGGCAGGGGAGTACTTGGGACAGGGGCTGACTCTAATGGGACTATCGACAGAGCAGAGCCCTCTACAGCAATTGCATATGCGCCCTTGCCCATGGGACTAGCTTGAGAGTGGCCACCAAGGTCCCCAGAACCTGCAGATAATGCCACACTGATGGTCTTGCCCTCTTCAGGACCTGCCGTATCAACTGTCATAGCTCCTGCGCCCGGCGAACCGGCAGGAAATTCCTGCCCACACAGGTATCAAAGCATGCTCTCAAATACTCTAGGCTCCTGGGCCGGCCGTAATTGGCTCTTGGCCAGGTTGACCCCAACCGAGACTTTGAAGGAACTCTCCCACCCGCACTGTTGCTCTTTTCGCTAGCATCCCTGGACTTTGCCTGGATCAACCAATCGTCTAGGTACGGGTGGATGAGAACCCCTTCCTTGTGGACAGCCGCCACCATCACCTCCATGACCTTGGTGAAGGTACGTGGGGGGGGGGGGGTCGCCAGACCGAAGGGCAGCACTCGAAACTGGAAATGGCCCCTTGGCACCGCAAAGCAGAGAAACTACTGATGTTCTGGATGGAAGAGAACATGCAGACATGCAGATATGCCTCTGAAATTAAGAGTCACCAAAAATCTCCGTTTCCTACTGCCATTACTACTGTGAAAATGGGGTATCTGGAGACCGTAGTTCATGCCCTCAAAGTTGAGAACTGGGCGAAAAGAACCTTCCTTTTGGACAAAACGAAATACATGAAGCATCGACCGCAGACGTACTGGACTCGCGGAACCAGTTCCACAGCTCTCAGCGGCAGGAGACAAGTCAAGGTCTCTTCTACTGCTGCCAACACCGCTGCGCCCACTTTGGGCAATCAAAGTAGCTCATTCTTGCTCCGGCAGCAGGTATAGGTGCATCATGGATTGCACCCCTTTAAGGCCAACCTCTGGCAGATCCCAACACATCCTGGATCATCTGTCCTACTACTCCATGTACTGGTAAGCCTCTCTGCGATTTCCGTAGCACCTGGACAGCAGATCCTACAGCGCCTCTTCCTCTGCCGGGAGGTTAGCAGGCATATTCAGGGCCTTGAGGGTCGCCAAGGTACACACAGAATGTGAGCCCTTTGGGGACGAGGAATTGTATCAGTACCCACTTGTAGTGATTGTAAACAGCCCTGATGTCCTTCGGCCTGGGTGATATATCGAGCAATTGCATAAACATAAGCATAAAGATGAGCGCTGGTAGCTCCTCCAGGTGGAAAACCCAAACAATTCGGGCCTGATCCTCCTGTTCTGGGCTCTCTCCTTCCAAATCCTCCTGCAAATCTAACTCAGTGTCAAGGTCTTTCCCATCCAGCCCCCCTGACAACGGCGATTGCTGCCACTCCTCTAAGCCTCTAGCCTGCTTAGACACCACTGCTCCCAACTCATGCTCTTTTGTGTCTGACATCCTCTTAGCCATGTGTTCCGGGGCCGAGAAGCCACTTGGTAGGCAAAACGCCTTATGCAAAAGACAAACTCCGGTGAGAACTCCCCCGGGAGCCCTATTACTCCCTGAGTAAAGTTTACGTTTTTATTCTACTACTACTAATGGCTATAAAGGAGTACAGCTTCCCTTACAAGCAATATTACAGATTTAATAGGTATATAATCTGGGCTAAGAGACAAGAGATGATCATGTCAGGTTACTCACTGACCATAGATAGATGGAAGGATTTCACTTGCTTCCTATCCACTATCTTTCAAATTACATACATTTCTTGTATGCAGATACTTCCTGTTTTCCACAGAGCTGTAGCTGCTACAAACCTATATGCAGTATTTTTCACATCTCTGTAACTTTCTCCTGAGAAGGGTCTGATAGAAAGTCAGAGACAGGAATAAAGTAACAACCAACTGCCTTTTAAAATCACCTGACCAGGCACACAGCACTCTGAAATTTGCCAGCAACAACCATGGCCTATCTGATTAGGCCTTTCCCACATGTCTGCATCAAGTCATTGTGCACTGAATAAGTTTTGAGCTGTATAACACAAGGAATGCTTAAGGATTAAGTGGGGTTCACACCCCTTGATACCATCCTATACCAGACACTGCGGTCTGGCCGGCATGGTGGGGAAGGATGGGGGCACTCCCCAGGAACTCCCTCAATCTGTACCCGGGTATGTAACAGGATCCCCAGCACAGTACACCTCCACAGGCTCAGGCACAGAGCACTAGAGTACTTGAACTAAAATAAAATAAAATTGAATTAACTGAAACGGAAACGAATCAGAAACTGCAAATAGCCCCTTAGGAAGAGGCTGCTCTGTCCTGCTTTATTCTCCAGTGGCTGCCTCTCCCAGGCACCTAAAACACAGCAGAGGGTTAAACACATGCGGGCCTGAATAAGAAAAAAAAATCACGCCTAAATGCAGCAGGGGGAGTTTCCCACATGTTTTAGTGGTTGCTAGAGGCTTCTGCTGTCCTCGTCTCCCCCCCCCCTCGCCCCTCTTACCTTGGAGCATCTTTGCCGCATGGCTTTTCTACCCCTCGCTCTCAGCCTTCCTTCCTGGCTTTGGCGCTGAGGGGGGGGGGGGTGACTCGGGGCTGCCAGCTTTCACTCCTGTCAAGCAAATGCAGCCCCTGCAGTGGCTCCTCACCCGATAACGGGTTCAGGAGCAGCCAGAAGTCTCAGAACCCTCCTCCCGAAATCCAGGGGGGGGGGGGGAGGGGGAAGAAGGAATATCCTCCACTCAACCCTGTTGTCTCTCTGTTCCTTCTGGTTTTTTGTTTTGTTTTTTCACTTCTGCCTTTAAAAACAAAGAAACCTGCACCTTAACAGGGGAAATAAAAGCAAACTTTAACTAAACCTCTCTCTTTAGTTGTCCTTTCTGTGACTCCAACACCCTGGCTCACAACCTCCTCCAGCTGCTTGGCTGGTGGGCAGTGCCAGCTACATATGTACACTAGTGTCATCAAAAAGATGACAGGCTCAGCCTCCAAGCTGCTGGAAGAGGTACACTACCCCAGAGGTGCTGGACTGGACTTGAGGGACGATAAGGAATGGATGATAGAAGTGCAGTAGATCAGGTTAAATGTGAGCCAGTTCTGAAGTGAAGGGGGGGGGGGGGTAAGGGCAGCTTTCCCCACAGAACTGGAATATGGGACATGGGATACGACTACAGCAGACAACATAAAATAAGCAGAATCCAAGAAGAGCTGTCAAAAGCAGCAGATGCTCCTGCCTCGATTAAGGACACAATCTACATACATTCTCAGGAGTATGGTACGACAATTTACCAAAATCATAGGATTGTGCGGGAGAGAGAGAGAGGATTATTCCCTTTTGTAAATGTTGAGAGTATACACAGGAAAACAACTGGTGCTCAATGGACAGGCAAGCTTCCGGAAAAATAGTGTTACACCTGCTAACAGTCAAAAAGAACTTTCCTAGGAGTTTCTTAAGAATGTCAAGTCGTCTTATGTTGAAGATAAAGCCAATGGTCACAATAATTATAATTTGTGTGTTTTACTGCATACCTCTTTCACCGATTGCCTGTAATGAGATGACTGTGTAATTGTTTTTTTAGGGTGGCTACTGGTAGATGTCTGTAAATGGTTTTACGATTCTACAATAGCAAAATGCTCAACAAGAAGGAAAAAGATGTATAATATGATGGATTCTATAGAATCTTTATCTTTATTCAGCACTTTATATCTTGCCTTTCAAAACAGAGTAAACAAAGCGATTTACATGGATGTTTTTCGTTGTCTGGTATTTGTAGTATGAATTGTTGTGCTTTTTGTATTTATCATATAGAAACACAGAAACATGCCGACAGAAAGACAATCTAGTCTGTTCTTCCATATCAACTATTACAACAGTCCCCTTTTTAAACTTTAGAGCTCCTCTGTGTTTGTCCCATGCTTCTTTGAATTCAGATACAGTCCTCATGTCTACCACCTCCACTGGGAGACTATTCCATGGATCCACCAACTTGCCGTAAAGAAATATTTCCGCATATCACTCCTGAATCTATCCCTTTCACCTTCATCCCATGTCCCCTCGTAGCAGAGCTTGCTTTCAATCGAGAGACCACTAAACATTTTAGTAGAAACCCGCAGTACTGACTCCAGCCTGTTTAGAGTGGAGGAGTGGCCTAGTGGTTGGGGCAAGGTACTTCAGGCCGGAAGGTCGGGGGTTCAAATCCCACTAGAGGACAGCAACCTTGGGCCGGAAGGACTGGGGTTTCTAGTCCCACAGGTGCTCCTTGTGGTCTTGGGCAAGCCACTTAACCCTCCATAGCCCATGTTCCCTGTAAAATAGTTATCTCCAAGTTATAATGCCCTGTTCAATGTAATTTCAGTTTGTTCAATGTAAACCGCACTGATGCAGAATAGCGCGGTATATAAGAGAATGTAAATAAATTATATCCTTTTGAAGGTGTAGTCTCCAGAATTGCACACAATACTCCAAATGAGGTTGCACCAAAGACTTATACAGAGGCACTATCACCTCCTTTCTTCTGCTGGCCATTCCTCACCCTATGCACCCAAGCATCCTTCTAGCTTTTGCTGTCACCTTTTCTACCTATCTAGCTACTTTAAGAACATCAAACACAATCATGCCTAGGTTCCGTTCTTTAGTGGACAAAAGTACCTCACCCCCTATACTATATTGCTCCCGTGGATTGCTGCAGCCCAAATGCATGACCTTGTATTTTTTAACATTAAAACTCAGTTGCCAAATTCTAGACCATTTTCCAGCTTAGTTAGATTCCCCCCCCTCATGTTATCTACACCTTCCTGGGTGTCTGCTCTATTGCAGATTTTGGTATTATCCGCAAAGAGGCAAACTTTACCCAACAGCCCTTCCGCTATATCACTAAAAAAGATGCTTAAAAGAATCGGACCAAGGACAGATCCCTAGGGCACACCACACCTTCTCCTCAGAATGAGCTCCATTTACATGCACCCTTTATTGCCTCCCACTCAACCAATTTCAAACCAAAGCAGTAACTTTAGGGTCCATCCCTAGGGTGCTCAGTTTGTTTATAAGTCACCTGTGAGGAACAGTGTCAAAGGCTTTACTGAAATCTAAATACACCACATCTAGGGCTCTCTCTCGGTCCAACTCCCTGGTCATCCAAAGAAATTAATCAGATTTGTCTAACAAGACCTGCCTCTGGTGAATCCATGCTGCCTTGGATCCTGTAATTCACTGGACTCCAGAAACCTCACTATTTTCTCTTTCAGCAGTGTTTCCAATAATTTACTCAGCACCGAAGTTAAACTAACCGGCCTGTAGTTTTCAACCACATCCTTACTTCCGCTTGTGTAAAAGGACCACATGTGCCTCTCTTCAGTCCTTTGGCACCACTCCTGACTCCGAGGCATTGAAAAGGTCAGTCAGTGGAGCTGCTAGAACGTCCCCAAGTTCCCTCACTATTCTAGCGTGTATCCCATCCGGTCCCATTGCTTTGTCTACTTTAAGTTTAGCTAGTTTCTCACGAACACGGTCTGCTGAAAATTGTTCAAGATGCCCCTCACTTCTGTTCCTGTTTGTGGGTGTTTTCTGAGGTCCTGCTCCTGGTTCTTCATCTGTAAACACAGAACAGAAATATTTGTTAAGCAATTCCACTTTGTCCTCCTCAGCTTCTACATATTCCTTCCCTTCACCCTTGAGTCTAATACCACTTTTGCCCTTCCTCTTCTCACTAAAATATCTGAAAAATGTCTTATTGCCCCTTTTTATTACATTGGCTATTTCCTCCTCTTTTTGAATCTTTGCTTTTGTGACTACTTTGATAGCTTCTCTAAGCTGTTGCCCCCGTTACAGCTTCTGCCTCTGTCCAGAGGTCCCAATGCCAGTTGAAGGACCAGTTCCTTGTGCAGGGTGCCTGCATGCTGAAGCTCTCAGGAAACAAGTGGAGGAACTCAGAGAGGAGGTGGCAAGGCTGAGGAGCATTCAAGACAGTGAGAAATATATTGATGAGATGCTTCTTGCAACATCCAAGCTCTCCAGCAGAGGAGAAAATGGGTGCTTACAGAATGACAAAGGTTGGACACAAGCAATGTTCCCTCTAATTTTCTGTAGGCTGTGTGTGCATAAAATATCAGCTGTGCAACTTTTGAAGGAAGGTTAAATTTTTGTGCGCCACATAACGACACTCGGAGTTATATACTTTAAAATTTGACTACACATCAGAATACAGTATGTACACCACATTGATTTTAATCAAATTAATTGAAAATAGACGATTACTAAATGAAGGGGAACATTTCTAGTAATTACAATCACAAATTTTAAATTTTAAGACGTCTGTGTTGTTTTCTATTAGAATCAGAACCGTAATTTTTGTGCGCTCTATTGTAAAGTATGTGCGCTCGCTCTGCAGAATCACCAATCCAACTTCTCCAGCCCTTGAACTGAAGAAACATTATGCAGCCCTGGAAGTGGAGGAGGTGAAATCATCCTTGGAAAGGGAAGAACCAGAGCTTGAGTACCCCAAAGTTGCAGAATCAGTGACCACAAGGAAGTGAAGGGTAGTGGTGGTTGGTGACTCTCTTCTGAGGGGTACAGAGGCATCCATCTGCCGACCAAGCTTGATGTCCAGAGAGGTATGCTGTCTGCCAGGTGCCAAAATCAGAGATGTTAGAGAGTTTGCCAAGATTCATCAAGCCCACTGACTATTACCCAATGTTGCCAATCCATGTCGACACAAATGTTACTGCCAGGTATCCCTCTGAGCATATCAAAAGTGACTTCATGGCTCTGGGATAGAGGGTGAATCAGAGGGGTTTCAAAGGTGACGTTCTATTCAATCCTCCCTGTTGAGGGTAAACGCCAAGGCAGAGAAGCTCGCATCCTGGAGATGAATGCATGCTGTGTGGATGGTGTCAGAGAGCGTTTTCATTTCCTGGACCATGGTATGCTCTTCCAAGGATTGCAGAGCAGAGATGGTGTCCATCTGTCCAAGAAAGGTCGGCGTGTCTTCAGTAGCAAACTAGCTAATCTACTGAAGAGGTCTTTAAACTAGATTCGTTGGGGAGGGGTGAAGAAAGCCTCCAGGTAAGTGAAACATTAAATATCTTTATGGAAATGGGTAAAAGGGGCAACATATTGAAAGCGGTATGTATAAATGCCCGTAGCATGGGAAATAAGATCCCAGATGTTGAAGTTTTAATGGGAGTGGCTGACTTGGATTTAAATGGCAGTTACAGAAACATGATTCATGGAAAACCATGACTGGGATGTAACTATACCAGGCTATACTATATTCAGAAAGGACAGGGTAGGAAGAAGCGGAGGAGAAGTGGCACTATATGTAAAAAATATTAAAGCTTTGGAATTACGGAGCGTAAAAGGGAGAGTGGAGGCACTGTGGGTTAAACTAGAAAGAGGGAAAGAAAATCTATTTGCATTGGCGTGATATACAGACCTCCCTCATGAGAGGAAGAGGTGGATGGAGAATTAATTGAAAACATACGCAGCACTGCTAGGAATGGGGAAGTGCTACTGATAGGGGATTCCAATATGTCAGATGTTGATTGGCACATTCCTGCTGCAGTATCATCTAGAAGTAAGGAGATCCTGGATTCTCTACAGGGAGAACTATTCAGGCAATTGGTAACAGACCCCACACGTGAAGGGGCCATACTAGACTTGGTGCTTCCCAAAGGTGAAAGTGTTTCTGATGTTATAGTGGGAGATCATTTTGCATCCAGTGAACAGATGGGTATGGCTCAGTATTAGGACTAGGGCTGATAGAATCCATTCAAAAGCGAGGGTCTTAGACATTAGGAAAACTAACTTTGCCAAGATGGGCCAATACCTCAAGAAGTCATTAGAGGGATGGGAACAACTGGGGGATGTAGAAAAACAGTGGGCAAAACTGAAAGGGGATATTTTAAGGGTAACCAACCTTTTTGTTAAAATGGTAAATAAAGATAAAAGGAAAAGGAGACCGCCATGGTTTTTGTAAGAAGTAGCTGAAAAGGTGAAGAAAAAGAGAGAAATACAAGAGATCACAGAGAGAGAAAGACAGGCATCTATATTTGGAAAAGCTTTGAGAAGCTAGCAAGGTAGTCAGGAAAGCAAAGATACAAGAAAAAAAAATAGCCAATGCAATAAAATGGGGGAATAAGACATTTTTTAGATATGTTAGTAAGAGAAGGAAGGGCAAAAGTGGTATTGTGAGACTCAAAGGGTGAAGGGAAGGAAAACACAGAAGTTGATGAGAAAGCATAATTGCTTAACAAATACTTCTCTTCTGTGTTCACAGATGAAGGGCCAGGAGCAGAACCTCAGAATACACCCACAAATAGGAACAAAAGTGACAGGGAGCTCGATTTTCAGAAGATTGTTTGTGAGGAATTTGCTAAACTAAAAGTAGATAAAGCAATGGGACCGGATGGGATACATCCGAGAATACTGAAGGAACTTGGAGACGTTCTAGCAACTTCACTGACTGACCTTTTCAATGTTTCTTTGGAGTCATGAGTGGTCCCAGAGGACTGGAGAAAGGCACATGCAATCCCTTTACACAAAGAAGTAAGGATGACGTGAGTAAATTATTGGAAATGCTGCTGAACAAAAAGAAAATAGTGAAGTTTCTGGAGTCCAATGGCTTGCAGGATCCAAGGCAGCAAGGGTTTATCAGAGGCAGGTCTTATCAGACAAATCTGATTGACTTCTTTGACTGGGTGATCAGGGAGTTGGATCAAGGTAGAACCCTAATTGTGGTGTACTTAGATTTCAGTAAAGCCTTTGACACCATTTCACACAAACAATTTATAAACAAACTGAAACCATAGGGATAGACCCTAAAGTTACTGATTAGATTAAAAACTGGTTGTGTGGAAGGCAGCAAAGGATACAGAAAATGGAGCTCACGCTGAGGAGAAGGATGTTACCAGTGGTGTGCTGCAGGGATCTGTCCTTGGTCTGATTCTTTTTAACATCTTTGTTAGTGATATTGCGGAAGGGCTGTCGGGTAAGGTTTGCCTGTTTGCAGATGATACCAAAATCTGCAAAAAAGTGTAGACACCCAGGAATGAATAAACAACATGAGGAGGGATCTAGCTAAGCTTGAAGAATGGTCAAGAATCTGGCAGCTGAGATTTGATGCTAAAAAATGCAGGGCCATGCACTTGGGCTGCAAAAATCCAAGGGAGCGATAAAGTGTAGGGGGTGAAGTACTTCTGCCCACAAAAGAAGAGCGGAACCTGGGCATTAATGTGTCTGACAATCTTTAAGTAGCTAAACAGGTAGAAAAGGCAACTTCAAAAGTTAGAAGGATGCTTGGGTGCATAGGGAGAGGAAAAAGTAATTAGACCTTACCTGCTAATTAGTGTTCCTGAAGGAACGACAGTCCAGTCCCTTTACTTCTGGGTTGTGCAACACTTCCAGCAGCTTGGAGGCTGAGCCCATCCTTTTTGGAGGATGGTGCGGTATAAATACCACTGGCACCACCCCCAGATCCCAGTAATCTAATTAAAAAGCAGACTTAACGAAAACCAGATTAATAGCCTATATAAACGTAAACGTAATCCCACAAGACACCACCAATTCTCCAAAAGGAACCTTTTTTTTTTTTTTTAAATCCAGAGGGATAAGGAGTGATGGGAAGGGAAGGAGGAGGTTTTACCTGAGCCTGACCGAGTCCTCCTTCATTCCGGCCGCTGGACCTGCACCAAGGGACCCCTCCCTTCAGTCCTGGCCCTGCGCTCGGTCCGCTAGTCCTTCCCTTACTAAGAGGCCAAACTAAGAACCGGGTGGGATCAGGGACTGGACTGTCGTTCCTTCAGGAACACTAATTAGCAGGTAAGGTCTAAATACTTTTTCCTTATCGTCACTCCAGTCCAGTCCCTTTACTTCTGGGATGTAACAGAGCAGTTCCAGCTTGGGTGGGAGCCGCTATCCCGGACCGAAGTACCGCGTTCCCAAACCGAGAGTCAGCTGAACTCTGTACGTCCAGTCTGTAGTGCTTGGTGAAGGTATGCAGTGAGGACCAGGCAGCCGCCCTACAAATGTCCAGCGACGGAACTAAACTATATTCTGCCCAGGAGGTAGCCTGCGCCCGAGTAGAATGAGCGCGCAGCCCCCCTGGGACCTGCTTCCCTTTGAGAATATATGCGGAAGCAATAGCTTCCCTGATCCACCTGGAGATGGACGCCTTGGCCGCCGCCTCCCCCTTGTGTGGCCCTCCAAACTGAATGAACAGACGGTCGGACTTTCTAAAGGGCGCCGTGCGGGAGCGATAATGCTTCAAGGATCTCTGAACGTCCAGGAAGCACAGCTTCCTGTCCGTCCCCCCTTGTCCCTCCGTTGAAAAGGACGGGAGAGTAACTGTCTGGTTCACATGAAAGGGGGAGATGATCTTGGGCAAGAAGGAAGGTACCGTCTGTAAGACCACCTTATCCTTGAGGAACGAAAGTGGGGCTAGGACGACAGAGCTTGCAGTTCGGAGACGCGTCTGGCCGAGCAAATAGCGACCAAAAAAACAGTCTTCAGAGTCAGATCCTTTAGAGAGGCATCCTTCACCGGCTCAAAAGGTTCCTTGGTCAAGGTATTTAGTACCAGGTTGAGATCCCAAGGGGGGATGACCGATCTCCGCTGAGGACGAAGACGCTTAATGGCTCTTAGAAACCTGGACACGTCCGCGTGGGCCCCTAATGGTTTCCCGCGGACCTTACCTCTGTAGCAAGAGATGGCTGCCAACTGGACCCGTAAGGAACTGTGCGCTAGGCCTTTGTCAAAACCCGCTTGCAGGAATTCCAGAACCTCTGGAACAGAGGCCAACAGCGGTTTAATCCGGTGCTCCTTGCACCAAGACTCGAAGATGCGCCAAACTCTCACATAGGAAAGACAAGTTGATCGCTTCCTAGCACTCAACAAGGTAGAGATGACAGCTCTCTAATAGCCTCGCTTCAGGAGCCGCGTCCTTTCAATAGCCATGCCGTAAGCGAGAATCGATCCACGTGAGGCATCCGAACCGGGCCCTGCCTCAACAGATCCCTTCGGCAGGGAAGGCGCCATGGTCGGTCGGCGACCAACCTCACCAGGTCCGCATAACAGGGGTGGCGAGGCCAATCCGGGGCTATGAGGATTACCAGCCCTTGGTGAGTCTCCACCCGCTGAAGGACCTTTCCGATAAGGGCCCATGGGGGAAACACATACAGGAGGCCCTCTGCCGGCCACTTCTGAGCTAGCGCATCTAAGCCTTCGGACATCCTTTCCTTCCTTCGACTGAAGAATCGGTTTGCCTTGGCTGAAGAATACCGTGCCATGAGGTCCATGACAGGCGGGCCCCAGCGGGCTACTATCTGGTCGAAGACCTCCTGCTCCAGCTCCCACTCCCCGTGGTCTATCTTGAATCTGCTGAGGTAATCGGCCATAATGTTGTCCGCGCCGGCCACGTGCTGAGCTGAGAGCACTTCCAACCGGACTTCGGCCCATTGGAATAGGCCGTCCGCCTCCTTTTCCAAAGCGGGACTGCTCATGCCGCCCTGGTGGTTGATGTAAGCCACCGCGGTGACATTGTCGGAGAGGACGCGGATTGCCCTTCGCAGCACTAAGGGCTCGAGAGCCTTGAGCGCCAGGGCTACAGCCCGTAACTCCAGTCTGTTGATGGCCCATTGGGATTCCAACGCTGTCCAGCGACCCTGGACGAATTGATCCTCGCAATGAGCTCCCCAGCCTGTCAAACTGGCATCCGTCGTCAATAGTAACCACTGTGGGGGTTCGAGAGGCATCCCACGATCCAGATTCTTTGGGCACCGCCACCACTGGAGGGCCTTCCTGGTTCGAGGGGCGCAGGACAGCTGCATGGCCAAAGGATGATGCTGATGGGACCAACGCCGTAACAGGGCCAGCTGCAAGGGCCGCATGTGCGCCCTGGCCCACGGAACTACCTCTATTGCCGCCGCCATGGTTCCCAGCAATTGAAGGTAATGCCACGCAGTAGGACTTCGCCTGCTCAGAAATTGCGTGACCAAGATCCTTAGGTCCCTTGATCTTGTTCCGGACAGGAACACCCTGCCTCTGTTGGTGTCGAATCTCGCTCCGAGATACTTGAGATCCTGGGAGGGCATCAGCTTTCTCTTTGCGCGATTGATGACCCACCCTAACTCCTCCAGAACTTCTACCACTCTGGCTGTGGTCGTGAGACTTTCCTCTACTGACTTTGCCCGTATCAGCCAATCGTCCAGATAGGGATGCACTAGAATTCCCTCTCTCCGTAGGGCCGCAGCCACTACCACCATCACCTTGGTGAAAGTCCTTGGGGCCGTGGCTAGGCCGAAGGGCAGAGCTTGGAACTGAAAATGACCTCTTGGCACCACGAACCTCAGGAACTGTTGGTGGGACTTTGACCAGTATATGCAAATAGGCTTCCGTCAAATCCAATGACGTCAGGCACTCCCCGCTCCTTACGGCCACGATGACCGATCTTAGGGTTTCCATATGGAAATGAGGCACCTTGAGACAGCGATTGACTTGCTTGAGATCCAGGATCGGGCGAAAGGCGCCTTCCTTCTTTGGCACCACAAAATAAAATCGAGTACCGACCGGAACCACATTGTTCTGGCGGCACAGGGACCACTGCTCCCAGCTCTAAGAGCCGTGAGAGAGTTGCCTCTATCGCCGCCCTCTTTACAGGAGAACCGCAGGGAGACTGAATAAAGGCTGGAAGTATTTGCTTTGCAAATTCGAGAGAATAACCCTCTCGGATCACCTCCAGCACCCATTGATCAGACATGACCCGGGACCAGGCGGGAAGAAACTGCCTTAACCAACCCCCCACCGGCAGACCGCCCTCCTGGACCCGCGTTATCTCATTGTGGTTTTCTAGATCCCGAGGAGGAAGAGGTTCCAAAGCCTCTACCTGCTCCTCGAAACCCTCTGAAGCTGTGACCCCTTGAAGGGAAACGGCCCCTGGACAAGGGGTTCGACCTGGCTGAATGAAACCTCCGAGGATCCCTTGGTTGGTTCCGCACCGAAGCTAGGGAGCGCCCTTGTTTCGGTCTGTCTTCCGGGAGCCTGCCTCCCTTAGATTCGCCAAGGTCCTTCACTAATTTCTCTAAGTCCTCCCCAAATAACAGCTTCCCTTTAAAAGGAAGACGACTCAGGTGTGCCTTAGAGGAGGCATCGGCCGCCCAATTATGCAGCCACAAATAACGCCTGGCTGCTACCACCGAGGCCATGTTCTTTGCCAGGCTTCTGATGAGGTCATACTGACTATCCGCCAGGTATGCCGCCCCGGACTCCAACCTCGCCGAGGTAGCTTGCGTGTCTTCTGCGGAACCCTCCGCTAACTGAAGTTGTTGGGACCACCTCAGACAGGCCCGAGCCACCCAAGCCCCCGCCACCGAGGCCTGCAAGGCCAGGGCACTTACATCAAAGGCTTCTTTCAGTAGCGTATCCAATTTTCTATCTTGAGAATCCCTCAGGGCCGCGCCGCCCTCGACGTGGATCGTTGTCTTCTTTGTCACAGCTGATACAGCCACGTCCACTCTGGGGGACTTCAGCAGTTCTTTCTCCGGTTCCGGCAGGGGGTAAAGACTAGCCGGAGACCGGACACCCCTCAAACTTCACTCTGGTTGATCCCATTCCTCCTGGATCATCTGACGTACCACCCTGTGGACAGGAAAAACTTTCTGAGACCTCCTGATGGCTTGGATTAAAGGGTCCTCCAGTGCCGCCTCCTCTACTGGAGGGTCCGAGGCCACATTTAGCACTTTCAGGGATTCATTGATCAAAGCTGGGAGTTCCTCTCGACGAAAAACTCGAATTATAAGAGACTGATCCTCTTCTGGGATCTCCCCCTCCTCGAGCTCCTCCTCATCTTCCTCTAATTCTTTGTCCGAGCCCTCCTCTTCCGGAGTACACTGGGACAGGGACGTGAGAGGCTCTTCGTTCACCAGCCTTGCGCGCTTGAGCGGTAGCCCGGAGTCCTGAGTGTTTGCCCTAATGGGCCTGGGCAACCTGCTTTCCATCGTCGTGCCCAACTCCCCTGCCGCAAGCCCCTGTTCGCGCATACAATAGGCCTTATGAAACAGGACGAACTCGGGTGAGAAAAGGTCCCCTGCCCCCCCCTCCCCAATGGAATTGGAGGGGGGGGCAGAGACGGGGCAGGCAAATCCGAGGCCGCAGGAGGGGGGAGGAGAGGTCCTCCCTCCTCCTCCAGAGGGTCCCCTTCCTGAGAAGCTTGAGTCATAGCCAAGTTAATTTCCTGTTCTACGGAAGTAGCCACTGCAGCACAACCCCTGCAGATCCCTGCTTCCGAGGACGTACTCCTGCGGTGCCGCAGGAAGGGCACCGTGGCTTGCCAATCATGTCCCTTCGATGAAATAACTTCTTAAAGAACAGACTTAGAACAAATAAAAGAAACTAGAAAGGGGAGGGGGAGGAGGGAGACAGCATTCAATGTGCCATCCCCTCTCCGAGACTGCTAACAGATCCCCCCAGCAAGTATCATAGGGAAAAAACGACTTAAATAAAAAAATTAAAGTAAGTCTAAAAATAAACAATAAAGAACATTAAACCAAATTAAAAACCATCCCCCTAAAACAATTAGGTTCTCCCCAGTACTTGCTGTTGGGTGCTCCTTCCGTGTTGTCCCGGTCAGCAGAAGGCAAGGCTCTCCGTAGGCTCAAACATGTGGTAGGCCGCAACCACGTGGAGCCCTTACCGGGGAACGGCGACTCTGCGCTCCGTCGGCCTGCGCTATGCTGATGGAGCTGCTGCGCTAAGCCGCGCTGGATTGTGAGTCCCCGGAGCTGCCTACAACTCACCCCCGCTCCGGGAGTTGTAGCGCGAGGTCAGACGCGGCGCCACCTGTAGGGCTTCGGTGCGAGGCAGGGCCGGCCTTCATCTTAGAGCCCCTGGGTGCCGGCTGGTTCAGCATGCGAGAGGAGATCTCCACGGTCGTCCTCGCTGCTGCAGGAAATCGCCTCCTCCGGGAAGACGGGGGGGGGGGGGGGGGGCAGGTGGGGAAGAGAGAAGAAAAATTTAAAGGCACAGCACGGAGTGCCAATGCCCAGGAAATAAAGTAAGCAATTAAAAATTAAAGTAAATTAAAGTAAAGTAAACTGAAGACTCCAGTAAGCCCTTGGCTTACGGAACCCTCCAGCTGCTTGGAGGCTGAGAATACTGGGATCTGGGGGTGGTGCCAGTGGTATTTATACCGCACCATCCTCCAGAAAGGATGGGCTCAGCCTCCAAGCTGCTGGAAGGGTTGCGCAACCCAGAAGTAAAGGGACTGGACTGGAGTGACGATAAGGAATAGAGAGCAGAAAAGAGTAGGTGATAGTGCCTTTGTATAAATCTTTGGTGATACCTCATTTGGAGTTGTATGCGCAATTCTGGTGTCCACACCTTCAAAAGGATATAAATAGGTTGGAGTTGGTGCAGAGGGTGGCTACTAAAAAGGTTTGTAGTCTTTGTTATAAAGCATATGAGGACAGACATAAAAATCGTAATACTTTAGAGGAAAGGCAGGATAGAGGAGATATGATAGAGATATTTAAATACACCCGTGACATAAATGTACAGGAGGAGAATCTTTTGATTGAAAGCAAGATTTGCTACGAGGGGATATAGGATGAGGGTGAAAGGGGATAGATTCAGGAGTAATGTGTGGAAATATTTCTTTATGGAAAGAAAGAGGTGGATGTGTGGAATAGTCTCCCAGTGGAGGTGGTCGAGACGAGGACAGTATCTGAAATCAAAAAAGCATGGGACAAGCACAGAGGATCTCCAAAAGGTAAAAAAGGGGACTATTGTAGTTCATATGGAAGGGCAGACTAAATAGGCCATGTGGTCTTTTTCTTCTGACATGTTTCTATGTTTCAAGTGATCACCCAGCCGAGCTATCAGAAAGGACACCACTTGGGGAACTACCTGAGATACCTATGAAAGAGAATGAGCTCGGATAAGCCAGAAGTCAGAATATGGGTGCACACAATTTCCTTGACGCCATAGTGATGCAGCCACCACCACCAAGAACATCCTTGAGGAACACTCTTGGGGCAGGGTTGAGTCTGAATGGGAGGGCGGCAAACTGAAGGCAAGAGCCAAGCATAGCAAAACAGATACTTTGCTGATCCTCCGGATCGTGATATGAAAATACGCCCTGGCCAAACCCAGAGATACCAGGAGTTTCTCTCAGTGCACCACTTGAACTATGGATCGCAGTTTCCATCCAGAAACGCAGATGTACAAGCACTCGTTGACATACTTGAGGTTCAGAATGTTCCTTCCATGTCAGCACCATGAAACAGATTGAATACCTGCCCTTGCCCCAATCGTCTAGGGAATGGGCACCACTGCCTTCAGGAGAGGCAACTTGTCAAAGGGGGATCAGTACAACAGCCTTCCTGTTCGCAGTCCCACAAGGAGAGAAGATGAAAGCGGCCAAGATTGGCTCTTGCAATCCAGGACATAGCTGTACTGAATGGGGGACTAGCATCCAGCGATCCTTGGTGACCAGGCCCATTCCTGAAGGAAGAGGCAAAGTCTGCCCCCAACCAGAAAAACCAGGAAATGGGCCCCAAAAATGTAATTGTGTAATTTGAGAGGTTCCTACTCTGGATGGGACTGGGCACCTGGGCCCAAACGCTGCATGAAAGTACTGAGAACGAGCCTTGAGTCCATAAGCAGAGGGAAAGAAGGTCCCTTCCTTGTCGACCTGGAAAACCTAAGACCCTCAGTGAGGAGGCTGATGGAAAAGGGGCTTCTGCTTGCTTCACAGACCCCTTGGACCCGTCCTCCCCGAAGGCGGTAAGATGTTGTCTCACCCAGGTCCTTCACCAGATTCTTCAAATCATACCCAAGAGAAGCATCCCTCTAAGGTCAGATGGGCAACTGGGTTTTGGAAGATAAGTCTGCTGCCCCATGTCAGAGCCAACACCATGTCACTATTGACAGGGCACTTTGCCTAGCTGCTAAACGTACCAGGCTGCACATGGCATCAGAAAAGGAAGGCCACAGCAGACTCCAAAAGAGGGGTAGAATCATCCAACGGAAGAGACTGAATCCACTGGGGCAGACCTCAAAATGTCAGGCCTGCACATAGCGCAATTGAAGAATAGCAACCGCCACAGCAAACTGGTTCTCCAATATGAATCCACCTTTCGGTCCAGACTATCCTTTAAGGCCAATCAGCCTTCAACAGGAAAAGTGGTCAGACTGGTAACCACCGTGATCTGCACATCCACCTCGCAAACATCAAAACCACACAATGCACTCCTTCTCCGGCAGAGCCGGGAATTAGGGGGAGTCCCACTCTGACCAGAACAGACCCTTGAGCACCTCTGGGAATGGGAAGACAGTAGTGGATGCATCTTCAGTTCTTGTCTCATGCCTGGAGCATCCACCAAGCTTGAGGTGGATAAGACCCTGGGAATCAATGCCTCTAGTTCCTCCTTCTGGAACAGGCAGATAACATTGACCTCCTCACAATCCTCTGAAGGCAAGAGTACTTCTTCTCAGACATATGAATCCAAGCAGAAGTCCAAATCTTGGACAGATTCTATCTAATCCCATCTCCAGGGGGCAACCTTTGCCCAGAACTCTTAGCCATCGAACAAGGTGTCCACACTCAGCCTGCCCCTCATGAGACTGTGCTCGGGAGGACTTAGAGGTTGCAGGGTCTAACTTTAATGCCAGAACGACCAGGTCAGTTGTAAAAAAGAAAATAATTCCATTGAGGCCAATCCAGACTCCAGCAGCTCTCCCCACAGAAATGATCCCTGCTACACCACGGGACATAGTTGCTGATCCCCTAGAGGTCAGGAAGCAGTGCACAGCACAGTCGTAAGAATCTCCAGCCGGCTGATTATCCTTACCCACAGTGCCATCTGACACTTCCTGCCCTTAGGCAGGCAAGGCCAAACTAATTGCGTCCCCCAGCATACAAAGGGAGGGGGGCAGGCAATACTCCAGGGACAACTCAGGAGCTGCCATACTAGAAGAACAGAGTCCAGAAGCCCGGATGAAGCACCATGCCTGTCACAGGCCAAATAACGATTCTTGGAAGACGACATAAAACAGTTAAGGCAACCACAAATGCACTTCCTCTGCAACCCATGTTACAGGTGCTAGCTAGGATCATGCGTTGGAGCTGCTTGGGCAGAACACGCATACAGACCACGCAACCTCCAGGGGCACAATAGGAGAAAATACTACTAGCATATGCAGAAAATAGTGTGAAACTGCCACAATGCAACAGTTGCCAGCAGTTTACAGATGGAATCAGGAGCCCACAACAAGGACAATGACTAGGTCAAGTCTTGGTACTCACCCACTGAGATCCCCAGGCAGAGGATCCAGGCCAGGCTCAGCTCTACTCGCCTGATACTGTTACACTGGCTTTGCAGCACTGTGCTTAAGGTGGCTTGCAGAAAGATCTATCTGAGAGCCTTCTGCAAGCTACAGGAGAGAGCAGGGGGAACAGGACGATGACAGAGAGGGGGATATAGGTTGTTAGGCTCAACAGGCTCTTATGATAAATACATGGAGCTGTACCATTTTCCCTCCTCCTATGGCTACTGAAAAAGACTGTAGTCTAGTGGAGCCTCCAGCGTCATGCTCAAGTGAATCACCCTCAAGGTGGTAATTCACTTGAGTGGAGTAGCAGCCTTGGAGTGGAGTAGCCGCCTAATGGTTAGAGCACTGGCTTGGAAACCCAGAGACCAGGGTTCGATTCCCACTAACGCTCCATGTGGCCTTGGGCAAGTCACTTAACCCTCCAATGCCTCAGAAAAATCCAAGTTATCAATATCCCTGTTTAATGTACATTTACATTGTAACTTAAACTTGGTAACCACTTTGATTGAAATGATAAAGTGGTATATAAAACCTGTTAAATAAATAAATGTCACGAGTGTTTAATCAATCTTTTCTTCACAAATCTTCAAAATTTTCTTCAAAGGAGGAGAAAATCCATCCACCACCTGCTGGAGATGAAGAAATACTGAAGAGACCTCTGGTGGCTGAGGCATAGAGGCATGGGAGTGATGTCATTGAAACCTTGGCTTTTCATTGGTTCTTTGGTCGCCACCAATCTGCTGGTAGGGGAACACAACCCACTTGTCTGGACTGGTCTAGCAGGACAATATGGAAAGAGAAATTATTTCCAATATCTGGGTAGGTTATCACCTGAGTGTCAGTCATAATCAGATGATATAGTTTGATATAGCAGCCAAGATGGTGCGGAATCACACAAAGTCCTCAAAAAAGTGCTGGCAGATAGGGGTACTGGAAGACTAGTGGGATACACTAAAAGGAGTGATAAATATGGCAACAGGTTATGAAATATAAATAAAAAAGGAAGAGAAAAACAGATAGGGCTCTCCAAAGTTACCACAGAAAAAATTAAGACAAAAAGCTTAGCATTCAAAAAGTACAAAGGATCTCAAAAAGAGAACACAGAGAAAATGACCTGGAAAAGCTGAAAAAGACAAGGAGAGAAATCAGAATAGAGGGGGTACAACCACTCTAACCACCTTACTGGGCAGACTAGATGGACCATACTGGTCTTTATCTGCCATCATATACTATGTTAGGATGGCAAAAGAAGGAGCAGAAGAAATGAGAGAAAAGAGGCAAGGTGAGCTGATAAAATGGTTTTCAAGTGTGCCATGGAAAGGAAGACTACAAGCAGATTTGTAAGATTGACAGGTAAAACAATGTGCGAAGAGAGATGAGGAAAAAACAGGAATGATAAACAAATTCCTCTGTTCGGTACTGATAGAAGGTGGCTTTGGACAAGGACTCCCAATTATTGGAAAGGGTATATAACAGTGGGGTAGACAAAACACCATTAATGGAAGAGCGTTCACCTGGTGCTGGTAAAACAAAGTAAACAAAATCATGGGGCTAGATGGGATGTATCCTAGGATCACAGTGCAGCTCAGAGAGGTTTGCACGGATTCCGCTGAAGGACCCATTGTACAGATCTGACTGACTGGGTTACAAACTAAGTGGGAGGCAAGAAGTAATTAGTCCTTACCTGCTAATTAGTGTTCCTGAAGGAACTTCAGTCCAGTCCTTTAACTTCTGGGTTGCGCAACCCTTCCAGCAGCTTGGAGGCTGAGCCCATCATCCTTTTGATGATGGTGGGGTATAAATACCCCTGGCACCACCCACTGGCACCAGTAATCTATTGCAAAATCAGACTTAAAGGATAGATAACAAAGAACTTATAACTATATGACAACATGCAATAACTTACACACCTCCTAAACTAGTAAACTTTTTTGTTTTTTTTTTACTCCACCAGGAGGTAAAGGAAAAAGGGAAAGGAGGAGGGGGTTTACCTGAGGGCGCGAAGGCCTTCCCCCCTTTCCAGCTGAACCTCTTTTCGCGGACTGCCACGTGCTCCGGGTCCTAAGCAAGAGACCCCACGATTTTGTTCCGTAACCTGTCTGTCTTCGGTCCGCCAACTGAAAACTACCGAACTCGGGCGGGATCAGGGACTGGACTGAAGTTCCTTCAGGAACACTAATTAGCAGGTAAGGACTAATTACTTCTTCCTTATCGTCATTTCAGTCCAGTCCCTTAACTTCTGTGATGTAACAGAGCAGTTTAAATCTGGGAGGGGTTCGTTATCCCGGACCGAAGTACTGCGCTGCCAAACCTGGCATCCGACACCCCTTGGACATCTAGCCTATAATGCTTGGTGAAGGTATGGAGGGACGACCAGGTAGCCGCTCTAAAAATGTCCAGTGGCGGCACCAAACTATTTTCAGCCCAGGACGTTGCTTGCGCTCTAGTTGAATGCGCGCTAAGAACTCCTGGAACCTGCTTCCCTCTGAGGATATAAGCCGAGGCAATCGCCTCCCTGATCCACCTAGAAATGGAAGCCTTGGCCGCTGCCTCTCCCTTATGCGGCCCTCCAAATTGAACGAATAAGCGTTCGGACTTCCGGAAAGGCGCCGTGCAGGCGAGGTACCTCTTCAGCACTCTATGCACATCCAGAAGCCTAAGCTTCTCTCCGTCCCCTGCTTGATCCCTTACCGCGAAAGAGGGCAGAGATACCGACTGGTTTACATGAAAAGGAGAGATGACCTTAGGTAAGAAAGAAGGAACTGTACGCAAGACCACCTTATCCCTAAAGAAAGAGAGAAAGGGAGGTCGGGACGACAATGCTTGAAGCTCTGAAACGCGTCTAGCCGAGCAAATCGCTACTAAAAATACTGTCTTTAGAGTCAAGTCCTTCAGGGAGGACTTCCTCAGCGGTTCGAAGGGCTCTCCAGATAAGGCATTCAAGACTAGGTTGAGGTCCCAAGGGGGGATAATGGATCTTTGCTGGGGACGTAACCGTCTAACTGCTCTCAAAAACCTGCTCACATCTGAATGGACCCCTAGACATTTGCCTCTGACCTTCCCCCTATAGCAAGAGATTGCCGCCAGCTGGACCCGCAAGGAGCTAGGCCCTTCTCGAAACCTGCCTGAAAGAACTCCAGGACCTCAGGGACTGATGCTGAGAGGAGCCTGATTCGACGATCTGTACACCAGGCCTCAAAGATAAGCCAAACTCTCACGTAAGAAAGGCAGGTGGAGCGTTTGAGCGCTAAACAACGTCAAAATTATTGAGCCCGAGTACCCCCGCTTCATGAACCTCTCCCTTTCAATAGCCAGGCCGTAAGCGAGAACCGATGCACGTGGGGCATGCATACCGGACCCTGCCATAACAGGGCCTTCTTGCAGGGAAGCCGCCACGGCCGATTGGCCGTCAACCTCACGAGGTCTGCGTACCAAGGACGCCGAGGCCAATCCGGGGCTATGAGAATTACCAATCCTTGGTGGGCTTCCACCCGCCGCAGAACCCTCCCTATGAGCGCCCAGGGAGGGAACACATAGAGAAGGCCCTCTGAAGGCCAGGGCGTCCAAGCCCTCGGACATCCTTTCCTTTCTGCGACTGAAAAATCGGCTCGCCTTTGCAGACGTGTACCGAGCCATGAAATCCATGATTGGTCTCCCCCACCGGGCAACCACTTGATCGAACACTTCCTGCGCCAGCTCCCACTCTCCGTGATCTATCCTGAACCTGCTGAGGTAAATCGGCAGTCACGTTGTCTGTTCCGGCCACGTGCTGCGCCGATAGCGCCAGCAAATGGATCTCGGCCCACTGCAAGAGGACATCCGCCTCCTTCTCCAAGGACGGACTGCTTGTTCCCCCTTGACGGTTGATGTAAGCCACCGCGGTGGCGTTGTCAGATAGGACGCGGACTGCCCTTTGACGAACCAAGAGCTCGAGGGCCCGGAGAGCTAAGGTTACCGCCCTCAACTCCAGCCTGTTGATTGACCACTGCGACTCTCTCGGAGTCCAGCGGCCCTGGGCGAACTACCCCTCGCAGTGAGCGCCCCAGCCTGCTAAGCTCACATCCATCGTCAGTTGAGTCCACTGAGGAGTCTCGAGTGGCATCCCGCAGCCCAGGTTCCTTGAGCTTCTCCACCATCGCAGAGACCTCCTGATCCGGGGAGGGCAGGGAATCCGTCTGGATAAGGGGTGATGTTGATGGGACCACTGCCGCAAGAGGGTGCGTTGGAGAGGTCGCATATGAGCCCGGGCCCAAGGTACTACTTCTATTGCCACTGCCATGGTACCCAGCAGTTGAAGGTAAGGCCAGGCCAAGGGGCATCTTGTTAATAGGAAACGAGAAACGAGATTCCTCAGGTTGATTAACCTCTGCTTCGAAAGGAACACCCTTCCCCTTCTGGTGTCGAACCAAGCTCCGAGGTACTCGATCTCCTGAGTGGGCGTTAAACTGCTCTTTGCACGATTGATGACCCACCCCAACTTCGAGGAAATCCACGACTCTGGCAGTCGCCACGTGACTCTCCGCTTCTGACTTTGCTCGGATCAGCCAATCGTCCAGGTAGGGATGGACTAGGATTCCTTCTTTTTGAAGAGCCGCGGCCACTACCACCATTACCTTGGGGAACGTCCTGGGAGCTGTCGCTAGCCCGAAAGGGAGGGCCTGGAACTGGAAATGGCCTCTTGGTACGGCAAATCTTAGGAACTGTTGATGAGACTCTCAGACTGGGATGTGCAAATATGCTTCCGTCAAGTCTAGGGATGTCAGGAACTCTCCCTGCCGAACAGCAGCAATCACCGACTTCAGGGTTTCCATGCGGAAGTGAGGAACTCTGAGGCAGCGATTGATTTGCTTTAGGTCCAGAATAGGACGGAAGGAACCTTCCTTCTTTGGAACTACAAAATAAATGGAGTATCGACCGTACCCTCTTTGCTCTTGTGGGACCGGCAACACCGCTCCCAGCGCTATAAGTCTTGAAAGGGTGACTTCCACCGCCGCCTTCTTTTCTGGTGGACCGCAGGGGGACTGAATAAAATCTGGGGTTACTCGCTTTGTGAACTCGAGAGCGTAACCCTCTCGAATCACCTCTAACACCCACTGATCGGATGTGACTCGGGACCAGGCGGGAAGAAACTGCCTTAAGCGACCTCCCACCAGCAGCACTCCCTCCTGGACCCCTGTTTTCTCATTGTGATTTTCTAGGTCCCGAGGAGGAGGAGGTGACCCCAAAACCTCTACCTGTGAAACCCTCGGAAGCTCTGACCCCTGGAAGGAAAACGGCCCCTGGGGAAAGGGTTCGGTCTGGACTGTCGGAATCTTCGGAAGCCCTTTGGCTGACTCCGGACCGGCGCCAAAGAACGGCCCAGCCTTGGTCTATCTTCGGGAAGCCTACCCCCCTTCGACTCTCCCAGCTCCTTTACCAACTTATCTAGGTCTTCCCCAAACAATAGCTTCCCCTTGAAAGGAAGTCGACTCAGGCGCGCCTTTGAAGATGCATCCGCCGCCCAGTTACGTAACCACAGGTACCTTCTGGCTGCCACGACCGAAGCCATATTCTTCGCCAGACTCCTAATAAGATTATACTGGCTATCTGCTAAGAAGGCCGAACCGGACTCTAGCTTGGCCGCCACCGCTTGGGAGTCGCTTGAAGGACTGTCAGCCAGTTGCAGCTGTTGAGACCATCTCAGACAGACTCTGGCTACCCAAGCCCCCGAAACGGAGGCCTGTAAGATGAGGGCTTGTTTTAGCAGGGTGTCCAGTCTTCTATCTTGACTGTCTCTCAGGGCTGCGCCGCCCTCGACCGGTATAGTCGTCTTCTTCGTTACCGCCGAGACCGCCGCGTCCACCCTAGGCGACTTCAGCAGGTCCTTGTCCGGTTCCGGCAAAGGGTAGAGACGGGACATCACACGGACTCCCCTCAGGGGAGATTCTGGCTGATTCCATTCTTCCTGAATCATCTGACGTACCACTCTGTGGACTGGGAACACCTTCTGAGACCTCCTGACGGCTTGGATCAACGGATCCTCCAGAGCTTCTTCATCTGTAGGAGCCTCCGAAACCATATTGAGTACCTTTAGGAGACTCACTTATTAACGCCGGGAGCTCCTCTCGCCGAAAAACTCTATGCGGGATTGCTCCTCCTCCGGGATCTCTCCCTCTTCAAGCTCCTCCCCTTCTTTGTCTGAAAGCTCCTCTTCAGGGGTGTCCTGAGGTGGAGACTCAAAAGGTTCCTTGCCCAATAGCCTTGCGCGCTTAGGGGGAGGCCCAGATTCCAGGGATCTAGAGTTCCCTGCACCAGCATCCAAGCTGTCCCTCGCTGTTACTGGTTCTGCTGAACCCTGCTTGCGCAAGCGGTAGGCTTTGTGCAATAGAAGAACAAATTCTGGTGAAAACTGACCCCAGTCTCCCTCCGCCCCCGAGGAGAGGAAGGGAAGGGACAGGGAAGGGCCTGGACCATCTGAGGATGAAGGCGGGGGAGAATGGGAATCCCTTCCCCCTTCCGGAAGGTCCCCTGACCCCTGAGGGGCTTGAGACATGCTCAAGTGGATTTCCTATTCCACGGAAGCGGCCTCTGCTGCACAACCCCTGCAGACTCCTGCTTCTGAGACCGTCCCTCTACGAGTGCCGCAAGGAGGACACCACAGCTTACCCGTCATGCCCCTTTGTACACTGCTACCCACAGGCCCAATAGCAATTTAAACTTTTGTAAAGGAACCCAGAGATAAAGGAACTTAAAATGTGATAAAAAGTAATAAAATGTAAATCAAATAATTTTATTTAATTTAACTTAAATAAAATGATGCCAGACTTGTGTCTATATCAAGGCAAAAGGTTCCCAGCGCCCCCCTCACCTCCAGCTGTTAAAAACACGGGACCAAAAAAGCTCAAAATCTTCAAAACTTTATACTCCAATTAACTAAACTACAGATGGAATAGAAGGCTTTTATTCTGTGATACTTGCAGTTTGGAGCTCCGGCGAGTTGCACTGGAAACGAGGGAACCAGCCATTCTCTGCTGGTTCCCACGTGGTAGGCTGCAGCCACCTGGAGGCCGGGCCTGCGGGTGGTGGTTGAGAAGCCGCCGAAAACTACAGGCTCTCCGCCGGGGAGGCGGCGGGGGATGTCACACACACACACACTTTGCCCTCCGCAGAAGCCTGAAGTGTCTAGCCGCCTCGGGGCTGTAGCGCGAGGCAGGAAAACGCCGCTGCGAGAAGTGTCGGTGCTGCCTCCAGCGCTCAGCCACCAAAGGGGCTTCGGCGCGAGGCAGTAGCAGCCGTGCCAAAAAGGACCTCGGGAAACGGGCCGCTGTGTGCGCGGGAGGAGAGCTCTCCGGACCTCCCCGCTGCACGGGTAAACCCCTTCCTCTGGAGCCTCAAGGGAGCAGGGTTGCCAGGAGGCAGAGAGAGGGGGGGGGGGAAGAACAGAAGTCTTAAAAGGTACAAAACTCTCTAAGGCTCTCTACTGAAAGAAAAATACTAAAGGAAAGTAGAAGATTAAACATAAGTTAAATAAAATTAAAGCAATAATCCTTAGCTAAGACCCCATAAGCACTCAGGCTTACAGGAACCCTCCAGCTGCTTGGAGGCTGAGATTACTGGTGCCAGTGGGTGGTGCCAGGGGTATTTATACCCCACCATCATCAAAAGGATGATGGGCTCAGCCTCCAAGCTGCTGGAAGGGTTGCACAACCCAGAAGTTAAGGGACTGGACTGAAGTGACGATAAGGAACAAAGGGTACTGGTAAATGGAGCTCATTCTGAGGATAAGAATGTTCTCTGCGGCACACCGCTGGTATCAGTCCCTACTCCATTTCTTTCTAACATTTTTGTAAGTGATATTGCAGAAGGGTTGTCAGGTAAATTTCCCTCTTTGCGGATAATAGCAAAATCTATGATAGAGTAGGCACTCAAGAAGAAAGATTAAGAATTAGATAGCTGTGATTTCATGCTAAAAATGCAGGGTCATGCATTTAGACTGAGCAGTACAGTATAGGGGGTGAAGTACTTCTGTCCACAAAAGAAGAGCAGGACCTGGGGGTGATTGCTTACGATGATCTTAAAGTGCCTGAACAGGTAGAAAAGGCGACGGCAGAAGTCAGAAGGATTTTTAGGTGCACAGGGAGTGGAATGTTCAGTAGGAAGGAGGAGATTATACTGCCTTTGTATAAGTCTCTGGTGAGACCTCATTTGAAGTACTGTATACAGTTCTAGAGACTGCACCTTCAAAAGGATATAATCAGTATGGAGTTGGTGCTTTGTCAAAGCATATGGGGACAGACAAAGATCTTAATATGCGTGTTTTGGAGAAAGGCAGGAGAGGAGAGAGATGAGACATAAAAATACCCCTATGGCATAAACTGAACAGAAAGCTCTGGTATTGGGGGGGGGGGGGGGGGAGGGGGGCAATAGGATGAAGGTGAAAGGGGACAGACTCGGGCATAATCTGAGGAAATACTTCTTTATGGAAAGAGTGGTGAATATGTGGAACAGGCTCCCAGTGGAAGAAATGAGAACTATATGTGAACTCAAGAAAGCGTGGGACAAAGAAGATATCCAAGAGAAAAAGAAAGGATTGTAGAGCTTAGTAGTTGAGTAGGAAGGGCAGACTGGATAGACCGTGTAGTTCTTATCTGCCACCATGTCTGATGTGATGCTTCTTCATAAAAACAGAAACAAGTAGAAGGCAGGAAGATACAGGGCATCAAGTCTTACTTCAATGGTGGGAAAACCGATGGAACTTCTACTGAAGCAAAGGATGACAATTTACTTAATTCAGTGGGCTGCAAAATTCAAGGCAGCATGGCTTCACCAAATAGATTTGTCTGTAACAAAGCTGATTAAAATTTTAAATTAGGTTACTAGAGAATCAGATGCAGGACATGCCCTGATGAGTTTTTCTTGGATTCAGCAAAACTTGATATTCTACTGAACAAGAGGTTCATGAATAAACTGAGCAGTCTGGGGGAAGGTCCCGAAGTAGAAGATTGGATTAGAAACTGGTTGAGTGATAGACAAAGGGTGGTATAATCCCAAGCAGAGAGAAGCCAAGCCTATCTTAACCAAGCTGCCCAATCAGTTTTAATTACTTCTTTAAGCATTGTCCGTCTAGGACTGATGGAGGAATTGTAGTCTTCCATAAAGATGATTTATCACCAACAGAGGTTACATCTGTGCATCTTTTATCAGGAAGCCCTGTTAATGCACTAACTTGCTCAATCTCTACCTTTTAATGCCCCCCCCCCCCCTTTGAATGCTACATAGTGGGATAAGTTTCAGTTTACTATTCCTGATGTTTCCCTTTAGCATTCTAATGTGATTGTCTTACGTTATTAATGTTCATTTTGAGGCCCCTGTGAGAAAAGATGAATGTATTAGCTTTTGACCAGCATGTTAAACATGTGAATGTAAAATTGACCTGATTTTTTTCACTGGGACAGTGAGCAAATTTCAGATCTTAGATGTAACTTCTGTCTTGATTGGACCATAATCTCTTGGTTGTCTGCCTAAAGGTGTTATTTGCTGTACTTGATATTAATAAGGTTATCAGACTGACTCGTAATTTCAAGAATCCAAATTTCAATTCATTGTTAAAAAAAATGCCAGTTTTTGCTTCATGAAGTTCATACACTGACCACAGACACTCAAAACCATTACTGGAAGTCAGTCTTGTCTCACACTCTTGATGACATTGCACCACTAAGGTCCTAATTCTTATCAAACTTGCCATACCCATCCATGGTACCATCACAGGCCTTTGCCTTCTTGAACCACAGGTTCAAATGGCTGCAAGTGTATGGTGTAGCTCCTCGAATCCATCTGATTCCATCTGGTGTAGAGCATCACAATCTTTTTATTATCAGCCCATTAAGCAAACTAAAAAGTCAACTACACTAATCTTGTTACAATTAGGGAAAATACTACTTAACTATTATTGTTTTAGCAGCTGGTCTTCCAACTGTGGAAGACGTCACCATTTTTTTTCTTGAGAACGTGCACACAATTTGTGTTGAACTGGCAAACAGTGGGGCTGCCACTGATTAATTTGTTTTGTTGGTGCTTCCCAATCTTTCTGATCAATCATCTACCTCTGCTGTTGATGTCTCTCTGACTCTACTCCCTGTCAGATGTTTAAGCCTATTTCTCTGTTCCAGTTAAAGTCTTCAGAGTATCCATAATTTTTTCCAACTTCTCTTTTGGACCCCATGTTTATACCTCTGTTAAGGATTCTATAGTTCGGCTCAGCCCTTTCATTTTAAGCATAGCCAATTCCAGCTTGCAACTGGGCTACATCCCTGGCTGCTGGGAGGAGGCAATTATCTACCTATTACTGGGAGAAACCATCTTATGGACCCACTCTCTCCAGCAACTTATTGGCCGGTATCCAATATATATTTTATTTCAAAGATACTGGTAGAGATGGTCCCCGTGCAGTTTTGGATTGCATTGTATCTCAGGCAGATTGGTTTTCACGAACACCACAGAACCACAAAATGCTTTACTCCTCTGTTAAAGTTAGAGAATTTTATCAGCTGCAGAAGAGCACCAATCGTCATGCCCATTATAGCTGCCTATCTGTTCTTGTGCACTGCGGCGCCTTCTCTCCATTTTCTTCTTACTTCTTGATCTGTGCTCTCTGTGCCATCTCTTCCCTATTCATTTTACAGTTATTTTCTGATCTCTTTATTTTGGTTTTGGATTATGAACCATTTTGCTGATATTTTCCAAAAGACAGTATATCAAATGAATTGACATATATAAAAAGCTTGGGATAAACACAGATGCAAGCTGCCTTCCTCCCTGTCCTCATATTACTAGGTACCGCCTTCCCTTCTCCCCATACTTCCCGAGCCTACCTTCCCCGTCTCCTCTCTTGCTCTCTCTGAGAGTACCCGTTTACCCCTCTGTCTTGTCAAACAATGGCGCTCTTTTTCACCTTCTGACCTTGCAGCCCCTTTTATTGTGAACGGTTACGATGCCACCGCCTGGGCAGCATATTAAGTTTATGAATAAAGATAAAGATCCCTAGAAGCAAGAATATTGAAATGAAGCACTGGATATCTTGCATGGCACAACTGTCAGTCTTAAAATCATTGGCTTTACAAGAAATTGCCCAGGGGAACATGCACAGTACGACAGCTACAACTCTAGAGGAGGTGCACAGGGGGAAGAGGGGATAGAGTATTGGATTGCATATGGGAATCTGTATGTAGTACACCACAGGTAGGAACAGGAGCCTTTATTGTAGTGCGTCTCAAATTAAAACTTGTAATGATATTTAAGAACCAATAATACAGTGTTAAGAAAAACTAAAGAACCATATTTAAAATAAAGATGAATGACAATGATATTTATCATTATTGTTAATGTTTTATCATATATATTCATCTATTTGTCATTTATATTTGTCTTTGAGGTCACTGGCCCCTAAAGGCTTGTGCCGAAACACATGTAGGGCTGACCTGAGACACATGATAATAAAGGCTCCTGTGGTGTGGTACCTCCTGCTTTTTCTGCATCTGCTCGTATTGCAGGTGGGGGTGGTTTTCTTCTTGCTGCTTCTGTATTTCTACCTAGTACACATATCACTATTGGGCAGACTAGATGACAGCAGATAACATACCATGAAAAGTGTTTTTATGTACCAGCAAAGTAAATAATGATCTTGCAAATCACCAGATCCGCCACAGTAAACTATTTAATCTGATAGTTAAAAGTTATGACTATGACATTAGAAGACGACAGATCCATATTTTTTGTAGACTGACAAGTCCCTTATGAGAAACTCCTTAGGAATAAGAGGCAATGTTTTAATGGGAATTGGGAAACTAATAGTTCAGTACTCCCAATGGAGAAAGATAAATAGCCAAATAAAAGAGTGATCTGTTCTGGAAGCAGTGCTTTTTAATATAGTCATAAATGATCTGGAAAAGAAACTATGAGTGAGGTGACGAAGTTAGTAGATGACAATTCGTCAAAGTGGTCAAAATGTAAGCTGACAGTAGTTGCAGGGCATCTCAACACAGATGAAATGTAATATTGACTAGGTGAAAGTGATGCACATAGAATGGCAAGATTGTTTTTCCCTAACAATTTGTCGCCCGACTAAGATCAAACACTGTTGAGAACTATCTACAGAGTCACCATCAGTCAGCATTAACTGAAGAGCACTCAATATAGGTACACACAATGCTGAGCTCCATGTTAGGAACCATCATTCAGGAAAAGGACCTTGGAGCCTTTGTGGACAATACACTGAAATCCTCAGCTCAGTTTGCAGCCACCATCATAAAAACAAAAACAGAATACTAGAAACTATATCAAAAAACCACAGAATTTAACCAAACATTACAGTATAATGCAGATCCACAGTGTGATCACAACTTACTAAGACAGTATGCAGCTTTGGTTGCTTCATCTTAAAAAAAAAAAAAAAAGATAGTGAAACTAGAAAAGGTACAAAGAAGTGCAACCAAAATGATTAAGAGGGTGGAACAGATAATGAGCTCAAACCTGGAGAACAGATGACAAAATCCTGAGTGGGGTGGAAAAGTTATTTAACCTTTCAAACCAGACTAACCTGCTTTTATGTAGCCCAAGTTCTTTTATACCCTTTGTCCTCCATCCTTCTTCACTGTTTAAAATGATTTCATGCATGCTGCGTTGGTATTGCATCATACCTCTATTTTATGAACGCTTACTGTGTTTTAATGCATGCTCTTGACATCACCTCATATTATTGTTATTACTATGACTTAATTTGCCCATTTCCAAGTTTTTCTTGCTGTTTTGTGTATTGTGGTGATACCTGAGCATTCGCACTCACTTACTGTAAAGTGCCTAGGTCCAGATACACTTGCTCTACAACACAATGGGCAGTAAATAATTCTTAATGCATACAGTAAACGAAGTTGATAGATTTAAAACATAATTTAAGAAAGTATTTCGTTCATTCAATGCATAATTGACCATATTTTCTGCAAAAACATTCCACGGGTTAAAGTTAACAGTAGAAAAGTTTGGATAACTTTCTGGAGGACAGGCCCAATAATATTTAGCTAGGAGGTATAGAGAGATTCGCCTCCCATGTCAGATTGGAGCAACAGGGAATGGATCTCCCTACTGGCATTTGCTTGCTAATGCCAAGTGACCCAGACTGGGAACTGCTGGTTACTGGGTTCAACAGCTTGTCTCCATTAGTTTGACTCTGTGTAGCACATCTTATGTTCTTTTTTTTTTTATATGCTTTATTTAAATTCCACCAGAAAACAACAATAAAACAGCAAACAACCGCAGCCCGGGGGGGTGTACTCTTATCCCCCCAGGGCGCGACAAAAGGCAATACAACAGGTGGTTTATTACATTTTATCCCAGCCCAATACCTCCCCCCCACCCTTCCCTCCCACCCCCCCCCCACCCACCCCGAGGACAGTGTAAAAGTCAGACATACCACAGCAGCAGCAACTACAATGCCATCATGCAAATACCTCAGGTCCCCAGCTGGAGGATCTCATTGCGACTACGAGCCCCGAGCTGTTGGATATAGGGTTCCCAAATGGACATAAATATCGCCCAGCGCTTGACACTGCCCCGTGCCATCCAGCGCTCCGCTAACATCAAATGGTGGAAACTGTTCCGCCACTCCGCAAAGGTAGGTGGTTGGTGATCCCGCCACAGGCGGAGTATCGGCCCCTTCCCCACCAGACAAGCCTTCCGCATTAAGAGCCTTTCCCCGCGCTTGGCTGGGCAGGGAGGTCCCATTAGGTCCAGCACCACAAAGAAGCCAGTCCATCTCAGTTACATCTTATGTTCTTAATCAACATTCCTACATTCCGATAACTTCATTCAACAACATAAAAATAAATCAAAAGCTGATTTTGAAAATAAGAATTCTTAACCTCTAAGCCTTATGGATATTACCTATGGATCACTTTGCTACTGCTCTGCAACATGCAGAGAATCCAGTTCCCTCTAGATGAATGACTTGGTCCTCATCTTCTGCACCCGAGGGTGGTATTACAGCATGTTTCACAGTATTCAGATTCACCTTTCTTGAAATTCTCACTGACCCAACTTGGAAGAGTGCTCTGAGAATTATCCCCATGTGCAAAGGCTGCAGATCTTATGTACCCGTAGACTTTGCAAGTCTATGTATATATTCCTTTTGTAAGCAGCACATGCAGATCTGAATTCTGACTAGGTGCATTACTTTCAAGTTCTGAGAAGCACTATGGACCTTGGTATGCATTTTTAGCCAGATTGGGTGACAGTAATTTCAGCCAATTCACCCTGTGTATGACGAAAAGATGTGACTGCAACTTTACAAAACAGATGTAGGAAGGTAATCCATGTGGCTTCTCATTTTTAGTTATTTATTAACATTTGATAGGTCCTGTCCTTTCAGATCAGCTCAGAGCAGAATACAATAAAGATAAGTAAACAAGCACAAAGTGAGGTTATTTACCTGTAACGGAGGTTCTCCATGGACAGCAGGATAAGTCAGCCATACCTGGTGACATCTGACAGCACCGGGATGGAAGTGCCAACTAGCCCTACCCCCTAGGCCTGCCACTAGCTGGCCAGCATGTCACTAACTGAGCCTTTGCCGCTAGGGAGCGAGCGCAGATGTAGGCCCAAGGGCCGCCCCCTTGGTAGGGGAGGAGGGTGAGGTGGTGTGGCTGACTTATCCTGCTGTCCATGGAGAACCCCCATTACAGGTAAGTAACCTCACTTTCTCCTAGGACAAGCAGGATGAGTCAGTCACACCTGGTGCCTCCCAAGCTGTGATACGCTATGGTAGGGGGAGGCTGTGTTGAACAGATAAGGGCAGGTGCCAGGTTCGCAGTTAGGAACTTTATTGAACACGGCACTGTAATAAAAACAGTATAGTACAATAATGCCAAAACTGTTGCAAAGTATAACAGTGCCAACGGGTAAGCAGTGTCGCTCAATCTGTGCAAACAGTAACAGTACAGGTAATTTGTGCAAACCGTGCAGACAACAGTGGAGTCCATAACCCCGACACAGTGTAAGGGGACTGCACTCCAATGTTCGGTGACAGTTCACATATCAGGGCACGCAATCGACAAGTCACTTGCCCGTGTGTGGACGGACATTCTGCTGTGGCTAGAACCACCTGTCCAAAGACGAAATCGCACCCCACTGCCAGGTCGAAGCAGCAGTGCCTCTGAAAGGTGTGTAGCGAAGACCAGGTTGCGGCTTTGCAGATGTCTGCTGCCGGTACGGCATGTAGGTTGGCAATGGTGGCTACTAGTGCCCTGAGCTGATGTGCATTAACTCTTGGTGCGGCTTGTGCCCCCGCCTGTTACAGGCAGAGATCCACAGGCAGAGTGTTCTCTTGATAACTGGGCGGCCCATCTTGTTGGGATCACAGGATACAAATAGTTGTGTCTCCTTCTGCAGGGGCACTGTCCGGTGGAGGTACATGTGCAGCCCCTTAACACAGTCGAGGGTGTGCAGCTGCTGCTCCTCAGGGGAGGCATGGGGCTCTGGGTGGAAGCAGGGGAGCTCAACTGCCTGGTTGATGTGGAAGGCAGACGCTACTTTAGGCACAAACTTGGGGTGTGTCTGTAGAGGGGTGCAGGTGATGGCTTTTGGGAACAGTGTCTTCCACATGACATACTTCAACTCTGCCGAGTACAGGGATTCAAAGGGTGGCTGTGTTAGTTCATTGAGGACAGTGCTGAGGTCACAGTGTGGCAGAGGCCTGGATTGGTGGCTGAATGTTAGCCAGTCCTTTCATGAACCACACAACCAGTGGTTGTTTCGCAATGATGTCTCCGTCATGGTTATGGAAGGCGGCGATCGCTGAGAGGCGTACTCTAATGGACTGTACTTTCAAGTCGCCGTGGAAGAGGGAGGTTAGGTACTGGAGAACTACTGCCACTGAGCAGAAGGGATTAATTTGCCGTTGCGAGCACCAAGTGTTGAAGCACTTCCATTTTAATCCGTATGACTTACGTGCTTGCTGGATGTCACACTGCAAGCACCACCTGTTGGACCTATGAGGGCAAATTGAGGGAGGATAATGCTATCCTTTCAGCTTCCATGCAGTGAGTGCTAGGGTCTGTAGATTAGGGTGGAGAGCGTCTCCGCCTTCTAGGGTGACGGAGGTCTGGCGTTAGGGGAAGCCTCACCAGAGGTTCCAGTGCCAAGCGGCAGAGAAAGGGGGAACCATACCTGGCGTGGCCTGTGGGGCACTATAAGTATGGCCTGTGCCTTGTCAGAGATAATGCACTGGATGGTCATTGAGATGAGCGGGGAAAGGCATATACCAGTGACCACTCCCCACGACACACCAAAAGCATCCATGGCGATGCTGCGGTTGGAGGGTCATTTGGAGCAGAAAAGGTTGCACTTCTATTTACCAGAGAAAGCAACATGATCGAACAGAGGTTGTCCCCACCTCCGGAAGAGTGAAGTCGCTATGTGGGGGTTGAGGGACCATTCGTGTGGGTCCATCTGGCAGCTAAGTGTCTGCCAGATCGTTTTGCGTGCCCGGTAGGTAGGAGGCCCGTGGGAGACAGTGCCTGGAGAGGGCAAATATCCAGAATCTGAAGGCTTCCCTGCATAAAGAGCAGGAGCCCGTTCCCCCTTGTTTGTTGACGTAAAACGTGACTACCTGGTTGTCCATTTGAAGCATGACCATCTTTCCCTGGATGTGGTCCTGCAAGGCCTTTAAGGCATAGTGGAGCGCTCAGAGTTCCAACAGGCTGATGTGGAGAGAGTGTTCTCCTTCTGTGTCCAGGTCCCTTGGGTGCAAAGCTGTAGACAGTGAGCTTCCCACTCACCAGTGACGCGTCTGATGTAATGACCAACTGGTGGGGGTGCTGTTGTAGTGGGCGACCATTCACCAGGTTCTCTGTGTGGGTCCACCAGGCTAGTGAGCCCGTCACTGATGTGTCCAGGGGAATTGGTGATGACAATGGCTGTGTGTGTTGGCTCCAATGGGTACGCAAATGCCATTGTAAGTGGCACATGTGCAATCTTGCTGGGGCAGGACTTGTGTGGATGCCATGTGTTCCAGAAGGCGAAGCAGGTTCCGAGCAGACATCTTCTAAGCTGAAGAGATACTCAGAGTTAGGTTGGTGATGGCATCCCTCCAGTGTAATGGGAGGAATGCTTTGGCCACTGCTGTGTCTATCACCGCCCCAATGGACTCCAGACATTGGGAGGGGTGTAGATTGGATTTCTGGAAGTTCACTCGAAACTCCAAGGAGGACAACAGGTTGATGGTCCTCTCAACGGCAGATTCTCTCTCCTGCAGAGATCGACCAGTCGTCTAGGTATGAAAATACACAGATATCCTGTTTCTGGAGATGTGCGGCAGCCACCGCAACACATTTTGTGAAAACTGGTGGAGCAGGAGACAGGTCAAATGGTAGGAGTCTGTATTGGTAGTGGTCGTCCAATATCTGGAAACAGAGGTACCTCTGATGCAACATGTGTATGAGAATATGTGTGTAGGCATCGTGCAAGTCCAAGGACACCAGCCATTCCCCGGGCTGGATGAGTGGAAGGATGAAACCCTGCGAGTACATCCTGAATTTTTCCTTCATGATAAACTTGTTGAGTTTCTGGAGATCGAGGATGGGGCGAACAGTGCCGGAATTTTTGGGAATCAGGAAGCACCTGGAGTAGAATCTGGTATTGATTTCGTTGACCGATACTGGCTCTGTTGCCCTGGCGGCTAGCAGGGAATGTATCTCTGTGTTGACGACATGCTCCTGTGAGGCGGTTTGTGCTGCAAGGAGGGGTGTGTGTGTGAATCTGATACTGTATTCCTCCCTGATGATCAGCAGGACTCATCTGTCCTTAGTGATGGACTCATTCTTGTATGAAGGCTGTCAGCCGACCTCTCGTGGAGGGGTTGGCTGTGGTTTTCCCGTCAAAACGGGGGAATGGCCTTTCCTGCGCCAGACAGTGTGGACTTTTGTTGTTTTCAATCCTGTTGACATGGTTTGTGGTGGTAGGAATTGTGATAAGGCTGTTGCTTGTAGCAAGAAGTCTGCCACTTCTGGTTGGAGTTGTAGCCGGTGGGGCGTTTTGCGGGGAGAAAGACTTTTGGTGGTAGTCCATTTACAGTTGGTCCACTCCAGTCCTTCCTTTGCAAGGGTTTACAAGGTAGCACATCAATCCTTCAAATCATTTACAGTGTCCTTCACCTTGTCACTGAAGAGTGTGTCTCCCACACAAGGGGCGTCCGCGATGCAGTCGCGTGTGTCCTCACGGAGCCCAGAGGCTTGCAACCATGCCAATCGGCGGGCTGAGATTGCGGTCCCTGTGGCGTGAGCTGCAGCATCAAACACTGCCATGACTTGGTGCTTCATGCATTCCTGAAGGTCAGCGAGGGATGCTGTTGCCGTTGCCTGTGCCTCATTGGTGAGGGAGGTGACAGATTTGAAATTCACTACGATGATATCCTGGTACAAGGCATGCGGGAGTTGGTGGGCTGCTATTCTTGCAAACAGCATTGCCTCTTGGAACCCTTTTTTCAACATTATCCAGAAGTTTGAGATCCTATCCTGATGGGCTGTTTGCATTGATGTGCGTGGATTTTACCTGCTTTAGGGCTGACTCCACCACTGTGGTGTTGCGTGGAAGCTGAGGTTTGTTGAACCCTGACGTAGGTTGCACTTGATACTTGGTATCGAGCTTCCGGGCAGAGGCAGGTCTAGTAGGTTTTGGCAGAGCGTCATCAGATTCTCACACATCAGTGGGTGGACTGGAAGTAATGCGGTTGTTCTGGGTGTCTCCAAGAATTTGAGGGCTGCCTGTGTTTCTGGGCGTTGGTTGGCCACATCTGTTGTGTTAATTCCCGGGGCCGAGGAGACCTTCCACAGGAATATTGGGTATGTGAGATCTTCAGGGGTGGCCAGGGGTGGTTTGGCTGTGGCCACGGAAGTAACTCTCTCTTATGTTACGAGGGGCTCTCCTGTGGTTGGAGATCCTTGTGTGGCCACCTCCTCCTTGTCTCCACTATGCGTTGCCGTGGGGCTCCGTGGTGAGTGTTCTGAGAGCGTGTCCTCAGACGCAGGGGGGTGGGGGTGACAGATCCAGTTGGCAGGTAGTAGGGTACTTCAAGCGGCCGGCAGTAGGGCCTGTGGAAACTGAAGGGTTGATACCTATACCTTATGAGGTCCTTGTCTTTGGATCGGCTGCAGGGGTAGCCCCCGGGTGGAAGACCACTGTTGGAAGAACTCAGATAGCATTAGAAGGAGTTCCTGGGGCCCCTGCCAATAGAGTTGGAGGAGCTGGAAGCAGGCCAATGTGGTGGTGTTGGGGCTGGCCAACTGGGTGCTGTGGGTCTATACACTGGAGTTTACAGGGCCTTCATAGGAAAGCAGGCATCTGTGTGAGGAGCTGGAGGCCAACAGAAGAGACCCCAGGGAGGAGGAGGGGTGTATAAGTACCTGGTCCCCCTGCGCTGGTTGCCTCCACCAGCTCTGTCGGCTGCTCCTCCCATGTCTGCTCTGGTGCTTGCTCCTGCATGTCCTCCGTTCCATGCTCCTCCTCTCTGCACCGTGATGCCATTTGCAGTGTCCTGTGGCGCCGGGGCTGTTGGAATCACTTCTGTATCAGCACGGGGCGGAGCTGGAGTTGCAGAGCAAGAAAAGTCTGCCGGTGCTGTGAAAAGCTGATGTGAGCCATGGTCTGATCCAATCAGCGCTGTGGGGGCAGCGTTTGGCATTGGAACTCCAATCACGGGTGTGATGAGGGAGGAAGCATGGCCAGAAACAAGATGGCTGCTCCCACGGTCATCCCCACATGTGCTGGTGTGTTCCAGAGCATGGCTGAAGAAGGCAGGAGATGCTGCAGGGAGGGCCATCGGGGACAGAGGCCTTCTCAAGCACGACCTGGGCTGCCATAGCAGCTTTAGCTTATCCCTTGGAGGAACATTTCCTTGCTGTGCTCCAATTCTGCTGCTGGTGGGGTGAAAGCGAGGAATTCTTTTAAAGCATGTCCGCGGGACTTCCAAGCTCTTGAAGACATCTTTAACAGTGGGAGCAATCTTCAACTGGGTGGTCCTTACCTAGGCAGCGAAGGCATCGGTCGTGGGTGTCCAAATTGCTCATTTTCCTGGAACACAAGGAGCGCTTCTTAAAGCCAGGCTTTGGCATGGTTGCCAGCGAGAATCTTTTCTTTGAATTACTGTTAGTTCTTCTTTCTTTTGATAAGTTGCTTTCAGTAGGAGAGAAGAAAAATCCATCTTGCAGGCAAGGCAGAAGAATTGAAACTGGCCAGCTAGGGGTGGGTCGAGGGGGTAGGGCTAGTTGGCTCATGCCCAGAAGGGCAAAAAGCCCTTCAGAGCTATGGAGAGTACTTCTGTCTCAGCACCGTCGGGTGACGTCACCAGGTGTGGCTGACTCATCCTGCTTGTCCTAGGAGAATCTTAAACGCAAACAAAAGCATCAATAAGAAAACACTGATGCCCAAAATCCCAAGAACCAGCTTCCTAGAAGAAAGGAGAAGAACCCCCACCCCACCCCGTAAAGAACCAGGCCTGGACTTTCTTCAGAACAGATCATTTGATTTAAACAGCAGTCTAAAGGAATTTGATTCCAGGCTACAGGAGCAAGAGATCAAAGTTATTTTCCTCAGAGGATAATCTGACTTCAACTGTCCTCAGCACCTTCTGCAAAGCTTCTCAGATGAGCATAGTACTCTGGCTGGAATATATGACAGACAACAGCCAAATACAACAAAGAACTTAAAAGTAGAGCTTTGAGAACAAGACGCAGTATTTTAAGAAGTAAAACCAGTGGTGATGCATCAAGAGGGGAACTATCCCTGAAATATGATAGCTCACTGTCTTCCACTTTTGGTTTTGGAGATAAATCAGAAGACAGATAATCTTCTTGTGATGCAGAGGGAAACTAAGAGCTAAGGAATGCCTTCAGTTTGTTGTTCACTCAGTCTGCTCATTCTTCTTTTTCTACCAAAAACCTCACTCCAGTCTGAAGTCTGACCCCTGCCTGGAATGGTAGATGCATAACTGAATTTTTCTAATGAACACTGAAAACTGACACTAAACACCTTTCATTTTCATTTTCTTTGCTAAAGAACAATCTTCCTTCATAGGAACTGTTACATCAAATAGAAAATAATTTTTACTGCTACTATTTAGGATAAGAATATTTAATTGTCAAATGTTTTCTTCAACATGAAACTTGACATAGAATCCTAAATGGACAAAAGGATGGAAGATCAAGCTGCAATTTCAGTAAAACTAATTCAAGCCCTGCAGAAACCTCTGGAGTTTCTGCAAAAGCTTTGGAGGAAACCATACCTCACATCTGGATTGTGCGCGTGCATGGGGAGAGCTAGGGGAGTGCTGACTGGATAGTGAAGTGTACTGAATCAGAACGGGATCTGTGGGACCACAGTTATGAATTGGTAAGCAGAAACATAACTACATAACTCTTTGCTGAAGATGCTTAATTGGTTTCCCATAGAGGCTAGAATTAAAGGTTAAAAGACTTACTTCAAGCTTGGGTGTTGATGAAAAATACTATCTTGGAAGCCCAGGCCAGCTGTATTCCACGCTTTAAGAAAAGTGGAAGGAAGTCCAAAAAACTGCCAGCATGGTTTAAAGGTGAGGTCAGAGAGGCTGTTGTTGCCAAAAAAGCATCTTTCAGGAAATGGAAAAAAGAGCCAAACAACGAAACCTGGAAACAGCACAAGCACTGTCAAGTCAAATGCAAGGCATTGATAAGGCAGGCAAAGAGAGAATTTGAGAAGAAGCTTGCTGCGGACACAAAAACGCGAAATAAAGACTTGAAATTTCAAGTACATTCGTAGCAAAAAACCTGTGAGAGAGTCAGTTGGTCCATTACATGATAGAGGGGTTAAAGGGGCACTAAGAGGCGACAAGGCGATAGCGGCGAGACTGAATGAATCCTTTGCTTCGGTCTTTACTGAGGAAGATGTAGGGATGTTACCCATGACTGAAGTGGTATTTAAAGGTGCGGAAGAATTGAAGGAAATATCGATACATCGGGCAGATGTATTACAACTATTAGATAAACTGAAGAGTAGCAAATCACCTGGGCCTTATGGTATACATCCGAAGGTGTTGAAGGAACTGAAATATGAGATTGCAGACCTGCTATTAGTAGTCTGTGAACTATCATTAAAATCATCTGTAACACCTGAAGATTGGAGGATCGCTAGTGTAACACCAATTTTTAAAAAGGGTTCCAGGGGTGATCCGGGAAACTACAGACCGGTGAGCCTGACGTCAGTGCCGGGAAAAATGGTAGAAACCATCATAAAGAATAAAATTACTCAGCATGTAGATAGTCATGGGCTAATGGGAGACAGCCAACATGGCTTTAGACAAGGAAGATCTTGTCTTACTAATCTGTTATGTTTTTTTGAAGGTGTGAATAAACAGGTGGACAAAGTGAGTCGGTTGATATAGTATATCTGGACTTTCAGAAAGCCTTTGACAAGGTCCCTCATTAGAGACCTTTGGCAAAACTAAAGAGTCATGGGATAGGAGGCAGTGTACTACTGTGGATCAGGAACTGAAAGCAGAGGGTAGAGCTAAATGGCCAATTTTCCCCAATGGAGAAAGGTGAATAGTGGTGTACCCCAGGGATCTGTGCTGGGTCCGCTGCTTTTTGATATATTCATAAACGACCTGGAAAGTGGAATAACGAGTGAGGTTATCAAATTTGCAGATGACACAAAACTATTTAAAGTTGTTAAAACCCAAGAGGATTGTGGAAAATTGCAAGAGGATTTTGATAAATTAGAAGACTAGGCATCAAAATGGCAGATAAAATTTAATGTGGACAAGTGCAAAGTTATGCACCTAGGGAAGAACAACCCAAACTATGGTTACACGATGCAAGGTTCCACATTAGGAACCACCACCCAGGAAAAAGATTTAGGCGTCATTGTGGATACCATGTTAAAATCCTCGACCCAGTGTGCAGCGGCGGCCAAGAGAGCAAATAGAATGCTAGGTATCATAAGGAAAGGAATGGAAAATAAAACAAAATATATTATAATGTCTCTATATCGTTCCATGGTGAGACCGCACCTTGAATATTGTGTGCAATTCTGGTCGCCGTATCTTAAAAAGGATATAGCGTTATTAGAAAAGACTCAGAGAAGAGCCACCAAAATGGTAAAGGGGATGGACAGATACTCCTATGAAGAAAGGCTAAAAAGGTTACGGCTCTTCAACCTGGAAAAGAGACGGCTGAGGGGAGATATGATAGAAGTCTATAAATTAATGAACGGAGTGGAACGGGTAAACGTAGATCGATTGTTTACGTTATCAGAATATAGAAAGACTAGGGGACATGCAATGAAGCTACAGGGTAAACTATTTAAGACTAATAAAAGAAAATATTTTTTTACTCAACGTGTAATCAAACTCTGGAATTTGTTACCGGAGGATGTAGTAAAGGCTGTTAGTGTAGCTGGGTTTAAAAAGGTTTGGACAAGTTCCTGGAAGAAAGGTCCATAAACCACTATTAAGAAGGGACCCAAGATATCAATGCTTGACCCAGTACAAGCATTGTGGAATCTGTGTCTTTTGGGGAAACTGCTAGGTACGTATGACCTAGATTAGCCACTGTTGGAAATAGGATACTGTGCTTGATGGACCTTGGTCTGACCCAGTATGGCATATCTTATGTTCTTATGTTAGATACCAAAATCAAATAATTTTAAATCCAAGTTTTATTATAGGATATTAAATAATATTTGTTTAAAATCTTAGTACTCTATCAACCACTGTGAACTCCATTCATTCCAGGTGGATGTAGCCATTAGTCTTGCTAGAACTACATACCAAGTCTTCAGATATGTTGGTTTCCAATTCTGAAACACTGTCCCCTTGAGTGTTGGAGAGAAATCAAATCATACCCATTTTTGGAAAAATATAAACACAAGGCTGTGCTTTTACTCAGATTTATGCTTAATTACTGTTTCTTATTTATTTAACAAGTTTTGTATCCCGCCTTTTCCTTAAATCAAAGCCGTCAATACAGCACAAGTTACACAAAAAGGTAGGAAAACATGCATCAGATTGTCAGAATATAAATGCATACATAGGGAAATACAGTACATACCTTACATTACAATTAACTACACAAAGCATACTAACAAACAGAACCAACATAGATCAGCCGTTTCCTTCGTACCCCACGGTCCTACGCCTAAGGGCCCTTTGGCATGGTCTTTTGCACGGGCCCGCAGTGCGTTGCACTTTGTATGGTTTATTACTTTTATATTGTGATCTGCACTGATGCAATTTGTTTCTTAAAGGAAGAATATTAAAAGCTATAAAATCAAATCAATATTTGATGTTCGTCGGGTTACCAAATACTGTGACAAGACATGAGAGAAATGGTAGGGAGTATAGAAATAGGTACAACTATCAGACCTCATCTGGAATATTTCCTACAAACTTTATGCTTTTGTAAGCTGTGTTTTAATGCATTTGTATTTTGATAGGCTTCCATTATTATACTACATGGTATTATTCTCCTGTTTTAGGATGCCGCATTTGTCTCTATGGTAGGTAGCTTGTTTATTGGTTCTACCTCACCTCACATTCTGGAGACAAGACTTTCAAAAAGCAGAGAGAGTTCACAAAATGAACAAAAGAGGTTATGCTGGGTCATCAGTATCCTGCCTCAAACAGTAACCTATAGAGGACACAAGCACCGAAAAGGATCCTACTGTCTGCATCAAAGGTCCCATGGAGAGATAGAAGACTTAAGTAACTGTATAGTCATTCTGATACATATTAGAAAGGCATATTTTTTAAAATAAATCAGCTATCTACAACCTACATGAGAGGAAAGAAGGAAGGCATGATATGAAGTATCTCAAACATACAAAATCAGCACAAAGCAATTTTCACTTGGAAGTAACTTCTAGAAGAGGTCAAGATATGAATGGATTGGGGGGGGGGGGGAGCAGGAGATGAGGCATAGTATGAGGAAATATTTCTTCAAGAAAAGAGGAAGACACATGCAATGGCCGGCCACCCAAGGGAAATGGTGAAGATAAAAAAATAAAAGCCAATTTCAAGAGTCTGGCAAAAGGACAGAGGAGGGAGGAGGAGGGGGGGGGCGGGGATAGGGTAAATTCTGGGGCAGAAGTTCTCAATCCTGTCCTCTGGACACCTCCAAGTAGTCTGATTTTCAGATATCTAACATAAATATGCATGGGAGTTATATGCATACGATAGAAGCAGCGACTGCATCGCTCTCGAGCATTTCTTGAAAATCAGATTGGCGGAAGGCGTGCAGAGAACAGCGTTGAGAGCTCTTGGCCTGGGATGAGCGTAACAGAGGAGGGCGACAGAATTCCCGTAGGAACAATGGCGAGACACCTCCGGCCCTGCAGTCCCTCCTCAGCTTCTTTCTAAATGAAGCCGGATGCTGTCCAAAGGCGAGATGGGGCAGAAGTTTCTTTTCTTTTCGCGTAAGAGACGGCGCGCTATAGAACGCGGGCAGCGCATAGCCTCTCACCCCTGTAGTCCGGAACCGATCGACGGGACGCTTCCCACCTCAGGGGGCGCGAGCAGGCCCACAGCTCGGAGCTTTCAGCCGGGGGATGAGGTCCGGCCCGGCAGCCGCTCACTTCATGTCCCCGGCGCTCGCAGCGTTACCCCTAGCGCAGGAGACCCCGAAGCAGCGACGGGAAGGGAGAGGCTGAGCGGACCTGGGACCCTCTAGACCCGCTTCTAACCCCCGCCCCGCAGTTCTCAACGCCGCCACCGAATGAAAAAAGAGATTTACCTTCATCAGCCTCCTGCTGGCCGCCATCTTGGATCTGCTGCTCACCCACAATACACCGGGCTGGCGGGCGGCTAAAGCGCGCGCGCACTGCCCGCAGGAAGAAAGGGGAGGGGAGGAGTGAGAACGGGCAGATCCAAAGGGCGGGGAGTGGAGGGGAGGAGGGAGAACGGGCAGATCCAAGGGGCGGGGAGGGTAGCAAAGATCGGGACATTGCGACTAGGACGGAGGGGAAAAGGGGAGTCCCCCAGGAGATGGAGACATAGAGGGGCGAGATGAATCCCAAGACATACAGTCCGGGGAGGGCGAGATTCCAGGACATTGAGACTAGGAGGGGTGAAGGGAATCCCAGGACATAGAGTCTAGGAGGGGCAGACCCCAGCACATTGAGACTTGGAGGGGTGAAGGGAATCCCAGGACAGAGTCTAGGAGGGGCAGACCCCAGGACATTGAGACTAGGAGGGGTGAAGGGAATCCCAGGACATAGAGTCTAGGAGGGGCAGACCCCAGCACATTGAGACTAGGAGGGGTGAAGGGAATCCCAAGACATAGAGTCTAGGAGGAGCAGACCCCAGCACATTGAGACTAGGAGGGGTGAAGGGAATCCCAAGACATAGAGTCTAGGAGGGGCAGACCCTAGGACATTGAGACTTGGAGGAGTGAGGGGAGTCCAAGGACATAGAGTCTAGGGGGAGGGGCAGACCCCAGGACATTGAGACTTGGAGGGGTGAAGGGAATCCCAGGACATAGAGGCTAGGAGGAGCAGACCCCAGGACATTGAGACTAGGAGGGGTGAAGGGAATCACAGGACATAGAGTCGAGGAGGGGCAGCCTCCAGGACATTGAGACTTGGAGGGGTGAAGGGAATCCCAGGACATAGAGTCTAGGAGGGGCAGACCCCAGGACATTGAGACTAGGAGGGGTGAAGGGAATCCCAGGACATAGAGTCTAGGGGGAGGGGCAGACCCCAGGACATTGAGACTTGGAGGGGTGAAGGGAATCCCAGGACATTGAGACTAGGAGGGGTGAAGGGAATCCCAGGACATAGAGTCTAGGGGGAGGGGCAGACCCCAGGACATTGAGACTAGGAGGGGTAAAGGGAATCCCAGGACATAGAGTCTAGGGGGAGGGGCAGACCCCAGGACATTGAGACTTGGAGGGGTGAAGGGAATCCCAGGACATTGAGACTTGGCGGGGTGAGGGGAGTCCAAGGACATAGAGTCTAGGGGGAGGGGCAGATCCCAGGACATTGAGACTTGGAGGGGTGAAGGGAATCCCAGGACATAGATTCTAGGAGGGGCAGATCCCAGGATATTAAGCCTTGGAGGGGTGAGGGGAGTCCAAGGACATAGAATCTAGGGGGAGGGGCAGACCCCAGGACTTGGAGACTTGGAGGGGTGAAGGGAATCCCAGGACATAGAGTCTAGGAGGGGCAGACCCCAGGACATTGAGCCTTGGACGGATGAGGGGAGTCCAAGGACATTGAAACTTGAAGGGATGAAGGGAATCCTAGGACATAGAGTCTAGGGGGAGGGAGAGACCCCAGGACATTGAAACTTGGAGGGGTTAGAGGAATCTCAACATGGCTTTAGACAAGGAAGACCTTGTCTTACTAATCTGTTATGTTTTTTTGAAAGTGTGAATAAACAGGTGGACAAAGGTGAGTCGGTTGATATAGTGTATCTGGACTTTCAGAAAGCCTTTGACAAGGTCCTTCATCAGAGACTTTTGGCAAAACTAAAGAGTCATGGGATAGGAGGCAGTGTACTATTGTCAATCAGGAACTGGTTAAAAGATAGAAAGCAGAGGGTAGGGCTAAATGGCCAATTTCCCAATGGAGAAAGGTGAATAGTGGTGTACCCCAGGGATCTGTGCTGGGTCCGCTGCTTTTTGACATATTCATAAATGACCTGGAAAAGGGAATAACGAGTGAGGTTATCAAATTTGTAGATGACACAAAACTATTTAAAGTTGTTAATACCAAGAGAATTGTGAAAAATTGCAAGAGGATCTTGATAAATTGGAAGACTGGGCATCGAAATGGCAGATGAAATTTAATGTGGACATGTGCAAAGTTATGCACTTAGGGAAGAACAACCCAAACTATGGTTACACGATGCAAGGTTCCACATTAGGAACCACCACCCAGGAAAAAGATTTAGGCATCATTGTGGATAACATGTCAAAACCCTCGGCCCAGTGTGCAGCGGCGGCCAAGAGAGCAAATAGAATGCTAGGTATCATAAGGAAAGGAATGGAAAATAAAACAAGAGATATTATAATGCCTCTATATCGTTCCATGGTGAGTCCACACCTTGAATATTGTGTGCAGTTCTGGTTGCCGTATCTTAAAAAGGATATAGCGTTATTAGAAAAGGTTCAGAGAAGAGTCACCAAAATGGTAAAGGGGATGGAAGGATACTCCTATGAAGAAAGGCTAAAAAGGTTAGGGCTCTTTAACCTGGAAAAGAGATGGCTGAGGGGAGATATGATAGAAGTCTATAAATTAATGAATGGAGTGGAACGGGTAACCGTAGATCAATTGTTTACGTTATCACAATATAGAAAGACTAGGGGACATGCAATGAAGCTACAGGGTAAACTATTTAAGACTAATAAAAGAAAATATTTTTTCACTCAACGTGTAATCAAACTCTGGAATTTGTGACCGGAGGATGTAGTAAAGGCTGTTAGTGTAGCTGGGTTTAAAAAAGGTTTGGACAATTATTAAGAAGGGACCGAGGATATCAATGCTTGACCCAGTACAAGCATTGTGGAACCTGTGTCTTTTGGGGAAACTGCTAGGTATATATGACCTAGTGTTGCCACTGTTGGAAACAGGATACTGGGCTTGATGGACCTTGGTCTGACCCAGTATGGCATATCTTATGTTCTTAGGACATTGAAACTTGGAGGGGGAGGGGACTCCTAGGACATAGAATTGGGGGGGAGAGATCCCTGGACATTGAGATCTGGAGGGGAAGGGAATCCCAGGACATAATGTCTGGGGGAAAGGGAGAACCCAGGATATGGAGACTTGGAGTGGAAAGGGGACTCCCAGGATATAATGTCTGTGGGAAAGGGAGATCTCAGGACATTGAGACTGGAAGGGTGAGAGGAATCCCAGGACATTGAGCCTTGGAGGAACGAGGGGAATCCCAGGACATAGAGTCTGGGGAGAGGGAGACCCCAGGACATTGAGACTTGGAGGGGCGAGAGGAATCCCAGGATTTATTTATTTATTTATTTCAACTTCTTATATACCGCACTTTTTGACATCAGCGCGGTTTACAAATAACAGAAAGAAACCAGAACAACAGGCTGTTTGGTATTACATATAACAGGAGTATCAACTTGGATAACATGGGATAACTATTTACATGGAGTATATTTATTTATTTATTTATTTACAGTTCTTATATGCCGCGCTCTTTGGTACCAGTGCGGTTTACAGTTAACAAATTTTGCATTGGGACAATCCTTTGCTTACATTATAACAGGGTTGGTAACTTGGAGATAACAGGGGAAACTATATACAAATTATATACAAACAGAGTATTATCAGTGTCTGAATTTACAGTTCAGGTGATATATTGGGATCATGACTTTGGGAATGCAGAAAGTTTGGTTCGTGTTCTGTCAGGGCTATGTTGTTGGAATGTCTGAGGCTGTGTGGGTGATTTGAGAGATGGGGGGAAGGGGTGTAGTGTTAGGGTCTAAAAGGTGAAGACAGAAAAGGTAGTGTTTAAGGGTCTTTCTAAATTGAGAGAGGTCTTTTATTGCACGGATATGTGGAGGGAGATTGTTCCAGCAGGTTGGTGCGAAGAAGGTGAAGGCCCTGTCTCTGGTTGCTTGGTGACATTTAGTGTACTCTTTTGGTACAACGAGGGTATTAGCGGCTGCGGATCTTCTCAGCCTGTTTGTGGGGGTGTTGATAAGAAGTGAGGAGAGGGAGGGTGGGGCTATTTGATTGATTGCTTTAAAGGACAGTAATAGCGCTTTGTAAATTATCCTGGCTTGTAGGGGTAGCCAGTGAAGATCTGTTAGTATGGGGGTGATGTGATCTCTTCTGGAGGTACCACAGAGGATGCGGGCTGCTGAGTTTATTGCCAATTGTAGTGGATTGAGGGTGCTCTTGGGCAGACCATGCAGGATGACGTTGGCATAGTCAAAATGTGGTGTTACAAGGGATTGGAAGATTGATATAATCTATTAGCTAGATAACATGCTCAAACTATCTACATAGAATTAGCAGGGGTGCTTGGGACAAGAGGGATATTGTGGAATGTGCTAGGGTGAGGTTGTTATGTTACGGTTCATGTGGGGTAGTATTTGATGAAAAGGTGCAATTTAAGGGCTTTTCTGAACTGAGTTAGGTCGGTTATGGCACGGAGATCAGGTGGGAGAGAATTCCAGTATTTTGGTGCGCTGAACATGAAAGCTCTGTTTGATGTTGATAGGCTGCACGTTGTAATAGCCTTTGGGGTTGTTAGTGAGTTTAATGCTGCATGTCTCCTATTTCTATTTGATGGAACGGCTTGGATGAGTGCGGTAAGTGATGTGGACGATAAACCATTTAAGGCCTTAAATGTGAGAATGAGGGTTTTGAATGTAAGTCTTCCGTGTATAGGGAGCCAATGGAGCTGTTTGAGGATAGAGGTGTGATGTGTTCACTTCTGGCCGCTCCTAGAAGAACCCTGGCAGCGGTGTTCATTGCGAGCTGCAAGGAGCTTATGGTGGATAGTGGTAGTCCTTGTAGAATGGAATTGGCGAAGTCGAAATGCGGCAGTATCAGAGCTTGGTAGATGGTTCTGAAGTCTTCGTGGTCTAGTAGGGGACGCAGGTGTCTGAGGGTGCGTATTTTGAAGTATACAGATTTTACGATATTGTTTATGTGTGATTTCATGTCGAGTCTATGGTCTAGTGTGACTCCGAGGTATTTTATTGTATCCTTGGTGCCTAGGTCAGCTCCCTTGACACTTATATGTGGTGGTGGGGTGAAGTTGGGGTCTCTTGTGATAAAGAGAACCTCGGTTTTCTTATGCTGAATGCGGAGGTTCTGTGACAGGAGCCATTGTGAGACTGCATCGAAGCAGTTTGTTATAGGCAATAAGTCCATTTGCATTGTGGAAAATGGCATGTAGAGTAGGATATCGTCGGCGTATATCATACATTTCACATTGAAGGACCTGATGATATCGCAGATAGGCTGCATATAGACGTTGAACAAGAGGGATGAAAGTGAGGACCCCTGCGGAACGCCTTGTCTTTGGTGGAAAAGTTTTGATTCTCCTGTTGCGGATTTGACGTATTGCATCCTGGTGTCGAGGTATGATTTACACCATTCAAGTGCTGAGTTGCAGATGCCTTTTTCTTTCAGTCGACCGAGGAGAATCTCGTGATTTACCGAGTCAAACGCTGCTGCTATATCCAAGAAGATTAGCACAACGCCTTGTCGGATGTTGTCTATGGTATTGAGAACATCATTGAAGAGGGTGGTAAGCAGTGTCTCCACGCCGTGGAATTCTCTGAATCCGTGTTGAGAATAGTCTAGAGGGGCTGTGGAGTCGATGTGGTCTTGGATTTGGCGCTGTGCCTCTTTCTCAAAGATCTTTGCTAAGAGGGGGATACTGGCTATAGGCCTGTATGAGTCTGGCCGTTTTGGGTCTAGTTTAGCGTTTTTTAGCAGTGGCCTGATGGATGTGAGTTTTAATGCAGATGGGAAGGAGCCAGTAGTGAAGGAGAGGTTCATGATTCTTGCAATGAAGGTGCTAAAGTCACACTGCAGATCCTTTATCCAAAAGGCTGGGCAGGGATCGGTTTGCGCAGTGGTCGTGTTGAGTGAGGAGATGGTGTCTTCAATGTGTTTGGAAGAAGGCGTGTTAAGTGAGGATAGGGATGTTGGGCAGGTTGTTTCTTGTATATTGTTTTTTGAGAGTTCATCTGTCTGTAGGAGTTTTGATTGCAAGTAATCAGCGAATTCTTGCGGGTGAATATCATTGTTTTGTTCAGAGGATGGTTCCTTTGATAGTGACTTAACCAGGTTGAAAAGGTCACGAGGTTTGTTCAAAGATCTCTTGAGTATATCTGAGTGGTATTGCTTCTTTCTGGCTGCGATTGCCTCGCGGTGAGTTGAGAGGTGAAGAATGTAGGCTTCGTGGTCATCGGTGGCTAGTGTGTGGCGCCAGCGTTTTTCTAGCCTTCGTAGGTGAGTAAGAGAGGCCCGTAGTTCCGGGGAAAACCATGGAGCAGAGGTTCTTTTCCCTGAAAAGGTCTTTTTGATTGGTAGTTGAGCAACAGCGTTGAGGCTGTTGTTCCAGGCAGCGATTGACTCGTCAAGGTTGAGTGATGTGTTGTTGAGGATTGGTTGGGTACTTGACAGAATAAGTTCTCTATTGAAAGGTCAAAAGCCCCGTGTTACTCTGGATGTATTGGCGAGTTTGCTGGTGTTCAGATTATGACTGTTGTTCAGGGGGATTCGTAGGTTTATAAGTTTATGGTCAGACCATGGGACATCGGTGATCGATTCTACAATGTTGCTGTTTTGCTCAGAGAAATGGTGTGGGGCAAATACCATGTCAAGAATGTTTCCTTTGGTATGAGTGGGTTCAGTGATCATTTGTTTATAACCAAGATTTTCAATGGCATTGAGGAGTGATGAGGATTGGTTTTGTTGTAGTGATGGGAGGTTCAGGTCTCCCATGATCCAGTTGGGAGTGTTGGGGTTGTTGGTGTTAGCGGCCAGATCCAATATAGTGGGCAGATCGTCTGGGGAGCTCAAGGGGGCTCTGTATACCAGGTTTATGGAGCAGGATATAAAATCTGGGGGGAAGGAGATCCCAGGACATGGAGTCTGGGGAGAGAGAAGCTCCAGGACATAGAGGGGCAAGGTGAATCCCAGGACATACAGTCTGGGGAGGGCGAGATTCCAGGACATTGAGACTAGAAGGGATGAGAGGAATCCCAAGACATTGAAACATGGAGGGGTGAAGGGAATCCCAGGACATAGAATCTAGGGGGAGGGGCAGACCTCAGGAAATTGAGACTTGGATGGGTGAAGGGAATCCCAGGACATAATGTCTGGGAGGAGAGAGATCCCAGGACATTGAGGTTGGATGGGTGAGAGGAATCCAGGACATAGAGTCGGGGGGGGGGGGGGGGGGATATCCCAGGACATGAGACCTAGAGGGGGAGAGGGAGAGGAATCCCAGGATATAGAGTCAGGGAGAGATATCCCAGGACAGTGCGACTTGGGGGTGGGGGGGAGAATCCCAGGACATTGAGGGAGGGAGACCCCAGCACATGAAGGACAGTACTGGGAAGAGGGAGGTATATCATCGAGCTGGGGGGTAATCCCTAGGGCCATATCCCAGGTGGCAGAACATGGGGCAGGGCAGAGGGGGGCATGGTCCCAGGAAGCAGAGGTAACATCCCAGTAGGAAGTTCCTGGAGCTGTGGGGGCAGATTCTGGGGCTGATCTCAATAGGCCGAGCCAGGGTCTGTGGGGGCAGATTCCAGAGCTTGGAGCAGGTACTAGGTGGCAGAGAGTTCAAGGCTACCAGTAGCAGCAGGTTCTGGAAGATGGAGGTTGAACTTAGGCCTTGGATATAGCTAAAGAACTATTAAAATTATCTGATAATTTCCCTTTGGAGAATTTCAAACTTGTGCTAATGCAGTCCCTTTTGTTTGTCTTTTTCTAAAACATATTTCATGCCAGTGGTAGCAAGAGTCAAGTCTGGATTCAACCTTTGTTGCACTTTCACTTATAAGAATTATTATGTTTCACTCTAGGATATTATAAAAGCTGCCAACAGCTGTCTTAAAAAGGCTGATTAAACATGAAACCTCCCATTCATTTTCAGGGAATCCAGGGGCAAAGATAATAAAGAGTAATTCATGTGGAGGCCGATTCAGCACCCTGCCCGCCTGGTCATCCAGAAAATGGACGGGACACATTAGTACCCGATTCTACAACCATGGGAACTATACATTTCCGCGGTTGCAGAATCAGGACCCTTAGACGGCCGGGTGTGCCCCCTAAGCTGATGCTGGAGACGTCCAGGAACGTACCGGTCCAGCCCTCTCGGCGATCCCGCTGGTATGCTGGTGCTATGACATCCCGTTGCCATTGCACCAGCACGTCCACCCTGAGCGCAGCATGCCCGACCGCTGACAAAGATCCTTTCCCCACTGCCCGGCCTTTGGCGGGGGCAGCCAGGGCCAGGATCAGGTGGCAGGAGTGCACCCAGGGAAGCTCAGAAGATTTGTGGAGGGCTGCACGCCCCAATCACCCCAGTGCCCGGCACTTATTCCTCTGAGGTGGAATAAGTCGGGCGTGCAACAGACAGCTGGTAGACATAGAGGGCCCTGACCTGAATAGGCCCTGTATGATAGGATGCTTCAGCCCGCCCCCTGCTCTGCGCCCGCCCAATGCTCCCCGCACAAATCCTCTGTACATGTGGGGAGTAGCTGGCACAGAGTATGTGGGGGATGCACGTCCAACCTGGACGTACAGTCCTGCTATTTGAGGATCAGAACCTACCCCTTAATATTTATAGAAAGAAGAAACCTTGCAAGCCAGAATGTCTTGGCTTCCCGAATTAAATAAAAGTTGCTCTGCATTTTGTAAGGTCCTAAAGTGGTGCAATCTTTCATCCAATCCTCAGGCACTAAGTTCTGGAAGCAGAGAGTAATAATCTTGCACCCTCCAGTAATATATTTACCATAGGGCTACTCCATGCGACAACAGAAGTCCTTTATGCATCTCACTTCTCTGTTTATTACAGGGTGGGGAAATGTGCCTTTTGCTTTTCTCTCTTTAAATACTTTGTGTTTTCTATGGTGCATGATTGTTTTTAGAGTGGCTAGTATATTCCCTTCTATTATTTTTTGCGACAGTATTGTCGGCGGTTGCACAGTACTGGACATAGCTTGCTTTCCCATTTCCAGTTAATGCCATTAGATGGCAGCACAGCCCGATGTATCCAGTCTACCTTAAAACAACAATGCAATAAACAAGAAATAAATGTAATGAAAGGTTTCTCAGGTCTTGTTTTATTTATTGAGACCAGTGCAGTTCTTTTATAATGAACTGTTCAGGGGGGGGGGGGGGGTTGTGCTGGTGGCCATAGTCTGCACGAATTCAGAGGAGCAGTCAGCAGACCAATCCACTACCCCTGTTTACTGTATCACTGCATACTGGCCCACACAGTCTCCATTTAGCTGCTTCCTCTTCATGCTTATCTGGCAGCATACAGCACTGTTATTATATGGTTAGACTTTGAAGTTTGTACATAGACCTGGGTGTGCAACAGAGGAACCAAGGGCACGTGATTTATTCTTTTCTAAGACTGCACAGAATAGGCTCATCATTGCCTCATCTTTACAGACATTCAATTTAACTTTGAATTATAATGCACATTCCATATCGTCCTGCTAGACCAGTCCAGACAAATGGGTTGTGTTCCCCTACCAGCAGATTGGTGGAGACAAAGAACCAATGAAAAACCCAGGTTTCAATGACATCACACCTATGCCTAGTATCAGCAGAGAGCTTTTAATTTAAATGTAAAACTCAGACAGGGCCTAGTATCAGCAGTAGCCTTTAGTTTAAATTTTAAACCCAGCAGAGCTTTTAGTTTAAATGTAAAACCCAGAAGAGAGTCTTTAGTTTAAATTTAAAACTCAGCAGGGAACTTTTAATTTAAAACTCAGTCAGGGCCTAGTATCAGCAGATAGCTTTTAGTTTAAATTAGTTTAAATGTAAAATTCAGCAGAGGTCGAATCCAAGATGGCGCTGGTCTAGAGGCATTGGCTGGCTGCAGTTCCCATCCTCTCGCTGCGGTGATTGGCGTGCCTGTGAAAATGGTTAAACGCAAGGTGAAGGGGAAAACCGATCTCCGGGACGACTCCCAGACCCAACCTCTGCGACAGATGACATTGGAGGGGCTTCGTGTGCTTGCTGGTCCTCCGGGGCTTTCCTCCCTGAGTCAGCCCACGGTTTGCCAGTGAGCAGAAGTGACGGAGCTTCTTTGAGACCAATTGCCCACACTCTGCTTCTAGACCCGGAAGCAGTTGAGAGCAGGAGGGCTCTCACGCAGAAGTGGAAGGTGGTGCCATCTCATCTGGAAGTTCTCCTGTGGCAGTTTCACCCCCCCCCCCCCCCCCGTTCCTGGAAATGAGAGCAACCTCTGCAAGTGGAAGTTTCGCAGCAGACCATGAGTGAAATTGCACAGGGAGGGGGAGAAGTTACTCCAGGATTATTTCAACTTCAGAGTCAGGTGGGTACGGTGACTATGTAGTCTCTTTGGGAAGCCATGCAGCGTCTTAGTTCTTCTTTGCAAACTTTTGCTATGCATTTTGTGGGAGATTTCTTGATTGTGTCTCAAAGTGTGGTGAAACAGTCACAAGTATTGGGAAATCTGACTAATAGGTGTGATGAGCTGGAGCCGAAAGTTAAGGAGTGTCAAGTTCTGGGAGAATCTTTGGTGAAGGATATGAATATAATTTGTCGGAGACTGGAATTTCTGGACAATCAAGTTAGAAGGAATAACCTTCATTTTTTGAACTTCCCTAGATCTCCCTTAGTGACTCCAGTGGACATGGTTACTTAACTGAAGTATTGGGGATGGCGAGTGAGATGTTCTCACCTTTGGTGAGGGCTCAATATCTCCCTTTAGGAGGAGGTCCTCAGCCTGGAGGGGGGAGGTAGGGAGTCCTGAGGGGCTGAATCTTACGGCTTTTCTTGAGTCATCCCTTGAGGTTTTCACTCAGAGAACTACACTTATTGCCACTTTTGCGCTAGAGTTTGACTGCAACTCTGTTATGCGTTTGTATTTCCGCCATATTAATAAGCTATTTTTTTGGTTCAAAAATACGTATTTTTCCTGATTTGTCTAGGTCAATGCAGAAGAGGCGAGAGGAGCTTCTGTGTTTCTGTTGTTACGACCGTGGGTTTCTGCCCTTGGTCTTACTTATGCTTTAAGATTTCCTTGTATTTGTATGGTCATTTTTGAGGGTAAAACATTTATGTTTTATGAGCCAAGTCAGCTTAATGATTCTCTAGAGGCAAAAGAGGGAACTAATGAGTAGTTGGTATCTCAGTGACACACTGTGACTTGCTGGAGGTGGCCCTTTTGGGGGAGGCGCTAGACCTGATACTTCGTTTTGAATTGTTACCTGTGAAATTGTTGTTTTTCCTTTCTTGGATCCTTATTTTCCTTACTTATGGTCTTAAGAGGTATATTGTTAACCTGTGTGCTTTTTGATTTGTTTGATTTCTCAACTTCTTCACTTGATTGTATATTGAAATGAATTGTATAAATGATAAATAATTACACAGGTACACTACCAAAAAACTGCCTCCAGTTTTGCAACTGATTCCTATAGATTTTGGGGTGCTGAATCCAGGAAAAATAGCCAAAATGTTCCATCACGTCACGTTTTCTTGCAAAATTAGATTTCTTACCAATATAAGGAATGTTCACATAATTTCTTTTTAGCCGACTGCAGTTTATTTTCTTGGCCCAAAATAGAGGTTGTAATGGTTAACTAACTAGAAACACTCCCTCATGATATTTTAGAGTGTTTTGTATTCATTTTATACATTAACAGGACAATTGGGAGGCGGGGGGCTAAATCCAGTACTCGCGCTGGCGCATGTTCTTTCCTGTTCGCCTCGCCTCGTTCGCTCGCTCGCTCAAACACGGTGGTTGCGACATGAACATTCCTGTCAAATTTCAGTTTCTTGCAAGTTCATTATTACCTTTTGTTTGCTCAGTCGTAATCCAGCTTTATTCCGAAGTGGTTCACTACAGTTGTAGTTTGCAGTGCTGTGTATTTGTGATGGCTCACAGAGCCAGAGGTTGCGTCAACTCTCCGGACAGTTTTTGCTTTATTTGTGGGGAATATACCGTGAAAAAGCGGCAGAGGAACATTTCTGCATTTATTAAAAAAGTATATTTCGCCTATTTCGGTTTGAAGTTAGGCGATCAAGACAAACCGTGGGTTCCTCACAAAGTGTGCAAGACATGTGAGGAAGATCTACGCTTATGGATGAAAGGTAAAAAACAAGCATTTCGTTTCGGAATACCTATGATGTGGCGTGAACAAAGAGACCACAGCAGTGACTGCTATTTTTGCTCTTGCATTGTGAAGGGATACAACTTAAAAAATAAGAACGTAATAAGTTACCCCAACCTTCCCTCAGCAATTAGGCCTATGCCTCATAGCAACGAAGTACCTGTGCCTGAACCACCAAAATCTTTGGATCATATATGTGTGGACGGTTCTGATCATGATGAGACTCATCAGATGGCTTTTCCCGATGAGTCCAGTACTTCCGAGTTTGAAACTGAACCAGATCCGAAACCTGAACTTTTCTCTCAAGCTGAATTGAATGATTTAGTCCGGGATTTAGGACTCCCAAAAGATGCTGCCCAACTGCTAGGTTCTCGGCTTAAACAGAAAAATCTATTGTCACCAGGAACAACTTTTTATTGGTACCGCAACCGCAAGACACAATTTTTGAAGTATTTCAGCAAAGAGGAAGATTTGGTATTTTGCAACGATATATACGGAGTGATGGAAAAGTTTAAACTCAAGTATGATCCTGCTGAATGGCGGCTGTTCATTGATTCGTCAAAAGACAGCATAAAAGGTGTTCTTCTTCATAATGGCAACACATTCGCTTCAGTTCCTATTGCTCACTCTGTTATTCTCCAAGAAAAATACGAGAATTTGGCCCTGATTCTTCAGAAGATTCGTTATGATGAGCATAAGTGGATGATTTGTGGAGACTTTAAAATTCTATCCATGCTATTAGGGCAGCAATCCGGTTTCACCAAATATCCCTGCTTCCTTTGCTTGTGGGATAGCCGGGCCTGCGACCTACACTGGGGGAAAAAAGACTGGCCAATTCGGGAGTATTTGAGACCCGGTGAGAAAAATGTTCTTCATGAGAGCTTGGTACCTCGTGATAAAATTCTATTACCACCTCTCCACATTAAGTTGGGTCTCATTAAGCAATTCATCAAGTCCCTTCCAAAAGATGGTGAGTGCTTTCGGTACCTTTGCTCAAAGTTCCCCCAACTTTCTGAAGCAAAGCTAAAGGAAGGAGTGTTTGTTGGCCCTGATATAAGGAAACTCATTTCAGATGGAGCATTCGCTGAAACGATGTCTGAGAAGGAAAAAGAAGCCTGGGATTCCTTCAAGGATGTTGTTCTCAAATTCTTGGGGAACAGGCGGGATGAGAACTATAAGGATATTGTTGCCAGGATGCTCAATGCCTTCAAAGAACAAGGCTGTAACATGAGCCTGAAAGTCCATTTCTTGCACTCCCATGTGAACTACTTTCCCGAAAACTTGGGGGCGTACAGTGAAGAACAAGGTGAAAGGTTTCACCAGGACATCAAGGACGCAGAGAGAAGGTACCAAGGAAGATGGAACACCACTATGATGGCTGATTTCTGCTGGTTGCTGCTGCGGGAAACCCCAGATGAAAAATACGCCAAGCAGCGCACCAAGAGAAGCATTCGGGGGAAGAAGAAACGGGCCCACCAGGAGATTGATTGACCCAAGAATGACTTTAAAATCTAAACTGTGTTGACAAATATCGTGTTTTTACTAAACTTTGAAATAAAAATTTGCTAGTTATTACCACAGTGTCGGATCTCATTTATTAGAATTTTATTTTCACACCATCGGGTGTTTGTCTTCATGTATTGCAATGGTGCGGTTTGCGTTTTCTATTCTTACATACATACCTGTACAACATTTTTTGCACATTTCTTTGCTTTGCTTTGTGTCTAACCTCGCTCTTATATGCTCAATGTTTGTGCACATGTATGTGGCTGTTTTAAGTGCAGACAATTTTGCTACCATCACAGTGTGTTTTGTTGACATTGCTCTATTCTTATGTGCTGCCTTGTTACAATTTTCTTTATTCTTATTTGAATAACTACTAAACAATTAGTATAAAGAATTCATCCAAGAAACTTTTATCTCGATCGCACTCAATCTGAAACGTTCACCTCAAACTGCTAACCCAATGTAGCAAAAAATCTGTACGTGAAGGAGCAAATTGGTTACCAGATTTGGATTCAGCGCACCAAAAAACGTAAAAATCAATCGAAACATTAGAGGCAGTTTAAAAAATTTTTTTTTTAGTGTACCTGTGTAATAAAAAAAACTCAGCAGACTGGTGGGGGCAAGATGGCTGACACGCGTTAGACGCCGCTGGCTGGGTCAGTGTTTTATTTCCTTATTTTTCCACAATGCCGCGTAAGAGGAAAGCGAAAAGCTGGTTACTACCTGCAGCAGTGCCGACGGTCTCTAGAGTGGTTAGTGCTCCGGAGTTATCAAGCTCTTTGGAGGCGTTGGGAGCAGAAGGAGGCTTGCCGCGCCCCTCCGAGCTGCAGGTATCACTTAGCCCGGAGGTGCGGACCCCTCAGATTCAGTCTGCAATACTCGCATCTGGAATAGAGGGAATGGAGCACCGAGATCTCAGGAGAACCGTGCTCTCTGAGTCATCATTTCCTGTCATGCTGAGTAACTCTGCGGCTGCCGAGTCTGGGGCTGCCAAGTCTGCGGCTGTTTTGAGCAGCCCTGCTGCGAGCAGTTTGTATGTTGAAGCTGATGCTGGCCCTGGTGTTTCTTCTCCCACATTCATCGAGACCACGGCTGTGTTGCCTGCACAGGCTGTTCTTCAATGTCCGGCAGCAGTTTCCTTGGATTCCCTCTGGGAAGGTCTTCAGGCCTTGGAACGTTCCTTTTTGTCTCAATTTGGAGTTCTCCAAAGTGCTTCTGCTCTTGTGCTTCAGTCTGTTGACCATCAGAAGAAGGAGGTAGCCACTATTTCATCTAAGGTGGCCCAGTTGGAGGAAAAAGTGGAGGGCGTTATCAACCATGTCAGGTACTGTTTCTTGTGATTTAACAGCTATCCATGGGAAGATTGAGATGCTGGAAAATTCTGTTCGTAAAAGGAATTTGCGTTTGTTGAATTTTCCTCGTGTGCCTACTGTGTCTCCAAAGGAGTTGTTCAATTCTTACGCTACTTCTATATTGAAGCTTCCTGTTGATTCGGTTCCTCCTTTGGCAAGAATTTATTATCTGCCTACTGCCAAGCGCAGGACCCATGGTGCCTCTTCACCTGTCCATTCCCCGCCGATGGCCTCTTTGGACCTAACTGGGTTCTTGGAAACCACAGATCCTGGATTTATCCTGCGGGCAACTTTCCTCACTGTGGCTTTGGAGCCAGATCGGGATCTACTTTTGAGACTTTACTTCAAGGCAAGGAATGAGACCTTTATGGGGGAGACAATAAGGATGTTTCCGGATGTTTCTAAACCTACTCAGAAACGTAGACAGCAATTTCTTTTGTTAAGACCTCGGGTTTTACAGCTCAGTGGTCTGTTTTTCCTATGCTATCTGTGTAGATGTTTTATTAAATATCAGGGAGTTAGTTACAGCTTTTTTGAGCCTGCACATTTAACTCAATTTGTTGCTAGTAAGAATGTTCTTCTGTCTAGCAGTTGAGCTGTTTCTATCCCCTCTCTTGGTTTAGGGGGGGGGGGGGGGGAGAGCGGTTGTTGGTCTGTACATTAGTTTATACCACTCCAGAGCTGTGTCTATTTCTTTTGACTTTTTCTTGTTGAATTGTGTCTTGCTCTATCATTGATTGTGGGCTAGTGAATCTATACTTAAAATTTGTATTCATGGTAAAGTTAAGGGTTTCCTTTGTCTCCCTTTCTTTGCATATTTTTCTTTATTCTTTACTGTAACAAGATATTTCTTGTGTAAAAATTAAAACTGTATAAATAAATAAATTTAAAAAACCTCAGAGAGATTTAAATTTAAATTTAAAACTCAGTCAGGGCCTAGTATCAGCAGAGAGCTTTTAATTTAATTTAAATCAGAGTATAGCTTAGCATAGAAGGAAGAATAGGGTAAATAGCTTTTGAGCTGAAAGAAAGAAATTGTTTCAAGAGATCTTTACATAGAGACCTTCCAGTTAGGAGGCAAGAGATCTGCAAATGTGTTTTAAAAAGGTGTTAAAGCCAAGCAACAGATTAAAGGGGCAATTTGAAAGGCTCCCTCTATCAAACCAAGGGCTGTGTGAATCACTCAGGAAATCATTAACAGATTACCGTAGAAACACAGGTCTGGGACCCATGTAGTAAGCCAGTCTTTAATAAGAAGTATGTTTACTAAACTGCGATAAAGTCACTGGCATAAGGGCATTGTTAAGGTGCCTGAAGCTATATAAGGCAGTGGGCGGGTAGGGGGCATGCTGGCATTAGGGTGCCTTGAGCCATTTAACGTGAGTTAACAGGACCGAGTGCAGTAAGGTGATAAGGCATCTTAGGATGTGATAAGGTGCCTTAACAAGAGATAAGATATCTTAACAGGCGATTCTACCTGTTAACACCTTTCTTCCCCAGGTGGAGGCACCAGGCACCAAATGGGCAAGGACTGATGGAGCCCGCCCTCGAGGGGACTCCAGCCAGGCCAGTCCCGGTCCCAGAAGCACACCCAAGGGGGTGTTACATTAGTGAGAGGAAGAAGGGCAAAAGTGGTATTGTCAAATTCAAGGGTGAAGGGGAGGATATGTAGAAGCTGATGAGGATAAAGTCAAATTTCTTAACAAATATTTCTGTTCTGTGTTCACAGATGAAGGGTCATGAGCAGGACCTCAGAAAACAGCCACAAATAGGAACAGAAGTGATGAAGAGCTCAAATGTTTTTCATAAGACTGTGTTCATGAGGAACTAGCTAAACTAAAAGTAGATAAAGTGATGGGACTGGGTGAGATACATCCAAGAATATTGAAGGAACTTGGGGAAGTTTTAGCGGCTCCGCTGACTGACCTTTTCAATACTTTGGAGTTGGAAGTGGTCCGAAAGGCACATATCGACAAACACAAACATAGCTTTCACCCATCGCACAGTGCTGAAATCCTATTGATCTCCTTACTGTCAACACTCAACACTGGAACAGAAAGACCCTCCAGCGGCTTCATCTTGCTTTTTCTAAACATCTCCGTGGCCTTTGATATGGTATCCTACCAAACACTTCTCAACAAACTTCACAGCATCAGAGTTGAAGGGAGGCTCCTCAAATGATTCTGCTCATACCTCTCGCAATGCACCCAACAGGTGAAAATTAGCCACCGCACATCAGCACCCTATACTGTGCCCCAAGGGGTGCCCCAGGGATCTGCACTCTCCTCACTTCTGTTTAACATCTACATTCAGGCCCTGTGCACAGCCATCCAGAGATTCAATGTCAGATACCAAATCTATGCCGATGATATAATGTTTATGTTTTGTTCTCCACAACTGCACCTGACTACACCAACCTTGCAGCCTGTTTCAGTGAAATTGTCAACTAGCTTGAGCTCCCCAACCTGGCAGCCAACTTCAGAAAAACTGAAATTCTCCATATTACCAGAAACCCGGCCTTTGCACCCTTTACTTCCATCAGAATTGGTAATGCCGACCTCCAAGTCAAAACAAGGTAAAATACCTTAGCATCATTCTGGATCAGCAATTGATTCTCCAAGCCCACATCAGGAACACCACCAAGACAATCTACTTCAAGCTCAGAACTCTACAAAACTTAGTCCTCTCCTCTCCCCAGAAAAATTCCATGCCGTATGCCAAGCTACCATCACCCCCTTTCTAGATTACTGCAACTCCATGTACCTAGGAACTCCTCAAACAAAGCATCTTACCCCTGCAGCTTGCGCAAAATACTGCAGCCCGTGCTATCTGCCGAGCATCCAGGTAATCCCACATCACACCTATAATGAAATCTCTCCACCAGCTACTTATAGCCGCCAGAATTAAACACAAAGGGCCCGATTTTCAAAGGCCTTTGCACGGGATTTTCAAAGGGCACTTACACAGGTACTTACAAAGGGCACGGATATCCCCTAATGTGCCCAGATGCTATCCTCACAGCACCGGGGCATGTTGGGGGATTTCTGGGGCTCTTTGCCTTAAAGATAGGCATGGGAAAACCTCACCTATCTTTAAGCCGCTGGGGCTAACCGTGTAGCATTGCAAATTGGTGCTACATGGGTAGCTCCTGTGACTTCCTGTCTGTGCGACGACCACCTGGATTTTTGATGACCCTGGCATGGAAAATCTGGATTAGACGGGAGATGGGTGGGCTATGCCCATCTTAAATTGGAGCCCAAAGTCCTCACCATCATTCACAAGGCTCAGAATAATCTCATCTCTGAACACCTCCAGATACTAATCAGTGCATCCCGCACCGATAGACCAAGAAGGCAGAGTATCCAAATCCTACTTTACCTGCCACCCCAGATTCGCAAAAGCACACGATATGCTCATCTATGAGCCTTCCCACACTCTATGCTCCCACCTTCTGGAATGCCCTACCTCCCTCCTTAAGGGCTATTTAATCACCTCAAGACTTCAGAAAAAGCCTGAAAACCTATGTACTTATTCCGAGAACACTATGGCATGGATCAGCAAGTCTACTCACAATAGCACTCAACTCAAAAAAGGAACATCCCACCAACCTCTCGCCCTTAGCCCCCCGTCCCTGCCTCTTGCTGCTCTCTGTGCTCCACCTTGTCTAGAGGACTTGCCTTGAAGTAACCCACCAGATGCAAGTTCTCCCCTCCCCCCACAAAGTTCATTGTAACCTGCATGCACTGCTCACTTTTACACTTTTGTGACATTGTTGTTTGTAAACCGTTTTGACTGGTAGAAAAACAATATACCAAAACCAGTTAAATAAATAAATAAACATGTGGTGCCTTTACACAGAAGCGGACGTAAGGATGAGGTTGGGAACTACAGGCTGGTTAGTCTAACCTCTGTGGTGAGTAAAATATGGAAAATGCTGCTAAAAGAGAGAATAGTGAGGTTTCTGGAGTCCAGCGGATTACAGGATCCGAGGCAGCATGGATTTACCAGAGACAAGTCTTGCCATACAAATCTGATTGATTCCTTTGACTGGGTGACCCAGGACTTGGACTGAGGGAGAGCCCTGTTGTTAAGTGCCGTCGAGTCGGAGTCGACTCATGGAGACTCTGGATAGCTATTGTCACCCCTTTACTGTGCAGCGCCTCCTGATGGTCACAGTTGGTACTGCACCCGGGTGTATAGTACTGGCCTTTCAATACTTATAGTCCTTGCCAGTATGTAAATAAGTTGTGACACCGAAAATCGGTTTAACTGGGTTTTATTCCCCGTCCCGTAGGATTCTTTTCCAAAAGTATAACAGTCAAATAAACATAACCCTTCTCGGGTAAACAAAAACTATAACAAAAATAGCTTTACCTTTCAGCAAACAAAAATAGGAATGAAACAGAAATACAGCTTGTCAGCTTTCCAGATGAAGGCTTCTCAGGAATAGTTCAGCCTTCTATCTGAGAGACTCAATATGGTCAGCTATTATAAAACTACAGTCCATTTGTTCAACAGGCAATTCAGCGTTGTCCTCAATTTCATAAGGCTCACATTGCATGGGAACACTGTCAGATACAGAGGCTTCGTTACTTCTCTTCTGAGGTAACTTGCTTAACAAACTTTCCAGCTTGTGACGTACTTGTCTTTCTATAGCAGGTATCTGTTTGGCTTTACCGTATTCTCTTGAGTTGCTTAGCCAGGAGCCTTTCCTCTGCCTCTGGTAATTAGGCAGAGTAAAGCAGTCAGCTGCCCAGCTATCAGAGAGTGGAACCTTTGCACGGGGTTTTGTTTTAACAGGAGCTTTGTAAACAGCTGTTGTCTCCAACGGCAGTTTCTGTGAAGGCTTGTGCCAACTATATTCCTCTGAAGGATTCTCTCCCAAAGGTAATAAGCTTTGTTCCCTATTCTGTTTGTAACCCAGATTCTGGAGCTTTCCTGCTTTCCTTAAATTAGCATTATAAGGCTTTTGTCTTTCATACAAATGCCTCTCATAGATCAGCTTAGCATTTCTCCTATCTGGTTCAGAATAGCTTTTCCTAGCTTGTTGCTTGTGTCTTAAGGCATAGCTTCTATCAAGGCTGCTGCATACACTGTCCCTGTCTGAATTCAGCTGCTCGCTTATTTCACTTAAATGTTCATCAGACTCACTCAGACTTTCATTCAGCCAGTGCCTGCCTTGCTGTTGAGACCTGGGATATCTGTATCCTTCCCAGTCTGGATATCTCCTTCGTCTCTGAGGTTCCTCAGCTCCTCTCCTAGCTCCTTCGGCTCTCTCTGCCTTCCCCCGTAGCTCTGCTTGTGAGCTGTGCTGATTATTTACGTAATCCCCAGCTGCACCACACCCTAGCCTATTGGGGTCAGGTGGGACCTTCCTTGCCTCCCTACTGGCTGGGTGATAATTCCTGGCTTGTGACCTCATTCCCTTATACTCCTTCTGATACCCTTGTGTCATGTGCTCTCTCCCTATGTCAGTGTTTACTTGAGGAGTAGTGTTTTTTAGCACCACAGGGGGCTCTAGAGAGTCTGCTCTGTGACACTATCCTAAATTGTGTTCGGTCTTCAGTCAGGCGGCTCATTGTTGACAGACTGGTACCCGTAGCTGCTGTTATTGTATCGATCCATCTCATTGCTGGCCTTCCTCTTTTGCGTTGACTTTCTATCTTGCCAAGCATAATGTCTTTCTCTAATGATCTCTCTCTTCGCATGATGTGTCCAAAGTATGAAAGTCAAAGTCTTGTCATCTGAGCTTCTAAAGAAAGCTTAGGTTTGATCTCCTCTAGTACCGACTGGTTTGTTCTTCGGACAGTCCATGGTATACACAGTATTCGCCGCCAGCACCATAATTCAAAGGCATCAATTTTCTTCCTATCTGTCTTTTTCACTGTCCAGCTTTCACATCCATATGATGTTATTGAAAATACCATGGCTTGAACAAGTCGAATCTTTGTATGGAGAGAGACATCTCTGCTGTTGAAAATCTTATCTAGGTCTTTCATAGCCATTCTGCCAAGAGCAATGCGTCGTCTGATTTTTTGACTGCTTGTTGCTTCTTTATTGATAGTTGATCCAAGTAGGTTAAAGTTGTTCACAATTTCAATTTCTTCTCCTTCAACGATGAACCTGTTGATTATGCCAGTTGTCATGATCTTTGTCTTCTTTACATTAAGGTGCAGGCTCATTTTGAGACTATGTTCTTTGATTGTGAGAAGCAAATATTTCAGATCATCTTCACTTTCAGCCAGTAATGTGGTATCATCAGCATAGCGAAGGTTGTTGATGAGTCTTCCACCAATCTTCACTCCTCTGTTGTCTTCATACAATCCTGCTTCTCTGATGATTTGTTCTGCATATAAATTAAACAGGTAGGGGGAAAGTATGCAGCCTTGTCTTACACCTTTGCTTATTTTAAACCATTCTGTTTCTCCTTGTTCCGTTCGAACTGTTGCTTCTTGATCAATGTACAGATTGCGCAAGAGAACGATCAGGTGTTCTGGTATACCAATGCTTCTTAATGTGGCCCAGAGTTTCTCATGGTTTACACAGTCAAAAGTCTTGCTATAGTCGATAAAGCACAAATAGATATCCTTTTGGTATTCTTTCGTCTTTTCAAGGATCCATCTCACATCTGCAATGATGTCTCTTGTTCCTCGCCCTTTCCTGAACCCTGCTTGCACTTCAGGTAGTTCTTCTTCCAGGTATGGTTGTAGTCTCTTTTGAATAATCTTCAGTAGAATCTTGCTGGCATGTGGGATCAGAGCGATTGTGCGATAATTTCCACAGTCAGTTGGATCACCTTTCTTTAGTATTGGTATAAACACAGATCTTTTTCAGTCATTCAGTAGTAAGGAGGAGTGGCCTAGTGGTTGGGGCAAGGTACTACATGCCGGAAGGTCGGTGGTTCAAATCCCACTAGAGGACAGCAACCTTGGGCCGGAAGGACTGGGGTTTCTAGTCCCACAGGTGCTCCTTGTGGTCTTGGGCAAGCCACTTAACCCTCCATTGCCCATGTTCCCTGTAAGTATTAGTGTATGTGTCTCATATCCCCTTGTGTTAAATGTATTCCCCAACTGCTTTGACCCGGTGAAAAGCGGGATATAAACGCAGATAAATAAATAAATAAATAAATAAAATAAATAAAATTTGGCCATGATGTTGTCTTCCATATTTCTTGGTAGAGCCTTGTGAGTACGGTAACAGTTGCATCAGATTGCTGCTATACTTCTATGGGAATGCTATCAATGCCTGGTGCTTTGTTCTTTGATAAGGCTTTCAATGCTGCTTCAACTTCTTCTTTCATCACCAATGGTTCCCGATCATAAGGTACAGGTTGAAACGGCTGTTGGTCCACTTGATCTTTATCATATAAAAACTCTGTATATTCCTTCCACCTTTTCTTGATCTTCTCAGCATCATTCAACATAGAACCTTGAGCATCTTGTAACATTCCAATTCGAGGCTGGAACTTTTTCTTTAACTCTCATAGCTTTAGGAAAGCTGATCTTGTTCTTCCTCTAATAGTTTCTGCTTCTATTTCCTTGCAAGTGTCATTGTAGTACTTTTCCTTGTCCTGTCTTGCTGCACGTTGGAAATCTCTGTTGAGTTCTGCGATTGTCTTTCTTTCTCCTCTGGCTTTAGCTTCTCTGCGTTTCTGGGCAATTTTCAGAGTTTCTTCCGTCATCCAATTTGGCCGTTTTTGCTTTTTCACCTTTTGTAGAGACTTCTCGCTTTCTTCCAACACAACCTTCTTGATGTCATTCCATAACTCTTCCGGAGCTCTGTCATTTGTATCTAAAGCAGCAAATCGATTTTGCAGGCAGTCTTTAAATTCCAGTGGTATATTCTCAAGGTCATATTTTGCTGCATTCATGAGTGGTTTGCTCTTTTTCAACTTTAGCTTGAGTTTGCATACTAGTAGTTGATGATCTGTACCACAGTCAGCTCCAGGTTTTGTCTTTGTTGATGTTACAGAGCTTTTCCATCGTTGACTTCCACAGATGTAGTCAATTTGATTTTTATACAATCCATTGGGTGAAGTCCATGTGTACAGTCGCCGCTTGTGTTGCTGGAAGAAGGTGTTTGAGATGAATAGATCATTGGTCTTGCAGAATTCTATCAGTCTTTCTCCAGCTTCATTTCTGTTGCCAAGTCCATATTTTCCAACTACTTTGCCTTCTTCTTTGTTGCCAACCTTTGCGTTCCAGTCACCCATGACTATCAGGATATCCTGTTTGCATGTTCTGTCAATTTCAGCTTGTACTTGTTCATAGAACTCTTCAATTTCATTCTCTTCTGCAGCTGTTGTTGGGGCATATACTTGAATTATAGTTGTGTTGATAGGCAATCCTCATAGACGAATAGAGATTAAGCGTTCGCTGATTGCATTGTATTTCATTACAGTTCTTGCAAGTTTCTTCTTTATTATAAATGCAACACCATTTCTTCTTTGTCTTTCATTTCCAGCATAGTAGACCATGTGATCATCTGATGCAAAGTGCCCGATGCCAGTCCATTTCAGTTCGCTGACACCCAACAGATCAAGTTGTACACGTTCCATTTCATTCTTGACCACCTCCAACTTCCCTTGGTTCATGCTTCGTACGTTCCATGTTCCAATGTGTAAGACATCTTTACAGCTTCTGACTCTCATTTCATGCGCAGCTACATCAGCAGTCAGACTTCCCGAGGGCTTTGATCCAACCACATCATAAATGCTGACTTTACTCTGAAAAGTCTTCAGCTCTTCCCCAGTAGCTAGTTGAGTGCCTTCTGACCTGGGGGTCTCATCTTCCAGCACCATAGTACAATTTGTTTTGTTGTAACTATCCATTGGGTTTTCATGGCAACATACAGAAGTAGATTGCCAGGCCTTTCTTCCACGCAGTTTAAGTTTGGTGTTGTTGCCATTGTCACAAAAATGTGATCCTCCGCCGTCAACACTGTCCCATTCTGCTGCTGCCCAGATGGGTGGTTTGTCTTGGTCTGGCACCTCAGCTGAGACCTGTCCATCTTGGGAGACCTTGCCAGTAGTTAAACTACCGATAGTTTAGCTCTCAGCATCACTGATGCACGCAAGCCCTCACAGCATGACAAGCTGCAAACCAAGTGAGAGGGGAGAGCCCTAGATGTAGTGTATTTAGATTTCAGTAAAGCCTTTGACACCGTTACACACAGGCGACTTATAAACAAACTGAGCACCCTAGGGATGGACCCTGAAGTTACTGATTGGGTTAGATATTGGTTGAGTGGGAGGCAGCAAAGGATACAGGTAAATGGAGCTCACTTTGAGGAGAAGGAGGTTACCAGTGGTGTGCCCCAGGGATCTGTCTTTGGTCTGATTCATTTTAACATCTTTGTTAGTGATATTGCAGAAGGGTTTTCGGGTAAGGTTTGCCTGTTTGCAGATGATACCAAAATATGCAATAGGAAGGAGTTAATAACATAAGGAGGGATCTAGCTAAGCTTGAAGAATGGCCTAGAATTTGGCAGCTGAGATTTAATGCTAAAAAATGCAGGATCAAGTATTTGGGCTGCAAAAATCCAAGGAGTGTAGGGAGAAAAGTACTTCTGTCCATAAAAGTAAAGCAGGACTTGGGGGGGGGGGGGGGGAGGTGATTGTGTCTGACGACCTTAAAGTAGCTAAACAGGTAGAAAAGGTAATAGTGAAAGCCAGAAGGATGTGTGGGTACACAGATAGAGGCATGGCCAGCAGAAAACAGGAGGTGATAGTGCCTCTGTATAAGTCTCTGGTGTGACCTCATTTGGAGTATTGTGTGCAGTTCTGGAGACCGCACCTTCAAAAGGATATAAACAGGTTGGAGTCGGTGCAGAGGATGGCTACTAAAATGGTTAGTGCTCTTCGTTATAAAGCATATGAGGACACTCTTAGGGATCTTAATATGTACACCTTAGAGGAAAGGCAGGATACAGGAGATATGATAGAGATGTTGAACTACCTCCGTGGCATAAATGCACAGGAGGAGAGTCTCTTTCAATTGAATGCAAGTTCTGCTATGAGGGGACGTAGATGAGGGTGAAAGGCAATAGACTCAGGAGTAATGTGCAGAAATATTACTTTACGGAAAGAGTGGTAGATGCGTGGAATAGTCTCCCAGTGGAGGTGATAGAGATGAGGACAGTATCTGCATTCAAAGAAGCATGGAACAAACACAGAGGATCTCTAAAGTTAAAGAAGGGGACTATAGTAGTTGATGTGGAAGGACAGACTAGATAGGCCATGTGGTCTTTTTCTGCTGTCATGTTTTTATGTTTCTAAGAAGATTTGAAAATCAAATCTCCACGTATACCATCACTCTCTGCCTCCCCCTGCTCCTGGTAATACCCCTTTCACCACATATTTGCAGCAGCATAGAGGCTGGGCAGGTTGCAAAAGCCTATTTTGGAAACATAAGTATTTATTTATTTAACAGGTTTTCTATGTCGCCTTATCATTAATTCAAGGCAATTGACAGAGAACAACACTGCAAACCAACTTTTATATAGAACAGGATATGGAACTTGGAAGATTAAGTAGGGCACAATGGGAGTATTAACAAGTATAAACTATATAGAGTGTCATGACGCCAGCCCTCTGCCTAGGGCTAAGAGGGTTGGAGCTGCCATTATGTCATCTGATAAAGAGTAGTTGTGAGTCGAGTAGTAAGGCAAAAATGACAAGGAATTTATTCACAACACAAAAGAATTCAGTGCAGAACAAAATAGGACAATCTTCAGGTGTTTGCTCAGAGTTATTTACAGAAAATTAAAGCAACTGCATTTCTCACAGTCTCTGCTTCAAACATGTGCAGTGCATATCCCATGTAATCAAAACAGCCTAACAAAAACAGCTTCTGCTTCCAAAGAAAAATACCTCTTTTCCTTTGCTTTCACTCAGCTCTTTTATACGGGTTTTTTAGCGCAGCGACTCAATATCATCTGCCACACAAAACGTGCAATCAATAGGAACTTCCCCTAGGTCAATATCATTACTGTTCCATTGCATTTCTTCAAACTCAGGGCTTGCTGAGTTTGGCTTTAAATTGTTATAGCAGGGTTTCTGGTAAACTCCCTCTGCTAACTCTGGTATTTCCCCTGGACACAATTCTGCGCAGTAAGGTTTAGAAATACCTTGGGCTGTGGAGACTCCTCTCTGGCTCTCAGCTAGCTCTCTCCAGCTGTAAGGAATTACTTTCTGCTCTTCTGTTTTCACTGCCTGTTGAGAGCACTGCCGTGGCCCTCTGCTCCTGGGTGAGTTTTTCAAACTCCTGACTTTTGAGCTGGGTTCCCACCTAGGCAAGCTCTGAAGCCTTTCATCCAGCCTTGAGGACTGAAGGGTTCTCTGCTCTTTCTCCCTCAGCAGGTTCCTGACAACAGGCTGTACCTTCTCTCCTTCTGTTCTGCTGGCTTCAATTTCAGACCTGCAGATAGGTTCCTTACAAGGTCTCCAACTCTGGGAAGTTTCTAAGCCTCTCCAACCACGTCTCCTCCAATCTAGAGCGCTTGGCCTTTTCTCGGAAGCTTTTTCTCTCTTCCTCCCTTTGGGAGCTCTGCCTCTTTCCCTGCTCTCCTCCCAAGCTTCTAGCTGGGGTTTAAATTTCAGTTCCCTGAGGCTTGGCTCTGCCTTCCTGCACAGGTGTGAGTAATCAAGATCCAAGCTTGCTGCTACGTCAGAGCTTGGGTGTGTCAACTCAGCTCAGCTCCTGTCTCCCTCTGCTTGCCTCTCTCTTGCAAATACTGAGACGTGTGTGCTGGCTGACTCTCAGTATCTTTAAAGGTAAAATCCTTCTTTCCTTCTATTTCCATAGGCTCTGCATGGGCTTCTACATCACAAGAGCTACATGGATGCGGTATAACGTTTGTTTGATGTTGTTATCAATGTGTTGGGGAAGTAGCCCAGGAGGATTAACTGAGGGATGTAATATTGGTATGTTCATGGTATGCTCATGAGGTGAGTCCAATATGCTCCATAATTCAAAGGGCTTCGTTTTGGTCTGTTATGTTCATGAGGTGGGACCAAGTTATCAATGTAAAAGACTTTCAGAATTACCCTCCACATGAAAGAAGCACTGGAGGAGAAACATTCTGTGAGAGTTCTTTTAATTTTCAGAATATATTTATATTTTTCCAGAAAGGAGGGGCCAACCATTACTTCTTTGGTTTGTAAAATCTAAGGGGTATATTTACTAAAGGGGGTTAAAGTAACAGGCATTAACAGCAGCGATAAGGTGTCAGCGTGTGATAAAGGCTCGGGATGGGCAGTGGGCGTTACAGCGTTAAGGGTGCAAGGGCCCGTTTAGTGTGTGCTAACAGGATAACGAGTGTTAAGGTGCCCAGCATGCACCTTAATGTCCAGAAATAGTAGACAACCTAATGCTAGATAATGGAGAACATAAGAACATAAGATATGCCATACTGGGTCAGACCAAGGTCCATCAAGCCCAGTATCCTGTTTCCAACAGTGGCCAATCTAGGTCATACGTACTGTCATCAGCACTCCCTGGTGGCCAGTGGCGGTAAGGGTAGGCTGAGCATTTTTATTATTTCAAGGAGGACAGTGCTCTTTAAGGCCAAGTGCAGGTTGGTCTTTGTAGTCCAGCTCCTTGTGTGAACAAATTGTATAAGCCAAATAGAGGGTATTAAGGCTTATATTTCCCCTTTAACGCAAAGGCTCAATAACGCACAGAAATAAAGAAAGTCCTTTCTTTCAGGGTTCCAGCAAACATAAGCAAGAAGAAAAACTGTTACAAGTTTCACAGTTGATTGGAGAGATTAGCTGAAAGATTCTCTTACTTCAGAGCAACTTAAATGAACAAAACAATTCTCTGGCACTTAGCACAAAACATGAGCATTCTCAAAGCAAAAAGGTCTGTTCAATTCACAGTTCTGCTAATGACTCAAGGCTACTAGCAATACACAAGGTACAGTCCATTAATTCATCTGGAGGCATGGGAATAGGATTCTCTAGGTCTATTTCCATGGACTCTGGGTCACTGGCCTCTCCCTCTGAATTGGATGTTTCCCTTGCTGCTATACTTTCCCAGACTTTGTCTCTGTTTGCTTGCTTCAAATAGGGCTGTTCTAAGGCTCTCAAACGTACATGGCCTGTTCTTCTGCCCTTTCATACTGGGTTGTAGAACTCTGACTTGTTTCCTTTTCTCACCCACTGAGCATCTGTTTCACCAGAACTTCTAGGAGATAAACTTTCTTTTATAAATGAAGTGGCACCATACCTGGGCTTCCTCCTGTAGCCGGTATAACTGGAGCTTTCTCTCTGAGGCACCTCTCTCTGGAGACAGGCTTTCTCTTGGAACCTTCTGGGCAGTGCTTTACCTTTCTGTAGTCCAAGAAAACCTGGTGAGGAATCCGGATTTCCTTGCTTCTGGGTAAAGGTAGCTCTGCTATCAGAACCTTTCCTTCTTGTACCTCTTAATCCTGATTCAGACTCTTCCGGTGAGCGTGGGCCTCTCTCAAAGCATGGCTTTCTCCTCCCAAACTCTTTGCCTCTGTGGTCCTCTGCTACCGAGTCTCTCTCCAGACTGACTCTCCTTGAGCTGCCTTTCTTTCTGACTTTCTCTGCTCCTTTTCCAGCACTTACTGTTCTGGGCATTATGCTTGATCCAGCTACGCTGCTTGGGCTGGAGGTGTCACTGCTTCCGTCTGAAGTGCTTCTCCTGGCAGTCTCTCTCTGGACTGTCTTCCTCCAGACTGCTTCCCTCTGGACTGGTTCCCTCTGCTGGCCTGCTTTCCTCTGGACTGCCTTTCTCTTATAAAGGCATTCTACCTTTGAGTTTCCCGGGCTTGTCGTCAGGTGCAGCTGATTAGCTCTTACATAATCAGTGGCTGGGTGTGTTAACTCAGCCTCAGTAGTTTTGCTCCTGCTCCCTCTAGCTGGGCTGCAAGGTAATTGCATCCTCTGCACATCAACAGCTCTGTGAAAGACAGGTTTTTTTTCTAAGTCTGCATTCTCAGCAGCTTCAGCTTCATGACAGTACCTAGCAGTTTCCTCAAAAGACACAGGTTCCACAATGCTTGTATTGGGTCATACATTGATATCCTGGGTCCCTTTTTAATAATGGTTTATGGATCTTTCCTCCAGGAACTTGTCCAAACCTTTTTTAAACCCAGCTACACTAACAGCCTTTACTACATCCTCCGGTAACAAATTCCAGAGTTTGATTACACGTTGAGTGAAAAAATATTTTCTCTTATTTGTCTTAAATAGTTTACCCTGTAGCTTCATTACATGTCCCCTAGTCTTTCTATATTCTGATAACGTAAACAATCAATCTACATTTACCCGTTCCACTCCATTCATTAATTTATACACTTCTATCATATCTCCCCTCAGCGGTCTCTTTTCCAGGTTAAAGAGCCCTAACCTTTTTAGCCTTTCTTTATAGGGGTATCCTTCCATCCCCTTTACCATTTTGGTGGCTCTTCTCTGAACCTTTTCTAATAATGCTATATCCTTTTTAAGATACGGCAACCAGAATTGTACACAATATTTAAGGTGCAGTCGCACCATGGAATGATATAGAGGCATTATAATATCCTTTGTTTTATTTCCCATTCCTTTTCTTATGATACCTAGCATTCTATTTGCTCTCTTGGCCACCGTTGCACACTAGGCGGGGGGTTTTAACATGTTATCCACAATGATGCCTAAATCTTTTTTCTAATGGTGGTTCCTAATGTGGAACCTTGCATTGTGTAACCATAGTTTGGGTTGTTCTTCCCTAGGTGCATAACTTTGTACTTATCCACATTAAATTTCATCTGCCATTTTGATGCCCAGTCTTCCAATTTATCAAGATCCTTTTGCAATTTTCCAGAATCCTCATGGGTTTTATCAACTTTAAACAGTTTTGTGTCATCTGCAAATTTGATAACCTCACTCGTTATTCCCTTTTCCAGGTCATTTATAGATATGTCAAAAAGCAGCGGACCCAGCACAGATCCCTGGGGTAAACCACTATTCACCTTTCTCCATTTGGAAAATTGGCCATTTAGCCCTACCCTCTGCTTTCTATCTTTTAACCAGTTCCTGATCCACAATAGTACACTGCCTCCTATCCCATGACTTTTTAGTTTTGCCAAAAGTCTCTCATGAGGGACTTTGTTAAATGCTTTCTGAAAGTCCAAATACACTATATCAACCGACTCACTTTTGTCTACCTGTTTATTGACACCTTCAAAAAAACATAACAGATTAGTAAGACAAGATCTTCCTTGTCTAAAGCCATTTTGGCTGTCTCCCATTAAGCCATGACTATCTACATGTTCAGCAATTTTGTTCTTTATGATGGTTTCTACCATTTTTCCCGGTACTGACGTCAGGCTCACCGGTCTGTAGTTGCCCGGATCACCCCTGGAACCCTTTTTAAAAATTGGCGTTACATTGGTGATCCTCCAATCTTCAGGTATTACAGATGATTTTAATGACAGTTCACAGATTACTGGAGAAGCAGGAAAGGTAATGTAAAGGTAATGGATGGAAGGATGGGTGGGAGATGATGGACCCGACAGATCAGTGGTCATCTAGTGTTCCATCAGTAAGTGGGATGAGCAGTTGAGATGCAACATTAATGTATCAGTGTGTCCTCTGTGTGGGGCATACATCTGCTGCAGTTACAGCAGCAATACTCTGTAATGGGCCAAAGAAGAGGCAAGAAACCCTAGCTGTCCCATAGCCAGGACTGTAATGACTGTGCCTGAAATATATTACAATGAATGAGTGCATGATGCAATCCAGACCCCTGCACTGGTTTAGATGGTATATAAAGGAGAGTTGAAAAAGTAAAAACATCCCCAACTGGGGAATGAACTGTGATCTTTCCTGTAGAAAGACAGTGATCTAGCCATTATGCTAATCTTCTACATCACCTGGCATGGGAAGGGTACTACTAAAAGGACTGTAGGTAGCTGCACGCAACGTATAAACAGTTTGTTAACTCAGCATGACGCATGTGTGTCATCTGGTGAAAATGCCCTGTAATCATGACCCTCATTGTCAAATGTGGGACAGAGTACTGTGATGCTCGCGCCCCTACCAGGCGGTTGCCTAGTAGGGACGGCTGGCCATCTGATATCCCTTTCTAGGATTTTTGTGTAGTTGTGTCCGAAAGGAAGAGCCAAGGGGTTAATAAAGCGCACAGGAAATTTTATTCGGTTTCCAGGCTGGTAAGTGGTGAACATAAAATTCTTCAAGCATAACTTTTTTTCCAGACAAAAGAAAATACAGGATAACTTCTCCAAAAATCAAAATGTCCAAAACAGTGTAACCTGGAACAAACTCATAGCAGTTTCTGTTCCTCACTGCAATTGCTTAATAGTACAAAACAAAAGCATTTGTAAAACTCTTCACACAGTGAATGGGTCATCAGCTTCAAGCCTGCTGTTGCCACACACACACAAACATTTTCAACTGTTTGGGCCTTCACTGAGCTCCTGCAGTTTCAGGTTCTTAGGAGAGATTCTTAACCCTTTTCCTTCAGGCTTACTCCTCTCTTCCAGCTTCTGAAACTGTCTTTAACTTGCAACAGCCTCTTTTTATATTCCACTGTTTCTAGCTCACATTCTTAGTGTACCTTAGTGCACAGCTCACATTCCATCTCAGAGACCTCAGACTCAACAACACTTTCCTCAGGGCCTACCTCCATGCTCTCAATTGAGCTACAGCTGGGTGCTTTCTGAAAGTGCTCTGGTGTCTTTTCCTTAAGAGTCTTCACAAGATTAAACAGTCTCTCCCACTGCCTGGCCTTGCCTTCTCCAGGCCGGTCTCTTGGGGGTCTCTCCTGTTTAACTTCCCTCGTGAGATATTTCTTGCTGTGCTGAGCCTTCTGGGGTATGATAGTCTCCTCTGAGTCAGAGCAAGAACTATCCTGCTGGCAATGCTTGTTCCCTGCGTACCTTTCTTGGCTGCCTCTATAATGGTTCCTCCTTTTGCTGCTCTCCTTGGCTGCAAAGGTTCTCCTCAGCTTGGCCCCAGATCTTTCCGGTCTGTGCCTTCTGGGAACTGGACTCGAACCTGGGCTAGGCCTTGAACTGCAACTGCCACTTGTGCTTGCTCTTGCACTCCTCCTGGACCTTCTTCTCAAAGCCCCTTCCAACTCAAACTGGCTCTCTCTCTTGTGTTTGTTTTCTCCCTGTTAACTGCTGAGCAGGGCAACTCCCTTCCTAGCTCCTCCCACTTGGACCTCCTACTCCTATGCAGGGTTGTCCTGTGGTCTGGGATTGGTTTACCTTTAGCTCTGCCCCCTAGGTTCCTTTCAGGGCTTCTAGTATGGAGTATGTGGTTTTGTGCGCCCATCCCCCGCAAAGAAGAAAAATCCTTCTTTTTTTCAGTTTTCCCTAGCTGGGCTGCACCCTCCTTACCACAGTACTGATTGGGCTGGACCTCAGTTTGACCCAGTATGTCATATCTTATGTTCATATTTTCCTAGGTTCCTGTGTGACACCAGGCCAGCTGACTGGTCTGCCCTAAGCATCAGCAACTCATACCGCCTGACCCATGTGCAACCCCTGTGGCCCATTTGCACCATCAATATAATGCTCTATCATACATGGCCACCATGCTGTTGCCGCTTATAAAGAAGTGCTATCACTGTCTGTGTTTCCCCTGTCAGTGCTTCACACTGCAGATATTTACATAGGCTCTTTCCTCTGTAAATACACCCTCACAGCTAGGTTCTACATGGTGTTAGGGCTCTTAGCATTCAAGTGCCTTTAGACACGTTGCACAACAGGTGTTAAGGGAGCATGTAATGGTTATTTATTTATTTGTTTTATTTACATTCTCTTATATACTGCGCTATTCTGCATCAGTGCAGTTTACATTGAACAAACTGAAATTACATTGAACAGGGCATTATAACTTGGAGATAACTATTTTACAGGGAACATGGGCTATGGAGGGTTAAGTGGCTTGCCCAAGACCACAAGGAGCACCTGTGGGACTAGAAACCCCAGTCCTTCTGGCCCAAGATTGCTGTCCTCTAGTGGGATTTGAAACCCTGACCTTCCGGCCTGAAGTACCTTGCCCCAACCACTAGGCCACTCCTCCACTCCACTCCTCACATTTACATTGCCTTACCCAGGTTGAGGGAATACCTGGGTAAGGCAATGTAAATGTGAGGTTTGGAAGGAGATTACGAGGTAAGGGATCTGAGCAAAATGTGTACAGTCCATGTTGCAGTCAGTAAGTTGGATGCTGACATCAGACTCAACATGTGTGTGTCATGGATGAGTGCCCAGGTCATCAGCAGTACTATCAGCGTGTGGCTGCTGAAAGGCCCGAACTATGTATGTGTGGATACAGCATGTGTCTGATGGGGTAGGCAATGTTTCAAATGCCCATGAGTGGTGCTCTACAGTAATCACAGATGAGATGTCTATGGCTTCACACACTGTCACAAATGTACTGCTGATGGCCATGGTGTATCAGCTGAATGGCAAATACATGACTGCACATAGTAGCTATATTTTGAGTGCAGACTATTGGCATGGTTGTTAGGCCACACAGAGTATACCATGTTTATATGGACTGGAGGTATGATATCTGCCTGCACAGATTCTCTCTGTGTATGGTGTTGATGGCAAATAAGCTGTACCATGGCTAACATAACATAACAATGTTCTGGGTGTGACTCCAGATGCAGCATATGCAACTTCACAGTAATCAACCTGACATAGTTTTAGAAAGGTAAAGAGCATGGTGTTCCCATATGTGTCAAGTAATGATGAATGAGGATTGCATGAGATGAGCATGCAAGGAGTGGCATGTGCATATATCTGAGAGATATATCTTCTGTATTCAAAAAGATGTGAAGTCACAGTGATGTGTCAATATTCACAGCTGGTGTCATTCTGTGGCAGATGTGCAGGTCCAATGGACACCCTGAACACCCAGACTTCCACAAGTGATGCACAATGTCGTATTAATGAACCCACATGTGTCCTGCAGGTCTGGAATACCAAACACTTAACTGCTCTGTGTGCACATGTATGCCCAGTGCAGCTATCTCCCTGACTCTGATGTGGGTACTGTCCCTGATGTCCCACAGCATATAGTACTCTGCACGTGCATGATGTTTCCTGTCTGTGTCATCTCTCCCCACAGCTTTGGCATCTTTGGAACACAGGCATCCCCCAAGCCCCCCAAAAGCACATACCAATGAGAAATGTCAGTTGATTTAATGAGACTGTAGACCAGACACCACATGGCACAAAACTAACATGGATAGCCCAGAGAACACCAACAAGTGTGACCCAGGCAAAGGAGTGTGCTATGCCTGGATAACAACCCAGGTCCCCTTCTGCCCCCTGCCACCTTAGGCACTGCTGTCCCACACCAGTGTATGCAGATCCTACCTAAGGTGGGTGTGGCGGCCAGAGGCAGAGGTAGTATCCCCAAAAGCTTCTGTCTTTGTCTGCACCTGTTAGAAATACCTTCACTGCTGTTGGCTGCCTCACCTCACACACAGGAGTAGGCTGTGGCAGGAGTAGGATGCTGGAAAACATGTGCTCCAAATACAGTAAGATCTCCAGTAATAAGGCATCTAAAAATCATGTAAAGAAAGTCAGAGCACTGAAATAGAAAAGGGAAATTTATCCTCTCACCAACCATCTCACTCCATTTTAATCGTTTTTATTGGAACCAAAAAATGCTTTATATGTAAGTACATTTTCATAATTTTTGAATATAAAACTGGTGCACTTATCTCAAAAGCCCGGCTCCAAAAAATAAGAAGAACAGGAAGCCCCCATGCACGACGTGGCATGTTTTGAGCTCAATCATCTGGTACTCTACTTCAGGCTTTTTGAGAAACTTCCCATAGAGTAGAATGAACTTTTCAAAAGGCACAGTGAGGGGTGAAAATTGAAAATCTGTTCTCTTTGTGGGTGCCACATTGTCTGGAGTCACATCAGAAACACCTCAAAAATATACAGATGAGCCAATTATACAGTGTCTGTCTGTGAGGCATGATGGCAACCCACAGGTTCCACATTGATGCGCACAAATAGGGTGATGGTAACATCATGAAGAACGGCCCACGCACTCACAGATACTGTACAGTCATGTGGTTCCACAATGCAGGTGATGGTCAGATGTTCCATACAAACCATGATTGCCTGTGTCCCAGGAGAATCATAAGATCATCACACCAAATATGGTCGCTGTATGAGAGGTGTCACAGCGAGGGTCCCCAGGATATCTGACACACAGAGCAGAGTCCAGCATCTGTGTTGGACTGCAGCAGGTGTAGACATATGACAACAGTGGCAAATGATTTGGATGTCCCATGAGGCATGGATGCTGTCTATGTAGTAGCACTCACACACCTCATGGGGGCAACCTGTCTGTTGCCTTTAGTGGCCCTGATACTATCCCCACTACCCAAACTATGGTTACACAATGCAAGGTTCCACATTGGGAACCACCACCCAGGAAAAAGATTTCGGCATCATCGTGGATAACATGTTAAAACCCTCCGCTCAGTGTGCAGCGGCGGCCAAGAGAGCAAATAGAATGCTAGGTATCATAAGGAAAGGAATGGAAAATAAAACAAAGGATATTATAATGCCTCTGTATCGTTCCATGGTTCGACCGCACCTTGAATATTGTGTACAATTCTGGTCACCATATCTTAAAAAGGATATAAAATTATTAGAAAAGGTACAGAGAAGAGCCACCAAAATGGTAAAGGGGATGGAAGGATACTCCTATGAAGAGAGGCTAAAAAGGTTAGGGCTTTTCAACCTGGAAAAGAGGCGGCTGAGGGGAAGGGAGATATGATAGAGGTCTATAAATTAATGAATGGATTTGAATGGGTAAACACAGATCGATTGTTTACATTATCAGAATATAGAAAGAATAGGGGACATGTAATGAAGCTACAGGGTAACCTGTTTAAGACTAATAAGAAAATATTTTTTCACTCAACGTGTAATCGAACTCTGGAATTTGTTACCGGAGGATGTAGTAAAAGCTGTTAGTGTAGCTGGGTTTAAAAAAGGTTTGGACAAGTTTTTGGAGGAAAGGTCCATAAACCATTATTAAAAGGGACCCAGAATATCAATGCTTGATCCAGTACAAGCATTGCGGAACCTGTGTCTTTTGGGGAAACTGCTAGGTACGTATGACCTGGATTGGCCACTTTTGGAAGCAGGATACTGGGCTTGATGGACCTTGGTCTGACCCAGTATGGCATATCTTATGTTCTTATGTTCACAGCAGTCAGTAAGGGAAAAGAAACATGTGCTAGAACACCATGGGCAAGGTGAACAATACAGTTATCCATTTGACTCATTGTGAGGGGCCCACATTGCTGACAATATGCCCCTTCCCAATATGCCTGTGCCATGTAGCATAAAGGTCAGTTTTGAGAGACACATTATGTGTTTAGATGTGTTGCTCGATGTGCTCTAAGGCTGATATAGGTTTTGCTGTTAGCAACATCACATACCAAGCATCCCACATGTGCATCAAGCATGTCACTGTCTGCACTCCAGCATCTGTACACATAAGGCAGATCATGTGTATAAATGTCCCAGCCACAGAAGCCTGTGAAACACACATGTGAGTCATGCTTTTCAAAAAAAAATTATGTCTTTCAAAATAAAGTAAATTTTTACAAAAACAAAGAATGTGATACGTCTCACAAAATATTTTCAAAATATCTCATTTACATTTGAGCAGACCCCTTTCTCTACCAAGTTTGCCACCATGACCTGGTGCAAACAGCACATAGACATAGCATACACACCACAGGACTGCTGTGGTCATGGTACCAGTGGGGGCCAGGTAGTTGACCAGCCACACATGGTGATATCCACAAGTATCTGAACATGATGTACCAGCCATGGATGTGTGCGGTGACATGGTGGCCTTCCAAAAACCTATGCACAACATGTGGTTGGTGTGCAGCACACTATGGACAGGTGCAAGCAATGTCCAGGTACAGTGCCTGGCAAAGGTATTCAAACCCTTGGTAACTGCTGTCTTGTGTTGCGTTTCATGATGTACAACCTGCAATGGAGGTAGGGGTCATAAGGCTGTTAGGTAAGTGACCTATAATTACAGTCTATATTGTTGAGGTGGAATGGCAATATGTTCATGGTACACATAAAAAGCAACAGTAGTAACAGACAGATTGTGAGTGCTATGTATTCATCCATAGTCCTATGAAACAACAGCATGAGCAATGGGGCAACAAGTGAACCTCAGAAGGCACAGATATAGTAGTATGGGCCTCACCTGTGAGCTATCAGCATCACATGACCCTTCACATGTAACTTCCATGAAGAGACCTGACCCAAAAGGCCTCTGACTATGCAACACCAATGAGCCCTCTAAACATGGCTGAGACAACTATCACATTTGGGTCATAAGCCAAAGAAATCATGAATATTCCATTGGATCAGCATGCGGTCATGAAGACATTCATTGGAATGAATAGGACAACACAACAGACCTGTTAAGAGAAGGCCTCACAGCAAAACTAAGGAACATGCAAGGAGGGCATGACTCAGAGATGTCACAAAGACAGCAATGATTATACTGAAAAGATCCCAAGTACCACAGAGGAGATGGGAGTATATGTCCATAGGACCACATTAGGCTGTATGCTCCACAGAGCACGGCATTATGGGAGAATAGCCAGAAAACAGCCACAGCCAAAACAAGGACATGAGAAACCAGGTGTCAAGCTTGCACAACTGCATATGTGGAAACACCAAAACACATGGAATAAAGTTTTCTGGTCAGATGAGATGAACATTGATCATTTAATACATCATAGAAATGTGTAGTCCACAGTCAACATGTCCCATCACAACGAGAACACCATTCACACAGTGAAATATGGTGGTGGTACCATCATCATGCTGTGGAGATATGTTCATGGCCAGGAACAGGAAAACCGATTATGACTGAGAAAACGATGGATGTCCCTGACTACAGGCCAGTACCTGTGGAAAAGCTGATAGTCTGCCAGTTAATACAGACCAGGACAAAGTTCAACTTCCAGCAGGACAATGAACCAAAACATAATGGCCAAGTCACACTGGAGTGTAAAATGGATATATCTAAATGTTCTAGAAATAGTCTATTCAAAGTCCAGACTACAATTCAGTTGAGAATCTGTAACATGACAGGAGGAGAACTATACACCAAGGAAGAAGAAGGTGGAGCAGATTTGCCTGAGGAATGGTTGAAAATACCAGTGGATGGCTCTATGAAAGTAACAGAGACATAGACTACGCGACTTGCAAAAATCATTGCAGCAATAGGTGTTGCCAAAAAGTATGGACTGTGGGGTGGGGAAACATGCGCACGCCTGATGTCAATGTCTTTCGCTGTCTGATGCAGTGCCTGTGTCAGAATAGGACACATCATGAACCTTCCAAGTCATAGGCAGTTTGTGTCTATTTATTTTATTTATTTATTTATTTAACAGTATTTCTAAACCGCCTTATCTTAATAATCAAGGTGGTATCACAGCAAGCAATCAGGTAAAGTGTGTGTGTTGTACATGCAGTACATGCAGTACATGCAGTACACATGGTGCTAAAACCCTAAATCACATTGTACCTCCAGGTATTAATGGGATAGGACAGGACAAACATGTAGAGCAGGAGTTTTCAACCCAGTCCTCGGGGAACCCTAGGCCAGTCAGGTTTTCAAGATTCCCAGAATGAATATGCATGAGAAAGATTTGCATGTTCTGCCTTCATTGTATGCAGATCTATCTTATGCATATTTCATTGTGGGAATCCTCAAAACCCGACTGGCCTAGGGTTCCCCGAGGACTGGATTGAAAACCTATGATGTAGAGGATGAATACGTTTGTGAGGGTCTGTATCATGTGTGAAGGTTATTGCTGCATGTTGTCAGACGGCTGCCTAGGGTGAGAACTTACACAATCTTGACGATGCATATATTCATATGATTCTTGCAAGGTATTGTGGGTAATGTAGTTCTTTCACTCCAAACACAGCTGAAGACAATAATTGAGTTGTGTAACCAGTGGTAAAGCCAATAAAATACTTCTTTTATTGATGGGGTTTAATTCACCCAGCACAAGTATGCTTGGTAGCAATATAAATGAGGACACTTGCTTGCAGTGTTTAAATGGATAACATAAAGTCACAAAGCAAATCAGCAAACAACCTTCAGCTTGTCAGGCAATTAGCTAATGTTTTCTTAGCAAATAATTACCAAATAAAAAGGCACAAAGAAATGAATAAACTTTGCTGGTTAGGTTAACTTCTGCTTATTTTTCACTCAGATCCAACAGTGATTCTCCCTTGCTCACACACACAATCAGGTGCAGCTTTAATTACTATCAATTGTCCAGCTGAAACCCTTTAGCTGGCCGGCTGCTACTGTGTGAACCCAAAATCCTGCTTTAGGAGCTGTTTGCAGTGGAATAAGGAACAAAGTTAGGTTTCTTTGTGATGGCTGATGTGTTTGCTCACAGAAAGCTAGCAATAGCATTTAGATAGAGAACAGTCCATGTAATTAATAGTTTCATCTGCTGTATCTCCCCCTTCATCAATCAGCATAGGGTCACTATCATACCTTGGCACAGACGAGTCTTTCCATAAGGCACTATCATGAGAATGCTTATTCCCTTGCTGCCATTCACTATTATAGATAGGGTCTGGATCAGTGTTCATACCTGAGCCTCTCCTGCTATCATAATTCCTCTCTGTATAGCCTGGCCAGTATGTAATCCAGTTCTGATGTCCAGCCTTCCAATCTTGATCCCTGGACACTGGATCTTTCCTCACATACCTTCTGGCATAGGTCTGAAAGTCCTTTCCACGTGCAGTCTTCTCTCTTCCAGATAGCCACTGGTGATTCCTATCTCTGCCATTCCATTCCTCTGGCTGACTCCAGTCCAATGGACTCGGCTGGCATTTGGAATACCTCCCAGTATAGGTACTGCCTTGGACTCTCCCAGACCTGCCAATGGCCCTTCTTCTCTTCCTTCCAGAGAGTTTCCTTCTCTCTCTATCCGCTTGGCTTGGCTTCTGCTTCTCGAGATGATGTTGGTGCTTGAGCTTGAAGCTGTTGCTGTATCTGTCTCCGAAGCTCTTTCTGTAGCTGTTATCTGTAGAATAAGCTCTATTCTTATTCTGTCCTAATGTGTGCTCCTCCGTAACACAGCGCAGCTGTGTTGAATCAGGCCATGCCCTTTGAGATGAGTGCTTAGGGATTACCTCATAGCTCTCTTGATTGCACACACGTTTTCTCACTTCAGCCCCTCTCATGGCTGCTGGAAACCTGGTGCATTCTGGGACTGGTAGTCTTTTATGTGAAAACTCTGTTTTCTTGCTTCTACCAGAACTGACAGGTTGCTTGTTCAGAGTCACATCATCTTTTCTATAGCTCCTACCTGAGCTATGATAAGCTTCCTTATCACAATGTGCACACATTTGTGGAAACTACCATGTATGACTGTGAGCACCTGGCTGCAGCAGATTAGAGGGAAGTTGGGAACGCATCACTCATGGCAATGGTGGCCTAGAAGAAGGTGTTGGTGGCAGACTAAGAGGGGAGGGTGAAGTGCTCTCTGCCATCCTGTCTAGCCAGCGATTAAGCTGGCCCACACTTGCGTCCAGATCCTCCGCAACCATGGAGAAGTGGTGCTGCGCCTCAATCATAGTGGCCATCCCCACAGCCACAACACTATATGGGTCACCAAGTGTGACAGCCCACATGTATGGGGTCTGCATCCCAAAGTTTATGAGTGTTATGGCTGTGGCAGTAGCTGCCAGTACAGGTACATACCCCTCAAACCTTGACGTGTTGGAGATGATCTGGAGGCCATCCCCCACATCAGCTGCAGCCAGGGACCTTGCAGGTGTTGGAGGCAGATGGATGGGGCTGCATGCAGCATCTCTCATGTCACAGTACCTGACTGGGCTGTTGCCAGTGTTCACATAGCTTATCAGGTTGACGGGGCTACAGGCAGCATCCCTGGTGGCACGGTGCTGTACCATGCCACTGCCTGGGGACACAGCCCCATGTACCTCCTCTATCATGGTATTATTGATCACACCCACCTGAGCACCCACATTACACAATATGTCCTCCGGCTGGTCTGGGATGTCCATGTTATCATTGGTTGTGTCTGGCCCCAGATGACCCATCACCAGTCTCTCCTCTGCACCGCTTGCCAGGGGCTTGGTGGACACAGCACCATCCCCACTGTGTGCCTGCCAGTCAGCCTCATGGGATGTTGAAGACCATGTCTCTGTTGGACAGAAACAGAGAGGTCCATGAGCACAGGGACACAAGAGGCATAATAAATGCACAATCATTTGTTGACAGCTGGCAGAATCCCATGTGTTCAGCAACATATTCATATGGCCACAACACACCAGGATCATATGTCCACACAACATCCACTGTAAACATGACACACAAAGGGATGGGATGGTGGAAGGCCAACCAAGGCATGTGATTGTGGCACCTAGCAAGAGAAGGCACAGAACAGACACACGTGGCACACATGGAGAAATGGAGGGCCATAGAGGTGAAGCAGCATAATAGGCTTTAAACAACACATGGAAAGACTGGATGTCAACAAGGACAATACAGGATGGCTGCAACCATGACAGGAGAGTGGTATGGGTAGGTGGGGGCAGCCAAGAGAAATGGACCATCCAAATGGGACCCAGGAGGGGGAATGGAATACATGACTGTGCACCAGGCAGGATATATGCCACCAGGGATTATGGTCTTAGCAGTGGCAGCAGAATGAACCTGCGGGACACTGTACAGAGAATATCTGCACTGTGCACCAAAGGCAGGACATGGGCGGTTCACATGCCGTTGGTACGGGTGCTGACATCATCAACTGCATGGCGCATCTCATCCCGAACCTTCTGTAGATACTCAGGCTGGGTTCGGCACAGGTGATTTCCTTTCCTGAACAGGTCATCCACCTGTGTATGACAGAGAGTAACAGTAAGTGCCCTGTATGCATGGCTAGCACCTAAGATGACAGGTGGTGCACACCTGTGGGTCTCCGTAACAAACATGTCAATGTTCACTACCCTGCTGGTTCACATGCGGTGTGCATGTTCACGCAGTGGCCAAGAAGTACATAAGCAGTACTAACAGCATCACTTGTTACCCTTAGCATCCACTCCCTAACCTTGAGGGTTTAAGGAGGGATGGGCCTTTGTAGTTGTGGGACCAAATGATAGGCGGGCACAAGAAAATTTATTTATATAAGGATTTATTTACCCCGCTCCGTGGTGGAATGGAACAGGCGTGAGGATTAGACCAAAACAGGAACAAAAGAAAATCAAGGCTTTTCAATGCTGTGCTTAAAATGTCCTCTCATAGTGGAGTTCACATTACATCATGTGTCCTCTTACATTGCAATCACAATAAACAAGGGAAAACAATACTGTTCATGAGTTGTATCCAAATTATGCTTTAGCTTATTTTCACTGCTTCATAAGCTCTTCATCCAGGTACTTAAACAACATGCATTTTCACAAGCTCTTCATCCAGGTATTTAAACAACATACCGTTCAGGATATAATAGAAAATGACCATTCAAGCTTTGCTTTAGTTAGTTCTGTCAATCAGACCGATTGAGCAGTCCATTGGCTGATTTACTTCAATCATGGGCAATGGAGAAGCTAATGGTATTTCTGCCTCAGGATTCTTTCCTGCTTGCACTAACTTCTGTTCAGCAATAGCTCTTTTATCTAAGAATTGTTTAAACTCTTTAAGGAGAGATTCAGCCTGCTTTCTAGCTGGGCTAGACTGAGGATTTACTCCTTCCTTGGGTAAGTAATTGTTTACAGAGTTTACTTCTGGAAAGCAAGCAATGCCGTCTCTGTTCAAACATTCATTCACTGCAGTGGAGTTACCCCTCCCCCACTTGTCTCTGTATGCAGCTGTCGGGTTAACAAGTTCCTTTGTATGAGGAGTGTTTCTAAGGAGTGATTCAAAGGTAGGACCTCCTAAAACATCCTGGCTTAATTCTCCCCTGAACAATTCAGCTGTATTCTTTATATTAGCCTGCTTGCTAAAAGCTTCAGCTGTCTGGTGAGAAAAGCTGGGTTTGTTTAAAGCAGGGGTCTCAAACTCAAATTGCTTTGAGGGCCAAATGAGGACTTGTAGAGTAACCCGGGGGCCGCACAAGACGCAGGCCTCATTTGCATAAGGGCATCATTTGCATAAATATTTGCATAATGTTACCATACACTAACTTTTAGTAAACATGCCTCTTAATGAGTGTATGGATAAAGAAAGACTAAAAGATTTCTACATTACTATAAACCAGTGCCAACCGCCAGGCACATTAGGAACTACTAGAAACACTGCTCATTTAGAACCCATAGCAAACCTGCCGTGTCCTAACAGCACTACCAGGACTCACAAAGCACCATACCCTAACTATCAAAAGGCAACACTGCAAATATTAAATCAACACATTTCAGAGAATAACAATACATGACCTACTCGGGAAAGAGAACAAGTGGCAATGTCAAATAGGAATTACATAAACAGAATACCTCAGCTCAGTTACACATGCAGAACATACACCATCACCAAACAAGGAATCACAATTTAGAAACAGGAAGACAATTAAACTGGGAACCCCAAAAGCCAAACTTAGAATGTACAACACTGTAGAAATAAAACTATACATTGATTTCCTCTTGTATTAAATAAAGTGCAGACGTTAAAGATGCACATTTCCAAGAGCTGACATATTTCAGTTAATAAATTCAAAATAAAGAGATATTTTTCTACCTTTTGTGCATTTTTTTTTCAGTTGCAATTGTTCCATTCACTTTCTTCTGGTTTCTTTGTGTCTTCTGCTAACTCTCCATCGTCTGCTGTCCATTTGTCCTTTCTTCTTTCCTAGTTTTTTTCCATTCTCTCTACATCTGCTTTAACATACTAATCATTCTCCTTTTGCTCTTTCCTCATTCCTATTTCATCCACTCAAATTTTACCCCTCCATCCTCAATCCCCACTTACTCTCCCAATACCCGGCCAATTGTAGATTTTTCTTCCCTCCCACACAAAATATATTTCCCCTCTCCATTTCACTCTCCCAGCCCCATCCCATTCTAATCGTCCCCCAACATCAACTCCCTTCTAGCTCCTGCCCCACCCAGCATCCGCTCCCTTCTAGTCCCCGCATCATCAGCCCATTTCCAGTCCTAGCTCCCTCCCCTCACAGCCCCTTTCCTTTCCAAGCCCCCGCCCCAACCGCCCATTTCCCTTCCACGCCCCCTTCCACTCAGCCCATTACCATTCCAAGACCCTATCCCCATCAGCTATTTGCAGTTCAAGCTCCCCCTTCTACTCGGCCCATTTCCAATCATAGCACCCCCCCCAGTCCATTACCAGTTCTAGCCCCCCCCCCTAGCCCATTATCGGCCCTAAGCCCCCCAACAGCCCACTTCCAGGCCTAACCCTTCCATCGCCCTATCTTCATTCTTAGCCCCCCCATAACCCCATTTCAGTCTTAGCCCCCCAATCAGACCACCTCCAGTCCTAACCCCCATCTGTCCATTACCAGTCCTAACCCCCATCACCCCATTTTCAGTACTACCCCCCCCAGCCACACATCAAGTCCTGCTCCCCCCCCACATCAAGTCCTGCTCCCCCCCCCACATCAAGTCCTGCCCCCCCACCACATCAAGTCCTGCTCCCCCCCCGTCCTGCTCCCCCCCCCCCGTCCTGCTCCCTCCATCAAGTCCTGCTCCCTCCCTCCCTCCCCCCCCCCGGGAAAATTAAACTTTAAAAAAAACCCAGCTTCTGCTGCTGCTGCCGCCGCTGCCGTGGCCGGCAATAGCAGCAATCTCGCAAGTCCCGCGGGCTCCGTTCCCCCCCACCTCCTCCCCCCTTCCTTCCTTCCTGCTTGCCTGCCAGTTCTCCGCTTCGGCTTCGGCTTTCAGAGCCGCGAAGGGAGAGCTTCTCCCTCGTGACTCTGTTCAGCCCGCTGGGGCAGATGGGAAATTTCCCATCTGCCCCAGCGGGCTGAACAGAGTCGCGAGGGAGAAGCTCTCCCTTCGCGGCTCTGAAAGGCGAAGCCGAAGCGGAGAACTGGCAGGCAAGCAGGAAGGAAGGGGGGGGGAGCGGAGCCCGCGGGACTTGCGATATTGCTGCTATTGCCGGCCACGGCAGCGGCGGCAGCAGCAGCAGAAGCCGGGGTGTTTTTTTTTTCCCCCTATGCATCGCGGGCCGCACAAAGGTCTCTCGCGGCCCGCGGGCCACGTGTTTGAGACCCCTGGTTTAAAGGAACTTCAGGCTGCAGCCAACTGCTTCCACAAGGCCTGAGGCTGTCCTGAGTTTTAAAGTCAACATTCACTCTTTCTGGGTTCTCAAAAAACTTGTCATATGAATTAAATACACCAGGTACCTTATAATGAGGCTTGTCTGAGAATGCCTTGCCACGCTGCCTTCCTCTCCAAGGGTCAGTTGTCTCTTCCAGAAACCTAGGCTTTAACCCTGGGTCTCTCAGTGCTTCTAACCTCTGTTGCTCCCAGAAGGTTCTTTCAGGCACTGAGTATCCCCGGTACCTACTTCCTGGTTCTGAATCCCTTTTCCTTGTATCACAGCTGGGCAGTGTTTCTCTTGCTAGGTCAAAGGTTTCTGTATCAAAGAGAGCTTCTTGCCTTATTCCATCTGCACTCTCCTTTCCTTGTTGCTTTTCCAACGTCCTTTGCCTTCTCATTCGTTTTCCCCTTCTGATACTCATTCCAATTCCACTCATCATACTACTGTCTTCCTTCTCTCTGTTTAACAAGGTGCCCCTGCTCTGGGGAGCCCGCCTCCAGCTAGGGCGTGCCCAATCAGCAACTCTGTTTCTCTCCTCCCCTGAGGTGAGCTGTGTTAGCTGATTAGCTCTGTGCATCTTGTGCTGAGAAGGGAAAACCTTGCATTTACCTGCAGTACCTGAACCTTCCAGCGGGTCAGTATCAGTTTCCATGGCTTCCAGCCAAGCTACTGCGTCACACACTATGTGTAAAAAAACAGCCAGTTAACTGTTATGGCACAACACCATGGCAGCCCTGTATGTTTAATCACACGACCCTTTTTATGAAGAGGTTTGTACAACACCAATCTCAATTTAATTCTAACCCATTTTGTAAAATGAGGAGAATTGATTGCAGCAATTATGTACCCTTAAAACAAGTAGTCACCCATCAACAGGGGACTGATCTTAACAACCATCATTGATAGCAAAAACGCCTCATGAAGTGTTATGTAATTGGAAGTTGATCTTTGATAGGACACCCACTACCAGGTAGTTCAGCTTAGCTCCACAGGCATCAACATCAAAATCCTATATGATTCCTGCGTAAACTCCAGTACCGTAGTCTGACCCTGATGAGCCCATCTGGAGAACACAGATCATTGTTGGCCGTGTAAAGTATGTTTTTTCATCAAAGGATACAAGCACCATTGAAGTTAAGTATCCAGTTGCTCATCGAAGTCCCTTATGGCAATATGGTTACGATATCACTGTTCTCCGTGTTCCAGATACTGGTGAGGTGGTTTTGGCTGCCTGCAGAAATGGCTTTTGTGAACCTAACGCAGTGAGTTTCAATTAGTGAACTGATAATAGGTTGATTGGATCATACAAAAGAATGTTTCTATGTATTTCTATGTTCATACCCTTCAAGCTAAGCTCAGCTACCCAATTGTAGGTTTCCTATGAATACACATCTTTACAGGGAATACACATTTATGAGTAGGGCTTTAGATCACTGATGTATATTATGCTTGGTCCCGATGGTGGGTGCCCTATAAACCATTGTTGAAGCTCACCCTGGTAATCCTCAGCCTGTCCCTCAAAAGGCATTGTGGACCCTGTGTGTTCTGGAGAAATCACTAGGTACATGTGACCCAGGTTGGGTACCGTTGAAAACAGATTACTATGCATGATGGACCTTGGTCTGACCCAGTCTGGCATATCCTAAGTCACCATGTTTGTGTGCATGCCAACATGTCAACAACAGGTCCCACACCCTGTGCATCATCATGATGAAACAACATGCCCCAACAAGATACGTGAGTGTGTGAGCCTAAAGCACAGTGCATTTGCATCATGTCCAGTGCTGGTTGGCCACCTCCATACCACAGAACCACATGCAGCAATACCGCCGGACACCACCGGAGCCTGATCCAGCGTCGGGGAGTCGAGTGGGAGAATCGCTCCTCCCTGATCAGCCCCCCAAGGCCAATCAGGCCCAGCGTTCAGCTTCAAATTCACTGCGCCCCTTGGTACAAAAGCAGCAACACCGCCGGACACCACCGAGGCCTGATCCAGCGTCGGGGAGTTGAGCGGGAGGATCGCTCCTCCCCGATCAGCCCCCTAAGTCCAATCAGGCCCAACATTCAGCTTCAAATTTACTGTGCCCCTTGGCACGAAAGCAGCAACACCGCCGGACACCACCGGGGCCTGATCCAGCGTCGGGGAGTCGAGCGGGAGGATCGCTCCTCTCCCATCAGCCCCCCAAGGCCAATTAGGCCCAGCATTCCGCTTCAAATTCACTGAGCCCCTTGGCGCCTGCGCCTGTGGGCCCTTTGGCATGGCCCTTAGGCGTGATCCAGAGGCACCGTAATTATCACAGAGGTAGAGTGTGTCAATATGAAGCAGTGTTACTGAGTATTCCATGTTTTGATACTGTCGATTGTTAATGTATATGTAAAGTAATTCTCTAGGGATATGAGCTATTGATGTGAGTAAGCCTTGTGCCTTAGAGTGCTAAACGGTACTATGTGTTCTCTGTGTATATGCCTATAAGATCACCAGACACACCCTGGGTGTTCTGAACACCACCCTACTGGACCTTATATCGACCTACCTCCCCAGCTTTCATCAGCTCTGCGAGATAAGAGCCCACACGAATATCTCAAACTGCTCCCTTTGAACGGCACCCTATCCCGACCCACAGAGTCTGCTCCCTAAGCTCTGTCCAGCTTCTTGAGTGCCCCACCTCAATCCTTTGCCTCCTCAGAAACCTCGTAATCTGCCCAGCAGCACAATGACATGAGATATTGCGCTATTATTCGCCCTATGCCTCCTAGCCCTTCTCATCGCTTGGGCTGAATTCTACTCACATCAACAGCGCTTACTCCCCCCCTTACGCCATACAGGCACTTTTAACTACAGAAGAGATTACCCTTTCATACATCAGTGACGGCTTATCCACATAATCTGCCAACCACTCCCAGAAACCCACAGAAGGAAGTCTCTTCGCCCTCACCACTGAACTGTATGCTCATAAATGCTCATTCCATATGTAATAAATGGCCCATCCTCACTGACTACATTGACCATCGGAAGCTGGATATACTTTTTGTCATAGAGACATGGCTGACAGATACAGACACTGTCCTTACCAATCTCCTTCTACCACCCAGCTATGATCTCTTTAATTGCCTGAGAGCAAATCGGAGAGGTGGTGGTATCCTCATAATTGCCAGAAGCAACCTCCATTTCAAATGCATCTCTTCCCATAGTGCACCCAATCTCGACTACATCCAGATTTCAAACAAATTCCGATCTACCTGTCTTTTCTACCGCTCACCATCTACATGTGCAGATGAGCTGGCCACCATCGTAGACCTAGCTTGCGACAGGAATACCCACCTCAAACCACTCTGGCTCCTAGGTGATTTCAACCTTCCAGCCTTTCCTACCAAGCACTCCTCTGCCTTCCTTAATGCCATGAAAGCTCTTGACTATCATTAACTGATACATACTCCCACTCACTCGGCAGTAAATACCCTGGACCTCATCTTTGCACCTTCATCCCTCCACAGTCTGACTAGCCAGGACCCTCCACTTGTCCTCCCTGTCCCCTGGTCTGCCCATAATGCCATACAGTTCCACATTCCTGCTGACCCCGGAGTTGACCAGCTGCCCTCCAACTCCAATCCTCAATCATCCGAACGTCGCTTCAGACCCTTCGATAAGGAGACTTTCCTCATGAATATTATTGATGACCTTAACCCTGTCGCCAACAATCTGGTTGAGCTAATAGACACATGGAACAACACCCTAGCTCAAGCCTCTCTCCTCCCACCTTCCATTAAACCCACTAAGAAGAGGCACACAGTGTTATGGTTCACTGCTGATCTTCGTGAGTCCTTATTAACCCTCAGAAAGCTTGAATGACGCTGGCGGTGTTCTAAGCACAACGTTGACCATGTTGCCTACCTTGCCAAACTTCAAGAACACCGGATGGCAGTTATTCTCAAAAGAAGGGAATTCTATACTGTCACCACGTGGCCAGCCCTCGGCCTAGGGCGCAAGAGGGTTGGTCTGCCATGATAATCCTCTATTCAGAAAGTGAGACCACAACTTTGGCTCTTGCAAGGCCTCTTGGGAGTTGTAGTCCCTTTTTTAGCTCTCTGATAAAGAAGCAATTGTAGTCTGAGTGTTTAAGGCAAAATGACAAAGATTTATTCTCCTCACAAATAGAACTTTGGTGCAGAACAAAAATAGGACAGTCTCCAGGAGTTTAGCATGAGGCTTATATACAATAACTAAGGTAATTGCTTATTCACTCTCTGGTTCCAAAACATGCAGTGCTCGTTGCAAGTACAAAATGGAAAACAAAACAGCTTCTCACAGCAAAGAAAAATAGTTCTTATTTCTTTGCTGTTTCTCAGCACTTTTACTTCAAGGTTTAACACAGTGACTCAATGTTGTCAGCCAAACAAAGCATGCAATCCATTTGCATATCTGCTACTTCATCAACATTAGAGTCTATTTGCATATCTTCTGTCTCAGGACTAACAGCATTTGTCTGCAAACTCTTACTATGGGATTCAAGATAACTTCCCTCTGTAAACTCAGGTGTTTGCCCTTTCCACAACTCAGAACAGGACAGGTTTAAAATACCTGTTGCTCTGGAGTTCCTTCTTTGGCTCTTCTCTAATTCTTGGCAGCTATGAGGAAATACTTTTGTGCTGGGCTCCCACCTGTGCAAACTCTGAAGGCTTCCTTCTGACTGAAGGGCTCCCTGCTCTCTCCGTTCCAGCCAGTTCCTGGTCACAGGGCGTGCCTTCCCTCCTCCTAGCCTGCTAGCTTTTCTCTCAGACCTGTAGGTAGTTTCTTTACCCGGTATCCAACTCTCAGGAGTTCCTGAGCCTCTCCAAGCCCGTCTTACCGGAGGTCTCTCAACTCTCCTGTCTTTGCTGTCCAGGACTCCTCTTTCTCCTCCCTTCCTTCCTTGTGTGGCTTCTTTTCCTTCTCTGCCACAACTCCAACTTTCTCTGCTGCCACGGCTCCAACTCCTGTCTGAACTGCAATTACCACTCCAGCCTGCACTCCAGCCTCCTCTCCAGCTTCCTTTCTCTCCTGCTTCTCCTCTCCCTTTCCTGGGAGCTAATGACGAGGTTTTATAATTCTGTTCCCCTGGGCTTGGCTCTGCTCTCAACCTGAACAGGTGTGATGGATCAAGCTCCAGGCTTTCTGCTATGTCAGAGCTTGGGCGTGTCAGCTCAGCTCCTGTCTTTCTCTGTTTACCTTTTCTTTGTAAACAGTGAGCCATGTGTTCTAGCTGCCTGTCAGTTTTAAAGGTGGAATCTTCCTTTCTCTCTATTTCCATGGGCTCCGTAGGGGTCTCTACATCACAATACTAACACCCTTATGTGTTCTCTCAACAAGCCTCGTAAACTCTTCAGCATTGTTAGATCCCTTACGAGTGCTGCCTCAAAGAACCTTCCAGCAATTATCCCTAGTCTGGCCGATTTTGCCTCTCACTTCCAGAGCAAGATGAACTCAATTACTTCGCTCTCAGAGATTCTTGATGACGTTCATCTCTTTCCTGAACTGCGCCTTTTAAGTGATGCACCTATACCTACCCTGGAATCCTTCTACCCATACTCGGCTGAATAAATAGAAAACATCATCGGCGCAATCAACACCTCTACCTCCCCAGCCGATCTTTGCCTAGCATTCTGGATTAAGCAGGCAAGATCCAACCTGAGTTCAGCTATATCCAGAATAGTACACCTGTCCTTTTCCACAGGTTCTCTACCAGTGTCCTTTAAGTCTGCCTCCATCAAACCCCTGCTAAAAAGCAATAAATCAAACCCTTCAGACATTAGTTCATACCGACCAATCTCCACCCTACCATTCCTGACCAAGATCATAGAAAAGATTGTCCAGCAACAGGTTCAAGACCACATTGACTCCCACGCCCCTCTTGACCCAGAGCAGCACAGATTCCGCCAGCAGCATGGAGTGGAACCCCTTTTTGTTACTCTCCTTGACAGACTGCACCAACATAGATGAAGAGGGATTCATTCTAATCCCTCTTGGACATCACCTCTGCCTTTGACTCCGTTAACCACAGCCTTCTCCTTGGCCGCCTAAAACAGAAGGGTATTCGGAACTCTGCCCTCAACTGGTTTAGATCATACTTGATGGATCACCAGCAACAGGTCCACTTGGGAACACAGTCTTCAAGCACCTTCCAGCAAACGCAAGGAGTCCCTCAAGGCTCGTCACTTTCAGCCTTGCTTTTCAACGTCTACATATAGCCAATCTGCTCAATAATCAAGTCTTTCAACATACTATATCACATCTATGCAGATGACGTCTTACTATATTCCCCTTTCTCCATTGATAGCCCTGACCTTTCAGTCATTTCAGATTGCTTCAATGCTGTCTCTGATTGGCTTGCCACACACAACCTCAAGATCAACTGCAAGAAGATTGAGGTCCTATTCATTGCTAGAGATCAATCATTTACCCCACCATCCTCCTTGCGGGTGAGAGATGTAGAACTCAGGTCTAAACTGGAAGTTCGCTAGCTGGGAGTTACCCTTGACCAACAGTTGACCATGGCTGCACACATACATAACGTTATCAAGGTGGTCTACCAGAAGATAAGGGCTCTCCATCATATACGCCCCCTCCTTGACTCCTCAGATTTTCAATCAGTCTTCCAAGCTCTCATCCTCCCGCACTTTGACTATGTAAATATTATTCGTCATGGCAACCCAAAATATATCCTCCAACCACTTCAACTGGCCATGAATACAGCTGCTCGGTCACTCCAAGGTGTCTCTAGGTATAAGCATTTATTTATTTATTTAATTAATAGGTCTTCTATACCGCCTTATCATTTACATTCAAAGCGGTTTACAATGAACAGTTATAGCAACAAGCTTTACATTGAACAGGTTTATTCAACTTGGATGGTTACATTGGGGTAAAACATGCAATTGTCAGTTGCTAACTATATACAAGAACTCTAGCTGTGTTTCATGGTCCATTTGCTGTTACTGTTAGACATCATCATCCGGGATAGTTCCAAAGTATTTCAGGAATAGATGGGTTTTTATTGCCTTCCTAAAGTCCGTTAGGTCCTTGATCTCACTTGTTGATGTGGGGAGATCATTCCACAGCTTGGGTGCAAATAGGGAGAAGGCTCTGTTGCAGGTGGATTTATTTGCTTTCCTGAAGTATCTCACCCATTGTGATGCAATTACACTGGCTCCCCATATCTAGCCGCCTGACCTATAAAGCTCTTTTAAATTATTTGGAGCGTTTTTCCTCAGCATATCTGTAAAAATGGCGCTCTCCTCGGCAAAGTGAGGGATGAATCATCGATAATAGCCTATGAGGCCCAGGAAACTTCTTAGCTGTTTCTTGTTCGTTGGTCTGGGGAAATTCTTCACGCTATCTATCTTACTCAGCAGGGGCGTTAATCAGGTCCTCATGTATAGGAAGCTCTTCCAGTGCCTCTTCTACCTGTCCACCCTCATCCTCTGGGGGTTCATCCTTCTCTTCAGGGAGTTCATATCTCTCTACAGGGGGTTCAACTCTCATTTCTGAGGTTCCTGCCTGGGACCTAGTAGAGACCATGCCTGTCTTGGTATGTAGGCCTTTCTCCATTCGTCTACTAAACTGGGGCCAATCCCTACCCAGCACTATATCATGGGGAAGCTTAGGGACTACGGCCACTAGAACCTCTTTTTGTGTTCCTAATCCCTTCACTGAGAGCTTATAAAATGGATAGAAGGAGGATGCACCATGTACGCAGCGGATTTTAACTCTGCCTTCTGGTCGGCTCGGTACTGACCCAATGTGGGCTTCTATTGCCTGCCAGAGCCTTTTTGAGACCATGCTCTGGTCAGCACCTGAGTCGAGCAATGCACTGGCCAAAACACCATTAACTTCCACATTTAACAGAAAACCTTCTTGTACCTGTTTTGCCTTGGCCATTATCAGTGCTGTTCGCATTACACAGTTTCTTTGTAAATGACCTGCTTTCCCACACTTATAACATTTACCTTTTTCCCATTTCCATTCTGGCTTTGGCAAACAAGTGGATACACCTTTCACCTTGGTTCCTAGTTCCTTTTCTGTCTTTCCAAAGTTTGCCGACTCAGATACACGCAGAGGGCCTCTTTTTGGCTTACCAGCCAACTCTGCCTCCAAATAACGCTCGGTAAGGAGGGCTGCTTCTGCTGTGGTCTGGCAACTTTTCAAGATTAAAAAGGATCTTATCTCTTGGGGAACCGCCTCCATGAATTGTTCCAAGACAATAGTGTCTACCACAGACTCGAGGGTCTTTCCCTCAGGAGCGAGCCATTTCCACGCTAAGCTCCTTATCCTATGGAACAAGGCTTTGGGCGTTTCATTAGGTCTTAGCCTAGTATCCCTTAACATTTGTCTATAGACCAGGGGTGTTAATCCCAATCTATCCCTGATTGCCTTCTTAAGTTCTTCGTAGTTAGTCGCAAGAGCAGCGGGCATGGCTTTATAGGCAGCTAAGGCCTCTCCCATTAGGGATGTAGTGAGCCTTACCGCCCATTGCTCTGGCGGCCACTTTACAGTAAGTGCAATTCTTTCAAAGGCTTCAATGAAGTCATCTATATCATCATCTACCGTCAGCTGTCCACAAGTTAAAGCTCCACAGTCTTGTGGTCCTACCACACAAGTAGGTGAGAGTTGTGCTTGTCCCGTCTCCTTCTGACCGGCAAGCCTCTATCAAGTCCACGATGGGTTTTTGCTGGGCCTGCATGGCTGCAGCAGCTTGCTCCTGGGTACGCTGGGCCATCTCCCGTTGTTTTTCAAATTGGTTGGCCATCCAGCGTAGAACCTCTTGTGGCTCCATCTTCAGGAATTTTTTTTCTTTTCTGCAGAGAGGGAAAAAAAACAAAGAAAGGCCCACCAAGTACGGCACAACAACTTTCCTTAAACCTGTCTAGGTTATACGTTGGACAAGAGCTCTCCTTCCTCCTACGAATCCTATACACCCGTGCCCAAATACCCGTTACCTGAGCACGGTGTAGACTCAAACTTTGAGAAAGGAGTCTTTCTGCTGGTCCTCGGTCCTTCTGGCCGATATTGCCAGCGGTATCTCCCACTGCTCTTCAGCCCACAGCTTAGCAGGTTTTTTTTTTTTCTCTCAGTGCTCTTGTGGCAAATCCTCTGGCGTATATCCTGGTGTGTTTCTCAGTTGAATGTCCTTATATTCCACACAAAATCCTGCCAAATACGCCACTTGTCACCACGTGGTCGCCCTCCGCCTAGGGTGCAGAGGGTTGGTCTGCCATGATAATCCTCTATTCAGAAAGTGAGACCACAACTGTGGCTCTTGCAAGGCCTCTTGGGAGTTGTAGTCCCTTTTTTAGCTCTCTGATAAAGAAGCAATTGTAGTCCGAGTGTTCAAGGCAAAATGACAAGGATTTATTCCCCTCACAAATAGAACTTTGGTGCAGAACAAAAATAGGACAGTCTCCAGGAGTTTAGCATGAGGCTTATATACAATAACTAAGGTAATTGCTTATTCACTCTGGTTCCAAAACATGCAGTGCTCGTTGCAAGTACAAAATGGAAAACAAAACAGCTTCTCACAACAAAGAAAAGTAATTCCTATTTCTTTGCTGTTTCTCAGCACTTTTACTTCAAGGTTTAACACAGTGACTCAATGTTGTCAGCCAAACAAAGCGTGCAATCCATTTGCATATCTGTTACTTCATCAACATTAGAGTCTATTTGCATATCTTCTGTCTCAGGACTAACGGCGTTTGTCTGCAAACTGTTACTATGGGATTCAAGATAACTTCCCTCTGTAAACTCAGGAGTTTGCCCTTTCCACAACTCAGAACAGGACAGGTTTAAAATACCTGTTGCTCTGGAGTTTCTTCTTTGGCTCTCCTCTAATTCTTGGCAGCTATGAGGAAATACTTTTGTGCTGGGCTCCCACCTGTGCAAACTCTGAAGGCTTCCTTCTGACTGAAGGGCTCCCTGCTCTCTCCGTTCCAGCCAGTTCCTGGTCACAGGGTGTGCCTTCCCTCCTCCTAGCCTGCTGGCTTTTCTCGCAGACCTGTAGGTAGTTTCTTTACCCGGTATCCAACTCTCAGGAGTTTCTGAGCCTCTCCAAGCCCATCTTACCAGAGGTCTCTCCTCTCTCCTGTCTTTGCTGTCCAGGACTCCTCTTTCTCCTCCCTTCCTTCCTTGTGTGGCTTCTTTTCCTTCTCTGCCACAACTCCAACTTTCTCTGCTGCCACGGCTCCAACTGCCATCTGAACTGCAATTACCACTCCAGCCTGCAATCCAGCCTCCTCTCCAGCTTCCTTTCTCTCCTGCTTCTCCTCTACCTTTCCTGGGAGCTAATGACAAGGTTTTATAATTCTGTTCCCCTGGGCTTGGCTCTGCTCTCAACCTGAACAGGTGTGATTGATCAAGCTCCAGGCTTGCTGCTACGTCAGAGCTTGGGCGTGTCAGCTCAGCTCCTGTCTTTCTCTGTTTACCTTTTCTTTGTAAACAGTGAGCCATGTGTTCTAGCTGCCTGTCAGTTTTAAAGGTGCAATCTTCCTTTCTCTCTATTTCCATGGGCTCCGTAGGGGTCTCTACATCACAATACTAACACCCTTATGTGTTCTCTCAACAAGCCTCGCAAGCTCTTCAGCATTGTTAGATCCCTTACGAGTGCTGCCTCAAAGAATCTTCCAGCAATTAACCCTAGTCTGGCCGATTTTGCCTCTCACTTCCAGAGGAAAATGAACTCAATTACTTCGCTCTTAGAGATTCTTGATGACGTTCATCTCTTTCCTGAACTGTGCCTTTTAAGTGATGCACCTATACCTACCCTGGATTCCTTCTACCCATACTCGGCTGAACAAATAGAAAACATCATTTGTGCAATCAACACCTCTACCTCCCCAGCCGATCCTTGCCCAGCATTCTGGATTAAGCAGGCAAGATCCAACCTGAGTTCAGCTATATCCAGAATAGTACACCTGTCCTTTTCCACAGGTTCTCTACCAGTGTCCTTTAAGTCTGCCTCCATCAAACCCCTGCTAAAAAGCAATAAATCAAACCCTTCAGACATTAGTTCATACCGACCAATCTCCACCCTACCATTCTTGACCAAGGTCATAGAAAAGATTGTCCAGCAACAGGTTCAAGACCACATTGACTCCCACGCCCCTCTTGACCCACAGCAGCACAGATTCTGCCAGCAGCATGGAGTGGAACCACTTTTTGTTACTCTCCTTGACAGACTCTGCACCAACATAGATGAAGAGGGATTCATTCTAATCCCTCTTGGACATCACCTCTGCCTTTGACTCCGTTAACCACAGCCTTCTCTTTGGCCGCCTAAAACAGAAGGGTATTCGGAACTCTGCCCTCAACTGGTTTAGATCATACTTGATGGATCACCAGCAACAGGTCCACTTGGGAACACAGTCTTCAAGCACCTTCCAGCAAACGCAAGGAGTCCCTCAAGGCTTGTCGCTTTCAACCTTGCTTTTCAACGTCTACATATAGCCAATCTGCTCAATAATCAAGTCTTTCAACATACTATATCACATCTATGCAGATGACGTCTTACTATATTCCCCTTTCTCCACTGATAGCCCTGACCTTTCAGTCATTTCAGATTGCTTCAATGCTGTCTCTGATTGGCTTGCCACACACAACCTCAAGATCAACTGCAAGAAGATTGAGGTCCTATTCATTGCTAGCGATCAATCATTTACCCCACCATCCTCCTTGCGGGTGAGAGATGTAAAACTCAGGTCTAAACCGGACATTCGCTAGCTGGGAGTTACCCTTGACCAACAGTTGACCATGGCTGCACACATACATAACGTTATCAAGGTGGTCTACCAGAAGATGAGGACTCTCCATCATATACGCCCCCTCCTTGACTCCTCAGATTTTCGATCAGTCTTCCAAGGTCTCATCCTCCCGCACTTTGACTATGTAAATATTATTCTTCATGGCAACCCAAAATATATCCTCCAACCACTCCAACTGGCCATGAACACAGCTGCTCGATCACTCCAAGGTGTCTCTAGGTATAAGCATTTATTTATTTAATTAATAGGTCTTCTATACCGCCTTATCATTTACATTCAAAGCGATTTACAATGAACAGTTATAGCAACAAGCTTTACATTGAACAGGTTTATTCAACTTGGATGGTTACATTGGGGTAAAACATGCAATTGTCAGTTGCTAACTATATACAAGAACTCTAGCTGTGTTTCATGGTCCATTTGCTGTTACTGTTAGACATCATCATCCGGGATAGTTCCAAAGTATTTCAGGAATAGATGGGTTTTTATTGCCTTCCTAAAGTCCGTTAGGTCCTTGATCTCACTTGGTGCAAATAGGGAGAAGGCTCTGTTGCAGGTGGATTGATTTGCTTTCCTGAAGTTTCTCAACCATCGTGATGCAATTACACTGGCTCCCCATATCTAGCCACCTGACCTATAAAGCTCTTCTCCTCACGTTTAAGATTATTCACAAGTCATCTGCATCCTCCCTGTCAGCAATGATTCAACAAACTCCGGACAACAGAATGCGAAGAGCCAACATGGTAAACACCCTGGTCACTCCTTCAATCATAAGGACCTGCACTAAAGCTGTCAAAAACCGTGCCTTTTCCCTAAACGCACCATCACTCTGGAATGCCCTTCCCCCCTCAATCCAAGTCATCACGGATCTATCTACATTCAGGAAGGCTTTAAAGACTCACCTTTTCCAGCTGGCTTATGATCACATAACATAATAAGGACTCTCATAATGCTACTCTCATGCTGACCTCCCCACTCACTCAGATTGGACCTTTGATTACATTAGTTGTACTTAGTTCTCCACCCTTGCCTTTTTTTCCCCTCCCCTTTCCTTCTTACCCCTTCTCTCCCTCCTCCTCCCCCCTTCTTGATGCAGCTGCTTGTAAGAGTTACCTGTCTCTGTTAACTAGATTTGCAGTTTATGCCTGTTCTTTGTATAGTTGATTGTTTTGATGTTATACCTGTTCTATGTAAAGTTGCTTGACTGTTCCTGTTTCTTGTAAACCGCGCTGATTCTAAATAGTGCGGTGTAAAAAAGCTAGTAAATAAATAAAATAAATAAATGTATAAGGTTGCTGGACCAGAATGACCTGGAGAGGTCATATGCTCCTGGAGCATGGACTGTCTGTCATAGATATCTGTGACTGAAAGTCTGGGACCTGCTATACATCACATCTGACCCATCTCCCTGTTGTCCACCTCCCTGTGCCCATGAACGTACAGTCTGTGGGTAATCCCTTTCTGCATTTAATTTTTCAGCAACATGCTGCCAGAAGCGCTGCAGCCACACCATGTCATGCCTGACTGAACAGTCGGGAAAGAGTTTGGCCTGTTAATGGCATATCATGGTGGCCAGGAGCCAGACATCATGGTCTGAGAACCTTGGTTTTCTTGACCTTCATGGCATATTGTCTAGCTGCTGTCATCTCCTGCAACACATGATCCTAACATGCGTTATATGTAGCATGCATTATGTCCACCCATGGGGCATTGCATCGACACAGGGTGCGGTGTGCCTGTATAAGGCACATTCCGCAGATATTCTGTGTGTTGCATATGTGCAGGGCACGTTCTGCAGATGTACCGTACCCAGCACATGCACAACATGCGGAACGTCTGCGGAACATGAGGTGCGCATGCGCTACAATGGTACCCCTGTGCATGAGCAGGGCGCATTGTGCATGTGCAGGGCACATTGTGCAGATGCATCGTGCATTGCGAATGTGCAGGATGTGTTGCACATGCATACCGCACATTCTGAAGATGCACCACATGTTACACTGAATGCATGTTGGTGAACTAATTGTGACTGCTGTCTGCAAAATATAAACACTGCAGAGCAGGGAGAGCACAGCAGCACCTGGAACAGCACAGCATACTATAGGATGGACCCACTGCCCAGACAGAGTGAGGAGGGGGCAAATGTTGCAAGCAATAGGCCAGTGAAGGTCAACATACACAGAGTAGGTGGTGGGTGTTGTGCAAGCACAGGATGATGAGCAACCTGACCCATCTGGTGAGGGACAGGCACAGCGACTGGCTGTCAGCCTAGCATAGACATCATCCCCAGGGATTGCATGGAAGCGCAAGAAGAAGCGTGTCCCAGAGGAGTCCCAGAAGAGGGTGCAACGCTTCAATCTGGAGGAGAATGAAGTGCTCATTGAGCAAGGGCTGGAAAGTTATGAGGGGCTGTTTGGCAGGCTCAGCTCACAGACCCTTGTTAGCACTCGCAATGCCATCTGGGAGTGAATAAGGTAGCTGTGGCAGAAGTTGGGGGCCCGGTGCACGATTGTGAAAGGATCTGGAAGCGCTATAATGACATCAAGTGGTCAGTCAAGGCATGACTGACAACAGAGCAGCAACACACACTGGAAACCGGTGGTGGTGGACCTAGGCAGGCAAATCTCATGCCCATGGAGGAGCAACTAATGCAATGACTAAGACTGAAGTATGTTCATGGACTGCTGGAATAGCTGGACACAGCCAATCCACATGCTGGTATGTGTTGACACACATCTATGTGTGGACCTGTCATGGGTGGATAGGATGTTCCCTGCTACCCATGCAATGAAACCATTCCTGCCTCAACATCCCTGAGGGCTCTCCTCCCATTCAGCTCCCAATGCCCATCATTGTGTCCACAGGGGCCTACACATGGCCCCCCCCCAGGTCATATACACACAAACACAAACACAAACACACACACACATACCACTCCTACAATAACCGTCAGCCATCACCTAGCCCCAATGCCATTGAACATCCCTCCCTGCAGTGCACAGCGCCGCCAAGGAGAGGTGCTCCCCAGGCCCATTCCATGTGCACACTGCCTACATGGCAGACCTTAGACACATGTGACCCCTCAAACCAATGTAACTCTGTTCATTCCCCATATCCCCTGTCCTGTGCAAGCACCAACACATCCCATAGATATGGATGGGCATGTGGTTTCACATATACAATGTATGTATGTATGTATGTATGTGAACTTTAGGCATGTTCTACTGTCTCATACGTGCTGTCTGTGAGGGTTATGGAGAGCCCAAAGAATCAGTACTGGGTGGGGTGGTCTTCAGAGTATACCAGGGATACATTACAGGTAGGAATGTCACATAACATAAGATTCTGGTCATCAGGCTGTTCTTAAGCAAGGTGGTTAGGCAGAACTATGTACATAGAATTGTGTACATTGTCCCAGTCTGTGTTGTAGTATGTACAGTGTACATGAGGTTTGTTATAATGTGTGAATACTGAAATTTATTTATTTATTTATTTGCGCATATTTTTATACTGCCCCTTCCAGAGATCAAGGGCGGTTTACATCATAACAGGTTAAACTAAAACAGTTACATGGAACAGTGGTAAGAACTTTATATATAGAACATAGAACAATGTAGTTGAGGTTCCGCCTCAAACTATTTACATAGAGTGGTACTAAATGTGGCCACTTTTAACTATTTAGAAAGCAATTTACAGGAGTATGGGGCTGGTATACTTCTAAAGGGAAACATGTATCTCACATCTGTGAGGAGAGATACTGTATATGGATGCCATTATAGCAGGATACATGTGGGGTACCATTTCTGGCTTGCACATCTGTTCTGGTAATAGTAATGCATTGTGGAATGATCAGTGTGGAGAATGTCGATAGGCCACTCATGTCCTGAAGGGCAGTTGGGAGAGTGTACCAGATGTTTGGGGAAGAGGAGGTACATGCTCTGTTTAGAGATGATCGAACCACCCTCCCTAGTACCCTGGTGATTGTCAGTGAGGCCTGTGAACCAGCTCCTTGTTGCCTTGGTTGTGTATAGATCTGGAGTAACACAGTGTGATATGTTGTTTCTATGTGCCTCTTTATGTCCTGTAACAGCTTCTGTGTGACTGGTATCTGGCGGAGTTGCTGTAGCATGGGTGTTACGTGTCCTTTCTGGCTGCCTATATGATGGTGCATGCAACAGTGTTCTATGCCATTTGTAAGATGTGCAAGGTATGTGTTGTGAGGCCCTGGGGATACTGGTGGCCAAACCAGAGTGTGCACCTACCATTGCTTCAGTTACTGAGCAGTCATCATTGTTTCAGAGAAGGTGGCAGAGGTTCTGCAATGTGTGTTTTCTTTGGGTTGTCTGTGTTGTCATGTTAATGGGTTGAGTCAGGTTGTGCTTCTGATCCAACATCCGGCATCAGGAGCGGCAGCGGCACTTCGTCTGCCCAATCGGGGCGCACCAGAGGGCTCTAAAAGCTCGCGCCATTGGGCGCGTGGTCCTCTTTGCTCCCGACACCATCAGCAGCTCTCCCCAGCCCGGGGATAGAGCCTCCGGCATCAGGAGCGGCAGCAGCACTTCGTCTGCCCAATCGGGGTGCACCAGAGGGCTCTAAAAGCTAGCGCCATCGGGCGCGTGGTCCTCTTTGCTCCCGACACCATCAGCAGCTCTCCCCAGCCCGGGGATAGAGCCTCCGGCATCAGGAGCGGCAGCGGCACTTCGTCTGCCCAATCGGGGTGCACCAGAGGGCTCTAAAAGCTCGCGCCATCGGGCGCGTGGTCCTCTTTGCTCCCGACACCATCAGCAGCTCTCCCCAGCCCGGGGATAGAGCCTCCAGCATCAGGAGCAGCAGCGGCACTTCGTCTGCCCAATCGGGGTGCACCAGAGGGCTCTAAAAGCTTGCGCCATCGGGCGCGTGGTCCTCTTTGCTCCTGACACCATCAGCAGCTCTCCCAGCCCGGGGATAGAGCCTCCGGCATCAGGAGCGGCAGCGGCACTTTGTCTGCCCAATCGGGGCGCACCAGAGGGCTATAAAAGCTCGCGACATCAAGCGCGCCCGCGCCTTGTGGGCCCGCGCCTGAGGGCCTCGCCAGAGGGCCCTTTGGTGTGGCCCTTAGGCGGAGCACTTGATAACGTCTTCTAATCAGCTACGTCGACTAGATCCTCATTCAACTGGGTCATCCACAGCAAGTAAACAGCAATTAGAAAAACTGTTGCAAGTAACCACTATCTCTTACACCGATATACTGTTGCTAGTAATGATTAACCTCATGCTTCGTTGCTAGTAATCTCTAACTCATAAACTGTTATAAGCAAAATACTGTAACATTGATCCCTTTCTAAGCTTAATAACGGCAGTCCATTACATTCATTGTAGCTATTGCAGGCAGGATATTGCAACATTGTCTCATGGCTTACTGACTGCTACATTGTCTCGTGGTTACTGTCTCGTTCTTTACTGAGTGTTACATTGTCTCATTATCTGCTGACTGCCACATTGCCTCATTGTTTGCTCGCTGCTGTACTGTTTCATGTCTTCCTTGCTGCCACATTGTTCCAAATACCTAATTGTCAGGCAGTGAGTTTATACCCCGCTGGTAGCTACCACAGTAGTCAGCACCGGACCCCACTAACGAACAGCTCACATACTATCCATCACTCCACGAAGTCGACCACAAGATGCATCCACTTCTAGCCTGGCATGTTTACACCTAGCCACCTGGCTCCCCCATACATCCCACGCCTTTCACACAAGCACCAACCACATTCCAATACTCCGCAGCAAAGGGAAGAGATGGACGGAGAATCACCGACACTCCCCAAGAGAACCCAAAGACATGCCTTACTCACATTTATTACACATCCCACTTCAACACATCAAGAAGTCACAATTGGACCATCAGCAACACCAACACGCCCTGAAGTGTGCACTCATCAATGCCAGGTCAATACGCACTAAATGGCCAATAATTATCGATCTGGTCATGACCCATGATCTTGACATCCTCATGATCACAGAGACTTGGCTATCGGAATGTGACAATGCAATCATCAACCAGATGTTACCCACAGGATTTTCAGTCCATGCATGCCATAGAACCAACCAGAGAGGAGGCGGAACACTCATCCTTGTCAAAACTTGCCTAGGCTTCCAGATGTGCAATGCAACCAGCACAGCCCACCTGGACTCCCTTACTATAACAAATGACACCTGCACGATCAACCTACTGTACCGAGCGCCAACACCATCGTCAGAGGATCTCGCAACGATAATTGGCCTCGCCTGCAACTCAAACAGACCACGATCCCAAAACTGGATTCTAGGCGACTTCAACCTGCCTACCCTACAGGAATCTCAAGCCACTGCTTTCCTAGAAGTGTTACAAGAGCTAGGTTATGATCAGCTAGTCGATAGTCCCACTCACATCAAGGGAAACAAACTTGACCTGATCTTTGCCCCACAGACAGATAAGGATACCACCCAACCAATGCTACCAACCATAACTCCTGTGCCATGGTCTGACCATAGCCTACTCAAATTCCAGATACCTATTAACACCTACAACCAAAACTCCAACAAAACCAATGCTGTCCATGAAACCTCGCTGAAGCGCTTCCGCCCCTTTGATAAAGAAGAGATTCGAGGGAAGATCCTCCCACTCCTCAACAATGTACCACACGACCTAGATGCTTTGGTGTCCACCTGGGACGAGAGCCTCAAGACCATCGCATGCATACCAGCCACACATAAAAAACAAAGAAACGAGAGCACGCACCATGGTATACCAAAGACCTCCGAGCTTCACTCCAGTGCCTGCGCAAGCTCGAGAGAAGATGGCGTCAGGCTCGCTCTACCGAAGCACAAAGTACTTACATCGCTCACCTAAGAGCACACCGTGATGAATTAACAAAGAATCGGAAACAATATCATTCTGACATCTTGAAGCGGTCGTTAAACAAGCCCCACGACCTCTTCAATATAGTGAAATCTCTTATAAGAGAACCTCCCGCAGACCAATCACATATGCCACAGCCCCAGGCATACTCCAACTACCTACAATCAAAAATGATCCAGACTGGTGCAACCTCAACCAACTACCTACAACCAAAAGTGATCCAGGTTGGTGCAACCTCGAGCTCCGCAGACAACACCCTTCAGCATAACTTGCCCCAACCATCACCACTATCCAAATTTGACAAAATATCACGCAGAGAGATTGAAGACACTATAGCTGCAATCAACCCCACTACCGCGCCCAATGACCCATGCCCAGCTCTATGGATAAAGGAGTTACGCTGCGACTTAAGCCAATATCTGAGCGAATTAATAAACCAATCCCTTACAACCGGATCGTTCCCACAGAGTTTGAAACAAACATCAATCAGACCACTGCTGAAGAATAACAAGCTGGACCCAACGAAAGTGGAATCATACAGACCAATTTCAAGTATCCCCATGCTTGCCAAAGTAATCGAAAAGTTAGTACAGCGCCAAATTCAACAGCATATTGATACTGAAGCCCCACTGGATCCTTCCCAGCATGGGTTCAGAGAAGCACACGGGGTGGAAACCCTCCTCACTACCCTATCTGACAACCTAGTCTCTGGAACCAACAAAATTCACCAGGGATTCGCCCTCATCTTCCTCGACATTGCAGCGGCCTTCGACTCGGTGAGTCACGAGATCCTCATACAACGCCTCAGCAAGAAAGGAATTCAAGGAACGGCTCTAGAGTGGTGCAAGTCATACTTGACTAATAGATGGCAACATGTAAGGTCTGGCTCCACAACCTCTGAACCATTTTTGCAAAACCAGGGTGTGCCACAGGGCTCGTCACTATCTGCATTGATGTTTAACATCTACATGCAGCCCATATGCGCCCTAGCACGTTCATTCAAGGTCAACTGTCTAGCCTACGCAGGCGATATCCTGCTGTACATCCCATTCAGGACCAACCAACCAGACCTCTCCCCTCTAACAAGATGTTTTGAGGCAGTAGCAGAATGGCTCAACACACAAAACTTGAGAATCAACTACAGCAAAACAGATGTCCTTTTCATCTCAAGGAACCAGGACTTCACCCCTCCACCCTCTTTAAAAATCGGCAACACAGAACTGAAAACCAAACCCACAATCCGCTACCTTGGTGTTACACTGGACCAACAACTGGACCTGAAAACCCACATAAAAAACACCGTAAAAACAGTATACATGAAAATAAGGACCTTAAAACATCTCCGACCACTACTTGACTTCAGCGACTACCGATCGATCTATCAAGCATTAATATTACCACATTTTGACTACGCCAACGTAATTTTATATGGTCTCCCTCAAGCAACACTAGCAACGCTCCAGCTCGCAATGAACACTGCTGCGAGAGTACTAACAGGGGCTTCACGGAGAGAGCACATAACGCCAGTACTGATGAACCTCCATTGGTTACCAGTTCAAGCAAGAACCCTCCACAAAGTTCTAACCTTGACCTGCAAAGCCTTAAACACTCTGACCCCCACAGCTATCAGTAAGATGATACACAAAGTACCACATAACAGAAACAGAAGACCCACGATGCAAAACACCCTAGAGGTCCCAAAAGCAATAACGAAATGCACAAAAGCAACAACAAATAGGGCCTTTACGATTTATGCACCCAGAGCATGGAATGCCCTCCCCACCTATATTCGAAACATCACCTACCTAACCCATTTCAGGAAGGCATTAAAGCATCACCTGTTCACTACATACTACCCCGAATCCAGCCTTAGTAATCATACATGTTGCCCCTCAGACAATCACTCACTACACCTAAACAATCAGACTCAGTATGAAAAAGGATAATCAACTTGATCCCTCAAAAGTACTCCCTGAAATAGAATTCAGACTCCCCAGTGTAAATAAGATGTAGATATACCCTGCCTGAAAATAGGTACCAGTGTAAATACAATGTAGATAGCTTCCCCAGTTACTTCCAAGTTTATCTCCTTGTTTTATTGTAAATGCAACTCAGAGTGCCTGTGTTGTATGGTTGATGTTGAATGTAAACCACACTGATCTAAAATAGCGCGGTATAGAAGAACTGTTAAATAAATAAATAAATAAATAAATAAACATCATCCCCAGGTACGCTATTCCCTGTACACCGCATGTGCGGCACAATGTACCTGTTGTGCCTGAAGTGGTGAGACATCTCTGCCCATGGAGTTAATGACTAACTGTGTTTGGTCACAGGGTCATAGTAACATAGTAACATAGTAAATGATGGCAGATAAAGACCAGCATGGTCCATCCAGTCTGCCCATATTCAGTTTATTTTGATTTTATCCTGTTGCTGTAAAGGGATCCACTGTGTCTGTCCCATGCCATTTTGAATTCTGTCACTGTATTTGCCCCCACCACTTCCACCGGAAGGGCATTCCAAGTATCCACCACCCTTTCAGTGAAAAAGTATTTCCTGACATTGCCTTTCAATTTACCCCCTTGCAGCTTCATGTTATGCCCTCTAGTTTTACAGCTTCCCCGTCTTTGGAAGAGGTTTGTTTGTTCATTATTTCCCTTTAAGTATTTAAAGGTCTGAATCATATCTCCCCTGTCCCTCCTCTCTTCCAAAGTGTACATATTTAGGTCTTCAAGTCTCTTCTCATAAGGCTTCTGATGCAGGCTCCAAATCATTTTGGTCACCTTCCTCTGAACAGTTTCCATTATTTTTACATCCTTTGCAAGATACAGTCTCCAAAACTGAACACAATATTCCAATTGAGGCCTCACCAGTTACTTATACAGTGGCATTAGTACCTCTTCCTTTCTGCTGGTAATTCCTCTTTATATGCAGCCCAACATCCTCCTGGTGTTTTCCACCACCTTGTCGCACTGTTTTGCCACCTTGAGATCTACAGAAATAATCACACCAAGGTCTTTCTCCTGATCCGTGCACACCAACCTCTCTCCCCCTATCACGTACATTTCCCTTGGATTTCTGCTACCCAAGCGCATGACACTGCATTTCTTTGCATTAAATCTTAATTGCCAAGCATTAGACCATTCTTCCAGCTTTTGTAGATCTTTCCTCATGTTATCCACGCCCTCAGGGGAGTCCACTCTTGCAAATTTTCATATCATCTGCAAAAAGACAGATCTTTCCATTCAGTCTTTCAGCAATATCACTCACAAATACATTGAACAGTGCCGGGCCCAGGAGCACCCTGCTAATCACCTTCCTTTCATCCAAGTGAGCTCCATTTACCATCACCTTCTCTCATCTGTCAGTCAACCAATTTCTGATCCAGTTTACCACCTTGGGACCCATCCCCAAACTACTGAGTTTATTGATAAGCCTCCTATGAGGGACGGTATCAAAGGCTTTGCTGAAATTCAGGTAGATGACATCCATCACATGCCCCTGATCTAGTTCTCTGGTCACCCAGTCAAAGAACTCAATCAGATTTGTTTGGCAAGATCGTCCTTTGGTAAAACCATGTTGCCTCAGATCTTGCAACCTGTTGATTTTGAGAAAGTTCACTATTCACTCTTTCAGGAGCGCCTGCATTATTTTTCCCACCACCGAGGTAAGGCTCAAGGGCCTGTATTTGACACTTCTTCCCTGTCACCACTTTTGTGTAGAGGTACGACATCAGCCATTCTCCAGCCTTGAGGAACTTCTCCTGTTTCCAAGGATCTGTTGAAAACATCCTTTAACGGCCCTACAAGAACCTCTCTGAGCTCTTTCAGTATCCTGGGATGTATCCCATCCGGTCCCATGGCCTTGTCCACTTTCAGTTTTGCAAGTTATTCTAACACTTCATCTTCTGTGAGTGGTGTGGTATCTACTTCATTCTCATTTTCATATTTGGGAGTCACAGGTGGTCCTTCTCCAAGATTTTCTTTAGTAAAAACAGAGCAGAAGTATTTGTTTAGCAATGTCACTTTCCACGAGTCCATTTCCAGCACTTCTGAGTCTTGCAATTCCACCTCTGATCTTCTTCCTTTCCCGAATATACCCGAAGAAAGTTTTGTCGCCACACTTAACATCTTTAGCCATCTTTTCCTGTGCCTTTGATTTTGCTATCCTTATTTCTCTTTTTGTCTCTTTGAGTTTGATCCTGTATTCATTTCTGTGTTCCTCTGTTTGCAAGCTTTTGAATTTTGCAAAAGCTGTGTTTTTTGCCTTTATTTGAGCAGCCACTTCTTTGGAAAACCAAATAGGTTTCCTTCTCTTGTTTTTATTTACTTTTCTTACATATTTATCTGTTGCCGCTTTTATTGCCTCCTTTAGATTAGCCCATTGCAATTCCACTTCCTTTATCTCCTTCCACCCTGTCAACTCCTCCTTTAGGTACTCGGCAATTTTATTGAAGTCAGTGTTTTTGAAGTTTAGGACTTTGAGCTTGCTGTGATTGGACTGCACCTTGGCTTTTATCTCAGACCACACCATGTGATGATCGCAGTTGCTCACAGGGCACTCACCCAGACATTCGACACGCTGTCACCATTGGTGAGCACTAAATCCAGCGTTGAGCTTTCCCTGGTTGGTTCCATCACCATTTGTCTAAGTAAAGCATCTTGGAGAGCATCCACAATTGTTTTGCTTCTTTCTAGATTTGCAGAAGGAGTTATCCAATCCACATTGGGTAGATTAAAGTCACCCAATATGATCACTTCCCCCTTTGTGGCTATCTTGGCAATATCTATAATCAATTCGTTATCTAGCTCTTCAATTTGAGTGCCATCTCCTCTTTCCAACACAACCCAGAGCGCTTCTTCATTTCCCATGTCCCCTGCATTTCAGTAGCTTTAATATTGCTTTTGACATACAAGGCCACTCCTCCTCCTTTTCCATTTTCTCTGTCTCTTCTGAATAGATTATAGCCAGCTATGGCTATAGCCCAATCATGCGATTCATTGAACCATGTTTCTGTAATGGCCACAGTGTCCAAGTCCATTTCCACCATTAAGGCTTCCAGGTGCGGAACTTTGTTGGCTAAGCTTCGAGCATTAGTGATCATTGTGAGGGTGGTGGCATGCAGCCATTGTGAGATGTCGTTGAGGCCTCTGGTGATTTGTTTGTATTGTGGTCCCAGTGTCCTGATGGTCGGAACAATCAGCATGTTGTTGTTGTACATTCCGTATGCCATGTTGAGTGCCCTGACTCTGGCGCAGGTGGTGTTAAGAGGTGATGTGGATGGAGATGGGCCCTGGGGTTACCCATGGACTGACCTGCGTCCTGTGAGAGAATGACCAGTGCTGGCCATCTGTCTGTAGTCTGATAGGTCTGATATGCACCACTGGGACATGGGGCCTCCAATGTGCAGCTGTCAAAGGCGATGATGTAGGGCAGAGTGTCTGATTGAGTAACAGGTGGATGCCATAGCTGGGGCGATCAGTATGTAGAGCTGCCTGTTGTTACCGATGCTCTGGATTAGTTTGCCAAACAGAGGGATGTGGGGTGTGACCATGCTACTCTGTGTCCGGATGACATTTATTTATTTAAAGTCTTTTCTATACTGCACTTTTTAAAATCAGCTCGGTTTACAGTTAACAGCAGTTTTGTACAGTTACAGGCAGCTCCCATACTTGACTTACAGAAAACAGGGTTATTCAACTTGGACTAACTGGGATAAATATGTACATGCTATGCAGTAGCTTGGCTACTTGTTTAGGTTATTCTAGTACCGGCTAAGCAGTCGGGTCAGCGACAGTGAATTGGCGACTGGGCTGCCTAGCTACTATTTACATGATTAGGTGACTATATACATGCTTCTGCCAGGGTGTCTGGTAGTGCTACCATGCAGGGCTGGGGCAGTGTGTTGTAGGTGGTTTGGGGTGACTGCTTTGGTGGTTGCGGGTGGGTGGCTGTTGTGTGTCCTAATTATGAGAATAGTGCTGCAGGAAAAGGTGGTGTTTCAGCGCCTTCCTGAACTGGGTAAGGTCCTGGGTAAGGTCCTGAACTGGGTAATGTCCCGGAGGCCAGGCGGGAGGGCATTCCAACATGTGGGTGCATAGTACACAAAGGCTCTGTTTCTTGTTGCTTGAGAGCACTTTGTGATCTTGCTAGGGATACTTAGGATGTTGACTGTGACTGACCTTCTGGCTCTGTTTTGGGGAATGGGGAGAAGGAGGTCTGTGATGGAGGAGGAGGTGAGACTGTTGATGGCTTTGAAGGTCAGCAGTAGGATTTTATTTATTTTTATTTATTTATTTAAAACAGATTTCTATACCGCCTTATCCTGCAATCAAGGCGGTCTGAACAGCAAACAATCAGAAAGAAATGTGGCTAGTGTGAACATGCAGTGGGAATGTGTGCGTATGAGTGTGACTGGTCGTTGATTTTTGTGAGCTACTTTACAGTGTGCGCTATTTACAATGCTATGGCTATCGGGTCCTTGCTTAACTCCTATTAGAGTGACATGTGTGGGGAGTCTTGAGGAGTCTGTTGCTTGGTTTAAGTAATGTCACCATAGTGTTCTATGAAGAGGGTTGTCTTCAGAGGTTTCCTGAAATCCTTAAGGTCTGTTGTTGAGCGTAGTTCGTCGGGGAGGGCGTTCCAGATTGTTTGTGTCGCCTTTGATAAGGCTCGTTTTTCGGTGTCCTTGCGTACCCTGTTGCTGTCTTTGGGTGTATTGACACGGTTGGATGTGCCTCTTCTCCTTGGTCTTGTGCTGCTGTCGGGTTGTATGAGTGGGTGTAGGCTGAAAGCTGATGATTGTTGTTTGATTTTGAAAATGTTTATGGTTGTCTTGTATCTAATGCGGGCACTGATGGGAAGCCAGTGGAGCTCTTTTAGGGTGGGTGTTATGTGTTCTTGTCTTGTGGTGCCGGTTATTATGCGTGCTGCAGTGTTTTGTGCCAGTTGCAATGGTCTTAGTGTCTGTTTTGTTAGGCCCAGATAGATTGGGTTGCAGAAGTCTAGGATTGGTGTTATTAGAGCCTGACAGACTGTGCGGAAGTGTTCCTGAGCGAGGAGGGGTATGAGGCATCGTACTAGTCTCATCCTGTGGTATGCATATCTAGTGGTCCTGCTGATGTGGGACTGTAGGTTGAGTTCTTTGTCCATAGTCACTCTGAGGTATTTCACTTCTGATTGTATGGGTATGGTTGTGGTGCCTATTTTGATGTCGCGGGGTGGGATGAAGTTGGAGTTTCGGGTGATGACTAGCGCCTCGGTCTTGCTGTAGTTTATGGTCATGTTGTTGTCCTGGAGCCAGGTGTTCATGTGTGTGAGACAATCTGTTATCTTGGTGTGGTCTAGGTTGTCGAGGGTGATTGGTGTGTATATCATTATATCGTCCGCATATATTGTTTATTTTATCCCATGCTCTCTTATGATGTTGCATATTGGCTAGATGTAGATGTTGAATAAAAGAGCTGATAGTGCGGATCCTTGGGGTACTCCTTGCCTGACTTTTATGGGTCGGGAGGTGTTGGGCCCGATCTTGACCTGTATCTTTCTGTCCGTTAGGTAAGAGTGGAACCACCTCAGTGTGTCTCCGTGTAGTCCGATGTTCTGTAGTCTTGCTAGAAGTCTTCCGTGATTGACTGTGTCAAAAGCTGATGGTATGTCAATGAAGATCATCAGTATTCTGTTCTTGCTGTTGTCTATGAGGTGTAGTATGTCGTTAAAAAGGTATATCAGTAGTGTTTCAACTCCGTGGTTGGGTCGGAAACCGTGTTGGTTGAGATCGAGTTGTGCGTAGTTGTCGATGTGGTCTTGTAGTTGATGTTGTACTGCTTTCTCAATAATCTTGGCCAGTAGAGGGATGCTTGAGGTGGGTCTGTAGGCTGCTGGGTTGTTCTTGTCGAGTGCTGATTTCTTCGGAATTGGCCGTATTGTGGCGAGTATGCTTTTAATCAAACGCAATGGGAAGTATTTCGGGATCTTTCTGCCATATTAACATGGTCTTTGACTGCATTTTTTTGATATTTGAGAAGTGGAGGAGTCTTTTAATGGTTAAAGCAGCAGACTGAATTACGGAGAAGCCAGTGTTCAAATCCTATTACCACTCCTTGTGATCCTGGGCAACTCACTAAATCCTTCATTGCTTCAGGAACAAACCTAGGGGCCCTTTTACTAAAGTGGATTAGGTTTTTGCATTTAAGGTGCTTTTAGAGCTAAAACACACGTGTGTTAAGTGCAAAGCCTCCACAGTAACTGTTAGGGGCATGGTCAGCATGTTCCCATGAAGGGCTGGAGAAAGGAGATGCTCTAGGCCAGGGGTTCTCAACCCTGTCCTCGGGACCCACCTAGCCAGTCGGGTTTTCAGGATGACCACAATGAATATGTATGAGAGAGATTTGCATACACTGCCTCCATTATATGCAAATGTCTTCCATGCATATTCAATGTGGTTATCCTGAAAACCCGACTGGCTAGGTGGGTCCTGAGGACAGGGTTGAGAACCCCTGCTCTAGGCGGACCTCATCCCTTCCCCCCCCCCCCCCCCCGCACCATGGCGCCCATTGCCACCGGTGCTGCCCGTCTCTGGAACATGCACCAGTGGCAATGGTCACAAATAGCCCCACGGCGCTTACCTTTAAACTTTGGAATCGCAGGGTTGTTTGCTTCCATCCCCTCTCCAACTTCCCAGCGAATTCCTAGTTTGCCTTGTAGTAGCGTCGGCCTTGTTCCCAGGCGTGAACACACAGATGGGAATCCTAATGCATTTTTTTTATTTGACAACAAAGTCCAGTTTCATTAACCGTCATGCTAGAAATTATGCCACAGTTCCAGAATGTAATTAGTCAAGGAATGATCCCACTTAAAACTGAATTGCAGCAATACCCAATTTTTGTACTGGGAAGGGAAAGTAAGGGAAGGGAAGGGAATCTGGATTTAACTCAGACCTTATTCAGGAGTATCTCAAGCTGGGTTGCATTCAGGTATTGTTTATTTATTATTATTTATTTATTACAATCTTTTATATACCGCGCTATTTGGTATCAGCGTGGTTTACATGAAGCAAAATCACCAGAACAACAAACTATTCTGAGTTTACAAACTTGGGTAACATGGGGGAACTATTTACAAATATTATTTACATACTGTCATTATGATAATGACAATGGACACTGATCAAGATATCGCACTGAGAAAGTTGATGAGGTTAACTGATAATTATGGTGTAGCTACTTTGTTGGTGGGATTTGGCTTGGTGTATTACTGAGTGAATAGTATTTGAGGAACAGGTGATATTTGAGTGCTTTCCTGAACTGGGTTAGGTCAGTAATTGCGCGAATGTCTGATGGAAGTGCGTTCCAGCATCTTGGGGTGCAAAATCTAAATGCCCTGTTTGCCGTTGTCTGGGTGCATTTTGTTAAAGCTTTCGGGATTATTAGTGTGTTTATTGCTATCGGTCTTCTGGATCTGTTAGGTGGAATGACGTGAATGAGCTCCGTTAGTGAGGAGGATGAGAGACCGTTGATGGCCTTGAAGGTAAGCAGTAAGGTCTTGAAAACGAGCCTTGCGTGAATGGGGAGCCAGTGGAGCTGCTTTAGGATGGGGGTCACGTGCTTGTTTTTGGAGGCTCCCTGAAGGACGCTCGCTGCAGCATTCATGGCGAGTTGTAGGGGGTTAATGGTAGACTGTGGGAGGCCTTGTAGGATAGCATTGGCATAGTCAAAATGCGGTAGAATTAAAGCCTGGTATATTGTCCTGAAATCTTCTGGATCTAGTAAGGAGCGCAAATGCCTGAGAGATCGGATCTTGAAATAGACTGCTCTTACTTTGTTACCTATGTGTGCCTTCATATCAAGGCGCTGATCCAACGTAACCCCCAGGTATCGAATTGTAGGTTTTGTTTGAAGTTCTGCTTCTTTCACTCTTACATGGGGTGATGGGGTGAAATTGTGGTCTCTTGTGATGAATAGCACCTCCGTCTTATGTTGAATACGGAGGTTTTGGGATTGGAGCCATTCAGAAACTGCGTCGAAACATTCTATCAGAGGGGAGAGGTTCAAATGCTCTGTAGAGAACGGCGTGTAGAGTAGGATATCATCTGCATATATCAGGCAGTCCACATTGAAGGATCTGATGATATTACAGATGGGCTGCATGTATATGTTGAAAAAGAGTGATGGTAGGGAGGAACTTTGCGGGACCCCCTGGCTTTGGTGGAAAGGTTCTGATGCTGCTGCTCCAGATTTTACATGTTGCCATCTACCAGCCAGATATGATCTACACCATTCCAGAGCATTGCCGCAGATGCCCTTCTCTTTTAGTCGTTCCAGGAGAAGCTTGTGACTTACTGAGTCGAAAGCTGCAGCAATGTCTAGGAAGACAAGAACAAACCCTTGACGGATGTTGTCGATACCTGTGATTATATTACTGAAGAGGGTGGTAAGGAGGGTTTCTACGCCATGAGACTCCCTGAATCCATGTTGGCAATGGTCTAGTGGGGCGGCGGAGTCTATGTGATCTTGTATTTGTCTCTGTACCTCTTTCTCAATTATCTTAGCTAGGAGAGGTATGCTGGCTATAGGTCTATATGAGTCAGCCTTCTGGGGGTTTAGCTTGGTGTTTTTTAAAAGAGGTCTGATTGAAATATGTTTGAGGGCTGTAGGGAACAATCCAGTTGTGAAAGATAGGTTCATAAGTCTTGTTATGAAGGGACTGAACTCGTTGCGTAGCTCCTTTATCCAGAAGGCTGGGCAGGGGTCAGTTTGTGCCGTGGTGGTATTGAGAGATGTGATAAGTGTCCTCGACGTATTTCCTGGATGGCGTGGAGAACATAGACAAGGACATTGGGCAGGTTTATCACGCCGCCCGCTCCCTAACCTTGAGGGTTAAGGAGGGGTTGCCTTGTGATGCCCTTGAGGCAGTTAGTTGTAGTTGTGTTATTGTGCTTCGAGCAGTAAGGCAGGCAAAGAGAAATTTATTTTTCATGAGGTTTATTTTTCATGAGGCTTACTTTGCCATTGTGCAGTTCAAAAATGCTACAGACGGTGCAGAAGTATAAACCAAAAACAAGATTAACTGAAACTTGCCAAACAGGTTTGTAATGCTGTATTATTTCACATTCACTTCATGTGATTCAAACATACAGGATGCAACAGAAAAGTTCCTTTAACAGTAGTGCTCTGGTTCTACCAATCCCTGGTACATTAATTCATTCACCTCCCACAAGCTTTCTTGTGTAGGTCAAATTAAGTGCCACTGCTATATTTCTTCATATACCAGCAAAACCTTTTCCCTTAATTGCCTCTGTCAATTAAGCATGTAGAGCAGTCCATTAACATATCTTCATCAGGGTAAAGCAGAGAATTAGAAACAGGCGTTTCTTCATTACAGCCAGTAACTGGTTCTGGAATACTGTAGTTAAAACTTGCCTTACGTTCTAAATACTCTTGGAATTCTTTGAGAAGTGATTCAGCTGGTGACTTCCCTTCACTTAGCTGTCTTCCCTTCTCCTCGGTGAGCAAATGTTGGCTGAGCCTCTCTATCTCAGGCTGCTTATCATGTTTGTTTGTATCAGGAAAACAAACATTTGCTGTGCTTCCGTTATCTCCCCACCTTTCCCTACACGTGGGTGCTGTGCATAAAAACTTAGCAGTGCTAGGAGGGTACTTAAAAGCATTTACGTCAGCCCTTTCTTGGCTAGGTGTTTCAGCTAGCTTATAGGAATAATTAGTGTTATTCAAAGCTTCTCCCTGCTGACAACAGCTGCCACCATTTTGTCTGACTTGGCTTTTAAAACTAGTACACAATCTTTCTGGCTTTAGAGCATAAACTTCTCCCCCACTGGGTACCTTATACAGAAGCTTTTCCTTTGGAGAATTCTTTGTCCTTCTGCCTTTATTCCATAGCTCTGCCTGGTCCTGTAGCCTTGGATCTCTCAGCGTTCCGAAAGAGTTCTGCCTCCAGCAGTTTCTTTCCTCATCTGAATCTTCCACCATGCTACCTGCCAGCTGCAGACTATTTGAGGAATTACCACAGCAAGGATACTTCCTTTCAGACTTTCCTTCTGAAGCACTTGTTTCTCCCTCTGGGAATTCTCTTAGCCTCCGTTGCTCTCTTGGCTCCTGCCTTCTTAGCTCCTGCCTTTGCTCCGTTAGCTGCTCTTTCAGCTGCTCTCGCTGGTCACGTTGGTCTTGCATTACTTCACTTCCTGGTTTCTGAGTATTTAACTAGGTGCTTCTAGCCTGCACTGCCCGCCTCCCCTTGGGGCGTGCCCAATCAAAAGCTTTCCTACTCTCCTCCCTCGAGGTTAGCTGTTCTGCTTGATTGAATCTGGGTTTTTTTCTTTCTGCAAAGAAATCCCTGCTTTCTCCTGCAGTACCAGCTTCTACCACCGGATGCTCATTCGTGTCCATCTGTTCCTGGGGAGCTATTGTGTCACAGATCCCCCCCCTTAAGATATCACGGGCTGGCTTTATCTTAACAGCACAGCACGTGATACCACTTATGGACTCTGGGCTGTTACACTTTACTTGAGACTGTTGTCTGGGAGAGTCTATTGTGGCTATCTGGACTAAGGCTACCCTGTCATGCCATGGCTTTAGAAGCTTAACGTGGTAAACCTGCCTGCGGCCGTTCCTATTTTCTACTAAATATGAAACAGGTCCTACAGGATGTGCCAGCCGACAAGGGCCCTTCCAATGGCTTTCAAATTTGGGTTCCGTACCTGACACCATCACAATGACTTTCTCCCCTATATTTAACTGACGCTGTTTTGTGTTTCTATCGTAGTAGGATTTTTGTTTAGCCTGACTACGTTTTAAATTTCCCTCTGCTACCTGTGAAGTTCGGTGCAGCCGTTTCTTTAAATCTTTAAGAAATTCGGGCACCTCTACTTCCCTTGTATCCGGCTCCACCCATTGTTCTTTTAGGATGTCTAAAATGCCGCGGGGTGACCGGCCATATAGCAGCTCATATGGTGCCGTTCCTAATGAGGCTTGTTTCCTTTCACGGCATGCATAAAGGACAAAGGGAAGCATGGTATCCCAATTGTCAATGTCCCCCTCCAAACTCCTACGTAACATCCTCTTAATCGTTTGATTTTGTCTTTCGACTAAACCGTTAGTTTGGGGATGGTACGCTGCTGTTTTTATGTGGGTAATGCCAAAGGCATCCCACACTTGCCCTAAGTATTTCGAGATGAAATTGCTCCCCCTGTCGGTGAGCACTTCCTTCGGGAAACCTATTTCACAAAATAGCTTAATAAGTTCCATAGCTATTATTTTGGCTGATGTGCTCCGTAGTGGCATGGCCCATGGAAATCTTGTAGCGTGATCTACTATCACTAGAATATAGCGGAATCCTCTCGGAGTCTTAACTAGAGGTCCAACTATGTCTATCCCTATCCTTTGGACGGGCTCTTTAATCACAGTAGATGGAATCATTGGGACCACCCTGGGATGGGCTGCAGAGACTCTTTGACAAGTGGGGCAAGCCTCACAGAATTTGGCCGTCTCCTTAAATATACCTGGCCAGTAAAATCTGGTGAGGATCTGGTCAAGGGTCCCCTGGCTGCCCTTATGTCCCCCAACGGGATGGTCGTGTGCTAGGCGTAACACTATATTTTTGAAAGTGGTTGGAACCACTAACTGCTTCCTAGTGTCTCCTGTAAAAGGATTTTTACTCTCCCTATAGAGTAGGCCATCAGTGAGCAGAAACCTAGGCAGGGTATCCCTAGTATTCTGGGCCCACTTAAATGCCTGGGTAAGGGCAGGGTCTGCCTGCTGCTCATGCGGAAACGAGGGAAACTTGTTCATCAGTTCCTCGGGCACCCATGGCAGCTCTTGCCCAGCCTGTACCTCCGCCTTATTCCTTGAGCGAACTTGCTTCTCTTTACGCTTTTCAGCTTTTTCCTTTTTGTCTTTAGGACTTGGAGTCTCTATTAAAGCATCCTCAAAAGGAAGAATTTCTCCAAGATCCTCTGTGTGGTCTTCCTCCCTCTCTAAGGGTTCCTCCTTACTTTCTAAGGGTCCCTCCTTTTCCTCTGAGGCTGCGGACTGGGCCCTCGTGGAGACCATCACGCCTTTCTCATGCAACCCTCGCTTTATCTCTTGGAAAAACTGAGGCCAATCCCTGCCTAAAATGACAGCATGAGGAAGACCTGGAATAACTGCTAGTGGGATAGTCCTACGTGTGCCTAACCCTTTTATGTGTAATTTGTACACTGGGTAAGTGGAAGTTCCACCATGTACGCACCTTATCTTCACAGAAGTAACGGGCTGAATCACTTCTCCTCCCTGCTTGGCTTCTATTTCATGCCACAACTCCTTCGAGAGCATACTCAATTCCGCCCCGGAGTCCAGCAAAGCCTGGGCAGTGATTCCCTGTACTTCTATAGACAGAAGAAAACCTTGCCTATCTCTCATAGCATTACCAGCTATTAATGCAGTTTTTACATGACATTGTCTTTGCAAATGCCCTTGCTGACCACATTTATAACATTTTTGTCTATCTTTTCCTCCTTTCCATAAAGGCATGCACATTTTCACAGGACTGCTCTCATCCCTTCGTGCCTTTTCTGATCTGCAACACTGCGACTCCTGGGAAGTAGAGCCACCTCTCTGGCCTGTAATCTCGGCCTCAATGTACCTTTCCGAGAGTGCTACTGCCTCCTGAGGGGTTTTGCAGTTCTGTAATATCAGAAAAGTACGGATACTGTTGGGAAGTGCATCCATGTACTGTTCTAATACTAGATCATTCAAAATAGACTCCATAGTTCTCCCTTCTGGATTTAACCATTTGTTAAGTAAACTGTGTATACGATGACATAGAGATTTTGGAGTCTCACTGGGCTTTAATTTCACACTCCTCAAGCGAGCGCGATAAACTACCGGAGTGAGCCCCAATCTCTCCCTGATTGCTCTTTTAATTTCCTCATAGCTTCCTGCTAAATCAGCTGGCATGGCACGGTAAGCGGCCAGCGCCTCCCCTGTAAGGGACGCTGCCAACCTTAGCGGCCAGTGCTCTTTAGGCCACAAGCTAAGATGTGCAACCCTCTCAAAGCTGGTTAAATAATCATCTACATCATCCTTATCTGTGAGCTGTCCAAAATTGAACAAAGTTCCCATTTGTATACTAACAGGGTGTACATTGTCTGTTAATGTGGAACCTGTTACTGAGGCTGGAACAGGCGCTGGCTTCTTCTCACGCAGCAACTCCTCCATCAGCTGTAGCAGAGGTCTTTGCTGCTCCTGGAAGCTAGCATTAGCTCTTGCCTGTGCCTCCAAAGACATGTCTCTCTGGCGCTCCAACTGCATCGCCATCCAACCAAAGACCTCTTTGGCCTCCAACGCCATCTTGGAACCTGGAATAAAAGAGAAACACACAAACCAAAGTGCGATACCACTGGAACAAAGTTTTCCTTTCCCTTTTGAAAATATATATTTTTTCCTTTTCTTTCTTTTTCCCCCGGTCACCACTAGGAGACCTCCCCTGGCCCCGGTATCCTCGGTACCCTGGGTGGATACCCTTTACCTGGCTCAGGAGTTATACAAGCGTGTCAGCAATGAAGTTCAGCAGCTTCCTGCAGTCCCCTTCCACTGCTGGGCTCGGCAGCACCTCTGCTGGGCTCCTCTGGAAGTCTTGTGGTTGCAGCTCCTGCTATGGTCACTTCTTGCGTCTGCAGAAATCCTCAAATCCTCAATACTACGCCGCTCTTATCACGCCGCCCGCTCCCTAACCTTGAGGGTTAAGGAGGGGTTGCCTTGTGATGCCCTTGAGGCAGTTAGTTGTAGTTGTGTTATTGTGCTTCGAGCAGTAAGGCAGGCAAAGAGAAATTTATTTTTCATGAGGTTTATTTTTCATGAGGCTTACTTTGCCATTGTGCAGTTCAAAAAGGCTACAGACGCTGCAGAAGTATAAACCAAAAACAAGATTAACTGAAACTTGCCAAACAGGTTTGTAATGCTGTATTATTTCACATTCACTTCATGTGATTCAAACATACAGGATGCAACAGAAAAGTTAATTTAACAGTAGTGCTCTGGTTCTACCAATCCCTGGTACATTAATTCATTCACCTCCCACAAGCTTTCTTGTGTAGGTCAAGTTAAGTGCCACTGCTATATTTCTTCATATACCAGCAAAACCTTTTCCCTTAATTGCCTCTGTCAATTAAGCATGTAGAGCAGTCCATTAACATATCTTCATCAGGGTAAAGCAGAGAATTAGAAACAGGCGTTTCTTCATTACAGCCAGTAACTGGTTCTGGAATACTGTAGTTAAAACTTGCCTTACGTTCTAAATACTCTTGGAATTCTTTGAGAAGTGATTCAGCTGGTGACTTCCCTTCACTTAGCTGTCTTCCCTTCTCCTCGGTGAGCAAATGTTGGCTGAGCCTCTCTATCTCAGGCTGCTTATCATGTTTGTTTGTATCAGGAAAACAAACATTTGCTGTGCTTCCGTTATCTCCCCACCTTTCCCTACACGTGGGTGCTGTGCATAAAAACTTAGCAGTGCTAGGAGGGTACTTAAAAGCATTTACGTCAGCCCTTTCTTGGCTAGGTGTTTCAGCTAGCTTATAGGAATAATTAGTGTTATTCAAAGCTTCTCCCTGCTGTCAACAGCTGCCACCATTTTGTCTGACTTGGCTTTTAAAACTAGTACACAATCTTTCTGGCTTTAGAGCATAAACTTCTCCCCCACTGGGTACCTTATACAGAAGCTTTTCCTTTGGAGAATTCTTTGTCCTTCTGCCTTTATTCCATAGCTCTGCCTGGTCCTGTAGCCTTGGATCTCTCAGCGTTCCGAAAGAGTTCTGCCTCCAGCAGTTTCTTTCCTCATCTGAATCTTCCACCACGCTACCTGCCAGCTGCAGACTATTTGAGGAATTACCACAGCAAGGATACTTCCTTTCAGACTTTCCTTCTGAAGCACTTGTTTCTCCCTCTGGGAATTCTCTTAGCCTCCGTTGCTCTCTTGGCTCCTGCCTTCTTAGCTCCTGCCTTTGCTCCGTTAGCTGCTCTTTCAGCTGCTCTCGCTGGTCACGTTGGTCTTGCATTACTTCACTTCCTGGTTTCTGAGTATTTAACCAGGTGCTTCTAGCCTGCACTGCCCGCCTCCCCTTGGGGCGTGCCCAATCAAAAGCTTTCCTACTCTCCTCCCTCGAGGTGAGCTGTTCTGCTTGATTGAATCTGGGTTTTTTTCTTTCTGCAAAGAAATCCCTGCTTTCTCCTGCAGTACCAGCTTCTACCACCGGATGCTCATTCGTGTCCATCTGTTCCTGGGGCGCTATTGTGTCACAGATCCCCCCCCTTAAGATATCACGGGCTGGCTTTATCTTAACAGCACAGCACGTGATACCACTTATGGACTCTGGGCTGTTACACTTTACTTGAGACTGTTGTCTGGGAGAGTCTATTGTGGCTATCTGGACTAAGGCTACCCTGTCATGCCATGGCTTTAGAAGCTTAACGTGGTAAACCTGCCTGCGGCCGTTCCTATTTTCTACTAAATATGAAACAGGTCCTACAGGATGTGCCAGCCGACAAGGGCCCTTCCAATGGCTTTCAAATTTGGGTTCCGTACCTGACACCATCACAATGACTTTCTCCCCTATATTTAACTGACGCTGTTTTGTGTTTCTATCGTAGTAGGATTTTTGTTTAGCCTGACTACGTTTTAAATTTCCCTCTGCTACCTGTGAAGTTCGGTGCAGCCGTTTCTTTAAATCTTTAAGAAATTCGGGCACCTCTACTTCCCTTGTATCCGGCTCCACCCATTGTTCTTTTAGGATGTCTAAAATGCCGCGGGGTGACCGGCCATATAGCAGCTCATATGGTGCCGTTCCTAATGAGGCTTGTTTCCTTTCACGGCATGCGTAAAGGACAAAGGGAAGCATGGTATCCCAATTGTCAATGTCCCCCTCCAAACTCCTACGTAACATCCTCTTAATCGTTTGATTTTGTCTTTCGACTAAACCGTTAGTTTGGGGATGGTACGCTGCTGTTTTTATGTGGGTAATGCCAAAGGCATCCCACACTTGCCCTAAGTATTTCGAGATGAAATTGCTCCCCCTGTCGGTGAGCACTTCCTTCGGGAAACCTATTTCACAAAATAGCTTAATAAGTTCCATAGCTATTATTTTGGCTGATGTGCTCCGTAGTGGCATGGCCCATGGAAATCTTGTAGCGTGATCTACTATCACTAGAATATAGCGGAATCCTCTCGGAGTCTTAACTAGAGGTCCAACTATGTCTATCCCTATCCCTTGGACGGGCTCTTTAATCACAGTAGATGGAATCATTGGGACCACCCTGGGATGGGCTGCAGAGACTCTTTGACAAGTGGGGCAAGCCTCACAGAATTTGGCCGTCTCCTTAAATATACCTGGCCAGTAAAATCTGGTGAGGATCTGGTCAAGGGTCCCCTGGCTGCCCTTATGTCCCCCAACGGGATGGTCGTGTGCTAGGCGTAACACTATATTTTGAAAGTGGTTGGAACCACTAACTGCTTCCTAGTGTCTCCTGTAAAAGGATTTTTACTCTCCCTATAGAGTAGGCCATCAGTGAGCAGAAACCTAGGCAGGGTATCCCTAGTATTCTGGGCCCACTTAAATGCCTGGGTAAGGGCAGGGTCTGCCTGCTGCTCATGCGGAAACGAGGGAAACTTGTTCATCAGTTCCTCGGGCACCCATGGCAGCTCTTGCCCAGCCTGTACCTCCGCCTTATTCCTTGAGCGAACTTGCTTCTCTTTACGCTTTTCAGCTTTTTCCTTTTTGTCTTTAGGACTTGGAGTCTCTATTAAAGCATCCTCAAAAGGAAGAATTTCTCCAAGATCCTCTGTGTGGTCTTCCTCCCTCTCTAAGGGTTCCTCCTTACTTTCTAAGGGTCCCTCCTTTTCCTCTGAGGCTGCGGACTGGGCCCTCGTGGAGACCATCACGCCTTTCTCATGCAACCCTCGCTTTATCTCTTGGAAAAACTGAGGCCAATCCCTGCCTAAAATGACAGCGTGAGGAAGACCTGGAATAACTGCTAGTGGGATAGTCCTACGTGTGCCTAACCCTTTTATGTGTAATTTGTACACTGGGTAAGTGGAAGTTCCACCATGTACGCACCTTATCTTCACAGAAGTAACGGGCTGAATCACTTCTCCTCCCTGCTTGGCTTCTATTTCATGCCACAACTCCTTCGAGAGCATACTCAATTCCGCCCCGGAGTCCAGCAAAGCCTGGGCAGTGATTCCCTGTACTTCTATAGACAGAAGAAAACCTTGCCTATCTCTCATAACATTACCAGCTATTAATGCAGTTTTTACATGACATTGTCTTTGCAAATGCCCTTGCTGACCACATTTATAACATTTTTGTCTATCTTTTCCTCCTTTCCATAAAGGCATGCACATTTTCACAGGACTGCTCTCATCCCTTCGTGCCTTTTCTGATCTGCAACACTGCGACTCCTGGGAAGTAGAGCCACCTCTCTGGCCTGTAATCTCGGCCTCAATGTACCTTTCCGAGAGTGCTACTGCCTCCTGAGGGGTTTTGCAGTTCTGTAATATCAGAAAAGTACGGATACTGTTGGGAAGTGCATCCATGTACTGTTCTAATACTAGATCATTCAAAATAGACTCCATAGTTCTCCCTTCTGGATTTAACCATTTGTTAAGTAAACTGTATACGATGACATAGAGATTTTGGAGTCTCACTGGGCTTTAATTTCACACTCCTCAAGCGAGCGCGATAAACTACCGGAGTGAGCCCCAATCTCTCCCTGATTGCTCTTTTAATTTCCTCATAGCTTCCTGCTAAATCAGCTGGCATGGCACGGTAAGCGGCCAGCGCCTCCCCTGTAAGGGACGCTGCCAACCTCAGCGGCCAGTGCTCTTTAGGCCACAAGCTAAGATGTGCTACCTTCTCAAAGCTGGTTAAATAATCATCTACATCATCCTTATCTGTGAGCTGTCCAAAATTGAACAAAGTTCCCATTTGTATACTAACAGGGTGTACATTGTCTGTTAATGTGGAACCTGTTACTGAGGCTGGAACAGGCGCTGGCTTCTTCTCACGCAGCAACTCCTCCATCAGCTGTAGCAGAGGTCTTTGCTGCTCCTGGAAGCTAGCATTAGCTCTTGCCTGTGCCTCCAAAGACATGTCTCTCTGGCGCTCCAACTGCGTCGCCATCCAACCAAAGACCTCTTTGGCCTCCAACGCCATCTTGGAACCTGGAATAAAAGAGAAACACACAAACCAAAGTGCGATACCACTGGAACAAAGTTTTCCTTTCCCTTTTGAAAATATATATTTTTTCCTTTTCTTTCTTTTTCCCCCAGTCACCACTAGGAGACCTCCCCTGGCCCCGGTATCCTCGGTACCCTGGGTGGATACCCTTTACCTGGCTCAGGAGTTATACAAGCGTGTCAGCAATGAAGTTCAGCAGCTTCCTGCAGTCCCCTTCCACTGCTGGGCTCGGCAGCACCTCTGCTGGGCTCCTCTGGAAGTCTTGTGGTTGCAGCTCCTGCTATGGTCACTTCTTGCGTCTGCAGAAATCCTCAAATCCTCAATACTACGCCGCTCTTATCACGCCGCCCGCTCCCTAACCTTGAGGGTTAAGGAGGGGTTGCCTTGTGATGCCCTTGAGGCAGTTAGTTGTAGTTGTGTTATTGTGCTTCGAGCAGTAAGGCAGGCAAAGAGAAATTTATTTTTCATGAGGTTTATTTTTCATGAGGCTTACTTTGCCATTGTGCAGTTCAAAAAGGCTACAGACGCTGCAGAAGTATAAACCAAAAACAAGATTAACTGAAACTTGCCAAACAGGTTTGTAATGCTGTATTATTTCACATTCACTTCATGTGATTCAAACATACAGGATGCAACAGAAAAGTTAATTTAACAGTAGTGCTCTGGTTCTACCAATCCCTGGTACATTAATTCATTCACCTCCCACAAGCTTTCTTGTGTAGGTCAAGTTAAGTGCCACTGCTATATTTCTTCATATACCAGCAAAACCTTTTCCCTTAATTGCCTCTGTCAATTAAGCATGTAGAGCAGTCCATTAACATATCTTCATCAGGGTAAAGCAGAGAATTAGAAACAGGCGTTTCTTCATTACAGCCAGTAACTGGTTCTGGAATACTGTAGTTAAAACTTGCCTTACGTTCTAAATACTCTTGGAATTCTTTGAGAAGTGATTCAGCTGGTGACTTCCCTTCACTTAGCTGTCTTCCCTTCTCCTCGGTGAGCAAATGTTGGCTGAGCCTCTCTATCTCAGGCTGCTTATCATGTTTGTTTGTATCAGGAAAACAAACATTTGCTGTGCTTCCGTTATCTCCCCACCTTTCCCTACACGTGGGTGCTGTGCATAAAAACTTAGCAGTGCTAGGAGGGTACTTAAAAGCATTTACGTCAGCCCTTTCTTGGCTAGGTGTTTCAGCTAGCTTATAGGAATAATTAGTGTTATTCAAAGCTTCTCCCTGCTGTCAACAGCTGCCACCATTTTGTCTGACTTGGCTTTTAAAACTAGTACACAATCTTTCTGGCTTTAGAGCATAAACTTCTCCCCCACTGGGTACCTTATACAGAAGCTTTTCCTTTGGAGAATTCTTTGTCCTTCTGCCTTTATTCCATAGCTCTGCCTGGTCCTGTAGCCTTGGATCTCTCAGCGTTCCGAAAGAGTTCTGCCTCCAGCAGTTTCTTTCCTCATCTGAATCTTCCACCACGCTACCTGCCAGCTGCAGACTATTTGAGGAATTACCACAGCAAGGATACTTCCTTTCAGACTTTCCTTCTGAAGCACTTGTTTCTCCCTCTGGGAATTCTCTTAGCCTCCGTTGCTCTCTTGGCTCCTGCCTTCTTAGCTCCTGCCTTTGCTCCGTTAGCTGCTCTTTCAGCTGCTCTCGCTGGTCACGTTGGTCTTGCATTACTTCACTTCCTGGTTTCTGAGTATTTAACCAGGTGCTTCTAGCCTGCACTGCCCGCCTCCCCTTGGGGCGTGCCCAATCAAAAGCTTTCCTACTCTCCTCCCTCGAGGTGAGCTGTTCTGCTTGATTGAATCTGGGTTTTTTTCTTTCTGCAAAGAAATCCCTGCTTTCTCCTGCAGTTCCGGCTTCTACCACCGGATGCTCATTCGTGTCCATCTGTTCCTGGGGAGCTACTGTGTCACAGGTTGACTCTTGTGAAGTGACCTCTGAGACCTTATCTGTCTGGAGAAGTTTAGACTGAAGGTAGTCGGCGAAATCTTGTGGGTGGATCTCATCTTGCTGTTCCGGGGATGGTTCCTTAGATAAGGTCTTGACTAAATTGAAAAGATTGCGTGGCTTGTTCAGTGATCTTTTGAGTGTGTCAGTGTGAAACTGCTTCATTTTCATCGTGATTGTATCTCGGTGGATCGCTAGGTGGAGTTTGTAGGCTGTTTGATCCTCTATGGAGTGCGATCGGTGCCATCGTTTTTCAAGCCTCCGTAAATGTGTGAGAGATGACCGCAGCTCTTGGGAATACCATGGTGCAGACTTTCTTTTCCTTGGGATGTTGTTAGGATTAGGACGTTGTGCGATAGCACTGAGGTTGCTATTCCAGGCGGAGATCAGATTTTCGAGGTTGAGTGTTGTATCGTTGAGGAGTGGGCAGGTCTCTGATAATATGAGTTCTCTATTGAAAGGTCGGAAACTACCTGCTGAGGTTCTTACGGAGCTGCTCAGCCTTGTGTTGTCTTTCGATTGTTTGCTTTGAATGGGTATCTGGAATTTGATTAGCTTGTGGTCCTACCAAGGTACAGAGGTAACCGACTTCACTAGGTCATGAATTGGATCAGGGACTGACAATGGGGCGAACACCAGGTCTAGAGTGTTTCCCTTTAGATGTGTGGGTTCCTCGATTATTTGTTTGTATCCCAGATCTTTGATAGCTTCCAGGAGGGCGGACGCCTGATTGTGTCACAGAGATGGGAGATTGAAATCTCCCAGTATCCAATTTGGTGTGGTAGGGTTGTGGGTATTGCTAGGTCTAATATAGTTGGGAGATCGTCAGGGGAGGATGAAGGGGCTCTGTATAACAGGATGATGGAGCACAGTTTGTTTGCAATGGTTACTGTGTCCAAGTTGTTAGTGCTAGTGGAGTCAATCGTATGGAAATGGAGGTCCGCCTTGGTGAGGATGAGCGCTCCACCTCCTCTCTTATTTTCCCTGTGCTGTGTATGTATGGAGAAGTTGGGGGGAAGGAGTTGGTTGAGGAGGACGTTGTCCTCACATGATAGCCAAGTTTCTGTGATCATGAGTATATCCAGATCATGGGAGGATATGATGTCTGAGATGACTGGCCATTTCTTACGGATTGAGCGTGCATTTATGAGGGGACATTTTAGGTATTTATTACACATTTTAGGTATTTATGAGGGCACATTGTAGGTATTTATTACAATCTAAGATTGTACTTGAGGCAATTGGGGTGTAGGGGCAAGTCACATGTTAAGTGACTTGCCCAAGAATTTTTTTCTCATCTATACTAAAGAAAACTCTTCTGCTAAACAGGAGCTAGAAGAGCACAGCATGAACTGCAGAAAATATTTCTTTACTCATTTAACTATTTTTATGTGCCGCTTTATCGCAGCGTCAAAGCGGTTTACAGAGAATTAATAACAAGCAGATACATGGAACCAGGAGTTTGAATTTGGAAACAGAAGGGGTTTATTTGTACAATTTAAGTATAACATTTTAAAGTAGGGGGAGTATGTACATTTGGGATAGGGTGGGGGGGAGTCGGTGATTCAAGTTTTGCTGTCGAAATGTTTCTTGACGAGCAGGGTTATGAGGTTCTTGCGTAACTCCTTGAGGTCTGTGTTTTCACGTAGATCATTGGGGAATTTGTTCCAGATGCTGGGAATGAACAGTGAGAAGGCCTGGTTGGTGGAAGTTTGGGTGGTCTTTGTTTTGAGGTAGGAAATGATGAAGGTGTTCTGTGAGTTACTTCTTCTAGTTCTGTTGTTCAGTGTTTTGTGTAGTCGAGATTGAACATATTCCGAAGAGAGGCTTATCCACCAGATCCATTGCCTCCCACTGTATGCAAATATACCTCATGAATATTCATCAGGGACATCCTGAAAACCAGGCTGGATTGTGGTGTACCAGGACTGGAGTTGGCCACCTCTGGTCTAGAGTATTACCACTTTGGTGTATTGCCTCCTCTACTGTATAATCTGGTTGTATCCTAGTACTTCCATATCCTCGAGGAAGGCATCATGCTAGTCTGGGTGGGGGTGAGGATAGATTAAAGTCACCAAGGAGGAAGAATGGTCTATTTAGAGCTGCGTGTTTGCATACTGTTTCTAGGAGGGCCGTCAGAACTACAGACTTAGTGGAAGGGGCCGATGGGTAGGCATAGCATTAGATATTTGTTAAATTATGGACACTGTATTCTCAAGCCGCCTGGATTTGACTGATGTCCCTCTGGAGAACCCTGAACAGACTTTCTTTGTGGCTGAAGGCAATTTCATCATCAATGGACATTGTTGTGCTAGATATGCAGTGGTGACCCCTGATTTGGTAGTTGAGTCCTCAGCCCTGGCCCCAGAAACGTGACCACAGAAAGCTGAACTGATAGCCCTCACTAGAGCACTAACAATAGGAAAAGGGCTCTGTCTAAATGTGTACCCAGATTCTAAGTATGCCCTTACAACCTTGCATGCACATGGGACCCTGTACAAATAATGAGGGTGGATAACCTTAGGAAGCAAGTCCATTAAGTATGGCCCCAAGATATTGACATTATCAGGTGCATACTACCTACAGCTTTCAAAACTCTAGGAAAAGTAGAATGTATGAATAGAACCTTGAAATCTCAGTTGTCCAAACTTTGCCAAGAGGTTTACCTGAAGTGGCCCCAGGTTCTTCCTATAGCCCTTCCTAGGATATACTTAGCCCCTGCTAAGTCTTTAGGAGTTCCCCCTTTTGAGATTCTGAGAATCTGTAGCCTATTTATAGGGAATAAAAGGAGATGTGAGACAGATAGGATCTGAAATTATTAGGCATGAACTTTTGGTTTTAAGTTCTGTTTTGCAGAGTCTTCATACCTGGGTACACAATCGATTACCCATCAATTTGCCTGAACCCCTGCATCCTTTCAAGCCTGGAGTCTCAGTGTGGATCACAGAGTGGAGAAGGATACCGTTAGCCCTGCATTGGAAGGGACCCTATGTTGTCATCCTGTCAACTCCAACTGCAGTAAAAGTCGCAGAATTCGAACTTTGGATCCATCATAGTCGAGTAAAGCCAGCAACTGTTTCTGAACCTGATCACTGGACTACTGTACAGCATCCTGAGACTCCATTGTGCCTCACCCTACGACAACAGCCACGTACCTAAGACTTATTGGTCCCTCGGAAACTGCACTATTTCAAGACTGTCCGTTTATCTGAAGGTAAGCCTCGCATCTGGAGAAAGCTGCAATCATCAGAAATAGACTGTGTTGTGTTAAGAAATTGAGTCTTCTAAGAGACTGTGTTCAAATGCTCTGATAACAAAACTGTTTTGATCTCCTAAAAAGTGAACTGCTCTAAGGAGGCAATAATAGCCTGAGAGACTGTACTATGATATTTTAAGAACCTGAGACATCCCAGAGGACAGTGATACTTTGGAATCTACAGCTCTACTCCTGCCACAAAGCTGGTAGGTCTACGTACGGCAGAAGCTCGAGGATCTACAATCAACTCTACATCTGTTATCTGTTGTGGATGCCGACAGCTCCACCAATTTTCCAGAGACTATGCCCATTATGAATTCTTATTATTGCTTTATTTCGGCAGCAGCCTTGGGGTGCTTTGAAATGACTTTTGCTTTACCTCCCTGTGCAGCCTGTATAAGTACCACGCGAACTGGGCTGAAGGTTCCTCATGCCTCCCAGAACTTGTTTCTTGAACTTGCCGAAGCAGTAGCATCTAGTCTCCACATTTATGACTGTTTCTTTGTGGAGGAACCAAGATGGGAGATCAGTGGCCTTGGGAGGCTCAAGAACGGAATTATTCCATCCCCTACAATCAGACTGATTTACATAATACTACTAGTGAGTGGGTATTGGCCCACCCCATTGTTGACAGTTTGTGTTTTGTTCGCACCGGACCACAATTTGCTATGAAGATTGGACAGCTGGACTGTCTAAATCAGAAGTTTTACAGCAGCACAACAAAGAAGACATCTTGGTGGTCCGGCATAAATACTCCTGAGCTTTCTACTCCTTTAGTTCTTTTTCCCACTCTTGCCAAACTATGGACTCTGCCATGAAAATCAATAAATGCCCTCAATTGTTACATAGGATATTACAGACGTATATAGCTCAGTGAATACAGGTCTCAGACTTACAGCGGCCACGCTGGGGGATTTTTACCCAAGCTGTGCGCCTAATCGCATCAATGAACTTAGAGTATTCACTGTATTTTATATTAATTTCGCTTAATCTATACATCTGACTCTTCCATAGTATTCATTGTAAAATTTCATGTTTTATAGAGGAGAAATTGTGCTTAACTTAGCTGTGTTTTCACTGATAATAAATCCCCTGGATTTATTATCAGTGAAAACACAGCTAAGTTAAGCACAATATCTCCTCTATAAAACATGAAATTTTACAGTGAATACTATGGAAGAGTCAGATGTATAGATTAAGCGAAATTAATATAAAATACAGTGAATACTTTAAGGTCATTGATGCGATTAGACGCACAGCTTGGGTAAAAATCCCCCAGCGTGGCCGCTGTAAGTCTGAGACCTGTATTCACTGAGCTATATACGTCTGTAATATCCTATGTAACAATTGAGGGCATTTATTGATTTTCATGGCAGTAGCTACCCTCTAAAAACCGACCTGCACGTTAGTGTTGAAACTATGGACTCTGACTATCTGCTTGTTGCTCCCTTGTTTCTTGCCACTTTGCTTGCGAGTGATAACTTCCGTTATTAATAACACTGTAGAGCGCAAGGCAGCTACAAAGATACTAGCTATGTGAAACTACTACCCTATACCACAGAGTGATACCTTTTGTGACACCCCTCCCTCGTCTACCCCAGTATGGTGGCAGTAAAGAGAGGGGGCACAGCATATGTTACTCTGTTATCGCTGTTCCCTGGATGTGCTTGTGTAGTTGTAGCCCAGTGATCACAGCCAAAGTAGGTTGAGGGTAAACAATAGGTTTATTGTTCCCAACAGGTTTTCTTCCCCCCGAAACAGAGGTTAAAGGATATCAAAACATAACAGATAAAGTCTGGTATAACAGCCTTCCTGATACTTCTCATGGTATAACAGGTAAATCAAAGGTCAGGTTCTCTTAGTGTATTCCACTTTCCAAAACATCTATAATCTTCTTAACAGCGATACTTTTTCTCACATAAGACATTCAATAAAGAACTTCCAAAGTTGTGGTTTTTCCTCCGGTCCACATCTACATAAGAAATTCTCTTCTAGCCTCCAAGTAAAACTGAAGCTTCTTCCATGAGCTTAATCCTTTCTTCTGTATAAAACTTCTCCCAGAAGAAATGGTTTCCTGAAGCTATCTCTTGGAATTAGGCAATTAAATAGGATTGGCAGTGAGACAAGCTTCCTGTCTGCAATTAAACTCCAATCTCTAAAACACTTTTATACCAGCCTTAAAATATTGCATATGTTTAAGCTGTACATTAAAAGTCTCTTTGGCAGATACCACATTCCATTTCAGAGCCACTACTATAAGATAATGGAATATCAGTTTGCATCGGTTCCTCTTCACTAACTGGAGCTTCTTGAATATAAGGCTTACTCGAGTCTAGTGCTCTTAGGTGTTTGAGGAGACTTTGTAACTGCTTCTCTCCCTTCTCTCTAACTGTCCTGTGCTCTTGCAGGGATATCTGTTTATTAACTTTCTTAAAGAGCTGAGCATAAGGATTTCTTTCTTCCTTGACTTGCCCAGGTCTTATTCTCTGGTGAGGAGGTACGTATTTCTGACTAGGCTTTACAGGCACTCTTAATATCTCCTGTTCATCAGAATCTGTATCTAGGCTTGTGTCACGCTGCTGCCAATTAAGAGCATGCTGAGGTGCACCTGTGCTAGCCTCTAGCTTGCAGGTTCTGACACGTTCTCTGCTGTGAGGCAACGTTTGTCTTTCATACACTGGGCTTTCCCTTCCACCCAGTTTCTCTCTTGTCTGTTTATTCCCAGGGAAACTATCAGCAGAAATGCTTCTGTCCCTTTCAGACAAAGACTCTATACTTTGTTTAAAAGACTTATAGGCTTTTCTGACCTGCTTTGGCTTTGCTTGAGGGCTATTCCTTCCTGGGAGGACTTTCAGCTGTTTTCCCCGAGACGTGGCTTCCTCTGTGCAAGGTGGCTGGCAACCGTCCAAGTAATTGGTTCCCACCTGGTCCCTCTTGCTACGAGCTCTGCCTCTTTGGGAAATCACAGCTCTCTCTGTCTCTCTGAGAGGAATGCCTGACTCCAAGGCTGTATCTGCTCCTTTGGAGTCCCTTTCTCCTGGCTGTGCCAAAGGTGAGTGTCTGCTTTGCTTTCTCTGTTCCTGCAGCTTCTGTTGCCTGTGTAGCTCCTCGTTCTCCTCCTCCTCCTGTTCCTCTGCCTGTTCTTCCATTGAAACTACCACTTCCTGGTTATGAGGACTGCTTTGTCCAATCAGGCGAGAGTCCACCCCTTTCCCTGATAGGCTAGCTCTCCCTGTCAGCCTAGAGCTAGGGTGTGGCTCCCTTTCACGTCTCTCCTGCCCTGCAACTTTGTGTGCTGAGGTTTTAACCCTCTCTTGCCCTGTATCTATGGCAGGTTCAGAGTAAAAAGTGTGTTTAAAACCCTTTTTCTTGCGCTCTGACAGCTCTGCCTTGTCACACTTTACCTAGTATTATGTGATTTGATTCTCACCCTTTCTCACTTGTGGGTGAGAATAATCAAAGGGGGGAATGTGGTAGGCGAAGGCCTATGATCCATGCTGCTTGAACTAAACAGACAGGTCTAAGCAGCTTGACCTGTAAATGAAGCCTGTGGTTAGGCCCAGAGGAATGAAAACCCCCCTGAATGCTGCCTCCATAGAATCGAAACTTAACTAAGCATAACCAAGCATAGCTAAGCAGAATCGAAACTTAGAAAAGATAGAAAAACAAGCTCTAATTGGTACTGATAAGAGTGTGAAAGCTTCTGTGAACTAATTAATTCTGCTGAGAGAAGGGTTACAGTGCCCTGCTTTCCCACATGTTCTAGTCAGCTAGTGACCTTGGAGGAGAATTGTATCAAGAGTCTAAGAACTGTCCATTGTAATGGGGACTGTAAGGGGGGCAACCAGGTGCTGAGCCCAGACCAAGGTCCTCATTGGATAGCTACGTAACGGCACCGGGACCAATAGATGGGGCAAAAGGGGTTACTGGGACCAATGAAAAGTTTGCCTATGTACAGAATGGAGAAGAAAGGTATAAAAGTTGTTGTTTTGCTAGAAACCATTGCTCAGCCATTTTGAATGTGATTCTGCTTGAGTCCTGTGCACAATAAATGATTTGGACCTTCTGAACAGACTCCTGGTATTATTGGATTGTTTGCGCTCTGCCGCTACAGAAGAGGTCATTAAAAGCCAGAATTCCGTATTACACATGGCCTGATATTCATCTGGTCTGGGCTAAATGCTTTAGCTACTTAGCCCTTCCCACTGACTCCTTAACACCGGATATTCACTACCCGGTAGGCGCCGAGCACTAGCTGTGCAGCTTCCAATATTCGTGCTGCACGGTTGGTGCCAGTCACCACTTCTGCTGTACCCCGGAACACCCCTGGAATGCCTCGGTGCTAGCCAGCTGTCTTTGGGGCACATAGAGGACTTAGTTGGGGACATTTGAAGCATTGAATGAGCAACTTACATTTAGCTTGGTGTGGGTGTCTGCTAGGGAGGGGTGTCTGCTAGGGAGAGGAGTTGTTGGTCGGGTGTTTCTGTTGAGACTGGCGTTGAGGGTGCTAGTGTCAGGGTAGGTGTCACTTACTGGTAGTGGAGGCAGTTTGGATAGTTTTATAGTCCCTATTCGATTCCTGCTGGGCCCCTTCAAAGGCCACATCTAAGGGCTGTTAGGCTGGGGCCCACCAGCTGCGGGTGTGCCAAGTGCACCTATGTTGTTGCAGCATAGCTGCTGAAAAAGCTCTAATTCTCTCACTCACCCACAGAAGGAAAACTCACAGACAGGCTGGTATGCAAACAGGATCTTTAATGTGCACACAGGTTCAGACAGAGAGCCGGTACCCTCCACAAAAATCTGAGCCCCGAGGGACGTCCTACAATGCCTTATATACAGTACAATTTTAAACTCATTCTATAATCTCATTCGCCTCAGGTATTTTCTGTCCACCAATCAGTAGCCCCTGGGGAAGGTACCTGGGTGACCTGTCCAAACCGGTATGCTCTGGTCTGCTGATTTCTGGGCAAGGGGATATTGTGCTCAGACCTGGAGTGGGGGAAGGGTGCCTACTGAAATCTTAATGTCTTCTCTTAGCAGGCTGATCACTTATGTAAGAGCCTCATGGCTTGGGGGAAGGGTCAGGCTGATCACTTGTGTAAGAGCCTCATGGCTTGGGGGAAGGGTCAGGCTGATCACTTGTGTAAGAGCCTCATGGCTGCCTCACTCCCCCCTTTTTAAGTGAGACCTGTCACACCTCATCCGCCCCAGCCGTGACTGCTGGTATTGTTGGGCTATTATGAGGGTGGTAGTTGTGCCTTGCTTCTATATATAAATCACACAGAAGAACTTTCTTTTCTTTTAGGGTTTTATTCCCCGTCCCTTGAGGTTTCTTCTTTTTAAACAACAGAAATTAACAGCTCACTTGGCTTCAAACAAAAGATAACTATGTAACAAAAGTAGCTTCCTTCAGCTGATAACTTTAAACCAAAAGTAAATAATAAACAGCCTAACTGACTGCTGGGCTTGGAGAGAGGGAGAGAGTTGCAGCTCTGCCACTTGTATACTGGAATTTAAGGTTACACAAATCATATTTACCTTAATGATATCTCTGGCTCTATCACAGAGAAAGAACAGTCCATCAATTCTGTATTTGTTAATACTTCAGAATTCTCATGTTCCATTATTTCTTGCTCATTGGTATCTCCACTATCCACTTCCAATGTGGAATAAAAATATGGAAGGCTTGCCTCGTCAGTCAAAAAGTTTCTCTTCCTGTGATCAGCACTGCCTCTCTGGGGAGTATCACCAAACTCTGAGTGATGTCTTTCAGAGCCCTGCCCCCGCTGGTGCCTCAATGCATAGCTCCGGTCCTTGTTTGACCTGCTAGCTGGGTAATTTTGATAGGGTCCCTGCCGGGTCTGCCCTAGCTTTCCAGGCCCAACTGTGCCTGATTGCAACCGGTGTAACGGTGTTTCCCTAGAGGCTGGGAACTCACCGTGAGAAGGGATTTCTTCAGCTTTTCTAAGTAAGTGAAGCCTTCTTCTTTTAACACTTCTATAATCAGGAGAAAAGCTATTATTAGCCTCTGAATATCTGGGCTTTATATGGCTATTTCTAAGCCTCCAGGGCCCTTCCCTTTCAAATGGCAAATAGCCCTTGTGCCTACTCTTTGCCCCTGTACCTGCTGTTGCAGTCTTCCTGTATTCTTCTTGCTTTCCAAACACATTCACGCTGTCAGGGTGTTGCCTTCTCCCAGAACCACACAGGTCTCTGGACTCTTTCCAACATTCACACCGGCTCCCCTGCTGCCTTTCAGCTTGTGACCTCTGCTGCTTTAATTCCTCTCTCAGGGATTCCCTCCTTGGCTCCTCTCTCCAGGATTCCCTCCTTGGCTCCTCTCTCCAGGATTCCCTCCTTGGTTCCTCTCTCCAGGATTCCCTCTCTCCAAATGTTTGGTAGTCTGTTTTATCTGCGTATTTCCTGACTCCACCTTCCCTCAGGTGCATTCTATTAGGTAAAGCAGACTCCCTTGCTTTGCTCTCTGGGTGTGTCTTTCTGGGCTCTGTGCACGTGTGCTTAGGTTGTCCCTGGCAACCAATAAACATTCTCCTGTTTATTCTGTCACTTTCACCGTGATCATTCACACTGCTCTGCACTTTCTCAGGCTGCCCTATGTCCACCCTGTGACAGACCTCAACCGCTAGGGGCGGTTGAGGGCAGTATTACTGGAGGCAAGCCGCAGAGGAGTGTAATGGGTCAGGGCCATGACAGTGGTAGCAGCCTTGCGTTCTACCAGGGTGTCAAGGGTGGTGGTAATGGAGCGGTGAAGAATGGGGATACAACATGGTATGAGGGCACATACTAGGAAGAGAAGGAAAACTCCTATAGCTAGGGTTTTAAGACCCCCCAACCAACCAAACAATTTGACGAACCACCCCGTCCCCAGTCCCATGGACGGGTCCGAGATTTGCTTCGCTAAGTCACGTAGGTCTTGGATTGAGCGTTCAATGGACACACTTTCATCAGTGAGGTTAAAACAACACATTCCTATACCCTCTGTAGCAACTCCTGCACAAAAGTTTTGTTCCATGTGCAAAAGTTGCTGTACTGTCTGTAAAAGGTTGTAGGGCCTGCAGAGGCCTCTTTCCTTTGGGACAAAGGAGGGCCATGTGCAAAAAAATCTGCAGAGGCCTCTTTCCTTTGGGGCAAAGGTTCTTTCCCTGGGATCCACCCTTATTAGCATATTAATGACTTTTATTCTTGCTAGTGTTGTCATTCTGGCTACATCCTGCCATTTCCTTTGTTTCATTAATCACTGGCACTGTAGTCTTCAGGGCTCATGAGCACTTTGTATCACCAGCTTTGTTTGGCCTGTTTAACTTGTCCAGGCTTGCCCAACTTGCTCAGGCCTGTTCAATCTGTTCAGGCCTGGGCTGTCTTTTCTTAGCTGGGTCCATTTTCCGTGCACTTCTGCTCAGAGTATGGTTCCCTGGCTTTACTCTTGTTGTGCTGGGCTCTGGGTACTCATTTTCTTAGCCCACATGCTTTTTTTTTTTTTTTTTTTCCATGCCATCATAATGTATTACAGCCTCAGGCAAGGATGCAGCCATACTAGACATACCTATCAGCCAATTTCCCTTCATACCCCAATTTTTCTTTTTCTTTTCTTGTGAATGGGGCAAAGGTAATCCCACTAAGGGCAATGGACAACAACGATTTGAGACAGATAGGGGGCATCAGAAAAGCAGCTTCTGGTACTGTTCCCTAGAGACAACATACATTGTAACATCATTTTCTTGCAGCAACTCAATAATATTGAAAACACATAACATGAAAGTGTATCAAAAGCAGCTGTGCTTAATAATGTGATAAAGAAAGTTCTGAGAATAGTGCAGCAAAACTTGAGCTGGTGTGGGTATTGCAATTGCTGAAGCCGAAATGGCTTGCAGATTTCAGCTACCCTCCAAGAAAACAACATCAAAAGGACAACAATACAATCATTCACAAAAGCCCCCCAAAACCCCCAATCAGTCCAATAGTCCTCTTCCCATTCCCAGACAATGTGGTCCTGCCTCTCAGCAGTTCCCCAGGACCTCGCAGTGTGCTCCACCCCTCTCCGAAGTTCAAGTTCTGCTTCTCTCAAAATTTGAACCTCTCATTCTCATAGGCAGACATCTTGGCCCCTTTTCAATGTGACACACCGATCCAGATAGGGACTCCTTCACACATTCCAGCGGTGTGCAGTTCTGAGTTCTTGGGATGGTCCGCTCCATCTGGACTCCGGCCAGCTTCCTCTGCTGGACTCTCTGGACTGCAATTGGTGACATGGTTCCAGGCCTCATTCAAAAAACAGCACCAATATTGAATAAAAAGACTAAACATTCTAGATTAGATTTTGCAACGAAATAAACTTAACTTCCTCCACATTTACCAAGATCACATCCTACAAATATTGCTGTTTAAACTTTCAATGGTCTATCAGTAACTATCTTGTATGGTGTCAATTTTTATCTGGCAGTTTGATTAACTCCTTGTCTCTCTGTCACTGGAGATTCACTTGCTGGTAGTGAACATTCCATTATGCCCTTGACTGACCTTTACATGCTCCCCCTTTGCCCATGCATGCCTGGCCAGGACATACAGAGGCAAAAAGGAGGCAAAAAAGCATCTGGAAGTACCACATGGCCAGTGTAGGTCCTCCAAAACCCATCAGGGTGCACCTAGCCTGTCTCCAGGTGTCCATTTCCAATTATTGAGTATGTGTTGGGGCCTAGATGAATTCCTAAATTGAATATTCTGGAGACGGCATAGTTGAATAAAGTGCTCATCATTTTTTTTGTTTACATATTCATTAGCCAGATACATCACTTCACATCATTAAATTACTTTCATCAGTTTACTGTCTATCAGAGTCCTTCCTCTTAATATCCCACTTCATCCCTCAGAACACTCCTCCATCACCTGGATCATTCCACCAACCACATACATAGGTCCCTTTCATGTTTTTATACCATACTAATGTATCCTTATTTGGCAAGGCTGCTAAGAACATTAAACAATTGTTTAAAAACTTAGTATTGTTTCTTTTCTCTCATTCTTTTTCTTAAACCTCTCCTGGATCATTGCTGACAAGCAAGATTTGGTTTTGTCCAATCAACTCATGTTAATGTTATTGTTATATTTGTAAATAACTTTACAAATATTTCCATATTTTCTGGGAACTCAGTTCCATCTTCCCAATAAATTTGAAAATTGGAAAGGGCAGTGTAATTGGCACCCATGGTGCCACTGTCCTGTTCAGCAATCATCAGCACTGAGCTTAACAATGCAAAGTAATTACCTTAAATCTTACAGTTCAGAAAATATGCATTCAAATGATGAAACTGATACTTTTGCATGAAAAGGTTGGTGGATATCTGGAATGCAAACACTTCCCTTTTATATTTTTTTAACCAAAATGTACTTTTCACATTTAATTTAAAACCTAATAATACCTGAGACTGGCATCAAACTGATCTGAAAACCCTCTATGAGGTGCTTGCCACAGGATATAAAATCCCTTTTAATTTTTAATTTTGTATATGCAGTCAAAACCAAATATATGTACCAGAGATAAAAATTCAAGCTGGATTACCTTTTTTATTCACTCATGATTTAAATCACTCTCAAATTGCAATCTGGTAACTACTGGCCCAGAATGCCCCATTGTCCTGTCAGAGCTCTTAACCTCTACTTTGAAGATCAAAGGAAAACAGAAACAGTTTCCTTAGTTTCATGCCTTGTTTGTTTCATCTAGCATCCAGGGGCACTTGGCAATGAACAGCCAGCAATGAAAGAAAAACAATATTTACTGTAGATTAAAACATTTAAACACAAGACTATTAGTCTTTTAAGTATAGCAGCTAGCAGCCTATCTGATTGGAATAAGCTTACACATGAGCTTTGCCTTACAGATATTCCCCATCCCATACATCTTTGCTAATAGTAATTTGACCAGCCTTTGTTTGATCCCACCCTTACACAATCAAGATGCTGGTCAGACATCTGAGGATGCTCAAAGGAGGCACCCCCCATGGTTCTAGAAGCTTAAACTCTACAATTAAAATTGATGACAAGAGGATTGTTTGGAGGCTAGGTGAATGGGGGGGGGGGTTGTCCTCTTTAATGGGTTTCCATTTGTTTGCTAGGAGAAAGACTCCTAGGTGATTTGTCCTTTTGTCCTCTCTAATGGGCCTCCATTCATCTGCTAGAAGAAGAAACTCCTCCCTGATCTTCCAGTATCTTTCTATAGCTATGCAAACAATTTCAATGGTTTCATTCCTAGTATCTTTCTGTAGTTATGCTAACCATCTCAGCAGTTCCAACCATCCCCCACTCACCGCTGAGAGGCATGACCAAAAAACCTGGTTCCCTGACCACTGATCATGCATGAAACATAGCAATGAAACTGGATATGCATTAAACAAAGCAATTGTCTTCCTTCACTGCTACACCAGTACAACAGTCTACATACTGTTCCCTTTTATTTACAGGGAACAGTCCCTTTCCTGCAATCAGTAGACCTGGTGTTTTTCACTGTTTGGGGACACAGGGGCGATTTGTTAATAACTTCACCTTTTACTGATAGAGTATCAAAATCAATCCTGAAATATAAAGACCTAATGTCTGGATAAAAACTTTCTTTCCCTAATCTTTCCCTAATGTCACAACTAAACACAGAGACACTCTAACAAACACAGAGACACTAACAGTTTCTACATAACAGCACATTAAATATATGGGCCAGCCATGAATCTATATAGGGAAACTGGTCCGGATGCTCCTTCACTACAATTTAGCCTCCGGATCCCATGCTCTAATCACAATTTACAAATCACAATTTACAGTGTAAATCTTCTAATCTCAATTCAAGGAATGCAATGTTCAGTGTAAATTTTCTAATCTCACTTCTGGGAATACAATATACAATATAATCCAGGTAACAGGCAGAGTTTGGTTGCACAAAACACACAGGACCACAAAGGGAAAAAGAAAGAGGGAAAACAGAAAACAGAGACGTCTCAGCAGCGAATACTCATACACTCTCTTTCCTCAGTAGCAGCTGTTACAAATACACATTACACACACTCTCTCTAGCTGTATCATAGGATTTAACTTTTACCATGAGGATATTAGTAATATGAGAAATATAGCTAGCTATTTTTCTAATGTCCATTAGATGGAGCTCCAGGATCACTAGCACAAAATAAGCCCCCAATGCCACAAGCACATGGCAGCACAAGAGAAGCCCCCATCACTAGAAGCACATTTAAGGGGGTCAAGTGCTAATGTTTTGGTCATTTTAAGAAGTTTTGGCAGCGCTTTAAATACTTTTAAGGGACCCGAGGTGGCAGAGTTGAATTTATACTGCAGTTTATTTACCGGCACTCGCAAGCGCGCCCCCCCCCCATTCCTACCAGATTTACCAGATACCAGATATAGACAGGACGAGCAATGGTTTCAGGGCCACTAGGACCCCTATTCGGACTGCTCGTTGCGGGTGATCGGGCCGCTACAGGTTTACAGAAATTACCAGGATTTCCAGATACAGAGTACAGAACTAGCCAAAACAGTAAAACATTAAGGTAGCAGTACTCACCAAAACTCTGATCAGACAGAGAGTTTGGATGCCAGTCTATCCAGCCGGTTTTCAATCGGGGGTCAGCCGCAGGGACCAACTGACCAGACAAATCAAGGTGTCCTTCCGGAGCACAAAGTGGCCCGGGGCGCCAAGGACCGTTAATCACCTGGAGGAGCTGGTCCCTGACTGGTGGAGGCCCGATCCTGCAAAAAGCAGTAGTCTTCCCACTGTGGGTGTGATGAAAGAAGCTTTTCTTTTAATTTAATTTAATTTCATCCCACCTGGGGTGCCAGAAATGTTGCAGCATAGCTGCTGAAAAAGCTCTAATTCTCTCACTCACCCACAGAAGGAAAACTCACAGACAGGCTGGTATGCAAACAGGATCTTTAATGTGCACACAGGTTCAGACAGAGAGCCGGTACCCTCCACAAAAATCTGAGCCCCGAGGGACGTCCTACAATGCCTTATATACAGTACAATTTTAAACTCATTCTATAATCTCATTCGCCTCAGGTATTTTCTGTCCACCAATCAGTAGCCCCTGGGGAAGGTACCTGGGTGACCTGTCCAAACCGGTATGCTCTGGTCTGCTGATTTCTGGGCAAGGGGATATTGTGCTCAGACCTGGAGTGGGGGAAGGGTGCCTACTGAAATCTTAATGTCTTCTCTTAGCAGGCTGATCACTTATGTAAGAGCCTCATGGCTTGGGGGAAGGGTCAGGCTGATCACTTGTGTAAGAGCCTCATGGCTTGGGGGAAGGGTCAGGCTGATCACTTGTGTAAGAGCCTCATGGCTGCCTCAATGTATTTAAGGTGTCAGGGCCGGTGCAGAGAGAGCACGTTGCAGGAAAGGGTGGAGCTTACCACCTGGTTGCAGCTGCTGTGATGCCAGTATGGGTCTGAGGATCGGGGCAGCATGCTGGCCGGGAATCTTGGGTGCAACTGCTGTGGCAAAGTGCAATCAATGAATAAGTCCAGGAGTCGATTGACATGGTCCAAGTCAGTTTATTGTGCACAAGGCCCAGTCAGTCAAAGCTTCAAAAGGTACTGAGCAAAAGTTTATACAGAAACATAACCATTTATACCTCTTTTTCAGTTTGATACATGAGAACTTTCTATTGGTTCCAACTCGATACATGCAAACTTTTCATTGGTTATACATTCCCTTCATTTGTCCAATTAGAAATCCCTCCGGAGCCTAGCAACCGGCCCCCTCCTTTAGGATTGCTTGAACAATGGTACAGTTCTGAATCTTGTTACTTTTCTACTGCAAGGTTAACTTCGGCTTCTGGAATGCATATACTGAAACATTTCTGTTCTTTCACACACAAGAGAATAATAGAAGACTTATGAATTCATGAAAACTTCTTATTAAGCATTTTAAAACAGCTTTCTTATTTTTCACAGATTTTTGGTTCTTTTCTAGCTATAATGGGAGTTAGGATCCAGGCCTAACTTACAGGCCTTTCATAGTAGCAGGCCATGCTAGGCCATAGCCTACCTCACAACGATGAGGCCGGGTGTGTAGAAAACAGCTGCTGCTGCAGTGAATTCAGCCTGACTTATGTCTCTGTGAAAAAGGGTTTCTTGGGCTAGTCTTATGACTATGGGGGAAGGGGGAGGGGGAGGAGGAGAGAGTTTATATGTGCAGCTTCCTCTCCTCTTTACTTCCTTTCCCCACCACCTCCCTAACTCTGTACAATCTTGATCCGTAGTCCTCCCTATAGCTTCCATGCTGCAGTGGTGTTGCCTCTTCATTCTTTCCTGTTCTCTGGGTTGATTCTGTAACAAGTGGGGAAGAGATGAGAGTAATTAGTGCTAAAGCAAAGTTCAGATTTGAAGTCAAGTAAGTAGTTCAGCATTAAATGAATAACGGTATAAAGGCAGTGAGACTGTAGCAGCAAAGCGCAGACAAACCAATGATACCAGGAGTCTGTTCAGAAGGTCCAAATCATTTATTTGTGCACAAGTCTCAAGCAAGGCAATTTCAAAATGGCTGAGCAAAGTTTTCAAGCATTACAACAACTTTTATAGACTTCTGTTCCATTCTAGGTATAGAAAAACATTTCATTGGTCCCGGTACGCTCCCGTACCTCCCGTAGCCCTTCTATTGGTCCCGGTACTGATAAGTTTCTCCAATTATGTTCCTTCTGTGGGCTTCTGTAGGCATGACACCTGCCTGCCCCCCTTCTAGTCCCAATTACAATGGTCAGTTCATCAACTTGTTACTTTCATACTTTCAAGGCTATGGGACCATTTGTGCGTGCAGAAGAGCAAGGTTCTGTAACTCATCTGTCAGCACTCCTCAATATTTCTCTGCAAATGTACTCTTTCTTATCAGTAACTTTAAAACACATCTTTTCTGTATTTTTCCATTTCTTAATTCTGCAATTCTGCTTATCTAAGCTAATTCAATATTTCTACTGAGTTCTTTCTTACAATAGCAGCATATTGGGGGATGTGCAATCCTATATGCCTCTCCACAGGCCTCATTTACAGGTCAAGCTAGCCATGCTGGCCTGCCTATGTCAGACACCGTGGGTCACAGGCCTGCACCTGCCACATTCCCCCCTTTGATTAATCTCACCCTATTACTTAATAAGGTGTGAGAATTAAATCACTTTCTAGAAGATTCACATCCTGATTAAAGGATTCTTACTGGTTCCACTAGGGCTAGCTTTGTATAAAGCCATTATTCTAGTTGCGGTCTTCCGCTCTACTGTACTATCGATAGCACTATGAAGGGAACGCATACAACATGGGATTAAACATGGTAAGCAGAGGACAACAGCAACAAGGATTAGTACTAAGATAACGAAAGTCTTAAATCCTCCCAGCCAAGAGAAAAGGTTAGCAAACCAATTAGGAAATTTCAAGGCGTGCCAAGTCTGTACTGGCACATAAGCATGTCTTTGCATATCTTTAGCAATTTCTTCAACTACTTGACCTTTATCATCTATTTTCAAACAGCAATTAGTTAAATTTAGTTTACCACATACTCCTCCTTCAGCTGCTAGTAAATAATCAAGGGCTAAGCGATTCTGGTATATGGCAGTGCGCATCTGAGTACTTTGTCTAGCTAAGAGAGTGAGAGCATGACTAGTTTCATTGGTTATTATTTCAACTACTGCTTGTAAGCGAATAATACGATTAATCATATAAATTGGGGTACGATAACCATACATACCATCATCATTCCAAGTGGCAGGTCCATAGTACTCAATAATTCTTTCTGGTGGCCAATCATCACCTCGCCACTTCTCCCACTTGCCTATCTGTAAGGCTTCTCTTTTCTGTCTCGATGCTCTCTTGTGTCTGTGGGTAGTGTATACAGGATACCCTAATTGTTCTCCATGTTCAGTGTTTAACAGGAAGAAAGAAGGTCTAATGGTTCCTAAGACACATGCTCCTCCCCATTGTGGTGGGAGTTGCGCATATGCTCGGTTTCCACAGATCCAATATAGGCCAGGTGGGGCTTGCCAGGCTTGGACTTTGGCAAGATTAGTCCATAGACCTGCAAGTTCAGGAAATCTAGCTAATGGGTTAGGAGGTTCAGGATGTCTGATTCCTGACCACCATGCTGTCTTTTTGGTCGTGGCATTATAGTACTTCTGGCTAAGACAGACCAGCTGTCCTACCTTTTGGGTGAACTGGGGTCCAGTTCTGGCAAAGCAAAGACGTCCAACGATTGAGTGTGCTAACACCCATTCACTGGTTGTCTTGTGTAATTCAGTCTGATTGTAAATCATGGAATAATTCAATTCTTGGGCTTCCCAGGGCCATTGATCTCCCATTTGGGTTCCGCCACAGAAATAACAATCTGTGATCTTAAGACTAGATACTACTGCTCCGGCTAATTCTAGAAACAAATTCTGTGAAGGGTGAGGGATCTCAAACTTATTTACATGCATAGCTTCATAAAAGGTATTATGAATATGATATTTAGATGACTTATGGGCTTGAGTATTCAATCTAATATACACAATGGTCCCTGGATCTGTTCCTCCTCCTGCAATACGTAAACCAAACTTATATCCTTGTTTCCATGCATGGGGGTTATGTACACGCAAATGTAAGGGGTTGCAAGCATCTTTCTGACATTTATCATTTGTGGTTGGCTTGGTTAGAGTAGCCATCCGCTTATCTATTTTCTCATCAGTTATACCAGTGTTCCAGGTAGCATAGAAAACACATTCCCAATACGGGCAATAATAGTCTGCCGCAGTAGCAGTACTATACCCTGGTTCCTTTTTACCTGTACACTTCCTCCATCCCGTGGCTCCTTCTGGACACATATACTTATGGTCATTTCGATACGCTTTCTCCCATGTACCACAGGTGGACTGACTATCTCTATTAATAGCATTACATGCATCAAAATTCAAAACAGCAGGTTTAGTAATGTCCTTAAGTGGTGGTGTAGCAGCTAATATAGGTCCATCTGCATCCTTCCATCTTATTTCCAACGTGTAATAGGATGGATTCTGAGGCGGATTATAGCATGCTTTATTTTGCCATGAGTGCAAACATTTAGTTCAGTGGTGTTATAAATACACCGAGTTATTGTTCCCTTGCAGGTATAGTAAGAATGGTAAAGCAAAGTCTGAGTTACTTTCAGTCCAGTTCTAGTAGAGGTAATACAAGCGGTGCATGGAGGTAGAGCATCAGTCTGTTCAAAACCTCCAAAGAAGGCAACCAAGGCAAAGCAGAAGCAAAGATACATGTTGATGTTGATTGGAGTTCTTCTGAATCCTCAGCTTGCTGATCTTGATCACGAGGGTCTATTATTCTTCGTCCCGTTTGCTAATGAAGCAATTTAACGGGTGCTGAGTGTTGATTGAAGATCCTCAAGGTGTCCAGCACACATTAACCAACTTAGCAATTCAGTTGGCTTGTGAAATCTGGCTTAGTCAACGTAGTCTCAAAGTAGTGTGTCAAATCACACACACAAATTGGGTTCGTTGAAACAAAACTGTTGCTGCATGGAAAACAGCAATCCTCTTCGAAAGACTTGGCTACTGCAAAGCACTTGTGATGAAGTGTCTATGCTGCTGGTTGCCGTCTCAGAGTAACTCGCAAGGGTACATCAGGGTGCTGCTCTGCTGTCCACCGCTCTGGTTCAGGATCGGCGGCGGGCTTGACTCGGCTGTGGTGGATCCAGGCGTCGATCTCGGCTACCTTTACTGCAGTTGGGGTAGACAGGATGACGGTGTACGGTCCCTTCCAATGGGGTTCCAACGGTATCTTCTTCCAATCTTTGATCCACACCGAAGTTCCAGGCTGGTAGGGATGCAAGGGTTCCGTCAAGTTGATAGGCAACTGGTCTTGGATCCACGTATGGAGAGTCTGCAGAACAAAACTAAGAGCTAGGAGTTCTTGTCTGGTTACTTCTGAACCAATCTGGGCTAGATTTCCTTTGACTCCCTGCACTATTGGTGGGGGTTTACCATACAAAACTTCAAAAGGGGAAAATCCTGTTGACTTTACAGGGGCCGAGCGTATTCTGAGTAAAGCTATGGGGAGCACTTGGGGCCATTTCAAGTGTGTCTCCTGACAAAGCTTAGACATTTGGGCTTTCAAAGTACGATTCATTCGCTCAACTTTCCCTGAACTCTGGGGTCTGTATGCAGTGTGGAGCTTCCACTGTATCTGCAAAGCTTTTGCTAACTGCTGAGTAACTTGAGAGACAAATGAGGGTCCATTGTCTGACCCTATTACTGCTGGGATTCCAAATCTGGGGACAATCTCTCTCATTAAGGCTTTGGTAACTTCTCGGGCTTTCTCAGTTCTGGTTGGGCATGCTTCTACCCACCCAGAGAAAGTACAAACTAATACTAGTAGGTAATGGTATCCATTAGCTTTCGGCATTTCGGTGAAATCAACTTGGAGGTTGTGCATGGGGGTCACACCTCTTGACTGAACTCGGGGTGCTGTAATAAGGCCTTGCTTGGCATTATTCTTGGCACAGATCTGACATTGTCGGGCTACTGAGGCTGATATGGTTGTCATCAGAGGGATGTAGAAATGTGGTCTGAGTGCTTTCTCCATAGCACTCTTTCCATAGTGGGTGGCTTCATGAAAAGCTTTGACAAAGGATGGTCCTAACAGTTCAGGAATTACTATTCTTCCCGGAGGTTGACTGCCTTCTTCTGGTGGCAGCTCAATCCATCCGTCTTTCAATACTCCATTTTCTTTGTCACAATAGTAATCCAATTCTTTGGTGGTATATCGTGGGGTCCATAGATTCAAGGGTACTGGAAACAATGCTGCTTGCATTGGCATAGCTTGTGGGGCAATCTGTCCTGTCATAGCTGCTTGTCGTGCTGAGGCATCTGCGAATCTATTTCCTCGAGCAACTTCTCCTTTTCCTGCTTGATGTCCTCTACAATGCATGACAGCTACACGTGTTGGGGCCCAGACTGCATCAAGTAACATCAATATTTCGGGACCATATTTGACTGATTTTCCTCCGGATGTGATGAGTCCTCTTTCTTTGTAGAGAGCTCCATGGGCATGCAAGGTAGTGAAAGCATATTTGGAATCTGTATATACATTCAGCACAAGTTTTTCTCCTAACAACAATGCTCTGGTGAGTGCTATCAATTCGGCTTTCTGGGCTGATGTGCCTGAGGCTAGGGCTGATGATTCAACTACTTCGTGTTGAGTGACGACTGCATATCCGGCACAGCGTCGTCCGTCAAGGATGAGACTGCTCCCATCAACATAATAGATCTGGTCAGGATTGTCTATGGGCACATCTGTCAAGTCAGGTCGACTAGAGAACACAGTTTCCATGACTTCGATGCAGTCATGTTCTGGGAGTTCTTCACTGATGGGTATCAAGGTAGCTGGGTTCAAGGCATGGCTCACTTCAAGTTGTATCTGTGGGTTTTCACATAACATGCTCTGGTACTTCAACATTCGGGAATTGGTGAGCCAATAATTTGCTTTCTGTTCCATAAGGGCAAGGACTGCATGTGGCACAGTGACTCGTATGTTCTGTCCTAGTGTGAGTTTGTCTGCTTCACTCACTAATAGCGCTGTAGCTGCAACTGCTCTCAAGCAGGGTGGCCATCCTTTGGCCACAGGGTCCAATTGTTTCGATAGGTAGGCTGCAGGTCGTTCCCAATTTCCTAATTTCTGAGTCAACATGCCTAAGGCATTTCCCTGTGCTTCATGTACAAACAAGTGGAAAGGTTTGTGGACATCTGGTAGTCCAAGTGCTGGTGATGACATCAATTCTTCTTTTAACTTCTGGAAGGCTGTATCCTGCTCAAGTCCCCACTCCAGTGGTGACTTCTCTTCTCCTTTTGTGGCTTCATACAGTGGTTTGGCAATTTGGGCAAAGTTGGGTATCCAGATTCGGCAATATCCTGCCGCTCCCAGAAAGGCTCTGACTTGCTTTCTGGTTGTTGGAGTTGGAATTCTGCATACTGCTTCTTTTCTTTCTCTGCCTAATCTTCTGCTTCCTTGGGTAATACGAAAACCCAAGTATTTCACTTCTGTTTGGCATAGTTGTGCTTTGGCTCTGGAAACTTTATATCCAGCTTCATTTAGTAACTGCAGGAGATCTTTGGTGGCTAATATACATTCTCTTTCTGATACGGCAGCTATCAACAGATCATCCACGTACTGGAGAAGTACTCTCTTCCCCGGGGCTACTGGATAGCTTGAAAGGTCTTGATTTAGTGCAGCACTAAAGATGGTAGGTGAATTCTTGAATCCTTGGGGTAATCTCGTCCAGGTGAGTTGGCCCCCTCTTCCAGAGATGGGGTCCTGCCATTCAAATGCAAACAATATTTGGCTTACAGGGGCTAATCTTATGCAAAAGAATGCATCTTTTAAATCCAGTACAGTGAAATGGGTAGCTTCAGCAGGTATCAGTCCTAGAAGAGTGTAAGGATTGGGCACAACTGGATGTATAGTTTCAACTGCATCATTTACTCTTCTCAAATCTTGCACTGGGCGATAATCATCTGTCTCAGGTTTCTTTACTGGCAAAAGTGGAGTGTTCCATGGGGATTGACATACTTTTAGTAGGCCATACTCGAGCAATCTCTGTAGGTGGCGATGAATGCCTTCAATTGCGGCTCTTGGGAGAGGGTACTGTTTGACGTGCACTGGGGTAGCACTAGGCTTGAGGGTTACAATCACTGGAGCTATATGTTTGGCTAGGCCTGGGGGACTGCCTTCTGCCCACACTTCAAGTGGGGCATGAATGTTCTTTAAAGTTTGTTCAAAATAGGTATCTTGAATCGAATCATCAATGTAGTATCTCCATTCTTCTTCTCGGGGTACTGTCAGCAGCATTACTCCTGCTGGTTTGGCTTGAGAATTCACTGTCATTTGCATTTCTCCTTGTTCGGAGAAAGATATCTGTGCTTGAAGCTTGGCTAGCATATCTCGTCCCAGTAGGGGTACTGGACATTCGGGCATGTAAAGGAATTGATGAGTTACTTGCTGTCCTCCTAGACTGCATATTCGGTTTGTAGAAAAGACTTTGTGGCTTTGGCACCAGTTGCTCCTATAATGGTGACTGCTTTCTTGGTAAATGGGGCTATCTTTTTGTCTATTACTGAATGTTCTGCTCCAGTATCAACCATAAAGTTCATAAATTGGTCTCCTATTTGTATTTCGACCATAGGCTCCTGGAGACCTAAAGCAAACTTGGAGCCCGGTCTGTCCTAATCCACGTCATCCTCATCATGGGTCTGTGTGGCCAAGGCTTGGATGGCTCCTCCTCCCCTCTCTCTCTGGAATTGTTCTCGATTGGCTCCTCCTCGGCCTCGGGGACGGCCTCGTCTTTCTTCTCGCCACTGATGATCGTTGTCGTCATCTTGCTGGGCGTCTTCGAGTTGCGGGCACGTATCTCTCCAATGTCCTTCCTCTTTGCAATAGGCGCATTGGTTCACGCCTAGTCTCTGGGTCCGGCCTCCGCCTTGACCCCGCCCTCTTCCTCTGCTCCTTCGATTAGGGACACCTCCCCTTTTCTTTTCAACTATGGCCGCAGCCAAAAAATCAGCTTTCTTCTTCATCTTTCTATCACATTCTCTCTGTCTTTCAGTATCACGATTCACATACACTTTATGAGCGACTTCCAATAACTGTGTTGCATTCATGCCCGCAAACCCTTCTAATTTCTGTAATTTACGTCTAATGTCTGGTTGAGACTGGTTTACAAAAGCAGAATTCACCATGCATAAACTTCCTGGTGCCTCGGGATCATAGGGAGTATACATTCTATAAGCTTCAGTTAATCTTTCATAATAATCTGCTGGGCTCTCATCTATTCCTTGGATAATTCCTGCTACTTTGGAAAGGTTCATAGCTTTTTGGCCTCCTCTTCTCAGGCCTTGTAAAAAGCCTTGGCGAAAACGGGCTAGGGCGGTGGATCCTTCATCTGTATTTGGATCCCATTGGGGGTCTTCATTCGGGAATTCTCTCTGAGCTGCTTCTCTACGATCTATTATATTCTGCCCCTGCGCCGGAGCGGCAGGGTTTTCTGCCATCCATTCGATAGCTGCTTTTCTAATTCTCGCTCGTTCTTCTGTAGTGAATAGGGTGGTCAGGAGCTGACGGCAATCTGGCCAAGTAGGTTGGTGGGTTTCCATAATACTAGTTACTAATTCTGTCAGCTCCTGGGGCTTGCTAGTATAGGAGGCATAGTGCGACCTCCAATTTAATAAATCCGTTGTAGAGAACGGGATATACACATAAGTTAAGGGTCCCGCTACCACTTCATCATTATCATTCTTTACGGGCACTCCCGGGACTTGCCTTAAGGGAAACAGTTTGGCTGTCGTCCCAGGCGTCATTTGGGTCTGGGATCTAAGGGCTATTGTCGTTGTCTTTGCAGGAGTTGCTTTCTTTTTCTCAACTGGTTTTGCTTTGGGTTTTTCTTTCACTGGCTTGCTAGTGCTAGCGCTAGCTTTCTCAATTATTTGTACACTGTCCTCTTCTTCTTCTTCTGGGGAATCCCCTCCTTCTTCTTCTAGCTCCGCTTCTGGCTCACTTTTTACATCCTCCTCTTCTCTTCCTGCTAATTCTTTCTCTTCCTCTCCTCCAGGAGGAGGGGGTCTGGGGTTGGGTCTCGCCTCGGCTCTGGCAGTCTCTGGGGTTCTGGGGCAGGACGCCGCCGAGCTATTCTTACTGGACCTGGGGTTCGGGGCTGCCTGAGGACTACTTCTGGGGAATCGGGATCTGCCAAGATGGGTTTCTTCTTGGCTTTCTTATCCTGCTCTTTCATTCTAGGCTGTTCCTTTTTCTGTCTAGAATCTGTTTTAGCTAACATTATTCTGCACTGTTCCTCATAACAGCGCTGCGCCCAGGAGGGCGGATCTTCACAAATACTTAACCAGGAATCTATATAGGGGTACTGATCGGGGTGCGCTACCCGTACTCTACGGTGTATTGACTGGATAATCTCTACCGTGAACGTTCCCTCTCGGGGCCAGATGGGGTCTAGATCGGGCCACTCCCTAGTACACAAAATCTGCAAACGGGCTGCTGTCATTTTAATACCATAATCTCCTGAATATCCCTCTTTAAAATGTGCGATCATACATTCTAATGGAGTGTTCCTAGTAGACTCCGCCCCTCCCATTTCGATGTGTGCGCGCAACAACAGACAGAAGGGAAAAGGTGGGCGGACCGTGGGTAAGGGGTCCTCACGGCCCTGGAAACGTATAGGGAATACAGATAACAAGACAAGACGACAATCGCTTCCCCCTTTTCGCGACCTGAACGCGGTCGCCCGGTCAGGAAATGCGCTAATCAGGGGTCCGCCTTCACTTGGTCCGTGCTGCCAGACCTCTCATTCACACTTCGTTCACACAATCATGCTAGCAACGTATTCCCAGAATGCATTCGTTTCTATCTGTTCTGACTAGTCTTTTTCCCAAATTACAAAAAGGATGAGGGTTTCACCTAGCGAATTCCCATGCCAGGCTACTCGGCTCTTCCTTGAGAGTTGATCAAGCTCTCTTACCAATTCCCAATATCTCGAGATTACAAATTCCAAATTCCAAGTTCCAATGGCAGTACTGCTCTTTCTATTTCTGTCTAGACCCCAAAATCAAAACTATACTCACCGGATCCGGTCCTCAAAACTTCCCAAGCAGGCGCATGAGTTGGACCTCGGACTCCCCTCACTCGGGTTCGAGGCGTTGACTCCAGCCGGGCTCGTCACCCGCCGAGGTCCGACCAGCTCCCTCCGATACAAGGGACCGGCGGCGCCAGGGAGCGGCCCTCGTCGGAAGGGCGCGATCCCGGCAGGACCAAGCCTATAGAGGCGGAAAGTCGTGGTATATTGCCCTATATACACTTTGATTCCACAACTTCCCGGCCAACGCACCAAGGAATATGTAGCAGCAAAGCGCAGACAAACCAATGATACCAGGAGTCTATTCAGAAGGTCCAAATCATTTATTTGTGCACAAGTCTCAAGCAAGGCAATTTCAAAATGGCTGAGCAAAGTTTTCAAGCATTACAACAACTTTTATAGACTTCTGTTCCATTCTAGGTATAGAAAAACATTTCATTGGTCCCGGTACGCTCCCGTACCTCCCGTAGCCCTTCTATTGGTCCCGGTACTGATACGTTTCTCCAATTATGTTCCTTCTGTGGGCTTCTGTAGGCATGACACCTGCCTGCCCCCCTTCTAGTCCCAATTACAATGGTCAGTTCATCAACTTGTTACTTTCATACTTTCAAGGCTATGGGACCATTTGTGCGTGCAGAAGAGCAAGGTTCTGTAACTCATCTGTCAGCACTCCTCAATATTTCTCTGCAAATGTACTCTTTCTTATCAGTAACTTTAAAACACATCTTTTCTGTATTTTTCCATTTCTTAATTCTGCAATTCTGCTTATCTAAGCTAATTCAATATTTCTACTGAGTTCTTTCTTACAATAGCAGCATATTGGGGGATGTGCAATCCTATATGCCTCTCCACAGGCCTCATTTACAGGTCAAGCTAGCCATGCTGGCCTGCCTATGTCAGACACCGTGGGTCACAGGCCTGCACCTGCCACAAGACGTTTTTCCACACATGTAAAATGTGATTTGCTGTGTCCTCAGAGTAGTTTTACTATACAGCAAATTGTCATTACAACAAAATGGAGTTTTATTTACTAAGCTTTTGTTTCCATAGACACAGCCTAGAAAAAGACTCTCCTCTATTAATCAGCTTCCACCATTGGAGAGAGAGTTCAGTTGATTATCAAAACAAGTTTCAACAGCAGAAAATAAGGAAAGATCACATCTTAACTGCATATTAGTTTCTGCACTTTGAACTCTATGTTGTTAGAAAAGTGTGAAACAAATCATGGGATAAGGATGATGAAGACGTCGCATCACAAACCCACATATGACTTGATCACAACTAGTGGCCGTTGTCTAAAAGAAATTGTCCATGGAGCTGCCGTCTCCACATGGGAATGTTTTGCATGTGCCGTGGTGGAAATGAGCCTCATTTGGTCAAGTATTGCTGGGCTAGGTTTCATTGCTGCTGCCGAAGCCCTTCCTAACGCTCGCATTGCACCAAAGTCAGTTTATAAGACATGAGATATACGGGCAACACATCAAGATGCATTTGGTTAGGCCGCTGGCTCCCGATACAATTGGGGCATTGTCTGTATTTTTCTCCACATTTTCTTGCCTCTGAGCAGGTGTCGGTGCTTAAGGTTGCTCTTTCTCTCTCTACCTAATACAAAACAATCGACCTAGATTGTGGTAAAGCGCTGACACTACATTTAGACCCAACGGCATTTTCTGAACATTGCAAGAAACACTGGGCCTAATATTCAGCCATTGTAAAGCGTTGCCGCTGAACTGAAAACTTGCATAGTCAATGCTGGGTCCATATCCGGCCACTGGCATTGGATATCAGTGATGGTCGGATACTGGGAAAGCTTCAGCCGCTGCTCGCTTAGCTTTGGCAGTGAAAGTTAGGCCAGCTTGAAGGTGCCTGACTTTTGCCTCTTGAGGATAACCAGGCAGCGGCTGAATTTTGCCCCTGTCCAGTTATCCCTTGATGCCACCTCTATTCAGCCCTCATTCAGTGGAAGCCCCCAGGGACATTCCGCGACACTGATTGCGTTAACGCCACTGAATATCGGGATCACCACGATTAACGTGAGCATCGCATGTGTTAACCGCGGCAATCACTCTGAATATCACGCCCATTGAGTCCAAGACATGCAATTTATTAATTTTATTATTTTATTTATTTTATTTCTGATTTCTTCTATACCGCGCTATTTATCATCAGCGCGGTTTACATGTAACCCAAAATTGTACAATGTATAGCAGTCTAACATTGACATTTACAGAGAACAGGGAAAATTAAACGAGGAGAACGGGGTGAACTATATACACTATGTACAAATTAGAATAATAGTCGAATATATTTATCTTTAGGACAGGTTGAACGTGTGGATAGTTAAAACGCAGTAATTATGGCAAGTGGGTCATTACTCTGAGGGAAGTGACATTCCTTGCTGAAGTGACCTTGTTAATAATATATGAATGCAGAAAATGACCAGTTGAACCATGCAGGCTGCCTGTCCTCACTGCAAGGTTACAAGCTGTGGAGGATTAATCACTTGTAAGCTATCACCTCTTAAATCCGAAACACACCTTCTTAAACTGCTATCAGAGGGAGGTAGTTAATTGATTATTTCCTCTACTAATAATTTTCCTTTTTTTTCCTTAGCTGATAGATCTCTGTCTTTTAAGAATTTTACTTATCCACAATTTCTACTCCATTTTATTAATTTAATTTTATTTTATTTCATTTCATTTATTTAATTTTTATTCACTTTTCTTTATTTCTTTATATTTGTTACCGCCTTTCGTGAATCAAAGTGGTTAACATAGAACTGAACATTTACATTAAACATAGTTAACGGTTTTATACATTAAACATTAAACAGTTTTAAATGAAAACACAGGTAACTTGGGATGAAAAGGGGAAGGGAAAAACTTTTTTTGCAACTGCTAATGTCCTTTCATAACTATTTATAGGAGTGTGGCAATCTCATTGGTGATGGTATATTCTCAGTGCTCATCTTGTGGTCTCAGTCTGTATATTTCTTATGCAATTTATTTGTTTGTTTGCAGTGACTATTTTGTAGGTTTTTTTCTGTTATCTCCCTCCTTCTTCTACCATTTCTTATGGCACCACATCGTTCTTTGGTCCTTTTTCTGATCCTCCCTAACCTTCTTCCCTCATTTCACCAACCCAGTACCCCTCCCCCCTTACCCTCTCTCCACCTTCCCTATTTCCTCCCCCATCTTATCCTCTACCCTTTCCTTAGCTCTTTCTCTTCACCTTCTCCTTCCTCTCATTCATCCCTCTCCTTCCTCTTCTCGTTTCCGCTGTGCTGCCTCCTCTCTGCCTCACACTCTTCTTCTCCTTCTGTCTTCTGGTGACATTAATCCCAAACCCCCCCCCTTCATTTTTCTCTCTCCACCACCCCAATCTCATCCATATCCCTCTCCTTTCCCCTCCTCTCTCCCCTTCTCATGTGGCTTTTGGAAATCTCATTCCATTTCTAACAAACTTCCCTTTACCCATGATCTCTTTATCGCTCGCGCTTTCTATCTTCTCGCTCTTTCTGAAACCTGGCTCCTCCCTGATGACACTTCTTTGGTTGCTGCCCTCTCTCATGGCGGCTTCCAAGTCTCCCACTCTCCTTGTGCCAATGGCCGCGGCGGTGTTGTTGGTTTTCTACTTTCTCCTTCCTGCCAATTTCAACCTCTCCTTCTACCTCAGTCCCATTCTTTTCCCTCCTTTGAAGTCCACTCAATCCATCTTTTTAATCCCCTTCCTCTCCAGATCGCTGTTATCTATAGACCCACTGACAAGTCCTCTTCTACCTTCCTCTCCAGATCGCTGTTATCTATAGACCCACTGACAAGTCCTCTTCTACCTTCCTCTCCAGATCGCTGTTATCTATAGACCCACTGACAAGTCCTCTTCTACCTTCCTCTCCAGATCGCTGTTATCTATAGACCCACTGACAAGTCCTCTCCTACCTTCCTCTCCAGATCGCTGTTATCAATAGACCCACTGACAAGTCCTCTTCTACCTTCCTCTCCAGATCGCTGTTATCTATAGACCCACTGACAAGTCCTCTTCTACCTTCCTCTCCAGATCGCTGTTATCTATAGACCCACTGACAAGTCCTCTTCTACCTTCCTCTCCAGATCGCTGTTATCTATAGACCCACTGACAAGTCCTCTCCTACCTTCCTCTCCAGATCGCTGTTATCTATAGACCCACTGACAAGTCCTCTTCTACCTTCCTCTCCAGATCGCTGTTATCTATAGACCCACTGCCAAGTCCTCTCCTACCTTCCTCTCCAGATCGCTGTTATCTATAGACCCACTGACAAGTCCTCTTCTACCTTCCTCTCCAGATTTTTGATTCTGTTGACCACAACCATCTACTCACCAGGCTCCATGAAAAAGGAATTCAAGGAACGGCACTGAATTGGTGCAGATCCTACCTAGAAGATCGCTGGCAACAAGTACGGACTGGTGATACCACATCGCAACCTTTTCATCAGAAGCAAGGAGTCCCACAAGGTTCCTCGCTTTCAGCCCTCCTATTTAACATATATATGCAACCTCTCTGCAACATCTCCCGCTCTTTCGGAGTATCATGTCTTATCTACGCAGATGACGTGCTCTTATTCACTCCAATCAATGTATTAAAACCTGACTACACTACACTAATCACCTGCTTCAACTCAATATCAGATTGGCTACTCTCCCAAAATCTCAGAATCAATTTTAAAAAAACCGAAGTCCTGATTATCACTAGGAACAAAGACTTCTCTCCTCCACCAACTCTAAGAACACGAGATGCTGAACTACCACTCAAAACCTCAATACGTTATCTGGGTGTTATACTTGACCAACGACTTGAATTTAAAGATCACATAAAAAATACTGTAAAAGCCATTTACTACAAAATCAGGACCCTTCGGCACCTCAGACCTATGCTTGAACCATCTGACTTCCGTACTACCTTCCAGGCATTAGTCACTCCTCACTTTGACTATGCAAATATCGTTCTTCATGGCCTACCCAAAAGCACTCTAAACCCGCTTCAATTGGCCATGAATACAGCGGCCAGAGTTCTTCATGGATCCCCAAAGAGCCAACATATTACTCCCATCCTATTTGACCTTCACTGGCTCCCACTAGCTTGCAGAATTTTATACAAAGCTCTCATCCTGACCTTCAAAGCATTCCACCATATCTCATCATCCTCCTTATCTGATCTCCTCCAACACACACAGAACACCAGATCTAGGCGTTCTGTAACAGAGAACATGCTAACAGTCCCAAATGACAGCAAAAAACTCACTCAAACAACCACATTAAGAGCTTTCTCTTCCTTCGCCCCTAGATGCTGGAACAAGCTACCACCTAGTCTTAGAGCACAAAAAGACCTGTCCCAGTTCAGAAAATCCATAAAAACGCATCTCTTCCTACAACACTTCTCTCAATATACTGACCCCCCTCTCACACAAACCATTGATCACGGCTAGCCAAATAAGCTCCCGAAATCATACTACTCGATCTAGACCAAGCCTCACAAATCCTACCTTTAGAACTTGAGCATTTAAGAACCTATTGTAAATAATTGAAAATATATGTTAATTGTTAATCCCTGTTATCCATGTTTTTATTCCTTGTTCTCTGTAAACTTAACATTTGTTTTATGTTTAAGTACAAAATTTGTTAAAATGTAAACCGCGCTGATGTCAAGAGTGCGGTATATAAAAGCTGTTAAATAAATAAATAAATAAATCACTGTTATCTATAGACCCACTGACAAGTCCTCTTCTACCTTCCTCTCCAGATCGCTGTTATCTATAGACCCACTGACAAGTCCTCTCCTACCTTCCTCTCCAGATCGCTGTTATCTATAGACCCACTGACAAGTCCTCTCCTACCTTCCTCTCCAGATCGCTGTTATCTATAGACCCACTGATAAGTCCTCTTCTACCTTCCTCTCCAGATCGCTGTTATCTATAGACCCACTGACAAGTCCTCTCCTACCTTCCTCTCCAGATCGCTGTTATCTATAGACCCACTGCCAAGTCCTCTTCTACCTTCCTCTCCAGATCACTGTTATCTATAGACCCACTGACAAGTCCTCTTCTACCTTCCTCTCCAGATCGCTGTTATCTATAGACCCACTGACAAGTCCTCTTCTACCTTCCTCTCTGATTTTGACTCTTGGCTCTCCTTATTCCTGAATTCTTCCTCTGCATCCCTTATTCTTGCTGAGTTTAATTTTCTTATTGATAACCCTTCTGACCCCTATGCGTCTAAGCTCCTTTTCCTTAACTCCTTTTTCAACTTCCAGCTTTGCTCTTCTGCCTCCACTCAACTTGGTCACTGCCTTGACCTTGTTTTCTATTCTAATTTTTACCCTCTAATAACCTTCTTCCCTTATCTGACCACCACCTCTTAAGTTTCACTCTTCATCACTCCCTGCATCAATCTCGCCCTATCTCCTCTTATCTTTTTAGGATTCTTCATGCTATTGACCCACTGACTCTATCCACGTCTGTCTCTTCTCTTCTTTCTTCCACGTTGTCCTCCTAGTCTATTAATGACACCTTAGTTTCCTATAATACCGTTCTCTCCTCTATTCTGGATACTCTTGTTCTGCCCATAGCACGTCCTGTGAGACGCATTTCACCTCAGCCCTGGCTGTCTTCAACTAGCGGCTACCTATGCTCCTGTGCTTGCTCAGCTGAATGCACTTGGCTCAAATCCCGCTTCCTTTCTGACTTTCTTCACTTCATATTCATGCAAACGTCTTTCCAGTCTGCCATTGCACTCGCTAAGCAATACTATTTATCCATCTGACTGTCTTGCCTATAACCCCTGCCATCTCTTTTCTGCTCTCAATTCCCTTCTTAAGGCACCACCACCTCCAATCCCTCCTTCTCTCTCTGCCCAAACCCTAGCCGACTATTTCCACAACAAAGTCCATAAGATTACTCTTCAGTTCCCTACTAATTCTTCTTCACCCACTCTTCCCCATCTCCAATACCAACTTTTCCCCTCAACTTCTACAATCCTTCCATCCTTTTCTAAAATCTCCGAAGAGGAAATCTCCCTTCTTCTTTCCTCCTCTAAACTCACTACCTGTTCTTCTGATCCTATCACCACCCATCTCCCCAACTCCATCTCGCCTCCATCATCCCTTCCATCTCACATATTCTAAACCTTTCACTCTCCACTGCAGCCTTCCCTGCAGTCTTCAAGCATGATGTGATCACTCTTCTCCTCAAAAAACTTTCACTTGACCCTACTGGTCCTTCTAATTACTGATCTATCTTCCTTGTCCCATTTATTTCCAAACTTCTTGAATGTGCAGTTCTCCGCTGCTGCCTTGAATTTCTCTCCTCTCATACCCTCCTTGATCCACTCCAGTCTGGTTTTCATCTCTTTCATTCTACTGAAATGGCTCCTGCCAAAGTCTCCAGTAACTTGTTCCTGGCTAAGTCCAAAGGCCTTTACTCATTTCTCATGCTTCTTGACCTTTCTGCTGTTTTTGATGCTGTTGACCACCTCCTCCTCCTCGACACATTATCCTCTCTTGGTTTTAGGGGCTCTGTACTGTCTTGGTTCTCTTCATATCTCTCCAATTGCTCTTTCAGAGTTTGTTCTGGTGATTCCTCCTCTACTGCCATCCCTCTTTAAGTTGGTGTACCCCAAGAGTTTGTTCTAGGCCATCTCCTTTTCTCTCTCTACACCCAGTCCCTTGGTGCTCTCATATCCTCCCATGGCTTTCAGTATCATTTTTATGCTGATGACTCTCAAATTTATTTATCTTCATCTGATATTTCTCTTACACTCCAAGCTCATATCTCTGCCTGCTTATCTGACATCACTGCCTGGATGTCTCACCGCCATCTGAAATTACATTTCTTATCTTCCAAACTTCTTATCTTTCCATTTAAACCCTCCCCCTTCATCCCTTCTCTATCACTGTTGACAATACTCTTATTTTTGCTGTTTCCTCAGCCTGCAACCTTGGGGTCATCTTTAACTCCTCCTTTTCCTTTTCCACACATATTCAATAGCTTGCTAAAACCTGTTGCCCCTCCTTTCTAAACACACAACTAAAACTCTTGTCCACTCTTTAGTTACCTCCTGTCTTGACTACTGTAACCTCCTCCTTGCTGGTCTCCCTCAGAGTTATCGCTCTCCTATTCAATTAATTCAGAACTCTGGTGCATGGCTAATCTTCTGCCATCCCTGATATATTCATATAACTCCTCTTCTGAAATCACTTCACTGGCTCACCTTCTGCTCCTGTATCCATTTCAAGCTTCTCCTTCTAACCTACAAATGCATTCACTCTACTGCCCCTCATTACCTCTCCTCTCTCCCTACTCCCCTAGTCGTGAACTCCGCTCCTCCTCTGATTTTCTTCTCTCTATGCCCTTTTCTTCTACTGCTAACTCCAGACTTCGATCTTTTCACCTTGCTGCTCCTTATGCCTGGAACAAACTTCCTCTATCTTTATGTCAAGTCTCATCTCTCTCCCTCTTCAAATCCATGCTAAAGGCTTACCTCTTTGAGGCTGCTTTTGAATCCTAATCTCTTGTTTCTCTTGTGTCTCCTCTCCCTATTGAACCCTTATTTCTCTTGTATTGTGCTGTTTGTCTTAACTAGAATGTAAGCTTCATGAGCAGGGACTATCTTCTATAGGTGTTTGTACAGCGCTGCAGAGGCCTTGTACCTCCATATAAATGATTAATAGTACTAGGCAGGAAACACGCCTTCCATTGGTTATGTCTCCGTGTATCCTGTCTATTGGTAAAGGAAACTTTCAGAAGATGTTACCCAAGTATCTAAGCTGTTACCTGGGTTGACTATTCCTCCCCAGCCCCTCCTCCATGGGCAAAACCACCTGTGCTGTGGAGCAGGTATTAAGACTTTGCGAACATGGAGCCTTTTGTAAAATATGCACAGAGCCACCAGAGATGTGTGTCTATGTGGCACCATGTATGACAGCAAAAGATGTTTTGGCAAAGAAACGTTTGGCACAAGAGGGCATCACAAGGTGTTTGGCATATGTAAGTAGTGCCACATGCATGCTGTTGTTGTTAAGTGCCATTGAGTCAGTGTCAATTCATGGCGACCCTCTGGATAGCTATCCTAAATTGTGTTCGGTCTTGAGTCAGGCGGCTCATTGTTGACAGACTGGTACCTGTAGCTGCTGTTATTGTATCGATCCATCTCATTGCTGGCCTTCCTCTTTTGCGTTGACCTTCTATCTTGCCAAGCATGATGTCTTTCTCTAATGATCTCTCTCTTCGCATGATGTGTCCAAAGTATGAAAGTCGAAGTCTTGTCATCTGAGCTTCTAAAGAAAGCTTAGGTTTGAGCTCCTCTAGTACCGACTGGTTTGTTCTTTGGGCAGTCCATGGTATACGCAGTGTTCGCCACCAGCACCATATTTGAAAGGCATCAATTTTCTTCCAGTCTATCTTTTTCACTGTCCAACTTTCACATCCATATGATGTTATTGAAAATACCATGGCTTGAACAAGTCGAATCTTTGTATGCAGAGAGACATCGCTGCTCTTGAGAATCTTGTCTATTGTAGGTCTGTCAGCCATTCTGCCAAAAGCAATGTGTCATCGGATTTCTTGACTGCTTGTTGCTTCTTTATTGATAGTTGATCCAAGTAGGTTAAAGTTTTCCACAATTTCAATTTCTTCTCCTTCAACGATGAACTTGTTGATTTTGCCAGTAGTCAAGATCTTTGTCTTCTTTACATTAAGGTGCATGCCCATTTTGAGACTATGTTCTTTGATCGTGAGAAGCAAATGTTTAAGATCATCTTCACTTTCAGCCAGTGATTTTGCTTCTCCTACATATAAGTGGCATCATTTATTTGAACAAATGATGGATCTTGGAAATCTGCACATGTGGAGGAAAGTGATTTAGGAGACAAGCTCCAGAACTCAAATTTTTGGCAGTTAAGGGGTATTTTTATCTATTTATTTATTTAACATTTCTTATATACTATCTTTCATGATATCAAGGTGATTTACATTGAACAAACTGAAATTACATTGAACAGGGCATTATAACTTGGAGATAACTATTTTACAGGGAACATGGACAATGGAGGGTTAAGTGGCTTGCCCAAGACCTCAAGGAGCACCTGTGGGACTAGAAACTCCAGTCCTTCCGGCCCAATGTTGCGGTCCTCTAGGGAGATTTGAACCTCCAACCTTCTGGCCTGAGGTAACTTGCCCCAACCACTAGACCACACCTCCCTATGTTTACTAAGGCAGGCTAATGGTTAACCCATGCTGTTTGCAACTAGGTCCCATGTTATTTAGTGCTGGGCTGGCCCAACCATTAGGCAAACTAAACAGCTGCCTAACATGGCAGGTTCTGGGTGGGGGTGAGGGCAGCAGTAAAGAGGAAGGCATTCAAAGCTAAACAACAGATTCTGACAGTCAGGGGGACATAAGGCTTAAGACTTTCCTAGAACCAACTCTGATGCCAGCTCTGATTCAATGGGATCTAGTTACAAACAGCATGGGGTAATCATTAGTCCGGCTAAGTAAACATACCCCTAAAGGTCATTTTTAGCACCAGAGAGGTGAGCATAATCTCCTGCTAATCTCTTCTCCAAATTCCATTTTAAAACAAGAAGTCAGATGAAAGCTATATGTGACTTGAAGCAGGTGTGAATACCACTAGGAGATTTCCTAGATATACATGTATTGCTGTTCAAGGACAGGGAATACACATATCATTTGCCCAAAGCACACTGAGAATATGGCTTCTTTAAATCTCTATATGCTGCAACATCAGGACCTAATGAAGGGGTCATTAACCAGGCAATTGCCCTGGGTCCCATGCCACTGGAGACCGCAAGATGCCCAAAGCCTGACTCTTGTTCCTCCTGCCAAATTCCTGCCCTGGGCCCCAGCATGCCTATAACCAGTCCTGCACAGCAAATACACATAAGTGGCACTGTTATTAAAATAGTTATTTCTAACATAGCCCCACTAAGTCATGTAAACAGCATGCAACCTCTCTCCAGTCGCTTCCTCGTGCAGTGTGATGCTCTCACACACTTCCTAAGGGAGATAAGGAAACGGTGTTTCTTCTGATTTAGTTAGTATGACAATTATCTCAGGCATAATCATAATTTTTCATTTCATAAGATCCTTACTCAGTGCATCCTCCTAATAAATGGACATCATAGTGTAAAGAATAGAAAATGAATTGGTAGCAAAAGGGCTAAATAACTTCCTCATACGTCTGTGTGATACACAGACTCTGTCTATCTGGCAAGGGAGGTTTGGGGTTGTTTTCACTTACTCCAAGCATGATCCGCACGCTAGTGGAGAGTGAGCGTCTCGCCCTTCCTATGCAGATCAGTCAGGTCCACCTGCTACTTGGGCAATGGAGAGGGGGAGAGGCAGGAGGGTGATTTAGCCTGGACAAGGCAAGCGCTGGAAGAGAGGAACAGAGGAATAACCTAATGGTTACAGCAGTGGAATGAAAATCAGTGAAGCCAGGGTTCAAATCTCCAGACTCTCCTTCTGACCTTAGGGGGGGTCCATAGTCACCCTATAGGTATTGCTGCTGAATATTCTGACAGATCACCTCAGGGCAATCCATGGGATGAGCTACAGGGATAACTCACTGCTCCATCCTGATACTCAGCAGTGGCCACTCTCCACATACCAGCACTCATTGCCCAGAATAGTTTTAACCATAGTGGATGACTTTAAAAAAAAAGCAAAACACAGACCACAGCAGCTCACAATTGACTCATTCAGGAAACTATCTAATGCACCCGAATGTGAGTTGCCTTGTGCTTCCAATGAGAAGGTGTGAACGAAATCTCAATAAATGAATACTACTGTGTGCAGGGCAAGGGATGCTCTGGATGCCCATTTCCCTGGCTGCCTGCTAAGTCAAATCACGGACATCCACTGTGAGGCATTATTGCTTGCATGAGTGCAGCTGTGCATATCTATAAAGGGATAATGAGGTTCCTAGAGGGCAAAATAAAGTGAGGGATATATTACATGACTGGACGTGCAGCCCATGCATTTAGTTATTTAGACAGTTTTGCATACCACCTTATCCTTCAATCAAAGTGGTCACAACACATTTGGGGGATGCATTTAACACAAGGGGATATGAGACACATATACTAATACTTACAGGGAACATGGGCTATGGAGGGTTAAGTGGCTTGCCCGAGACCACAAGGAGCACCTGTGGGACTAGAAACCCCAGTCCTTCCGGCCCAAGGTTGCTATCCTCTAGTGGGATTTGAACCCCTGACCTTCATGGCCTGAGGTAGCTTGCCCCAACCACTAGGCCACTCCTCCCTCATTTAGTTATATACGAGGCCATGAGGAGCAACGCCAGAGTTGGTTCAAGGTGTTGGCACCCTTAAGCCTTATCCTGCTCCTGGGCTGTCAGAATCTGTTGTTTAGTTTGGTTGCCCTGCTTTCTGTTGTCGGTGGTTCATATGACTCCAGTATTGACAGAACTGCACTGGTTACAGAATACACGGCAAATCACTCAAAATTGATTTCAGTAGTCATAAAAGACACAAATATATTATTTATATTTATTCATATTCCACACAATCCAAAACAAATGTCCTGTTCTATGACTACTGAAATTCCACGTTGTGCGCATAAGACCAAAACACTTAAGTCCATCCAAATCCATAATGTATAAAAAGGTTTACTTTACGAATCTCTATGAATGATCTATTAGACTTTCCAAATCTCACTTACTGTGTTGGTTTGCAACAGCAGGACAATTTGGAGAAGATGATTTTCCGGAGAGCAGCACAACCTCTGATGTATAAGGAAGGGGTGATGATGGTGTTGATGCGGGGAAGTACTGTAAGAATGTTGGTGGCTTCATTAAAGGGAACATGGCATTGGAGAGGTGTAACATTACAGAGTATAACACGAAGAAAAAGAGGGGACCAAAGCAGGATAAAACTCATGGCGACCCCTATAATGAGGTAGAGGGAACCCCGCTTGCTTTCCCTCTCAGGAGTGGCAGGGTCTCTGTCCAGCTGGTATTTTGCAATCAAATACAGTTTAATATTGAGACCTATCATGATTCCTAAGGCAAACAAATTCCAGATAAAAGTGCCAATTCCATAGATCTTAACAGCAATCTCTGTGGAGGTGAGATTCCGGGCAATTAAAATAACAAAGCAATATATCCATATGCATCCAATCACCAGCACTGTCTTTCCTGGGGTCATCCTTTGTGAGTAACGGATGGGCGAGACCACGGCATAGTACCTATCAGCTTGGGCTGCCAGGATAGACAGATATGAGAGGCCTAAGAAGTTTGAAGCAGTCAACTTGGTACCATTTTTCCCAGGATAATCATCTTTGACATCAAAAAGACTCAAGTAGTACCAAGAAGCCCCCGTACCGAAATCACTGATGCATGTGCTGATCATGTAGATGAATCTGTTCTCCCTTCTTAATGACTGACTGCTTATGATAGCAATAAAGACCAAAATATTAATGGCTATAATGGCAGTGGCCAAGCAGGCATGGAACAGAAGCAGCAGGATGTTACTAAAACTGTCAGGGGTGACAGACAACGGAATCATGTCTATATCTGCTTCTGCTCCAGTGCTGGATGCCCTTCTCCCAGGATTTATATTTGCCCTAATTGGGTGTAACCAAGGAGTTGTCTCCTGGGGGGGGGGGGGGGGAGGGAGGGATGATCAGGCATCAGTGGGGATATACATACACCAGTTTCTTATTGTTAATTACGGGACCTTGGACCTGGGAATACTAAGGAAGCAAACTTCACTTTGACCTTGCCCTACTTACTGTTCGTCCTTTCTCTTCCATCAAAGGAATGTAAAGTTTGTTCATACGGGCACAAGGTCAGCTTAGCCATCAGACAGAGGAGGTGTCACCTAGGGCAGCAATTTCTGGAGGGAGGCGGCAAAGAGCAGAAGCAGTCACAGCACAACACAAGATCCCGACAGCCAGACACACTCAAATTGCTCTTAATGCCTGCATGGAAGGCAGGTGCTTCTCAAACAGCTCCTTTGTCAGGGAGCTAGCTTTTGCAAACTGCTCTTACTATGTTATACATGCAAAATATTGAAAAGTATGATGTCCATTTGTGCATTTTTGCAAGATAGTTCTGGAAGGGGCGATGTTGAGTTTAATTATCAAAACCTCAGGGGGGAAAAGGGTGTGAACGTTAACTGAGGGATAGCGCAAGACTGGATGTTCCTCTAGAGTACATAATGCCCTTGCGTTGGACCTGGACAAGTGCAGCATTTCTTAAAATGGTCCACCTCTTTGTTAAAATGTGTGGCTGAACTGTGCTAAGATGGTCCTACATACTAGTTGGTTTGATTACACAGGTACACTACCAAAAAACTGCCTCCAGGTTTGCAACTGATTCCTATAGATTTTGGGGTGCTGAATCCAGGAAAAATAGCCAAAATGTTCCATCACGTCACGTTTTCTTGCAAAATTAGATTTCTTACCCATATAAGGAATGTTCACATAATTTCTTTTTAGCCGACTGCAGTTTATTTTCTTGGCCCAAAATAGAGGTTGTAATGGTTAACTAACTAGAAACACTCCCTCATGATATTTTAGAGTGTTTTGTATTCATTTTATACATTAACAGGACAATTGGGAGGCGGGGGGCTAAATCCAGTACTCGCGCGCTGGCGCATGTTCTTTTCTGTTCGCCTCGCCTCGTTCGCGCTCGCTCAAACACGGTGGTTGCGACATGAACGTTCCTGTCAAATTTCAGTTTCTTGCAAGTTCATTATTACCTTTTGTTTGCTCAGTCGTAATCCAGCTTTATTCCGAAGTGGTTCACTACAGTTGTAGTTTGCAGTGCTGTGTATTTGTGATGGCTCACAGAGCCAGAGGTTGCGTCAACTCTCCGGACAGTTTTTGTTTTATTTGTGGGGAATATACCGTGAAAAAGCGGCAGAGGAACATTTCTGCATTTATTAAAAAAGTATATTTCGCCTATTTCGGTTTGAAGTTAGGCGATCAAGACAAACCGTGGGCTCCTCACAAAGTGTGCAAGACATGTGAGGAAGATCTACGCTTATGGATGAAAGGTAGAAAACAAGCATTTCGTTTCGGAATACCTATGATGTGGCGTGAACAAAGAGACCACAGCAGTGACTGCTATTTTTGCTCTTGCATTGTGAAGGGATACAACTTAAAAAATAAGAACGTAATAAGTTACCCCAACCTTCCCTCAGCAATTAGGCCTATGCCTCATAGCAACGAAGTACCTGTGCCTGAACCACCAAAATCTTTGGATCATATTCTATAGCTCCATCATCAATTTCGAAACTCCTCCATCACACTCCCAACACCAGATCTAGGAGGTCAGCAGCGGCAAATACCCTAACTACACCACATGAGGCCACAAAATACAAACGATCAACAACAGACAGGGCTTTCGCGTACTACGCACCCAGATGTTGGAACAGCCTACCTCCCAACATTAGAGCTATTACTGACCTCAAGCAATTTAGAAAAGTCATAAAGCATCACCTCTTCATTCTACATTTCCAAAGCACATCATCAACCCTCTAACATTTACAGATAAAGTTTAACCGCCCTACTGAAGATGATGAAAAGAAACTCTATCCCGTGTATATAGGTCCTATACATGCTACAAATATGTACATAGTTTCCCTAAGTTATAATCCCAGTTGTATATTTCCTGTTATATGTAAACTCACCACAGTCTGTTGATTGAAATGAGTATTCCTGTTTAATGTAAACCGCGCTGATGAAAAAGAGTGCGGTATAGAAGAAATACAAATAAATAAATAAATAAATATTTGTGTGGACGGTTCTGATCATGATGAGACTCATCAGATGGCTTTTCCCGATGAGTCCAGTACTTCCGGGTTTGAAACTGAACCAGATCCGAAACCTGAACTTTTCTCTCAAGCTGAATTGAATGATTTAGTCCGGGATTAAGGACTCCCAAAAGATGCTGCCCAACTGCTAGGTTCTCGGCTTAAACAGAAAAATCTATTGTCACCAGGAACAACTTTTTATTGGTACCGCAACCGCGAGACACAATTTTTGAAGTATTTCAGCAAAGAGAAAGATTTGGTATTTTGCAACGATATATACGGAGTGATGGAAAAGTTTAAACTCAAGTATGATCCTGCTGAATGGTGGCTGCTCATTGATTCGTCAAAAGACAGCATAAAAGGTGTTCTTCATAATGGCAACACATTCGCTTCAGTTCCTATTGCTCACTCTGTTATTCTCCAAGAAAAATACGAGAATTTGGCCCTGATTCTTCAGAAGATTCGTTATGATGAGCATAAGTGGATGATTTGTGGAGACTTTAAAATTCTATCCATGCTATTAGGGCAGCAATCCGGTTTCACCAAATATCCCTGCTTCCTTTGCTTGTGGGATAGCCGGGCCCGCGACCTACACTGGGGGAAAAAAGACTGGCCAATTCGGGAGTATTTGAGACCCAGTGAGAAAAATGTTCTTCATGAGAGCTTGGTACCTCGTGATAAAATTCTATTACCACCTCTCCACATTAAGTTGGGTCTCATTAAGCAATTCATCAAGTCCCTTCCAAAAGATGGTGAGTGCTTTCGGTACCTTTGCTCAAAGTTCCCCCGACTTTCTGAAGCAAAGCTAAAGGAAGGAGTGTTTGTTGGCCCTGATATAAGGAAACTCATTTCAGATGGAGCATTCGCTGAAACGATGTCTGAGAAGGAAAAAGAAGCCTGGGATTCCTTCAAGGATGTTGTTCTCAAATTCTTGGGGAACAGGCGGGATGAGAACTATAAGGATATTGTTGCCAGGATGCTCAATGCCTTCAAAGAACAAGGCTGTAACATGAGCCTGAAAGTCCATTTCTTGCACTCCCATGTGAACTACTTTCCCAAAAACGTGGGGGCGTACAGTGAAGAACAAGGTGAAAGGTTTCACCAAGACATCAAGGACGCAGAGAGAAGGTACCAAGGAAGATGGAACACCACTATGATGGCTGATTTCTGCTGGTTGCTGCTGCGGGAAACCCCAGATGAAAAATACGCCAAGCAGCGCACCAAGAGAAGCATTCGGGGGAAGAAGAAACGGGCCCACCAGAAGATTGATTGACCCAAGAATGACTTTAAAATCTAAACTGTGTTGACAAATATCGTGTTTTTACTAAACTTTGAAATAAAAATTTGCTAGTTATTACCACAGTGTCGGATCTCATTTATTAGAATTTTATTTTCACACCATCGGGTGTTTGTCTTCATGTATTGCAATGGTGCGGTTTGCGCTTTCTATTCTTACATACATACCTGTACAACATTTTTTGCACATTTCTTTGCTTTGCTTTGTGTCTAACCTCGCTCTTATATGCTCAATGTTTGTGCACATGTATGTGGCTGTTTTAAGTGCAGACAATTTTGCTACCATCACAGTGTGTTTTGTTGACATTACTCTATTCTTATGTGCTGCCTTGTTACAATTTTCTTTATTCTTATTTGAATAACTACTAAACAATTAGTATAAAGAATTCATCCAAGAAACTTTTATCTCGATCGCACTCAATCTGAAACGTTCACCTCAAACTGCTACCCCAATGTAGCAAAAAATCTGTATGTGATGGAGCAAATTGGTTACCAGATTTGGATTCAGCGCACCAAAAAACGTAAAAATCAATCGAAACATTAGAGGCAGTTTAAAAAAATTTTTTTTTTAGTGTACCTGTGTTATTAAAGGGAAGATTTAAGAATTGGCTCAATGTAGGACAAAAAGTGAATACACATCTTCCAAGCACATCTTCAGGCTGAGATTTGTATTTCCTGTTAAGTCTGGAAGGAAAATGTTCATTAAAAAAGTAATTTGAACAAAACATTGTGGAAGAAGAACTCTGGTGCTTTTGCCCGCTCCTTACATTTCAACCTTTTGGGTAGATGTTTTGCCAGAATTTTTACTTCTAAATTGTTTGCTGTGGCTCTTTGTCCTTAGTGAATGGCTCGACCCACTGTCCAGTGATCTAGAATGTGTCTGGGAACAGAAAGAAAGCACAGGATGTGTCCTGCAGGAGTTGTGCAAATTTTCCAGGCACTGCAATGAAAGATGAAGGTTGGGAGATGCTATTTCTATAAGAAAAGACAACCCCAAGTGCTATGAGGAAAAGAACTGAGCAGAGAGCACCCCAGGCCTGGGTAGTGGGGAATGCAATCAGCCGCTCATTCACCAGGAATGTGCAAGTAGTCACCATAAAGCAAAAGTTCAAAAATCTTTCAAACTATTTTCATAAAGATTGATTTCCAAAACTACAAAGGACCAGGGCCCTTTCCTCCCATATCTTACTGCTAGTGGAATAAGCAATGATCATCCCCCAATTTCATCACAGGACATTGATGTTAAGAAGCCCGAAGGGCACCTATTTTATTAAGGAGAGTTAGGCGCTTATGTTCCTTCATGAAAGAGACTCCCAGAACCAGCTCAGATAGTGTGAAAGGTCAAGGCACCTGCTTCAAAGTTGGTGTAAATGTGTGCATGAGCTGTACGTGTGCACATACATTGCATCTCTGCCCCTGCCCTAGAAAAGGTCTCTTTCTTAATGAGAAAGACCTTTGTAAAATGTCCCTCTAAATGATGTTTTATTAAAGTAATCACTGGTTTCCTGCTCCCATGGGAAGTCTGCCTATTAAAGCACTCACAAACAATTTACTCGATGACTCAACATGGCACGTTTCACCACTAAGATCTATCCAGGGATTTTCTCTTCAAAGCACTGTGCACCTGCTGGCTTAATATTAGAGCAATTTTTTAAGCAATGACTTCCTGATAGAGCGCTTGACACAGCTCAGCCCTTAGATACCTGCTGCAGTCTGCGTTGTTTTATCCCCACTGATTTGCTAATTTTCTAATCCAGAGTAGGGCTGAATTTTTAGAGGCAATGAAAATCCACAATGGATATGGCTGAGCGTTATGAAATCATGAATTGTATGGATAAGTTATTGTGAGCTAGACTTGGGATATGGACTCCCCTTCAGGATGTGCCAGTGACTCACACTGGCCGCATTAAAGACAGGCTGCTGGGCTCAGTGGACCACTGGTCTGACCCAGCATGGCTCTTCTTATAATAAGAGTATCGATGTGTCATCACTAGTGACCTGGTTACTTTAGAGAAGAAGTGAGGTGGGAGATTGTACAACCATACGTTAATGTATAAGGCATCAGAGGCATGCTGAACTTGATCAAAGAAGATGCCAAAATCGCTATTTTTATGTGAAACTTTGTACCTAGCCATTTTATTTTTTGACTGAACTGGTTCCAATCTCTTCTCCACATTCCTTGTGCCCATTTCTTCTCTTTCCCCCCATGTTCTTTCTTACTTCTCTACATGTCTTTGATACTGATCTTTTCTTTTATCTCTTTTTTCCCCTTTTTCTCTCCTTATTCACTCATCCAGATTTTACTCCTCACTCTCCACCCCTAAGCCTCATATGTTTTACCTCTCACCTATCTACCAGCTCTCCATCTCCCATTCTTAGCCCCTCTCTAGTGCTCCTATTGCTGACACTGTCTCTCTCCATCCTCTGCTTTCCTGTCTACCATTCCCCATTCCCCAGCTCCCTATTTCTACCCTCTATTCTCCTTCCCTCCCTCTTCAGCTGTCATCCTCTGCCTTTGATCCCATCATTCGTCCCTCCCTGGCCTCCAACCCATTCTTTAGTCTCTCACCCCCTACTATTCTTTCACCATCTCCCCAGTCACATCTCTACCCTCTCTCTCCTCCTTCTGAGATCCATCCTTTTACACATCTCTTGCTCTCCCTCTAGTTCTCTAGGTCTGAACCTCCCTCAATCTTTCTTTCCTATTCTCTTACCTCCACCCCACACTCTCCCTCATAACTAGCAATTACTAGCTTCTGTTCTCCAGATTCCTACTCAGTCTCTTGAGTCCCCATCGTCTCCTATCGCTGATTCCTGACTCTGCCTCCTACTCCTTTGCATTCAGCCTCCCCCAAGTCCCTCATCTTCATTCTTCCCTTGCTTTCCCCCACATTGCTTACTGCCCGAAGTCCTCCAGTGCTGCCCCTCATGATCTCATCCTTCCTCTGCTCTCACCTAGTCTCCGCACCCCAAGTCCCTGTTTTTGCCACTTCAGATCTCTATGATTGTCCCTCTGCCCCCTTCCAGTCCCAGTAGCATCCCCAGTATCAGCTCCTTCCTCCGTCTAGCCCCCTTCCAGTCCCAGTACCATCCCCAGTGTTAGCTCCTTCCTCCGTCTAGCCCCCTTCCAGTCCCAGTACCATCCCCAGTGTCAGCTCCTTCCTCCGTCTAGCCCCCTTCCCGTCCCAGTACCATCCCCAGTATCAGCTCCTTCCTCCCTCTAGCCCCCTTCCAGTCCCAGTACCATCCCCAGTATCAGCTCCTTCCTCCCTCTAGCCCCCTTCCAGTCCCAATACCATCCCGTATCAGCTCCTTCCTCCCTCTAGCCCCCTTCCAGTCCCAATACCATCCCCAGTATCAGCTCCTTCCTCCCTCTAGCCCCCTTCCAGTCCCAGTACCATCCCCAGTATCAGCTCCTTCCTCCCTCTAGCCCCCTTCCAGTCCCAGTAGCATCCCCAGTGTCAGCTCCTTCCTCCCTCTAGCCCCCTTCCAGTCCCAGTACCATCCCCAGTATCAGCTCCTTCCTCCCTCTAGCCCCCTTCCAGTCCCAATACCATCCACAGTATCAGCTCCTTCCTCCCTCTAGCCCCCTTCCAGTCCCAATACCATCCCCAGTGTCAGCTCCTTCCTCCCTCTAGCCCCCTTCCAGTCCCAATACCATCCACAGTATCAGCTCCTTCCTCCCTCTAGCCCCCTTCCAGTCCCAATACCATCCCCAGTGTCAGCTCCTTCCTCCCTCTAGCCCCCTTCCAGTCCCAATACCATCCCCAGTGTCAGCTGCTTCCTCTCTCTAGCCCCCTTCCAGTCCCAGTACCATCCCCAGTATCAGCTCCTTCCTCCCTCTAGCCCCCTTCCCGTCCCAATACCATCCCCAGTGTCAGCACCTTCCTCCCTCTAGCCCCCTTCCAGTCCCAATACCATCCCCAGTGTCAGCTCCTTCCTCCCTCTAGCCCCCTTCCAGTCCCAATACCATCCCCAGTGTTAGCACCTTCCTCCCTCTAGCCCCCTTCCAGTCCCAATACCATCCCCAGTGTCAGCTCCTTCCTCCCTCTAGCCCCCTTCCAGTCCCAGTACCATCCCCAGTGTCAGCTGCTTCCTCCCTCTAGCCCCCTTCCAGTCTCAGTACCATCCCCAGTATCAGCTCCTTCCTCCCTCTAGCCCCCTTCCAGTCCCAATACCATCCCCAGTGTCAGCTCCTTCCTCCCTCTAGCCCCCTTCCCGTCCCAGTACCATCCCCAGTGTCAGCTGCTTCCTCCCTCTAGCCCCCTTCCCGTCCCAATACCATCCCCAGTGTCAGCACCTTCCTCCCTCTAGCCCCCTTCCCGTCCCAGTACCATCCCCAGTGTCAGCATCTTCCTCCCTCTAGCCCCCTTCCAGTCCCAATACCATCCCCAGTGACAGCTCCTTCCTCCCTCTAGCCCCCTTCCAGTCCCAATACCATCCCCAGTGAAAACTCCTTCCTCCCTCTAGCCCCATTCCCGTCCCAATACCATCCCCAGTGTCAGCACCTTCCTCCCTCTAGCCCCCTTCCAGTCCCAGTAGCATCCCCAGTGTCAGCTGCTTCCTCCCTCTAGCCCCCTTCCAGTCCCAGTACCATCCCCAGTGTCAGCTCCTTCCTCCCTCTAGCCCCCTTCCCGTCCCAGTACCATCCCCAGTGTCAGCACCTTCCTCCCTCTAGCCCCCTTCCCGTCCCAGTACCATCCCCAGTGTCAGCTCCTTCCTCCCTCTAGCCCCCTTCCAGTCCCAGTATCATCCCCAGTGTCAGCTCCTTCCTCCCTCTGCCCCCTTCCAGTCCCAGTATCATCCCCAGTGTCAGCTCCTTCCTCCCTCTAGCCCCCTTCCAGTCCCAATACCATCCCCAGTGTCAGCTCCTTCCTCCCTCTAGCCCCCTTCCAGTCCCAGTAGCATCCCCAGTGTTAGCACCTTCCTCCCTCTAGCCCCCTTCCAGTCCCAGTACCATCCCCAGTATCAGCACCTTCCTCCCTCTAGCCCCCTTCCAGTCCCAGTAGCATCCCCAGTGTCAGCACCTTCCTCCCTCTAGCCCCCTTCCCGTCCCAGAACCATCCCCAGTATCAGCTCCTTCCTCCCTCTAGCCCCCTTCCAGTCCCAGTAGCATCCCCAGTGTCAGCACCTTCCTCCCTCTAGCCCCCTTCCCGTCCCAGTACCATCCCCAGTGTCAGCTGCTTCGTCCCTCTAGCCCCCTTCCAGTCCCAATACCATCACCAGTGTGAGCTGCTTCCTCCCTCTAGCCCCCTTCCAGTCCCAGTACCATCCCCAGTGTCAGCTCCTTCCTCCCTCTAGCCCCCTTCCAGTCCCAGTACCATCCCCAGTGTCAGCTCCTTCCTCCCTCTAGCCCCCTTCCAGTCCCAATACCATCCCCAGTGTCAGCTGCTTCCTCCCTCTGCCCCCTTCCAGTCCCAATACCATCCCCAGTGTCAGCTGCTTCCTCCCTCTGCCCCCTTCCCATCCCAGTACCATCCCCAGTGTCAGCTGCTTCCTCCCTCTAGCCCCCTTCCAGTCCCAATACCATCCCCAGTGTCAGCTCCTTCCTCCCTCTAGCCCCCTTCCCGTCCCAATACCATCCCCAGTGTCAGCACCTTCCTCCCTCTAGCCCCCTTCCCGTCCCAATACCATCCCCAGTGTCAGCACCTTCCTCCCTCTAGCCCCCTTCCAGTCCCAATACCATCCCCAGTGTCAGCACCTTCCTCCCTCTAGCCCCCTTCCCGTCCCAATACCATCCCCAGTGTCAGCACCTTCCTCCCTCTAGCCCCCTTCCAGTCCCAGTACCATCCCCAGTGTCAGCTGCTTCCTCCCTCTAGCGCCCTTCCAGTCCCAGTACCATCCCCAGTGTCAGCTCCTTCCTCCCTCTAGCCCCATTCCCATCCCAATACCATCCCCAGTGTCAGCTCCTTCCTCCCTCTAGCCCCCTTCCAGTCCCAGTACCATCCCCAGTGTCAGCTCCTTCCTCCCTCTAGCCCCCTTCCCGTCCCAGTACCATCCCCAGTGTCAGCTCCTTCCTCCCTCTAGCCCCCTTCCTGTCCCAGTACCATCCCCAGTGTCAGCTGCTTCCTCCCTCCAGCCCCCTTCCAGTCTCAATACCATCCCCAGTGTCAGCTCCTTTCTCCCTCTAGCCCCCTTCCAGTCCCAATACCATCCCCAGTGTCAGCACCTTCCTCCCTCTAGCCCCCTTCCAGTCCCAATACCATCCCCAGTATCAGCTCCTTCCTCCCTCTAGCCCCCTTCCAGTCCCAATACCATCCCCAGTGTCAGCTCCTTCTTCCCTCTAGCCCCCTTCCAGTCCCAATACCATCCCCAGTGTCAGCTCCTTCCTCCCTCCAGCCCCCTTCCAGTCCCAATGCCATCCCCAGTGTCAGCACCTTCCTCCCTCTAGCCCCCTTCCAGTCCCAATACCATCCCCAGTATCAGCTCTTTCCTCTCTCTAGCCCCCTTCCAGTCCCAATACCATCCCCAGTGTCAGCTCCTTCTTCCCTCTAGCCCCCTTCCAGTCCCAATACCATCCCCAGTGTCAGCTCCTTCCTCCCTCTAGCCCCCTTCCAGTCCCAATACCATCCCCAGTGTCAGCTCCTTCCTCCCTCTAGCCCCCTTCCAGTCCCAGTACCATCCCCAGTATCAGCTCCTTCCTCCCTCTAGCCCCCTTCCAGTCCCAGTAGCATCCCCAGTGTCAGCTCCTTCCTCCCTCTAGCCCCCTTCCAGTCCCAATACCATCCCCAGTGTCAGCTCCTTCTTCCCTCTAGCCCCCTTCCAGTCCCAATACCATCCCCAGTGTCAGCTCCTTCCTCCCTCCAGCCCCCTTCCAGTCCCAATACCATCCCCAGTGTCAGCACCGTCCTCCCTCTAGCCCCCTTCCAGTCCCAATACCATCCCCAGTATCAGCTCCTTCCTCCCTCTAGCCCCCTTCCAGTCCCAATACCATCCCCAGTGTCAGCTCCTTCTTCCCTCTAGCCCCCTTCCAGTCCCAATACCATCCCCAGTGTCAGCTCCTTCCTCCCTCTAGCCCCCTTCCAGTCCCAATACCATCCCCAGTGTCAGCTCCTTCCTCCCTCTAGCCCCCTTCCAGTCCCAATACCATCCCCAGTATCAGCTCCTTCCTCCCTCTAGCCCCCTTCCAGTCCCAATACCATCCCCAGTGTCAGCTCCTTCCTCCCTCTAGCCCCCTTCCAGTCCCAGTACCATCCCCAGTATCAGCTCCTTCCTCCCTCTAGCCCCCTTCCAGTCCCAGTAGCATCCCCAGTGTCAGCTCCTTCCTCCCTCTAGCCCCCTTCCAGTCCCAATACCATCCCCAGTGTCAGCTCCTTCCTCCCTCTAGCCCCCTTCCAGTCCCAATACCATCTCCAGTGTCAAGGGCTCCCATAAGTAAACCAAATAGCTGATGTTTTAGTCAGATTGAGGTAGAGACAATTCTTGGTCAGCCAGTCAGCAACTTGGGAAAAGCAGGAGTTAAGAGGGGAAAGATCTGGCTGTAAAGTGGTAGTGTGATGGAATGTTACAATATTGTCAGTGTAATAATAAGCTTACAACCTGGATTGCTGGATAAGAAGAGCAAGTGGTGCCAAGAAAATATTGAATAAGAGGGGTGCTATTACTGAACCCTGGGGGACACCACAGAGAAGAGAGACTAGTTCAGAAAAAGAAAAGGGGGTAGTGGATGAGATGACTGAGCAGGACCAAGAGAAAAGAAAGGAGTGAAACCATCAATAAACTGAGTCCCGAAGACCAGCATCACGCAGACGGGAAAGAAGGATCGAGTGATCAACAAGATCAAGTGTGCAAGAAAGTTCCAGAGATACCGCCACTGAGAGATCACCAAGGTCGTGTGAGGAATGAAGTTCATTGAGAAGTGCTAGTAAGACTGTTTCTACTCTATGGCCAGGATGAAAACCGGATTTGTGACGGTGTAGAAAATTTGTGGAGGTGAGATGTTGTGAGAGTTGGGCAAAAATGGCCTTTTCCAGAATCTTTATGGGAAAGGGAAGATTTCAGACTGGGCGATAATGTGCTGGGACATGAGGATCAAGGGAAGGTTTCTTCAGTAGAGGGCGGACCAAGATGTGTTTCCAAAGCATGAATGACCATGATCATTCATGCTTTCCTTGTTGCCAGTTGCGGATGGACCTGAAGCAGGGTTTCATGGCATTTTGATTGAAAACCTGAAACGTGAGCCGCGTCGTAATTTCTGAACTGCTGGCATATTTCAGCTGCGGTGTTTGCACTATTTGAAAGCTAAGTTTGGATTTTCCTCTTTATCCATATATAAAGTCTTAATAAAAGGAGTTATCACAGTGGTGCCTGGCGTGATTCCTGGCATTGTTTTGGCGTACTCCGACAAAAAGAACTGGCTATTTGGGGGTATTAGCTATTGGAATCTTTTGTTTTTTGGGATATATAGGTTGATTCCGATTGGTTTACTTATTTTTGGATTCTAGGAAATTATTTGATACACTACTTCACTTTTTTAGAATGTTTCTTCTAAAACACTTTTGTGGAATGATCCCCTGAAGAAACTCAAGCGAGTGAAACGCAATGAGGCACCGGTAGAAGAAGAAACTCAAGCAAGTGAAACGCGATGAGGCACCAGTAGAAGAAGAAACTCAAGCGAGTGAAACGCGATGAGGCGCCTGTAGAAGAAGAAACTCAAGCGAGTGAAACGCGATGAGGCACCGGTAGAAGAAGAAACTCAACAAGTGAAATGCGATGAGGCACCGGTAGAAGAAGAAACTCAAGCGAGTGAAACGCGATGAGGCGCCGGTAGAAGGCATTGGCACTGACATTTCTGACAAATTGAAAGTCAGTAAAAATAGTGCCGAGGAGTCTGAGACCATTCTGCAATATTATTTCAGTGATTTCTTCATAATTATTGAAAGTGAAGTTCGTCTTTACAGGTCTTCAGTTTAGCTTCATCTTAAATCTATCACCTAATGTGGTCATTACTGGACATTTATTTATTTGAAAAATGTATACACTGCCTTCATGAAAATCATGCAAAGTGATTTACAATAGAAAAGAAATAAAACAAAAAGGCGTAAATTTAAAAACAAATTCAAAATCATAGAATTAAAAAGAAAACTTCACAGGTCCCCTCTATCACTGAGGTTTATCCCACATAAGCTCAGAACCCATATCAAGATGGAAGAATTGCGGGCCTGGAAGTTCTTAGGTTCCAGCATCTTTCTGTTGGTCATTTAGAAGGTATCAGAGCCTCCAAGGACTTCCACTAACTCAAGCAGCCACACATGCTATCAGTGCTGAGGACCACGAATATACTGATACCAAAAATACAAGCAATCAGAATGTGGCTAGGCCATCAGGACCAAAGTCTGCATGCCAGAACCAGACTGGAAAACACTATCAGCAGCCAACCTAAGTTCTTCCTGATTTTTGGTGCAGCATGAGCATAGCACAGAAGTGTGGGCCTAAAGGCACTTGTGGGCATGTGGAAGCTGCTTATCCTAGGACTGCTAAAAGGATAAGGCAAGCCCGGTCTGATCGTGTGAATCCATCAAGGCTCTTTGACATGATATTAATATACACCAGCTCAGATTCCTGCTTGATAGACAGCATTATCATCAGAGTCTGAAATTCCAAGCGTTACTTTCACAATCAGGAAATTTCTAATGTCCCTGATCACATGCAGTAAATCTAAGGGGCATGTTTACTAAATTGCGTGAACGTAGCAGCGGCTACGTTAAGGCGTGTTATGTAATGTTAAGGCACATTAACATAACGTAACGTAACATTAACGTGCCTTAACGTAATGTAAGGTAACGTTAAGGCGCGTTAATGTTCCCGGCCGCGGTAAGTCCCGCAGAGGGTGGAGAGAGGGTGGAGAGAAGGGGTCAGTGGGCGGAGAGTGGGCGGGGAGAGGCCCCTTCCACTCTAATGCGGGGAAATGAAGGGCTGAATCCTAACGCAACTGAAAACCTGGCATTAGATGCACATTTGCAGGAGAGAGAAACCATTTAAGTGTCAGCAATGTACAGGATAGGTAGGGAGCCCAAGAAAAGTGATAGTAGTGCTCTATTTGCAGCAACAGCATAGTACCCAGGTATGAAAGGCCACTATGGTGATGGCGCAAATGGGGCATGGAGGCTGCAGGTGGGACATGCAGTGGGGGCTACTGGGGCACAGGGTGGACTAGGCAGTTGCCAAGGTGGCAGATATGAACACAGAAAATGGAAACCAGCAAGACAGCAACTGACCAGGGTCAAACATGCCCATGAGTCTGTGTCCCACAGTGTCCCATCCAGGGGACATTACCCAGCAGGTACCCCAATGGGCACATAACAGTGACAGGCGGTGCTGGGGGAAGCGTGAGCATATATGTAGGCACCCCTACCTCAGAACCCACACCTTAGACAGCTGCCTACCTGCCCCCTGGATGGCCTGGGATGACGCACCACCGGCACCGACAGCATATGGTCATGGCGGCATGGCAGAGGGGGTGGGTGACTGTGCTGGAGGGAGCAGTGGCACCCGCCTGCAGTGGACCTAGGCCATGCCCTGTACCAGTACGTGGTGTGCAGTGCAACAGAAGAGGTCTGGCCGAGGAACGTAAGGGTAGCCCCAGGGACTACTATGCTGCTGTGGCAATAGTGTGGTGCAGTACACTCAGCCAGCATGTCCAAGAGCAGAGGTTCAAGTCCCATCTGTGGATCCTGCAGAGCATCTCCCCATAGATTTAGCCCACAATGCAGCCACAACAACAACATGGGCAAACCCCAACGCAGCGGTGCACAGGGGTACGGACACCCACTCACAAAGGCTCCCACTATCCATAGCTTCATGGAGTGTCAGGCTGGCCCAAGCACAGAACTGCAGTTATCACCAGAGCACTACTACTACCCCCTGCACAGATTAGCAATGTCGTCACTGTGATCAGGACCAGTGCGGCGGGTAGGGTTGTCAACCACCTCCATCTCTGCACAATGCTGAGATAGGTGTGGGAGTATGCGTATGTCTCTCCATTGTTTTTTGTCTGCCAACACCTCACTGAGCCCACATTGCTCACACTGCTTCCAGCGTTAGCCTGCAAATGTGCATAAAGAGGAGCAAGGTATTGTGGGTATGGCCCAGACAGGGCGGATTGGCCAGGATGCATCTGCACAGGGTGAAGGGCAATGGCTGGGACACTGTAGTGCTCAACCACCACTTGCATGGACAGGGTGGCCACAGCATGTCACGCTGGGGGGGTCACTCTCACGCTGACTGAGCAGTGACCATGGCATGACTATGTTCCCACATAGTGCCACACATTATTTGTTTCCAGTAATACCTGTGTGTTACTGGTTCTGAGGCCCAATCATGGAGATACCTGCTTGGTGTCTGTACTGTGCATCCCACCTCTGGGTGTACAGGGTTCCCCTGTGAGCATGCACTATGGACTAGTTAGTGGGTTGTCTGCAGTTCACCTGTGCATGGTGGGAACAGCTTGTAGGATGCTGCAGGTGCAGTCTGACTGTGCTGTCTGTTGATGAATGGCAGATCGTGGTGTGGGGCAGTTGAACCTTCCCCTGCCTACCCCAAGCATCACTACTGCTCTGCAATGGTCACAGGTATGGCACTGGCCCAGTAGCCCTGGAGGGCTGTCATCCGCCAGCAGGACTGTGGATGCTGGTATTACAGCCATGGCGCAAGCACCTGTCCCACCACACCCTCATCTACAAAAGGGGTGATTGAGGCCCCTTGGGGTATAAAGTGCATACCACTTAGACCTATAGTAGCAGTGCTACATAACTCTCATGCGAGTCTAGACACCCCACTGCCCTGATAACAGGTACCCATTGCAGCCAGACCTTAACACCGGGTACGCACTAATCTGGGTGGTGTCCGGTTCCACAGGGCCACATGTGACTGCAGAACACAGCTGGAACAGATGTACCTTTGGTTGCACTGCTGGGAACACCTGTCACACACTGGTAGTAATGGGGATGTGCAGCAGGACCTATCTGTAGCACCATATGTACTGTGGACCTAGTGCTGGGCGCCCATCCTATCCCTCAGGACGAACACGGAATCTGCACAATGGCATGGTCTGTAGCTACTCTGTGCCAGTATCACGCACTGTCAGTCTGTCTTACCACGCTGCAGTACCAGAGAGGTGCAGACCCCATTTGGTGGTCAGCTGTAGGCCGCTGTTCTGCATGTGCAATGCATCATGGGTGCTGGTGGGGTTACCCTATCCTGGCACACAGAGCAGACGGTTTGTGTGGTGACCTGCAGTCCTTCTGTACCCAGCCATTGCTATGCAACAAGCCAAATTTCAACCTTTGCAACCTCAAATTTCAGCTTGCTGCCTCAAGTAGCACCTCGACCCTTGACTCCATTACCATTCACTGTTCCCGCTAAGCTGTGCACATGTGCACGCGCACACACCTCACCGAGCGAGCGCACATACTTTACAACAGAGCGCACAAAAATTACGGTTCTGATTCTGATAGAAAACAACACAGACGTCTTAAAATTTAAAATTTGTAGTGTATTTACGGTTTTCACAAGTTCTACAATATTTTCTAGTCCAATTAATGTGGTGTACATACTGTATTCTGACGTGTAGTCAAATTTTAAAGTATATAACTCCGAGTGTTGTTATGCGGCGAACAAAAATTTTACCTTTCTTCAAAAGCTGCAAGCTGATATTTTATGCGCAAACAGCCTACAGAAAATTAGAGGGAACATTGTTACCATTACAAACAAACAAATCACCATCAACTTGCTCTGTAGAACACCCTCATCATCTCCAGATGACTTAGCCACAATAATTGATCTTGCTTGCAACACCACGAACCCGCATACTTTAAACTGGGTATTAGGTGACTTCAACCTCCCATCTATTCAGGACAGCCATACCAATGCCTTTATCGATGCCCTCAGTGAGCTAGGCTACGTTCAACTGGTTGATACCCCTACTGTGACATAGCGGGTCCTTCCAGCCCGTTAGAAGAAGCTAAAAAGCAGGAAACAGGAGCAGTGCTGAGATGTAAACAAGAGCACATGGCTTCTGGTTACCACAGAAACCAAGCACAAGGGAAAGGGATACGCCCGTGCTACCACTTAGAGAACGAGTCACAAGTTGATTCAGCACACCTGTTAGGGGGAGGAGTCAAGCTCTACCCTAGAATTCACTCTAATAAAGAGGTGAGTTAGGTGAGTTGGGTGAGTTAGGTGAAGGAGGTGAGGCGAGCAGCCAAGCAGGCAGCCAGGTGGGCTACGAGAGCTGCAGTGAAGAGAGCAGTGAAAGGAGAAGGACAGAGTCTCCGTGGAAGGGTCAAATGGAGCTTCCCTTCAGGAAGAGAACAGAAACCCCAAGGGAAGGATACAGCAAAGGCAGTCTGGATTACCTGCCGTATTCTGGGGAATACAGAAAAGAAAGAAAGCCAGGAAGGCAATTGAAAGCTTCTGTGCACAGCTCAGGTTGGGAACCTACAGCCAGTTCCAAGCCACAGAGAAAACCTCTACCAGCTAGGTTTAAAGGTAAGCCTAAAGGCTGGGGTGCTAATAATTACAGTGATTTCATTTACCCAGAGGGTTGGGGCTGTAAGGAGAAGGACTGTACTGAGAATGCTTACCTGAACCAGTACTTAATTCAGGAGTATCACAAGAAGCCTGGAGCACTAAGGAAAGGCGTGGCACCAGGGTTGCAGTTACAAACATTTCCTGTTACAGGGGAAGAATTAATGGACATTGAGCCAGAGCACGTAAATAATAAGGAAGAAGTAATGGACTGTACGATAACTCTTTCTAATGAGATAATATCATTACGCTGAGTTTATGCTTTAAAGAGAAAGACAGCATTGCTTGGAGTTGAAAGCATACAGCTGTGAAGAAACAGAACTGTTACCTTGAAATGCTGGAAATTAATGTGTTTATGCTGAAGTAAGCCTTTATGTTGAAAACCTTTAATTTGTCCTTATACCAGAAAGTACCTGGTTTTGTGTTACCTTATTTCCTGGTTAAAAATCCAACCCCGGGAGGGGAAATAAATCCTTTGTTTGCTTGAACCACTTTTGAATCCACAACTGCTCCTCATTGGTCAGCGAAGGGACTACATCTCCCAAGAAGCTCTGCTTTAGGATTTGTGAAAGTAGCTGTTCAGTGGGGAAAAACCACTCGCTTAAACCCTAACTACTTATACTGGGGGTTTTAAAGGAGAGTTGGTCACACTACCCATATAAAAGATAACATACTTGATCTGATCTTTGCACCACAAACAGCCCTCATCCATTGGCACAAGTCTCACCTAAATGTAAACGCAGTTCCTTGATCAGATCATCTTCTTATACGATTCCAGATACCAACTTGCACCAACTCTTCCAAAACCAAACCTGAAGATAAACCCACCTCAGAACAATTCAAGCGCTTCCATCCTTTTAACAGAGAAGATATTTTAAAGAGGACACAGAACCTACTTGACCCACCTGAACAAAGCCTCAATGACATGGTCGCCTCTTGGAACTCAAACCTAGATGCCGTAATCCACGCACCTACTACAAACAAAGCACCACATAAGAAAAAGAATGCTCCGTGGTACTCCCAAGAGCTACGTAAATCGCTCCTTCAACTCAGACGACTAGAGAGGCACTGGCGACGATCAAGAACAACTGAGAGCCACGAGGCATTCACAGCACAATTAGGAAAACATCGTTTATCCGTGGCATCAAGTATGAAACAATATCATGCAAACAGACTACAACGCTCCCTGAACAAACCCCACGAGCTCTTCCAAATTGTAAAATCCCTAGCAAAGGAACCATCTCAGGGGAACTTGACCCATCCAGACCCCCAGAAATATGCCTACTACTTGCGTAACAAAAGTAACCAGCTTGTTCAACCTGCTAAGCCCCTCATCCCAGCTAGCCCACCCTTCCCCATCCCTCAACCCCCACTTGATCATTTCTCAAGTGAGACCCAACACACCATCACATCCTTCTCTACCCCAACTGACAGAGTCATTCAAGACACTATATTAAATATAAACACCACTACAGCACTCTCTGATCCGTGTCCAGCTTCCTGGATAAAATCCCTGCGTGCTGAGCTCAGCCCATTCTTATCCAAGCTTATTGATGTATATTTCTCTACTGGAACATTCCCTCGAAGCCTGAAGCAGACTGCCATCAGACCTCTCCTAAAAAACAGTAAGTTGGACCCCTCTATGATGGAATCCTACAGGCCTATCTCCAGCATACCTCTCCTATCGAAAATCATTGAAAAGATTACTCAACGTCAATTACAAGATCACATAGATACCAACGCACCCCTGCATCCCTGCCAGCATGGATTTCGTAAAGCGCATGGTGTCGAAACACTACTGACAACCCTATTCAACACTCTATCCATAGGTCTGGATAACATCAGACAAGGTTTTGCACTAATCTTCATGGACATTGCCGCTGCCTTCGACACCGTAGACCATGAAGTTCTCCTTCGATGCTTCAGAGAGAAGGGAGTTCACGGTTCAGCTCTATCATGGTGCGCGTCATACCTCACGGACCATTGGCAGCATGTCCGTTCTGGCCCTTCCACCTCCGACCCCTTCCCCCAAACAAAAGGTGTTCCACAAGGCTCCTCCTTATCTGCCTTGCTGTTCAACATCTACCTGCTACCCATCTGTGACCTTATCCACTCATTTAACATCAACTGCCTGGTCTATGCTGACGACGTCTTGATGTACATGCCAATCTCGACAGAACATCTTGACCTCTCCCCTCTAATCAAGTGCTTCGACGCAGTCACAGACTGGATAAACGCACAAAGGCTTAAGCTAAACTTCAAAAAGACAGAAGCCCTCTTCGTCACCAGGAATCCGGCATTTATTCCACCCCTGTTCATCAAGGTTCGCGACGCAGAGCTCATATGCAAGACTACAGTAAGATACCTGGGAGTTACGCTTGATCAGCAGCTCAATATGAAGGCTCATATCAACAACATAACAAAATCGGTCTATCATAAAATCCGGACCCTCCGCCATCTTCGTCAGCTGTTAGAGCCTGAAGACTTTCGAACTGTCTTTCAGGCCCTAATAATGCCTCACCTTGACTACGCCAATGCAATATTGCATGGCCTACCAAAGAGCATGACCAACCCCTTAAACTTGCAATGAATTCAGCTGCAAGAATCCTTCATGGAGCCTCCAGAAGATCCCACATTACCCCAATACTAAAACAGTTGCATTGGCTGCCCATACAAGCCAGGATCTCTTTCAAGATCCTAACTATGACCCATAAAGCCATCAAGAAATACCCGGCTACTGCCATTACTGACCTAATATCAATCACACCTCCTAACCGAGTAAGGAGATTGAATGCCTCAAATACCCTCATTCTACCTAAGGCAAGCACGAAGTGTTCCCAAGTCACTAGATCTAGAGCCTTTGCCTTCTTTGCACCATCCTGCTGGAACGCTCTACCAGCGACTATTAGAACCATCAGTGATCTCCCCCAATTCAAGAAGGCACTGAAACATCACCTTTTTCTCCTTCACTATGATGTTTCAGTCTCCCCCTCACACCCACCTACTTTCACACCTCAAGGCAGCACCTCAAGCCCACGCATCTCACATTCTTAGACTGAACACTCGCAATCACACTTTCACCCTCCACCCACCATGAGAAGCTTATGCAGTTTCATATAACCCAATTGTGATAAGGAAGCTTATCATAGCTCAGGAAGGAGCTATAGAAAAGGTGAAGTGACTCTGAACAAGCAACCTGTCAGTTCTGGTAGAAATAAGAAAACAGAATTTTGCCATAAAAGACTACCAGTCCCAGAATGCACCAGGTTTCCAACAGCCATTAGAGGAGCTGAAGTGGGGAAACGTGTGTTCAATCAGGAGGGCTATGAGGTAATCCCTAAGCACTCATCTCAAAGGGCAGGGCCTGATTCAGCACAGCTGCACTGTGTTAGGGAAGAGCACTCATCTAGGCAGAATAAGAGTAGAGTTTATTCTACAGAGAATTGTCCTCCTTATCCTGAGAATCAGCTTGAGTTTGATCATCAGTTTCATCTGAAGGATCATCAGAAGCAGAAGCCAAACCGGACGGACAGAGAGGGAAAAAAGCCCTCTGGAAGAAAGAGGAGAAAAGCCTTTGAGAGGTCTAGAAGAGTCCAAAGCAGTACGTATACTGGGAGGTATTCCAAGGGCCAGCATACACCATTGGACTGGGGAAAGCCAGAGGAATGGTGCTGCAGAGCTAGGAATCTCCAGACGCTACCTGTGAGGGAGACGGCTGCACGTGGAAGGGACCCTAAGACCCATGCCAGAAGGTATGTGAAGAGAGATCCAGTGTCCAGGGATCTGGATTGGAAGACTGGACATAAGAACTGGACTACATACTGGCCAGGCTATATAGAGAGGAACTCTAGCAGCAATGGAAGCTCAGGTATGAACACTGATCTATGCCCTAGCTATAACCTTGAAAGACAGCAGGGAAACAAGTATTCTCCTGAAAGTGCTCCATTGAGAGATTCATCTGTGCCATTCCATGATATTGAACCTATGCTTGTTGAAGATGGGGGAATGATTGCAGATGAAGAATGTGTTTATATGGATTGTTCTCTGTCCAAACTCCTTTGGTAACTTTCTGTTATAAAGTACAGCAACCATCACAAAGAAATATAAACTTGTTCTTTAATCTACTCAGAAAAGCTCCTGAAGCAGGATTTGACCCACACAGTAGAAAGCAAGCCAGCTAAGGGGTTTCAGCTGGTAACTGCTAGCAATTGAGCCTTACCTAATTGCTTGTGAGCTAGGAGAGAATCACTTCTGAATCTATGTGGGAAGTTATCAGAAGTTAACCTGAAAAGAACAGTTTTTTTCTTTCTTTGTGGCTTTTCCTTTGTTAGATATATGCTAAGAAAACATTAGCTAATTGCCTGACAAGTTTAAAGGTTGTTTTCCTGATTTTGATTTTGACTTTGTTTTTCCAAGTTAAACACTGGAAGCAAGTAGCCTGATTTATGTGCTACCAAGCATATCTGTGTTGGGAGAAATAACCCCATAAATAAATATCTTATTGGCTTTACCCAAGAGCACAACTAAATTATTGTCAGCAGCTGTGTCTGGTGTGAATGAACTACATTGCCCACAATCCCTTGCAAATCATATAGATATATGCACTTGCCAAGACTGTGAAGATTCTCACCCAGGCAGCCGTCTGACAAATGGCGTAGTTTTTCGGATTGCTTTTGCACAAAGGGGATTTACTTGCTGAGGATTACAACTAAAGTTCAAGTTTAAAGCTGGAAAAAAAGATTTTCCCTCAACTGCACTTTGGAGGAGAAGTGAATGTCCCAGGAGGAAAAGACCCTGTGCAGAGCTGGATTCATCACTAGCACAAGGTAATAAGTACCTGGGCATGTCTAGTGGTGGATGGGAGTAAGCACAGGGGTAATTAGAAAAAAAACCAAAAAAAAAAAACCACACCTGTTTGGAAGGTGGTGCACTTTGGTTTTTTTCTTTGTTTCTTGCAGGGATCAAGATGGATCCAAGGGAACTAGCTGAATGGATGGCAGCCCAGTTTAGCAGGCAACAGGAGCTAGCACAGCAGGCTCAGGACACTGCTATGAAGGCCTTAATGGACCAGCAGAGGCCAGTGCTTGATCTGGTGCAAGCCCTAGTTCAACTATAGAACCAAAGTGGAACTGATGCAAGACCAGCAGTAAATACTGGTACACCACATATGGACAGTGTGGGACTCAATCAAGGGATTGGGGCATTTAGTTTTGGGAAGCTAACTCCAGATGATAATGTTGATGATTTTCTAGAGTCTTTTGAAAGAGTGGCACAAGCATTAGCATGGCCAGAGACCCAGTGGGCAGTAAGGCTGGCAGCCTCATTAACTGGAGAGGCACTTGCAGCTTACAGAGCAATGCCAGCAGCCCAGGCTTTGAATTATAAGGATGTAAAGGCTGCTATTAGAGATCGCCTAGGGTTGTCTATTTCAGAGTATAGGCAAATGTTTAGAGCTACTACATTGAGAGTGGGTGAAACACCCAGGGCTCTGAGTCAGAGAATCAGAGGATTAGCTGTAAAATGGTTGGAGCCTGAGCAAAAGACGGTAGAAATGTTATTAGACATTATAATGCTTGAACAATTTATGTCTGGGGTGCCTAAAGATTTGCACACTTTCCTTATACAGCAAAATTGCCAAAATCTTGGAGAGGCAACCATGCTAGCAGAGAGATTCTTGGGAGCCACGCAGGCTTGCCATAGAATGGGTGGCCCTCTGAAGATAGGAGCTGAGGCAAGATGTGCTGTATCAGAAAAGAAAATAGTTAAAAATATTTCTGAAAATAAATGTACTGTGCCAAACCAGATGACACAGGGGAGTGAAAAGAAATGTTTCAAGTGTGGAAAATGGGGACACTTAGAAAAAGGATGCCAGTCACACACTAGCTTAATGGGTGTGGAGTTAGAACAGCCCAAGGAAGGATTTCTTTTGATGGTTGATGTGCAAGGAATTACCATAAATGCTTTGTTAGACTCTGGGGCAGACCAGAGTATGATGTCAGAAAGGCTTTGGCAGAGAATAGAGGCCCAAGAAGGATTTGTGCCTGGAACCCCTGAAAGCCAAGTTCACATCGGGTGCATTCATGGTGCTGCAACATCACATCCCACCTATAGGCTAAAGGTTAAGTGCCTGGGGGAACAAGATGAAGTCCTGTTAGCAGTGGTGCCTAGGCTACCCTTTGATTTGGTTCTAGGAAGAGACTGGCCAAGATTTAAGCAGGGTCTAGTGGAAGGACTAGGAAAGAAGGAGGAGAAGGTTTAATGGTAATAGCTCCCGGGCCTTTCTTTGGAAGTCCTCAGTCCCTAGCTAAAAAGATGGTTAAGCTTCCAGAAGGCCAAACTATGGGTAATAAGAGGGGCCTTGTATCCACCCGCTTGCAGGCTAAGGTAGATAGCCAGCAGAAGGAGGAGGGGGAGCAGGCAGAGTTATTAGGAGACTTACCCTCTCATGATGATTTAATAACCCGATCATCTGGTAAAGTAAGAAAGTTGAAAGCACAAAAGAGGCGTGAGAGACTTTGCAGAGCACAGGGTAGGGCTGAGATGTTAGCTGGTCAAAGTTTACCCTGGGTGCCAGCTGAGTTAGTGGCAAAGTTTCCTAACTTTCCACAAGAGCAGCGAGCTGATCAAGCTCTCACCCGAGCTTTTAAGTATGCTCAGGAGGTCAGGGAGGAATTGCCCAGATTCAGACTAGATAATGAAATATTATATAGAGAGAGTCAGGACCCCAGAAATGGGACCATACGTAAACAATTGGTGGTACCCACAACTTTCAAAGGGCTAGTACTTAGATTAGCACATGATCATCCAGTTGGAGGTCATAAAGGGATGCAAGGAACGCTGGATCAAATACTTAAGCATTTTTACTGGCCAGGTATTTTCAAAGAAACTACCCAGTTTTGTGCTGCATGTCCAGCGTGTCAGCGAGTTACAGCGGCTCACCCACCGGTGGTGCCATTGATTCCCATGCCAATTATCACAGACCCAATTGGTCGCATTGCCATGGATATTGTAGGCCCATTAGTCAAAACGCCCCGAGGTTTCCAATACATCCTAGTTATGGTAGATCAGGCAACAAGGTTTCCCTGGGCCATACCATTGAGGAATGTTTCTGCAAAAACAATAGCTTTAGAGCTAGTAAAATTGTTTTGTGAAGTGGGATTCCCAAGAGAGGTGTTGACTGACCGAGGGTCCAATTTTGTATCCAAATATTTGGCCCAGGTCTGGGATGCCTTTGGCATTCATCACGTAAAAACCTCAGCCTACCATCCACAATCGAACGGTTTGGTGGAGAGATTCAACCAAACTCTCAAACAAATGTTGAGAAGGGGGTTAGCAGGAGAGGTAAAAGAATATGATATGTTATTGCCTTTTGCCTTGTATGCCTGCAGGGAAAGAATTCAGGTGTCCCTAGGTGTAACCCCATATGAATTGATGTATGGTAGGGCTCCACGGGGTTTGTTAGACATTTTGAGGGAACAATGGATTGATCCTGAACCAGGAAGTCAGGAGGTGCCACTGTTTCTACGTGACTTGAGAGCACGTTTGAAAAGGACGTCGCAGGTTGCTGAGAGGAACCTGCAGGACAGTCAAGTTCGCCAGAAAGGGTGGTATGATAGGAAGGCCAAAAGCCGCCAATTAAGCATTGGTGAAAAGGCTTTGGTTCAAGTAGCAGGAACTGCCCCAAAATTTGAAGTACAGTGGAAAGGGCCATGGAAGGTTGTTAAACAAGTGAGCCCAGTATCTTATATGGTAGAAAATGCAAGAGGGCGTAGGCAGACCTACCATATTAATGTACTTAAGTCTTGGAAGGAGAGGCCTGCAAATAATAATGACCCTGAAGCCAGTCAGGAAGTAAGTGAGCTTCAAAAAAGAGAACACTCTCGTAGGTATTACGGACTGTAGGAAAGAAGTTTCACCAGTTACACCAGTCCGTAATAACTTAAGCAGGGGGGTATGTGATAAGGAAGCTTATCATAGCTCAGGAAGGAGCTATAGAAAAGGTGAAGTGACTCTGAACAAGCAACCTGTCAGTTCTGGTAGAAATAAGAAAACAGAATTTTGCCATAAAAGACTACCAGTCCCAGAATGCACCAGGTTTCCAACAGCCATTAGAGGAGCTGAAGTGGGGAAACGTGTGTTCAATCAGGAGGGCTATGAGGTAATCCCTAAGCACTCATCTCAAAGGGCAGGGCCTGATTCAGCACAGCTGTGCTGTGTTAGGGAAGAGCACTCATCTAGGCAGAATAAGAGTAGAGTTTATTCTACAGGGAAATGTCCTCCTTATCCTGAGAATCAGCTTGAGTTTGATCATCAGTTTCATCTGAAGGATCATCAGAAGCAGAAGCCAAACCGGACGGACAGAGAGGGAAAGAAGCCCTCTGGAAGAAAGAGGAGAAAAGCCTTTGAGAGGTCTAGAAGAGTCCAAAGCAGTACGTATACTGGGAGGTATTCCAAGGGCCAGCATACACCATTGGACTGGGGAAAGCCAGAGGAATGGTGCTGCAGAGCTAGGAATCTCCAGACGCTACCTGTGAGGGAGACGGCTGCACATGGAAGGGACCCTAAGACCCGTGCCAGAAGGTATGTGAAGAGAGATCCAGTGTCCAGGGATCTGGATTGGAAGGCTGGACATAAGAACTGGACTACATACTGGCCAGGCTATATAGAGAGGAACTCTAGCAGCAATGGAAGCTCAGGTATGAACACTGATCTATGCCCTAGCTATAACCTTGAAAGACAGCAGGGAAACAAGTATTCTCCTGAAAGTGCTCCATTGAGAGATTCATCTGTGCCAATCCATGATATTGAACCTATGCTTGTTGAAGATGGGGGAATGATTGCAGATGAAGAATGTGTTTATATGGATTGTTCTCTGTCCAAACTCCTTTGGTAACTTTCTGTTATAAAGTACAGCAACCATCACAAAGAAATATAAACTTGTTCTTTAATCTACTCAGAAAAGCTCCTGAAGCAGGATTTGACCCACACAGTAGAAAGCAAGCCAGCTAAGGGGTTTCAGCTGGTAACTGCTAGCAATTGAGCCTTACCTAATTGCTTGTGAGCTAGGAGAGAATCACTTCTGAATCTATGTGGGAAGTTATCAGAAGTTAACCTGAAAAGAACAATTTTTTTCTTTCTTTGTGGCTTTTCCTTTGTTAGATATATGCTAAGAAAACATTAGCTAATTGCCTGACAAGTTTAAAGGTTGTTTTCCTGATTTTGATTTTGACTTTGTTTTTCCAAGTTAAACACTGGAAGCAAGTAACCTGATTTATGTGCTACCAAGCATATCTGTGTTGGGAGAAATAACCCCATAAATAAATATCTTATTGGCTTTACCCAAGAGCACAACTAAATTATTGTCAGCAGCTGTGTCTGGTGTGAATGAACTACATTGCCCACAATCCCTTGCAAATCATATAGATATATGCACTTGCCAAGACTGTGAAGATTCTCACCCAGGCAGCTGTCTGACACCAATATATAGCTGCATAAAGTGGCTTGTATATATTTATCATGTTTTCCCTGTTAAGGAACCTGTTTAATGTATACCCAAGTTATTTTACCTGTTCACTGTAAGCACAAATCACTAAACTGAGATGTGTAGTTTAATGTTCATTGTAAACCGCACTGGTGTCAAATAGCGCGGTATAAAAGAGACTGTAAATAAATAAAATAAATAAATAAATAGAGGTATAGCCTACTGGTTAGTACACTGACATTCTAGGCAGAGGTCATAGGTTTGATTCCTCGTTGTTCCCTCCTGTCCAAGGCAGATATTTTGCTTGTCTGTGACAGTCATATCTTTGCAGATCCATGTTGCCAGCCCATAGTACCCTCACCGCAGTTGCCAACAATCCTTATAAGGCGTTACAAGGCTCCTAATTAGGCACAGTACAAGGCATGTTACAAGGCACCTTATTAGGCACAGTACAAGGCACGTTAAGGCACGTGCCTTGTACTGTGCCTAATAAGGTGCCTTGTAACATGCCTTATAACGCGCGTTACCTGACATGGCTTGCCATAATGCTGCCCCGCCCACTCCCTTATATGGGCATCTGTATCATCATCACGGAACCTAACGCGAGTGACATTACCGCAGTTTAGTAAACATACCCCTAAGTATAGCAAGCCAAAAGCACAAATTGGATTGTGTAATACTTATATTTCCAGTAGAGCTCGCCCTTGCACTGCTTATCTAATCACTGCACTGTAATAAGAAGCCTCTTTACACTCAACAGGGCTGAAAGAAGGAGAGTGATGGAGTCACAGACCTGGTTGTTGTTCTCATGTCAGGGGTTCCTTTTTACATCCAACTCGCACAACATGTAATCTCTATTAACAGATCCGTGCCCTCAGCCATGGATTTCAGACGAGTGCCTGGATCTAGTATATAAGCGGAAACAAATCAAATACATCGACTTTGAGCAGTACCGGCGACTGAACAAAGAGGTCAGACAGAAGATGAAAGCAGAATGATCATGATCGACACCATTATGAGGAAAACATTTGAGGATAGATGTGGGGCCCAGTACGTGAACAACTTCCTGACCGACTAGATGTTTGCAGACGACAGTGGCATATTTGCTGCCACAGATGCAGAGACCACTGACATCCTTTATCACATTGCCTGCATTGTGCAGTCTTATAGGCTAAGAATCAATGTGGATAATATCAAAGTTATGACTATGAATGGATCACAGGCAAATGTTCACCTCGACGGAATTGAGCAGGTCCCAGAATTCAAATACCTGGGATCGCTGGTGTAGGAGAAGAAGATGGCATGCATCACCAATGTCCACAGCAGGATTGGCCAGGTAACAGTAGCATTCACTTCGCACAAATGATGCCTCTGGAAGAAGGCCAGTATCTCCACCAAGGCCAAAATTCACCTCTTCAGAACACTGATCCTGCCAGTTCTCCTGTACAGATTGGAAACATGGACTCTGCTCAAACTTGACATGAATAAGACCTAGGTCTTTCAAATGTGATGACTGAGATAGATTTTGGGTGTCTCTCTTTCTGATCACCATTGAAATGAGACAATTCGGACAAGGTGTGACCATCAACTTTCAGTCGAAGAACAAATACAAAAACGCAGACTGCAATGGTTTGGCCACATTTGCAGAATGAACACCAGTTGGCTGCCATACAAACTCCTCTGGCAAGAGCGACCTGTCCACTGGAGGGTTCACCGAGCAACACCAAAGAAAACATGACTCAAACACATTGAAGAAGACCTTAGGAACCAGTGACTGACCATCAATGAGGCCAGAAATATTGCCACCAATCACCAAAGTTGGAAGTGTATTGTGAACAACACATGGAATCCAGTGGGACCTACAGCAGCGTATTGGTTGAGAGGACATCCTGCTCCCCAAATGCCAACTAAGGATTAAAGAAGAAGAAGAAGAACAGATCCATGATGACTTTAATCTGTTAATGAAAGTGTTAGTATTCCAGTAGTGTTGGAGAGCTGGAAAACCTAAAGCTCCATAGAGGCACAGTAACTGCCAGTTTTACTTTGGGAGAGCATTAACAAATCAGCCAAAGCTATCCTCAGCTTATTTCCAGAAGATGAGGCTTGTTTGTGTTGCTCTATTGTTGCAGTCCTTGGGGCACAGCCAGCCAATCAAGCTTTCAGGATATCCATAATGAATATGCATGAGATAGATTTGCATACACTGCCTGCATTCCATGCACATATATTGTGGGAATCTTGAAAGCCTGACACGCTATGTCGCCCCAAGGACACATGCTGAGAACCATTGACTTAGTGGCTGTGATGGTGCTCTCTGAGGACACGGCTACCTGCTGACCACCAGTCCTACTTCCAGGGCCACTTCCTCTCCCAGAGACACTTCTTTCCCATTTCAAAGTCTCTCTCACATCCCCTCCTCAACCTTTTTCTTTTAGGATTTATAGTTTAGGTCCTCAGGTCTGATGTGCCATGGTGCAGAGCAGATTCCACAAATCATTATGAATAAGAAACTCCAGAGAAACTTTGAAAGTGATACTTTGATGGAGATGAGATTCTTCCATGTTCTTATATTTTTCAATAAAATCCTTCATAAATGAACGGAAAGTTCGGGGTGACTTTACAGGTAACTCAGTCCTACAGTAGCTGCTTTGAGTGGTGGATTTCTCTCCCCTGTAATGAAATGGTTCCAGTGCTTCTTCAGGTCATGCAGAGCCAGCCATTGGATATCTGAAGGTGAACCTTAAACCATGTACCCCCTTCCTCCCCACAGCATATCCCCTTACCTAGCTTATCCCCCACCTGTTCCAGCATCTCTTCTTCTCTTTCATTCCCCAACTGTTCAATCTCTCCTTCCCCAGTCCAGCATCTCCCCTTTCCTCCTCCCTCCCATTCCTGAATCTGTCCTCTCTTCCCTTCTGTTCCCCTTGCCGCAGCTGCAGTCCTACCTCACTTGTCCTCTGGAACCTTGGCTGAAAGTACATTCAGTCTGACAGAGGCTTTCTTCCCCTCATGAACACTCTTGGCTGGCCCCACCCTATCCCCTCTTATATAAACTTCCTGTTGGAGGGGTCGGGACAGGGCTGGCTTAGAGCACGTGTGTAAGCAGGAGGCAGCTGCACCGAATGTAGTTGCAGTCACATCTTCACAGGACAACTGAGGAAAGGTGGCATTGGCAGCAACGGGGAGCGAGGAGAGATTCAGTGCTGTCCTCTGACTTTTGCCACCCTAGGCAGACACCTAGTCTACGTAGTGGAAGTGCTGGTCCTGATGTCATGAGTTCCTTCCCTTATTCAAATCCTGTATCAAAATTCAGCACAATGAAGTTGAATGTCTGTCTCCTGAGAGCCAGACCAAGCAAGTCCTGGACTCAGTGGCAGTGATAAAGGCATGCTACATTGAGAATCATGACAGGGATATAGTTATATGAAGTACTAGATAAAAGCCTCATATAGAGAGCTCACATCAACAAAATATATACAGCCCATATAGAGCTTTATTCTTGTCAATAACTTTGCAGACCACCAAAACCAGGGCATTGTTAAGGCATAGCCCAAAAAGGGTTTGCTCCACATTTCATCATCAGTCCTTTCTTCATAATAGTTCTTATTCATTCATTAGATCAGCATAGCACTATGTTTTGAAAGAAGCTCTACTTATCTTTCTGCTTGAGCACATTGAAGTAATTCTATTCTTATAGTCCACTGATAGCAAAGCTCATTCCATCATACTTCACTGAACACTAGAGAGAATAAAAAGATTTTAGCGTTCTATAGGACTGATGAAATTTGGTGCAAAACCTTTCTTGGCTATGCCTTAAAAATACCCTGGTTTTGACGGTCTGCAATGATACTGATGTTTGAATTGACAAAAATAGAGCTCTTTCGGGCTGATGTAGGAAGACTAATGTATCCTTTGCGAACAGATAACGCAATTTATACGTACAAGTTCCGACACGCCAAATCCAGAAAAGAGATTGATGCGCGTGTAAACAGCAAAGGAAAAGTATGCACACACAGTAACGCCAAGCGTACTTAAATTATACACAAATGAACTGTGTGTATTAAAATGGCATGCTAATATTTTCTGTGCCCAATACAGAGAAACCCATAGAGGATTACATAACCAGCCGAAGTGCCGATATCTCTATGCATGGTCTGAGGTGGCTTAAACGTCTTGTATGTGTAGAGAAAAAAAAATCTCTAGTGGCCCAGCAGCCCCACTACCCCCCCCCCCCCCCATCGAATAAAAATAAACCCTGGTGGCACAGTGACCCTGATCCCATCTACTCACCCAATAACAAAATGGCCTGGAGGCCCAGTGGCCTCCAAACCCCCAACCCTCTTCCCTTCCATACCTTATATGGCAGTCTGTGCCTGCCTGGTGCATCCCAGGATGCACCGCGCAGGGTCAGGTGCGGCCATTTTTCAAGATGGCAGCGCAGGGCTGGAAGCACATGGGGAATACTGTAAGGTTACAAGCTGTGACCAATTGTAAGCTATCACCTCTTAAATCCAAAACAAACCTTCTTAAACTACTATCAGAAGGAGGTAGTTAATTGATTATTTCCTCTACTAATAATTTTCCTTTCTTTTTCTTAGCTGATAGCTCCCTGTCTTTTAAGAATTTTACTTATCCACAATTTTTATCCACAATTTTTATTCCATTTTATTTATTTTATTTCATCGTTATTCACTTATTAACTTATTATCCCCCTCCTTCTTCTACCATTTCTTATACATCATTCTTTGGTCCTTTTTCTGATCCTCCCTAATCTTCTTCCTCATTTCACCAACCTAATACCCCTCCTCTCTCTTATCCTCTCTTCGCCTTCCCTATTTCATCCCCCATCTTATCCTCCACCCCTTCCTTAGCTCTTTCTCTTCACCTTCTCCTTCCTCTCCTCGTTTCCACTGTGCTGCCTCCTCTCTGCCTCGCACTCTTCTTCTCCTTCTCCTCCTGTCTTCTAGTGACATTAATCCCAACCCTGACCCCCCCCCTTTATTTTTCTCTCCCCACCACCCCAATCTCATCCATATCCCTCTCCTTTCCCCTCCTCTCTCCCCTTCTCATGTGCCTTATGGAAAGCTCATTCCATTTCTAACAAACTTCCCTTTACCCATGATCTCTTTATCGCTCATGCTTTTTATCTTCTTGCTCTTTCTGAAACCTGGCTCCTCCCTGATGACACTGCATTAACCTTTAAAAAGGAGATAGCGCAGCTTTTAAACTAGATAATAGGGAAAGCCGACGGTCGCCCAAGAGCACATGGCTCGGAAGAATGTATCCTTGAAGGATACTACCAAAAGCAGAGAGGTTCCAAAAAAGAGTAAAGTAGCCCAAATGCCCTCGAGTATGGAGTAGACAGAGCTCAAAGATCACAAATTACCCCTGCCTACCAATAGCCAGATTAATATGAATAAAATACAGTCTCTAAAATGCTTGTATGCAAATGCTAGAAGTCTAAAAATAAGATGGGAGAGTTAGAATATATAGCACTACATGAAAGGTTAGATATGATTGGTATATCAGAGACATGGTGGAAGGAGGACAACCAGTGGGACACTGTGATACCTGGGCACAAACTATATCGTAATGACAGAGCTGATCAAATTGATGGAGGGGTTGCACTCTATGTTAGAGAGGGCATTGAGTCAGAAAGGATTAAAGTTTTGCAGGAAACAAAATTTGCTGTAGAATCTCTATGGATTGAAATTCCATGTAAAAAGGGGAAGGCGATGGCAGTGGGGGTGTACTATCGACCACCGGGCCAGAATGAACAAATGGATGATGAAATGCTCAAAGAAATCAAGGAAGCTAACAAAAGTTACAGCGCAGTAATAATAATGGGTGATTTCAATTACCCCGGTATCAACTGGGTCAGTGTCACAGCAGGACATGCTAGGGAGATAAAGTTCCTAGATGAAATAAATGACTGCTTCTTGGAGCAGCTGGTTCATGAACCGACCAGAGGGGAAGCCATATTAGACCTAGTCCTTAGTGGAACACCAGATCTAGTGCAAGAGATAAGGGTGTTGGGGCCACTTGGCAATAGTGATCACAGCATGATCGCCTTTGATTTAATTAGTATAGGAGGGATAGTACGGAAATCCACAGTACTACCTTTTAACTTTCGAAAGAGAGGCTATGATAAAATGAGGAAAATAGTTAAGAAAAAACTAAAAGGAGCAGTTGCAAAGGTTAAAGACTTACATCAAGCTTGGATGTTGTTGAAAAATACTATCTTGGCAGCCCAGACCAGCTGTATTCCACGCTTTAAGAAAAGTTGAAGGAAGTCCAAAAAATTGCCAGCATGGTTTAAAGGTGAGGTCAGAGAGGCTGTTGTTGCCAAAAAAGCATCTTTCAGGAAATGGAAAAAAGAGCCAAACGACGAAACCTGGAAACAGCACAAGCACTGGCAAGTCAAATGCAAGGCATTGATAAAGCAGGCAAAGGGAGAATTTGAGAAGAAGCTTGCTGTGGAAGCAAAAACGCAAAATAACGATTTTTTCAAGTACATTCGTAGCAAAAAACCTGTGAGAGAGTCAGTTGGTCCATTAGATGATATAGGAGTTAAAGGGGCACTAAGAGGCGACAAGGCGATAGCGGAGAGACTGAATGAATTTTTTGCTTTAGTCTTTACTGAGGAAGATGTAGGGATGTTACCCATGACTGAATGGTATTTTAAGGTGCGGAAGAATTGAAGGAAATATCGATACATCGAGAAGATGTATTACAACTATTAGATAAACTGAAGAGTAGCAAATCACCTGGGCCAGATGGTATACATCCAAGGGTGTTGAAAGAACTGAAATATGAGTTTGCAGACCTGCTATTAGTAATCTATGAACTATCATTAAAATCATCTCTAATACCTGAAGATTGGAGGATCGCCAATGTAACACCAATTTTTAAAAAGGGTTCCAGGGGTGATCCGGGAAACTACAGACCGGTGAGCCTGACGTCAGTACCGGGAAAAATGGTAGAAACCATCATAAAGAATAAAATTACTCAGCATGTAGATAGTCATGGCCTAATGGGAGACAGCCAACATGGCTTTAGACAAGGAAGATCTTGTCTTACTAATCTGTTGTGTCTTTTGAAAGTGTGAATAAACAGGTGGACAAAGGTGAGTCAGTTATATAGTGTATCTGGACTTTCAGAAAGCCTTTGACAAGGTCCCGCATCAGAGACTTTTGGCAAAACTAAAGAGTCATGGGATAGGAGGCATTGTACTACTGTGGATCAGGAACTGGTTAAAAGATAGAAAGCAGAGGGTATGGCCAATTTTCCCAATGGAGAAAGGTGAATAGTGGTGTACCCCAGGGATCTGTGCTGGGTCCGCTGCTTTTTGACATATTCATAAATGACCTGGAAAGTGGAATAACGAGTGAGGTTGTCAAATTTGCAGATGACACAAAACTATTTGAAGTTGTTAAAACCCAAGAGGATTGTGGAAAATTGCAAGAGGATCTTGATAAATTAGAAGACTGGGCATCAAAATGGCAGATGAAATTTAATGTGGACAAGTGCAAAGTTATGCACCTAGGGAAGAACAACCCGAACTATGGTTACACAATGCAAGGTTCCACATTAGGAACCACCACCCAGGAAAAAGATTTAGGCGTCATTGTAGATAACATGTTAAAACCCTCTGCCCAGTGTGCAGCGGCAGCCAAGAGAGCAAATAGAATGCTAGGTATCATAAGGAAAGGAATGGAAAATAAAACAAAATATATTATAATGCCTCTATATCGTTCCATGGTGAGACCGCACCTTGAATATTGTGTGCAATTCTGGTTGCCGTATCTTAAAAAGGATATAGAGTTATTAGAAAAGGTTCAGAGAAGAGCCACCACAATGGTAAAGGGGATGGAAGGATACTCCTATGAGGAAAGGCTAAAAAGGTTAGGGCTCTTTAACCTGGAAAAGAGACGGCTGAGGGGAGATATGATAGAAGTCTATAAATTAATAAACGGAGTGGAACGGGTAAACGTAGATCGATTGTTTACGTTATCAGAATATAGAAAGACTAGGGGACATGCAATGAAGCTACAGAGTAAACTATTTAAGACAAATAAGAGAAAATATTTTTTCACCCAACATGTAATCAAACTCTGGAATTTGTTACCGGAGATGTAGTAAAGGCTGTTAGTGTAGCTGGGTTTAAAAAAGGTTTGGACAAGTTCCTGGAGGAAAGGTCCATAAACCATTATTAAGAATGGACCCAGGATATCAATGCTTGACCCAGTACAAGCATTGCGGAACCTGTGTCTTTTGGGGAAACTGTTAGGTACGTATGACCTAGATTGGCCACTGTTGGAAACAGGATACTGGGCTTGATGGACCTTGGTCTGACCCAGTATGGCATATCTTATGTTCTTATGCTTTGGTTGCTGCCCTCTCTCATGGCGGCATCCAAGTCTCCCACTCTCCTTGTGCCAATGGCCGCGGCGGTGTTGTTGGTTTTCTACTTTCTCCTTCCTGCCAATTTCAACCTCTCCTTCTACCTCAGTCCCATTCTTTTCCCTCCTTTGAAGTCCACTCAATCCATCTTTTTAATCCCCTTCCCCTCCAGATCGCTGTTATCTATAGACCCACTGACAAGTCCTCTTCTACCTTCCTCTCTGATTTTGACTCTTGACTCTCCTTATTCCTGAATTCTTCCTCTGCACCCCTTATTCTTGCTGAGTTTAATTTTCTTATTGATAATCCTTCTGACCCCTATGCATCTAAGTTCCTTTTCCTTAACTCCTCTTTCAACCTCCAACTTTGCTCTTCTGCCCCCAATCAACTTGGTCACTGCCTTGACCTCGTTTTCTAATCTAATTGTTTATCCTAATTGCCGCACCTCAGTTGTTCACTTATCTGACCACTACCTCTTAAGTTTCACTCTTCATCACTCCCTGCATCAATCTCGCCCTATCTCCTCTTATCTTTTTAGGACTCTTCATGCTATTGACCCACTGACTCTATCCACTACTGTCTCTTCCCTTCTTTCTTCCACTTTGTCCTCCTAGTCTATTAATGACACCTTAGTTTCCTATGATACCGTTCTCTCCTCTATTCTGGATACTCTTGTTCCGCCCATAGCACGTCCTGTGAGACGCATTTCACCTCAGCCCTGGCTGTCTTCAACTAGCGGCTACCTATGCTCCTGTGCTTGCTTAGTTGAATGCACTTGGCTCAAATCCCGCTTCCATTCTGACTTTCTTCACTTCATATTCATGCAAACTTCTTTCCAGTCTGCCATTGCACTCGCTAAGCAATACTATTTATCCATCTGACTGTCTTGCCTATAACCCCTGCCATCTCTTTTCTGCTCTCAATTCCCTTCTTAAGGCACCACCACCTCCAATCCCTCCTTCTCTCTCTGCCCAAACCCTAGCCGACTATTTCCACGACAAAGTCCATAAGATTACTCTTCAGTTCCCTACTAATTCTTCTTCACCCACTCTTCCCCATCTCCAATACCGACATTCACCCTCAACTTCTACAACCCTTTCATCCTTTTCTAACATCTCTGAAGAGGAAATCTCCCTTCTTCTTTCCTGCTCTAAACTCACTACCTGTTCTTCTGATCCTATCACCACCCATCTCCCCAACTCCATCTCTTCTCCATCATCCCTTCCATCTCACATATTCTAAACCTTTCAATCATAGAAACATAGAAATATGATGACAGAAAAAGACCACATGGCCTATCTAGTCTGTCCTTCCATATCAACAACGACAACAGTCCCCTTTTTACCTTTAGAGATCCTCTGTGTTAGTCCCATGCTTTTTTGAATTCAGTCACTGTCCTCATCTCTAGCACCTCCACTGGGAGACTATTCCACGGATCCACTACTCTTTCCGTAAAGAAATATTTCTGCATATCACTCCTTAATCTATCTCCCTTCACCCTCATCCCATGTCCCCTCGTAGCAGAACTTGCTTTCTATTGAAAGAGGCTCTCTCCCTGAACATTTATGCCACAGAGATATTTAGACATCTCAATCATATCACCTCTATCCCGCCTTTCCTCTAAGGTGTACATATTAAGATCCTTCAGTCTATCCTCATATGCTTTATAATGAAGACCACTAATCATTTTAGTAGCCACCCTCTGCACCGACTCCATCCTGTTCACATCCTTTTGAAGGTGCGGTCTCCAAAATTGCGCACAATTTACTCCAAATGAGGTCGCACCAAAGACTTATACAGAGGTATTATCACCTCCTTTTTTCTGCTAGCCATCCAGTCTGTATGCACACAAGTATCCTTCTAGCTTTTGCTCTTGCCTTTTCTACCTGTTTAGCTACCTTAAGATCATCAGACACAACCACGCCTAGGTCCCGCTCTTCTTTAGTGGACAAAACTACTACAGATCTGTAAAAGATTTTTTTTTCGAGAGCTGTTTTGGTTATTTCACGTAAACGTTATGTTTTTTGGTGCGCTGAATCCGAAAATGACCTCCAGTTTGTCATAGGACATCACAGTTCCTGACAATTTAGGTAACTATGTTAAATAAGCAATACCTCAAAATAAATGGAAAAAGACTTATAAAATTAAAGTTTTATTACAATATTTTCATGAAAATCCTTTTTTGAACTGAAATGAGCTCACCTACACACACTAAACTCAATTCTTCTTCCTTGTGAGGCTCCTCTTGGTGCATTTACGCTTGTGAGTAGCATCTGGAATGTCTCTCTGAGGAATCCAACAGTAGTCTACCATCATTGTAATGCTCCATTTTCCCTGGTATCTCCTTTCCATCTCTTTAATGTCTTGGTGGAATCGTTCACCTTGTTCCTCACTCACAGCTTCCAAATTTCAGGAAAGTAGTCAAGGTGGGACTGGAGGAAATGCACTTTCAAACTCATCAGGCAACCTAAAGCTTGAAATGCTTTCAGCATTCGTCCGACGATCTTTTTGTAGTGAGGATCTTTGTTATTGCCTAAAAATGTCTGTACGACTTCTTTAAATGCAATCCACCCTTCTTTTTGAGGATCCGTCATGGTATTGACAAACTCTTGATCAACTATAAGCTTTCTAATGTCTGGTCCGATGAACACACCTTCCTTCAATTTTGCCTCCGACAGGCTTGGAAACTTGGTGACCAAGTATTTGAAGCATTCTCCATCTCTTGGAAGTGATTTTACGAATTGCTTCATCAATTCCAATTTTATGTGGAGAGGTGGTAGAAGAACTTTATGGGAAGGTACCAAAGTTTCTCGGAGGACATTTTTTCACCGACTGTTAGCACCCTTGGCTGCCAACTCTTCTTGGTCCAGTGATTTTGTCGGTCTCGACTGTCCCATAGACACAGAAAACAAGGATATTTGGTATACCCAGCTTGTTGCCCGAGCAGCATGCACAAGACCTTCAAGTCCCAAAACACTTGACAACCATGGTCTTCATATTTAAGTTTACGAAGAACCAATTCCAAGTTCTCGTAGGTTTCCTTCAAGTATACGGAACGACCTACAGGTATGGAAGCGTAAAAACCGTTGTGGAGTAAAACTGCTTTGAGACTTCTTTTTGAAGAATCTATAAAAAGACGCCATTGCTCTCAATCATAATGGATTTTAAATTGACCCATCAGACCTTCAACATCGATGCAATAAACCAACTTGTCTTCCTGGGCGAAGTATGGAATGAACTCCTTTTCACGATGTCTGAACCATGAGGGTGACAATCCTGGCAACAATAAGTTCCTGCTTTTCAGCCTTGATCCGAGTAACTCAGTGGCATCTTTGGGAAGATTCAAGTCTCTTACCAAATCATTCATCTCCTCCTGAGAAAACAATTTTGGTCTTGTATCATCTTCAAAGTCAGAACTTGATTCGTCATCTGGTTCAGGTATGACTTCACCTTCATCGGAGCAAGGTATCTCTTCCAAGGTAGCAGGGGTCTTGGGTACTGGTATATCTGTGCCATGGGGGATGGGACGAATTGCCGAGTGAAGATTTGGGTATGAAATGGAATGCTTCCATTTGGAAGTAAACCCTTTCACATCGCATGAACAAAAGTAACAGTCGTCACTATGGTTCTTTTGCTCTCGCCATACCATAAGAATCCCATAACGGAAAGATTTTTTCTTACCCTTGAACCAGTTTCAGAGGTCCTCAACACACCGTTTGCACACTTTATGAGGCGCCCAGACTTTATCATGCTCTCCAATTTTTAGTCCAAGTATGCAAAGTATACTTTTTTCACAAAGTCTGTAATATTCTGCTGTTGCTTCAACACTGTATATTCACCACAGATGAAACAGAAACTGTCTGGCAAATTATTACACTTTCGCGGAGCCATAACATAACGGTTGAAGAATGACGAGCTAACATGAATTGCGATGAAAAAGTGTGAACAGCCTAGAACCAAGAACCTGATGATTCGTGCACAAGTGTGGCATGCAGGAGAGAGCAGCTCTGTGTCTGTACACGAGACGTCACAGTGCTGGCCACGCCCCCCTGCACTGACCGAAGCTGCTGCTATCTGCCCTGTGTCTCCCTTTCACTGGATTCTTCAGAAAAGATTAACCCCTTCTACCATTAGAAGCACGGACTTAAAACTTGCTTAGCTTATGTATATATTGCTGACCATCAGATTTACAGTGCTATATATTTTTTTACATAACTCGGACAACCCCTTTAAGGTTTTTTTGATATTTTATATCTTAAATGCACTTATGTGAATTAATTAATAGTAATTTGAATTAATTAATAGTAATTTGAAAAAAATTGATACATTTGAAGACAATTTTGCATGTTGTGGCAAATCATGACGTCTAGGAGTTTTTTCAATTTTTTATTTGTTTTCAGCACACCAAAATACATGGAAATTAGATGAAAACACAGGTCTGCGACTAAAAAGCTGTTTGATTATTTTCATCTAATTTCCATGTATTTTGGTGTGCTGAAAACAAATAAAATATTGAAAAAACTCCTAGACGTCATGATTTGCCAACATGCAAAATTGTCTATAAATTTATCTATTTTTTTTCAAATTACTATTAATTAATTGAAATTACTATTAATTAATTCACATAAGTGCATTTAAGATATAAAATGCCAAAAAAACCTTAAAGGGGTTGCCCGAGTTATGTAAAAAAAAAAAAAAAACCACTGTAAATCTGATGGTCAGCAATATATACCTAAGCTAAGCAAGTTTTAAGTCTGTGCTTCTAATGGTAGAAGGAGTTAATCTTTCCTGAAGAATCCAGTTGGAGGGAGACACAGGGCAGATAGCAGCAGCTTCGGTCAGTGCAGGGGGGCATGGCCAGCACTGTGACGTCTCCTGTACAGACACAGAGCTGCTCTCTCTTGCAAGCCACACTTGTGCACGAATCATCATTAGGTTCTTGGTTCTAGGCTGTTCACACTTTTTCATCGCAATTCGTGTTAGCTCGTCATTCTTCAACCATTATGTTATAGCTCCGTGAAAGTGTATTAATTCGCCAGTTTTTGTTTCATCTGTGGTGAATATACAGTGTTGAAGCAACAGCAGACTATTACAGACTTTGTGAAAAAAGTATACTTTGCATACTTTGGACTAAAAATTGGAGATCAAGATAAAGTCTGGGCGCCTCATAAAGTGTGCAAACGGTATGTTGAGGACCTCCGAAACTAGTTCAAGGGTAAGAAAAAATCTTTCCGTTATGGGATTCCTATGGTATGGCGAGAGCAAAAGAACCATAGTGACGACTGTTACTTTTGTTCATGCGATGTGAAAGGGTTTAATTCCAAATGGAAGCATTCCATTTCATACCCCAATCTTCACTCGGCAATTCGTCCCATCCCCCATGGCACAGATATACCAGTACCCAAGCCCCCTGCTACTTTGGAAGAGATACCTAGCTCCGATGAAGGTGAAGTCATCATTTGGAGTGGAGGAGTGGCCTAGTGGTTGGGGCAAGGTACTTCAGGCCAGAAGGTTGGGGGTTCAATTCCCACTAGAGGACAACAACCTTGGGCCGGAAGGACTGGGGTTTCTAGTCCCACAGGTGCTGCTTGTGGTCTTGGGCAAGCCACTTAACCCTCCATAGCCCATGTTCCCTGTATCTCCAAGTTATCATGCCCTGTTCAATGTAATTTCAGTTTGTTCAATGTAAACCGCACTGATGCAGAATATAAGAAAATGTAAATAAATAAATAAAATAAATACGTCATACCTGAACCAGATGACAAATCAAGTTCTGACTTTGAAGATGATACAAGACCAAAATTGTTTTCTCAGGAGGAGATGAATGATTTGATAAGAGACTTGAATCTTCCCAAAGATGCCGCTGAGTTACTCGGATCAAGGCTGAAAAGCAGGAATTTATTGTTGCCAGGAGTGTCATCTTCATGGTTCAGACATCGTGAAAAGGAATTCGTTCCTTACTTCGCCCAGGAAGAGAAGTTGGTTTATTGCATCGATGTCGAAGGTCTGATGGGTCAATTTAAAATCCAATATGATTCAGAGCAATGGCGTCTTTTTATAGATTCTTCAAAAAAAAGTCTCAAAGCAGTTTTACTCCACAACGGTTTTTACGCTTCCATACCTGTAGGTCATTCCGTACACTTGAAGGAAACCTACGAGAACTTGGAATTGGTCCTTCGTAAACTTAAATATGAAGACAATGGTTGGCAAGTGTATGGGGACTTGAAGGTCTTGTGCATGCTGCTCGGGCAACAAGCTGGGTATACCAAATATCCTTGTTTTCTGTGTCTATGTCACAGTCGAGACTGACAAAATCACTGGACCAAGAAGAGTTGGCAGCCAAAAGGGTGCTAACAGTTGGTGAAAAAAATGTCCTCCAAAAACTTTGGTACCTTCCCATAAGGTTCTTCTACCACCTTTTCACATAAAATTGGGATTGATGAAGCAATTCGTAAAATCACTTCCAAGAGATGGAGAATGCTTCAAATACTTGGTCACCAAGTTTCCAGGCCTGTCGGAGGCAAAATTGAAGGAAGGTGTGTTCGTCGGACCAGACATTAGAAAGCTTATAGTTGATCAAGAGTTTGTCAATACCATGACGGATCCTCAAAAAGAAGGGTGGATTGCATTTAAAGAAGTCGTACAGAAATTTTTAGGCAATAACAAAGATCCTCACTACAAAAAGATCATCAGACGAATGCTGAAAGCATTTCAAGCTTTAGGTTGCCTGATGAGTTTGAAAGTGCATTTCCTCCAGTCCCACCTTGACTACTTTCCTGAAAATTTGGGAGCTGTGAGTGAGGAACAAGGTGAACGATTCCACCAAGACATTAAAGAGATGGAAAGGAGATACCAGGGAAAATGGAGTATTACAATGATGGCAGACTACTGTTGGATGCTTCAGAGAGACATTCCAGATGCTACTCAGAAGCGTAAATGCACCAAGAGGAGCCTCAGAAGGAAGAAGAATCGAGTTTAGTGTGTGTAGGTGAGCTCATTTCAGTTCAGAAAGGATTTTCATGAATATATTGTAATAAAACTTTAATTTTATAAGTCTGTTTCCATTTATTTTGAGGTATTGCCTTATTAACACAGTTACCTAAATTGTCAGGAAACGTGATGTCCTATGACAAAATGGAGGTAATTTTCGGATTCAGCGCACCAAAAAACATAAAGATTATGTGGAATAACCAAAACAGCTCTCAAAAAAATTTTTTTTGCAGACCTGTGAAATAATCAAACAGCTTTTTAGTCGCAAACCTGTGTACTTCACCCCCTATACTATATTGCTCCCTTGGATTGCTGCAGCCGAAATGCATGACCTTACATTTTTTAACATTAAATCCCAGCTGCCAAATTCTAGACCATTCTTCAAGATTAGCTAGATCCCTCCTCATGTTATCTACACCTTCCTGGGTGTCTACTCTATTGTAGATTTTGGTATCATCCGCAGAGAGGCAAACCTTACCCGACAGCCCTTCCGCTATATCACTAACAAAGATGTTAAAAAGAATTGGACCAAGGACAGATCCCTGGGGCACACCACTGGCAACATCCCTCTCCTCAGAGTGTGCTCCATTTACTTGTACTCTTTGTCGCCTCCCACCCAACCAATTTCTAACCCAAGCAGTAACTTTAGGGTCCATCCCTAGGGAGCTCAGTTTGTTTATAAGTCGCCTGTGAGGAACAATGTCAAAGGCTTTACTGAAATCTAAATACACCACATCTAGGGCTCTCCCTCGGTCCAACTCCCTGGTCACCCAGTCAAAGAAATCAATCAGATTTCTGACAAGACCTGCCTCTGGTGAATCCATGCTGCCTCAGATCCTGTAATCCGCTGGACTCCAGAAACCTCACTATTTTCTCTTTCAGCAGCATTTCCAATAATTTACTCACCACCGAAGTTAAACTAACCGGCCTATAGTTTTCAACCACATCCTTACTTCCGCTTTTGTGTAAGGGCACCACATGAGCCTCTCTCCAGTCCTTTGCCACCTCTCCCGACTCCAACGAGGCATTGAAAAGGTCAGTCAGTGGAGCTGCTAGAACGTCCCCAAGTTCCCTCAGTATTCTAGGGTGTATCCCATCCAGTGCCATCGCTTTGTCTACTTTAAGCTGAGCTAGTTTCTCACAAACACAGTCTTCTGAAAATTGTTCAAGATGTTCCTATTTGTGGGTGTTTTCTGAAGTCCTGCTTCTGGTTCTTCATCTGTGAACACAGAACAAAAATATTTGTTAAGCAATTCCGCTTTATCCTTATCAGCTTATACATATTCCTCCCCTGCACCCTTGAGTCTGACAATATCACTTTTGCCCTTCCTCTTCTCACTAATATATCTGAAAAATGTCTTATCCCCCCATTTTATTGCATTGGCTATTTCCTCCTCCTTTTGAATCTTTGCCTTCTTGACTACTTTGCTAGCTTCTCTAAGCTTTTCCAAATATAGATGCCTGTCTTCCTCTCACTATGATCTCTTGTATATTATGAAGGCCTCCCTCTTTTTCTTCACTTTTTCAGCTACTTCTTTCGAAAACCATAGCAGTCTCCTTTTCCTTTTACCTTTATTTACCATTTTAACAAAAAGGTTGGTTGCCCTTAAAATATCCCCTTTCAGTTTTGCCCGCTGTTTTTCTACATCCCCCAGCTGTTCTCATCCCACTAACGACTCCCTGAGGTATTGGCCCATCTTCGCAAAGTTAGTCTTCCTAAAGTCTAAGATCCTCACCTTTGAATGGATTCTAACAGCCCTAGTCCTAATACTGAACCACACCATCTGGTGATCACTGGATGCAAAATGATCTCCCACTACAACATCAGAAACACTTTCACAAGCACCAAGTCCAGTATGGCCCCTTCACGTGTGGGGTCTGTTACCAATTGCCTGACTAGTTCTCCCTGTAGAGAATCCAGGATCTCCTTACTTCTAGATGATACTGCAGCAGGAATGTGCCAATCAACATCTGGCATATTGAAATCTCCTATCAGTAGCACTTCCCCTTTCCTAGCAATGCTGCGTATGTCTTCAATTAACTCTCTGTCCACCTCTTCCTCTTGTGAGGAAGGTCTGTATATCACATCAATGCAAATAGATTTCTCTTTCCCTCTTTCTAGTTTAACCCACAATGCCTCCTCTCTCCATTTTAAGCTCTGTAATTCCAAAGCTTTAATAGTAGTTTTTACATATATTTATTTATTTACATTCTCTTATATACTGCGCTATTCTGCATCAGTGAGATTTACATTGAACAAACTGAAATTACATTGAACAGGGCATTATAACTTGGAGATAACTATTTTACCGGGAACATGGGCTATGGAGGGTTAGGTGGCTTGCCCAAGACCACAAGGAGCACCTGGGGGACTAGAAACCCCAGTCCTTCCGGCCCAAGGTTGCTGTCCTCTAGTGGGATTTGTACCACCGACCTTCCGGCCTGAAGTACCTTGCCCCAACCACTAGGCCACTCCTCCTCCCCTTCTTCCTACCCTGTCCTTTCTGAACAGGGGCGGCCCAAGGGGGGTGCGGGGCCATGTGCGGAGGCTCGGTACGGGGCCTCATTTGCATAAGCTGCCTCATTTGCATAGATATTTGCATAATGTTACCATACACTAACTTTTAGTAAACATGCCTCTTAATGAGTATATGGATAAAGAAAGACTAAATGATTTCTACATTACTATAATCCAGTGCCAACCGCCAGGCACATTAGGAACTACTACAAACACTGCCCATTTAGAACCCATAGCAAACCTGCCGTATCCTAACAGCACTACCAGGACTCACAAAGCACCATACCCTACCTATCAAAAGGCAGCACTGCAAATATTAAACCAATACATTTCAGAGAACAACACATGACCTACTGGGGAAAGAGAACAAGTGACAATGTCAAATAGGAATTATATCAACAGAATACCTCAGCTCAGTTACACATGCAGAACATAGACCATCACCAAACAAGGAAGACAATAATTAAACTGGTAACCCCAAAAGCCAAACTTGGAATGTACAACGCTGTAGAAATAAAACTATAAATTAATTTCCTCTTGTACTAAACAAAGTGCAGACGTTAATGATGCACATTTCCCAGAGCTGACATATTCCAGTTAATAAATTCAAAATAAAGAGATATTTTTCTACCTTTTGTGCATTTTTTTCAGTTACAATTGTTCCAGCCACTTTCTTCTAGTTTCTTCGTGTCTTCTGCTGTCCATTTGTCCTTTCTTCTCTCCTCTAGTTTTTTTTTCCATTCTCTCTCTACATCTGCTTTAACATACTAATCTTTCTCCTTTTGCTCTTTCCTCATTCCTATTTCATCCATTCAAATTTTACCCCTCCATCCTCAATCCCCACTTACTCTCCCAATATCCGGCCAATTGTAGATTTGTCTTCCCTCCCACACAAAATATTTTTCCCTCTCCATTTCACTCTCCCAGCTCCATCCCATTCTAATCCTCCCCCAACATCAGCTCCCTTCTAGTTCCAGCTCCACCCAGCATCTGCTCCCTTCTAGTCCCTTCATCAGCCCATTTCCAGTCCTAGCCCCCCAACAGCCCATTTCCAATCCTATCCTAGCCCCACCATCAGCCCATTTCCAGTCCTAGCTCCCCCATCCATTTCCAGTCCTATCCGAGTTCCTCCATCAGCTCATTTCCAATCCCAGCCCCCCATCAGCTCATTTCTAGTCCTTTCCTAGCCCCACCATCAGCCCATGTCAAATCCTAGCTCCCCTCCACTCAGCCCATTTCCAATCCAAACCCCCCATGAGCCTACTTCCAGTTCTAGCCCCTCCATTAGTCCACTTCAATTCAAACCCCCACCACAGCCCATTTCCAACCTTAGCACCCCCAACAGCCCATTTCCAGTCCTATCCTAGCCACTCCATCAGCCCATTTCCTGTCCTAGCCCCCCCTCACTCAGCCCATTTCCAGTCCTAGCTCCCTCACCTCACAGCCCATTTACATTCCAAGCCCCTCTCCCCATCAGCTATTTGAAGTTCAAGCCCCCCTTCCCCTCAGCCCATTTCCAGTCCTAGCAGCCCCCCCATAGCCCATTACCAGTCCTACCCCCATCACCCCATATTCAGTCTTACCCCCCGCAGTCCATTACCAGTCCTACCCCCCCATCAGCCCATTACCAGTCCTAACGCCCCCCATCAGCCCATTTCCAGTCAGCCCCCCGCCCCCATAGCCCATTACCACTCCTAACCCCCATCAGCCCACTTCCAGTCCTAACCCCACATCAGCCCATTACCAGTCTTAGCCCCCCCACAGCCCCATTACCTGTCGCAACCCCCCATCAGCCCACTTCCAGTCTTAGCCCCCCCCCCACAGCCCATTACCAGTCCTAACCCCCCATAGCCCATTACTAGTCCTACCCCCCCATCAGCCCATTTCCAGTCTTAGCCCCCCATAGCCTATTACCTATCCTAACCCCCCCATCAGCCGACTTCCAGTCCTAACCCCCCATCAGCCCATTACCAGTCCTAGCCCCCCATAACCCATTACCAGTCCTAAGCCCCCCCATAGCCCATTACCAGTCCTAAGACCCCATCAGCTCACTTGTAGTCTTAGCCCCCCCACAACCCATTACCTGTCGTAACCCCCATCAGCCCACTTCCAGTCTTAGCCCCCCCCATAGCCCATTACCAGTCCTAACCCCCCATCAGCCCATTACCAGTCCTAACCCCCCCTATAGCCCATATCCAGTCTTAGCCCCCCAAAGCCTATTACCTGTCCTAACCCCCCATAGCCCATTACCAGTCCTAACACCCCCATCAGCCCAGCTAGGTTAAAAAAAACAGAAACCGGCTGCCGCTGCACCCGAGGCAGCGGCAGAATCGAGCATCCCGTGGGGCCCCCCTGCCCTGCAGAGTCTTCCATGTGGCCTCAGCACGGGCTTTTCAGAGCCACGCGAAGGGAGAGTTTCCCTTTCTCGTGGCTCTGTTAATCCCGACGTGGGGCTTGAAGTGCCATATAAATGATTAATGGTAGTAGGCAGGAAACCCACCTTCCATTGGTTATGTCTCCGTGTATCCTGTCTATTGGAACAGGAAACTTTCAGAAGATGTTACCCAAGTATCTGAGCTCTTACCTGGGTTGACTATTCCTCCCCAGCCCCTCCTCCATGGGTAAAACCACCTGTGCTGTGGAGCAGGTATTAAGACTTTGCGAACATGGAGCCTTTTGTAAAATATGCACAGAGCCACCAGAGATGTGTGTCTAGGTGGCACCATGTATGACAGCAACAAATGTTTTGGCAAAGAAACGTTCGGCACACGAGGGCATCACGAGGGGTTTGGCACGTGTAAGTAGTGCCACATGCATGTACAAGCAGTGATTTTGCTTCTCCTATATATAAGTGCCACCATTTACTCAGACAAATGATGGATCTTGGAAATCTGCACCTGTGCAGGAAAGTGATTAAGGAGCCAAGCTTCAGAACTCAAATATTTGGCAATTGAGGGGTATGTTTACTAAGCCAGGCTAACGGTTAACTCGTGCTGTTTGCAACTAGGTCCCATGTTATTCAATGCCGGGCTGGCCCAACCATTAGGGAAACTAGGCAGCAGCCTAACATGCCAGCATCTGGGTGGGGGTGGGGGCAGCAGCAAGAGGAAGGCATTTAAAGCTAAACAACAGATTCTGACAGTCGGGGGGACATAAGGCTTAAGGTTTTCCTAGAACCAACTCTGGTGCCATCTCTGATTCAATGGGACCTAGTTACAAATAGCATGAGATAACACATACCCTTGAAAGTCATTTTCAGCACCAGAGAGGTGAACATAATCTCCTCCCAATCTCTCTTCAAATTCCATATTAAAACAAGAAGTCAGATGAAAGCTATACGTGACTTGAAGCAGGTGTGAATACCAGCAAGAGATTTCCTAGATAGACATGTATTGCTGTTCAAGGACAGGGAATACACATATCATTTGCAGGACTGCACAAATCACACAAGAATATGGCTTCTTTAAATCTCTATATGCTGCAACATCAGGACCTGATGAAGGGGTCAGTAACCAGGCAATTGCCCTGGGTCCCATGCCACTGGAGACTGCAAAGATGCCCAAAGCCTTACTCTTGTTCCTCCTGCCAAATTCCTGCCCTGGGCCCCAGCATGCCTATAACCAGTCCTGCACAGCAAATACACATAAGTGGCACTGTTAGTAAAATAGTTATTTCTAACATAGCCCCACTAAGTCATGTAAACAGCATGCAACCTCTCTCCAGTCGCTTCCTCGTGCAGTGTGATGCTCTCACACACTTCCTAAGGGAGATAAGGAAACAGTGTTTCTTCTGATTTAGTTAGTACGACAAGTATCTCAGGCATAATCATAATTTTTCATTTCATAAGATCCTTACTCAGTGCATCCTCCTAATAAATGGACATCATAGTGTAAAGAATAGAAAATGAATTGGTAGAAAAAGGGCTAAGTAACTTCCTCATTTGTCTGTGCGATACACAGACTCTGTCATATCCCTGGCAAAGGAGGCTTGGGAGTTGTTTTCACTTACTCCAAACATGATCCGCACGCTAGTGGACAGTGAGCGTCTCGCCCTTCCTATGCAGATCAGTCAGGTCCATCTGCTACTTGGGCAATGGGGAGGGGGAGAGGCAGGAGGGTGATTTAGCCTGGACAAGGCAAGCGCTGGAAGAGAGGAACAGAGGAATAACCTAATGGTTACAGCAGTGGAGTGAAAATCAGTGAAGCCAGGGTTCAAATCTCCAGACTCTCCTTCTGACCTTAGGGGGGGTCCATAATCACACTAGGTATTGCTGCTGAATATTCTGACAGATCACCTCAGGGCAATCCATGGGATGAGCTACAGGGATAACTCACTGCTCCATCCTGATACTCAGCAGTGGCCACTCTCCACATACCAGCACTCATTGCCCAGAATAGTTTTAACCATAGTGGATGACTTTATAAAAACCAAAGCACAGGCCACAGCAGCTCACAATTGACTCATTCAGGGAACTATCTACTGAACCTTAATGCGAGTCGCCTTGTGCTTCCAATGAGAAGGTGTGAACGAAATCTCAATAGGAGATAATGAGGATCCTAGAGGGTAAAAAGAAGTGAAGGATATATTACATGACTGGACGTGCAGCCCATGCATTTAGTTCTATACGAGGCCATGAGGAGCAACCCCAGAGTTGGTTCAAGGTGTTGGCACCCTTAAGCCTTATCCTGCTCCTGGGCTGTCAGAATCTGTTGTTTAGTTTGGTTGCCCTGCTTTCTGCTGCCTCCCCCTCCCTTAGAAACGTCCACCCTAGGCAACTACCTAGTTTACCTGATGGTGGCCCCGGACCTGTTTGCCAAACTCACGGAATAATTTTTAGTTTCCTTCATCTCTGCTAGTAAATAAAGATGGAATTGTACTAGCAGCTCCTGAGAAAGTCAAGGGCTTAGGCTTATAGCTAGATTCCAATTTCCACTTTCCGATCAGATTTCTTCAGTTTTCAAACAGCCTTCAGGCATTTGCGGACTTTACAGCAGCTGTGTCAGTTTTTTCATTTCCACAGTCTGGTGTCTCTAGTCCTAGCACTGCTTGTGTCTTGTCTAGACCAGTATAATGCCCTCTCGACAGACTCACAGAGAATAAACCGCCTGCACCTCAGTGCATTCACAATGTTGTCGGTGGTTCATATGACTCCAGTATTGACAGAACTGCACTGGTTACAGAATACACGGCAAACCACTCAAAATTGATTTCACTAGTCATAAAAGACACAATTGCATTATTTATTTTATATTTATTCATATTTGTTGGGGTTTTCGCCCTCTTGTTAATTGTCGTGGCTGCAGAGTTCACCCCATCATAAGTGTAAAGCAAAGGACCCGCTTTCAAATAAAGTATCGTGCCACTGAAGTAAAGTAGAAATTTTATTATCAGGTATGTAATATCACAAGCTTCACAAGTTCAAAGTCAATGCCTAATCTCTATATTACAAATCTGCATGAAACAGGAAAATGAATATAAAATTGTCTTTATGCACAAAGCACCCGAGGTCTCCTATGAAGTGTCCTGGGGACAGAGTAGCGTTGCTCTATAAGGAGGGTCTGCCAGTCCGTCCAAATACTAGTGTTCTTCTCCTATATTTATATTCAGTTTTGGGCTTGTAAATCTGCACCACTTGCAGTCAAGTTTCCTTTTCCTTGTTTGTTCCCTATTTTCAAGCATGTCTGTTCCTTAACATTTTGCCCTCTTGCCTCTGCTTTCCCCTTGTGGCATCCTGTCTTCTCGCCCTCCTGGCAGTTCCTTTGCCTGCTTCCTGCAGATTGACTCCAGATACTGAGGTTGGTCAGCTACATCCTGCCACCTAGTTCTTCTTTTTGTCTCCTTGTTCATGGCCACTAGATCTAGGTGACAGTTTCAATAGCTGTGTAGTTTTCAGAGCCGTTAAGGTCAGCACCTCTCATTGTATCAGCTCTATGATTTCAGGATGTCAGCACATTTCATAGTTCAAGCTGCTAATTCTGCAGTTCCAGGGTGAAAGGGTCAGCAGGCTGTTTCTTACTTAGGCCTGGAGCTGAAACATTAGCACAAGGTGTCTGAGGTGATCCAACGACCTAAACAGACAATTCTACCAAGCTGAAACTGTATTTTGCACAATGCTAAAGCCCTATATAATGTGTATCTGTATATAATGTATATAGTTTTCACTGCTCTGTTCTGCTCAGTTTTAACATTTGCTGTTTACTTATTATATTGCTTGTGGTTATAAGATGTTACATGTAAAACAAACTCTGCTTTGTTGATTGTTGTTTATTTTGAACCGCATTTGATCACTGGAAGATGCGGTATATAAATGATTGTTAAATAAATAAATAAATAAATAAATAAGATGGAAGACAGTAGTCCAATAGGGGACTAGGGTATCTGAAGAAGGATTCATTTTCCCCTCATTCCCCTCTTGAATCCCATTTCAGGTCCCTTCCGCTGTCCCCATAGTGTGCCCTTCTACATTCGGCCAACCAGAATCTCCAGTGACACTCACTGAAGAGATGGAGGCACGACAAAACAGTGTTACCAAGTGAGATCTAAACCCCATTAACCCTATATCTAGTATGAGGAACTGAGAGGAAAGGAAACTCATACAGGGTTACTTGTCACCTGAATACTGGACTGCTATCAATTGAAAACCCTCTGGAATAAGAGGCAGGGCATCGGATGTATTGCCATGTACATTGGTAATTGCAGACCTATGTGCTAGGGCAGTATATTCACAAGAGCTGGAAGGGAGAAGAAACGTTACTGTTGTCAAATTGGAAGGACATTTAGTGTAATTTCTTTCTTCCTGACAACTACAGTTTTTCTTGTTATACTCAAGGAGGGCTTGAGTAGTCTCATCAGGGGTAGGCTTACTAAAGCACAACAAAATGGAGAAAGAACAACATCTTAAGTAAATAATAACAGCAAGATTACAATGATAACAGAAATTAAACATAGAACTATAAATCCAGTCCACTCGAGGCTTCTCAGTTTGCCAATTAACGAAGGGGATTCTACATCAGCAGGTTTGCCAAAGGGATAATAGTGCACAGTCATTTGTGTATCTTCTTCGGGAGTCTTCTCTTCTCTCTCTCCAGCTGCTAGGGCCTTGGCTGCTCTGGTGTTGTCAGAGGTACTTGGAACAGTCCCTCACATGGCAGTTGTGGAAGGTGCTGGTGGTATGCTTTTGCCAGGATCCAGTCTCCAGGTTGCAAATAATGACCTCCCTTGGAGCAGTTTTCATATTGAACATAGTCAAAGGTAAGCCAGTTTCATTTTTTTACAAAGTTTTTAAGGTTTTGGAGGTTCCCCCCTCTTGGATTGCTGTTTACATGCAGCAGCCAATCCTAAGCAACTCAATTAGCTAACACATTTATTTACTGAGCAGAAAAGTTGCAAACACGATGCTCACATTTCCTCAATTTTCTGTAAATTTAGGATTGTACCAATCTTGTGAAAATTTGTTTAGATATCTTTCCTCCTTTTGCCTTCATGTGTCTGGCCAGGTCACACAGAGGCAAAATGTGGCTAAGCATTTGGAAATACCACATGGCCAGTGTAGGTGTTTCCAAAGCCCATCAGGATGCAAGTATACCTAGCCTATCTCCAAATGTCAGTTCCAATTATTAAGCTTATGTCTGGGCTAGATAACTTCCGAAATTGGAGGTAATGAAGACATCAAAAATTAGGATTACAGAGTCAAGTGCTCATCATTCCATCAAACTCCTTGTTCTTAGGACATACTAAGGTATCCTTATTTGATAAAGCTGTTCTAACACACCAAACACTCATTTAAGCCTAACATTGTTTCTTTAAACTAAAACAACCCTCTAAAAAAACTTTATTAAGCATAACATGAACATTATTAAATGACTATAGCTTTCTCTCTCTACCTGTGTTCTTTCCCAAACTTCTCATGGATCTTTGATGACAAGCAAGATTTTGGATTTGTCCAATCAACTTAAGGTAGTATCTTTAACCAAATTCTAACAGATTCAAGGGCAATGCAAGTTCCAAAAAACCAGTAAGATTTACTTGTCCTGTGATTGCTTATCTATAAACTGGACATCTGCATAAATATAGTACACATAAGGATCACATTTGGTAACATACATACATGAGGATAAACTAGATAAATTCATGGTGCTTAAACATATATCTGTTTTTCTTTGTTGTTCCTCCAAAACTGAAATCAGGAATGTTTTTCAAAACAAAAGTGCATTTTCCTAAAAAATGTATAATTCACACACAGCAAACAAGGTGCTGCTGTTCTGTTTATCAATCCACAATCATTAGAGGAAACAGGATGCCACATACTTCTCTTTTGTATAGCACTGAGCTTTTACAATGCAGCCACAGCAATACCAGAGAACACGTCCTCTTTTTGTTTTTAAATTATTTGAACTGAGCAAATTTACATGTGCTTGGTGTTTAAGAAAACAGACTGAGCAAGGATAAAATCTTTCATTAAGATCTGGAAATTAAACTTTCTTATTTCATTTCAGACTATTGAGCACAAATAAGTACTTATATTCCCAAACAGATAAAACAATGTTAGTCTTTAAACAAAGGAATTTCTTCTCAAGAACCTATGAGCAAGGAAGGAAAGACATGATTGATTAATCATGAACACATTTTTCAGTTTCTTCCTCCTGCATTTGAAAAATACTTCAGGCATTTGAAAATAGTTTGGGCAAATTGCATTTAAACCTAAAAGTTTTAAATCTTAGCTTTCAACCTCAGTCTGAACAGACAAGTCAAAGACAAGTATCTGCTTTTGTATATGGAAATAAATCTTTCTCCTTGGGCTATTTTTGGGACCATGGCAATTTCTTTTTAGTTTAATTCTAACAGGTGATGCAAACCTTATTAGACCAAAGAGGGGTTTCAGAGGCAGAAGGGATTTCAGCAAAAATTTGGTTGACTCTATGATATGCTGGTAAAGGACATCTGTACTTCAAAGGCAGATCACAGATCCCATCCAATCAAGTAACTGGACAGTGTGGGGCACACAGCAATAGTTTACAGGTACGTTGCCCCTTGAGTTCTACTTCATTAGGTGCTGTCATTTTCATAGTAATCGGGTGTCCATTAAACCCTGTATCACAGTGGTTTGATGGGATAGTTTCATCAATCTTTTTCTTAAACATCCTACTTAATTCTCTACTATCTTGAGCCCATATAAAAACTTCCTACTATTAACTAGAATATCTAAATAAAAGGTACTTTAAAACATATAAAAAGGTAAATGCGTCTCTTACCCTCATGACGATGCTTCTTCTGCAGGAGTCCAAATCACGCTTACATCCTTCTCACCCGGGCTTCGTCCGGTGAACATGGGAGAACCTTATATTCTTCTCACCTATACTTTTCCAACAAATATGGGAGAAGCTTTCCCTTGACACTCTTTTATATATATATATATATATTTATTTATTTATTTTATTTTCAAGTCCCTGTTCGGGCACCATTTATGTTGGGGTTTTCAACCTCTTGTTAATTGTCATGACTGCAGGGTTCACCCCCAACATAAATATAAAGCACAGGACCGTCTTTCAAATAAAGTATCATGCCACTGAAGTAAAGTAGAAATTTTATTATCAGGTATGTAACATCACAAGCTTCGCAAGTTTAAAGTCAATGCTCTAATCTCTACATTGCAAATCAGCATGAAACAAGAAAATGAATATAAAATTGTCTTTATGCACAAAGCACCCGAGGTCTCCTATGAAGTGTCCTGGGGACAGAGTAGCAATGCTCTATAAGGAGGGTCTGCCAGTCTGTCCAAATATTAGTGTTCTTCTCCTATATTTATATTCAGTTTTGGGCTTGTAAATCTACACCACTTGCAGTCAAGTTTCCTTTTCCTTGTTTGTTCCCTATTTTCAAGCATGTCTGTTCCTTAACATTTTGCCCTCTTGCCTCTGCTTTCCCCTTGTGGCATCCTGTCTTCTCGCCCTCCTGGCAGTTCCTTTGCCTGCTTCCTGCAGATTGACTCCAGATACTGAGGTTGGTCAGCTACATCCTGCCACCTAGTTCTTCTTTTTGTCTCCTTGTTCATGGCCACTAGATCTAGGTGACAGTTTCAATAGCTGTGTAGTTTTCAGAGCCGTTAAGGTCAGCACCTCTCATTGTATCAGCTCTATGATTTCAGGATGTCAGCACATTTCATAGTTCAAGCTGCTAATTCTGCAGTTCCAGGGTGAAAGGGTCAGCAGGCTGTTTCTTACTTAAGCCTGGAGCTGAAGACGTTAGCACAAGATGGAAGACAGTAGTCCAATATGGGACTAGGGTATCTGCAGGAGGATTCATTTTCCCCTCATTCCCCTCTTGAATCCCACTTCAGGTCCCTTCCGCTGTCCCCATAGTGTGCCCTTCTATATTCGGCCAAACGTAACCTCCAGTGACACTCACTGAAGAGATGGAGGCACGACAAAACAGTGTTACCAAGTGAGATCTAAACCCCATTAACCCTATATCTAGTATGAGGAACTGAGAGGAAAGGAAACTCATACAGGGTTACTTGTCACCTGAATACTGGACCGCTATCAATTGAAAACCCTCTGGAATAAGAGGCAGGGCATCGGATGTATTGCCATGTACATTGGTAATTGCACACCTATGTGCTAGGGCAGTATATTCACAAGAGCTGGAAGGGAGAAGAAACGTTACTGTTGTCAAATTGGAAGGACATTTAGTGTAATTTCTTTCTTCCTGATAGCTACACTTTTTCTTGTTATACTCAAGGAGGGCTTGAGTAGTCTCATCAGGGGTAGGCTTACTAAAGCACAACAAAATGGAGAAAGAACAACATCTTAAGTAAATAATAACAGCAAGATTACAATGATAACAGAAATTAAACACAGAACTATAAATCCAGTCCACTCCAGGCTTCTCATACTCCACATAATCCAAAACAAACGTCCTGTTCTATGACTACTAAAATTCCACGATTTGCGCATAAGAACAATGTACGAGTTTAACTCCTTACTTTAGGCATTTAAGTACAACCAAACCCATAATGTATAAAAAGAATTACTCTACGAATCTCTATGAATGGCCTTTTAGACTTCCCAAATCTCACTTACTGTGTTGGTTTGCAACAGCAGGACAATTTGGAGAAGATGATTTTCCGGAGAGGAGCACTACCTCTGATGTATAAGGAAGGGGTGATGATGGTGTTGATGCGGGGAAGTACTGTAAGAATGTTGGTGGCTTCATTAGAGGGAACATGGCATTGGAGAGGTATAACATTACAGAGTATAACACGAAGAAAAAGAGGGGACCAAAGCAGGATAAAACTCATGGCAACCCCTATAATGAGGTAGAGGGAACCCCGCTTGCTTTCCCTCTCAGGAGTGGCAGGGTCTCTGTCCAGCTGGTATTTTGCAATCAAATACAGTTTAATATTGAGACCTATCATGATTCCTAAGGCAATCAAATTCCAGATAAAAGTACCAATTCCATAGATCTTAACAGCAATCTCCATGGAGGTGAGATTTCGGGCAATTAGAAAAGCAAAGCAATATATCCATATGCATCCAATCACCAGCACTGTCTTTCCTGGGGTCATCCTTTGTGAGTAACGGATGGGCGAGACCACGGCATAGTACCTATCAGCTTGGGCTGCCAGGATAGACAGATATGAGAGGCCTAAGAAGTTTGAAGCAGTAAACTTGGTACCGTTTTTCCCAGGATAATCATCTCTTACATCAAAAAGACTCAAGTAGTACCAAGAAGCCCCCGTACCGAAATCACTGATGCATGTGCTCATCATGTAGATGTATCTGTTCTCCCTTCTTAAGGACTGACTGCTTATGATAGCAATAAAGACCAAAATATTCACGGCTATAATGGCAGTGGCCAAGCAGGCATGGAACAGAAGCAGCAGGATGTTACCAAAACTGTCAGGGGTGACAGACAACGGAATCATGTCTATATCTGCTTCTGCTCCAGTGCTGGATGCCCTTCTCCCAGGATTTATATTTGACCTAATTGGGTGTAACCAAGGCGTTGTCTCCTGGGGGGGGGAGGGAGGGAGGGATGATCAGGCATCAGTGGGGATATACATACACCAGTTTCTTTTACGGGACCTTGGACCTGGGAATACTAAGGAAGCAAACTTCACTTTGACCTTGCCCTACTTACTGTTTGTCCTTTCTCTTCCATCAAAGGAATGTAAAGTTTGTTCATACGGGCACAAGGTCAGCTTAGCCATCAGACAGAGGAGGTGTCACCTAGGGCAGCAATTTCTGGAGGGAGGTGGCAAAGAGCAGAAGCAGTCACAGCACAACACTAGATCCCGACAGCCAGACACACTCAAATTGCTCTTAATGCCTGCATGGAAGGCAGGTGCTTCTCAAACAGCTCCTTTGTCAGGGAGCTAGCTTTTGCAAACTGCTCTTACTATGTTATACATGCAAAATATTGAAAAGTGTGATGTCCATTTGTGCATTTTTGCAAGATAGTTCTGGAAGGGGTGATGTTGAGTTTAATTATCAAAACCTCAGGGGGGAAAAGGGTGTGAACGTTAACTGAGGGATAGCGTAAGACTGGATGTTCCTCTAGAGCAGTGGTTCTCAACCTTTTTTGTACCATGACCCCTTTTACCATTGGTCAACTTGTGGTGACCCCCAATGATAAAATCAAATGCGTCTCTCTCTTCCTTTACCGTTAACGCATTGTCGCTGTAATCATTTGTTGAATTATTAATATATTTTAGGCCTTTGCAATATGTTTTTATTTATAAAATGTACTTATTTAAACCACAATAATTAATCACAATAACAAGTAACAATATTTGATTTCAAAATTATGATGATTTTGTAGTCAAATCACTAATATGAAATAAAATTATTTTTTCTACCTTTGTTGTCTGACCAGTTTATTCTCTGATCATGCTGGTCCCGATCTGAGGCTTCTGCTTTCCTGTCGTCTCTTAGCTCTCTTTCTGTGGTCTATGGTCCATCTGCCATTTCTTATCTCTTCTTTCATTTTTTTCACTTCTTTCCATCAGCCTATTTCCAGTCCCAGTAACCCCTCCCCAGTATCAGCCCCTTTCCAGTCCTCACTCCCAGTAACTTCCAATGTCAACTTGCATTCCCATTACTGCCACTGGTGTCCATTCCCTTCCAGTCCCCCTCCTTCCCCACTGACCAGTCCCTTCTAGTACAAATACCATGGCAGCCCCTCTCAGATCCACTGCCTTCCAGTTCCATTCTCCCATCCCCTCGTATCAGCCCATTTGTAGCCTTAGCCCCCAGTTTTCTTCCAGGGCCAGCAGCTCTATCCTCCCCTCCCCACAATCAGCCCATTCCCAGTTGAAGCCCCTCCAATCAGCTCGCTTCCAGTGCTAGTCCCCCCTCAACCCCCTTACCAGTGCTAGCCTCCCCTAACCAGCCCAATACCAGTCCTACCCCCCCCCATCAGCCCATTACCAGTTGAAGCCCCCCCCCCAATCAGCTCGCTTCCAGTGCTATTCCCCCCTCAACCCCATTACCAGTGCTAGGCTCCCCTAATCAGCCCATTACCAGTCCTACCCCCCCCCCATCAGCCGATTACCAGTCCTAGCCTCCTCTAATCAGCCCATTTCCAGTCCTACTCCCCGATCAGCTCATTTCCAATGCTAGCCCCCCATCAGTCCATTACCAGTCCTACCCCCATATCAGCACATTACCAGTCCCAACTCCCCCTTGATCAACCCATTACCAGTCCTAGCCAACCCCCCATCTGCCCATTATAATCCTAACCCGCACTGTCTCTCCCCTCTGTCAAGCATTTATCCCTCGTCTGTCCAGTATGTCCCCCTCTATCTTCCTTTTGTCCATGTCAGCCCCCCTCCCTCCATGTCAGGCCCTTCCCTCCCTCCATCCAGCCATCCCTCCATGTCAGTCCCCCCCTCTGTCCATGTCAGCCCCCTACTCCCTCCCTCCATGTCAGCCCTCCCTCCCTCCACCCATTCCTCCATGTCAGCCCCCTCCCTCCATCCATGTCAGCCCTCCCCTCCCTCCCTCCATGTCAGCCCCTCTGTCCATGTCAGCCCCCCTCCCTCCATCCATATCAGCCCTCTCCTCCCTCCCTCCCTGTCAGCCCCCCGCTCACCCTGTCCGTGTCAGCCCCCTCCCTCCATCCATCCCTTCATGTCAGCCCCCCTGTCCATGACAGCCCCCCTCCCTCCCTCCCTCCATCCATGTCAGTCCCCCCCTCCCTCCACGTCAGCCCCCCTGTCCATGTCAGCCCCCATCCCTCCATCCATCCCCCCATGTCAGTCAACCCCCTCCCTCCCTCCCTCCCTGTCAGCCCCGGTGCAGGGTCCCTGCCCCCCCGCCTCTCCCGGGCTGCCGGCTACTGTGCCCTGCTGTTCTTCTACAGCCACAGCTCCCTGTCTCTTAGGGAACCGCAGCTGTGCCTGTAAAATTGTTGCGGAGCCTTTCTGTCTCTCGATGGGTGGGCTCCGTGCAGCATTGTCCCACCTCCAAAGGAAGTGGTAAACAACTTCCTTTGGAGGCGGGACAATGCTGCATGGAGCCCGTCGAGAGACAGAAAGGCTTTGCAACAGTTTTACAGGCACATCCATGGTTCCCTAAGAGACAGGGAGCCGTGGCTGTAGAAGAACAGCAGGGCACAGTAGCAGGCAGAGAGGGAGAGGGGAGGAGGGGGCAGGCAATGGTTTCGCAGGCACAGTTGCGGTTCCCTAAGAGGCAGGGAGCCACGGCTGCATTAGAAGGGAGGCGGTGAGTTTGCCGCTGCCGAGAAGTGGACTCGGCAGCGGCAGCAACTTGAGTGCTTTTTTTTTTTTTTTTACGGTGGAGCGAGGCGACTCCTGCTAAATCCTGTGGCGACCCCTATGGGGGTCACGATCCACAGGTTGAGAACCGCTGCTCTAGAGTACATAATGCCCTTGCATTGGACCTGGACAAGCGCAGCATTTCTTAAAATGGTCCACCTCTTTGTTAAAATGTGTGGCTGAACTGTGTGTGCTAAGATGGTCCTACATACTAGTTGGTTTGATTGTTAAAGGGAAGATTTAAGAATTGGCTCAATGTAGGACAAAAAGTGAATACACAGCTTCCAAGTACATCCTCAGGCTGAGATTTGTATTTCCTGTTAAGTCTGGAAGAATAATGTTCATTAAAAAAGTCATTTGAACAAAAAATTGTGGAAGAAGAACTTACATTTCAACCTTTTGGGTAGATACCTTGCCAGAATTTTGACTTCTAAAATTCGGGGGTTCAAATCCCACTAGAGGACAGCAACCTTGGGCCGGAAGGACTGGGGTTTCTAGTCCCACAGGTGCTCCTTGTGGTCTTGGGCAAGCCACTTAACCCTCCATAGCCCATGTTCCCTGTAATATAGTTATCTCCAAGTTATAATGCCCTGTTCAATGTAATTTCAGTTTGTTCAATGTAAACCGCACTGATGCAGAATAGCGCGGTATATAAGAGAATGTAAATAAATAAATAAAATGTTTGCTGTGGCTCTTTGTCCTTAGTGAATGGCTCGACCCACTGTCCAGTGATCTAGAATGCGCCTGGGAACAGAAAGAAAGCACAGGATGTGTCCTGCAGGAGTTGTGCAAATTTTCCAGGCACTGCAATGAAAGATGAAGGTTGGGAGATGCTATTTCTATAAGAAAAGACAACCCCAAGTGCTATGAGGAAAAGAACTGAGCAGAGAGCACCCCAGGCCTGGGTAGTGGGGAATGCAATCAGCCGCTCATTCACCAGGAATGTGCAAGTAGTCACCATAAAGCAAAAGTTCAAAAATCTTTCAAACTATTTTCCTAAAGATTGATTTCCAAAACTACAAAGGACCAGGGCCCTTTCCTCCCATAGCTTACTGCTAGTGGAATAAGCAAAGATCATCCCCCAATTTCATCATAGGACATTGATGTTAAGAAGCCCAAAGGGCACCTATTTTATTAAGGAGAGTTAGGTGCTTATGTTCCTTCATGAAAGAGACTCCCAGAACCAGCTCAGATAGTGTGAAAGGTCAAGGCACCTGCTTCAAAGTTGGTGTAAATGTGTGCATGAGCTGTACGTGTGCACATACATTGCATCTCTGCCCCTGACCTAGGAAAGGTCTCTTTCTTAATGAGAAAGACCTTTGTAAAATGTCCCTCTAAATGATGTTTTATTAAAGTAATCACTGGTTTCCTGCTCCCATGGGAAGTCTGCCTATTAAAGCACTCACAAACAGTTTACTCGATGACTCAACATGGCACGTTTCACCACTAAGATCTATCCAGGGATTTTCTCTTCAAAGCACTGTGCACCTGCTGGCTTAATATTAGAGCAATTTTTTAAGCAATGACTTCCTGATAGAGCGCTTGACACAGCTCAGCCCTTAGATACCTGCTGCAGTCTGCGTTGTTTTATCCCCACTGATTTGCTAATTTTCTAATCCAGAGTAGGGCTGAATTTTTAGAGGCAGTGAAAATCCACAATGGATATGGCTGAGCGTTATGAAATCATGAATTGTATAAAATAAGTTATTGTGAGCTAGACTTGGGATATGGACTCCCCTTCAGGATGTGCCAGTGACTCACACTGGCCGCATTAAAGACAGGCTGCTGGGCTCAGTGGACCACTGGTCTGACCCAGCATGGCTCTTCTTATAATAAGAGTATCAATGTGTCATCACTAGTGACCTGGTTACTTTAGAGAAGAAGTGAGGTGGGAGATTGTACAACCATACGTTAATATCTAAGGCATCAGAGGCATGCTGAACTTGATCAAAGAAGATGCCAAAATCGCTATTTTTATGTGAAATTTTGTACCTAGTGTATTACTAATTAAAGATTTATTTGGAATTTTGGATCGGCAAAGAATATTGTACTTAAATTGCAAAGAAATTGAACTCTTGAGCCATTCTGTACAGCCTGCTAGCCCAGAGATCAAAGCTTGGGGTTACTTTAGGTCGAGAAGTGATAATGTAACTGAGCTTGGGGGTTACTTTAGGTCAAAATCTCTGAGCAGGCAGGTGGTTTTGGCTGGTCAGAACTGAATGAATGACTCAAAGATAGCTGACATCATATTATACAAGACCACGGGTACAGCATTAACCCTAGCCAATCCTGATCTGAGCATGCTGCAGGCTAACCAATGAATTGTAATGGCATGCAGCAGGCACAATCTTAGTTAGGTACTTTAGGGGGACTCTCAGTAGGAAAGATGGGACTGCAACTGATATACGAGGCAGACGTGTCTCTGTAGTTTTTTCCCGGATTTCCTCTAAGTGATCGCTGAACAGTCCCCCACCTGGAGTGATGAGCTATAATATCCGGTAAAGTATTAATGCTTAACTTTTTGCTTATTATTATTCTAAAAGGACTCAATCTAATAAAAGCATATTGTATTTGCTAAAGTGTCTGTGCCGTCTGTGAGCTAGTGAATGACAGGGTTAACTCATATTGTATTTGATGCATAGTCTGTGAGCTAGTGAGTGACAGGGTTAACCCATATTGTATTTGCTAAAGTGTCTGTGCCTAGTCAGTGAGCTAGTGAGTGACAGGGTTAAAGGAAAAGCGTAAAATTTGGCAATACACCTAGCCATTTTATTTTTTGACTGAACTGGTTCCAATCTCTTCTCCACATTCCTTGTGCCCATTTCTTCTCTTTCCTCCCATGTTCTTTCTTACTTCTCTACATCTCTTTGATACTGATCTTTTCTTTTATCTCTTTTTTCCCCTTTTTCTCTCCTTATTCACTCATCCAGATTTTACTCCTCACTCTCCACCTCTGTCTCATACGTTTTACCTCTACCTATCTACTAGCTCTCCATCTCCAATTCTTAGCGATCCTCTAATCTTCAGGTATTAGAGATGATTTTAATGATAGTTCACAGATTGCTAATAGCAGGTCTGCAATCTCATATTTCAGTTCTTTCAACACCCTTGGATGTATACCATCCGGCACAGGTGATTTGCTACTCTTCAGTTTATCTAATAGTTGTAATACATCTTCCTGATGTATCGATATTTCCTTCAATTCTTCCACACCTTTAAATACCACTTCAGTCATGGGTAACATCCCTACATCTTCCTCAGTAAAGACCGAAGCAAAGAATTCATTCAGTCTCTCCGCTATCACCTTGTCGCCTCTTAGTGCCCCTTTAACTCCTCTATCAAGTAATGGACCAACTGACTCTCTCACAGGTTTTTTGCTACGAATGTACTTGAAAAAATCTTTATTTCGCATTTTTGCTTCTGCAGCAAGCTTCTTCTCAAATTCTCCCTTTGCCTGCTTTATCAATGCCTTGCATTTGACTTGCCAGTGCTTGTGCTATTTCCAGGTTTCGTCGTTTGGCTCTTTTTTCCATTTCTTGAAAGATGCTTTTTTGGCATCAACAGCCTCTTTGACCTCACCTTTAAACCATGCTGGCAGTTTTTTGGACTTCCTTCCACTTTTCTTAAAGCATGGAATACAGCTGGTCTGGGCTTCCAAGATAGTAGTTTTCAACAACATCCAAGCTTGATGGAAGTCTTTAACCTTTGCAACTGCTCCTTTTAGTTTTTTCTTAACTATTTTCCTCATTTTATCATAGTCTCCCTTTCGAAAGTTAAAAGGTAGTAATGTGGATTTCCTTACTATCCCTCCTCCACTAATTAAATCAAAGGCGATCATGCTATGATCACTATTGCCAAGCAGCCCCAACACCCTTATCTCTTGCACTAGATCTGGCGTTCCACTAAGGAATAGGTCTAATATGACTTCCCCTCTGGTCGGTTCATGAAGCAGCTGCTCCAAGAAGCAGTCATTTATGTCATCTAGGATCTTTATCTCCCTAGCATGTCCTGACGTGACACTGACCCAGTCGATACCGGGGTAATTGAAATCACCCATTATTATTACTGTGCTGTAACTTTTGTTAGCTTCCTTGATTTCTTGGAGCATTTCATCATCCATTTGTTCATTCTGGCCAGGCGGTTGATAGTACACCCCCACTGCCATCGCCTTCCCCTTTTTACATGGAATTTCAATCCATAGAGATTCTACAGCAAATTTTGTTTCCTGCAAAACTTTAATCCTTTCTGACTCAATGCCCTCTCTAACACAGAGCCCAACCCCTCCACCAATTTGATCAGCTCTATCATTACGATATAGTTTGTACCCAGGTATCACAGTGTCCCACTGGTTGTCCTCCTTCCACCATGTCTCTGATATTCCAATCATATCTAATCTCTCATTTAGTGCTATATATTCTAACTCTCCCATCTTATTTTTTAGACTTCTAGCATTTGCATACAAGCATTTTAGAGACTGTATTTTATTCATATTAATTTGGCTATTGGTAGACATGGGTAATTTGGGATCTTTAAGCTCTGTCTGGTCCATACTCGAGGGCATTTGGGCTACTTTACTCTTTTTTGGAACCTCTCTGCTTTTGGTAGTATCCTTCAAGGATACATTCTTCTGAACCATCCGCTCTTGGGCGACTGTCGGCTTTCCCCTACTATCTAGATTAAAAGTGTTGGTTTTCTATTTTCTCCTTCCTGCCAATTTCAACCTCTCCTTCTACCTCAGTCCCATTCTTTTCCCTGCTTTGAAGTCCACTCAATCCATCTTTTTAATCACCTTCCACTCCAGATCGCTGTTATCTATAGACCCACTGACAAGTCCTCTTCTACCTTCCTCTCTGATTTTGACTCTTGGCTCTCCTTATTCCTGAATTCTACCTCTGCATCCCTTATTCTTGCTGAGTTTAATTTTCTTATTGATAATCCTTCTAACCCCTACGCATCTAAGTTCCTTTCCCTTAACTCCTCTTTCAACCTCCAACTTTGCTCTTCTGCCCTCACTCAACTTGGTCACTGCCTTGACCTCGTTTTCTAATCTAATTGTTTATCCTAATTGCCGCACCTCAGTTGTTCTCTTATCTGACCACTACCTCTTAAGTTTCACTCTTCATCACTCCCTGCATCAATCTCGCCCTATCTCCTCTTATCTTTTTAGGACTCTTCATGCTATTGACCCACTGACTCTATCCACTACTGTCTCTTCTCTTCTTTCTTCCACTTTGTCCTCCTAGTCTATTAATGACACCTTAGTTTCCTATAATACCGTTCTCTCCTCTATTCTGGATACTCTTGTTCCGCCCATAGCACGTCCAGTGAGACGCACTTCACCTCAGCCCTGGCTGTCTTCAACTAGCGGCTACCTATGCTCCTGTGCTTGCTCAGCTGAATGCACTTGGCTCAAATCCCGCTTCCTTTCTGACTTTCTTCACTTCATATTCATGCAAACTTCTTTCCAGTCTGCCATTGCACTCACTAAGCAATACTATTTATCCATCTGACTGTCTTGCCTATAACCCCTGCCATCTCTTTTCTGCTCTCAATTCCCTTCTTAAGGCACCACCACCTCCAATCCCTCCTTCTCTCTCTGCCCAAACCCTAGCCGACTATTTCCACGACAAAGTCCATAAGATTACTCTTCAATTCCCTACTAATTTTTCTTCACTCCCTCTTCCCCCTCTCCAATACCAACATTCACACTCAACTTCTACAACCCTTTCATCCTTTTCTAAAATCTCTGAAGAGGAAATCTCCCTTCTTCTTTCCTCCTCTAAACTCACTACCTGTTCTTCTGATCCTATCACCACCCATCTCCCCAACTCCATCTCTTCTCCATCATCCCTTCCATCTCACATATTCTAAACCTTTCAATCATAGAAACATAGAAATATGACAGAAAAAGACCACATGGCCTATCTAGTCTGTCCTTCCATATCAACAACTACAACAGTCCACTTTTTACCTTTAGAGATCCTCTGTGTTTGTCCCATGCTTTTTTGAATTCAGTTACTGTCCTCATCTCTAGCACCTCCACTGGGAGACTATTCCATGGATCCACTACTCTTTCCATAAAGAAATATTTCTGCGTATCACTCCTTAATCTATCTCCCTTCACCCTCATCCCATGTCCCCTCGTAGCAGAACTTGCTTTCAATTGAAAGAGGCTCTCTCCCTGAACATTTATGCCACGGAGATATTTAGACATCTCAATCATATCACCTCTATCCCGCCTTTCCTCTAAGGTGTACATATTAAGATCCTTCAGTCCATCCTCATATGCTTTATAATGAAGACCACTAATCATTTTAGTAGCCACCCTCTGCACCGACTCCATCCTGTTCACATCCTTTTGAAGGTGCGGTCTCCAGAAGTGCACACTATACTCCAAATGAGGTCGCACCAAAGACTTATACAGAGGTATTATCACCTCCTTTTTTCTGCTAGCCATCCAGTCTGTATGCATCCAAGTATCCTTCTAGCTGTTGCTGTCGCCTTTTCTACCTGTTTAGCTACCTTAAGATCATCAGACACAACCACACCTAGGTCCCGCTCTTCTTTAGTGGACAAAAGTACCACAGGTCTGCAAAAGATTTTTTTTCGAGAGCTGTTTTGGTTATTCCACGTAATCGTTATGTTTTTTCGGTGCGCTGAATACAAAAATGACCTCCAGTTTGTCATAGGACATCACATTTCCTGACAATTTAGGTAACTATGTTAAATAAGGCAATACCTCAAAATAAATGGAAAAAGACACAAAATTAAAGTTTTATTACAATATTTTCATGAAAATCCTTTTTTGAACTGAAATGAGCTCACCTACACACACTAAACTCAATTCTTCTTCCTTGTGAGGCTCCTCTTGGTGCATTTACGCTTGTGAGTAGCATCTGGAATGTCTCTCTGAGGAATCCAACAGTAGTCTACCATCATTGTAATGCTCCATTTTCCCTGGTATCTCCTTTCCATCTCTTTAATGTCTTGGTGGAATCGTTCACCTTGTTCCTCACTCACAGCTTCCAAATTTTCAGGAAAGTAGTCAAGGTGGGACTGGAGGAAATGCACTTTCAAACTCATCAGGCAACCTAAAGCTTGAAATGCTTTCAGCATTCGTCCGACATTCTTTTTGTAGTGAGGATCTTTGTTATTGCCTAAAAATTTCTGAACGACTTCTTTAAATGCAATCCACTTTTCTTTTTGAGGATCCGTCATGGTATTGACAAACTCTTGATCAACTATAAGCCTTCTAATGTCTGGTCCGAGGAACACACCTTCCTTCAATTTTGCCTCCGACAGGCCTGGAAACTTGGTGACCAAGTATTTGAAGCATTCTCCATCTCTTGGAAGTGATTTTACGAATTGCTTCATCAATCACAATTTTATGTGGAGAGGTGGTAGAAGAACTTTATGGGAAGGTACCAAAGTTTCTCGGAGGACATTTTTTTCACCGACTGTTAGCACCCTTGGCTGCCAACTCTTCTTGGTCCAGTGATTTTGTGGGTCTCGACTGTCCCATAGACACAAAAAACAAGGATATTTGGTATACCCAGCTTTTTGCCCGAGCAGCATGCACAAGACCTTCAAGTCCCCACACACTTGCCAACCATGGTCTTCATATTTAAGTTTACGAAGAACCAATTCCAAGTTCTCGTAGGTTTCCTTCAAGTATACGGAACGACCTACAGGTATGGAAGCGTAAAAACCGTTGTGGAGTAAAACTGCTTTGAGACTTCTTTTTGAAGAATCTATAAAAAGACGCCATTGCTCTGAATCATATTGGATTTTAAATTGACCCTTCAGACCTTCGACATCGATGCAATAAACCAACTTGTCTTCCTGGGCGAAGTAAGGAACGAACTCCTTTTCACGATGTCTGAACCATGAAGGTGACAATCCTGGCAACAATAAATTCCTGCTTTTCAGCCTTGATCCGAGTAACTCAGTGGCATCTTTGGGAAGAGTCAAGTCTCTTACCAAATCATTCATCTCCTCCTGAGAAAACAATTTTGGTCTTGTATCATCTTCAAAGTCAGAACTTGATTCGTCATCTGGTTCAGGTATGACTTCACCTTCATCGGAGCTAGGTATCTCTTCCAAGGTAGCAGGGGGCTTGGGTACTGGTATATCTGTGCCATGGGGGATGGGACGAATTGCCGAGTGAAGATTGGGGTATGAAATGAAATGCTTCCATTTGGAAGTAAACCCTTTCACATCGCATGAACAAAAGTAACAGTCATCACTATGGTTCTTTTGCTCTCGCCATACCATAAGAATCCCATAACGGAAAGATTTTTTCTTACTCTTGAACCAGTTTCAGAGGTCCTCAACACACCGTTTGCACACTTTATGAGGCGCCCAGACTTTATCTTGATCTCCAATTTTTAGTCCAAAGTATGCAAAGTATACTTTTTTCACAAAGTCTGTAATATTCTGCTGTTGCTTCAACACTGTATATTCACCACAGATGAAACAGAAACTGTCTGGCAAATTATTACAATTTCGCGGAGCCATAACATAACGGTTGAAGAATGACGAGCTAACACGAATTGCGATGAAAAAGTGTGAACAGCCTAGAACCAAGAACCTGATGATGATTCGTGCACAAGTGTGGCATGCAGGAGAGAGCAGCTCTGTGTCTGTAAACGAGACGTCACAGTGCTGGCCACGCCCCCCTGCACTGACCGGAGCTGCTGCTATCTTCCCTGTCTCCCTCACACTGGATTCTTCAGGAAGGATTAGCCCCTTCTACCATTAGAAACACGGACTTAAAACTTGCTTAGCTTATGTATATATTGCTGACCATCAGATTTACAGTGCTATATTTTCTTTTACATAACTCGGACAACCCCTTTAAGGTTTTTTTGACATTTTATATCTTAAATGCACTTATGTGAATTAATTAATAGTAATTTGAATTAATTAATAGTAATTTGAAAAAATATGATACATTTGAAGTCAATTTTGCATGTTGTGGCAAATCATGACGTCTAGAAGTTTTTTCAATATTTTATTTGTTTTCAGCACCCCAAAATACATGGAAATTACATGAAAACACAGGTCAGCGACTAAAAAGCTGTTTGATTATTTTCATCTAATTTCCATGTATTTTGGGGTGCTGAAAACAAATAAAATATTGAAAAAACTCCTAGACGTCATGATTTGCCACAACATGCAAAATTGTCTTCAAATTTTTCCATTTTTTTCAAATTACTATTAATTAATTCACATAAGTGCATTTAAGATATAAAATGCCAAAAAAAACCTTAAAGGGGTTGTCCGAGTTATGTAAAAAAAAAAAATAGCACTGTAAATCTGATGGTCAGCAATATATACATAAGCTAAGCAAGTTTTAAGTCCGTGCTTCTAATGGTAGAAGGGGTTAATCTTTCCTGAAGAATCCAGTGGGAGGGAGACACGGCAGATAGCAGCAGCTCCGGTCAGTGCAGGGGGACGTGGCCAGCACTGTGACGTCTCGTGTACAGACACAGAGCTGCTCTCTCCTGCAAGCCACACTTGTGCACGAATCATCATCAGGTTCTTGGTTCTAGGCTGTTCACACTTTTTCACCGCAATTCGTGTTAGCTCGTCATTCTTCAACCATTATGTTATGGCTCCGTGAAAGTGTATTAATCGCCAGTTTTTGTTTCATCTGTGGTGAATATACAGTGTTGAAGCAACAGCAGAATATTACAGACTTTGTGAAAAAAGTATACTTTGCATACTTTGGACTAAAAATTGGAGATCAAGATAACGTCTGGGCGCCTCATAAGGTGTGCAAACGGTATGTTGAGGACCTTCGAAACTAGTTCAAGGGTAAGAAAAAATTTTTCCGTTATGGGATTCCTATGGTATGGCGAGAGCAAAAGAACCATAGTGACGACTGTTACTTTTGTTCATGCAATGTGAAAGGGTTTAATTCTAAATGGAAGCATTGTTTCATACCCCAATCTTCACTCGGCAATTCGTCCCATCCCCCATGGCACAGATATACCAGTACCCAAGCCCCCTGCTACCTTGGAAGAGATACCTAGCTCCGATGAAGGTGAAGTCATCATTTGGAGTGGAGGAGAGGCCTAGTGGTTGGGGCAAGGTACTTCAGGCCAGAAGTTTGGGGGTTCAAATCCCACTAGAGGACAACAACCTTCGACCGGAAGGACTGGGGTTTCTAGTCCCACAGGTGCTCCTTGAGGTCTTGGGCAAGCCACTTAACCCTCCATAGCCCATGTTCCCTGTAAAATAGTTATCTCCAAGTTATCATGCCCTGTTCAATGTAATTTCAGTTTGTTCAATGTAAACCGCACTGATGCAGAATAGCGCGGTATATAAGAGAATATAAATAAAATAAATAAGTCATACCTGAACCAGATGACGAATCAAGTTCTGACTTTGAAGATGATACAAGACCAAAATTGTTTTCTCAGGAGGAGATGAATGATTTGATAAGAGACTTGAATCTTCCCAAAGATGCCGCTGAGTTACTCGGATCAAGGCTGAAAAGCAGGAATTTATTGTTGCCAAGAGTGTCATCTTCATGGTTCAGACATCATGAAAAGGAATTCGTTCCTTACTTCGCCCAGGAAGACAAGTTGGTTTATTGCATCGATGTCGAAGGTCTGATGGGTCAATTTAAAATCCAATATGATTCAGAGCAATGGCGTCTTTTTATAGATTCTTCAAAAAGAAGTCTCAAAGCAGTTTTACTCCACAACGGTTTTTACACTTCCATAACTGTAGGTCATTCCGTACACTTGAAGGAAACCTACGAGAACTTGGAATTGGTTCTTCGTAAACTTAAATATGAAGACCATGGTTGGCAAGTGAAGGTCTTGTGCATGCTGCTCGGGCAACAAGCTGGGTATACCAAATATCCTTGTTCTCTGTGTCTATGGGACAGTCGAGACCGACAAAATCACTGGACCAAGAAGAGTTGGCAGCCAAAAGGGTGCTAACAGTCGGTGAAAAAAATGTCCTCCAAAAACTTTGGTACCTTCCCATAAAGTTCTTCTACCACCTCTTCACATAAAATTGGGATTGATGAAACAATTCGTAAAATCACTTCCAAGAGATGGAGAATGCTTCAAATACTTGGTCACCAAATTTCCAGGCCTGTCGGAGGGAAAATTGAAGGAAGGTGTGTTCGTCGGACCAGACATTAGAAGGCTTATAGTTGATCAAGAGTTTGTCAATACCATGACGGATCCTCAAAAAGAAGGGTGGATTGCATTTAAAGAAGTCGTACAGAAATTTTTAGGCAATAACAAAGATCCTCACTACAAAAAGATCATCGGACGAATGCTGAAAGCATTTCAAGCTTTAGGTTGCCTGATGAGTTTGAAAGTGCATTTCCTCCAGTCCCACCTTGACTACTTTCCTGAAAATTTGGGAGCTGTGAGTGAGGAACAAGGTGAACGATTCCACCAAGAGATGGAAAGGAGATATCAGGGAAAATGGAGCATTACAATGATGGCAGACTACTGTTGGATGCTTCAGAGAGACATTGCAGATGCTACTCACAAGCGTAAATGCACCAAGAGGAGCCTCATAAGGAAGAAGAATCAAGTTTAGTGTGTGTAGGTGAGCTCATTTCAGTTCAGAAAGGATTTTCATGAAAATATTGTAATAAAACTTTAATTTTATAAGTCTGTTTCCTTTTATTTTGAGGTATTGCCTTATATAACAGTTACCTAAATTGTCAGGAAACGTGATGTCCTATGACAAAATGGAGGTCATTTTCGGATTCAGTGAACCAAAAAACATAAAGATTATGTGGAATAACCAAAACAGCTCTCGAAAAATTTTTTTTGCAGACCTATGAAATAATCAAGCAGCTTTTTAGTCGCAGACCTGTGTACTTCACCCCCTATACTATATTGCTCCCGTGGATTGCTGCAGCCCAAATGCATTACCTTACATTTTTTAACATTAAATCCCAGCTGCCAAATTCTAGACCATTCTTCAAGCTTAGCTAGATCCCTCCTCATGTTATCTACACCTTCCTGGGTGTCTACTCTATTGCAGATTTTGGTATCATCCGCAGAGAGGCAAACCTTACCTGACAGCCCTTCCGCTATATCACTACAAAGATGTTAAAAAGAATCGGACCAAGGACAGATCCCTTGGGCACACCACTGGCAACATCCCTCTCCTCAGAGTGTGCTCCATTTACTTGTACTCTTTGTCGCCTCCCACCCAACCAATTTCTAACCCAAGCAGTAACTTTAGGGTCCATCCCTAGGGAGCTCAGTTTGTTTATAAGTCGCATGTGAGGAACAATGTCAAAGACTTTACTGAAATCTAAATACACCACATCTAGGGCTCTCCCTCGGTCCAACTCCCTGGTCACCCAGTCAAAGAAATCAATCACATTTGTCTGACAAGACCTGCCTCTGGTGAATCCATGCTGCCTCAGATCCTGTAATCCGTTGGACTCCAGAAACCTCACTATTTTCTCTTTCAGCAGCATTTCCAATAATTTACTCACCACCGAAGTTAAACTAACCGGCCTGTAGTTTTCAACCACATCCTTACTTCCGCTTTTGTGTAAAGGCACCACATGAGCCTCTCTCCAGTCCTTTGGCACCACTCCCGACTTCAACGAGGCATTGAAAAGGTCAGTCAGTGGAGCTGCTAGAACGTCCCCAAGTTCCCTCAGTATTCTAGGGTGTATCCAATGCGGTCCCATCGCTTTGCCTACTTTAAGCTGAGCTAGTTTCTCACGAACACAGTCTTCTGAAAATTGTTCAAGATGTTCCTATTTGTGGGTGTTTTCTGAAGTCCTACTTCTGGTTCTTCATCTGTGAACACAGACCAAAAATATTTGTTAAGCAATTCCGCTTTATCCTTATCAGCTTATACATATTCCTCCCCTGCACCCTTGAGTCTGACAATATCACTTTTGCCCTTCCTCTTCTCACTAATATATCTGAAAAATGTCTTATCCCCCCATTTTATTGCATTGGCTATTTCCTCCTCCTTTTGAATCTTTGCCTTCTTGACTACTTTGCTAGCTTCTCTGAGTTTTTTCAAATACAGATGCCTGTCTTCCTCTCTCTGTGATCTCTTGTATTTCATGAAGGCCTCCCTCTTTTTCTTCACTTTTTCTGCTACTTCTTTCGAAAACCATAGCGGTCTCCTTTTCCTTTTACCTTTATTTACCATTTTAACAAAAAGGTTGGTTGCCCTTAAAATATCCCCTTTCAGTTTTGCCCACTGTTTTTCTACATCCCCCAGCTGTTCTCATCCCACTAACGTCTCCCTGAGGTATTGGCCCATCTTCGCAAAGTTAGTCTTCCTAAAGTCTAAGATCCTCACCTTTGAATGGATTCTAACAGCCCTAGTTCTAATACTGAACCACACCATCTGGTGATCACTGGATGCAAAATGATCTCCCACTACAACATCAGAAACACTTTCACAAGCACCAAGTCCAGTATGGCCCCTTCACATGTGGGGTCTGTTACCAATTGCCTGAATAGTTCTCCCTGTAGAGAATCCAGGATCTCCTTACTTCTAGATGATACTGCAGCAGGAATGTGCCAATCAACATCTGGCATATTGAAATCTCCTATCAGTAGCACTTCCCCTTTCCTAGCAATGCTGCGTATGTCTTCAATTAACTCTCTGTCCACCTCTTCCTCTTGTGAGGAAGGTCATCAATGCAAATAGATTTCTCTTTCCCTCTTTCTAGTTTAACCCACAATGTCTCCTCTCTCCCTTTTAAGCTCTGTAATTCCAAAGCTTTAATAGTAGTTTTTACATATAGTGCCACTCCTCCTCCCCTTCTTTCTACCCTGTCCTTTCTGAACAGGGGCGGCCCAAGGGGAGTGCGGGGCCATGTGCGGAGACTCGGTGCGGGGCCTCATTTGCATAAGCTGCCTCATTTGCATAAATATTTGCATAATGTTACCATACACTAACGTTTAGTAAACATGCCTCTTAATGAGTATATGGATAAAGAAAGACTAAAAGATTTCTACATTACTATAATCCAGTGCCAACCGCCAGGCACATTAGGAACTACTACAAACACAGACCATTTAGAACCCATAGCAAACCCGCCGTATCCTAACAGCACTACCAGGACTCACAAAGCACCAGACCCTACCTATCAAAAGGCAACACTGCAAATATTAAACCACTACATTTCAGAGAATAACAATACATGACCTACTGGGGAAAGAGAACAAGTGGCAATGTCAAATAGGAATTATATAAACAGAATACCTCAGCTCAGTTACACATGCAGAACATAGACCATCACCAAACAAGGAATCACAATTTAGAAACAGGAAGACAATAATTAAACTGGGAACCACAAAAGCCAAACTTGGAATGTACAACACTGTAGAAATAAAACTATAAATTAATTTCCTCTTGTACTAAACAAAGCGCAGACGTTAATGATGCACATTTCCCAGAGCTGACATATTCCAGTTAATAAATTCAAAATAAAGAGATATTTTTCTACCTTTTGTGCATTTTTTTTCAGTTATAATTGTTCCAGCCACTTTCTTCTAGTTTCTTCGTGTCTTCTGCTAACTCTCCATCTGCTGTCCATTTGTTCTTTCTTCTCTCTTCTAGTTTTTTTTTCCATTCTCTCTCTACATCTGCTTTAACATACTAATCTTTCTCCTTTTGCTCTTTCCTCATTCCTATTTCATCCATTCAAATTGTACCCCTCCATCCTCAATCCCCACTTACTCTCCCAATATCCGGCCAATTGTAGATTTGTCTTCCCTCCCACACAAAATATTTTTCCCTCTCCCAGCTCCATCCCATTCTAATCCTCCCCCAACATCAGCTCCCTTCTAGTTCCAGCCCCACCCAGCATCTGCTCCCTTCTAGTCCCTGCATCAGCCCATTTCCAGTCCTAGCCCCCCATCAGCCCATTTCCAATCCTATCCTAGCCCCACCATCAGCCCATTTCCAGTCCTAGCTCCCCCATCCATTTCCAGTCCTATCCGAGTCCCTCCATCAGCTCATTTCCAATCCCAGCCCCCCATCAGCTCATTTCTAGTCCTTTCCTAGCCCCACCATCAGCCCATGTCAAATCCTAGCTCCCCTCCACTCAGCCCATTTCCAATCCAAACCCCCCATGAGCCTACTTCCAGTTCTAGCCCCTCCATGAGTCCACTTCAATTCAAACCCCCACCACAGCCTATTTCCAACCTTAGCACCCCCAACAGCCCATTTCCAGTCCTATCCTAGCCCCTCCATCAGCCCATTTCCTGTCCTAGCCCCCCCTCACTCAGCCCATTTCCAGTCCTAGCTGCCTCACCTCACAGCCCATTTCCATTCCAAGCCCCTCTCCCCATCAGCTATTTGTTCAAGCTCCCCTTCCACTCAGCCCTTTTCCAGTCCTAGCAGCCCCCCATAGCCCATTACCAGTCCTAACCCCCATCACCCCATTTTCAGTCTTACCCCCCCCCAGTCCATTACCAGTCCTACCCCCCCATCAGCCCATTACCAGTCCTAATGCCCCCATCAGCCCATTTCCGGTCAGCCCCCCGCCCCCATAGCCCATTACCACTCCTAACCCCCCATCAGCCTACTTCCAGTCCTAACCCCCCATCAGCCCATTACGTCCTAGCCCCCCCATAACCCATTACCAGTCCTAACCCCCCATCAGCCCATTTCCAGTCTTAGCCCCCCATAGCCTATTACCTGTCCTAACCCCCCCCTCAGCCAACTTCCAGTCCTAACCCCCCATCAGCCCATTACCAGTCCTAGCCCCCCCAAAACCCATTACCAGTCCTAAGCCCCCCATAGCCCATTACCAGTCCTGAGACCCCATCAGCCCATTACCAGTCATAAGCCCCCCCACAGCCCCTGTCATAACCCCCATCAGCCCACTTCCAGTCTTAGCCCCCCCATAGCCCATTACCAGTCCTAACCCCCCATCAGCCCATTACCAGTCATAAGCCCCCCATCAGCCCACTTGTAGACTTAGCCCCCCCACAGCCCCATAACCTGTCGTAACCCCCCCATAAGCCCACTTCCAGTCTTAGCCCCCCCACAGCCCATTACCAGTCCTAACTCCCACATCAGCCCACTTCCAGTCCTAAACCCCCCATCAGCCCATTTCCAGTCTTAGCCCCCCATAGCCCATTACCAGTCCTAACCCCCCCATCAGCCCAGCTAGGTTAAAAAAACAGAAACCGGCTGCCGCTGCCGCTGTGGCAGCAGCAGAATCGAGCATCCCGTGGGGCCCCCCTGCCCTGCAGAGTCTTCCATGTGGCCTCAGAGCGGGCTTTTCAGAGCCGCGCGAAGGGAGAGTTTCCCTTTCTCGTGGCTCTGTTAATCCCGATGCGGGGCTTGTAGTGCCATATAAATGATTAATGGTAGTAGGCAGGAAACCCGCCTTCCATTGGTTATTTCTCCACATATCCTGTCTATTGGAACAGGAAAACTTTCAGAAGATGTTACCCAGGGGAGCATCTACCTGCAGTCCGGTGCCCTGTGTGGGAGAGAGGGGCCGGTTGGAAGCCTGGCGAATCGAGCGGGCAGCCCAGCTGATGTCACCTTACAGGCCCTGTTAAAAGACCTTGTTACTGCACCTTCCGTGGGAGCGTCTACCTGCAGTCCGGTGCCCTGTGTGGGAGAGAGGGGCCGGTTCAGGTACTGTGCCGCTTGATCCCTCAATTGAGGGCGTGAGTTTAAGCTCTCTCGAGCGGACCCCTCCGCTTCCTCCAGGTTTTTTAGAACTTTCGGGTGATCTTTCCGTTGGTGTCCCTTCTCATTGTAGGGAGTCCTTGAAGGCGGGTCTTGGCAACCCCCTTCTGTCCTCCCTACTGAACTTCCAGCATCCAATATTTCCCTTTTGGATATATGGCGCGTGGTTACGTGCACGGAAAAAACTCTTGCTGAGACTATTTCCTCATTATGTCAGTTTACAGGGGATGTGGTACAAAAATTTAATTCTCTTGAATCTCAAGTTGGTGCCTTGAGCTCTGTGGTGGCAAAAATGGAGCCTCAAGTCACTACTTTTGCTGAGCTTTCTGCTACGTATGTAAAAGATAGCCTACTTTTGCACCAGAAACTTGAGAATTTAGAGAACGTAAATCGTTCAAGAAATTTGCGGATTTTGAATTTTCCTATTTGTTCCCTACTTTCTCCTTTGATACTATTTCGAAAATACTTGAGGGAGGCCCTTCTATTTCTGCAGGCCGATTCCTGTGTAATTACAAAATGTTATTACTTGCCTTCTAATGTTTTACTCGGTACTGCGGAACTGGAGGAGGCCCCTCTAGTGGATTCAGAGAAATTTAATCTGATGGCTTTTTTAGAAGAATCACATGATCTTATCTCTACCCGGCTACGCTGTTGGTGACCTTCTCGTCCGAGGAAGATAAGGTCAATGTTCTGAAGGTTTACTTTAGGAAAAAAGAGATACAGTTCTGTGGGGCTAAGATAATGATGTTTCCTGACGTCTCTCGTTCTACTCAGTTGCGTAGGAAAATATTTCTTTCTCTCAAGCCTAGATTACTTGCTTTGGGGGCAACTTTCTTCTTAAAATACCCCTGTAAGTATTGTGTTTCTTTGAATAATGATAAGTTTATATTTCTATTACCATCTGATTTGGAAAAGTGGGTTCTGGATAGGGAAAACCAAAGGTAGTTGGTGTTCCTGTGAAGGGAGGGTCTCATTAGGCCGGTATTTTCTTGGCTACAGGTTTTCTTGTAGCCTTGTTTAACCTTTTTTTTTTTATTTCCTAGTTTTATTGTTGGACAGTTCTCCCCATTGATGTGGGCTAGGCTCCTATTGTCTATTTCTTAATGACACGTATTACTTTGTATAATTTTGTTCCTCTGATTTATAATTTTGCTGTATACTGCTGTAAAATTTTCATAAATAAATAATTAAAAAAAAAAAAAAAAAGATGTTACCCAAGTATCTGAGCTCTTACCTGGGTTGACTATTCCTCCCCAGCCCCTCCTCCATGGGTAAAACCACCTGTGCTGTGGAGCAGGTATTAAGACTTTGCGAACATGGAGCCTTTTGTAAAATATGCACAGAGCCACCAGAGATGTGTGTCTAGGTGGCACCATGTATGACAGCAACAGATGTTTTGGCAAAGAAACGTTCGGCACACGAGGGCATCACGAGGGGTTTGGCACGTGTAAGTAGTGCCACATGCATGTACAAGCAGTGATTTTGCTTCTCCTATATATAAGTGCCACCATTTACTCAGACAAATGATGGATCTTGGAAATCTGCACCTGTGCAGGAAAGTGATTAAGGAGCCAAGCTCCAGAACTCAAATTTTTGGCAATTGAAGGGTATGTTTACTAAGCCAGGCTAATGGTTAACTCGTGTTGTTTGCAACTAGGTCCCATGTTATTCAATGCCGGGCTGGCCCAACCATTAGGCAAACTAGGCAGCTGCCTAACATGCCAGCATCTGGGAGGGGTGGGGGCAGCAGCAAGAGGAAGGCATTCAAAGATAAACAACAGATTCTGACAGTCAGGGGGACATAAGGCTTAAGGTTTTCCTAGAACCAACTCTGGTGCCATCTCTGATTCAATGGGACCTAGTTACAAATAGCATGAGATAACTGTTAGCCTGGCTTAGTAAACATACCCTTGAAGGTCGTTTTCAGCACCAGAGAGGTGAACATAATCTCCTCCCAATCTCTCCTCAAATTCCATCTTAACACAAGAAGTCAGATGAAAGCTATACGTGACTTGAAGCAGGTGTGAATACCAGCAAGAGATTTCCTAGATAGACATGTATTGCTGTTCAAGGACAGGGAATACACATATCATTTGCAGGACTGCCCAAATCACACAAGAATATGGCTTCTTTAAATCTCTATATGCCGCAACATCAGGACCTGATGGAAGGGGTCAGTAACCAGGCAATTGCCCTGGGTCCCATGCCACTGGAGACTGCAAAGATGCCCAAAGCCTTACTCTTGTTCTTCCTGCCAAATTCCTGCCCTGGGCCCCAGCATGCCTATAACCAGTCCTGCACAGCAAATACACATAAGTGGCACTGTTATTAAAATAGTTATTTATAAAATAGCCCCACTAAGTCATGTAAACAGCATGCAACCTCTCTCCAGTCGCTTCCTCGTGCAGTGTGATGCTCTCACACACTTTCTAAGGGAGATAAGGAAACAGTGTTTCTTCTGATTTAGTTAGTACGACAAGTATCTCAGGCATAATCATAATTTTTCATTTCATAAGATCCTTACTCAGTGCATCCTCCTAATAAATGGACATCATAGTGTAAAGAATAGAAAATGAATTGGTAGCAAAAGGGCTAAATAACTTCCTCATACGTCTGTGCGATACACAGACTCTGTCTATCTGGCAAGGGAGGTTTGGGGGTTGTTTTCACTTACTCCAAGCATGATCCACACGCTAGTGGAGAGTGAGCGTCTCGCCCTTCCTATGCAGATCAGTCAGGTCCACCTGCTACTTGGGCAATGGAGAGGGGGAGAGGCAGGAGGGTGATTTAGCCTGGACAAGGCAAGCACTGGAAGAGAGGAACAGAGGAATAACCTAATGGTGACAGCAGTGGAGTGAAAATCAGTGAAGCCAGGGTTCAAATCTCCAGACTCTCCTTCTGACCTTAGGGGGGGTCCATAATCACACTAGGTATTGCTGCTGAATATTCTGACAGATCACCTCAGGGCTGTCCATGGGATGAGCTACAGGGATAACTCACTGCTCCATCCTGATACTCAGCACTGGCCACTCTCCACATACCAGCACTCATTGCCCAGAATAGTTTAGCCATAGTGGATGACTTTATAAAAACCAAAGCACAGACCACAGCAGCTCACAATTGACTCATTCAGGGAACTATCTACTGAACCTTAATGCGAGTTGCCTTGTGCTTCCAATGAGAAGGTGTGAACGAAATCTCAATAGGGGATAATGAGGTTCCTAGAGGGTAAAAAGAAGTGAAGGATATATTACATGACTGGACGTGCAGCCCATGCATTTAGTTCTATACGAGGCCATGAGGAGCAACCCCAGAGTTGGTTCAAGGTGTTGGCACCCTTAAGCCTTATCATGCTCCTGGGCTGTCAGAATCTGTTGTTTAGTTTGGTTGCCCTGCTTTCTGCTGCCTCCCCCTCCCTTAGAAACGTCCACCCTAGGCAACTACCTAGTTTACCTGATGGTGGCCCCGGACCTGTTTGCCAAACTCACGGAATAATTTTTAGTTTCCTTCATCTCTGCTAGTAAATAAAGATGGAATTGTACTAGCAGCTCCTGAGAAAGTCAAGGGCTTAGGCTTATAGCTAGATTCCAATTTCCACTTTCCGATCAGATTTCTTCAGTTTTCAAACAGCCTTCAGGCATTTGCGGACTTTACAGCAGCTGTGTCAGTTTTTTCATTTCCACAGTCTGGTGTCTCTAGTCCTAGCACTGCTTGTGTCTTGTCTAGACCAGTATAATGCCCTCTCGACAGACTCACAGAGAATAAACCGGCTGCACCTCAGTGCATTCACAATGTTGTCGGTGGTTCATATGACTCCAGTATTGACAGAACTGCACTGGTTACAGAATACACGGCAAACCACTCAAAATTGATTTCACTAGTCATAAAAGACACAATTGCATTATTTATTTTATATTTATTCATATCTGTTGGGATTTTCACCCTCTTGTTATTTGTCGTGGCTGCAGAGTTCACCACAACATAAGTGTAAAGCAAAGGACCCGCTTTCAAATAAAGTATCGTGCCAATGAAGTAAAGTAGAAATTTTATTATCATGTATGTAACATCACAAGCTTCACAAGTTCAAAGTCAATGCTCTAATCTCTATATTAGAAATCAGCATGAAACAGGAAAATGAATATAAAATTGTCTTTATGCGCAAAGCACCCGAGGTCTCCTATGAAGTGTCCTGGGGACAGAGTAGCTTTGCTCTATAAGGAGGGTCTGCCAGTCTGTCCAAATGCTAGTGTTCTTCTCCTATATTTATATTCAGTTTTGGGCTTGTAAATCTGCACCACTTGCAGTCAAGTTTCTTCAAGCATGTCTGTTCGTTAACATTTTGCCTTCTTGCCTCTGCTTTCCCCTTGTGGCATCCTGTCTTCTCGCCCTCCTGGCAGTTCCTTTGCCTGCTTCCTGCAGATTGACTCCAGATACTGAGGTTGGTCAGCTACATCCTGCCACCTAGTTCTTCTTTTTGTCTCCTTGTTCATGGCCACTAGGTCTAGGTGACAGTTTCAATAGCTGTGTAGTTTTCAGAGCCGTTAAGGTCAGCACCTCTCATTGTATCAGCTCTATGATTTCAGGATGTCAGCACATTTCATAGTTCAAGCTGCTAATTCTGCAGTTCCAGGGTGAAAGGGTCAGCAGGCTGTTTCTTACTTAGGCCTGGAGCTGAAGACGTTAGCACAAGATGGAAGACAGTAGTCCAATATGGGACTAGGGTACCTGAAGGAGGATTCATTTTCCCCTCATTCCCCTCTTGAATCCCACTTCAGGTCCCTTCCGCTGTCCCCATAGTGTGCCCTTCTACATTCGGCCAACCGGAACCTCCAGTGCCGCTCACTGAAGAGATGGAGGCACGACAAAACAGTGTTACCAAGTGAGATCTAAACCCCATTAACCCTATATCTAGTATGAGGAACTGAGAGGAAAGGAAACTCATACAGGGTTACTTGTCACCGAATACTGGACCGCTATCAATTGAAAACCCTCTGGAATAAGAGGCAGGGCATCGGATGTATTGCCATGTACATTGGGAATTGCACACCTATGTGCTAGGGCAGTATATTCACAAGAGCTGGAAGGGAGAAGAAACGTTACTGTTGTCAAATTGGAAGGACATTTAGTGTAATTTCTTTCTTCCTGATAGCTACACTTTTTCTTGTTATACTCAAGGAGGGCTTGAGTAGTCTCATCAGGGGTAGGCTTACTAAAGCACAACAAAATGGAGAAAGAACAACATCTTAAGTAAATAATAACAGCAAGATTACAATGATAACAGAAATTAAACACAGAACTATAAATCCAGTCCACTCCAGGCTTCTCATACTCCACATAATCCAAAACAAACGTCCTGTTCTATGACTACTGAAATTCCACGTTGTGCGCTGTCAGACGGCTGCCTAGGGTGAGAACTTACACAATCTTGACGATGCATATATTCATATGATTCTTGCAAGGTATTGTGGGTATTGTAGTTCATTCACTCCCAAACACAGCTGATGACAATAATTTGAGTTGTGAAACCAAGTGGTAAGATCAATAAAATACTTCTTTTATTGATGGGGTTTAATTCACCCAACACATGTATGCTTGATAGCACTATAAATGAGGTTACTTGCTTGCAGTGTTTAAAATGGATAACAAAAAGTCACAAAGTAAACCAGAAAACAACCTTCAGCTTGTCAGGCAATTAGCTAATGTTTTCTTAGCAAATAATTACCAAATACAAAGGCACAAAGTAAAGAATAAACTTTGCTGGTTAGGTTAACTTCTGCTTATTTTCCACGCCGATCTCAGCAGTGATTCTCCCTTGCTCACACACACAATCAGGTGCAGCCCTAATTACTATCAATGGACCAGCTGAAAGCCTTTAGCTGGCTGGCTGCTACTGTGTGAGCCCAAATCCTGCTTTAAGAGCTGTTTGCAATGGAAATAAAGAACAAAGTTAGGTTTCTTTGTGATGGCTGATGTGTTTGCTCATAGCAAGCTAGCAATAGCATTTAGATAGAGAACAGTCCATATAAATATTTTCATCTGCTGTATCTCCCTCTTCATCAACAATCATAGGGTCTATATCATACATTGGCAGAGATAAGTCTTTCATTAAGGCACTATCATGAGAATGCTTATTCCCTTGCTGCTATTCTCTATTATAGATAGGGTCTGGATCAGTGTTCATACCTGAGCCTCTCCTGCTATCATTATTTCTCTCTGTATAGCCTGGCCAATATGTAATCCAATTCTGATGTCCAGCCTTCCAATCTTGATCCCTGGACATTGGATCTTCTCTCACATACCTTCTGGCCTTGGTCTGAAAGTCCCTTCCACATGCAGTCTTCTCTCTTCCAGGTAGCCCCTGGTGATTCCTATCTCTGCCACTCCATTCCTCTGGCTGAATCCAGTCCAATGGACTCTGCTGGCTTTTGGAATACCTCCCAGTATGAGTACTGCCTTGGAATCTCCCAGACCTTCCAATGGCCTTTCTTCTCTTCCTTCCAGAGAGTTTCCTTCTCTCTCTATCTGCTTGGCTTGACTTCTGTTTCTCCAGGTGATACTGGTGCTTGAGCTTACAGCCGTTGCCGTCTCTGTATCTCTTCCTCCCTCTGTAGCAGTTGCTGAAGCTGTTCTTGAAACTCTCCCTGAAGCTGGGCTGGAGCTTGTAGTAACTGTTATCTGAAGAATAATCTCTGTTCTTATTCTTTCCTAATGTGTGCTGCTCCCTAACACAGCGCAGCTGTCTTGAATCAGGCCCTGCCCTTTGAGATGAGTGCTTAGGGATTACCTCATAGCTCTCTTGATTGCACACACATTTTCTCACTTCAGCCCCTCTCATGTCTGCTGGAAACCTGGTGCATTCTGGGACTGGTAGTCTTTTATGTGAAAACTCTGTTTTCTTGCTTCTACCAGAACTGACAGGTTGCTTGTTCAGAGTCATATCATCTTTTCTATAGCTCCTACCTGAGCTATGATAAGCTTTCTTATCACATACCCCCCTGCTTAAGTTATTACGGACTGGTTTTACTGGTGAAACTGCTTCTCTACAGTCCGTAATACCTACGAGAGTGTTATCTTCTTGAAGCTCACTTACTTCCTGACTGGGTTCAAGGTCATTATCTACAGGCCTCTCCCTACAAGACTTAAGTACATTAATATGGTAGGTCTGCCTACGCCCTCTGGCATTTTCTACCATATAAGACACTGGGCTTACTTGTTTAACAACCTCCCATGGCCCTTTCCACTGTACCTCAAATTTTGGAGCAGTTCCTGCTACTTGAACCAAAACCTTTTCACCAATGCTTAATTGGCGGCTTTTGGCCTTTCTATCATACCACCCTTTCTGGCGAACTTGACTGTCCTGCAGGTTCCTCTCAGCAACCTGTGACGTCCTTTTCAAACGTGCTCTCAAGTCACGTAGAAACAGTGGCACCTCCTGACTTCCTGGTTCAGGATCAATCCATTGTTCCCTCAAAATATCCAACAAACCCCGGGGAGCCCTACCATACATCAACTCATAAGGAGTTACACCTAGGGACACTTGAATTCTTTCCCTGCAGGCATATAAGGCAAAGGGTAATAACATATCCCATTCTTTTACCTCTCCTGCTAACCCCCTTCTCAACATTTGTTTGAGAGTTTGGTTGAATCTCTCCACCAAACCATTTGATTGTGGATGGTAGGCTGAGGTTTTCACGTGACGAATGCCAAAGGCATCCCAGACCTGGGCCAAATATTTGGATACAAAATTGGACCCTCGGTCAGTCAACACCTCTCTTGGGAATCCCACTTCACAAAACAATTTTACTAGCTCTAAAGCTATTGTTTTTGCAGAAACATTCCTCAATGGTATGGCCCAAGGAAACCTTGTTGCCTGATCTACCATAACTAGGATGTATTGGAAACCTCGGGGCGTTTTAACTAATGGGCCTACAATATCCATGGCAATGCGACCAATTGGGTCTGTGATGATTGGCATGGGGATCAATGGCACCACCGGTGGGTGAGCCGCTGTAACTCGCTGACATGCTGGACATGCAGCACAAAACTGGGCAGTTTCTTTGAATATACCTGGCCAGTAAAAACGCACAAGTATTTGATCCAGCGTTCCTTGCATACCTTTATGACCTCCCACTGGATGATCATGTGCTAGCCTAAGTACTAGCCCTTTGAAAGTTGTGGGTACCACCAATTGTTTACGTATGGCACCATTTCTGGGGTCCTGACTCTCTCTATATAATATGTCATTATCTAGTCTGAATCTGGGCAATTCCTCCCTGACCTCCTGAGCATACTTAAAAGCTCGGGTGAGAGCTTGATCAGCTCACTGCTCTTGTGGAAAGTTAGGAAACTTTGCCACCAACTCAGCTGGCACCCAGGGTAAACTTTGACCAGCTAACATCTCAGCCCTACCCTGTGCTCTGCAAAGTCTCTCACGCCTCTTTTGTGCTTTCAACTTTCTTACTTTACCAGATGATGGGGTTATTAAATCATCATGAGAGGGTAAATCTCCTAATAACTCTGCCTGCTCCCCCTCCTCCTTCTGCTGGCTCTCTAACTTAGCCTGCGAGCGGGTGGATACAAGGCCCCTCTTATTACCCATAGTTTGGCCTTCTGGAAACTTAACCATCTTTTTAGCTAGGGACTGAGGACTTCCAAAGAAAGGCCCGGGAGCTATTTCCATTATTAAACCTTCTCCCTCCTTCTTTCCTAGCCCTTTCACTAGTTCCTGCTTAAATCTTGGCCAGTCCTTTCCTAGGACCAAATCAAAGGGTAGCCTAGGCACCACTGCTAATAGGACTTCCTCTTGTTCCCCCAGGCACTTAACCTTAAACCTATAGGTGGGATATGATGTTGCAGCACCATGAATGCATCTGATGTGAACTTGGCTTTCAGGGGTTCTAGGCACAAATCTTTCTTGGGCCTCTATCCTCTTCCAAAGCCTTTTTGACATCATACTCTGGTCTGCCCCAGAGTCTAATAATGCATTTGTGGTAATTCCTTGCACATCAACCATCAAAAGAAATCCTTCCTTGGGCTGTTTTAAATCCAGACCCATTAAACTAGTGTGTGTCTGGCATCTCTTCTCTAAGTGTCCCACTTTTCCACACTTGAAACATTTCTTTCTATTCCACTGTGTCCTCTGGTTTGATACAGTACATTCATTTTCAGAAACATTCTTAATTATTCCCTTTTCTGATACAGCACATCTAGCCTCAGCATCCATCTTTAGAGGGCCACCCATTCTATGGCAAGCCTGCGTGGCTTCCAAGAATCTCTCTGCTAGCATGGTTGCCTCTCCAAGATTTTGGCAATTTTGCTGTATAAGAAAAACATTCAAATCTTTAGGTACCCCAAGCATAAATTGTTCCAGCATTATACTATCTAATAACATTTCTACTGTCTTTTGCTCAGGCTCTAACCATTTTACAGCTAAACTTCTGATTCTCTGACTCAGAGCCCTGGGTGTCTCACCCACTTTCAGTGTAACAGCTCTAAACATTCGCCTATACTCTGAAATAGACAACCCTAGGCGATCTCTAATAGCTGCCTTTACATCCTTATAAATCAAAGCCTGGGCTGCTGGCATTGCTCTGTAAGCTGCTAGTGCCTCACCAGTTAATGAGGCTGCCAGCCTTACTGCCCACTGGGTCTCTGGCCATGCTAAAGCCTGTGCCACTCTTTCAAAAGACTCTAGAAAATCATCAACATTATCTTCTGGAGTTAATTTCCCAAAATTAAATGCCCCAATCCCTTGATTGAGTCCCACAGTGTCCACATGTGGTGCACCAGTACTAACTGCTGGTCTTGCATCTGTTCCACTTTGGCTCTGCAGCTGAACTAGAGCTTGCACCAGATCAAGCACTGGTTTCTGCTGTTCCATTAAGGCCTTCATAGCAGTGTCCTGGGCCTGCTGTGATAGCTCCTGCTGCTTGCAAAATTGGGCTGCCATCCACTGAGCCATCTCCCTCGGATCCATCTTGACCCCTGCAAGAAAAGAGAAAAAAAAACCCAAAGAGCAGCACCTTCCAACCAGGTGTGGTTTTTTTTTTTTTTTCAACTTTTTTTTTTTTTTTTCCAATTACCCCCTGTGCTTACACACATCCACCACTAGACATGCTGAGGTACATATTACCTTGTCTCAGTGATGAATCCAGCTTTTCACAGGGTCTTTTCATCTGGGACAGCTTCCTGGACCAACCACTTTTCTTCCAAAGTACAGATGAGGGAAAGAAATCTTCTTACAGCTTTAAACTTGACTTTTATTTGTAATCCACAACAAGTAAATCCTCTTGGTGCAAAAGCAATCCGAAAAACTACGCCATTTGTCAGACGGCTGCCTAGGGTGAGAACTTACACAATCTTGACGATGCATATATTCATATGATTCTTGCAAGGTATTGTGGGTATTGTAGTTCATTCACTCCCAAACACAGCTGATGACAATAATTTGAGTTGTGAAACCAAGTGGTAAGATCAATAAAATACTTCTTTTATTGATGGGGTTTAATTCACCCAACACATGTATGCTTGATAGCACTATAAATGAGGTTACTTGCTTGCAGTGTTTAAAATGGATAACAAAAAGTCACAAAGTAAACCAGAAAACAACCTTCAGCTTGTCAGGCAATTAGCTAATGTTTTCTTAGCAAATAATTACCAAATACAAAGGCACAAAGTAAAGAATAAACTTTGCTGGTTAGGTTAACTTCTGCTTATTTTCCACGCCGATCTCAGCAGTGATTCTCCCTTGCTCACACACACAATCAGGTGCAGCCCTAATTACTATCAATGGACCAGCTGAAAGCCTTTAGCTGGCTGGCTGCTACTGTGTGAGCCCAAATCCTGCTTTAAGAGCTGTTTGCAGTGGAAATAAAGAACAAAGTTAGGTTTCTTTGTGATGGCTGATGTGTTTGCTCATAGCAAGCTAGCAATAGCATTTAGATAGAGAACAGTCCATATAAATATTTTCATCTGCTGTATCTCCCTCTTCATCAACAATCATAGGGTCTATATCATACATTGGCAGAGATGAGTCTTTCATTAAGGCACTATCATGAGAATGCTTATTCCCTTGCTGCTATTCTCTATTATAGATAGGGTCTGGATCAGTGTTCATACCTGAGCCTCTCCTGCTATCATTATTTCTCTCTGTATAGCCTGGCCAATATGTAATCCAATACTGATGTCCAGCCTTCCAATCTTGATCCCTGGACATTGGATCTTCTCTCACATACCTTCTGGCCTTGGTCTGAAAGTCCCTTCCACATGCAGTCTTCTCTCTTCCAGGTAGCCCCTGGTGATTCCTATCTCTGCCACTCCATTCCTCTGGCTGAATCCAGTCCAATGGACTCTGCTGGCTTTTGGAATACCTCCCAGTATGAGTACTGCCTTGGAATCTCCCAGACCTTCCAATGGCCTTTCTTCTCTTCCTTCCAGAGAGTTTCCTTCTCTCTCTATCTGCTTGGCTTGACTTCTGTTTCTCCAGGTGATACTGGTGCTTGAGCTTACAGCCGTTGCCGTCTCTGTATCTCTTCCTCCCTCTGTAGCAGTTGCTGAAGCTGTTCTTGAAACTCTCCCTGAAGCTGGGCTGGAGCTTGTAGTAACTGTTATCTGAAGAATAATCTCTATTCTTATTCTTTCCTAATGTGTGCTGCTCCCTAACACAGCGCAGCTGTCTTGAATCAGGCCCTGCCCTTTGAGATGAGTGCTTAGGGATTACCTCATAGCTCTCTTGATTGCACACACATTTTCTCACTTCAGCCCCTCTCATGGCTGCTGGAAACCTGGTGCATTCTGGGACTGGTAGTCTTTTATGTGAAAACTCTGTTTTCTTGCTTCTACCAGAACTGACAGGTTGCTTGTTCAGAGTCACATCATCTTTTCTATAGCTCCTACCTGAGCTATGATAAGCTTTCTTATCACATACCCCCCTGCTTAAGTTATTACGGACTGGTTTTACTGGTGAAACTGCTTCTCTACAGTCCGTAATACCTACGAGAGTGTTATCTTCTTGAAGCTCACTTACTTCCTGACTGGGTTCAAGGTCATTATCTACAGGCCTCTCCCTCCAAGACTTAAGTACATTAATATGGTAGGTCTGCCTACGCCCTCTGGCATTTTCTACCATATAAGACACTGGGCTTACTTGTTTAACAACCTCCCATGGCCCTTTCCACTGTACCTCAAATTTTGGAGCAGTTCCTGCTACTTGAACCAAAACCTTTTCACCAATGCTTAATTGGCGGCTTTTGGCCTTTCTATCATACCACCCTTTCTGGCAAACTTGACTGTCCTGCAGGTTCCTCTCAGCAACCTGTGACGTCCTTTTCAAACGTGCTCTCAAGTCACGTAGAAACAGTGGCACCTCCTGACTTCCTGGTTCAGGATCAATCCATTGTTCCCTCAAAATATCCAACAAACCCCGGGGAGCCCTACCATACATCAACTCATAAGGAGTTACACCTAGGGACACTTGAATTCTTTCCCTGCAGGCATATAAGGCAAAGGGTAATAACATATCCCATTCTTTTACCTCTCCTGCTAACCCCCTTCTCAACATTTGTTTGAGAGTTTGGTTGAATCTCTCCACCAAACCATTTGATTGTGGATGGTAGGCTGAGGTTTTCACGTGACGAATGCCAAAGGCATCCCAGACCTGGGCCAAATATTTGGATACAAAATTGGACCCTCAGTCAGTCAACACCTCTCTTGGGAATCCCACTTCACAAAACAATTTTACTAGCTCTAAAGCTATTGTTTTTGCAGAAACATTCCTCAATGGTATGGCCCAGGGAAACCTTGTTGCCTGATCTACCATAACTAGGATGTATTGGAAACCTCGGGGCGTTTTAACTAATGGGCTTACAATATCCATGGCAATGCGACCAATTGGGTCTGTGATGATTGGCATGGGGATCAATGGCACCACCGGTGGGTGAGCCGCTGTAACTCGCTGACATGCTGGACATGCAGCACAAAACTGGGCAGTTTCTTTGAATATACCTGGCCAGTAAAAATGCACAAGTATTTGATCCAGCGTTCCTTGCATACCTTTATGACCTCCCACTGGATGATCATGTGCTAGCCTAAGTACTAGCCCTTTGAAAGTTGTGGGTACCACCAATTGTTTACGTATGGCACCATTTCTGGGGTCCTGACTCTCTCTATATAATATGTCATTATCTAGTCTGAATCTGGGCAATTCCTCCCTGACCTCCTGAGCATACTTAAAAGCTCGGGTGAGAGCTTGATCAGCTCGCTGCTCTTGTGGAAAGTTAGGAAACTTTGCCACCAACTCAGCTGGCACCCAGGGTAAACTTTGACCAGCTAACATCTCAGCCCTACCCTGTGCTCTGCAAAGTCTCTCACGCCTCTTTTGTGCTTTCAACTTTCTTACTTTACCAGATGATGGGGTTATTAAATCATCATGAGAGGGTAAATCTCCTAATAACTCTGCCTGCTCCCCCTCCTCCTTCTGCTGGCTCTCTAACTTAGCCTGCGAGCGGGTGGATACAAGGCCCCTCTTATTACCCATAGTTTGGCCTTCTGGAAACTTAACCATCTTTTTAGCTAGAGTTTGAAACTGAACCAGATCCGAAACCTGAACTTTTCTCTCAAGCTGAATTGAATGATTTAGTCCGGGATTTAGGACTCCCAAAAGATGCTGCCCAACTGCTAGGTTCTCGGCTTAAACAGAAAAATCTATTGTCACCAGGAACAACTTTTTATTGGTACCGCAACCGCAAGACACAATTTTTGAAGTATTTCAGCAAAGAGGAAGATTTGGTATTTTGCAACGATATATACGGAGTGATGGAAAAGTTTAAACTCAAGTATGATCCTGCTGAATGGCGGCTGTTCATTGATTCGTCAAAAGACAGCATAAAAGGTGTTCTTCTTCATAATGGCAACACATTCGCTTCAGTTCCTATTGCTCACTCTGTTATTCTCCAAGAAAAATACGAGAATTTGGCCCTGATTCTTCAGAAGATTCGTTATGATAAGCATAAGTGGATGATTTGTGGAGACTTTAAAATTCTATCCATGCTATTAGGGCAGCAATCCGGTTTCACCAAATATCCCTGCTTCCTTTGCTTGTGGGATAGCCGGGCCCACGACCTACACTGGGGGAAAAAAGACTGGCCAATTCAGGAGTATTTGAGACCCGGTGAGAAAAATGACCGGGTCTTCTTCATGAGAGCTTGGTACCTCGTGATAAAATTCTATTACCACCTCTCCACGTTAAGTTGAGTCTCATTAAGCAATTCATCAAGTCCCTTCCAAAAGATGGTGAGTGCTTTCGGTACCTTTGCTCAAAGTTCCCCCGACTTTCTGAAGCAAAGCTAAAGGAAGGAGTGTTTGTTGGCCCTGATATAAGGAAACTCATTTCAGATGGAGCATTCGCTGAAACGATGTCTGAGAAGGAAAAAGAAGCCTGGGATTCCTTCAAGGATGTTGTTCTCAAATTCTTGGGGAACAGGCGGGATGAGAACTATAAGGATATTGTTGCCAGGATGCTCAATGCCTTCAAAGAACAAGGCTGTAACATGAGCCTGAAAGTCCATTTCTTGCACTCCCATGTGAACTACTTTCCCGAAAACTTGGGGGCGTACAGTGAAGAACAAGGTGAAAGGTTTCACCAGGACATCAAGGACGCAGAGAGAAGGTACCAAGGAAGATGGAACACCACTATGATGGCTGATTTCTGCTGGTTGCTGCTGCGGGAAACCCCAGATGAAAAATACGCCAAGCAGCGCACCAAGAGAAGCATTCGGGGGAAGAAGAAACGGGCCCACCAGGAGATTGATTGACCCAAGAATGACTTTAAAATCTAAACTGTGTTGACAAATATCGTGTTTTTACTAAACTTTGAAATAAAAATTTGCTAGTTATTACCACAGTGTCGGATCTCATTTATTAGAATTTTATTTTCACACCATCGGGTGTTTGTCTTCATGTATTGCAATGGTGCGGTTTGCGTTTTCTATTCTTACATACATACCTGTACAACATTTTTTGCACATTTCTTTGCTTTGCTTTGTGTCTAACCTCGCTCTTATATGCTCAATGTTTGTGCACATGTATGTGGCTGTTTTAAGTGCAGACAATTTTGCTACCATCACAGTGTGTTTTGTTGACATTACTCTATTCTTATGTGCTGCCTTGTTACAATTTTCTTTATTCTTATTTGAATAACTACTAAACAATTAGTATAAAGAATTCATCCAAGAAACTTTTATCTCGATCGCACTCAATCTGAAACGTTCACCTCAAACTGCTAACCCAATGTAGCAAAAAATCTGTACGTGATGGAGCAAATTGGTTACCAGATTTGGATTCAGCGCACCAAAAAACGTAAAAATCAATCGAAACATTAGAGGCAGTTTAAAAAAAAATTTTTTTAGTGTACCTGTGTTATCAAAACCTCAGGGGGGAAAAGGGTGTGAACGTTAACTGAGGGATAGCGCAAGACTGGATGTTCCTCTAGAGTACATAATGCACTTGCGTTGGACCTGGACTAGAGCAGCATTTCTTAAAATGGTCCACCTCTTTGTTAAAATGTGTGGCTGAACTGTGCTAAGATGGTCCTAGATACCAGCTTATTTATTTTATTTATTTATTTAACATTTCTTATGTATAGTTGGTTTTATTAAAGGGACGATTTTAAGGGAAGATTTAAGAACTGGCTCAATGTAGGACAAAAAGTGAATACACATCTTCCAAGCACATCTTCAGGCTGAGATTTGTATTTCCTGTTAAGTCTGGAAGAAAAATGTTCATTAAAAAATTATTTGAACAAAACATTGTGGAAGAAGAACTCTGATGCTTTTGCCCGCTCCTTACATTTCAACCTTTTGGGTAGATGTTTTGCCAGAATTTTGACTTCTAAAATGTTTGCTGTGGCTCATTGTCCTTAGTGAAGATCTCGACGCACTGTCCAGTGATCTAGAATGTGCCTGGGAACAGAAAGAAAGCACAGGATGTGTCCTGCAGGAGTTGTGCAAATTTTCCAGGCACTGCAATGAAAGATGAAGGTTGGGAGATGTTATTTCTATAAGAAAAGACAACCCCAAGTGCTATGAGGAAAAGAACTGAGCACCCCAGGCCTGGGTAGTGGGGAATGCAATCAGCCGCTCATTCACCAGGAATGTGCAAGTAGTCACCACAAAACAAAAGTTCAAAAATCTTTCAAACTATTTTCCTAAAGATTGATTTCCAAAACTACAAAGGGTAGTGCCCGTTCCTCCCATAGCTTACAGCAAGTGGAATAAGCAAAGATCACCCCCCAATGTCATCACAGGACAATTGATGTAAGAAGCCCGAAGGGCACCTATGTAAGCCTATTTTATTAAGAAGAGTTAGGCGCTTATGTTCCTTCATGAAAGAGATTCCCAGAACCAGCTCTGATAGTATGAAAGGTCAAGGCAGCTGCTTCAAAGTTGGCAAAAATTTATGCACGAGCTCTACGTGTGCACATACATTGCATCTTTGCCCCTGCCCTCGGGGTAAGCGTGGCAGTCTCATCTTAATTAAAGTAATCACTGGTTTCCTGCTCCCATGGGAAGTCTGCCTATTAAAGCACTCGCAAACAGTTTACTCGATGACTCAACATGGCACGTTTCACCACTAAAATCTATCCAGGGATTTTCTCTTCAAAGCATTGTGTTCCTGCTGGCATAATATTAGAGCAATTTTTCAAGCAATGGTTTCCTGATAGAATTCTTGACACAGCTCAGCCCTTAGATACCTGTTGCGGTCTGTGTTGTTTTACTCCCACTGATTTGGTAATTTTCTCATCCAGAGCAGGGCTGAATTTTTAGGGGTAATGAAAATCTGCAATGGATATGGCTGAGCGTTATGAAATCATGAATTGTATAAAATAAGTTATTGTGAGCTAGACTTGGGATATGGACTCCCCTTCAGGATGTGCCAGTGACTCACACTGGCCGCATTAAAGACAGGCTGCTGGGCTCAGTGGACCACTGGTCTGACCCAGCATGGCTCTTCTTATAATAAGAGTATCGATGTGTCATCACTAGTGACCTGGTTACTTTAGAGAAGAAGTGAGGTGGGAGATTGTACAACCATACGTTAATGTCTAAGACATCAGAGGCATGCTGAACTTGATCAAAGAAGACGCCAAAATGACTATTTATATGTGAAACTTTGCACCTAACCCTATATAGAACATGGATCTAATAAGGAGCTTAGGCTAAGTTGCAAAACACAGAAAGCTTTGGGACACCTAAACAATGAAACGTTCCCCACAGCATCCCAGGACTGAAAGGGAACACGAGCATTATATGGACTTTTGTTTGAGGAATCAGGGTCTATTCAGGAATTTTAAAAGGTGTGCTTTATTTATTTATTTATTTACAGACATGCCCTCAGGTGAGATCTTAGATACGAAGATTGGCAGTTCTGCTACATCTTTTCTCTCGCTGCTTTTCATTCCTCTTGGCTTCTCCCGTGTTTCCAAATCTTGACCATCTCTTAATGTAATCACCTGGTCTCTTCCCTGTTATACTGAAGCCTTGAAAATGTTGCCAGGAAAGGAGAGCTTTGCCCCCCCCCCCCCCCCAGTCTACCTGCCTGCTGTTGAATCCTGCTCGATTTGTTGTCGTCCCCCTTTGTTCTACCCATAAGAACCCCATGGGGTAATTTTGTAACAGGGCACTTATGCAAGAAGCCCAAAAAATGCTTATTTTCACCCTAGTTTATAAAAACAACATACTGTAGACGCTTCTGCATCTTTATAAAACAGGGTCCCAGAACCAATAGCGCACAAATTTACATCTGTTCCAATAAAAGGTGCAAATGTGCGCTGTCCTTTGTACAGGTGCTCATGTATTTTATAAAATATGTAAGTCTACTACAAAGTCACCTCCACTCCACCCACAATATGTCCACAGGAATGCTTGCACCAGATCGGCTAAAAGTTGGTGCATTCATTCCAAGCAGCTCTTCTCATGTGTGAATCTAGCTGTGTGATCTTATAAGCCTTTTTCTGTGCGTGAAAGTGTACTTACTCACTCACTGTTAGTTTTGTTGCCCCGGTTAGGCTTTTGTCTACTCTATTTTCATTAGCCTGTAACTTGGGAGTCCCATATATGAGGACTTACTTCCTGCTTGTCCATGGAGAATGCATAGTTACTCACCTGTAGCAGGTGTTCTCCATGGACAGTAGGAATAAGTCCTCACATATTAGTGATGTCCCCGACAGAGCCCCAAGTGGGAATGCTCCCCAATTTCCACTGAAAGCTTTTGGGAGGCTCCACCGCACATGCACGCCTGCTTTCTTGCTTGCCATGGTGCCATCTTCTCTCCAGTACAATACAGAGCAAAAGACAAAAAGCAACTCCTCAGGGAGGTGGGAGGATTGTGAGGATCTATTCCTGCAGTCCATAGACAACACCTGCTACAGGTGTATAACTATGCTTTCTCCATGGACAAACAGGAAGTAAGTCCTCATGTATGGGACTCCCAAGCTATAGGCTACCAAAAACTGAAGAGGCAAAAGCACAAACGGGGCAACAAAACTAAACAGTGAGGGTAGTCCCCCTAGAAGAGTTTCCTTGGCACACATCAAAATGGAGAGAACACATTTTGGTAACCTGGAAGGACAGAAGGGCCGGTGAGAAGGATTGGATCCTAAGTCCCAAACAGATCCCAGAGTACGACTTGGCTGAAGTTGCTGTCACATCAAGAATACCCATCCAGACAATAGTGAGCTGTGAAAGTGTGGCAAGAAGACCACATAACTGCTCTGCAAATGTCCTCCATTGAGACCGAGCGCAACTCGGCCACTGATGCAGTCATGGTTTGGACATTGTGAGCAGGACATGAACATCAAGGCTCAGGCCTGCATGGGCATAAGCAAAAGAGATGCAGTCTGCCAACCAAATGGACAGTATGCATTTGGAGATGACAGCATCCACCTTGCTGTGCTCAAAAGAGATAAATAGCTGGGTGGAACACTGGTGTGCCTTCGTCTGATTGAGGTAGAAGGCTAGGGCTTACTTGCAGTCCAGCATGTGCAGTGTAGCTTCCCCATGGTTAGCGTGAGCCCCATGAAAGAAGGTGGGCAGAACCACTGATTGAGGTGGAAAGAGGAGACCACCTTGGGTAAAAAATGTGGATGCCTTCACAACACCACTCTATTCATGACTATTGCACGTTTTGCCACTGACAAGGCATGCCAAAGTAATCACCATGAGGAACAAGACCTTCTAGGTCAGGAATTTCAGAGGACAGGATGCAAGCATCTCAAAGGAAGCTGACAGGAGCTGTACCAGAACCACATTGAGGTCTCAAGTCACTGGCAGGGGCTTGACTGGAGGTTTAGAAAGGAGTAAGCCCACACATCAATCAAACCACCAGGGGCTGAACTGAGATGGACATCCCCTCCAAACCATGATGCTATGTCTCAATATCACTCAGGTGGACTGTAACAGAATTGGACTTCGGACTCGAGTTCGAGAGGTGCATGAGATACTCCAAGGGCTTATTCATAGCACAGGAGAAGGGATGCAGAGTCCTGTTAGTGCACCAGGCAGAGAACCTCTGCCACTTAAATATGTAGGACCTGTGTGTGGAATCCCTGCAGGAGGACAGGAGGACGTCCATTATTTTCTCGGGCAGGTTTAGTTCGGAGAAAACTATCCACTCAGCATCCAAGCTGTAAGGACCAAGGACCAGATGTTGGGGGGTGCAGCAAGGTCCCATCCTCCTGAGAGATGAGGTCTAGGGTGCATTCCAGATGGAGAGGATCCCACTGAAAGAGTTGAAACAGCAAGGGAAATCACAGTTGCCGGGGTCAGTAGAGGGCGATGAGGATCATGGTACCCCTGTTGGCCTGAAGCTTCAGCAATGTCTTCACTATGATTGGGATCAGGGGTTACATGTAAAGCAGCCCCACCCACCACTGCAGGAGGAAGGCATCAAAGACCAGCTGGCCACTAGAAGCCATCCCGGAGCAGAACCGATCCACCTGGGTCTTGTACAGCAATGCAAAGAGACCTACTGTGGGAGTACCCACGTCTGAAGGATCTGGTCCACTACCCTCCTGTTGAGGGTCCACCAGCGAGGTTGGAGGACTCAGCTCAGGTGATCTGCCAAGGCATTGAGCTCCCGGGCAGATAGGGCACCTGTAGCTTCATCCCATGGTTGGCATCAAACTTCTATAAGCGAACCACTTTCGAGCACAAGAGGTACAATCCCATGCCTCCCTCCTTGTTGATGTAGAACATTGTTACTTTATTGCTTGAATCAGGACAACCTGGTTGGCTAGGTGCATCTGGAATGCCCAGAGGGCATTCACTACAGCTCGGAGCTTAAGGAAGTTTATCTGGTGTAGGCTCTTCTGTTCAGAACACAGGCCCTGAGTGTGCAGACCATCCAGATGAGCCCCTCAACTCAGCTTGGATGTGTTCATCGGGAACATCCATTGGGGTGTTGACAACTGAAAGGGGACACCTCTGGAGCAGGTTCTGCAGTTCCAGCCACCATCGTAGGGACTGCACGAGGGGTGCGGTGATTGCCACTTTGTCCTGGAGGCAGCCCATGGCCTGTTTCCTCTACATTCTTAGAGTCCACTGAGACGGCCTCAAACAGAGATGAGCCAGCAAAGTCACGTGTACAGTCAAGACCATCTGGCCAATCATCTTCAGCATCCCTCGTGTTGTCATGTGGTGCTTCCGTTGGATGTTGCCTACCACTTCTGTGAGCCACTGCATGCAGTCCATCGGGAGAAAGGCCCAAGCCCAAGTCATATCAAGGACAGCCCCAATGAACTCCAGCTGCTGAGAAGGCTAGAGGTGTGACTTGGGGTAGTTGACTACGAACCTCAGCAGTTAAGCACCTGAAATATCAGGTGAGCCCACTGCCAGACTCTGTTCGGTATGGAACTCTAGATGAGCCAGCTATCTATGTGGGGAAAGATAAAGACCCCCAGGGTCCGGAGATAAGTGGCCACCACCACAGCACACTTCATGAAGACCCCAGAAGCCAATGCAAGACCAAATGGGAGTACCTCAGTACTGGTAGTGCTGACCCCCAGAACAAACCGGAGGTGAACCAGGTGAATCGAGATGTATGTATACACATCCTTGAGATTCAGGGAGCATAGCCTATTGTCCCTAAGGAGATAAGGAAGCAATGTCCCTAGCGAGACCTTCTTGAACTTTTCCTGCACCAAGAAGCAGTTGAAGTTCCAAAGTTCCAGAATAGGGCAGACAATTCATCTTCTTCGGGACCAAGAAGTACTTGGAATAGAAGCCCCACACAACCTAAACCAGAGGCACCAGCTTGATGGTGAGCTCAGTCAGCAGGGCAGAGACCTCCTCCTGTAGGAGACCATGATGTAGGGGGTCCAAAGGGTACTCTCTGGGGAAGAAGCAGAGCGTTAACTGGGTGAAGTGCAGCATGTACCCACTTCGGATAATCTACAGTACCTAGGCATCCAAGGTGATGAGAGGCCACCTGTGTGAGAAGTGGACAAACTCTCCCCCCACCTGAAGGGGCACCCCATCAGGCACTCAAAGATTGGCTATGCTCCTGAGGAAACAGTCAAAACTCTGCCCCTGGCTTTGGCTGAGGAGTGGGCTGGGCTTTCTGAGGCTTATTCTGCCTTTGCTGGCACGGGACTAGCACCTTCAGCTGAGCAGTTTGAGGGTTCTGTGGTATCAACACTTGTGCTGGTAGAAGGTCTTCTTCTGGTTTTTCATATGCGAGGGGTCAGCAGTCTTTTCTCGAGAGCCTGGAGATGGTTATGTGTTCCTTCTCGATCTCGTCTGCTCTCTCCTCCACCAGTTTCCTGAAGAGGTATACACTCCGATAAGGCATGTCTGACAGCTTGACCTGGTCCCTCTGTTCCAGGTCTGAAGATTGGAATCAAGTGAGACAGCATGCCCCGATGCCCACACCAAAATCCTTCCAGCTGATTGAAAGGCATCATAGGTTCTGTGAACCATATACTTTGAGTAATCATTACTATGGCCCACCAGGGCGTGGAAGAAGTCAAGGCGCTCTGAGAACATGAGGGATCTGAACTCTGCAGGTCCATCATGATGTCCTTCAGGAACATGCTCATGTAAAGGTGGTGGGAGAGTATCCGGACTACCAGCATGGAGCCCTGGAAGATCTCCTCCTGAAGGAATCGCGGGTCCAGGCTTCTATGCCCAGTGGCACAGAGGAAGGAGACTTGGTGCTCTTAATCCACTTCATGGCAGACTCCATCACCAAGGAGTTAAGGACCTGATACATGGAGTCAAGCTGCCTGCTGATGGCTGGCACTGTAAAGGGGTTCTCCCACATCCTCAACAGTTGCCACTGTAAGATCCAGTGTACAGGCACCGTGACAGCCTCTTTGGTGGCCGAAGGGTATTGAAGGATTTCTACCTCCTCCACCCTTGGCTTGTCCTTCACCTCCAATGAAAAGGGGATGGCCTTGGCCATGTCCTGGACAAAGCCCTGGAAGGGCATGTCCTCTGGGGGCTACTGCAATAGCTCATATGAAGGGTCCAAGGGCAGTTCTTGGGACTAATGCTTGGACACCACTGACTCCTCCTTGGTCTCCCATCCCTCGGCGTCTGACTCCAAGAGGAAATTTATTTATTTATTTATTAGCTTTTATATACCACACTATTTAGTATCAGAGCGGTTTACAAGGAACATTAACAGACAAGCAACAAGCAACTTTACAGAGAACGAATAAAGAACAGGCATAAAACATCAGAACCAGTATCTTAACTTTAACAGGCAAAAACAACAATTCTTGGTAATAAGGCAGGGCAGTAAATAACAAGTAAATGGGTAAAACTAAACAAAGGGAAATGGTGAAGGGAGAGGAGGGGTGGGGAGGAAAAGGGAGGGGAAGAGGGGGAGGAGGGAGAACAAAGAGCAGCATCAAGTTCTTTGGTCGGCATTAAGAGAGTCCTTAAAGCATTATGTAGACAGCATTATGGGAGACCTTCATTATGTTATGTGGTCATAAGCCAGCTGGAAGAGATAGGTCTTTAAAGCCTTCCTGAAAGTAGAGAGGTCACTGATGGTTCAGACTGAGGCAGGGAGAGCATTCCAAAGTGCTGGAGCATATAAGGAAAAGGCTCAGTTCTTGGCAGCTTTAGAGCAAGTCCTTATGACAGAAGGAGAGACCAGGGTATTTTTCATGTTAGATCTTCGTGTTCGATTGTCTGGGGTTAGTTGAACAATTGATGACAAAGAGGAAGCGGATAACTTGTAGATAATCTTGAATGTGAGAAGAGTTTTATAAGTCAGACGGCTGGAAATGGGGAGCCAGTGTAGTTGCATCAGGATGGGTGAGATGTGCTCATACCTAGAGACACCCTGGAGTGATTGGGCAGCAGCATTCATGGCCCGTTGGAGTGGTTGGAGGATGTACTTAGGGGTGCCATGAAGAATAATGTTTGCATAGTCAAAATGCAGGAGGATGAGAGCTTGGAAGACTGAATGAAAATCTGAGGGGTCGAGTAGCGGGCATAAGTGATGAAGGGTCCTTATCTTCTGGTAGACAGCCTTGATAACGTTATATATGTGGGTAGACATGGACAATTGTTGGTCAAGGGTTATCCCCAGGTAGCGAACCTCTGACTTAGTGATGAGATCAACGTCTCTCACCTGTAGGGAGGATGGTGGGGTAAAATATTGGTCTCTAGAAATAAATAAGACATCAATCTTCTTGCAATTGACCTTCAGGTTGTGTGTAGAGAGCCAATCAGAGACAGCAATGAAACATTCCGAGATGACTGAAAAGTCAGGGCTGTCAGTGGAGAAGGGGGTATAGATTAAAACATCATCTGCATAGATGTGCTATAGAATGTTGAAGACTTGATAATTGAACAGTTTGGCTGTATGTAGACATTGAACAACAGGGCTGAGAGCGATGAACCTTGTGGGACTCCTTGCGATTGCTGGAAGGTGCTTGAAGATTGTGTTCCTAGTCAGACCTGTTGCCGGCGATCCGTCAAATAAGATCTAAACCAGTTGAGGGCAGAGTTCCGAATACCCTTCTGTTGTAGGCAGCCTAGGAGAAGGCTGTGGCTGACGGAGTCAAAGGCAGAGGTGATATCCAGGAAGATTAGGATGAATCCCTGCCTCTTCTTATCTATGCCGGAACAGAGTCTATCTAGGAGAGTTACAAAGAGATTTTCCACTCCATGCTGAAGATGGAATCCGTGCTGTTGTGGGTCAAGAGGGGCGTGGAGGTCGATGTGGTCTTGGACCTGTTGCTGGACAATCTTTTCTAAGATCTTGGTAAGGAAAGGTAGGCTGGAGATTGGTCGGTATGAACTGATCTCAGATGGGTTTGATTTATTATTTTTTAGCAGGGGTTTGATGGAGGCAGATTTAAGGGATACTGGTAGAGAACCTGTGGGAAAGGATAGGTGTACTATTCTGAAGATAGTTGAACTTAGGTTGGATCTTGCCTGCTTGATCCAGAAGGCAGGGCAAGGATCGGCCGGGGAGGTAGAGGTGTTGATTGTGCTGATGATGTTTTCCATTTGTTCCGCCGAGTAAGGGTAGAAGGAGTCAAGAGTAGGAATAGGGGAAACATCAGGAAGGGGCGATTCAGATAGGGAATCTTCATCATTGAGATTAACAGAGAGTGTGGTGATTGAATTTGTTTTACTCTGGAAGTGGGAGGCAAAATCGGCCAGGCTGGGGGTAAATGCTGGTAGATTCTTGGTAGCATCATTTGTAAGAGATCTAACAATACTGAAGAGTTTGCGAGGCTTGTTAAGTGAGCGCATAAGGGTGTTAGTATGGTATTCCCTTCTCTTGAGATAAACTGCTTTTCTGTGTTCTTGAAGTTTAGACAAGTAGGCCACGTGATTGATATCATGCTTGCAATGCCACCAGCGTCGCTCCAAATTCCTGAGGAGCAATAAAGAATCTTGAAGATCGGTGGTGAACCATATTGGTGAACCACAATACCGTGCAAGTACCAGATACAATAAGAAAGACAAAGCAAATAACAAGCAATAGCGCCTTCTCATACGTAGCACCTACTCAATGGAATAACCTCCCTGACCAATTAAGGGAAATAAAAGATCTCCAAACATTCAGAAAGGAACTAAAAACATACTTATTCACCCAACATTACTACCAATTTTCAGATCTGGCCTCCCACCCCCCATAGCTCATTCATAAAATCTACCAAACTACCCACGCACATTTTAACACTATCCAAAACTGATTGATGACCTGAGTTGTAAATTTCATAGTCTGTAAATATTAAGAACTTGTTATTGTAATTTGTAAATAATTACATTGCCTAAATTTGCCAAAGGTTCCTGTTATGAGCTGTAAATAATTATTATTGTTTATACCGTTTTTTGTATATAGTTGCAATGTTGCATAATGTTCCATGTATTTTTTCAACACTGTTCTCTGTAAACCGCCACTGATCTTGGGAAGTGGCGGTATATAAAAGTTTTCAAATAAATAAATATTGCTGTATGCTTCCTCTTAGAGGGTTTAGTGGAGGGTGGTAGGAATGAGGCTTGAGCTAGGGTGTTATTCCATGTGTCTATTAGCTCTACCAGATTGTTGGTATCAGAGTTGAGGTCTTCAAGAACATTCATGAGGAATGTCTCCTTATCGAAGGGTCTGAAGCGGTGTGTGGATGATGGAGGATTGGAGTTGAGTGGCAGGTTGTCAACTTCATTGTCTGTAGGAATACAGAACAGTATGGCACAATGGTCGGACCAGGGGACCAGGAGAACAAGTGGGGGGTCCTGGCTGGTCAGACTATGGAAGTATGAAGGAGCAAAGATGAGGTCCTGCTGCATGCGTGGGTGTATGCATCAACTGATGAAAGTCAAGGGCTTTCATAGCATTGAGGAGGGCAGAGGAGTGTTTAGAAGGGAGGGCTGGAAGGTTGAAATCACCAAGGAGCCAGAGTGGATTGCGTTTGGTATTCTTATCACTATCACATGCTAGGTCAAGGATGGTGGCAAGCTCATCAGCACATGTGGATGGTGAGCGGTATAAAAGGCAGGCAGATAGGAATTTATTTGAGATCCAGATGTAGTCAATGTTGGGTGCACTCTGGGAAGAGTTGCATTGGAAGTGGAGGTTACTTTTGGCAATTATGAGGATACCGCCGCCTCTCCTATTTGCCCTCCTGCTCTTCATTACAAGGTCAATCAGGGCCCAATGTGGGATCATTTAAAAAGAAGCGCCTCCTGACGCCCCGACCTCGCCGCCGGCTCCAGCCTCCCGGCCTGATCGGCACCGCAACAGAGAGCAGGAGCGAGGGAGCCCCTCCTGCTCTCCATCACAAGGCCAATCAGGGCACAACATGGGAGCATTTAAAAAGCAGCACCTCCCAGCGCCGCCGCACCTGGTGGGCCCGTGCCTGAGGGCCTCACCAGAGGGCCCTTTGGCATGGCCCTTAGGTGGGGACCTCTAAAGAAAGCAGCCCAAGGCCACTTTCACTGCTCCCCATAACACCAAGAGAACACCACGCTCAAAGACAACGGAGCCGTAGACCTCAAGAAGGACTGCTATCCCTGGAGAGATCTGCAATTGTCACATCACCACCAAACTTACAGCACAGCGTCCTTGCAGCGATTTGACCTCCGCAGCACCAGCTGATCGCCCGGGTACCACTACAACGTTAAGGAGTAGTGTGGAATAAACCCTCCTCCCCAGCTCAGCTCCTGAGGCCCAACCAGCTCCCACACGAAGTAAGCACCCGCCAATCCATTCCATTGCTACCCCACTGCTACTCACAGCCTTTGCCTCCATTGCTACCCCACCGCTTCCTCATTATCGCTACCTCATTGCCTGCAATTAACTTCGCTGCTCATTATCACTTCCTCATTACCTGCAATTAACTTTGCTGCGCTGCCTATAGACTCCACTGCTACCTCAATGTCTGTAATTTAACATATTTGGCATAGCATGTTGTCCCCACTATTTCATTGCCTATTTTAACATATCTTGCTTGTAATTTGACATATATTGCTTAGTGTGTAGAATCCATTGCCACCTCACTGCTTGTAAGATAACATAGGCTGCATAGCCCACTACTCCTCTCTATGGCCCCACATCACATTGTCCTTCTTTTCTTCATACTCCCCAACTGCTTCCCCTCCTACCAGCACCCTTCTTCCTCCCCCCCATTCCCCCTGTACCTTCCTCACCTCTCCCTCCATTCTGTCTTCTAACCTATCATCAGCTCTTGAGCTTCACCACACTCTCCCTCTCATTCAACTATCCCCTCTCTCTCTAAGGCAACCCCACCCTCGCTTCCGCCGTACTATCTCCTCTTTACCCCGCTCTCTGCTTCTCCTTCTCCTTCTCTCATCAGGTAACTTCAACCCCAACCCTGGCCCCCCTCGATTTCTATCTCACTCTAAGAAGAGTTCCTCACATACTTTGTCTAATCTCATCCATATCCCTCCCCTTTCCCCTTCCACTCTCCCTCTCACATGTGCCACACACTTATCCAGTGATCTCAACCCCATCCTTGGCCCCTCAAGATCTCTGTCCTACTCTGAAAAAAGATCTTCACGCAACAGCCCCCTTAGATCTCTGACCTACTCTAGAATGACACCCTCACGTAACTTGTCTAATCTCATCCATATCCCTCTCCTTTCCCCTTCCACTCTCCCTCTCACATGTGCCACACACTTATCCAGTGATCTCAACCCCATCCCTGGCCCCTCAAGATCTCTGTCCTACTCTGAAAAAAGATCTTCACACAACAGCCCCCCTAGATCTCTGACCTACTCTAGAATGACACCCTCACGTAACTTGTCTAATCTCATCCATATCCCTCTCCTTTCCCCTTCCACTCTCCTTCTCACTTGTGCCACACACTTATCCAGTGATCTCAACCCCATCCCTGGCCCCTCAAGATCTCTGTCCTACTCTGAAAAAAGATCTTCACACAACAGCCCCCCTAGATCTCTGACCTACTCTAGAATGACACCCTCACGTAACTTGTCTAATCTCTTCCATATCCCTCTCCTTTCCCCTTCCACTCTCCCTTTCTTATGTGCCTTGTGGAACGCACAATCGGTCTCTGGTAAACTTGCTTTAACTCATGATCTCTTTATCTCTAATGCTCTACATCTTCTTGCCCTAACTGAGACTTGACTCCTCCCAGATGATACTGCATCCGCTGCTGCTCTCTGTCATGGGGGCTATCAGCTCTCCCATACGCCTCCTTCCACTGGCCACGGCGGTGGTGTTGAGCTTCTACTTTCTCCAGCTTGCCAATTCCAACCCCTCCTACTGCCTCAGTCCCACTCCTTTCTCTCCTTTGAAGTCCACTCCATTCACCACACCACTTCCTATCCGAGTAGCTGTTATTTATCGCCCTCCTGACAAGTCTGCTTCTACCTTCCTTACCGACCTCGACTCCTGGCTTTCCGTCTTTCTGGATCCCTCTTCCCCCACTCTTATTCTTGGAGATTTTAACATTCACGTCGATAACCCCACCGCTCCCCATGCTTTAAAGCTCCTCGCCCTTACCTCCTGACTTGACCTCCAACTTTGTTCCACTGCTCCCACCCACCAGCACGGCCACTGCCTTGACCTGATACTCATCTCTAATTCCTCTCCATCGAACTTCCGTAACTCATCTCTTTCCTTATCTGACCATCACCTGCTAAGCTTTAATCTTCAGCTCCCGCTACCTCAACCTTGTCCTTCCTCCAACCTATTTAGAAACCTTCATACCATTGATCCCTTGACTCTCTCCTTCACCATTTCTCCATCTCTTTCTTCCATTATGTCTTCCAAGTCCGTCGATGAGGCAGTAACCTCCTATAATGCTGCACTCTCTCGGCTCTAGATGCTCTCACCCCACCCACCCCACGTGCTGTGAGATGTTCTGCTTCCCAGCCCTGGCTCTCATCCACAACCCGCTATCTACGCACCTGTACCCATTCTGCTGAACGTGCCTGGCTCAAATCCCGCTCCCCATAAGATCTTCTACACTTCAAATTCATGCTTGGCTCTTTCCAGTCAGCCATAGCTCTTGCCAAACAAGAATACTACATCCATCTGACCAACTCTCTTGCCTCGGATCCTCACCGTCTCTTTACTACCCTCAGTTCTCTTCTCAAGGTACCCCCACCTCAGGTCCCGCCCTCCCTTACTGCCCAAACCCTGGCCGACTACTTCCATGACAAAATCCACAAGATCACCCTCCAATTCCCCACTTCTTCATCTACCTCCCCTTCTCACCATTTCCCCCCCCCCCATCCCTGCTACTTCCGCTACCTTCCTTCCTTTTGATCTCTGATGAGGAAACCATACTCCTTCTTTCTTCCTCCAAACCCACCACCTGTTCCTCTGATCCTATCCCCACCCATCTCCTAAGCCCCATCTTCCCCACCATAGTCCCTTCCATCTCTCATATTCTCAACCTTTCGCTCTCCACTGCAACTGTCCCCAATGACTTCAAACATGCTGTGGTAACACCTCTCCTCAAGAAACCCTCACTCGATCCCACCTGTCCTTCCAACTATTGACCCATCTCCCTCCTTCCCTTCATATCTAAATTACTTGAATGTGCAGTCCACCGCCGCTGCCTCGACTTCCTCTCCTCTCATGCCCTCCTGGATCCTCTACAGTCTGGCTTCTGTCCCTTACACTCTACTGAAACGGCTCTTACCAAAGTCTCCAGTGACTTATTCCTGGATAAATCTAATGGCCTCTACTCTGTTCTCATCCTCCTCAACCTCTCTGCTGCTTTTGACATTGTTGACCACAACCTTCTCCTCGATACCCTCTCCTCGCTTGGTTTTAAGGGCTCGATACTATCCTGGTTCTCCTCATACTTCTCCCATCGCTCTTTCAGTGTATGCTCTGGAGGCTCCTCTTCCTCTCCTACCCCGCTTCCAGTCGGCGTACCCTAGGGATCCGTCCTGGGTCTGCTCCTCTTCTCTCTCTATACCCAATCCCTTGGTGCGCTTATTTCTTCCCATGGCTTCCAGTACCACCTCTATGCCGATGACTCCCAAATCTACCTCTCTACACCTGAAATCTCTCCAGCAATCCAGACCAAGATCTCTGCCTGCCTTTCTAACATTGCTGCCTGGATGTCTTACTGCCGCTTGAAGTTGAACATGGCCAAAACTGAACTCCTTCTCTTTCCCCCCAATGCCTCCCCCCAATGCCTTGTTATGGAAGGACAGACTAGATAGGCCATGTGGTCTTTTTCTGTCATCATGTTTCTATGTTTCTATGATCTCTAAAGGTAAAAAGTGGACTGTTGTAGTTGTTGTTATGGAAGGACAGACTAGATAGGCCATGTGGTCTTTTTCTGTCATCATGTTTCTATGTTTCTATGTTTCTATGTTTCCCCTCCTCTCCCTCCTTTCTCAGTCTCTGTCGACAACTCTATAATCCTTCCTGTTTCCTCGGCCCGCAATCTGGGGGTTATATTTGACTCCTCTCTCTCCTCCACAAATATCCAGCTCGTAGCTAAGACCTGCTGTTTCTTTCTCTACAGCATTAGTAAAATCTGCCCCTTCCTTTCTGAACACACTGCTAAAATGCTCATCTACTCCTTAATCACCTCTCGCCTTGACTACTGCAACCTACTCCTTGCTGGTCTCCCTGCGAACCATCTCTTTCCCCTTCAATCTATCCAACATGCTGCTGCTCGACTAATCTTCCGCCAGCCTCGCCATACCCACATTACTCCTCTTCTCATGTCACTTCACTGGCTCCCTATCCGTTTCCGCATCCAGTTCAAACTTCTCCTACTGACCTATAAATGCATTCACTCTATGGCCCCTCAATACCTTTCAACTCTTATCTCTCCTTGTATCCCCTCTCGGGAACTTCGCTCTTCTAACAAACTACTTCTATATAGACCATCCACTCGCACCGCTACCTCCAGACTTCACTCCTTTCACCTGGCAGCACCTTATGCCTGGAATAACCTACCTGTGTCTATACGCCAGGCACCCTCCCTAGCCCTCTTCAAATCCAGGTTGAAAACCCACCTCTTCACTGTCACTTTCAGATCTTGACTTCTGTCCTCTGTCCTATTTAGGTTGTAATTGCCATGGTTTGTTTTTTGCCCTTATCAGACTGTTGCTCTATGTTTTGTTTGTTTTTGTCTTCACTAGATTGTAAGCTCTAATGAGCAGGGGCTGTCTTTTACTTGTCTGTACAGCGCTGCGTGCATCTGTAGTGCTTTATAAATGCTCAATAGTAGTAGTAGTAGTAGTTAAAGAGGTCGTAGCCTGGTGGTAGGAGAAGATTGGTAAGGACGGTATCTGCATCAGTTAACCGTGTCTCTGTGACAAAAAGCAGATCCAGATTCCGATGCTCAATCTAGTTTGTGAGGGCGGGCCATTTATTGCGGATGGAATGTGCGTTTATGAGCATAGAATTCAGGTGGTGAGGACGAGGAGACGTCCTTCTGTGAGTTTCAGACAGAGATTGGCAATAAATGTGGATGAGTCATCGCTGATGCACAAAGGGATAAGATTTTCTGTGGTTGAAAGAGTCAGTATGGTGTAAGGAGGGGAGCAGGCCATGATGATGTGAGTAGGATTCAGCCCAAGTGATGAATAGGGCTAAGAAAAACAAGGCCAATGATAACGTGTGATTCCAAGCCATTGTGCTGCAAGGCAGATTGCAGCGATTCTGAGGAGGCAATGAATTGAGGAGGTGCACCCGAGCAGGCTTAACAGAGCTTTGGGATTAGACTCGATGAGCTGAGATATGGAGACTGGGTAGTAGTGAGGGCACTAAACTCATAGGGCTAATGAACAATATGGAGGCGGATCGGTACAGGGACAAGAGGGATGGAGTTCAGCTAAGCAAAGAGCTGAGACTATTATTAAAGGAGGAATGGGCAAAATGGACACAAGCTATCAGTTGGTACAGATATTAGTAACAATAGCTCAAGCACATTACAATGACAACATTACAAAGCTTTTAAGCTAGGAAGACTTACAGGCGTAAAACCTCACATTCACTGTTCAATGCTAACTGGTGGAAATCCACGTGGCTGTGGAGACATTATAGTGGAGCCTCAGGTTCACACCTAAGGGCCACACCAAAGGGCCCTCTGGCGAGGCCTTCAGGCACGGGCATGCGGCCGCGGGCATGCCGCGGGACTCCTTTACTTTTAAAAATGCAGGCTGGTGCTGGATTGGTCTCGGGGAGCCGATCGGGGAGGAGCAAGACTTCCCACTCTACTCCCCAATGCTGAAACAGCCCCCTAGGTGGTCCAGAGTTGCTGCAGCCAAAGAGGAAATCGCTGAGGGGCTCCTTTACTTTTAAAAGTGCAGGCTGATGCTGGATTGGTCTCGGGGAGCCGATCGGGGAGGAGAAAGACTTCCCGCTCTATTCCCCGATGCTAAAATGGCTCCCGGGTGGTCTGGAGCTGCTACAGCCAAAGTAGCACCATGTCTTCTCTCGATGCCATCTCCGATTGAGTGGAGAACTCAGGTGTTGATGACATCGATAGTGCACTAAGCGAAGGTCCTGGTGCACTGGGAAATTGGAACCTGAGACACTAGACAAGGAAATGGGTGTGGGTACCGATGTCAATGCTGATCACTGACCTGATGTACCTGCCTCATCAGGGAATGTATGGGTTTCCAAGATGAGCTGGATGGAGTGCGGTGATGATCCCAGGGGCATGGCCAGGATCATTGCTATGTGGGCCTTGAGGCCTCCAGCACCACCATCTCCGAAGGCATCAGGGCTGAGAATACAACTTTGGCCACCGAGTCCAGCTCCTGCAACAGGGACTCCATGATGGTAGATTCATTGGGAGCCTACCGGCAGCCCTCAGGGGCCCTGGGAGTCGATTGCTCCTCCTGGAACAGCTTAGCAGTACACTCTCGGTCATCACTCTTGAAGTCATGTTATGAAGGGCTATGGTGTTGATGCACATGACCTTTGGCCCAGTGCTCAGACACCCCCTTCGACATTGATGGAGTCGATGACGGCTCCTTCCTTGGTCCTGACTGGAGGTCGATGGAGAGTCTCTGCTTCATGGCACCATGGCCCCTTGGCTCTGAGTGCGCATAGTCACAACGCGATGACATTGCCTCGGTGAAGCCTTGCAAGGGCATTGATGCCAAGGACGCTGAATCCAATGGCTCCAAGAGGGATTCCTTCGGCTTCTCCTGGCCCTTCCTCATCATCTGCAAGCACAGATTGCATGAGATGGGCTGATGTTGGGCCCAAGGCATTGCAGGCAACAGTTATGCTTGTCAGTGACCAAGATGGTGCAGACAGTGCATTTTTTAAAACCACTGGCTGGCTTGGAATGTCAGGGAACAAGGTCAAATGGCTCAATGTCGTCAGCCACAGAAAAATTGCCAGGCATTGCATGCAGTGGAACACCAGAGAACAGAAAGAGATGCATATAAAGACAGCATGTTAATTAAAAACTCACATAAGTCAAACATTAAATTGAAAATAAAATTATTTTTTCTATCTTTGCTGTCTGACCATTTTATTTTTCTACTGAACTGGCTCCAATCTCTTTTCCACATTCCTTATGCCCATTTCTTTTCTTTCCTTCCATCCACTTTACATGTCTTTGATACTGATATTTTCTTTTTATCTCTTTTTTTCCTTTTCTCTCATCTGCCTCTTTATTCACTCATCCAGATTTTACTCCTCACTCTCCACCCCTAAGCCTCATATGTTTTACCTCTCACCTATCTACCAGCTCTCCATCTCCCATTCTTAGCCCCTCTCTAGTGCTCCTATTGCTGACACTGTCTCTCTCCATCCTCTGCTTTCCTCTCTACCATTCCCCATTCCCCAGCTCCCTATTTCTACCCTCTATTCTCCCTCCCTCCCTCTTCAGCTGTCATCCTCTGCCTTTGATCCCATCACCAGCTCTAGTCCCTTCTCTGTCATTCGTCCCTCCCTGGCCTCCAACCCATTCTTTAGTCTCTCACCCCCTACTATTCTTTCACCATCTCCCCAGTCACATCTCTACCCTCTCTCTCCTCCTTCTGAGATCCATCCCTTTACACATCTCTTGCTCTCCCTCTAGTTCTCTAGGTCTGAACCTCCCTCAATCTTTCTTTCCTATTCTCTTACCTCCACCCCACACTCTCCCTCATAACTAGCAATTACTAGCTTCTGTTCTCCAGATTCCTACTCAGTCTCTTGAGTCCCCATCGTCTCCCATCGCTGATTCCTGACTCTGCCTCCTACTCCTTTGCATTCAGCCTCCCCCAAGTCCCTCATCTTCATTCTTCCCTTGCTTTCCCCCACATTGCTTACTGCCCGAAGTCCTCCAGTGCTGCCCCTCATGATCTCATCCTTCCTCTGCTCTCACCTAGTCTCCACACCCCAAGACCCTGTTTTTGCCACTTCAGATCTCTATGATTGTACCTCTGCCCCCTTCCAGTCCCAGTATCATCCCCAGTGTCAGCTCCTTCCTCCCTCTAGCCCCCTTCCAGTCCCAGTACCATCCCCAGTGTCAGCTCCTTCCTCCCTCTAGCCCCCTTCCAGTCCCAATACCATCCCCAGTGTCAGCTCCTTCCTCCCTCTAGCCCTCTTCCAGTCCCAGTATCATCCCCAGTGTCAGCACCTTCCTCCCTCTAGCCCCCTTCCAGTCCCAGTATCATCCCCAGTGTCAGCACCTTCCTCCCTCTAGCCCCCTTCCAGTCCCAGTACCATCCCCAGTGTCAGCAACTTCCTCCCTCTAGCCCCCTTCCAGTCCCAGTACCATCCCCAGTGTCAGCACCTTCCTCCCTCTAGCCCCCTTCCAGTCCCAGTACCATCCCCAGTATCAGCTCCTTCCTCCGTCTAGCCCCCTTCCCGTCCCAGTACCATCCCCAGTGTCAGCTCCTTCCTCCCTCTAGCCCCCTTCCAGTCCCAATACCATCCCCAGTGTCTGCTGCTTCCTCCCTCTAGCCCCCTTCCAGTCCCAATGCCATCCCCAGTGTCAGCTCCTTCCTCCGTCTAGCCCCCTTCCAGTCCCAGTACCATCCCCAGTGTCAGCTGCTTTCTCCCTCTGCCCCCTTCCAGTCCCAGTACCATCCCCAGTGTCAGCTCCTTCCTCCATCTAGCCCCCTTCCAGTCCCAATACCATCCCCAGTGTCAGCTCCTTCCTCCCTCTAGCCCCCTTCCAGTCCCAATACCATCCCCAGTGTCAGCTCCTTCCTCCCTCTAGCCCCCTTCCAGTCCCAATACCATCCCCAGTGTCAGCACCTTCCTCCCTCTAGCCCCCTTCCAGTCCCAGTACCATCCCCAGTGTCAGCTGCTTCCTCCCTCTAGCCCCCTTCCAGTCCCAGTACCATCCTCAGTATCAGCTGCTTCCTCCCTCTAGCCCCCTTCCAGTCCCAGTACCATCCCCAGTATCAGCTGCTTCCTCCCTCTAGCCCCCTTCCCGTCCCAATACCATCCCCAGTGTCAGCTCCTTCCTCCCTCTAGCCCCCTTCCAGTCCCAATACCATCCCCAGTGTCAGCTCCTTCCTCCCTCTAGCCCCCTTCCAGTCCCAATACCATCCCCAGTGTCAGCTGCTTCCTCCCTCTAGCCCCCTTCCAGTCCCAATACCATCCCCAGTGTCAGCTCCTTCTTCCGTCTAGCCCCCTTCCAGTCCCAGTACCATCCCCAGTGTCAGCTCCTTCCTCCCTCTAGCCCCCTTCCAGTCCCAGTACCATCCCCAATGTCAGCTCCTTCCTCCATCTAGCCCCCTTCCAGTCCCAGTACCATCCCCAGTGTCAGCTCCTTCCTCCCTCTAGCCCCCTTCCAGTCCCAGTACCATCCCCAGTGTCAGTCCTTCCTCCCTCCAGCCCCCTTCCAGTCCCAATACCATCCCCAGTGTCAGCTCCTTCCTCCCTCTAGCCCCCTTCCAGTCCCAATACCATCCCCAGTGTCAGCTGCTTCCTCCCTCTAGCCCCCTTCCAGTCCCAGTACCATCCCCAGTGTCAGCTCCTTCCTCCCTCTAGCCCCCTTCCAGTCCCAGAACCATCCCCAGTGTCAGCTCCCTTATCATTACGGTTATGGCTGTATTTATTTGATATACCGCAGATCTGTAATCAAGCTAGACGTTGTATGATAAATCAAAAAATAAAAGCACATAAAATCATGAAAGAAACGTCATTATTTATAACAGGAAAGAGATAAAAGAAAAGGCCAATAGCAAGACACACATAAATAGGCCATATAAAAGGGAGAAAATAAGGGGAGGAAAGGGAGGGGACCAAATAAGGGGAAAAGGATCAACAAGTAGAGGAGGATTATACCATCCTAGCAACTGATGGCGACACACACACACACACGTGTACACACATACATACACACACACTGCTCCACTATAGAACAAGCACAGTACAGGCATCAGCAGTACAAACTACAGACACACACAGTGGCGGCACAAGGGCTTCTGCAGCCCTAGGCAGACCCTCTGTGCCGCCTCCCTCCTCAGATGGTGCCGCCATTCGGCCTGTCATGTCGCCCCCCCCCTCCTTGCCCAGTCACCTTCTCTCCCCCTCCTTCCTGTGGTCCTGACACAGCCTTCACTCATTGAAGAGCCACGGGCTGTACAAGACAGGAAACACTCTGTTCCACTTTCAGAGATTCTCCAGTCCCAGTGGCTGCATCTTAGCACAGCTGAAGGAACAAGGGAAATCACTCCCGGGGCTGTGAAGAGGTGAGCCGGTGAGGCAGGCTTCGGATCGAGTGCAGTCATGCCACTAAAAGCTCTTAAAATAAAGTTTCCAAATCCTTTTCTTTCATAGGGTCTCATTTACTAAGCCGTTTCCCCACAGACACAGAAGGGGAGAAAAGCCCATGTGACTGGCTCGGGCCCTTGGTGGGAGATGACATTAGAGCTCAGTGTGATGCTTAGGGAAAGGTTTACTCAGGTGCGTAACGCTGGGTGATCACTGCACAAAGCCGGCGTTAGCTGTGAAAGACCCGAGGTAGCTGCAGGGGGCCTTCTCAGCGTTTCCCCTGTAGACACCACAGGGAAAGTGCAGGGTTAAGTTCACAGATGCAGCTATGGCCACCCACTGAGGCAGCGATAAGCTGCTTTCACGAAATCTGCAACATAGAGCAGCTACCACACGCTGTCAGCACCCGCAGCAGCTGCTCTTAATCATGACACCCCCCTCTCCACCCAAATAAGGTTCTACAAATTACCCTGTACGAAATGTGATTCAATATTTTAGTTGTGTTCACTGTTCTCTGTAAACCGATTTGATTCATGATAAGGCGGTATAAAAAAACCCCAACAAACTAAATAAATAATAAATCCTGACCATTCTAACACCCACCACGTGAAATGCAGCTACTGCAGAAAAAGGCCTGTGGGAGTTGCATTTCTCCCGTCTCAGCTGTCTTCGTGGTGTGACAATCCTGCATTAGTGCCGTGAACCCAGTTAATGTGCTCTAGTAAACCTACCCCTAAGAGTTCAGTTTCACCATAAGTTTGTTCTCTGCACAGTATAGAAATCAAAATGTCAACAGTATAAAACTCCCAAACCATGCATGGGACAAATGAGCTGGGGTTTTTAAGTACCTTCAAGTCAATACTGATTCCTGGCAACCCAACAGGTTTTCTTGGCAATGCACCTAGAAGTAGTTTATGCAGCATTTCTTCCATGGCAATGGACGGTTTTAAGTGGCTAGTGGTTAGTGGGAATCAAACGCTGGTCTAAGAGTTCAGTTTCACCCTAAGTTTGTTCTTTGCACAGTATAGAAATTGAAATGTCATCCGTATAAAACTCCCAAACCATGCATGGGGCAAATGAGCTGGGGGGGGGGGGGGGTGTTTAAGTGCCTTCGAGTCAATACCAACTCCTGGCGACCCAGCAGGTTTTCTTAGCAATGCACCTCGAAGTAGATTATGAAGCATTTCTTCTGAGGAAATGCAGGATTTTAAGTGGCTAGTAGGAATCAAACGCTGGTTTCTTGATTAACAAGCCAGTGCTCTAACCATTAGGCTATTCTTCCACTCCAAATGAGCTGTAATTAAAATAATAGAAAGTTGGGCTTTTTAGCCTGCATTAATTTGCAAGCAAAATTTCAAGTTAATGTCAAATGAAGGCATTGAACAATTGACTCTCAGATAATAGCAGCATTTTCTTCTGAGCCTTCTACCCACTAAACTTAACCCAGAAGCATGGTTTGCACTCTGGTCTATTTGCTGGGTTCCTGGCATTTGTTCAATACCTTTTTAAGTAAAGTGTCTTCATCCTTCTAGGAGTCATCTACAGAACAGACCGATATCTATAAACGGAAAAGTAGAACCACAGGTAGGCACTGTAAAGCCCGTTTAATCTTGCTTGATGATTCCTAACTTGGCACCCAACATTGTGTACTTGTAGTTGGGATTTGTTTTCTCCTATGTGCATCATTTTGCATGTCTTCACATTTAAATTTCATCTACCAATGCCTAATCTCCTGGTTTCACGAGCTCATTCTGAAAATCCTTGCAATTGTCTTCAATTTCAATTACTTTGAATAATTTTCTGTCATCTGCAAATTTGATCACCTCAGTCATCAGTCCCTTCTCTAGATCATTTATAAATAAGTTAAATAGTGCAGGTCCCAGTACAGACCCTGCGGATGTTCCATTACTGACCCATTTTCAGGTAGATAAATGACCATTTTCCTCTTTTAGCCAAGTTACAATCCACAAAAGTGCATTGCCTGTGACCCAGGACCATATCAAGGGCTGTGCAAGTGATGCGACTGCATAGGGTGCATGTATGATAGAGGGGGGCTGGGTATCATCACTGGGCTTCCAAGAAGCTCAAAGAGTGACTTAATTAATTAATTAATTAATTTAACAGGTTTTATATATCACCTTATCGTCATATTCAAGGCGGTTCACATGGAACAAACATAATGTACATGAGTGGGGGTGGGGGTCCAGATTTGTTAGTTGCACAGGGAGTATTTCTAGTTTGGTATGGTCTTGTTATGACCCTTTAACGTCCTATTGAGTCTCTCATGAGGGACATTGTCAAATGCCTTCAGAAGATGCAAATATACTCTATTAACTGCCTTACCTTTATTCCCATGCTTGTTTGCACAGTCAACAAATTTTAGTAAGTTGGTATGGCAAGACTTGCCTTTGCAGAAGCTACTCAAAGTTCAGCTTCTTCTGCTAGATTATTGGCTTTCATATCACTGAAAAAAGGAAAATAATTGCAAAGATCATTGACATTAGGAAGAAACAGTCCTGTGAGGTCAGAGAAAATCTATCTTTCAGCAGCGTGCACATTCCTGGGTAAGAGGGGTGTTTACCAATGAAGAATGAAATCATTTGAGAGAGAGATTCTCTAGGTACCACTTTGGGATCCGCATTTCTTTTCCATCAAGGGATAGCTCCTTGGTTACACCAAACCAGAACAATATAAAACCTCCTAACATAGGGAACCCGTTCAGGGTTTGTGGCAGCCCAGACATGATTCCGTTGTCTGTCACCCCTGACAGTTTTGGTAACATCCTGCTGCTTCTGTTCCATGTCTGCTTGGCCACTGCCATTATAGCCGTTAATATCTTGGTCTTTATTGCTATCATAAGCAGTCAGTCATTAAGAAGGGAGAACAGATTCATCTACATGATGAGCACGTGCATCACTGATTTCGGTACAGGGGCTTCTTGGTATTATGTGGGGATTTTTGATGTCCAAGATCATTACCTTGGTAAAAACAATACCAAGTTCATTGTTTCAAACTTCTTAGGTCTCTCGTATATATCTATCCTGGCAGCCCAAGCTGATAGGTACCATGCCGTGGTCTCGCCCATCCGTTACTCACAAAGGATGACCCCAGGAAAGACAGTGCTGGTGATTGGATGTCTATGGATGTTTTGCTTTGTTAATTTAATTGCCCGGAATCTGACTTCCACAGATACCGCAAAGCAAATTAGTTTAGTTGGACTCTTTGCTGTCAACTGTTTCACCATGGGCATTATGATCGGACTGAATGTCAAACTCTATCTGATTGCAAAATATCAGCTGGACAGAGACCCTGCCACTCCTGAGAGGGAAAGCAAGCGGGGATCCCTCTACCTCATTATATGGGTCGCTGCCAGTTTTCTCCTGGTTTGGTTTCCTGTTTTTATCTATGTTCTTTTCTGTAATTTTTCATTTTCTCATTGTGCTTACTCCAGTAATGAAGGCACTAGTCCTGCTTCAATTGTCTGCCGTTTTAATGCTCTCCTCACCCCGCTCTGGTACCTCCGTGGCTGTGCCCCTCTCCGAGAGGCTGTCTCTGGGAAAGTCTGGAAATGTTACTGCAAACCACACTGGTGAGTAAGGACTCAGACTTCATGTGCAAATTCTACAGAGTATCACAAAAAGATCTGAGAGGAATTCCTACTTATTTACATTGCCTTAGAACTGGAGTAAATTTATTTAGACAGTTTTGTATACCGCCTTATCCTTCAATCAAAGCGGTCACAGCACAATTGGGGGATACATTTAACACGTGGGGATATGAGACACATGCACCAATACAGGGAACATGGGCAATGAAGGGTTAAGTGGCTTGCCCAAGACCACAAGGAGCATCTGTGGGACTAGAAACCCCAGTTCTTCCGGCCCAAGGTTGCTGTCCTCTAGTGGGATTTGAACCCCTGACCTTCCGGCCTGAAGTACCTTGCCCCAACCACTAGGCTACTCCTCCCTCTTTAAAGCATAAAGGGGAGAATTTTAGAAAGCATTTTCCCCATGCAAAGTTAATCTCTTACCTGTGGAAAATGTTTTTTATATTTATACAGTCATATACATGTGTACAAGTTTGAGCACCAAAAGGGCCATATATCAGCATTCCTGGAGGGCACAGTCTGGGGCAGCTGCGGGAGAGGGGGGCTGCTAATGTAGACACGTGTCCTATAAAGTACACAAATACTCGCATAGATGACACGCACACAGATTTACACCTTCCTTGCAGCAGGGGTACATTTGTATGCTACTGGAAGTAATTGAAGGAGCCTCTGTTGCTTTTATGGTCGTTTTACTTAGGTGCCCAGTATCGAAATTACCCTCTGAGTGATTGCTCTAGGATGATTTTCCCCTTCATAATAACCCAAAGAATCATTCCTTAAGAATCCTGCACTGCAACCTAGAGATTCCCCTCTTCATAGGCCCAATGCAATAAAATGATTCTTTCCAGTTTGCGTCCATGGGAAAGAAGATTGAGACATCTGGTGAGTTCCATTCACTTTAGCACCGGCAGTGTTGCTAGAAGCCCTGGGAGATTAGTGTCTGATTGCTGGCGTGTACTGCTCTATGGGACAGAGCTATGTATGAGCTGCTTTTCATATGCTATGTGTAATTGCAGATGTCTGAGTGCTGGCGTGTACTGCTCTATGGGACAGAGCTGTGTATGAGCTGCTTTTCATATGCTATGTGTAATTGCAGATGTCTGAGTGCTGGCGTGTACTGCTCTATGGGACAGAGCTGTGTATGAGCTGCTTTTCATATGCTATGTGTAATTGCAGATGTCTGATTGCTGGCGTGTACTGCTCTATGGGACAGAGCTGTGTATGAGCTGCTTTTCATATGCTATGTGTAATTGCAGATGTCTGAGTGCTGGCGTGTACTGCTCTATGGGACAGAGCTGTGTATGAGCTGCTTTTCATATGCTATGTGTAATTGCAGATGTACGGTCTGGTGGCCTTTCTCTGGTGCAGAATTTCTGACATCCGAATGTGTCACGCTCTGATTTCTTTGCAACTGTACTGCTGGAACATTAGGGAATAATTTTCATTTGTTTTCTGGGTTTTGCAGATACCTTGACTATAAAAGAAGTTCAATGATTTTGCTTTTCCTCAGAGGGGCACACAGAGCCTAAAGAAGTGGCAACTTCAATTTAAAGCCAAAAGATGGGACCTACAGTACAGATACGTAGCGTTAATCCTGGGTTTCTGAGGACGAAGCCTAGATTTTAGAGTCTGTCTAGGCTACAGTATGTTACTTCATAAATATTCTGGGATCCTAGTATTCTTCTCTGTAACTTTTCAAATCACTACTGCACTCATCCTCTCTTCAGTATCATGATGACAACTTCCAAAGCCATTTACATTCTGTAGGTAAAGCGTGATTTGCGCATGTGAAGTAGCTTTCTGAAACCCGCCTCCCACCCTGCAGCTAAAAATGTTCCATGTAGGACACCGTCTTACAATTGCTTTCATAGCTCACATTCAACTCTGCATATCGGGGGTAATTTTCCCAAGCTATCTCCATGTGTAAAGCCTGTTCGGGTGACTGTAAAAACAGTAAGAAGATGTGTAGGTGTACCCAGGACCATATCAAGCTTGAAATGTGCCCTGTGTGATTAGCAAATCTAGTGCGTCCCAGCCCCCCTCCACCCAGGCATGTGCAGGAACTCGCTCCTTTTTGAGCTTCCTGGAAGCTCAGTGATGATATCAGTGCCCCTTTCTTACTTGCACCTTGTGCAGCCGCACCGCTCGCTCAGCCATAGGTACAGCCCTGGGTGTTCCCAGGGGATGATTTGCAGAGAGCACAGGTGGATGTGCAGTTCAGATGCAGATTTATTAAATGTCTGGGTCAATGCATAGACACAGGGTTGTACCAATGGCTGTGTGAGCAGTGTGACTGCACAGAGAAGGACACTGATGGCATCACCAGGTCTCCAGGAAACTGAAGAAAAGCAAGACCCCGCATGCAGCTTTGCAGATGGAGGTGCTCAAGGTTCGCCAGCCGCACAGGGCACATTGCTAGCTTGGTATGGTCCTGCATAGAGGACTCAAATTTACAGCTCTCATGGAGCAGGCGTAAATGTGTCCCAGGCATTTACATGCTGCTGGCGATACCTCTGGGTACCTTGTGTGTAAGAGCACTTTGGGGCCTATATTGCCTTTTTGGAACATTGGCACAGGTGCCCTGTTACGCAATTACCACCCACAAGATTACATGTTTTACTCCATATTGTATTGCAATGTGCTGTGATGTCGCCGCAGTGCTTTAGAATACAATCAAGCTATCCAATCAACAGAAGCATCACTGCAGCTATGCGTGGCAAGAAGAATCTTACTGTCTTTGCCAGTTACGTTTAAGCGTTTATCGGAAAGATCTATGTTGAATAATGGTAACTTGGATCAGTCTTTAAAAATGTCTTTGTTTCCATCATCTACTTTGGGAGACACTGAAAAGGCAACATAGAAATACATTAAGTTTAAAGTAGACGTTAAAATGTTATTAAAAGAGCACCTTGTGCTTGCTTCTCTAACAGTGTAACAGGAGGCGTTTCTTCCCCGTGAATGACCCTAGAGTCACTACAGGCAACGCCTTTGGCCGCTCCAGTGCTTGGATGTTCCAACCATTAGCGTAATCTGGATTTTATATTTGCTTCTTGTCCCATTATTGTTTTTCTGTTTGTTTTACTATGAAATTACAGGATATTAAGAATTAAGCTAAACCCATCAAATGTGTCTTCCAAGCACTCTAAAAGTGTACACATGGGACACTGTATACAGGCTTCTGGCCAATAAACTTGTTATAATGCCATAAGATTGCAACTGTTCTGGAACTGTACATTGCCTAAAGGCTTGTTGTTAAGAATAGGTGAGTTATAAAGTCAAATATAGAAAGAAATAATCTGTAGCATGATGTACAATAATTGTATAAGTTCATACAGTTCATCAGGCTATGTTCACTGTATTAACATATAGATACGCATGGTAGCAAAGGTAGGACCATGCCTAGCCCTGTGCAAGCGGTGCGGCCGCACAGGGCGCAAAGGCTTAAGGGGCGCATTTTAGCTGTCTGCCGTTGCCTGCCGCCACCACTTTTTCTTCTCTCGGCGGCGGCAGGCAACGACAAGACAGCAGGGAGGGACAGAGCTGCTTGGCATGCCAGCGACTTGCACATCGGGCGCGCCTCTTCTCTCCCGCCGCAGGGGGGGGAGGGCACACGCCGATGTGCAAGTCGCACAGGGCGCAATTTACACTCAGTACGGCCCTGAGCAAAGGTATTTAGTTTAATTCAGCTGAATATACCACCTTTTTTATGAATAGCAAAACATTTCACAATATCTGAATACATGTGATACTACTACAATCCCACCATGTCTTTGTGAGTAATATAATTAAAATTCTCCTCTTAATAGTAATGTCAGGGTGAAGCCAGAGTGGTATGGTAATTATTTACTCACACAGATTCTATGCTCCAGTCACACTCTATGTCCCCCTGGAATACCCCACACAGGACAGGCAGGATAAATAAATTATCTAAAGGATTAGGCTTATAAAATGTTTAAATTTGTACCAATATTGTAATATTACCTATAGGTGTAAAACAGAACAAGTAAGTATAAATATGTTATGTGAGAACTGGAGTTTGTAAAAGTTACAATAGCCCAATATTACATGTAAACTGTGTCAAAGTCTGTCTGGGAACTAAATAAAGTTTTCCTTTGTGACAAGCTCTTTTTTTTCCTTCAAATTCCTCTTATGTTTTGTAATGCCTAGGGGTATGTTTATAAAGCAGCGGTAGCAGCCTCTGAGCCGATATCGCACAGAATCCGTTACTACTGCTTTGTAAACATACCCCCTAGACAGAGCATATTTGAGCTCAAATATATAAAAGAATTGTGTGGTAAATATAAACTCTTTACTCATCCTCCAAATTTTCTCAGTGTTGGGGCCCAAATGTCCTTCACCAACTTCTTCTCAGTTGATTTTGTTCAACTGGATTCAAGGTAGTTGTTGGACAGGAGCAGGAACTTTTGCAGACGCAAATCAGGAGCCAGGGGCTACCTACATTCCCTTTCTACCTAGAGCCTACTTAGCTGAAATTACTCCCTAAAGGTCCCACCTTTGCTCACTAACTGAATAAAAAAATATTTATATGAACCAGCTCAGTTTGACAACTAAAAAAACTCAACACCAATCAAGTGCTCAGTCACACGTACTCTTACATACTACCAGATCCCACCGCACACACAAACACTTCACCTTCACACTCTCTCTCTCATCTGAGAAACACCAGCCTTTCTCCACAAACACTCTGCCCTACTCTAGCTAACAACTCTCAACCTCTCTCTCTCTTTGCCTAGCCTCCAATCACTCCACCACTCTCTCTCTCTCTTCACCTTACAGTAAGATTCTTCTTGCCGCGCATAGCTGCAGCGATGTTTCTGTAATTAGGGGCTTATGGATTATTACGCACTCTCTTATACTGTTTTATAGATCCCTGCACTATAGGGTTCTTCCACGAAGCTCCTTTAACTGAGATCAAATATATATATCAGTTTATTTATTTTCTCTTCCTTATTTTTTCCCCCTGGTTTAATGTATGTGCTGCGCCTCACTCCCTTTCCACTAACATTCCACGCGTGTTCTTACCACCGCTGACATCACCAAATAAACCCATTCTAAATTAAATAAAGTCTTCCATTTCCATTAAAACCCAAAATAAACCCTAAAAATGTAATCTCCAGTCCCAAAAGATATTTACCAACGTGTTTCTGCAGAGTCCGTTCTTGTAATGTCATTTTTCCTCCAACTGCTGGGCAGCCTTATAACAAAGTAACTTCTCCTCCATATCACTCCACCCCTCCTCTCACATTCTGGTATTTTCATACATAAAACCACATTTGTATTAAGTGTTAAACATTACAAATCCATTGTTTCTACAGAATATGAGTCCCCACAGTCTCAGCACCTGAATTATTCCTTTCTAATCTTTTTTTGACATTTAAAGCAGCTGTTAAAACCACTTCTGAAAACAGGTCAAATTACAGCTTCAAAATCACTTAAAAAGGCTCAGACCTCACTGAAATCGCGCTAGCATACTCCCATACCATGTTCTCTAAACTTTACACATTTTTAAACTTATATAAAAGGGTCTTAATTCCCTCACAAAGCTAATCCCGCCTTTTTTCCAGTGATACTGCTCCCTCATTGGCCAACTTCAACCTGTTTGTCTCAATTCTGGCCTCTTATTGGCTAGACTAGCCTTACTTCTGGCCTCTCATTGACCAACCAGCTTCACCCTTGACAAAGGTTCTGACCTCTCATTGGCCAATCTAGTATTTCTGGCACCCTATTGGCCAGCTTCTCCCTGAGCCTTCTCATTTCTGAGGTTTCTCCTATGCCCAATTATTCTTACTTCAGTTTCATTTTCCTGGCCTTCCTATTTATCTTCTCTTTTATGTTTACCCTCAGCTCTCTCAGGCACACACATTGCCCTTCCAAAGCCCCTGTCTCGGGCAATTCCTCCTTTTCGGTTTGGTCATTAAACCCCGCCAGCCAACCTGGAGCCTCTGGCAACCCCCAGAGTAAAATCAACACTGGGCTTTCTCTAGATGCCCTACCAGCTATTTTATTGTTAGTTTTTTTCATCTGCTTTAACTACACAGAAGTGACTGGAAGAGGGAGGCCCACTGCCACTGGAAAAGCTGCACATACGTGTCACACCTTAGGAACTCCAGAAGGAAGCTCTCATTGGGCATTAGCAGTAAATCCGAGAGATGAGACCATTCTCCTCATACCCTGGCTTAGGAGTGAGGTTCATGACTCTCATGGTTTGGGCAAAACTCCATTTGGAGAAATTGCGCCCAAGTGACAGGTATGTACAGTCACTGTTCCCACACAGACTGAGGGATGGGAGATCAGTGTCATTGGGGTGAGAAAGAGTGATGTAGATGTGCTGCTATTTTACATATCTGTGATGTCTATTAACTCTGTGTAGCTACTGAAGAAAGAAATGTACTCACTGGGTCGCAACAGGATGGGGGAGGGGGCACAGGCTCATAGTATATCTTTGTTTGGGGTCTTGTACCTTTTTATACTGTACGCCGCCTTGGATGCTTTTGGGCATATGGTGGGATATAAATATTTTTTAAAGAAAAAAAAAGCAAAAGAACCGGAACACAGCAAGCGCAAGATAGAAGTCTGAAATCTGTGCAAGACCCAGGTGCACATCACAGGAACCGAGGGCAGAGGATAAACTCATCACTGCCTCGTCTTTACAGGTCTTCAGTTTAGCTTCATCTTAAATCTATCATCTAATGTGGTCATTACTGGACATTTATTTATCTGAAAAATGTATACACTGCCTTCATGAAAATCATGCAAAGTGAGTGATTTACAATAGAAAATAAAGGACAGTATCTGAATTCAAAAAAATATGGGACAAACACAGAGGATCTCTAGAGGTAAAAAGGGGACTATTATAGTTGATAAGGAAGGGCAGATTGGATAGGCCATGTGGTCTATTTCTTCCGTCATGTTTCTAAATAAATGAAACAAAAAGGCGTAAATTTATAAACAAATTCAAAATCATTGAAGTTCATAGGTCCCGTCTGTTGCTGAGGCAAGTTGTTTATCCCACATAAGGCCAAAACCCATATCAAGGATGTAGTTGAAAACTACAGGCCAGTTAGTTTAACTTCAGTGGTGAGTAAATTATTGGAAACGCTGCTGAAAGAAAAAATAGTGAGGTTTCTGGAGTCCAGCGGATTACAGGATCCGAGGTAGCATGGACTCACCAGAGGCAGGTCTTGTCAGACAAATCTGATTGATTTCTTTGACTAGGTGACCAGGGAGTTGGACCAAGGAGAGCCCTAGATGTGGTGTATTTAGATTTCAGTAAAGCCTTTAACACTGTTCCTCACAGGGAACTTATAAACAAACTGAACACCCTAGGGATGGACCCTAAAGTTACAGCTTGGGTTAGAAATTGGTTGGGTGTGAAGCAACAAAGAGTACAGGTAAATGGAGCTCACTCTGAGGAGAAGGATGTTACCAGTGGTGTGCCCCAGGGATCTGTCCTTGGTCCGATTCTTTTTAACATCTTTGTTAATGATATAGTGGAAGGGCTGTCGGGTAAGGTTTGCCTCTTTGCGGATGACACCAAAATCTGCAATAGAGTAGACACCCAGGAAGGTGTAGATAACATGAGGAGGGATCTAGCTAAACTTGAAGAATGGTCTAGAATTTGGCAGCTGTGATTTAATGTTAAAAAATGTAAGGTCATGCATTTGGGCTGCAGCAATCCAAGGGAGCAATATAGTGTGGTAGGCTATGGCCTAGAATAGCCTGTAACTGTATGAGAGACCTGTGAGCTAGGCCTGAGTCCCAGCCCCCACCTAAGAATAAAAATGCTGAGAAAGACCAAAGTCAGTATAAGTTAGAGAAACTGCTTTAAACCGCTTTTTGATAAGGTTGTATAAGTCCTTTGTTGAATATTCTATGCTGATGACAGACATGTACCAGTGCTCTGTATTCACACATTTTCTAAGCTAAGCAATGACCTTGTAGGAGAAAAGTTTCAAAGTTTAGAACTGTGCCTTTGTTAGAGAGTTCTGAGCAGGGGGAACAGAGTACTGGGCCCACAGAGAGATCCTAATTGGATGGGTGCAAGGGTCAGTAGGACCAATAGAAAGTTTGCCTGTATTAAACTGAAGAAGAAAGGTATAAAAGGTGTTGTTTACTGGACTCCATTGCTCAGACCATTTTGATTGTGACATTTGCCTGAGACTGTGCACAATAAATTGGCTTGGATCTTCGAACTGACTCCTGGCTTTATTCATTGCGTGCACTTCGCTGCAACATATTCTTGGTGCGTTGGCCGAGAATGTGCGGTATGTGAATGATGCACAAGTGAATATACCACGTATTACCGCCTCCAGGTTTGGTCCGGTTGGGACCGTGGCCGACCGACAGCGGAGAGGACCCCAGGCGCCGCAAGTCCCCTTGTATCGTAGAGGGTTCTGCCCTGCTTCAGCGGCCTGCCGGGTCCGATCAGCCAACACCTCGAACCCGAGGGGAGTCCAGGATTCAACCCAAGGAGAGGGACTGGTTGCGCAGCGCATTAGTGGCCGGATCCGGTGAGTAGCAATTTGTCTGGTTCTTAGTCAGCTAGCTATGGGAAAGTCTCGCATGCACGAGACTATTACGGTTTAAGGTAACGGTACAAGGTAACGAGAGCCTGATCAACTCTCAGAGTGTGGCCGAGTACTCCTTGCATGAGAGTGCGCAAGGACGAAACCCCACCCCTCATGAATAAGTAAGTAAGGTAGGCCTTTATGGAATTTTGGGAACTTGGTGGCATGCCTGTTTGTTTGAATGAATGAGAGGTCTTGCAATACAGACCAAGTGAAAGCGGACTCCTAAGTAGCGCAGTTCCTGGCCGGGCGACCACGCCCAGGTCGCGAAAAGGAGGAAGCGTTTGGTGTTTGTCTCCCTTATTGTTCCGTGGGCTGTACGGACCCCTTACCTGCAGCCATACTACCCGCCCTCTTTGTCTGTTGTTTTGTACGTCATAATGGGAGGGGCGGGGTCTATGCAAACTCCGTTGAACTGTATGATCACGAATTTTAAGAAGGGATTTAGCGGTGATTACGGGACGAAAATGTCACCGTCCCGGTTAGGAAAATTATGTGGTAGGGAGTGGCCGGTGCTGGACACCGCATGGCCACCAGAGGGTACTTTTGATGTTAGAATTGTATCCCGAGTACATGGGATAGTGCGTAGGAATTACCCTGACCAGTTTCCCTATATAGACTCCTGGTTAGAAATTTGTGAAAGGCAACCCTCTTGGATGAAGCGTTGCTGTGAGGAACAGTGTAGGATCATGTTAGCAACTACAAAGGGAGTCCCGGGGGCCAAGGGAGAAAAGCCCCCCATTTACTCAGCCCCAGAACCTGTAGAAATTCTGAGTTATCCACCCCAATTCCTGTATAAGCCAGTCCCGTCAGCTCCATCATTATCCCGAGCAGAGTCTGAGGAAGAGAGGGCCCCTCCAGCTGACATAACTCCACCCCGTCAGTCACCTCCATTGCTCGAAAGAGAGCAACCCCCCCTTCCCGAAGCAGGAGTCCCAGTCCCGAACAAAGTTCTCAAAGTACCCCGGCGGGGCTGCCATCACCTGACGGAACAGCCAGCTGGGGATCATCAATCGCCAGTCCAGGGTCACCCGCTAGCCCAGGCTCCAGTGGCGCAAATTTGCACTATGCCCTCCGAAGTAGAGAAACGGGCCCGAAAGAAGTTCGTCAGATGCCATTGCGCCAAGTCCCAGGATTGCCTATTCTAGATGATGGGGGTCAGGTTGTGGTCGGGCCAACTAGTCTTGTTTATGTGCCCTTTTCTACCACAGATTTATTAAACTGGAAAACGCAATATGCCTCTTATACTGAAAAAAACCCAAGATTTGACAGAGTCAATGTCTAGTATCATGCAAACCCACCAACTTACCTGGGCTGATTGCCGCCAGCTCTTGGCTACCCTCTTTACTACTGAAGAGCGGGCGCGAATAGTGCAAGCAACTACCCGATGGCTGGAAGAGAACTCTGTAGCAGACAGAAGAGACCTAGATCCCCGACGGGCAGCAGCCGTAGATTTCCCGAATGAGGACCCAAGATGGGATCCAAATAGTGCAGATGGAGAGAAAGCCCTCACCCGTTTCTGCCAGGCTCTACTGCAGGGCCTGAGGAGGGGAGGCCAAAAAGCCATGAATGTTGGGAAGGTAGCAGACGTTCTTCAGCGCCCAGATGAAAGTCCAGCTGCCTTCTATGAGCGATTAACTGAAGCTTATAGACTCTATACCCCATATGATCCAGCAGCCCAGGAGAATTTGCGTATGGTAAATGCTGCTTTTGTGAGTCAGTCCCAGGGAGACATAAAACGAAAATTGCAGAAACTAGATGGATTTGCGGGCATGAATACAGCACAGCTAATGGAAGTTGCCCAGAAGGTGTTTGTGAATCGTGATCAAGAATGTAAAAGGGAAAGTGAAAGAAAGATGAAGAAAGCCGATCTGCTTGCTGCAGCTCTAGTTGAAGGACGTGGAGGATATCCAAACAGAAGGACTCGAGGATGGGGAAGGGGCCGAGGGAGCGCTCGGTCCCCCTTAGGTGCAAACCAGTGCGCCTATTGTAAGGAAGAAGGACATTGGAAGAATGAATGCCCGAATGTTGGCTCCACCCCCTGGAGAGGGAGGGGGAGCACCAGGAGAGGAGGGGGCCGGTTCCAGCAATGAGGAGGAATGCAGCGCGCACAGTTTCAGCAGGAAGAAGCCGCTGTAGAGGGAGTGGCGACTATTGAGGACTACTATGAGGAGGAGGACTAGGCCAGACCGGGCTCCAAGTTTTCCCTGGGTCCCCAGGAGCCTATGGTCAACTTAAAGATTGGGGACCAGTATATGGACTTTATGGTGGATACGGGAGCCGAACATTCAGTAGTTGCTAAGCCAGTGGCTCCTCTGTCTTCCCGATCTGTCACCATTGTTGGCGCCACTGGAACTAGAACCACAAGACCCTTCCTGCAGAACCGTGCCTGTGAATTAGGGGGATGGAAGATAACACATCAGTTTCTTTACATACCTGAATGCCCAGTTCCCCTTTTGGGCCGAGACATGCTTGCTAAGCTCCAGGCGCAGATATCCTTTGATGAAGGAGGAAAAATGGAAATGACTGTGAACTCGAAATCTGCTGGCCTGATGGTGCTGACTGTCCCCCGAGAAGAAGAATGGCGGTTCTATGTACCTGCATCCAAAGCAGCTAACCCCCGTATACCCACAAACATCTTAGCTCTGCCCGGAGTGTGGGCAGAGGATAATCCACCTGGCCTAGCAAAGAATATAGCTCCTGTGCTCGTCACCCTTAAACCAGGAGCAGAACCAGTGCATGTGCGACAATATCCCCTCCCACGAACAGCAATTGAAGGTATTCATTGTCACCTCAAGAAATTACTACAGTATGGACTTCTGAGAGAATGCCAATCACCCTGGAACACCCCCCTCCTCCCAGTCAAGAAGCCTGGGACAGGTGACTACCGTCCAGTGCAGGATTTGCGACGAGTGAACAGTGTAGTTGAAACCATACATCCAGTAATACCAAATCCTTACACCCTCCTGGGACTGATTCCATCAGAGGCCATTCATTTCACCGTTTTGGATTTAAAAGATGCCTTTTTCTATATCCGCCTGGCACCTGCCAGCCAACTCTTGTTTGCATTTGAATGGGAGAACCCCACTACAGGAAGACGAGGCCACCTCACCTGGACTCGCTTGCCCCAAGGATTCAAGAATTCACCCACCATCTTCAGTGCAGCTCTCAACCAAGATCTTTCAAACTACTCTGTAACTCCAGGAAAGAGAATCTTACTTCAGTATGTAGATGATTTGCTTATAGCCACCAACTCCAAGTCTGAATGTGTGCAAGCCACCAGTGATCTCTTGCACCTCTTAAATGAAGCCGGATACAAAGTCTCAAGAGCCAAAGCGCAGTTGTGCCAAACTGAAGTGAAATACCTGGGATTCCATCTATCCAAAGGAATCCGAAAATTGGGACTCGAGCGGAAGGAAGCAGTATGCCGCATCCCAACCTCCACCACCAGAAAGCAGGTGCGGGCCTTCTTGGGAGCTGCGGGCTATTGTCAAATATGGATACCCAATTTTGCACACTTGGCAAAACCCTTGTACCAAGCCACGAAGGGATTGGAAAGATCACCCATGGAATGGGGCCCAGAACAGGATAAAGCATTCAAATCATTGAAAACAGCATTAATGTCATCACCAGCCTTGGGCCTACCAGATATGCAGAAACCATTTCATCTCTATGTCCATGAGTCATGTGGAAATGCATTGGGAGTTTTGACTCAGCCCCTTGGATCCTGGCAACGACCTGTAGCCTATCTGTCAAAACAATTGGATCCTGTTGCCAAAGGATGGCCACCTTGCCTAAGAGCCGTAGCAGCCACAGCCCTCTTGGTGAGTGAAGCAGACAAGCTCACTTTGGGGCAGAATCTTCAAGTCACTGTACCGCATTCTGTTTTAACCCTAATGGAACACAAAGGAAACTACTAGTTCACCAACGCGCGAATGTTGAAATATCAAAGTATGCTGTGTGAAAATCCCCGGCTGCAACTGAGTGTTAGTCAAACCTTGAACCCTGCTACCCTACTGCCGATTGGTCCAGGCCCTCCTGACCATGATTGTCTAGAAGTAATGGACACTGTATATTTGAGTCACCCAGACTTAACTGATATCCCTTTGAACAACCCAGAAAGGACTTTCTTCGTGGATGGAAGCAGTCTTGTAACTAATGGACAACGATGTGCCGGTTATGCAGTTGTGACCCTGGACATGGTAATAGAATCATCAGCTTTGGCCCCAGGAACTTCAGCACAGAAAGCCGAATTAATAGCCCTCACTCAAGCACTGAACATAGGGACTGGGATCCGTCTGAATGTCTACACAGATTCTAAATATGCCTTTACAACATTACATGCCCATGGAGCCTTGTACAAAGAACGCGGATTGATAACCTCGGGAGGCAAGTCCATCAAGTATGGCCCAGAAATATTGACTTTATTGGAAGCAGTATGCGCCCCCAAACAAGTTGCTGTAATGCACTGCCGAGGCCACCAGAGTGGAGATGGAGAAGTGTCCCGAGGGAACAGATTCGCCGATGCCTCAGCCCGAGAAGCAGCAATCAAAGGAGAAATTTCTACCTCCAATATTGCAGTTCAAGCAGCCATATTTCCAGTACCTTTTAGTGCTTGGACCCCACGATACACCTCAAATGAGCTGGACTACTACTGTCAGAATGAGGGAGGGCAGTTATCCGAGACTTGATGGATAGTGTTACCACCGCCCGAAGGAGGCTCACCTCCTGGTATGACTGTGATCCCTGAAGCCCTGGGTCCAGCCTTTGTCCACGCCTTTCATCAAGCCACACACTATGGAAAAACTGCAATGGAAAAAGCCCTGAAACCATATTTTTGTATCTCATTAATGGGACCCTTAACTGCCTCAATAGCCCAAAAATGTGTAACCTGTGCAAAGAATAATGCTCGACAGGGTCCTGTCCTACCTCCAAGAGTTCAATCGGTGGGAGTTACCCCCATGGGAAATATACCTTCTCTGGGTGGATGGAGGCTTTCCCAACCAGGACTGAAAAAGCCAGAGAGGTCACTAAGGCTCTGCTCCATGAAATCATCCCCCGGTTTGGAATATCCTTGACCATAGGGTCAGACAATGGGCCCTCCTTTGTGTCACAAGTAACTCAGCAGCTAGCCCGTGCTTTACAGATACAGTGGAAGTTACATACAGCTTATAGACCCCAGAGTTCAGGGAAAGTAGAGAGAATGAACCAAACCCTGAAATCTCAATTGTCCAAGCTCTGTCAGGAAGCTCACCTGAAGTGGCCCCAAGCTCTCCCTATAGCCATTCTCAGAGTACGATCAGCCCCTACCAAGTCATTAGGAGTTTCCCTGTTTGAGATTTTGTATGGAAGACCCCCACCCATAGTGCAGGGAATAAGGGGGGATATGAGTCAGATTGGATCAGAAATCACTAGACAAGAATTGTTGGCTCTAAGTTCTGTCTTACAGGACCTCCATACCTGGGTGCAAGACCAGTTGCCTATCAATCTGACAGAGCCATTGCATCCTTTCAAGTCTGGAGCCTCGGTGTGGGTCAAAGAGTGGAAGAAGACACCGTTGGCACCTCACTGGAAGGGACCGTACGTTGTACTACTGTCAACACCCACAGCGGTTAAGGTAGCCGAGATCGATTCCTGGATTCATCACAGTCGAGTCAAACCAGCAGAAGTTCCTGCGAGTCATCCTTGGACTTCGATCACTAATCCTGCAGCACCATTACGACTCACACTACGAAGAGAATAACCAACCTTCAACATCTCAGTTATCTATTATCAAAGACTAAGAGACTATGATCATGATGATTGCTTATTACTGTTTCATCTTTGCGGTAGCCCTGGGTCCCCTGGAAACAACTTTTGCACTGCCTCCCTGTGCAGCCTGTATAACCACTACCCGAACTGGGATGAAGATCACCCAAACTTTACTTTATCACTCTTACTACACTTGCACTGGTACAGTCAGTCAGTGCATGTATAATGGTACAGAACTAAATGTCTGTACGAATGGAAAGACTCGTACCTGTTTTAGACCCCGACAGAATCCTTCTTACTATGTTTTGGAACTACGATGGAATGATGAAGATGGAGCCCTCATAAATGCTACAACTCAACTCTCTGTTCCCACCAAATCTGCATCCCTGTATTTTGATGCTTGTGACCTGATAAACAGAAATGACTATTACAGGTGTGGATCATGGGAACAAGCTTACTATTATGATGACAAGTACATGTGTCCCGAAGGTGCATACAGATGGGGAATATGCACTGGGGTACATTCTCCAACCACTTATGGAAAACCATCAAAAGATGACTATTTCTGCCCGAAATGGGGCTGTGTGTACTATGCTACCTGGTCTGGTAGCCCTACTGGACAAACTGGAGATAATCGCAAGGCCAAATTAGAAAGAGTACCTCTACTGGAACCCAAGAAATGCAAGAAAAGTGCTTCTAATCCCCTACGACTTCTCATCCTCGACCCGAGCCAGTGGAAGCAAGGATTCCGGTTCGGTCTACGTATTGCAGGAAGTGGATCTGACCCTGGGACAATTGTATATATCCAGCTTAATACGAAAACTCATGTCTCTTCACCTTACCGAATACATCATACCTTCTATGAGGCCATGAAAGCAGAGTTTGTAATTCCCCACGCTTCTCGAAATTTGTTCATTGAATTGGCTGGAGCGATAGCATCCAGCCTTCATGTCTCTGATTGTCTTTTCTATGGAGGAACTCAGATGGGAGACCAGTGGCCTTGGGAGGCGCAAGAACTGAACTATTCTGTACCCTATAACCAAACTGATCTGCACACTGCTACCAGTGAATGGGTCCTAGCTAGCCCCATTGTTGGAAACCTGTGTTTTGCTCGAGCTGGACCACAATTGACTATGCTCGTGGGGCAGTTGGTCTGTTTGAACCAGAAGTACTATAATGCTACTACCAAAAAGACATCCTGGTGGTCAGGAACTAATGCCCTGGAGCCCTCCAATCCTCTAATCATCTTTCCTAACCTTGCCAGGTTATGGACAAATCTTGCTTCTCACAATAACTGGCAAGCTCCACCTGGACTATATTGGATCTGCGGAACTCGAGCATATGCTAGACTCCCTGCCAACTGGGGAGATGCGTGTGTTTTGGGGACAATAAGACCTTTTTTCTTTCTTCTGTCCAGTTCCCATGGAGAACGACTGGGTTTTCCTGTATACAAGAGTCGACAGAAACGAGAGGCCTTGAAGATAGGCCAATGGGACAAATGGGATGCAACATCTGAAGAATGGCCACCGGAGAGAATCGTTTCCTACTATGGACCTGCCACCTGGGCACAAGATGGCTCTTGGGGTTACCGCACCCCTGTGTATATGTTAATTCATATTATACGTTTGCAAGCTGTTGTAGAAATAATAACTAATGAAACTAGTAGAGCACTAACCCTGTTAGCTAAACAAGCCACGCAAATGCGTACAGCCATTTATCAGAATCGCTTAGCATTAGATTATTTACTTGCTGCAGAAGGAGGAGTATGTGAAAAGCTGAATTTAACTAACTGTTGTTTGCAAATTGATAATGAGGGACAAGTTGTAGAAGATATAGCCAATCATATGAGAAAGCAAACATATGTACCAGTTCAGACATGGCATGGTTTGCAACTCGATGGATGGTTTGGTTCTCTGTTTTCAGGAATGGGCGGCCTGAGAACACTTGTACTCATTGTATTATTCATATTGGCTATTTGCTTGTTTCTCCCATGTCTCCTACCCCTATGCTTACGCATGTTGAACTCAACTATTGATAGTGTTGTTGAACGTAAGGCAGCTACAAAAGTATTAGCTATGTGGCAATATTCCCTTGTACCCCAACATGATGATGCTGAGGACCAAGTGTGATGTATGATTTGATTCTCACCCTTTCTCACTTGCGGGTGGGAATAATCAAAGGGAGAATGTGGTAGGCTATGGCCTAGAATAGCCTGTAACTGTATGAGAGGCCTGTGAGCTAGGCCTGAGTCCCAGCCCCCACCTAAGAATAAGAATGCTGAGAAAGACCAAAGTCAGTATAAGTTAGAGAAACTGTTTTAAACTGCTTTTTGATAAGGTTGTATAAGTCCTTTGTTGAATATTCTATGCTGATGACAGACATGTACCAGTGCTCTGTATTCACACATTTTCTAAGCTAAGCAGTGACCTTGTAGGAGAAAAGTATCAAAGTTTAGAACTGTGCCTTTGTTAGAGAGTTCTGAGCAGGGGGAACAGAGTACTGGGCCCACAGAGAGATCCTAATTGGATGGGTGCAAGGGTCAGTAGGACCAATAGAAAGTTTGCCTGCATTAAACTGAAGAAGAAAGGTATAAAAGGTGTTGTTTACTGGACTCCATTGCTCAGACCATTTTGATTGTGACATTTGCCTGAGACTGCGCACAATAAATTGGCTTGGATCTTCGAACTGACTCCTGGTTTTATTCATTGCATGCACTTCGCTGCAACAATAGTATAGGGGATGAAGTACTTTTGTTCACTAAAGAAGAGCGGGGCCTAGGCGTGGTTGTGTCTGATGATCTTAAAGTAGCTAAACAAGAAGAAAAAGCGATGGCAAAAGCTAGAAGGATGCTTGGGTGCATACGGAGAGGAATGGCTAGCAGAAAAAAGAAGGCGATAGTGCCTCTGTATGTCTTTGGTGCGACCCCATTTGGAGTATTGTGTGCAATTCTGGAGACTGCACCTTCAAAAGGATATAAACAGGATGGAGTCCGTACAGAGGGTGGCTACTAAAATGGTTAGTGGTCTTCATTATAAAGTATATGAGGACAGACTGAAGGATCTTAATATGTACACCTTAGAGGAAAAGCAGGATAGAGGTGATAATATTGAGATGTTTAAATAACCTCTGTGGCATAAATGTTCAGGGGGAGAGCCTCTTTCAATTGAAAGCAAGTTCTGCTACGAGGGGGCATGGGATGAGGGTGAAGGGAGATAGATTCAGGAGTGATATGCGGAAAAATTTCTTTACGGAAAGAGTGGTGGATCCGTGGAATAGTCTCCCAGAGGAGGTGGTAGAGATGAGGACAGTATCTGTATTCAAAGAAGCATGGAACCAACACAGAGGATCTCTAAAGGAAAAAAGGGGACTGTTGTAGTTGTTGATATGGAAGGACAGACTAGATAGGCCATGTGGTCTTTTTATGTCGTCATATTTCTATGTTTCTATGTTTCTAAGATGGAAAAATTGTGGGCCTGGAAGATCTCAGGTTCCAGCATCTTTCTGTTGGTCATTTAGGAGGTATCACAGCCTCCGAGGACTTCCACTAGCTCAAGTCAGCCACATCTGCTATCAGTGTTGAGGACCAAAAATGACAAGTATCAGAATGTGGCTAGGCCATCAGGGCCAAACTCTGCAAGCCAGAACCAGACTAGAGAACACTTCTGTCCGGTTTCACCTTTACAAGTGAACCGTGAGATTCTGAATCACAGCTTATTACTGCTATCAGCAGCCAACCTACGTTTTTCCTGATTTATTTATTTTATTTATTTGTTTTTTCTATACCGGTACGGTTTATATGAAACATGTGAACGTGTTTTACAAATAACATTTGGTTTACATATAACATAATAACTAGATTACAATGAACAGGTTACATATGACAAATCTGCAACAAGTTGGTATAACTAGGAACATATTTACATTACAGGAATTGTAATTAGGAACATATTTACATTGCTGGAGCATATTTACATTAACCCAGGATTAAGTTGGCATCATTAAGAGCTTATTTGTATGAGGTTGGCATTAACGTGAACAGTTGAAAGTAAGCATTAAAATTGAGTTAAAGCAGCTTGATATTATCAGGGGTTAAAGCTAAGTGTTTGTAATGAGCTGTCAGCTGCTTGTGCGGCTAATCTAGGGTGGATGGTTATAAGTTAGTTGGAAGAGGTAAGTTCAATGCCTTCCTAAAAGATGCAAGATCCAGGATGGCACGTATCATTGGGGATAGGGCATTGCATTGGGTTAGCGCAAATAGAGAAAAAGCGCAGTTCTTAATTGATTGGGTACAGGTTCTTACTGTTGAAGGGGTCATGAGAGAGTTTACCATGCATGTTCTCCTGGTCCTGGTCTCCGGTACTCGTTGTATAAGGTCTGAGAGCGAGGTTGCAGAGATTCTATGCAGGGCTTTAAAAGTGAGTAGCAGTGCTTTGTAGGTCAGGTGACGTGTTATGGGAAACCAGTGAAGCAGAAACAGTAGAGGAGTGATGTGGTCATATTGAGGCAGCCATGAGGTTTAGCTGTAGGTAGCCCTTCCCCCAAGCCATGCGGCAAGCCATGAGGTTTAGCTGTAGGTAGCCCTTCCCCCAAGCCATGCGGCAAGCCATGAGGTTTAGCTGTAGGTAGCCCTTCCCCCAAGCCATGTGGCAAGCCATGAGGCTTTTACATAAAGTAATCAGCCTGCTATTTCAGTGGACACCCTTCCCCCACTTCAGGTCTGAGCACAATATCCCCTAGCCCAGAGATCAACAGACCAGAGCACACCGGTTTGGACAGGTCACCCAGGTACCTTCCCCAGGGGCTGCTGATTGGTGGGCAGGAAATACCTGTGGCAAATGGGATTGTAGAATGAGTTTAAAACTGTACTGTATATAAGGCATTGTAGGCCGTCCCTCGGGGCTCAGACTTTTTTGTTGGAGGGTACCGGCTCTCTGTCTGATCCTGTGTGCACATTAAAGATCCTGTTTGCATTCCAGCCTGTCTGTGAGTCTTCCTTCTGTGGGTGAGTGATTGAATAAGAGCTTTTCACAGCATTTGCTATAACATTTTGGTGCATCGGACGGGAAAAATTAAAAGAAAAGCCTCTCTCATCACACCCACGGTGGGAAGACTACTGCTTTTTGCAGGATCGGGGCCTCCACCGGTCAGGGACCGAACCCTCCAGGTGATCAACGATCCTTGGCGCCAGGGGCCCCTTTGTGCTCCGAAGGACTCTTTGACTTGTGTGGTTAGTCGGTCCCTGCGGCTGAATCCCCGATTGAAAACCGGCTGGACAGACTGGCATCCAAACTCTTCCTGACCAGAGGCCTGGTAAGTACTGCCTAACTGTTTTGGGTAGTAAATTCTGTGAACCTGTAGCGGCCCGATCACCCGCACGAACGGTCCTAGTAGGGACCCCGGGGGAGGGGGGTTTCTGAAGCCATCGTTCGTCCAGTTTTGAGTAGAAATCAGAGTAGACCAGTACCAGTAAGATAACTGCAGTATGAATTAATTTTGCTACCTTGGGCCCCTTAAAAGGTATTTAAAGTGCAGCGCTGCCAAAGATATTGAAGAAAAATTGCCTAGGATATTAGTATTAACTCCCTTAAGAATCTTTTAAAAGCGCTGCCAAAAAAACTTCTAAAAGTAACCAAAATATAGCACTTGATAAGCTAAACATACCTGAGATAAAGAATAGATCGCTGCTTCTCTTCTTTCCTTTCTGCTTGTGGGGAGTTTTCTGAAGCGTGACTGCAAGGAGAGAGTTCTCCATGTGCCTGATGTAATTTTCTGCTTCCCCCCATGTGAATTTCTGCCCTCGATGTAATTTTCTGCTTCCCCCATGTAAATTTCTGCCCCCGATGTAATTTTCTGCTTTCCCCATGTGAATTTCTGCCCCCGATGTAATTTTCTGCTTTCCCCCATGTGAATTTCTGCCCCCGATGTAATTTTCTGCTTTCCCCATGTGAATTTCTGCCCCCGATGTAATTTTCTGCTTTCCCCCATGTGAATTTCTGCCCCCGATGTAATTTTCTGCTTTCCCCCATGTGAATTTCTGCCCCCAATATCTGCCCCCGATGTAATTTTCTGCTTCCCCCATGTGAATTTCTGCCCCTGATGTAATTTTCTGCTTCCCCCATCTGAATTTCTGCCCCGATGTAATTTTCTGCTCCCCCCATGTGAATTTCCTGCCTTTCTCTGCTGTCCCGATGCACCGCTGAGCCCCCGCTAGGTTTCCTGCCTTTGAACCAAAATAAATGAATGAATGAATAAAATGCTAACCTTTTGTTTTTTTAAGTCGATTGAAGGAGAAGTGATTGCTTGGAAGTCCATCACTTCCCCTTTTTCCCATCTGTAAAGTGGAGGGTGAGCCGGTGTGGAAGAGCACGGTGGGGTGGCAGCCATCTTGGGAACACCGTGTGTGCGAATTCCCCTGCACCCAGGAGCAGCTGAATCGTTGTCGGGACGCACGTGGAGGCGGCCATCTTGAAAAGACCACGTGTAAGCTACACTGCAATATACTTAAAGCGATTCTGGAGCTCCATCTAGTGGACATTAGCTGTATTTATTACTATTCCTCATGGTTAGTGACTCTGGAGCTCCATCTGGTGGACATTTTAAGAATAGCTAGCTTATAATTTTAACTCTTATCTAAATCAAATCTGAGTGTATATATTTTGTAAATTGCCAAGACCTATATTGTAAAATTCTGTGTTTTCGTTTTTCCTTTCTCCCCTCCTGAATTAAGACTAGATAGGGTCCGTATTGTAAATTGTATTATTTTTCCTGAATTTAGACTAAATAGGGTCTGTATTGTAAATTGTATTATTTTTTCTTATTGAAAATTGCATTTTTCCTGAATTGAGATTAGGTTAAGAGATCTGATCCACATTGCATACTGTATTTAGTTATTGAACTAGAAGTAGAGCATGGGGTCGGGAAAGTCAAAAGAAAAAACGCCCCTACAGTGCATGCTTCACAATTTTAAATCTGGGTTTAGAGAGGATTATGGGGTACCCCTCTCCGCCTCCAGATTGTCTTTTCTGTGTGAAAGGGAATGGCCAGCCCTAGTTAAGCTATGGCCTCCCCAGGGGTCTATTGACCTGGCCACTGTGTTTTTGGTCCACCAAATTGTAGCAAAAGAGTGCCCTGACCAGTTCCCCTATATTGATTCATGGTTGGCCGTATGCCAGCTCAGGCCGAAGTGGCTCCAGCGCTGTCACGAGGATCAGTGTAGAATAATGGTGGCGGCCAGTGGTCGCCAAAAGGGATGGACACCCGCCTCTATCTACCAGGGGCGGGACCCTCCAGACATTCCTCCACGCCCTCTCCCTCTGCTTCAACCTCATGTCCCATCTGCACCACTGCAGGGTCCGCCCCTAGCTGAAGAGTCAGGAAGACCTCCTCTTGGGGTGGGTGATGCCAGATTTAGAGAAGATTCTGCGGATTCCAGCCCCTCATCTTCAGACTCCCCTCCCACTCCTGGTACCACCTCTAGTGCCACCATCTCCTCCCCTGAGAGCACACAGGCTGAGCTTGAATCGTCCACCCCGGTAGCCTGCCGCCTGCGGTCGCATGATCTCCAAATGCCATTACGACAAGTACAGGGGCTCCCGTACCTTGATGCTGCTGGGCGTGTGACACTGGGACCATCCAGCCTGATTTATGTCCCTATCTCCACTACGGACCTGTTGAACTGGAAAACCCATTATGCTTCCTATACTGGAAAGCCCCAAGAACTGACAGACCCTACGACCAGTAGTATACAAACACACCAGCCTGCCTGGTCGGACACTAGACAACTGCTTCCTACTTTGTTCAGCACAGAAGAACGAGGGCGAGGCCGCGGATACGGGGGGCCGAGGTTTCCCCTAGCCCCCAATCAATGTGCCTACTGCAAAGAGGAGGGACATTGGAAGAATGAATGTCCAAATCGTAACACAAGACAAGGGAGGTGGCCGGGATCCAGATGGAGCAGACCATCCCGAGAACTCAGAGCTGCCCACCGCTGAGATGTGTGAAGGAGACCCTATCTGGATCAGTGTGTCACATTGAAAGCGGGCCAGGGTGTCTGCCTAGGAGAATGGGAGGTTTAAATTTTTGAGAGAAACAGAACTTAGACTTCAGAGAGGGATGGAGCACACTGCGAGGTCCTGAGGAACTGCTGAGAGGCAGGAAAAAAAGAACTGTTGGACTGACTGGGGGGTTTTGGGGGCTTCTGTGAACGATTGTATTGTTATCCTTTTAATATTGTTTTCTTAGAAAGTAACGGAAATCTACAAGCCATTTCGGCTTCAGCAACTGCAATACCCACACCAGCTCAAGATTTTGCTGTACTATTCTCAGAGCTTTCTTTATCACATTATTAAGCACTGCTGCTTTTGACATACTTTCATGTTATGTGTTTTCAATATTATTGACCAGCTGCAAGAAAATGATATTACAATGTATGTTGTCTCTAGGGAACAGTACCAGAAGCTGCTTTTCTGATGACCCCTATCTGTCTCAATATCTGTCTCAAATGGTTGCTTGTCCATTGCCCTTAGTGGGATTACCTTTGCCCCATAAACAAGAAAAGGAAAAGAAAAATCGGGACTGAAGGGAAATTGGCTGATAGGTATGTCTAGTATGGCTGCATCCTTGCCTGAGGCTGTAATACATTGAAACTCTTCTAACTTCTCTATTGAACACACTCATTAACACAACAGACAATATCAGAAATGGAGTCGCTATGATCTTCCTAGACATAGCAGCAGCATTTGATTCTGTCGACCACAACCAACTACTCACCAGGCTCCACGAAAAAGGAATTCAAGGAACGGCACTGAATTGGTGCAGATCTTACCTAGAAGATCGTTGGCAACAAGTACGGACTGGGGAGACCACATCTCAACCTTTTCATCAGAAGCAAGGAGTTCCACAAGGTTCCTCTCTTTCAGCCCTTCTATTTAACATATATATGCAACCTCTCTGCAACATCTCCCGCTCATTCGGAGTATCATGTCTTATCTACGCAGATGACGTGCTCTTATTCACTCCAATCAATGTATTAAAACCTGACTACACTACTCTAATCACCTGCTTCAACTCAATATCAGATTGGCTACTCACTCAAAACCTCAGAATCAATTTTAAAAAAACCGAAGTCCTGATTGTCACTAGGAACAAAGACTTCTCTCCCCCACCAACTCTAAAAACACGTGATGCTGATCTACCACTCAAAACCTCAATACGTTATCTGGGTGTTATACTTGACCAACGACTTGAATTCAAAGAACACATAAAAAATACTGTAAAAGCCATTTACTATAAAATCAAGACCCTTCGACACCTCAGACCTATGCTTGAACCATCTGACTTTCGTACAACCTTCCAGGCATTAGTCACTCCTCATTTTGACTATGCAAATATCGTTCTTCATGGCCTACCCAAGAGCACTCTAAACCCGCTTCAATTGGCCATGAATACAGCGGCCAGAGTTCTTCATGGATCCCAAAAGAGTCAACATATTACTCCCATACTATTTGACCTCCACTGGCTCCCACTAGCTGGCAGAATCTTATACAAAGCTCTCATCCTTACCTTTAAAGCATTCCACAATATCTCATCATCCTCCTTATCTGATCTCCTCCAACACACACAGAACACCAGATCTAGACGTTCTGTAACAGAGAACTTGCTAACAATCCCAAAAGACAGCAAAAAACTCACTCAAACAACCACTTTAAGAGCATTCTCTTCCTTCGCCCCTAGATGCTGGAACACGCTACCACCTAGTATTAGAGCACAAAAGGACCTGTCCCAGTTCAGAAAATCCATAAAAACATATCTCTTCCTACAACACTTCTCTCAATATACTGACCCCCCTCCCACACAGACCATTGACCACGGCTAGCCAAATAAGCTCCTGAAATCTTACCACTTGATCTAGACCAGGCCTCACAAACCCTACCTTTAAAACTCAAGCATTTAAGAACCTATTGTAAATAATTGAAAATATCTGTTAATTGTTAATCCCTGTTATCCATGTTTTTATTCCCTGTTCTCTGTAAACTTAACATTTGTTTTTATGTTTAAGTACAAAACTTGTTAAAATGTAAACCGCGCTGATGTCAAAAGTGCGGTATATAAAAGCTGTTAAATAAATAAATAAATAAAATAAAATAAATTATGATGGCACGGAAAAAGCATGTGGGCTAAGAAAATGAGTACCCAGAGCCCAGCACAACAAGAGTAAAGCCAGGGGAACCATACTCTGAACAGAAGTGCACAGAGAATGGACCTAGCTAAGAAACAGGTCAGGCCTGAAAGTGCACAGAAAATGGACCCAGCACAAGAAAAGACATGCCAGGCCTGAACAGGTTAAACAGGCCAAACAAAGCTGGTGATACAAAGTACTCATATGCCCTGAAGATTACAGTGCCAGTGATTAATGAAGGAAAGGGAATGGCAGGGTGCAGCCAGAATGACTCAACACTAGCAAGAATAAAAAGCCATTAATATGCTGATAAGGGTGGATCCCAGGGAAAGAGCCTATGCCCCAAAGGAAAGAAGCCTCTGCAGACTTTTTGCACACGGCCCTCCTTTGTCCCAAAGGAAAGAGGCCTCTGCAGGCCCTGCAACCTTTTACAGTCAGAACAGCAACTTTTGCACACGGAACAAAAACGTTGTGCAGGAGTTGCTATAGAGGGTATAGGGTACGTGTTGTTTTAAACTCACTGATGCAAGTGTTTCCATTGAACACTCTATCCAAGACCTAAGTGATCTAGTTACCTGTCCATGGGTCCTGGGCGGTTTATGAAGCGGTTCAGTTGGCCAGGGGGACAAAAAATCCCAGTGGTAGGGGTTCTTTTCATTTACTGCTATGTGCCATTCTACCATGTTGTATCCCCATTCTTTACCGCTTCATGACCACCACCCTTGATACCCTGGTAGAACGCAAGGTGGTTACCACTGTCATGGCCCTGTCCCAAATACAGCCCTCAACCGCCTCTAGCGGTTGAGGTCCCACTTAAAAAGGGGGGAATGAGGCAGCCATGAGGTTTAGCTGTAGGTAGCCCTTCCCCCAAGCCATGCGGCAAGCCATGAGGTTTAGCTGTGGGTAGCCCTTCCCCCAAGCCATGCGGCAAGCCATGAGGTTTAGCTGTAGGTAGCCCTTCCCCCAAGCCATGCGGCAAGCCATGAGGCTTTTACATAAAGTAATCAGCCTGCTATTTCAGTGGACACCCTTCCCCCACTTCAGGTCTGAGCACAATATCCCCTAGCCCAGAGATCAACAGACCAGAGCACATCGGTTTGGACAGGTCACCCAGGTACCTTCCCCAGGGGCTGCTGATTGGTGGGCAGGAAATACCTGTGGCAAATGGGATTGTAGAATGAGTTTAAAACTGTACTGTATATAAGGCATTGTAGGCCGTCCCTCGGGGCTCAGACTTTTTTGTTGGAGGGTACCGGCTCTCTGTCTGATCCTGTGTGCACATTAAAGATCCTGTTTGCATTCCAGCCTGTCTGTGAGTCTTCCTTCTGTGGGTGAGTGATTGAATAAGAGCTTTTCACAGCATTTGCTATAACAATATGAATTCTTTGCTTCGGTCTTTACTGAGGAAGATGTAGGGATGTTACCCATGACTGAAGTGGTATTTAAAGGTGCGGAAGAATTGAAGGAAATATTGATACATTGGGAAGATGTCTTACAACTATTAGATAAATTGAAGAGTAGTAAATCACCTGGGCCAGATGGTATACATCCAAGGGTGTTGAAAGAACTGAAATATGAGATTGCAGACCTGCTATGAGATTGCAGACCTGCTATCAGTAATCTGTGAACTATCATTAAAATCATCTCTAATACCTGAAGATTGGAGGATCGCCAATGTAACACCAATTTTTAAAAAGGGTTCCAGGGGTGATCCGGGAAACTACAGACCGGTGAGCCTGACGTCAGTACCAGGAAAAATGGTAGAAACCATCATAAAGAATAAAATTAATCAGCATGTAGATAGTCACAACAACCTAATGGGAGACAGCCAACATGGCTTTAGACAAGGAAGATCTTGTCTTACTAATCTGTTATGTTTTTTTGAAAGAGTGAATAAACAGGTGGACAAAGGTGAGTCGGTTGATATTGTGTATCTGGACTTTCAGAAAGCCTTTGACAAGGTCCCTCATCAGAGACTTTTGGCAAAACAAAAGAGTCATGGGATAGGAGGCAGTGTACTATTGTGGATCAGGAACTGGTTAAAAGATAGAAAGCAGAGGGTAGGGCTAAATGGCCAATTTTCCCAATGGAGAAAGGTGAATAGTGGTGTACCCCAGGGATCTGTGCTGTGTCCGCTGCTTTTTGACATATTCATAAATGACCTGGAAAGTGGAATAACAAGTGAGGTTATCAAATTTACAGATGACAGAAAACTATTTAAAGTTGTTAAAACCCAAGAGGATTGTGAAAAATTGCAAGAGGATCTTGATAAATTGGAAGACTGGGCATCAAAATGGCAGATGAAATTTAATGTGGACAAGTGCAAGGTTATGCACCTAGGGAAGAACAACCCAAACTATGGTTACACGATGCAAGGTTCCACATTAGGAACCACCACCCAGGAAAAAGATTTAGGCATCATTGTGGATACCATGTTAAAACCCTCGGCCCAGTGTGCAGCGGCGGCCAAGAGAGCAAATAGAATGCTAGGTATGATAAGGAAAGGAATGGAAAATAAAACAAAAGATATTATTATGCCTCTATATCGTTCCATGGTGAGACCGCACCTTGAATATTGTGTGCAATTCTGGTCGCCGTATCTTAAAAAGGATATAGCGATTTTAGAAAAGGTTCAGAGAAGAGCCACCAAAATGGTAAAGGGGATGGAAGGATGCTCCTATGAAGAAAGGCTAAAAAGGTTAGGGCTCTTTAACCTGGAAAAGAGACGGCTGAGGGGAGATATGATAGAAGTCTATAAATTAATGTACGGAGTGGAACGGGTAAACGTAGATCGATTGTTTATGTTATCAGAATATAGAAAGACTAGGGGACATGCAATGAAGCTACAGGGTAAACTATTTAAGACTAATAAAAGAAAATATTTTTTCACTCAACGTGTAATCAAACTCTGGAATTTGTTACCGGAGGATGTAGTAAAGGCTGTTAGTGTAGCTGGGTTTAAAAAAGGTTTGGACAAGTTCCTGGAGGAAAGGTCCATAAACCATTATTAAGAAGTGATCGAAGATATCAATGCTTGACCCAGTACAAGCATTGTGGAACTTGTGTCTCTTGGGGAAACTGCTAGGTACATATGACCTAGATTGGCCACTGTTGGAAACAGAATACTGGGCTTGATGGACTTGGTCTGACCCAGTATGGCATATCTTATGTTCTTATGTTATGTTCTTATGTATCTGGATGCAGACAGGATTGTACAGGCAGCTGTGTTCATGGCTAGTTGCAGTGGCTGGAGTGTGTGCTTCAGCATATCATGAAAGATGATGTTGGAATAGTCCAGATGAGGGAGGATGAGAGCTTGAGCAACCGAGCGGAAGTCTGAGGACTCGAGGAGAGGACGTAAGTGCCAGAGGGTTCTCAGTTTATAGTAGATTGTTTTGGAGATATTTTGAATGTGGGTCTCCCAGCACAGGCGTTGGTCGATTGGTATTCCCAGATAGCGGACTTCTTGTTTGGTTATGAGGTCGAAGTCTTTCACTTTGAGGGAGGGCGGTGGGGTAAATGTGGGGTCTTTGGATATGAATAAGACCTCAGTCTTATTGGTGTTGACCATCAGGTTGTGGGTCATGAGCCAATCTGAGACTGTGTTGAAGCATTCAACTATGGACGAGTAGTCTGGCTTGTCAATGAGGAATGGAGTGTACAGTAGCACATCATCGGCGTAGATGTGGTAGAGTATGTTGAATGATTGAATGATAGAACAGATTGGCTCCATGTAGATGTTAAAGAGTAGAGATGAGAGAGAAGATCCTTGGGGGACCCCTTGTGTTTGTTGGAAAGGCCTGGATGCATGATTATCTATGTGGACGTTGTTGTTGGTCGGATAGGTAGGATTTGAACCAGTCTAAGGCTAGGCTTCTTACGCTTTTAAGATACAGTTGGGTGAGCAAGAGGTTGTGGTTGACAGTTCGAACGCTGAGGCAATGTCCATAAATAAACTTTTGGTCCAGCATGAACACAGCACAGAAGTGTGGGCCTAAAGGCACGTGTGGGTATGTGGTAGCTGCTTATCCTAGGACTGCTAAAAGGATAAGGCAAGCCCGGTCTGATCGTGTGAATCCATCAACGATCTTTGACATGATAATAAAATACATCAGCTCAGATTCCTGCTTGACAGACAGCATTATCATCAGAGTCTGAAATTCCAAGCTTTACTCTGACAATCAGGAAGATTCTAATGTCCCTGATCACATGCAGTAAATCTAAGTGTAACAAGCCAAAAGCACAAATTGGACTGTGTAATACTTATGTTTCCAGTAGAGGTCACCCTTGCACAGATTATGGCTGCACTGTAATAAGAAGCCTCTTTCCATTCAACCTAAGCGGAAAGAAGGGGAGTGATGGAGTCAGCAGTCACAGACTTGATTGTTGTTCTCATGCCAGGGGTTCATTATTACCTCCGACTCACACAACTTGTAATTTCTATTAACAGATCCGTGCTGACTTCAATCCGGTAATGAAAGCGTTAGTATTCCAGGGGTGTTGGAGTGCTGGAAAACTTAGAGCTCCATAGAGTCACAGTTACTGGCTGTCTTACACTGGGAGAGCATTAACGATTCAGCCAAAGCTACCCTCAGCTTATTCCCAGAAAATGAGGCTTGTTTGTGTTTATTTATTTAACCAGTTTTGTATACCACCTTATCCTTCAATCAAAGTGGTTGACAAGACAACAAAGGACTTACATGTTGAGGGCATGGGAAGATCAAATACAATACATTACAATATAAATACAGTACAAACAGTAAATTATAATATTATCTCATAGTGAAACTGGATATACAGGTTGATCAATTTAAGTTATTTGACCAAATGATTCTATGAATAAATAAGTATTTAAAGATATGCGAAAGTCTTTGATGTCTTCCTGAGCTCTTAATTCTTCAGGAATAGAATTCCATACCTCTGGTGTCGTGAAGGAAAATGCTCTTTTAGAGGTCATCTGATTTGATCTATTGAAGTTGAAAGGTGTACTAAGCTTATTGGAGTTATGAGATTTTCTAGGTCTTAGGCTCTTGTCTTTGGATATTATATGCTGTAGAATATCTGCTGAAGATTGGTGAAAGATTTTGAAAATAATCATTAGGTTTTTGTATTTTGCTCTTGCAATAATTGGAAGGAAATGTAACTGCTTAAGGACAGGAGTTATGTGATCAAATTTTGCAGATCCAGTAATTATACGTGCAGTAGTGTTTTGAACTAATTGGAGAGGATGGATAGCATTTTCAGGAAGACCTTGATACAAGACGTTTCCAAAATCAAGAAGGGGTGTTATGACAGCTTAACATACCATGCGAAAATGATTTGTATTTAATATTGATTTTAGTCTTATAATCTTTAAGCTATGGTATGCTTTAGCTGCAATTTTGTTTATATGAGATTTTAAGTTTAAATATTTATCTAAGGTTATACCTAAATATCTTACCTCATCTTTAATTTTTATTTTTTTATTTAATAGGTTAATTTCACTTGGTAGTTTTAAGGACTGACAATTCGATATGAACAATGCTTCTGTTTTGTCAGAATTTATTTTTAAATTGTTGTTATTGAGCCAATTATTCATATCATTCAAACAGCTATTAATTTTTGTTGTATCAAAGGTATTTTGATCAATTGAAGTATAAATCATAATGTCATCAGCGTATAAATGATAATCCATTTCATAATATTTAATAATTTGACATATGGGTTGAATATAGATATTAAAGAGGATAGATGATAAAGCAGAACCTTGCGGAATACCTTGCACAATCGTGAACTGTGAGGATTTTTTGTCCCCATTTTTTACTAATTGTGAACAATTAGTTAAGTAAGAAGCGAACCATTTTATTGTATTGTTGGATAAAACAATATTTCGTAGACGTTGCAGCATTATTGAGTGAGACACAGTATCAAATGCTGCTGAGACATCGATAAAGATTAATAGAAATAATTTGTTTTTGTCAATACCTCTTATAAGATTATTAAAGAGAGAAATCAGTAGCGTTTCCACATTGTGATTTGGTTTAAAGCCATGCTGATGTATATCCAATGGGGCTTGTAAGTCAATGTGATCTTGCAGTTGTTTTTGTACTACTTTTCCTATAATTTTTGATACAAAAGGTAAACTTGAAATAGGATGGTATGACTTGTGTTGCTCTATTGTTGCCTAGTGCAGTCCTTGGGGCATACCCAGCCCATCAAGTTTTCAGGAAATCCATAATGAATATGCATGAGATAGATTTGCATACACTGCCTCCATTCCATGCACATATATTGTGGGAATCTTGAAAGCCTGACACGCTATTACCTTTTAACTTTCAAAAGGGAGACTATGATAGAATGAGGAATATAGTTAGGAAAAAACTAAAAGGAGCGGTTCCAAAGGTTAAAGACTTACAGCAAGCTTGGGTGTTATTTAAAAATACTATCCTCGAAGCCCAGACCAGCTGTATTCCACGCATTAAGAAGAGTGGAAGAAAGTCCAAAAAACTGCCAGCATGGTTTAAAGGTGAGGTCAGAGAGGCTGTTGCTGCCAAAAAAGCAACCTTCAGGAAATGGAAAAAAGAGCCAAATGATGAAAACTGGAAACAACACAAGCACTGGCAAGTTAAATGCAAAGCATTGATAAGGCAGGCAAAGCGGGAATTTGAGAAGAAACTTGCTACGGAAGCAAAAACACAAAATAAAGACTTTTTCAAGTACATTCGTAGCAAAAGGCCTGTGAGAGAGTCAATTGGACCGTTAGATGATAGAGGGGTAAAAGGGGCAGTAAGAGGAGACAAGGCTATAGCAGAGAGACTGAATGAATTCTTTGCTTCGGTCTTTACTGAGGAAGATGTAGGGATGTTACCCATGACTGAAGTGGTATTTAAAGGTGATACTGCAGAGGAATTGAGAGAAATATCACTACACCGGGAAGATATATTACAACTATTTGATAAACTGAATAGTAGAAAATCACCTGGACCGGATGATATACATCCCAGAGTGTTGAAAGAACTGAAATATGAGATTGCAGACCTGCTATTGGTAATCTGTGAGCTTTCATTAAAATCATCTGTAATACCTGAAGATTGGAGGATCGCCAATGTAACGCCAATTTTTAAAAAGGGTTCCAGGGGTGATCCGTGAAACTATAGACCGGTGAGCCTGACGTCAGTACTGGGGAAAATGGTAGAAACCATCATAAAGAACAAAATTACACAACATGTAGATAGTCATGGCCTAATGGGAGACAGCCAACATGGCTTTAGACAAGGAAGATCTTGTCTTACTAATCTGATATGTTTCTTTGAAGGTGTGCATAAACAGGTAGACAAAGGTGAGTCGGTTGATATAGTGTATCTGGACTTCCAGAAAGCTTTTGACAAGGTCCCCCATCAGAGACTTTTGGCAAAGCTAAAAAGTCATGGGATAGGAGGCAGTGTACTATTGTGGATCGGGAACTGGTTAAAAGATAGAAAGCAGAGGGTAGGGCTAAATGGCCAATATTCCCAATGGAAAAAAGTGAATAGTGGAGTACCCCAGGGATCTGTACTGGGTCCGCTACTTTTTGACATATTCATAAATGACCTGGAAAAGGGAATAACTAGTCAGGTTATCAAATTTGCAGATGACACAAAACTGTTTAAAGTTGTTAAAACCCAAGAGGATTGTGGAAAACTGCAGGAGGATCTGGATAAATTGGAAGACTGGGCATCCAAATGGCAGATGAAATTTAATGTGGACAAATGCAAAGTTATGCACCTAAGAAAGAACAACCCACACTATAGTTACACGATGCAAGGCTCCACATTAGAAACCACCACCCAGGAAAAGGACTTAGGAGTCATCGTGGATAACATGTTAAAACCCTCCGCCCAGTGTGCAGCGGCAGCCAAGAAAGCAAATAGAATGCTAGGTATCATAAAGAAAGGGATGGAGAATAAAACAAAGGATATTATAATGCCTCTGTATCGCTCCATGGTACGACCGCACCTTGAATATTGTGTGCAATTCTGGTCACCGTATCTTAAAAAGGACATAGCATTATTAGAAAAAGTACAGAGAAGAGCCACCAAATTGGTGAAGGGGATGGAAGGCTACTCCTATGAAGAGAGGCTAAAAAGGTTAGGGCTCTTTAACCTGGAAAAGAGACGGCTGAGGGGAGATATGATAGAGGTCTATAAATTAATGAATGGAGTGGAACGGATAAACGTGGATCAATTGTTTACGCTATCAGAATATAGAAAGACTAGGGGACATGTAATGAAGCTACAGGGTAAACTATTTAAGACAAATAAGAGAAAATATTTTTTCACTCAACGTGTAATCAAACTCTGGAATCTGTTACCGGAGGATGTAGTAAGGGCTGTTAGTATAGCTGGGTTTAAAAAAGGTTTGGACAAGTTCCTGGAGGAAAGGTCCATAAACCACTATTAAAAAGGGACCCAGGATATCAATGCTTGACCCAGTACAAGCATTGTGGAACCTGTGTCTTTTGGGGATATTGCTAGGTACGTAGGACCTAGATTGGCCACTGTTGGAAACAGGATACTGGGCTTGATGGACCTCGGTCTGACCCAGTATGGCATGTCTTATGTTCTTATGTTCTTATGTCGCCCCAAGGACACATGCTGAGAGCCATTGACTTAGTGGCTGTGATGGTGCTCTCTGAGGACACGGCTACCTGCTGACCACCAGTCCTACTTCCATGGCCACTTCCTCTCCCAGAGACACTTCTTTCCCATTTCAAAGTTTCTCTCACATCCCCTTCTCACCCCTTTTGCTTTAGGATTTACAGTTTAGGTCCTCGGGTCTGAAGTGCCTAAGATGCAGAGCAGATTCCACAAATCATTATGAATAAGAAATTCCAGAGATTCTTTGAAAGTGATACTTTGATGGAGATGAGATTCTTCCATTTTCTTATATTTTTCAATAAAATCCTTCATAAATGAACAGGAGGTTCGGGGTGACTTTACAGGTAACTCAGTCCTACAGTAGCTGCTTTGAGTGGTGGATTTCTCTCCCCTGTAATGAAATGGTTCCGGTTCTCCTTCAGGTGATGCAGAGCCGGCCATAGGCTATCTCAAGGTGAATCTTCAACCACGTACCACCCCCCCCCCCTCCTACACGTGCACACAGCATGTCCCCTGACCTTGCTTACCCCCCCCCCCCCCCACACACACAATGTTCCAGCATCTCCTCTTCTCTTTCCTTCCCCAAGTGTGCAGAATGTCTCCTTCCCTCCACCCCTTCCCCAGGAGTCCCGCATCTCCCTCACCTTCTCTGATTCCTCCCCCCAGTAGTCCAGAGTCCCCCTTCCTTCCCCTATTCCTGAATCTCTCCTCTCTTCCCTTCTGTTCCCCTTGCCGCAGCTGCCGCTCTACCTCAGTTGTCCTCTGGAACCTTGGCTGAAAGTACATTCATGTGATGGAGGCTTTCTTCCCCTCGTGAACACTCTTGGCTGGCCCCGCCTATCCCCTCCGATGCAAACTTCCTATTGGAGGAGGCGGAACAGGGCTGGCTTATAGCATGTATGCAAACAAAGGAGCACATATCAAAGTGCTATGTAGAACCCAGTAACCAAACGTGGACAGCAGTACGGAAGGAAAATCTTTTATTGGTCACCATTAGCCTATGGCCCGACACAGGCCGTGTTTCGCAACCTTCTTCAGGGGCAGGCTAAACTAAAAACATAACAAATCATAAATAAATAACACCATAAGTAAAAACATAAATAAATAAATTAATCACAAAAAACACCGAGTGTTAAAAATACATCAAATAGAAATAAATAAATAACATATCAAATCAGTAACACATATATCTATAAATCCATAAACATAAAAGAATAAAAAATTGTACCCTATATTCAACGTGTGTATCTGATTCTACCAAAAAACATATGACTAGCACAGCAAATACAGGGGAACATAATAGTAAATTAATAAATACATCATTCATAACGAATTATACATCACCATAAGAATAAATTATACAGTAAGAGATTTTGATGGTAAAACATATAAAAACAAAGATAAAAGAATAAGAACATACATTCATGGAAGTATACTTTAAAAGGGGCTTCAAGGATTGTATGGTATGTATTCATGTGCATAATTAAAAACACATATATATAACCTAAAACTGGGACATACAAAAAATAAGATTCAGTGGAATCAGGGGAAGCAGAGAAACATCTCTCTCAACACGATCATCACACACCATTTCAAAAAAGGTTCATCTACCTGTAAATCAGGACGTCAATCTTCCAAACGTATAGTTTCATTAAATGCCGCTTCTAATAGTGACATAAATGAAGAGTTACAAACTTACATCAAAATATAATCATATATTAATACCAGTAATTGCCTAATGTTAAAAACTACATTTTTAGGACTCATTATGAGTTATTTTCAAGTGCTCAAACACCCGAGAAAATCTGTCTTTCCAGGGGATCAACATAATCTTCAAAACTCCCTGCATCGCTAGAAACCGCACTATCACTGTTATCCTCGTGCTCAAAAATTATCAATGATGAACAAACTGAAAATTATACTGTCATGAGGCTGGAGCTAGAGAAGAAACAGTGTTGGAAAAAACTCCTGATTTTCATGGAACTCAGAAAAGGCAGAGAACGCAGTTCCAGCGCAGCTCAGCCAGAGGGTGCATGAACAATTACACAGTACCTGAAGCAACGTGCTCTAGCATTAATCACATTAGTAACAAGCAGTTTCACCTGTCCTCAAACTCAGAACGTGCAAACCAGAAATCCCTTTATAAAGGAAACCAGATGATCAGTGAGACAGGAGAAACAGGAACAGAAACAGGAGAAGGAACAGGTACCAGAAGAGGCGGAAGCAAGAGCAAGTGCTGGGGAAGTGGCAAGAGCGAGGTCAGAAGGACCGGCAGCAGGAGCAGTGAGAGAAGCCTGGAACAGGAAAGCTTCCATCTGCAGCCAACTCAAGGAGACAGAATCCAAAAGAGGTATACTCAAAGGGATAAAGTCCAGAGAGGCCAAAGGTATTGGAACGGAGTCCAAAGCCAAGCAAACCAAAGAAGCAGCTTGCCTGATGGAAGCAACTCTCCTAGCCCAAGTAAGTCTCCTATGCTAAACCAGAAAGGCACAAGGAAAGGAGATTCCTTCTACAGTGATACTTATGTCAAGAAACACAGAGAGTGGAAATCCACGTCAGGTTTTCCTGGTAACTCTGATTGTAGAGCAGTGCACAGAACAGCTTGTCAGCCTGAGAAGCTACGTCACAAGCTGAGTCCTGGGTGTGGCAGCCTACAGAAGCCAAGGTATGAAAAGCCTTTCATTATAAGGGAAAGTTTAAGTGATGAAAACCTTATGAAAATAGATAAGCCTCAGAAAGTTAGAAGTAGTAAAGCTAACCTTTTAAAAGCACTTCCCAACAGTGTGCTAAGGAAGTTGTATGAGAAACCAAAGAACCCCTGTGAGGAGTTAACAGATACTGAAGACATTCATAGCATTGAAGAAGGTAGTGACCCAGAGTCAATGGACTTTGATTGTGAAACCAGTGTTCCCATTCCTCAGAGTGAACCAATGGAATGTAACTTTTGTTCAAGAACTAGCTTGATTGCCTTGCTAGATGTATAGAGAAAAGAGAACTCTGCATATGGTGAAGTTGATAACCATTTGTTTCCTGATGTTAATTTCTATTGATTTGAAAGAATCCTTAACCCAGATAAACAGTTAATTGTGAAGCCTACAACCCTTAACTGTTTATATAACGGTGGAACCTTTTTGTTAGAGGAAAGAATTACCTTCATTTTCTTTTGTGTCTTATTGAACCTAAGCGTTGACCGGGGAAATAAAGCCTTATTACCCTACACTTTGGCGTAGATTGTTCTTTGTAAGGAGTTCTGCACTACAAGGACCAGAATCCTCCTGGTCCTTCAGCTCAACCACTCCTTAAAATAAATTAAATGTCACCGGACGGCCTTATTTCCTACGCCAGTAGGGGCGCCTGGGGACAATACCCATTGTAAACTTAATATTAGTAATTTGCAACTCCTCTGCCAATGTATAGTCTACCTCTCCGGAGGGACACATGATTTCTTAAAGCTCTGCGATTTTGAAACAAATCTGCGATTTTAAAATCACTGTAAGTGCCACTTTCATACTCAAAGGGTTATCAATGATAAAACAAATGAAAACAAAATATTCCAAATAATACACTACCAGGAGTGTAAACCAACCATCCAGCTTTGAAATAAACGATACAAAAAACTTACAAATAAGATCGAAGTGTTCAATATAAGCGTATTCAGTATCACCGCCGGCACACCATACAAAACGCCGGCGCTTGCGCTATGCAGTCTCCATTACTCTCGCGGGATATATACACGTGTGATGTTACAAAGAACCTCATACATATTTAAATATCGGAAACCACAAGGAACCTCTCTTATTCACACTATTTTTTTTTAAAAAACAGATTATTGAAATGTTTATAAGAATCAGTAAAACGCATCTGCACCGCGCTACAGATTATGTAATCAATACAGCCTCGTACTTATTACACCTTTATCTTTGGACATAAACTTCTAATATCCTAACTATATAAACATTACCTATCGTTTCAATCCAAATTCCATCTATATTCTATTCATACTAGACGGTCCACAACTGACACTTACAAAAAAACTATAAAAAATCAAAGACAGTCATGAATATAAAAATTGCAATAAATCTATGAATCATTGTCAGAGAGATTATACTGAACAAGATGACAAAAAAACACTACCACAAAGCATCCTTACAAGAAAACGGATAAGTCAGTATCCATATTCAACCCTTTAGGGTGCAAACTGTCCAATGCAAAGATATATCGTTCTTCCAATCTACGGATGGTTTTTTCAACATTCCCTCCTCTCCAATTCATTTTAACCTTCTTAATCACAAAAAATTTTAGATCTGAGATCCTATGCTTAAATTCCTGCCAATGACTGACGAGGGGTTTATCAACCACTCCTCTTTTGAGACAACTCCTATGTTCTATGATTCTGACACGAACTGGACGAATGGTCATTCCCACATAGTTTCATACATGGACACTGTATTACGTAAATAACGTGACTCGTACTACAATTAGAAAAATCATCCAAACGAAATTCTTGACCATTAACCGGATGGACAAATTTACTTTTAATTGTGAGAGTATGGACACATACTGAACATGCACCACACTGGTAATGGCCTTTATGAGAAGATAAAAAGGCCCTCTCAGTCAGTGCAGATGTTCCAGCATCTCCTCTTCTCTTTCCTTCCCCAAGTGTGCAGAATGTCTCCTTCCCTCCACCCCTTCCCCAGGAGTCCCGCATCTCCCTCACCTTCTCTGATTCCTCCCCCCAGTAGTCCAGAATCCTCCTTCCTTCCCCCATTCCTGAATCTCTCCTCTCTTCCCTTCTGTTCCCCTTGCCGCAGCTGCCGCCCTACCTCAGTTGTCCTCTGGAACTTTGGCTGAAAGTACATTCAGTGTGACGGAGGCTTTCTTCTCCTCATGAACACTCTTGGCTGGCCCCGCCCTATCCCCTCCGATGCAAACTTCCTATTGGAGGAGGCAGAACAGGGCTGGCTTATAGCACGTATGCTGCAGCTTCAGGAGACAACTGAGGAAAGGCGGCATTGGCAGCAAGAGGGAGCGAGGAGAGATTCAATTCTGCCCTCTGACTTTTGCCACCCTAGGCAGACACCTAGTCTGCGTAGTGGAAGTGCTGGTCCTGATATCATGAGTTCCTTCCCTTATTCAAATCCTGTCTCAAAATTCAGCACAATGAAGTCAAATGTCTGTCCTCTGAGTGCCAGACCAAGCAAGTCCTGGACTTAATGGCAGTCATAAAGACATGCTACATGGAGAATCATGACAGGGATATAGTTATATGAAGTACTAGATAAAAGCCTCATATACAGAGCTCACATCAACAAAATATATACAGCCCATACAGAGCTTTATTCTTGTCAATTTATACATCAATAACATTGCAGACCATCAAAACCAGGGCATTTTGAAGGCAGACAAAAATGGTTTTACTCCAAATTTCACCATTGGTCCTATAGAATGCTAAAACCATTTTATTCTTTCTAGTGAGTAGTGAAGTCATGACAGAATAAGCAATGCTATCAGTGGACTGTAAGAATGGAATTACTTTGATGTGCTAAAGCAAAAAGATAAGTAAAGCATCTTTCAAAATCTAGTGCTATGTTGATCAAATGAACTAATAAGTGCTATTATGAAAAAAGGACTCATGATGAAATTTGGAACAAAACCTTTTTGGGCTGTGCTTTAACAATGCCCTGGTACTAATGGTCTACAAAGATATTGATATTTGAATTGACAAGAATAGAGCTCTATATTTCATTTATTAAGCACTACATGGTGTACGCAGCTCTGTACAAACACAAAGAAAGAAAGTCCCTGCTCAAAGAGCTCACAATCTAAAAGACAAAGAGACGTGACAATACAAGAAGCATGAGGTCAAAGGGAAGAGGAGACACAAGGAAAACAAAGATCATGGTCTGAAAACGAGGTACGTTTTTAGCAAGGATTTGAAAAGGGAGAAAGAAGAGACTTGACGTAGAGATAGGGGAAGCTTATTCCAGGCTAAGGAGCAGCAATGTGAAAAGATCGAAGTCTGGAGTTGGCATTAGAAGAGAAGGGCATAGAGAGAAGGAGACCAGAGGAGGAGCAGAGTTCACAAGGGGGGGGGGGGAGCAGGGAGAGAGGAGGGAGGGAAGATAATGAGGGACCGTAGAGTGAATGCATTTAAAGGTTAGGAGACGTAGTTTGGAATGAATATGGAACCGAAAGGGAAGCCAGTGAAGTGATTTCAATAGAGGGGTCACATGAGAGTAACGCAGCTGGCAGAAAATCAGTCGTGCCACAGAGTTCTGAACAGATTGAAGAGGAAACAGGTGGGACTGAGGAAGACCAGCAAGGAAGAGGTTGCAATAGTCAAGATGGGTGGTAATTAAGGAGTGAATAAGGGTCCTAGTAGTGTCTTCAGAGAGGAAGGGCTGAATTTTGCTAATGTTAAACAAAATGAAACGACAAGTTTTAGCAATCTGTTGAATGTGAGAGGAGAACGAGAGCGAGGAATCGAAAATGACTCCAAGATTACGGGCTGAAGAGACAGGTCGTAGTATAGTATTATCGACAGTTATAAAGAAATGAGGAAGGGAGGAGGAGAGCTTAGGAGGAAAGATAAGAAGCTCAGTTTTATCCATGTTCAATTTCAGATGGTGGAGAGACATCCAGGCAGTGACTTCAGACAAACAAGTGGAGATACGGGATTGGAGTACAGGAGAAATATTAGGTGAGGAAATATAGATTTGAGAATAATCAGCATAAAATTGATAGTGAAAACCCAGGGAAGAGATGAGGGCACCGAGGGCCTGGGTATAGAGAGAGAACAGGAGAGGTCCCAGAACAGACCCTTGAGGTACACCAACCAAGAAGGGAATGGCAGAACAAACACTAAAAGAACAATGAAAGATAAGAAGCAAACCAAGACAGAACAGAGTCCCTAAAACCCAGAGAAGATAATGTGTCAAGGAGAGGGTGATCAATGGTATCAAAAGCTGCGAGAGGTCATGAAGAATAAAGATAGAAAAGAGGCCTTCAGACTTTGCTAAAAATAAATCACTAGAGACTTTGGTAAGAGCTGTTTCGGTGGAATGAAAAGGACAAAAGCCAGACTGGAGTGGATCTAGGAATGCATGAGAGGTGAGAAATTCAAGACAATGATGGAGGACAGCTCGCTCAAGAAATTTAGAAATGAAAGGGAGAAGTGAAATATGATGATGACTGTGAGGAGTTGAAGGGTTGAGAGAAGGTTTTTTGAGGATAGATCACAGCATGTTTGAAGGCTGCAGGGAAGGTTGCAGTAGAGAATGAAAGGTTAATGATATATTGGATGGAGGGGTAACAGAGGAAGAGACGGAATTGAGATGAGTAGGGATAGGATCAGAAGAACAGGTGGTGGGTTTGGAGGTTGAAAGAAGAAGGGAAATTTCGTTGTCCAAGATTTTGGAAAAAGAAGAAAGAGTAGGGGAAGATGAAGGGGAAAGCTGATAATGGAGAGGAGGAAAGGGAGGTGAGGAAGAAATAGGAGGGAATAGAAGAGTAATCTTAGAGACTTTGTCATGGAAAAAGTTGGCTAGTGTTTAAGCAGAGAGAGAAGAAGGGATTAGTGGCAGTGGAGGCATAAGAAGTAAATGAAGGTAGAAAATAGACGATGGGGATTGGAGGCAAGATGGTCAGTCATATGAATAAAATGGTTCTCCAGGAACAAACAGGAAATCAGTCCTCCGACGTTGGCACCGACGGAGCCTGCACAGAGCAATTCTCCAGCTTTCAAAGCAAGCCTTTGGGATTGCTGCCACGCATGCATGGTCCTCTTCCTGCCTAAAGGTGACATCTTGCTCAGTCTCCCTTTTTCCGTGGAGCCCTTCAGATGCACATCCTCATCCCTCGGAAAAAGTGTTTTCATTTTCAGCCTCTGGCCCTCTCTTTTCCGGTAGCACCGGTCCTCTCCCATCCTCCCTTTCACCCTTGTTCCCTTTGGGTGAGGGGATTCCTTTTTTTCCAGCCTTTTCAGGATTTTTTCTCTTCGGGCCCTTTTCACACCCTTTTTTTTTTCACAGCCGCTGGCCTCGAGGGTCTTCGACTTTGCAGGGGCCCTTTTTGTCCCAATGGCCACTGGCTTCAAAAAATGTGACAGATGCTCCAAAGATATGTCACTCACAGACACCCATGACTACTGTCTATGGTATCTGGGGGCTGACCATAACCCGGACTCTGCTCTCTCTATAAGAAAATGTCCGCCAAGGCCTTGCTAAGTCACAAGCAGAAATCTGATGACATTTTTTGTAAGGCAGCCCTGGGATCCCCGGTGGCATCCTCGCCGACCCACCGCTTACGGGGTCCCCCGCAGTGGTCCCGCACTGCGACGCCCTTGCTTGGGCCCGAAGGCTTACAAGCATACAGCGGCCTTATAGTGTCCTTTTAAATAAAGCTTCCCTTGTTTGTCACCAGAGGGATTCTGGGACTTGTAGTTGGCTTACTTATATAAGGACAAATGTAGTTGTGAGACCGGTAGTTTAAGGCAGCAAGAAAATTTATTTTTTTGCAGGATTCCAAGGCATTAAAGCCCAAAAACACAAAAGCCAAAGGATGCTTCTCCAACATAAGAGTAAAACAGGTTAACAGAGAAAAATGCAACAAAAACCTTCTATCACTGGGCAGCAGCTTTCATTCAAATAAACTTTCACAGAGCACAACTTCTTGTGGTCATTCCACATATCAGGTAAACTTTTTAACAGCTGCTGTTTTCTTTTCCAAACCAAACTTTTACTAAAGGCAGCTTCTGGGCTTCAGAAGCTCACATACTTAGTAGGACACAGTCTTGGCTTTTTCCAACTCTTGGCAGTCACAGAAATTAGTCACTATATTGTTTCACAGTCTTTCAACCCTGTTCAACAATGCTCAGTTCTCCTTTAGACAAAAAGAGTAATCCATTGGTGACAATTCTGACTCAGCTTCTGGCATACAAGAATCTACCTGCATCTCTTCTATGGACACCGGGTACTTCTTACTTCCACCAGTTTTATACACTTGCCCAGACTTCTTGTCTTCTAAAAACTCTTGGAACTGCTTCAACAGCAAATCACCCTGAGAAGGCACACTTGTATTGGGAGAGTAAAGCTTCCTCTCTGCAAACAGTTTTCCTAATTCTTCTAGTGTTAAAAGCTCAGTTTCTCTGCTCTTATCTGGGTTTCGGTTCTCTTCATACATACAACTATCCACCCACCTCTTAGCAGACGTTAGGCCTGGGTCCGGGACACTAGCTGAAGCAAACTGTTTCTCTGCAAGCTGTTCAGGTTTACACGTACTGGCTTTACCTTGGGGCGGGTCTCTCAGACAGCTACTGATTCCTTTCCTCCTGGTATCTTTCAGGCTATGGAACTCAGCCTTCTGGTGCCTTTTCCCACTCCTTCCCAGATAGTCACTCTCTTGAAAGTTTCCTTGGAACCTTTCTCCCTTTCCAGGATCTCTCAGAGTTTCTCCTTCTTGTGCCTCTGCTGCTCTGTCTGCTCTGGCTGCAGATCTGTTCCTTTCCAGCTTCCCCTGGACATGCTGGCTCTGCTCTCTCTGCTGCGTCTCCCGTGAGTGTGTCTCCTGTGTCTCCTGGGTCTGTGTCTCCCCTGTCTGTGTCTCCTCTCTCTGCTCTGAGTGTGTTTTTAAAAACCGTTTGCTGCTGGGCAATCCCTTGCCTTTGCACAGGTGTGACCAATCACTGAGCAAGCTTGGCTCCCCGTCTGAACTAGGGCGTGGCCTGGCCTTAGCAGAGAGCTGAGTTTTTTTCTTGCCTGCCTTGCAAACACTGTGCACAACTGAACTGTCACTTGTTTAAAGGGAAAAACAGGGTTTTCTTCCACTTCCATCTCTTCCTGGGGGCTCTCCTACCACAGCACCCAAGGCGGCACTCCGATCAGGGTTCCCCTGAGGTGGAGAGGCATAAGAAGAAGAAGAAGAGCTCGAAGTTGCTGTCGGGGGCTCCGGACAAGCACGAACAGTATCGTGCTCGGTCTCTCAGCCCTCCCCGGCGTTCCCAAGAGTCGCACAAGGAGGGGTCTCGAAAGGTACCTCATACAGACACGGAGGCCTCTGGCGATAGCGCCGGTCTCCTGTGGGTCGTCCTAGTGAGGACCCCCTCTCCTCCTCCACGCCAGACCCGGTAACCCCAGCGTCGGCATCACAGGGACCCAGGCCCACATGAAAATCCCAGATGCGGGCACTAGAGTGCAGCATTTCTGCTTTCTTAGCTGCCCAGCAGGGGCTTCTGCCCAGCATGGCTGGCTCGCACCTCGAGACCGAGGACCCCCCGAGGGGGGTACTTAAATCTGCCCTGGAAACCCCGAGAGCTGTGGGCTTCGTGAGGATCCTCAACACTGGTCTCGCTCACCATCCCTTTCCTCGGGGGCGAGGTCCTCCATGGCCAGTGCCCAGCTCCAAACAGGCCTCGGCCTCTGAACAGGGCGACCAGCCTGACTCAGAGTCCTTCTCAGACCTCTCGGGCTGGGAATTGGATGGGGATACCTGCCCGGAGACCCGTGCCCACATGGACCTTCCTTCAAACCCATCCCCATCCACCTCCCAGAGACATTCACCTCCTGAGGACACCTCCTTCCTGGTGTTCGTGCGGGACATAGCACGAGCCCCCAATCTGCCCACGCAGACTGAGGAGGAACCAAGGGTGGAGGAACTTGACATCTTACAATATGAATCTCCACCTTGGGAGTCTCTTACGGTCCCGGTGCCTTCCATTCTGGCCCGGCTGCTCCTCTGCATGTGGGAGGCACCTGTCTCGGTTCCCATTTTGAGCAAAAGGCTTGATGCCATGTATAGGGTCCAGTGCCACTCGGGGTTCCAGAAGACCCAGTTTCTGCACACCTCCATGGTAGTGGAATCGGCGATGCAGAAGCAAAAGAGCCCAAAGTCACATGCTTCGGCCCTGCCTGGCAGGGAATCCAGAGCCCTCAACACCATTGGGTGCAAGGCCTATCAGGGATCCATGCTGGCATGCCGCATCCAGGCCTATGAACTGTACATGGGCATGTTCCTGCACGACCTCGCCAAAGAGCTTGGCGGTTTTTCCACAGGCCTCGGGGGCGAACACCTTCTCAGGTTTCAGACCCTCCTGAGATCAGTCGCAGACTGCTCGAAGTATCTCCCCCACGCCACATATGATGGGTTTGAGTCCTCCACGCAGGTGAGGGAGAAGCTCTTGGACGTCCCTTGCCTCGGCAAACAATTGTTTGGCAAGCCCATGGAGGATAAGGCAGCCGAGATGGAGACGGAATTTGTAATTCGAACCCGCCTCTCGAGTAAGACTTCTTCTCTCCCACAGAAGAAACAGCACACAAAGAAGCCATTCTTCTAGAGGAAGGGACTCCCCTACCAGGGAGACCCACCATACCTGCCTCCTCCCCCCCCCCCCCGCACCAACTACTGGTGCGAAGGGCAAAGGAGGAGCGCAAGGTAATCGCAAACCAAAAGGGCCCAAAGCCCAACTGCTGACATCACCCCAACCAGCACAGGGGTTTTGATGCTGAATGCATAGCCTCTCATCCCCCCAATGGCACTTCTGCCTGTAGGGGGACATCTGTCCCTTTTTGCCCCCCAATGGGCATCTATCATGTCGGACCCCTGGGTCCTCCAGGAACAGTTATCATCTTCATCTGGACAGGCTCCCTCCTCCCTTCTCCCCAGCAGAGCCTTCTTGGCTTCCCTCGCACCAGGCCTGCTTGCAACAAGAGCTGAGCAACCTCCTTGATCAGCAGGCAGTCGAAAAAGTACCGCCGCACCTCCAAGGCTGGTGGTTCTACTCCCGATACTTCCTCGTTCCGAAGAGGACGGGGGGCCTATGCCCCATCCTCGATCTCAGGAACCCGAACAAGTTTCTGGTGCAGGAGAAGTTCAAAATGTTATTGCTTGGTGTGTTGCAGTCCTTCCTCCAGCAGGGCGATTGGCTATGCTCCTTGGACCTCAGGGACGCTTATGCGCACATCCTGGTCCACCCCAGGCATAGACAGTACCTGCGCTTCAGAGTACAGGGGGAGCACTACCAATACAGGGTGCTCCCCTTCGGGCTCATGTCTGCCCTGCAAGCCTTCACCAAGTGCCTATCCGCGGCAACCGCTTATCTCCGGCGGCAGGGCATACCCATCTTCCCCTACCTAGATGACAGGCTCATCACGGGGGCATTGGCCAAGGAAACTTGCCTTGCAGCATTGCACATGGTCCTCCTCCTCGAACTCCTCAACTTTCTGGTCAATTACTCCAAGTCCACCTCGAACCAGTGCAGACCCTGGAATTCATCAGCTCCCTCCTCGACATGGAGCAGGTGACTGCCTTCCTACCCCGGGAGCATGTGGACCATCTCTGTGCCCTGGCGGCCAAGGTCAAAGGCAGGGCTCGGATTCCGGTGCAAGCCATGTTGCGTCTCCTGGGGCACATGGCCTCAACTGTCCATGTTGTTCCCCAAGCCCGCATGTACATGCAAGCAGCTCAGTGGTGCCTCAGGGCATAATGGACCCAGGCCTCTGGCCACCTCCAGGACCCCGTCCGGGTCTCCTGCGGCCTATGTAGCTCCCTGGATTGGTGGCAGGATCCCTGAAGCCTCCTTTGGGGCATGCCCTTCCAGGCCCCACAGCATGAGCTTGTCTTGACCACGGATGCCTCCCTACTGGGCTGGGGAGCCCACTGTGGTAACCTACACACCCAGGGACAATGGTTTCCCGAAGAATCCTAGCAGCAGATCAACCTGCTCGAGCTTCGGGCACTCTGGTGGGTCCTGAAGGCCTTTGAGTACCATCTGAGGGGAAAGTCGGTATTCGTGCAGACCGACAACAGGGTAGCGATGTTCTACATAAACAAGGAGGGGAAAACGGGTTCCCACCTCCTCTGACGGGAGGTGGTCCTCCTCTGCTCCTTCGCCGTATGCCGGGGCATGACCCTCAGAGCGGTCTATCTCCCGGGCCAAGAGAATGTCCTCCCGGACAGACTCAGCAGGATCCTCCGCCCACACGAGTGGCACCTGGATCCAGAGGTGGCCAGCCTCTTGTTTCATCAGTGGGGGACTCCGTCCATGGACCTCTTCAGCAGCCCGATGAATGCGCAGCTCCCCCACTTCTGCGGACCGATTCCACACCCAGCAGGGTGGCCCTGGATGTGTTCCCCCTGAACTGGACCTCTGGGCTTCTGTACACTTTCCCTCCCACTCCTCTCATTGTGAGGACCCTCCACAAGGTTCAGCAGGAATGAGCTTCCGTGATTTTCGTGGCCTCGACAGCCTTGGTTCCTGCTCCTGCTCTGGCTCTTGTCTGAGCCTCCAGTCCCCTTGGGCTGCGCCCCAGGCCTGATAACGTAAGAGGAGGAATGGGTGCTTCACCCGAACCTAGCCTTGTCCCTCACAGCCTGGCAGCTGAACGGGTCTCCTTAGCCTCACTGCACCTCCCGGAGGAAGTTGAGGAGGTCCTCCTCGTGTCAAGGAAGGACTCAACAAGAAGGGTCTATGCCTTTAAGTGGCGGTGCTTCTTGATCTGGTGCTCCGAGCTCCAGATTGACCTGTTCTCCACCAGGTGGGTTATCCAGTACCTCCTCCACCTCTCACAGGTGGGTCTGAAATCCAACTCGGTCAGGGTGCACCTGAACGGCATCTCGGCTAACCATCTCCCCATCGAGGGTAAACCCTTCTCGGGGCACCCTCTGGTCTCCCACTTCATGCGGGGACTCTTACTTTCCAAGCCTCCCATCTGGCCTCCACCGGCAGAGTGGGACCTGAACATTGCACTCATGTAGCTTACTCAGCCGCCCTTTGAACTGATGGTGACATTCTCGCTTTGGCAACTCTCCTGGAAGGTAATCTTCCTGGTGGCTCTGACCTTGGCTCGGCGAGTCAGCAAACTCCAAGCCCTCATGGCTGAGGTCCCCTACATCAGGTTCTACGGGAACAGGGTGGTCCTCCGTACTCACCCCAAGTTCCTACTGAAGGTTGTCTCAGATTTCCATCTCAATCAGGAGATAGTCTTGCCGACCTTCTTTCTGAGACCTCACGCTGACCAGGAATCGGCGGTCCTACATACACTTGACTGCAAGAGGGCTCTCGCCTTCTACCTGCAACGCACCCAGGGTCATCGTAAATCTGATCGGCTCTTCGTTGCCTACGATCCCATCCGCCTGGGGCAGGCAATCACCAAGTGCACCCTCTCCATCTGGGTGGTGGACTGCATCACTTTCACCCAGACAAAGGCTGGGGCCCCGCTGGATAGGCGAGTCACTGCACACAGCGTCCGGGCCAAGGTGACTTCAGTGGCTTCGCTACGCTCAGTGCCTCTGGTGGACATCTGCCAAGCTGCGACCTGGTCTTCAGCAAACACTTTTGCTTTGCACTACTGCCTGGAGAGGGAGTCCCGTCGGGACAGCGCCTTCGGCCAGGCTGTACTCCGTAATCTGTTCGGGATATAAGCAACTCCTGCCCTCTGACCCTTCTTCTGCAGCTACCGTGAGTTTGCCCTGAGGACCCGAGGACTCTGACTCCTTTGGGCATCAGCTTCTGCTCATGGCCTTACGGAGGTGTTTTTGAACTACAGGTTCGGTAGCATGTAGCTGGGGAGTCCCATATGTGAGGACTGACTTCCTGCTTGTTCCTGGAGAAAGCGTAGTTACTCACCTGTAACAGATGTTCTCCAGGGATAGCAGGAATCAGTCCTCACTACCCTCCCACCTCTCCTGGATTTTTATCCTTCCCCTGCCATCTGCTTGGTAGGGCTCGAGCTAAGGGACCTGACTGAGCAAGATGGCACCTTTGAGCAGGAAGAGGACCACGCATGCGTGGTAGCAATCCCAAAGGCTTTCTTTGAAAGCTGGGGAATTGCTCTGCGCGGGCTCCGTTGGTGCCGACATCACCCATAAGTGAGGACTGATTCCTGCTGTCTCTGGAGAACACCTGTTACAGGTGAGTAACTATGCTTTTTGCTTAGCGAGGGCAAGGGCAGACTTGTAAGAGAAAAGCATGAAATTAAAATGAAGAAAGAAAGGGAGTGTGATTTAAGCCAGGTGCATTCAGCTGCACAGGCACGGGAACGGAGATAGCGGGAAGTCAGAGAAAGCCAGGGCTGAGAAGAGGTACACCTCACAGGACGAGCTATGGATAGAGCAACAGCATCAAGAGCAAAGGAAAGAGCAGTATTATAATGGAGAATGGCCTCATCTACAGAATTAGATGTCAAAGTGGAATGAAGAAGCGAAGAAACAGTAGATGATAGAGTTAATGAGTCAATAGCATGTAGACTCCTAAAAATAAGGGAAGAAATAGGCCGAGATTGAGGTGGGGAGTAATGGAGAGTGAAGCTTAAGTGATGGTGGTCAGACAAAGTAAGAACAGAGGAGCAGAAATTAGAGGGTAAACAATTAGAGTAGAAGACAAGATCGAGAAAGTGTCCAAGCTGATGAATAGGTGAAGAGGAGCAGAGAAGGATGTTATAAGAGGAGGTAAGTGAAAGGAGCTCAGAAGCATATTGGTCAGAAGCATATCGGTCAGAGGGTTATCAACATGAAAATTAAAATCACCAAGAATGACAAAAGGTGAAGAAGGATCTAAAAATAATGAGAGCTAGGAATCAAAGTCAGAGAGGAATGTAGAAACACATTTATCTGGTGGTCTGTGGATTATATATGTGGTATATAGTTTGGGATATAGTTATAGCAGGATATGATGAAATGGAGGAGGAGTGGCTCTAGATAGGAAAAAAACTATTAAAGCAACAGAATTGCAGGATTTACAGGGTAAGGAAGAAGGACTGTGGGTTAATCTGGAAAGAGAAAACAGAACATCTGTTTACAATGATGTGACCTTCTTCACAAGCAGAATAAATAGATAAAGATGTATTTGAAGATATTCACAAGATTGCTATGAAAAGGGTAAGTGCTATTGATAGGTGATTTCATTTTTCCAGATGTTCACTGGTACATCCTGGCTGTGGTATCACCTAGAAGTAGGACGATTCTGGATTCTCTACAGGAAGAATTGTTACAGCAAGTGCTAACAGAACTTGCACAGCAAAGGGCTATACTGGTGCTTATGAATGGGGACAGTGTTTTTGATGCTATAGTGGGTGATCATCTGGCATTTAGTGATCGCCAGATGTTGTGGTTCAGTACTAAGACACAAGTGATGATGGATTCATTCAACACTGAGGATCCTAGATTTCAAGAAAACTCACTCTGTCAAGACTGGAGGAATACCTCAAGGAATCGTTATCGGGATGGGAAAATCTAGGGTGGGAGGAATAGAAGGGCAGTGGTCAAAACTGAAAGTAAATATTCTAAGGAGAACAAACCTCTCTCTTAGGAAAGTAAATAAGAGGAAAAGGAGATCACTATGGTTTTCTAATAAAGTAGCTAAAAATGTAAGGAAAGGGAGATTAGTGTTGCAAAATACAAGAGGTCGCAGAAAGAGAAAGAAAAGCAGCAATATCGTTTATAATTTACTCGCTGACTTTCATAATCCATCAAAGCAGATTACAATAAAATATGAACAAGTCAGAAATAAAATACAAGAAAAATGTTAATACTGACTGAAAGAAAAGCTGGGAGGGAAGTTGGTAAGGGAATAAGGTAGTGGGGAGAGAGAAGAGAGTGAATACGATGTCTCCTCTGGTGGAGTGCCCAGTGCCCCGCAATCCATCGAAGGCACATTAAAAAAATAGGTTTCAAGCCCCTTTTTAAACATTGCAAAGGAAGATTCCAATCTAAGGTAGGGGGTGGGAGGCATAGGGAATTCCATAGGCTGGGAACGATTTGCTAGTATTGGTATGCCCATATTCACAATGGATAGAAATAGTACCATGTAAAAGAGAGACAGAAGTGAGGTCTGATATTGGAGTGACACACAGCACTAAGGCATCGATTTGACAAAGGAACCAAAAAGAAGAATGCTGCAGTATGGGTGGACTCAAGGTGTGCCTGAGAGGGATCTCTAGTAAAGTAGAGTTAAGTGAGCACAATGGATGAGTAGGGACATAAGCGACCAGAGAAGAAGTCAGCTATTGAGGAATGCTGGAACACAATACTTTGTGTGACAAAATTAAATTTAGCTCTATAGGGAACTGGCAGCCAGTGATTTTTTTATAATATCTGCAAAACGTTAAGGAGAGTGAAGATATGCAAATAGGAGGAAAAATAGATAATTTGTAAAATGGGAGGCAAGACCTTTGAAAATATATTAAAAAGAGGTGGAAGTATAAAAATGGTACTGTGAGATGCAAGGGTCAAAGAGAGGAATTCTCATATGTAGAACCTGATGAGGATAAAGCAGACTTTTCTAACAAATAGTTTTGTTTCATGTTCACAGATGAAGGTCCACATGTTGGACCTCAGAATACAAACAAAAATAGGAATGAAAGTGAGATAGACCTCAAACAATTTTCAGAAGACTGTGTTCATGAGTAACTAGCTAAACTAAAAGTAGATAAAGCAATGGGGCCTGATGGGTTTCATCCGAGGTAAGGAAGATCTGGTGGATCTGCTCTCTAACCTTTTCAGTGCTTCTTTAGAGTTGGGAGTGGTCCCAGAGGACTTGAGATGGGCAGATGTAATTCTTCACAAAATGAGCAGGTTGGGAACTACAGGTCAGTTAGTCTGACCTCATGGTAAGTAAATTAATGGAAATGCCATAAAAAAAGAAGATAGTGGAGAGGCAGGGCCGACGCAGAGCAAGATGGCGGCTTAAGAGCAATGCTCCGGCACCCTCAGGTACGAATCCTGTAAGAATACACAGTGCTTTCCCTCCGAATCAGATTTTCTGGGCTGGTTTCTGGACGGGAGCGGACCATGACAAGTGGTAAGCCTTTAAAATTAGATTTTGGCGTGCCACCTAATCCCGGTTCCAAAAGGTCTAAGTCGGACTCCCTCTCGCCACACAAGATGGCCCATACGAGAGATTCGGAAGATTCAATGAAAGAACTCCCTCGTGGAAGTGCAATCCGAGGTACACGAAATGAGAGCTCAGTTTCAGGGCTTAGCTGAACGAATGGACAAAGCCGACGCCATGATGGCAGCACATGCGGATCAGCTCTCCCATCTGCAAAAGGCCCATAGAACGATCGAAAGCCTGGATCGGCAACTGGAAGATCTCAATAATAGAGGCAGAAGGAATAACGTGAGATTGGTGGGGCTCCCAGAAGGCGCCGAAGGTGCGGATTTATTCACATTTCTGAATAAATTTATTTTATTTATTTTATTTTATTTATTTATATTCTCTTATATACCGTGCTATTCTGCATCAGTGCAGTTTACATTGAACAAACTGAAATTACATTGAACAGGGCATTATAACTTGGAGATAACTATTTTACAGGGAACATGGGCTATGGAGGGTTAAGTGGCTTGCCCAAGACCACAAGGAGCACCTGTGGGACTAGAAACCCCAGTCCTTCCGGCCCAAGGTTGCTGTCCATTAGTGGGATTTGAACCCCCGACCTTCCGGCCTGAAGTACCTTGCCCCAACCACTAGGCCACTCCTCCACTCCACAAATGGTTACCAACCTTACTGAAATTGAATTTGACGATGCTGCTGGAGTTTGAGAGGGCTCATAGAGTCCCAGCCCAGAGAAGCCTACATGCTAGAGGCCCACGGCCGATAATCTTCTGTCTGCTCAGGCATCAGCAGGCCATTCAGATCTTAGCTGCAGCCAAGACCCAGGCATCTTTATCCTACGAAGGCAGTGATATCGCTTTTTTCCCAGATTTGAGCAAGGTCACCGTGGACAAGCGTAAGCAATTTCTGGCATTGCGTCCGTGGCTGCAGTCTATACAGGCCAGATATGGTCTTCTATACCCTGCCCGCCTCCGAGTTGCATTTAACAACACTATTAAGACATATGAAGACCCGGGGGAAGTATCAAAATTTTTGGAGGAGCAGGAGGCCCTGCAGATGAGATGAGGAGGAAGTGTAAAGGTCTGCATCTCCTTTCCGAGGCGGCTCTAGTGCTTGTTCGCATATGGAGAAGTCTTTAGGCCGTATCGTAGCTCCAAACGGAGTGGGACTTGCAGTAAGCGTGATATGCATCTTGTGGACATTCTGGGTGGGAGAAAACCTTGGATATTATGTGGGACGTTTTGATTCAATGTTTGGGGGGATCCTGTCTGTTGTTTCATTGTTTTCTTTCTGTATATTGTGTGTGCCTGGAAGTGGGAGGGTACGGTTAAGAGGGGGGTGATCAGAGGGGGGATAAGGGGGGCCGGGAGCCAATTTTGTTCGGGGACGTACATGATTACTTTGCTGCGGGTGTATTATGTTCCCCGGGGAATGTCTATATATCCCCTTGTTGGAGTTGCATACATAGTGAATGTGCTGTAGCTTCTGTAGAGAGGGGGCGTATATAGAGTGTAATAGATTTGGGTTGGGAGGGAGGGTGTTGTTTGTTGTTTATAGTTGGAGGGGGGGGGGGTGCCTTGCTGCTATCTTGTGTTGAGTGACGGCTCACCCAGATTTCAACCTCTGGTTAGCAGGGGGGTTTTTGGTACCTTGCAAACCACATATAGTCATGAGGAGACCTCTTAACAGCTACGGTTCTGAGGGTCATGGGCAGACCCTAGTTCTACCCAAACATTTGGATTATCCTCTTAAAATATTATCCCTGAATGTAAAGGGCGTCAAAAATCCAATTAAGCAAAAAAAGATTTTGACATACTGTCAAAAACAGGGAGCAGCTGTTGTGATGCTTCAAGAAACGCATTTAAATTCCAAGGAAGCGATGAAAATGGCGGGGGGGGGGGGGGGGGGGAATATACTCTAGCAATCCATGCTCCTGTGCTGGGAAAGAAGAATGGGGTAATCACCCTGGTCAGGAATTCCAGAGCGGATCCTGAGGGAAGATGGGCTAGTGTGCAAATTAAGATAAAGAACAGACAAATGGCGTTGGTAAATGTTTATGCGCCGAACAGCGACAACCCTAACTTTTTCAACACCCGAGCAGAGCTGCTAGTAGAACTTTCCTCTCTCCCAATCGTTGCCGGCGGGGATTTCAACATGGTTCTAGATCCATTAATTGATTGCCAACCTAGCAGGATTGCAAAGAGAGTAAGGGCGCTAGAGGTGCTCAAAGCCATCATGGAAGATTTATTTATTTATTTATTTAACATTTTTTATATACCGCACTATTCATCATCAGTGCGGTTTACATTGAACATCATCAGTGCGGTTTACATTGAACATCAACATACCTGTCAAGATATGGGTATGATCAGGGGCGGCCCAAGGGGGGTGCGGGGCCATGTGCGGAGACTCGGTGCGGGGCCTCATTTGCATAAGGGGCCTCATTTGCATAAATATTTGCATAATGTTACCATACACTAACTTTTAGTAAACATGCCTCTTCATGAGTGTATGGATAAAAAAAGACAAAGATTTCTACATTACTATAATCCAGTGCCAACCGCCAGGCACATTAGGAACTACTACAAACACTGCCCATTTAGAACCCATAGCAAACCCACCGTATCCCAACAGCACTACCAGGACTCATAAAGCACCATACACTACCTATCAAAAGGCAACACTGCAAATATTAAACCAATACATTTCAGAGAATAACAATACATGACCTACTGGGGAAAGAGAACAAGTGACAATGTCAAATAGGAATTACATAAACAGAATACCTCAGCTCAGTTACACATGCAGAACATAGACTATCACCAAACAAGGAATCACAATTTAAAAACAGGAAGACAATAATTAAACTGGGAACCCTAAAAGCCAAACTTGGAATGTACAACAACCCGACATTAGAGCCATTACCAATCTATATCAGTTCAGAAAGGCTCTCAAAACATACCTTTTCCGCCAATATTTCCCAGACAGCAACTAAACCAGATATCCCCTCCAAGAAAGAACCCAATCTAGAAATGCCCGCACACTGCAGTGTAAATAGATTATGTATATAGTTAACCCAGTTATCCAAGTTTGTACTCCTGTTCAATGTAAAACCTGACAGTTTGTCGTAATGGTCGTTTTGTTATGATGTAAACCGCGCTGATTCTAAATAGCGCGGTATATAAGAAACTGTAATAAATAAATAAATAAATAAATAAATAAATAAATAATGATGCACATTTCCCAGAGCTGACATATTCCAGTTAATAAATTCAAAATAAAGAGATATCTTTGTACCTTTTGTGCATTTTTTTTTCAGTTGCAATTGTTCCAGCCACTTTCTTCTGGTTTATTTGTGTCTTCTGCTATCTCTCCATCGTCTGCTGTCCATTTGTCCTTTCTTCTCTTCTAGTTTTTTCCATTCTCTCTCTACATCTGCTTTAACATAATAATCTTTCTCCTTTTGCTCTTTCCTCATTCCTATTTCATCCACTCAAATTTTACCCCTCCATCCTCAATCCCTACTTAGTCTCCCAATACCCGGCCAATTGTACATTTTTCTTCCCTCCCACACAAAATATTTTTCCCCTCTCCATTTCATTCTCCCAGCCCCATCCCCTTCTAATCTCCCCCAACATCAGCTCCCTTTTAGTTCCAGCCCCACCCAGTATCCGCTCCCTTCTAGTCCCCACATCAGCCCATTTCCAGTCCTAGCTCCCCCATCCATTTCCAGTCCTATCCGAGTCCCTTCATCAGCTCATTTCCAATACCAGCCTCCCATCAGCCCATTTCTAGTCCTTTCCTAGCCCCACCATCAGCCCATGTTAAATCCTAGCTCCCCTCCACTCAGCCCATTTCTAAACCAAGCCCCCCATGAGCCTACTTCCAGTTCTAGCCCCTCCATGAGTCCATTTCAATCCAAGCCCCCACCAAAGCCCATTTCCAATCTTAGCTCCCCCCAACACCCAATTCTCAGTTCTATCCTAGCCCATCCATCAGCCCAGTTCCTGTCCTAGCTCCCTCCCCTAAGAGCCCATTCCAAGCCCCCCGTCCCAGCAGGTATTGGCAGTTCAGGCCCCCGTCCACTCAGCCCATTTCCATTCCAAGTCCCCCTCCCCATCAGCTATTTGCAGTTCAAGCCCCCCACTTCCCCTCAGCCCATTTCCATTCCAAGCCCCGTCCCCATCAGCTATTTGCAGTTCAAGCCCCCCACTTCCCCTCAGCCCATTTCCATTCCAAGCCCCATCCCCAACAGCTATTTGCAGTTCAAGCCCCCTTCCACTCAGCCCATTTCCAGTCCTAGCAACCCCCCCAACCCATTACCAGTCCTAGCCCCCCCCATAGCCCACTCCCAGTCCTAATCCCACCAGCCCATTTCCAGTCCTAATCCCCCATCACCCAATTTTCAGTTTAAGCCCCCCCATAGCCCATTACCAGTCCTAACCTCCCCATCAGCCCACTCCCAGTCCTAATCCCCCATCACTCAATTTTTAGTTTAAGCCCTCCCATAGCCCATTACCAGTCCTAACCCCCCATCAACCCACTTCCAGTCCTAATCCCACCAGCCCATTTCCAGTCCTAGTCCCCCATCACCCAATTTTTAGTTTAAGGCCCCCCACCGCCCATCACCACACCAAACACCACCACACCGCCCAACACAACTCCTAACCCCCCCACCCCCCAACACCACTCCAAACCCCCCCACCCCAGCACCAAACAACACACATAACCCCCCCACCCAGCCCAGTGCCCATCACCACTCCTACCCCCCAGCCAGCCCAGTGCCCATCACCACTCCTAACCCCCCCCAACCAGCCCAGTGTCCATCACCACTCCTAACCCCCCCCAGCCAGCCCAGCCCATCCCACTACTCCTAACACCTCCCCCCCCATCCCAGCACAGCCGCGCCCATCACAACTCCTAACCCCCCCAGCCCAGCCCAGCCCATCACTACTCCTAACACCCCCCCCCCGCCCAGCCCAGCCCAGCCCAGCCCAACCCATCACTACTCCTAACACCCCCCCCCCAGCCCAGCCCAGCCCAGCCCAGCACCACTTCTAACCCCCAGCCCAGCCCAGCCCAGCCCAGCACCACTCCTAACGCCCAGCCCAGCCCAGGGAAATTTTTTAAAAAAAGAAAACCTGTCTCCTGCCGCTGTCGGGGCCGCCGCGGCAGTATCGAGCGTGCCGCGGGGCCCCCCTGTACCCGCACAGCCTCTCCTCCCTGTAGCAGCTCTCTCGTTGGAGCTGAAGTCAGACGCGCCGGCTTGCAGAGCGCGAGGGAAGAGTTTTTTCCCTCGCTGCTCTGTTAAGCCCGCGGGGGCTGATGGGAAGTTCCCATCAGCCCCCGCGGGCCTAACAGAGTCGCGAAAGGGAAACTCTTCCCTTCGCGCTCTGCAAGCCGGCGCGTCTGACTGCAGCTCAGAAGAGAGAGTTGCTACAGGGAGGAGAGGCTGTGCCGGGTACAGGGGGGCCCCGCGGCACGCTCGATTCTGCCGCGGCGGCCCCGACAGCGGCAGGAGACAGGTTTTCTTTTTTTTTTCAATTTTACTTTTACAAAAGAATGTTTTTTGCGCGGGGCCCCCTGAAACGCGGGGCCCTGTGCAAAAAACATTCTCGCTCAATGGACGGGCCGGCCCTGGGTATGATTGATATTTGGCGTATGTTTCATCCATCAGAAAGAGACTACACGTTCTTTTCATACCCGCATGGATCTTACTCTCGAATTGACTTCTTTCTGGTTTCTAGATCCTTAGTGTTTGTTAAGGATTTGGTACCGCACTTACTGACCTACTATCAACAACTTCAAGAGCATATTAGTGAATCCAGAGCCTTTGCCGAGGCCACTATAGTAGTGCTTGAAAAACCTGGCAGAGACTCGAAGCTGGTGGGAAACTACAGGCCTATTTCACTTTTGAATGCGGATTACAAGCTATATTCATCTATGCTGGCCAGGCGGCTTAATAAGTCTCTTCATACACTAATCCATCCAGATCAATGTGGTTTTGTATCCGGCAGATCTACCACGGATAATGCCAGGCTTTTCTGCAACTTGCTGGATATTGCAGAGCAGGAGGGCGCGCCTTTTATTGGCCTGTCTTTAGATGCTGAAAAGGCCTTCGATAGACTGGAGTGGCCATTCCTATTTGCTGTCTTGGAGTGGTTTGGTCTCCCCAAATCGTTTATAAATATGATTCAGGTCCTATACTCCCGCCCTGTAGCCAGGATCTTAGTTAATCAGGAGCTTTCTGCTCCTTTCTTTTTGCATAAGGGGCACTCGTCAAGGCTGTCTGATGTCCCCTCTATTGTTCAATCTGCAGTTGGAACCGCTGCTGCTGCTAGCACGTCAAACAAGTGAAATTGAAGGTATATCGGTAGCAGATCTGCATATCAAGCTGTCAGCGTATGCGGACGATCTGATGTTTTTTTCTACGGCCTTCATCGATTTTTCCCCTCCTGGCATTGATAGATAGTTATGCCCGATTCTCGGGATATAAAGTGAATTGGACAAAGTCAGTAGCTTTTCCTCTTAACAGTCTGGCGCACAACAGTATGGTACAACAGTACTCATTCTTATGGGAGCCTAAGGCTATTAAATACTTGGGGGTCCAGTTTGAGGCGCCTTGGAGGGCACTCTTCAAAGGAACATAGAGAGGGTTAAGGAGATTGCCTGGTCTTTTGCGCTGAAGTGGTCCCCGTTACACCTCACGTGGTGGGGGCAGATGGAGTCTATTAGAATGGTATTAATGCCAAAAATAAATTATATACTAGGGATGATTCCCGTACTATTCCCAACGGCTGTGTATAAGGAGATTGAACGTACTATGAGTGCCTTCCTATGGAACGGGAAGACACCTAGGATTGCTTTGAAGAAGTTGAAGGCGAGTAAAAATGATGGAGGTATCCACTTTCCTGATTTTCAGTGGTATCATCTTGCAGCAATTTTGAAACAGGGAAGTCTTTGATCGGGCGGAGAATGTTATATGCAAAAACCAATCTGGACAGAACTCGAGGAGCATCTATGTCATCCCTGCCCAATCAGCCTGGTTATGGGAATGAGATGGCCTCAGTCCTCAGAGGTGGGACGGGTAGTCCTATCGACGCAGAGTGCATTTCAGAGTTTTATGCGCATCATAGAGAAGGAGAACCCGCCCTCCTATCAAATGCCCATTTGGCACAACCCAGCTTTTAAAATCAACAAGGTCCCCTTTGCGTGGGTTGCTTGGCAGAGGTGTGGGGTCTGGACCGTGGGGCAACTGATGAGCAGAGAGGAATGGAAGTCCTTCAAAATGCTGCAGGCGGAGTTTGGGATACCCATGAGATGCCACTATCAGTGGCTACAACTTAGACACTGTCTGACACAGCTGCGGACGCGGCCTAGGGAATAGTCCTGCTCCTGGGGCTTGGAGAAGATTATGGCAGCAATCAACTCTGAGAAAGGGGGTATTTCCAATCTCTATGCGATTTTTAGGTCGCACAATCCAAGTAAAGTACGGGGCCTGTGTAAAATTTGGGAAGAAGAGACAGAGGCCCCGGCGAAGCCGAACCTGTGGAGTCTCATATGGGGTCCTATTGTTCGTGTTTCAAGATCTGCTGCAATTACACAATCCATGTATTTTTTCACGCACAGGGCATTCATAACGCCGTGCAAGATCTCCAAATGGAAGACTGGTAATTCCTCTTTGTGCTGGTCCTGCCAAGGTGTAACGGGTACAATGCGCCATATGTTTCTGGACTGCCTTTTCATCCAGGGTTTCTGGAAGCCAGTATGGGACAGGATATTGCAGGTGGTGGATTGTTCTTTCCCTCTAACATGGCGTATAATTGTCCTGAGATCAGCTGCAGAGATCCCAATGCTGGAAAAGGGACATTTCTTTATTTTAAACTTCATGATTGCTATAGCCCTAAAATTGATCTTATTGAATTGGAAGGACTTTTCCAAGCTAGATTGGCATACTTGGTGGAATCAGGTGTGTCTTTATAGCAGATATGAAAAAGCTCAGGACAAGGTCAATACCTTAAGAGGGAAAGGGACAGCTCTGAACAAATGGTCTGCCTTAGATCGCTTCACATACTCAGCTGTAAGCTAAATAGATTCTCCGTGGTTTGCAAGGTATGGGGGGGGGGGGAGTGGTGGGGTAGGTTAGTCCTGGTTAGTGATTGATGTAAGTGAAATATAACATACTGTCAACAATTTTTTGTGTTTTTTTTTATTGGACCTGTAAACTTGTCAAAACTTTCAATAAAGCTTTTAAAACTTAAAAAAAAGAAGATAGTGCTGTTTATTTATTTAGTAACTTTTTTATACTGCTGTATCTACCAGTCACAGCAGTTTACATTGAACAATAGAACAAGTAACTTTACATCAAACATAGTAAACAATTCATAACTGGGTGTAAAATAACTATTTACATGAGGCTGAATTGGTGCTGTAGGAGATCCATAAGATGATGTGCTGGGAGGATAGCTAAGAGTCTGTGCCAAAGTGTTCCTAAAAGAGGGAGGTTTTTAGCTTACGCCGGAATTCACCGAGGTCTATGAGGGCATGGATTTCTGGGGTTAGGGAGGTCCAAATGAATGGTGCATAATAGGAGAAGACTCTGCTAGTAGTGGTATTGTTGGAGTGGGTGAAAGATGCTGGAATCGAGAGGAGGTGGACCGTGGACTGTGTTGATCTTCTGTTGTGTGGTTGTTGAAGAAGGGGGCAAAGGATGTCTGCAGAGAGGAGATGGATGGTCTTGTATATAGTGTGGTAAGGAGAGTGCAGCTCAGCATGGAAATAAAAGAGAAAGAAGAACTTTTTCTTCTTTTCGGGGGATGGGTGCACTAGAACACATACACCACAGAAAAATCCCTGAGAGAAACCGAGGGTAGAGCTAGGTTTAAGCCACTCCCAGACTCCATGACAACCCCAGGTAAGAGTGGGAGGTACAAGTGGGTGGAGTCAGAGAGGGAGGTGCCCTGCTCAACGTTTAAATTTGAGAAAACAAACAAAGTTGGGAGAAGCAGTCAAGGGAGAAGCAGCCAAGCAAGAAGCAGCCAAGTGAGAAGCAGCCACAAAGAGAGCAGCAGCAGAGACAAGAGCAGCCAGCACTGCAGCCAAGGAAGCTACAGAGAAGGTTCCAGGCAGAGGACCAAACAGACTGGCAAGAGGGAGAGAGAGAAAAGGTTGGCTTTGAGAAGGCTAAGGCAAGAGTGCTTAGACTCCTCTGAGGAAGGGTCTGCCTGCAGGCAGCAGAAGCCCCAGGAAGGGAAGTGGAGGTCTTACCCTGATTCCCTGTCTAGCTCAGAGGCAGAGAGAGTCACAAGCCACAGAAGCCTCAGCCAGGAAGGTGCTGCAACAAGACTCCAAGGTAGGAGAAAGAAAGCAGTAAAGCCAAAACCCTGTGTTTCTTGCTCTGACTCTGAAGAGAGGTTTAGGCCTGAGAAAACCCGGATTAGGAAGAAGGGGTTTTCAGGAGAAACTGAACAGGAGAAGCCCGTTGAAGTCCTACCTAGAGGAGAAGGGGCCATTCAGTGGAATAGGCTGTTTAACCTGTTAAAGGACATTAAGCATAAAGTGCCCGAGTGTTTTCAAACTTTGCCAAGATACAGCTCAGCAGAAAGCATGGAGGTAGAAAGTAAAGAAAGTGACTTGACTTCAGCTTGTTCTGAGATGGACTGTGATATGTGCATTGTGGCTAAGTAATGAAAGCCTGAGAGCAGTGAGAAGTTAGGAATTGTAAATACATGTGCTTTATGATTACGGAATTGAGAAGCATCATAAAGGGAAAAAAAAGAAAGCCTGTGTAAATAATTCTACTACAACACTGGTTGTAAGCTTTGCTTTAATGGGAGAAGATTATCCTTTATTTTCTTTGACTTGAGTGTACAACTGCTTGAAAGATTTGTTACCCGCTTGCCACGGAAGCTAATAAAATTCCTGTGTGCTTTGAAACAACCACTTGGTTCATTTATCTCTATACACAACTACAATCCTTGGTAAAGAGGAATTCAAGATGGCTTCCCGTCCCTACTAGGCGACCGCCTGGTAGGGGCGCGACCGCCACAATAGTTAGTGGGACTTTATATTTAATCCTCATGTGGATAGACAGCCAGTGCAGATGTTTCAGAGTGGGAGTGATGTGCTCCCATGGGCCCATGCCTGTGATTATCCTGACTGCAGAGTTTTGGGCAAACTATAATGGGATTAAGGTAGCTTTGGGAGGTCCTTGATATATTATGTTTACATAGTCCAGGCTGGGGGTGATGAGTGCTTGGCAGACATTTATGAAGTTGTTAGTGTCCAGCAGTGGGCACAGATGTCAGAGTGTTCTCATCTTGAAGTAGGCAGCTTTGGTGGCCTGTTTAATGTGGTGGCGGAAGCTCAGGTGTCATTCCAGGGAATATTTTACTTGTTGTTTGATGTGTAGGGTTAAATTGGCCAGGTTGATGGAATCTGAAGGAGTGAGGGATGGGTGTTTGGCTATGAAGAGGACTTCTGTTTTGCTGGAGTTGATGTGCATGTTGTGTTTGCAGAGCCATTCGATAGTTGCTTCTAGCCATCCACTGATCATGGAGTAGTCTGGGTTGGTAGTGGAGAATGGCGTGTATATCAGTATGTTTATGTTTATTCAATTTGATAGACCACCCTTTGTAACAGCAAGGCGGTGTACAATAGTCAAAATTCAAAAGTACAGCGAGGCCGGAGTCCAGAAAAAAAAAAGGAACTACAATATAAAATAGGAGAGCATAGACAGTCAAGCAGAGAGGACAGGGAGAAGAGACAACCTGAGAAACACAAGGTCACATAGTAGGAGCTGTGAGATCAAAGGCAGAGATGGGTTTTGAGGAGTGATTTAAATTTGCTGTAATTATTTTCTAATCTGAGGGGGGTAGGAAGGGAGTACCACAGGGCAGGTCCAAGGAAAAAGAAAACTGAGTGACGTGTGGACTGTAGATGAGCACGGGCTGGAGAGGGGAGGTGAAGACAGTTTATATGGGCTGAGCATATTTGACAGCTGGGAGTGTGGAACTGGAGAAGATCTGCCAAGTAATGCGGGGTGTGAGTGTAGATAACCTGATGAACTATGGTAAGAATCTTATAGTGTATGCGATATTCCAATGGGAGCTAGTGAAGCTGAAAGAGAAGAGGGGTGATGTGCTCATGGCGGGAGGAATGAGTGATGATACAGGCTGCTGTGTTTTGAACGAGCTGTTGTCTATGTAATGTAGTTGGGTGCAAGGAATATCAGTAAGAACAGAGTTGCAGAAATCTAAATGAGATGATTAAGGATAACAGGAGTGAGGCTAGTGCCTGGGGGGTGGGGAAAGGACGGATAGCTCTAACTTGGTAGAGATGGTAGAAAGATTTCTTTACGAGCTGAGAGATATAGTCCTTGAAAGAGAGATGTGAGTTGAAAAGAACCCCTAGATAACGGAGGGTCGACACTAAAGGAACGGGGGAGCCTGCAAGTAGTGGTGTTATAGTAGGACAGGTGCTTCCGTGAGTGAGCCAGATGGCGGATGTCGTCTGCGTACAGATGATAGTGGATCATGTGGTGTTTTATGAGTGTGCATAGAGGCTGGATGAAGGTATTGAACAGAAGTGATGATAATGTGGAACCTTGAGGTAATTCCTGTAGTAGATGGAAAGGTTTGGAGGTTTCGGTTCCGATTTTTACTTGTTGGGATCGGTTGGCGAGGTATGATTGGAACCATTGTAGTGCTGCATTTCTGATTCTGATTGAGTGGAGACGGGAGCATATTTGGGTGTGGGTGACTGAAATGAAGGCTTCAGAGATGTTGAGGAAGATGAGAATAAATCCTTGTGTGCCCTTGATTAGATTATCCAAAAGGGAGGTTAGAAGAGTTTCAGTGGTGTGGAATGGCCTGAATCCATGCTGGTGTATGTCGAGAGGGGCATGGGTTTCTATGAATTCTTGTAACTGAAGCTGCACTGCCTTTTCTATGATTTTGGCTAGGGAGGCGATGCTCGATATGGATCTGTAGGAGGCTGGGGCCGAGGGGTCGGCTGTGTAGGTTTTTTTGTAGGGGTCTGATGGAGGCTTGCTTGAGTTGAGTTGGCATATAGCTGAGTGTTAGAGATGCGTGGACCATTTGGAGAATGGTTGGGGTGAGGTCATGTCTGGTTATCTTAATTCAAGAGAAGGGGCAGGGTTCGAGTGATGAGTTGATGCAGCTGAGGTTTGCTATAATATCAATAATCTCACTGGTGGACAAGTGCCTGAATGCTGACCAGGTTTTTTTGTCTGGAGTGTTGGTGGGGTCAGTGGCAGGTACATGCTGAACCGTGGTAGCCAGTTGTCTGGATTGGACGAATTGTTCCATGGCTTCAGGCGCTAAGATCAGGTTAAATTTTGTTGGAGCTTGAAGCAGGTTCAGGGCTATGTTGAAAAGTTCTCTGGGGCGGTTGAGGGAGGCATTTAGCAGTTTGGAGTGATATTCTTTTTTCTTGAGGAGCGTGAGTGCACAGCAGTCTGCTTGCGCTCTTGCATAGGCTGACAGGTTGGTTGGGTTTTTTTGTTGTCTCCATCTGCGCTTCAGCTGTCTGAGTTTATTTTTTAGATTTCTGAGTTGAGGGTAAAGCATGGAGCTTGGTGTAGTTGCTTTATTTTGGTTTTGTTGTCCGGCATGATGGCGTATGTGGAGAAGTTTGTCTTCCATTCGGAGATGAAACTGTCAGTACTGGTCGGATTCACCTGAGGAGGAGGTGGGATCATGTTGGTGAAGATGTCTTTATCAAAGGTCCTGAATCTCCGTGAGCTGGGTGAGGGCGATTTGAGGGTGGTTGCTTTAGGCATGTGTGGAAGGTAGAAGGTAATAAGATTGTGGTCTGACCAGGGCACGGTTGTGATTTATTTATTGTACATTTGTATCCCGCTGCTTCCAGCGATCAGCAGTGGTTTCTATACATGATTAAGGGTGGCTGTACAGGCCAGGAATTAGCAAAATATACATTGTGATTGGGAGAGAAAGTTAGGAACACAGCAAACTTTGAGTTACAGATTACACTTGCTTACAGATTACAGATTACACTTGATTGCTGTGAATACTCTACATAAGATACAGAATTGCTGGGAATACTTTACACAGGATACAGAATTTACATATTTACATATTTACTGAATGCGTTTCTCAAAGCGGGCTTACAAGGGCAGGGTGACTTGGGTGATGTGGGTCTTGTGCGCAAGGTCTCGATGTGGGTCTTGTGGGCAAGGTCTCGATGTGGGTCTTGTGGGCAAGGTCTCGATGTGGCCAGGCGGTTGGAGTGAAAATGGGGTCAAGGGTTCCTCCTTTGCTGTACATTGGTCCTGCGATTATTTGATTGAGCTATAGTGCTTAAAGTGCTTGGAGGAAGGGAGTGGTCTGGCTGGTTGGTAAGGAGGGCAGGTTGAAGTGAACCATTTGTTTTTGTGGTGCTCTGAACATGCTTCTTCGATGAGTGGTGAGAGTTCAGTGGTCCCTGTTGATGGAGATCTGTATGTGAGGGATATTGATAAGTAAGAATTGTTTATAGAGATATATCCAGTGTGCCTTGAGAGAATGATTTAACGGCTTTGAAGTGGAGATCTTTTATAGCCATAATGATAACTCCTCCTCCTCTTTTATGTGATCTTGGTTGGTGGAAAAGCTGGTACGATGAGCTGGTGAGCTGGTTTAGTAGGACACTATCCTCTTCCTCGAGCCATGATTCCGTTATGCAGATAATGTCAATATAGTTTTCTTTTATGTAGTCCGTCACTATGGGAATCTTGTTGCAGATTGAGCTGATGTTAATAAGGGCACATCTGAGTGGCTGGTTGTCCATCTGGATCAGCAGCGCTTGGTGCTGTAAGCAGTCCCTAAAACCCGGAGAGCAAGGCAAATTGCCTGGAGTTCCAACAGGTTGATCTGCTGCCAGGACTGCTCGAGAGACCATGACCCCTGAGTGCGCCATCCTTCACAGTGTGCTCCCCAGCCCACCAGGGAGGCATCCATGGTCAAGACCACCTGATGCGCCAGGGCTTGGAAGGGCATACCATGGAGCAGGTTCCGAAACTCCTGCCACCAAGCCAGAGACTGCGCCCATTGCGTTTGGAGGCACCACTGCGTCACCCGCATGTTGAGATGGATGTTTAGCATGACGTGGGCCGTGGAGGCCATGTGGCCGAGAAGGCGAAGCATCGTCTGGGCTGGGACAGCACCGTGGCACCGTACCTCAGACGCCAGGGAAATGAGGTGGTCTGCTCTGTCCTGAGGAAAAGGCCATGCCCCGAAGGGTGCCCAAGCGAGCCCTGATGAACTCCAGGCACTGAACTGGAGTGAGGTGGAACTTTGGGTAATTGATCACGAACTCCAGATACTCCAGGAGGCAAATGGTGTGGTCCGTGGCCTGCCTGGCTTTGGATGCCGTGCCCACTGTTTATTTATTTAATCAATTTTATATACCACCTTATCCTTCAATCAAAGTGGTTAACAGGACAACAAAAGAGTTTACATTGGGGCATAGAGGACAGAGAGACAAGACATTGTAACAAATTACAGTACATCATATTAATTTACAATAAAGTACATTGTAATAGTATATAAAGATAAACTATAATATTATACTATAACATAACAAAATTGAGTAGAAACAGTTAGTAAGGTATCTTGAACTTTTATGTGATAGGTTGTTTGCCATAAGCCTCGATGAATAGATATGTTTTAAGGGACTTGCGGAAGTCTTTCATGTCGGTCTGAAATCTTAATTCCTCAGGAATAGAGTTCCATAGTTTTGGTGCCATAAATGAAAAAGCCCTTTTAGAAGTCATTTGTTTAGATTTATTAAAATTAAGATGGGTATTAAGTCTGTTGGTAGCTTGGGAATGTCTGGGTCTTGAGCTTTTGTCTTTAGAAATAATAGATTTTAGAATATCTGCTGATGGTCCGTGAAGAATTTTAAAAATGATCATCAGATTTTTGTACTTTGATCTTGCAGTGATTGGAAGCCAATGAAGTTCTTCAAGCAAGGGAGTTACATGTTCATATTTTGTGGATCCCATTATAATTCTTGCAGTGGTGTTTTGAACCATTTGAAGGGGGTGGATGGTATTTTTGGGACAACTTTGATAAAGGATGTTTCCAAAGTCAAGTAAAGGTGTAATAACTGCTTGGCATACTGTTCAGAAATGATTTGTATGCAAAATTGGTTTAAGTCTTCTAATGATTTTTAAATGATGGTAAGCTTTATTTGTAATTTTATTTACATCTGATTTTAAATTTAGATGTTTATCTAGGGTTACGCCAAGGTACTTTACTTCTTCACTAAGTTTTATGGATTTGTTTAGGATATTAATTTTTTTAGGAACCTTTAGGTTTTGACATTTAGAGATTAATAGTGCTTCAATTTTGTCTGAATTTATTTAAAAATTATTATTTGCAAGCCAGTTGTTCATGTCAATCAAACATTTATGTTATGATTCAGTTGTCTAGATATGGGTAGACAAAGGTGTCCTGCAACCACAGAGGGGCCACAGCCATGGCCAGGCACTTCATGAAGACCCGTGGGGTGGACATGAGGCCAAAAGAAGTTCCCTGTACTGGTAATGGTTTTCCTGAACCATGAATCGGAGGTACGTTCTGTGTTTGGGGTAGACGAGGATGTGAGCATAGGCATCTTTTAAGTCCAAGGAGCATAGCCAATCACCCTGCTGGCGGTAGGGCAGTAACATTCCAAGGGAGAGCATCTTGAACTTTTCCCGCACAAGGAATTCTTTGAGGTTCCGCAAGTTGAGGATGGGCCGAAGACCTCCTGTCCGCTTCGGGACGAGGAAGTATCAGGAGTAAAACCCCCGTCCTCAGAGGTGCGGTGGGACTGGTTCTACTGCGCTGTCCTCGAGGAGGCCTGCGAGCTCCTGACTTAGGAGGGCCTGGTGCTGGGGAAGCTCCCAGGAAAGTACAGAGGAGGGGCCTGGTCCAAATGGAGGCAATAGCCCTCCCGAATGACCTGGAGGACCTAGGCATCAGTGGAGATGGACTCCCACCTGTGGGAGAAATGGACCAGACGCCTTCTGACGGACAGCCGTCCTGCCAGAGGACGAGAGGCTATGCTGATGGTGTCAAAACCCCAAGGCTGTTTGAGCTGAAATTGGGGGGTGGGGCCTTGGGGCCCTTCAGCTTACAAGGGCTGTGGACCATGGACTTGCCCTGGCCACCCTGAATGGGGGCTGATGCCAGCAGATAGGCTGGGTAGCCCCTGTATGGGAGCCCATTTCACTGGAAGAAAGGCTTCTTGCTCTACTGCTTCTTCTTTGGGAGGGAGAAAGTTTTCCGGGAGAGATGAGTACGAATCACGTACTCTGTCTCGATCTCCATGGCCTTGTCCTCTATGGGCTTGCCAAATAGCTGCTCCCCAAGGCAAGGGACATCCAGCAGCTTCTCCTGGACCCACTGTTCCAGGTCCGAGGACTGGAGCCAAGCCTTCCAGTGGGCTCCGATGCTAGCTGCCGAGGTACGCTGCTCATGAGAGATACTTTGAGCATTTCCCGACGGACTTTGAGAGGGCCTGAAAACACCGGAGATGGTCTCCGTCAAGGCCCGCCGCGAAGCCTCTGAGCTCCCTAGCAAAATCACGGAGGAACATCCCAATGTATAATTAGTAAACTTGAATGCGGCATGACAACATGGAGCCCTGATAAGCCTTGCGCTCGAGGGCATCGAGGGTTGAGACTCTCTGCCCAGCGGGACTGATGAATGAGTCTTCAGGCTCTTTTTCTTTTGCATGGCTGATTCTACCACCCCAAACCTCGCTGGACCTTATACATAGCATCCAGGCACTTGCTCACAATCGGGACAGAGGCCGGGGTTTTCCACATGCAGAGTAGGAGGCAGTTCAGAATGGGAAGAACTGGCACTGAGAGATCCTCCCTCAGAGGAGTTTCATATTGCAGAATATGGAGCTCCTCAGCACGGTGCTCCTCCTCCAACTCAGTGGCAAGTGCTAGGGCTCGCATCATGTCCTAGACAAACTCCAGGAAGGAGGTGTACTTGGGAGGTGACTGCCACCTCTGGGTCAGCGGGGAGGAATTGGAGGGGAGGTCTCAGTGGGACCAAGTCTCCGGGGAGGTCTCTTCATCAGACTCCCAGTCTGAATAGTCCGTGGAGGACTTGAGGCCGGGTGGCTCAAGACGGGCAGCTCTTTGTTTCCTTCAACCCCAGCTGCTTGGGGTTGATGGTCACCAAGTGTATCTTGTCCATCTGGGTGGCGGACTGCATTGCCTTTGCCCAAGCCCAGGCCAGGTTTCCCCTGGAACACTGAGTCACTGCTCATAATGTTCAAGCTATGGCGATGTCTATTGCCAGTCTGCGCTCGGTGCCACTGGCAGACATCTGCCGGGCCGCCACCTGGTCTTCCACTCACACCTTCACAGTGCATTACTGCCTGGAGAGAGAGAATCCCGTCGGGATGCCGCCTTCGGCTAGGCTGTACTCCGTAATCTGTTCGGAGTTTAAGCAACTCCTGCCCTCCGACCCTTCTTGTTCCGGCTACCGGGAGTGTGGCATCCATGGACCTGGGGTCCTTGGGCTGCCTTCGGCTTTCGCTAGCAACTGCTCATGGTGATGCCATGCCTTTTCCTACAGGTCCTCGCTACCCTGTAGCTAGGGAGTCCCATATGTGAGGACTGACATCCTGCTTGTTCCTTGAGAAAGCATAGTTACTCACCTGTAACAAGTGTTCTCCAGGGATAGCAGGAATCAGTCTTCACAACCCTCCTTCCTCCCTTGGAGTTGCTGTCTATTTTTGCCATCTTCTTGTAGGGGCTATAGCTATGGCACCTGACTAAGATGGCACCTTTGGGTAGGAAGGGGACCATGCATGTTTGGTGGCATTCCCAAAGGCTTTCTTTGAAAGCTGGGGAAATGCTCCGCACGGGCTCTGTCGGTGTGACATCACCCATATGTGAGGACTGATTCCTGCTGTCCCTGGAGAACACCTGTTACAGCTGAGTAACTATGCTATTTAGATTTCAGCAAAGCCTTTGACATAGTTTCACAACAGTGACTTCTAGGAAAACTGAGTGCCCTTGGGATGAGCCCTAAAGTGGCTGATTGAGCAGGAGGCGACAAAAGGCAGTGGTAAATAAAGGGTTTTTATCATGGTGAGTCACATGAATTGGCTCTCATTCCTAAATTTGATTCTTTGTAATGGTTTCATAATTGCAGGAAATGTTTTTTTGGATGATACCAAAATCTGCAACGATAGACAACCTAGAAAGCATGGAAAACATGTGAAGGGATCTAGCAAAACTTGAGGAATGGTCTAGAATTTGGCAGCTAGGATTTAATGCTAAAATTAACGTGAGGTCATCCATTTCAGCTTTAAAACCTAAGGGAGAGATACAGTAAAGGGTGTGAAGTTCTGTGTCCAAAAGAAGAGCGAGACTTGGGGGTGATCATATCTACTGTTTTTAAGGAGCCAAACAGGTAGATGAGGTGTTGGCAAAAGCTAGAAGGAGAGGAATAGACAGCAGGGAAAAGCAAGGGTATAACTCTCTGAGTCCTCATTTGCATTTCTGGAGACCTCACCTTCAAAAGGATATAAACAGGATGGAATTAATTATAAAGCATACGGCGACGTGTCTATCCTGGAGGAGAGGTGTGATAGACATTTCAAGATCTTCAGGGTATAAATGTACAGGAAGGAAGTCTCTCTTTGGAAGTTCTGGAATGAGGGGATCACAGGGCAAAGATGAAAGGAGGTAGACTCAGAGGAATCTAAGGAAATATTTCTTTAGAGAAACGGTGGTGGATGTGTGCAAGAGCCTCCCAGTGGAGATGGTGAAGATGAGAATCCAATAAAGCATGGGACAAGCAGAAAGGATCTTTGAGAGAGAGCAAGGGATTGTAGGGCTTGGTAGTTGGTGTGAATAGGCAAGCTGGATAGGCCATAGGGGCCTTATCTGACTTTATGCTCTGTCTTTCTAAGTAAGAACACATCTGCCAGTTTTAATTATATACAAGTTAAAAGCAACAGTCAAATAGGAAATGACTCGAGGCTCTGAGATGTACTGGAATGTCCAAGACCGAATCACCGAATAGTCTGTTTTAAGTAGAGCTCTGGAGGATGGGTAAAAGAAAATGATTAAAGTATTCTATGTATCATTAAAATAAAAGCACTTTTTTTCTAATGCAAATGTATGCAATTCTCTATTGTGCAATCAGAGGGATCTAGTGATAACTATGAGCTGCTCTAGCCAGTCACACTCGAACCATTTGGGGCTGTAATTACAGAGAATCAGACCTCTGGGTTTGATGACAGAAGTAAACTTATTCAACAAATAGTAATTTTGTTCCTTTCAGGCTTCTGCCTCCACAGCCTTTATCATTCAGCATTTGAAGAAAGGAGGTTATTCAGTGGCTTTTTTGCCTGTATAGTGCAGGCATCTGGCTTCTGCAAGTTGCTAGAAATCTAAGCAAGCCAATAGGCATCTGTGTTTAGATGCAGAGGTTATAGTACAGCAACGCCCAGATCTCTTTCCTGGCTGGAAAGCAGGACCTTGCGGTAGGATTATGTTTGCAATGGTAGGAAGCATTTTGCTCTGTGCATGCTCCAGTCCAGATCGTCCTGTCCCATCTGAGCCCCTCTAGAATTTATGGTTTGGTTTAGAGGACTCCAGTATGAATTTGTCTTTATGCTAGCATAACTTGACAAGTAGAATTGGAATAATTTGGTTCATGATAGCTTACAGCAAGAAAAGGAAAAAAGCCTATTATTTGTTGCCAAAGCTGAATAGCAAGACTACTTGAAAACAAGACTAGTGTCAGGGATTGTGGCTAGTGTGTGGGCAGCATTAAGTGGCCCTGGGCAGAGAGACTCTCATCACAGGTGGGATATGGGAGGCAATGATGGGGAGGGGCTAGAGGTGTTGGAAGTAACAGTCTGAGCAATCCCCTCCTCCCCCCCCCCCCTCACTGGGTAGCCGTGACTGAAGGCTCCTGGCAGCCTAGTCTTGTCAGAGCTGGGATCCAAAGAAGCAGGGGGAAATTGTCAGGAGATACGCATCCTTCTCTTTCGTTTTATTAGTACTGTTTTACTTTATTTGTTAGGAAGATGAAACCTTTCTTCTGTGGGCTGAGAGGCCAGGAAGGCAGCAAAAATAGAAGACCACATTGGTGCAACTGGTAGGCTGCTCTTAATACATGTCCCCAGCTTCATTACCATCATGTCCCAATGTGGAATACCTCCTTGGTAACTGCCAATTAGAACCAGTATAAAGCTGAGCGTTCATGAGGTAGGGAAGGAAGCATCAGCTCTGCTGTGCACATGAATGATGATTCCCTTGGCTGTCACCCCTGACTCTTTTGGCAATATTGTGGTCCTGCTGTTCCATTTTTGTTTAGCCACTGCAATCATGGTTCTGAACCTGTCTGTTCTTCTCTCTATCCTCATGATCAAGTCCTTAAGAAGGGAGAACAGATTCATCTACATGACGAGCACGTGCGTCTGTGATTTCTGTACAGGGGTTTCTTGGTACTATCTGGGAATTTTTGATGTGCAAGATGGTTATAACAGGAAAGATAACACTAGATCCATTGCTTCAAACTTCTTAGGTCTCTCATATCTGTCTATCCTGGCAGCCCAAGCTGATAGGTACCATGCCGTGGTCTCACCCATCCGTTACTCACAAAGGATGACCCCAGGAAAGACAGTGCTGGTGATTGCGTGTCTCTGGGTTTATGCCTTTGCAGTTTTAGCTGCTCAGAATCTCACTTCCTCAGGGGTTTCCATTAAGATCCAGACAATAGGTTTTATTATTTGGAATTTTATTACCTACACGATCATGATAGGTCTGAATGTTAAACTGTATTTGATTGCAAAATACCAGCTGGACAGAGACCCTGCCACTCTTGAGAGGGAAAGCAAACGGAGCTCCCTCTACCTCATTATAGGGGTCGCCATCATTTTTATTCTGCTTTGGACCCCTCTTTTTCTTCGCCTTCTTTTCTGTACTTTTATGCATTTATGTTACACGACTAATAACCTTTCTACAGATCCTGTTGCAATCCTTCCTCGTATTAACTGTACCCTGACCCCACTCTTATACATCCGAGGCTCTGCCTCTCTCCGACAAACCGTCTTCAGGAATATGAGGAAATGCTTCGGCTCCCTGTGGTGAGTAAAGTCTAATTTCACATTTAACAAATTTAAATGCAAACTTTCCAGAGAAAACCCATTCATCCAAATCTGAGAGAGTAATGGGTCACATCTAAACACTGAACTTTTGTCTTTTCTACAGAATTCCTGCTCACTTTCGATTCTCTGACTTACAGTGGTCTATAGTTGTAAGTGAGCATCGTAGTGGCAAGAGAAGATGCATAAAACCTGAAGGTTTGAGTCCTGTCCTGGAACTTCTCTCAGTGCTCAGCCTCTCCTCCAATTCTCCTTGCTTCTGGGTGCTAGATTAAATACAAGCTCATATTTTCAGCCCCAGAGGTGGCTGCACTGTCTACTTTTTTTTCTCCGTGTGTTCTCGGCACTGGGGAAAAGAAGAGTCCTTCCTGATGTAATCGTTGCCTTGCTCTTCTTCTTCAGCTACACAGGACTCAAACCTTCAGGTTTTACACATCTTCCACTACCATTATAAATGTTCATTTACAAAACCAAGACGTCGGTTATTAACCTTATTAGATCATATTAATCTGTTAATTTATTTATTTTAAGCACTCCTCTATACCACTAATCTGCACAGAACATTCAACGTGGTTATAACCACATAAAAACACCACTTTAAGTCGGAAAATAGAAAGCGATCAAGAAGCCTGTAGTTCTTTATTGACTTATGGATTCTCTTCTCACAGTGATTTCAGCTGATACCTCTGCCCTGGAGTAACTATGTAATATGTCTGGATCATATCATAAGAAGGTGTATTTCTGACTCTAATACTAGAAGGGTGATGGTCTCGGCTTTAGCTGGTGAAGTGTCAGAAACCCAGAGATTACTTACGCTAAAGATGTCTATTTTGGTATAACTTAGTTTGCCAGCCATCACATTTTCATTTCTTTTTATAAATTATCAGTAAACGTTTGCTTGCTAGAGAATAGAAAGTTCCAAGGCTACAACATCTGCCTTTGAGTTGGCGCTGACTCCTGGCGACCCAGCAGCTCCTGGGTTTTCTTGGCAGTTTGATGGGAAGTAGGTTGCTTGGCCTTTCTTCCAAGGCAATGGAGGGTTAAGTGATTTGCCCAAGGCCATAAGGAGTGCTAATAGTGTTATTCTAAAAACTGACTTATTCATTGAACACTTCAGCACAAAGATGTAGCTCTGGCAGCTCTCCAGTTGCAAACGTTACACATACACCATTCTGTAAATATATTAAACCTGATAAGTAATGCATGCTGTATATAGATCTACTGTTCACTGTTAGATGTAACACTGATGTTCTATGTAAACCGCTTTGACCCAGCAAAAGGTGGTATAGAAATCCAGTTAAATAAATAAGAGGACTTAAACCCAGGTCCCTTTGCTCCCAAGCCAATGCTCTAACCACTAGACTATTCCTCCATGCTTGATGAAGGAATTACGATGCCAGTTCATGGATCCAAATGCCATGGACCTCCCTCTCTCCCTACATCTCTTTTCTCTCCATCTTCTTCCAGTTTCAGCCTTCCCTCAGGCTTGGCAATTTTGATATCTTCTGCTTTCCCCTTCCCAAATTGCCCTTCTTCAAATATTTGACAACTCAATTCACTTGTATGTGCCCACAGTCTCCTTATAGAGACACAGTAGAGCGCGGATTTGATTCCCTAAGGCTTTGTTCACATTTTATGGGCCAGTGGCACATAAATAGCCGAGTAGAGGACCGCTTGTCTTCTCCTATCTAGACTGGAGGGAAAGAGGCTGAGAATCAGAGCAGAAGGAATAGAGGAGAGCGGAGCAGGGCTCAGGATGGAGAAGGAGTGGAAGTGGAAATACGTGTGCTTGTTCTGGGGAATAAAAAGCCTTTTGTACAGCGGTGCCGATCCCTTGTAGTGCTTTATAAATTAATAGTAGTAGCGGTAGTAGTTATGGGTCTGCAATGCTGCACTTCATATCGGGCTGTCATATCTTTTAAGTCCCATGCTGGGAAATGGGAAACATAGAAACTCCTGAGCGTATCACATCATTCAGCTAATTTCACTGCTTTTCAACATTTTACAAATTTCAGGGCATTTTGAAGTGCTGCTGAAAGTGTCTGACTCTCACAGATTAAAAGTGAATAAATATGACTGGAAAATTTTAGAATGGTAGAGAAGTCAATAAATCTGGAGAAATCAGGTATCAGGATCAGAAACAGTGGCCAATAAACCCTCCAAAGCCGATGTTGGTTGGATTCATGGGATGCCAAGATCAGCAGAGTCCCCTGTCCCCTGTCAGAGAGAGCCTGTGGCCGCCTTATTTGATTCCCGTGTGCAGTTCCAAGCCCTTTGGCCATGATCTGTGCTAGAAAGAAATGATCATACCTACTGCCACTACTATGGAGCATTTGCATAGTGCTACAAGATGTACGCAGTGCTACACAGACATGTAAGAGACAGTCCCTGCTTATCAGAGCTTACAATCTAGACACAGGAGCTTGCAAGATAGACAACACAGTAGCTGTAGACACGGGGTACATCTAGGGGGAATGGTAAGGAAACACGAAGGCGATCAGATGAGTCAAGATCTGAAAGTGGCAGCGAAGAGGTGAGTTTTCAGCCTGGATTTGAAAAGGGTCAGAGAAGGCGCCTGGCGTACAGACACAGGTAGTTTGTTCCAGGCATAAGGTGCAACAAGGTGAAAGGAGCAAAGTCTGGAGTTAGCAATAGAACAGAAGGGCACAGATGAAGCAGTTTGCTAGAAGAGCGGAGTTCCCGAGAGGGGTGTAAGGAGAGATAAGAGAGGAAAGGTAGTGAGGAGCTGCAGAGTGAAGGCACTTATAGGAAAGACCCAAATGACCGCAGAATAACTGCAAGCCCCTGTGTTAACTGTTGGGGGCGCACCAGCATCTGCCTATGCAGTACACAGTGCATGAAATGCATGACAGATACCACTGAGTAGCGCCTCAAAAAAGCCCTGCTTAAAGAATTGCCCACTGTGAAAGGGGGGCTTCCTGCTGCCCTGCGCTGGAGAAGTCCGCTCAGTGCTTGCGGTGTGGCCAGAGATCTCTGCAGTGAGAATACCATTCACTTTCTAAATAGTTTCACTGTCTTATACTTGAAACAAGACATGAACCACTAAGGATCTGCCGTTGTTTAAAGGTAGTAGGGAGGTATCAGTGACATTTGTTGATTCATTTTGGGCTGTTTCCCAGATTAAACAACACAAAAAATCCCAGCAACATTGTGCTTTCCTTCCATTTGGTTACTTAACTGATCTTTTCCCAACCTGGTCCTGGATATGTGGGAGCATGGACATGCCATGGTCACTGCTCGGTCAGAGTGAGAGTGACCTCCCAGCGTGACATGCTGTAGCCATCCTGCCCATGCAGGTGGTGGTCGATCAATAATGAATATACATGAGAGAGGTTTGCATCCACTGGGAATGCAGTGTATACAAATCTGTCTCATGCATATTCATAAGAGATGCCCTGGTAACCGGGCCGGGCGGGGAAACAGTGGCTTAGCATACACTAAGGGGTATGTTTACTAAACTGCGGTAACGTAGCAGCGGCTACATTAACACGCGTTAGGTAACGTTAATGCGCGCTATAACACTCGTTAATGTTACCTAATGCACGTTAACGTTCCTGGCTGCGGTAACCCAGCAGAGGGTGGAGAGAGGGCGAAGAGAAGGGGTCAATGGGTGGGGAGTGGGCGGGGGGAGGCTCCCGCGACACCAACGCGGGGAACTGAAGGGCTGAAAAGTAACGCAAGTGAAAACCTGGCGTTAGAGCCACATTTGCAGGAGAGAGAAATGATTTCAGTGTCAGCAATGTACAGCATAGTCAAGGAGCCCAAGAAAGGTGATAGTAGTGCTCCATTTGCAGCAACAGCATAGTGCCCAGGTATGAAAGGCCACTATGGTGATGGCGCATATGGGGCATGGGGGCTGCAGGCGGGACATGCAGTGGGGCAACTGGGGCACAGGGTGGACTAGGCGCAGACAATGGAAACCAGCAAGACAACAACTGATCAGGGTCAAACATGCCCATGAGTCTGTGTTTCACATTACCCAGCAGGTACCCCAAGGGGCACATAACACTGACGGGCAGTGCCAGGGGACGCGTGGACAGCTATGTAGGCACCACTACCCCAGAACCCACACCTTACGCAGCCGCCTACCTGCCCCCTGGATGGCCTGGGACTGCGAACCACCGGCACCGACAACATATGGTCATGGCGGCATGGCAGGGGGGTGTTTGTGCTGGAGGGAGTAGTGGCATCCAGTTGCAGTGGACCTAGGCCATGCTCTGTACCAGTACATGGTGTGCAGTGCAACAGTTCTGGCTGGGGAAAGTAAGGGTAGCCCCAGGGACCACTATGCTGCTGTGGCAACAGTGTGGTGCAGTACACTCAGCCAGTGTGTTCAAGTCCCATCTGTGGATCCTGCAGAGCATCACCCCATAGTTTTATCCCACAATGCAGCCACAACAACAACATGTGCAAACCCCAACGCAGCGGTGCACAGGGGTACAAACACCCACTCACATGGGCTCCACTATCCACAGCATCATGGAGTGTCAGGCTGTTGGCCCCAGCACGGAGCTGCAGTTATCATCAGAGCACTACTACTATTACCCCCTGCACATTTTAGCAATGTCGGCACTGTGATCAGGACCAGTGTGGTGGGCAGGGTTGTCAACCACCTGCACAATGCTGAGATAGGCGTGGGAGTATGCGTATGTCTATCCATTGTTTTGTGTCTGGCAACACCTCACTGAGCCCACATTGCTCACACTGTTTCCAGCATTAGCCTGCGAATGTGCATAATGAGGAGCAAGGTATTGTGGGTATGGCCCAGACAGGGCGGATTGGCCAGGATGCATCTGCACAGGGTGGAGGGCAATGGCTGGGACACTGTAGTTCTCGACCACCACCTGCATGGGCAGGGTGGCTACAGCATGTCACTATCGACTGGCTAGTGGGCTGTCTGCAGTTAGTCTGTGCATGGTGGGACCACCCTGTAGGATGCTGCAGGTGCACTCTGATTGTGCTGGTGAATGGCAGATCATGGTGTGTGGCAGTTGAGCCTTCCCCTGCCCACCCCAAGCATCACTGCTGGTCTGCCACAGTCACAGGTATGGCTCTGACCCATCAGCCCTGGAGGACTGTCATCAGCCAGCAGGACTGTGGTTGCTGCTATTACAGCCATGGTGCAGGCACCTGTCCCACCACACTTTCATCTACAATAGGGGCGATTGTGGGCCCCTTGGGGTATATAGTGCATACCACTTACACCCATAGCAGCAGTGCTACCTAAACCTCATGCAAGTCTAGACACCCCCGCTGCCCTGATAACAGGTACCCATGGCAGCCAGACCTTAACACCACATACGCACTAATCTGGGTGGTGTCCGGTCCTACAGGGCCACATGTGACTGCAGAACCCAGATGGTAACAGAAGTACTTTCAGTTCCACTGCTGGGAGCACCTGTCACACACTGGTAGTGATGGGGATATGCAGCAGGACCTACCTCTAGCACCACATGTACTGTGGACCTAGTGCTGGGTGCCTATCCTATCCCTCAGGGTGAACACGGAACCTGCACAATGTCATGGTCTGTAGCTACTCTGTGCCAGTATCACGCACTGTCAGTCTGTCTTACCACGCTGCAGTACCAGAGAGGTGCAGACCCCATTTGGTGGTCAGCTGTAGGCCGCTGTTCTGCATGTGCAATGCATCATGGGTGCTGGTGGGGTTACCCTATCCTGGCACATAGAGCAGACGGTTTGTGCGATGACCTGCAGTCCTTCTGTCCCCAGCCATTGCTGTGCAACAAGCCATAGAGGTATAGCCCACTGGTTAGTACACTGACGTTGTAGGCAGTAGTCATGGGTTTGATTCCTCATTGTTCCCTCCTGTCCATGTCAGATATTTTGCATGCCTGTGACAGTCATATCTTTGCAGATCCATGCTGCCAGCCCATAATACCCTCACCACAATTGCCATCACTCCTTATATGGCATTATAAGGCACCTTACTAGGCACAGTACAAGGCACGTGCCTTGTACTGTGCCTAGTACCTGCACCTTCCGTCCCCTGCACGTTCCCATCTTCAAGTCACTCGCAATTCTGCCTTCTTCTACGCTGGTCCTGCTCACTGGAACTCTCTACCCCTCAATCTCAGACTGGAAGAGAACCACAAGTCATTCAAAGCCCTCCTGAAAACATACCTCTTTGCCACTGCCTTTGAACTCCCCCTCCCCACCTGATGGCACTCCTGTCTCAATAATACAAACACATTTATTAGGTAGTTGTGTCATTGTCTTTCGTCTGTTATGTAGTGCTGTCCTATTTCTGTTTGTTTAGTCCAGCTACCCCTATATATTTCTGTTTACCCTGGTTCTCTTCTTTATCTTCTTTATTGTGTTTGTATATTGTGTCTGTCTATCCCTAGCTTTCTCTCTTGGCTGTCCTGTTTGAAATTGTAACTTCCTTTCCTTTTCTAGGCCAATGGCCAACTTTTTCTCTTACGAATTGTAAACCACGTTGATTATTGTTTGAAAAGCATATATCAAGCTCAATAAACGTAAACGTAAACGTAATGATGCACCGCCCATTCCCTTATATGGGCATCCAGGGAACCTAACACGGGGAACGTTACTACCGCAGGTTAGTAAACATACCTCTAAGGGTATGTTTACTAAACCGGGCTAACAGTTAACCCAGGCTATCTGCAACTAGGTCCCATTGAATAATATGGGACCTAGTGGCAGATAGTCCGGGTTAACCGTTAGCCTGGTTTAGTAAACATACCCCTAACTCTTTTCCTTTCTGCACTCGCTGTACCTCATGTGCAAAAATGAATGCCCGGTAGTGCAAAAGCTCCACGCAATACAGACATGCTAACAGCGCGCGTTAAATCTTGCTCTATTTGCTCAGTAAACACGCTCCATGATGCAAAAAAAAAAAAAAAGTATAGCGAAAGGTTATTGCATGTACATCCCTGATGAATGCAGTATGATTATTTGAATAACCGAGGACACGGGTCGCTTTCAGGATTTGATGTCTTGTTTCTTCCATCCCACTTTGCTGCAGCACCAGCCGAGCGGCAGGCGACGGCAGGAAACGAGATGTTGCGGTAATCTCGGAGTAGAATGGCAAATGCGCGAAATGGCTTTCGCCTGTACCCCCGAGCAGCAATAACATGGCAGGGTGAAGGGAACCAGCCGCCCTCCTTTATTCAGGACGGATCTTCTGTGACGCTCTCCCCGAAACGGACCCGGCTTATCCCCGCTCCATCTCCTGCCTAATGGGGGCTTAGCTTTTCTGCAGAAGACAAATTCTACCATTTGTGTACTAAGTCAAACAATAGCAAATCTATTGAAGACAAAAACTGATGTAAGTTCCAGGTTGAAGTATTTTTGACAAAAGAAACATTTGGTGTAAAGGGAAGGATGTACTCCGTGTGTGCACATGCATTTTAGAAACTGTGACTGTCCAGCACAGCTCTGCCTATGCGCCTTGCAGGGTCCTCGGGGAGCCGCTACAGGTCGCATAGAAGGAGACTGGATCTTTGGGGGCAGGGATGGCCTGGGCGCTTACAGAAAAGACATTTCTGATGTGTAAAACGCGCTTTATATGCAAAATAGAATTACCCCAACAGTGCACTTTCTAGACTGGATTTGTAAAACCGAAGGCGGTTAATAGCAATGATTCTGCACTGAGCTGAGGAGACAGCAGAGCGCTCACACTCATCACAAGTGTATGCAGGCTAATGAGGAAGGCTTCTGCCCCTACCTACTGTATATATACAATATCCTGCTTTTGCGGATTATTTATGCTGTGCATAGTGTGGTGCAGACAAGGTATGTGTCTAATTTGCTTGAAGTTCAGGGGCAGATATAAGGATATGAGACTCTCTTCTAGGAGGTGAACCTTCAGCCTTGTACCCCTCAATGAAATCTCAAGCCCCCAAGCATTGCACCTCCACATCATGCCTTCCAGAATACTCCTATCAAACAGCAGACATTTCTTCCCTATATGGATGCATAATATGGATAATTTTATACAGCACTTGCCAACTGGCTCCAGATGCGCCTGACAGGCTTGATCCAGTCCTGGGTTTGCTGCACTGCATGTAGGCACATGTAGTCTTGCTTTTCTTATGGAGTGCAATGGAGAAATCAGAATTACATGTCCCTGCATGCAATGGGGTAAACCCAAGACTGGATCAAGCCTGTCAGGGCATCTGGAGCCAACTGGCAACCCTATTTCCGCATGTAAAGCATGTTTTATGCACAGGAAATGGCTCTTATAAAATTGCGCGTGTTTACACTGTGCACGTGTCAACAAGAGCTTGCGCAGTTTTACACAGACCACATGCAGCTGTTCTCAAGGATGCAGCTTGGGCAGCACTGTAGAGAAGTTGCAATGCAGATGCACATTTACTTCCACCTTGCATCAGGCGTAAGTTTAGGCACAACATATCTCCAGGAACAAGCAGGAGTGTAGTCTTCACATATGGGTATCGTCGGTACCGACGGAGCCTGCGCGGGAACGCTCCCCAGCGTCCAATAGGAAAGCCTTTGGGAGCATCCCACAGCGCCTGCGTGCTGCTTTCCCGCCTTTCCAACTGTCCCTCTCCAGTTCTTCATTTTCCGCGGAACTGACAGGTCGCATACCCTGTCACCGCAGAACATTTCGTCTTTAATCTTTGTTTTTGTGGTCGTGTCTGCCTTCCCTTGACGCTATACCGGTACCGCTGGTTCTTTCTTTCTTCTTCTAAAAAAAAAATAAAATCTGTAGTTTCTGAAGTGGTTTACATCAGGAACTTTTTTTCCTTGGTGCTAGGCGCCATTTTGGGCACTAGGCCCAATTTTTCCTTAAAAATGTAAAAACCTACTTCAGCTTTTAAGAAATGTTCTAAATGTGGCGGTACCATTTCCGTCACCAACACCCATGATTGGTGTCCCAAATGTTTAGGTCCTGACCATTCTGTTTCAGAGTGCCTCTCCTGTGGAATGATGTCAAAAAGGGGCCAGCAGAGCTGAGCTGCTAAACTTAGCACCCTTTTTCCCTCAGACGCAGCGTCTGTTGCTTCAACATCCTCCAGGGCCTCATCTTCCTCCCATGGATCTCAGGAAACTAAACATAAATCTAGCCAGTCCTCAAAGGGTAGATCTCCTTCTAAGTATCGAGATGCCATTGGCGTTGCCCTTGAGGAATTTTCACCGGCAAAACTGCCCCGGCGGGAGGCTTCGGCTTCCAAAGCACTAACGGGGCTCCAGGATGTTCTCGAGGCCTCAACCTCAGCAGAACTACTGGCGCCATGCTCTGGGGTTCCAGCCGCTTCTACCGGTACCGACACCCAAGCATCGGCAGCGTCGATAGACCAGAGATTTCTTGCTATCGAACGCAGTCTAGCGGCTCTTCTCACGGCTTCGGTACCATTGAAACCACTTCAGACACCCCAACCAATACTGACTGCATCGACATCGGCGGGTATGCCACCCGTACTGAGTCATGCTTCTGTCTCTGGCATCGACAGATCAGTACCTGAACAACCCGATACCGACTTCGATCGATACCGGTACCGTGCTTTGCACTATCACCGGGATCGGAGATATTTTGAATCCTAGAATGAGTCTGAAGACTCTGCCGATACCAGAGTACCTCTTCCCGAGGATTCCTCTTCTCCTCAGTGCAGAATGTCTCCGCCAGAGGATATGTCCTTTCAGGACTTTATCCGTGATGTGACCCGAGGCCTTTCCATCACAGTAGCTCCTGAAAAAGAGCCCAGGGCAAAGGAGTTGGAAATCCTCCAATAGCCTAAGGCTCCCTACTCTGCCTATTCATGAGATCTTACATGATCTTATGCTAAGGATGTGGGAAACACCTTTAACCACATCTCCTCATTCTCGAAGACTCAATACCATGTATCGAGTTCCACCTTGTCCTGGCTTTCAAAAAACTAATTTACCACACCATTCAATGGTGGTGGAATCAGCCATGAGAAGGATGAAAAGTGCAAAGAAACATGCATCCAATCCCCCAGGTCGTGAATGTAGGACTCTCGATGCCTTTGGGTGTCGATGCTTCCAAGCTTCCATGCTCTCAGCTAGGATCAGTTCCTATATCTTGTATATGGGAATGTTCCTTAAAGAGGTCACAGGAGACTTGGAGCTTATGAGCCCCTTTCTTCCTGATGACAAAAGACAAGACTATCTCACTCTTGTCAAATATGCTCAGGATGTTTCCAAGTTTGTTAATCATGCAGCCTTTGACTGTTTTGAGTGCATAAGCAGAACCTCTGCTATTGCCATTGGTGCATGTCGGATCGCCTGGCTTCAGGCATCTGACTTGGAAATTTGGGTACAGGATAAATTAGGAAACATTCCTTGCACAGGAGAAAATCTCTTTGGCAAGAATTGGCAGGAGAAGGCTAATGAAATAGATGCTGACAATATCACATTGGATAGATTGTCCAAATCTACAGCCGATCCTGCAAAGAAAAGATTCTCTAAAAAAAAACATTTTTCAATAAGAAAAAGACATTTTATCCTTCCTATATCCAACAGGGACACCGTCCAGGTCAGACTGCCCAAAAGGGACAGCAGCAACAACCTAGACAACAAAAGAAGCCACAAGCTGCAAAACCTCAGCCTCCTCAGGGGCTTTGACTCCTTTCTATAGAACTTCGCCTTCCTGCCCCTGAAGGGTCCAGAACCCTTAACCATCCTAGGCAGGTTATGTCATTTTGTCCACAGATGGTACCAAATAATAGCAGAAAATTGGACTCTGTCCATTTTAAGAGAGGAGTGCAAGCTTCATTTTCACAGCCTGCTCCCTCCTACAATTATAAGACAGTTCAATTCTCAGACTTCTCTCGACAATCTTTTAGGTCAAGAAGTCACAATGCTCCTTGCTCAAGGAGCAATAGAGGAAGTACCCATTCCCCATCAGGGTACAGGGATCTACTCCCCCTATTTCCTTATTCCAAAGAAAACAGGAGGACACAGACCCATTTTAGACCTCAGTGAACTGAACAAATATCTGTTCCGAGAGAAGTTCAAAATGGTCTCTCTAGGAACTCTGCTGCCATACCTTCAAAGTCAGGATTGGCTTTGTTCTCTAGATCTCAAGGATGCGTATACTCATATTCTAATCCATCCAAATCACAGGAGATTCCTCCGATTCCTGTTTCAAGGAAAGCACTACCAATACAAGGTTCTTCCCTTTGGCCTGGCTTCTGCGCCAAGAGTGTTCACAAAATGCATGGCTGTGGTAGCAGCATTTCTCCGCACTCTGGGAATATTAGTCTTCCCTTACTTAGACGACTGGCTCATTCAAGCCCCTACGATGCCAGAAGCCAGCTCTGCTCTGTCTCGCACAATGCGAATCCTTCAGTATTTGGGACTGGTCATAAACCTCCCAAAATCCAATCTTGCTCCCACTCAGTCCCTAGAGTTCATAGGAGCTCATCTGGATACCAGACAGACAAGGGCTTTCCTTCTTCAGCCCCGCTGTCTTTGCATAGTACAACTAGCTTCACAAGCAGTGCTCAGACCTTGTCTAACTGCTCGGGAAATGCTACAATTGCTAGGCCACATGGCATCTACTGTGCATGTGGTTCCTTATGCTTGCCTCCATATGTGAGCAGCCCAGTGGACTTTATCCACTCAGTGGACACAGGCTTCAAGTTGCCTGTTGGACAAAATAACAAACTCAGACCATCTTATTTCGTCCCTCCAATGGTGGCGATCACCCAGAAACCTTCTGGTGGGGTCTCCTTTCCAGCAACCCTATCCCAAGCCACCCTAACAGCATATGCTTCACAGGTGGGATGAGGAGCCCACCTGCACGACTTCTCTACCCAGGGTACCTGGACTCCACAGGAGGCCTGTCTTCACATCAACCTCCTGGAGCTCAGAGCAATCTTCCTACCTCTTTGAGTATTTCACGTCCAGCTGAGCTACAAGACAGTCCTAGTTCAAACGGACAATCAAGTAGCCATGTTCTATATGAACAAGCAGGACGGAACAGGCTCTCTGTTGCTATGCAACGAAGCTTTGTGACTATGGGCCGTCGCCAGAGAGCATCAGATTCATCTCCTTGCGGTATATCTTCCAGGCATTCAAAACTCTTGGGCAGACAAACTCAGTCGAGTTCTGCTTCCACACGAATGGTCTCTCCATGCAGACCAGGTTGCCCAAATATTTCAGATTTCGGGAACCCCGGACATAGACCTCTTTGCAAGTCCGCTGAATGCCATACTTCCCCAGTTCTGTTCCAGAATTCCGGCTCAATGTTGTCAGGCAAGGCACGCCTTCCTCCTTCACTGGGGTCAGGACTTCCTATATGCCTTCCCACCCATTCCCCTCATCCCAAAAACCCTATTCAAGTTTCAGAGAGACAGAGATCATATGATCCTCATAGCTCCACGTTGGCCACAGCAAACGTGGTACCCTCTGCTCCTACATCTCTCTCAAGCTCCGCTTCTGGAGTTAGGATCCATTCCAGATCTTCTCTCCCAAGAGGACGGTATGCTGTGGCATCCCAATCCCCAGTCTCTGCATCTCAGGGCCTGGTTGCTGAAAGCCTAGAACTTCAGGATCGTAACCTTTCCCAACAGGTAAAGGATATCCTTCATGCTTCTAGAAAACCCTCCACAAGACTCTTGTATGCCTTTAAGTGGAAAAGGTTTACCAAATGGTGCTCGCAGAAGGGTCTTAACCCTCTTGTGATACCTCTGGAATCGATACTGGAGTATCTCCTTCATTTGTCAAATGCGGGTCTCAAGACAAATTCAGTAAGAGTCCATCTTAGTGCTATTGCAGCTTCTTACAAGCCTCTAAGCGGACAACCTATTTCCTCTCATCCTCTCATAGCGAGATTTATGAGAAGCCTTCTTTTAACAAAGCCTCCCAATAAGCACCACCGGTGGCATGGGACTTAAATCTGGTGCTCAGGCAGCTCATGAAACCGTACTTTGAACCATTAGCCACTACATCTTTGAAATTCCTTTCCTGGAAAGCCATCTTCCTCATTGCAATCACATCAGCACGTCGCATCAGTGAACTGCAAATGTTAGTGGTTGATCCTCCTTATACAAGGTTCCACCATGATAAGGTAGTTCTTAGGACTCATCCACACTTTATGCCAAAGGTGGTTTCGCCTTTCCATTTAAACCAAGTGGTTTACCTTCCTATATTCTTTCCGAGGCCTCATGCCTCCAGTGCTGAAAGGAACCTTCATACCTTGGACTGTAAAAGAGCTTTAGCTTTTTACTTTCAAAGGACACAGCAACATAGAAAATCTTATCAACTCTTTGTTGCTTTTGATCCTAGTCATTTGTGACTTTCAGTTTCCAAAAGAACACTGTCCAACTGGATTGCACAGTGCATATCTTTGCCTATGAGAGTAAGAACCTTCCTCTTGAAGGTCATGTCACCGCTCACAATGTGAGAGCCATGGCAGCCTCAATGGCTCATCTTCACTCTGTGTCTATCGACGACATCTGTCGAGCAGCTACTTGGGCTTCGGTACATACCTTCACAGCCCACTACTACTTAGACAAGGACTCCCGCCAGAATGCCTTGTTTGGCCAAGCTGTTCTTCAACACCTTTTTCAGACTTAATCAACTCCTACCCACCGTCCCTGGTAGGATGCCAGAGATCCATGGGAGGAAGTGGGGCCCTTTCGCAAGGGCTGACAACTTCCTGGGGTCATCTCCCTGACATCTGCAGCTAGGGACTCCCCATATGTTCCTGGAGATAGCATAGTTACTCACCTGTAACAGGTGATCTCTGGGAACAGCAGGAATTTAGTCTTCACAACCCGCCCACCTCCCCTAGGAGTTGTATCTCTCTCTCCCTCTCTCTTTTGTCTCAGCTATAAACTCAACTGGAGAGGGACAGTTGGAAAGGCAGCACACAGGTGCTGTGGGATGCTCCCAAAGGCTTTCCTATTGGACGCTGGGGAGCGTTCCCGTGCGTGCTCTGTCGGTACCGACGATACCCATATGTGAAGACTAAATTCCTGCTGTTCCCAGAGATCACCTGTTACAGGTGAGTAACTACGCTTTGTCTGCTTTTGATTGGGGTTTATTGCAGAAGCTGATTTTATAACAACACATAGATCCCTCTGGGGTAATTTTCTTACTCATAGATTGGTGAAAGTCCATGATCCCAGCACAAATCCAGGGGCAGTAGAACATTCTGTGGTGGGGGAAGAGGGGCAAACACACTGATCTCCAGCCCCACCTCTCAGCTCTTCACTTACTGATGCTCTGCTGATACACAAATCTGCATTCTAATATAAACTCTAAATGTTAATATTAAACCTTACAAAAAGGGCTTGGATGCTGAGAAATCAAGAGGCAAATTGTCATGAGAATATTTCCATGGATATTCATTAAAGTTGATCCGACTTCACATTACTGCCTTATCCTATCATCCACCCACTGATTAATGAATCCAGCCACCACTCAAAATAATGCAAATTCCAGCAAAACATAAGCACTGATGTTCTATGTAGCACTTATTTTGCAAATAATCCCTGCCGTAAACTGCAGTTCATTCAACAGAATTGTCTCATCCCCATAATCTGAAAACACGAAAAATCAGAATCAGTTAATCATAGTTAAGAAATCTTAGAATCCGTCACTGCCATGTAACGTCCCCCAGGCAGAGAAAAGCTTTCTTACAGAACAGCATTCGTCACATATCCCCACTGAAGGGTATTTCCACACCGTGCCAACCTTAAATACTGCGACTCCACCAGTCATCCACCACTGTCATGTCCTAGTGCAAATCCAATCAATACGCACAAGAGTCTTCCTTGGGCTTCTGGTTGAGGTTCATACTATAAACACTGATACAGCATCCTTGGTGCAAACAAATACATACATCAATAAAATGAGTATATTGGATGAACCCCAGAAAAAATTCCACTTCCCTCGTACTCTTTCACCACCACCTCCTCCCCATGTCTGCCTTGAATCATCTACTCTGCTTTTGTGTTGTTTCCCTGCTGGTAACTCCTCAGCTCCACAAATCTATGGATTTGATTTCACTGGAGAATGAACTCAGTAATAGCACCTGCACCAAAAGCCCTAGCCGAAATATAAACATCTAAACTTACAATTTGCAAACACGTAGAAGAGAAGCCCAGTCTCCCAGAACCCCTGCAGTCCGCCCCAGTGCCCCAGTCTTTCCAGCTCTGAGTCATCCAGTGTCTTTCGTATCTCAGTCTCCCTCCATTAAGAAAATCTGCAGTTCCTCAGAGCCCACACTGGCCACGGCTTCTGCTACGTGGTCCTGTTTGTAGCATGGGAGCGTGCATGCTGAGTCCAGCTTGTGGGGGTGCGCAGCACGTTCTGCATCACAGCCCCCCTCCCCCATCCTGCAATGGGTCCAGTGCCTGCATACCAGGTGGGCGTGCGCATGTTGGCATCACCAATTCCTACCCTGACTGCTGCCCACATAATTACATAGCTTCCAATCTTTATCCAGAGGGAAGACGGAAAGCTAGATGGATCCCACTACTGTTACTAGTACTACCTGTCATTTGTATAGCACTAGAAGGCGTGTGCAGCGCTGTACATATACCCATAAGAGACAGACCTTTTCTTTTAATGCAATAAAGAATTAGTTGGATCATTCATCTTAAATATCTGTAAATGTTGCATTAAAATCAAATTCAGTTTTTGATAGTGGAAAAGAATGCTTTACTATGGATTAGAAGCTGATACGGAAACCCAAATATTCATACTGTAAATGTATAGTCTAATTTAAATAAAATGCAAATGATTATTTTGGAGATATTTTACATATTATAGTCTACAATTTCTTATGTTGTGCATTTTTATAAGGGAAGGTAAAATATCAAAATAAATGACATGAAATCAAGCCACCATATAAATATTTCCCAGCATGCCATCTGAAATCTTTTTATCCCTCTTCTGAAATCTTTTATTCCTGGAAAATACTAGCAGTGTTTCCAAATATTCTATTTTTACATGTTCCTACTACTAGGCAAGTATCCCTTCACTGCCACTCTTAAATAAGGTTTACGCTTCCTGACGGGGTTCAGGGGCTGTTGTGTTAGTGCTTCTTAGCATTTGATACCACACACTAAACCTTTTTAGGACGAGGCCAAGGAAGGGCCAAGCCCGTGACATAAATCCAACCCGGCAACAGCCACAGCTGCAGCTACAGCGCATCACAACAAAGGGCCGTGGAACATGGCTCCTTGCATTCAGATGAGTTGAGTGGTACTGGGAAGGCCTAGGAACCGAGAGTCAAAGCAGGAAGCACACAAAACTACCAAATGAGGGTAGCCCCTGCTGATTTCTTTTCTTTGGGCACATTTGTTTTCTGCTATGAAAATGTGGATGCGTAACGCTCTTTTAAGGCGAACTTATGTTTCCATTCAGCAGATTTGCAATCTGTGCTCCCGAGTACCCAGCCCTTTCTTTGGCCTCTGGAGGACAAATGGTAAGAAACCCCTGAATAGCAACTATATCAGAAAAACATTCAGGATAAAGAAAAAAAAAGGGAAAATGTTTGTCATGTGCTGCAAAGGATATTTGGAGCTCGTTTCCGACCACAGACACATATGTTTCTCATTCACCTCCGTCAGCTCTTGGACTCAGATCTACAGTATTGACTTGTTCTTATAATGCAAATCCATAATACTTCAGTAACGTGTGATGTCCTCAGAAATCTTCATTATCTCACTTACAATGCTGTGATACAATGTAACAGTCCCAGGTAAACCTTCCACAAGCTCAGCTGCCAAGTTACCCAGTGCCAGGAGTGAGATTTTTAGCCAGTCCTGGATTTCTGACAATCTCATCCTGATGCATTACAGGACCTGCAGCACTGATTCCAATGGGTAAAATCAGGGACTATAAATATCATATTGCCCTGCACTGCAAATTCAAAACCAGAACTGGTCATAACGTCTCACTCCAGGAACTGGGTAACTTGGCAACTCTGCAAGCCGTGGAGAGAACTGTAACCTACATAGAATGAGTAGGGCAAGTTACATTTCAGCTCTAATACTTATACCCCAGTCTAAGGGCAGGGTGGACAACCCTGTTGCCAGTCGCTGATGAATGTGTCCTGAGAGTGTGGCGAATTTGGGTTTGCCATATGTTGGCTCTAGCAATAAAATATAAGACCCCTTTTTATGATAGTGTGTTCTGCTGTATAGAATCAGCCAATGAGAGAGCTCCATTGTTATCACATGATCACTCACTCATTCCGTTCCACCCTCAGTGGTACCAACGGCACTCTACAGTCTCAGTCAGTCTGGACCAGGGTGACCAACTCTTCATCAGCCAATTTCAGGATATTGACCTTAAAAAATCGGGATGCAACCAAAAAAATCTGGATTTTTTTTTCATTAGTACATCAGATTACAAAATACCTTGTGATATATAGAGTGCGATTGAAAAGTCTCTCCGCAGTGAGAGCTGTGTTTGGAAAGGCAGCCTGCTGAGGAAGAGAAAATGTAGCCATGAGCCTCTTTAGAGTCGGGAGTGGTGCCAGAGGGCTGGAGAGAGGCTCATGTGGTCCCTTTACACAGAAGCGGAAGTAAGGATGAGGTTGAGAACTACAGGCCGGTTAGTCTAACCTCTGTGGTGAGTAAATTAGTGGAAATGCTGCTGAAAGAGAGAATAGTGAAGTTTCTGGAGTCCAATGGATTACAGGATCCAAGACAGCATGGGTTTACCAGAGGCAAGCCTTGTCAGACAAATCTTATTGATTTCTTTGACTGGGTGACCAGGGAGTTGGACCGAGGGAGAGCCCTAGATGTGGTGTACTTGGATTTCAGTAAAGCCTTTGACACCGTTCCACAGAGGCAACTTATAAACAAACTGAGCACCCTAGGGATGGACCATAAAGTTACTGATTGGGTTAGAAATTGGCAAGAAAGGTAAATGGAGGTCACACTGAGGAGAAGGAGGTTACCAGTGGTGTGCCGCAGGGATCTGTCCTTGGTCTGATTCTTTTTAACATCTTTGTTAGTGATATTGCGGAAGGGCTATAGGGTAAGGTTTGCCACTTTCCAGATGATACCAAACTCTGTAATAGAGTAGACACCCAGGAAGGAGTAGATACCATGAGGAATGATCTAACTAAGCTTGAAAAATGATTGAGAATTTGGCAGCAGATTTAATGCTAATAAATGCAGGGTCATGCATTTGGGCTGCAGAAATCCAAGAGAGTGATACAGTGTGGGGCATGAAATACTTCTGCCCACAAAAGAGGAGTGGGAACTGGGCGTGATTATGTCTGATGACTTTAAAGTAGCTAAACATGTAGAAAAGACAACGGTGAAAGCTAGAAGGATGCTTGGGTGCATAGGGAGAGGAATGGCCAGCAGAAGAAAGGAGGTGATAGTGCCTCTGTATAAGTCTTTGGTGTGACCTCATTTGGAGTATTGTGTGCAATTCTGGAGACTGCACCTTCAAAAGGATATAAACAGGCTGGAGTCAGTACAGAGGGTGGCTACTAAAATGGTTAGTGGTCTTCATTATAAAGCATTTGAGGACAGACTTAAGGATCTTAATATGTATACTCTAGAGGAAAGGCGGAATAGAGGTGATATGACTGAGATGTTTAAATACCTCCATGGCATAAATGCACTGGAGGAGAGCCTCTTTCTATTGAAGGCAAGCTCTGTTACGAGGGGACATAGGATGAGAGTGAAAGGGGATAGACTCAGGAGTGATATGTGGAAATATTTCTTTATGGAAAGAGTGGTGGATCCATGGAATAGTCTCCTAGTGGAGGTGGTAGAGATGAGGACAGTATCTGAATTCAAAGAAGCATGGGACAAACACAGAGGATCTCTAAAGGAAAAAAGGGGACTGTTGTAGTGGTTGATATGGAAGAGCAGACTAGATAGGCCATGTGGTCTTTTTCTGTTGTCATTTTTCTATGTTTCTATGACAGTCCTGGGAAGTGAGAGGAGCTTTTCTGAGCTTTCTACAACCTCCTTTAAAATAATTTAGCTGCCTTTTCTTTGTTGTTGTTAAGTGCCATCAAGTCGATGTCGACTCCTGGTGACCGTCTGGATAGTTGACCTAAACTTTGTTTGGTCTTTCTACATAGATAAAAAGTTAAAAGTGATTAAAACATATTGTCTAGAATGGTTGGGAAAGTGAATTAAGGCTTATCAAATCCATAGAGTATTTATTACAGGGGCATTTTAGTTGAATTGTATATATTTCCTTAATGAGATTATTGTTTGTTATACTCCACCTTGAACCAGAATGCTTCTGGCATTTAAATTAAATAACATTTAAGTTAGAACAGGCCAAAAAAATGACATAACGTATTTTAAAAAAATGCAAGAATTCAATGGTTATGTAAGTACTGTCAGATGTAATGGAGTTCTGTCCCATGAAACCTACTGCTTCTTTCTGTCCAAGACCAGGGGAGACTGCCCGGTGAGAGGTCATGACTTTGATCTTTTAGCCCAGAATAGCCCAGAGCCCAAGAACCTGCTGAAATTCACAATCACAACACTACCATCTACTGTATAAGCTTTAGGTTTGTAACCTAGCAAGGTTGGTGACTAAATCATCCATGCCAGAATAATCTCATCCCCCATGCCCTTTGCTTGAGTTTCAAGTCACCAAATGGCCAATGCAAAGGGCTGAGATTGCAGCCATTAAAAACTGAAACCAATAGCATTGTTCCGCTCTCTTTATTTGATGATTTTGACACCTAAAATTATCTATTGATAGTGTTCACTTCCGTGCTTCTATCACACTCAGAATGTTATGATTGGTTTCTGATAGTAGCGCAGTTGATCTTGGAAAGCAGGAACTAATTTTCCCATTTGCCCAGCTGCTCCCTTCTACAGTATGCCTGAAGCGGCTATCACCCTCCTTTCTGCTTAACCAGCAACTATACAAGTTTGCCTGCCTATAGGAAGTCACCTCTACCCCTTTTGCAGTTAGCTGAGGAGGGGAGATGAGGCAAACTGTCCTGCTGTCCATGGAAGATGATCTATCCAGGGATGGATTTCCCATCAGGCTCAGTAAATATGCGTCATGCAGAGAGCCCTGGGCTTTGAGATCATATCAGCACAATCCTCATTCTTCCCCACCAATCAGAGAAAGGTGCTGAAGATCCCACATCTAGGGGCCCATGAGATGTCAGTTCAGCCTTGGATCTGCTGCACCCACCAGGGCCAGCCCATCCATTATGCAAAAATGTTGTTTGCACAGGGCCCTGCGCTTCAGAGGGCACTGTGCCAACAACATCCCACATTGAATGGCAGGCAGGGTGGCTTTAGAGGGAGCCGGAGAGGCCCTGGCTCACCTCTAACAGCTGCCGAAGTGAAGAGCGTCTTTTTCACTTGGGTAGCTGTACTGTAGTTTAGGATGCTGATGCTCTGAGTTCCGGGAAACAGGAAGTCCCCTTTGACCGCAGGGCGGCAGCGTTCTAAACTTCAGTACAGCTGCCAAAGTGAAGGAAAAAGACACGCTTCACCGGCAGCTGTTAGAGGTGAGCCGGGGCCTCTCTCCCTCTAAACCATTTTAGACACAGGGCTCTTCGGGAGGGGAGGGGGGGGCTTGGACTGGAAATGGGCTGTGGGAGGGAGCTAGGACTGGAAATGGGCCGAGTGGAGGGGGGGGGGCTTGAACTGGAAATAGCTGATGGGGAGGGGGGCTTGGACTGGAAATGGGCTGATGGAGGGGCTGGGATAGGAAATGAGCTGATGGTGGGGCTAGGAAAGAACTGGAAATGGGCTGATGGAGGGCTGGGATAGGACTGGAAATGGGCTGTTGGGGGGGGGGCTAGGATTAGAAATGGGCTGATGGAGGGCTGGGATTGGAAATGGGCTGATGGAGGGTCTAGGACTGGAAATGGGCTGATGGGGGGCTAGGATTGTAAATGGGCTGGGGGGGGGGCTTGAATTGAAATGGACTCATGGAGGGGATAGAACTGTAAATAGGTTCATGGGGGGCTTGGATTGTAAATGGACTGAGTGGGGGGCAGCTAGGAGTGGAAATGGGCAAATGGAGGGCTGGGATAAGACTGGAAATGGGCTGATGGGGGGGGGGGCTAGGATAGGACTGGAAATGGGCTGATGGGGGGAGCTTGGATAGGACTGGAAATGGATGGGGGAGCTAGGACTGGAAATGGGCTGATGGAGGGACTATGATAGGATTGGAAATGGGCTGATGGGGGAAAGAGCTAGGACTGGAAATGGGCTTAGTGGGGGGAGCTAGGACTGGAAATGGGCTGATGCGGGGACTAGAAGGGAGCAGATGCTGCGTGGGGCTGGAACTAGATGGGAGCTGATGTTGGGGGAGTATTAGAATGGGATGGGGCTGGGGGAGTGAGTTTGGAGAGGGGAAAAATATTTTATGTGGAAGGGAAGAAAAATCTACGATTGGCCGGGTATTGGGAGAGTAAGTGGGGATTGAGGATGGAGGGGTAAAATTTGAGTGGATGAAAAAGGAATAAAGAAAGAGATGGAGGAAAGAACAAAATGGGAAAGATCAGTATGTTAAAGCAGATGTAGAGAGAGAATGGTAAAAAACTAGAAGAAAGGACAAATAGACAGCAGACAATGGAGAGATAGAATACAAGAAGAAACCAGAAGAAAGTGACTGGAGCAATTGAACTGAAAAATAAAATGCACAAACAACAAAAGGTAGAAAAATACTTTTTATTTTGAATTTATTAACTGGAATATGTCAGTTCTGGGAAATGTGCATCTTTAACGTCTGCATTTTGTTTAGTTGAAGTGGAAATTAATTTATAGGTTTTTTTCTGCAGTGTTGTTGCACATTCCAAGTTTGGCTTTTTGGGTTCCCAGTTTAATTATTGTCTTCCTATTTGTAAATTGTGATCCTTGTTCTTTGTTTGGTGACGGTCTATGTTCTGCATGTGTAACCAAGCTGCAGTATTCTGTTTATGTAATTCGTTTGTTCGTTCATTCTGTGTTACCTCCTAGTTCACTTATCACCCTCGTTCTTGCATTGGTTATCAGTAGGCTGGATTATTGTAATGTTTTCCTGGCCAACCTCCCCAAATATCAGCTTCAAAGATTACAGCGGATTCAAAATACAGCAGCACGCCTAGTCACATTCTCTAGCCGGTTTGACCATATCACTCCCATCCTCATTCGCCTACATTGGCTGCCCCTTCGTTTCCATTACAAATTTCTGATCTTGATCCATCGTGCCATTCATACTGGGAATCCTCTCTACTTAGCGGACTGCATTTCCTAACACTTCCCTCACCGTCAACTTCGTTCAATCCATGCCAACCGCCTATCTCTTCCCTCACCATCCCAGGCCCACCTAGAACAAACTCACCATTCTACTTTTTTCTTCTTCGGACCTCTCCTGTGGAACATGTTACCAACTCCTCTTCGGTTAGAACCATCCTATCCTCAGTTTAAGTCATTACTTAAAACTCATCTATTTCAGAAAGCATACGACCTTCCCTCCGAAGCCCCCCCCTGACTACCCTGTCTTTGTCTTTGTTCCGTTATAGTCTGTCACCTGTCTGCCCCAGTTCGTCTATCTGTGTAGCCTAGCCAGGCTATGTCTGTCCTATGATTTGGAAATAATGTGGTGTTACTACTCTGTCCTGCCTCCTTCTTTCCTATCTATTATTGGCGTTCCTTTTCCTGAGTTGCAGTGTTAAATCCATACTTTTTATTGTACACCGCTTAATTGTTTTACAAATAGCGGTTTATCAAATGTGAATAAAGATAAAGATATTTGACAATGTCACTTGTTCTCTTTCCCCAGTAGGAGATGTATTGGTATCTCTGAGATGTATTGTTTTAATATTTGCAGTGTTACCTTTTGATAGGTAGGGTTTGGTGCTTTGTGAGTCCTGGTAGTGCTGTTATGATACGGTGGGTTTTCTATGGGTTCTAAATGGGCAGAGTTTATAGTACTTCCTAATGTGCCTGGCGGTTGGCACTGGAGTATAGTAATGTAGAAATCTTTTAGTCTTTCTTTATCAAGACACTCATTAAGAGGCATGTTTACTAAAAGTTAGTGCATGTTAACATTATGCAAATATTTATGCAAATGAGGCCCCACAATGAGTCTCTGCACATGGCCCCCACCCCCCTTGGGCCACCCCTGGCACCCACCCTCTTTTACCAGAGAACATCCCAAAGAAATACAGTCAAACCTCGGTTTTCGTTTGCCCTGGTTTTCGTACGTTTCGGTTTTCGACGTCTTTTCTGACTGAGATTCTGTCTCGGTTATCGGATATCGCCTCGGTTTTCGTACAGAATGGCGCTGGTCTGTATACACTGCCCGCCCAGTCCCGGCAGCACTACCCCCCGGAAGTCCCGGCAGCACTACCCCCCGGACTCACCGATCGCGTGTTGAGAAGCGAAAGTCAGCTGAGCAACATCCTCGAGCCAGAGTCAGAGATGCAAGGATTGCACAGAGAGGAAGGCCCCGATCTCTCCACTGCCTGCCTGTTCTCTGGAGCGCCCCCTCAGGCTCGGAGGTAGCAGGGTAGCTGTCAATGTAAGCAGGAGATGTTGCAGTGCCGTACAGTACAATATCTGTGTGTTTGCTGTCCTGTGGACGATCGGGCAGGTGAGAGAAGTGACAGGAGCTGGGTGTCTGGAACGGATTAATTGAATTTACATTATTTCCTATTGGAAATATTGCTTCGGTTTTCGTACGTTTCGGTTTTAGTCAGACTTCTTAGAACGGATCAATCATGAAAACCGAGGTTTGACTGTACTCTGACTACTAACAATACATGAAATTTTGAAAGAGCTTTTCTGGATTTCGGTCTGGATTCCAGCATTGTCCTAATGGGTCAGGAGCATGATATTAACGGCAATGAATGCGATTAACTCCTACATAAACACCCCATCACACAGAATACTAAACCGGCAACTATTCCGATAGCAGTGCTGGGAGGAGGTGGGTAGCAGGATCTATCTAGGTTTGTCCTTGCTGACTACAGGTGGGTTTCTGTGACAGAACTTGAAACAAACCTGAGGTATACAAAAGAGTACAGAGAGACACTCAACTTTGGTTTTCTTCAGCATAATAGCTCTTGGACACAGCAATTAGACTACAGAGACAAGGGGGGGGGGAGGGAGGGGGTAGAGGTGCCGTAACTCCCCCCTATTATAGAGGTTCACAGTTCCAGTTCAAAGGCCAAGAAGGAAGCATCCTCATCCAGCTCATAGCTCAGACCTGACATTTGACCTTAGCCAAAAGGGTGAAGAAGGATTTAGGAAAGCAATAGATGTCCCTTTGCAAGACACCGCTTCTGAAATGTAGATGCAATCTGTAGGAAAATCACAAGGTGTCAGGAGAGCTCTGCTCTGTTATCACTGATGATTGCAAGCAGTATCTTTAAGGCCATCTCTCCAGTTTGATGCCTGTTGTAAATCTCTTTTGTGTTTTAATGTGTGAGAACAAGTTGTTATGACTTCAGCATGACGGGCAACATGATTTTTCCAAAGTGATTCCTGCCTGTAGGTCTTCCACTGCTACATTTTAAGTCACTTGCAGTTTAGGCCATGATTGGTTGCGGAGGACTCCTTGTACGTGATCGTTAAGAAAATCCAGTTCAACATAGAGAAATCACAAATTGGTTTAAAATTAGATTGATGACCTAACAGAAAACAATGTCAGTCTGCAAACTATCGGGGCCTGAAAAAATAATTAGCAGAGGGCGGTAAAGTCTGCAGACATTCACCCAGCATGCACTTTTAATTACATCCATGAAGTGAAGCTTTCAAGCAACATGTTATGTTTATGTAATGTTATTGTTCTTCTAATCTTTTGGGTATAAGTTTTATTACTTTTGATTTGTGTTGTGGTTTTGAAATGTATGGGTGTTATTGTACTCCGCCTAGGACTTTGCATTGTATTGAATAAGCAGATTATAACAGAGACATAAAATACATATTAATCCCAGGATATTAGGTGAACCTTCAGCCTTGCACACCCCCCCCCCCTCCTTTTTCAGGTCCTCAGGTCCCTCACCCGAGATTTTGATAAACTCAGCAATCATGATTATGCCAACACCTCCCCTCCCAGAATAAACCTTTAAAAACATGAAGTACAATTATTTGTTTTTAAATATTAAACTGTGGTTTGTATATAGTCACAATGAGGGCAGTTTCGAAACAGCCATTTACCTATTTCAAAGGCAGGTTTTTCTTGACTTGTCCACAGTCTTTACTAACACATCATTTCCTTTCTCTCCACAAGCAGAAACTGGGTTGAACTTCATGATTGCAGATATATTTATTTTTTGAATGTTTATGTTTTACGCTTAAATTTGTCCTCATTTAAGGGGAAATTTTCAAATGTTCCTACCAGGGTAAATCAGGACTGGCTTAACCATCACATAGACTAGGCATTTACCAAGGCTAGCAAGTGGGGACTCAGGTTAGCCTGTATCAATGCCTGCTTTCACCTGTGTGGGGAGGGGGGGGGGGAGTTTTCAAATAGCCATTTACCCGACCCAATTGCTTCTGGGAACTTCCCTCCTTATGTGTGCATGAGCAGAGTTTCATATTAAAAGCAGGGCACAATTCTGTGTTGGGATGATCAGAATTACAGGGCTGGGGGGCCCTTGGGGCCTGAAAAAATAATTAGTTGAGTGCTTAAGACTGCAGTTTTCTCTGGGAGGATTAATTACAGAGATCTCAAAAGGACTGGGGTATATTGGTAGCTGATGCTGAAAGGATATTGTACAGATACACTATCCTGTATGGTACGGTGATAGTATCTTTCTGAGTTAATGCTATGTTGAAATTATGTATACAATTTCTTGTGAACTCAATAAAAGTATATGAACACAAAAAAGATGGCAACAATTCATGAGATCCTGGTGTATTAAACACACTATAAAATGCCTTTTCCATGGGTGTCTTAAAGCACTCAGTCATCCCCCCTAAGGACAGCTTCACTAACCCAGGTAAATTTGATTGGATCTCGTTTTAGCACAAATCTCAGCCCCAGTTTCTAGACTACTTCAGTTAGTATGAATCGCAGGGACATTTGTATCATCTAGAAATGCCTGCTAGCTCTGGGAGTTCCCCCTTAATGTTAACGATGTATCTGAGACACAGTGCCTATGCAAAGACTGTCCAGGATACGGGAACAATTAGACGGTGAAGCTATCTTTAAATATTTGCAATTTCCAACCCCTCCCTTCCCCAAACACTGTTAAAACTGGCTATTACTTTCATATCTTATGCAAGGAAAAAAGAAAGTTCCTGTCCAGTGATGGATGCTAGCAATGTCCACAGGCAGCAAGCACACCAGCTGAAAGTTTGGAATGGAATTATTCAGGAAGCCATTTATTGTGCACAAAAATCCATTTACGTGCTATGTGCGAGACTGCAACAAAGGCAGTTGGCTAGATTAACTTTTGTCAGAATCTGCATTATTTATAGAATTTATTTCCAGGTCAACGTGGAATATGGAAAGTCAGTGAGAAAGGCGAGATCCCAGTGGTATCGAGGTTCTTTTACATGGATCTTCAGCATGGGCGGAGACTTTCTTCTTCTTCTGCAGGCGGTATGGCTAAGATTACATGCTTACCGTCTGTCATTTATGCAGGGACTAGTAACCTCCATTACTGCCAATCCCCATCAGACAACAGCGACACCTACTGACTGCCTCACCGCAGCCCAGGCTGTGCTCTTGAGGAAGCCGTGGCCCGTGCCTCAGAAGCTGAGGGCCAGCACTGTAAGGACTGCGCCAGGTGAGAGGGAATAAAGAGAGAAGGAAAGCACCAGGTAGCTGTGAACGAGACCAGGGCCCTTTTACTAAAGTACACTAAGCAGTTAATGTGTGTGTTTCGCCTGCTTGAACCCATGTAACTGTTATCACAAGAGCATGACGTTTACCATACAGTGAGTTGCATTGTTGTGGTGCTGAATGGGCAGGGTAGGGCAGAGAGTGGGTGTGGTGAGCAGGGGGTCATATTGTGCACTGTCAATGTTGCCATTAGTTGGCTGCAGCTAATGCCACTTCAACTGAGCACCCACAGTACTTGTGCCATGCATTAGGCTGTTTATACATGTGTTAACTGTCAAGAACATTTTCTGTCACACCGCTGACAGGTACCATGGGAGCTTTGCACTTAACGCATATTCGTTTTTGTGCTAAACATGCATTAGGTGCAAAAAGAGCTTTAGAAGACCTCACAGACTTCCGCAAAGACCTCAAAACATGGTTATTTATAGAAACCTACGAGCATTCAAGCAACATCCCCTATCCAAACAGCAACACTAACATCACCGCCAACTAAATACACATCCATCCCATTCACATGAACACATTTATCACACCACGTTAGTAAATACCTTTATGTTAAATGTTACCTCAACTGTACTGTCTAAATACTGTCACATAACTGTACTGTCTAAATGTTTACACGTACCCTAATGTTAAATGTAACCCTCCAATTGTGTAGTGACGTGACCACCTTGATTGAAGGAAAAGGTGGCATACAAATCTGTCTAAATAAATAAATAAAACCCTTAAGGCCCTTTAATAAAAGGCCCCCCTATAGTACATAGGCCCCATAGAGACCAGTTCCAGTTGCGCTGGAATGTTGAAACCCAGAGAAGCAGGAGGAAAAAGTGTATTTTTAAAGTAGACTTTGCTCACTCTGTCCCTCTAAAGATTATTTTTTGTTTTCTAGCCAATAATAAGATGGCAAGTGAATTAAGGTGTGTTTCCCATCTGAAACCATGCCCATTATAATGTTATTGTAACATAAGAGGGAGGGGGGATCTTTCTGAACATCCTTTCACGAGTAAATCCTATGCACAAAGCTGAAGGTTGAGGGAACTGCTCTCTTGGTCCAATTCCATGGCAAAAGGGCTTATAAAGCATTGAGGAGCCACTCAAATCACTGCCCTCACATGATTTTTGACATTTAGTGGAATGATATCTGAACCATTCTGTTACCGCTTGCACATGTTGTGGGACAGGTAGAAAGAGAAGACACACACACGTGTGAGTACTGGTTTATGGCTTATTTAAATGGATATACCACCCTTTGTAAGCATCCAGAGCAGTTTGCATAGATTCAAAACATTCAAAGGAGGAGTCGAGAAAAGAGAATTCCAAAGTACCTGACAGAAAAGGCAATCAGGGAGACGAAGCTGGGTCTGCTTTGGAGCCCTGGACGACCCACAACGCTTGATGAAAAAGATAGGTTTATAGAAAGATTTTGAAATTTTTATAAATCAGCTCAAGGTGGATATGGGAAAGAAGGACATTCCAAAATGAGAGGAACAAGTCTGGGTGACGGAAGTCCATTTGGCAACCAGAACAATGCCGTCAGCATATGTGTAAAAAGAAATGTTGGTAATCTAGATATGAGTTGTAAAGGACTTAGGAAACATTGAAGAGGAGAGGGGAAAGAAGAGAGCACTGTGGGACTCTGCAACGCAGAAAGCGAGGTTTTGAAGTAGAGTGGCTGAAACTCCGATAACCTGAAATGAGCAGTGGAAAAGAAAAGAGGTGAACCAGGATACTAATGTCTTCATGTGGATAATAATGATTCTCTCAATTTTAAAATGTGTTCTATTAATCTCTATACACTGGTGCAACATGATAGAGCAGTCTCATTCGCTAATAACATCCTGCTTCCATAGGTGATCTTTCAAGCTTGCATCCTAACATGCCAAGGAAAGCTGTCAGCTACTACTACTGATCATTTGTATAGTATTAAAAGGCAGTGCTGTAGTGTGACATGTAAAGATGGTCCCTGTTCATCTAAGCTTAGTCTAGTCAAAACAGACAACAGAACACCTGGGGGCAAGGATGAGTGACTTCTGCCGCCGGCTGAAAACACATCTATTTATAGAGCACTATGGTCCAAGCAACTAACCCGACAGAACCATCAACACATTCTCCACCCCCTATCCCAATGTACCTATCTCCTTCCTACCCCTCTCACACCCCTAACCATCAACCCCTGCTTCCCTACCTCCCTTCTTCCACCGCATCTTGCCCAACCCACCTGCCTTAGCTATTTATTCCTAACCCAAGCAGTTGTATGCACCTGCCTCCCCGGCACCTGTTAACCCTAACTCTAGCAACCATTAAATTCACTGTTGCTAGCAACTGTACATATGTTCTTAGAAGTTATACTGTCGACTGCTGTTGCTTAAGTTCTAAGTAAACCATTCCAATCTTGTTCCCTGTACACCACTGTAACTTGTAGATACAGTGGTACAGAAACATTGCTAAATGAATAAGGATGTGTCTATAGAAATGGCAAGGAAACATATAGTTAGAACGCTGGAGAGCAGCTGCCATAAGACAAGGCAACTTGTGTGATGGAGCCAAACACATAACATCTGAAAGATTGGGACAGTGTCCAAGTCAAGAAGGCATCATGTGCCATGAAGAGTGGGACTACTGACCCCTTTTATTCTCAATTTCCCTTAAGAATTCTTTAGTCCAATGTTGTTCTGTTTGTCTTAGCAGACTGTAAGCTCTATTGAGCAGGGACTGTCTTTTATGTGTATTTGTACAGTATGGCGTATGCCTAGTTTTAACGGCAATTTGTAAAAGGGGTTCTAGGGGTGATCCGGAAAACTACAGACTGGTGAACCTGACATCGGTACTGGGCAAAATGGTAGAAACCATTATGAAGAATAAAATTACTGAACATGTAGAAAGCCATGGTTTAATGGGAGGCAGCCAACATGGCTTTAGTCAAGGAAGGTCTTGTCTTACTAATCTGTTATATTTTTTGAAGGTGTGAATAAACAGGTAGATAAAGGTGAGCCAGTCGATATAGTGTATCTGGATTTTCAGAAAGCCTTTTGACAAGGTCCCTCATGAAAGACTCTTGGGGAAATTAAAAAGTCATAGGTTTGGAGATAGTGTAGTATTGTGGATCGGGAACTGGTTAAAAGATAGAAAGCAGAGGGTAGGGCTAAATGGTCTATTTTCCCAATGGAGAAAGGTCAATAGTGGATCTGTGCTGGGTCCTCTGCTTTTTAACATATTCGTAAATGACCTGGAAATGGGAATAATGAGCGAGGTGATCAAATTTGCAGATGACACAAAATTATTCAAAGTTGTTAAAACGCAAGAGGATTGTGAAAAATTTTAAGAAGACCTTGATAAATTGGAAAACTGGACATTCAAATGGCAGATGAAATTTAATGTGGACAAGTGCAAAGTTATCCACCTAGAAAAGAACAACCCAAACTATTGTTTCACAATGCAAGGTTCCGCATTACGAACCACCACGGACTAAAAGGATTTAGGCGTCTTTATAGATAACACATTGAAACCCAATGTGCAGCAGCGGCCAAAAAGGCAAATAGAATGCTAAGAATCATAAGGAAAGGCATGGTGAATAAAACAAAGATATTATAATGCCTCTGTATCATTCCATGGTGCAACTGCACCTTGAATATTATGTGCAATTCTGGTAGCTGTATCTTGAAAAGGATATAGTGTTATTAGAAAAGGTACAGAGAAGAGCCATCAAAATGGTAAAGGGGATGGAAGGATACCCCTATAAAAAGAGGCTTAAAAGGTTTGGGCTCTTCAACCTCAAAAAGAGAAGGCTGACAGGAGATATGATGGAGGTCTATAAATTAAGTGGAATGGGTAAACGTAGATTGATTGTTTACACTATCGAAAAGTAGAAAGACTAGGGGACATGCAATGAAGCTACAGGGTAACCTATTTAAGACTAGTACGAGATTTTTTTTTTCACTCAACACGTAGTCAAACGCTGTAATTTGTTACCGGAGCTGTTAGTGCAGCTGGGCATAAAAAAGGTTTGGGCAAGTTCCTGGAGTTAAGGTCCATAAACCATTATTAAAGATGACCAGGGAAATCCACTGCTTGCCCTAAAAGCACTGTGGAAACTGTGTGTCCTTTTGGGAAACTGCTAGGTTCTTGTGACCCGGATTGGTCACTGTTGGAAGCAGGATACAGGGCTTGATGGATCTTGGTCTGACCCAGTATGGCATTTATTATATATACGATATGTTGTAGAAGTAGTAGCACCATGCACACTCCATAAAAGACCAGTATAACGTTTAGTGATGCCAGGCCAGATCCACATGGGCTTCTGATGAGTTTTGATACAGTACCTTTCTGGTGTATTGTGCCGAGAATATCTATATTGAAAAAAAATCATATTGGGGAAACATTAGGTAGGCTGCTGTTGTGTTTCTCGATCGAGGGCGGTTGTGCGCCGAGGAACAGCAGACTGCGAGTCGGGCTCGACCCAGGAGTGTTGACGCTTTTGTTTCTTATGTGCGAGGAAGCAGACATCAGAGGTAAAGGGGGCCGCTGATCGCCGGGCTCTGTGCGGTGCTGATGGACTGCTGCGACGCTGCTTTTCTTGGAAACGTTCCTGAGAAGCTGAAGCGCAGCCCGAGAGCTTTGAGTCCTGCACATTCGCAGCACGAGACCTGGGGTCCGGAGCTCAGCATCCCCGCGCGGCCAGTGACGGGGCTCGCTCAGATCCGGGCCACTGAACGCCAAATATGGGAGCCGCGCGCCCTCACCCCTCCCTTCGTGCGCGACGTCACCGATGGCCTAGGGGTGACGGGGGGAGGGGGCTTCAGAGCGGTTCCGAGCGGGTCGGACCGTGAGGAGAACGAAGCGGCCCGCCTCCTGCCCTGCGGTGGCCCGGGGCGCAGCTGCTGAGGGAGACACGGCGCCGCCCCCCTCCCCTCGCTTCACTACGGAAATGAGGTGCGACCCCCCTCTCCTCGCCCCTTCTTTCTTTTGGCTTCTATTCAAATGTGGGTCAGGGGTGAGCCCCCACGTCACGAGCTGCAAGATGGCGCTGGGAAAGCTGTGAGGCGCGAGCCGGAGCCGCTCCGCGTGCAGGAGGTACCGGGGGGCGGGGGGAGAGGGGTCGCGCGGCCTTTCCGAACCGCCGGAGCCGCGAAGCGAGAGCAGCGAGGCGAGGGGGAGGGGGTCACCGATAGCGAAGCCGCTGACACGGAGCTGCCGCCGCAACAATAGCCGCGGCCTGACAGAGCGCTGTGTGCGGCCACGGGCACGGCTATTAGGCGCCCGCTCCATCTGCCCCTTGGGGGACGTGGCTGCCCTTCTTTCTTAGCCCAGAGCGTGCCACCTGCCACCGGCTGCGCGAGCCCGCCCCCAGGGAAGCGCAGCGCTCATTGTGCAGCCCGTGTCCCGAGGATGCCGGACGGTGCGCGCGCCCCCCATTCATTCTCCGCGCGCCGCTGTCACCGCTGCCACCGCTGCAAACGGCCTCATCAAGCCCAGCCGAGGACATGACTGCACGCAGACAAGCCTCTCGGATGCACTTGTGTTCATGGACCACACACACTACGCTCTTTTCGGAAGGTTGACTTTCTAGAAGTTTAGAACTTCCTTCCCTTCCTCTCTCCTCGCCCCTCATCCTAGTTTAAGAGCATCATTACCAGAGTGTTTCATTCTTGCATGTACTAATCGGCATATGGGGTAGAGTGACACAATGTCCACAGTACATAAATATCTATGTATTTATCATTTAGCTTAGGCTCTTCCAATACTAACTCAAGGCAAATTACAATCAGGTATAGTCCATATTTCCCTGTCCCTGGAGGGTTTATGATCTGTTCTTGGGCAAGTCACCTAACCTTCTGTTGCCTCATTTACATCAGTGGGCTTCAAACCCTGGTCTCTGGCACCAGGCCACTGCTCTAACCACGAGACTACTATGCTATTCATATGTGTAGCTATTCCACTTGAAAAATCAGACAAAGAATGCGTCATTTCTATGCCCAAATTCTTTAGTTTGATGCTTCCTTAGGTTGCTCTTGGGAAGGGTGGCTTCAGGTGTGTTGCTGCTGGTACTTTGTGCCGAGTTGCCAAGTTACCCAGTCCCAGGAGTGAGAATTTTGCTAGTTCTGGTTTTAAATTTCATTTCATTGCATTACAGTATGGTATTTTGTAGCCCCTGATTTTACCTTTTGGAATCAGTGCTGCAGGTCCCATATATAATGTGTCAGGATGAGATTGTCAGAAATCCAGGACTGGCTTAAAATCTCTCTCATGGCACTGGGCAACCTGACAGCTCTGTCTGTGGTTGATGTGGTTATTGCTGTTCTGCACATTTGCTGCATTGAGAAATGGTTCCCTATTGTTTAAGTTCACAGGTAGACTCTCAAAGCTACGCTGTAAGGTAAAGGCATTCACGATTCCGTCCTTGTATGTGAAGTTTCCCCTGCTTCTTTCTGACCTTGGACAGATGAACCTGGCCCCGAGTTTAAGGTGCAGGGAGAAGGCAGGTTCTCATGTGAAGAACTGGGTTTAACCCAAATGAGGAGCCTTCATCCTGCATTTTATTCCGCTTTCAGTGAATTTAATTCGTTCCACCTTTATTTCTGATTTATTTATCAGAGAAGGATTAAGGCCTTAAATTCACTCCTGTCCTTGAAGGTTGAATAAGTAAAGATGATTCATTTTGCATCATGTCTGATTTGAGAGAACATGAACTTGTTTGGTTTTCTGGATTCTTAACCGTGGACCTCTTTAACCAAGGGCTGTTCTGCTTCATATTTTCTAAGTTTCTGAACTGTACAGAAGTTTTGGTACAAGCAGGGCCTGTCCAGCCATTAGGCAAGACTAGGTGGTTGTCTGAGGGGCAGTAAAGAGTAGCAGCAGTTGAAGCAAAACACTAGACCCTGATAGCCAGACACACAGACACACACCAAAGTTTCATGCGTAAACGTAGGGCATCCATTTATGCATTCTTACAGGATGGTTGTTGGAGGGATAGTGTTGGGAAGATTGTAATTGTTGACTATCAGAATCGTGGGGAGGGGTGGAATAAAGCTGAAGGTTTGCCTAGGGTACCCACTATCCTTGCACCAGTCCTGGGTGCAAGTGGGGCACTGTCTGCTTTAACCCCCGTTGTCCTTTATCTTGAAGTGAAGTCACATCCTCCCTCTTGCTCTGAGGGTTGTAATCTTGCAGATCTCTTCATTTCAGGTTCTTTGCATTTATTTGGATATTCTTTGCCCCCCGTTAGTTTCTGCATATGGATGAAATCTTGAGATACAGCGCTATCGGGAGTGGTGTGAATGTATTGGCAGAGGAAAGAGTGGCAAGGCGGGGGACACTTTCGCTGGTGGTAGGAGTTCACATTCCTGCAGTAAGAGATGTGATTAAAAGAGAGGAGACAAAACAGAGGTGCCAGAGCCCTTCATTTGCAAATAGATTGTTCTTGCCCCTTTTTGTTCTTTGTCAAACGAGCGTTGCAGCAGAAGGAGGTTGGCTTTCTAGCGCCTAGTCTGTTTTCCACCGGTATTGGTAGCAGTACTTGTGTCTTCTGCAGTCGTGGGTGCTAACCAGGCCTGGCCCCATAAAAACATTTTGGTTTTCAGGTATGGACCAGAGTCCTAACACAGGAACTGTTTAAATGTTGTTATTATATATACATTTGTTTAAATAATAGCTTCTAAACAATGAAGCTTACAGGATTGGGCTACAGATCTTTCTTTTGAACTGTGGATGTTTTCTTCCTGCTTGTTTGGGCTATTGGCTAAGTTGGAGGCAGGGATGGGATGTCATGCCAAGAGTTTTGCATCATCTGTGGGTTGTTTCCCCTTATTTCATATCACCTCCTAATTCACCATAGTCTACTCCTTGCAGTAAGTGTTCTGGGCTGGGGGTCTTGCACCAAGGTTTCTAGGAGAACTCTGCAATCATGGGCCTTAAATGCGGTTACTGTGTCACATAACTATGTGACTGACTCCCTCCCTTCAAAAGCTCTGAACACTGTCTTCACAGCATCTTCTAGTCCTGAGCTAGGAATCAAACCCATGTGACAATGTGCAGCAGTATTGGTGAACCAGCTGACCAGCCCTGGCTACTGATGATCGAGTTTTATAACCTGTGTTGTCTTGTGCCCTCTACCTAGAAATCTATTTGAAGAATGCAGCAGCCCATATTTTGGGAGCACTGCCAGCATTTGAAGCTGATAGCAAGGTTGCATTACTGCAAGGAGGAAAGATGCTATAGTTTCAGTTTGAATTTAGTGTGCACTCAAGACAGTGTGGCTATCAGCATGCAGTGTAGGTATTGAGCCACCCGGTGGAAGGAAAAGCTGGGTTTCTGTTGGTGTCATTACATCTGTCGCTGAATGGGAATCTTTATTCCGAGGAAAGAATTAGAATGAAATAGAAATGAAATTGCAATATGTAAAAGCGTTTTGAGGTTCCTTGGTCTGAAGGGCAGTTACAAAAAATAATATAAGCAAAGTATGGGATTTTCTCTGTAGTTCCTTGTGTTCATTTCAGAATTGTCCTAACTACGTCTAATTGGAATTCAGTTAGCATTACTTTTAGCTTAGGCTTTTAAGAAGTGCCTCAGCGTATGCTGCAGGGTGCTATTCTCATCCTTTTCATCAGTAATATTGCAGGAGAGCTGCAGCTTGTTTTTCTGCGGGTGATACAAAGCTCTCTAAAATGACTGAACACTTTTAGAGCAGTAGATGAAGAGAATTCAATGAATGGAGGAGTAGCCTAGTGGTTAAAGAAACAAGGTGAGAGTTAGGGAAGCCAGGATTCAAATCTCTCCCCCCCCCCCCCTTCCGCTTCTTGTGACCTTGGGCAAGTCACTTCACCCTCCATTGCCTCAGGTACAAACTTAAGACCTGATTTGTTAAGCTTTTTTGCCACAGATACACAACAGAAGAAAACTGTTAGTAAATAGGGAAGGATTGTAAAGGGTCTTGGACAAAGAAATGCCAAGGACATAGAGAAACAGAGGAAATAGAACGTACCCTGTCTTTTTTTTTACCTGCTATCATCTAGTTTGCCAATCTCACCGATATCAACTCTTGAGCTCTGAAAAGACTTGAGATGCATTTGGGTGCTCAATCTAAGGGGGGGGGGGGGCGATATCAGGGTGATCAGAGGAGCCAAACAGTGCAGTTAGCATTACTGGAGGAATGTTGGGTTGCATAGGGAGAGGAATAACCAGGGAGATATAAAGTCGAGTCCTGGGTAAGATCACCTGAAATACCAAAGACAGTTTTAGAGGCCACACAAGGGAAGAGCTATGAGAATGAGAGAGGGTCAAGGATTTCCAGTAGTTGGCTGCAGAGATTTCGATAATGCCCAAGAAAGACGCCCTGCTTCCTGCCTTCATCCACTCACTCTCTCTCTCTCGTGGGCCCTGCATCCTCCCTTCACTCACTCTCTCTCTCTCGTGGGCCCTGCATCCTCCCTTCACTCACTCACTCTCTCTCGTGGGCCCTGCATCCTGCCTTCACTCACTCACTCTCTCTCTCTTGTGGGCCCTGCATCCTGCCTTCACTCACTCACTCTCTCTCTCTTGTGGGCCCTGCATCCTGCCTTCACTCACTCACTCTCTCTCTCTCGTGGGCCCTGCATCCTGCCTTCACTCACTCACTCTCTCTCTCTTGTGGGCCCTGCATCCTGCCTTCACTCACTCACTCTCTCTCTCTTGTGGGCCCTGCATCCTGCCTTCACTCACTCACTCTCTCTCTCTTGTGGGCCCTGCATCCTGCCTTCATCCACTCTCTCTCTCTCGTGGGACCTGCTTCCTGCCTTCACCCTCTCTCTCTCTCTCGTGGGCCCTGCTTCCTGCCTTCACTCACTCACTCTCTCTCTCTCGTGGGCCCTGCATCCTGCCTTCACCCACTCTCTCTCTCTCTCTCTCTCTCTCTCTCTTGTGGGCCCTGCATCCTGCCTTCACCTGCTCTCTCTCTCGTGGGCCCTGCATCCTGCCTTCACCCACTCTCTCTCTCTCTCGTGGGCCCTGCATCCTGCCTTCACCCACTCTCTCTCTCTCTCTCGTGGGCCCTGCATCCTGCCTTCACCCACTCTCTCTCTCTCTCTCTCGCTCTCTCTCGTGGGCCCTGCATCCTGCCTTCACCCACTCTCTCTCTCTCTCTCTCTCTCTCTCGTGGGCCCTGCATCCTGCCTTCACCCACTCTCTCTCTCTCTCTCTCTCTCTCTCTCTCTCTCGTGGGCCCTGCATCCTGCCTTCACCCACTCTCTCTCTCTCTCTCTCTCTCTCTCTCTCTCTCTCTCTCTCTCTCTCTCTCTCTCTCTCTCTCTCTCTCTCTCTCTCTCTCTCTCTCTCTCTCTCTCTCTCGTGGGCCCTGCATCCTGCCTTCACCCACTCTCTCTCTCTCTCTCTCTTGGGCCCTGCATCCTGCCTTCACCCACTCTCTCTCTCTCTCTCGTGGGCCCTGCATCCTACCTTCACCCACTCTCTCTCTCTCTCTCTTGGGCCCTGCATCCTGCCTTCACACAGTCTCTCTCTCTCTCTCTCTCGAGGGCCCTGCATCCTGCCTTCATCCACTCTCGCTCTCTCGTGGGCCCTGCATCCTGCCTTCACCCACTCTCTCTCTCTCTCTCGTGGGCCCTGCATCCTGCCTGCCTTCCCCCACTCTCTCTCTCTCTCTCGTGGGCCCTGCATCCTGCCTTCACCCACTCTCTCTCTCTCTCTCTCTCGTGGGCCCTGCATCCTGCCTTCACCCACTCTCTCTCTCTCTCTCTCTCTCTCGTGGGCCCTGCATCCTGCCTTCACCCACTCTCTCTCTCTCTCTCTCTCTCTCTCGTGGGCCCTGCATCCTGCCTTCACCCACTCTCTCTCTCTCTCTCTCTCTCTCTCGTGGGCCCTGCATCCTGCCTTCACCCACTCTCTCTCTCTCTCTCTCTCTCGTGGGCCCTGCATCCTGCCTTCACCCACTCTCTCTCTCTCTCTCGTGGGCCCTGCATCCTGCCTTCACCCACTCTCTCTCTCTCTCTCTCGTGGGCCCTGCATCCTGCCTTCACCCACTCTCTCTCTCTCTCGGGGGCCCTGCATCCTGCCTTCACCCACTCATTCTCTCTCTCTCTCTCGTGGGCCCTGCATCCTGCCTTCACCCACTCAATCTCTCTCTCTCTCTCTCGTGGGCCCTGCATCCTGCCTTCACCCACTCATTCTCTCTCTCTCTCTCTCGTGGGCCCTGCATCCTGCCTTCACCCACTCATTCTCTCTCTCTCCCTCTCTCTCTCTCTCTCTCTCTCGTGGGCCCTGCATCCTGCCTTCACCCACTCATTCTCTCTCTCTCTTGGGCCCTGCATCCTGCCTTCACCCACTCTCTCTCTCTCTCTCTCCCTCTCTCGTGGGCCCTGCATCCTGCCTTCACCCACTCTCTCTTGTGGGCCCTGCATCCTGCCTTCACCCACTCTCTCTCTCTCTCTCTCTCGTGGGCCCTGCATCCTGCCTTCACCCACTCTCTCTCTCTCGTGGGCCCTGCATCCTGCCTTCACCCACTCTCTCTCTCTCTCTTTCTCTCATGGGCCCTGCATCCTCCTTTCACCCACCCACTCACTCACACTCTCTCTCTCTTGTGGGCCCTGCATCCTGCCTTCACCCACTCACACTCTCTCTCTCGTTCCTTATCGTGCAGCTGCAGTAAAAACACTGTGCTTCTTGCTTTCCCACTGTGCTCAGAGCTGTGTGAGAAGCTTGAGCCAATCTTATGGTTTTAAGTCCCGTGAGATTTGAAACTGCGAGATCAGCCCAAGCATCCTCCACAGTACAGCTCAAGCTGCTTGCGAAGCGCTGATCGCAATGGGAAAGTAAGAAGTGCAGCATTTACCCTGTAGCACCAGTGCACACCAAAAACATTTGGAGGGTATGAAATCCCATGTGCGAGGATGCAGTTTCTAGGCACTATAGTGACCTGGAGCACAGGATTTGTCAAGCTCGGGGTTATAGGCAGACAGATCTTATTTACCTGCTCTGGAAAGAGAGCTAGTCTTGCAGTAGTGAGCCAGGAAAGAATGTCCCTAAACCAGTAATTGTTAATGACAAGCAGAGCCCACAGAGTAGTGAAAGCTTTGTACCTGTCGTCTAAGTGACAGGTGCAAGGAGTCCTACTCTCGTTCAGTGACCTTTGCTGAAGGACCAGTCATTGGCCAGAATTAATCTGCAGCCTCTTAGCTTCTAAGGATCAGATTTCTCATTATCTTAATAACTGTAACAAACTGTGCATTTGAAAATCTGGCGTGGAACTTGCTGCGTTTGCTTGTTTTTCACACTGGCTGTCTGACTGATGGAGAGATGGTAATCATTTGAGTCCAGTGTTCCCACCCAGCATTTGATCTTAAGATGGGAAATATGTGTGAAAATGAAAAGATTTTGCCTAGGAATATAATCAGAGGTAAAAATCCTCTGCTGTTTTGCTAGCTGCAGATGTGGCTTTTTCCACTGGCCAGGGAGGGGATATGGTGAAGGGTCAGCTGAAGCTAGCTCCAGCAACTCCTTTTCAGGGCTTCAGAAACTGACTTTAATCTAAAAATGCATCTTTCGAGTCAGAATGATATAGATTTTACTCATTTGCTTTCCTCCCTTTCCTATGCACAGGCGTTTTATTTCTTGCTTGAATTCTCTCTTCCTTTAAAGTCACTGTCCTGGAGAGCAAGGAGACTGGGTTGCAGAGCAGCAAATTCCTAAGGCAGGCTGTTTTATATAAATATTTTTATTAATAAAGACAGAAAGATAAACACCGAAATATAAAGAATAAAACTAGAATAAAATAAGATTTAAAACCCTTCACTGATTAAAAAAAACAATGATCTATAGGCCAGAAAGAAAGCTGACAGGCAGTCAACATAAGTGCAGAGCAGGATGGCTGACCTCTGGGTGGGGGTGGGGGTGGGGTGCAGTGCTTTTATTTTCAGCATGCAGAAGGTTCCCAGGCTTGTATTTGTAGTAATGTTGTGAATCTTGAAAGAGTATCTAAACCTCTGCTTCTTCAGTTAATGATGTTGATACACAGTAGATGGTGGCAGACAGAGAGAGAGTGTGAACGGCCCATCTAGTCTGCCAACAAGGTGGTTAAGGCTGCAAGCCATGCTTTGTGTAGGTTCCCCCCTCCCCCCCATGTGTTGATGCTTCACATACCCACTTTTCAGGTTTGGGCAGTCAGTGTGTGCAATGTTGTCTTTTTCTGCTAGGGCTATGCAGTGCAGCATCCAGTAGTAGGTTTATAAATCTCCATAAAACCACAGTATTAGCTTCGTTCCAGACGCAGCTGAAGTTTGGTGGAGAAACATTTGACTCCAGTGATTTCCTTTTGTAAGTGGAAATGATTACTTCTTTATCACGTCTATAGTGCTATTAGGCATACGCAGCGCTGTACAGGTGCCGAAAAAGACAGTTTTCCTGCTCAGAAAGATTGTCTTTACACTCCTCTTCACATGTGCAATATTTTTAAATATAAATTGCAAGTAGGAATCTGACAATTTGTAAAGCTCAGCTTCTGGGGCTGCTGCTAGTGTTAAACGCCTCCCTCAGTCATGCCCTGAGCCACTGGATTTGGGCTGAAGCTCTGCTCTAACAGGGCTCTGCCAGGTTCCTCCTATAAGGCAGTTTCTAGGGCTGTTGCGGAAGACTTGGACATGGATGCCCAGGGCAGAGGATGAATGTGGCCCATCATTAAGGTTAAACAGTACAGGGGTCAGGAAATTTTTATTGAATGAATTTTTCAGGCATTAGTGGAGGGGATGAATTCTTTAGGGTTTATTCTTAATTTTCTCTTTCTTAAATACGAGTTGTCTTACGTAACTTGACAAAAATACATGTTGGTGATAGATGAGCAAACATCACCACTGACAAAGCGGGTGAAATACTAATGACCCCCACTACTCTCCATGGCCTTGCCTTTGCCAGAGAGATTGCATTACCTCCACCTCTGTCCCTTTTAACCCTATATGTAGGCAAAATACTGAAGTGTCATAGAACTGAAAAAGTTGCTGCTTTCTTGAGCCACTTGGAAATTTCTCAGATTAGCCAGTGAGCCCTCTGGCTGAGAAGTATACTTCATGGACTCCCGATCCAAGTGCTGAACTGTCTCTTTCCTGTTTGGCACAGAGCCATGTGAGAGGGTCTCTGTTCCCTTCTTGTGGGCTTTTCCTGGAAGGTAGTGAAGTCTGTGCACTATGCTGCCACCCTTGAGGTTCTGCGAGAGGGCCTGCAATGCCAAGTTCACCTTCAGTCCTTACAACAGGTTTTGTGTTTCTTTCTTTTTTTTTTTCTCTCTCTAGAGTTCAGTGGCTGATGCCAACTTCTATAGCTTGACTCAACACTGCCTCAGAATGAGTGTCAGAAGTTCCTGGAAAAGCGCTTCCTTTGCTCTAGGTCAAACACGCACACAGTTGGCAAGCTCCCTGGGCTTGTTTTTTTTTTTTTCCTTTAATGCTGGCAGCCTTCCATGCATGCACAGTCAGGTGATAAAATTGTAGAGCTGCTTGGCACAAGCTGCTGTTCCTCATTGTCTACCTGTCGCCTCCTAGAAAGCCAGCCTGACTCATTTTCTTAGCAGCGTGAGAGTTTGGCATGTTCTCAATAGTAACTTGTTTAGTGCCAGGACTTGGCTTCATCTATACCAGGAGTCCTTGAGAAGAAGCTTGTGAAATGTTTCCAGATCACTGGCAAGGCTGGATTGGGGGGGGGGGGGGGTGTACACGTGTAAAGTTGAAATTGTCCACATCTGGATTTACACCTGCTCGCTGGCATAATAGGTTTCTCTTCAGGTGTTTCTTTTGGCCATCCCTTCACAAGAGAGATTAAGGGGGATATCCCTCTTGATCCCAAATATTTATGAACCCCTCCCTTTTGAAATGAGGTAAACATAAGAGTCCTCTGTGTTTTAAGGGTGGTTGCACATCTAGGTTTGCAAAATCACACAGCTGCCCGTGTAAGCGCCGTCGTCAAACGTGCGCATTGTGAAATGTCAGGACTTGCATGTGTGTGTTGCTGAGTTTCCTCTGTACCCCTCTCCCTGCAGGTGTGTGTTTTTATAAAATGGTGCCTTCCGCTGTGCATGGCTGTGATTCCCTGTGCATCCCTGTTCTTCCTTCTAAGATTTAAAACTGTCCATTATGAGGGGCAGTGTTATGCTGATTATATATCGGCCTTATATGTGCAAACCCTCTCTTCTAAAATTTACATAGATTACTAACTTTTTTGCTTGGACATTACTGCAGTCACATAAATGACCTTTGCTAAAATGTGCCTAACTATGTCTGTGTAATAACATTTTTGTGGGTAAGGTGCAATGGCAATTTAAGAACAGTTGAAGATCGGCATTGTCTGAGGTGGAGTTCCCACTCATCCCTTACAGAATGCTTTCCAGCCTTCTCAATAATTTGAAATTCTGAGGAAGGAGTTGGGGTACAGCTGCTGGTGCTCTACCAAATAAAGAAATATTCCTAAAAGTTGCCAATCCTGCCCTGTCTCATCCCTTCCCTAACATCACCCAGCAGCCCTTTAAAATCCAAGTCTCTGCTCAGCCCATCCTCTCTAATTGCGCCAATGCTGCTGGCTCCAGCTGAGCATGCGGAGGTAAGCTCCACCCATGGGCTGGATCGTCACCCAGCATCCATCAGCCCTTTAAAATCTAAGCATTCTAGCCACCTCATGCCTAAGGGCCACTCCAAAGGTCCCTTAGGCATTGGCCTTGAGTGTGGCCCCAAGCCTAAACCGGAAAACTAACATCAGTCACTAAGTAACAGACAGAACGTCTCAGCAAATAAGGTAAGAGGATACCAATCTTTCGAGCTGCTTTAGACGAGCACACTCTCTCACTCTAGCTGAAGCCAAACGACATAGCCAAACGGCTAGTGTTCCTTCTACTAAGGAACACTAGCCATAACCTTAGCAAAGACAGAGGCATCAAATAAAGGGCACCCTAAAAACATTAATACAAACAGAAGCTCACAACTTTAAGCTACAGCAGACTAACAAAATATTCCCATTACATATAACCATCTTCATAATTTTTAGCAATCTCCAGGAACAAGCAGGAATGAGTCTTCACATATGGGTACGTCGGTACCGACGGAGCCTGCACGGGAATGCTCCCCAGCATCCAATCTGAAAGCTTTTGGGAGCATCCCTCGCGCCTGCGTGGTGACTTCCCGCCTTTCCCACTGCCTCTCCTCAGTTTTCGTTTTTCCGCAGAGCCAACAGGACGTCCTCCTGTCACCGCAGAAACATTTTACTTTAAAATCCTTATTTTCTTGTTTTCTTGTGGTCGCGGCTGTCTTTCCCGCCGATACCGGTACCGCCGGTGCTTTATTCTTTTCTTTTTCAAACTTAGAGAATTTTTTTCTCCTCAGTTTTTTGTTTTAACTTTTTGGGGCCTACCAGGCCTTTTCCAACATGGAGCCTTCTTCCCCTAAGAAGTGCCTTCACTGTGGAAACTCAGTTTTCTTTTTAGACTCCAATGCTTGGTGTCTAACCTGTCTGGGTCCTGACCTTTTTTCCCCTGATACTTCAGGCTATATGGTTGGGAGAAGACCTTCCCTTTTTCGAGTTTCCCTCGATACCGTTTTTCCTCCTAAGGTGAGGACACCGGTTTATTCTTCTCTCCAGGATCAGGTAACCCACAAACAGTCTGTTAAGACTAGCCAATTCTTGAAGGGTAAGTCTCATGCACAGCATGATGACGGCTCCGGCCTTGCCCTCAAGATCCCATTGGCAATAAAACCCCGGTGGGAGTCTTCGGGCTCCAAAGCATTCACGGGGTTTCAGGTTGTTCCTGGGGCTCACCCCTCACAGAACATACCTGAGCCGTGCCAGGGGGTGGTATCCGCTTCGAGTGGTACCGATAACCCGGCACCAGCATCGGTGTCGAGTGCCTCACTCTTCACCAGGGATCGTCATCTGGTGTCCTCGGTACCTTCGGGGCCAATCGATACGACCCAGATTGGCTTTCCTGTGTCCCAGCCATGCTCGGGGTTGGTACCGGCTTCGAGCGGTACCGATACCCCGGTATTGGCATCGGTATCGAGTGTTCCACTTTTTACCTGGGATCGTCATCTGGAATCCTCGGTACCTTCGGGGCCGATCGATACGACCCAGATTGACTTTCCTATATCTTCACCATGCTCGGGGTTGGTACCGACACCCCGACATCGGTGCCGGTGTCGAGGGTTCCTCTCGTCGCTGGGCATCGTCTTCGAACATCCTCGGTATCTTCGGTGCCGTTCGATGAGATTCCAATTGACTTTCATATATCGGCATCGCTGATACCACCACCAACGTCGGTACCTTCTAGACATGCATCGATAGTCTCGCTTGCTTCGATATCCAGTCTAGATGACTTGGTACCGACGCGTTTGGAACCGATCCATATCGTTTCCGGTTACGCAGTACCGAGGATATTCACCAAGGCTCCCTGGTTACCTCGGTACCACTTCAGCAGCCCTCGATTACTGTTTCGATGACTTTATCTCCGATACCGGTACCGGTGTCGGGATCGATTCCTGCAGTTCCATCGGTGGAATCGATACCAGGCACTGACGATGCAGTACTAACTGCCTCAAATCAGAACTGTCAGTATCACAGTCCATCGAGCAGGATTCTTTTTCTGCACCAGTCCAGTATATCTTCTGGTGCTCAAGCTGCTCCTTCAACCTCAGCTTACCCAGGATTAGTTCCTATTGGAAATCCTTCTTTTCAGAAGTTTCTCCTTGACATGGCAGCTTTTCTTGCCATTCCTATTCCCTATGGTTGCTGGCTATGATGAGCCTGGTTAGAGTCTGGAGACTTCAGACGAGGATGAGATGTCCCTTGCTTGAGTACATCTGGAGGATGGGCAGAAGAAGGATGAAACTTTCTTTTCCTAGGGAAAGGTTTGGTAGGACATTTCCTACGCCCTGGGGAAAAAGAAGGCTTAGGACGGTTTCCAGAACTAGGAAAGTCAGTGGAGCAGTGAGCAACCTGACGTAAAGCCTCTTTATTGAAGGGATTTTCTCCAGTACAAAGAGAATTACCCAGTGTATGTTGTGCCCATTTGCTCAAGTCTGAAGCCTGCAGCCAGGCTGTACGACGTGCTCCAATGGCAATAGCAGAGGATCTGCTAACAGACTCAAAAGAGTCTAGAGAAGCACGAGAAAGGAACCAAGAGATATTCCTGCTATGATTGAGAAGCAAGGAATAGTCAGAGGCCTTATTTATTTATTTATTTATTTATTTAACATGTTTTGTATCCCGCCTTTTCCTTCAATCAAAGCGGTTAATACAGCACAAAGTTAAACAAAGGTGAGGGAAACATACATTGCATTATCATTACATCACAACAAAACACTAGGAGTACAAACAGGGAACACAGTACATAACTTACATTACATTACCTTACATTAACTACAAACAGCATATCGCTGAACAGAATGAGCATATAGCAGCAGATAGTGGGTCCCGCACGGTCCACCGCCTAAGGGCCACGCCAAAGGGCCCTCTTGCGAGGCCCTCAGGCGCGGGCCCGCAAGGCACGGGCGTGCCATTGCTGAAGGGATTTTAAATGATTTGAAAAGTGCTCAGATTGGCTGCAGTTTTCTCTCACACACAGTTCCCAACTAAGTAGGCACAGCTGATTCTCACTCACTGCTCACAGGATCGTTGGAGCCTTTGCTGAAGGGATTCTAAATGATTTGAAAAGTGCTCAGATTGGCTGCAGTTTTCTCTCACACACAGTTCCCAACTAAGTAGGCACAGCTGATTCTCACTCACTGCTCACAGGATCGTTGGAGCCTTTGCTGAAGGGATTCTAAATGATTTGAAAAGTGCTCAGATTGGCTGCAGTTTTCTCTCACACACAGTTCCCAACTAAGTAGGCACAGCTGATTCTCACTCACTGCTCACAGGATCGTTGGAGCCTTTGCTGAAGGGATTCTAAATGATTTGAAAAGTGCTCAGATTGGCTGCAGTTTTCTCTCACACACAGTTCCCAACTAAGTAGGCACAGCTGATTCTCACTCACTGCTCACAGGATCGTTGGAGCCTTTGCTGAAGGGATTCTAAATGATTTGAAAAGTGCTCAGATTGGCTGCAGTTTTCTCTCACACACAGTTCCCAACTAAGTAGGCACAGCTGATTCTCACTCACTGCTCACAGGATCGTTGGAGCCTTTGCTGAAGGGATTCTAAATGATTTGAAAAGTGCTCAGATTGGCTGCAGTTTTCTCTCACACACAGTTCCCAACTAAGTAGGCACAGCTGATTCTCACTCACTGCTCACAGGATCGTTGGAGCCTTTGCTGAAGGGATTCTAAATGATTTGAAAAGTGCTCAGATTGGCTGCAGTTTTCTCTCACACACAGTTCCCAACTAAGTAGGCACAGCTGATTCTCACTCACTGCTCACAGGATCGTTGGAGCCTTTGCTGAAGGGATTCTAAATGATTTGAAAAGTGCTCAGATTGGCTGCAGTTTTCTCTCACACACAGTTCCCAACTAAGTAGGCACAGGTTCTGACAAAAAAGGAGACAAAAGAGATAATTTCTCTGTGACCTCCTGAAGTGTCAGACTCATATAAAAAAATATATGAAATAATTCTTGAAGCCAGCATAGAAGTTTGGAAGGTTTGACGTCCAAAGGCATCAAGTGCTTTAGATGCACGACCTGGCGGATAAGAAGAATGCTTCTTCTTGCTTCTTACCTTCCTCATTGTTGATTCCACTACAATGGAATGATGCGGAAGTTGGTTTTTCTGGAACCCTGGAGAGGGAGGTACCTGATACAGAACGTCAATGGCTGTAGAAGGCAAAGGAACCTTTAAGGGTGATTCCCATATCCTCAGAAGAAGATCCTGTAAAGAATGATGTAAAGGAAGCATTATGTTTTCCTTTTCTGCAGGATCTTGGTTAAGAGAAAAACCAGTTTCTGCATGTTGCAATCTACAGTTAACTTCTTCTTACCAGAAGTTATTCTTCAAACCCTACACTGGTTTTTCTTTTCAGTATGCTAAGCTGTTAGGATATTTTTGTCCATGGGTTACAGAATTCTCCCTTTCTTTTTATTATAAAGGGAGATTACAATTATCCCAGGATAGTTTCTGTCCCCACAGGGACATTTTTTCCTTCAGCTAACTTACCTTATGGTACGTCACCTTCCAAGCCCCTCTCTTCCAGGGTTTTCCCTGCTCGAGTTGGTACCCTACTGAAACACTTCTCTTTCTTTCCAATGTAGACTTTTTGCTATCCTTCAATGCATGCTCTGAACAACTCATCAGACAGGGACGGGAATATCTCCGCTCCCTCTGTTTTTTCTCCCTGTTTTTATACAGGGGGATCTCCTCTGCTCTTTTGTTCAGTTGCTGTACAAGCAGAACTTCCAGTGCTTACTTTAATGTTGCTTGCAAGTTATTTTCAACTATCTTGCATGATACTACTCACTGCAGGTTATCTTCGTCTTGCCATATCCTTACCTAGGATGTGGCACCACATCTGACTGCTGTCAGTTATCTCATAATTCTCCTGCACAATGCTCTCTGCAATCTTCAGAGAAGCTTTCCACTATGGGCCCTTGCTGTAGAGCATTGAACTTTGTCTTTGAGGGTTTTCCATATAATAGGAAAAGCTTATATAGTCATCCATGGCTATATAGGTTCTTTATACCCTCTTGTCTCCTATTGTGATACAGAAGACAAGCTTTTTCTGCGTGAATGTCCAAGGAGTTCCCAATCTGGCAGGAATCTACCCCTTTTTTCCTTACAGCTTGGCATTATCTTTTCTACTCCTCTTGGACAACGCATACTCTTTTACTGTACATGATACCTCTGAGTCCCTTGACTGGGTCCTCCTGGTGTCTTAGTCTATGCGTTTTCTTGTCCTCTGGACATGTCAGAGTCCTAAAGTACTCCTGACGTGCTCTTACTAGACTGCTATTATCCTCTGTTTTTCACGCAACCATACTGGTTATTCCACTGAACTACATTCCTGCACCACAGAAATAGATTCTCTATATATCTTCAGGTGGTTTTCACCCCCCTATTATTCGATTAATCATTTCCCATCACATTCCCCATGTGAATGTTTTTCTGTGGTTCAGTTGCAGGCATGTATTCTCAGAGTCATACTCCTGTATGTATATGTCCTATACATACATATTTTTGTAATCTGTATGGGCATAAGCCATGCCCATCTGTATATATATATCCCTCTATATATCACAATATCTGGACATACATACATGTCTATATATATGTACATATCTCTCTCTCTCTCTCTCTCTCTCTCTCTCTCTCTCTCTCTCTCTCTCTCTCTCTCTATATATATATATATATATATATATATATATAAACACAAATATATATAAATATATACAAATATATATATATATATATATATATAAATGTATATATCTATATAATATATATATATACCCTTTGGGAGATGTCCATAGGACACTAGGTATTACCTACTATCTCCCTAACTGTCTGTGCTATAAAGCTTTTACCTTCTTAAGGGGTCCAGACAGTCAACTTGCCTATTCTCATACGGCTCAGTAAGTGGGAGCGGTTATACACACAATTACTGCTGTGACGTCAACAGCTTCTATTGTTGTTATAGATCTCCCTATCCATGAAGTATCAAACTTCATTGTCTTCCTATCTCTTACCAGCTAGGAATGACAGTGTACATCTTCAGTATTTCTGAGTACACTTCTGTTCTCCTTGGGAATAGGGGCTTTTTTCCATACCCCCTCTTCCCTTCCGGACTGGGCTAATTCTCCAGATCGGTCAGTCTTCTTCTTTTAGTCCTCAATGTTAATAACTCTGTACCTAAAAGAGTTTTCAGCTTTTTCCCATAAAGCTTTCCATTGACGACCTGCCGTTCTTCTCCTGCCCCAGTTGACACCTGGGTCTCCTGCCCATTCCTGGTTTGGAACCTCATCCTCACTGCTGTGAAGTTACCTTGAAGATTCCGCTACTGCATCTACAGTACACTCAATCACAGTTCTACTTCCTACAATCCAGTAGGTAAGCTCTATATTGTACTAGTTCATTTAATATTTAATGATACTTGACATACTTTCTAAAGACTCCTCTCCCCTGTAGTCTTTAGATTTGCTGTTCCTTGCAGCTCTTCTCTATTCAACTCCTACCCCCCAACCCTCAGGGGATGCCGGGGATCCAGGTTGGAAATGCCTTCCTGTTCCAGGAATACGCATTTTATGGGATCTCCCCTGGCATCCACAGCTAGGGAGTCCCCATATGTGAAGACTCATTCCTGCTTGTTCCTGGAGATAGCACAGTTACTTACCTGTAACAGGTGATCTCTGGGAACAGCAGGAATTAGTCTTCACAACCCACCCACCTCCCCTGGGAGTTGTATCTATCTATCTCCTTTCCTCTTTCTCTCCTTCTGTCTCAGCTATGAAACTCAACTGAGGAGAGGCAGTGGGAAAGGCGGGAAGTCACCACGCAGGCGCGAGGGATGCTCCCAAAAGCTTTCTGATTGGATGCTGGGGAGCATTCCCGTGCAGGCTCCGTCGGTACCGACGTACCCATATGTGAAGACTAATTCCTGCTGTTCCCAGAGATCACCTGTTACAGGTAAGTAACTGTGCTTTATCATACTAATCATGCAAGTGGAATCATTCTCCCCTCACACGAGAAACATTCCAGTAATCCAAGGCTATGAAAGGACTGGCGTTCACCTGCATGTATGAATAAACCAGATATCGACACCCTCTAATTCAAATCCCTTGCATGAATCCAGCACACAACAGCAAAGATCAGAACAATAAGGCTGAAAAGATAAAATGCACACGTATCCATGCAAGATCAGCTCAGAATAAAATACCAGTTCCTTATTGTTCCTCCAGATCAGTCCTTCACCACTGGGTAGTGCACCTCCTCCTGCAGCATGGAGACTGGGCATGTCAAAACTGACATCACTGGATGTACTCTGCTGGCCTCTCCTGTCAGCCCCAGTTTGTCCAGTCTCCATGCAGCAGGAGGACGTAGTGTGCCTAGGTGCTGGGCTCACTAGAGGAACAGATAAGGAGCATTCCTTAGTGTAGTTAGTCTTAAGGGGTTTCCTTTTGATTATCTCTTTAATTTCATTTAGTTATCATTTATTGTGTTTCTTTTGGGTATGTTGTTTAAAAAAAAACAAAAAAGATTTGGGGGGGGGGTCGAACCTCTGGTGCTGCTTCTCCCCTTTCAGGATCGGCCCGGGTGTTGAGCTGCTCGCCCCTCCTAGTTGGAATGGAGGGGAGTTGTGCGGCGGCAGCAAAGACTGATCTGAGCACCCCGATGATGTTTGCGAGCCTCGTGGCAGTAAACCGGGAGCCGGAAAGCCTTCTCCGTGCCTGCTGATCACACTTTGCTGTGTGCAGCGGCGCAGATTGCAGGGCGGACGATCGGAGACGGAGGATCAGGTAAATTACCCGGGGACTTTGTTAGGCCCGTGAGTGAGGAGCAGTTGTTTGCCAGAGCGCAGTCATGTTGGGAGGCTTCGGAGCCTGACGCTGAGTGCGGTGAAGGGAAGCAGGCTCTGTTTCCCGCACTTTTCAGGCCACGAGGAAACTGCGATTTCTCACTAGCCTTCCTAACGCTGAGACATAGCAATTACATGGGAAATTAATGCCAGTGAAGTTATTTTAATTTAATTTAAGAAGTTTAGTTTGTTTGATTTATTTTGAGACAATTTGGTGGTGGTTGATTCTGGGGCCTTAAAGGTACCACAAAAAAAAAGTGATAGGTTTATTTCTCTGTTTGGAGGGGCATCCTTCATTTCTGAGGAATATTGAATTTGTTTATTTTATAGCTAATGCCATCACAGCCGCAGTGTTTGGTCTGTGGCACCCGCAGGGGCGCAGTCTCGGACGACGGGGTCTGCAGGGGCTGCGCGCTCGCTTCCACTACCATGGAGCAAGAGATCCAAGATAAAGTTTGTGAAGAGACTCAGTGTCCATTGGCAAAGGGAGAAGGTGAGTCTGTTGGAAGGGCTGGCCGTGTCCCTTCTAGAAGGCCAAGCAGGGCCAGCTAGGGCTGGGGCGACATTAGGACCCGGGGCGGCCCTTGGGAGTTTTTCTACAGATTTTGTACTCATAATGCATCAAGCGTATTGCTTGCGACAGCAGGGGACGGTCCCAGAGCCTAGGATGCTGGGAGCTCAGGGACAGCAATCTAGCTCAGAAAAAGTTGGAGGCAGCCTGGTGAGGCCTCTTAAGAGGGCTCGATCTCTCGACAGCCAGCCCTTGGAATTGGATTGGCAGGATACGAAAGACGTAGATTTAGAACCCGAATCTGGAATGGAAGAGCTTGAGGAAGGAGAGATACAGGAACCAGAGGATCAAGCGAGGATCATAAGAGTATTTCGCAAGGAAGAGCTTACTGCGCTCATTACTGAGTCCCTTCAGGCGCTCAACCTCGCTTCGGTACAGCCAGCAGACGAGAAGGGTTTAGAAGACCCTCTCAAGCAGTGCGGCAAGCTCAGGCAGTGTTTCCAGTTCACTGGATGGTTGACCGGATGATTCAAGATGAATGGGAAGTGCCAGAAGCGGGGTTACGAGGCATAAGAGCTATGAACAGACTCTACCCCTTAGCTGACAAGGAGAAGGAAAGGTTCCATTCTCTGCATATAGATGAACAGTCATGAAAAAGACGACTTCCAGTAGGAAGGCAGTGCGGCCTTGAAGGATGCGCAAGATTGGAAGGTGGATGGTTTATTGAGACAAGCCTTTGAAGTTAATGCTCTCTCATTGCAGGCGTCTATTTGCGGAGCTTGGGTGGCGAGAGCTTGCCTCAGGTGGTCGCAGAGATTACAACAACCATCTCGGCAGGCACAGGAGCGTTTAATAGACGTGACATGGCTTGAATAAGGTGCGGCATATCACTATGATTCGATTAGGTTGTTGGCAAATAGCATGGCTTCCTTGGTAGCCGCGCGCCGGTACCTGTGGTTAAGAAACTGGGCGGCGGATGTTTCTTCTAAGTCACGGCTTAGTAAGCTTCCTTTTTAAGGGGAAGTTGTTGTTTGGTGAAGATCTGGATAAATTTGTTAAGGACTTGGGAGAGTCCAAAGACGGTAGGCTACTGGAAGATAAGCCTAAACAGGGGAGGTCCCTGCCGGCTTCACGAGGTCAATTTCGAGACTTCAGGAGATTTAGTACTTCTTGGCTGGGAGGTTTCTCACGAGGAAGGTTTGTTTCACGAGCGCGAGGGTTTTGAGGTTTTCGAGGAGTGGGGAGGAGGTTCGCAGCTGCCGCCTCCTGGGCTGCCCAAAAACCACAATGAAGCGAGGCGGGCCCGGGTAGGACTTCAGCCGATTGGAGGGCGGCTTCGAGAATTTCTTCTGCTTGGGTCCAGATAACGTCTGACCAATGGGTCTTAGAGGTGATACGCGAGGGTTATGCTCTCGAATTGACTTGTCTGGTACTAGATTCATTCGTTCTGTCCCCTTGCAAAGGGCAGCAAAGAATGTCCACGATCCGGCAAACTTTGGATCGTCTCTTACAGTTAGGAGCAGTTGTGCCGGTGCCCCAGGAGTCGTACGGCGTCGGTTGTTACTCTATTTATTTCGTAGTACCAAAGAAGGACGGGTCTCTCCGTCCTATTCTAGATCTCAAGGGAGTAAATCTCAGTCTGCGAGTGTCTCACTTTCGGATGGAAACGTTGTGATCAGTAATAGTGGCGGTTCGGCAGGGGGAATTCTTGACATCTCTCAATCTTACCAAGGCGTACTTGCACATCCTGATCAGACCGGATCATCAGAAGTTCCTAAGGTTCGCACTCCCGTGGGGGGGGGACGGGACATTTTCAGTTTCAGGCATTGCCCTTTGGTTTGGCAACGGCTCCACCAAGGTTATGGTGGTGGTAGCGGCGGCCCTGCGGAAAGAAGGAATCTTAGTTCACCCTTATCTCGACGATTGGCTGATTCGAGCAAAGTCGAGGGCCGAGAGCGTTCAGGTTATGAGCAGAGTAGTGAAGTTCTTCTGGGGCTCGGCTGGGTAGTCAATGCGTCCAAAAGCTGATTAGTTCCATCTCAGGTCCTAGAGTACTTGGGAGTACGGTTCGGCACCTAAGTGGGAGCAGTGTTTCTGCCAGAACGGCGAGCTCAGATCCTTCGACAGCTGGTACGCCAGTTTTGTGTCGACTCTAGCTCCATCAGCTTGGAGCTATCTTCGAGTGCTAGGGACAATGGTGGTGACTCTGGAGGTAGTACCATGGGCCAGAGCGCACATGCGTCCCTTACAAAGATCGTTACTTCGACGCTGGTCCCACCAGAACGATTCTCTAAACAAACGGCTTCCTTGCCCCTTGCGGGTCAGGCAGTCCCTTCAGTGGTGCTCTCACCAGGAAATCTGGTGGCAGGTATGCCACTGGAGCAGCCGCAGTGGCTCCCGGTGTTGACAGATGCAAGTCTCGCAGATTGGGGAGCTCATTGCGGGAATCTCTTCGCACAAGGAGCTTGGAACGAGCAGGAGGCCCAGTGGTCGATCAACCGTCTGGAACTAAGGGCGGTAGCGCTTGCACTTCAAGCTTTCGAGTCCGAAGTGAAGGGTCGAGCAGTGTCAGTGTTGTCCGACAATTCTGCGACAGTGACTTACCTCATTCGGCAAGGGGGTACAGGAAGCGCCGCCATGGAGGAGGAAGCAGAGACTCTGTTTGCGTGGGTGGAGCCCCGACTACAGGCAATCTTGGCAGCTCATATAGCAGGAACAGAGAATGTGATGGTGGGTTTTCTCAGCAGAGTCCGAGTGAATGCCGGAGAATGGGAGCTTCATCCGGAGGTGTTTGTGCAGATAGTCATCAGGTGGGGTCCACCGGTTATGGATCTCATGGCGACTTTTCGGTCGGCCAAGGCGAATCACTTTTACAGCAGAAGACGGGAAAGGATGTCGGAGGGCATCGATGTCCTGATGCAACAACGGCCATTGGCCGGCCTTCTCTATGTATTTCCCCCTGGGGGCTCATAGGGAGAGTGATTCAGCGCATCAAGGTGCGCCAGATTGGCCGAGACGTCTGTGGTATGCCGATCTGGTTCGGCTCCTTGATGGTGAGCCCTGGCGATTACCCACAATGTCGAATCTTTTGACTCTGGGTCCTCTTCGCATGCCTCAGGAGGATCGGTTCTCGCTTATGGCTTGGCTATTGAAAGGGCGAGGTTAAAGAAGAAAGGTTATTCTGGAGCGGTGATTGCGACCTTACTTCGAGCCAGGAAGAAATCCACATCCCTAGCGTATGTGCGAATTTGGCGTATATTTGAGGACTGGTGCTCTCAGTGGCAGATCCACACTCCACAGTTTCCGTTCCTACAGTCTTAAGTTTCTTGCAGGATGGATTTGATAAAGGACTGGCAGCCAGCTTCTTGAGGGTCCAGCTGTCAGCCCTTTCTTGTTATCGTGGAAAGGTCCAAGGGACGGCCTTGGGTGCTCACGTCGACAAGATACTGTTTTTGAAGGCAATGCCTCGGTTGCGGCCTACTCGCAGAATGGTGGTTCCCTCGTGGGATCTCAACTTCTTGGGGCGTTGACTAGGGAACCTTTCAAGCCTTTGTAGCAGGCGTCGGTCAAAGATTTAACTTTAAAGACAGTGTTTTTGGTGGCTACTTGTTCGGCTCGCCGGATTTCAGAGTTGCAGGCTTTGTCTTGTCGAGAGCGTTCTTGTCCTTTTCTAGAGAAAGTGGTGCTGCGGCCAGTGCCTTCCTTTTTGCCCAAAATAGTTTCTCATTTTCACTTGAATCAAGCAGTTTAGTTGCCAGTACTGGGCTCTATGGAGGAGAACGCTTCAGACCGTAGCCTGCGGCGGGTTGGGACATTAAAAGGGTGCTACGTCAATAATTAAGCATTTCGGAAGCCTTCCGGAAGTCGGATCGTCTGTTTGTTCTCTTTGGAGGCCCACGTAAAGGGGAAGCGACGGCCAAAGCTTCGATAGCTAGATAGGTACGAGAGGCTATAGCGTCAGCATGTATTTTACAAGGGCGTCAGGTGCCTGTGGGGCTATGGGCTCACTCTACTAGAGTGCAAGCTACTTCTTGGGCGGAGCATAGTTTGGTTCCGCCAGTGGAGATTTGCAGAGCGGCCACTTGGTCCTCTCTCCATACCTTCAGTAAGCACTATTGCCTGGATATTCAGGTGGCGAACAATGCCTGTTTTGGGTCGGCGGTCTTGTGATCCGGGTGAACAGGTCCCTCCCAGTAATTACTGCTCTGCTACATCCCAGTGGCGAAGGACTGAACTGGAGGAACGATAAGGAAAGAGAAATCAGACTTACCTGCTAATTGTTGTTCCTTGAGGAACTCCAGTTGAGTCCTTCACCACTGGGATGTAGCAGAGCAGTAATTACTGGGAGGGACCTGTTCACCCGGATCGCAAGACCGCTGACCCGAAACAGTCCTGATTCCCGCCCGAGGATGAGTAGGTCAGAAGGCAGTGTTGTCTGGGGGTAAGGTTAGTCTCAATGTCTGTAAAATCCTTTTAAAGTTTCGGGATCGCAATGATTTTCCTTTTCTCTGGATTCGTTATTCTAGGTGATTCCTGGAGGGAAGAGGAAGTCGGAGATGCGGTTGTCCCTCTTATTTTAGTGGGGATTAAATTAAGTTTAGTTCTTAAATGTTGAAATTAATGTTATAGCTACTTATTTGTTGCTCCTTTGTTTTGTCAATAGTTCACTGGGGCTGATAGGAGAGACCAGCAGAGTACATCCAGTGATGTCACAGTTTTGACATGCCCACTCTGCATGCTGTAGTAGGAGGTGCACTACTGAGTGGTGAAGGACTGAACTGGAGTTCCTCAAGGAACAACAATTAGCAGGCAAGTCTAATTTCTCTTTCTCAAAGATTATCTGGAAAACCACTCTCTAGATGTAATGTACTTAATGGAGTCATGGCTAACAGAAAATGACATGGTTCTAATGAACTAATTAAAACTGACAACTTATGACATTTTTGGCTGCCCTAGAAGAGATAAGAGAGGAGGGGGGAGTTCTAATTCTAGCAAAACGTGACCTACACTTTAACAACAAACCCATGGAGGGCATAGATGGAATTGACCTTCTAACAGTCTTTAATAAATACATGGCAATCTGCCTTATATACAGAGCCCCGACATCAACTGATGACCTCTCCACTATTGTAGAAATAATATGCAATAACACCACACTTAAGGAAAACCTAATCCTCCTAGGAGACTTTAACCTTGCATCAGCCCCTCCGAAACACGCTAGCTCATTTATGGAAGCCATGAGAGTATTAGGATACACACAGATCATCAACACACCCATCCATGAAAAAGGGGCCACACTTGATCTCATATTTACCCCCAACAAGATAATAGAGCAGAGTAACAATGTAACATTCCAACTGACAGCCGTCCCTTGGTCTGACCACACAATAATTCATTTCCAAATCCCAGTTGAGGAAGCCCAAAACAGCAATAGTCGCAAACCAGTCACATATCAAAGATTTAGACATTTTGACAAAGACTCATTTATAGGTGAAATCGCCCCACATCTGAATGAAGAAACAAACAATTTAGAGTTACTCGTAAACAACGGGAATGATACCATAAATACAGCCGCCGCAGCTCTAAATGGAAACTGAAGAAAAAGAAAAGGTAATCAGCATCATGGTACACCACGGCTTTAAGGCAAATGAAGCAAAAACTCTGAAAGATTGAACGCAAATGGAGAAAATCAAAACTCGTAAATGATAGAAATCTATATATGGAGAAGTCGCATGAATACCAAAACATAATTGACACAAGTAAGAGAAATTACCACAAAAATCCTGTAATGACCTCTCTCAACCGCCCAAGGGAACTGTTCAACATAGTGAACTCACTAGTGTGACACCCCACCTCCCCAAGCAAGACACAGAAAATAGTCTACTAAGTCAGGAGTTGATAGCGGAACATATACAAAGGCAGTTGGCATTGAAACCCACCAAACCAACAACACTACAATACATCACCCCAACAATTACCACCTGGCAAAATTTCAATCCCATAACAGACAACATAGAGAAAATAATAATGAACTTTAACACGACAGCATCTCCCCTTGACCCTTGTCCAGTGAGCTGGATAAAAATAGTGAGATCCAAGCTAGTATTGACACTTACAAAGATAACATAACTATCTCTCACTCAAGGATATATGCCAGCAAGTCTAAAGATGGCCTCTGTATGCCCAGTACTAAAAATCCCTGCACTGGATAAAAAGGATCTCGTCTCTTACCGACCCATATCCAGCCTATCTTTCACAGCCAAAATAATAGAAAATGTACAGCAGCAACTACAGGAGTTCATTGAAACACATGCACTGCTGGACCCACAACAGCATGGGTTCACATCAAACCACAGAGTTGAAACTTTACTAGCTTCACTAATGGGCACACTAATAAAGGGCATTCATAGTCCTAAACAAGGATCCGTGCTAATATATATCGACATAACAGCGGCATTTGATTCAATATACCACAATATACTTTTATCACACTTTTAAACAATAGGACTCCAGAGCAACATACTCAAATGGTTTCATTCATACTTAAGTTACCGCAAACAACAAGTGAAAGTAATCCTATCCACATCCAGACACGACCACATCACTCCCATTGTAATTCAGCTTCACTGGCTCCCCATTGCTAGTCGCCTGACCTACAAAACAATGATACTCACTTTCAAGGCCATGCATACAATGTCGGCAACCTCACTATCAGAACTGATACAAAGGACGCCAGAGACCAGGACGAGGAGAACGTGCTTGGTCAACTCTCTCATAACCCCATCAACAATAAGGACCTGTACCCAGTCAACTAAGAACCGTGCCTTCTCCCTGTTTGCACCAACGCAATGGAATGCCCTACCCTCAACCATACATGCTATCCCGGACCTAACAACCTTTAGGAAGGCACTGAAGACTCATCTCTTCCAACTGACGTACAACTGCCCACCCGAGACCAGCTACACAAATGCAGACAAGGTTGGACTCACGACATAAATACACAAAGGAAAGCAGCAAACGGCTCATAACAATGAATATGTACCATCATATGAGACTGGTACGCCTTCTCACCACGCTCACCTTGCTCTACCCCGTCTCACCTCACCCCTGGGTTACCCTTTTCTCACTCTTGTGCTACCCATTTTATACCCGTTAGAGTGTTATGATTAGACATATTTGTACCCAAAAGGGCTGTAGTTTATATCCTCTAAAGTTGTTAGGATTAGACATGTTTGTACCCATTAAGGTTGTATTACTGTAGATTGTAAGCTTGTAGGTTGTAAGCTCGGAAGAGCAGGGAATGTCTCTTATTTGTTCCTGTTGTAAACCGTGCTGATTTTAAATAGCGCGGTATATAAAACCAAATAAATAAATAATGTAGGCCTAAACAAATCTGCACCATACCCCCAACAGAGAGGAATCTCTCAAGGATCAGCCTTATCCGCACTTCTCTTCAATCTATTTATACAACCACTGTGTACAATAATATGATCTCATAATTTGAAATATATTTATGCCGATGCAATTTGACACAAAAAACATAAGACATAAAACTCAAACTGCTTCAACGCGGTGGTTCAATGGCTATCAGAGCAGTACCTTACAATAAATTACAAAAAGACTGAGGTGCTATACATTACTAGAAATGAAACATTCACACCACCACTTGCACTAAAAATTAAGAATGCTGACCTAGAAGTAAAACAGGAAGTGCGTTACCTTGGGATTACCCTCGACCAAAGGCTGAACCTAGACGCCTACATCAACAAAACGCTCAAAACAATATACAACAAAACATGAATTCTCCACACCCTCTGACCGTTAGTAGAGCCACATGAATTCTAAACAACTTTCTAGGCAATAATTTTCCTGCACTTCTATTATGGTAACATCATCTTACATGGAATACCCAAACAATACTATGCGCATTACAAATGACTCAAAACACGGCAGCACGGATTACTCTGGGAAGTCAAGATCTGAATGCATCACACCAATATTAAAACACCTACACTGGCTTCCCATTAAGATTAGAATCCACTATAAAGCCATGATTAGCACATTCAGAATCACACACAATTTATCTGCCAACAGCCTAAAGCCGCTACTACAAGTATTAACGAACAACAGAGCCAAGAGGAAAAGAATGCCAAATATGCTAATCATCCCAATTGAAAAAATAAGGAGCAGTCAATTGGCTTGCACTAGAGCTGCTTCTATCTACGCTCTGGGGCTACTATTTTATTTATCATTATTATTATTTGGCTGTATCGCTTTTCATGGAGGTCAAAGCAGTTTACAAGGAACTTGGTTTTACAAGTAACGTTTACATTGAAAACGGGTAATTTTTGTACAGAGAAAAGGAACAGTGATTAACTTTAACTATGTACAGGTTGAAGCTATTTTCATGTGCTTGTAATATTTTGTCTTTCACATGGATTTGGAAATGCTGTTCAGGGGAGTAGGGTAAGGGAGGTGTGAGGGGGGGGTGTAGAAACTTAAGTGGAGGGTGAATAGGTGAGTCTTGAGGAGTTTGCGGAAGGATAGTAGGTCTGTAGTGTTTCTTATATGGGCAGGGAGAGAATTCCAGGCAGTTGGGACATAAAGTTCAAAGGATTTGGTACAGGCTTGTTGGGTGTTCCTTGTTATATCTTGTGGGGTAATTAGCGTATTGATTGTGGAGCGTTTTGAAGGCTGTGGTGTGATGTGGAAGGATGATTGATGGTTCAGGGCTTTCTGAATCATTAGAAGGATTTTGTAGAGGATTCTGCTTTGCATGGGAAGCCAGTGGAGGGTTTGAGGATGGGAGTGGTGTGTTCGTATTTGGAAGTTCCAGTGATGATCCTTGCTGTCATGTGGTGAGCCGTTTTGAAGAGGATGGAGTGTTGATTTAGGTAGTTTGTGGTATACTGAATTGCAGTAGTCTGCATGGGGTGTTATGAGAGCTTTAAGGGCTGAGTGGAAATCTGATGGGGCGAGGAAAGGGCAGAGCTGTTATAGGGTCCGGGTTTTGAAGTAGATTGATCTTGTGGTATTCGCTGTTTGAGCCTTCAAGGTGAGGTGGCTGTCTAGCGTGATCCCCAGATACTTTATTTCAAGTTTGATTTGGATTTCCGTGTTGTTGAGGGTAATGGAGGAGGAATGGGCTATGGTAATGGAGGGTAATGGACTATGAAATATGCTACCTGACTAGATGTGAAACACTACAGAACTATCAACATTCCTTAAAGAATTAAAAACACACCTATTTATAGAATACTATGGAGATAAAACCTAGACACTAGGACAGACGACCAAAAAGCAGCCTATCCAATACACAAGCAAAGATACAGGCAACCTCAGTTAAGACCCTAACATCCTTACCAAAGAAAACTGTACAACCACTATTATGCAAATACCATGGGCAGTATAACACCCCAGCAGTCCTAGCACCAGAGCTTCATGAATACATATATACAAACATAGATATGTATATACTAGAACAGATTATTATATTTGACTTAGCCTTACATTTAGTCTTACAAACTCTACTGTTATCTCCACTGTATTATCATGTACATAGTTCAGTGTTAGACGCTTCCTGTTACTCTTCCCAGTTCAATGTAAAACTCAATTGTTAATTGTAAACTGCTCTGGCTTATAGAAGAGCAGTATAAAAGAATAGTCAAACGTTTACCATATGTCGCCTTTTCCTCGTTCCCCCACCATGTGTCCTGCTTCTTCCTCTCCCCCTCCTCCTACCATTCTAGTTCTTTCATCCCGCTGTTGCAACACTTGCACCAGCGCCTGTCATCCCACTAATGTAGCTCCTCTTCTGACTGCCGCCGCTGTGGCCAGGTGTCTGGGGTCCTGTCAGCACTCTCCCTTTCTCTGACCTTGTGTCATCACTGCTGCTTTGGCCTAGTATCCTTGATCAGGTAAAATTACTTAGTGGGCAACATCTGGCCAATGGGCTGTAGTTGGAGAACTTCTGATCTACACAAGAGTCGGAGGAGACTCCATCCTCTTCTTTCTAGGTGGGTGGAGGAGGGGGCATAAAGATTACACAGGTACACTACCAAAAAACTGCCTCCAGTTTTGCAACTGATTCCTATAGATTTTGGGGTGCTGAATCCAGGAAAAATTGCCAAAATGTTCCATCACGTCACGTTTTCTTGCAAAATTAGATTTCTTACCCAAATAAGGAATGTTCACATAATTTCTTTTTAGCCGACTGCAGTTTATTTTCTTGGCCCAAAATAGAGGTTGTAATGGTTAACTAACTAGAAACACTCCGTCATGATATTTTAGAGTGTTTTGTATTCATTTTATACATTAACAGGACAATTGGGAGGCGGGGGGCTAAATCCAGTACTCGCGCTGGCGCATGTTCTTTCCTGTTCGCCTCGCCTCGTTCGCTCGCTCAAACACGGTGGTTGCGACATGAACGTTCCTGTCAAATTTCAGTTTCTTGCAAGTTCATTATTACCTTTTGTTTGCTCAGTCGTAATCCAGCTTTATTCCGAAGTGGTTCACTACAGTTGTAGTTTGCAGTGCTGTGTATTTGTGATGGCTCACAGAGCCAGAGGTTGCGTCAACTCTCCGGACAGTTTTTGTTTTATTTGTGGGGAATATACCGTGAAAAAGCGGCAGAGGAACATTTCTGCATTTATTAAAAAAGTATATTTCGCCTATTTCGGTTTGAAGTTAGGCGATCAAGACAAACCGTGGGCTCCTCACAAAGTGTGCAAGACATGTGAGGAAGATCTACGCTTATGGATGAAAGGTAAAAAACAAGCATTTCGTTTCGGAATACCTATGATGTGGCGTGAACAAAGAGACCACAGCAGTGACTGCTATTTTTGCTCTTGCATTGTGAAGGGATACAACTTAAAAAATAAGAACGTAATAAGTTACCCCAACCTTCCCTCAGCAATTAGGCCTATGCCTCATAGCAACGAAGTACCTGTGCCTGAATCACCAAAATCTTTGGATCATATTTGTGTGGACGGTTCTGATCATGATGAGACTCATCAGATGGCTTTTCCCGATGAGCCCAGTACTTCCGAGTTTGAAACTGAACCAGATCCGAAACCTGAACTTTTCTCTCAAGCTGAATTGAATGATTTAGTCCGGGATTTAGGACTCCCAAAAGATGCTGCCCAACTGCTAGGTTCTCGGCTTAAACAGAAAAATCTATTGTCACCAGGAACAACTTTTTATTGGTACCGCAACCGCGAGACACAATTTTTGAAGTATTTCAGCAAAGAGGAAGATTTGGTATTTTGCAACGATTTATACGGAGTGATGGAAAAGTTTAAACTCAAGTATGATCCTGCTGAATGGCGGCTGTTCATTGATTCGTCAAAAGACAGCATAAAAGGTGTTCTTCATAATGGCAACACATTCGCTTCAGTTCCTATTGCTCACTCTGTTATTCTCCAAGAAAAATACGAGAATTTGGCCCTGATTCTTCAGAAGATTCGTTATGATGAGCATAAGTGGATGATTTGTGGAGACTTTAAAATTCTATCCATGCTATTAGGGCAGCAATCCTGTTTCACCAAATATCCCTGCTTCCTTTGCTTGTGGGATAGCCGGGCCCGCGACCTACACTGGGGGAAAAAAGACTGGCCAATTCGGGAGTATTTGAGACCCGGTGAGAAAAATGTTCTTCATGAGAGCTTGGTACCTCGTGATAAAATTCTATTACCACCTCTCCACATTAAGTTGGGTCTCATTAAGCAATTCATCAAGTCCCTTCCAAAAGATGGTGAGTGCTTTCGGTACCTTTGCTCAAAGTTCCCCCGACTTTCTGAAGCAAAGCTAAAGGAAGGAGTGTTTGTTGGCCCTGATATAAGGAAACTCATTTCAGATGGAGCATTCGCTGAAACGATGTCTGAGAAGGAAAAAGAAGCCTGGGATTCCTTCAAGGATGATGATCTCAAATTCTTGGGGAACAGGCGGGATGAGAACTATAAGGATATTGTTGCCAGGATGCTCAATGCCTTCAAAGAACAAGGCTGTAACATGAGCCTGAAAGTCCATTTCTTGCACTCCCATGTGAACTACTTTCCCGAAAACTTGGGGGCGTACAGTGAAGAACAAGGTGAAAGGTTTCACCAGGACATCAAGGACGCAGAGAGAAGGTACCAAGGAAGATGGAACACCACTATGATGGCTGATTTCTGCTGGTTGCTGCTGCGGGAAACCCCAGATGAAAAATACGCCAAGCAGCGCACCAAGAGAAGCATTCGGGGGAAGAAGAAACGGGCCCACCAGGAGATTGATTGATTGACCCAAGAATGACTTTAAAATCTAAACTGTGTTGACAAATATCGTGTTTTTACTAAACTTTGAAATAAAAATTTGCTAGTTATTACCACAGTGTCGGATCTCATTTATTAGAATTTTAATTTCACACCATCGGGTGTTTGTCTTCATGTATTGCAATGGTGCGGTTTGCGTTTTCTATTCTTACATACATACCTGTACAACATTTTTTGCACATTTCTTTGCTTTGCTTTGTGTCTAACCTCGCTCTTATATGCTCAATGTTTGTGCACATGTATGTGGCTGTTTTAAGTGCAGACAATTTTGCTACCATCACAGTGTGTTTTGTTGACATTACTCTATTCTTATGTGCTGCCTTGTTACAATTTTCTTTATTCTTATTTGAATAACTACTAAACAATTAGTATAAAGAATTCATCCAAGAAACTTTTATCTCGATCGCACTCAATCTGAAACGTTCACCTCAAACTGCTACCCCAATGTAGCAAAAAATCTGTACGTGATGGAGCAAATTGGTTACCAGATTTGGATTCAGCGCACAAAAAACATAAAAATCAATCGAAACATTAGAGGCAGTTTAAAAAAAAATTTTTTTTAGTGTACCTGTGTTTATCAAAAGCTGGCCTGTCTTTCTGAGAAGCAAAGAAATGGGGGTGATAGGATGGATGGTTTCCAGTCATTTTCTTGCAGAAAGAAATCCAAAACTAGAATGAAAGAATTTAGTGCTGTGAGTTGATCCGTTTTGCTTTGTATGTACTACTTCTGTTCTGTACCCTTGGTGACTAGGGCCTGGGATTCTGTACGTTTCCTTTGGCAATGTGTGCCCTTCTGTTTCTCCGGTACTGGGATGTCCCAGTACAGAACCTCCTCAGGCTTGAGTCAGCAGCAGCCGACTGCCGCCCTTCAGAATGGGATGGAATGAGAGGGAAAGCCAAAGTGGGATATTTGGGTACAGATTTAGATGGGCAAAGGCGCACAGAGTGATGTGGAATAAATAGATTTGGATTTTAGAGTTATTACTCATATTTTCCAAATCTGAACTTAACTTGGGTACCTGAATGAAACTTGCCTTATTTCCCTGCTCAAGTGAACCTCTAATCTAATTTGTACTTGAGACAATGGATGGGGGGGGGAGGACTAGAACATTTGAAATGTGCCTTGATTTTATTTATTTACTCAACCACCCTTTGAGCACACAACCCATCAGACTGATTTATGAAAATAATATACATAGTAACATAGTATATGGCGGCAGATAAAGACCAGTATGGTCCATCTAGTCTGCCCAGCAAAGTGGCAAAAGTAGGTTCACCTGCTGCTCTGTGCAGGTCACCCCTCCCAATTCCTTTCTTTAGGGGAGTACCCACCACTCCATGTAGGTCACTGCTATTTCTCTCTAATCATATTGTAATAAATATGATTAGAGAGAAACCAGGAGTAAAAGGAATGACTTGTCTTTACACAGCCCTAGATATCTGCCGCAAATATATTGGCCTAAAACACCTTTAAGTGAGAAGTAAGTTAATTCTGTGGCGACACTTTCTTGAACGTGGGACTTTCAAAAAGCTAACTTTGGTACAGATGTTCCCAGATCCATTCACGGTCAAGCTGGAAGCATAAGTTGGCTCAGAATTGCATCTGGTCTCTTCATAGTCCTAAAAGTCAAATTTTGGGCATGATAACATTTATAAATCAAATTTCAGGTTGCATCGTTTTCCAAAGTTTTGAGCCTGTGCATCTCATCACCACATATAAAGAGGGCCCTCTGCATATACAGAGATAAATATCCAGAAGCGTTTGTACATAGGGGGGTTGAAAATTTATTCCATGAGGCATATGCCGCATGCTTTTCCCACCATGCACCACCTCCCTGCAGCCATACCTTTATCTCTGCTGGGCCAACTCTTCGTTAGTCAGAGGTGTATTTCATTTTACTGTGAAACCAAGTGACTGAACCATATTTAATTAATTTTCGATACTTATATTCTGCTTAACCAGATATAGTTCAAAGTATATTATAACAATTTGCCATTACAAAAAATAAAAATATACAAATTAAAACATTATAGAATATATCAAATTTTACATAATTTGTAAAACACATTTTATGATTTGCCAAATTTCTGGCCTCTGTGGGCCTAACACATAGAATCAGTAGTTGGGCAGAATTTAGCAAAATGTATTGAATATCTGTAAGTGCAGGCAGCCATTGAAAAGAGAGAAAAGCCTTATCCAAACAGAGGTTTTATGCTTTTGTTCCAAATAGACCACCTGTCCCCACTAGCCAGTTCCAAACCCAACTCATAATTTCAGTTGTATATCGAATGCTATGATGCAGCCATAGGGCTCTGTTTACTAATTTGCACTACTTGTAATGCGTCAGTGCACACTGTATAGCTGCATTAACATAACGCATGCAGATAGCGCAAAAAAACCCTTGCATTTTTTGCAGAAAGCATGTTATCTGCATGAGTGGGGAGAGGAGAATGGAAATGTTTGCAGTGCACAGTTACTGTGGGCCTCAACAGTGCATGGTAACTATCGGATTTGCAGACAGCACGGATGCTACTAACGCCACCTTGATGAGTGCTGTTGGCTTCATCCAGGCTGCTATTGGACTGCTCTCTTTACATTTTTGATGCGGTATCTGCTGGGGAAATGCTGTGCTATTTGTACATTTCATGCCACGTTAGCTGCAAAAGCCCAACATGTTCTAGTAAACGGATCCCATAGCATCCTAAAGGCCATAGATAGATCCCACATTTGATTATTCAAATACCAAGACTTTCAGAATCATCACACTTCTCTGTACACAACTCGGTGTGCTCCTTAAGTCTCCCCACAGAAATGATCCCAATTGCCTGGACACACATACTCCCTGCTGGAATTCTGCAAACCAAATTCAAACTTCTATGTCAAAAGGTCTGAATTATTCAAAATTCTGCATGCTTTGTTTGTCAAAATACCAATACAGAAAAAAATTCCAAAAAAGTGTAACATTTTGAATTATTGTGTGCAGAATTCCATTAGGAATAATATTACACTTCATAAACTCCATCAGATGGCTCTTTGGCACAATGCAAGTATTGATTTGGGCGTTAGCAGTGAATCTGGGAGACTGAGATCCTCTCCAACTCACTCTAGCCTAGGAGTGAGGTTCATTCCTCTTGTGGTATGTGCAAAACCAACCCTCCTGAAGACATTACCCTGATGAAAAATATGTAAGACAGAATTTCCTAAACCTCTCCTGGGGTCCCCAGAGCCAGTTAGGTTTTCAGGATATCCCCAAAGAATATACATGAGAGAGATTCAGATGCACTTGCCCCCTCATATGCAAATTTCTCTTATGTATATTCATAGTGGATATCCTGAAAACCTGACCAAAAACTGGGTCTAAGGGATGCTTGTTTTAGGCCCAGTTTGAAAGATATTTCAGATTTTAGAATAATTTCTAGATGAATACAATAATATTTCTGGCTAAGACCTACTTTAGAGATGGGGCAAGGGTTATGAGGTTGATAAAAAAGACCCCAAAACAACATTTGACTGAGCATGCAACAGTAAAGTTCTTATTAACATGACAGGACTAAAGCTTTTTTTGCTTAAAGTTCAATAGTCGGGGCAAGAGGGGAGCAGTTAGTCTATCTCACCCTTTCTAGATCTGAAAAAACTAACCATTATTAAACTTTGGAAGCCATTTTTAACAGTATTGTGATGGGACAGAGCAGTTAAATGCAGGTACAAGACTATGCCTCCAGCCTGGTCCTTTATCTGGAGGCTGTCGGCCAATGTCTGCTCTGCAGTATACAGTAGGGGAGTTAATATCTCAGAGGTCTGGTAATGTTATACAGAGAACCTGGGCTGTTTCTTCCTCTGTTGCCTATTTTTAGCTGGATTCTTCCAGGGGATCAAATAATTCCGTATTTTTGTTTGGTTGCCAGCCTGTAGCTAACTCTGGAGGGCGCTCTTTCTTATCTCAGTGGGTGCATTTTTTCTTATTGGAAATGCCAGGAATCTGCAGTGTGTGTAGGTTAAACAGTTACAAGGTTTAAGTCTGGCGCTGAACAGGTCCCTTATAGAATGTGACCTCCACTGTTGCTACAATAAGGCCCAGGTGCAGTTCTAGCTTCTAATTCCCATCTTCATGTTAGACATCGCCCATGTCTAAGGATACAAATCTGGCACTATTAGCAGGTGCTGAAGCACTATATGTATTTACTTCTACCTGTGTCCAGACATGAATAACCACCCTCCCCCGTCTTTTACCAATAAGATCTGCTTTCCAAAATTTCTGAAACAAATGTATAATTTTGCGTTTTTATCACATTCCAATGTCATTGTAATAAGAAAGGTAGAGCGGCCAGTAATCGCCTCCAGTGAACTCTCTAGAAACCCCATAAGGTCCCCAGCAACATTGGAGGGACCTGATGCAGCTACCGGGGCATTAGAGCTCAGGGACAGATACTGGACCCTTATCGGGGGGAGGAGGGGTGCAGATCACCCACAGGGATTTGTAACACTTCCTGGAAGTATCTGTACACCATCTCCAAAGGTGACTGAACCGCAGAATGAGGGAAATTAAGCAGTCTATTATTTTTCCGTACTTGTTTCTCCAAATATTCAATCTTTTTAGAGCTCACAGTCCTGTCTTTAATCCTGGCCTCCTCCTGCCCACGAAGCTGTTGTAGCTCTTCTTCCAAATTTACCTGTTCTTATGTTCCTCCTGAACTCAGGGAAATTTAAGTGATTGGTTTTAAACCCCCAAAAATCAGTACTCACAGTTCCTTCTGTTACCCTCAAGGAGGTATTCATAGCTGCAATAGCGTCCCACAGCGTATCCAGACTTTTATCTGTGCGGATCTTATAAACTCCCCAATGCCCAGAGTCCTTTCTTTCCCCAGCACTGTTGTCGGCACTTCCACTATTGATGTTAAATCCACCGACCCTCCAGCCTCTGGAGATCAAGAATACTTCCCCAGTAAGCCCTCTTCATTTCCCCTCACAGGCATGCTCGTTGCCCGGTTGAGGGAAACACTCCACCAGACAGCGCTTCACTTCCGGGCTGCAGCGGAAGGTTCCATAACTTGGGAGATAGCCACACTCCCAAAATGCTCAGAGTCTCCGGTTCCAAACCCAGCAGACCTGCCGACGATGCCACTCCAACTTCCAGCACAAACTCGCATGCCTCCAGAGTCTGCTGGGTCACGCCGCTCTCACTGTCATTACCCGAGGATAGCCCTGTTTGTGCTTCCTCCGACCCATCTCAGCCGGTCAGGAAACACTGCACAGCCACAGCAGAAAGCTTCAGGAGCTGGAGCTTGCACGCCATGAGTCTTTCAGCTGCCATCTTGCCCTGCTTCCATCCAGACCTTGCCTTTCATGGAAGCATAGAAACGTGATGGCAGAAAAAGACCATATGGCCTATCTAGTCTACCCTTTCGTATCAACCACTACAATAGTCCTGTTTTTGCCTTTAGAGATCCTATGTTTGTCCCATGCTTTTTTGAACAAACAATATCTCAATAAGTCAGTTTGAGGTAGGGATCAAAGAATCTTGCCAAAGCTGCTGATGGTGAATTTAGAATTAAGATGGGATCTAAATGAGGTTTGGCTTCCCGGGTTTGGATCTCTTATTGCCAGCTCACATGCCTGTGGAATTATACAGCCATGATGGATTCTCGCACATCTGTAGGGGCATTGATCATAGGTATTGGTGGTTCTGGAATTCTTCCTTCTGGTCCCTTTTTTGGGGGCTGTATAGTCTCAGCCTAGTTTGCATGCAGAGCTACTTCAGCTAACAGGGAAACATTTACTTTGCAAGACATCACAAGATTAGACTAAGGCTTGCTTTATCTGGATAGATCCCGTGTTTGCTTGCACTCCTCTGGGACTGACATTTCAGCACAGTTTCCATTGACCCTCTGGCCTGTTTCCAACTCCTGTTCTTCACATTGGCACAAAGATGTAATGTTCCAGATTTTAGGAAGTGGTTTTCCCATTGGCACTCAAAGGAGAAATTCTTTCATAAATCACTCTTGACTTCTGTTATTCCTGTCAAACCCAGCTTTCGTCCATCTTAGTGCGGTTGCATTTGGCACAGAGCCTGTGGGTAGCTGAGGGGTCCATGTGGCAGGCTGGAATGTATGGTGTGGCCAAGTAGGGAGAAAGGACAGAGAAGAACCTGACTGGCATGACAGATAGCAGTAAACTGTTAAAGGGCCAGAGATTTGGCAAAATACAAAAGCAGAACCATTGCAGACCTATTTCAGCCTTGTCCTTAGGAAGCAAAAGCTGGAGATGGGCGATGGAGAGGTAGGTATAAGGGTAATAGAAGGAAAGATGTCGAGGGCTGAGATGTGATGTTAAGAAAATGTGAGATGGTTGTGTTCTCTTGCTTTTGGACCTTCTCTCCATAACTCCTCCAAGTTTCATTTGGGGCACAGTTTTCAAAACATCCATGGATTTTGTACAGATTGTCAAAGGGAAAATCTGTGCCTACTTCTCCCATTCAGAATTGTCCACAGGTACAGCTGCCTCTACAGGCTTTTAAGCTACTTTTGTTTCCAAGCTGAATTTGGTTGGAAAATAGCACGTGGAGAACGCCTCCCCTTAGCTGAGCTTAAATTATGCACAGTGCAAAACCCTGCATGGACTTTAACTAAACTAAGGATGGACCGTTCTCAGAGCTCATTTTCACATGGCTAAATGGCTTTTAAAAATTGTATCTTTTCCATGTGTATGTGTATATTTGTTCCTCCTCATCCCATGTTTCTCCATGTATATTATGAGTTTGCCCTTGTGTTCAAGCATTTAATAGTTTACTGATCATTAGCAGAACTCTTCAGAATATATAATCCTGTCAGGTTCTCCCTGAAACCCCATTTGCCCCACAGGTCGCTAATGTTAATGGGAGAGAAGTATAGAATGGAAGATGCATAAGAAGATTATGCCCCAATCAGTTATGCTTGTGCTATACTTGGAGGTGGTTTCAGCAGAAGCAAGAAACCAAAGCTGTGAGTTTCGGATGCAGCCCTGTTTCCCCTCTGTTAATTTTGGAAGAGCAGGCTTAGAAAGCTGTGAACAGATTCATGGGGTCGCTTTTGAGATGGAGTGAGGGAGAGCGAACATGTTTGTGTCTTGTCAGTTTTAATTACCTGGAGACTTTTTAAAAGGCAGAAGCTTTCCTGTTTGCTACTGGGTGAATGCTAGTAAGCAGGAAAGTAAGTGTCTGTCGGAGACTTGCATAGAGGCTTTGCAGTGGTGTCATGTGCTGCCAGGCAGAGGACCAGCGTTGTCTGTCGCTGTTGGCCAGCATTCACAACCACTGGAGGAGAAAGTGAGCAGGAGCTTCAGCCGTCGCAGAATGATGACTGCTAGTGAACAGGCATGCGGTACACATGCATTGGGTTTTGGCTCTGTAGCCTCTGGCTAGAGATTCTGGCCTTGAGCTATTGCTGAAGAGGGTGGGAGTTAAATCCAAAATCCCTTCTCCATCATTTTAGAAGGCTTTTATGCAGCATCCGTTTTGTGTCAAGTGATTTTAGAAAAGTTGCTTACACATGTAGGTCCGCAGGACAAACTCTTTTCAAGGATTCATGTTTTGTACATTAGTCTGGGCATGTGATGATTATGCGATGGCAGTACCCACATCCTTTACCCTTCATAGCCTCAGGGAGGATTTGATTATGATCCAGTGTGAGCAGGGAAATAACTCATATACCCGAGTATATAACCCAGCATTGCCAAGTTACAGCTCCAGGAGTGAGATTTTAAGCCAGTCCTGGATTTCTGATACTCCTGGAACATGGTAACTTGCTAACTCTGGTAATCAAGTATTGGGTTGTCACTTATCAGAACTAGATGCTATATAGCTCCAAAATAATGTAACTAGCTCTACTCTTTTACCATTAACCAACTCTAGTATCATACAACAAGAGTGTATTATTTCTTATGTAGCGAACAGATCTCAGAATCGAATTGGCTATAGACTGCTTTCACTTTCGTAATGCAGCCAGGTGCCTTCAATACATCAATGATCTGTAACTTCGCTATTAATTTTTGATTTATTTTTCTTCTTTAAATTAATTTTTTCTTTTTCAATATTGAAAATAATTTTATTGAAAATAAAAAGAAAAAATTAATTTAAAGAAGATAAATAAATCAAAAATTAATAGCGAAGTTACAGATCATTGATGTATTGAAGGCACCTGGCTGCATTACGAAAGTGAAAGCAGTCTATAGCCGATTCGATTCTGAGATCTGTTCGCTACATAAGAAATAATACACTCTTGTTGTATGATACTAGAGTTGGTTAATGGTAAAAGAGTAGAGCTAGTTACATTATTTTGGAACTCTGGTAATCAGCCTAGAGCTTGGATTTGGAAAACACGAGTCAACTAGACGTAAGCACTTACATCTGCTCTGAGGCGCACACAAGTGTCAGCTAACAGCCCAGTTGGTCTTGGAGAGGTGATTGTGCTCATCTCTCTGGTATTTCAAACCACCTCTGCATAAAACACAAAACTAGAGGGGTTTTATTTTAGCTCATCCTCTTAGTAAACACCCAGAACATTCAGTTTTGTAAAATCGGAACCAGCATGTAGATTGCAGAACGGCTGCTTACACATGCAAGTAGCAGCACTTATATATGCAAAACCCCTGTGCTAAATGGCTGGTCTCTGGGTGTGCAGCAAATTACTCTTATTTCCTGCATCCTTGTGAGTATTTTACAAAGGCTCAATATCCACTGAGCCGCTTGTAAAGCAGTAGAGAAACTGTCTGAATGAACATGTGCAAGATGAGACTTCACATGACGACAGAGTGACCACCAGGCTCCTTGTGAACACTACACCAGATATTCTGCAGATGCCCAAATTTTATTACACTGATTAAGGGCAATTAAACTGTTAATGGAGTATTTGCACCACTACAGCAAGTTTGGTAAAATCATGTTAATGCCTAATTATATTGCAGAGGAGAAACCTGCTTACCAGTGGTACATTTAACCCTCTAGTTGCCCTTAGTTGCCCTTAGGCTTTGAGATGGCCAGCAGCTGCTGTTCTCTCCAACTGAGGTGGAAAGGTTGCCTTTCAAAACTGTAAGTTGGGATAAATGCAGTGGGATCCCCTTTAATGTCATGGGGGGGGGGGGGACAGGCAGGATCATTATACAGTTGTCAACATTACTGGCACCCTTGTATTTTAGATATGTTGTGTACGATATCTTGAGAAATAATTGGAAATATTCCAACTCTATGCATCATAATATTTTAATACTGTGTTCAGAAAACAAAGATGTCTGTGCAACTTAGTCATAATAATTTCTGAGGAAAAAAACCCCAAAATATGACCTGGACATGATTGATGGCACCCTTCACTAATATTTGGTTGCACAACTCTTGGGCAATGATGACAGCCTCCAAACATTTCTTGTAACCATCTATACGTTTTGCACTTCTGTCTGCAGGTAGTTTCTCCCACTCTTCAACTGCAATTTATTCCAGCTCATAAATGTTTCCAGGATTTCTTCTACCAATGGCAGATTTCAGCTCTTTCCCAAGGTTCTCAATTGGATTGAGATCAGGACTCATTGCTGACCAGCTTACAACAGTCAATTTGTTCTTTTTATAACCATTCTTTTGTACTTTTGGATGTATGTTTTGGATCATTATCTTGCTGGAGGACCCATGACCTTCAACCCAGACCTAGTTTTCTGACACTAGGTAGCGCATTTTGCTCTAAAATACCTTGGTGGTCCACCAACTTCATGATTCCTTTAATATATGTTCAGGCCTCCAGTTCCTGAGGCAGAACAGCCCTGCAACATTATGGAACCTCCACCATATTGAACTGTAGGAAGGATGTGTTGTTTTTTTTTCCCTTATGAGGTTCTTGACAGTTCCATGAGCAGAAATGTGGCCCTTTTTAAACATTAGAGCCATCATTTAAGTCATGTGAGTACTGACAATTGATCATGGGTACGTCTAATTTTACTGCAATGGGAATTTGGTTCTTCAGTTCATAGTGATTTGAATTGTTTATAAGAGTGCCAATAATTATGTCCTGGCGATGTACCTGTTTTTATACTACTTCCTATGATTTCCTTTTTTAATCGGTCTTGTTCCATTTGATTCTTTTATGTGTATATAGTCCAAAGTTATTTAACTGGCCACTTATTTAGTAGATATTAGACATTAACTGCCAGGGTGCCAATAGTATTGACCACAATTGTAGGGAGAGAAGTGAATTTCTGATGGCTGAGTGGCTGCCCCTAGGCACTTTTTTATACAGCCTGTTGGAAGATCCACCTCTGCTGTCAGTGGTGCAGTGTCTGTGCAGTATGGATTTAATGTACGGGTGCAAGAAAATGTTTCAAGCAGGAAGAAAATGGCAGCTCGCTATCTCTGTTTACCTGAAGTGGTTGCAAGTTTGGATTTGGCTCCAGAGCACCCAGTGGGCGTGCAGTCCCTCTGAGTAACCTAATGAAGTGTTCTCCCTGCATGATGCAGTTCTTTTTTTGTTTGCATTGGACTCCTTCTTACATACAGACACTAGTTGGTAGAAGTGACTCATCTTGCTGGCTGCTGGATTTTGTTTTCTAAGGAATCGAATGCACTGTTTGTGGTTTCAAGCACTTTGTGTGGTGACATTCCCCAGCCAGGTAGACTTTGTGAGACCGTGCTCGATTTAAAAGCAACAGGTATTTTTTTGTTTCTTATTTCTGTTTCTTTTATTTTTTGGGGATTACCTTTCTTCCTCCGTGTTCTTCCATCATATGCATGTCCCACTCTATCCCTCTCTCTCAGATTTCCATTCTTAAAGGAAATAGTAGAAATTCCTGGAATTGTTTGGCCAAGCAAGAGTTGAGGTTTCAGTGTCTGGGGAAATATTGTTGGGCATGGTTGGGAGAAGGAGGTAACACCTCTACAGGTCAAATATCCCCACTTGGTCATGAAAATCAGAAGTGCCCTGTTATGACTGTCTTGGCTTGAAATCATTTGCTCACATTGTATGTTTTTAAATAGCACTGAGAGCATACTCTGAAGAAGAAAGGACTTGGGCTTTTCTTGTACCAGGTGACATTTGTGCTTGAGGTTGGGCTGTCTAATGAGAGAGCACAGTGCCCTGGATTCCTGGTGCTGTTGCTTTCCCCTGAGGCACCACAGGGCTGCCATTACTCATACAGATTAAGAAGCTTAACTGAGAAGCAAAGCAAACATGTCCACTGCGCTGCTGAATTGAGCAGCGAGCAAGAAGTTTTTGGCAATCTTGAGATACGGATTTTGGAATATGTAGGGTGGATGGGGAAGGGAATAGGACATTCATATGCAGAAATGGTTATCCTTTTATTTTAGGGAAGCAGCAACAAAACCACTTAACTTCGTTTCCAAATCCCTTAAAAGCTTTTAGGGAGGAAACAAAGAGGAACGGGCCTGGAAGCCAAGCCATATGGAGTTCAATTTAATTCAGATTTCATGGCAGACATGTAGTGATGATAAGTGCATGGAAGAGCTGCTTCTTTGAGGAATTTTTAAATAGCTTTTACAATCCTTGTGAAGGAGTAACCTAATGGTTAAGGCAGCCGGCTGAGAACCAGGGAAGCCAGGGTTCAAATCCCACTGCCATTCTTTGTGATCTTGAGCAAGTCGCTTAACCCTCGATTGCCTCAGGTACAAACTTAGGGGCATGTTCACTAAAGTGCAGTAGCCAATAGCATGAGGTTTAGTGCTGTTTGTATGGCCTCCCCTTGTACAGCAGTTATCCATTGGGGTCACACCAATAGCATATCCACTGTCAGGACCCTCAGGTTCCATGGTATGGGCAACTATCAGCACTGGTTCACTCTCATCCTGCATTTGCCCACTGCTCCCAGCCCTCCACACAACACAGATGTGTTCCCAGTGACAAAATGGGCCACATTGGTGTTAGCACGTGTGCGGGAGGGGGTGGGGCACATAGCACACACTTTCAGTGTGACCTATTCTCCGGGAACAAGCAGGAAGTCAGTCCTCACATATGGGTGACGTCTGCACCGACAGAGCCCTCGCGGAAGCATCCCCCCGGTTTTCAAAGAAAGCCATTGTGGGATGCCACCATGCACGCGTGGTCCCCTTCCCGCCCAAGGGTGCCATCTTGCTCAGTCTCCTTTTTTCCGCGGAGCCCTTCAGACGTTTGTCTTGTCTCCACAAAAAGTTGATTTTTCTCTCTGAGTTCCATACTCCTCTCCGGTATCGCACCGGTACTCTCCCTGCCACCAACCTCGTTGCCTTGGCATCGAGTTCAGGTATATTTTTGTACTTTTTGTTCTTTCTTTTTCTGGCATCTAAGCACCTTTTTCTTTTTTTTTTTTCCCCCACTGGCAGCTCGGAGAGTCTTCGACCTCGCAGGGGTACTTTTTTCCCCCATGGCTACCAGTGACTTTAAGAAGTGTGATTGGTGCTCCTAAAATTGTCTTTGACTGACGCACGCAACTGCTGTCTCCGCTGCCTTAGGCCAGATCACGACCCGGCAGCCTGTGATCTCTGGAAAAAGTATATCCAGTAAGGCCCTGAAGAGCCGCCAGCAGCAGCATGACAAGTTTTTCTCCGAGTCCCCGGCACCTCCAAAGGCCAGAGCCTCGACTGAGGCCCCAACATCTCGGGCGGAACCTCCCGAACCTGCGTCTCCTCGTGGGTCCTCAGAAAGATGGTCTCCCTCAAGGGAACCCAGGAAAAAGAAGAAACCCTTGAATGCGGCATCCTTGGATGGTTTTGACCAGCCGAATGCTCCCTGGCCCCGGTCACGCAGTCTGAGACGTTTGTCTGAGGCTTCAGAGAGGGAGCGGCCTGCCAAAGTTCCCCCGAAAGGATCCGACCGCGGACCGTCCCCAGACACAATCCTCATCGAGGATTCCCCTTCGGGGGAGCCGGTGTCAGGCTTGGTGCCCGCACCAAAGGCTGCGGAACCTTCTGATTTGGAATCCAGAATGGTGGCCCTGGAGCACAGTTTGTCTGCCTTCATGGACCAGCAGCGGGTGCTGTTGTCTGGTACGACTGGTTCATCCGTCCTGACCACCAGGCCCTCGATGTCCAAGATGTCTCCAGAGGCGGAGCCGATCCTCGAGGTCCTTCGGCCTCTAGTCAATCCTTGGCTGAGGTCGCTATCCGAATCCCACTCAGTGGGACCCCATTCATCCCTGGCAAGTATGCCGGGTGCTGGCTGCAGGGCATCGGGGGCCCCCAAGGTCTGTGAGCAACCCTCCTACAAGTCCTCTACGGACTACTCCAAGTGGGAGATGGAGGACGTGGAGTCCCTGATTACTCGTCACCACTGCAACATTCCATCTGACTCTCCCGTCTCGGAGCCTCGACGGTGGTCCCTGCAGGAGGATATGGGCTTCCTTGATTTTGTGAAGGATATGTCAAAGGCCCTGGCGTTCCTTATCAAGTCGGAGGAGAACTCTCAGGCGGATGAGTTGGAAATCCTCCAGTATGAGGCTTCTCTGAGGGAATTACTCACGGTGCCCATTCCTCCCATCCTGGAATGGCTAATGCTTCGGATGAGGGAGATACTGGCTTCGGTACCAGTGGTGAGCAAACATTTGGACTCGATGTATCAAGTCTGCCGGAGCCCGGGCTTCCAAACGTCACAGCTGCCAGATAATTCCATGGTGGTGGAGTCGGCTATGAGTTGACTGAAAAGACGCAGTCCTCTGTGCCCCCCGGGAGGCCTGCACCCTGGACGTCCTTGGCAGAAAGTGCTATCAGGGCTCAGTGCTCATCAGCCACATCCAGGCCTACCAGCTGTACATGGGTCATGTACCTGAGAGACCTGGCAAAGGAACTCACCGGGTTCTCAGCTGGCCTCTCTGAGGAACCCTTGCAGCGGTTCAAGAACCTGGCCAAGGCAGTCCCTGAATGCTCCAAATCCATGTCTCAAGTGGCCTATGACAGGCTTGAGTCGGCGGCTCGAGTAGCGGTGGCGGGAATCGATGCATGCCGACAAGCTTGGCTACAGTCGTCTGACCTCGAGCAATGGGTTCCAGACAAATTGGTCAATGTTCGCTGCCAAGGAGAGAACCTCTTTGGCAAACCCATGACCGACAAGGCTGCCGAGCTGGAGACCGAATTCATGACGAGGACCAGGCTCTCCAAAAAGACCACTGCCCCTCCCCGATGGAAGCGTTCGGGTAAAAAGTCCTTTTACCCGAGGAAGAGAGCTGCTTACAGAAACGACCCACCTTTTCAGCCCTCCCCAGCTCCCCAACAGGGTCAGCAGGCCAAGGTACGTGGGCATGGCCCTCCATAAGCAGAAGGCTCCAAAACCCCAGGCACCGGCTCCGGCCCAGCGAGGGGGGAGTTTTTGACTCCTTGAGCATAGCCTATCTACCCCAAGGAGATCAGCCCACAGGGGAACGTCTGGCCCTCTATGCCCAGAGGTGGTTGACCATCACCACCAACTCCTGGGCACTTAGGGTAGTCAGGGAGGGCTACCTCCTCCACCTGACTCAGACGCCACCCCCTTACTTTCCGGGAGAGCCCCTCAGGTCTCCCCTTCACCGGGACCTTCTGTTGAAGGAGTTGGCGGGTCTTCTTGAGGACAAAGTCGTGGAACCAGTGCCCTACCATCTCAAGGGCAAGGGGTTCTACTCCACGTACTTCCTCGCCCCAAAAAGGACAGGGGGCCTAAGGCCCATCCTCGACCTGCGCAGCCTCAACAAATTCCTGGTGAGGGAGAAGTTCAAGATGCTCTCCCTTGGAACATTGCTGCCATACCGCCAACAGGGAGATTGGCTATGCTCTTTAGACCTCAAGGATGCTTATACTCTCATCCTTATCCCCTCCACCACAGGCAATACCTGCGGTTTGTAGTGGGGGGGGGGGGGCAGACATTTTCAGTACAGGGTGCTCCCCTTCGGCCTGGCTTCGGCCCCAAGAGTCTTCACAAAATGCCTGGCAGTCGTGGCTGCCTTCCTCCGCCTCCAGGGGTTCTTTGTCTTCCCCTACCTGGTGAAGCCACCGCACGCACCATTCAGGTCCTGCAACACTTGGGGTTTGTCATGAACTACCCCAAGTCTCGCCTCATCCCAGCACAATGCCTGGAATTCATCGGGGCAAAGCTCGACACTCTCCAGTCGAAGGCCTTCTTTCCCAGGGACCGAGCCGACCATCTCAGGACTCTGGCATGGGACATACAGTGCCGACCCTCAGTGCCCGCTCGGCTTCTTCTGTGCCTCCTCAGGCACATGGCCTCCATGGTCCACGTCATCCCAGACACTCGCCTCCACATGAAGGCAGCACAGTGGTGTCTCCAGGACCAGTGGTCTCAGGCCACGGGTCGCCTCAGAGAGAGTCTGTGTAACCTGCCAACTGGCGGACTCCTTGCTCTGGTGGCTGTCTCTCCAGCATCTTGAGGCGGGCATGCCTTTTCAGGCCCCAAACCCCTCAAGAATCCCTAACCAAGGATGCCTCCCTGCTTGGCTGGGGAGCTCACTGCGGAGAGTTTCACACCCAGGGCAACTGCTCACCAGACAAGAGTACCCAGCAGATCAACCTCCTGGAGCTCCAAGCCATACGCTTATTCCTGCGAGTCTTCTGTCACCACCTGCGTCTCCAGCCAGTGCTGGTCCAGACGGACAACCAGGTGGCGGTTCTATGTGAACAGACAGGGGGGGCATGGGATCTTGTACCCTTTGTCGGGAGGCACTGGTCCTCTGCTCGTAAGCAGTCCAACAGGGTATCCTCCTGCAGGCAGTGTACCTGCCAGGCCAGAACAACCTTCTGGCCGACAGGCTGAGCAGAGTCCTCCAACCGCATGAGTGGCAGCAGGACCCCAGGGTAGCCAGTCGCCTATTGCAACTCTGGGGGGAACCCGTGATGGATCTGTTTGCCAGCCCGGACAACTTACTGTTCCTGGCAGGCCAACCCCTCCAGGGTGGCAGTGGATGCATTCCTTGTCTTGTGGTTGGAAGGCCTCATATACGCCTTCCGTCCCATGCCGCTGATCGCCAAGACCTTGTTCAGGACCATCCGCAACAGGGCCTTGTTCATCCTGATAGCTCTTCGGTGGCCCAGGTAACCGTGGTTCCTGCTGCTCCTCCAGTTGATGGTAGAGACCCCCATCCCCTTGGGGCAACGCATCAGGACTCCTGTCTTAGGAGGGGGTTTCTCTTATGCACCCCATCCTGGCGTCCCTGTCGCTGACAGTGTGGCTGCTGAGAGGGTGATTCTGGCCCCTTTCAACCTTTCTGTTGATGTGGAAGACATTCTGCTGGCCTCTCACAAGGCCTCTACTAGGAAGGCTTATGCCCTCAAATGGCGCAGGTTCTCGGTTTGGTGTGCCAAGCATAGGGCTGAACCTTTCTCCTGCCCGGTGGCACTGGTGTCACAATATCTTCTCTACCTTTCCCATTCCAGGCTCAAGTCTAACTCCGTCTGAGTACACCTTAGTGCCCTGGTGGCACATCATCACCCCATGGATGGTAAGCCCCTCTCAATCCAACCTTTGGTGACCCGTTTTCTTTGGGGCCTACTCTTATTGAAGCCCCTGGTTCGCCCTCCAGCAACCGAATGGGACCTCCAACGTAATGTTGGGACAGCTCACTCGCCCACCCTTTGAGCCTCTGGCTACCTGCCACCTTCGCTACCTCTCTTGGAAGGTGGTTTTCCTGGTTGTACTCACCTCTGCTCGCAGAGTTAGCGAGCTTCAGATCCTTGTGGTGGAGGCGCCTTATACCAGGTTCTACAAGAACAGAATGGTGCTTCATATGTACCCCAAATTCCTGCCAGCGGTAGTATCGCCCATCTCAACAAGGAAGTGATGCTCCCTACCTTCTTTCCAAGACCTCACTCCAGTCGGGCAGAAACAGTCCTTCACACCTTGGACTGTAAGAGGGCTTTGTCCTTCTATATCCAACGCACTCAGGGCCACAGCAAAGCTTCTCAGCTTTTCATCTCCGACTCCAGTAGGATGGGGGAGGCAGTGATCAAGCGTACGTTGTCCATAAGGGTGGCGGACTGTATCACCCTCGCTTATGAGCAGGCGAGGCTCCCCCTGGAAGGCCGCTTCACGGTGCATCGTGTCAGGGCCATGGCGGCCTCGGTGGCAAACTTGTGCTCTGTCATGATGGTGGACATCTGCCGGGCCGCCACCTGGTCTTCAGTACATACCTTCGCAGCCCATTACTGCCTGGAAAGAGTCCTGAAAGGACAGTGACTTTGGCCATGCTGTGCTCCGTAACCTCTTCGGGGTTTAGGCAGCGCCTACCCTTTGACCCATCTGTGTTCAGGCTACCGGAGTGCTGGTTTCATCGGTCACAGGGGTCCTCCTGAGGTATGTGGACACAGACTAAATTGCTGCTGCTTGTGGCTCCCCGTGAAGGAGCCCCTATTTTTGCTATGGGCTTTCGGTAGCCTGTATCTGGGGAGTCCCATATTGGAGGACTGACTTCCTGCTTGTTCCCGGAGAAAGCGTAGTTACTCACTCACCTGTAACAGGTGTTCTCTGGGGACAGCAGGAATCAGTCCTCACAACCCTCCCTCCTCCCTTTTGGAGTTGCTCCTTCACCATCTTTTATTTTTGCTGTTTTTAGCTATGTCATCTGACTGTGGAATATGGCACCCTTGGGCAGGAAGGGGACCACACATGCGTGGTGGTATTTCCCAAAGGCTTTCTTTGAAAGCTGGGGGGGTGCTTCTTTGAGGGCTGCATCGGTGCCATCGTCATTCATATGTGAGGACTGATTCCTGCTGTCCCTCAAGAACACCTGTTACAGGTGAATAACTACTCTTTCTCGACATGCAGTCGTTACTACTGTGCACCAGATGGTGCCTCCCTACCACGGCCATGCCCCTTGCTTTCACTGTGCCCGCTCTGCCCCTCCTGTACTAGAAAAGCATGCTAATCCCATGCTCCTTAACTGCACTTTAGTAGAACATGCTCTGTATATTGTAAACCCTCTAGGGATAGGGAAATAGCTACTGTACCTGAATGTAATTCACCTTGAACTTATGAGAAAGGTGTGAGCTAAATGCAGTTCCCTTCCCTTGTTTGGTTTAGTCAATTATAGCTGTCTGGCTGGGTCTGCACTGAATGAAGTGAAGATTTTATTATTTAGAGAAAACTTTCTGCATTAACTTCTATCTCCAGGAACAAGCAGGAATGTAGTCCTCACATATGGGTATCGTCGGTACCGACGGAGCCTGCGCGGGAACGCCCCCCAGCGTCCAATAGGAATGCTTTTGGGAGCATCCCTCAGCACATGCACTCTGCCTTCCCGCCTTTACAACTGTCCCTCTTCAGTTCTTTGTTTTCCGCTGAGCCAACAGGACCTATTCCCTGTCACCGCAGAAAATTCCGTCTTTAAAATTCTATCTTGTGGTCGCGTTTGCCTACCGCATGATGCCTACCGGTACCGCCGGTTCTTTTTTTTTTTTCCATACAAAAAAAGAAAACCCTTAAACTTAAACTGTTTCTTTTCAGAAACTTTCCTTTTTGGTGCTAGGCGTCATTTTGGGCATTAGGCCCCATTTTTCCTAAATCATGGAAAAGCCAACTAGTGGTCTTAAAAAAATGTACTAAGTGTAGCGGTACCATTTCCGTCACTGACACCGATGATTGGTGTCTAAAATGTTTAGGACCTGATCATTCTCCAATTGAATGTCTCCTGCATGGGGATGACCCAAAGAGGAAGACAGAACCGGGCCGCAAAGCTCGGTACCCTCTTTTCTTCAGATGCCAGATTCATTGCATCGACATCGTCAAGGGCCTCTTCTTCCTCCCATGGATCTCAGGTAACTAAACACAAAAGCCGGTCCTCAAAGGGTAGCTCTCCTGCTAAGCATCGAGAGGCCATTGGCATTGCCCTTGAGGGAACCACACTGGCAAAACAGCCCCGGCGGGAGGCTTCGGCTTCCAAAGCATCGATGGAGCTTCAGGATGTTCTCGAGGCCTCAACCTTACAAGAACTACCTGTGCCATGCTCAGGTGTTCCGGCCGTTCTTACCGGTACCGACACCCAGGCATCGGCAGCGTCGATAGACCAGAGGTTTCTTGCTATCGAATGCAGTATCGCAGCTCTTCTTTCAGCTGTGGTACCGGTGGTCCCAAGGGCACCGGTGCTGACATCGACACCGATGCCGGTACCAACACCGGTACCGACAGTACCGGCCCCAGTGGGAACTCTTCCCATGCCATCTCTGGCTGGAGTGGATAAAGCGGTACCGGGTCACCTCGGTACCAACTTCGATCGGTACCGGGATCGTGCTTTTCAAGAGCATCGGGGTCAGGAATACTTTGATTCCTCCGATTCCGAAGACTCTGACAATTCTGCTGGCACTAGAGGGTTTCTCCTAGAAGATCCCTCTTCTCCCCAACGCAGAATGTCACCTCCAGAGAACATGTCATTTCAGGATTTCATCCGTGATATGGCCAAAGGTCTTTCAATCACAGTAGCTCCTGAAGACGAACCCAGAGCAAAGGAATTGGAAATCCTCCAATATCCTAAAGCTCCTAAGGAGGCAGCTACTCTGCCTATCCATGAAATTCTGCATAGCTTGATGCTCAGAATATGGGAGACACCTCTGACTACTTCTCCTCACTCTAGTAGACTTGATACTATGTATCGAGTTCCACCATGTCCTGGATTTTCAGAAAACTCAGCTGCCACACCATTCGATGGTAGTGGAATCAGCCATTCGTAGGATGAAAAGTGCAAAGAGGCATGCATCCAATCCTCCAGGTCGTGAATGCAGGACTCTGGATGCTTTTGGACGCAGAACCTTTCAAGCTTCCATGCGTTCAGCTAGGATCAGTTCATATAGCCTATATATGGGAATGTTCCTTAAGGAAGTCACAGGAGACTTGGAACTTATGAGCCCATTTCTCCCAGATGATAAGAGACAAGATTTCCTTGCTCTAGCTAAGCATGCTCAAAGTGTCTCCAAGTTTGTCAATCGTGCAGCCTTTGACTGCTTCGAATGCATCAGCAGAACTTCTGCTATTGCCATTGGTGCACGACGGATAGCCTGGCTACAGGCATCAGACTTGGAGACTTGGGTACAGGACAAGTTAGTCAATATTCCTTGCACGGGGGAGAATCTCCGGCAAGAACTGGCAGGAAAAGGCTAACGAGTTAGATGCTGACAATTCTACCTTAGATAGATTGTCAAAGTCTACAGCCACTCCAGCCAAAAGGAAGCCTTATAAAAACCCCTCTTTTAGCAAAAAGAGGAAGTTTTATCCTTCCTATACCCAGCAGAGCCAGACTCCAGGTCAGGTTGCCCAAAAGGGACAAACCAGACAGGAAAAGAAACCAAAAGGCCCGAGAGCCCAACCAGTTCTCCAGGTTCAGCCCCCTCAAGGGCTTTGACTTCTTCCTAGAGAGCTTTGCCTTCCTGCCACTGAGTGGTCCCCAACCCCCAATATTCCAGGCAGGTTATGCCACTTTGTCAACAGATGGCATCAGATAACAGCAGAAGATTGGACATTGTAGGAGAGGGGTACAAACTTCATTTTCACAGCATACCCCCTCCTACAATTCTAAAGCAATTCAATTCACAAACCTCTGCAGACATTCTGCTAGATCACGAGGTCTCCACACTTCTTGCCAAGGGGCAATAGAGGAAGTACCCATTTTTCAACAGGTGACAGGGTTCTACTCCCCCTGTTTTCTTATTCCAAAGAAAACAGGGGGACACAGAACCATTCTAGACCTCAGAGAATTGAACAAATATCTGTTTTGAGAGAAATTCAAAATGATTTCTCTAGGAACTCTTCTGCCATACCTTCAAAGCCAGGACTGGCTTTGCTCTAGACTTAAAGGATGCATACACTCACATTCTCATCCATCCCAGATCACAGGAAATTTTTATGTTTCCTTTTCAAGGGAAGACATTTCCAGTACAGGGTTCTTCCTTTTGGTCTGGCTTCAGCACCAAGGGTGTTCACGAAATGCATGGCAGTAGTAGTAGCAGCATTTCCACGAACCCTGGGGATTTTTGTCTTCCCTTACTTAGACGACTGGCTCATTCGAGCCTCCACAGTTGCAGAGGCCAGCACTACACTGTCCCGTACAATGCGAATCCTCCAATACTTGGGATTGGAAATAAACTTCCCGAAGTCTCAACTAGTTCCTTCCCAATGCCTAGAATTCATAGGAGCCTGTCTGGATACCAGACAGGCAAGGGCTCTCCTTCCACAAGCCCGGTGTCTTCACATTATGCAGCTAGCTTCCCAAGCAGCATGCAAATCCTCCCTCACTGCTCGGGAACTACTGCAGTTACTGGGACACATGGCATCCACAGTTCATGTAATCCCATATGCTCGCCTCCACATGCGAGCAGCTCAGTGCACCCTCTCCACACAGTGGACACAGGTCACGGGTCATTTGTCGGACAAAATAACAATCTCTCAACGACTAATTTTGTCCCTCCAATGGTGGCAATCACTAGAAAATCTGACAGTGGGGTCTCCTTTCCATCAACCACTCTTTCAGGCCACCCTAACAACAGATGCATCACGGGTGGGTTGGGGAGCACACCTGAATCATCTCTCTACCCAGGGCACCTGGACTCCACAGGAGGTTGGTTTACACATACATCTCCTGGAATTAAGAGCAATTTATGTAGCTCTTCGAGTGTTCCACTCCTAGCTCAGCTACAAGACAGTCCTAGTCCAGATGGACAATCAGGTAGCCATCTTCTATGTGAACAAGCAGGGCGGAACAGGCTCTCTGTCGTTATGCAACGAAGCTTTACGACTATGGGCCCTTGCCAGAGAGCATCAAATTCACCTTCTAGTGGTATATCTTCCAGGCATTCAAAAGCTTCGGGCAGACGAACTCAGTCGAGTACTGCTACCTCACGAGTGGTCACTCCACCTAAACCAGGTGGCAAAGATATTTCATCTCTGGGGCACTCCAGACATAGACCTCTTTGCAAGTCCACTGAATGCTAAACTTCCCCGGTTCTGTTCCAGGATTCCGGCGCACAACTGTCAGGCAAGGGATGCCTTCCTCCTTCACTGGGGTCAGGACTTCCTTTATGCCTTCCCACCCATTCCCCTCATCCCCAAAACACTCTTCAAGCTTCAGAGAGACAGGGGTCGCATGATTCTAGTAGCACCACGATGGCCACGCCAAACGTGGTATTCCCTGCTTCTGCGTCTCTCTCAAGCGGCACCTCCTGGAATTAGAGCATGCTCCAGATCTCCTTTCCCAGGAGAACGGGAAACTATGGCACCTGAATACCCAGTCCCTGCACCTCACGGCCTGGTTGCTGAAGGCTTAGATCTCCAGGATTTCAACCTGTCCCAGCAGGTAAAAGATATCCTTCAGGCTTCTAGGAAACTTTCCACAAGAAGATCTTATGTCTTCAAGTGGAAACGTTTTACTATATGGTGCTCCAAGAGGGGATTAAACCCCCTGGTCATACCCCTAGAATCGATACTAGAGTATCTCCTTCACTTATCGAATTCTGGGTTAAAGACCAATTCGGTAAGAGTCCATCTTAGTGCAATTGCAGCTTGTTATAAGCCTCTAAATGGACAACCAATTTCCTCTCATCCACTCCTATCAAGATTTGTGAGAAGCCTTTTATTAACTAAACCTCCCATCAAGCCACCACCGGTGGCATGGGATCTAAATCTAGTTCTTGGGCAGCTGATGAAGCCACCTTTTGAACCTTTGACCACTACAGCCCTTAAGTTTTTGACTTGGAAGGTCATCTTCGTAATTGCAATCACCTCTGCCCGTCGCATTAGTGAATTGCAAGCTTTAGTGGCTGATCCTCCTTATACTAGATTTCATCATAAGGTTGTTCTTCGAACCCACCCACACTTTATGCCAAAGGTGGTTTCGTCTTTTCATTTAAACCAATCAATTTATCTTCCTGTATTTTTTCCGAGGCCTCACGCCTCTAATGCAGAAAGAAACCTTCATACTTTAGCCTTTTACATACAAAGAACACAGCAACATAGAAAGTCCTCACGTTTTGTAGCTTTTGACCCTAGTCATTTGGGACTTCCAGTCTCCAAAAGAACTTTATCTAAATGGATTGCCCAATGCATATCCTTTTGCTTATGAGAGTAAGGGTCTTCCTCTTCATGACCATGTCACAGCTCATAATGTGGGAGCCATGGCAGCTTCTATGGCTAATCTCCACTCTGTGTCTATTGATGACATTTGTTGAGCAGCCGCCTGGGCTTCGGTACACACCTTCACAGCCCACTACTGCCTAGGTAAAGCCTCCCGTCGGGATGCCTTCTTTGGCCAAGCTGTTCTTCAAAATCTCTTTCAAACTTAAACCAACTCCTACCCACCAACCCTGGTGGGATGCCAGAGATCCATGGGAGGAAGAATCCTCACCTTCAACGGTGGCACCTTCCTGGGGCTGTCTCCCTGGCGTCTTCAGCTAGGGAGTCTCCATATGTGAGGACTACATTCCTGCTTGTTCCTGGAGATAGCGTAGTTACTCACCTGTAACAGGTGATCTCCGGGAACAGCAGGAATTTAGTCCTCACAACACTCTCTCTCTCTCTCTCTCTTTTTCTCTCTCTCTCTTTTTCTCTCTCTCTCTCTTTTTCTCTCTCTCTCTCTTTCTCTCTCTCTCTCTCTCTCTCTCTTTGTCTCTTTCCTCTCTTCCTCTATCCTTTCACTCAGCTACAAACTTAACTGAAGAGGGACAGTTGGAAAGGTGGGAATGCAGCACGCATGTGCTGAGGGATGCTCCCAAAAGCGTTCCTATTGGGCGCTGGGAAGCGTTCCCACGCAGGCTCCATCGGTACTGATGATACCGATATGTGAGGACTAAATTCCTGCTGTTCCTGGAGATCACCTGTTACAGGTGAGTAACTATGCTTTCTGTCTCCCTGGCAGTCCTCTTGCTGGAAGAGAAGTTATTTTTAACGCTGAACTCTTCAGTGTTCAGTGATGGCCAGGACAGAGGGAAATGACATGGGAATTGTCTTATGGGGTCTTCCTGACATCCCTGATAACCCCTCTTCCACTGCCAAAGGATGCATATGTCCAAGGAACTGGATGCCCTAGTTCAGCCACCACTAAGGGAGGATCTACTTTGTGTTTCTTCCTTGGCCTCTGATCGGTCGGGTCCTGCACTGAATAGAGTACCATCAGGGGCAAGTGGTGCTGGTAGCACTGGACTTGCCTGGATGTCTGTGGTATGCGGATCTCATGCAGCTACTGATAAAAGAGCTATTATGGTTGCCGGCAGAGCTGGATCTGCTCTCACAGGAACTGGTATGAATGAACGATGTGAATCAGTTCTCACTTATGGCTTGGCTGTTGAGAGGGCTTGATTGAGATGCAAGGACTACTTGCCTCTAGCCATTGATACCTTGCTGCAGGTGCTCAATGTCTTTGGCCTATGTGCGGATCTGGTGCATTTTTGAGGCTTGGTGTGAGACGTGCAATTGCTTCAAGCTTAACTTCTGGATATTCTGGCCTTTTTGCAAGTGAGATTGGACAAGGGCTTAGCCTTGGGTTTCTTAAGGGTCCATGTGGCAGTTTTGGCATGTTCCAGTGGTCCGGTTCAGGCCCTGGTGTCCCATGGGGACGTGGTTTGTTTCCTTCGAGGTGCAAAGCATCTCCATCCCCCTTGTCGGTCTGTAGTTCCCTGGGACTTTAGCTTGATGCTTTCGGCCTTGGAGGTGGCTGCCTTTGAGCTATTGCAGGGCATGATAGTGAAAGACTTGACTTTGAAGGTGGTGTTTTCTGGTGGCAATTTGTTCAGGTCATCGTATTTCGGAATTTCAAGCTTTGTCTTGTAAAGAACCTTCTCTAAGGAGAAGGTGGTGTTGCATCCAGTTCCTTCCTTTCTTCCAAAGTGGTGTCCAGTTTTCATCTCATTCAGGTGGTTTTGCTGCCAGCTTTCCCTGTGTAGCAGGATTCTGAGAAGGCCCATCTTCTGCATAAACTGGACATCCACAGGTCTCTCGAGCAATGTTTGAAGGTGACTCAACCCTTTTGGCATTCCGAAAAACTTTGTACTGTTTGGCGGTCCTCGAAAAGGCAAGGTGGCCTCCAGAGCGTCCATTTCTCGGTGGGTCTGGGAGGCTATCCCTTCTGCGTATCTCATGAACAAGCATCCAGTCCCCTTGGATTACGGACTCATTTGATAGGACTCGGGCATCGTCGTGAGCGGAGTTTATGCTGGTTTCTCAGGACATTTGTAGGGCAGCGACATGGTCATCCCTGCATTTCTTTGTGCGCCATTACCATTTGGATGTGCAGGCTCAGCAGGATGCAGAGTTTGGCACAAGAGTGTTGCGGTCTGGGATTTCAGTACCCACCTGTCGTCTATATTGCTTTACTACGTCCCACTAGTCTGGAATGGACTGGAGGAATGAACCGTAAGGTAAAATTAGACCTTACCTGCTAATTTTCTTTCCTGGAGTCCCTCTAGTTCAGTCCAGGACCATCCTTGGTATGTCTTTTGCGGTGTACTGTCTTGGTTTGGCTCTTGCAGAATTGAATCCGAGTGAGCGCATTTGGGACAGTGCATATTCTGTTTTTTGTGGGATCTTTACACGTCCTAGGTATTCCAGGTCTTCGCGTTTTTCTGTTTCATTTTTTGCTAGCTTTCAAAAAGAAATTTAAGAGATGCACTTTTGCTGGCCCTTTTTGAGAGCCAGGAGGGTTGATAAATCTGATCCCTCTTATTTAGTTGTAAGTAAGAGCATGGCTGTTGGAGAATTGGGGTCTGGTGCACCATTTTTTTTCTCTGCTTGGTAAAGTTCATATTGGCTGTTGTCAGTGGGCACAGGCTTTGCATAGTGCACTTTGAGTTATGATCTCAGTCTCCACCTGCTGATAGATAACCCACCCACTCGTCTAGACTGTACTGGAGGGACTCCAAGAAAGAAAATTTAGCAGTTAAGGTCTTATTTAACCTTGGTTTTGTTATTTCTCCCATCACACTTTTTGTGTATGCTTTTGGTGGATCCTCCTCCACTGCCATCCCACTTTTAGTCTGCTTATTTCAGGGCTTTGTCTTGAGACCACTTCTATCTTCTCTCTCTATGCTCCTTCCCTTGCTGCCCTAATCTAAACACGTTAAATTGCGGCAATTGGAGTGGAGGAGTTCAAATCCCACTAGAGGACAGCAACCTTGGGCCAGAAGGACTGGGGTTTCTAGTTCCACAGGTGCTCCTTGTGGTCTTGGGCAAGCCACTTAACCCTCCACAGCCCATGTTCCCTGTAAAATAGTTATCTCCAAGTTATAATGCCCTGTTCAATGTAATTTCAGTTTGTTCAATGTAAACCGCACTGATGCAGAATAGCGCGGTATGTAAGAGAATGTAAATAAATAAAATAAAATAAAATAATCTATTTCCGTGATTTTCAGTACAAATTGTTTAGCTGATGATTCTAAGATTTACCTCTCTACACTGTAAATCTTTCCAGGGGATCTTGCTGCTTGGATGTCCTGCTGCTGTGTGGAATGGAGCATGTCCAAGACAGAGCTTTTTTTTAAAAATCCCCCCCCCCCTCAATTCACCTCCCCCCCTTTCCGTCCTTTTGTCATCCTGTTTCCTCATCTCGCAACCTTGGTCATCTTTAACTCTTCTTTCTGTGCACATATCCAACAGATAGCTACATTTCTTTCTCTATAACATTAGCAAAATTCACCCCTCTCTTTCTGAACATATTACTAAAAAACCCTTATCCACTCTATAGTTACCTCCCATCTAGACTATTACAACTTGCTCTTTACTAGTCTCCCATTCAATCTGTTCAAAACTGAGATGCACAGTTAATTTTCTGCCAGTGTCGCTTTGCTCATGTAACCCCCCTTCTCAAGTCAACTTCACTGGTTTCCTGTCCATTTCTGCATCCATTTCAAAATCCTCGTACTGACATTACATTCTGAGGCTCCTCCATTATCTCTTCTCTCGCATCTCCTCCTGCATCCCCCCCTTGGGAACTCCGCTCATTAGGCAAAGTGCTCTTATCTGTGCCATTCTCTTCTACTGCTAACTCCAGACTCCATTCGTTCCAACTTGCTGCCCCATAGGCGTCAAACCTGAGACCTACATCAGGTTCCATCTCTGGTCCTAGTCAAATCCAGGCTAAAAATCCTTGGGACCTCGCTTGGTTCCTGATCCCTTACTCTCCAGTTTAACACCCAGGTATGTGCTAATCATTTTCCTCTTGAACTATCCTTGCCCCCTGTTTGTTCTGTTTGTCTCAAATAGATAGTCTTTGTCACACAGAGCTTACAAACCCTTGTGTATGTGCGCAGCGCTTTGTAAGCCTCGTAGCACTACAGAAATGATTAAGAAGTAATAGTACTGTGTGTGTTTGCTTTTATCTTACTGGCTCACTATATCCCACCCTTGAGCTACAGATTAGCATCAGAACTGTGTGGACACTTTGGGGCTGATGCAGAAAGCCGGTGCTGAAGTCATGCACCATCAGCTGTGTACACCTGTTTAATGTGCCGGCATGCAGAAGGGGCTGCATCTGCAAATTAGCCACATGTTAAATTGCAGCAAAAATGTCAGTGTTTAAACTGGAAGAGCAAGCAAGCCAAACACATGCTCACGGAAGTTAATGCAAGCTTGGCGTGCTCTACCAGAGTAACAGGGTCATCTGAGGTGAAGTTTGACACTTCAGATGATCCAGGCATTTTGGAAAGCCCCCGATGCCATCAAAATACTCTTGGGGGCATGTGCAAGATGTTTAAGCCACCTCAGACCAGGTGTAGAGATATTGCCGCTTTGGCCGGTTATGTAATCCTCAATGCGTTTCTCTGCTTTGGGTGCAGACAATGTTAGCATGCCATTTTAATATGTGCAGCTCATTTGCATATAGTTTATATATGGTTGGCGTTACTGTGGGTGTGTGCTTTTGCTTTACTGTTTATGCATGCATCAATCTCTCTTCTGCATTTGGCGTGTCAGAACTTGTGCGTATAAGTTATGTTATTTGCGTGAAAAAGGCGAGTTAGTCTTCCTGCATCAGCCCCTTTAAGTAAGGGGCCTCCATTTGATTTTCCAATTTGACTATTTGGTAGTATATTATTGCTCTTCTCCTTTGGCAGTGGATGCACTTTGCTATATTTGGGTTATTGGAATTTCCTTATAAAATTGCAGCTAAAAGATTTGGCATCATTGTGGATGACAACTTTTTTTTTTTTCTTTGTTTTTTCAAGCCTGTCCAACTGACTGTTCTTAAACTAGTGACAGGTAACTTAACTCCAGGCTGCTTAGCTGTAATAAATTCTCAGCATTCCAGTGTTGGTATATTCCCTGTGTGAAATCCATGATCAGATGCTCATCTATAAGGCCAGGTGTTGATTGCTCTCTGCTGGCCCTAACTGATCACTTTCACCTTTAATTAAATACCCTCAACAACCTCTTATCTTTAGATAACCTCTTTATAAATGCCAGGCACCTGATTTACTGAACTTCTCCACTTCTACCCCTCCCCATTTGTACACAGCCTTAGTGAATCTGGCCCAAAGTTATCTGCTTCCAGTTGAACTGTTTTTCCCTACTTAAAGAAATGGCTATGAGGCGTGTGCTGTTGACATTGGTTTTTAGACTTGCTCCTCAGATAGAACTAAACTCCTCTCCTGGTTTCGGATTTGCTATTATCTGCTTTGATAGACCTGATGAAACCAGCACTGTTGTTAGGGAAGATCTGAATATGGGAGTAGGGCTGATTTGGAAGGGTCTGCTCCATGTTTCTGATGGACACACAGCTCTGGACTTGAGCAGGTTTTAAGGATTTATGGTAAAATTGTAGTCTAGTGGTTAGAGCACTGGCTTGGTAACCAAGCAACCAGGGTTCGATTCCCACTAGCACTCCTTATGGCCTTGGGCAAGTCACTTAACCCTCCATTGCCTCGGAAGAAAGGCCTGGCAAACTACTTCCAGTGACACCTGCCAAGAAAACCCAGGAGCTTCTGGGTCGCCAGGAGTCAGGACTGACTCGAAGGTGCACATTGCATTTTGGAGGGGGGAGAACAATCCATATCAAAATATGTTTGGGAGAGTGGTTGCGCTTTTGTCTAGAGCAGCATGTCTCAAGCTGATCCTGGAAGAGCTCCAGCTAGTCAGATTTTTGGGATTTCCACAATGAGTAAGCATTAGAGAGATTACAGCAAGGAGTACCTTATTGTGGGCATCCTGAAACCCAGCAGGCTATGGGGTGTCAGGACGAGCTTCAGAAATGCACTCTGGATATTTTATCGGCATTTCCATATAAAGCCATTGTCTGCTATTGTTACTAGAAAGTGCTCAGATCCAATTGTAAGGATGGACGGCTTATGTCAGTTATGTGAGGTTCACATGTGGATTCTAGTTTCAGCAAATATTAGGTTTACCTATCTCTCTTCCAAAACAAAAAGCATACTAGGGGCAATGCTATTACATTGGAACATTTTTTTTATTTCTGCTAGTTCGGTTGTCTTTAGCATTTTGGAAAACAGAGTCTGAAGGCATAAATGAGATGCAGAATAAGTATTGTATTGTGTTGGATGCATTGTGTTGTGCAATAAACTGGATTTTACTCTTATCCAAGAGCAGCAGTTTCTTTTGCAAGATAATTGGTGAAATTCTTTCTCTCTCCTGTGAAGATGGGCAGTTCTGCAGTGATGTTAGATCTGTATACATAGATACCTCTTGGTTTCTGTTTGATTCTGTGGTCTTGATTAGGTTGTTACAATGAAACAGGTTGACAGACTTCCCCCTCATCACTGAAAGCTAATTCTCACAGTCTCTGAATCAATCACTTAATGCATGGGGACCTGAAATTCTAGCTACTTGGGGCCCCCTGATAATTGTAGAGCTCATTAGCAGCCCACAGGGAAGAATTAGACTGAATTAGCAACTTGCAGACTTGGAACCCAAGAGTAAAGAGACTGCGTATTTGAGAGGGCTCTGGAATTTTCCTGTCCCTTTTTAGTCTGCCTTCATGCTCTAGGGCAATGGCTCCCAACCTGTGATCCACGCACCCCTGGGGATCCATGAGACCATTACAGCGGGTCCGCAGAGCACACGAAAGAAAGTATTTTTGCTGCTATAATCCATGCAAACAGGCTGCTGCAGAGAGAGACTGAGGTAGTTTGACTTGGGAGGGAGACATTGGTTGAGAGGAGCAAGAGAAGGGGACTGGCTGGGAGGGAGAGAGAGACTGGTGGGGACTGGCTAATGGGGGGGGAGAGGCTGATGGAGAAGGAAAAGAGATAGAGATCTTATAGGGATAAGCTTTGTGCTGAGGGGTGAGGGTCTGGGAAGAATGGTGGGGGTGAGTTAAGGGTCTCTGAACTTTTTGGTGGTAAATAAGAGGTCCACAGATCTCAAAAGATTGGGCACCTCAGTTTCAGGGTAAACTTGTGAAAGGGACTTGAGATGAATATATTCCATAGTCTGCCCTCAGTGTTTGAATAACTCCTTTCTGTCTCGCCACTGGATATATCGTCTTGTGCTCCCTGAACCTTTTGTCTCTCATCTTCACCCACTGCAGAAAACACATATTTCGAACATAAATTTCCCATGTCTGAAAGTGAGGTTACTGCAGCTGTTGAGAAATTCTAGAGTTTTTGACTTGTAATGATCTGCATTTTTAAGGATGGTGGGTAGTACTATGAAAAGATTACAGCATTTTATTAGAGGATACAAGCCCCATAGGATTGCCTGCAAGCAGCCTTTTTCTCTACCATGTGATCAATCTCCTTCGTTGTGGAGGAATGTAAGGGTGGCTCCATTATAGCAGCAAAAACAGTTGCAAAACCACTCTTCAGATAAACCCGCTTATAAAGATCCTTCTTAGAAGCCCTGGGCTTTGAGTGTTCTAAGCAGCAATCCAATGACTTCAGTGAATCCAATGAAACATTGCCTCAGAACAGAGAACATGGGAGAATGAAACTTTACCAAAAAGGATCCAAAAATAAGGAACTTTTTTCAAATGTCCCTTTAGCCATCTGAAGGTGTGTCCTTGACAGAACATGCAGTATCTTGTAGCTGCAGCATGGAATGAATTGCTTGCACAGCGCTAAGGAAACGAATGACATGTGAATCTGGCAAGACTGGTCTGTAGGCAAATTCCAGCTCAGTTTAAACCTAGTGCAGAAACTGTGCTGAAATGAAGAAATTCACTTGTAATGAAGGGTCTGCCTCAGGCATGGTGGTAGTTACAGGAAACTGAACTGGATGGAAATGAGCTGGTGAGGCTCCCGCAGAGAGAGAGTGAGTGTGTGTGCACATGCCTAGTATAACTAATGAAACTGTGTTGGGTCCAGGAGTGTGTGTGGGCGTGCCTAGTATAAATTTAATGAAACTGTGTTGGGTCCAAGAACGCCCTCTTGGACACACATCACACTTGTAAGCTAGAACTTGTCAAAGTCTGCTGTTGAAAATTGTGACGGCATGGTCTGAGATAAAAGGCCCTTCACCTGTTGATGCCAACCAGAGCATGTTCAGTAAGCATTCACTAAACTTTATTTTCAAAGTGTGTTTTCTTCCTATTATTCTGTTCTGTTGACGAAAAGAGAATCCCAGGGCCAATCAGAATCCTCTGTGTTAAAAAATGGCATGTTTTTCTTGAGATTTATCCAAATAGAGGTCATAGAATCTGCCATAGTTGTCAATAAATATTTGAGGTGTTTTGTTTTGTGTTTTTGCTAATCTTTTATATCAAGAGGGTTTAGATGATCAAAACCCACAACTGGCATTGGCCATGTGGGCAAGCTACGTTCAGCAGTTTTCATTTGACCTCCTGTTATGACTTGTCTGACATTGAAGCATATGGTTGTGGTGTTGCTGTGCTTCCCAGTCCCCACATATAGGACGGCTATATGAAATTTCAGAGCTTTTCACTTTGGCATCACTGTCTGGCGAGTTTGCAGCATGCTCGGTGGTTAAACTCCAAAATCCCTTCACTTTGCAGGTCGTGAAGGCAGCCGTGTCGGTGCAACAGAGACAGGTTTTTCCAGTGAATATCCTTCTCCTCCGGTTAGGCTGACATCACCCTGAACAACATCTCTCCAGACATTGGTCCAGGCATTTCTTTTGACACAGAAATTCTTCTCAATATCGCCCTCGCCCCAGCGAAGCCTGTTCACTTTGTTGGTTCATTTTAAGCTGCTGTGTAGATTTTCTGCTAGGTTTAATTTTTTTTTCTTAGAGCACTATTTCAGTATCAGCAGATACGGATTCAGTGAGAGAAGGGACCCTTTGTCGATTTCCTGACCTGTTTTTGACCTAACATTACTTTCACTATATCTGTGTAGCTTGATAAAACTAATGCCTCTGTACCAGATGTATCTCATTTGACTTTGCTACAAGCCAAGCAAGTAGCGATTTTCTCTGCTCCACTGAAAACGATTCTTTCAGATTGACCGCTTCTGAAGTGTCTTAATTAACTTGCTGTCTTGGCACTGAGCAATTTTCCCTGCTTGTGACATTGTAGCAGACGAGAAGATGGCCCATTAATCCACAAAACTTGAGACTGGTGATTCCTAGGACTGGAATTCTGGATCCATTTCTTATTTTCATTTTTCCAGGTAGATGTGGGGGCCTGAAATTTTTTTTCTCTGCAAACATGAGACCTTTCCTTCACAGCTCTACCGTGTGATGATGCAGTATCGTAGGGTTTCACTTTTATTAATCCTCACCCAGAGCAAAGTCTCTGAAACTTCACCCAAGATTTTTTGAATATATATGATGATTTGACTCTGCAGTTTCCTCCTGCTTGATCAAAGCCAGGGCTGGGATCTGGCACCATAAGCTTCGTTTGCACTTACATGGGGACATTTCCCTTGGCTTGGCTTTTTTTTTTTAATTCCCCCCCCCCCCCCCATACACCAAATTTGGTCAGTGCAGTGCAGTGTGGGCCCTGGGCCAGGGGACATGCACTGGGGCTTCCTCCCAAACTCTTAGAAACATAGAAACATGATGACAGAAAAAGACCACATGGCCTATCTAGTCTGTCCTTCCATATCAACAACTACAACAATCCACTTTTTACCTTTTAGAGATCCTCTGTGTTGGCCCCATGCTTTTTTGAATTCGGTTACTGTCCTCATCTCTACCACCTCCACTGGGAGACTATTCCATGGATCCACTACTCTTTCCGTAAAGAAATATTTCCGCATATCACTCCTGAATCTATCTCCCTTCAACCTCATCCCATGTCCCCTCGTAGCAGAACTTGCTTTCAATTGAAAGAGGCTCTCTCCCTGAACATTTATGCCACGGAGGTATTTAAACATCTCAATCATATCACCTCTATCCCGCCTTTCCTCTAAGGTGTACATATTAAGATCCTTAAGTCTGTCCTCATATGCTTTATAATGAAGCCCACTAATCATTTTAGTAGCCACCCTCTGCACCAACTCCATCCTGTTCACATCCTTTTGAAGGTGCGGTCTCCAGAATTGCACACTATACTCCAAATGAGGTCACACCAAAGACTTATACAGAGGCATTATCACCTCCTTTTTTTCTGCTAGCCATTCTTCTCCGTATGCACACAAGCATCCTTCTAGCTTTTGCTGTCGCCTTTTTACCTGTTTAGCTACTTTAAGATCATCAGACACAACCACGCCTAGGTCCCGCTCTTCTTTAGTGGACAAAAGTACTTCACCTCCTATACTGTATTGCTCCCTTGGATTGCTGCAGCCCAAATGCATGACCTTACATTTTTTAACATTAAATCCCAGCTGCCAAATTCTAGACCATTCTTCAAGCTTAGCTAGATCCCTCTTCATGTTATCTACACCTTCCTGGGTGTCTACTGTATTGCAGATTTTGATATCATCTGCAAAGAGGCAAACCTTACCCGACAGCCCTTCCGCTATATCACTAACAAAGATGTTAAAAAGAATCGGACCAACTACAGATCCCTGGGGCACACCACTGGTAACATCCTTCTCCTCAGAGTAAGCTCCATTTACTTGTACTCTTTGTTGCCTCCCACCCAACCAATTTCTAACCCAAGCAGTAACTTTAGGGTCCATCCCTAGGGTGCTCAGTTTGTTTATAAGTCGCCTGTGAGGAACAGTGTCAAAGGCTTTACTGAAATCTAAATACACCACATCTAGAGCTCTCCCTCGGTCCAACTCCCTGGTCACCCAGTCAAAGAAATCAATCAGATTTGTCTGACAAGACCTGCCTCTGGTGAATCCATGCTGCCTTGGATCCTGTAATCTGCTGGACTCCAGAAACCTCACTATTTTCTCTTTCAGCAGCGTTTCCAATAATTTACTCACCACTGAAGTTAAACTAACTCGGCCTGTAGTTTTCAACCACATCCTTACTTCCGCTTTTGTGTAAAGGCACCACATGAGCCTCTCTCCAGTCCTTTGGCACCAGTCCCGACTCCAACAAGGCATTGAAAAGGTCAGTCAGTGGAGTTGCTAGAACGTCCCCAAGTTCCCTCATTATTCTAGGGTGTATCCCATCCGGTCCCATCGCTTTGTCTACTTTAAGTTGAGCTAGTTTCTCACGAACACAGTCTTCTGAAAATTGTTCAAGATATGCCTCGCTTCTGTTCCTATTTGTGGGTGTTTTCTGAGGTCCTGCTCCTGGTTCATCTGTGAACACAGAACAAAAATATTTGTTAAGCAATTCTGCTTTATCCTTATCAACTTCTACATATTCCCCCCCTGCACCCTTGAGTCTGACAATACCACTTTTGCCCTTCCTCTTCTCACTAATATATCTGGAAAATGTCTTATCCCCCCATTTTATTGCATTGGCTATTTCTTCCTCCTTTTGAATCTTTGCCTTCTTGACTACTTTGCTAGCTTCTCTAAGTTTTTCCAAATACAGATGCCTGTCTTCCTCTCTCTGTGATCTCTTGTATTTCATGAAGGCCTCCCTCTTTTTCTTCACTTTTTCAGCTGCTTCCTTTGAAAACCATAGCGGTCTCCTTTTCCTTTTGCCTATATTTACCATTTTAACAAAAAGGTTGGTTGCCCTTAAAATACCCCCTTTCAGTTTTGCCCACTGTTTTTCTACATCCCCCAGCTGTTCCCATCCCACTGACCCTGAGGTATTGGCCCATCTTCGCAAAGTTAGTCTTCCTAAAGTCTAACATCCTCACCTTGGAATGGATTCTAACAGCCCTAGTCCTAATAATGAACCACACCATCTGGTGATCACTGGATGCAAAATGATCTCCCACTACATCAGAAACACTTTCACCATTGGTAAGCACCAAGTCCAGTATGGCCCCTTCACATGTGGGGTCTGTTACCAATTGCCTGAATAGTTCTCCCTGTAGAGAATCCAGGATCTCCTTACTTCTAGATGATACTGCAGCAGGAATGTGCCAATCAACATCTGGCATATTGAAATCTCCTATCAGTAGCACTTCCCCTTTCCTAGCAATGCTGCGTATGTCTTCAATTAACTCTCTGTCCACCTCTTCCTCTTGTGAGGGAGGTCTGTATATCACACCAATGCAAATAGATTTCTCTTTCCCTCTTTCTAGTTTAACCCACAATGCCTCCCCTCTCCCTTTTAAGCTGTGTAATTCCAAAGCTTTAATAGTAGTTTTTACATATAGTGGTACTCCTCCTCCCCTTCTTCCTACCCTGTCCTTTCTGACTAAAGTATAGCCAGGTATAGTTACATCCCAATCATGGTTTTCTGTGAACCATGTTTCTGTAACTGCCACTAAATCCAAGTCAGCCACTCCCACCAAAGCTTCAACATCAGGGATCTTATTTCCCATGCTACGGGCATTTATACACACTGCTTTCCATATGTTACCCCTGTTACCCATTTCCATAAAGGCATTTAATGTATCACCTACCTGGGGGCTTTCACTTACCTGGGGGCTTTCTTCATCCATCCCCAACGAATCTAGTTTAAAGCCCTCTTCAGTAGATTAGCCAGTCTACTACCGAAGATGCGTTGACCTCTCTTGTCCATTGCCACTTATGCTTAATTCATAGAAACATAGGAAGTTCATAGAAATATTAGAGGAAAAGTGGGATAGAGGAGATATGATAGAGACGTTTAAATATCTCCATGGCATAAATGCACAGGGGGAGAGCCTCTTTCAATTGAAAGTAAGCTCTGCAATGAGGGGACCTAAGGTGAGGGCGAAAGGGGAATAGAGTCAAAAGTAATATGCAGAAATATTTCTGTCTCCAGGAACAAGCAGGAATGTAGTCTTCACATATGGGTGACATCGGTACCGACGAAGTCTGTGTGGGAATGCTCCCCAGCGTCCAATAGGAAAGCTTTTGGGAGCATACCAATGCACCTGCATCACTGCCTTCCCGCCTTGGAACTCTCCCTCCTTAGTTCTTTGTTTTCTGCGGAGCCAGCAGGAAGCAAATCCTGTCACCGCAAAAATTTCCTTCATTCTTCTTCTTTTCTTATTTTTTTGTGGTTGCATCTGCCTTCCTGTCAATGCCAGAATAGATATCTTTGATTCTGTTTCTTTCTTTCTGTAAAAAACAAAATAAACGAACTACTTTAATTTCTTCAGGCACATCGATGCGATTTTAGGACTTAGGCCTTCAATCCAGTTTACCGACACGATGGAAAAAACAATCACGGTTTTAAAAAATGTTCTAAGTGTGGTAACATCATCTTTGCTACTGATGCCCTTGACTGGTGTCTTAAATGCCTCCGCCCAGATCACCAGCCACCTGAATGTCCCCTATGCAAAAAGATGACAAAGAGAGGTCTACAGAATCGGGCTACAAAACTCTGCTCCCTCTTTGCTTCAGATGCGGTTTCACTTGCTTCGACATCGTCAAGGGCATCATCTTCCTCTCATGGATCTCGCTTATCGAAGCACAAACCTTCCTCAAAGGCAGGCTGTCCCCTAAGGGTAGATTTCTATCTGAAAATAGAGATGCCTCAAGCATTGCCCTGGAGCTGGATCGACCGGCCAGACAACCCCGGCGGGAAGACCTCCCCTCCAAAGCCACCAAAAAAGAAGTCCAGGATGCTCCCGAGTCCTCCACCTGGTGTCATGCTCTGGGATGGTAACTCATGCTTCCGATACGGATACCCAGGCATAGACAAGCTCTATGGATTAGCGTATCCTGACCATTGAGTGGAATCTAGTGGCTCTGTTTGGCGACATCGATACCAGTTAGGTCATTACCGGCGGTACTGTTGGCGGTGCCGATGCAGTCGGCATCGGGTTTCATGCTGCTAGACACACTTCTGCCCATGCCAGTCCTTGAGTCCATTCCCATTTTCGAGGTACTGGTACATCAAGTCTCTCAGGGCGGAGGAGAAGGATGTTATCAGTGGTGTGCCCCAGGGATCTGTCCTTGGTCTGATTCTTTTTAACATCTTTGTTAGTTATATAGCGGAAGGGCTGTCGGGTAAAGTTTGCCTCTTTGCGGATGATACCAAAATCTGCAATAGAGTAGACACCCAGGAAGGTGTAGATAACATGAGGAGGGATCTAGCTAAGCTTGAAGAATGGTCTAGAATTTGGCAGCTGGGATTTAATGTTAAAAAATGTAAGATCATGCATTTGGGCTGCAGCAATCCAAGGGAGCAATATAGTATAGGGGGTGAAGTACTTTTGTCCACTAAAGAAGAGCAGGACCTAGGCGTGGTTGTGTCTGATGATCTTAAAGTAGCTAAACAGGTAGAAAAGGCGACGGCAAAAGCTAGAAGGATGCTTGGGTGCATACGGAGAGGAATGGCTAGCAGAAAAAAGGAGGTGATAATGCCTCTGTATAAGTCTTTGGTGCGACCTCATTTGGAGTATAGTGTGCAATTCTGGAGACCGCACCTTCAAAAGGATGTGAACAGGATGGAGTCGGTGCAGAGGGTGACTACTGAAATGATTAGCGATCTTCATTATAAAGCATATGAGGACAGACTGAAGGATCTTAATATGTACACCTTAGAGGAAAGGCGGGATAGAGGTGATATGATTGAGATGTTTAAATACCTCCGTGGCATAAATGTTCAGGGAGAGAGCCTCTTTCAATTGAAAGCAAGTTCTGCTACGAGGGGACATGGGATGAGGGTGAAGGGAGATAGATTCAGGAGTGATATGCAGAAATATTTCTTTACGGAAAGAGGAGTGGATCCCTGGAATAGTCTCCCAGTGGAGGTGGTAGAGATGAGGACAGTAACTGAATTAAAAAAAGCATGGGACAAACACAGAGGATCTCTAAAGGTAAAAAGGGGACTGTTGTAGTTGTTATGGAAGGACAGACTAGATAGGCCATGTGGTCTTTTTCTGTAGTCATATTTCTGTTTCTGATACTGATCTCGATCGGTACCAGAGCTTACAAGAACAGGAGCATTGCGCCTGCTGATACTTTGATTCTACCGATTTCTTTGGATGATGAATTGATCGGTACCTGAGAAATGTGAAGTCTTCTGGAGGAACCCACACCATCCCCGCAACGACACATGTCCCTCCCGAAGATATCTCTTTTCAATAATTTATCAAGGATTTTTATTTATTTATTTATTTATTTGCATTTCTTATATACCGCGCTATTACAATCAGTGCGGTTTACATTTGAACAAAATATACAGCAATGTAACATGTTACATTGAGTTTACAATAAACAAGGGACACAAACTTGGATGAACAGGGAGAAAAACTATGTACAGTGTTATGTAAAAAAGATTGGATATGGGGAGGAGCCTTTCTATTACACCTGCTTCCAAGAGAGAGCCCAGAGCAAAGGAATTTGGAGATCCTCTAGTACCCTACAGCTCCTAAGGAGGCGACTACTCTACCTATTCACCGTATACTCCAGGACCTTATGCTCCGGATGTGGGAAACGCCCCTCACCATTTCTCCCCATACTCGATACCATATATTGAGTACCGGAGAATCCCGGTTTCCAGAAAACACAGTTTCCACACCACTCAATAGTAGTGGAATCAGCTATGTGTCAAATTAAGAGTTCTAAAACGCACTTCTCCAATCCCCCAGGTAGGGAATCGAGAACCCTCAATGTCTTTGGGCAGCAGTGCTTTCAGGTCTCCATGCTTTCAGCCTGCATAAGTTAATATATACTCTACACGGGTATGTTCCTTAAGGAGTTAACTAGGATTCTGGAATCAATGGCTTCTCTTCTCCCGGATGATAAGAGGGCAGACTATCTTACATTTAGTCAAACATGCCCAGAATGTTTCCAAGTTTGTCAGTAGGGCAACCTTTGGCTGTTTTGAGTTCACTAGCAGAGCAACATTCATCTGCATTGGTGCATGTAGGATTGCATCGCTTCAAGCATCAGACTTTGAACAATGGGTTCAAGACAAGCTGGATAATAATCCCTTTACAGGTGAGAATCTATTTGTGAAGGAATGGCAAGATAAGGCTTATCAGTTAGAATCTGAGAATACCACCCTCGATAGGCTTTCCAAAACAACTGCCAACCCTGCCAAGAAGAACGCAGGTGCAAAGGAAGCTTTCTATAGTAAGAAGAAGAAATTTTACCCCCCTAACCCCTAGCTTCTCATTACCAACCTCGGGGTACACAGAAGAGGCAACAGCCTCCCAAGCAACAGAAGAAGCCACAGGCTCCTAAATCTCAACCAGTTGCACAAACCCAATCTGCACCTGATTTTTGACTTCTTCATAGAGAACATAGCTACCCTGCCCCTAGAGAACCTCTTCCTCCTCCACATAGCAGGCAGACTTATGCCCACAGGTGGCATCTTATCCCCTCAGAGCAGTGGACACTCACCATAGTGCGAGAGGGGATATACAGTGGGGTGTAAAAGTCTGGAATCACTTGTGAGTTTTGCGTTTTTCGTACTTTCTAACATTTTTTTTAAAAATTTTGCGTTAGCCCAGCATATTCATCTTTCTACCACGTTAAAAGGGATACATTTGGCTATTAGAGTTTACTTTTTCGCATTCTTTGCTTCCAATTTAAATACTTTACAGACACTGGGAGGTAGCTACTGCGATTTTTGTGGATCCTGCATCAAAACTGGATCGAGATTATCCAATATGCACACGTTTTTTCTGACCAATCAGGAGGCTAGTTTCACTAACCAATCACAATGCAGATATCTAGCCAACAGTGCAGCTATAAAAACGCGCGGAATCTTTGAATTTCATAGGCTTTCTAGATCGACCATGAAGATGACTCAGACCCTGACTTTGGAGGAGCGTGTTCGTGTGTCCTTTATGAGCGAGGAAGGATTTTCAAGCCGTCAGCCAAGAAAGTTGGCTGCAGTCAGAGTGCTGTTAAGATTCTACAGAAGAAGAACGAAATGGGTTCAGTGGTAGACAACCTCGTTCAGGTCATCCACGTGCATCAACATCACGCCAGGACCGTGCACTACGATGCATTTTACTGACTAATCGCAAGTTGACCTCTCCTCAGCTACTTCGAGGGTGGTCAGACGAGTGAGGTCAGTGTCAGCTCATCAACAGTTCGCCGCCGGTGCCTGCAGTTTGGTCTCTGGGGCTGCAAAGCACGGAATAAGCCACTGATGACTTGCATACAAAGGCGCAACCGGATCGTGTGGGCGAGAAAGTATTCAACCTGGTTGACTGAAATGTGGGAAAAGGTGCTATTCAGCGATGAAAGCACCTTCTGCCTGTTTGGTAACCAGGCCCACACTTATGTGAGGAGATTTCCTGGAGAGGCATTCTGGGGCTGCATGGCTGCCAGTGGCGTTGGACGTCTTCATATTGTCGATGGAATGGTCAACGGGGCCAAGTTCATCACCATACTGCAAAAGTGCATGGTGCCATCAGCACACCAGCTGTTTCCTGGCCAGTTCCTGTTCCGAGATGGCAATGCACCCTGCCATTGCTCCAGACAGGTGATCAGCTGGAAGCAGCGGAACAACATCAAGTCAATGGACTGGCCTGCCCAGTCTCCAGATCTGAGTCCAGTCGAGAACCTGTGGCACAAGGTGGCCTTGAAAATATCCAAGAGAAATCCAACATCAAAGCGTGAGCTGATTGAGTCATTCATTGCAGCTTGGAACCGCGTTGTCACCAATGAACACCTTGTCAGACTGGTTCATTCAATGCCGACAAGGTGCAGTCAGGTGATCAAGAACAAAGGGTGGCCCATCAAATACTGAGCCATCACTGACACACAAAAACTGCCTTTTTCAAGGCCATATACATTAATTTGAAGGAAACCTGGCGTGCGTCCATAATATTTTAAAGCATACTTACAATACTATATCGTTGGCCAATGATGTACATTACACGATTTTCACAGAAAATCTATCAACTATGGGGAACAAACTCAGAAAATAAGGGCCAAACCAATAATAAAGGTTGGCCCTAATAGCCAAATCTATCACTTATCATGAGATACACAGAAAAAGCCACTGGGAGGAAAAAGAAATTAAGATATAAGGTCATGAAATTGAAAAAAACGTCAAATTTACAAGTGATTCCAGACTTTTGCACACTACTGTAAGCTTCATTTACAAAGCATACCCCGCCACCCTAGTCGGGGGAATATCATTCTCAACCCCCACTCACTGCTCTCCTGCTGCAAGAGGTCACCTCTCTTCTGTCATAGCGTGCCATATGACACGTAACCTCAGACCGGAGGAACTGAGGTCTCTAGTCCCATGGCTGCTCCTTGTGGCCTTGGGCAAGCCACTTAACCCTCCATTGCCTCAGGTACACTTAGATTGTGAGCCCTTCGGGGACAAGGGAATAAAAAAAAAGTACCTGTTAGTATATACCTGTAAACCGCTCTGATGCATAAGTAAAGGGTGGTATATCAAATGCCTAAACCATAACCATAACCATAGAAGAGGTTCCAACATTCCAACAAGGGATGGGGTTCTATTCTCCCTACTTTCTCATACCAAAGAAAAATGGAGGGTACAGGCCCATCTTAGACCTCAGAAACCTAAACAAGTTTCTAGTCTGGGAGAAATTCAAGATGGTCTCACTAGGAACCCTTTTACCTTATCTCCAGAGTCAGGACTGGCTCTGTTCTGTAGATCTAAAAGAAGCATATACTGATATCCTCATTCATCCAGACCACAGGAAGTATCTACCCTTCGTCTTTCAGGGAAATCAATATCAATACAGAGTCCTTCCCTTCGGACTCGCCTCTGCCCCAAGAGTCTTCACAAAGTGCATGGTGGTCGTAGCCGCATATTTAAGGACTCAAGATATTCATCTTCCCTTACCAAATAGGGATGATCTACATGGAGTGGTGGGTACACCCCTAAACAAAGGCATGGTGAAGGGTGACCTGCACGGGAGCGGTAGGGGCACCTACTCTTACCGCCTGGCTGGGCAGACTAGAGGGACCATACTGTTCTTTATCTGCCATCATAAACTGTTACTATGTAGACGACTGGCTAATAAGGGCAGCCACCTCACAGGAGGTTCATCTATCCCTTCTTCGTACAATGCAGGTACTGCAAGATCTGGGATTTGTGATAAATCTGCCAAAATCCCATCTAGTTCCCACTCAAAAACTAGAATTCATAGGAACTCTTCTAGACACTTGACAGTCAAGGGCATTTCTACCCCATGACTGTTTGTACTCGACTAGTACATCTCGCATCTCAAGTATGACTCGGGGACCATCTCTCGGCCAGCGAGATGCTACAACGTCTAGGACATATGGCCTCTAGAGTGCCTGTGGTCCCATATACCCGGTTGCACATGCAAACAGCTCAATGGACCCTGGTAATCTCCAGGAACAAGCAGGAATATAGTCCTCACATATGGGTATCATCGGTACCGATGGAGCCTGCGCGGGAACGCTCCCCAGCGTCCAATAGGAACGCTTTTGGGAGCATCCCTCAGCACATGCGCGCTGCCTTTCCAACTGTCCCTCTTCAGTTCTTTGTTTTCCGCGGAGCCAACAGGATCTATTCCCTGTCACCGCAGAAAATTCCATCTTTAAAATTCTTTCTTGTGGTCGCATTTGCCTACCGCATTTGCCTACCGATACTGCCAGTTCTTTTCTTTTCATACAAAAAAAACCAAAACTGAAAACCCTTAAACTTGGACTGTTTCTTTTCAGAAACTTTCCTTTTTGGTGCTAGGCGCCATTTTGGGCATTAGGCCCCATTTTTCCTAAATCATGGAAAAGCCAACTAGTGGTTTTAAAAAATGTACTAAGTGTGGCGGTACCATTTCTGTCACTGACACCGATGATTGGTGTCTAAAATGTTTAGGACCTGATAATTCTCCAACTGAATGTCTCTCCTGCATGGGGTTGACCAAAAGAGGAAGACAGAACCGGGCCGCAAAGCTCGGTACCCTCTTTTCTTCAGATGCCAGATCCATTGCATCGACAACGTCAAGGGCCTCTTCTTTCATGGATCTCAGGTAACTAAACACAAAAGCCAGTCCTCAAAGGGTAGCGCTCTCGAGAGGCCATTGGCATTGCCTTTGAGGGAACCACACTGGCAAAACAGCCCCGGCAGGAGGCTTCGGTTTCCAAAGCATCGATGGGGCTTCAGGATGTTCTTGAGGCCTCAACCTCGCAAGAACTACCTGTGCCATGCTCAGGGGTTCTGGCCGTTCTTACTGGTACCGACACCCAGGCATCGGCAGTGTCGATAGACCAGAGGTTTCTTGCTATCGAATGCAGTATCGAAGTTCTTCTTTCAGCTGCAGTACCGGTGGTCCCAAGGGCACTGGTGCCGACATTGACACCGATGCTGACACCGACGCCGACAGTGCCAGTACCGATGGTACCGGCCCCAGTGGGAACTCTTCCCATGCCATCTCTGGCTGGAGTGGATAAAGCGGTACCAGGTCACCTCGGTACCGACTTTGATCGGTACCGGGATCGTGCTTTGCAAGAGCATCGGGGTCAGAAATACTTTGATTCCTCCGATTCCGAAGACTCTTGACAATTCTGCTGGCACTAGAGGGTTTCTCCTAGAAGATCCCTCTTCTCCCCAACGCAGAATGTTACCTCCAGAGGACATGTCATTTCAGGATTTCATCCATGATATGGCCAAAGGTCTTTCAATCACAGTAGCTCCTGAAGACAAACCAAGAGCAAAGGAATTGGAAATCCTCCAATATCCTAAAGCTCCTAAGGAGGCAGCTACTCTGCCTATCCATGAAATTCTGCATAGCTTGATGCTCAGAATGTGGGAGACACCTCTGACTACTTCTCACTCTAGGAGACTTGATACTATGTATCGAGTTCCACCATGTCCTGGATTTCAGAAAACTTAGCTGCCACACCATTCAGTGGTAGTGGAATCGGCCATGCGTAGGGTGAAGAGTGCAAAGAGGCATGCATCCAATCCTCCAGGTCATGAATGCAGGACTCTGGATGCTTTTGGAAGCAGAACTTTTCAAGCTTCCATGCTTTCAGCTAGGATCAGTTCATATATCCTATATATGGGAATGCTCTTTAAGGAAGTTACAGGAGACTTGGAACTTATGAGTCCATTTCTCCCAGATGATAAGAGAAGATTTTCTTGCTCTAGTTAAGCATGCTCAAGGTGTCTCCAAGTTTGTCAATCGTGCAACCTTTGACTGCTTCAAATGCATCAGCAGGAGTTCTGCTATTGCCATTGGTGCACGACGGATTGCCTGTCTACAGGCATCAGACCTGGAGACTTGGGTACAGGACAAGTTAGGCAACATTCCTTGCACGGGGAAGAATCTCTTCGCAAGAACTGGCAGGAAAAGGCTAACGAGTTTGATGCTGACAATTCTACCTTAGATAGATTGTCAGTCTACAACCACTCAGCCAAAAGGAAACCTTATAAAAAAAACCCTCTTTTAGCAAAAAGAGGAAGTTTTATCCTTCCTATACCCAGCAGAGCCAGACTCCAGGTCAGGTTGGCCAAAAGGGACAAACCAGACAGGAAAAGAAACCAAAAGGCCCAAGAGCCCAACCAGCTCTCCAGGTTCAGCCCCATCAAGGGCTTTGACTCCTTCCTAGAGAGCTTTGCCTTCCTGCTTCTGAGGGGTCCCCGACCCCCCCAATATTCCAGGCAGGTTATGCCACTTTGTCAACAGATGGCATCAGATAACAGCAGAAGATTGGACTTTGTCCATTGTAGGAGAGGGGTACAAACTTCATTTTCACAGCATACCCCCTCCTACAATTCTAAAGCAATTCAATTCACAAACCTCTGCAGACAATCTGAGGTTGTCTCCACACTTCTTGCCCAAGGAGCAATAGAGGAAGTACCCATTTTTCAACAGGGGACAGGGTTCTACCCCTGTTTTCTTATTCCAAAGAAAACAGGGGGACACAGACTCATTCTGGACCTCAGAGAATTGAACAGATACCTGTTTCGAGAGAAATTCAAAATGATTTCTCTAGGAACTCTTCTGCCATACCTTCAAAGCCAGGACTGGCTTTGCTCTCTAGACTTAAAGGATGCATACACTCACATTCTCATCCATCCAGATCACAGGAAATTTTTACGTTTCCTTTTCAAGGGAAGACATTTCCAGTACAGGGTTCTTCCTTTTGGTCTGGCTTCAGCACCAAGGGTGTTCACGAAATGCATGGCAGTAGTAGCAGCATTTCTACGAACCCTGGGGATTTTTGTCATGCCTTACTTAGACGACTGGCTCATTCGAGCCTCCACAGTTGCAGAGGCCAGCACTACACTGTCCCATACAATACGAATCCTCCAATACTTGGGATTGGAAATAAACTTCCCGAAGTCTCAACTAGTTCCTTCCCAATGCCTAGAATTCATAGGAGCCTGTCTGGATACCAGACAGGCAAGGGCTTTCCTTCCACAAACCCGGTGTCTTCGCATTATGCAGCTAGCTTCCCAAGCAGCAGGCAAATCCTCCCTCACTGCTCGGGAACTACTGCAGTTACTGGGACACATGGCATCCACAGTTCATGTTGTCCCATATGCTCGCCTCCACATGCGAGCAGCTCAGTGGATCCTCTCCACACAGTGGACACAGGCCACGGGTCATTTGTCGGACAAAATAACAATCTCTCAACGACTAATTTTGTCCTTCCAATGGTGGCAATCACTAGAAAATCTGACAGTGGGGTCTCCTTTCCATCAACCCCTCTTTCAGGCCACCCTAACAGATGCATCACAGGTGGGTTGGGGAGCACACCTGAATCATCTCTCTACCTAGGGCACCTGGACTCCACAGGAGGTTGGTTTACACATAAAGCCCTCATAGTGACAAAGGACCCAGACTTCATACCACCCACACACCTCATCATTGGAACTACAAGCATTCAAATACAACCACATATAAGATACCTGGGCATTATTATTGACCAAGCCCTCACCTTAAAGCAACAGATCACTAAAACCTCCGGAACTATATTTCACAAAGCAAGAACAGTGCAACGTCTCAGACCCCTCCTTGAACATCAAGACTTCCGAACAGTGATGCAAGCCATGACACTCCCACATCTGGACTACTGCAACATAATCTACCATGGCCTTCCAGCCACACACACCAACCCCCTCTGAACTGCATTAAACACCACTGCGAGAATCATTCAGAGGGCAAAGAAAACCGACCATATCACCCCAATTCTGAAAGAACTTCACATTCTCCCCCTCGAAGCACGGACAAAATACAAAGCCATCCTACTCACCCACAAAGCTATCCATCAAACACAGGACACCCAACTTCGCACCCTACTGGCTCGTCCAGCCCACAGCAGATCTACTAGACAAACCTCCAGCATTTTCCTCACCGTCCCTCACAAAAGAACCAAATGCTCGCAACGGACCTGCAATCGAGCCTTTGAACTTTATGCTCCATCCTTATGGAACTCTTTACCGAGCTATCTCAGAAACAATGCCGACCTACTATCTTTCAGAAAACAGCTAAAAACCATCCTTTTCCAGGAATACTTCAACTCGAACCCAACCGAAAAACCCACAAACCTCTGATCTCACCCACAATGAACCTCTAACTTAAAGCTACACTAACCTGTCTATGTCCAACATCTGTCCTATGTCCAAAAGTCTTTCCTTTGTCAAAATCATCAATGTTGCCTCCCCGGTGATGGCCCTACCCTTGTACTTAATTCCCCCACCCCTATGTAACACCGCTTTGACCCGGTGAAAAGCGGTATATAAATACAGCTAAATAAATAAATAAATAAACCTCCTGGAATTAAGAGCAATTTATTTAGCTCTTCGAGTGTTCCACGCCCATCTCAGCTACAAGACAGTCCTAGTCGAGACGGACAATCAGGTAGCCATGTTCTATGTGAACAAGCAGGGCGGGACAGGTTCTCTGTCGTTATGCAACGAAGCTTTATAACTATGGGCCCACGCCAGAGAGCATCAAATTCACCTTCTAGTGGTATATCTTCCAGGCATTCACAAGCTTCGGGCAGACAAACTCAGTCGAGTACTGCTACCTCATGAGTGGTCACTCCACCTAAACCAGGTGGCAAAGATATTTCATCTCTGGGGCACTCCAGACATAGACCTCTTTGCAAGTCCACTAAATGCCAAACTTCCCCAGTTCTGTTCCAGGATTCCGGCGCACAACTGTCAAGCAAGGGATGCCTTCCTCCTTTACTGGGGTCAGGATTTCCTTTATGCCTTCCCACCCATTTCCCTCATCCCCAAAATACTCTTCAAGCTTCAGAGAGACAGGGGTAGCATGATTCTCATAGCACCACGAAGGCCATGCCAAATGTGGTACTCCCTGCTTCTGCATCTCTCTCAAGCGGCACCTCTGGAGTTAGGACATGCTCCAGATCTCCTTTCCCAGGAGAACGGGACGCTATGGCACACAAATCCCCAGTCCCTGCACCTCACGGCCTGGTTGCTGAAGGCTTAGATCTCCAGGATTTGAACCTGTCCCAGTAGGTAAAAGATATCCTTCAGGCTTCTAGGAAACTTTCCACAAGAAGATCTTATGCCTTCAAGTGGAAACGTTTTACTATATGGTGCTCCAAGAGGGGATTAAACCCCCTGGTCATACCCCTAGAATCGATACTAGAGTATCTCCTTCACTTATTGAATTCTGGTTTAAAGACCAATTCGGTAAGAGTCCATCTTAGTGCAATTGCAGCTTCTTATAAGCCTCTAAATGGACAACCAATTTCCTCTCATCCACTCCTATCAAGATTTATGAGAGGCCTTTTATTAACTAAACCTCCTATCAAGCCACCACCGGTGGCATGGGATCTAAATTTAGTTCTCGGGCAGCTGATGAAGCCGCCTTTTGAACCTTTGGCCACTACAGCCCTTATGTTTTTGACTTCGAAGGTCATCTTCCTAATTGCAATCACCTCTGCCCGTCGCATTAGTGAATTGCAAGCTTTAGTGGCTGATCCTCCTTATACTAGATTTCATCATGATAAGGTTGATCTTCGAACTCACCCACACTTTATGCCAAAGGTGGTTTCGCCTTTTCACTTAAACCAATCAATTTATCTTCCTGTATTTTTTCCGAGGCCTCACGCCTTTAATGCAGAAAGAAACCTTCATACTTTGCATTGTAAAAGGGCCTTAGCCTTTTACATACAAAGAACACAGCAACATAGAAAGTCCTCACAACGTTTTGTAGCTTTTGACCCTAGTCATTTGGGACTTCCATTCTCCAAAAAAACTTTATCTAAATGGATTGCCCAATGCATATCCTTTGCTTATGAGAGTAAGGGTCTAGAGCCATGGCAGCTTCTATGGCTAATCTCCACTCTGTGTCTATTGATGACATTTGTCGAGCAGCCGCCTGGGCTTCGGTACACACCTTCACAGCCCACTACTGCCTAGATAAAGCTTCCCGTCGGGATGCCTTCTTTGGCCAAGCTGTTCTTCAAAATCTCTTTCAAACTTAAACCAACTCCTACCCACCAACCCTGGTGGGATGCCAGAGATCCATGGGAGGAAGGATTCTCACCTTCAACTGAAGAGAGACAGTTGGAAAGGTGGGAATGCAGCGCGCATGTGCTGAGGGATGCTCCCAAAAGCGTTCCTATTGGACGCTGGGAAGCGTTCCCGCGCAAGCTCCATCGATACCGACGATACCCATATGTGAGGACTAAATTCCTGCTGTTCCCGGAGATCACCTGTTACAGGTGAGTAACTATGCTTTCTGTCTCCCTGGCAGTCCTCTTGCTGGAAGAGAAGTTATTTTTAACGCTGAACTCTTCAGTGTTCAGTGATGGCCATGACAGAGGGAGATGACATGGGAGTTGTCTTATGGTCTCTTCCTGACATCCTTGATAACCCCTCTTCCGCTGCCACAGGATGCATATGTCCAAGGAACTGGATGCCCTAGTTCAGCCACCACCAAGGGAGGATCTACTTTGTGTTTCTTCCTTGGCCTCTGATCGATCGGGTCCTGCACTTAATAGAGTCCCATCAGGGGCGAGTGGTGCTGGTAGCACTGGACTTGCCTGGATGTCTGTGGTATGCGGATCTCGTGCAGCTACTGATAAAAGAGCTGTTGTTGCCGGCGGAGCTGGATCTGCTCTCACAGGAACTGGTATGAATGATCGATGTGAATCAGTTCTCACTTATGGCTTGGCTGTTGAGAGGGCTTGATTGAGGTGCAAGGGCTACTTGCCTCTAGCCATTGTTACCTTGCTGCAGGTGCTCAATGTCAGGCCTATGTGCGGATCTGGTGCATTTTTGAGGCTTGGTGTGAGACGTGCAATTGCTTTGAGTCACACACTTGCTCACCAAGTCCCTTTTTATGGTGGTGTACCCCAACAAATCTTCTCGTAGAGTCACTACACAATGTATCATGACAATGTATGCCTCCAAACTGGGCTGGGAGGCCCACTTAGGCCCTCTTTCCACCCAGGACCTCTGGATGGGAGCAGGAGTTGCAGCTCCAGAAAAATCTCCTGGAGCTTTGTGCTATCTTCATGTAAATAGTTTATTCTCCAGGACCAAGCAAGAAGTCATTCCTCAGATATGGGTGATGGCGGCGCCGACGGAGCCCCCGTGCGGAGCATTTCCCCAGCTTTCAAAGAAAGCCTTGGGGAATTGCAGCGCGCATGCGCGGTCCCATTCCCGCCCAAGGGTGCCATCTTGCTCAGTCTTCTTTTTTCCGCGGAGCCCGACGGACATAGTTCATTTTTCGCCGAGGAAAAAGTTGATTTCCCTGTTTTTTCTTTTTCTCCTTCGGTTCAACGCCGGATCCTTTTCCCGCCTGGGCCCGATACGCCGGTATCGAGCCCACTCTCTCTTTTTCGGTTTTTGTCCTTTGTGACTAGCGTTTGTGCCATTTTTCTCTTTTCACTGGCAGCCCTGTCTTTTGACCTCTCAGGGGCCCTTTTTCCCCTGATGGCTGCCAGTGGGTTTAAAAAGTGTGATCGGTGTAAGAAACTTATGTCTCTTACCGACACACATGACTGACTGCTGCCTCCGCTGCCTCGGACCCGATCATGACCCGATGATCTGTGGTCCGTGTGGCAAAATGTCCTCGTTGGCGTTGAGTCGGCAGCACCAGAAGGTTAGGATCTTCTCTGACTCCGTGTCCGGACGGGCCTGGACCTCGTCAGAGGCCTCGACGTCTCGGGACTCCGGCCCCGAGCAGCGTCGGGGTTCCTCTGAGCGGGGGTCTCCTTTGCGGGAACAGCGTAGGAAGAAGAAACCCGCGAAGACGGCGTCGGTGGACGCTCCTGGTTCCTCGAGGGCCAGGTCGCATAGCCCCGATAGCCGTCCTGGGTATTCAGAGTCGGAGAGGCCTGCCAAGCATCCTCGTATCGAGATGGAGTCTCCTGGACACGTGAGTGCTGTAGTCCTCGTGGACTCTCCTCCAGGGGAGCCGACGTCGGGCCCAACGCCGTCGGGGCCCGAGTCGGGGGCTGCTGGGTCTCCTGAGCTCGGACTCAGGTTGACGGCCTTGGAGAGCAGCCTCGCTGCCTTCATGGAACAGCAGCGGGCATTGATCGCCGGTCTCAGCGGTGCATCAGCCCCGACTACCGGGACATCGATGTCCAAGTCGACCCCGGAGGCCAAGACGATCCTCTAGTCCATGCGGGCTCGAGTCGATCCTCGGCCACAGTCTCCTTCGGCCTCCTGTTCGGGACCGAGGTCGTCGACGCCGGTACCCTCGGCGTCGGGGCGGATGACATCGGTGCCCGCCCGACCGGAGCCGCTCGATTCTCCTCCGAGGAGTCGGGCTGGGAGACGGAAGACGAAGAGTCACCCGACACTTATCAGACTCGGTGTGTCCCATCGGACTCGCCGGAGTCCGAACCTCAGAGACGATCCCCACAGGAGGATACCCGGTTCTCGGACTTCGTGTGGGATATGGCCAAGGCCTTGGCCTACCCCGCGGATCCCGAGGTGGAGCCTCGAGCCCCTCCAGTATGACTCTCCCCCGAAGGAGGCCTTTACTGTACCGGTTCCTCCGATGCTGGAGCGGCTGCTCTTCCGCATGTGGAGACCCCAGCCTCGACGCCGGTGTTAAGCAAGCAGATCGATTCCATCTATCGAGTCCGCAAGAGCCCCGGGTTCCAAAAGGCACAAATACCACACCACTCCATGGTTGTGGAATCGGCCATGCATCGACTGAAAAGTCAGAAGATGTACTCCTCAGTACCTCCCGGCCGGGAGGCCCAGATCCAGTGTCATGGGTCAAAGCCACCAAATCAAGCCTCATCCCCACCATACATAAAATGGTACACGACTCACTCACTCAAGGCCTCATGCCAAAGCAACTAAAACTTGCCTGAGTAAGACCCATCACAAAGAAAACAACTTTCGACAAAAAAGACCCAGCAGCATACCGACCAATCTCCAGCATACCCTTCCTCGCAAAAATCATCGAAAAAACAGTTCAACTACAACTTCAGGATCACATCGACAAACACGAAACACTCGACGACAACCAACACGGATTTCGTCCCAACCATGGAGTCGAAACGCTACTGATCTATCTCTTCGACAGCATCCTAAGAATAATTGACAACACCAGGAATGGAATCATAATGATCATCGACATCTCCTCAGCCTTCGACACAGTGGACCACAACACGCTCCTGGAAAGACTAAAGAACATTGGTATACACGGTATCACATTGAAATGGTTCCACTCGTACCTAACCGAAAGACAGCTACAGGTCAAGGTGGGACACATCACCTCCTGACCCATAAAAGTCCGACAAGGAGTACCTCAAGGATCTGCGCTCTCAGCACTCCTATTTAACATCTACATCCAACCAATATGCAACATCATGAAAGAGAACAACATTCAATACACAATCTATGCGGATGACATCATGATATACACCCCGATATCAATCGACAACCCGGATTTCTCTAAGATAACAGACTGCCTTACCCAAATGACCAGTTGGTGTCAAAACAACAACCTCGCAATAAACTACAACAAGACTGAAGCTTTAATCATCACTCGGAACCAAAGCTTCATACACCCACCAAATATAAAGATACAAAGCACTACTATACCAATAAGGTCAGAAGTGAGATACCTCGGGTTACCCTGGACAATAAACTCAATCTCAAGCCACACATAGACAAGACCATCCAAAAAGCCTACTACAAGATGCGAATCATCAGGAGACTGAAACCACTACTCGCCCCAGAACACTTCCGTACCGTCTGTCAAGCACTGATAACCCCACTACTGGACTTCTGCAATCTGATATACCTTGGACTACCGAAACAAGCCATCAAACCACTCCAACTGGCACAAAACACAGCAGCACGAATCATATCCGGAACTGCAAGACAGGAGCACATCACACCCACCTTGAAGGACTTACACTGGTTTCCAATCGGTGCACGCATCAGATACAAAACTATCATAAACCTATTCAAGATAAAACAGCACACATCAGCCAACAGCCTGAACACCCTCATACAACCAGACACCAGCACACGTCCTAGAAGAAAACAAACACACAACCGAGTCAGCACCCCAAGTGAATACAAACACACACGCAAGGACACAACAGACAGAGCACTATCCATGGCTGCTCCAACAATATGGAACAAACTACCGGACGACTTGAGGGCAACCACAGACCTCAAAGACTTCAGAAAACAGCTCAAAACCATGCTGTTCATAGAACACTATGGTCACATCACATAACCTAATTGTCTGTATAACAGCACATGTTACCGCCTAACACTGTATGTATATAAATGTCTTTAGCACCACTGTATATAACCCACATTGTACATAGCTCAAACCAATCTAGCACACAATACAACACACACTCAACAAAATCCTCACCCACACTGCATGTATAACACACTCACACTACCAGATTGTTTGCTGTGATACCACCTTGATTATTATGATAAGGCGGTTTAGAAATACTGTTAAATAAATAAATAAATAAAGGAGATTGCCGGGTTCTCTGCTGGTCTCTCCGAGGAACTTTTGCAGCGGTTCCAAGCCTTGTCCACTGGTATTCGAGAGTGCTCGAAGTTTATCTCTCGAGCAGCCTACGATGGCTTCGAGGCTTTGGCCCGAGTAGCCGGGGCCGACATCAGTGCCTGCCGACAGGCTTGTCTACAGTCATCCGACCTCGAGCCATGGGTGCAGGACAAGTTGGTCGATGTCCCCTGCTAAGGTGAAAACCTCTTTGGCAAGCCCATGGCTGAGAAGGCTGCAGAACTCGAGACCGAGACTCTGACCCGGACTAGGCTGTCCAGAAAAACCTCTGCCCCTTCTCAGAAAAAGAAGGGCTCGGGAAAAAAGACCTTTTACCCGAGGAAGTCATCTGCCTATAAGCAATACCCTCATTATCAGGCCTCTGCAACTCCCCAACAGGGTCAGCAGGCCAAGGGGCAGGGTCATGGGCCCCGTAGGCAGAAGGCCCCCAAGCCACCAACACCGGCCCCTGCCCAGCAGGGTGGAGGTTTTTGACTCAGAAGGCATAGCCTCTTCTCCTCAGCTGGCTCACATCAGCACAGGAGGCTGGCTGGCCCACTTTGCCCACAGGTGGTCAGCCGTCACATCAGATACCTGGGTGCTCCATATAGTCCACAAGGGCTATCATCTCCATTTTCACCAGGTACCTCCCTCCTATTTTCCAGGGGAGCCTCCAAGACTCCCTCTGCACAGGGACCTACTCCTTCAGGAGTTAGCAAGTCTGCTAAAGGACCAGGCTGTGGAACCGCTGCCCCACCACCTGAGAGGTCACGGCTTTTATTCCAGGTACTTCAGGCCGGAAGGTCGGGGGTTCAAATCCCACTAGAGGACAGCAACCTTGGGCCGGAAGGACTGGGGTGTTCTAGTCCCACAGGTGCTCCTTGTGGTCTTGGGCAAGCCACTTAACCCTCCATAGCCCATGTTCCCTGTAAAATAGTTATTTCCAAGTTATAATGCCCTGTTCAATGTAATTTGTTTGTTCAATGTAAACCGCACTGATGCAGAATAGCGCGGTATATAAGAGAATGTGAATAATACTTTCTGGTACCAAAAAGAACAGGAGGCCTCGGACCCATCCTAGACTTGTGCAACCTCAACAAGTTCCTGGAGAGGGAAAAGTTCAAGATGCTTACCCTTGGAATCCTGCTGCCCTACCTCCAGCAGGGAGATTGGATATGCTCCTTCGATCTAAAGGATGCTTATACTCACATCCTTATTCATCCAGACCACAGACAATATCTCAGATTTGTTGTGGGGGGAAACCACTACCAGTACAGAGTACTACCCTTTGGCCTAACCTCCGCTCCCAGGGTGTTCACCAAGTGCCTGGCGGTGGTGGCGGCCTACCTGAGGCTTCAAGGTCTTTTTGTGTTTCCATACCTGGACGACTGGCTCATAAGGGGCCAGTCTTCCCAGACAGCCAGTCAAGCCACCCTTCGCACTGTGGCTCTGCTTCAGCACTTGGGGTTTGTCATAAACTTCGCAAAGTCCACTTTGCTCCCGTCCGAGAACTTAGAATTCATAGGAGCAAGGCTAGACACTCTTCAGGCGAAGGCTTTTCTGCCAGTGGACAGGGCCCACAGGTTGATGGATGTAGCCAGGCAGTTTCACAGCAATTCCCTGGTCTCCGCCAGGCAGTTCCTGAGACTTCTCGGCCATATGGCTTCCACGGTTCATGTAACCCCCAATGCCCGCCTGCACATGCGGCCTGCTCAGTGGAGCCTTCGAACTCAGTGGCATCAAGCCACAGGGAGCCTTGCAGACTTGGTGAGAATATCCACCCTGCTCGTCTCCTCTCTACAATGGTGGCTTCATCTTCCGAATCTGGTACTCGGAGTGGGTTTTCAATCCCCTCCGCATTCTCAAGTGCTGGCGACAGATGCTTCTCTTCAAGGTTGGGGAGCACATTGCCAAGGGGCATATACTCAGGGTCTCTGGACCCCTTGGGAGGCTGCTCAGCAGATAAACTTCCTGGAGCTACGGGCAATACGCCTAGCTCTGAGAGCCTTCTCCCACCTCACATCTCACCAGTCTGTACTGGTTCAGACGGACAATCAAGTTGCCATGTTCTACGTGAACAAACAAGGAGGCACGGGCTCCTTCCTTCTCTGTCAGGAGGCACAACGACTGTGCTCTTGGGCAGTCAATCACGGAATCCTCCTCAAGGCTGTCTACTTCCCAGGTCAAGAAAATTACCAGGCGGACAGACTGAGCAGGATCCTGCAACCACACGAATGCAGATTGGTTCCGTTGGTGGTTCAGCAGATCTTTCTCAGGTGGGGCCTCCCCACCATGGATCTTTTCGCCAGTTCTCTGAACCGGCAACTCCCGAGATTCTGTTCCAGACAACTGCATCCTCTCAGAGTAGCAGCGGATGCCTTTCTGATTCCGTGGTCCCAAGGCCTACTGTATGCGTTTCCTCCCACGCCACTAGTGTCCTGAACGCTGTTCAAGGTCCTCAAGGACGGTGCCTCAATGATTCTTATAGCCCCCAGGTGGCCGCGGCAGCCGTGGTTCCCACTCCTGCTGCAACTGGCGGTGGACACTCCTCTTCCTCTGGGGATTCAACACGATCTCCTGTCTCAGGACCAGGGGTCTCTCTTGCACCCCAACCTCCAGTCCCTTCATCTGATGGCCTGGCTGCTGAAAGGGTAGTCCTGGCTCCCCTACTACTGCCTAGAGAGGTGGAAGACGTAGTCTTAGCCTCTAGGCGGCAATCCACCAGGAAATTCTACGCTCTTAAGTGGCATAGATTCTCTGCATGGTGTGCTCAGCACAGCGAGAATCCCTTCTCATGCTTAGTAGCGGTAGTATTGCAGTATTTGCTTTACCTCTCCAATCTAGGCCTTAATTCCAACTCTGTCAGGGTTCAGCTCAGTGCTCTCTCAGCACACCACTCGCCGGTGGACGGGAGGCCTCTTTCCAACCACCCTTTGGTGGCTCATTTTCTCAGAGGCCTCCTCCTGCTTAAGCCTCCTTTGCGTCCACCAGCCCCTGAGTGGGATCTGAATGTGGTCTTACAGTGGATTACTTGTCCGCCATTTGAACCTATGGCTATCTGCCCTCTCCGTTTTCTCTCCTGGAAAACCTTGTTTCTGGTAGCTCTTACCTCTGCTAGGCGAGTGAGTGAACTTCAGGCACTAGTGTCTGATCCCCCTTACACTAGGTTCTACAGGAATAGGGTAGTCTTACGGACTCACCCAAAGTTTCTCCCTAAGGTTGTCTCCCCTTTTCACCTCAATCAGGAGGTGGTTCTTCCGTCCTTCTTTCCTAGGTCACATGCCAACCAGGCTGAGATGGTCCTGCATACCCTGGACTGTAGGAGGGCGTTGTCCTTCTACCTTGACCGTACGCGGGAGCATCGAAGGGCTGTTCAGCTCTTCGTTTCTTTTGACCCCAATAAATTGGGGTTACCTGTTTCCAAGCGTACTTTGTCCATATGGGTCGCTGACTGTATTGCCTGGGCTTATGGGGCAGCCGGTCTCTCGTTGGAGGGTCGAGTCACGGCTCATCGTGTCAGGGCGAAGGCTGCGTCAGTGGCTCATCTCCGCTCTGTTCCGTTGGCAGACATCTGCCGGGCCGCTACTTGGTCTTCAAGCCAGACTTTTGCGGCTCATTACTGCCTTGAGAGGGAGTCCCGCAGGGACAGTGCTTTCGGACAGGCAGTACTCCATAATCTCTTTGGGGTTTAGGCAACTCCTACCCTCCGGCCCTGGTGTTGGGCTACCGGTCGGGGGCGTTCTCAGAGAAGATTCGTTCCTTACATACTGACGAGCTAGAGGGAGCTCATTTTTTTCCGCTTGAGGTCTCCGGTAGCCTTAAGCTGGGGAGGCCCATATGTGAGGACTGACTTCCTGCTTGGTCCTGGAGAAAGAGTAGTTACTCACCTGTAACAGGTGTTCTCCAGGAGCAGCAGGAATCAGTCCTCACAACCCTCCCTCCTCCCCTTGGAGTTGCAGTCATATGATTTATTTTTGCTGTTTTGCTGTCTTTTAGCTATGTCATCAGACTGAGCAAGATGGCACCCTTGGGCGGGAAGGGGACTGCGCATGCGCGCTGCAATTTCCAAAGGCTTTCTTTGAAAGCTGGGGAAATGCTCCGCACGGGGGCTCTGTCGGTGCCGACGTCACCCATATGTGAGGACTGATTCCTGCTGCTCCTGGAGAACACCTGTTACAGGTGAGTAACTACTCTAAATTTGTTTGATCTCTGTTTTATTTCCTACTGTTATATGTAAATGCTGTTTATGCATAATTTAAATGTTAAAATGTAAACCGCTGCTGATCACTGGAAGGAGCAGTATAAAAATAAGTTCAAATAAATAAATTAATATATAAATTTCAACAACTCCTACAGAGCCACACAGTTCTTGTCCAGAAGGACAATCAGGTAGCCATGTTCTATGTGAAGAAACAGGGAGGAACAGGCTCTTGGGTCCTCTGCCAGGAGGCTCTCCAGCTTTGGTCTTTTGCCATTGCTTATCGGATACACCTCAAAGCGGTATGTCTACCTGGACAGCAAAATGTTCTAGCAGACAGACTGAGTTGGATCCTTCTTCCATATGAATTGTCCTTCCATCCGCAGACAACCTCCTTTATCTTTCAGACCTGAGGAACTCCGGAAATAGACCTTTTTTGCCACGCCGCAAAATGCAAAACTTGTTTCTGCACCAGAACCCCGATGTCCAGCTTATAGCAGATGGATGCTTTTCACCTTCACTGGGATCAGGATTTCCTGTATGCCTTTCCTCCCATACCACTGATTTCCAAAACGCTTTTCTAGCTTCAATTAGACAGGGGCAAAATGATTCTCATAGCCCCGCCCTGGCCACCTCAACCATGGTTTCTTCTTCTGCTACATCTGTCTCAAACTCGCCCCCTGAATCTCCGGTCAGCTTCCGATCTCCTCTCCCAGGAGGAAGGGATGCTACTCCATCTCAATCCGCAGTCTCTCCATCTCATGACATGCCTGCTGAAAGCGTAGTCTTACAAAATCTTAACCTGACTCAGGAAGTAAAAGAGACCCTGCTAGCCTCCAGGAAATGGTCCACCAGATGTTCTTTTGAGCTCAAATGGCATAGGTTCTCCACCTGGTGTTTTCAGAAGCTTAATCCCTTTTCAGCTCCTATGGAGGCTCTCCTTCAGTATCTCCTACATCTTTTCTCTTCTGGTCTTGACAAACTCGGTGGATGGACAGCCTATCTCCTCACAGCCGCTTATGGCACGTTTCATGAGAGGGCTCTTATTGATCAAGCCTCCCATCAGACCACCACCGGTAGCATGGGATCTTAATGCCGTCTTAGGACAGCTCATCAAGCCGCCTTTTGAACCTTTAGCCACAACCTCACTAAAATTTCTCTAATGGAAGGTTATATTCCTAATTGCCCTTGCTTTGGCTAGATGCATTAGTGGGCTTCAGGCTTTGGTGGCAGATCCACTTTATACCCGGTTCCACCATGATAAGGTTGTCTTTAGGACTCGCCCTTATTTCATGCTGAAGGTGGTGTCTCCTTTCCATTTCAATCAATCAGTTTACCTTCCTGCCTTTTTCCCTAGACTGCATTCCTCTAGGGCAGAGGCAACTTTGCACACCCTTGACTGAAAGCTTGCCTTAGCTTTTTACCTTCAAAGGACTCGAACACTGTAGAGCTTTGCAGTTGTTTGTCCTTTGACGCTAGTCACTTGTTCTCCCAGTTTCTAAATGTACTCTGTCCAATTGGATAGCAGATTGCATCTCATTTGCATATGCTAAGGCAGAACTATCCCTTGAAGGTTGTGTCACTGCTCATAATTGTGCCATGGCTGCCTCGACGGCAAACCTATGGTCTATGGCCATTGATGAAATCTGGATAGCAGCTACCTGATCTTCAGTGCATACCTTTGCTGCTCATTACTGTCTTGACAAGGACTCCCACCAGGATGCCATGTTTGGTCAGGCTGTACTCTAGCACCTCTTTCAGACTTAAGGAAACTCCTACCCTCTGTCCAGAATTTAACAATACCAGACATCCGTGGACGATCCATGACCTCTTGAGGCCTACTGTGAGGCATATCTACTGATTCTGAGGTCATTTCTCTGGCATCTGGGAGCTAGGGGGTCCCATATGTGAAGACTACATTCCTGCTTGTTCCTGGAGATAGCGTAGTTACTCACATGTAACAGGTGATCTCCGGGAAGACCAGGAATTTAGTCTTCACAACTCCCCCCCCCCCTCCCCTAGGAGTTGTAAGGTTTCTCTCTTTTCTTTTTTTCTCTCCCTTTATTTCAGTTACAAACTCAACTGAGGAGGTAGAGTTCCAAGGGCGGGAAGGCAGCGACACGGGCAGAGTGGGATGCTCCCAAAAGCTTTCCTATTGGAAACTGGGGAGCGTTCCGGTGTGGGTTCAGTCGGTACCGACGTCATCCATATGTGAAAACTAAATTCCTACTGTTCCCGGAGATCACCTATTACAGGTGAGTAACTATGCTTTACGGAAGGAGTGGTAGATGCATGGAATAGTCTCTCAGTGAGCTTTTAAGCTCTGTTGGAACCATTGCTTACATTGTATCCCCTCTGGACTCAGCACAGCCATTGCTATGACAGTCCTTTGACCAGGGACCACAGATCAGAGCTTCCTCTGGAGCTCAGTATCCACGTGTCCTCATTCCGACCAGTAGGCATTGTTAGGGGACAGTTGAGCCACTGTGAAAACTGAGATAGCGATCTGCATACTAAGGTGCATTAACATACATCTCATCACCATCAGATATGTTAACAGAGGCTTGGGATGCACACACTAATGCAAACATTTAACCAGGCCTCCCTAACGTAACACAAATTTTTGCATTTGCAGGTGTCTGGTAAATGTTGCTTGTTTTATTGTGTCTCTCTCTTTTTCTGTGCTAACAGCATAATTTTGGATTTGATTACCTCTTAGCATAGATTTTGCATTAATATTAACACAAGTGGTGGTGGTGGTGTTAAATGCAGTCGAATTGGTGTCGACCCTTATGGCGACCTTCTGGATAGTTGACCTAAACTGTGTACGGTCTTCAGTCAGTCACTGTTGATAGAGTGACATTTTAGCTGCTGTTAAGATGCATTAAATACTTCCATTTTACCATTATTGCACTCTAGTGTGCTGTCCTTATAGTGCATAAAAGTAAGTGTCTTCTCAATCAGCTGGAAATCAGTTGGACTCCGAATCTTTTCCCAAAATCTTCAGTGATATCGTTATGATAGGAGAATGTGTGCATTGGCTAGGGGGCGGCATTCTCAGAAGCAGTGGTAGCCAGCGCTGTTGAAGCATCTGGCCATTGCTGCTTTAAAATAAACCTGAATATTCGGTACTGGGCCATATCCAGCAACCGGCACTGAATAGTCTGTTTGCCCAGATTGCTTTTTAGCAGTCTAACCGGATTGCACAAGCACCTAAAGTTAGAACAGCCTTTCTTTTATCTGTCCTAATTTTGAGGCCTTTTAACTAAGTGGTTAATGGCTGAATATCACTGCTCTCCTGTTAGCTCATGGTACTGCCCCCCAGAACACTCCCGTTGCTAGCCAGATAGCAACAGGGCATTTAGATCACTTAAGGTGGGATATTTGATGGCACTGATCCAGCAAGCAGTATTTATGCTATTTGTAGTTCTGCAAATCCCTTTGAAGATGTTCCTTGTAAACCGCCTTGATTCCCAGATGAGGCGGTGTTTAAAAAAAAAAAAAAGTAAATAAATAAGATGCCCCTTTGTGTCTTTAGGGGATGGACAGAGGTGTCCCATAACATTAAAGGCTTTTATGAATCCATGAATCTCTTTAAGCTCATGCTATCCCTACAGTACACTAAGGCTGCACCTGCAATGAGATTCTGTGCAGGAACTCAGCTGTACTCTGTCCATGAAGGTAAAGCGATGGGCTGGAGAGCAGATAGCTTCCCCAAAGGTAGCAGATATGTGTTTCTCTTGCCAGGAAGAAGATCTGAGTTTTGGAATTTCTTATGAGGATTTTGATAACACCCCCAGTGCAAAGAAATTAAAATTAGGTGTTCACTGCGGAAAAAGCAGACCCCTCCCTTCCCTCCCCCTCCCCCTCCCCCACACTTCCCTGTGTATTCCTCTGACTTAGCTTGTATCCTTCACTCTTTCTGTACTAACCACTCTTCGGGGACACAAACATACATATTTGATTCCATCAGAACACGTACCCAGTAATAGAGCCTGTGGCGTTAAATTTATTCATTTTTTTTTATCATCCAAGAATCCCTAATTAGCTGGAAATAAACAGCTAAGCTTATTGTTTATAAATACCTATGATAGAAGCCTCGTTATTATAGGGAACTTATGCCCTGCAGTCTTTGTATTTCTCATGTGATCCTCGCAGAGGAAGAGAACATGACTTGTTTTTTAAATTATTTATGGATCTTGCTTTCATCCTTTTGATTAGCACACATAATTTCATTATCCAGCGATTATTCTATTACAAACTAATGTATCAGTTGAAAGTTTAATGCTCTGTTTGTTGAGAGCAGCTGCTCTGATCTGGGTTAGCTGGAAGCCTGTTGCATCACCTGGCATAGGGGGTGTCCAGCTTTGAATTCCAGTGTGCTTTGCAATGGGTTCAGGCAATGCAGCCTTCTTTGCATTCAAGCCAGTGGAACAGATTTGATTTATTGTGGTTTTGGCAAGGTTCTCTGACTTAATGATGCGCTTTGAATTGAAAAACATGGTAATGATTTTCATTGTGTTTGCCTAGCTACCTTCTGTGAGTTATTTTGTATATGTGTGGGGTTTTTTTTTGTTTGTTTTTTTTCTTAACCTGGCTTTCACGGGCTGCTCACTCGAGTTTGCCAGTTACATGTTGATAAGTTTCTGGAAATGTCCAGCAGAATTCTTTTGATCAGGGCCAAGGTCCACAATGTTTTTTTTTTTTTTCGCAGTTTGAAATGATATTTAAACTTGCTAATGAAATCATTAAAACCAAAACACTTCTCCGCGCAGTGGTGGATTTATACTCTTCAGGGTGCAGCACCACCACGGATGATGTGAATCAAGCAACTTGCACAGCAGGGTGGCTGCCTATGGGCACCTGCCCCCTTGCATATAGTAAATTTGCCCCGATCCTGCATAGAGAAGTATCTTGGATTTGAGTAGAAATGTTTTACATGAGGGTGCCAGGTGGGCTACCCATCGCAGGTCCACCAGTGTCTATAAAAAGAACATATCTCCTCAAAGACATATATTAAAAAGCAACCACAGCTATTGTAATATGTATATGTAGAAATGAGTATGTCACTGGCACCGTATTTTTCAATAACATTAGTGTACTCGCTAGTGGAAAGAGAGCTTTCAGAACACATTGGTGCATGAACCAATGGTGAGCTGACAATTTTCCTTAAATAGTGGAGCACTTGGCTAGATCCTGAGGAAGCTTCATCTTCAGTCCCACTTGTAAGAGAGAAAAAAAATACAGAATTCTCAGCCCCTGCGTCGCAGGGACAGTTGCAGTCCTCGCACAGTGGTGACACCTAATGGCCGGACAAGGGATGATTGTGGGTCCCCAGCAAGAACCTTGATAGGTGCACTTGGGCAAGGGCTGTCGCTGTAATGTCTTGGCTCAGTGTATTGAGAAGGGATAAAAATGGGGGAAAATTTCCTGAGTATTTTAAATGAACATAAGAGCATAGAAGGTAAAGCAACATCTGGCAATACTTTTTCATGGAAACGGTGGTGGATACTGGGAATATCCTCCTGAAGGAGGTGGTGGTGTGAGCAAAAACAGTAATTTAATTCAAAAGAGCATGGGACAGACAAAGAGGATCATTATATTACCTCCCCATGGTTATTATCCCAAGTTATACTTCCTGTTCGATGTAAGTGCGAAGCAGGCTCTTCCTACTTTGCATAAAATGTTATCTGTAAATCGTACTGATTTTTCTCCAGGACCAAGCAGGAAGTCTGTTCTCACATATGGGTGACGTCGGCACCGACGGAGCCCCCGTGTGGAGCATTTCCCCAGCTTTCAAAGAAAGCCTTTGGGAATTGCAGCACGCATGCGCGGTCCCCTTCCCGCCCAAGGGTGCCATCTTGCTCAGTCGTCTTTTTTCCGTGGAGCCCAATGGACGTAGTTCGTTTTTCGCTGAGGAAAAAGTTGATTTCCCTGTTTTTTCTTTCTCCTTTGGTTCGACGTCGGATCCTTTTCCCGCCTGGGCCCGATACACCGGTATCGAGCCCACTCTCTCTTTTTCGGTTTTTGTCCTTTGTGACTAGCGTTCGCACCATTTTTCTTTTTTCACTGGCAGCCCTGTCTTTTGACCTCGCAAGGGCCCTTTTTCCCCCGATGGCTGCCAGCGGGTTTAAAAAGTGTGATCGGTGTAAGAAACTTATGTCTCTTACCGACACACATGACTGACTGCTGCCTCCGCTGCCTCGGACCCGATCATGACCCGATGATCTGTGGTCCATGTGGCAAAATGTCCTCGAAGGCGTTGAGTCGGCAGCACCAGAAGGATAGGATCTTCTCTGACTCCGCTTCCGGACGGGCCCGGACCTCGTCAGAGGCCTCGACGTCTCGGGACTCCGGCCCCGAGCAGCGTCGGGGTTCCTCTGAGCGGGGGTCTCCTTCGCGGGAACAGCGCAGGAAGAAGAAACCTGCGAGGGCATCGTCGGTGGATGCTCCTGGTACCTCGAGGGCCAGGTCGCATAGCCCCGATAGCCATCCCGGATCTTCGGAGTCGGAGAGGCCTGCCAAGCATCCTCGTATCGAGATGGAGTCTCCTGGACACGTGAGTGCTGTAGTCCTCATGGACTCTCCTCCAGGGGAGCCGACGTCGGGCCCGACTGGGTCTCCTGAGCTTGGACTCAGGTTGACGGCCTTGGAGAGCAGCCTCGCTGCCTTCATGGAACAGCAGCGGGCATTGATCGCCGGTCTCACCGGTGCATCTACCCCGATCACTGGGACATCGACGTCCAAGTCGACCCCGGAGGCCGAGCCAATCCTCGAGTCCATGCGGGCTCGAGTCGATCCTCGGCCGCGGTCTCCCTCAGCCTCCCGTTCGGGACCGAGGTCGCCGATGCCGGTACCCTCGGCGTCGGGGCGGATGGCATCGGTGCCCGCCCGACCAGAGCCGCTCGATTCCTCCTCCGAGGAGTCGGGCTGGGAGACGGAGGACGAAGAGTCACCCGACACTTATCGGACTCGGTGTGTCCCATCAGACTCGCCGGAGTCCGAACCTCAGAGACGATCCCCACCGGAGGATACCCGGTTCTCGGACTTCATGCGGGATATGGCCAAGGCCTTGGCCTTCCCCGTGGATCCCGAGGAGGAGCCTCAAGCCGAGGAGCTCGAGGCCCTCCAGTATGACTCTCCCCCGAAGGAGGCTTTTACTGTACCAGTTCCTCCGATGCTGGAGCGGCTGCTCTTCCGCATGTGGGAGACCCCGGCCTCGACGCCGGTGTTAAGCAAGCGGGTCGATTCCATCTATCGAGTCCGCAAGAGGCCCTGGGTTCCAAAAGGCACAATTACCGCACCACTCCATGGTTGTGGAATCGGCCATGCATCGACTGAAAAGTCAGAAGATGTACTCCTTGTTGCCTCCCGGCCGGGAGGCCCGAAACCTGGATGCCCTCGGTAAGAAGTGCTTCCAGGGCTCTATACTTGCTTGCCGTGTCCAGACATACCAGCTCTACATGGGCATGTATCTCCGAGACCTGGGAAAGGAGATTGCTGGGTTCTCTGCTGGTCTCTCCGAGGAACCTTTGCAGCGGTTCCAAGCCTTGTTCACTGGTATTCGAGAGTGCTCGAAGTTTATCTCTCGAGCAGCCTACGATGGCTTCGAGGCTTCGGCCCGAGTAGCCGGGGCCGGCATCGGTGCCTGCCGACAGGCTTGGCTACAGTCATCCAACCTCGAGCCATGGGTGCAGGACAAGTTGGTCAATGTCCCCTGCCGAGGTGAAAACCTCTTTGGCAAACCCATGACTGAGAAGGCTGCAGAACTCGAGACCGAGACTCTGACCCGGATTAGGCTGTCCAGAAAAACCTCTGCCCCTTCTCAGAAAAAGAAGGGCTCGGGAAAAAAGACCTTTTACCCGAGGAATTCATCTGCCTATAAACAATACCCTCATTATCAGGCCTCTGCAGCTCCCCAACAGGGTCAGCAGGCCAAGGGGCAGGGTCATGGGCCCCGTAGGCAGAAGGCCCCCAAGCCACCAACATCGGCCCCTGCTCTGCAGGGTGGGTTTTTTTTGACTCAGAAGGCATAGCCTCTTCTCCTCAGCTGGCTCACATCAGCACAGGAGGCCGGCTGGCCCACTTTGCCCACAGGTGGTCAGCCATCCCATCAAATACCTGGGTGCTCCATATAGTCCACAAGGGCTATCTTCTCCATTTTCACCAGGTACCTCCCTCCTATTTTCCAGGGGAGCCTCCAAGACTCCCTCTGCACAGGGACCTACTCCTTCAGGAGTTAGCAAGTCTGCTAAAGGACCAGGCTGTGGAATCGGTGCCCCACCACCTGAGAGGTCACTGCTTTTATTCCAGGTACTTTCTGGTACCAAAAAGAACAGGAGGCCTCGGACCCATCCTAGACTTGTGCAACCTCAACAAGTTCCTGGAGAGGGAAAAGTTCAAGATGCTTACCCTTGGAATCCTGCTGCCCTACCTCCAGCAGGGAGATTGGCTATGCTCCTTAGTTCTAAAGGATGCTTATACTCACATCCTTATTCATCCAGACCACAGACAATATCTCAGATTTGTTAATTTAATTTAATTAACAGATTTTTTATATACCGCTCCTTCCATTGATCAGATGCGGTTTACATGGAACAACAGTAAACAGGGAGAGCTGTTTTTACAGATAACAAATTGGAACTTACATTTAACAATTAACAAATTGTGAACTATGTACAAAGGAACAGAATTAAACTATATACAAAGTTATTTGTTATTCATTTGTCATCAAAACATTGTTTTAGGGCTTCAGTAACCACTACCAGTACAGAGTACTACCCTTTGGCCTAATCTCCGCTCCCAGGGTGTTCACCAAGTGCCTGGCGGTGGTTGCGGCCTACCTGAGGCTTCAAGGTCTTTTTGTGTTTCCATACCTGGACGACTGGCTCATAAGGGGCCAGTCTTCCCAGACAGCCAGTCAAGCCACCCTTCGCACTGTGGCTCTGCTTCAGCACTTGGGGTTTGTCATAAACTTCGCAAAGTCCACTTTGCTCCCGTCCGAGAACTTAGAATTCATAGGAGCAAGGCTAGACACTCTTCAGGCGAAGGCTTTTCTGCCAGTGGACAGGGCCCACAGGTTGATGAATGTAGCCAGGCAGTTTCACAGCAATTCCCTGGTCTCCGCCAGGCAATTCCTGAGACTTCTCGGCCATATGGCTTCCACGGTTCATGTAACCCCCAATGCCCGCCTGCACATGCGGCCTGCTCAGTGGAGCCTTCGAACTCAGTGGCATCAAGCCACAGGGAGCCTTGCAGACTCGGTGAGAATATCCACCCTGCTCGTCTCCTCTCTGCAATGGTGGCTTCATCTTCCGAATCTGGTACTCGGAGTGGGTTTTCAATCCCCTTCGCATTCTCAAGTGCTGACAACAGATGCTTCTCTTCTAGGTTGGCGAGCACATTGCCAAGGGGCATGTACTCAGGGTCTCTGGACCCCTTGGGAGGCTGCTCAGCAGATAAACTTCCTGGAGCTACGGGCAATACGCCTAGCTCTGAGAGTCTTCTCCCACCTCACATCTCACCAGTCTGTACTGGTCCAGACGGACAATCAAGTTGCCATGTTCTACGTGAACAAACAAGTAGGCACGGGCTCCTTCCTTCTCTGTCAGGAGGCACGACGACTGTGCTCTTGGGCAGTCAATCACGGAATCCTCCTCAAGGCTGTCTACCTCCCAGGTCAAGAAAATTACCTGGTGGACAGACTGAGCAGGATCCTGCAACCACACGAATGGAGATTGAATCCGTTGGTGGTTCAGCAGATCTTTCTCAGGTGGGGCCTCCCCACCATGGATCTTTTCGCCAGTCCTCTGAACCAGCAACTCCTGAGATTCTGGTCCAGACAACCGCATCCTCTCAGAGTAGCAGCTGATGCCTTTCTGATTCCGTGGTCCCAAGGCCTACTGTATGCGTTTCCTCCCACGCCACTAGTGTCTCGAACGCTGTTCAAGGTCCTCAAGGACGGGGCCTCAATGATTCTTATAGCACCCAGGTGGCCGCGGCAGCCGTGGTTCCCACTCCTGCTGCAACTGGCGGTGGACACTCCTCCTCCTCTGGGGATTCAACACGATCTCCTGTCTCAGGACCAGGGGTCTCTCTTGCACCCCAACGTCCAGTCCCTTCATCTGATGGCCTGGCTGCTGAAAGGGTAGTCCTGGCTCCCCTACTACTGCCTAGAGAGGTGGAAGACATAGTCTTAGCCTCTAGGTGGCAATCCACTAGGAAATCCTACGCTCTTAAGTGGCGTAGATTCTCCGCATGGTGTGCTCAGCACACCGAGAATCCCTTCTCATGCTTGATAGCGGTAGTATTGCAGTATTTGCTTTACCTCTCCAATCTAGGCCTTAAGTCCAACTCTGTCAGGGTTCACCTCGGTGCTCTCTCAGCGCACCACTCGCCGTTTTCTCAGAGGCCTCCTCCTGCTTAAGCCTCCTTTGCGTCCACCAGCCCCTGAGTGGGATCTGAATGTGGTCTTACAGCGGATTACTTGTCCGCCATTTGAACCTATGGCTACCTGCCCTCTCCGTTTTTTTCTCCTGGAAAACCTTGGTTCTGGTAGCTCTTACCTCTGCTAGGCGAGTGAGTGAACTTCAGGCACTAGTGTCTGATCCCCCTTACACTAGGTTCTACAGGAATAGGGTAGTCTTACGGACTCACCCAAAGTTTCTCCCTAAGGTTGTCTCCCCTTTTCACCTCAATCAGGAGGTGGTTCTTCCGACCTTCTTTCCCAGGCCGCATGCCAACCGGGCTGAGATGTTCCTGCATACCCTGGACTGTAGGAGGGCATTGTCCTTCTACCTTGACCGTACGCGGGAGCATCGAAGGGCTGTTCAGCTCTTCGTTTCTTTTGACCCCAATAAATTGGGGTTACCTGTTTCCAAGCGTACTTTGTCCATATGGGTCGCTGACTGTATCGCCTGGGCTTATGGGGCAGCCGGCCTCTCGTTGGAGGGTCGAGTCACGGCTCATCGTGTCAGGGCGAAGGCTGTGTCAGTGGCTCATCTCCGCTCGGTTCCGTTGGCAGACATCTGCTGGGCCGCTACTTTACATTACTGCCTTGAGAAGGAGTCCCGCAGGGACAGTGCTTTCGGACAGGCAGTACTCCATAATCTCTTTGGGGTTTAGGCAACTCCTACCCTCCAGCCCTGGTGTTGGGCTACCGGTCAGGGGCGTTCTCAGAGAAGGTTCCTTCCTTACATACTGACGAGCTAGAGGGAGCTAATTTTTTCCGCTTGAGGTCTCCGGTAGCCTTAAGCTGGGGAGTCCCATATGTGAGGACTGACTTCCTGCTTGGTCCTGGAGAAAGAGTAGTTACTCACCTGTAACAGGTGTTCTCCAGGAGCAGCAGGAATCAGTCCTCGCAACCCTCCCTCCTCCCCTTGGAGTTGCAGTCATATGATTTATTTTTGCTATTTTGCTGTCTTTTAGCTATGTCATCAGACTGAGCAAGATGGCACCCTTGGGCGGGAAGGGGACCGCGCATGCGCGCTTCAATTCCCAAAGGCTTTCTTTGAAAGCTGGGTTAATGCTCCGCACGGGGGCTCCATCGGCGCCGATGTCACCCATATGTGAGGACTGATTCCTGCTGCTCCTGGAGAACACCTGTTACAGGTGAGTAACTACTCTTAAAGAGCGTGGTATATAAAAGCATTAAATAAATAAATATATAGCAAGGGGATCAATCCAAGCAAACATAAATAACTTCATAAACAGAAAGGGGTAGCCTCCCTGGAGTTGCAGGTATAATCTGAAGCAAAGGTATAGAAGGGGGAGTAACCTGCAGAGAGTGGCAGGAGGCTAGAACTGTAGAGCTGCACCATGCATTCTAAATTCTAAAACATTCTAATCTGTTGATTTAAGGCCAATTATTTCTATGACGGGTTGCCTGCCTAAACCTAGCTAGTTAACACTGAAAATTCAGCAGCACCTTTGAATTAATCACCTTTTTTTGACTAACTAAATTGTGATTTTAGATTGAGACCCGACAGGGTTCCCGGGCCATACCAACTGAAAAATATGATGGTGACAAACTCAGTTAATTCCAAGAGAGACCCCTCCCTTCCTGTTCTTCTCTTCAAATGTTTAGGGATCCCTGATTTAGATGCTCAAATTCAGCCAACTGGTAGGGGAATTGTTTTTTTCAGGCAGACGTTTTAGTTGGCTACCTTTCAATGTTAGCTGGCTAAACCTTTTGAAACTCCGTCCTGACATCTCGTGCCTGCATGCTCCGTTTAGATGTGGTTAAATAGAAGCTGCCCCACCCAACAGCAGAGATGGAGTGAGTGGTGGAGTCTTCCTTGTTGTGATAGAAACACGCACTTGAGAAGGCCCAAATTCACTCGTAGCTGTCTCTGTAATTCATAAGCCACAGGCATAATTTAAATTGTAACACATAAGCCACTTACTGGCACACCTAGTGCCCTAGGACAGGTATAGAAAAGATGATCCCAGTCTCACGTTAACAGGGCTGCCTGCGCGGGCTGGGCTGGGGGGCTGCGCCATTCTTACAGCACTGGCTATTTGCTGTGTGTGCACAGGAAATGGATGCTGATGCTGTACAAACAAAACCCCTTTCATTTTTGGATATTATTTTTTCCCTAGTTGTTCAAATCTTGGTAGTTGAGTGTGATACCCAAATTAGAGCTAGCAGGAATTTCACTTTTTACCTTTAAGTAGTGATGTGTACTTACAGAAACAGTGCAAGCTTTTTCACATGTGGTGTTTTGGTGTGAGATAATGCGTGCCAGAGAGGGGGCGGCACGCAGAATGTAGAAATGCAAACTGCACTGAAGCCTTTAAATTCATTACATTCACTGGAATGATTCTGGTGCTGGGCAAAATGCTGCAACGGAATATTTCAGAAGAGTGTGTTTAGATACTGGCGGATAGATAAGCTGCTGATTTGGAAATGGGAAAATCTTCTGAGGATGATTTGTCTTCTTTTCTTCCTTATGGACTGGCTGCCTGGGAATTCCCCTGCCCTTTCTTGATTACATTTACTTCCATGTGGATCCCTAGATTTTGAGCTAAGAACCACTTGGAGATAGATGTACAACTGAAAGACTTGCCTTCTACTTGCAACAGGCTAAGCAGCGAGCAGCCCTTGTAGTCCAGAATTGGGAACATGGAAAATGCAATTTACAGGGCAGCTTAGGTTCATTGGCCCCCATCGTTGCTAAGTCATAGAGTTTTGTCATGTTGAGATTTCAGATGATAGAGGATTAACATTCAAATCCCTGCTGTAAAGCAGCTCTCATCTCCTTCCTCCAGTTACCACTGAGCGCTCAAATTGATATGCATGGATTGTGCAGAGCCAGTTTTCATATATTGCGTTCAATAAGGTGTTATTTGGACATGAAGGCACTGAGAATCCTTAGCTTAGTTTTGATTATTAGTCAGTTGGATTATTGCAATTCTTTGTATCTTGGGCTTCCTCTTCATATGGTGAAGCGTTTACAGCTAATTCAGAGCACAGCCGTAAAAATGCTTCATTGGGCTAAGAGATCGGACCATGTGCCTCCCTTTTTAGTAAGGGAGCACTGGCTTCCAATTTTTGAACGATTGTTATTTAAAACTTTGATATTAGCATGTCGTGCTTTTTATACTGGTTTGCCACAATACTTCTCCTCTTGTGCCCTATATACCATCTACAAATACTAAACCAAATAAATCCCAGCAGCTGTAGTATTACCAAACAAAAAGGCTCAGACTAAAACAAGAGCTATCTTTTTTAAAAAATTTAGAAAAAGACATGGATAAATATCGGAAATATCTGATAAATCCAACATCTATCCATGTTTTTTTTGTAAACTATACATCTAGGCCATCCGATCTTCGCAAGCACATCTTTTGCCTTGTTCATTCTATTAGACGGTTGTCGTTGGTTCAAACTAGGCATGCCGCCTTGTATTTATACTGTCCAGTTTATTGGAACTCTCTTCCGGCAGAGATTCATTTGAAAACTTCATTTAAGAACTTGGTATCACCAGGCATTTTGAGCGGGTTTATGGAGCATTATGGCATGTCTTTGCTTTGTTTTTTTTTCCATTTATTCCTCTTTTTTTAATGTCTGTATATGATTGTTGTATGTTTATGGCTGGCTTTCTTTGATATTGGAAACTGCCAAGATTCATGCCTTTGTGGTTGTTACTAGCGGTATAGCAAATGCTTTTAATAAATAAAAGCATCTGTGTGTATAATTTACTCTCCATCTAGTTACCCATGCCTTTGTCTTACCCATCTTGTCTGTCCCTACTGCACCTGTCTCCTCGTCTACCTATTAAGATATTTCATTGTATGGGGCTAACATTACCAGCATCCTATTTGTTTTACCATGTTGCCTTTTATGGTACATCATTTGTACTGTATCTTCTCCAGGAACAAGCAGGACGTCAGCCCTCACTTATGGGTGACATTGACACTGACTGAGCCCGCGTGGAGCAATTCCTCAGCTTTCAAAGAAAGCATTTGGGATTGCTGCCATGCATGCGTGGTCCTCTTCCCGCTCAAGGGTGCCATCTTGTTCAGTCTTCCTTTTTCCACAGAGTCCTTCAGACGCATGTCCTCGTCCCTCTGAAAAAGTTTCTCTCTTTTGGCCTTTTCATCCGGTTGCACCGGTCCTCCCCGACACCCCCGCTTCGGCTGTGGGCTAAGTGATTCCTTTTTTTCTTACTTTGGGCCCTTTTCGCGCCCTTTTCTAACCGCTGGCCACCTTGAGGGCTTTTGACCTCGCAAAAGCTCTTTTTGCCCCCATGGCCACCGGCTTCAAAAAATGTGACAGATGCTCCAAAAACATGTTGCTCACAGATACCCACGACTGTCTGCAGTGCCTGGGAGCTGACCACAACCCGGAGCTCTGCTCACTTTGCAAGAAAATGTCCGTTAAGGCCTTACAAAGCCGTAAGCAAAAGTCAGATGACTTTTTCCATAAGTCAGCCCTGGAGTCACCAGTGGTGCCCCGCTCCACCAGTCCATCACTTGCGGGGTCCCCTGCAGTGACTCCGTGTCACAGGCGCCACTCTGTCAAGGGTTTGACCGTGGTGGAACGGTGAAAAAGAAGACCTTGAAGACACTGTTGGGGGCTCCTGATAAGCGCTAGCGGTCTCGCGCTCATTTCCTTAGTCCTCCCTGGCGTTCCTGAGAGTCGGACAAGGAGTGGCCTCGAATGGTACCTCGTACAGACACAGAGGCCTCCGGCGATGGTGGCAAGTCTCCTGAGGATCGTCCCGGTGAGGACACCCTCTCCTCCACGCCAGACCCGGTAACCCCCAGTGTTGGCGTCCCAGGGACTCACTCCTTAGTGGGAGTCCCGTATGCCGGCACTAGAGTGGAGCATCTTCGGTAGCAGACTGGCTAATCTACTGAAGAGGGCTTTAAACTAGATTCGTTGGGGATGGGTGAAGAAAGCCCCCAGGTAAGTGAAAGCCCCCAGGTAGGTGATACGTTAAATACCTTTATGGAAATGGGTAACAGGGGTAACATATGGAAAGCAGTGTGTATTAATGCCCGTAGCATGGGAAATAAGATCCCTGAAGTTGAAGCTTTGGTGGGAGTGGCTGACTTGGATTTAGTGGCAGTTACAGAAACATGGTTCACAGAAAACCATGACTGGGATGTAACTATACCTGGCTATACTTTATTCAGAAAGGACAGGGTAGGAAGAAGGGGAGGAGGAGTGGCACTATATGTAAAAACTACTATTAAAGCTTTGGAATTACAGAGCTTAAAAGGGAGAGAGGAGGCATTGTGGGTTAAACTAGAAAGAGGGAAAGAGAAATCTATTTGCATTGGTGTGATATACAGACCTCCCTCACAAGAGGAAGAGGTGGACAGAGAGTTAATTGAAGACATACGCAGCATTGCTAGGAAAGGGGAAGTGCTACTGATAGGAGATTTCAATATGCCAGATGTTGATTGGCACATTCCTGCTGCAGTATCATCTAGAAGTAAGGAGATCCTGGATTCTCTACAGGGAGAACTATTCAGGCAATTGGTAACAGACCCCACATGTGAAGGGGCCATACTGGACTTGGTGCTTACCAGTGCTGAAAGTGTTTCTGATGTTGTAGTGGGAGATCATTTTGCATCCAGTGATCACCAGATGGTGTGGTTCAGTATTAGGACTAGGGCTGTTAGAATCCATTCCAAGGTGAGGATCTTAGACTTTAGGAAGACTAACTTTGCGAAGATGGGCCAATACCTCAAGGAGTCGTTAGTGGGATGGGAACAGCTGGGGGATGTAGAAAAACAGTGGGCAAAACTGAAAGGGGGTATTTTAAGGGCAACCAACCTTTTTGTTAAAATGGTAAATAAAGGCAAAAGGAACAGGAGACCGCAATGGTTTTCGAAGGAAGTAGCTGAAAAAGTGAAGAAAAAGAGGGAGGCCTTCATGAAATACAAGAGATCACAGAGAGAGGAAGACAGGCATCTGTATTTGGAAAAACTTAGAGAAGCTAGCAAAGTAGTCAAGAAGGCAAAGATTCAAAAGGAGGAGGAAATAGCCAATGCAATAAAATGGGGGGATAAGCAATTTTTCAGATATATTAGTGAGAAGAGGAAGAGCAAAAGTGGTATTGTCAGACTCAAGGGTGCAGGGGGGGAATATGTAGAAGCTGATAAGGATAAAGCAGAATTGCTTAACAAATATTTTTGTTCTGTGTTCACAGATGAAGAACCAGGAGCAGGACCTCAGAAAACACCCACAAATAAGAACAGAAGCGAGGGACATCTTGAACAATTTTCAGAAGACTGTGTTCGTGAGAAACTAGCTCAACTTAAAGTAGACAAAGCGATGGGACCGGATGGGATAAACCCTAGAATATTGAGGGAACTTGGGGACGTTCTAGCAACTCCACTGACTGACCTTTTCAATGCCTCGTTGGAGTCAGGAGTGGTGCCAAAGGACTGGAGAGAGGCTCATGTGATGCCTTTACACAAAAGCGGAAGTAAGGATGTGGTTGAAAACTACAGGCCGGTTAGTTTAACTTCGGTGGTGAGTAAATTATTGGAAACGCTGCTGAAAGAGAAAATAGTGAGGTTTCTGGAGTCCAGCGGATTACAGGATCTGAGGCAGCATGGATTCACCAGAGGCAGGTCTTGTCAGACAAATCTTACTGATTTCTTTGACTGGGTGACCAGGGAGTTGGACCGAGGGAGAGCTCTAGATGTGGTGTATTTAGATTTCAGTAAAGCCTTTGACACTGTTCCTCACAAGCGACTTATAAACAAACTGAGCACCCTAGGGATGGACCCTAAAGTTACTGCTTGGGTTAGAAATTGGTTGGGTGGGAGGTGCCAAAGAGTACAAGTAAATGGAGCTCACTCTGAGGAGAAGGATGTTACCAGTGGTGTACCCCAGGGATCTGTCCTTGGTCCGATTCTTTTTAACATCTTTGTTAGTGATATAATGGAAGGGCTGTCAGGTAAGGTTTGCCTCTTTGCAGATGATACCAAAATCTGCAATAGAGTAGACACCCAGGAAGGTGTAGATAACATGAGGAGGGATCTAGCTAAGCTTGAAGAATGGTCTAGAATTTGGCAGCTGGGATTTAATGTTAAAAAATGTAAGGTCATGCATTTGGGCTGCAGCAATCCAAGGGAGCAATACAGTATAGGAGGTGAAGTACTTTTGTCCACTAAAGAAGAGCGGGACCTAGGCGTGGTTGTGTCTGATGATCTTAAAGTAGCTAAACGGGTAGAAAAGGCGACGGCAAAAGCTAGAAGGATGCTTGGGTGCATACGGAGAGGAATGGCTAGCAGAAAAAAGGAGGTGATAATGCCTCTGTATAAGTCTTTGGTGCGACCTCATTTGGAGTATAGTGTGCAATTCTGGAGACCGCACCTTCAAAAGGATGTGAATAGGATGGAGTCGGTGCAGAGGGTGGCTGCTAAAATGATTAGTGGGCTTCATTATAAAGCATATGAGGACAGACTTAAGGATCTTAATATGTACACCTTAGAGGAAAGGCGGGATAGAAATGATATGATTGAGATGTTTAAATACCTCCGTGGCATAAATGTTCATGGAGAGAGCCTCTTTCAATTGAAAGCAAGTTCTGCTACAAGGGGACATGGGATGAGGGTGAAGGGAGATAGATTCAGGAGTGATATGCGGAAATATTTCTTTACAGAAAGAGTAGTGGATCCCTGGAATAGTCTCCCAGTGGAGGTGGTAGAGATGAGGACAGTAACGGAATTCAAAAAAGCATGGGACCAACGCAGAGGATCTCTAAAGGTAAAAAGTGGACTGTTGTAGTTGTTGTTATGGAAGGACAGACTAGATAGGCCATGTGGTCTTTTTCTGTCTTCATGTTTCTATGTTTCTATGAGCGTTTCTGCCTTCCTAGATGCCCAGCAGGCGCTCTTGCCTAGCACGGCTGGCTCACGCCTCGAGACCAAGGGTCCCTCAACTATGGTCCCGAAACTGCCTTGGAAACCCCCGAGAGCCACAGGCCTTGCGAGGGTCCTCCTCACCGGTCTTACTCGCCGGCCCGTTCCTCGGGGGCGAGGTCTTCCAGAGTCAATGCCTCCGGCTCCAGATGGGCCTCGGCCACCGGACGTGGGGATCAGCCCGACTCGTAGTCCTTCTCAGACCTCTCGGGCTGGGAATCGGATGGGGACATGTCCCCTGAAACCCGCGCCCATCGGGACCTTCCTTCTGACCCATCCCCACCAGCCTCGCGAAGGCATTCACCCTCCGAAGATACCTCCTTCTTGGTATTCGTGCGGGATATGACTCAGGCCCTCAATCTGCCCATGCAGACCGATTTAGAGCCCAGGGCAGAGGATCTTGACATTTTGCAATATGAGTCTCCCCAAGGGAGTCTCTCACGGTCCCTGTGCTGTCCATCCTGACCTGGCTGCTGCTCCGTATGGGAAGCACCCTCGGTCCCTATTACACTGGTCAACAAATTTTTACAAAAGTCATGTTACTGAAATAAAAATAGTCATTTCTTATCAATTTTTATTTGCTGAACACGAATATGACAGTGAAATTGCAAAGTTGGCTCTAGGTTTTTTGTAATCTACAAGAATTAATGTTTACATCACGAAATGCATGTCAATAGTAAATATAATAGGCCTTCGGTTAATACCTGTAAAAAAACAAGTCATAGACTATTTCTTAGATTTTTTCGCCTGTCTTTTGTACAGCTGTTCGGGAGCTTCTCTGGGGAGTGTCCAGCAGTAGTCAGCCAGCATTGTAGTGGGCCATTTTTCCTGGTATCTTTGCTCCATCATTGCGATATCCTGGTGAAAACATTTGCCCTGTTCATCACTAACCATACCACAGTTGTTAGGAAAGAAATCGAGATGGGAATCAAGGAAATGGATCTTTAGAGACTTATTGCAGCCAAGTTTCTGATACTGCATCAGCATGTCTTCTACTAGTTCCTTGTAGTTTTCTGCCCTAACATTCTCGAGAAAGTTTGACACTAGGCGAAAAGCATTCCATGCTTGTTTCGCATCACCCTGCAGCAAGTTGTTGAACCGGTCATCTTTGAAGAGCTCTCGAATCTGAGGACCCACAAAAACTCCCTCTTTAATCTTTGCTTCGCTGAGTCGAGGGAATTTTTCATGCAGGTATCGGAAAGCTGGCGAAGTGCGGTCCATGGCTTTCACAAAGTTTTTCATCAAACCTAGTTTGATGTGAAGGGCTGGTAGCAGGATTTTGTGAGCCTCAACCAGAGCTGGGTGCTGGATATTCTTCTCTCCAACTGTTAACATTTTGTCTGCGATTCCATTCCTTCTGCAAGTAGTGCCAATCTCTTGCTCGGCTATCCCATTCACATAAGAAACACATGTATTTTATATATCTCTGCTGCAGTCCCATTAAAAGGGCAACTACCTTCAAGTCACCACAGAGGTGCCAGCTGTATGTTTGTTTATTTGATATACTGCCCTACTTTATCAATCAGAGCGGTTTACAATTCACAAACAATTAGAAACAGGCACAGGGCCAGAAAGGAGGAAAGGAAGTTACAATTGTTGATATAATAGGATACAGTACTATATGTCCCAGTACTATAGTACTGGGACATATAGTACTATATACAGTACAGTACTATAGTCCCACAGGTGCTCCTTGTGGTCTTGGGCAAGCCACTTAACCCTCCATAGCCCATGTTCCCTGTAAAATAGTTATCTCCAAGTTATAATGCCCTGTTCAATGTAATTTCAGTTTGTTCAATGTAAACCGCACTGATGCAGAATAGCGCGGTATATAAGAGAATGTAAATAAATAATTAAAAATAAATAAATATGTAGGGGATGGGATCAGACAAGAGGGGAGGGAAGGTCATAGGTCAAGGAAAAGAGGTGGGTTTTTAGGTCTCGCTTTAAGGTGGCATGATGGGGTTCTAACCGGAGGGAGGTGGGGAGTGAATTCCAGAGTACGGGGCTGATGAAAAAGAAAGCAGAGGAGCGGGTGGATTGAAGGTGAGCGAGGGAGGGGGGAAGGGAGATTAAGGCGGTTAAGGTGGAAGGAGCGGGGAGTGTGTCTGAGGGTGTGGAATGTAATAAGGTCTGCCAGGTATTGTGGAGTACTTGTGTGAAGAGCCCTGTGAACTAGAGTAAGTAACTTAAAATCTCCAGGAACAAGCAGGAATGAGTCTTCACATATGGGTACGTCGGTACCGACGGAGTCTGCGCGGGAACGCTTCCCAGCGTCCAATCAAAGAGCTTTTGGAAGCATCCCACCACGCCTAAGTGCTGCCTTCCCGCCTTTCCCAACTGCCTCTCCTCAGTTTTCGTTTTCCGCGGAGCCGGCAGGACGTCGTCCTGTCACCACAGAAAATTCTTGTTTTATTTCTTTAGTTTTCTTGTGGTTGCGGCTGTCTTCCTAACGCCACCAGTACCGCTGGTATTTTCTTTTCTTTTCTTGTAAAATCTTCCTTTTTCACGGGATATTTTTTCTTCATAGTGTCCCGCGGTTTCTTAGGCCTTCAGGCCTCTTCTTTTCCTTCATGGAACCGCCAGCCACTTTCTCCAAGAAATGTTCAGACTGTGGCGGTACAACTTTATTTTTAGACCCTCGAAGTCGGTGTCTAACCTGCTTGGGTCCTGACAACAGTTTGGTGAGAAGGGGTTTTCAACATCGAGGTTCCCTCGATACACGGTTTCCCTCCAACTTCGGGGCACCGTCCCCTTCTTCTTCCACACAGGATCAGGTAACCCACAAACAGTCTGTTAAGACTAGCCAGCCCTCGAGTGGTAGGTCTCATGCACAACATGTAGACGGCTTCGGCCTTGCCCTCGAGGGCCCACTGGCTTCAAAACCCCGGCGGGAGTCTTCGGTCTCCAAAGCCTTTCAGGGGTTTCAGATTGTTCCTGGGGTTCACCCCTCACAGAACATACCTGAGCCGTATCCGGTGGTGGCATCCGCTTTGAGCGGTACCGATATCCCGGCATCGGCACTGGTGTTGGATGAGACACTCCTCACCATGGATGGTCATCTGGCGTCCTTGGTGCCTTCGGGACCGGTGGATACACTCCAGACTGACTTTCCATTATCGGTACCAGCACCGATACTACCACCGACGTCGGTACCCTCCAGACGCGTATCGATAGCCTCGCTTCTTTCGATGCCGAGTCTCGAATCGATCTCCACTCTGGAGGACTGGGTACCGACTCGCCTTGGTACGGGCTCTCGGCGGTACCGAAGGCTCTGTTCCGATGATTTGGATCCGCAACTCTCGGTTCCCTCGAGGCCGATTGAGCTGCCCTCGATGCCAAGTTGGAATCGATCTCTAGTCTGGGCGACTGGGCACCAATACGCTTTGGTACCGACACTGATCGATACCGGTGGCTCGGTACCGAGGATAGCGCCCGGAGGTTTTCAGTTACCTCGGTACTGATTGAACGGTCACTGATGACTGCTCCGATGTCTGTCGGGCTTGACTCCGACATCAGTACCGGTATTGGCATCGGTACCGGTATCCACAGTAGCATCGTGGCCAACTCCTGCCATGCTTTTTTCAACAGGATCGCTCCCTTCTATACCAAGCTTGGAGTCGATACCTGGCATGGACAATGTGGTAATGACGGTCGCTGCTCCTGACAGCCAGTACCGGCGACCATCCTTTAAGCATTCCACACTGCACTCTGCAGGATCTTCTATTCCTATATATCTGGATAGCTCTGTCGGTGCTCAGGCTAGTTCTTCAGATCTAACCTGTCCAAGGGAGAGTCCTGTTGGGGATACCTCTTTTCAGAGTTTCCTCCTGGATGTAGCAAGATCTCTTGCCATTCCTATCCCAGGACATGATCCTGCACAAGGCTCTGTTTCTACCAAAGCAAAGGAGAACATAATGCTTCCTTTGCATCATTCTTTGCAGGATCTCCTTCTAGGAATGTGGGAAACACCTTTAAGGGTACCCCCACCTTCCAGAGCAACTGATCTCTTATATCAGGTGCCCCCCTCTCCAGGGTTTCAAAAGACTCAACTTCCTCATCATTCCATAGTAGTGGAATCAGCAATGCGGCAGGTAAAGAGTAAGAAAAAGCACTCTTCTTATCCGCCAGGTCGTGAGTCTAAGACACTAGATGCCTTTGGATGTCAAACCTTCCAGACATCTATGCTTTCTGCAAGAATTCTCTTATATATTTTCTATATGAGTCTATCTCTTGAGGAGGTCACAAAGCAATTACATCTTTTGACTCCTTCCCTTCCAGAGTCCAAGAGTGCAGACTATTCTTCACTGCTCAAGCATCTCCAGAATCTCTCTTGGTTTCTTACTCGTGCTTCCCTAGACTCTTTTGAGTCTGTTAGCAGGACTTCTGCTATAACTATAGGGGCACGACGTAGAGCCTGGCTCCAAGCTTCAGACTTGGACAAATGGGCACAGCACAGACTGGGACATACTCCTTGCACTGGAGACAATCTTTTCAACAAGGAGTCTTTACATCAGGTTACTCAGTTGTCCACTGACTTACCTGTTCCTAGGGGCTGTTCTGCACCTTCTTCTGTCCCAGTAGGTAGGAAATGTCCTGCCAAACTTTCTTCCCATAGGAGAAGAAGGTTTTATGCATCATCTGCCCATCATACAGATGTTCCCAAACAGGGGAAGCATCGTCCTGGTCTGCAGAGTTCAACCTCTCGCCAGGCTCAGCAAACCCAGCAACCACAGGGTTTCTTATCAATCCATCAGATGCTTGTGACTCTTGGGATTAGAATCTGCAGTTGCTTCTTCTCAATAGAGGCAATCCACTGCTGTCATTCTAAATCCTAAACATGGATCTCTTCCCGAAAGACATCCATTCTTTTTATGTTCTATGAGCTGTCAGGATGTTCATGCTTCTAGGTCACAGGGTTCTCCTCTTCTTCCTGCTAGGGAAAGAGGTCTATCCACTATCAAACGATAGTTTCCTGTGCCAGCATGTCTTTTTTTCCTTTCTTATAACCTTACTACTTTGTAAGTTTTCTTCAGCTCCATTCTCTTTACCCTCTTACCAGGTTTTTCCTCTGTAAGAGCGGTATTGCTTCACTGGAGGGCTTTTTCTTCAGCCTCTCTAGTTTTCTTACTTTTCCAATGCGGAGTTCTCTTCTCTGAGTTGACTCCTCTTTTTCAATCTTGCTTTGAAGCAGTTCATCAGACACGTCCAGAGTTTTCTACTCTTGCTTTGTCTGTTCTTTCTGTTTTTAAAAAGTACCATTCTTTCTGCTGTCTGGCAAGCAGCTGCCAATGCAGGAGCCTTAATGTTTGGACCACTGGTTCTTGTCCACCAGCAACCAGATTTGTCCTCCACTAACATTCTGTCTGATCTTAGTAGTGGCTCCAAGTCAGTGCTGTCATCTGTCTTGGAAATTTTTTCACTACAAGCTTGTTGGATTGTCTTCTCTTTCTGCCATCTCCATTCCCCTGGGTTTGGCAGCATAGTTGACATAGAACTGGCTGCAGGAGAGCCAGTACCTATCTCCTCATTCTCCTGCATCATGCTCTCTGCAATTCTACAGAGAAGCTCTCCACTATGGGCCCTTGCTAGAGAGCATGGGGGGCTTTTTCTCCAACAGCTATACTAGATGGTTGAAAAAGGCTTTTTCAGTCATGTCTCCCATGACTAGAAAAGTTCTCCTTTTTAATATAAAGGACATAGGCCTCCTCTTACGTGAAAGCTTAAGGAGTTGCTAATTCCCTGCTTTGGTCCATAGTATTTCCAATCAGGAATATGTTTTCTCCTTCCAGCTCGTCCTCATGGTAAGAACGCATGATACCTTTTTGCCCTTAAGCAGGTCAGCATGGTATCTCATTCCTATGCGTCTTCTGTTCACTTACCATGCTAGAGTTCTAGAATACTCGGGACTTGCTGGCTGCAGACTGATATCATCCTCTGCTTGTCACGTAACCATCCTGGTTATTCTACTACCTAGCATCCCTGTAGCCATAACCAGTGGGAATTGATTCTCTATATATCTTCTCAAGTAGGTTCCACCTTCTTGTTATTAGATGAATCTTTCCTCTCCACATTTTCCTATGTGAATACCTTTTTGTAGGCATATCTCTGTCTGCTTCATTGCAGACTTCCATATAGAGGCCTATATATTCATACCTATAGCACACATCTTACAGATGTCTATGTCTATCATTTGTGTGTATTTTATGCCCTTCATATCTCACTATAGATATATTCTCATATATCTATATGTTATATATATCTATATCTATATGTATCTGTCGAGATATTTTACTATCGGTAGATATGTATTCTGCTTTATCTACCTGACTGTCGAGGCTCATGTAGCTATATGATTCTGACAGATGGGCTTTACCCATACTTATGCTATCCAGCATGTTTTGGGGTCCTACACTCACAACCACTTTGGTGGTAGTTAACACCTACCATAACCTTAAGGTTAGGTACCTCTGAAGCTCTCCATGTTCCAATATCTCTCCCAGCTGACTTCAGTTAGGAGAGACATTGCGGATCTTCAGCTCATCACAGGCTCTAACGCCTCCGGTGTTTGGCCTTTCTTTTGGGATACAAGGGGTTCCCATACCCTTTCTCCCCACAAGGTCTGGGCCTGTTTGTCCAAATCGGTTAGCCTTTCTCTTTTTGTTCCTAAGAGTGAGCCACTCTGCCGCCAAAAGAGTTCGGCTTTTATCATAAAGCCTTCCGCTGAAGGCCCAACGTTTTTGTACTACTCCAGTTTTTCCTACTGGGGTTACCTGTTACCTTTTAGGATTCTGACCTCCATTGCTTTTCCTACAGGTTTACTACCTTCACTTACAGTGAGGTCCTTCTCAAGGTTCCTCTACTGGGTTCCCAGTAGATCCCATGAACCTCCATACTTCTCTGAAGTCCTGTTAGGGGAGGTCCATATTGCAATATTTTTTCTTTGCAATATCATTGATGACAATTATCATCCACACATGGACTCCTTGTCTGCAATCCTATGCTAGGTTAGCTGTTCCACAGCACCTTTCTTTCTTCAACTCCTACCCTCCATCCTCGGGATGCCTGGTGTTGTGGGGGATAGCATGTTCCAACCTATGACATGCTGGGACTCCAGGCATCTCAGCTTGGGAGTCCCCATATGTGAAGACTCATTCCTGCTTGTTCCTGGAGATAGCACAGTTACTTACCTGTAACAGGTGATCTCTGGGAACAGCAGGAATAAATCTTCACAACCCACCCACCTCCCCAGGAGTTGTATCTCTATCTATCTTTCCTTTCCTCTCTCTCTCTTTGTTTCAGCTTTAAAACTTAACTGAGGAGAGGCAGTTGGGAAAGGGGGAAGGCAGCACGCAGGCGTGGTGGGATGCTTCCAAAAGCTCTTTGATTGGACGCTGGGAAGCGTTCCCGCGCAGACTCCGTCGGTACCGACGTACCCATATGTGAAGACTTATTCCTGCTGTTCCCAGAGATCACCTGTTACAGTTAAGTAACTGTGCTCTGAGTGCGAAAGGAGTGGAAGCCAGTAGATGCTTTAAGTTATCGTATGTCTCTTTCATGTGGACGGCATGCGCTACTGGAATAGATGGAAGACTGTTTCCATTGTTCAAAAGCACAGCCTTCAGACTCTGTTTTGAAGAGTCTGTAGTCTCCAGTCTTGTGGGTCATGAGTGATTTTTAAGGCATTCATGAGGCTTTCAATATCGGAACAGAATACCAGATTACTTTCCTTTCCGACTGTGTATAGTGCACTGCTGTCAGATGGCTTCAGCAGCCGTCTGGCAGTAGTATTGCATTGCATCAGAAAATGATGCAATCAACTCTGGATGATGTGTGCATGCTGGTATTATGCAATGTGATGTAATATTACATCATTCAAAGCTTATTTGGGATGTTGATGTCCTACTGGATAAATTTACACGGTGAAACGTCAAAAATGAACTACATGCAATATCTTCAAAATGAGAGCCAATACATTTTTTTAATGTTATATTTGTGTTCAGCTCACCAAGATACTACAGATTAGGGCCTTTTTAAAGTCAGTAACGATTTCAGTGTTGACCAGTGTTATCAGTAAAAGACTTGATGCCATGTACAGAGTCCAGCGCGGTCGTGGGTTTCGAAAGGCCTGCATTAAGAACATCCTATTTGTTTTACTATGTTGCCTTTTATGGTACATCATTGTACTATACCTTATCTGCCATTTGGATGTTCTACCAGGCTATCTGTTAAGTTAAATCATTTGTATTCTGCTGACATTGTATCATATTTCTGTTGTTTGAATGTTCTACTGTGCTGGTTTTAAGGTGCATGTTATTGACATTGTATCCTATTGTGGTGTAATATTTCTCTAATCTCAGTGTATCACACGGTTCTAATTGTCTCTTATGCTGACATGGGGTCCTCCTTGCTAGTGCTATGCTCCCTCTACAGTACACATTATCTGTCAGGGGAGACTTGCTGTACATCACCTTGGGTGAATCTCTTCATAAAGGCAATTTATATTTAGTTCCTTGTTAGGACTCAGCCCAGCTTTTACCCTAGCTGGCATGTATCCTCTCTAATAGATATTCCAAGGCTGCACTTGCAGCAGGTAGGACTTGCCTTCCAGTTCTTGCAGGGAATTCATGCAATGCTTGAAGAGGGTGAATGTTGTAAAACCGTGGATCAGTTTACAGTAGCATTACATAAATATACTGCTGCAGTGCTTGCAAACGTGTGTGTACAGGAACAGGTTCTGGTGCATGTCTGTTCTACTCCCAATAATCTGCCTTTACACTGGGCTGAATCACACCTATGCAATAATATTTCAGTATCTATGAAAGTCAGTTGAATTTCTTGGAATGGATGAGAGTGGCAAAGATTTGTAAAGGTGAACAGAGCCAACGGGCATAAGGCCAATTCATTCACACACTTAGGGGCTTGTTTACAAAGCCGTGGTAGCGGTTCGCGGTCGTTATCGGAGCCGCAGCCCTGGGGTCGCGGCTCCGATAACGATCGCGAACCGCTACCGCAGCTTTGTAAACAAGCCCCTTAGTCTTTTAGTACTTTTATGCTTCAACGCCACCTTGTTCTTGTGCTTTTCTCATCTGCCTGTGTTCTTGTTACTTAAACCAAGAATTGCAGTGGGTTCCGGGGTCTTACTACTTGCCTTAAACGACCTACATTTGAGTACTATCTCTGTTCCCTTTGGAACAACAGCTGGCCCTGACTTTAACCCTTTCAGACCATATGTCCACTGCAATGGACGTCATGATGTTCATTGAATTCCATGTATATGTATGTATGTGTGTGTATATATATAATAAATAATATATATATAAAAAAAATAATTATATTATATATATATATATATATATATATATATATATATATATTTTATTGAACAGTTATTCTATACCACGCTCTTTATAATCAGTGCAGTTTACAGTGAACAAATGACTCTAGGACAGCAATAGACCGTCATGAGTTTACATACAACAGGGAAATTAACAATGACTCAAACTTTGGGAAACTTTGTACATATAAAGTATACAACTATATACAGTGGTAGTGTTCTATTTACAATAATGTGCGACAAGCGACAGAACAATTGCTTTTTCATATTGAGGGATTGGGTTGTGTTGTGGGAGTAGGTGAGGTGTTGTAGTGTTGGGAGAAGTGTATAAGGAACAGGTGGTGTTTTAGGGCTTTTCTAAATTGCTTGAGGTCTGTGATTGATCTGATGGTAGGTGGAAGGTTGTTCCAGCATCTGGGGTGTAGTATGCGAATGCTCTGTCAATAGTTGAGTGTGTGCATTTTGTGGATTCTCTCGGTATGGATAGTGTGTTAGCTGCTACTGATCTTCTAGGTCTAATCTTGGGGGTGTGATTGAGGAGTGTTGAGATTGAAGGGGGAGCTATTTTGTTAATGGCTTTGAAGGTATGAGAAGGATTTTATATGAAATCCTGCAGCTTATTGGGAGCCAGTATAATTCCCTTAGGATGGGGGTTGTGTGGTCTTTTCTTGATGCTCCGCACAGGACACGGCAAGCGGCATTCATGGCTAATTGTAGCGTGTTTAGGGTGTTCTTTGGGTGGCCGTGGAGTATGATGTTTGCGTAGTCAAAGTGGGGTGTGACTATCGCTTGGAATATTGTTCGGAAGTTATCAGAATCGAGCATGTGTTTCAGGTGTCAGAGGGTCCTGATCTTGAAATAGATGGGTTTTACAGTGTGGTTTATGTGCTCTTTGAAATCCAGCCATTGATCCAATGTCACACCTAGGTATCTTATGGTGGACTTGATTGGAAGCTCCGCGTCTCATACTTTTAGGGTCACCGGGGGTGAAAATCCTTTGTTTTTTGAGACGATTAGGACCTCAGTTTTTTTAAAATTTATTCGCATGTTCTGATTGAGGAGCCAGTCTGTTATTGCGTTGAAGCACTCAACTAGTACTGTATAATCTGGGAGCGTGACATTGATCGGTGTAAATATCAGCACATCGTCTGCGTAAATTAGGCAGGATATAGCGTAGGAGCGGGTGATTTCACAGATCGGCTGCATGTATATATTAAAGAGCAGCGCAGAGAGGGAGGAGCCTTGGGGTACTCCTTGCTTTTGCTGGAAAGGTTCCGATGTATTTGATCCAATCCGAACTTGTTGCCATCGGTCTTCTAGGTAAGATTTACACCAGTCCCATGCTAGACCCTGGATACCCTGGATATATATATAGTGATAAAATGAGAAAAATAATTAAGAAAAAACTAAAAGGAGCAGCTGCAAAGGTTAAAGATTTACACCAAGCATGGGCGGCGTTTAAAAATACTATCTTGGAATCCTAGACCAGATGTGTTCCACACTTTAAGAAAAGTGGAACGAAGTCCAAAAAACTATCAGTATGATTTAAAGGTGAGGTCAGAGAGGCTGTTATAGCCAAAAAAGTATCTTTCAGGAAATGGAAAAAGGAGCCAAATGACGCAAATGGTATTGATAAGGCAGGCAAGAAGAGAATTTGAAATAAAGCTTGCTGTGGAAGCAACAATGCATAATAAAACGTTTTTCAAGTACATCCATAGCAAAAACACAGTGAGAGTCAGTTGAGCTTTTAGATGATAGAGGGGTAAAGGGGGAACTAAGGGAGGACAAGGCCATAGCAGAGACTGAATGAATTCTTTGCTTTGGTCTTTACTAAAGATGATGTAGGGAAGTTACCCATGCCTAAGATGGTATTTAAAGGTGATGGATTGGAAGAATTCAAAGAAATATCGATAAACTAGGAAGATCTACCGTAGCTCCGATCACCGCCGGCACCACCTCCAGCACACTCAAGCAGCCAACCAGAGCGAGGAGGTAAGCTCCTCCCTGCATCTCTTGGTAACACCTTGGCCCTCTAACTTACAGGGCACTTCAGGTGTGCCTGTGCTTGAGGGCCTCAACAAAGGGCCATTAGGGTCCAGGAAGTGACTGCAGCTAATTGCCAGGAACCCAACAGCAGCAAGTACCACACCACAGTGGCCATTACTTACTAGCCTCATTAGAACCTGATGCACCATGGCGGGAATGTTTAAAAGCAAGTACGCTATTTTCTACTCACATTTCTTACTCCTCCTGCTAATATCCAGAGTATTCGTAGAGTCAGCTACACTAGATAAGTCACTACATTCCTATAATCCATAAGCACAGAAATCTACTAGGCGGCGCTCAAACACACCAGAAGCTAAGGCAGCAGCTAATATGACACTGTTCCCTAATTACAATCTTGCCTTCATAAGACTTGACCTACACACTCCCCATTCAAGGAAATACCAGAATCCTCTTAAGATGCGCACTCAATGCTCGCTCTGCCCGGAATAAGATCCAGATATTGGTAGATTTGCTGCTGAACCAGGACTTAAACATTCTGTTTATCACAGAAACATGGTTTTCGGAAGCTGACGCCATCCTCCTTTGTACACTATACACAATTGTAACAGAAGTAATAGCAGAGGTTGGGGGGGGGATCTGTCTGTTAGCTAGAGAAAATCTTAAGGCCAACACCATTGATGTGTCTTCCTCCACTCATATAGACATCTTAACAGTTGCAAATGATGCAATATCACTGTCTAACCTACAGAAAACCACCTAGTGATCCATCGAAGTTATCTATACTTATCGATTTGGCCTGCACTATCCCAAAAAGACAGCACCCTCTCTCATCCTGCTTGGTGATCTTAACCTAGCTTCGATTTCCATGTCACAATCAACCTCCTTCCTGGAAGCTATGGGAGCCCTTGGTACACACAAATTCTTTCCAAACCAATTTACAAGACAGGGAATATGCATGATCTCATATTCATGCCAGAGGAACTCCTATTAGACCCTGCCCATAAGTCTCACACAATTTTCTCAGTACCATGGTCAGATCATGCTATCATACTCTTCTCTATTCCCCTCCTCTCTTGGCAGGCAGGCCCTTCCCCCATTGCAACTGCAAACCAGAGATTTCAATATTTCAGCAATGAGTTCTTCCTCAAAATAGTCACTCCACAGCTAGACCTAATCATGTTACAAGGCGTTGACCTAGATCATAAGATGGAAAAAGATCCTGTCCACTGCTGTACTTACTCCCCCCAAAAAAATCTACTTCAAAGCATTGCAACCCTCTCACTCAAGCATGCTACAGGGAGCAGCTCAAATGGTACACTGAGGAAATTCTAAGATGCAAAAAAGAACATTACATCAGCGTTGTTATAAGTGCACTAAATAAACCAAGAGAACTCTTCTCCATAGCCAAGTCACTTTTTTGAAGGACCCAAACAGAGGGAATCTTCTGGATAAGATAAGCTCACAATTGATTGCCAACCATCTTCAAACTAGACAATTGCAGACCCCTGCGATGAACCAGCTCCCATCAGCCCTAATTTCTCTCAATCTGCCACTGCCTCTGAAAACATGGTCACACTTTAGTTACCATCTTTCAAAAACATTCAAGATACAATCTGTACAACAAAGCTCTGAACCACCAATCATACACCCACCTTCACTCCCTCATCACACCACAACAATCAGACCACGGAAAGGCTCCACCATGAACACTCTGACCACCCTCAAGCCATAACAAAAAGCACCCAACAAGCCCATGTTAGATCCTTCGACTTTACGCACTAACTATCTGGAACATCCTCCCTGCTCACAAAAGAAAACCCACAGAACTTCTTTCCTTCCACAAACTCCTCAAGACCCGCCTTCTCACACTGTATTTCGGTCCCACCCCCTCCTAACCCTCAACTTCCCCCCCTCCTATTAACTGGACTGCGTTTCTGTATTGCATCAAGGACCAATGTTACCAGAACATGTATATAGTTTGCCATCATGTACAAAGTTGCCTGTTTCAATGTAAATGTTTATAAAACTGAAGTACTCTGTAAACTGCTTTGACCTTTTGTAAAAGACATATATAAATATAGCCAAATAAATAAATAGTTTGAATTGCAATCTAATGCTCCTTTAAGGTGGTTGGTTCAATATAAACTGCTTTGAATGGTAGAAAAGTGGTATAAAAGTAAGTTTAAATAGATAACTATTTGATAAAGAGTAGCAAATCACCTGGACCAGATGGTATATATCAGAGAGTCTTGAAATAACTGAAATATGAGATTGCAGACCTACTGTGAACTACCATTAAAATCATCTGTAGTAACTGGAGAATGGCCAATGTAATGCCAATTTTTAAAAAGGGTTCCAGGGGTAATCTGGGAAACTTACAGACCAGTAAGCCTGACCTCAGTACCAGGCAAAATGGTAGAAAACATTATAAAGAATAAAAAACTAAACATGTAGATAGTCATGGTTTAGTGTGAGAGAGCCAACTTTTTTTGAAGGTGTGAATGAACGCATAGACAAAAGTGAGCTAGTCGATTAGTATATTTGGAATTTCAGAAAGCCTTTAACAAGATCTCTCATGAGACTCTTGGCAAAATTAAAAATTCATGGGATAGGAGGCAGTGTACTATTGTGAATCAGGAACTGGTTAAAAGATAGAAAGCAGAAAGTAGGACTAAATGGCCAATTTTTTCAATGAGAGAGGTGAATAGTGGAGTACCTCCGGGATCTGTGCTGAGCCCACTGCTTTTTAACATATTCATAAATGACCTGAAAACAGGGACAAGTGAAGTGATCAGATTTGCAGATGACACAAAATTATTCAAAGTTATTAAAACATGGGGGGTCACATGATGGTGGAGTAGGAGATGGACGTATCTCCTGGCTCTCCCTCTCTCACTCGGCTTAGTGCTGGAATTACTCACCCCGTATTTCTTTGGACTTCCCCCAGTGGTCCATGGTCATGGCCAATAAACCCAAGCAGCGAAAACCGCCGAAAGCTGCAGCGGTGGCAGTGAAGTCCGCAAAAACAACGTGGCAACAGACCATGGCTGACTATTTTACTCAGCAAGATGGCTGCAGGACGGATGACTGCGGAGGGAGGCAGTTGAGGTGTTGCAAGTGCTGGTCTCTGATGGATTGGGGGCTGGTGTCCTGGAGCGGCAGGAGCCCCCTGAGACTGAGGTAATTCTGGAGGCAGTTAAGGCCAGTAATGGAGATCTATCAGGGAAGTTATCTGCAATCCAGGCTGACCTTAAGGGAGTTCGAGCTTAAGTCTGCGATAGCCAGGCTGGATAAGGTGGAAAAACTCATTTTCGGAACGGAGGATGACCTGCTGATCCTTAAGAAAAATTCTCAGGCTCAACTCTAAATTAAGAGGTTAGTGGCCACGATTGATGATCTTGAGAATAGGTCCCAGCGCACTAATTTGCGGATCATGGGAAAATCAGAAGGAAAAGGAGGCCACAATATGGAGGAATTAGTGGATAAGCTTTTAAACGTTCGACATCGGGAGTGGATCCTTAATAAGGTGTGGGAGCTTTGGATATAAAGGGGGCCAGGGTATGGATTATCTCCAGGAACAAGCAAGAATGAGTCTTCACATATGGGTACGTCGGTACCGACGGAGCCTGCATGGGAATGCTGCCCAGCTTCCAATCAGAAAGCTTTTGGCAGCATACCTCGCGCCTGCGCAGTGACTTCCCGCCTTCTCCACAGCCTCTCTTCAGTTTTCGTTTTTCCGCGGAGCCGGCAGGACGTCCTCCTGTCACCGCAGAAACTTTTCTTTTTCATTACTTTAATTACTTTAGTTTGTTGTTTTCTTGTGGTCGCGGCTGTATTTCCCGCTGCCACCGGTATCGCCGGTGGATTTTTGACTAAATTCTGAGAAACTTTTTCTTCAGTTTTTTTGCCTTAACTACTTAGGCCTACTAGGCCTTTTCATCATGGAGCCTTCTTTTCCTAAGAAGTGCATTCGATGTGGAAACACCTGTTTCTTTTTAGACACCAATAGTTGGTGTCTCAATTGTGTGGATCCTGACCCTTTTTCCCCTGACTTTTCAGGAGATAATTTTGTGAAGAAACCTTCAGTATTTAGAGTTTTCCTCGATACCGTTTTTTTCCTCGGCAGTGAGGGTACCCGGTTTCTCTACTTCACAGGATCAGGTAACCCAAAAACAGTCTGTTAAGACTAGTCAATGCTTGAGTGGTATGTCCCATGCCCAGCATGGTGACGGCTCCGGCCTTACCCTCAAGAATCCATTGGCTTTACCCCTGCGGGAGTCTTCGGGCTCCAAAGCGTTAAAGGGGTTTCAGGATGTTCCTGGGGCTCACCCCTCACAGAACATGCCTGAGCCATGCGCGGGGGTGGTATCCGCTTCGAGCAGTACCGAGCCTCCGGCATCGGCACCGGTGTCGAGTGTCCCACTCTTCACCAGGGATCGTCATCGGGCATCCTCGGTACCTTCGGGACCGATCGATACGCACCGCATTGACGTCTCTCAATCTCAGCCATGCTCCGGGACGGTACCGGCATCGATCGGTTCCGATACCCTGGCATCGGCATCGAGGTGGACCGCCTTACCCTTGGCAAGGGGGGGTTATCGGGTATCCTCGGTACCGTCAGTACCGATCGATGTAACCCAGGTTGCCTTAGTGGTATCGGCATCACCGATGCCGCCACCGGCGTCGGAACCCTCGCGACATGCATCGATAGTCTCGCTTTCTTCGATGACGAGTCTTGAATCGATATCTAGTCTCGAGGACTGGGTACCGACGCGTCCCGGAACCGACTTCTGTCGTTTCCAGATGGGCAGTTCCGAAGATCCTAGCCATAACTCTCTCATGCTCTCGGTACCACCGCAGCAGTCCCCGATGGCAACTTCAACTGCTAATCCTCTATCAGTATCGATGTCTATGCCTGTTCTTGCACCGATACCTAGTTTGGAACCGATACCTGGCATTGATGCAGTACCCACTGCCTTTAAGTTAACATGCCAGTATCCCTGTCCATCTACTAGGTCTCTTTCTTTGGCCTTACCAGGGATGGTTCCCATAGGAGATCAGTCTTTTCAGACTTTTCTCCTGGATATGGCAACCTTTCTTAATATTTCTATCCCTGGTTGTGATCCTACCCATGGCTCACCGGCACAAATGGAAAATATACAGTTTCCTTTACATCCTGCTCTGCAGGATCTCCTTCTCAGGGTTTGGAAATCGCCCTTGCGACTTCCTCAAGTTGCTACAGACATTGAGGTTCGGTACCGAGTGCCACCCTCTCCAGGGTTCCAAAAGCCTCAACTTTCTCATCGTTCCCTTGTAGTGGAATCGGCACTGAGGAAAGTTAAGAGCAAGAAGAAGCATTCTTCTTATCCGCCAGGTCGTTCTTCACGAACACTCGATGCTTTTGGCCGTCAGGCCTTCCAAAACTCTATGCTGGCCTCCAGAGTTCTCTCATATATTTTTCACATGAGTTTAACACGCCAAGAAGTCACAGAGAAATTGTCTCTTTTGGCCCCTTTTTTACCAGAGCCCAAGGCTACTGATTATTCCTTGCTCATCAATCACAGCCGGAATATATCCTGGTTCCTGTCTCGTGCTTCTATAGACTCTTTTGAGTCCGTTAGCAGATCCTCTGCTATTGCCATTGCAGCACTTCGCAGAGCCTGGCTTGAGGCTTCAGACTTGAGCAAACGGACACAAACTATACTAGCTCATTCTCCTTTACAGGAGAAGGTCTCTTCAATAAGGAGGCTTTACGTCAGGTTGCTCAATGCTCCACTGACTCTTCTTCCACTAGAAACCATTCTAAGCCACCTCCTTCTTCAAAGAGTAGGAAATGTCCTACCAAACCTTCTTTCCCTAAGAAAAGAAAGTTTCATTCATCTCCTGCCCATCATTCGGCTGTACCTAAGCAAGGGACACCTCAGCCTAGTCTGAAGTCCTCCACTTCTGGCCAGTCTCAGCATTCCCAGCGACCATAGAAGCCGGGAATTGTAACTTACTTCACTTCTACATATTAGAAGTTTATTCACTGTGCTTTTCTTTTCAGTGTATTAACCTGTCGGAGGGAAAAATTGTTTTTGTTCAGGGTCCACACCCTTCTCTTCTTATTCCCTAGAAGAGCAGTTGCAACTATCGCCTGATAGTTTTTATCCCAACTGAACATTTTTTCCTTCAGTTGACTTACCCTATGGGTACGTTACCCTCTCATTACTTGAGGGATACCATACTGAACAGCTTCTTTAGCAAGCTCGTTCCCCCGACAGAAAAGATATCTCCTCTCTTTTCTTCTCTGTTTTTCTTTATTCAGCAATGGACAACATCTCTGCTGTTTCCGTCAACAGCTCTGCCTGCAGGAGTTCCAGTGATGGTATTACTGGGACTTTTCCCATGTTCCAGTCCCTTATTCAACTTTTTGTCTAGCCTCAGTAGTGATTCCAAACTATCTGGATCCTCCTACTCGTTTAGGCTTTCTCACATTATTCTACCATCTCCTCTCCTAGGATATGGCAACACGCCTGACTTCAGTCAGTTTATCTCATAGCTCTCCTGCACAATGCTCTCTGTAGTCTTCAGAGAAGCTTTCTACTATGAGTGCCTTGCTATAGAGCATTAACCTTATCTCTGACGTTCTCTATTAGTGAGGAAAAACTTCTCAACCCTTCCTATACTTATGAAGGTTCTCCACACCCCCTCTAGCCTGGGGTGTTAACACGAGATATCAGTTCTTCTGCGTGGGACTCCAAGGCTTCTGTTTACGCATGCTACCTCTGGGTCCTTCCATAGGTCCCTCTGGTATCTCCCCTGCGTTTCTCCACACCTACCATATCAGTGTTCTGTGGAGCTCCCGCCTTGTTCTTCACAGATTCATATATTCATCTGTTCTCACGTGAACATCACGGTTATCTGGTTAGATTGCTTTTCTGCATCCCTCAATCCTTGATATTAGATTCTCTCTACATATCTCAAGTGGGTTCACCCTCTTGTAGAGCACAGAATCTTTTTCTCTTATATTCCCCATGTACAATTATGGGGATGGGTGGTAGACATGTATCGTCAACCTATTGTCTGGTATGTAGCATCTCCATATATTTCTACATGCCTATATCATTACCCTGGTGGTGCTAGACCATCCCCCACAAATTTACATATATTCAGGTATATCATATATATATATATTTGATATATTTCACCACCCATATCCTAATATACACCTGTACATATGTGTGTGTGTGTGTATGTATATGTATATATATATGTATATATATACATACACACACATATATCTTCCAGCCACATGTATATATCCCTATATCTATATGTGTTTCATGGGGGGCCTCTTTAAGGGTTGGTCTGTCTTACACACTATCACCCTTACTGTCTATACTACATGTTTTACCTCCTAGAGGTTTTAGACAATCTGTCGCCCTACGTCCCATGCCATATTTCGATGCAGAAACTGTTAGGCACCACTAACCACTTGGTGCTAACATCTTCCATTTTTTCTTTAAGTCCATGAAGCATCAGGCTTCAATATTTTTTCCTATCTCTCCCAGCTAGGAAAAACAATGTACCTCTTTTTCTTGAGTACACAACTGTTTTCAGTGGGAATAGGGTTTTTTTCCAGTCCCCCTCTTCCCGCCAGGACTGGACTAGTTGTCCAACTCCGTCAGTCTTCTTCCTTTAGTCCTCAATGTTAATGACCTTATGCCTAAAGGAGTCTTCAGCTTTTCCCATAAAGCTTTCCATTAAAGACCTGACGTCACATCCTACCCAGTTGACACCTGGATCATCTACTACCTCCAGGGCTGGACCTTCATCCTCACTACTGAGAGGTCACCTTGAAGATTCCGCCACTGCTTATCCAGTAGACTCCATCATGCTTTCTACTTCCTACAATACAGTAGGTAAGCTGCATATTTTAAGTGTACATTAAATGTGTTTTAATGCTACTCATCATATCTACCAAGGACTCCTGTAGTCTGTAGAACCCTCTAGTCCTTGACTATGCTGTTTCTTTCCTCACAGCTCCTTTATTGTCAACTCCTACCCTCCATCCCACATTGGATGCCGGGGATTCCTGGAGACAAAATGCACCCCTGATCCAGGCACTTGCATTTTTATGGGATCTCCAGCTAGGGAGTCCCCATATGTGAAGACTCATTCCTGCTTGTTCCTGGAGATAGCACAGTTACTTACCTGTAACAGGTGATCTCTGGGAACAGCAGGAATTAGTCTTCACAACCCTCCCACCTCCCCTAGGAGTTGCATCTTTTTTATTTTTTTCCTTTTCTCTCCTCGCCTTTGTCTCAGCTCTGAAACTCAACTGAAGAGAGGCTGTGGAGAAGGCGGGAAGTCACTGCGCAGGCGCAAGGGATGCTGCCAAAAGCTTTCTGATTGGAAGCTGGGCAGCATTCCCGTGCAGGCTCCGTCGGTACCGACGTACCCATATGTGAAGACTAATTCTTGCTGTTCCCAGAGATCACCTGTTACAGGTAAGTAACTGTGCTTTCCCCGATTACAGTGCTGACTTTGATAAGCATCGACACGCTTTCAGAGAAGTGGAAAAAAAGATATTATTTTCACAATATTCCTCAGGCTTTATTGTATCCCGCTAAGTTGCATGTCACTTAGCATGGGGAGACTATTTTTATTACTGATCGTGAGGAAGCCAAGAAATTTCTCCAACTGCACTTCTTGAGGACCCCTCTTGGGACACCCCTGTAAAGAGGCTAAGCGGGAGATAGGTGCTAACACATCTTGCCGTGCAGACACGCAGGCTGGAGAGTAGGAAATCTCCATCAGAAGGTGGTCGAGACTTTTGCTCACAGTTCCGGACTGAGCTGCAGGGACTGGACTTGACCTGTTTGACTGTACTATCATTCGAAGGGTTCCCTCAGATTTGATTGCCTTAACTGTTATTGATCGATGGTGCTGATAAGGTATGAGTGAGAATTATATGGAAGGTTGTTTGGTTGTTGCTAGAGAGAGGGGGGAGGGCTGAGCTTGTTACAGCATGAACAGCGTATGGAAGCTGAATCCCCTGGGAGAGACTGGTCTGTGGATTCCAGCTGGAGGACGGTATTTGACATCTGTCCACGGCTGGAGTACTGGGACAGCACTGGAGGCACATTGCCAGTGCTGAGGGAGTACTCCATGTTTCACTACCGGGTTGGCTCCTCAGTTCCGTCTGGAGGATGTCCTCTTGAAGGACTACTAGGAGCCATGTTAAGTTTCTTGTAATTAATTTGCTGTTCTTGTTGTCATCCTGGGGACACTACGCTTGGGGGAGGAGGATTAGGGCATGGGGTATGAAGCACGGTGGGGGGAGTTTTATAAAAACGTGGTCTCATCTTCAGGAAGTGGTGGCAAAGGTGTGGGATAGGGAGCAAATTGGATGAGTAATTTTCTTTCCCCTTTGCACTTATGGGAGGGGGGTTGACATCTTTTAGGTGTGAGGCCAACTATGAGAAGATTGGCCTGGCAGATTGTGGGCCCCTCCTTTTTCTGATTTTGGTTCCTTACTTTTTGGGATTTTCCTGTATAGAACTGGTGACGTTGCTTAGTAGGGATCTCCTCCTCCTTGCTTGTCCCTCTTGGAACAGGCTGCCCTGGTCCCAACCAGCTTCGTCTAGCTGTGTGTTCATCCCCTGTCCCTGCCCCGGAGGCATCTCCCCCGCACCCCCTCCCCCCCTTTTAGAGTAATGGATGCTGCTTTTGTGGGCCCTGGGGGAGCCTCCTGGTTGGGGCCCTCCTTTTGGAGCATATGAGGCACATCCAACCATGTCAACACACCTAAAGATATCAACAGAGTACGCAAGGACACCGAAAAACGAGCCTTATCAAAGGCGGCACCAACAATCTGGAATGCCCTCCCCGACGAACTGCGTTCAACAACAGACCATAAGGAGTTCAGGAAACTACTGAAGACAACCCTATTCATAGAACACTACGGTGACATTACTTAAACCATGCAACAGACACCTCAGTTCCCCCCACATGTCACTATAATTGTAATTAAGCAAGGAACTGATACCCATAGCATTGTAAATAGCGCACGCTGTAAATAGCACCACAAGAATCAACGTCCAGACACACTCACACGCATACACTACTCACTGCATGTACACACTATACACTGTATCTTATTGATTGTTTGCTGTTCAGACCGCCTTGATTGCAGGATAAGGCGGTATAAAAATATGTTTAAATAAATAAATATGTATTGTTTGATGCACAAAGAAAAATAAAGAATTGAACAAAAAAAACCACAAGAAGATTCAGAAAAATTGCAAGAGGACCTTGATAAATTGGAAGACTGGACATCCAAATGACAGATGAAATTTAATTTGGACATGTGCAAAGCTATGCACCAAGGAAAAAGCCCAAACTATGGTTACATGATGCAAGGTTCCACATTAAGAACCACCACCCAGGAAAAGAATTTAGGTGTCGTCATGTATGATATGTTGAAACCCTCTGCCCATTGTGCAGCGGTGACCAAGAAAGCAAATAAAATGCTAGTAATCATAAGGAAAGGAATGGTAAATAAAACAAAGGATATTCTAATGCCTCTGTATTGTTCCATGATATGGCTGCACCTTGAATGTTGTGTGCAGTTCTGGTCGCCATATCTTAAAAAGAATATAGCAGAATTAGAAAAGATATAGAGAAGAGCCATGAAAATGGTAAAGGGGATGGACGGATACCCCTATGAAGAGAGGCTAAAAAGGTTAGGGCTGTTCAACCTGGAAAAGAGACGGCTGAGGGGAGATATGATAGAGATCTGTAAATTAATGATGGAGTGGAACGGGTAAATGTAGATTGCACCCTACTCTTTCTGTTTTTTGATGGAGTAAACAATGAAACTACAATGTAACCCATTTAAGAATAGTAAAAATATTTTTTCACTCAATGTGTAATCAAATTTTGGAATTTGTTTCCAGAAGATGTAGTAAAAGCTGTTAGTATAGCTGGGTTTAAAAAAAGCTTGGACAAGTTCCCAGAGGAAAGGTCCATAAACCATTATTAAAGAGGACACTGCTTACCAAGGGGCAAGCATTGTGGAACCTATGTACCTTTTTGGGAACCTGCCAGGTCCTCTTGCAATTTTTCACAATCCTTTTTGTGTTTTAACAACATTGTATAATTTTGTGTCATCTGCAAATTTGATCACTTTACTTGTTCCCATTTCCAAGTCATTTATGAATATGTTAAAAAAAAAACAGTGGGCCCAGTACGTCATATATCCATACTCAAATGTGAGCCTCAGGCCAAAGAGGATGCTCTAGTTGACTTGCCCATTGCCTGGCAGTGATTAGGAGGACATGAGGTATTAAGACTTTGGAATACCTGACTGCACCAAGCTCCACAAATGAGCAGCCCCTGACACACATTCCCACCACCCCTTTTTCATGACTCCCCTATGAAGAGAGGCCAAAGATTAGGACTCCAGCTTATAGAAGAGACAACTTTGGGGAGATATGATAGGTCTATAAAATGTTGAGTGGCATGAGTAAATGCTAATCAGTTTGCTTTATTCTTTCAAAAAGTACAAGGACTAGGGGGATACACCATGAAGTTCCAGAATAACGCATTTAAAACCAATAGGAGAAAATTATTTTTCTTCACCTAAGGCAAACTTCTTGTGGGGGGATGTTGTAAAAAGCAGTTAATGTAGGCTAAGTTTAAAAAAAAAAAAAGTTTTGAGATGTTCCTGGAGGAAAAGTTGAGATCTGGGGAAAGCCACTGCATATTCCTGGGGGTAAGTAGCGTGGAACCTCGCTATGTTTTGGGAGCCTGACATGTACATGAAACCTGGATTGGCCACTGTTGGAAACAGGATACTGGGCTTGAAGACCTTTTGGTCTCATCTAGTATTAGCAGTTCTTATGTTCACATACATAGCAGGTGCAGGGTAGATCAATAGTTTCAGAGCGCATGCTTTCCAAGTGCTCATTTTCAAAGGCAGATTACTGGGGCAACTTTCCCTGTTTGAAAATCTGCAATGTATCTAAATGAGCTTTTTGAAACTTATTCCTAGACTTCCTTGTGACTTAGCTTACCAGCTGATGTTTTAAGTTGGTGTTGAAAAGAAAAGCTAAACGAGTAAGTAATTGGGTGGCAATGACAATAGTAGGGCTGAGAGAGTTCCTTCATCAGGCCGTGGTACCTCCACTAGTCCTGAAAGCTTTGTTGCTTAAATACAAAGGATCACTGACGTGCTGCTTCCTTGTGTTTTTGGTGTTCTAATTCAGCTCTTTCTTTCTGGAGTCCAATCTTCCATCCTCCTCCCTACAGGTTAGATAGGAGACTAAAGCTGGTCCGGATCCACCTTTTTCCTTGTCTTCATGTTTTCCAATTGCTGGAGGGGTTTGGCAAGCGCTTCTCACCTCTCCCAGGGCTGCCACTTTGCTTTCTGGCAGCGTTCAGCAGAATCATGTGGTCGGTCAGAATCCTGCACTGCAAGAAGTGATTCACGGTGTCTCCTTCTAACAACAAATATTTGTGCTAATAATGGCAGCCGGAGACTCGCCCCTCTACCCTGCCCCCTCCTTTTGTTAAACTCTTCGTGCCAGCTCAGAATTAGACTGACTTGTTTCCCCACTCCCTGTTGCTGCACAGCTGCGCTTGCTGTGGAGAGCGCCCTGCCAGCATGGGGGACACCTGGTAAGTGCAGAAACGCTTTCCTAGGGATCCTTGCTGTGCAAATTCCACCTCTATAGGGCACTGACTCATCTCCAGAAAATAAAGCTTCAGTGCCCGAGTGTGCCAACCTTTACGGACTGCTTTATAAATTGCACTAGCTGGGTGGAGTTTTTGGTTTGTAGGTCATATGTTGTGTACCTTTATAAGGTAGAGAGAAATTGGTTGCAGATCTCCAGACTGCTTAAGAGGAACGACATAATTTTAGAAAATGTCAGTCTAAACATTTCTAATGCATGCTATTCTTTCAGTCATTGCACACTTTTCTGGCTTCCCTTTTTAGTATTTTGGACTTAAGTTCCTCCAAGGGCTGCGGTAGACAGTGACTGGCATTAACTCGGTTTTATCCAGTGACAGATTTGCTTTCTCACATGGTACTGTGCGGGTGCAGAGTGCTTAGGACCGAGTGGGGGGGGGGGGGAGTTATGTAGAGGACTTGCATAAATTTAATCGAGAGTAATCTGATCTCTACTGGAGAAGGCAAAGATAGAAACCTTTCCCAGATTTGATGATTTTTTTTTCTTGGATGGGGTATTTGCAAGACTTGAAGAGAAGTCTCTCTCTCATGCCGTGAAAAGTGATTGATTCCTAATGATTGTTTTTGGTGTATGTCAGGATACGCTATGTAACAACTGACCCACTTACCATCTTTTTGAAAATATTTAACAGCGGCAGCAGCATTGACGGGCAGAGAGAGTGTGCTGTGTAGACAGAAGCCTTCACGGCCTTGAACTTCGCAGCCCACATTTGTCATGTCTGTAGATTGCATGAGATCCATTTTGCCATGGAATACAAAGATTGTGAAAAGCTGAGCCGTCCTTTTCATTTGTGTTTAGTACAGCACTCTTTGAGGGATTTGGATTTCAGGCCTAGTGCACAACAATATTTGGACATCAGGGTCGGAGTAGCAGGGGAGGGGGCCTTGTTGATTCCAGTGGTATAGCAGCTACCTGAGGCTTTGCTTTGCTCCTGCCAGACTGTGCCCAAGGATGAGATGGGCCAGAACCTTTTTACTTTTCACCAGACACCAGTTAAGAGAGACACACTCATTTCTCTGCAACAAATGGATATTCCACTTTAACGCAGTGTTGCAAAGCTGTAGAGCACTAGCCTAATACCTGTAATAAGGATCCATTTGTGTTGGAGGGGGGGGGGGGGCGGGTTGTGCATTCTCTGGCCGTTATGTGTTCGGATACCCTGAAAAGAATTGCAGTTGAAAAGTGACCTTTGCCTTTGTGAATGCCCTGAATCTGTGTGGTCCTCTTTGTCAGATGAACCCCCTCCCCTGGACCATTCAGCAGAGCAGAGACTGGTAGTGCCAGCTGCTGGTGGTGGTGGAGGGGGCCTGGAAGTCCACAAAGGCTTGGGCAGTATTTCACATTTTCTTCAGTTCCCTTAAAATTGTATGTGTGTTTTAAGTAATTCCATTTAAAGCTGCAGTAATGAAGGGAGGAGGATAGGGGAAGCCCCTCCTCCCCAATATTTCAGAATGGAGGTTACATATAGGACTTGAATGGGCGATATGTGATTTTATTATTAAAAGGCAGCAGATATGGTTTGATATTCAGTTGATTTGTGATTGTTTACGGGTCTCATTTCCCAGATTCAGGAGTTCTTTACAGGAAAAATGTGGCTAGCAAGCAGACTGCAAATCCAGAGATCGTATTTAATGTCGCTATTTTTTCTTTGCCTCATTTCTCTGTAGCTTGTTCTTTCCCTGCTAGCAAGATGTTTGGCTCAGGGAGAGGAACAAATGTTGAGTATTAGGTGCTGTGACAACCCCTCTCTGTGGCTTATGGGACTCCTGGCAGGGAAAAGAGTAGAAGGTGAAGGTATAGCTGCTCTGTGAATGTATTCGTAGATTACCAGTTTTAGTTTTATTTCCTACTGATTGTTGGAACCGAGGAATTTCGGTTATCATATCATGTCTTTGGAATGCAGGGGCCAGCACTGGCTTTTGTGTTGTGTTATGTTTTGTTTTTTTAAATTCTCTATGCTTTTATGGGTTTAAGATCTCACTTGGAAAGACACACCCTCCCCCCTTTCCTTTCTCTTTTTTTTTTTCCTTTTAAGGTTGGCTGTTTGTCATATGTAGTAATTAAACTAATATGTATTTGCATCCAGGCAAGATCACAGCATGTTCTGCAAGTTGAATCCCTAGGTTGGTGGCTCTGCACACAGTCTCTTTAGGTTCTAAAGTGCAGAGTTGGTGATGATCTCAGTTGTAGCACTCTAGCTGGGGAAACAGTACTAGACTGTAAGTAGATTGAAGTACAGAGTTAGTGATCTCAGTTGTAGCGCTCTAGCTGGGGAAACAGCACTAGACTGTAAGTAGACTTGTCCAGTCAGTCAGTAAGATTGTCGGGATCCATATGCTGGATGCACACAGACCATTCCTTGTGTTTTTAAATGCAGTGAGAGGAAATTTCCTGAACTTTTATTCATCCAAAATCTTTCTGGTCTTTTGGAGGGTGAATTATGCAGAAAGCACAGAGCAGCAGTTTTAAAAGCAGATATTTGGAAGATATTCAGCAAACTAGAAATGATATTAATCCTGGCCTGAAGGCTTGGGGGCATGCAAGAGGGGACAATGCTCTGCTCACCCCAGTGCTTTCACCTCTGGGATTCAGATGTAGTATGCACACCTGCTTGCGACAATGGTAGTAATGCTGCAACTGCACAGCTCCTCCTTTTCTTCCTGTAGAAGCAATTTTGACATGTTGAAAATTTTTACATTTTTACATAGGGGAAGCAAAAATAGAAAAATTAGCATTAGCAGATCCTCTTATGATATCAGATGGCACACGATACCCCTTGCCCCAGAATGCTAATTTAATGACTAATTTAAATACTGATTAGCATCTCTCATGTATTTGCTTTTAAAGGACCATTGCTGCTTTTTTTGTTTGCTTGCCAGGTGTTGTGGGACATAACTTAAACATGCATGTGTTAAACTAACTCTAGGATTTGTATTATTTTGTATTGTATGCACACATTCTTTTCTGTCTCTTATTTTGAGCTTTGAATTTTACTGGAATTGCAGCCTTTACTTCTCACTCTCATTGTCAAGTCTCACAAGCTCATTTGCCTGGCATGTACCTATGTGCATACAGACCCTTTTACACCCACAATCTGTCACCCACTCAACATCCAATACGCATCTATGGACTGGGTATCCCCAGGACACACTGCTAATCATTTGTGCCTCCCAGTGGTTTACTTCACATCCTCTTAATTTTACTCAGAATTGTGGAAGTGAGGGTCAGCAGACAAGTAGAATATGATGATTAACCTTTTTATTGGATTAACTTCATATATCTGTGACAAGCTTTCAAGAGTTGTCCTTTCTTCATCAGGTCAATCTCACAAGTTCGACATCTTTAGCCCAAACCCAAACTGGCTTTTGCACAGGCACAATGACATACAGCTCAGAAAACTCTTTCAAGGTAAAGAATTTTAAAATTCTATTTTTTCTGTTTAAGAACAACCTTATGGACAGGCCGTCTGAATGTTATCCGTAGTTGCAGATTCCTTGTTTCATATTAACTAGACTTATGGTGGTGGATTTGGTGTAGGCTAAAAGTCCATATGTTTTGTCTTCCTTCCAGCTTGTTTCTGTCTCTGGCCCACGTGCACTCTTCACATAGACTTGTCTGTGATTGCCTCTGGACTCCTAATATTTTATCCAGTATGCACAAGGCACTACTACAAGATGTTTACTTGGATAATACATCCTTTCTCACAAGTTCTGAAGTTAATGTTTCTTGGCTGCCCCCCTTCAACCCTTTCTAAAAATAATTGTGGATGTGAAAGGTCTGTGTCTTTATAACCTGGGATGTCTGTGGGCAGCTCTAGTTTTGTAGTGGAATTCACTCCCAGAACAGATAAGATCCTTAGAGCTAATAATCAAATTCCACAAGAAGCTAAAAACACACCTTTCCTTATCGTCCCTCCAGTTCAGTCCCAAACCTCTGGGTTTAGTACCTCCTCTAGCAGCTTGGAGACTGAGTAACATCATTCTTTTGATGACACTGGTATAAATACCCAAGGGACCGCCTCCTCGCTCCAGTTATCTCAGTCTCCAAGCAGCTGGAGGTTGTATGAGCCCAGAGGTCCCGGGCTCACCTGAGGGATAATTAAGAAGGATATTTGCAAATTTAATTTTAAAGTTAACTGATTAGGTTATTTGTTAAAGTTCACTATTAGTTCAATTATTTAGTTTTAGATTTTTTTTTATCTTTGAGTGTTCTGAGGTATGCCCCCCTCCCCCCCTCTCTGCTACTTGATCCCGGTTCGGCGAAAGGGGTGGATGCAGGATCAGGGGCAGGACTCCGGCTCCCGAACCCACCTTTTTGGGTGAGGAGCCGGTGGTTGCAGTGGCCGCCTGTGCTGAGAGAGACGGCTGTCTGAATCAAGATGCAGATCGCGGTGGGGACGCCGATCGCTGAAGCGGCGCTTGCAGGAACAGGTCTGTGTTCTCTTCCGACGCTGAAGCCACATTTCTGGCCGAGCGCAGGGAGAGACGGACAAGGCAACAACAGCAAGCAAACGGGGGTAAGAAGGGCCTGTAGCCCGAATTGAGAGCGAATGTCTAGGTGCCATTTTGCCTGAGGCAATCAGCACGGTGCAGGCCGCGCCGCGTGGAACTTGCATGGGAAACGGCTGCACGGAGAGTCTGTGGCCTGGAGGTGACTGAGGGCTCCGATTCCTAGGCAGTCTCTCGTTTTTTGCATTTGAGCATCGGAGGTTGCTTGGGGGGGGGGGCAGAGCTAGTTATATTTAGTCTTCAAAAAAAAATGTAAAGGGAAAGTTGGTAAGGAAGGAGTCTAGCATGGCATCTAACAGTTGGCTGAAGCTGGTTCAGGGCTCTAGCCATAATTCAGAGTCTGAGGAGCTGCAAAGGAGAACCGCGGAGGCGGAATGCCTTCTAGGCCACAGTGTTTGGTTTGTGGCACTAGAAGAGGAGCGGTGTCAGACAAAGGAGTGTGTAGAGGTTGCGTCCAAGAAGCAGCATCTATGGAGCAGGCTTTGGAAGTAAGTGGGGACAGTCAGAAAGGGACATCTTTATCCCTATTGGAGTCGGTGTCACCTGCTTTGCCATCTCTGGAGCCGGAAGCAGGACCTTCCTCTGCTCCAGATTTACCCCCGTCCCAGACAGTTTTGCCAGGAGGATTGGCGGCATTGTTTTTGCCAGAGTTCGTGACTCTCCTTCAGCAGGCATTCGGTAACAGTCAAAAGAGCACAGGAAACCAGTTCCACCGGGGGGAATCAGGCGGGAAGCGTCCAGGGCCCTCCCTAGGGTTAGGTGTAAGCGCAGTCCCTTCCAAGAAGCCTAGGAGCTTGAAGGACAGACAGGAGCAGTCAGTGAACTCAGATGAGGTCCACTCGGAAGATGTGGATCCAGACTTAGAGCTGGAGGAAGAGTTAGAGGAAGGCAAACTCACAGAGCAGGAGGACCAAGCTAGAGTGGTTCGGGTTTTCAGACGAGACGCGTTACCGGTGCTGATTGCGGAGATGCTCAAGGCGCTGAATATGCTGGCCGCGGGGCCGGCAGAAGATTCCATCTTAGAGGATCCGTTGTTGCAGGCCTTTAGGAAAACTCAAAGGGCCTTTCTGGTGCACAGAGTAGTGCGGAGATGATTCAGCAGGAATGGGATATGCCCAAGGCAGGACTTAAGGGGTCCAGGGTTATGGCCTGCCTTTACCCTTTAGTGGACCAGGATCGGGAGTTGTTTAGGCCTCCCAAGATGGATGCAGCGGACTCGGCAGTTACCAAGAAGACTACGATTCCAGTGGAAGGTAGTGCCGCTCTTAAGGATGCTCAAGACAGAAAGCTTGATGCCTTGTTGAAACAAGTGTTTGATGTCAATGCTTTATCCATTCAAGCTTCTATTTGTGGAGCATGGGTAGCCAGAGCCTGTCTTCGCTGTTTTCAGCGGGTTCAGGGAGTCCACTGCAGAGGCGTTCAGATTAGAATCCGGAGCGGCTTATTTGGCTGACATTCATTACGACCTTATATGGGGGATGTCTAAAAGTATGGCTTCAGTAATTGCAGCAAGGAGGTATCTCTGGTTGCGGAATTGGGCGGCAGATGGTTCCTCCAAAGCAAGGCTTGGTAAGCTCCCTTTGAGAGGTAGGTTTCTTTTGGTGAAGATTTAGATAAGCTGGTAAAGGATCTAGGGGAGTCCAAAGGCGGAAGACTACCTGAGGACAAGCAGAAGCAGAGGCGTCCGCCTCAAGCGACTAGGGGTCAGCAGAGGGACTTTCGTCGTTTCCGCTCCCCACAGTTCGGTCAATTTCAGAGAGGCCGTTTCCCTTTATAGGAACCAGCGGTTTCAAGGAGCAGGCAGGGGATTTTCTGCCCCCTCTCCCTCGAACCTTAGAAAGTCACAATGAAGCCAGGGGGATCCAGGCAGGACAGGTACCCGTAGGAGGTTGTCTGCGGGAGTTTTATCCTGCCTGTGTCCAGATCACTTCAGATTAGTGGGTGTTAGAGGTCATTCAAGAAGGATATGCTCTGGAGTTTCAATGGCCAGTGCTCGAGTCTTACATTCAATCTCCTTGCAAGGCACGCGTCAAGTGCAAAGCGGTATGGGAGACCTTGCAGAGACTATTGAACGCTTTAGTGCCAGTGCCACCAGACCAGTGCGGCTGCGGTACGTACTCCATATGCTTTGTCGTGCCGAAAAAAAGAGGGATCTTATCGACCCAATTTTGGATCTCCAGAAAGTAAATCGCTGTCTTCGGGTGACTCATTTTCAAATGGAAACGCTGAGGTCTGTCATAGTGGCGGTAAGAAAAGGAGAGTTTCTCACGTCTCTGGATCTGTCGGAAGCTTACCTGCACATTCCGATTCGGCTAGAACATCAGACGTTTCTCAGATTTGCAGTGCCCATGGGACATTTTCAATTCCGGGCGTTACTGTTCGGATTGGCAACGGCTCCACGAACTTTCACCAAGGTGATGGTTGTAGTAGCAGTGGCATTACGAAAGGAAGGGGTGTTAGTGCACCCTTACCTGGACGACTGGTTGATTCATGCAAAGTCCAAGAAAGAGAGCGAGTTGGCAACAGCCAGGGTAGTGGAGGTACTACAGAATCTGGGTGGTCAACATGACAAAGAGCCGGTTGAGCCCATCGCAGACCCTGGAATACCTAGGAGCTTGCTTCGATACAAGCGTAAGAAAGGTGTTTCTACCTCAGACACGAGCGCTAGGGTTGAGAAGACTAGTGCACAGTTTTCTGGGGAGAACGAATCCCACCGCATGGCATTATCTTCAGTTGCTCGGCACCATGACGGCGACGCTCGAGCTAGTTCCGTGGGTAAGAGCCCACATGCATCCCTTACAGAGAGCGTTACTCAGAAGGTGGTCTCACCAGGAGGACCCTCTGTCTCGAAGACTGCCCTGTCTGCTGGAGACGCGTCAGGCTCTCAAGTGGTGGCTGCAGCTAGGGAGTCTGGAATGGGGAATGCCATTGGAATCGCCAGCTTGGATTCTCCAGGACCAAGCAGGAAGTCAGTCCTCACATATGGGTGACGTCGGCGCCGACGGAGCCCTCGCGGAGCAATTTTCCCCAGCTTTCAAAGAAAGCCTTTGGGAATTGCAGCGCGCATGCGCGGTCCTCTTCCCGCCCAAGGGTGCCATCTTGCTCAGTCTTCTTTTTTCCGCGGAGCCCTACAGACGTTGGCTGTGAATACCCGCAGAAAAGTTGATTTTTCTCTATTTTTCTCTGTTTTTTCTTCGGTTCGACGCAGGTTCTTTTCCCGCCCGGACTCGCGACACCGGTTGCGAGTCCGTCCTTTATTTTTCGGTTTTTTGTCCTTCGTGACAGATTTCGCGCTTTTTTTCCTTTTTCCCTGGCTGCCCGGTCGTTCGACCTCGCAGGGGCCCTTTTTCCCCTGATGGCGGCCAGTGGTTTCAAAAAGTGTGACCTCTGTAAGAAACTTATGTCTCTTACAGACACTCATGACTTCTGCCTCCGCTGCCTCGGCCCAGATCATGACCCCATGATCTGCGGACCATGCGGCAAAATGTTCTCAAAAGCATTGAGGAGTCGGCAGCACCAGCGGGAGCGTATCTTCTCTGACTCCGGCCGGGCTCGGACCTCGTCAGAGGCTTCGACGTCTCGGGACTCTGGTCCTGAGCATCGTCGGAGTTCCTCTGAAAGGGGGTCTCCTACCCGGGAGCATCATCGGAAGAAGAAACCCGCGAGGGCGGGATCGGTGGACGCTCCTGGTTCCTCGAGGGCCAGGTCGCATAGCCCCGATTCCCGTCCCGGGTCCTTGGAGTCGGAGAGGCCGTCAAAACATCCTCAACTCGAGGTGGACTTGCCCGCTCACGTAAGTACTGTTGTCCTCGTGGACTCGCCTCCGAAGGACCCGACGTCGGGCCCGACGCCGTCGGGGCCCGAGTCGGGGGCTGCTGGGTCTCCTGAGCTCGGACTCAGGTTGACGGCCTTGGAGTGCAGTTTGTCTGCCTTCTTGGACCAGCAGCGGGCATTGATCGCTGGCCTCGCTGGCGCTTCTGCCCTGACCGCCGGGACGTCGACCTCCAAGTCAACCCCGGAGACCGAGCCGATCCTCGAGTCCATGAGGGCTCGAGTCGATCCTCGGTCGAGGTCTCCTTCGGCCTCCCGTTCGGGACCGAGGTCGTCGACGCCGACTCCCTCGGCGTCGGGGCGGATGGCATCAGTGCCCGCTCGACCGGAGCCGGTCGACGACTCCTCCGAGGAGTCGGCCTGGGAATCTGAGGACGAAGAGTCACCTGGTTCCTTTCGGACTTGGTGTGTCCCTTCGGACTCCCCCGAGTCCGAACCTCGGAGACGGTCCCCCCCGGAGGATACCCGGTTCTCGGACTTCGTGAGGGATATGGCCAAAGCCTTGGCCTTCCCTGCGGATCCCGAGGAGGAGCCTCGAGTCGAAGAACTCGATGCCCTCCAATATGATTCTCCCCCGAAGGAGGCCTTTATTGTACCGGTTCCTCCCATGCTGGAACGGCTTCTCTTCCGCATGTGGGAGAGCCCGGCGTCGTCGCCGGTGTTAAGCAAGCGGGTCGATTCCATTTATCGAGTCCGCAAGAGCCCCGGGTTCCAAAAGGCACAACTACTGCACCATTCCATGGTGGTGGAATCGGCCATGCATAGACTGAAGAGTCAAAAAATGCACTCCTCGGTGCCCCCTGGTAGGGAAGCCCAAAGCCTGGATGCCCTCGGTAGGAAGTGCTTCCAGGGCTCTATGCTTGCTTGTCGAGTCCAGATATACCAGCTCTACATGGGCATGTATCTCCGAGACCTGGCTAAGGAAATAGCCGGGTTCTCTGCTGGTCTCTCCGACGAACCTTTGCAGAGGTTCCAATCCTTGTCTACTGGTATTCGGGAGTGCCCCAAGTTTATCTCTCGAGCAGCCTATGATGGTTTTTAGGCTTCGGCTCGAGTAGCCGCGGCCGGCATCGGTGGATGCCGCCAGGCTTGGCTTCAGACGTCCGACCTCGAGCCCTGGGTGCAGGACAAGTTGGTCGATGTCACCTGCCGAGGTGATAACCTCTTTGGCAAGCCCATGGATGAGAAGGCTGAACAAATCGAGACGGAGACTCTCACCAGGACTCGTCTCTCAAGGAAGACCTCTGCCCCTTCTCAAAAGAAGAAGGCCTCGGGGAAAAAGCCCTTTTACCCGAGGAAGGGGGCTGCCTATAAATACTACCCTCAGTATCAGGCCTCACCAGCTCCCCCACAGGGAAAGCAGGCCAAGGGACGGGGTAATGGGTCCCGTAGGCAGCAAGCCCCCAAGCCTGCACCACCGGCCCCTGCTCAGCAGGGTGGGGGTTTTTGACTTTCTCAGCATAGCCTCTCCCCCTCAGCTGGTTTCTCTCAGCACAGGAGGCCGGCTGGTCCACTTTGCCCACAGGTGGTCCAACATCACCACAGATACCTGGGTGCTCCAGATAGTTCAAAAGGGCTATCTTCTTCATTTTCACCAGGTACCTCCCTCCTACTTTCCAGGGGAGCCTTCCAGACTTCCTCTGCACAGGGACTTACTCCTTCAGGAGTTAGCAAGTCTTCTTCAGGAACAAGCCGTGGAACCGGTGCCCCACCACCTGGAGGGTCAGGGGTTTTATTCCCGATACTTCCTGATTCCGAAAAGAACAGGAGGCCTCAGGCCCATCCTAGACTTGCAAAATCTCAACAAGTTCCTTGCAAAGGAAAAGTTCAAAATGCTTACCCTTGGAATCCTGCTGCCCTACCTCCAGCAGGGAGACTGGCTATGCTCCTTAGATCTGAAGGATGCGTATACTCATATCCTTATTCATCCAGACAATACCTCAGGTTTGTGGTGGACGGACGCCATTACCAGTACAGAGTACTGCCTTTCGGCCTATCCTCCGCCCCCAGAGTGTTCACCAAATGCCTAGCAGTGGTGGCGGCCTATCTGAGACTTCAGGGTCTCTTTGTGTTCCCATACCTGGACGACTGGCTCATCAGGGCCCAGTCTGCCCAAGAAGCCACTCAGGCTACTCATCGCACGGTGGCTCTGCTCCAGCACTTGGGATTTGTCATAAACTTCGCAAAGTCCACTTTGCTCCCCTCTCAAGATCTAGAATTCATCGGCGCCAGGTTGGACACTCTTCAGGCGCGGGCCTTCCTGCCTCTGGACAGGGCCCAAAGGCTCATGGATCTCGCCAGCCGCTTTCACAGCAATTCCCTGGTCTCGGCCAGGCAATTTCTGAGACTGCTCGGCCATATGGCTTCCACGGTCCATGTAACCCCCTATGCCTGCCTGAACATGCGACCTGCTCAATGGTGCCTTCGCAAACAATGGCATCAGGCCACTGGGAGCCTAGCGGACTCCGTACAGATCTCCGACCAGCTGGTCTCCTCTCTGCGATGGTGGCTTCACCTGCCAAACCTAGTGCTCGGGGTGACTTTTCAGCCCCCTACACATTCTCAGGTCCTGATGACCGATGCTTCTCTCCAGGGTTGGGGAGCACATTGCCAAGGGACTTGTACTCAGGGTCTCTGGACTCCTTGGGAGTCCGCTCAGCAGATCAACTTCCTGGAGCTCAGAGCCATCTGCCTAGCGCTCAAAGCCTTCTCTCACCTGATTTCTCACCAGTCAGTACTTGTCCAGACAGACAATCAGGTTGCCATGTTCTACGTGAACAAGCAAGGCGGAACCGGCTCCTTCCTTCTTTGTCAGGAAGCACAGAAGCTCTGCTCTTGGGCCGTCCATCGCAACATCGTCCTCAAAGCTGTCTATCTCCCAGGTCAAGAAAACTACCTGGCAGACAAACTGAGCAGGGTCCTCCAACCGCACGAGTGGAGGTTGGATCCGCTTGTGGTTCAGCGGATCTTTCTCCGGTGGGGCCTCCCCACCATGGATCTGTTCGCCAGTCCTCTGAACCGACAGCTTCCCAGATTCTGCTCTCGACAGCCGCATCCTCTCCGGGTGGCGGCAGATGCTTTTCTGATTCCATGGTCCACAGGCCTCTTGTATGCCTTTCCACCCATGCCCCTGGTGTCTCGGACGCTCTTCAAGGTTCTCAGAGACAAGGCGTCGGTGATCCTAGTGGCTCCCCGGTGGCCGAGACAACCTTGGTTCCCGCTTCTGCTGCAGCTGGCGGTGGACACACCTCTTCCTCTGGGGTTTCAGCCCGATCTCCTCTCGCAGGATCAGGGGACGCTCCTGCACCCCATCCTTCGGTCCCTTCATCTGATGGCCTGGCTGCTGAAAGGGTAGTCCTTGCTCCTCTCCAGCTACCTCCAGATGTGGAAGAGGTTGTCTTGGCCTCCAGGAGGCCTTCCACCCGGAAGTCCTACGCTCTTAAGTGGCGTCGGTTCTCCGTCTGGTGTACTCAGCAGTCTCAAGACACCTTCTCCTGTTCAGCATCAGTGGTATTGCAGTACTTGCTTTCCCTTTCCAATCTTGGACTTAAGTCCAACTCGGTCAAGGTCCACCTCAGTGCTATTTCTGCGCACCACCTACCGGTGGAGTGTAGGCCTCTTTCCAGCCACCCTCTGGTGGCTCGTTTTCTCCGGGGCCTTCTACTCCTTAAACCACCTTTGCGCCCACCAGCCCCAAACTGGGATCTCAATGTGGTTTTACAGCGGCTTACCTGTCCGCCTTTTGAGCCTATGGCTACCTGTCCTCTTCGTTTTCTTTCCTGGAAAACCTTGTTCTTGGTGGCCCTCACTTCTGCTAGACGCGTTAGTGAGCTGCAGGCCCTGGTATCTGATCCTCCTTACACTAGGTTCTACAAGAACCGGGTAGTCCTACGGACTCACCCTAAGTTTCTTCCTAAAGTGGTTTCCCCTTTTCACATCAACCAGGAGGTGGTACTTCCGACCTACTTTCCCAGGCCACACTCCAGCCGAGCTGAAATGGTCCTGCATACCCTGGACTGTAGAAGGGCGCTGAACTTCTACCTGGTCCGTACGCGGGGGCACCGAAGGGCTGTTCAGCTCTTCGTGTCTTATGACCCCAACAAGTTGGGGCTCCCTGTCTCCAAGCGTACTCTGTCCATCTGGATTGCGGATTGCATCGCTTGGGCTTACGAGGTTGCGGGCCTCGTGCTGGAAGGTAGAGTCACCGCTCATCGTGTTCGGGCGAAGGCTACGTCAGTGGCTTACCTCCGCTCTGTTCCGTTGGCAGACATCTGCCGGGCCGCTACTTGGTCTTCAAGCCAGACTTTTGCAGCCCATTACTGCCTGGAGAGGGAGTCCCGCAGGGACAGTGCTTTCGGACAGGCAGTCCTCCGTAACCTCTTCGAGGTATAGGCAACTCCTACCCTCCATCCCGGATGTTGGGCTACCGGTTGGAGATGTATTCAGAGAAGATTCCTTCCTTCTGTGCTGCTGAGCTAGAGGGAGCTCATTTTTGTGCTTAGGGTCTCCGGTAGCCTTAAGCTTGGGAGCCCCATATGTGAGGACTGACTCCCTGCTTGGTCCTGGAGAAAGCGTAGTTACTCACCTGTAACAGGTGTTCTCCAGGAGCAGCAGGAATCAGTCCTCACAACCCTCCCTCCTCCCCCCCTTGGAGTTGCAGTTTTATGCTTTCGTTTTTGCTAATTTTTGCTGTCTTTTTGCTATGTCATCTGACTGAGCAAGATGGCACCCTTGGGCGGGAAGAGGACCGCGCATGCGTGCTGCAATTCCCAAAGGCTTTCTTTGAAAGCTGGGGAAAATTGCTCCGCGAGGGCTCCGTCGGCGCCGACGTCACCCATATGTGAGGACTGATTCCTGCTGCTCCTGGAGAACACCTGTTACAGGTGAGTAACTACGCTTTCCGTTAACGACGGATGCCAGCCTAATAGGCTGGGGAGCTCACTTTGAAGGACAGTTCGTTCAAGGGCAGTGGATAGAGACGGAAAAGATGTGGTCAATAAACAGGTTGGAATTAAGAGCAGTAACGCTAGCACTGCAAGTTTTTCAACCTTACCTTCAGGGAAAGCCCATTTGGGTGCTTTCCGACAATGCGACCGCAGTGGCCTACATCAGTTGACAAGGCACAAGCAGTGTCGCACTGGAATCCGAGGCTGAACAACTTTTCGTTTGGGCCGAGGTGAATTTGCCGGCGTCACATGTTGCAGGGGTGGACAATGTAGAGGCCAATTTTTGAGTCGGGTTATGGTGGACCCAGGAGAGTGGATCCTCAATCCGGAGGTGTTTGAGATGATAGTGGGCTGTTCGGGAACGCCAGTAATAGATTTGATGGCGACTTTCTCGCCTTCGGCAGAAGAATCTGTTGGCCTTTGCAGAATGGAAAGTCAGATGGCCTAGATGCTGTCATTCAGAGGTGGCCGGAAGAACAACTTCTGTATGTGTTTCCACCGTGGGTGTTGATAGGTCAGGTGCTACAGCGAATAGAAGTATACTGAGGGCAGGTAATACTGATAGCGCCGGATTGGCCAAGACGGCCATGGTATTCGAAACTAATGAGGCTCTTAGTCGACCGACCATGGCACCTGCCGAATCAACGGGATCTGTTATTACAGGGTCCTTTACACATGCCTCAGGTGGATCGATTCTCGCTTACGGCTTGGCTCTTGAGAGGGCGAGGCTGAGAGCCAAAGGGGGGTACTCGGAGGTAATTTCCACTTTGCTGAGGGCAAGGCGGAAGTTGACCTCCTTGGCGTATGTTCGTATTTAGCAGATATTTCGAAGCATGGTGTGATGGTAGGAGTGTGCAAGCATTGAAAGCGACAGTTTCACAGATTCTATCTTTTTTACAAGATGGGTTTGAGAAAGGTTTAGCCGCTGCATCATTGAGAGTTCAATTGGCGCCACTCTCCTGTTATAGAGGGAAGATAAAAGGAGAGGTACTTGGAACACAACCTGATATTAAGCATTTTTTGAGAGTGGTGTCTCTTTTGTGGCCGCCCTGTAGGCCGATGGTTCCGACGTGGGATCTTCATTTGGTACTGGAGGCGTTAGTACGCGAGCCATTCAAGCCTTTATCAAGAGCATCGTTAAAAGACCTTACTCAAAAAGTGGTTTTTCTAGTGGCTATATGTTCGGCACAGAGAAATTTGCAGTTACAGGCATTGTCCTGCAGAAAGCCTCTTTTGGCCTTTTACGATAAGAAAGTGGTGTTGAGGCCAGTCCCGTCCTTTTTGCCCAAGGTGGTGTCGACTTTTCATGTGAATCAGGTGGTTTCTCTGCCAGTGTTTGATTGCGGGGGCAAGGACACAGATTTGAGAAAGCTGCATTTCCTAGATGTGCGTAGGGCATTGAAAAAGTATATGTGGAGGACAGCGGGATTCCGCAATACGGACAGACTGTTTGTCTTGTTTGGAGGAGCAAGAAAAGGAGAAGCAGCTTCCAAGGCTTTGATTGCCAGATGGCTCAAAAAGGCTATAGCATCGGCGTACCTGTTGAAAGGCAAAACAGTACCGGAAGGGCTTAAAGCGCATTCAACTAGGGCACAAGCGGCGTTGTGGGCCGAGTGCAGTTTAGTGCCGGCTGTTAAGATCTGTAAGACGGCTACTTGGTCGTCTTTACATTCCTTTGTCAAGCATTATCGTCTTGACTTCAGGCGGAAAGGTATACATGTTTTGGATCAGCGGTGCTTCAGGCTGGTCTAGCTGGTCCCTCCCGTTAAGAATTGTCATTGCTCTGTTACATCCCCAGAGGTTCGAGACTGGACTGGAGGGATGATGAGGAAGGTGAAATTAGACTTACTGCTAATTGTTGTTCCTTGAGGGACTCCAGTCCCATATCCCTCCCTAATATTCTGTATTTTGGACTAGAGCCTGAAGCGAACAGGTATGGTATTTCTACATGGTAAGCTGGAGAAGTAGCAATAAGGCTTACAGTCCATAAGGGGTGGGGTAAGTGAATGGGGAGTCTAAGGGAGTCATGATCCTCTGTTTAGGTGGAGGGCGCACCTTAGCAGGGCACAGTTGTTAGAAGTTCTGTTTCAGAAACAGTTAAAGGAACGGGTACACTTTCCCGTGCTTAGCTAATAGTTTTCGATTGTTAAAATTCATAGGTATGTTTGCTACTTAATTGTTGCTCCAGTGAGTCTGCTTTGTCAATAGGTTACTGGAACGAGGAGGCAGTCCCTTGGGTATTTATACCAGTGTCATCAAAAGAATGATGTTACTTTAGTCTCCAAGCTGCTAGAGGAGGTACTAAACCCAGAGGTTCAGGACTGGACTGGAGTTCCTCAAGGAACAACAATTAGCAGGTAAGTCTAATTTCACCATTTCTAGGATACTTTGGAGACAACACTTAGCACAACTCTAAGAAATATTATGCAAACGTTTGTACCTCAGTAAATGCATATTCCAACTACTTTGTCTCTCAAGCATCCACCTGCCCCTACCCTTTGCATTCCCTTCCCACTAATCCCAATGTCACTACGCCAGTCACTCCTCCTCCCACACTCTCTTCCCACTAATGCTGATGTGTCTGCTTTTTGCAGTGTTTCAAACTCATGTTGTATTGCTTTTAACATAATTGAATGTAAATAACTTAGGATGTTAATGAGCAACCAGCTATCTTGTTCACTGTAACGTTCTACAAGTTGACATTCACTGTAAACCCTTCGACTTCCAGATAAAATGGTATAAAAAAGCTGTTAAATAAAGAAATAGTGAGATGCAAGGCTGCAAGTGAACATTTAGTGCAATCTAATCTCATTTAAAATGTGGAGAAGAGACTTTTTTTTTCTTGCTTGAATGGGTAATTTGACTTGATTCAGACCCTTCATCCTTGGTGAGAAGTTGAAAAGCCCAGCTAGGCGATGTCTGTGGAAAATTATGGGCTCCTTACTATATGAGGAGAGAAAACTAAAAATGACATTTTTTTCTTCTTTATTCAAGAAATAGTCCCTGGATCGACAAATGTTAGAACACTTCAGGCCTATCTTTAATTTGCCATTTTTAGGCAGACCATAAAAAAGTTGTCTCATTACGGTTATTGGGTTTTAGTTCCTTACTGATTTTTGGTTGGGATTTCTTGGATATCATAGGCGAGAGATTGTGTTGAACTGCTGCAATTGGATCATGAAGGACTTTGTTGGCTCTCATCTACTTTTGATATTGTAACTCGTGAGTTGTAATAGCAGATGGAGGTCCTGGGGATATCTGAAGAATGACATATAGAGCGTGACATTGGGGTGATTTTCATGTGTGGAGCCCATAGTACTCTGTTCCATATTTATTTAATTTATGTATTCAGCCATTTTTGTCACATCCAGTCAGCAAGTCTAAGACACTATCCGTTGCGGCAGACATCTATTTAACTTGTTTCTGTATCACTTTCCCATCCCAAGACGACAAGAGCGGTTTACAATCGGTAAAACCCGTATTTAATAGAAAAATAAACCATTTTAACATACAATTTAAAATTACAAAGAATTCAATACTGCTCATAGCTTGCCCATTCTTGATTCATAGAGAAAAATGCTTTAAAATTCTTTCTGCATTCTCCAGGAACAAGTAGGAAGTCAGTCCTCACATATGGGTGACGTCAGCACCAATGGAGCCCACACGGAGCATTTCCCCAGCTTTCAAAGAAAGCCTTTGGGAATGCTACCATGCATGCGTCCCCTTCCCGCCCAAGAGTGCCATCTTGCTCAGTCTCCTTTTTTCCGCAGAGCCCAACTGATGTGGTCCTCTATTCTCCTGGAAAGAGTTATTTAATTCCTTCCCTTAGTCCGGTTTGCATGCCGATTCCCTTCCCGCCTTGTGGCGGCATCACCGGTGCCGATCTCGGCTACCTTATATCTCCAGGAACAAGCAGGAATGAGTCTTCACATATGGGTACGTCGGTACCGATGGAGTTTGCGCGGGAACGCTTCCCAGCGTCCATTCAGAACGCTTTTGGAAGCATCCCAACACACCTGCGTGCTGCCTTCCCGCCTTTCCCAACTGCCTCTCCTCAGTTTTCGTTTTTCCGCGGAGCCGACAGGACATCCTTCTGTCACCGCAGAAAATTCTTCTTTTATTTTTTATTTTTCTTGTGGTCGCGGCTGCCTTCCCCGACGCCACCGGTACCGCCGGTGTTTCTTTTCTTTTTTTCTTCAATTTATTCCTGTTAGGGAATAACTTTTTCCCTCTTAGTGCCTGACGGGGTTTTCCCGGCCTTCTAGGCCTACCCCTTTTTTCCTCATGGAAACGCCAGCCACTATTCCTAAGAAATGTTCAAACTGTGGCGGTAAAAAACTTATTTTAGACACTCATAATTGGTGTCTATCCTGCTTGGGTCCTGACCACTTTCCTCCGGAGTGTCCCTCCTGCAATAGTATTGTGGGAAGAAGTCTTCAGCATGGAGTTCCCCTCGATACGCGGTCCCCATCCAACTTCAGGGCACCGACCAACTCTTCTTCTACACGGGATCAAGTAACCCAAAAACAGTCTTTTAAGACTAGCCAGTCCTCGAGTGGTAGATCTCATGCACAGCACAGAGATGCCTCTGGCCTTGCCCTCGAGAACACACTGGCTTTAAAACCCCAGTGGGAGTCTTCGGCCTCCAAAGCCTGTGTGGGGTTTCAGGTTGTTCCTGAGGTTCACCCCTCACAGAACATACCTGAGCCATGCTCTGTGGTGGCATCCGCTTCGAGCGGTATCGATACCCCGGCATTGGCAATGGTGTTGGATGAAACATTCCTCACCAAGGATCGTAGTGTGGCATCCTCGGTACCTACGGGGCCGTTGGACTCGCTGCAGACCGACCTTCCAGTATCGGTATCGATCCCGGTACCGGTACTAGTACCGACATCGGTACCCTCCAGATGTGCATCGATAGACTCGCTTCCTTCGATGCCGAGTCTGGAATCGATCACCAGTCTGGAGGACTGGGTACCGACTCGCCTTGGTACCGACACCAGACGCTACCGAAGGCACGGTTCCGATGGTCCATGTTCGGCATCGACGGTTCTTTCGATACCGTTAGAGCCGTCACCGGCTGACCTTCTTCCACCGGTATTGGATACGGTACCACAGTCGGTACCGGTATCCTTTTTACCATCATTGTTGGTACCTTCCATGCTTCTTTCATCAGGCTCGCTTCCCTCGATACCAAGTCTGGAATCGATTCCTGGAATGGATGATATGCTACCGACTGTTGCTGGTCCCGACTTCCTATGGTACCGGCAACCATCCTCTAAGGATCCCATACTCCACCATTCAGGATCTTATATTCTTGTAAAGTTGGATAGATCCCTGGGTGCCAATGCTAGTTCTTCAACAGTTCTAGCCTGTCCAAAGGGATTTCCCTCTGGGGATTTTTCTTTTCAAGCTTTTCTCCTGGATATGGCAAAATCACTTGCCATTTCTATACCTGGACAGGATTCTACACAAGGGAATACAGAATCCCTGTATATTCCTGGGAGAGCAAAGGAGAACATCATGCTTCCTTTGCAACATTCCTTGCAGGATCTCCTTCTACGAATGTGGGAAGCTCCTTTAACGGTACCCCCACCTTCTAGGGCAACTGATCTTCTATATCAGGTGCCCCCCTCTCAAGGTTTTCAAAGGACTCAACTTCCTCATCATTCCATTGTTGTAGAATCAGCAATGAGGCGGGTTAAGAGTACTAGAAAGCACTCTTCTTATCCGCCAAGTCGTGAGTCTAAGACTTTAGATGCCTTTCAGGTTCAGGTACCTTTTTCTTTCCTAATTGACCCCATTTAGGAAAGACATTGCGGAACTTCAGTTAATCTAAATTTTAGCGCTTCCTAAGTCTGTCCTTTCTTATCAGATACAGGGGTCCCCATATCTTTTCTCTCCTACATGGACTAATTCCATTGCCAGTCCAGATGGGTCAGACTCATTTTTCTGTTGGTCCTAGGATTGTACTGTTCTTGGACCAAAACAGCTTAAGCTTTGTCTAATAGTACCTTCTGCGTCTTCCGCTGAAGCCCTACCTCTTTATACTACCCCAGTTTCCCCTGGGGCTATTTCTCACCCTGAAGGGTTCTGACCTCCACTTGTTTTTTCTACTTCTATTACCTCTACTTCTCAGTGAGGTACTCCTTGAGGTTTTTCACTGGCTCTTCTAACAGATCCATATGAACCTCAGTACACTTTACAATACCAACAAGGGAGGCCAATATTACAATATTTTACTACTAAATGCCCTCTATACAGGGTCTTCCTCTATAGAAGTCCTGTTCTAGTCCAGCTGTTCCACAGCATCTTTTCTGTATTCAACTCCTACCCTCCATCCCCAGGATGCCTGAGGTTCTGAGGAGTAGCATGGCTCTTTCTAGATTCGCAACATGCTAGGACTCCCTCTGGGCATCTCAGCTTGGGAGTTCCCATATGTGAAGACTCATTCCTGCTTGTTCCTGGAGATAGCACAGTTACTTACCTGTAACAGGTGATCTCTGGGAACAGCAGGAATAAGTCTTCACAACCCACCCACCTCCCCTAGGAGTTGCATTTCTCTATCTCTATCTTTCCCTTCCTTGCTCTCTCTCTCTCTTTGCCTCAGCTTTAAAACTTAACTGAGGAGAGGCAGTTGGGAAAAGCGGGAAGGCAGCACGCAGGCATGTTGGGATGCTTCCAAAAGCGTTCTGATTGGACGCTGGGAAGCATTCCTGCGCAGACTCCGTCGGTACCGACGTACCCATATGTGAAGACTTATTCCTGCTGTTCCCAGAGATCACCTGTTACAGGTAAGTAACTGTGCTTTCCTCGAGGTTCCACCTCAACCAGCCTTCATGCCATTTTTCGCCTGGGAGTCCTCGACCCCGGCCAGGTGTGCTCTCATCATGACTCCTGATGGGTTCAAGAAATGCGACCACTGCAGTCAGACTATCTCAGTTACTGATACTCACGACTACTGCATCCGTTTCCTGGGCCCAGACACAAACAGTTTCACCTGTGACTAGTGCCAGGCCATGACCCCTAAAACCTACAGGAGGCAGTCTGAGTTCCAGGAGAAGCTTTTCCCAAGGTCTGACTTTGCCCCAGCTTCCCCATCGCCGGTCCAGGCGTCCTCGGAGTCCCGTGGCGACGGCTCCTCCGCTGCAACCCAGAACCCTCCCAAAAAGAAGAAGGTCCCGAAGGAGGTGCCTCTGATCAAACCTGACAAGGTCCCTCAACGGGACTCGGGCGACTCTGAGCAGTGCGCTCAAAAAGTCTCGAGGCAAGAGTCCTCAGCCGACGGAGACCACGCCAGTACCCGTGAACCTATAGTCCTCAAGGATGCACTCTCTGGAATGACGGTGTCTGACCAGAGGCCTTCGGTGTCCACGCTGAGTGCTGCATAGCCATCGGGCCTCGAGTCGTGCATGGCGGCCATGGAGCAGAGCCTCTCCTCCATCTTGGCCTTGCAGTGGGCATTGACGTCGGGTCCCCTGGCATCTTCGGCACCGACACCAGGCTGCCTGGCCTTGGGGGAGCCTCCAGGTGTTGAACTTGGTACCACCAGCCTCAGGTAAGTTCATGGCGTCGATCGAGGTCCCGATCTCGCTTCTCAGGGTTCCAGTCCTCTCTGGCGAATTTCCGGGAGTCTGACCCCAGGTCCTCCTGGGAGGGGGGGCCCGGTTCCTTGGCTCCACCCCCCAGGGCTGACTCCTCGATGTCCTTGGGCTCCGACTGGGAGATCAAGGACGAGGCCTCCCCGGAGACCTCCCAACACTGGGACGTCCCTTCCGAGCCGTCTCCCTCGAAGCATCGGTGCCACTCCCCACCTGAAGACATGGCCTTTCATGACTTTGTGACATAGCCCGGGCTCTTTCGATCCAGACGGAGTTGGAGGAGGACCCGCGCACCGAGGAGCTCGAGATCCTACAATAAGAGTCCCCTCCCAAGGAGACTTTCATGGTGTCATTTCCACCCATCCTCCAAGAGATTGCTCCTCCTGTTGTGGGAGTCTCCGACCTCTGTGCCGGTGGTTAGTCGGTGCCTGGATGCCATCTATCACGTCTGGAAGGACTCCGGGTTCCATAAGCCACAACTCCCCCACAACTCGATGGTGGTTGAGTCCTCCATGCAAAAATTGAAGAGTCAAAAGACCCACTCTTCAGTTCCCCCCTGGCAGGGAAGCCCAGGCCCTCGACACCATGTGGTGCAAGTGCTACTAGGGCGCCATGCTCGGGTGCCGAATACAGGCATATGAATTGTACATTGGAATGCACCTTAAGTGCTTGATACAGGAACTCTCGGGGTTCTCGGCGGGCCTCGCCGGGGAACCTCTGCAAAGGTTCCAGTCCCTAGCAGCAGGCATCTGGGACTGTTCCAGATTCCTCTCCCGAGCCGCCTATGATGGCTTCGAGTCCACAGCCAGGGTTGCAGCTGCCAGCATCGGCACCAAGCATGGCTACAGACCTCGGACCTGGAGTAGTAGGTACAGGAAAAGCTCCTGGATGTCCCCTGCAATGGTGAGAACCTATTCGGGAAACATGTCTGATAAGGCTACAGAGGTTGAGACCAAGGTAGTGACCTGGCCGAGGCTGTCCAAAAAGACCTCGGCTCTCCCACGGAAAAAATCCTCAGGGGGGGGGGGGTCTACTCCCAGGCTGGCCACTACCAGCCTTACCTAGGGCAGCCTCACCAGGGTCACGGGCCTAGGAAGCTCAAGGCTTCCATGCCCCAGACACCAGCTCCTATCCAACTGGGGGGCAGCTTTTGACTTCCTGGGCTGGGCCTCCTCTCCACCGAGAAGCCCACCTCAGCCCACAGGGGGTTGACTGGCCTCATTAGCCCACAGATGGGCCAGCATCACAACAGACCAGTGGTGCAAGAGGGGTATTTCCTCCATCTGCAGCAGAACCCTTCCTAGGAGAGCCACCACAACTCCACCAGACCTTGCTCGCCACAGAACTCGCAGGCTTGCTCAGGGACAGGGCAATGGAACCAGTCCCCTATCACCTCTGGGGAAAAAGAGTTCTACTGAACAGACACAGTGGATCCTTGGATCCTGGGACAGACACAGTGGATCCCTTTACAACAACAGGATAAAAGCAAAATAAACTGGGCAGACTAGATGGACCATACTGGTCTTTATCTGCCGTCATTTACTATGTTACTATGTTACTCAAGGTATTTCCTTGTCCCAAAAAGAACAGGGGGTCTCTGGCCCATCCTGGACCTGCGCAACTTGAACAAGTTCCTTGTGAGGGAAAAGTTCAAGATGCTCTCCCTTGGGACACTGCTGCCCTACCTCCACCAGGGATACTGGCTCTGCTCCTTGGATCTCAAGATTGCTTACATCCAAATCCTGATTCACCCCTCCCACGGGCATTAACTGAGAGTGGTGCTGGGGGGGGGGGGGCAGCACTACCAGTAAAGGGTGCTGCCGTTCAGCCTTGCCTCCTCTCCAAGGGTCTTTACAAAGTGCCTGGTGGTCATAGCCACCCATGTGCACCTCCAACGGGTACACGTCTTCACCTTACCTGGATGACTGGCTCATGAGAGACAACACACCTTGCGAGGCCAGGTGGACCACAAGGCTCACTATCCACATCCTGCAGCATTTGGGGTTCATCATCAACTGCCCCAAGTCCAGCCTTTCCCCGGCCCAAGACTTGGAATTCATAGGGGCCCAGCTGGACATACTGTGGGTCAGGGCTTCCCATCCTGTGGAGAGAGCCCATCACCTGATGCAGCTGGCAAGGGACGTGCAGAGCTCCAGTTCAGTGCCAGCTCGCCTACTCCTCTGCCTGTTAGGCCACATGGCCTCGACAGTTCACGTTACGTCTCTGGCATGCCTGCATATGTGGGCAGCCCAGTGGTGCCTCCGTTCGCAGTGGCTGCAGGCAACGGGCAGACTGAGGGACAGAGTGAAGGTCACCCACCAGCTGGCGGCCTCCCTCACTTGGTGGCAATCCCACATCACCTCAGGGCAGGAATGCCTTTCCAGGCACGACCCCTCAGAGGGTCCTGATGACCGATGCCTCTCTTGTAGGCTAGGGCGCACATTGCGAAGGCCAGGGCACCTGGTCCCCAGAGGAATCCCTCCTGCAAATCAATCTCCTCGAGCTCAGTGCCACCTTCCTGGCTCTTCCGGCCTTCTGCCACCTGCTAAGCGACCTCCCAGTCCTCATTCAGACAATCAGGTTGCCATGTTCTGTGTGAACAAGCAGGGGGTTGCGGGCTCCTACTCCTTCCATCAGGAGGCAGTGGCTCTCCACTCCTTTGCATTGCGCAACCATATCCTCCTGAGGGCAGTGTACTTACCGGGCCAAGACAGCTGCCTGGTGGACAGCCTCAGCCAGATCCTTCGGCCTCACGAGTGGCGCCTGGACCCAAAAGTGACTCAGAGGCTTTTCCGCCTCTGGGGAAGACCCTGGCTGGACCTGTTCGCTTCCCCAGACAACTCACAGCTGCCCAAATTCTGCTCAGTCACACGCAGGAGGATGGCGGTGGACGACGTCTTGAACTCCTGGTCCCAGGGCCCGCTTAATGCTTTCCCACAGACACCTCTGATAGCCAAGTGCCTTTTCAAGATCCAGAGCGAGCACACTGATTGGGCCCAGGCAGCCCTAGTTCCCCCTGCTGCTCTCCCTATCGGTGGCAACCCCAGTACTGCTGGGCTGGGACCTGAACCTCTTGTCCCAGGAGGGGGGTTCGCTGCTACACCCTAATGCTGACAGCGTGGCTGCTGAAAGGATAGCACTGGCCCCTTTCCTCTACCTCATCTGGGAGCTTGAAATCCTCCTGGCCTCCCGGAAGCCATCCACCAGAAGGGCTTACGCCTTCAGGTGGAGGAGGTTCTCCGTCTGGTTTGTAGAAAGGAATGAGAACCCGTTCTCTTGTCAGAGCTCGTGCTGCAGTATTTGCTGCACCTCTCTCGCTTGGGCTTGAAATCTAACTCAGTGAGGGTGCATCTCAGCGCCAAAGTGGTTAACCATCACCCTATAGAGGGGAAACCCCTCTCGGGCCAGCCTTTGGTCTCCAGATTCTTCAGAGGCCTCCTGCTATCCAAGCCCCCTCTCTGCCCTCTGGCAGTAGAATGGGACCTCAATATGGTGCTCTCCCAGCTCACTAGGCTGCTATTTGAGCCTTGGGCCACCTGCCACCTGAGACATCTCTCCTAGAAGGTGGCCACCTTGGTGGCGTTGACATCCGCTCCCAGAGTAAGCAAGCTGCAGGCCCTGGTGGTGGACCCACCCTATACCAGGTTCTGTACGAACAGGGTGGTGCTTTGCATGCATCCCAAATTCCTCCCAAAGGTGGTGTCTGCTTTTCACCTCAATCAGGAGGTAGTTCTCCCCACCTTCTTCCCAAGTCCACACGCCAGCAGGAAGGAGGTCATCTTGCATACCCTAGATTGCAAGAGGGCCCTGTCCTTTTATTTACAGAGGACCAAGACCCATCGAAAAGCTCCTCAGCTTTTTATATCCTATGACTCCAGCAGACTGGGGCTGCCTTTGACCAAGCACATCCTGTCCAACTGGGTGGCGGACCTCATTGCCCTTGCTTATGAGCGTGCTGGCCTCTGTCTGGAGTGCCGGATCACTGCCCATCACGTGAGGGCTATGGCCGCATCGGTGGCCACCCTACGCGCAGTGCTGGTGCAAAAAATCTGTAAGGCCGCCACGTGGTCTTTAGTCCGTACATTTGGAGCCTGCTACTGCATTGAGAGTGAGTCCCACAAGGACAGTATCTTTGGCCAGGCAGTGATCAGAAGCATTCTTGGTGTATAGGCAACTGCTGCCTGCCAACCTTTCCAGTGTTCAGGCTATTGGAGTTATGGTGATGCTGTCTGCAGAGTCTCTTGGTAGGGATTTACCTTTAACAGGTGTTCTCCAGGGACAGCAGGAATCAGTCCTCAACCCTCCCTCTTCCCCTTGGAGTTGTCTCGTTTACCTTTTTGTCTTTTGCCTAAGCTATGTCATCTGACTGAGCTATATCATTTGACTTGGGCAGGAAGGGGACCACGCATGCATGGTAGCATTCCCAAAGGCTTTCTTTAAAAGCTGGGGAAATGCTCTTTGCTGGCTCCGTCTGTGCCGACGTCACCCATATGTGAGGACTGATTCCTGCTGTCCCTGGAGAACACCTGTTACGGGTGAGTAACTATGCTTTTTAAATAATCCTGTTCTGTCTCAACTCTGCTGGGAGGGAATGCACTCTTCCGGGCCTTCTAGATTTTTCCCACTTCACTAAAAGAGGGCACTTGTACTAAATCCTGCTGGCTAGATCTGATGTGGCTTCTCTTTCAATCATTTGGCATGGAGTAACTGAACACTGTGACTCTGTATTGCATTTATTTATTTATTTGAAATTTCTAAGTGGTTCAAGGAATATCAACTTAAAATCGGAGGTTCTTTGTATCGATATGTCGCTTGTAGATTGACATCACCTTTCCATCCTATGAAAGAAGTGCTCTGTGATTTGGCAGTGCTGTTAGATTCCTAATTGGAACTAAGATTGCAGGTGTCGCCTATATTTAGATTAACCTTTGTCATTTTGGGCTGTATCTCTTAGTGGTAAATTTGATAGAAGTTGCACAAGCACATTTTTAATACTGAAGTTAGACGACTGCAAGTTATTTACTTGGATGATCTGCCAGATTAAAAGCCTATAATAGATTATCGGTAGCGCAGCCAAGATTCTGGCATTGGTTAGAGATTTGCATTGGTTATTGATGGAGACCCAGGTTATATTTAAGCTGGTTTCTCATACATTAAATCATGGCATGAGATGGAGCGGAGGCTGAGCTAACTTCAGAGTAGCGTTCAAGGAGGCCTCTTAATATTCTCATCAAGTAGTGATGCTCAGCTGCAGCAAGTGACCTCACTGTGACCACCTTTACCAGAGAAGGCTCAACATCAGATTGGAAATCAGTAACATCTTATGGATGCGAAAGTTGGACAGTGAAAAAGACAGGAAGAAAATTGATGCCTTTGAATTATAGTGCAGGCAAAGAATACTGTGTATACCATGGGCTGCCCCAAGAACAAACCAGTTGGTACTAGAGGAAATCAAACCTAAGCTTTCTTTGGAAGCTCGGATGACAAGACCTTGACTTTCGTACTTTGGATGACACATGTGAAGAGAGAGATCATTTAAAGAGAGATCATGCTTAGCAAAATTGGAGGTCAATGCAAAAAAGGAAGGCCAGCAATGAGATGGATCGATAAAATAACAGCAGCTATGGATGCCACTATATCAACAATGAACCGCCTGAGTGAAGACTGAATATAGTTTAGGACAGGTATCCAGAGGGTCGCTATGAGTCGACACAGACTCAATGGCACTTAACAGCAAAAACAGGAAATCAGTAGAGTTGGCTGTTTAGGAAACATTACCCAGTTGATGCAGTAGAGGAATTATCTGAAGGTGAAGCGGATTTATTTATTTATTTGGTTTCATTTGTATACCGCTACTTCCAGCAATCAGAAGCGGATAACAAGAAAACTGAGTTTCCATATCGTCCGTCCAGTCCAGTCCAGACGTGTGGGTTATGTTCACCCACCAGCAGATGGAGACTGAGAAACATCACTGATCCTGTGCACCCTTAGCCAGTCAGTATTTTCTCAGTCTTAGCAGATGGTGGATATGCATAGCCTGTGCTGTGAAGTTTTGGCTCTATTGACCATAACGGTGTGTTTTTCCCCCTGCCTTGTTGATCTCGGCAAGGGTGCAAAACCTGGGGGTCTGGGTCCCTCCCCTAATCCTCCTTCCACTGCACGAGAGGCTCCCCATTCCCTCTCCCCAACACTTGAGAGAGGTCCAGGGGTAGAGCGGGGCTTGCTTAGTGCAGATCGTGTTTAAAAAAAAAGAAAGAGAGAGTAAAGTTCTGTCAGGCGGGAGAGTAGTGTGGGGAAGCCACGTGAGCGGTGAAGCAGCATTCAGGAGGCTCTCCATGTTAGCGGCTGGCGGCACGGAGCTGATTTACGACCTGTGGCAGCTGGTGCACCCACCTCTTGGCTGAGGAGCTGTGCCACGGCTGCCTCGGGGACATTGCTACAGCATCCGAGTTACTGGCGCGCAGGGCACAGGGGGGCCTGATAACCAGTGCCTCAGGACCCGGCTCCACAGCAGGAATGGCCGCCCCACAGGACCGATCCTGGGCCGAGAACCTTCCCATCTGCAGCAGGTTTTTCAGGATGGTTTTGGGGGCCAAGGGGAGCCTCCTTGGAGGGGGTCCCTCCTTTTTCACCAGATTTAGTGCTCCTGCTTCACCAGGCCTTTTGCCTGAGGCAAGTCTGGCCCCAGGGAGGGGTGTTTCCCCAGTGACTCGGGAAAGGCCTTCCCCTGCTGTCCCCAAGAGGGCTAGAAGGGAACCCTTGGAGGAGGAGGATGCAGGCTCCTGGGAGGACCTGGAAGAGAGCGAACTCCCTGTGGGTGAGGACCCCATGGTGATCAGGCTTTTCTGTAGGGACAAGCTGACCTCGTTCATTTCTCAGACCTTGGCGGAGCTCCAGATTTTGGGTGAGACATCTTCGCTTCCCCAGAGATGTCTGGGGATCTGATCCTGCAAGGGGTCAGGAAACCCCCTAAAGACTTTCCTTTCCACAGTGCGGTGAAGCAGCTCATAGAGGCTGTGGAAAGTTTCTGACACGAGTCTGCTCATGGGCAAGAACTAGTAACTCCTCTTTATCCGGTGGTCATTGAAGAAAAGGAAAGGTTGCGCCTCCCATGGGTGGATGCCCTGGAAGCGGTGGTTACCCAAAAGACCACTATGCCAGTGGAAGACAGAGCCACCCTGAAGGAGTTTCAGGACCATCGAATGGAGGCCCTTCTCAAGCAGGCCTTCGAGGCCTCTGCCTTGGCCTTGCAGGCTTCGGTCTGTGGGGCCTACGTGGCTAGGGCCGGCCTACGTGGCTAGGGCCTGCCTTCGTTGAGCACAGAGGACCCTGGGGGGGTCCCTTGATGAAGGCGCAGGCTCTTCCCGAGGTGGCTCAGCTAGAATCAGGCACTGCCTTCCTGGCGGATTTGCTCTACAATCTTATCAGAGCCTCTGATAAGAATATGGCTACAATGGTGGCTGCTAAGCGGTTTCTTGTGGCTCCAGAATTGGTCAGCGAATGTTGCTTCCAAGACCCGGCTTGTGGTTCCCAAGAAGGAAGGGACCTGGTGCCCCAGTTTGGATCTGAAAATGGTCAGCGAGGCACTAAGAGTTCCCATTTTCAGATGGAGACCTTACGGTCAGTGATCGTGGCAGTACAGCAGGGCGGGTTTCTCACCACCTTGGACCTTACAGAGTCCTACCTGCATGTTCTGATTCACCTTGACCATCAGAGTTTCTTGCAGTTCATGCTCCAGATGTGACACTTCTAGTTCTGGTTGCTTTCATTTGGCCTCATGACGGCCCTACAGGTCTTCACCAAAGTAATGGTGGTGGCGGAGATGGCAGCTCTGCGGAGGCAGGGCGTGCTGGTTCATTCTTACCTGGATGACTGGTTGATCCATGCAAAGTCACCACAGGAGAGCAGGGAGGCCACAGAGATGGTGGTGCGGTTCCTGCGGAACCTCGACTGGGTGGTCAACAGTGCGAAGAGCAGACTGGCGCCCTCACAGCTGCTGGAGTATCTGGCAGCCCTTTTTGACATCCAGAGGAGCTTTGTGTTCTTGCCAGAGGGTGCGATCATGAGGTTGCATGCCCAGGTTCAGGCCTTGCTAAAGGTCCCCCATCCAAGGGTATGGGACTTTCTCAGGAAACAAGCAGGAAGTCAGTCCTCACATATGGGTGATGTTGGTGCCGAGGGAGTCCACATGGAAGCATCTCCCAAGCTTTCAAAAAAAGCCTTTTGGAAATGCATAACACCCAAAAGTGCCATCTTGCCTCGGTCTCCTTTTTTCCGTGGAGCCTTTGGACGTTACCCTTTTTTCCCTGGAAATATTAGTTTTGTCCAGTTTGCGTACCAGTTCCTTCCTGCCCCCAAGCCAGCTCATCTCGGCGTCGCTCCTCAGGTTCGTCTATCTTTTTTTTACTTTTTTCATCGAAGTCCACCTCGAACGATGTTTGCACTTTTTTTTCAGCCGAAGGTCTTGGACCACTGCCGGGAGGCAAGGGACCCCATTTTTCCGATCGCCTTGGTTCAAAAAGTGTGACCGGTGTGGCAAAGTTATGTTACTTAATGACCCACATAACTGCTGCCTCCAATGCTTTGGCCCAGAGCACAATGACTCAGACTGCGAGCTCTGCGGAACAGTGAACTCAAAGGCCTTAAGAGTCGCCATCAGCAGCAGGAAAAACTTTTTCAGAAGTTCGACTCCATCCTGGAATCTCAGGTAACGCCACGCTCCAGAGCCTCCTCTGATACCTCGATGCCTCACGAAGCCAGAGCCTCCTCTGAGTCCCACAGTCGCGGTTGCTCTGAGCAGAAGTCCCTAAAGGTGGAGCATAAGAAGAAATCCTCAAAGACCACCTCAGAGGATGGATCTTGGAAGAAGGTGAAATCCCACCCAAGATCCCACAGTCCCAGGTGTGAGTCCGAGGAGTCGGGGCAGGAGTGGCCCCCCAAGTTGCCACACAAGGAGGAGTTATTTATTTATTATTTATTTACATTCTCTTATATACCGTGCTATTCTGCATCAGTGCGGTTTACATTGAACAAACTGAAATTACATTGAACAGGGCATTATAACTTGGAGATAACTATTTTACAGGGAACATGGGCTATGGAGGGTTAAGTGGCTTGCCCAAGACCACAAGGAGCACCTGTGGGTCTAGAAACTCCAGTCCTTCTGGCCCAAGGTTGCTGTCCTCTAGTGGGATTTGAACCCACGACCTTAGCTCCCGCCGACCAACCTCCGAGGCCATCCTCATCAAAGACTCCCCCTCGACAGTACTGCTGCCAGGCCCGAAGTCCTTGGCGCCCGTGTCAATGGCTGTGGAGCTAACTGACATGGAGACCAGAATGGCAGCCTTAGAGAGCAGTTTATCTGCAGCGGGCGTTTGTGTCCAACTTGTCTGGTTCATCTGCCCCAACGACAGGACCCTCGACATGGATCTGAGGCACGCGCTGTTGCAGAGCTCCTTCCCTTCCTAGTAGAGGGGGACTTCCTCACCCTGGAGCCAGTTTGGATGCCGGAAGTGAATCTATTCTCACTTACAATGTGGCCCTTGAGAGGGCGCTTCTGACTTGCTGGGGTATGTCCCCAATGTGGTGGATACTCTGTTGCAGGTGCGCCGGCGTTCTACCTCGTTTGCATACATGCAGGTCTGTTGGATCTTTGAGGCCTAGTGCATTGAGTATGTGGTGAGGCCGTTGGCTTCCTCCCTTCCCGACATCTTGGTCTTTCTCCAGGTAGGCCTCAAGAAGGGGATGGCCTTTTTCCTTGTGAGTTCAAGTGGCAACTCTGGCTTGTTTTGGGGGCTCTGTCCAGGGTCAGTCTCTGGCATTGCATGTAGACGTGCATGTCCTATGGGGGGGCAATGAAGAAACTGTGACGCGCACACACGCACACACACACGCCGGTCGCAGGTTCCGCCCTGGCACCTGATGTTGGTCACAGTTTGAATTGCTATTCCCTCTTCTGGTAGGCTATTCCATGTATGTTCCATTGTTTTTCAATAAAAACATAAGACCTGCTATACTAGGTCAGGCCAAAGGTCCATAAAGCCCCAGTATCCTGTTTTCAGCCGAATCCAACCCAGGTTACAAGGACTGGCAGTATGTTCTTGTATTTCCTCTGAACCTTCCTCTCTGCAACTTCAGATCATGACCCACTTATCCTTGAACAGAGCTGCAAAAAAATGTTAGCACATTCATTGACTCTCTGCGGGCGTATACCATCAGGACCTGTAATTGTTTCACTTCTGCTTTTATAAGTATTTCAAACACTTCCTTTGCTGAAATTTAGGTTTCTCAGTGTTTCCTAGCATAGGTCCATTGCTTTCCTATTCTGTAAATTCTGAGCAAAAGACCCTTTGCTGGTTCTCCCCTTTGCAGACTCCATGTTCTCCCTTAATCTTATCTATTATCCCTTTTGGCTCTCTGCTTCTATTGAATATAGAGGAAACAGTTTCAGTAAAAACCATGAATGGAGGGGAAGGTGCAGAAGTGTCGATCTCCAGGAACAAGCAGGAATGAGTCTTCACATATGGGTACGTCGGTACCGACGGAGCCTGCGCGGGAATGCTCCCCAGCGTCCAATCAGAAAGCTTTTGGGAGCATCCCTCAGCGCCTGCGTGCTGCCTTCCCGCCTTTCCAACTGTCTCTCCTCAGTTTTTGTTTTTCCGCGGAGCCGGCAGGACGTCCTCCTGTCACCGCAGAAACTTTTTTTCTTTAATTTTTTAATTCTTGTTTTCTTGTAGGTCGCGGCTGTTTTCCCGCCGCCACCGGTACCGCCGGTGGGGTTTTTTTCTTTTCTTTTTCTCAAACTGAGGGAGACTTTTCCCTCAGTTTCTGTCTTACAATTTTTTGGGCCTGTAAGGCCTCTCCATCATGGAGCCTTCTTCTCCTAAGAAGTGCCTTCACTTTGGAAATACAGTTTTCTTTTAGACTCCAATGACTGGTGTCTAACCTGTTTGGGTCCTGACCCTTTTTCCCCTGAACCGTCAGGCTACAATACTGTGAGAAGAGATTCTCTTTTTCGAGTTTCCCTCGATACCGTTTTCCCTCCCTGTGGCAGGGCACCGGCCATTTCTTCTCTACAGGATCAGGTAACCCACAAACAGTCTGTTAAGACTAGCCAATCCTTGAGTGGTAAGTCTCATGCTAAGCATGCTGACGGCCCCGGCCTTGCCCTCAAGACCACATTGGCATCAAAACCCCGGCGGGAGTCTTCGGGCTCCAAAGCATTTCAGGGGTTTCAGGTTGTTCCTGGGGCTCACCCCTCACAGAACATACCTGAGCCATGCTCGGGGGTGGCATCCGCTTTGAGTGGTACCGATAACCCGGCATCGGCACCGGTGTTGAGTACTCCACTCTTCACCAGGGATCGTCATCTGGCGTCCTCAGTACCTTCGGGACCGATCGATACGCTCGTTTGACTTTCCAGTATCTAAGCAATGCACGGTGGTGGTATCCGCTTCGAGCGGTACCGATAACCCGGCATCGACACCGGTGTTGAGTACTTCACTCTTCACCAGGGATCGTCATCTGCCGTTCTCGGTACCTTCGGGACCGATCGATACGTCCCAGATTGACTTTCCAGTATCGGCAGTACCGCCGATACCACCACCGGCGTCGGTACCCTCTAGGCATGCATCGATAGACTCGCTTCCTTCGATGCCGAGTCTAGAATCGATTTCTAGTCTAGAGGACTGGGTACCGACGCGTCTCGGAACCGATGTCTACCGATTCCGCATGCACGGTACCGAGGATAATCACCAAGGGTTTTTAGTTACCTCGGTACCGTTTGAGCAGCCTCCGATGCCTGCTTCGGTGTCGGTTTCCCCTTCGATTCCGGCACGACTACCGGTATCGGTATCGATGCCGGTACCTGCAGTATCATCGGAACCAGCTCCTTCCATGCTTTTTTCACCCGGATCGCTCCTCTCTATACCTAGTTTGGAGTCGATACCTGGCACGGATGATCCACTACTGACTGTCTCGACTCATAACTGCCAGTTCCAGTGTCCATCCATTACAAATCCTGTTCTGCACCGGACAGGTACATCCTCCGGTGCCCAGGCTACCTTTTCAAATTTAGCCTGCCAGAGATGGTTCCCATCGGAGATCCTTCTTTTCAGAAATTTCTCCTTGACATGGCAACCTTCCTTAATATTCCTATCCCTGGTTATGAGTCTTCTCAGGGTTTTTCTGCAGGAAAGGAAAATATAATGCTTCCTTTACATCACTCTTTGCATAATCTTCTTCTGAGGGTATGGGAAAAACCTTTAAGGGTTTCTTCACCTCCTACAGCAACTGATCTTCTGTATCAGGTGCCCCCCTCTCCAGGATTTCAAAAGCCTCAACTTCCCCATCATTCCATTGTAGTGGAATCAGCAATGAGGAAGGTAAAAAGCAAGAAAAAACATTCTTCTTTCCCGCCAGGGCTTGCATCTAGAACACTGGATGCCTTTGGACGTCAAACCTTCCAAACATCTATGCTGGCAACAAGGATTCTCTCATATATATTCTATATGAGTCTATCCCTTCAGGAGATCACAAAGAAATTATCTCTTTTGACTCCTTTTCTATCAGAGCCCAAGGCTGCAGACTATTCCTTACTTCTTAGTCATAGCCAAAATATCTCTTGGTTTCTTTCTCGTGCTTCCCTAGACTCTTTTGAGTCTGTTAGCAGGACTTCTGCTATAGCCATAGGAGCACGTCGTAAAGCCTGGCTCCAAGCATCAGACTTGAGTAGATGGGCACAACAAAGACTGAGTAATACTCCTTGTACTGGAGAAAATCTTTTCAATAAGGAGTCTTTACGTCAGGTTGCTCATTGCTCTACTGACTTTCCTGTTTCTGAGGGCCATCCTAAGCCCTCTCCTTCCTCAGCAGGTAGGAAATGCCCTACCAAACCTTCTTTCCCTAAAAGAAAGAGGTTTTCCTCTTCTCCTGCCCATCCTTCAGATGTTCCTAAGCAGGGGAAGTCTCGCCCTGGTCTGAAGAGTCCAAACTCTAGCCAGGCTGAATAACTACAGTAACCATAGGTTTCTGATTAATCTTTTTATAACTACAGTTAATTTCTTTTCGGCAGAGGTTTTTCACTGTTTCTCCATTCAAAACTCTGCTCAGGGATTTCCATTCTCAGGAAATCCATTTACTCTTCAGTATGCTGAACTGTTAGGATATTCATGTCTATAAGTTACAGGATTTTCCACCTCTTCCTGACTAGAAGAGAGGTTTAGCAACTATCACATGATAGTTTCTCTGTACCAGCATGAATTTTTTCCTTCCAGGGACTTACCATGTGGTAAGTCCTTCTTCAGCTTGTATCTCTACCCTCTTTGCCAGGGTTTCCCCTGTAAGAGTGGTACCATACCATTGAAAGACTTTCTTGTCTTTCTTTTCACTGTAGAGTTTCTTCTCCTGAATAAACTCCTTTCTTTATCTGGGCAGCTCTACAGACAGAGACAGCTTGCTCTCTTTGTTCAGTCTGTTCTCTCTGTTTGACACAGACCGACTCTCTCTGTTGTCCTATTCAGTAGCTGCCCATGCAGGAGTCCAGTGCTTGACTACTGGTACTTTTCCACAAGTCCCACTCTTGTCTTCCACCACTCCTGTCTGGCCTTAGTAGTGATTCCAAGGAAGTTTTCTACATCTTTCTTGGATAATCTTTTTCACTACAGACTTCTTACACTATCTTCTACCCTTGCCATCTCCAATCTCTGGGTTTGGCAACGTAGTGGACGTGGCTGTCAGTTTTCTCCATCAGCCAGTTCTACATCCCAGTTCTCCTGCATAATGCTCTCTGCAATCCTACTGAGAAGCTTTCCACTATGGGCCCTTGCTAGAGAGCATAGAGTTTCTCTAATGGCTATCCATCATGGTTGGAAAATGCTTCCTCAGTCATCCCCTATGACTGTGAGGGTTCTTCATACCCTGAGGGATAAGGACATAAGCCTTCTCCACGTGAAAGTCTAAGAGTTATCCCATTCCTTAGGGAATATACTCTTTTTTTTTTTTTTTTCTTGCAGGCTGTCCTCATGGTATCCAAACACTTCTAGGACAGCACATATTAGTCTGAAAAACGCCTGATACCTCCTTTGTCCCTCACGTTGGTCAACCTGGTATCTCATTCTATGCGTTTCTGTCCTTTTTACCATGCTGGAGTTCCACAGGACTCCGGACTTGCTGTCTACAGACTGATATTATCCTCTGTTTTTTCACGTAACCATCCTGCTAATTCACTGGATAGCATTTCTTTACCATCATTTCTGGGGGAATAGATTCTCTATATATCTTCTCAAGTAGGTTTCACCTCCTTGTTCTTAGATGAATCTTTTCCCTTCACATCTCCATGTGAATGTCCTGATATGCATAGCTCTGTCTGCTTACTGCAGGCATCTATCTTTAGACCTATATATTCAGGTCTCTATATCTATATCGTATAGAGGTGTGTATATATATATTTATATATATATATATATATATATATATATATATATATATATATACCTCTATACATCTCTGTAGATGTATCTGTCTGTCAGCTAAGTGTGCATATGCTATGCCCTTTAGATCTTATTATAGATACATACATATTTCTACATGTGTGTATCTCTCCAGATACCTATTATAGGTAGATATGTATTTCCATACTTATCTCCTAACTGTCTATGCTCATAAAGGTTTTTACCTTCCTGTATGTTTCTGACAGTGGGCTTGCACAGCTTCATACTGTTCCACAGTATGTTTCGTATATTTTGCACACAACCACTGCTGTGGAACTGACAGCTCTACCGTATCCTAGGTTTACGTATCCCTGAAGCTCCATGCCCCAATGTCTTCCTACCTCTCACCAGTTAGGAAAGACATGGTGGATCTTCAGTGGATTTCAGATTGAATCCCTCAAACATCTGTCCTTTCTTGGGAGTATGGGATTCTTCTCATACCCTTTCCTCCCTCAAGGACTAGGTCTGTTTGTCCAGATCGGTCAGTCTTCCTCTTTTACTCCTACCTCTGAATACTTCTGTAGCCAAAAGAGTTTTTCAGCTTCCCATGAAGCTTCCCACTGAAGACCTGCCGTGTTTGTGTTACCCCAATTGAATCCTGGGGTCACCTCTCACTTCCAGATGTTGACCTCCACCTTCACTGCAGTGAGGTCACCTTGAACATTATTCTACTGGATCCCCAGTAGACTCCGTCAGCCTCTCTACTTCCTGCAATCCAGTAGGTAAGCATCATATGGTGATTGTTCATTTCGATATATCTTGTGATAATGATCATACATACAAGGACTCCTTCCGAGTAGTCCTTTCTTAGGTTAGCTGTTTTTTCAGCAGCTCCTCTCTTTTCAACTCCTGCCCTCCATCCTCAGGATGCCTGGCCATATGAGGTGTAGCATGTTTTCAATCTTCAACATGTTAGGGCTCCAGGCATCTTAGCTTGGGAGTCCCCATATGTGAAGACTCATTCCTGCTTGTTCCTGGAGATAGCACAGTTACTTACCTGTAACAGGTGATCTCTGGGAACAGCAGGAATAAGTCTTCACAGCCCACCCACCTCCTCTAGGAGTTGTATTTTCTGTATCTATCTTTCCTTTCCTCTTTCTCTCTCTCTCTTTGTCTCAGCTATGAAACTTAACTGAGGAGAGACAGTTGGAAAGGCGGGAAGGCAGCACGCAGGTGCTGAGGGATGCTCCCAAAAGCTTTCTGATTGGACGCTGGGGAGCGTTCCTGCGCAGGCTCCGTCGGTACCGACGTACCCATATGTGAAGACTTATTCCTGCTGTTCCCAGAGATTACCTGTTACAGGTAAGTAACTGTTCTTTACCTGTTCTGGGTGGTAAAAAAAACTTCCAGTGAGTTGTGTAATGCTTTCAAGGGCCACAGGGTAAATGGTTGTTACTGTTAATAATTTAAAACTCTTTAGGATCAGTGTTCAAAGCCATGGTTGCTGCATAAAGCTAAGTGGGCAATTGTTCCACTTGTCTTTATGCCAGATATTCAGCGACTTTGTCCAGTAGCATTGCTGAATATACCTTCCTAAATTTAAATTGCTCATTTATCTTTTTAAAGTTAGGACGCTATTTAAATAGATACATTTGTCTGGATGGTGGCTGAATTCTCCCATTATCTGAATAAGTTCTGCCTGTACCCAGTGGCTTAGCGTAACAGCATCTGGGGGTGGCAAAGAGCAGGGCATTCAAAGCTAAATAATAGATTCTGACAACCAGGGGGAAGGGGGGTCATAACGCTTAATGTTTGCCTAGGGTACCAGCACCTTGAACCAACTCTGGGGCCGGTCTTGGCCATACCATTAGAATGTCCTTGTGGATGTTACAGGTACATTGAATTTGAAAAAAAAATAGTATTTATTTAGATAGCACCCAATTCTGATCTCACAAGTGCTTTGTGAAGATCAACCAGTTTCCTTTCTCCAGCGGAAGCAACAGTGCTGGAGGCAGCCACTAATGCTTATCCATCTGCTGGTGTTTAGGTCTCATCGATGTGGCGCTGGATGTGACTTTCTTTTTTTTTTTTTTATAATTTAAATTTTTTATTATCACACATCATAATATACATCACATAGCATTGAAACCACAACCAAACTTAGGATACACAATCTTTCACTACCGTTATACATTCTATAGTTCTTCACATTAGAGATATACCCTCTCACTGTGTGTACCTTATTTTAACTACACATCGATAAATCCTATTAATGTATACATTTCCAAATATTTATCCCTCCTGTCCCTCTTGGAGAGCACACACACTCAGACATACCCACCCACACCCTGCTCCCTCTAAACCTCGGTATTATACCAGAAATAGACCCCCACGCTACTCTGATAAGAAATCCGCACGTAACTTATCCAACCTTATCCATATCCCTCTCCTCCCCCCCTCCGCTCTCCCATTTTCATGCACCCTATGGAATGCATGCTCAGTCATTAGAAAAACCCCTTTTATTCACCAACTATAACGGCTGTCCTAACCCTTCCCTCATGGGTGATCCGGGAAACTACAGACCGGTGAGCCTGACGTCAGTACCGGGAAAAATGGTATAAACCATCATAAAGAATAAAATTACTCAGCATGTAGATAGTCACAACCTAATGGGAGACAACCAACATGGCTTTAGACAAGGAAGATCTTGTCTTACTAATCTGTTATGTTTTTTTGAAGGAGTGAATAAACAGGTGGACAAAGGTGAGTCGGTTGATATTGTGTATTTGGACTTTCAGAAAGCCTTTGACAAGGTCCCTCATCAGAGACTTTTGGCAAAACTAAAGAGTCATGGGATAGGAGGCAGTGTACTATTGTGGATCAGGAACTGGTTAAAAGATAGAAAGCAGAGGGTAGGGCTAAATGGCCAATTTTCCCAATGGAGAAAGGTGAATAGTGGTGTACCTCAGGGATCTGTGCTGGGTCCGCTGCTTTTTGACATATTCATAAATGACCTGGAAAGTGGAATAACGAGTGAGGTTATCAAATTTACAGATGACACAAAACTATTTAAAGTTGTTAAAACCCAAGAGGATTGTGAAAAATTGCAAGAGGATCTTGATAAATTGGAAGACTGGGCATCAAAATGGCAGATGAAATTTAATGTGGACAAGTGCAAGGTTATGCACCTAGGGAATAACAACCCAAACTATGGTTACACGATGCAAGGTTCCACATTAGGAACCACCACCCAGGAAAAAGATTTAGGCGTCATTGTGGATAACATGTTAAAACCCTCGGCCCAGTGTGCAGCGGCGGCTAAGAGAGCAAATAGAATGCTAGGTATGATAAGGAAAGGAATGGAAAATAAAACAAAAGATATTATAATGCCTCTATATCGTTCCATGGTGAGACCGCACCTTGAATACTGTGTGCAATTCTGGTCGCCGTATCTTAAAAAGGATATAGCGATTTTAGAAAAGGTACAGAGAAGAGCCACCAAAATGGTAAAGGGGATGGAAGGATACTCCTATGAAGAAAGGCTAAAAAGGTTAGGGCTCTTTAACCTGGAAAAGAGACGGCTGAGGGGAGATATGATAGAAGTCTATAAATTAATGAACGGAGTGGAACGGGTAAACGTAGATCGATTGTTTACCTTATCAGAATATAGAAAGACTAGGGGACATGCAATGAAGCTACAGGGTAAACTATTTAAGACTAATAAAATAAAATATTTTTTCACTCAACGTGTAATCAAACTCTGGAATTTGTTACCGGAGGATGTAGTAAAGGCTGTTAGTGTAGCTGGGTTTAAAAAAGGTTTGGACAAGTTCCTGGAGGAAAGGTCCATAAACCATTATTAAGAAGTGACCGAAGATATCAATGCTTGACCCAGTACAAGCATTGTGGAACTTGTGTCTCTTGGGGAAACTGCTAGGTACATATGACCTAGATTGGCCACTGTTGGAAACAGAATACTGGGCTTGATGGACCTTGGTCTGACCCAGTATGGCATATCTTATGTTCTTATGTAACTGAATTCAAAAAAGCATGGGACAAACACAGAGGATCTCTAAAGGTAAAAAGGGGACTGTTATAGTTGTTGATATGGAAGGACAGACTAGATAGGCCATGTGGTCTTTTTCTGTCATCATATTTCTATGTTTCTGTGTAATCTCCTCTTGCCTCTATTACTGTAACCTGCTTCTTGCTGGTCTCCCCGTGAACCACCTCCTCCCCATTCAATCTATACAAAATCACGCTGCTCGACTAATATTCTGCCAATCTCGCCATGCCTACGTTACTCCTCTTCTCAGGTCACTTCCCTGGCTCCCTGTCCGATTCCACATCCAGTTCAAACTTCTCCTATTGACCTATAAATGCATACACTCCATGGCCCCACAATACCTCTTATCTCTCATCTCTCCTTACGTCCCTTCTCGGAATTTACGCTCCGCTAACAAACTACTACTATCAATGCCTTTCACCCGCACCGCGAACTCCCGACTGCGCTCCTTTCACCTGGCTGCACCATATGCCTGGAACAGCATACCTGCATCTGTGCGCCAGGCTTCCTCCCTGGCCCTCTTCAAATCCAGGTTGAAGACCCACCTCTTCACCGTTGCATTCAGATCCTGACTTCCATCCTCATTTTACCCTAACCCACGTCAACGTTTGACAAAACTACAGTCCAAATTGACTAATGCTTTGTACTTTTCTAACTAGATTGTAAGCTCCGATGAGCAGGACTCTGACGAGCAGGGACTGTCTCTTGTATGTTGGCTACCTCTTGTAGGTTAGCTGTGCAGCGCTGCGTGCGTGGCGCTTTATAAGTGCTAAATAGTAGTAGTAGTAGTAATTTATCTCCATTTACTAATAGACCACATTTACTATATTGCATTCTCCAATTTCTCTCATTCTTTTTGTGCGGTTATTGCATAGCATATATTAAAACATTATGATTCTCTCTAAACTGTTATTGTGTGTTTATTTTCTTATTGTATATTTTGGACTTTATTCACAATGTTCCCCGCACCATCTAACACTTTCCCATTTGAAGACCACAACCTACCTGTCTAAGACCTCCATATCTGTACATTTGAACTCGCTCCCACCTATATTGAGTGTCCCTCCCCCCCTTCTTCCCCCTCCCCCTTACAATTAACCCACCCATACTTTCCCCTCCTCCACACTTATCCTCCCTTACCCCTCCCTTTAGGCACTATTAGACATTGAGAACATTTATGATCTTTGAAGCTGTTAACCTCCCATCACACCAGTGCTGCACCGCCATCACCCTCCACTGTTCATACCTCTCCCATACCTTCCTAAACTTTGTAACCGTATGTTTTCAGTGCGCTTCTATCGCACAGAAGCCCCATAATTGCTCTATTCTCCCCACCACCTCTGTTATCGGGGGGTACCGCTATATTTTTCCACCAGCGAAGCAGACTCATCCGGGCTGCAATAACGCAACACCCCAAGAGTCTTCCCATTTCCCCTCTTCCTCCCTCCACTTTCTCGTTCAAGATGACCATAGGCGTAAACTGTACTCGTACCTTAATAATATCCACCGTGAAGCTTTCCAATGCTTCTGCACTTTTGGACAACCCCAGAGCGTATGTAACAGGTCCCCCCGTTCTCCACACCCCTTTCAGCAAAGCTCCGAGCTATCTGGATAAAGCACATGCAGCCATACTGGGGTCCAGTACATTTGCAACCTGATTTTATAACTATTTTCCAACATTGCTGTCCCAGGGGCTAGCCTGTGAGTTCTAGCATAAATTCCATCCCACCTAGTGGGGTCCCATTGCCCTCCCAACTCCTCTTCCCACTTCTTTTGACTGCTGAGTATCCCCATCTTATATTCCCCCAGAAGCTTATACAACCTTGAAATTATCTGAGTTGGTACCCCCCTCTTACCCATAATCTCCTCGAATGGGGTAGGTTTGGCAGAACAATCGCATTTCACATCTTTCTGCTGCAAAAAATACCACATTCAAACATAGGCAAACCAGTCTCTCTCCTCCAAGTGGTATTGCCTCTGTAATTCCTCAAACCCCTTAATTCTTCCCCCTTCCCTATCATTTGGCCAATCTTCCGTAGGCCCTTACTCCCCCATCTCTTATATACCCCTACCTCCTCCCCCAGCTCCCCCTCTGCTACCGTTTGAAGATATGACTCCCTGGAATACTTCATTTCCAGGAACAAGCAGGAATGTAGTCTTCACATATGGGTATCGTCGGTACCGACGGAGCCTGCGCTGGAACGCTCCCCAGCGTCCAATAGGAAAGCTTTTGGGAGCATCCCACAGCGCCTGCATGCTGCATTCCAGCCTTTCCCTCTCCAGTTCTTCATTTTCCATGGAGCCGACAGGTCGCACATCCTGTCACCGCAGAAAAAAATCCCTTTTATTCTTCTTTTTTGTGATTGTGTCTGCCTTCCCTCGACGCTATACTGGGACATATAGTACTATATACAGTACAGTACTATAGTCCCACAGGTGCTCCTTGTGGTCTTGGGCAAGCCACTTAACCCTCCATAGCCCATGTTCCCTATAAAAATAGTTATCTCCAAGTTATAATGCCCTGTTCAATGTAATTTCAGTTTGTTCAATGTAAACCGCACTGATACAGAATAGCGCGGTATATAAGAGAATGTAAATAAATAAATAAATAAATAAAATCCTCTCCTGGCTCCCCTCTCTCTGTCGCCTCCGATCTGTTGATCCTGCCTCCTTAGACGAGTCCTGGGGCCCCAACCCGCTTCTCGCAGGGCCCCCATTGCCTCCTCTTTCGACTGCGTCTTCCATGTCCTCCCCTTTTGGGTAAAAGAAAGTCCAAATGGGTGCATCCATCGATATTTAACGTCAGTCTTCCTCAAGAGTTGCGTAACTGGCTGCATTGCCCCCCTCCTCTGTAATGTTCTAGCCGACAAGTCCTCATATATATGCACAGGGTATCCCTGCCATTTTAAAGTCCCATAGCTTCTCATTTTAGAGGCAATTCTCTCTTTCACTTTGTATCTTGACAGGCATATTATGATGTTTCTAAGCCTGTTCACTAGTGGTGTGCCCAATGCCCTATGTGCTCTCTCTGTATGTCCTCAGGGGTCACCTCCTCTCCCCCTTTACTGATACTGCCACCTTCTCACTATTTTGAAATTCCTTCTCCTCAGGGATTCCTCTTATTCTCAAGTTGTTTCTGCGAGAGCGGTCCTCCAAATCCTCCACTTTATAGAGCATTGCCTCTTGCTGGGATTGCAGTTTCGAACAGCTTTGTAGCCCCTCTTCCTGCCGCTGCTCAATCTCTTGCAGCTGATTTTCATGATCTTCCATCCGGCACATCAGGTCCCCAAGTTCCTCCTTCAAAGGACCCAGGAGTTCACTTTTCACGGACTGCACCTTATTTTTAATTTCTAGGAACCAGTCCCTGAGCTCCACTCTTGTTATACTTTGTTTAGGATCTTTTCCTTGTTCCAACACATTCACCAGCTCCGACTCTTCCACCCGGTCTTCCTTTTCCTCATTCAGATTTTTATTTTCAGTAGCCACACTGTCATTCTTCCCTGCTTGCAGCCCCGGGTATACATACTCTCTGAGGTCCGCTGCTTTCCTCCTCGTGGTCATTTCAGCTGTAAGTGTCCTTCCCTCAGAGGGGAGTTGCCCTTCTTAGAGTCCCCTGGACACTCCTTTCACTCGCTGTGCACCTGATTCTTTCTCCTTGTCTCTGCCTCAGTTTTCCCTGAGCTTCAGCCGTCTTAATCTCCTACCCCACCAGGGAGACTCGGCTTGCAATCACCTCTGTGGGCCTCTCCTCCTGCCCTCCTTGTTGTAGTGCTGCCTCCTCCGTTTTACTCCCGGCTCCTGCTCATACCGCTGTTTTCCTCTTCCAAGGGCTTCTTTCACTCCAGCTGTCCCCCTTCTCTTGTTAACACTGAGCCCCTGCTTCTTACTGCTTTCCTCCGTGGCATTCACCAACGCGCCTGGCTTTTGGCTCCGATCGCCATCTTGCTGCACCACGTGGTTTTTCTTTGCGGCATCCGATGCTGCCCGGCTCCTCCAAAGCCAGCTCCGCAGCCCTCAGAGGCACCCTGAATGACTCCCCACTCCTTCCGCCATTCAAAGCACCAGCTTTTCTCTGCCTGAGGGTTTATCGGGCTTTTTAGCTGGGTCAGTGCCGGAGCGACTGCCTCACGCCACCATCGGCTCCGGTGACATCACTTCCTCCCTGGATGTGACTTTCTAAACAGAATGAGATCAGTTTCTCGGGTGATACACAAACCATTCATCCACATCCCTCCAGTCCACTCCGGATATATGGGTTATGTCTATCCACCAGCATCTGGAGACTGACCATGCAAATCTCTTAGTGATGTTACACTACATAAGGTGAGCATCCCCTTTCCTCCAGTATTGTCAGTCTCCAGCATCTGGTGGATATCAGAAAGCTCCCTGTCTGGATTGGTTGAGGCCCTTTTTCCCTGTAGTTAGGTTTAGGTTTTGATGGCGATTTGAGTGGAAGTTGTTTTTGCTTGCCTGGAAAGATTTCTGACCCAAAGCAGAGGTTAGACTGCATTATTTAAAAAAAAAAGAAATAATAAGAGGAGGATAAATAATGAAATAAAGATCTAAAGACTTCAACAAGCAGTCTCATCTGGAGCTCTTAAGTGGGAGAAGCGAAACCTCTATGGGATTAAAGCGAGACACTCAGTCGGTGTCGGTTCCCTGCAGCAGTTTCTCATCAGATCAGTGAGTTTTAGCTGCCAGTCCAGATTGTGGCTGCAGCGAGTAGTTTGTGGTTAGCTTTGATCGCTTGTTTTCATTTTCGCGGATGGTGTGCTTTAAACAGGACAGCTCCTGGGGTTTTCTCCTGCAAGAGGTGTGTTTTCATTACTTCCTGGGACCACTGGGGCTAAGGCAACATGTGCGGTGTAGTTCCCTCTCACAGATAGGCTGCTGCAAGTCCTGTGAGAGGGAAAGCCAGCAGCTTGAGGAAGATCGATCCAGGGCAGAAAGAAACACTTTGAGTTCGCTGGACAGGCTGATGCAGACAGTAGGTCAGTTTTCTCTACAGCGGGAGTTTTCCTGTGCTTTGTATATGGCGGCCATGTTGTTGTTTTTGGAGAGAAATTCTGCCACCAGCATTTCAGGTGCAGGGCAGGCGGCGGTGGTGAGTATGGGGGATGTCCTCTATTCATAGGTCTTGGGGGACAGTCAGGCAGAGGATAATTCCCTGTTTTCCCCGGAGTTTTTTCTGTTACTGAATAGGGCCTATAGGCTGGAGAGAGAGAAGGGCCAAGGCCTTGGGAAGACCGGGGCACCTACTAAGGTATTGGAGGCTAAGCAGGTCTCCCCAGATCCAGGGTGGGGGACTCTGGTAAAGCGGAGAAGGCTTATGGGTGAAGATGAATGTGGGCAGTGGCTCTCTGATGCTTCAGAGGATGCGGAGGGCCCAGGGGAGGGTCCTTCGGGTCTTCAGGATGATATGGAACTGGGGCTTTTGAGGAGGACAAGCTACCTCTGGGGGAGGATCCTGCCATGGTCAGAGTATTCAAGAAAGAGAAGCTCTTGGCTGTCATTTCTCAGTCCTTGGCAGCCTTGAATATTCCCTTTCGGACAACGGAGGAGGAGGTTCCTTTGGAGGACCCCTTTTTCAGGGGATACAAACTCCTCAGAATTCCTTCCTAGTAGATAAGGCTATCATGCAGATGATAGAGACTGAGTGGGAACTCCCTGAAGCAGGTCTTGGGGGAAGATGGGTTACAACTCCTCTGTACCCAGTGCCACCTGTGGAGAAAGAGCTCTTTAAGAACCCGAATGTGGATGCCTTTGTTACCGCAGTGACAAAGAAAACGGCAATTGCAGTGGAAGGGTCTGAAGGTTTCGCAAGATTGCTGTTTGGTGTCTGTCCTGAACCAGCACTTTGAGGTTAACACACTCTCATTGCAGACTTCCATTTGTGGAGTGTATGTGGCGAGAGCCTGCATGTGCTGGGTGCAGGCTATGCCAGAGATGATCTGCAAGGCGGGCTCGGAGCCAGCAGAGCTGTCTAAGTTGGAATCCGCCTCGGTCTATTTGTTGGATTTCTGCTATGACCTCGTTCGGGTATCCTCTCAGAGTATGATGGTAGTGGTCTCCTCCAGGCGCTTTCTTTGGTTGTGTAATTGGTCGGCAGACATGGCTTCTAAGATCAGATTGTGCAAGGTGCCTTTCAGGGGCAAGCTCTTGTTTGGGGATGCTCTTAAGGAGTTGGTTAAAGAAATGGGAGAGACTAAAGGGGCCCGACTTCTGGAGGACAAGCCACATGGCAGAGGTCAGCCTCAGCAAGGCTGTGGAGGAGCATAGGATTTCTGCCACTTTAGAGTGGCATGTTTTGCCCCTATGCAGAGGGATCATTTCCACTATAGGGGCAGTCCTTTCAAGGCAGAAGTACAGTCCGTGGCTACTATGCGGGGTCGTCCAACCCCACTAAAAAGCAGCAATGAAGTGGAGGGGATCCAGGAGCCAATAGAGCCAATAAGGGAGGTGTCTGCAGCAGTTCTACCGTTCCTGGATCCATATCACCTCAGATCAGTGGGTGCTGGAGAGCGTGCATGAGGGATATGCTCTCGAGTTCCAGCAGCCATTGGTGGATGCGTTCATGGTGTTCTCTTGCTTAGTCAGGAAAGGCCACAAGCATTGCGCGATATGCTGGAGCATCTGTTGGCATTGAAGGCAGTGGTTCGAGTTCTGCCTGACTAGTGTGGGTCAGGTCAATACTTTATTTTGTAGTGCCCAAAAAGGAAGGTACATTTCAGCCCATCCTTGACCTCAAGCATAGCTGCAGCTCTGCGGAAGCAGGGGATTCTCATTCGCTTATTCAAGTAAAATCCAGGGAGAAGAGTCAAGAGGTGACACAGAGGGTGATTGCCTTTTTGCAGGACCTAAGATGGATCATCAATCCTACTAAGAGCAACCTGACTCCGATGCAGCAGCTGATCTCTCTGGGAGCACAATTCAACACTGTGAACAGTCAGGTGGTCCTGCTAGAGGAAAGGATAGACAAGATTGTGTCTATTGAGACAATTCATGTGGATGGCGACTCCATCGGCGTGGCACTATCCTTAAGGTGCTGGGGCTGATAGTGGCAGCACTGGATCTCTTCCCCTGGGCCAGAGCACAATTGAGACATTTGCAAAGGGCTTTGTTGTCCAGATGGTCTCCTCAGTTGTACCTCTAATCCTGGAGGCTTCAGTATCCCAGGAAAGTAAAGATCAAATTTCGGGTGGTGGCTGAGCAAAGACAATCTCAGCCAGGGGGTGCCATTGGCGATGCCAACTTGGGTGATGGTCACCACAGATACCAGCCTGTACAGCTGGGGAGCACATTGCCTGGCTCAGGGGCAGTGGTCTCTGAAGGAAAGTGCCTGATCAGTCAATCATCTGGAGATCAGAGTGGTATGGATGGCACTACAGCAAAGTGGTAAGGGTGTTTTTGGATATCACCTCAATGGTAGCATATCTGAACGGGAAGTGTGGTGCTTGCGGCCAAGGTTGAGCACATTTTGTGGTGGGCCAAGAGACACCTGATGGCTCTATTGGCGGCCCACATGGCAGGAAAGGACAATGTGCAAGTCAACTTCCCTAGCAGGCACTGCATGGATCCAGCGGAGTGGTTGCTGGAGGACTCGGTGTTAGGGATAGTGCACTGCTGGCACCTCCACCGAAAATGCCAAGGCCATGCGTTTCTTCAGCCGGTGGAGAGAGAGAATGTCGGAGGGTCTGGATGCCGTAACACAGCCATGGCCTCAGGAAGGACTGTTGTATGCCTTCCCACCATGGGCACTAATAGGGTGACTTCTGCACAGGATTGCTCAGCACCAGGGCCGAGTGATCTTGGTGGCTCTGGGCTGGCCCAGAAGACTGTGGTACGTGGACCTTGTCTGTCTGGCGGTGGAATGGCCATGACTACTCCCGGTGATACAGGATCTTCTCTCCCAAGGACCGGTACTCATGCCGCAAATGATCAAGTCTTGCTTAAGGCCTGGCTTTTGAGTGGGCATGCTTGAGAGGCGCAGCTATGCTCCAGGAGTGATTGCTGTCCTGTTGAAGGCCAGGAAAAGGTCAACGTCTTTATCTTATATTTGCATTTGGAGAGTCTCTGAAGGTTGGTGTGTGGAACATGACCTTTGTCCCTTGGGGGTGCCAGTAGTGAACGTGATGACCGCCTTGCAGGCGGGGCTGGAAAAAGGTCTCGCCTTGAATTCCCTCAAGGTTCAGGTGGCGGCCATGGCTTGTAACCGAGAGAAGTTATGTAGAGCTCCATTGGCTGCTCACCCGGATGTTTGCTGGTTCTTGCGAGCAGTGAAACAGGTCAGACCGCCGCTGTGAGCAGTGGTTCCCCCATGGGATCTTAACCTTGTCCTTTTCATGTTGATGGAGGCTCCCTTTGAGCCTCTGAGAGGTGCTTCACTGAAGGATATGACATTAAAGGTGGTTTTCTTAGTGGCCATCTCCTCGGCCAGGCATATTTCAGAGTTGCAGGCTCTCTCGTGTAGGGAGCCCTTGTTACTTTTGAGGGAGTGTGTGGAGTTGCGTACAGTTCCGTCTTTCCTGCCGAAAGTCCTGACTCCGTTTCATGTTAACCAGGGGGGCTCTTCCAGTTTTTGGAGGCGAAAGTATGGTTGCATTGGATCAGCAGCTCCATAAGCTTGATGTTCGCAGGGTGCTTAAGTGTTCTCAAGTGCATGCAGTCATTCAGGAAATCAGACCGGTTATCTGTGCTGTTTGGCAGCCCATGAAAGGGAGAAGCAGCCTCTAAGGCTTCCATTTCCAGATGGGTGAAGGAAGTGATTGCCTTTGTGTACCTGCTCAAGCGTCGGGCGGTGCTGGAGGGACTGTGGGCACATTCCTGGGCAGAGGTCAGTTTGGTGCCTCTGCCCAGGTGCCTTTGGTTATTTGCAGGATGGCGACTTGGTCATTGTTACATACCTTTGTTAGACACTATCATCTGGATGTGCAGGTGAGTTAGGAGGCGAGATTTGGCGATCATGTCTTGAGGGCAGGGCTTGTGGGTCCCTCCTATTTGTAGATACTGCTGCGGTACATCCTGTATATCTGGACTGGACTAGAGGGATGTAGATGAAGGTGAAATTTATACCTTACCTGCTAATTTTCTTTCATGGAGTCCCTCTAGTCCAGAGCCCCTCCCAGTTGTATTCCAATCATGTGGTGGGTAGCGAGCCTGCATTGATAGCAGAGCTTAAGAGGGGTGAGTGTCACCTTGTTAAGTTCCCTCTGGGTTCACATGTCAGAGTTTTGGATGACGGTCAGCTTACTTTTAAAAAAACAAAACAAAACAGGATCAGTTCTGCCAATCAATACACATCCAAACCATACAAAAAAGAAGGAGGCCTACCGCAACACTCTGCCCTGTCAGCCCTTCTTTTTAGCACAGATGGGCTGAAGGTATATGTTATCTTTAAAAAAACATTTCAGTGTAGATTACCACATTTATGCGGATGATATAATGCTATATCTTCCTTTTTAACATCTCAAGCCTCATCCCCCACCAAATTATAGATTGTTTCAGCGAAGCATCAAAATGGCTTAACAGTCCTAACCTCCAGATCTTTATCTTGATCTTTTTTGATCACTTGTTATAGCACCCTAGGCATCGGGTCATCAGAACGGTTTACAACTTCAGCAAAACAGAGATGCTATATATAAGAAGGAACCAAGGTTTCTCTCCTCCTCCAAAATTGAGCCTTAGTGATGCAGAACTTTCAGTAAAAAAATGAGGCAAAATATCTTGGGGTTACCTTAGACCAGACCCTCAGTATGAGCACACACAAAACTTGCAACCAAAAAAATCTACTATAAACTCAGAATGATACAACAACTAATACCACTACTCCCAAACCATGACTTCAGATCAGTCCTCCAGGCATTAATTACTCAACACTTTGACTTTTTCAACAGCATCCTGCAAGGCCTAGCTAAACAAGCCCTAAACCAGCTGCATATGGTCCAGCATGGTGCTGCATGCATTGGATGGAAGGCCCATATAACAGATCACATCACACCCATATTATAACACTTACACTGGCTTCCAGTCCAAAGTCATATAAATTACAAAACGCTAATGACAGCATTTCAGCTTTTCAGGGATATAGCGCCTTCCTACCTCACCTTCCTCATCACCAAACCAACAGATGCATGACTAAGAAGAGGCTGCACCTAGAATACACTAGCAATTCCCCCAGATTTCTGTAAGTCTAACTGAGCCACTAGCAACAGAGCATTCTCATACTTTATGCCCATACTCTGGAACACCCTACCCGACGAACTAAGAGCAATCAACGATCTCCTTACGCTCCACAAAGAACTCAAAACACAGCTTTTTAAACAGCATTTTGGAAATACACTGGAACTTGTCAACACCGACCCAACCTAATACCCCACCTAACACATCCCCCTCTGTAATTAGATGTCTCATCTCTCCCATCATAAAGCTGCCTCATTCCAACAACACTTGTATATATATACACAATAAAAAGAGCATATTCTGCAGCTAGCAAACATTTAGTGCAAGTCTATGCAATAGTGCAGGCATGTCCAACTTTGAACAGGTCGTGATCTACTTTTTCCGGCCAAAAGTGCCGGTGATCTACCACCATGAAAATTAAGCTACAAATTAGTTTCAAATTAAATTTTAACCAAATAAAGTTGGAGGATCTCCCTCCCCCCCCCCATTTTTAATGAACCTTCTGTCATTTACTTAGATGTGATCAGCTGTTAAGCAAATTAAGCAAAAACAAAACAGAGACGAAGATCCAGTAAGAACTGCAAGGGGAAATGGAAAGTACATTTTTTCTTAAAGTTTTATTGAGTAATAACTTTAACTTTTATTGAGTAATTTGTGTTAAATTTAGGTTGAGTATTGATCCAGGCTGATCTTGCACAATCTTTAATATTTCTCTCTTGCTCATTAGTGATATGTCTGAGTCTGCATTTCATCCACCAACTTTTTGAAGTTGGGTGAATATTGCGTGAGGGCCAGTCTCAGGGAATCCTGGAGATGTTCATCTGTCATGTTGGAATGCTGTGTACTCATTTTCAGATGGGAAAACGCAGATTCACACAAATAGGTTGAACCGAAACAGTGTACAGCTTCACTGCATCTTCTCAAGTTGGGACATTTTGTCTCTAAGCACTAGCTTCCAAAACGATTCTTGCTCAGCACGGGTCTTGAGAAAAATGTCATTTTTAAGGGTTAATATTTTGTTTTCAAGAGATGGCATGTTCCATGAGCAATTTTTACTGATAGCAGCTGCAGTTTCTTTAATGTCCACAGCTACTTTGAATGGGTATGACAAGTACTCCACAACTGTTCCAATTGTTTGGAAGTCACAGAATCTATTTTCGAATTCCTGGATAACAGAACAGATTTCTGTCACATACTTCTCATTCTGAAAAACAAAATTTGGATTCTTCAAGACCAAGGAGGGAAGTCAGTCCTCACATATGGGTGACGTCGGCGCCGACAGAGCCCCCGTGAGGAGCATTTCCCCAGCTTTCAAAGAAACATAGAAATATGACGACAGAAAAAGACCACATGGCCTATCTAGTCTGTCCTTCCATGTTTGTCCCATGCTTTTTAAAATTGTTACTGTCCTCATCTCTACCACCTCCACTGGGAGACTATTCCATGGATCCACCACTCATTCCGTAAAGAAATATTTCCGCATTTCACTCCTGAATCTATCTCCCGTCACCCTCATCCCATGTCCCCTCGTAGCAGAACTTGTTTTCAATTGAAAGAGGCTCTCTCCCTGAACATTTATGCCACGGAGGTATTTAAACATCTCAATCATATCACCTCTATCCCGCCTTTCCTCTAAGGTGTACGTATTAAGATCCTTCAGTCTTGTCCTCATATGCTTTATAATGAAGACCACTAATCATTTTAGTAGCCACCCTCTGCACCGACTCCATCCTGTTCACATCCTTTTGAAGGTGCGGTCTCCAGAATTGCACACTACACTCCAAATGAGGTCGCACCAAAGACTTATACAGAGGTATTATCACCTCCTTTTTTCTGCTAGCCATCCTCTCTGTATGCACCCAAACATCCTTCTAGCTTTTGCTGTCGCCTTTTCTACCTGGTTAGCTACTTTAAGATCATCAGACACAACCACGCCTAGGTCCCGCTCTTCTTTAGTGGACAAAATTACTTCACCCCCTATACTATATTGCTCCTTTGGATTGCTGCAGCCCAAATGCGTGACCTTGCATTTTTTTAACATTAAATCCCAGCTGCCAGATTCTAGACCATTCTTCAAGCTTAGCTAGATCCCTCCTCATGTTATCTACACCTTCCTGGATGTCTACTCTATTGCAAATTTTGGTATCATCCGCAAAGAGGCAAACCTTACCCGACAGCCCTTCCGCTATATCACTAACAAAGATGTTAAAAAGAATCGGACCAAGGACAGATCCCTGGGGCACCCCACTGGTAACATTGTTCTCCTCAGAGTGAGCTCCATTTAATTGTACTCTTTGTCACCTCCTACCCAACTAATTTCTAACCCAAGCAGTAACTTTAGGGTCCATCCCTAGGGCGCTCAGTTTGTTTTTAAGTCGCCTGTGAGGAAGAGTGTCAAAGGCTTTACTGAAATCTAAATACACCACATCTAGGGCTCTCCCTCGGTCCAACTCCCTGGTCACCCAGTCAAAGAAATCAATCAGATTTGCCTGACAAGATCTGCCTCTGGTGAATCCATGCTGCCTCGGATCCTGTAATCCGCTGGACTCCAGAAACCTCATTATTTTCTCTTTCAGCAGCGTTTTCAATAATTTACTCACCATCAAAGTTAAACTAACCGGCCTGTAGTTTTCAACCACATCCTTACTTCCGCTTTTGTGTAAAGGCACCACATGAGCCTCTCTCCAGTCCTTTGGCACCACTCCTGACTCCGAGGCATTGAAAAGGTCAGTCAGTGGAGCTGATAGAACGTCCCCAAGTTCCCTCAGTATTCTAGGGTGTATCCCATCCGGTCCCATCGCTTTGTCTACTTTAAGTTGAGCTAGTGTCTCACGAACACAGTCTTCTGAAAATTGTTCAAGATGTCCCTCGCTTCTGTTGTTTGTGGGTGTTTTCTGAGGTCCTACTCCTGGTTCTTCATCTGTGAACACAGAACAGAAATATTTGTTAAGCAATTTTGCTTTATCCTTATCAGCTTCTACATATTCCTCCCCTGCACCCTTGCGTCTGACAATACCACTTTTGCCCTTCCTCTTCTCACTAATATATCTGAAAAATGTCTTATCCCCCATTTTATTGCATTGGCTATTTCCTCCTCCTTTTGAATCTTTGCCTTCCTGACTACTTTGCTAGCTTCTCTCTGTTTTTCCAAATACAGATGCCTGTCTTCCTCTGTCTGTGATCTTTTGTATTTCATGAAGGCCTTCTTCTTTTTCTTCACTTTTTCAGCTACTTCTTTCGAAAAACCTGATTAGGTGTTAGCAGTTCTCAAAGCTGAGGAGGTTTTTAGAGTTCAACAACCTACTCTGCTCAAGGAAATTTCCACTAAAGCACCAAAAATAAAGTAGCCTTGCTTTAATGCAGCGCGCCTGCGTGGTCCCCTTCCCACTCAATGGTACCATCTTGCTCAGTCTTTTTTTTTTTGCGGAGCCCGACGGATGTGAGTTTGTGTCACCCGGAAAAAAGTTGATTTTTTTTTTCTGTGATTTTTCGCATTGTTTTATCTGGTTGGACGCCGGTTCCCCGTCCCGCCTGGGCTCGGTACACTGGTATTGAGTCTGGAGTTGTGTATTCGGTTTTTGTCCTTTGTGACTAGCGTTCGTGCTCTTTTTGTGTTTTCACTGGCAGCCCGGTCTTTTGACCTTGCAGGGGCCCTTTTTCTCCCGATGGCTGCCAGCGGGTTTAAAAAGTATGATCGGTGCAAGAAATTTATTTATTTATTTAGCTGTATTTATATCCCGCTTTTCACCGGGTCAGAGCGGTCAGTTGGGGGATACATTTAACACGAGGAGATATGAGACACATACGCTAATACTTACAGGGAAGATGGGCAATGGAGGGTTAAGTGGCTTGCCCAAGACCACAAGGAGTGCCTACAGGACTAGAAATCCCAGTCCCTCCGGCCTGAGATTGCTGTCCCCAGATGGGACTTGAACCCCCGGCCCTCCGGCCTGAAGTACCTTGTCCTAACCACTAGACCACTCCTCCCTGTCTCTCACCGACACACATGACTGCTGCCTCCGATGCCTCGGGCCTGACCATGACCCGCTTGCCTGTGGCCCGTGTGGCAAGATGTCGTCGAAGGCGCTTCGGAGCTATCAGCATCATCGTGAGAGAATTTTCTCTGACTCCACGTCCGGCCGGGCCTGGACTTTGTCAGAGGCCTTGACATCTCGGGAGTCCGACCCCGAGCGCCGTCGGGGTTCCTCTGAAAGGGAGTCTCCCTTCCTTCCTCGAGGGCCAGGTTGCGTAGCCCTGACTGCTGCCCTGGGCTCTCGGAGTCGGAGAGGCCGTCCAAAGTACCTCGTGTGGAGCCGGAGTCCCCGAGTCATGTAAGTGCAGTTGTCCTCGTGGACTCTCCTCCGGGGGAGCCGACGTCGGGCCCAATGCTGTCGGGGCCCGAGTCAGGGGCTGCTGAGTCTCCTGAGCTTGGACTCAGGTTGACGGCCTTGGAGAGCAGCTTGGCTGCCTTCATGGAACAGCAGCGGGTGCTGATCGCCGGTCTGACCAGTGCATCTGCCCCAACCACCAGGACCTCGACGTCTAAGTCGACCCCGGAGACCGAGCCGATCCGAGGTCAAGGTCCCCCTTGACCTCCCGTGCGGGCCCGAGGTCATCGACGCCACTACCCTCGGCATCAGGGTGGGTGGCACCGAGGCCTGCATGGCCAGAGCCGCTCGATTCCTCCTCGGAGTCGGAGTGGGAGACTGAGGACGAGGCGTCCCCAGACACCTTCTGGACCCAGTGCGTCCCTTCGGACTCACTGGAGTCCGAGCCTCGGAGATGGTTCCCCCCCCCCCCCCCCGGAGGATACCCGGTTCTCGGATTTCGTGAGGGATATGGCCAAGGCCTTGGCCTTCCCTGCGGATGCCGAGGAGGAGCCTCGAGCCGAGGAGCTCGATGCCCTCCAGTATGATTTTCCTCTGAAGGAAGCCTTTACTGTACTGGTTCCTCCGATGCTGGAACAGCTGCTCTTCCGTATGTGGGAGGCACTGGCCTCAACGCCGGTTCTCAGCAAATGGGACAATTCCATTTATCGAGTCCGTAAGAGCCCTGGGTTCCAAAAGGCGCAGCTACTGCACCACTCCATGGTTGTGGAATTGGCCATGCACTGTCTGAAGAGTCAGAAGATGCACTCCTTGGTGCTCCCCGGCCAGGAGGCCCGGAACCTGGTTGCTCTTGGTAGAAAGTGTTTCCAGGGCTCTATGCTATCTTGCCGTATCCAGACCTACCAGCTGTACATGGGCATGTACCTCAGGGACCTGGCAAAGGAGATTGCCGGGTTCTCAGCTGGTCTCTCCGAGGAACCTTTGCAGAGGTTCAAGGCTTTTCAACATGGATTCGAGAGTGCTCGAAGTTTATCTCTCGAGCAGCCTATGATGACTTCGAGGCTTCGGCCCGAGTAGCAGCGGCCGGCATCGGTGCACACCGTCAGGCCTGGCTACAGTCATCAGACCTGGAGCCATGGCTACAGGACAAGTTAGAACATAAGAACATAAGATATGCCATACTGGGTCAGACCAAGGTCCATCAAGCCCAGTATCCTGTTTCCAACAGTGGCCAATCTAGGTCATACGTACCTAGCAATTTCCCCAAAAGACACAGGTTCCGCAATGCTTGTACTGGGTCAAGCATTGATATCCTGGGTCCCTTCTTAATTTAAGGTTTATGGACCTATCGATGTCCCCTGCCGAGGTGAAAACCTTTTCGGTAAGCCCATGACGGAAAAGGCTGCAGAAATCGAGACAAAGATCCTCACCAGGACAAGGCTGTCCAGGAAAACTTCTTCCCCTTCTTAGAAAAAGAAGGGCTTGGGAAAGAAGCCCTTTTCCCGAGGAAGGGTGCTGCCTACAAATCCTACCTTCAATATCAGGCCTCTCCAGCTCCCCAACAGGGCCAGCAGGCCAAGGGGCAGGGGCAGGGGCATGGCCCCATAGGCAGGAGACCCCCAAGCCGCCAGCTCTGGCTCCTGCACAGCAGGGAGCGGGGTATTGACTCCCACAGCATAGCATCTTCTGCACAGCTGGCTCCACTCAGCACAGGAGGTCGGCTGACCCTGTACGCCTACAGGTGGCCAGCCATCACAGGGGATACCTGGGTCCTCAGCATAATCCAAAAGGGCTACATGCTCCACTTCCACCAGATACCCCCCTCTTACTTTCCAGGGGAGCCTCCAAGACTCCCTCTGCACAGAAACCTCCTCCTTCAGGAGTTGTCAAGTCTTCTAAAGGAACAGGCGGTGGAACTGGTGCCTCACCACCTGAAAGGGCTAGGCTTCTACTCCAGGTACTTCCTGGTACCAAAAAGGACAGGAGGCCTCCGGCCTATCCTAGACTTGCGAAACCTAAACAAGTTTCTGGAGAGGGAAAAGTCGAAAAGGGGCCGGCAAAACCGAGCTGCTAAACTTAGCACCCTTTTCCCCTCCGATGCAGCCTCTGTGGCATCAACGTCTTCCAGGGCTCCGTCTTCCTCTCATGGATCTCAGGTAACTAAACATAAATCTAGCCAGTCCTGAAAGGGTAGATCTCCTTCTAAGCATCGAGATGCCTCTGGCATTGCCCTTGAGGGACTTTCACTGGCAAAGTTGCCTCGGCGAGAGACTTTGGCTTCCAAAGCACTAACGGGGCTCCAGGATGTTCTCGAGGCTTTATCCTTGGCAGAACTACTGGTGCCATGCTCTGGGGTTCCGGACGCTTTAACCGGCACCGATACCCAAGCATCGGCAGCGTTGATAGACCAGAGATTCCTGGCTATTGAACACAGTCTGGCGGCTCTTCTCACGGCCTTGATGCCCCTGAAACCGCTTCAGACAATTCAACCGGTACCGACATCGGCAGGTATACTACCGGGACCGAGTCATGCGTCTCTATCCGGCATGGACAAGTCGGTATCGGACCACTCCGATACCGACTTGTACCGGTACCATGCCTTGCATGATCATCTGGATCGGAGATAACTTCGAATCCTCGGATGAGTCTGAAGACTCCGAAGACTCTGCCGATACCAGAGTACGTCTTCCTGAGGATTCCTCTTCTCAGCATAGGATGTCTCCGCCTGAGGATATGTCCTTTCAGGATTTTATCCGAGATGTGGCCCGAGGTCTTTCCATCACAGTGGCTCCTGAAAAAGAGCCTAGGGCAAAGGAATTGGAAATCCTACAGTACCCTAAAGCTCCCAAGGAGGCAGCTACCCTACCTATTCATGAGATCTTGCATGATCTTATGTTAAGGATGTGGGAAACACCTCTAACCACATCTCCTCATTCTCGAAGACTCGACACCATGTATCGAGTTCCTCCTTGTCCTGGGTTTCAAAAGACTCAATTACCACACCATTCCATGGTGGTGGAATCAGCCATGAGATGGATGAAAAGTGCAAAAAGGCATGCATCTAATCCTTCAGGACGTGAATGTATGACTCTTGACGCCTTTGGACGTCGATCCTTCCAGGCTTCCATGCTTTCTGTTCCTATATCTTGTATATGGGGACCCAGGTATCCCCTGTGATGCCTGGCCACCTGTAGGCGTACAGGGTCAGCCGACCTCCTGTGCTGAGTGGAGCCAGTTCCTATATCTTGTATATGGGGATGTTCCTTAAGGAAGTCACATGAGACTTACTTATGAGCCCTCTTCTTCCTTATGATAAAAAGCAAGATTATCTTGCTCTCGTTAAACATGCTCAGGATGTTTCCAAGTTTGTGAATCATGGAGCCTTTGACTGCTTTGAATGCATAAGCAGAACCTCTGCTATTGCATAGGTGCACGTAGAATTGCCTGGCTCCAGGCATCTGACTTGAAAATCTGGGTACAGGACAAACCCTCCCACTCAGCATTTAAACAGCAGCTAAAAACCTACCTCTTTTCCCTAGCCTTTAACCTCCCTACTTCTCCCCCCTCTCTATAATCTCACTCCTCCCCTCCCACTTTCTCCTGCCCTTTCTGTTCTTCCTCTTTCTTTTTATGAAATGTAACTTCTTTTCCTTTTACCGGCCTTGCGCCCTATTTTAAAGGTTTTTATATGTTGTAAACCGCTCTGATTTTATTGTGAAGGGCGGTCTATCAAGTTTTATTAAACATAAACATAAACATAAACTGAGGAATATACCTTGCACAGGAGAGAATCTCTTTGGCAAGAATTGGCAGGAAAAAGCTAATGAGATGCTGACAATATCACTTTGGATAGATTGTCCAAATCTACAGCTGGTCCTGCGAGGAAAAGATCCTCTAAGAAACCATTCTTCAGCAAGAAGTTGTTGTTTTATCCCTCCTATACCCAGCAGGGATATCGTTCAGGTCAGTCTGCCCAAAAGGGACAGCAGCAACAACCTAGGCAACAAAGGAAGCCAAAAGAAGCTAAGCCTCAGCTGGCTCAGCAGACTCATCTTCCACAGGGGCTTTGACTCCTGTCTAGAGTACTTTGCCTTCCTGTCCCTGAACGGCCCAGAACCCTCCACCATCCCAGGAAGGTTATGTCATTTTGCCCCCAGATGGTGTCAGATAACAGCAGAAAATTGGACTGTCCATTGTACGAGAGGGGTACAAGTTTCTTTTTCTCAGCATGCCCCCTCCTACAGTAATAAGACAGTTCAATTCTCAGGCCTCTCTCAACGACCGGTTAGGTCAAGAAGTCACAATGCTCCTTGCTCAAGGAGCAATAGAAGAGGTACCCATTCCCCAATGGGTTACAGGGTTCTACTCCCCCTGTTTCCTTATTCCAAAGAAAACAGGAGGACATAGACCCAGTCTAGACCTCAGAGAATTGAACAAATTCCTGTTCAAAGAGAAGTTCAAAATGATTTCTCTAGGAACTCTGCTGCTATACCTTCGGAGTCAGGATTGGCTTTGTTCTCTAGATTTCCAGGATGCGTACACTCATGTTCTCATCCATCCAACTCACAGGAAGTTCCTTTGATTCCTGTTTCAAGAAAAGCACTACTAATACAGGGGCTTCTGCACCAAGAAATGCATGGCTGTGGTAGCAGCATTTCTCCGCATCCTGGGAATATTCGTCTTCCCTTACTTAGACGACTGGCTCATTCGAGCCCCTTCAAGGCCAGAAGCCAGTGTTGCTCTGTCTCGCACAATGTGCATCCTTCAGTATTTGGGTCTTGTCATAAACTTCCCAAAGTCCAACCTTGCTCCCACTCAATCCCTAGAGTTTATAGGAGCTCTGCTGGATACCAGACAGACAAGGGTTTTCCTTCCACAGCCCCGCCGCCTTCGCATTGTGCAGTTAGCTTCCCAAGCCGTGCAAAAACCTCACCTCACTGCTTGGGAAATGTTACAGTTGCTAGGCCACATGGCATCCACCATGCATGTGGTTCTTTATGCTCACCTCCATATGAGGGTAGCCCAGTGGACTTTATCCACTCGGTGGACTCAAGCGTCAGGTTGCCTGTCGGACAAAATAGCAAACTCAGATTGCCTTATTTTGTCTCTCCAATGGTGGCAGTCACCCAGAAACCTTCTAGTGGGGTCTCCTTTCCAGCAACTCCCACCCCAAGCCACTCTAACAACAGATGCTTCACAGGTGGGTTGGGGAGCCCACCTGCACGACTTCTCTACCCAGGGTACCTGGACTCCACAGGAGGCCTGTCTTCATATCAACCTCCTGGAGCTCATAGCAATCTTCCTTGCTCTTTGAGTGTTTCACACCCAGCTCAGCTACAAGACAGTCCTAGTTCAAACGGACAATCAGGTAGCCATGTTCTGTTTGAAAAAGCAGGGGGGAACAGGCTCTCTGTCGCTATGCAATGAAGCTTTGCGACTATGGGGCCTCGCCCGAGAGCATCAGATTCATCTCCTTGCGGTGTATCTGCCAGGCATTCAAAACTCTTTGGCAGACAGACTCAGTCGAGTTCTGCTTCCACAACGAATGGTCTCTCCATGCAGACCAGGTTGCCAAAACTTTTCACATTTGGGGAACCCCGGACATAGACCTCTTTGCAAGTCCGCTGAATGCCAAACTTCCTTTGTTCTGTTCTGTTCTAGAATTCCGGCTCGAGGTTGTCAGGCTAGGGATGCTTTCCTCCTTCATTGGGGTCAGGACTTCCTGTATGCCTTTCCACCCATTCCCCTAATTCCCAAAACCCTGTTCAAGCTTCAGAGAGACAGAGGTCATATGATTCTCATAGCGCCACGTTGGCCACGGCAGCTGTGGTACCCTCTGCTCCTACATCTCTCTCAAGCTCCGCCTCTGGAGTTAGGATCTGCTCCAGATCTTCTCTCACAAGAGGACGGGATGCTGTGGCATCCCAATCCCGTCTCTGCATCTCAGGGCCTGGTTGCTGAAAGTCTAGAACTTCAGGGTCTTAACCTTTCACAGCAGGTAAAGGATATCCTTCATGCTTCCAGGAGACCCTCCACAAGACGCTCTTATGCATTTAAGTGGAAGAGGTTTACCATATGGTGCTCGCATAAGGGTCTTAACCCTCTTGCGATGCCTCTGGAATCATTACTGGAGTATCTCCTTCATTTATCAAATGCAGGGCTTAAGACCAATTCAGTGAGAGTCCATTTGAGTGCTATTGCAACTTCTTTCAAGCCTCTAAATGGACAACCTATTTCCTCTCATGCTCTCATAGCGAGATTTATGAGAGTCCTCCTTTTAACAAAGCCTCCCATTAAGTCACCACCGGTGGCATGGGACTTAAATCTGGTACTTGGGCAGCTCATAAAACCTCCCTTTGAACCATTAGCCACTACCTCTTTGAAATTCCTTTCCTGGAAGGTTATCTTCCTCATTGCAATCACATCAGCGCGTCGCATCAGTGAATTGCAAGCGTTGGTGACTGATCCTCCTTATACAAGTTTCCACCATGATAAGGTAGTCCTTAGGAGTCATCCACACTTTATGCCAAAGGTGGTTTCGCCTTTTCATTTAAACCAAGCAGTTTACCTTCCTGTATTCTTTCCAAGGCCTCACGCCTCAAATGCAGAAAGGAACCTTCATACTTTGGACTGTAAAAGAGCTTTGGCCTTTTACTTGCAAAGGACGCAGCAACATAGAAAATCCTCTCAACTCTTTGTTGCTTTTGATCCTAGTCATTTCGGACTTCCAGTTTCCAAAAGGACACTGTCCAACTGGATTGCACAGTGTATATCTTTTGCCTATGAGAGTAAGAACATTCCTCTTGAAGGCCATGTCACAGCTCACAATGTGAGAGCCATAGCAGCCTCAATGGCTCATCTTCACTCTGTGTGTATCAACGACATCTGTCGAGCAGCTACTTGGGCTTCGGTACATATCTTTACAACCCATTACTGCTTAGACAAGGACTCCCGCCGGGATGCCTTGTTTGGTCAGGCTGTTCTTCAACACCTGTTCCAGACTTAATCAACTGCTACCCACCATCCCTCGTAGGATGCCAGAGATCCATGGGGGGAATTGGAGTCCTTTCACAAGGGCACACAACTTTCTGGGGCCATCTCCCTGGCATCTACAGCTAGGGAGTCCCCATATGTGAAGACTACATTCTTGCTTGTTCCTGGAGATAGCTTAGTTACTCACCTGTAACAGGTGATCTCCGGGAACAGCAGGAATTTAGTCTTCACAACCCGCCCACCTCCCCTAGGAGTTGTATCTCTATCTCTTTCTTTCTCTCTTTCCCCCTCTCTTTTGTCTCAGTTATAAACTGAAGTGGAGAGGGACAGTTGGGAAAGGCGGGAAGGCAGCACGCAGGCGCTGTGGGATTCTCCCAAAAGCTTTCCTATTGGAGGCTGGGGAGCGTTCCTGCGCAGGCTCCGTCGATACTGACGATACCCATATGTGAAGACTAAATTCCTGCTGTTCTCAGAGATCACCTGTTACAGGTGAGTAACTATGCTTTCTGATCTCTCTTTGGGAGAGGGAAAGTAGCAACTTTGTAAATAGGATACTGCAGGGAAGGGATGGCCTCACCTTATGTAGTGTGACATCACTAAGAGATATGCATGGTCAGTCTCCAGCTGTTGGTGGTAGAAACAACCTGTATATTTGGGCTAGACTGGAGGGACTCCATGAAAGAAAATTAGCAGGTAAGATCTAATTTCACCTTCCAGAACGTCGGTGGGATGGCAAAGAAGCAGTTCCACCTTTCTGGAGTTTGTTTTACTGAATTTTTGGTGCATTGTAGGTTTGGCTTTGCTAAACATGGATATCCAGTCCTTGCAGTCATATGCTAAACAGAACATAACAGCAGGACAAAAACAAGACTCCTGGATGCTTCATTTACTGTCTGCCAGTATTGGCACCCTGTTTGTGCAAGTTGTGGAGAATATGCTTTGTTCTGAGGAAGCCAATAAATTGGCAAAAGCATTGGCTGTGATTAATGTTGCTCAGCAGTTGGGAAAGTGCTGGTGACTGGAGGCTTCTTTTAGACACCGTATACGTGGCAATGGATCTCTGAAGGCCTGAAAGCTAAGGGTCTGATATTGAATTGGGCAGGCTTTGCGCTGCTACAACGCATAGCCCTGCCCACCGATCCTTTACCACGGATATTCAATGCTGTGACGATGGCATTTGAATATCCATCGTCATTGCACATGCCCCTTGCACCAATAAAACCGCCTATTGAGCTCAGAGGTGGTGACTAAAGGCTCTTTTGAGTCTTTCCTATAGTGCATCAGATATTTTTATGAATGGATTCAATTTTTTGATATACATGTTTCATATATTTTTGGCCCAGATTTGAGTGCTTTTTTTTTTTGTACCTTTTGAGACTTGGACATGGCTCTGTACAGAAAGCAGGGACTTCAGCCACTGACATCTTGATGGGCGTGGCTTGGCAAGAGCAGCGTAAAAGATTGAAAGATTGGGAGGGGGAGCATGAATGTTGGCATTGGTGCAGCTGAGATTGAAGGGAATTAAGCCCTTTGTGTGTTAACTCTGATTTTTTGGAATATCTGTCAGCTGACCAGATGGCACATTCCCCACCCCAGAATTGGCATTTGTATTGGCTGAGAAGGAATGGCAGGATAAACAGCCAGTGCTATTTTGTTTGACATGAGGATAATTTGGAAATCCTGCCTGTGACTGATGCTGTGTGGCAGAGTTCATGGCTGGCACTGATGGCACAGGTCAGAAGGTGCTTAAATAATGGAATCAGAGTTTTGGACATGAGGAAATCCAAGTATTAGAAGTTTAATGCTGCGTATAGGTGCCTGATAACCACATATAACTCGTCTGAAATCAAGTTCTTGGTCTCTACTGCTCAGGTCAGCTGGCTTTGTGGATATCGCAGAGGCTTTTGAGATGGGGGAATCAAAGGTTGCTTAGGAACCTTCTTGTGGTAAGTTCAGAGTATACTCCAATTCCCATCTGCTGCTGAGATACCTGGATGAGATGGGAAACGTCCCGAGTAGCTGAACTGCACTGCACTTTGAAGCAGCAGCAGGAGAAAGCTGCCAGGCTGATGAAAAATAAACCTTGCAGGATTGATGTGTTTCAAATCGTGCATTTCCAATTCCATCCTGAACAAGTAAAGTAGAAATACAGAGCCTTTTTCTTATTCCATTATGAGCCAGCTGTAACTGTCATTCCTTGTCACACGTCACCTTTGGAGCCATGGAGGAAACCTGGCCAGGATGCAGCAGAGGAGACTGCGTTAGCCCCAGTCTGGCCCCCCCCCCCTCTCTCTCTCAGCTGTTGCCATGTACCAGAGACCTAGAAAAGTACAGCTGGTGTTTCAAGCTACAACAAAGTCAGAAGTTAATAAAGACGATCTTGGCCCAGAGAGGAGCCAGTGCATTGCGTTAAAGGCTCTGTGCAGCTCTAATCTTGTATAGTAAGTATCCATTTATTTTTCTGTTGGAGCATATGGAGAAAAGGCCTCCCAAACCTATCTGTTTCCACTTTGTTTACTTGGCAAACTGTCGGGGAAAAGCTAAATCCTAAGAATGTGTGTGTGTTATTTTTTTCCTGCTTTCCTTTTGTGTTACACTCTGGCTGTGCCTCAGCTTTCTCCAAGACTCTTAACTGTGGTTTGACCATGGCAGAAGATGGAGCAAATATTAACTCTGTTGCCTGAAATTGGTTTTCATGAGGGAGGCAGATAGAAATGATGTTCCCTGGGTGGTGCTTGTGTGGCAGAGTTGAGGGATGCTAATGGAACAGCTGTTCTAGCTCTGCATCCTGCACATCCTGAATTCCTTGGAGGGAGCTGGCGAGCTGGACTCATGCCATTTTCACCAAGCATACTTCCTGAATAGCCTCTTTTCATCATATACATAGTAACATAGTATATGACGGCAGATAAAGACCAGCATGATCCATCTAGTCTGCCCGTGCAGGTCACCTCTCCCCATGCCTTTGTTTAGGTGTGTACCCACCGCTCCATATAGGTCACCCCTATTTGCTCAGATATAAGAGATAGTCATGCCTATTTTGATTTTATCCTGTTGCTATAAAGAGATCCACTATGGCTGTCCCATGCCATTTTGAATTCTGTCACTGTGTTTGCCCTCACCACTTCCATCGGGAGGGCATTCCAAGCATCCACCACCCTTTTCAGTGAAAAAGTATATCTCCAGGAACAAGCAGGAATAAGTCCTCACATATGGGTACGTCGGTACCGACGGAGCCCGTGCGGGAAAGCTCCCCAGCTTCTTAGAATAGAAGCTTTTGGGACCTCCCACTGCACATGCGCACTGCCTTCCCGCCTTCCTGAACAGCTCTCCTCAGTTTCTCTTTTTCCGCGGAGCCAGCAGGTCGTGTTCCTGTCACCGCTGAAGAAATTGTTATTTTATTTGTTTCTTTAGACCGCGTACCTGCCTTCCCCATACCGATACCGGTATCGCCGGTCTTTTCTTTCTTTCTTTAAAAAATTATAATTCTTTTTTCTTATTTTTTAGCTTTTTGGTCACTTCAGAGAGGCCTCTCGGCCTACTCAATTTCTCCTCATGGAGAAGCCAGCCCCTGGATTTAAGAAGTGTACCAAATGTAATGCTGTTATTTCAGTCACAGACACCCATGACTGGTGTCTGAAATGTTTGGGGCCTGACCATTCCATACCGGACTGCCCATCTTGCTCCCACATGTCTAAACGTGGGCTGCAGAACCGGGCCAACAAATTCCATGTGCTGTTTGCTTCAGAGAATACAGCATCACAGTCATCCAGGTCTTCTTCTCCGGATGGATCTCAGGTAACCAAACCTTCTGTGGGCAAGTCCTCAAAGAGCAAATCTCCTTCAAAGCATCGAGAGGCTCTTAGCTTAGAACTTGAGGACCCTGCCCCAGCCAAACAACCCCGGCGGGAAGTCCAACTTCCAAAAACGCCAATTCAGGGGTCTCAGGTTGATATCGATGCTACGGCCTCGACAGATCACCTGTTAGCCTGCTCTGGGGTACCGGGTCACTCCGGTACCGACATCCAGGCAGCTATGGCGTCCATGGGCGATACTGTACAGTCCATGCAGCAGGCCGTCATGGCTTTCATTAAAGCTGCAACGCCATCGGTTCCGCTTTCAGCGGTTCCGGGCCCGATACCGGTATCGTCCGCCATGCCGGTATCGAGGCCGTCCACCTCTAAACGCAAGTCGGTACCGTATGGGCTTTCGCTCCATACCGGTTCCATACCCGATACGCCCGATATCGATACCGATCGGTACGCGTATCGTGCGTTAGAGGAAAGCACCGATTCCTCTGAGGATTTTCACTCCTCTGATGATTCTGCTGAGTTTTCACTCAACTTACCTGAGGAGCCCTCTTCTCCTAAAAGGAGAATGTCCCCTCCAGAGGATTTGTCCTTCCAGGACTTTGTTTTAGATATGGCTACAGCCCTTTCTATTACCACATCCTCTGAAAAGGAACCCAGATCCAAAAAACTGGATATTTTGGGATACTCAAAGGCCCCTAAGGAGGCAGTTACCCTGCCTATCCATGAAATCCTTCAAGAACAACTGATGGATTTCTGGGAAAATCCTTTGACTTTGTCTCCTTATTCCCGTAGGTTGGACACCATGTATAGGGTCCCTCCTTCTCCTGGTTTCCAAAAGACTCAATTGCCCCACCACTCTATTGTGGTGAAGTCTGCAATGAAGAAGATTAGGAGTACCAAAAGGCACTCTTCCACCCCTCCAGGACGGGAATGTAAGACTTTGGACTCTTTTGGTAGGAAAATTTTCCAGGCTAGTATGCTTATAGCCAGGATTAATTCCTACAGTCTCTATATGGGCATGTTCCTGGAGGAACTTGCCAAAAAGGTGCGGCATTTTGCCCCCTTTATCCCTGAGGATAAAAAGCAGGGATTCCTTTCCCTAGTGAAACAACTCTTAGAGGTTTCTAAGTTCTCTAATAGGGCAGCATATGATTCCTTTGAGGGAGCCAGTAGGGCTTCGGGCATTGCTATTGCAGCCCGACGTCTTGCTTGGCTCCAGGCCTCTGATCTGGAACCTTGGGTTCTAGATGGCTTACGGAATCTGCCCTGTACAGGTGAGAACTTATTTGGGGAAGAGTGGCAAATCAAAGCCACCCAGATGGATGCTGAAAATGCCACCTTGGAAAGACTTTCAAAGTCCACTTCAATTCCTACTAAGAAAAAGTCTTTTAAAAGGCCTTACTATAAGAAGGCCAGAGTTGCTTCAAATACTGGCCAGCAGTCTTCTCAACCTCGCTATACTGCTAAGCGTCAGCAATCCAAACAAGCACGAGCTAAGCCTGCAGCAGCTACTGTAGCTCAGCAGGCTCCAACCCCTCAGGGGTTTTGACTTGCTCCTAGGGCACCATACCCGGAAGGTTGGTTCACTTTGCTCCCAGATGGGAACAAATCACAACAGAACAATGGACCCTCTCTATCATTCGAGAGGGTTACAAACTTCATTTCTCCAGCCTTCCTCCCCATCATATGGTGAGACCATTCAATTCTCCCCCATCTCTCCTAACCCTGTTGGGTCAAGAGGTTTCCTCTCTTCTTGCCCAAGGGGCCATAGAAGAGGTTCCTCTTCCTCAACAAGGGTCCGGTTTCTACTCCCCTTATTTTCTCATTCCAAAGAAGACAGGGGGATTCAGACCAATCCTAGATCTGAGAGAATTGAACAAATTTCTCTTCAAGGAGAAATTCAAAATGCTGTCTCTCGGCATTCTCCTTCCTTACCTCCAGGGTCAGGACTGGCTTTGTTCTCTAGACCTACAGGATGCGTATACACATATACTCATCCATCCATCCCACAGAAAGTATCTTCGCTTTCTGTTTCAGGGAAAACATTTCCAATACAGAGTACTCCCCTTCGGTCTAGCCTCTGCTCCAAGAGTATTCACAAAATGCATGGCAGTCGTAGCCGCATTTCTAAGAGGCATGGGAATCTTTGTCTTCCCATATCTGGACGACTGGCTCATCCGAGCTCCAACTCAGTCACAGGCCCAGATTTCCCTGGACCACACAAGGAGCCTTTTGCAGTATCTGGGACTGGTAGTAAACCTTCCCAAGTCCCAACTCATCCCTACTCAATCTCTAGAATTCATAGGGGCCCAGTTGGACACCATCACTGCAAGGGCCTACCTTCCACATGTTCGAGGCCAGCGCCTCCTGAGTTTGGCCTCCCAAGCTCAGTCCAGCACTCACTTGACAGCCAGGGAAATGCTACGCCTACTGGGTCATATGGCCTCCACAGTGCATGTGGTGCCTTATGCTCGTCTTCATATGAGAGCAGCTCAATGGACCCTGGCCACTCAGTGGACTCAGGCGTCAGGAGCGCTCTCAGACCAAATACAAACCTCCGATCGTCTGTTTTGGTCCCTCCACTGGTGGACTTCCACCAAGAATCTGTTGTTGGGGGCTCCATTTCAACCATTGCTACCCCAAGCAACCCTCACAACAGATGCCTCCCAAACAGGGTGGGGAGCCCATCTGCAAACTCTCTCCACTCAGGGCACTTGGTCTCTACAGGAGACCACCCTTCATATCAATCTTCTGGAACTGCGAGCAATTTACCTTGCCCTCAAGGTCTTCCACTCCCTCCTAGCCAACCTCACTGTCCTAGTTCAGACGGACAATCAGGTGGCCATGTTTTACATAAACAAACAAGGAGGGACGGGCTCTCTGTCGCTTTGCAACGAAGCTCTAAGACTATGGGCCTTCGCCAGAGAGCATCAGATTCACCTGCTAGCAGTGTATCTCCCAGGAGTTCAAAACTCTCGGGCAGACAGGCTCAGTCGAGTTCTGCTGCCACACGAATGGTCCCTACATTTGGACCAAATAAACCGAATCTTTCAGGAATGGGGGACCCCGGACATAGACCTCTTTGCAAGTCCGTGGAATGCCAAACTTCCCCGGTTCTGTTCCAGAACTCCGTGTCAGGGAGCTCAGGCTACGGACGCCTTTCTCCTGAATTGGAATCAGGCATTCCTATATGCCTTTCCACCCATTCCTTTGATTCCCAAGACTCTGTTCAAACTCCAGAGGGATCATGGAACTATGATCCTCATAGCTCCACGCTGGCCACGCCAAGTGTGGTTCCCTCTACTTCTACAGCTCTCCCAGGGATCCTACTTGGATCTGGGAGCTGCGCCAGACCTCCTGTCTCAGGAGGAGGGGACTTTGTGGCACCCAAACCCCAAATCCCTTCACCTCAGTGCTTGGTTACTGAAGGCTTAAGCCTTCAAGACTTTCATCTTTCCCAACCAGTGAAAGATATCCTTTCTGCCTCTAGGAAACCCTCTACCAGGCGTTCCTATGCTTTCAAATGGAAACGTTTTTCCATTTGGTGTGCTCAGCAGGGTCTTGACCCTCTGGCACTTCCTTTGAATTCTCTTCTTGATTATCTCCTGCATCTATCCAATGCAGGCCTCAAGACGAATTCGGTAAGAGTCCATTTAAGTGCTATTGCAGCATCCTTGAAACATATAAATGGACAACCTATCTCCTCTCATCCTCTTGTTGCAAGATTCATGAGAGGCCTGACTCTCACTAAACCTCCCATCAGACCACCCCCGGTCGCATGGGATTTGAATCTAGTGCTCGGTCAACTTATGAAGCCACCTTTTGAGCCAATGTTTTCCACCTCCTTGAAATTTCTTTCCTGGAAGGTCATCTTCCTCATTGCAGTCACTTCGGCTCGCCGCATCAGTGAGCTGCAGGCTTTAGTGGCTAATCCACCTTACACAAGATTTCATCATGATAAGGTGGTCCTTAGGACGAATCCCCACTTTATGCCTAAAGTGGTCTCGCCTTTTCATCTTAATCAAGAGGTATATCTACCTGTCTTTTTTCCAGCTCCTCATGCATCCAATGCAGAGAGGAACCTTCATACTCTGGATTGTAAAAGAGCTCTCGCTTTTTACCTTAATAGGACTCAGCCACATCGAAAGTCTTCTCAACTTTTTGTGGCCTTTGATCCTTCCCATTTGGGACTTCCAGTCTCCAAGCGTACACTTTCCAATTGGATTGCTCAGTGTATTTCTTTTGCTTACCAGAGCAAAAACATTTCTCTGGAAGGCCATGTCACTGCTCACAATGTGAGGGCCATGGCAACTTCTATGGCTCATCTGCACTCTGTTTCCATAGATCAGATCTGTCGAGCCGCTACCTGGGCCTCGGTTCATACCTTCACAGCCCATTACTGTTTGGACAAGGACTCCCGCCGGGATGCCTTGTTTGGCCAGGCTGTCCTCAAGCACCTGTTCCATTCCTAAACAACTCCTGCCCACCTTCCCAGAATGGATGCCTGAGATCCATACGAAGATGGCGAACCTTTACAGGGGATCCCATGCATCTAAGCTAGGGAGTCCCCATATGTGAGGACTTATTCCTGCTTGTTCCTGGAGATAGCACAGTTACTTACCTGTAACAGGTGATCTCTGGGAACAGCAGGAATTAGTCCTCACAACCCACCCACCTCCCCTAGGAGTTGTATCTTTTATCTATCTATCTTCCTGTCCTCTCTCTGTTGACTCAGCTATAAACTCGAAACTGAGGAGAGCTGTTCAGGAAGGCGGGAAGGCAGTGCGCATGTGCAGTGGGAGGTCCCAAAAGCTTCTATTCTAAGAAGCTGGGGAGCTTTCCCGCACGGGCTCCGTCGGTACCGACGTACCCATATGTGAGGACTAATTCCTGCTGTTCCCAGAGATCACCTGTTACAGGTAAGTAACTGTGCTTTCCTGACATTGCCTTTCAGTTTACCCCCTTGCAGCTTCATGTTATGCCCTCTAGTTTTACAGCTTCCTCGTCTTTGGAAGAGGTTTGTTTGTCCATTAATACTCTGAGTATTTAAAGATCTGAATCATATCACCCCTGTCCCTCCTCTTCTCCAGAGTGTACATATTTAGGTATTCAAGGCTCTTCTCATAGGTCTTCTGATGCAGGCTCCAAATCATTTTGGTTGCCTTCCTCTGACCACTTCCAGCCTTTTTATATCCTTTGTGAGATACAGTCTCCAAAACTGAACACAATATTCTCCAGGAACCAGCAGGAAGTCAGTCCTTACTTATGGGGTGACATCGCACCGACAGAGCCCGCGCGGAGCAATTCCCCAGATTTCAAAGAAAGCCTTTGGGATGCTGCCACCATGCATGGTCCTCTTATTTATTTAAGTTTTTTTTTATACCGCTTTATCATTTCAATCAAAGCGGTTTACATTATAACTTAAATTTGGTAAACGTACATTAAACAGGGACATTGATAACTTGGATTTTTCTGAGCAATGGAGGGTTAAGTGACTTGCCCAAGGCCACAAGGAGTGCTAGTGGGAATCAAACCCTGGTCTCTGGGTTCCCAAGCCAGTGCTCTAACCACTAGGTTACTTCTCCACTCCACTCTTCCCTCCCAAGGGTGCCATCTTGCTCAGTCTCCATTTCTCCGCGGAACCCTTCAGATGCACGTCCTCATCCCTTGGAACTTTTATTTCGTTTTCGGCCTACAGGCCAACTTCTTTTCCAGTTGCACCGATCCTCTACCCATCTTTCTCCAGCTCTATATTTTTAGAGCCATTAGGGGACATTTTTCTTCGCCTTTTTTGCTTTTAATGGACATTGCACCCTTTTTTCCTCCAACCGCTGGCCGCTTGGGTCTTCGACTTCATGGGGGCCATTTTTGCCCCTATGGCCACCGGATTCAAGAAATGCGATAGATGCTCTAGGAACATGTCGCTTATGGACACCCATGACTGTTGCCTGTGGTGTCTCGAGGCTGACCATGATCCAGAGCTGTTCGCTCTGTAAGAAAATGTCATAAGAACATAAGATATGCCATACTGGGTCAGACCAAGGTCCATCAAGCCCAGTATCCTGTTTCCAACAGTGGCCAATCTAGGTCATACATACCTAGCAGTTTCCCCAAAAGACACAGGTTCCACAATGCTTGTACTGGGTCAAACATTGATATCCTGGGTCCCTTCTTAATAATGGTTTATGGAACTTTCCTCCAGGAACTTGTCCAAACCTTTTTTAAACCAGCTACACTAACAGCCTTTATTACATCCTCCGGTAACAAATTCCAGAGTTTGATTACACGTTGAGTGAAAAAATATTTTCTTTTATTAGTCTTAAATAGTTTACCATGTAGCTTCATTGCATGTCCCCTAGTCTTTCTATATTTTGATAACATAAACAATCGATCTACGTTTACCCGTTCCACTCCGTTCATTAATTTATAGACTTCTATCATATCTCCCCTCAGCCGTCTCTTTTCCAGGTTAAAGAGCCCTAACCTTTTTAGCCTTTCTTCATAGGAGTATCCTTCCATCCCCTTTACCATTTTGGTGTCTCTTCTCTGAACCTTTTCTAATAACACTATATCCTTTTTAAGATACGGCGACCAGAATTGCACACACTATTCAAGGTGCGATCTCACCATGGAATGATATAGAGGCATTATAATATCCTTTGTTTTATTTTCCATTCCTTTCCTTATGATACCTAGCATTCTATTTGCTCTCTTGGCTGCCGCTGCACACTGGGCCGAGGGTTTTAACATGTTATCCACAATGACGCCTAAATCTTTTTTCTGGGTGGTGGTTCCTATGTGGAATCTTGCATCGTGTAACCATAGTTTGGGTTGTTCTTCCCTAGGTGCATAACTTTGCACTTGTCCACATTAAATTTCATCTGCCATTTTGATGCCCAGTCTTCTAATTTATCAAGATCCTCTTGCAATTTTCCACAATCCTCTTGGGTTTTAACAACTTTAAATAGCTTTGTGTCATCTGCAAATTTGATAACCTCACTCGTTATTCCCTTTTCCAGGTCATTTATGAATATGTCAAAAAGCAGCAGACCCAGCACAGATCCCTGGGGTACACCACTATTCACCTTTCTCCTTTGGGAAAATTGGCCATTTAGCCCTACCCTCTGCCTTCTTTCTTTTAACCAGTTCCTGATCCACAATAGTACACTGCCCCCCTATCCCATGACTCTTCAGTTTTGCCAAAAGTCTCTGATGAGGGATCTTGTCAAAGGCTTTCTGAAAGTCCAGATGCACTATATCAACAGACTCACTTTGTCCACCTGTTTATTCACACTTTCAAAAAAACATAACAGATTAGTAAGACAAGATCTTCCTGGTCTAAAGTCATGTTGGCTGTCTCCCATTAGGCCATGACTATCTACATGCTGAGTAATTTTGTACTTTATGATGGTTTCTACCATTTTTCCCGGTACTGACGTCAGGCTCACCGGTCTGTAGTTTCCCGGATCACCCCTGGAACCCTTTTTAAAAATTGGCATTACATTGGCGATCCTCCAATCTTCAGATATTACAGATGATTTTAATGAAAATTCACAGATTACTAATAGCAGGTCTGCAGTCTCATATTTCAGTTCTTTCAATACCGTTGGATGTATTCCATCCGGCCCAGGTGATTTGCTACTCTTCAGTTTATCTAATAGTTGTAATACATCTTCCCGATGTATCGATATTTCCTTCAATTCTTCTGCACCTTTAAATACCACTTCAGTCATGGGTAACATCCCTACATCTTCCTCAGTAAAGACCGAAGCAAAGAATTCATTCAGTCTCTCCGCTATCGCCTTGTCGCCTCTTAGTGCCCCTTTAATACCTCTATCGTCTAATGGACCAACTGACTATCACAGATTTTTTGCTACGAATGTACTTGAAAAAGTCTTTATTTCGCGTTTTTGCTTCTTCTCAAATTCTCCCTTTGCCTGCCTTATCAATGCCTTGCGTTTGACTTGCCAGTGCTTGGGCTGTTTCCAGGTTTCGTCGTTAGGCTCTTTTTTCCCTTTCCTGAAAGACGCTTTTTTGGCAGCAACAGCCTCTCTGACCTCACCTTTAAACCATGCTGGCAGTTTTTTGGACTTCCTTCCACTTTTCTTAAAGCGTGGAATACAGCTGGTCTGGGCTTCCGAGATAGTATTTTTCAACAACACCCAAGCTTGATGTAAGTCTTTAACCTTTGCAACTGCTCCTTTTAGTTGTTAACTATTTTCCTCATTTTATCATAGCCTCCCTTTCGAAAGTTAAAAGGTAGTACTGTGGATTTCTTTACTATCCCTCCTCCACTAATTAAATCAAACGCGATCGTGCTATGATCACTATTGCCAAGTGGCCCCAACACCCTTCTCTTGCACTAGGTCTGGTGTTCCACTAAGGACTAGGTCTAATATAGCTTCCCCTCTGGTCGGTTCATGAACCAGCTGCTCCAAGAAGCAGTCATTTATGTCATCTATTTATTTAGACAGTTTTGTATACCACCTTATCCTTCAATCAAAGTGGTCACAACCTCATTTCTGCTATCTGTATATAGTTAAATGTACATAGTTCTCCAAAGTTAAAAGTTAAAAGTTTAAAGTTTTAATTGTTAATGTATACAGTTCACGCAATGTTCAATGTAAAAACAGAAATGTCTTTCTGTTCCCCTAACTGTTATATGTAAATCGCACCTGATCACTGGAAGGTTGCAGTATATAAAAGTTTGTTAAAATAAATAAATAAATAAATAACACAATTAGGGGATACATTTAACATGAGGGGATATGAGACACATACACTAATACTTACAGGGAACATGGGCAATGGAGGGTTAAGTGGCTTGCCCAAGACCACCTGTGGGACTAGAAACCCCAGTCCTTCCGGCCCAAGGTTGCTGTCCTCTAGTGGGATTTGAACCCCCGACCTTCTGGCCTGAGGTAACTTGTCTCAACCACTAGGCCACTCCTCCCTTTATCTCCCTTGCATGTCCTGTTGTGACACTGACCCAGTCAATACAGGGGTAATTAAAATCACCCATTATTATTACTGCGCTGTAACTTTTTTAATACTTATTAAAAGAGGGCTGCTACACGGTACCCTGTCCTGTGCTGCTGAGGTATGCTGTGACCAACTTCCTGGGTGATTAACAGTCCTTGCTTGGATAGAAGGAGTCTTTCAAAATGTCCTTTTGATCTGCCACCTGGTGTTAACACCTGTTGAAAACGTTTCACAGGTCTCTTGCTCCCTAGGTAGAAGGCCTCTTTGTAAAGGTCTCTAGAAGACTTTATTTGTTGCTCAAAGAGTACTGACCCTGTTTTGCCTTTTATGTTAAGTTATATTCTGATTTGATTTAAATTACAGCTCTTTGCTGCTGCTAGGCTCTGATTTATTATAAAATTTAAACTACAAGCTCTCTGCTGGGTATGAAATGTAACCAGAAAGTTCTCTTCTGTGTGTTAAATTTAAACTTAAACTGCTGCTACTAGGCCCTGACTGATTTAATAAAAAACACTGTGATCACAGATTAATTAGCTTTAATACAAAGGAGTCCTTTCAGAAAATTCCCAGAAGTACATACTCACAATTACAGATCTCTCTCCAAAGCCCTGCTCAGTCATAAGCAGAAGTCTGAAGACATTTTCAGAAAGGCTGCCTCGGAATCCCAGGTGGCATCCTCAGTCGTCTCTCTGCCGGTGGGATCCCCCACTTCGGCCCCACGCTCTTAGTGGCACTCCGACCAGGGGTCTCCTGAAGTGAAGCGGCGCAAGAAGAAGGCAGCCTCGAAGTCGCTGTCAGGGGCCCCCGACAAGTGCAAATGCTCCTGCGCTCGGTCGCTTAGCCCCTTCAGCGATCCCGAGAGTCGGACAAGGAGCGGCCCCGCAAGGTACTTCGCATAGATGAGGAGGCCTCCGGCGATGGCGCCCAGTCTCCCAAGGGCCATCCCAGTGAGGACCCTCTTTCCTCCTTGACGCCCAACCCGGTGACTCCAGGGTCGGCGTCGCAGGACTCCACGCCCATGTGGGAGTCCAATATGCTGGCACTAGAATGCAGCATTTCTGTGTTCATCGCTTCCCAGCAGGCACTCACAGCCAGCTTCGCTGATTCGCGCCTAGAGACCGCGGCTCCCTTGCAAGGGTCCTCGGCGTTGGTCTCGCTTGCCTTCCCGTTTCTCAGGGGGCGAGATCCTCCCGGGCCTCGGCCACCGGTCGGGGCGACCAGGCTGGTTCGGATTCCTCTTCCGGCCTCTCAGACTGGGAGTCTGATGGAGGTACCTCCCCGGAAACCCGTGCTCATTGGGGCCGTCCGTCGGACCCCTCCCTTCCCCGCATTCCAGCAGCGCTCGCCACCTGAGGACTCCTCTTTCCTGCTGTTTGTTTGGGATATGGCACAAGTTCTCAACCTGCCCACCCAGGCTAAGGAGGACCCCCAAGCTGAAGAGCTCGACATCCTTCAGTATGAGTCCCCACCTCGGGAGTCTCTTACTGTCCCGGTTCCTCCCATCCTTTCCAGGCTGCTGCTCTGCATGTGGGAGGCACCTGCCTCTGTCCTCATTGTGAGTAAGTGCCTCAACACCATGTACAAGGTCCAGCGTGGCCCTGGGTTCAGGAAAAACCCAACTCCCCCACACGTCCATGGTGGTGGAGTCGGCCATGAGAAAGCAGAAGAGCCTGAAGTCTCACTCTTCAGTTCCCCCGGGCAGGGAGTCGAAGGCCCTTGACACCCTGGGCCTCAAGGCCTACCAGGGTTCCATGCTACAGTAAGCTGCTGTATTCAGGCGTACCAGTTATACACGGGCATGTTCTTGCACGACTTGGCCAAGGAGCTCGGAGGTTTCTCTGCAGACCTCGAGGGCAAACCCCTCAATAGGTTCGGTACCCTGCTAAAGTCTGTCGCAGACTGCTCCAAGTACCTCTCCCACACTGCCTATGATGGTTTTGAGTTCTCTGCTCGAGTGGCGGCTGCTGGCATTGGGGCCAGGCATGACTCCAATCATCAGATTTGGAGCAGTGGGTACAGGAGAAGCTCCTGGGATGTACCCTGCCTCGGTGAGCAGCTTTTCAGAAAGCCGATGGAGGACAAGGCCGCGGAGATAGAGACTGAGTTCATCACCTGGACACGTCTCTCGTGCAAAACCTCCAACCCTCCCTCGAAAGAAGCAACAGGCCAAGAAGCCTTTCTTTCTGAGGATGGCCCTGCCCTACCAGGGCTACCCACCTATTCCCATGCCATACTCCATAATCTGTTTGGGGTATAAGCAATTGCCCTCCGACCCTTTTTCATGGTTACAGAGGGCTTCGCCCCGAGGACTCTGGTTCCTTCGGGCATCGGCTTCTGCTCGCAACCTCGCGGAGGCATTTTTGGTTACAGGTTTGGTAGCCTGTAGCTGGGGAGTCCCATAAGTGAGGACTGACTTCCTGTTTGTACCTGGAAAAAGCGTAGTTACTCACCTGTAACAGGTGTTCTCCAGGGACAGCAGGAATCAGTTTCTCACTACCCTCCCACCTCCCCTGATGAGTTGCTGGATTTTTATCCTTCCCTTGCCATCTGCTTGGTAGGGCTCGAGCTAAGGGACCTGACTGAGCAAGATGGCACTTTTGGGCGGGAAGAGGACCACGCATGCGTGGCAGCAATCCCAAAGGCTTTCTTTGAAAGCTGGGGAATTGCTCCGCACAGGCTCCGTCGGTGCCGATGTCACCCCATAAGTGAGGACTGATTCCTGCTGTCCCTGGAGAACACCTGTTACAGGTGAGTAACTACACTTTCCAAGTGAGGCCTCGCCAGCGACTTGTACAGTGGCATTAGTTACCTCTTCCTTTCTGCTGGTAATTCCTCTCTGTATGCAACCCAGCATCCTTCTGGCTTTTGCCACCGCCTTGTCACACTGTTTCACCACCTTGAGATCACCAGAAACAATCACAGCGAGGTCTTTCTCCTGGTCCATGCACACCAATCTCTTGCGCCCTATTGCATACAAATCAAAATTCAGATATCCTCAGGAAACCAAAGATCTGGGTTGAAGCCACCACAGAGTGCATATCTCAAAACTATATTCACACAGAAACTGGAACCTTCTCTTCAAATTCAGAAGTCAGGTATGTTTTGTGGAAATGGTGACCTACGGACTTGAAGTCCACACTTACATGATCCCTTCTCAAATGAGCTGCTGGATTATATTGAAGGTATGTGATTACCACACATATTGAGGAACAGATAAACTTTAAAAAAAAGTGGTGACAGACAGATCGTATGGCCCATCCACGCCAATTACTAAGCTGAACGGAGAAGCCGATTTTTAGAATTTAAAAATAATGGTTACAGATAGTCACTAATTTTGATGAATTTATCTACTTTTTAGGGATCTATGTGCGACCTAGACTGGCCACTGTTGGAGGCAGTATGTTGACTCCGTGGACCTTGCTCCAATTCAGCATGGCTTTTCTTATGCCCAGATAAACTTAAATTAAGGTTTATTTGAGGAAAACAGATTCCACCTGTGAGCCTTCTATTAGAGAACCAGGAATGCCTCTTTGATTTCAGATGTCATTTCATTGGACTACCATTGGAAGTTTAATGGCCAGATTTCTAATGTAGTTCAGAAATCCTTTTTCTTCCTATGAGAAAATAAGATGCTTTCATTCTTTTCTGAATCCCGACGATGTTGCATTACTATTACATGCCTTTTATCAGCCAGTTGGACTAAAATGCTGCATGGTGTGACTGGTTGAAAGGAATTGGTTGCAATTGATGAGAAAGCCATGAGAAAACTACTCTTCCATGCTGAGAAATGTGATGTTTCCCCACCTCGCCGCTTATCTGTGGCTACCAGTAGCCTTCTGGAGCAAGTTCAGAATCTTCACACTAGCTTTTTAGACATGACAGGGGGGGGGGTGGAGATGTTCTACGACGGTTGCCAGCACATTTAAAGCGTCTGGCCATTACTGCTTTAACTTTGGCCCAGATATTCAATGCCGGGGCTATATCTGAGCCCTAGCATTGAATATCTGGGTTGCCTAGACTGCGATCTTGCAATATGGTCAGCAGTGCTATTTAACTGTTGGTGGGATTGCAAAATCTGTTGAAGTTATGACTGTCATACAGCTGTCCTAACTTTTAGCTGGTTAGAGTAACGGGGCACCAGCTGAATATCGTCGCTGCCTGGTTAACCAGCAGTGTCGTCCCCAGAACACCCCGGCACTAAGCGCTTAGTATTGGTGCATTTAGCAGCCCAAACCAGGGATATTTGGCAGCATTAACCTAAATATCCCAGTGAGCAGCATTTATGTGACTTGCAGGTTCACATTTATTTATTTATCTAATCTATCTAATCGAACTAACCATTTTTTTATACCGCCTTATCTTATAATCAAGGCGGTTTACATTGTAACGTCAGTTTTACTGAGAACTTGCAGCACTTACATCTAACAATTTTAAACCATAACTGGACAAATTTATAGCATGCAAAAGGAGGGGGAACTTGGAGTGATAAAACATGAATTATGTAACAGGTAATGTATAAACAATTGATCATATAGAGTGGGCACGAGATCCGAGTAATGCTGTTGAGTTAGGTGAGTTCATTGAAGTGCTCGATGAAGAGGAGGGTCGAGCTGTTTGCGAAAGTCCTTTAAGTCTGATGTTCTTAGTTTGTCTGGGAGAGAGTTTCAGATAGATGGGGCAGAAAATGAGAGGGCCCTCTTTGCAGTGGAATTTTTGGCCTTTGCGAACAGGTTGGGTGTAGGTATGGTGTTAATGTTACTGCTTCTCTCAGGTCTGCTTTTGGGTTTGGTATATATAAGATCTCCAGGAACAAGCAGGAATGAGTCTTCACATATGGGTATCGTAGGTACCGACGGATCCTGCGCGGGAACGCTCCCCAGTGTCCTGAAAGAAAGCTTTTGGGAGCATCCCACAGTGCCTGCGCGCTGCCTTCCCGCCTTTCCTAACTGCCTTTCTCCAGTTCTTCTTTTCCGCGGAGCCAGCAGGTCGTGTTTCCTGTCACCGCTGAAGAATTTCTTATTTTCTTTTATTTTTCTTTAGTCGCGTGTCTGCCTTCTCGATTCCGCACCGATACTACCGGTTCTTTTTCTTTCATTAAAAAAAAAAAAAGCTTCTACTTTTTTCAGTGCATTTTTCTTCTGGGGCCTTAGGCCTACAGAGATATTTTTCCCTTATGGAAAAACCCGCCTCGGTTTAAAAAATGCACAAAGTGCAGTAGCACTATTTCTGTCACCGACACCCATGACTGGTGTCTAAAATGTTTAGGTCCTGACCACTCCATTGCGGATTGTGAGTCCTGTTCCATGATGTCCAAAAGAGGGTTACAGAATCAGGCAGCTAAGCTCAGTACCCTGTTTCCCTCCGATGCAGCTTCCGTGGCATCGACGTCTTCCAGGGCTGCTTCTTCATCCCATGGATCTCAGGTAACCAAACTTAAATCTGGCCGGTCCTCAGAGTTCATCTCCCTCTAAGTATTGAGATGCCCCCGGGCTTACTCTTGAGGATACCACACCGGCAAAATTACCCCAGCGGGAGGCTCCGGCTTCCAAAGCACTACCTATGGGGTCACAAGTTGACATCCATGGCTCGGCCTCGACCGATCACCTGTTACAATGTTCTGGGGTACCGGCAGTTTCTACCGGTACCGATATCCAGACATTGGTGGCGTCAATGGATCAGAATATTCTGACCATGCAGCGTGCCATCATGGCATTCATTCAAGCTGCAACGCCTACGGTACCGCAACAAACCCCATTGTCGGTACCCGTACCGATTCCGGTACAGGATCCGATTCCGGTTCCGATACCAGTACCGCTTGCATCGACATCAGCATCGACGGCAGCGGTACGCTATCCAGTGATGCCTATCAGTACCGGCCCGGTACCGATTACTCCCGATGTCGATACCTCCCGGTACGCGTATCAGGCTCCACGAGAGCATCCAGACAGTCGATACTTCGATTCTTCTGAAGACTCTGACTCTTCAGAGGCCTCAATTGAAGCATCGGGGATCCTTCCTCAGGAACCCTCTTCTCCAAAAAGGAGAATGTCTCCTCCTGAAGACTTGTCTTTTCAGGACTTTATTAGGGAGGTGGCCAAAGGCCTGTCCATCTCAGTGACCTCTGAGACTGAACCTAGAGCCAAAAAATTAGATATCCTACAATATCCTAAGGCTCCTAAAGAGGCAGCCACCTTACCAATACATGAGATTCTTTATGAACACATGTTGGGCATATGGGAGACTCCTCTCACCACCTCCCCTCATTCCAGAAGGTTGGACACCATGTATCGTGTTCCTCCTTGTCCTGGGTTTCATAAGACTCAGCTTCCTCACCACTCCATTGTGGTAGAGTCTGCTATGAAAAAGATCAAGAGTACAAAAAGGCACTCCTCTGCTCCTCCAGGAAGAGAATGCAGAACCCTAGATGCCTTTGGCAGGAAAATCTTCCAGGCCAGTATGCTTGTATCCAGAATCAATTCCTATAGTCTCTATATGGGGATGTTTCTAAAAGAAGTTACAGATCATCTGCAAACCTTATCTCCTTTTATGTCAGAAGATAAGAGAGAAGAATATATCACCTGGCTTAAACAGGCATAGGATGTATCCAAGTTTTCCAACCGTGCAGCCTTTGACTTTTTTGAGGGGGTCAGTAGAGCCTCGGCTATTGCCATAGGTGCACGCAGAGTTGCTTGGTTGCAAGCCTCTGATTTGGAATCCTGGGTACAGGATGGTCTAGGTAACCTTCCCTGTACAGGCGAAAACCTGTTTGGCAAAGATTGGCAAGCAAAGGCCAACCAGATGGATGCTGAAAATTCTGCTTTAGATAGACTTTCAAAGTCCCCTACTGCTCCTTTCAAAAAGAGGTTGTTCAAAAAGGGATATTTCCCAAAGAAAGGGAAATTTTCTTCTTATGGTCAGGCCTCTTCTCAAGGTCGTTTTGCTACAAAGAGGCAGCAACAACCAAAACAGGCCAAAACCCAGGCTGCGAGGACTGCTACGGCCCAACAGCCTCAGCCTCCTCAGGGCCTATGACTTTCCACTAGAGAACTTAGCCTTTCTGGCTCTAGAACATCCAGAGCCCCTCACCATCCCAGGAAGGTTAGCTCACTTTGCTCCCAGATGGGAACAAATCACAGCAGAGCAGTGGACCCTCTCCATCATAAGGGAAGGGTACAAACTTCATTTCTTAAACCTTCCTCCTCACACCATGGTGAAACAGTTCAATTCTCCAACATCTCTCCTCAACCTTCTAGGTCAGGAGATTGCTACCCTTCTTCCCCAAGGGGCAATAGAAGAAGTACCCCTTCTTCAACAGGGCTCAGGGTTCTACTCCCCTTATTTTCTCATCCCAAAGAAAACAGGGGGCTACAGACCCATATTAGATCTCAGAGAATTGAACAAGTTTCTATGCAAGGAGAAATTCAAGATGACCTCTCGGAACTCTCCTTCCATACCTCCAGAGTCAGGACTGGCTTTGTTCTCTAGATCTCAAGGATGTGTACACCCATGTTCTCATCCATCCAACACACAGAAGATTCCTTCGCTTCCTGTACCAAGGAAAGCACTACCAATACAAAGTGCTTCCTTTCGGTCTGGCCTCTGCTCCAAGAGTGTTCACAAAATGCATGGCAGTAGTAGCTGCATTCCTACGCACTCTAGGAATATTCGTATTCCCATATCTGGACGACTGGCTCATCCGAGCTCCATCCCAGTCAGAGGCCCAGACTTCTCTAGCCTGCACAAGGCGTGTTCTTCAGTATCTGGGACTGGTAATCAACATTTCAAAATCCCATCTTATCCCTACTCAGTCTCTAGAGTTCATAGGGGCCTTACTGGATACCAAAACTGCAAGGGCCTATCTTCCCCAGGCCCGTTGCCTACGCTTGGTGCAGTTAGCCTCCCAGATTCAGTTAAAATCCCATTTAACTGCTCGAGAGATGTTGCAACTTTTAGGCCACATGGCATCCACGGTGCATGTGGTTCCCTATGCTCGCCTTCACATGAGAGCAGCTCAGTGGACCATATCCACCCAATGGACCCAGGCATCAGGTTGCCTGTCAGACAAAATAGCAACCTCCAGTCGCCTATTTTCATCCCTCCACTGGTGGAAGTCCACTCAGAATCTGTTGCTGGGGTCCCCCTTTCAACAGGTGTTACCCCAAGCAACCCTTACAACAGATGCCTCTCCAAAGGGTTGGGGGGCTCATCTACAAGATCTCTCGACCCAGGGCATCTGGTCTCCACAGGAGACATATCTTCATGTCAACTTCTTAGAGCTCAGAGCAATCTTTCTGGCTCTCAGTCTTCCACACCCTGCTCAGCTACAAGACAGTCCTCATCCACACGGACAACCAGGTAGCTATGTTCTACGTGAACAAGCAGGGGGGAACTGACTCTCTGTCGCTTTGCAACGAAGCTCTGAGATTGTGGGCCTTCGCCAGAGAGCATCAAATCCATCTCATGGCAGTATATCTTCCAGGAGTTCAAAACTCTTGGGCAGACAGACTCAGTCGAGTTCTGCTTCCACACGAATGGTCCCTCCATGGGGACCAGATAGCCAGAATTTTTTGGATTTGGGGTACCCCAGACAGAGACCTGTTTGCAAGTCCGTGGAATGCCAAACTTCCCCGGTTCTGTTCCAGGATTCCATGTCAGGGAGTTCAGGCCAGGGATGCCTTCCTCCATTGGGGGCAAGACTTCCTTTATGCCTTTCCACCTATTCCCCTAATCCCCAAGACTCTGTTCAAGCTTCAGAGAGACAAAGGGACTATGATCCTCATAGCACCACTTTGGCCACGCCAAGTGTGGTACCCTCTACTTCTGCATCTCTCTCAAGCTCCCTCCCTAGACCTGGGGTCTGCTCCAGATCTCCTCTCCCAGGAGGAGGGAACCTTGTGGCACCCAAATCCTCAGTCTCTTCATCTCAGGGCCTGGTTGCTGAAGACCTAGACCTTCAAGATTTACAACTTTCTCAGCAAGTGAAGGATATCCTTCATGCTTCCAGAAAGCCTTCCACCAGACGTTCATATGCTTTTAAATGGAAAAGGTTTTCCATTTGGTGTGCAGAGAAGGGTCTCAACCCTCTTGCAATACCTTTGCATTCTTTACTAGACTATTTGCTGCATTTATCCCATGCAGGCCTTAAAACAAATTCAATCCGAGTCCATTTGAGTGCTATTGCAGCATCCCTTAAGCCTCTTAATGGACAACCTATTTCCTCTCATCCTCGTATAGCAAGATTCATGAGAGGCCTTCTATTGACTAAACCTCCCATTAGACCACCTCCAGTGGCCTGGGACTTAAATCTGGTTCTTGGCCAGCTTATGAAGCCACCCTTTGAACCCTTAGCCACTACCTCCTTAAAATTCCTTTCTTGGAAGGTTATTTTTCTCATTGCAGTCACCTCAGCTCGCCATATCAGTGAGTTGCAAGCTTTAGTGGCTAATCCTCCTTATTCAAGGTTCCATCATGACAAGGTAGTCCACACTTTATGCCTAAAGTGGTCTCACCTTTTCATCTGAACCAGGAGGTCTCTTTACCTGTCTTTTTTCCAGGACCTCATGCATCAAGTGCAGAGAGGAATCCTCATACCCTGGATCGTAAAAGAGCACTTGCTTTCTACTTACACAGGACACAGCAACATAGAAAGTCCTCTCAACATTTTGTTGGAGCAACAATATCATTCTCATTTAGGACTTACAGTCTCTAAGAGAACTCTGTCCAATTGGATTGCTCAGTGTATTTCCTTCGCCTATCAAAGTAAGAGCCTTTCTCTGGAGGGCCATGTCACAGCTCACAATGTGAGGGCCATGGCAACCTCTATGGCTCATCTAAACTCTGTGTCCATCGACCAAATCTGTCGAGCGGCCACTTGGGCGCATCGGTTCATACCTTCACAGCCCATTACTGCTTGGACAAGGACTCCCGCCGGGATGCCTTGTTTGGTCAGGCTGTTTTTAAACACCTGTTCCATACCTAATCAACTCCTACCCTCCATCCCTGAACTGGATGCCTGAAATTCATGGGTAGAGGTAGAGCCCTTCCCAGGGACTCACAACCTGGGTGATCTCCCAGGCATCTCTAGCTGGGGAGTCCCCATATGTGAAGACTCATTCCTGCTTGTTCCTGGAGATAGCACAGTTACTTACCTATAACAGGTGATTTCTGGGAACAGCAGGAATAAGTCTTCACAACCCACCCACCTCCCCTAGGAGTTGTATCTCTCTATCTATCTTTCCTTTCCTCTCTCTCTTTGTCTCAGCTTTAAAACTCAAACTGGAGAGAGGCAGTTAGGCAAGGCGGGAAGGCAGCGCGCAGGCGCTGTGGGATGCTCCCAAAAGCCTTCTTTCAGGATGCTGGGGAGCGTTCCCGCGCAGGCTCCGTCGGTACCGACGATACCCATATGTGAAGACTTATTCCTGCTGTTCCCAGCGATCACCTGTTACAGGTAAGTAACTGTGCTTTCCTGCAAGATACTGGCTGTCATGTTTTTGATTTTGAAGATGGTAAGGACTGATTTGTACTTTGCTCGTGAGGAAATTGGCAACCAGTGGAGTTGGTAAAGGAGGGGAGGTATATGATCACGTTTGAAATGATACCATGATGGTTTGGGCAGCAGTGTTTTGTACTAATTGCAGTGGTCAGATAGCTTTTTTGGACAGACCTTGAAAGAAGGCATTACAGTAGTCAAGTGTTGGTGTTATGATGGACTGACGTCCTGTGCGGAAGTGTTCTTGACTAAGGAGAGGCTTTAATCTTCTTATCGTTGCACATTTGTGGAAGGCAGACTTGGAGGTTTTTTTAATGTGACCTTGTAGGTAGAGATGCTTGTCGATGATGACCCCAAGGTGGCGGACTTCCTCTTTTATTGTGATTTGGGAATTGGCAATTTTGATTGAGGCGGGGTGAACTCCGTATTCCATGTGATGATGATTGCCTCGGTCTTCTTGATGTTGGTTGAGGTTGTTGGTAAGCCAGGTTATCATTTCATGGAGGCATGTTGACATTGTGGTAAAGTCTGGAGTGTCTAACTGAATTGGGGTGTAGGCCATAATATCATCTGCATATATGGCATATTGTATATTGTGCTGCTTGAATATATCGCAGACTGGTTGTACATAGATATTAAAGAGGAGAGCAGACAGTGAGGACCCTTGAGGAACTCCCTGGTCTGTGTGAAAAGGAGCTGAGGTGAGGGGGCCATATTTGACTCTGTCGCCGAGATACGAGTGGAACCACTTGAGGGTGGTGTTTTGGAGGCCAATCATTGCTAGTCGCTTCAGAAGGATATTATGGGAAACTGGGTCAAAGGCAGATGAGATGTTGATAAAGATGAGCAGGAATCCTCTACTTATGCTGTCTATTCCTTTGAGCAGATTATCAAAAGGATGGATGAGTAGTGTCTCAATGCTGAGGTCAGGGCGGAATCCATGTTGGTGGGGATCAGGGGTGGGGATGTGGTCTTGGAGTTGTCTCTGAACAATCTTTTCTATAATTTTAGAGAAGAACGGGAGGCTGGATATTGGGCGGTAAGTTGATGGGTCAGTGCTGTGAGGTGAATTCTTTGGCACAGGGCGGATGATGGCTTGCTTGAGTGCCATGGGCATGTATCCTTGGGTAAGTGAGGTGCTTATTATCCTTTGGATATATTTGATTAGGTCTGGCTGTTTTTATCCATGTGACTGGGCAGGGATCAGATAGTGTTGTGGTTGTGTTCAGATCGGTAATAATTTGGGTGATTTGTTCAGTCGACGGGATGCTGAAGTTATTCAGGTGACTTGAGATGATGGGGCTCTCACTAATAGAGAGGATGTCAGTTATAAACGTGTCTTTGTAGGGTGTGGTTTGAAGAGATTTGTTTTTGGATAGGAGGTAGTCAGCAAAGGTTTGAGGGTATATTGTGTTTTCATTCTTCAGAGTTGAGTCACTTGTTAGAGTGCGTATGATGTTGAAGAGCTCTTCGGGTTTATTGTAGGCTTTTAGAATGAGGTTGGTATGATAATGTTTGTGTTTGTTGATTACATAGTAACATAGTAAATGACGGCAGATAAAGACCAGTATGGTCCATCTAGTCTGCCCAGTAAGATGCACCTGCCGCTCCTTGCAGATCACCCCTCCACATGTCTTTGTTTAGGGGTAACCCACCGCTCCATGTAGGACACCCCTGTTTGTTGAGAAATTAGATAGTTAAGTTTATTTTGATTTTATCCTGTGTCTGTCTCTTGCCATTTTGAATTCTGTCATTGTATTTGCCCCCAGTAGAGGAACGTGATGTGTCCAAGGAAAGAACAAAGTAATCATGTAATAGAAAAAGAGGCTTTTATTCACAAACCAATAGATGGTGCCCACCCTTTTTTTTTTTTTTTTTTTTTCAATAGATGGTGCCCACCCGACACAGGCCGTGTTTCGTTTAATAAAACTTCATCAGGGGTACAGGGCAACTAAAAACAAAAACATTCAATAAATACACTCAAATATACATAACAATAAACCATGCATTAAAAGAAAATATATAAATGAAAATATATAAATAGCTAAAATCATAATAAATAAATCACTATATAAATAAACACTTATATAATTACAAGGCATGTACACAAACTGAACAACGGCCACATTGATAGTGACCCTTGATTCTTGGAACAAAAGGCCGTTCTGTCAGGGCAGAGGGGACCAGGAGGTTCTTCAAATTAACATTTCGTTTGTGCGCTATTGTAAGTTTGACATCTTCAAACCCTTCCAACGACTGAATCAAATGCCACTCTTTCTTTAAAATTTTAACAACATCGCGAGACAGGGTGGTATATAATAACGGACACACCATCCCTATATTATCCTTCCGCTGTTTGGAGATGAGCAATTCCTCACGTTTAGATCTCCTTGCCCTGGTATATGCTTCTGAAACGTACTTATGAGGATACTTCCTATTGTGGAACCTGTTCTCCATGGCCTGAGCATGGAATTCAAAATCCTTGTTCTTAGTACAAACCCGCTTTGCACGAAGAAACTGGCCTACTGGTAGGTTCCTTTTGAGAGCCGGATTATGAAAGCTATCAAAGTGTAGGAGTGTATTACGGTCCGTAGGTTTCCTGTAAAGAGATGTTGTCAACCGATGATCCTCAACTTGGATCAAGAGATCCAAATAAGAAATACATGAAGAATCATAAGTGAGCTGAAATCTCAAATTACTATCTAACCCATTAACCCACCCATTAAACTGAGATAAAACTTCTTCGGACCCTTTCCATAAAATAAAAACATCTATATAACGTACCCATAGTGTAATGTTCTCTTTATATGGATTATCCTTAATAAATCTCTCTTCAAACTCAAACACATAAAGATTAGCAATGTCGGGGGCCATGGAGGACCCCATGGCCACCCCCTTAATCTGCTGATAAAACAATTCCCTAAAACAAAAAAAGTTATTGCAAAGAGCAATCTTAGCTAATTCCAACAAAAAATATGTAGGAATACGCTTGTTAGAGAGTCTTGTAGATAAATACTGTTCCAGAATGAGTAGAGCCTCTGCTTGTGGGACGTTGGTATAAAGGGATTCAACATCCATGGTAACTAAAATAACATCAGAGTCCAAATCTTGAAATGTACTTAAAATCTCAATAACATGGGCCGAGTCCCTGATGTAAGACCACATTGACGTTATAAAAGGCCGTAAAAAAATGTCCAAAGATTTTGATATTGGCTCCATTAAAGAACCAATGGCGGCAACAATAGGCCTTCCGGGTGGCGACTTAAGAGACTTATGAATCTTTGGGAGAATGTAGATGGTGGGTGTAATAGGCGATGTAACAGTAAGGAACTCTTTCTCCTTTTTTGTTATATATCCTATTTCAAAGGCGGTTATTGTGCCGCGATTTGTGCAGCCCTGTGAGGCTTGAAAAAAGTAAGTAGGTTGAACGGTTTTAATTTGGTTTTGGGCTAGCTTGCTGCATTGCTAAATGTTCACTCTTGGCTCTTGATACAGTTGTGGTAAAGAGGAGACATCTACAGTTTTGACCAATGAGGTATTGTTTAGTGAGTATTTGAAGTTATCTTGACTGTCATCACAATGGACATGGTTGTTCTCTGTTTTTAAGCACCATTTTTGTACACATTGTTAAAGGTTTTGATTTGATTTTTTATTTATGATTTTAGTAGTGTTTTTTTAAGTGTCAATGATAAAATTGGTGCACGGATGGTCTTCTTTCTCTTCTTCTTTTGGTTCACGGTTAATGTACCTGTTTTATTCTTTCCTCAGTCTCTCTTATTTTATTTATATAGCGTTCCAACCTTTTTTAGGTATAATTATATAAGTGTTTATTTATATAGTGATTTATTTATTATGATTTTAGCTATTTATATATTTTCATTTATATATTTTCTTTTAATGCATGGTTTATTGTTATGTATATTTGAGTGTATTTATTGAATGTTTTTGTTTTTAGTTGCCCTGTACCCCTGATGAAGTTTTATTAAACGAAACACGGCCTGTGTCGGGTGGGCACCATCTATTGAAAAAAAAAAAAAAAAAAAGGGTGGGCACCATCTATTGGTTTGTGAATAAAAGCCTCTTTTTCTATTACATGATTACTTTGTTCTTTCCTTGGACACATCACGTTCCTCTACTGGGGGCAAATACAATGACAGAATTCAAAATGGCAAGAGACAGACACAGGATAAAATCAAAATAAACTTAACTATCTAATTTCTCAACAAACAGGGGTGTCCTACATGGAGCGGTGGGTTACCCCTAAACAAAGACATGTGGAGGGGTGATCTGCAAGGAGCGGCAGGTGCATCTTACTGGGCAGACTAGATGAACCATACTGGTCTTTATCTGCCGTCATTTACTATGTTACTATGTGAATAAAAGCCTCTTTTTCTATTACATGATTACTTTGTTCTTTCCTTGGACACATCACGTTCCTCTACTGTGGACTGTTTCTGACGTGACTGTTTGCTCTTAGTTGGACCTACATTGTATTTGCCCCCACCACTTCCATTGGGAGGGCATTCCCAGCATCCACTACCCTTTCAGTGAAAAAGTATTTCCTGACATTGCCTTTCAATTTACCCTCTTCCAGCTTCATTTTATGCCCTCTAGTTTTACAGCTTCTCCGTCTTTGGAAGAGGTTTGTTTGTTCATTATTTCTCTAAGTATTTAAAGGTCAGAATCATATATAGTGGGAAATGAACCCTGGTCTCTTGGTTCCCAAGCCAGTGCTCTAGCCATTAGGTTACTCCTCCACTCAATAACTTTGAACATGAGAAAAAAAGGAATAGTTCATTTGTCCTAGATGCTGAAGTTTTCACACATCTACCAAATTCAAAATCCCGAAGTAAGAGCAACAAACCTTTCTGGTGTGGAGCACCATGTCCCCCCATTAAATTAAAATCCCCTCCCATAATAATGTTCCCTTCCACTTAAGATGACAAATCCTTTAGATTTTTTTAATAGTCGTCTCTCTGGTGGTCATTTGACGCATATACAGGGTGGCCCAAAAAAAGTTAGAACATCTCGTAAATTAAAAGTGTAAATAGTTTACTTATTTACCTTTTTTAGCTATATAAAGTCTTTATTTTGGCAATTTCCGGTCGCCATCTTTTTTTCAATTTGTCAGTTGTTTGCATCTGTATTTTTGAATTTTTAAATAACTTATATGCTACGAGATGTTCTCACTTTTTTTGGGCCACCCTCTGTATTTACAAGTTAACTTGGTCCATTAACACTCCCCCTTCAGTTTCAGACATCCCCCCACCTGTATCTCTAGATTCCCCTTCCAGAGTAAACTTAAAATCATTTCTAAACAAAACTGCAACTCCAGCCTCAGCTGAGTTATAAAATACTTGCCCAAACCCCTTCACATTCAACAGTCTCTTATCCCTCAGACATAAATGTGTTTCCTGGAGCACTGCAACTCAGTGCAATGTGATCAGCTTTAGGACTATTTTAACCCACTGACATTTCAGGACCCAGTGGCCCCTATACCTTCCCTTCATTTATCCTCCCTTACTCCCCCATATACTCAGGCACCCCGACTCCCCATCCCACTTACAGCTCCCCACCCTCATGTCCCTATTTCTGCCCTCCATCTTTCCCTGCTATCCCTCCCTCACACCCCATCAAAATTTCTAGGTGTCATCTGCTATCTCCAGGAACAAGCAGAAATGTAGTCTTCACATATGGGTATCGTCTGTACCGACGGAGCCTGCGTGGGAACGCTCCCCAGCGTCCAGTAGGAACGCTTTTGGGAGCATCCCTCAGCACATGCGCGCTGCCTTCCCGCCTTTCCAACTGTCCCTCTTCAGTTCTTCGTTTTCCACAGAGCCAAGAGGATCTATTCCCTGTCACTGCAGAAAATTCCGTCTTTAAATTTCTTTTCTTGTGGTCGTGTTTGCCTACCGCACGACGCCTACTGGTACCGCCGGTTCTTTTCTTTTCATACAAAAAAAAAACTTAGGCTTTGGATTGTTTCTTTTCAGAAACTTTTCTCTTTGCTGCTAGGCACCATTTTGGGCACTAGGCCCCATATTCCTAAATCATGGAAAAGCCAACTAGTGGTTTTAAAAAAATGTACTAAGTGTGGCGGTACCATTTCCATCACTGACACCCATGATTGGTGTCTGAAATGTTTAGGACCTGAACATTCTCCAACTGAATGTCTCTCCTGCATGGGGATGACTAAAAGAGGAAGACAGAACCGGGCTGCAAAGCTCGGTACCCTCTTTTCTTCGGATGCCAGATCTATTGCATCAACATCGTCAAGAGCCTCTTCTTCCTCCCATGGATCTCAGGTAACTAAACATAAAAGCCGGTCCTCAAAGGGTAGCTCTCCTGCTAAGCATCGTGAGGTCATTGGCGTTGCCCTTGAGGGAACCACACCAGCAAAACAGCCCCGGCTGGAGGCTTCGGCTTCCAAAGCATCGATGGGGCTTCAGGATGTTCTCGAGGCCTCAACCTCGCAAGAACTACCTGTGCCATGCTCAGGGGTTCCGGCCGTCCTTACTGGTACCGACACCCAGGCATCGGCAGCATCGATAGACCAGAGGTTCCTCGCTATCAAGCGCAGCATAGCAGCTCTTCTTTCAGCTGCGGTACCGGTGGTCCTACGGGCACCGGTACTGACATCGAAACCGATGCCGGTACTGACACCGGTACAGACACCGGTACCGACACTGACGATACCGGTACCGGCCCCAGTGGGAACTCTTCCCATGCCATCTCTGGCTGGAACTGACAAAGCGGTACCGGGTCATCTCGGTACCGACTTCGATCGGTACTGGGATCGTGCTTTGCAAGAGCATCGGGGTCAGGAATACTTCGTTCTCCAGGACCAAGCAGGAAGTCAGTCCTCACATATGGGTGACGTCGGCGCCGACGGAGCCCTCGCGGAGCAATTTTCCCCAGCTTTCAAAGAAAGCCTTTGGGAATTGCAGCGCGCATGCGCGGTCCCCTTCCCGCCCAAGGGTGCCATCTTAGCCAGTCTTCTTTTTTCCCCGGAGCCCTACAGACGTGCCCGTCTTGTCCCCGCTGAAAAGTTGATTTTTTCGTGATTTTTATCATTTTTCTCGGTCGGTTCAACGCCGGTCTTTTTCCTGCCCGGACTCGCGACGCCGTTGCGAGTCCTTCTGTTATTTTTCGGTTTTTCTGATTTTCTGTCAGTTTCGTTTTCGGTTTTTCGCTGGCAGCCCGGTCCTTTGACCTTGCAGGGGCCCTTTTTCCCCCGATGGCTGCCAGTGGTTTCAAGCGGTGTGTTCAGTGTGACAGAAATATGTCACTCACTGACACACATGATAATTGCCTCCGCTGCCTCGGCCCGGATCACGAAGAACTGATCTGTGGGCCCTGCAGCAAGATGTCCTCCAAAGCGTTAAGGAGTCGGCGGCATCAGCGGGAACGAATCTTCGCTGATCCCGCCCGTACCCGGACCTCGTCGGAGGCCTCGGCGTCCAGAGGTTCCAGCTCTGACCATCGCCGGAGCTCCTCCGACAGGGGTTCTCCCTCCGGGGACCGTCATCGGAAGGTAAAACCCGCGAGGGCGGCGTCGGTGGACGCTCCTGGTTCCGCGAGGGCCAGGTCGCATAGCCCCGATAGCCGTCCCGGGTCTTTGGAGAAGGAGCATCTGCCGAAGCGACCTCGTCTGGAGTCGGAGTTGCCTGCTCGGGTAACTCCTGTAGTCCTCCTGGACTCTCCTCCGAGGGGTCCGACGTCGGGCCCGACGCCGTCGGGGCCCGAGTCGGGGGCTGCTGGGTCACCTGAGGTCGGACTCAGGTTGACGGCCTTGGAGAGCAGACTCTCTGCCTTCATGGACCAGCAGCGGGCACTGATCGCTAGCCTCGCTGGCGCCTCTGCCCCGACCGCCGGGACGTCGACATCTAAGTCGACCCCGGAGACCGAGCCGATCCTCGAGTCCATGCGGGCTCGAGTCGATCCTCGGTCGAGGTCACCCTCGGCCTCCCGTTCGGGACCGAGGTCGTCGACGCCGACTCCCTCGGCATCGGGGCGGCCGACACCTCCGCCCGCCCGGACTGACCCCACCGATTCCTCCTCGGAGTCAGCCTGGGAGTCTGCAGAGGAAGAGTTACCTGATTCATTTCGGACTCGGTGTGTCCCCTCGGACTCGCCTGAGTCCGAACCTCAGAAACAGTCCCCTCCAGAGGACGCCCGGTTCTCGGACTTCGTCAGGGATATGGCCAAGGCTTTGGCCTTCCCTGCGGATCCTGAGGAGGAGCCCCGAGCCGAAGAGCTCGATGCCCTTCAGTACGACTCTCCCGCCAGGGAGCACTTTACTGTACCGGTTCCTCCCATGCTGGAACGACTACTCTTCCGCATGTGGGAGAGTCCGGCATCGTCGCCGGTATTAAGCAAGCGGGTCGATTCCATCTATCGAGTCCGCAAGAGCCCTGGCTTCCAAAAAGCACAGCTACCGCACCATTCCATGGTGGTGGAATCGGCCATGCATAGGCTTAAGAGCCAGAAGATGCACTCCTCGGTGCCTCCTCCTGGCAGGGAGGCCCGCAACCTGGATAGCCTCGGTAAGAAGTGTTTCCAGGGCTCTATGCTTGCTTGTCGGGTCCAGACCTACCAGCTCTACATGGGCATGTATCTCAGAGACCTGGCTAAAGAGGTAGCCGGATTCTCCGCTGGGCTGTCTGAGGAACCTTTGCGGAGGTTCCTAGCCTTGACAACTGGTATTCGGGAATGCTCCAAATTCATGTCTCGAGCAGCTTATGATGGCTTTAAAGCATCGGCACGTGTGGCCGCAGCCGGCATCGGTGCCCGCCGACAGGCTTGGCTTCAGTCGTCTGACCTTGAACCCTGGGTGCAGGACAAGTTGGTCGATGTCCCCTGCCGAGGTGAAAACCTCTTTGGCAAGCCCATGGCTGAAAAGGCTGCACAAATCGAGACGGAGACTCTCACCAGAACTAGGCTTTCTAGGAAGACCTCCGCCCCTTCCCAGAAGAAGAAGGGCTCGGGAAAGAAGTCCTTTTACCCGAGAAAGGCGGCTGCCTATAAACACTACCCTCAATATCAGGCCTCCGCAGCTCCCCAACAGGGTCAGCAGGCCAAGGGACGGGGTAACGGGTCCCGTAGGCAGCAAGCCCCCAAGCCTGCACCACCGGCCCCTGCTCAGCAGGGTGGGGGTTTTTGACTTCATCAGCATAGCCTCTCCCCCTCAGCTGGTTCCTCCCAGCACAGGAGGCCAGCTGGTTCACTTTGCCCACAGGTGGTCCAACGTCACCTCAGATGCCTGGGTGCTTCAGGTGGTGAGAGAAGGCTATCTTCTCCACTTCCACCAGGTCCCTCCCTCCTATTTCCCGGGAGAGCCTCCACGACTCCCTCTGCACAGGGACTTACTCCTTCAGGAGTTAGCAAGTCTTCTTCAGGAACAGGCTGTGGAACCGGTGCCCCACCACCTGAGGGGTCAGGGCTTCTATTCCAGGTATTTCCTAATACCAAAAAGAACAGGAGGCCTCCGACCCATCCTGGACTTGCGCAACCTCAACAAGTTCCTCGTCAGGGAGAAGTTCAAGATGCTTACCCTTGGAATCCTTCTGCCCTACCTCCAGCAGGGAGATTGGCTATGCTCCTTGGATCTAAAGGATGCCTACATGCACATCCTCATCCACCCAAGCCACCGCCAATACCTAAGGTTTGTGGTGGCGGGAAATCATTACCAGTATAGAGTACTGCCCTTTGGCCTATCCTCCGCACCACGAGTCTTCACAAAATGTCTCGCGGTGGTGGCAGCTTATCTCCGGCTTCACGGCCTCTATGTTTTTCCGTACCTAGACGACTGGCTCATCAGAGCATCGTCCTCTCCAGAAGTCACAAAAGCCACACACCGCACTGTGACTCTTCTGCAGTACTTGGGCTTTGTCATAAACTTCGCAAAGTCCACTTTGCTCCCCTCGCAAGATCTCGAGTTCATCGGCGCAAGATTGCACACTCTTCAGGCACGAGCTTTCCTGCCTCTCGACAGGGCTCAACGGCTCATGGACCTAGCCGGCCGCTTTCGCAGCCAGTCCCTGGTCTCCGCCAGGCGCTTCCTGAGACTACTCGGCCATATGGCTTCCACCGTCCACGTGACCCCCAATGCTCGCCTGAATATGCGACCTGCTCAGTGGTGCCTTCGCAAGCAGTGGCAACAGGCCACGGGCGGCCTAGCCGACTTAGTGCGCATCTCCGGCCCGTTGGCCTCTTCTCTACAGTGGTGGCTTCATCGGCCGAACCTGATGCTCGGAATGCCTTTTCAGTCTCCTCCGCCGGCTCAAGTGCTGACGACCGATGCTTCTCTTCTGGGATGGGGAGCGCATTGCCAAGGGGCATGTACTCAAGGTCTCTGGACCACGTGGGAGTCTGCACAGCAGAGCAATCCGTCTGGCTCTCAAGGCTTTCTCCCACCTGACTTCTCACCAGTCCGTCCTTGTCCAGACGGACAATCAAGTTGCCATGTTCTACGTGAACAAACAGGGAGGCACGGGCTCCCTCCTTCTCTGTCGAGAAGCACAGAGGCTCTGCTCTTGGGCCGTCAGCCACGGCATTCGTCTCAAGGCGGTTTATCTCCCAGGCCAAGAAAATTGCCTGGCGGACAAACTCAGCAGAATCCTCCAGCCGCACGAGTGGCGCCTGGATCCCTTGATGGTTCAGAAACTTTTTCTGAAGTGGGGCCTCCCCACGATGGACCTCTTTGCCAGTCCTCTCAACCGACAACTTCCTCGCTTCTGCTCTCGGCAGCCGCATCCCCTTCGAGTAGCGGCGGATGCTTTTCTGCTCTCATGGTCGGAAAGCCTTCTGTATGCCTTTCCTCCAATTCCGCTAGTCTCCCGAACGCTTTTCAAGGTTCTCCAAGACAAAGCTTCCATGATCCTGATAGCTCCTCGCTGGCCCAGACAACCGTGGTTTTCACTCCTGCTACAGCTAGCGGTGGAGGATCCGTTCCCTCTGGGGTTTCAACCAGACCTCCTAACACAGGATCAGGGGTCCCTGCTACACCCCAACCTCAGATCTCTACATCTGATGGCCTGGCTGCTGAAAGGGTAGTCCTTGCTCCCCTTCTCTTGCCGGCAGAGGTGGAAGAGGTCGTCCTAGCTTCCCGGCGACCTTCTACCCGCAAATGCTACGCCCTTAAATGGCGTCGCTTTTCCACTTGGTGTGCCCAGCAGTCTCAGGATCCCTTCTCCTGCTCGGTGTCGGTGATCTTGCAGTACTTGCTCTACCTCTCTAATCTGGGACTTAAGTCCAACTCTGTCAAAGCTCACCTCAGTGCTCTCTCAGCACATCATGTGCCGGTGAACGGCAGACCTCTTTCCAGCGACCCTCTCGTGGCGAGGTTTCTCCGAGGTCTCCTTCTACTTAAACCACCTCTGCGCCTGCCAGCACCTGACTGGGATCTGAATGTGGTTTTACTGCGGATCACCTGTCCGCCTTTTGAACCTATGGCTACCTGTGCTCTACGTTTTCTTTCTTGGAAAACCTTATTCCTGATCGCCCTCACTTCCGCTAGACGCGTAAGTGAATTGCAGGCCCTCGTGTCGGATCCCCCTTACACTCGGATCTACAAAAATCGGGTAGTCCTACGGACTCACCCGAAATTTCTTCCAAAAGTGGTCTCCCCTTTTCACATCAATCAGGAGGTGGTACTTCCGACCTTCTTTCCCAGGCCACACTCCAGCCGAGCTGAAATGGTCCTGCATACCCTGGACTGTAGAAGGGCATTGAACTTCTACCTTGACCGTATGCGGGAGCACCGTAAAGCTCCTCAGCTTTTTGTATCTTTTGACCCCAATAAATTGGGGCTCCCGGTCTCCAAGCATACTCTGTCCATCTGGGTTGCTGACTGTATCGCTTGGGCTTATGGGGCAGCCGGACTCTCCTTAGAAAGTCGAGTCACGGCTCATTGTGTTTGGGCGAAGGCTACGTCAGTGGCTTACCTCCGCTCTGTTCCATTGGCAGACATCTGCCGGGCCGCTACTTGGTCTTCGAGCCAGACTTTTGCGGTCCATTACTGCCTCGAGAGGGAGTCCCGCAGGGACAGTGCTTTCGGACAGGCAGTCCTCCGAAATCTCTTCGAGGTTTGAGCATGTCCTACCCTCCATCCCGGATGGGGGCTACCGGTGGGTCATAATTCAGCGAAGATTCCTTCCTTCTGTACTGCTGAGCTAGAGGGAGCTCATTTTTGTGCTTAGGGTCTCCGGTAGCCTTAAGCTTGGGAGTCCCATATGTGAGGACTGACTTCCTGCTTGGTCCTGGAGAAAGCGTAGTTACTCACCTGTAACAGGTGTTCTCCAGGAGCAGCAGGAATCAGTCCTCACAACCCTCCCTCCTCCCCTTGGAGTTGCAATTATCTGCTTTAGTTTTTTTGCAAATTTTTATGCTGTCTTTTAGCTATGTCATCTGACTGGCTAAGATGGCACCCTTGGGCGGGAAGGGGACCGCGCATGCGCGCTGCAATTCCCAAAGGCTTTCTTTGAAAGCTGGGGAAAATTGCTCCGCGAGGGCTCTGTCGGCGCCGACGTCACCCATATGTGAGGACTGATTCCTGCTGCTCCTGGAGAACACCTGTTACAGGTGAGTAACTACGCTATTCCTCCGATTCCGAAGACTCTGACAATTCTGCTGGCACTAGAGGGTTTCTCATAGAAGATCCCTCTTCTCCCCAAAGCAGAATGTCACCTCCAGAGGACATGTCATTTCAGGATTTCATCCATGATATGGCCAAAGGTCTTTCAATCACAGTAGCTCCTGAAGACGAACCCAGAGCAAAGGAATTGGAAATTCTCCAGTATCCTAAAGCTCCTAAGGAGGCAGCCACTCTGCTTATCCATGAAATTTTGCATAGCTTGATGCTCAGAATGTGGGAGACACCTCTGACTACGTCTCCTCACTCTAGGAGACTTGATACTATGTATCGAGTTCCGTCATGTCCTGGATTTCAGAAAGCTCAGCTGCCACACCATTCAATGGACGCAGGACTTTTCAAGCTTCTATGCTTTCAGCTAGGATCAGTTCATATATCCTATATATGGGAATGTTCCTCAAGGAAGTCACAGGAGACTTGGAACTTATGAGCCCATTTCTCCCAGGTGATAAGAGATTTTCTTGCTCTAGTTAAGCATGCTCAAGATGTCTCCAAGTTTGTCAATCGTGCAGCCTTTGACTGCTTCGAATGCATCAGCAGAACCTCTGCTATTGCCATTGGCGCACGATGGATTACCTGGCTACAGGCATCAGACTTGGAGACTTGGGTACAGGACAAGTTAGCCAACATTCCTTGCACAGGGGAGAATCTCTTCGGCAAGAACTGGCAGGAAAAGGCTAACGAGTTAGATGCTGACAATTCTACCTTAGATAGATTGTCAAAGTCTACAGCCACTCCAGCCAAAAGGAAGCCTTATAAAAACCCCTCTTTTAGCAAAAAGAGGAAGTTTTATCCTTCCTATACCCAGCAGAGTCAAACTCCAGGTCAGGTTGCCCAAAAGGGACTAACTAGACAGCAAAAGAAGCCAAAAGGCCCGAGAGCCCAACCAGCTCTCCAGGTTCAGCCCCCTCAAGGGCTTTGACTCCTTCCTAGAGAGCTTTGCCTCCCTGCCTCTGAAGGGTCCCCCACCCCCCAATATTCTGGGCAGGTTATGCCACTTTGTCAACAGATAGCAGCAGAAGATTGGACTTTGTCCATTGTAGGAGAGGGGTACAAGCTTCATTTTCACAGCATGCCCCCTCCTACAATTCTAAAGCAATTCAATTCTCAAACCTCCGCAGACAATCTGCTAGATCACGAGGTCTCCACACGTCTTGCCCAAGGGGCACTAGAGGAAGTACACATTCTTCAACAGGGTGCAGGGTTCTACTCCCCCTATTTTCTTATTCCAAAGAAAACAGGAGGACACAGACCCATTCTAGACCTCAGAGAATTGAACAAATATCTGTTTCGAGAGAAATTCAAAATGATTTCTCTAGGAACTCTTCTGCCATACCTTCAAAGCCAGGATTGGCTTTGCTCTCTAGACTTAAAGGATGCATACACTCACATTCTCATCCATCCAGATCACAGGAAATTTTTACGTTTCCTTTTCAGGGGAAAACATTTCCAGTACAGGGTTCTTCCTTTTGGTCTGGCTTCAGCACCAAGGGTATTCACGAAATGCATGGCAGTAGTAGCTGCATTTCTACGAACCCTGGGGATTTTCGTCTTCCCATACTTAGACGACTGGCTCATTCGAGCCCCTACAGTTGCAGAGGCCAGCACTGCACTGTCCCATACAATGCGAATCCTCCAATACTTGGGATTGGTAATAAACTTCCCAAAATCTCAACTAGTTCCCAATGCCTAGAATTCATAGGATCCAAAAACCTAAAAATCCCGATAATATAAAATTCCCCGTGTTAGAAAAATATTTTTTGTCGGAGACAATTTCATCCCAGCGCTATGTATAATAACAAGGCACCACTGTGATATCTCCTTTTAATAATATACGCAAAAAGTTACTTAGCTTCAGTAACGAATATCATCCATATTGCCAGAGAGCCGTTGAGGACTATCGACGTAGCGCTCGTTTCGGGTATATATAATAATTTGAAAACCCTGCTTCAGGTACGTCCATGTACCAACAATGGCAACGATGTGTTTAGCTAACAAATCGGAAATGTAGTCAGCCATTTAAATCTTCAACATCTAACGTCACCATCACGTGTAGGAACTAAACCACCAATGATCATAGACCCTTTGTTTAATAGGGAATACCCACCAACAGGGAATCCCTCAGCGGGTATGCTCATGTGATTATGGTATGCCAATCAATCTGTTGATTCAGCCCCCCAGGGGAGACACAATTTAATTTAAAAATCCAGCGTTGTTCCAAAGTCTGTAATTTTTGTTCTCGATCTCCTCCCCGAGGGTCATGAGGGACATGATCCAAAATCCTCCACCGCAATGATTCAAATGAGTGATCAAAAGACAGACAATGATCCACTAATGGAGCTGAAAGAGATTTTGTCCGTAATCGCGATGCATGTTCAGACAAACGGAGGCGAATGGCACGTGTGGTGCGTCCCACATAATAAAAGTGCAAGGACAAATGATCAAATACACCACATACCGCGATGAACAATCCGTGTGCCATTTTGTAGAATAAACTTGAGCAGTGTGGATGTCCTGCCACTCAGATCCCACGATGGATAACGCACAGTAAATACAAGAGCCACATGTAAAATGACCTGTATCAAGGTGGCCAGTCTCTGGGCGATCTTGGGGATCGGTGGTCTTCATAAGGAGATCTCTAAAATTTGAGCCTCTAGAATAAGCGACCTGTAAAGTTTTTTCCCCGAAAGCATGCATGCACACTCAGCATTGGCCAAAACTGTTTTAATAACTTAGAAACATGGTGAATTCCCCGAACATAAGGGAGAACTCCAGTGATCTTTGAGTCCCGATCCAAATCCAGACCATGCGGTTGAGTCGCCAGCCATTCAATATGTGTAAATCTTGCTCGGTTATACGCCCGATTGATAACCCAAGTGGGATAACCCCTTCGAAGGAGACGTTGTGACAGCTCTAGTGCATGTTTTTTGAAATCTATCAAAGACGAGCAATTTCGCTTCAGCCTAAGGAACTGACCAAACGGTAGCCCCTGTTTTAAAGCCCTTGGGTGAAAACTTCCATAATGTAGCAGCGTGTTTCGCTGGACTGGTTTGCGATAGAGGGTTGTATGAAAACCCTCAGTCGTCAATGAGACGGAAACATCCAAAAAAATCTAAAGTTTGAGAGGAAATATGCTCAATGAATTGTATCCGTGGCACATGAGTATTCAGCCGGGCTATAAAAGCATCCAACTCATGGCGAGAACCCGACCACAGGAAAAATACATCGTCTAAGAATCTCTTCCAGAAAGAAACCAGCCCAAAAGCAGGATCAGTATAGATGTATAACGATTCAAATGTAGCCATATAGAGAGTGGCAATCGAGGGGGCCACCGTGGCTCCCATGGCAATACCATGAATCTGTTTGTAGAATCGTTGCTGATGCAGAAAAAAACTGTTATGTAATACCAGACAGAGTAATTCAAAAATAAACGATTCAGGAATTCTGTCGGGAAGATTCAAAGGATGATCATGTAGACAATGTAAAGCCTCAGTTTGATCAATGTTCGTGTAGAGTGCTTGAACATCTAAAGATACCATAAATTTATAGGACCTAATATCTGTACAGGATTGTAATTGCTGTAAAAAATGCCCTGTATCTCGGATGAATGATGGAACTCTTGCCGCTACCGGCTGCAAAAACAGATCACAAAACCTGGAAAGAGGCTCCAACAATGAATCCCTGCATGACACAATCGGACGACCAGGAGGGTCCGTAAGGGATTTATGTATCTTAGGGACAAAATAGATAATGGGAATTTTTGGATGTTGCTTCTCCAAATATGCCATCTCACGTTGGGTGATCCAGTTTCTAAAGAATGCTGTGGACACCACTGAATGAATCTTACTCCGAATCTCCTCAGTAGGATCAGAAGACAGAACCTCATAATTTCTCCGGTCTGCCAAATGAAGGGGCGGCAGAGGTAATAATTGTGTGTATAATTGGCCGTCTTTGAGGAAGAATTTTTCTGGGAAAAAGGTCACATTTCACCCTGATTCAGGGGATTCCACTGAAACTGAATTTAGTGATTCTGGTCAGGGGACCTCTGCCGCCCCTTCATCCATGACTATTGAAAGGGGACGGAATAATTCATATCGGGGACGGCGCTCTCGTCGACAATATCAACAGGATTTTTGGGAGGGCCCGGATACTCGCTCCCGCACGAAGAGTCGTCCGTTATAAATATATCGGGTCAAATTTTGTCCCCAGCACAATTACAAGTCTTGGAGATGGGGTTGTCATTTGTCCCCACTACCTGGTATGATGGCTTCAATATACGGGTAGCCCTTTATAAATTTTTTCGTAAACTAAGGGTCATTAAACACTTGGAATCAACTCTGGAAATTTCTGATTCCTCGTTGATTCGGAATCCCTCTCGATGGCTCCCTCCAGGTCCCCCGGATCCAGCAATTGCTACTTACCAGGACCTAATATTTCAACAATTAAAGGTCCTGGAATCTCAGCGTACCTGGAGGTATTCTAATTTGACTGCGGCTCAGGTTCAAGCCTTAAAACAACTTCGTGAATTAAATTTAGTAATACGAAGGGCTGACAAGGGTGGCGCCACGGTAGTTCTTTCTTCGATACAATACCAAAATAGCATAGACCTTCATTTGGCAGACCGGAGAAATTATGAGGTTCTGTCTTCTGATCCTACTGAGGAGATTCGGAGTAAGATTCATTCAGTGGTGTCCACAGCATTCTTTAGAAACTGGATCACCCAACGTGAGATGGCATATTTGGAGAAGCAACATCCAAAAATTCCCATTATCTATTTTGTCCCTAAGATACATAAATCCCTTACGGACCCTCCTGGTCGTCCGATTGTGTCATGCAGGGATTCATTGTTGGAGCCTCTTTCCAGGTTTGTGATCTGTTTTTGCAGCCGGTAGCGGCAAGAGTTCCATCATTCATCCGAGATACAGGGCATTTTTTACAGCAATTACAATCCTGTACAGATATTAGGTCCTATAAATTTATGGTATCTTTAGATGTTCAAGCACTCTACACGAACATTGATCAAACTGAGGCTTTACATTGTCTACATGATCATCCTTTGAATCTTCCCGACAGAATTCCTGAATCGTTTATTTTTGAATTACTCTGTCTGGTATTACATAACAGTTTTTTTCTGCATCAGCAACGATTCTACAAACAGATTCATGGTATTGCCATGGGAGCCACGGTGGCCCCCTCGATTGCCACTCTCTATATGGCTACATTTGAATCGTTATACATCTATACTGATCCTGCTTTTGGGCTGGTTTCTTTCTGGAAGAGATTCTTAGACGATGTATTTTTCCTGTGGTCGGGTTCTCGCCATGAGTTGGATGCTTTTATAGCCCGGCTGAATACTCATGTGCCACGGATACAATTCATTGAGCATATTTCCTCTCAAACTTTAGATTTTTTGGATGTTTCCGTCTCATTGACGACTGAGGGTTTTCATACAACCCTCTATCGCAAACCAGTCCAGCGAAACACGCTGCTACATTATGGAAGTTTTCACCCAAGGGCTTTAAAACAGGGGCTACCGTTTGGTCAGTTCCTTAGGCTGAAGCGAAATTGCTCGTCTTTGATAGATTTCAAAAAACATGCACTAGAGCTGTCACAACGTCTCCTTCGAAGGGGTTATCCCACTTGGGTTATCAATCGGGCGTATAACCGAGCAAGATTTACACATATTGAATGGCTGGCGACTCAACCGCATGGTCTGGATTTGGATCGGGACTCAAAGATCACTGGAGTTCTCCCTTATGTTCGGGGAATTCACCATGTTTCTAAGTTATTAAAACAGTTTTGGCCAATGCTGAGTGTGCATGCATGCTTTCGGGGAAAAATTTTACAGGTCGCCTATTCTAGAGGCTCAAATTTTAGAGATCTCCTTATGAAGACCACCGATCCCCAAGATCGCCCAGAGACTGGCCACCTTGATACAGGTCATTTTACATGTGGCTCTTGTATTTACTGTGCGTTATCCATCATGGGATCTGAGTGGCAGGACATCCACACTGCTCAAGTTTATTCTACAAAATGGCACACGGATTGTTCATCGCGGTATGTGGTGTATTTGATCATTTGTCCTTGCACTTTTTATTATGTGGGACGCACCACACGTGCCATTCGCCTCCGTTTGTCTGAACATGCATCGCGATTACGGACAAAATCTCTTTCAGCTCCATTAGTGGATCATTGTCTGTCTTTTGATCACTCATTTGAATCATTGCGGTGGAGGATTTTGGATCATGTCCCTCATGACCCTCGGGGAGGAGATCGAGAACAAAAATTACAGACTTTGGAACAACGCTGGATTTTTAAATTAAATTGTGTCTCCCCTGGGGGGCTGAATCAACAGATTGATTGGCATACCATAATCACATGAGCATACCCGCTGAGGGATTCCCTGTTGGTGGGTATTCCCTATTAAACAAAGGGTCTATGATCATTGGTGGTTTAGTTCCTACACGTGATGGTGACGTTAGATGTTGAAGATTTAAATGGCTGACTACATTTCCGATTTGTTAGCTAAACACATCGTTGCCATTGTTGGTACATGGACGTACCTGAAGCAGGGTTTTCAAATTATTATATACCCGAAACGAGCGCTACGTCGATAGTCCTCAACGGCTCTCTGGCAATATGGATGATATTCGTTACTGAAGCTAAGTAACTTTTTGCGTATATTATTAAAAGGAGATATCACAGTGGTGCCTTGTTATTATACATAGCGCTGGGATGAAATTGTCTCCGACAAAAAATATTTTTCTAACACGGGGAATTTTATATTATCGGGATTTTTAGGTTTTTGGATTGTTTGGTAATTCCGATTAGGTTTAAAGTTTTATATTACTATAGAATTCATAGGAGCCTGTCTGGATACCAGACAGGCAAGGGCTTTCCTTCCACAAGCCCGGTGTCTTCGCATAATGCAACTAGCTTCTCAAGCAGCAGGCAAATCTTCCCTCACTGCTCGAGAACTACTGCAGTTACTGGGACATATGGCATCCACAGTTCATGTAGTCCCATATGCTCGCCTCCACATGCGAGCAGCTCAGTGGACCCTCTCCACACAGTGGACACAGGCCACAGTTGATTTGTCGGACAAAATAAGTCTCTCAACGACTAATTTTTTCCCTCCAATGGTGGCAATCACTAAAAAAATCTGACAGTGGGGTCTCCTTTCCATCAACCCCTCTTTCAGGCCACCCTAACAGCAGATGTATCACAGGTGGGTTGGGGAGCACACTGAATCATCTCTCTACCCAGGGCACCTGGACTTCACAGGAGCTTGGTTTATACATAAACCTCCTGGAATTAAGAGAAATCTGTTTAGCTCATTGAGTGTTCCACGCCCAGCTCAGCTACAAGATAGTCCTAGTCCAGAGAGACAATCAAGTAGCCATGTTCTATGTGAAGAAGCATGGCGGAACAGGCTCTCTGTCGTTATGCAACAAAGCTTTACGACTGTGGGCCCTCGCCAGAGAGCATCAAATTCACCTTCTAGTGGTATATCTTCCAGGCATTCAAAACCTTTGGGCAGACAAACTCATTCGAGTACTGCTGCCTCAAGAGTGGTCCCTCCACCTAGACCAGGTGGCAAAGATATTTCATCTCTGGGGCACTCCAGACATAGACCTCTTTGTAAGTCCACTGAATGCCAAACTTCCCCGGTTCTGTTCCAGGATTCCGGCTCACAGCTGTCAGACAAGGGATGCCTTCCTCCTTCACTGGGGTTAGGGCTTCCTTTATGCCTTCCCACCTATTCCCCTCATCCCCAAAACACTCTTCAAGCATCAGAGAGATAGGGGTCGCATGATTCTCATAGCACCACGATGGCCACGCCAAATGTGGTATTCCCTGCTTCTACATCTCTCTCAAGCGGCACCTCTGGAGTTAGGGCATGCTCCAGATTTCCTTTCCCAGGAGAACGCGACGCTATGGCACCTGAATCCCCAGTCCCTGCACCTCACGGCCTGGTTGCTGAAGGCTTAGACCTCCAAGATTTCAACCTGTCCCAGCAGGTAAAAGATATCCTTCAGGCTTCTAGGAAACTTTCCACAAGAAGATCTTATGAATTCAAGTGGAAACATTTTACTATATGGTGCTCCAAGAAGGGGTTAAACCCCCTGGTCATACCCTTAGAATCGATACTAGAGTATCTCCTTCACTTATCGAATTCTGGTTTAAAGACCAATTCGGTAAGAGTACATCTTAGTGCAATTGCAGCTTCTTATAAGCCTCTAAATGGACAACCAATTTCCTCTCATCCACTCCTATCAAGATTTATGAGAGGCCTTTTATTAACTAAACCTCCCATCAAGCCACCACCGGTGGCTTGGGATCTAAATCTAGTTCTCGGGCAGCTCATGAAGCCGCCTTTTGAACCTTTGGCCACTACAGCCCTTAAGTTTTTGACCTGGAGGGTCATCTTCCTAATTGCAATCACCTCTGCCCGTCGCATTAGTGAATTGCAAGCTTTAGTGGCTGATCCTCCTTATACTAGGTTTCATCATAAGGTTGTTCTTCGAACTCACCCACACTTTATGCCGAAGGTGGTTTCGCCTTTTCATTTAAACCAATCAATTTATCTTCCTGTATTTTTTACGAGGCCTCACACCTCTAATACAGAAAGAAACCTTCATACTTTGGATTGTAAAAGGGCCTTAGCCTTTTACATACAAAGAACACAGCAACATAGAAAGTCCTCACAACTTTTTATAGCTTTTGACCCTAGTCATTTGGGAATTCCAGTCTCCAAACGAACTTTATCTAAATGGATTGCCCAATGCATATCCTTTGCTTATGAGAGTAAGGGTCTTCCTCTTCAGGACCATGTCACAGCTCATAATGTGAGAGCCATGGCAGCTTCTATGGCTAATCTCCACTCTGTGTCTATTGATGACATTTGTCGAGCAGCCACCTGGGCTTTGGTACACACCTTGACAGCCCACTACTGCCTGCCTTCTTTGGCTAAGCTGTTCTTCAAAATCTCTTTCAGACCTAATTAAACTCCTACCCACCAACCCTGGTGGGATGCCAGAGATCCATGGGAGGAAGGATGCCTACCTTTTTAGGGTGGCACCTTCCTGGGGCTATCTCCTTGGCATCTTCAGCTAGGGAGTTCCCATATGTGAAGACTACATTCCTGCTTGTTCCTGGAGATAGCGTACTTACCGGTAACAGGTGATCTCCGGGAACAGCAGGAATTTAGTCTTCACAACCCACCCACCTCCCCTAGGAGTTGTCTCTCTCTCTTTGTCTCTTTCCTCTCTCCCTCTATCCTTTCACTCAGCTACAAACTTAACTGAAGCGGGACAGTTGGAAAGGTGGGAATGCAGCGCGCATGTGCTGAGGGATGCTCCCAAAAGCGTTCCTTTTGGACGCTGGGGAGCATTCCCACGCAGGCTCCATCGGTACCGACGATACCCATATGTGAAGACTAAATTCCTGCTGTTCCCGGAGATCACCTGTTACAGGTGAGTAACTACGCTTTCCTCCACCACCCCAACCTTTCAGTAAGTAACTTCATCACAACACTGACCACCCCTTTCTTCCCCTCCAATACTACTCACCCAAATCCTCTAATATAAGCTCTCTTCACCTCGCCCCTCCATAGCATTCATTCCCTTCATCTTACCAACTTTCATTTCCACACACTTCAAACCTTTCTCCCTCACCTCTCACCCACTCCACATTCACACAACACAACTTCCCATTCCCTCATTCTTGCCCAGAACTCTCCAAAATCCTAAGTGCACCTAAGTACACTTGACACAAAACTACCAGCCTTTACTGCTTAGTCCTTAGGCTATTATATTCTTGTTGCATTGTCTGGCATTGTTTTAGTGTGTATTCAGTCTTGTCATGATGCCATTGACGTTCATGTTGGCGTAGTTTGTTTTGATTCCCATGGAGCTGTATTTGTTCTGTTTTCTTTGTGGTATGGGATGGTTCGAGTAGGGAGCCTCAATGCTGCACTGATGGTTATATTCCAGATGTTGACAGCCTTATCAAGATTGGTAAAGTCCTGGAATTGGAGGGTGTCTCTGAGGAATTATTGTTTATCAAATTCTTTGAAGCGTCTGGTCGAATTGTTGGTTTTCTGAGATTTTTGTTGTTTGTGGAGGTAGAGTTTAAAGTGCATGGCATGGTGGTCTGACCAAGATATGGGGGTGGTAGTTGGTAGTGATGTGTGTCAGACGGCTGCCTAGGGTGAGAACTTACACAATCTTGACGATGCATATATTCATATGATTCTTGCAAGGTATTGTGGGTAATGTAGTTCATTCACTCCCAAACACAGCTGAAGACAATAATTGAGTTGTGAAACCAGTGGTAAGGCCAATAAAATACTTCTTTTATTGATGGGGTTTAATTCACCCAGCACAAGTATGCTTGTTAGCAATATAAATGAGGTTACTTGCTTGCAGTGTTTAAATGGATAACATGAAGTCACAAAGCAAATCAAAAACAACCTTCAGCTTGTCAGGCAATTAGCTAATGTTTTCTTAGCAAATAATTACCAAATAAAAAGGCATAAAGAAATAAATGAACTTTGCTTGTTAGGTTAAGTTCTGCTTAATTTCCACACAGATCCTGCAGTGATTCTCTCTTGCTCACACACACAATCAGGTGCAGCTTTAATTACTATCAATTGACCAGCTGAAACCCTTTAGCTGGCTGGCTGCTACTGTGTGAACCCAAATCCTGCTTTAAGAGCTGTTTTGCAGTGGAAATAAGAACAAAGTTAGGTTTCTTTGTGATGGCTGATGTGTTTGCTCACAGAAAGCTAGCAATAGCACTTGGATAAAGAACAGTCCATGTAATCAATAGTTTCATCTGCTGTATCTCCCCCTTCATCAATCAGCATAGGGTCACTATCATACATTGGCACAGACGAGTCTTTCCATAAGGCACTATCATGAGAATGCTTATTCCCTTGCTGCCATTCACTATTATAGATAGGGTCTGGATCAGTGTTCATACCTGAGCCTCTCCTGCTATCATAATTCCTCTCTGTATAGCCTGGCCAGTATGTAATCCAGTTATGATGTCCAGCCTTCCAATCTTGATCCCTGGACACTGGATCTTTCCTCACATACCTTCTGGCATAGGTCTGAAAGTCCTTTCCACGTGCAGTCTTCTCTCTTCCAGGTAGCCACTGGTGATTCCTATCTCTGCCATTCCATTCCTCTGGCTGACTCCAGTCCAATGGACTCTGCTGGCATTTGGAATACCTCCCAGTATAGGTACTGCCTTGGAATCTCCCAGACCTTCCAATGGCCTTTCTTCTCTTCCTTCCAGAGAGTTTCCTTCTCTCTCTATCCGCTTGGCTTGGCTTCTGCTTCTCCAGGTGATACTGGTGCTTGAGCTTGAAGCTGTTGCTGTCTCCTTTCCTGAAGCTGTTATCTGTAGAATAAGCTCTTTTCTTATTCTGTTCTAATGTGTGCTCCTCCCTAACACAGCGCAGCTGTGTTGAATCAGGTCCTGCCCTTTGAGATGAGTGCTTAGGGATTACCTCATAGCTCTCTTGATTGCACACACACTTTCTCACTTCAGCCCCTCTCATGGCTGCTGGAAACCTGGTGCATTCTGGGACTGGTAGTCTTTTATGTGAAAACTCTGTTTTCTTACTTCTACCAAAACTGACAGGTTGCTTGTTCAGAGTCACATCATCCTTTCTATAGCTCCTACCTGAGCTATGATAAGCTTCCTTATCACATGTGTCCTTGCTCTAGTATGCTTGCTGGAACAAATATGAGGTCTGGGGTGGAGCCAGAGCGATGAGAAGGACCTGTGAGGTTTTGCTTTAATAGAATGGAGTCCATCGCTTTGTGAAAGGCTGCTTTCTCCTTGTTAGTTGCGGATGTAAGATTAAAGTCTCCAAGTACTATAAGCGATTTGTGCGGAGAGTTTACTGAATATATGGATTCAAGAATGTTGGATATGTCTACCGAGGAGGTATTTGGGGTTCTGTATATTAGGCAGATGGATAAGTATTTATTTTCTATGCTGATAATGTCATAGCAGTCGGAGCTTATGGAACTGGATGTCTTGAGCTTGAAGTCTGCTCGGGCTAGGATGAGTACTCCACCTCCTTTTTTGTGAATACGGGGACAGTTGAAAGCTGTGAATGTGGGGGGCGTAACTTGGTTCAAGATGACTTGGGCGGAACTCTTTAACCATGATTCAGTGATGCAAAGGATATCAATGTGGTTGTCTTGTATGTGGTAGATTATAGTATTTCTCTTGTTGCACATGGATCTTGCATTTATTAGGCCTGTAGTTATGGGGGGGGGGGCTTGGGTGGGTGGGTCGTGAGTTGTGTGAGGAAGGTTGTATTCAAATAAGTCTAGCAGGCCTCCTGTTATGCTTTTTGTAGGTAGCATGTTTGTGGGCGGTCAGATAGGGTGGAGAGTAAATTATTAGGTAATTGGGTGGTGCTTGTAAGGCTGTTGTGAGAGTGGTGTAGTAGCAGGTAGCACTGGTAAGTTGCGAGAGTAGGATCGAGTAAAGATAGTAGTGTATAGAATATGGAGGTTCATCCATTTGAGTTTTTCTCCAGGACCAAGCAGGAAGTCAGTCCTCACATATGGGTGACATCGACGCCGATGGAGCCCCCCGTGTGGAGCATTTCCCCAGCTTTCTAAGAAAGCCTTTGGGAATACTGCACGCATGCGCGGTCCCCTTCCTGCCTAAAGGTGCCATCTTGCTCAGTCTTTCATTTTCCGTGGAGCCCACCGGACGTCTGTCCGTGTCACCCGGAAAAGTTGGTTTTTTTCTTGCGATTTCTTCGTCGTTGTTCTCCGGTTCAACGCCGGTTCCCCTTCCCGCCGGGTTCGATACACCGGTATCGAGCCCGTCTTCTGTTTTTCAGTTTTTGCCCTTCGTGGCTGGCGTTCGCGCCCTTTTTTGGTTTTTCCCTGGAAAGCCGGTCCTTTGACCTCGCGGGGGTTCTTTTTTCCCCGATGGCTTCCAGTGGTTTCAAAAAGTGTGATCGGTGCAAGAAACTGATGTCTCTCACCGACACACACGACTGCTGCCTTTTGATGCCTCGGACCGGATCATGATCCTTAGGTCTGTGTCATGTGTGGCAAAATGTCCACCAAGGCACTCCGAAAACGCCAGCATCAGAAAGAACGGATTTTTTCTGACTCTGCCTCTGGCTGGGCCCAGACCTCGTCTGAGGCCTCGACGTCTCGGGAGTCTGACCCTGAGCATCGCTGGGGTTCCTCGGACAGGGGGTCCCCCGATCGGGAACGTAAGAGGAAGAAGCGGCTCGTGAGGGCGGCGTTGGAGGAGGTCCCTCGTTCCTCGGGGGCCAGGTCTCTGACCCCCCACTGTCGCCCCGGGCCCTTGGAGCAGGAGAAGCCATACAAGATGCCTTGCATGGAGCCGGAGTCCGCTGGACACGTAAGTACTGTTGTCCTCGAGGACTCTCCTTCTAGGGAGCGACGTCGGGCCCGGCACTGCCGGGGCCCGAGTCGGTAGCTGCTGAGTCTCCTGAGCTTGGACTCAGGCTGACAGCCTTGGAGTGCAGATTGTCTGCCTTCATGGATCAGCAGCGGGTGCTGATGGCCAGCCTCGCTGGTGCATCTGCCCCGACCACCGAGACATCGACATCTAAGTCGACCCCGGAGACCGAGCCGATACTCGAGACCATGAAGGTTCGAAGTCGTCCTCGGTCACGGTCACCCTCGACCTCCTGCTTGGGACCGAGGGTGTTGACGCCGGTGCCTTCGGCGTCAGAGCGGGTGCCACCGAAACCCATGTGGTCGGAGCCCCCCAACTCCTCTTTGGATGAGTCCACGTGGGAGACAGAGGACGAGGAGTCCCCTGATACTTTTCAGACTCGGTGCGTCCCTTCAGACTCACCGCAGTCCGAGCCCCGGAGTAGGTCCCCGCGGGAGGACACAAGGTTCTCAGAGTTTGTCAGGGATATGGCCAAGGCTTTGGTGATTCCCACGGACCCCGAGGAGGAGCCTCGAGCCGAAGAGCTCGAGGCCCTCCAGTATGGCTCTCCTCCGAAGGAGACCTTTACTGTGCCTGTTCCTCCGATGCTGGAGCGGCTCCTCTTCCAAATGTGGGAGGCACTGGCCTCGGCGCCGGTTTTGAGCAAGCGGGTCGATTCCATTTATCGACTCCGTAAAAGCCCTGGATTCCAGAAGGCGCAGCTGCCGCACCATTCCATGGTGGTGGAATCGGCCATGCATCGTCTGAAGAGCCAGAAGATGCACTCTGCGGTGCCTCCTGGCAGGTAGGCCCGAAACCTGGATGCGCTCGGCAGAAAGTGCTTCCAGGGCTCGATGCTTGCTTGCCGTGTCCAGTCCTACCAGCTGTACATGGGCATGTACTTACGAGACCTGGCGAAGGAAATTGCCGGGTTCTCTGCTGGCCTCTCTGGGGAACCTTTGCAGAGGTTCAAGACCTTGTCCTTGGGAATCCGGGAATGCTCAAAGTTCATGTCCCGAGTGGCCTATGATGGCTTCAAGGCTTCAGCCCGTGTAGCGGCAGCCGGCATCGGGGCCTGACGCCAGGCATGGCTGCAGTCATTGGACCTCGAGCCCTGGGTGCAGGACAAGTTGGTCGATGTCCCTTGCCGAGGTGAAAACCTTTTTGGCAAGCCCATGGCCGAGAAGGCTGCTGAGCTCGAAACCGAGCACCTGACTAGGACAAGACTGCCCAGAAAAACCTCTGCCCCTTCTCATAAGAAGAAGGGCTCGGGTAAGAAGTCCTTTTACCCGAGGAAGGCAGCTGCCTACAAACCTTTCCCTCAGTACCAGGCCTCCCCAGCAGGGTCAGCAGGCCAAGGGGCAGGGACATGGGCCCCGTAGGCAGAAGACCCCCAAGCCTCCGGCTCCTGCTCCCACTCAGCAGGGAGGGGTTTTTTGACTCCCATAGCATAGCCTTCCCACCTCTGCTGTCCCATCCCTGCACAGGAGGTCGTCTAGCCCTGTTTGCCTACAGGTGGCCACCCATTACAGGAGATGCTTGGGTATTGAGCATAGTCCACAAGGGCTATATGCTCCATTTCCAGCAGTTGCCTCCTCCCTACTTCCCAGGAGAGCCTCCAAGACCTCCTCTGCACACAGACCTCTTCCTTCAAGAAATTCAGGATCTGCTTCTAGACAAGGCGGTGGAGCCTGTACCTCCCCACCTGCAAGGTCACAGTTTCTACTCCAGGTACTTCCTCGTACCAAAGAGAACCGGTGGCCTCAGGCCTATTCTCGACCTCAGGAATCTCAACAAGTTCTTGGAGAAAGAAAAGTTCAAGATGCTTACTCTTGGAACACTTCTGCCCTACTTCCAGCAGGGAGATTGGCTATGCTCCTTAGATCTAAAGGATGCGTACACTCACATCCTCATTCATCCAGACCACAGAAAGTACCTCAGGTTCATTGTGGGAGGAAACCATTACCAGTACAGAGTACTGCCCTTTGGCCTAACCTCCGCCCCAAGGGTCTTTACAAAGTGCCTGGCAGTGGTGGCGGCCTACTTGAGGAATCAAGGTGTTTTTGTCTTCGCCTACCTGGACGACTGGCTCATCAGGGGTCAGACTTACCAGGAGGCCGGGCAAGCCACCCTCCGAACTGTCTCCCTCCTTCAACACCTAGGCTTTGTCATAAACTTCGCAAAGTCCACTTTGCTCCCCTCCCAGAACCTAGAGTTCATAGGGTCAAGGTTGGACTCCCTGCAAGCAAAGGCTTACTTGCCAGAAGACAGGGCACAAAGGCTCATGGACTTGGCAAACCAGTTTCTAAGCATGCCAGGGGTATCCGCCAGACTCTGTCTAAAGCTCCTAGGCCACATGGCATCGACAGTGCATGTGACCCCCAATGCCCGCTTCCACATGATACCTGCACAGTGGTGCCTCAGAACTCAGTGGAAGCAAGCCACAGGAAGCCTCACAGACAAAGTACGGGTGTCCAAACCATTCCTGAACTCCCTACAGTGGTGGCTACACCCCCCCCCCCCCAACTTACTACAGGGGATGCCTTTTCAGGTGCCTGTTTCCACAGTGGTGTTGACGACCGATGCCTCCTTGCAGGGCTTGGGGTGCACATTGTTTGGACAGGTGCACCCAGAGCCTGTGGTCTCCATGGGAGGCCACGCAACAGATCAACCTACTGGAACTCAGGGCTATTCGCTTAGCCCTCAAAACTTTCTCTCACACCCTGGCTCACCAGTCTATTCTGGTACAGACAGACAATCAAGTGGCCATGTTCTATGTGAACAAACAGGGAGGCACTGGGTCCAGGCTCCTGTGTCAGGAGGCACAGGCCCTTTGCTCTTTTGCGCTCAGGCACAATATGTTTCTCAAGGCTGTTTATCTCCCTGGCCAGGAGAACTTCCTGGCAGACAGGTTGAGCAGGGTTCTGCAGCCCCACGAGTGCAACTGCACCCTTTAGTGGTTCAAAAATTTTTCCTGAAATGGGGACTTCCATCCATAGATCTCTTTGCCAGTCCCCTGAACTGGCAGCTGCCTCTGTTCTGTTCCAGGCAACCGCATCCCCTGAGGTTAGCAGCAGATGCCTTCCTGATTTCTTGGTCCCAGGGCCTCCTGTATGTGTTTCCTCCCATGCCCCTGGTGGCCCGAACCTTGTTCAAGATTCTAAGGGACAGGGCCTCGGTACTTCTGGTAGCCCCCAGGTGGCCGAGGCAGCCCTGGTTCCCACTTCTGCTTCAACTAGCAGTGGAAACCCCACTACCTCTGGGGTTGCAACCCGATCTTCTCTCTCAGGATCAGGGTTCTGCACCCCAGTCTCAAATCTCTCAATTTGATGGCCTGGAGGCTGCAAGGGTAGTGTTGGCTCTCTGGGGCCTGCCTCAGGATGTGGAAGAGGTGGTCTTGGCCTCTAGAAAGCCATCCACCAGGAAAACCTATGCCCTGAAGTGGAGAAGGTTCTCCTTGTGGTGTCAGCAACGCAAGGAGGATCCTTTCGCCTGCACTGTGCCAGTAGTGCTTCAGTACCTGCTGCACTTGTCCAATCAGGGCCTTAAGTCCAATTCTGTTCGGGTCCACCTCTCTGCTCTGGCAGCTCACCACTCACTGGTGGAGGGACTCTCTGTCGGTTCACCCCTTGGTGTCCAGGTTTCTTAGAGGCTTGCTCTTGCTTAAGCCTCCTCTCCGTCCACCGGCCCCTGAGTGGGAGTTGAATGTGGTCTTGCAGCAACTGACTCGCCCACCTTTTGAGCCGATGACTACATGTCCTCTCCGCTTCCTTTCTTGGAAGACTCTATTCCTAGTGGCCCTTACCTCGGCCAGGCGAGTGAGTGAGCTTCAAGCCCTGGTCTGTGACAGGCCATACACTTGCTTCTATAGGAACAGGGTAGTCCTTAGGACTCATCCTAAGTTCCTCTCAAAGGTTGTCTCCTCTTTCCATCTCAACCAGGAGGTGGTTCTTCCAACGTTCTTCCCTAGGCCCCATGCCAGCCGGGCTGAGACAGTCCTGCATACCCTGGACTGTAGGAGGGCCTTATTCTTCTACATTGAACGTACGCAGGGGCATAGGAGGGCTACTCAGCTCTTCGTATCTTTTGACCCTAATAACTTGGGGTTACCTGTCTCCAAGCGTACCTTGTCCATCTGGGTGGCTGACTGTATCACCTGGGCTTACAGGGCAGCTGACCTTCCTTTGCAGGGTTGGGTCACGGCCCACTGTGTCAGGGCAATGGCTGCCTCAGTAGCTCATCTCTGCTCTGTACCGTTGGCAGACATCTGTAGGGCTGCAACCTGGTCCTCAAGCCAGACATTTGCGGCCCATTACTGCCTGGAGAGGGAGTCCCGTAGGGACAGTGCCTTTCGGTCAGGCAGTGCTCCGGAATCTCTTCGAGGTTTAGTCAACTCCTACCCTCCAGCCCTCTGGTTGGGCTACCGGTGGGGGTATTTCAGTGAAATCCTTTCTCTGATGCTGCGGCTAGAGGGAGCTCTTTTTCAGCTCTGGGTCCCTGGTAGCCTGAAGCTGGGGAGTCCCATATGTGAGGACTGACTTCCTGCTTGGTTCTGGAGAAAGAGTAGTTACTCACCTGTAACAGGTGTTCTCCAGGAGCAGCAGGAATCAGTCCTCACAACCCTCCCTCCTCCCCTGGGAGTTGCAGTTGTACATAGTTCATTTTTACATTTTTTTGTGTTGTCTTTTAGCTATGTCATCTGACTGAGCAAGATGGGCACCTTTAGGCGGGAAGGGGACCACGCATGCGTGCAGTATTCCCAAAGGCTTTCTTAGAAAGCTGGGGAAATGCTCCGCACGGGGGCTCCATTGGCGTCGATGTCACCCATATGTGAGGACTGATTTCTGCTGCTCCTGGAGAACATCTGTTACAGGTGAGTAACTACTCTTTGTGGTTTCTGAGGCTTGTGTTTGATCAGGACAGGTTGCTGCATAGATTCTGTTACTTTCACCATGAGAGGTAAAGCCACTTGCTGTTTATGAACTTCAATGGTCTGTGGAAGAGGTTTCTTTTGTGGTGAAGGTGGAGCAGAAGGGCTGGAGTTGTTTAGTGGTGGAGATAGTAGGAGTTGCTTCTTGCTACGTCTTGTCGAAGGATCATCAGATGAGAGGTGAGATTGACAGATGTGAGTTTCTTCCCTCCTCAGTGCCCCGCCTAAGGGCCATGCCAAAGGGCCCTTTAGCGAGGCCCTTAGGCGCGGGCCAGCCTGGGCTGGCGGGTTTTTTTTCAATTGTGGCCTCTCTGCAGTGATTGGGCTTGCCGGTGGGGAGTAGGGAGGAGCTTACCTTCCCGCTCCCTGCAGGGATGTCCGATCGTTTGCTCTGGTGGCTCTCTGACACATCATGTCACTACTGCTTTTACTAGGGATGACAACCTCAATGCTACCAAGCACAGCGTTACAGCAGCCCCTGCCATCAAAAGCTGCAGCCGAGGAAGCAGCAGAAATCCACCAAGCCCTCCACCCCAAGGAATGCGTCTAGTTTTAGACTGCCTAGTCCCAGAGACCCGTCCAGTAGGGGGCTACCTCTCTTACTTCACGGAGTCAGTCTTGGATATCCACCAACAGATTTGTCCTTGGCGGCATCCATCAGAGCTATCATATTCACTTCCAAACCTCTCCATGAGCACAGCCTTCCTCCCCCCCCCCCCCCTTGTTGTAATAGAACTCATCCCTGCCCTGGAATGTTATCAGGGCTTCTACTCCAGATGCTTCTTGGTGCCCAATAAAACTCAAGGGTTCCACTCATTCCTGGATCTATGCCACTTCATCAGAAGCATCCTCAAGGAGAAATTCAGGATGTACTCGCTGGAAATCATCTTCCCTCTCATCCAGACCAATGACTGGCTTACATCTCTGGAGCTTCAGGATACCCACACCCAAACACCGATGCACGTATCCCAGAACTATTTCCAATTCTGCATCCTTGGCCAGAACTATCTAGATTCTCCCTTTTGGCCTTTTCTCCAGGACCAAGCAGAAGTCAGTCCTCACATACGGGTGACGTCGGCGCCAACGGAGCCCTCGTGCGGAGCATTTCCCCAGCTTTCAAAGAAATCCTTTGGGAATGCAGCACGCATGCGCGGTCCCCTTCCCGCCCAAGGGTGCCATCTTGCTCAGTCTTTCTTTTTCTGCGGAGCCCAACAGACATAGTTCGTGTTACCAGGTAAAAAGTTGATTTTTCTGCGGTTTTTTTTTTTTTTTCCTGCGTCCCTTTATCCGGTTCGATGCCGGTTCCCCATCCCGCCTTAGCTCGGTACACCGGTATCGAGCCCGGAACTTCTTTTTCAGTTTTTGTCCTTTGTGACTAGCGTTCGTGCTTTTTCTGTTATTTTCACTGGCAGCCCTGTCTTTTGACCTTGCAGGGGCCCTTTTTCCCCGGATGGCTGCCAGCAGGTTTAAGAAGTGTGATCGGTGTAAGAAACTTATGTCTTTCACCAATACACACGACTGCTGCCTCCGATGCCTCGGGCCTGACCATGACCCCCTGGTCTGTGGCCCGTGCGGCAAGATGTCATCGAAGGGGCTTCGGAGCCGTCAGCATCAACGTGTGAGAATTTTTTCGGAGTCCGCATCCGGCCGGGCCCAGACTTCGTCAGAGGCCTCGACATCTTGGGAGTCTGACCCTGAGCGCCATTGTGGGTCCTCTGAAAGGGGCTCTCCTTCCCGGGAGCACAAAAGGAAGAAGCAGCTCGTGAGGGCGGCGTCAGTGGAGGCACCTGGATCTTTGAGGGCCAGGTCGCGCAGCCCTGACCGCCGTTCCGGGCTCTTGGAGTCGGAGCGGCCGACCAAACTGCCTCGCCTGGAACCGGCGTCCCCGAGCCAGGTAACATCTGTTGTCCTCGTGGACTCTCCTCCAAGAGAACTGATGTCGAGCCCGACACCGTTGGGGGCTGCGGAATCTCCTGAGATCGGTCTCAGGTTGACGGCCCTGGAGAGCAGCCTGGCTGCCTTCATGGAACAGCAGCGGGTACTGATCGCCGGTCTGACCGGTGCATCTGCCCCGACCACCGGGACCTCGACGTCTAAGTCGACCCCGGAGGCCGAGCCGATCCTCGAGTCCATCAAGTCTCGAGTCGATCCTCGGCCAAGGCCTCCCTCGACATTCCGTACGGGGCCGAGGTCGTCAACGCCGGTGCCCTCGGCGTCGGGGCGGGTGGCATCGAGGCCCATATGGCCGGAGCTGTTTGACGACTCCTCGGAGGAGTCGGCGTGGGAGATGGAGGACGAGGAGTCTCCTGACACCTTCCGGACCCAGTGCGTCCTGCGCTTCGGAGAAGGTCCACCCCCGGAGGATACCCAGTTCTCGGACTTCGTCAGGGACATGGCCAAGGCTTTGGCATTCCCGGTGGAGGCGAGGAGGAGCCTCAAGCCGAAGAGCTCAATGCTCTCCAGTTTGACTTTCCTCCGAAGGAAGCCTTTACTGTTCCGGTTCCTCCAATGCTGTAACGGCTGCTCTTGCGTATGTGGGAAGCACCGGCCTTGGTACCGGTTCTTAGCAAATGGGTCGATGTCATTTATCGAGTCCGTAAGAGCCCTGGGTTCCGAAAGGCGCAGCTACCGCACAACTCCATGGTTGTGGAATCGGCCATGCACAGACTGAAAAGTCAAAAGATGCACTCCTCAGTGCCTCCTGGCCGGGAGGCCCTAAATCTGGATGCCCTTGGTAGAAAGTGCTTCCAGGGCTCTATGCTATCTTTCCGTGTCCAGACTTACCAGCTGTACATGGGCATGTACCTACGGGACCTGGCAAAGGAGATTGCTGGGTTCTTGGCTGGTCTCTCCGAGGATCCCTTGCAGAGATTCAAAGCCTTGTCTACAGGGATCCGAGAGTGCTCGAAGTTTATCTCTCAAGCAGCCTATGATTTATTTATTTATTTATTTAACATGTTTTGTATCCCGCCTTTTCCTTCAATCAAAGCGGTTAATACAGCACAGAGTTAAACTAAGGTGAGGGAAACATACATTGCATTATCATTACATCACAACAAAACACTAGGAGTACAAACAGGGAACACAGTACATAACTTACATTACATTACCTTACATTAACTACAAACAGCATACCGCTGAACAGAATGAGCATATAGAATAAGCATATAGCAGCAGATAGTGGGTCCCGCACGGTCCACCGCCTGAGGGCCACGCCAAAAGGCCCTCTTGCGAGGCGCGCCATTGCTGAAGGGATTCTAAATGATTTGAAAAGTGCTCAGATTGGCTGCAGTTTTCTCTCACACACAGTTCCCAACTAAGTAGGCACAGCTGATTCTCACTCACTGCTCACAGGACCGTTGAAGCCTTTGCTGAAGGGATTCTAAATGATTTGAAAAGTGCTCAGATTGGCTGCAGTTTTCTCTCACACACAGTTCCCAACTAAGTAGGCACAGCTGATTCTCACTCACTGCTCACAGTGATGTCTTCGAGACTTCAGCCCGGGTAGCTGCGGCTGGCATCGGCGCACGCCGTCAGGCCTGGCTACAGTCATCGGACCTGGAGTCATGGGCAGAAAAGCGGAGTTGCCGAGGAGGGGTATAGGGAGAGATAAGAGAAGAAGGATGTTGAGGAGCTGCAGAGTGAATGCACTTATAGGTCAGCAGGAGCGCAGGATAAGTTGGTTGGTGTCCCGTGCCGAGGTGACAACCTGTTCGGCAAGCCCATGACTGAAAAGGCTGCAGAAATCGAGACAGACTCTCATCAGGACAAGGCTGTCCAGAAAGACTTCTGCTCCTTCTCACAAAAAGAAGGGTTCGGGGAAGAAGCCCTTTTTCCCGAGGAAGGGTGCTGCCTACAAAACCTACCCTCAGAATCAGGCCTCTCCAGCTCCCCAGCTGGCCAAAGGGCAGGGACATGGGCCCCGTAGGCAGAAAACCCCCAAGCCGCCAACCCTGGCTCCTGCACAGCAGGGAGGGGGTTTTTGACTCCCACAGCATAGCCTCTCCTCCGCCAGTAGCTCCACTCAGCACAGGAGGTCGGCTGACCCTGTACGCCTACAGGTGGCCAGCCATCACTGGGGATACCTGGGTACTGAGCATAGTCCAGAAGGGCTTCATGCTCCATTTCCATCAGCTACCCCCCTCCTACTATCCAGAGGAACCTCCAAGACTCCCTCTACACAGGGACCTCCTCCTTCAGAAGTTGGCAAGTCTTCTAAAGGAACAGGCGGTGGAACTGGTGCCACACCACCTGGAAAGGCAAGGTTTCTACTCCAGGTACTTCCTGGTACCAAAGAGAACAGGAGGCCTCAGACCTATCCTAGACTTGCGAAATCTGAACAAGTTTCTGGAGAGGGAAAAGTTCAAGATGCTTACCCTTGGAATACTGCTGCCCTACCTCCAGCAGGAAGACTGGCTATGCTCCTTAGATCTAAAGGATGCTTACACTCACATCCAGACCACAGACAATATCTCAGATTTGTGGTGGGAGGAAACCACTTTCAGTACAGAGTGCTTCCCTTTCGCCTGACCTCTGCCCCCCAGGGTTTTCACCAAATACCTGGCGGTGGTGGCAGTTTTTCTCAGAAATCAGGGGATTTTGTCTTCCCCTACCTGGGCGACTGGCTCATCAGGGACCAGTCACTCCAGGAGGCCCGACAGGCCACTCTTCGCACTGTCTCTCCTCTTCAGCATCTGGGCTTTGTCATAAACTATGCAAAGTCCACTTTGCTCCCCTCTCAGAACCTGGAGTTTATAGGGGGCCAGATTGGACACCTTTCAGGCAAGAGCTTACTTGCCCGAGGACAGAGCCCACAGGCTTATAGACTTGGCCTGCCAGTTCCAAAGCAATTCTCTTGTTTCCGCCAGGCAATACCTGCAACTCCTGGGCCACATGGCCTCCACTGTACATGTGACCCCGAATGCCCGTCTGCACGTGCGGATGGCTCAATGGTGCCTCAGAGAGCAGTGGACAAAAGCCACCGGCAACCTCTGAGACAGAGTAAGGGTGTCCAGACGACTTCTGAACTCCTTACAGAGGTGGCTACAGCTGCCAAACCTTCTCAGGGGTGTACCTTTTCAGCCTCCAGCACAGACCAGGGTGCTGACGACAGATGCTTCTTTGAGAGGCTGGGGTGCACATTGCCAGGGCTCATGCACTCAAGGCCTGTGGTCCCCTCAGGAGGCCACACAGCAGATCAACCTTTTGGAGCTGCGAGCAATCTGCTTAGCTCTGCAAACCTTCTGTCATGCTCTCTCTCAGCAGTCTGTCCTAGTTCAGACGGACAATCAGGTGGCAATGTTCTACGTGAACAAACAAGGGGGCACAGGGTCCAGGCTCCTATGTCAGGAGGCACTGGCCCTTTGCTCTTTTGCGGTCAAACAAAGCATGTTTCTCAAAGCAGTTTATCTACCTGGGCAGGAGAACTTCCTAGCAGACAAGCTAAGCCGGATTCTCCAGCCCCACAAGTGGCAGTTGAATCCATTGGTGGTCCAGCAGATCTTCCTCCGCTGGGGTTTTCCATTCATAGATCTCTTTGCAAGTCCACTAAACCGTCAGCTGCCCAGGTTTTGCTCCAGACAGCCGCATCCCCTGAGGATGGCAGCAGATGCTTTTCTGATCTCTTGGTCTACGGGCCTCCTGTATGCGTTTCCTCCCACGCCCCTGGTGGCGCAAACTCTGTTCAAGATCCTCCGGGACAAGGCCTCGGTAATTCTGGTAGCCCCCAGATGGCTGAGACAACCATGGTTTCCACTTCTTCTACAGTTGGCCGTGGAAGCTCCATTCCCTCTGGGGCTGCAACACAATCTCCTGTCTCAAGAGCAGCGTTCCCTTCTGCATCCCAATCTCACATCCCTCAATCTGATGGCCTGGCTGCTGAAAGGATAGTGCTAGCTCCCTTACTTCTACCTAAGGAGGTTGAGGAAGTGGTCTTGGCCTCTAGGAGGCAGTCCACCAGAAAGTCCTATGCCCTCAAGTGGCATAGGTTTATGGTATGGTGTGCTCAGTGCAATGAAGATCCTTTCTCTTGCCTTGTGCCAGTAGTACTGCAGTATCTACTTCACCTTTCAGACTTAGGCCTTAAGTCTAACTCTGTTCAGGTCCACCTCGGTGCTTTGTCAGCGCACCACTCACCGGTGGAAGAACAGTCTGTCTGTTCACCTCTTGGTGACCAGACTTCTCAGAGGTCTGCTTCTTCTCAAGCCTCCAGTTCGTCCACCGGTGACTGAGTGGGATTTGAACGTGGTCTTGCAGCAACTTACTCGCCCACCGTTTGAGCAGATGGCTACTTGCCATTTGCGCTTCCTTTCTTGAAAAGCGCTTATCTCCAGGAACAAGCAGGAATGAGTCTTCACATATGGGTACGTCGGTACCGACGGAGCCTGCGCGGGAACGCTCCCCAGCGTCCAATCAGAAAGCTTTTGGGAGCATCCCTCAGCACCTGCGTGCTGCCTTCCTGCCTTTCCAACTATCTCTCCTCAGTTTTCGTTTTTCTGCGGAGCCGGCAGGACGTCTTCTTGTCACCGCAGAAAAGGTTTTTCTTTGTTTTCTTGTGGTCGCGGCTGTCTCCCCGACTCCACCGGTATCGCCGGTGTGTTTTCTTTTTCTTAATCCAGGGAATTTTTTTCCCTCTGTTTCAGTTCTAAACTTTGGGCCTGTAAGGCCTCTCCATTATGGAGCCGCCTTCTCCTAAGAAGTGCCTTAACTGTGGAAACACAGTTTTCTTTTTAGACTCCAATAACTGGTGTCTAACCTGTTTGGGTCCTGACCCTTTTTCCCCTGAGCCATCAGGCTACAATACTGTGAGAAGAGATTCTCTATTTCGAGTATCCCTCAATACCGTTTTCCCTCCCTGTGTCAGGGCACCGGCCATTTCTTCTCTACAGGATCAGGTAACCCACAAACAGTCTGTTAAGACTAGCCAATCCTTGAGTGGTAGGTCTCATGCCAAGCATGATGACGGCCCCGGCCTTGCCCTCAAGACCCCATTGGCATTAAAACCCCGGCGGGAGTCTTCGGGCTCCAAAGCATTTCAGGGGTTTCAGGTTGTTCCTGGGGCTCACCCCTCACAGAACATACCTGAGCCATGCTCGGTGGTGGCATCCGCTTCGAGCGGTACCGGTACCCCGGCATTGGCACTGGTGTTGAGTGCTCCACTCCTCACCAGGGATCGTCATCTGGCGTTCTCGGTACCTTCGGGACCGACCGATACGTCCCAGATTGACTTTCCAGTATCGGCAGTACTGCCGATACCACCACCGATGTTGGTACCCTCTAGCCATGCATCGATAGACTCGCTTCCTTCGATGCCGAGTCTAGAATCGATATCTAGTCTAGAAGACTGGGTACCGACGCTTCTCGGAACCGATGTTTACCGATTCCGGATGAACGGTACCGAGGATAATCACCAAGGGTTTTTGGTTACCTCGGTACCGCTTGAGCAGCCTCTGATGACTGCTTCGGTGTCGGTTTCGCCTTCGATTCCGGCACAGCTACCGGTATCGGTATCGATGCCGGTACCTGCAGTATCATCGGGACCAGCTCCTTCCATGCTTTTTTCACCTGGATCGCTCCTCTCTATACCTAGTTTGGAGTCGATACCTGGCATGGACGATGCACTACTGACTGTCTCAATTCATAACTGCCAGTTCCAGTATCCATCCATTAGAGATCCTGTTCTGCACCGGACAGGTACATCCTCCGGTGCCCAGGCTACTTCTTCAAATTTAGCCTGTCCAGGGATGGTTCCCATCGGAGATCCTTCTTTTCAGAAATTTCTCCTTGACATGGCAACCTTCCTTAATATTCCTATCCCTGACTTTGAGTCTTCTCAAGGTTTTTCTGCAGAAAAGGAAAATATAATGCTTCCTTTACATCACTCTTTGCAGGATCTTCTTCTGAGAGTATGGGAAAAACCTTTAAGGGTTTCTTCACCTCCTACAGCAACTGATCTTCTGTATCAGGTGCCCCCCTCTCCAGGATTTCAAAAGCCTCAACTTCCCCATCATTCCATTGTAGTGGAATCAGCAATGAGGAAGGTAAAAAGCAAGAAAAAACATTCTTCTTTCCCGCCAGGGCGTGCATCTAGAACACTGGATGCCTTTGGACGTCGAACCTTCCAAACATCTATGCTGGCAACAAGGATTCTCTCATATATTTTCTATATGAGTCTATCCCTTCAGGAGATCACAAAGAAATTATCTCTTTTGACTCCTTTTCTATCAGAGCCCAAGGCTGCAGACTATTCCTTACTTATTAGTCATAGCCAAAATATCTCTTGGTTTCTTTCTCGTGCTTCCCTAGACTCTTTTGAGTCTGTTAGCAGAACTTCTTCTATAGTCATAGGAGCACGTCGTAAAGCCTGGCTCCAAGCATCAGACTTGAATAGATGGGCACAACAAAGACTGAGTAATACTCCTTGTACTGGAGAAAATCTCTTCAATAAGGAGTCCTTGCGTCAGGTTGCTCATTGCTCCACTGACTTTCCTGTTTCTGAGGCCATCCTAAGCCTTCTCCTTCCTCAGCAGGTAGGAAATGCCCTACCAAATCTTCTTTCCCTAAAAGAAAGAGGTTTTCCTCTTCTGCCCATCATTCAGATGTTCCCAAGCAGGGGAAGTCTCGCCCTGGTCTGAAGAATCCAAACTCTAGCCAGGCTGAATAAACACAGTAACCATAGGTTTCTGATTAATCTTTTTATAACTACAGTTAACTTCTTTTCAGCAGAAGGTTTTCACTGTTTTTCCATTCAAAACTCTGCTCAGGGATTCCTATTCTCAGGAAATCCATTTACTCTTCAGTATGCTGAACTGTCAGGATATTCATGTCTATAAGTTACAGGGTTTTCCATCTCTTCCTGACTAGAAGGGAGGTTTAGCAACTATCACATGATAGTTTCTCTGTACCAGCATGAATTTTTTCCCTCCAGGGACTTACCATGTGGTAAGTCCTTCTTCAGCTTCTATCTCTTCCCTCTTCTCCAGGGCTTCCCCTGTAAGAGTGGTACCATACCATTGAAAGACTTTTCTTGTCTTTCTTTTCACTGTAGAGTTTCTTCTCCTGAGTAAACTCCCTTCTTTATCTGGGCAGCTCTGCAGACTGAGACAGCTTTCTCTCTTTGTTCGGTCTGTTCTCTCTGTTTGACACAGACCGACACTCTCTGTTGTCCTATTCAGTAGCTGCCCACTCAGGAGTTCCAGTAACTGACTACTGGTACTTTTCCACAAGTCCCAGTCTTGTCTTCCACCACTTCTGTCTGGCCTTAGTAGTGATTCCAAAACAGTTTATACATCTTTCTTGGATAATCCTTCTCACTACAGGCTTCTTACACTATCTTCTACCCTTGCCATCTCCAATCTCTGGGTTTGGGAACGTAGTGGACGTGGCTGTGAGTTTTCTCCATCAGCCAATTCTCCATCCCAGTTCTCCTGCATAATGCTCTCTGCAATCCTACTGAGAAGCTTTCCACTATGGGCCCTTGCTAGAGAGCATAGAGTTTCTCTAATGGCTATCCATCATGGTTGAAAAAGGCTTCCTCAGTCATCCCCTATGACTGTGAGGGTTCTTCACACCCTATTTCCTTTTTAAAAAAAAAAAAAAAGAAGGAAAAGGACATAAGCCTTCTCCACGTGAAAGTCTAAAAGTTATCCCATTCCTACAGGGAATATACTTTTTTTTTTTTTTTTTTTTTTTTTTTTGCAGCTTGTCCTCATGGTATCCTAATGCTTCAAGGACAGCACATATTACTCTGGAAAACGCCTGATACCTCCTTTGTCCCTCACGTAGGTCAACCTGGTATCTCATTCTATGCGTTTCTGTCCTTTTACCATGCTGGAGTTCCACAGGACTCCGGACTTGCTGTTTACAGACTGATATTATCCTCTGTTTTTTCACGTAACCATCCTGGTTATTCACTGGATAGCATTCCTTTACCATCATCTCTGGGGGTATAGATTCTCTATATATTTTCTCAAGTAGGTTTCACCTCCTTGTTCTTAGATGAATCTTTTCCCTTCACATCTCCATGTGAATTTTATTTATTTTATTTATTTAGACAGTTTTGTATACCGCCTTATCCTTCAATCAAAGCGGTCACAACACAATTGGGGGATGCATTTAACACGCAGGCATATGAGACACATACATTAATACTTACAGGGAACATGGGCAATGGAGGGTTAAGTGGCTTGCCCAAGACCACAAGGAGCATCTGGGGGACTAGAAACCCCAGTCCTTCCGGCCCAAGGTTGCTGTCCTCTAGTGGGATTTGAACCCCTGACCTTCCGGCCTGAAGTACCTTGCCCCAACCACTAGGCTGCTACTCCTGATATGCATAGCTCTGTCTGCTTAGTTGCAGGCATCTATCTTTAGACCTATATATTCAGGTATATATATCTATATATATCTATATCTATATCTATATCTATATATATATATATACATCTCTGTAGATGTATCTGTCTGTCAGCTAAGTGTGCATATGCTATGCCCTTTAGATCTCATTATGGATATATATATATCTATATACCCGTGTATGTATATATATATGTGTGTATATATATATATATATGTATGTATATACACATATATCTACATATATATGTGTATCTGTCCAGATACTTATTATAGGTAGATATGTATTTCCATACTTATCTCTCTGACTGTCTATGCTCATAAAGGTTTTTACCTTCCTGTATGTTCCTGACAGTGGGCTTGCACAGCTTCATACTGTTCCACAGTATGTTTCGGATATTATGCACACAACCACTGCTGTGGTACTGACAGCCCTACTGTATCCCTGAAGCTTCATGCCCCAATGTCTTCCTACCTCTTACCAGTTAGGAAAGACATGGTGGATCTTCCGTGGATTTCAGATTCAATTCCTCAAACATCTGTCCTTTCTTGGGAGTATGGGGTTCTTCTCATACCCTTTCCTCCCTCAAGGACTAGGTCTGTTTGTCCAGATCGGTCAGTTTTCCTCTTTTGCTCCTACCTCTGAATACTTCTGTAGCCAAAAGAGTTTTCAGCTTTCCATGAAGCTTCCCACTGAAGACCTGCCGTGTTTGTGCTACCCCAATTGAATCCTGGGGTCACCTCTCACTTCCAGATGTTGACCTCCACCTTCACTCCAGTGAGGTCACCTTGAACATTATTCTACTGGATCCCCTGTAGACTCCATCAGCCTCTCTACTTCCTGCAATCCAGTAGGTGAGCGTCATATGGTGATTGTTCATTTCAATATATTTTATGATAATGATCATACATACAAGGACTCCTTGTTGGTAGTCCTTTCTTAGGTTAGCTGTTTTTCTTCAGCTCCTCTCTTTTCAACTCCTACCCTCCATCCTCAGGATGTCTGGCCATATGAGGTGTAGCATGTTTCAATCTCCACCATGTTAGGGCTCCAGGCATCTTAGCTTGGGAGTCCCCATATGTGAAGACTCATTCCTGCTTATTCCTGGAGATAGCACAGTTACTTACCTGTAACAGGTGATCTCTGGGAACAGCAGGAATAAGTCTTCACAACCCACCCACCTCCCCTAGGAGTTGTATTTTTTCTATCTATCTTTCCTTTCCTCTTTCTCTCTCTTTGTCTCAGCTATGAAACTCAACTGAGGAGAGACAGTTGGGAAGGCAGCACGTAGGCGCTGAGGGATGCTCCCAAAAGCTTTCTGATTGGACGCTGGGGAGCGTTCCCGCGCAGGCTCCGTCGGTACCGACGTACCCATATGTGAAGACTTATTCCTGCTGTTCCCAGAGATCACCTGTTGCAGGTAAGTAACTGTGCTTTCCTGGTGGCTCTTACCTCAGCCACAAATATCCCAATTACTCCAACAATATGAGAATTTTTTGAAGTTAGTCTTAAACTTCCTATCTAACTTTGTATGTATATTTTTTTGAAGTTTTCTTTGTTTTTCAATAAAAAAGTGAAACTTGGGTCTCAGACTGATAAGGAGCTATGGTAATGACATTACAACCAAATGCTCCAATTTGCATCAATGACTTCTCTTATGTTCACTATGGTTTACTTTCTTATATCCAAACGTAATTTTCAAAAAAGGATAGAAAAAAGTCAGGCTTATCTGACTCAGACACCTTCCCCTTATTTTCCAGGAGAGCCCCTCAGGTCTCCCCTCCACAGGGACCTTCTACTGAAGGAGTTGGTAAGTCTTCTTGAGGACAAAGCGGTGGAACTGGTGCCCCACCATCTCAAGGGCAAGTTGTTCTATTCCAGGTACTTCCTCATGCCAAAAAGAACAGGGTGCCTAAGGTCCATCCTCGACTTGTGCTACCTCAACAAACTCCTGGTGAGGGAGAAGTTCAAGATGCTCTCCCTTGGAACATTGCTGCCATACCTCCAGCGGGGAGATTGTCTATGCTCCTTAAACCTCAAGGATGCCTATACCCACATTCTGATTCACCCCAACCATAGGCAGCCCCTGTGGTTCATAGTGGAGGACAAGCACTATCAGTACAGGGTGCTCCCTTTCGGTCTGGCTTCTGCCCCAACATTCTTCACAAAATGTCTGGCAGTCAAGGTCGCCTTCCTCTGTCTCCAGGGGGTTTTGTCTTCCCCTACTTGGACAACTGGTTCATAAAGGGAGGCACGGCCTCGGAGGTGCAGCAGGCCACCGCATGCACCAACCAGGTTCTCCAGCAATTGGGTTTTGTCATAAATTACCCCAAGTCTCACCTTCTCCTGACATAATGTCTGGAGTTCATTGGGGCAAAGCTGGACACCCTCCAGTCAAAACTTGCTGCCCAAGGATCAAGCCATCCGTCTCAGGGCTCTGGCATGGGACATTCAGTACTGTCCCTCGGTGCCCGCTTGGCTTCTTCTGTGCCTTCTCCATGGTTCACGTCGCCCAGATGCTCACCTCTACATGAGGCCGACGTAGTGATGTCTCCAGGACCAGTGGACTCAAGCTACGGGGCGCCTCCGAGATAGTCTCTGTAACCCGCCATCTGGCAGACTCTCTGGTCTGGTGGCAGTCTCTACAGTACCTCAAGGCAGGCATGCCTTTTCAGGCCCCGAACACCTCAAGCGTCCTTACCATGGATGCCTCCCTACTCAGCTAGGGAGTCCACTGTGAGGAGCTCTGCACCCCAGGGCAGCTCCCAGGGCAGCTGGTCACCAGACGAGAGCACCCAGCAGATCAACCACCTGGAGCTGCGGGCGATATACTTAGCGCTGCAAGCGTTTTGCCACCACCTGCGCCACCAGCTGGTGCTGGTCCAGACGGACAACCAGGTGGCGATGCTCTATGTGAAAAACAGGGGAGCACGTGGTCCCATGCCTTCTATCAGGAGGCTATGGTCTTCTGCTCGAACGCAGTTCAACAGGGTATCCTCCTGCAGGCAGTATACCTACCAGGCCAGAACAACCTTCTAGCCACACGAATGGCAGCTGGACCCCAGGGTGGCCAATTGGCTCTTCCAGATCTGGGGAAACCCATGATGGACCTGTTCACCAGCTCGGACAATTCCAAGTTGCCCTGCTTCTGTTCTCGGCAGGCCCACCCCTCCAGGGTGTCAGCGGATGCATTCCTTGTCTCATGGTCGTAGGGCCTCATGTACACTTTTTACCTCCCATGCTACTGATTGCCCAGACCTTGTTCAGGACCGTCCGCAACAGGGCTTCACACATCCTGGTAGCCCCTCAGTGGCCCAGGCAACCATGGTTTCCGCTGCTCGTCCAACTAACGGTGGAGACCTCCATCCCATTGGGGAACTCTCCAGGACTTCTGTCTCAGAAAGGGGGCTCTCTTCTGCATCCCAACTTGGGGTCCTAGTCGCTGACAGCGTGGCTGCTGAAAGGGTGACCCTGGCTCCTTTCCACCTCTCAGTTGAAGTAGAGGAGATCCTGCTGGCCTCTCGCAAGGCCTCTACTAGGAAAGCTTATGCTCTCAAATGGCGCAGGTTCTTGCCCTGGTGCGCCGAGCATGGGACTGACCCGTTCTCCTACTCAGTGGGTTTGGTGCTACAATACCTTCTCCACCTCTCGCAATCCTGGCTCAAGTCTAATTCTGTCTGAGTGCACCTTAGTGCCCTGGCGGCATGCCACCACCTGATGGATGGCAAGCCCCTCTAGGTCCAGCTGTTGGTGACCTGCTTTCTTAGGGGTCTGCTCTTATTGAAGCCCCCTGTTTGCCCTCCGGCAACCGAATGGGACTTCAACGTGGTTTTGTGGCAACTCACTCGCCCACCTTTTGAGCCTCTCACTACTTGCCACCTGCGATACCTCTCTTGGAAGGTGGCGTTCCTGGTTGCACTCACCTCCGCTCGCAGGTTTAGCGAGCTTCAGACCTTAGTGGCAGAGGCGCCTTATACCAGGTTCTACAAGAATAGAGCGGTGCTCCGCAGGCACCCAAAATTTCTTCCGAAGGTAGTATCGTCCTTCCAACTCAACCAGGAAGTAGTACTCCCTACCTTCTTTCCGAGACCTCACTCCAGTAGGGCGGAAACACTCCTTCACACCTTGGACTGTAAAAGGGCTTTGTTCTTCTATATCAAACACAATCAGGGCCACCGCAAAGCTACTCAGCTTTTCATCTCCTACGACCCAGTAGACTTGGGGAGGCAGTAAGCAAGCGTATGCTGTCCACCCAGGTGGCAGACTATATCGCCCTCGCCTATGAACAGGCGGGGCTCCCACTGGAAGGCCGTGTCACGGCACACTGTGTCAAGGCCATGGCAGCCTCGGTGGCAAACCTGTGTTCCGTCCTGATGATGGACATATGCTGGGCCGCCACCTGGTCTACAGTCCAAAATTTTGCAGCCCATTACTGCCTGGACAATGGAATCTCGGCAGGACAGTCTGTGCTCCATAATCTTTTCGTAATTTAGGAAACTCCAACCTTCCAACCCTTCAGTGTTCAGGCTACCAGAGTGCTGGTTTTCATCGGACACAGGTGTCCTACTGTGGTCTGTGGATACTGACTTAATTGCTGCTGCTCGCGGCTTTCTGTGAGGGAGTCTGTGTTTTGCTATGGGCTTTCTGTAGCCTGTAGCTGGGGAGTCCCATATGTGAGGACTGACTTCCTGCTTGTTCCCGGAGAAAGTGTAGTTACTCACCTGTAACAAGTGTTCTCCGGGGACAGCAGGAATCAGTCCTCACAACCCTCCCTCCTCCTCTTGGAGTTGCTCTTTTACCATCTTTTATTTTGGCCATCTTTTAGCTATGGTTATTGGACTGAGCAAGGTGGTACTCTTGAGCAGTAAGGGGACCACGCATGTGTGGTCGCATCGCCCAGAGGATTTCTTTGAAAGCTGGGGGGATGCTTCTGCGAGGGCTCCGTTGATGCCGACATCGCCCATATGTGAGGACTGATTCCTGCTGTCCCTGGAGAACATCTGCTACAGGTGAGTAACTATGCTTTCTATTTGCTTTCTTGGGCGCTGTGGCACACTGGGCAGAGGGTTTCAACGTATTATCCACAATGATGCCTAAATCTTTTTCCTGAGTGGTGGTTCCTAATGTGGCACCTTGCATCGTGTAACCATAGTTCTTAGCGTCCCTCCAGTCCAGTCCCTTTCCTCTGTGTTGTGCTCCCCTTCCAGCAGCTTTGGAGACTGAGCTCATCATTGATTTGATGACCCTCTGGTATAAATACCGCTGGCACCACCCACCAGATTCCAGTAAGCTCAGTCTCCAAGCAGCTGGAGGGAGGCAGTAAGCCAGGGGAAAAGGCTTACTGGAGAGACACTTAGGAACTGAGGGGTGTAGGTTAGGACTCCTTAGTGTTAGAGTTTATTTAGTATTGGATATTGAATATTCATTCTTTATTTTGGATTTTCTTTAGGTAGAGAAGGTTGAAACCGCCCCCCCCCCCTTTGTTGCCGGTGTTGAACCTTGCCCCGAGGTATTCGATTTCCTCCGTGGGCACCAACCTGCTCTTTTGTCAGATTGATAACCCTGCCCAGTTCCCTCAGGAGACCGACCACTCTGGCTGTTGCCTGCAGACTCTCTGTCTTGGACTTTTCCCAAATCAGCCAGTCGTCTAATACGGATGGACCAAGATCCCTTCCTGGCGGAGCGCTGCGGCCACCGCAGCCATCATTTTGGTGAAGGTCCACGGGGCCGTTGCTAGGTCGAAGGGCAAAGCTTGGAACTAAAAATGCCCCATTGGCACTGCAAACCTCAGAAACTGCTGATTGCCTTGTGTACCGGAATATGCAAATATGCCTCTGTTAGATCTAGGGACGTTAAAAACTCCCCCTGCCGTTCGGCCACAATCACGGACTTCAGAGTCTCCATTCGAAAGTGCGGGACCCTGAGAACGATTGAGCTGCTTTAGATCGAGAATCGGTCAAAAAGAACCTTCATTTTTGTGAACTACAAAATAAATGGTGTATTGACCACATCCGTACTGGTCTAGAGGGACCAGTACTACAGCTTCCAGCAACAGCAGCCGTGTCAGCCTGTCCTTCACCGCCGTGGCCTTTGTCGGGGATGTGCAAGGGGACTGCACGAATGCCAGAAGAACTGGTTTTGCAAACTCTAGGGCATATCCTTTTTGGATCACCTCCAGAACCCACTGATCTGATGTGACCCGGGCCCAGGTGGAGAAAACTGCCTTAGATGGCCTCCCACAGGCAGATCTCCCTCCCGGGCCCCCATTGTTTCATTGTGGCTTTCTAGGACCCGAGGAGGACGAAGAGGGCCCAAAACCCCTTCCTGCTCCCTGAAATCCCCAGAAGCTAATGTGGCACCTTGCATCGTGTAACCATAGTTTGGGTTCTGTCCTAGGTGCATAACGTTTTGCACTTGTCCATATTAAATTTCATCTGCAATTTGAATGCCCAATCTTCCATTTTCTCAAGATCCTCCTGCAATTTTTCACAGTTCTCTTGGGTTTTAACAACTTTGAATAATTTTGTGTCATCTGCAAATTTGATTACCTCACTTGTTATTCCCATTTCCAGGTTGTTTACGAATATGTTAAAAAGCAGCGGGCCTAGCACAGGTCCCTGGGGTACTCCACTATTCACCTTTCTCCACTGGGAGAATGGGCTGTTTAGCCCTATCCTCTGCTTTCTATCTTTTAGCCAGTTCCAAATACACAATAGTATGCTGCCTCCTATCCCATGACTTTTTAATTTCACCAAGAGTCTCTGATGAGGGACCTTGTCAAAGGCTTTCTGAAAATCCAGATACACTAAATCAACCGACTCACCTTTGTCTACCTGTTTATTCACACCTTCAAAAAAACATAACAGATTAGTAAGACAAGACCTTCCTTGGCTAAAGCCATGTTGGCTGTCTCCCATTAAGCCTCAACTATCAACATGTTCAGTAATTTTGTTCTTTATAATGGTTTCTACCATTTTTACTGGTCCTGACATCAGGCTTATTGGTCTGTAGTTTCCCGGATCACCCCTGGAACCCTTTTTAAAAACCGGCGTTACATTGGCTATCCTCCAGTCTTCAGGTATGTTCATCACGGTTTATATCCACCCAAAATCAGCTCCAACAGAGGCCTATTCCATTCAGGCCATGCAGCCGATCAGAAGCGGGGGTGTACAGAGGTAGACCAGATTCGGATCCTGCGGGGGCTAGACGTGCCTGCGGGATTAGAATCGGGTCTACGGCCTGAATGTGCAGGCCAGGCTACGATTCTGATCGGCCTGCATGCCCAACCACATACCTGGCTAACTCAGCCAGGCTCCTGAATGGAGCCGTGATGCCATGGCATCGCGCCTCCATTCAGGAGCTGTGATCCCCGGCCGCTGACAAAGTTCTTTATTCCCCACAGCCCGACCCCCATTCTGGGTTGGGCTGCGGGGAACCCCCTGTGCCTCCAGGTCCTGCACCACAATACCCCTCCATCCAGGGGGACTTGTTCCACCTTTGAGGATAAGTCCCCCATCTAGATTCAAGGCTCCGGACGTACACGGCTGACCTCTGAATTGGCCTGTATGTTCGGGGTCATGGCCTGCCCATGCCCCGCCCTCGCTCTGCCTCCGGAATGCCCCTTCCTGCCCCCGTTTAGACCTCCCCATACAAATGTGTTGTTTGTACGTGGAGGTTAGTGATGGGGACGGCAGGGCGACGAATAGCGTGGATGAGCATCCCAATGGGACGTCCATCCCTGCTATTTGCAGATCAGAATGATCCCCATACAATAGTGTACAAATAGGTCTGTGCAAATGTTATACTCCTTGCAAAGGGGTAAATGTGGCTGTAGTCTATATGTGTACGTGCATTTGTCATAAAAGTGACGCACATCACAGACCTGAACCAGGGCCCTGGGGACTCCAGTGTGAGATCACCCAAGGTGGATGCACATTTTCTATACACACATGCACTTCTGTATTTTATAAAAGGAGTAAGTTAGCCCTCTAAACAGTTACTGCTCTATCCTCCCTATTGCATGGACTATGCTGGTTTTTATCTATCAGCATTTAACTGTTACTGTTAGAAAAGTACAAAGGCTTCAGATAGCTGCTTTTTGGGAATTCTAATGTAGGTGCCCCATTATATAATCAAGCCAAAAATGTGTCTCGTGTTTCTGCATGGATGACCAGAGCTGCTGTCCTTTATGATATGGTAAGGATTTGTTTTGGTTGTCAGATGACACACAGACATCCATGATGTTTGACATGTTTGTGTCACTTTCAATGCAAAATGACACAAACCACACAACGGAGTTTGTTAGAGGGTTTATATCATTTCACATAGAGACATGATAGACCATACGGCCCTTCCAGTTTGTCATTCTATACCATCTACTAAGCTTTTCAATCCCTTTCTCTCCTCGGAGATGCTCTGTATTTATCCCACACTTTCTTGAGTTCAGATACAGTCCTCGTCTCTACTACTTCCACTGGGAGGCTGTTGCACACATCCACCACTCTTTCTATAAATAAATAATTTCTTCAAATTACTCTTGAATCTCTCCACTTTCACCTTCATCCTATGAACCCTCATTCCAGAGTTTTGTTTACACTGAAAAAGGCCCTCCTGTGCATTTAGACCCTGGAATTATTTAAGAAGTGGCCTCTAGAATTGCACATACGAGACAATGAGGTTGCACCAAAAACTTATACAGAAGCACTGTCACCTCCTCCCTGCTGGCCATTCCTCTCTATATGTACCGCAGCATCCTTTTGACCTTTACTGTCATCTTTTCTTTATCTGTTTGGCCATCTTAAGATCATCAGAAACAATTACTCCCAGGTCCCGCTGTCTTTTCCAGTTCGTCCTTCCAGTCCAGTCCAGATGAGTGAGTTATGCTCCTCTATCAGTAGTTGGAGATTGAGAACACAACTTGAAATGTGCTATAAGCAGCCTATGCTAGCCGACCAAGCCAGTGTTTGTCTCCAGCAGGAGCATAGCCTGTGCTGATTTTGAGGCCGACGTCAGTTTCCAGGCCTGGGGTTCAGAACTCAGTGGAGCTGGGCCCCTTTCCCTTCTCCCCCAGCTGTTCCCCAGCTAGTGTGCTCCTTCTGTCGTCCTCTCCAACTTTTGGCTCCTGTTAAAAAATAAATAAATAAATTAAATAAATAAATACAATGTAAAAAGAGAGCAAGAGATAGGAGCAGGCAGCGCGTCGGACCAGCCATCCAGACCATGCTGGTTGATGGGGTGTGCAGCACTTGGGTAAGTCCAGATCTCCAGGAACAAGCAGGAATGAGTCTTCACATATGTGTACGTCGGTACCGACGGAGCCTGCACGGGAATGCTGCCCAGCTTCCAATCAGAAAGCTTTTGGCAGCATCCCTCGCGCCTGCGCAGTGACTTCCTGCCTTCTCCACAGCCTCTCTTCAGTTTTCGTTTTTCCGCGGAGCCGGCAGGATGTCCTCCTGTCACCGCAGAAACTTTTCTTTTTAATTGCTTTAATTACTTTAGTTTTTTGTTTTCTTGTGGTCGCGGCTGTATTTCCCGCTACCACCGGTATCGCCGGTGAATTTTTGGCTAAATTCTGCGAAACTTTTCTTCAGTTTTTTTACCTTAACTTTTTGGGCCTACTAGGTCTTTTTCATTATGGAGCCTTCTTTTCCTAAGAAGTGCATTCGATGTCGAAACACTTGTTTCTTTTTAGACACCAATAGTTGGTGTCTCAACTGTGTGGGTCCTGACCCTTTTTCCCCTGACTTGTCAGGAGATAATTTTGTGAGGAAACCTTCAGTATTTAGAGTTTCCCTCGATACCGTTTTTTCCTCGGCAGTGAGGGTACCCGGTTTCTCTACTTCACAGGATCAGGTAACCCAAAAACAGTCTGTTAAGACTAGTCAATGCTTGAGTGGTATGTCCCATGCCCAGCATGGTGACGGCTCCGGCCTTACCCTCAAGAATCCATTGGCATTACCCCTGCGGGAGTCTTCGGGCTCCAAAGCGTTAAAGGGGTTTCAGGATGTTCCTGGGGCTCACCCCTCACAGAACATACCTGAGCCATGCGCGGGGGTGGGATCCGCTTCGAGCGGTACCGAGCCTCCGGCATCGGCACCGGTGTCGAGTATTCCACTCTTCACCAGGGATCGTCATCGGGCATCCTCGGTACCTTCGGGACCGATCGATACGCACCGTATTGACTTCCCTCAATCTCAGCCATGCTCCGGGACGGTACCGGCGTCGATTGGTTCTGATACCCTGGCATTGGCATCGAGGTGGACCACCTTACCCTTTGCAAGAGGTGCTCATCGGGTATCCTCGGTACCGTCGGTATCGATCGATGTAACCCAGTCTGCCTTAGTGGTATCGGCATCGCCGATACTGCCATCGGCATCGGCACCTTCGCGACATGCATCGATAGTATCGCTTACTTCGATGCCGAGTCTTGAGCCGATATCTAGTCTCGAGGACTCCGTACCGACGCGTCACGGAACCGACTCCTCTCGTTTCCAGATAGGCAGTTCCGAAGATCATAGCCATAACTCCCTCATGATCTCGGTACCACTGCAGCAGTTCCCGATGGCTACTTCATCTGCTAGTCCTCTATCAGTATCGATGCCTGTTCTTGCACCGATGCCTAGTTTGGAACCTATACCTGGCATTGGTGGGGCACCCTGTACGTCCTCTGGTGCTCAGGCTCGCTCTTTAGCCTTACCAGGGATGGTTCCCATAGGAGATCAGGCTTTTCAGGCTTTTCTCCGAGATATGGCAACATTTCTTAATATTTCTATCCCTGGTTGTGATCCTACTCATGGCTCACTGGCACAAATGGAAAATATAAAGTTTCCTTTACATCCTGCTCTGCAGGATCTCCTTCTCAGGGTCTGGAAGTCGCCCTTACGACTTCCTCCAGTTTCTACAGACATTGAGGTTCGGTACCGGGTGCCACCCTCTCCAGGGTTCCAAAAGCCTCAACTTTCTCATCGTTCCCTTGTAGTGGAATCGGCACTGAGGAAAGTTAAGAGCAAGAAGAAGCATTCTTCTTATCCACCGGGTCGTTCTTCAAGAACACTCGATGCTTTTGGTCGTCAGGCCTTCCAAAACTCTATGCTGGCCTTCAGAGTTCTTTCATATATTTTTCACATGAGTCTAACACTCCAGGAAGTCACAGAGAAATTGTCTCTTTTGACCCCTTTTTTACCAGAGCCCAAGGCTACTGATTATTCCTTGCTCATCAGTCACAGCCGGAATATATCTTGGTTCTTGTCTCGTGCTTCTATAGACTCTTTTGAGTCCGTTAGCAGATCCTCTGCTATTGCCATTGCAGCACGTCGCAGAACCTGGCTTGAAGCTTCAGACTTGAGCAGATGGGCACAAACTATACTGGCTCATTCTCCTTGTACAGGAGAAGGTCTCTTCAGTAAGGAGGCTTTACGTCAGGTTGTTCAATGCTCCACTGACTCTCCTTCCACTAAAAACCATTCTAAGCCAGCTCCTTCTTCAAAGAGTAGGAAATGTCCTACCAAACCTTCTTTCCCTAAGAAAAGAAAGTTTCATTCATCTCCTGCCCATCATTCGGCTGTACCTAAACAGGGGACGCCGCAGCCTAGTCTGAAGTCCTCCAGTTCTGGCCAGTCTCAGCATTCCCAGCAACCATAGGGGCCGGGATTTGTAACTTTCACTTCACTTCTACATATTAGAAGTTTATTCACTGTGTTTTTCTTTTCAGTGTACTAACCTGACGGGGGAAAAATTTTTTGTTCAGGGACAACACACTTCTCCTCTTCTTACTCTCTAGAAGAGCAGTTGCAACTATCCCCTGATAGTTTCTATCCCAACTGAACATTTTTTCCTTCAGTTGACTTACCCTATGGGTACGTCACCCTCCAATCACTTGAGGGGTACTATACTGAACAGCTTCTCTGCCAAGCTCGTTCCCCAGACAGGGAGAAGGGATATCTCCTCTCTTTTCTTGTCTGTTTTTCTTTATTCAGCTCTGCTGTTTCCGTCAGCAGCTCTGCCTGCAGGAGTTACAGTAATTGTATTACTGGGACTTTTTCCAAGTTCCAGTCCCTTGTTCAAAATTTTGTCTAGCCTCAGTAGTGATTCCAAACTATCTTGGATCCTCCTACTCGTTTAGGCTTTCTCATATTATTCTAACCATCTCCTCTCCTAGGATATGGCAACACACCTGACTTCAGTCAGTTTATCTCATAACTCTCCTGCACAATGCTCTCTGCAGTCTTCAGAGAAGCTTTCTACTATGAGGGCTTTGCTATAGAGCATTGACCTTGTCTCTGAAGTTTCTCTATTAGTAGGGAAAAACTTATAAACCCTTCCTATGCCTGTGAGGGTTCTACACACCCCCTCTAGCCTGGGGTGTTAACACGAGATATCAGTTATTCTGCGTGAAAATCCAAGGCTTCTGTTTACGCATGCTACCTCTGGGTCCTTCCATAGGTCCCTCTGGTATCTTCCCTGCGTTTCTCCACATCTACCATGTCAGTGTTCTGTGGAACTCCCGCCTTGTTCTTTACAGATTCATATGTTCATCTGTTCTCACACGAACATCACGGTTATCTGGTTAGATTGCCTTTCTGCATCCCTCAATCCATGAAAATAGATTCTCTCTCTTCATATCCCAAGTGGGTTCACCCTCTTGTAGAGCACAGAATCTTTTTCTTTTATATTCCCCATGTACAATTATGGGGCTGGGTGGTAAACATGTATCTTCAACCTGTTGTTTTGTATGTAGCATCTCCATATAGGTCTACATACCTATATCATTGCTCTGGTGGTGCTAAATCAAGCCCCACAAATTTACATATCTTCAGGTATATCCTATCTATCTATATATATATATATATTTGATATATTTCACCACCCATATCCTAATATACATATCTGAACATATGTATATGTATGTATGTATGTATGTATATATATATATATATATATATATATATATATATATATACACATATATTTTCCAGCCACATGTATATATCCTTATATATATATGTGTTTGATAGGGGGCCTCTTAAGGGTTGATCTGTCTTACACACTATCACCCTTACTGTCTATACTACATGTTTTACCTCCTGGAGGTTTTAGACAGTCTGTCGCCCTACGTCCCATGCCATCTTACGATGCAGAAACTGTTAAGCACAAATACCCTCTTTGGTGCTAACATCTCCATTTTTTCTTTAAGTCCATGAAGCATCAAGCTTCAATATTTTTCCTATCTCTTGCCAGCTAGGAAAAACAGTGTACCTCTTTATCTTGAGTACACAACTGTTTTCCGTGGGAATAGGGGATTTTTTCCAGTTCCCCTCTTCCCGCCAGGACTGGGCTACTTGTCCAACTCCATCAGTCTTCTTCCTTTAGTCCTCAATGTTAATGACCTTATGCCTAAAGGAGTTTTCAGCTTTTCCCATAACACTTTCCATTGAAGACCTGACGTCAAATCCTACCCAGTTGACACCTGGATCATCTACTACCTCCAGGTCTGGACCTTCATCCTCACTACTGAGAGGTCACCTTGAAGAATCCGCTACTGCTTATCCAGTAGATTCCATCATGCTTTCTACTTCCTACAATACAGTAGGTAAGCTACATATTTTAAGTGTACATTAAATGTCTTTTAATGCTACTCATCATGTCTACCAAGGACTCCTGTACTTTGTACAACCCTCTAGTCCTTGGCTATGCTGTTCTTTCCTTACAGCTCCTTTATTGTCAACTCCTACCCTCCATCCCACTTTGGATGTCAGGGATTCCTGGAGTCAAAATGCACCCCTGATCCAGGCACTTGCATTTTTATGGGATCTCCCCCTGGCATCTCCAGCTAGGGAGTCCCCATATGTGAAGACTCATTCCTGCTTGTTCCTGGAGATAGCACAGTTACTTACCTGTAACAGGTGATCTCTGGGAACAGCAGGAATTAGTCTTCACAACCCTCCCACCTCCCCTAGGAGTTGCATCTTTTTTATCTTCTTCCTTTTCTCTCCTCGCCTTTGTCTCAGCTCTGAAACTCAACTGAAGAGAGGCTGTGGAGAAGGCGGGAAGTCACTGCGCAGGCGCGAGGGATGCTGCCAAAAGCTTTCTGATTGGAAGCTGGGCAGCATTCCCGTGCAGGCTCCGTCTGTACCGACGTACCCATATGTGAAGACTAATTCCTGCTCTTCCCAGAGATCACCTGTTACAGGTAAGTAACTGTGCTGATCGGCTCCGGGGAAGGCTTCACTTGCATTTGGGGGAGTTGCTGCGAACCATGGGGTCAGCGTGTGGACTGTATCCATTGTGTCATGTGCAGCAGTCACAGGGCACAGGCTGCGCACGAGAAAATGTGACTGCTGTAGATTGCCTTGGGAGAGGCCGGAATTGTACAGGGTAGGCAGTGGAGAGTAGTCTGGAACCATTTTGAAGACATCAGGAACGGCATCTCTGGAAGTCATGGCACCCCCCCCCCCCCCCATTTCTGCAACCGGTGGCTGAATCCTCATAAGGAACTTCTGCTCCCCCTTTCCCCCCAAGTTTGTCCTCCTGCTGCACCAAGCCTTTGTTATGCAGCAGGGCTTGGAAGAGGGTGCCTCTGTCTCCCCCAAGCCCTCCTTGGGCAAGGGATGGGGGGGTTTCGGCAGTGGCCAGGCGTCCTTGGTAGGGTCTTTAAATTCTATGAGCTCCTTGGAGGGTGTGGCGGATCTCCTGGAAGAAGCGGAATTCCCAGGTGGGGAAGATCCCACAACAGTCTGGATCTTTCACCAGGATGAGCTCCCCTTCCTGATTGTCAAGGTCCTGGTGGTGGTGCGCATTGTGGAGAAGCAGGGTCTAGAGCTTGCAGTGTCTCAGGAGGACCGGCAGATGGAGGGCTTCCGCAAGCCTCCGAGCTCATTCACGATCCACAGGTTTTGAAGGCTATGATTGTGGAGGAGTGGAACTTCCCTGACACATCTGTCAGAGTATGGTGCATCTGTATCATATTACCCCTGAAGAAATGGAGAAGTTGTGCTTGCCTCGGGTGCCCTTGTGACTGCAGTTTCTCGCAAGACCACCATTCCGATTGAAGTGGGTGTGGCCTTAAAAGAACCACAGGGCAGGATGGAAGCCCTCCTTAAGCAGGCTTTAGAAGTGTGCGCACTGGCCCTCCAGGGGGCTGTCTGCGGTGCTTATGTGGATCCCAGAGGAGATAGGGGTAGATCCTGCTGGCCAGGTAATAGCCGCTCAATTGGCGTGAGATTTGGCTTTCCTGAGAGATCTGCTTTATGACCTGCTTCATACGTCAGCCAAGAGTATGGCAACTGTGGTCATGACATGCCAGGATATCAATGCTTAAATCAATACAAGCATTGTGGAACCTGTGTCCCTTGGGGAAACTGCTAGGTACATATGACCTAGATTGGCCACTGTTGGAAACAGAATACTGGGCTTGATGAACCTTGGTCTGACCCAGTATGGCATATCTTATGTTCTTATGTTCTTAGTTGCTTTGGTTGTGCAACTGGTAAGCTAACGTGGTTCCTAAGACTAGGCTTAAAAAGCTCTCCTTTTGCAGAGAAGTTGCTGTTTGGAGAAGACTTGGAAAAACTGGTCAAGGATTTGGGTGATTCCAAGATGCCCAAGTTACCAGAGGATAAACCCAAGGTCGTAGGCAGAGGGACTCTCTGCGGGGTCGTGGTAGAGATTCTTGCAGGTTTTGACCCGTCCGGATGTTTAATCCACAGAAGTCTTGGTTCTTGCAGTGTGCCCTGTCCTTTTGTGGGGGCTTCCAAGGCAGCCAGAGAGGGGCCCCAAAGCATCCCTAATTGAAGGTGTGGAGGCCCTAGTGGGGCTACAGCCTGTGGGCGGCCATCTGCAGCTGTTCTTTCCCGTATGGGCCTAGATTATGTCAGACATCTGGGTGCTGGAGGTGATCCGAGACGGTTATGCCCTCAAGTTCACCAGGCCTCTACTGGACATCTTCATGGTGTCGCTGTGTCAGACCTCCAACAAGGCTCAGGCAGTGGAGGAGATGCTCGAGCACTTGTTGCAGCTGGATGCGATTATCCCGGTCCCTCTCAAAGATTGGGGCTCGGAAGTATTTCATCTATTTTGTGGTCCCCAAGAAGGGGGAGGGCTCTTGGTGCCCTATTCTCGATCTGAAGGGTGTCAACAGGGCCCTGAAGGTCTCACATGTCTGCATGAAGACCTTGCGCTTGGTGGTAGTGGCAGTACGGCAGGCAGAGTTCATGATCTCTGTGGACCTCACCAAGGCCTATTTGCATATTCCCATTCACCTCGCTCACCAGCATTTTCTACAATTTGTGGTGCCAAGTAGGCATTTTCAGTTCCAGGCCTTGCCCTTCAGTCTCACCACTGCATCCCTGATGTTTTACCAAGGTCATGATGTTTGTGGTGGGGGACTTGCGCAGGCAAGGTATCCTCATCCATCCTTATCTGGATGACTGGCTGATCTGGGTCAGGTCATTCCAGGAGAGCCTCGAAGCAACAACCCAGGTGATTCGGTGCTGTCTAGATTTGGGTTGGATAATCAATCTGACCAAGAGAAAGCTGGAGCTATCTCAGTCCTTGGAGTACTTGGGGGCCCGGTTCAACACCCTCAGAAGTATGGTTTTCCTCCTGGAGGGCAGGATTGCAAAATTACAGGCCCTGGTGCGAGAGTTGCAGAGTTCCCCGCCTTCTGGCATGGAACTACCTCCAGGTGCTGGGGTCCATGGTAGCCACTTTGGAGGTGGTTCTCTGGCCAAGACCACAAGTAAGGGCCCTGCAATTGGATCTCCTGTCCCGGTGGCCCCCTGGCGCCCAGGAGACCATAGAGGTTCACCTTGCTCTCTGGGCGCCAGCCCAAGCAAGCTTGTGGTGGTGGTTGAATTTGGACAAGCTTACAGCAGGGATGCCTCTCGAGTCTCTGGACTGGATAGTGGTGACCATAGATGCCAACCTGCCTGACTGGAGTGGACATTGTCTGTCTGTGGTGGCTCAGGGCCAGTGGATCCCGGCGGAGTGCCTTTGGTCAATCAATTGCTTGGCGACGCGTGCAATGCGTCTGACTTTGGAGGAGTTTCTTTCTCTATTGTGTCACAGGGTGGTGTGGGTGCTGTCGGACAATGCCATGATGTTGAATTACATCAATAAGCAGGGCGGCACCCGGAGTGCAATGGTAGCGGCAGAGGCCATCTTCTTGCTGTGCTGGACGAAGGTCCATTTGCTAGCACTCTTGGCTTCACATGTTGCTGGGAGGGGCAGTGTTCAAACAGATTATCTCAGCCACATCTCCCTGGATCCTGGGGAGTGGGTACTGTTGGAGTCTGCTTTTCAACGGGTGGTGGCTCCCCTGGGGTAGCCGGTGATGGACTTTGTAGTGTGTCTGTCAAATGCCAAGGTCGGGCATTCTTCAGCCATTGCAAGAACCATATGTCCGAAGAGCTGGATGCCCTGGTTCAACCGTGGCTAAGGGCGGGCCTGCTTTGTGTTTCTTCTGTGGCCGTTGATAGGTCAGGTTTTGCAGCAGATAGAGGCTCACTGAGGAAGAGAGTGGTGCTGATCGCACCGGACTGGCCTTGACGTCCTTGGTATGTGGACTTGTGTGGTTCTTGATTATAAAACCATTCCGGCTGTTGGCAGAAGTGGACTTGCTCACCCAGGAGCTGGTGTGGATGCTGGATTTGGGTCGGTTCTCACTGATGGCCTGGGTCTTGAGAGGGCTTGGCTGAGGCACAGAGGTTACTCACCTCAGGTCATTGAGACTTTACTGCAGGCTCACCGATGCGCAACATCCCTGACCTATTTGTGGGTTTGGCGCATATTTGAGGCTTGGTGCGAGGAATAATAGCATTCGCCCCCTTGGTGCCTCACTCCCTGATATTCTAACGTTCTTACAGGCTGGGCTAGAGAAGGGCTTTGCCCTGGGCTTCTTGAGGGTCCAGGTAGCCACCTTGGCCTGCTTCAGGAGTCGGGTCCAGGTCTGCGTGGGACGAAGCATCAGTCAGTGGTTCCCTTGTGGGACCTTAACTTGATGCTCTCGGTCCTGGTGGCCGCCCCCTTTGAGCTGCTTTAAGGATGCTACTGTGAAATATTCGACCTTGAAGTTGGTGTTTCTGGTAGCGATTTTCTCGGCCCACTGCATTTCTGAGATTCAGGCTTTGTCTTGCAGGAAGCTCTATCTGGTCCTTTCCAAGGAAAAGGTGGTCCTGCATCCAGTGCCTTCCTTTTTACTGAAGGTGGTGTCCAGTTATCACCTCAATCAGGTGATGTCTCTGCGATCCTTTTCTGAGTCATCGGATTTGGAGGAGGCCGATCTTTTCTACAAGTTGGACATCCAGAAGGCTCTTTGGTGGTATCTTAAGGTGACTCAGGCTTTCCGTCACTCTGAGAGGCTCGTTGTCATGTTTGGCAGCCCTCGCAAGGGCAGGGTGTTGTCAAAGGTCTCCATTTCTCAATGCATCCGGGAGGCCATCACGTCTGCATATCTGTTGAAAGTGCAGCAGGTGCCCTCAGGCTTGTGAGTGCATTCCATGCAGGCACAGGCAGTGTCCTAGGTGGAATTTGAGTTGGTTCCTCCCCAGGACATTTGTAAGGTGGCAACGTGGTTCTCTTCATTTCTTTGTGCTGCATTACCGTCTGGATATGCAGGCCTGACAGACACAGCTTTCAGTGCCAGGGTGTTACAGAACGGGGTCTCTGTTCCCACATGTTGTCAGAACTACTTTGCTATGTCCCTTCATGGGGACGGGATGGGACTGAACTGGGGGGCCGAACTGGAAGCAATGTTCCCTCTAATTTTCTGTAAGCTGTGTGTGCATAAAATATCAGCTGTGCAGCTTTTGAAGGAAGGTTAAATTTTTGTGCGCCACATAACGACACTCGGCGTTATATACTTTAAAATTTGACAACATGTCAGAATACAGTATTGCCACCACATTGATTTTAATCAAATTAAATGAAAATAGATGATTACTAAATGAAGCGGAAAATTTCTAGTAATTACAATCACAACTTTTAAATTTTAAGACATCTGTGTTGTTTTCTATCAGAATCAGAACCGTAATTTTTGTGCGCTCTGTTGTAAAGTATGTGCGCTCACTCGGCAAGGTGTGTGTGCGCGCACACGCGCACAGCTTAGAGGGAACAGTGACTGAAAGGTGAAATTAGGCCTTACCTGCTAATTTTCTTTTCTGGAGTCCTGCCGTTCCAGTCCAGGGCCCACATGGACATGGTTTCTATGGGTGTCTGTCTTGAGTTTTTTCTCTTGCACAGCTCGATTAGAGCAGATACGTACGAGACTGTGTGCATGTTTAGTGCAGTTTTTCGGCCCAGTTATCTTCAGTTTGCCAGGTTTTTCACATTTTCTGTTCTTGATTTTGCAAGTTTCGGGGGGGGGGGGGAGAAAATGAAGGAGACAATAAGACAATTTTGAGGGCCTGAGATCGTTAGGGCACTTTCCTTTGGAGGTGGTTGTATGGTTCCCTGCTATGTGGTGTATTTCAAGGGAAAAAAAAGGGGGCTCATGACTTTTGGAGAACTGGGGTTTGGGCTTCTTTTCTCTCTGCTTTGTGAGGTTCATACTGGCTTGCTCAGCTAGCACAGGCTGCTTATTGCTCACTTCAAGTTGTGTTCTCAGTCTCCACCTGCTGGTAGAGGAGCATAACCCACTCGTCTGGACTGGACTGGAGGGACTCTAGGAAAAAAAATTAGCAGGTAAGAAAATTAGCAGAAATACTTCAATCCCTATACTGTACAGCTGCCATGGATTTTTGAAGCACAAATGCATGACCCTGCATTTTTTAGCATTAAATATTAACTGCCAAATTCCTAAACCATTCTTCAAGCTTCACTAAATCTCTCCTGATGCTGTGTACACCTTCCTGGGTATCTGTTGCAGATTTTGGTATCCTCTACAAAGAAACAAACCGTACCCAACAGTCCTTTCACAATTTCACTTACAAAAATGTTAAAATGAATCAGACCATAAGATCATAGATATGCCATACTGGGTCAGATTAAGGGTCCATCAAGCCCAGTATCCTGTTTCCAACAGTGGCCAATCCAGGTCACAAGTATCTGTCAGATTTCCAAAAGGTGCACCGATTCCATGCTGTTTTTCCAATGGGTAAGCAGTGGATTTCCCTGGTCATCTTTAATATTGGTTTATGGATATTTCTTCCAGAAACGTATCCAAACCTCTTTTAAATCCAGCTACACTAACAGCTTTTACTACTGGTAATGAATTCCAGAGTTTGATTACGTCTGGAGTGAAGAAATATTTTCTCCAATTAATCTTAAATGTGCTACATGGTAACTTCATTGAATGTCCCCCTAGTCTTTCTACTTTTTGAAGGAGTAAACAACCAATCTTCATCTACCTGTTCTACTCCATACATTATTTTGTAGACATCTATCACATCTCCCCTCAGCCAACTCTTTTCCAAGCTGAAGAGCCCTAACCATTTGAGCCTTTCCTCAAAGGGATAGCCTTCCATCCCTTTTACCATTTTTGTCGTTCTTTTCTGTAGCTTTTCTAATTGTGCTATATCCTTTTTAAGATATGTTGACCAGAATTGTACACAATATTTAAGGTGTGGTCACACCATGGAGTGATACAGAGAGTTTATAATATCCTTGGTTTTATTCTCCATTCCTTTTCTTATGATTCCTAGCATTCTATTTGCTTTCTTGGCTACCACTGCACACTGGACAGAGGGTTTCAACGTATTCATGATTATGGCTAAATCCTTTTCCTGGGTGATGGTGGTGGTGGTTTCTAATGTGGAACCTTGCATCATTTAATTGTGGTTTGGGATGTTCTTCCCTACGTGCATAACTTTGCACTTGTCCACATAAAATGTCATCTGCTATTTGGACTCCCAGTCTCTCCCATTTATCAAGGTTCTCTTGCAGTTTTTTTACAATCCTCTTTTGTTTTAACAAGTTTGAATAATTTGGTGGTATCTACAGATTTGATCACCTCACTTGTTGTTTCCATTTTCAGGTCATTTATAAATATGTTAAAAAGCAGCAGGCCCAGCACAGATCCCTGGGGTACTCCACTATTTACCTTTCTCCATTGAGAAAATTGGCCATTTAGCCATACTGTATCAAACGGCTCGTGTTTATCTACCTGTTTGTTCACACCTTCAAAAAAAAAAAAAGAGATTGGTGAGATGACTTTCCTTAGCTAAATTCATGTTGACTTTCTGCCATTAAACCATGACTATATACATATTCAATAATTTTGTTTTTTATAATGGTTTCTACCATTTTGCCAGAGGATCATTTCCTGCTGCACCACTGGTGATGTCCTTATCCTCATAGTGAACTCCATTTACCTGTACCCTTCGTCACCTCCCACTCAATCAGTTTCTAACCCAGTTGGTCACTTTAGGGTCCATCTCCAAGGCATTCATTTTATTTATAGGTTGCCTATACATCTAGAGCTGTCTCTTGGTCCAACTCTCTGGTCACCTAATCAAAGAAGTTTAATCAGATTCTTCTGACAAGACCTACCTCTAGTAAAACCATTCTGCCTCAGATTCTACAGTTGACTGGATTCCAGAAACCTCACTATCCTCCATTTTAGTAGCGTTTCCATTAAATTACTCACCACAGAAGTCAAACTAATCGGCTTATAGCTCCCAACCTCCTCCTTACTTCCGTGTCTCTGTAGAGGGACCACATGTACTCTTCTCCAGCCCTCTGGAACAACCCCCGATTCAGAAGAAGCATTAAAAAGATCAGACGATGGCACTGCCAGAACTTCCTTCAGTACTCTGATGTATCCTATCTAACCCCATCACTTTGCCTACTTTTAGATTAGCTAGCTCTTCACGAACACAGTCTTTTGAAAATCGTGGAAGATCTGCCTCACGTTCCTATTTGTGTGTGTGCTGAGGTCCAACTCCCAGCCCCTTCATCTATGTATACAGAATAGAAATATTTGTTAAGCAATTCCACTTTATCCTCATCAGCTTCTACATACTCCTTCCCTTCACCCTGGAATCGGAGAGTACCACTTTTGCACTTCCTCCTGTCACTAACTTATCTAAAAAAAATGTCCTATCTCCCATCTTACTGCATTGGCTTTTTTTTCTTCCATTTCCATCTTTGCTTTCCTAACTACTTTCCCGGCTTCTCTTAGCTTTTCCAAATATTATTGCTTGTCTTCCTCTTTTCTGTGATCTCTTGTATTTTAGGAAGGTCCTTTTTGTTTCCTCACCATTTCAGGTATTTATGTCAAGATCCATAGCAACCTATTTTTTCCTTTTATCCTCCTTTATAGTAAAAAAAAACAACAACAAAAAAACCCCCCACACACACAACTTGATTGGGTCTAGCACCCCCACCCCCGCCTGCCTCAATTCCTCCTGCCTGGATGGTGATGCTGAATCTATCTCTCAGCTCTCTTATCCAGATAGATCCTCGTAGGATATCCGGATAGGGGCTTGAAAATTAGCTCCTATAATTGCACATAATGCAGGGTGGTGGTTTTTTTTTTTTTTTATTGAAAGGCAGCAAATAAACACAAAGCAAACAAAAGTCACATACGCTATATGCATAATACAATAGCAGAAAGTAACAAGGCAAAAAGCGGCAACAGCCAATAAGAATCCAACAAAACACCCCCCTTTTTTTTTCCCCCTGTTTTATTATGTTTCCCCCCTCTCTTCCCCCCCCTCACCAGCTCACCATCTATCAGCGAGGAGAATCCCATAACACTTTTCCTACCCCCCCACCCTCCAATCCCCCACCCTCCCCCAGCTCCTCCCTAGTATCCCCCCTCCCCCCCCCCCCGAACCTCCACGCCAGCTACAAGTGAAGGGAGCAGACCAGCCAGGCAGTGCATGCGAGACAAAAAAGGGGGAAAACTCTAAAACACCACCTCACAAGAGAGCACGGAGCCAGCCCCCCTACAGGAGACACAAGGCCCTCAAGTCCTCATGAACCATAGTGTAGGACAATGGCTTCCCACACTTGCTCAAAGCGGGTCAGTCGCAACCTGCTAGCTGCCACCCCACGTTCCATTATATACGTGTCCCACATCCGTTCCAACCAGGCCGATAAGGGCGGCGGCTGGTCCTGCTTCCATGCCGCTGCCACCGAGAACCGCGCCGCATTCAGACCATGCCGAATTAGGGCCAGCTGAGGACTGCGTGCCCAAGGCACCCGAACACCAAAAAGAAAAATGCCTGGGTCCCAGGGAATGGCCAACCCAACTAATTGTTTTAAACGGTATTGAATCCCCCTCCAGAAAGTTCGGAGGCGGGGACAAGACCACCAGACATGCGCCAAAGTACCTTTCTGTCCACATTTCCGCCAGCACAGATCCGAACCCCCCGTGTACACTCAAGCAATCCGCTCAGGCATCATATACCATCTATATAATAGCTTATAGTTCGTTTCACGGACATTAATCGCCACCGAACTCTTCCACAGCCTGCCCTCTACCAGTTCCCATTGCTGCTCAGAAAAAGAGACTCAAATCAGAATTCCATTGCTCTCTATACTTACCCAATCTCGGCTGCTGCGCCTGCAGATGGGCATATAGGGTAGCTATAAGACCCTTCGTAGTCGTACACGCCGCGCAATAATGCTCTATATCAGACAAATCATGGGCCACTTGAGACCGCACACTACGAGCCTGAACCCAGTGGGCCGCTTGCGTATATTGAAAAACATGACAATCGGGGAGGTCAAATTCCTCTTGGAGTGCACTAAAAGACCGCAACCTACTCTCCTCGAATAATTGACCAGCACGACTAAGTCCCTTGTGCCCCCACAGCCGGAAAACCGGATCCATCATCCCTGGGGAAAACATAGCATTATCCACAATAGGTGCCAGCGGAGTTAAATCCGCCCCCCGAGGCCGAAATGATTGGTCCCAGCAGCGAAGGGTATGCAAGATATATGGATTGCTTAAACGTAAGCCACCTCGCGACTTGGGACCAAGCCACAGCCGGTCTCCCAGTCCCGCTCCCCCCGCAATATGCATTTCCAGTTGTATCCAACGCTTGGGGCTAGCCGGGTTCATCCATTCCACCCCGGCTCGACACTGCGCCGCCGCATAATACCAATAGAGGTTAGGCGCCCAGGGTTTTTTTTTTAAACATGCATCCTAATATTTTGAGCATTTTAAATAGGTACTTAATATATTTTAACACCACATAAAACCAGTTTTGTAGTTTAAGGCACCCACATAAATGTGTTTTGAAAATTGGATCATCCTACAGTGGTAGAGGAATCATCTTCTGTAATGAGCTAACAAAGATTCTGAAATGAACCAGTTTCCCAGGAGAGTATTCTATAGTCCAAAAATAGCTTTTTTAGGATGCAGGTAGTGGGATACCATTGCTTCTCCTTATTACATTATTCCTGATTGGTCATGTTCTGATTTAATAGAGGCCAGCAAAGAATTTTTGGTTTGTTAGTTAATGCCACGCTGAAAGAGCTGACTGCCTTTTGCTGCTTCTTTTATCTGTGTGTGTGTAAGCAGAGCCAGGGAGGAGCTAGCATTGCAAATTCTTGTAGCCGTACTTGAGCCTCTTTAGGTGTTGTATAGTGCAGAAAGTGTTAGTAAAGGACTACTTGCCCCAAAAATAAGGTTATTAGATTTTTTGCAAGCAAATCTGGGATACTAATCCAAAACTGTGGGGTGGGGAGGTGTCCCCTTTGTGCAACAGGGGGCGTGGGAGGGAAGAGGAGTCATTTTCCTCCCTCTATCTCTCCTGTGAAGGCAACAATGTCACCTCCAAGCAAACCAAGCATCAAAGAAATAGAAAAATGGTGATGCATTTCCCTTGTTCCTTGCAAAATGTAAAAATAGCAGATATAAATGCCAAAGACTGACATATTCCAGTCACTAAATTAAAAATAACCATTGTTTTTTTCTACCTTTGCTGTCTGTCCATTTTTTTCCTAATCACCTTACTTCCAGTCTCTGGTTTCTGTTTGCCTGCCTTTTTTCTTGGCATTGTTTCCGAAGTCTCCTGTCCATTAGTCATTTTTCTCCCCTACATTCATCTCTGACATCTTTCAGCTTTCTTCCATTTATTTTTCTTTTTTTTTATCCTCTCCAATTTTGCCCTTATTTAGTCTTCAATTTCCTTCTTTACTGCATCTACCTATAGCTTTCTATCTTTTTTTACCCCAGCCCAACCATTCCCCATCTTTCTCTCATATTCCCCACCCTTACTAACTCCCACCTTCCTTCTCCCTTCACCATATCCAGTATCTCACACTCTCTTCCCTTCTCATTGCTCTGTGTCTAGCATTTCTCCTTCCCTTCCCTTTCTCACCTTCCTATCTAGCATCTCTTCTTATCCCCTCTGCCAGGTGTCCAGCATCTCCCTTTCCCATGCCTATCCCACTCCCTTAGGTGTTCAGCATCTTTCTTTCCCTTCCGTATCTACCCTCCTCAGGTGTCCAACATTACAATCTTCTCTCCCCCCCCCCCCCCCAATTATCCAACATCTCTCCATCCCTTCCCAACCGCCATCCCCAAGTGTCTGGCATCTTTCCTTCCTTTTAATTTCCTTATCTCTCTTTCCCTGCAGGCCGCTTCAAGCATTTCTTCCCATCCTCTTGCTGGGCCTTTTTTATTTTTATTTAACTGCATTTATATACCGCCTTTCACCGGGTCAAAGCGGTGTAACATAAAAGGGGGGGGGACAGAAATCGGTGTAGGGGGGGGCCTTCACCAGGGGGCCAACATTGATGATTCAAACAGGTGGAGAAGTCTTAGGGAATAGACATGGGTCTCTTAGAGGGTAGATTGGGATTTCGGTTGCGGGGTTGTGAGATGTCAGTGGAGGTTGCTTGGATCTGGTCCAAGATATTCCAGGAAGAGGATGGTTTTTAGTTGTCTTCGGAACGCAATTGGATCAGCGGTGTTTCTGATTTGGCTTGGTAGTGAGTTCCAGAGGGAGGGTGCATATAGTTCGAAGGCTCTGTTGCAGGTCCGTTGGTTATATTTTGTTCGCTGATAGGGGATGGTGAGGGTGTTGGTGGTTTGTCTGGTCGTTCTGTTGTGGGTGGGCTGAGGTAGCAGGGAGCGGAGATGGGAGGTCTGTGGTTGATGGGAGGGCTTTGTGTATAAGCAGGGCAGCTTTGTATTTGATCCTTGCTTGAAGTGGTAGTATGTGTAGTTCTTTTAGTACTGGGGTGATGTGGTCGTGTTTTTTTGCTTTCTGGATGATCCTCGCGGTGGTGTTCAGGGCAGTCCGTAGAGGGTTGATGTTGGTTGCAGGGAGTCCATGATAGATTATGTTGCAGTAGTCCAGGTGTGGGAGTGTCATGGCCTGCATGACAGTTCTGAAGTCTTGTGGATCTATGAGTGGTCTGAGTGGTTTCCCTCCCTTTATCTGCTGCCATGCCAATGCTGATGCCCCACTCTCTCTAATCTGCTGTTCTCCTATCCTAAAGACCATTCTCCAGGAACAAGCAGGAAGTCAGTCCTCACTTATGGTTGACTGCACCGACAGAGCCTGCGCATGCGTGGTCCTCTTCCCGCCCAAGGGTGCCATCTTTTTAGTTTTATGTTTCCTTTTATGTTAATAACCCACACATTGTTTTCCATGTAACCTAGTTCTTATGTAATCTAGTTTTATGTTCACCTAATGTTTAATGTAATGCAATATTGCACTGTTTTGCTATATTGTTGTTTTAAGTTCCTTGTAAACCGCCCCTGATCTCTGGAAGGGGCGGTATAGAAAAGCACACAAATAAATAAAAATAAAATCTTGCTCAGTCTCCCTTTTGCCGTGGAGCCCTTCGGACACACGTCCAGGTCCCTTGTAAAAAGTCTCTCTTTTTCTTGGCCTCTGGCCTGCTATTTTCCAGTTGCACCTGTCCTCTACCCTTCCTCCCCCTGCTGCTCCTCCTCCTTCGAGCAAGGGGACGTCCTTTTGTAGCATTTTTCCCTTTGGCGGGCTTCGCGCCCTTTTTTCCCCTTGGCGGGCTTCGCGTCTTTTTTTCCCCCAACCGCTGGCCGCGTGGGTCTTTGACCTCACGGGGCCCATTTTTGCCCTGATGGCCACCGGTTTCAAAAAATGCGACAGGTGCTCCAAGACCATGTCTCTTACGGACACCCATGACTGCTGTCTGCGGTATCTCGGGGCTGACCATGATCCGGAGCTCTGCTCGCTTTGTAAGAAAATGTCCTCCAAAGTCCTGCTGAGTCGTCAGGAGAAGTCCGACGACATTTTTTGTAAGGCTGCCACGGAAATAATGGTGGCGCCCCGGTCGTCTCTCCGCTGGTGGAATCTCCTACCTCGGCCCCACGCTCAAGGTGGCACTTTGACCAGGGATCCCCTGAAAGGGAGCGGTGTAAGAAGAAGAAAGCCTCAAAGTCGCTGTGAGTTAGATGGGGATACTTCCCTGGAGACCCGTGCCCACCGGGACCTCCCTTCAGACCCATCCCTGCCTGCTTTTCAGCGGCGTTCGCCTCCCGAAGACACCTCCTTCTTGATGTTCATGAAGGATATGGCGCAGGCCCTTCACCTGGCTATCCAGGCTGAGGAGGAGCCTCGAGCTGAAGAGCTCGACATCCTGCAGTACGAGTCCCCGCCTCGGGAGTCTCTACTCTCTCACTGTCCCGGTTCCTTCCATTCTGTCCAGGCTTCTTCTCCGCATGTGGGAAATGCCTGCCTCCGGTTCCCATTGTGAGTAAGCACCTCGATGCGATGTACAGGGTCCAACGCGGCACCGAGTTTAAGAAGACTCAGCTTCCCCAAACCTCCATGGTGGTGGAATCAGCAATGCGGAAGCAAAAGAGTCTGAAGTCTCATTCTTCGGTCCCACCGGGCAGGGAGTCGAGAGCCCTCGGCGCTCTAGGGCACAAGGCCTACCAAGGGTCCATGCTTGCATGCCGTATTCAAGCTTATCGATTGTACATGGGCATGTTCTTACGCGACCTTGCCAAGGAGCTCGGTGGGTTCTCTGCAGGCCCCGAGGGTGAACCCTTCCTGAGGTTTCAGATCCTCTGAGGTTAGCCGCGGAGTGTTCCAAGTACATCTCCCACACTGCATACGATGGATTTCAATCCTTGGCCCATGTGGCGACTGCCGGCATAGGGGCTCGGCTCCAATCCTTGGACTTGGAGCAGTGGGTCCAGGAGAAGCCCCTGGATTTCCCATGCCTCGGCGAGCAACGTTTTGGTAAGCCAATGGAGGACAAGGCCACCGAGATAGACTGAGTTCGTAACCCGAACCTGTCACTTGCGCAAGACCTCCTCCCTTCCTCAAAAGAAATCACAGGCCAAGAAGCCATTTTTTTCCGAGGAAAGGCCTACCCTACCAGGGTTACCCACCTACTCCCGCCACAGCGTCACAGGGGAAAGCACCCCATGCCCACCGTAAGCCGAAAGGGCCCAAGGCACAAACCCCAGTGCCACCTCAGCCCGCTCAGGGTTTTTGACGCCGGCAGCGTAGCCTTTCGCCCCCCCAGCAGCTTCGCAGCCGGTGGGGGGACGCCTGTCCCTCTTCGCCCCTCAGTGGGCATCAGATACGTCGGACATCTGGGTCCTCGGAGTGATCCGAGATGGGTTCTGTCTTCATCTGGACAGGCTTACCCCTCCTTTCTCCCCAGTGGAGCCTTCTCGACTCCCTGCGCATCAGAGATATCTGCAGCAGGAGCTGGACAACCTCCTCGCCCAGCAGGCGGTCGAGAGGGTACCAACGCACCTTCGGGGTTGAGGCTTCTATTCCCTGTATTTTCTCGTCCCGAAAGACGGGAGATCTACGGCCTATCCTCGACCTCAGAAAGGTGTTTTTTTTTTTTAAATTTTTTATTTATAAAATTTACATTACAAAAGGGGAAAAAAAAACCATACGTCATAGAAACTCCACAACGCCTGACAGCATTAAACAAGTCCACATTAAGAAGGTGCTGAATAATAACAAGAAAACCAAAACCCTGAATTGGCTATTGGTAATTACTAAATAATAAGCTCCTTTAACAAAGCCATGAGAACAAGGAATAAATTATACAAGCAATTTTAAGCCTTGCTCTTCAAAAATTCTAGCAATTGATCCACCTCAAAGAAAATATACCGTTTACCCTGATACACAATATGACATTTACATGGAAATTTTACATAGAACAAACCCCCAAGAGCTAATACACGAGAGCGGGCCTCCAAAAAGGCCTTACAATGCCCTTGTGTAACCTTTGAGACATCTGGGTAAACCTGAATAGGTTGACCACAGAATTTCTCAACTTCTTTAAAGAAATAAGCATGTAAAATTCTCTTTGTCTGTCTCTGATATAAAGGTAACCAATAAAGTAGCTCTTGACGGTATTTCATCACTAGCAGATTCCAAAAATCCCAAAATATCTAAAGTAGAGGAAGCTAAATGATCAAATTGAACACCTGGCTCCCCCACCCCTTCCACATTAACTAATTTCCCCACAGGAACATAATAAATCTTTGATAGACCAATAGAATCGGCATCATTGAACAATAATACTACTTTAAGATACTTTTGAAAAAGTATTACAGGAGAAAGATAGTGAGTTCGTGGAAAATTTAAAAACCGCAAATTCTTTGACCGCAAAGAGTTCTCCAACATTTCATCTTGTCGATGAAGAGCATAAGAGTCTAAAGAATGTTTTGCCAACAATCCCTGAAGAGAAGAACTCTGAGACTCCTGCACAGCAACCGATCTTTCCAAAGATAAAAGTCTAGATTCGTGATTCGACAATTTAACAACAGTTTCCTTGGAGAAATCAGAAATCTTCTGTAGAGAAGCACTAAGAGCCACCTCCATACGTGTAACAGCCCATATGTCATGCAGAGATACATTAGACGGTGGGGCCTGGGATTCTCCCACAGAAGCGAATGTAATCACTGACGGCAGAGGAGGAGGGAGACTAGGCGTAGGTGAATCAGTCTTTAAGAACGAAACAGGAAGCTGGGCTACTTCAGTCCCTAACCGCTCCCCAAGATCCAATGGAACGGTCTCACCAGGACTGAATTTGGACTCATGGCTGGGCGGAGCTAAACCCCGATCATTAGGAGAACAAATGGAAGAAGAGGTACTCACGGTAGATAGATCTTCACCTTCAGGATTAGGCGTCTGAGCAGGGGCAGGAGACTCACCCACACGTATATGGGCGTCCATTGGGCTGACTACTTTGACTGCTTTCATCTGAGCAACCGGCGGATATCTCTTCTTACGTTTCTCCATTACAGATTCACAATCCTTGCACCGATGTGCACCAAAGGGGTGGGACCTGCCCCTTTGCTCACGCCCCTTTGGGCACGGGCCCGCGACCGCATCCCGCGGTGGGGCAGCTGTTTAAATAGCCCTCTGAAACCTGCACCAATTAGCACAGACGCAGGGACCAAGAGCCAATCCAAGACAGTTCAGGCACAAAAAGGAAGGAAATCGAGCACCTCAGCCTCCTGCGGTGGGGCAGCTGTTTAAATAGCCCTCTGAAATCTTCACCAATTAGCGCAGACGCAGGGACCAAGAGCCAATCCAAGACAGTTCAGGCACAAAAAGAAAGGAAATCGAGCGCCTCCCTCGACCTCAGAAAGTTAAACAAGTTCTTGGTGCGGGAGAAGTTCAAAATGCTATCGCTTGGCATCCTGCTGCCCTTCCTCTGGCAGAGCGATTGGTTATGCTCCTTGGATATCATGGATGTTTACGCCCACATCTTGATTCATCCCCAGCACAGACAATATCTGTGCTTCAGGGTGCGAGGGGAACATTACCAATACAGGATGCTGCCCTTCGGACTCGCGTCTGCCCTGTGGGTCTTCACGAAGTGCTTCTCTGCAGCCGCCGCCGCCTCCCTCAGGCAGCAGGGAGTCTGTTTTCCCTTATCTCAACGACTGGCTCATCATGGGGTCCTCGGCTGGAGAAGCTTGATCGGCGGCATCCCGCACAGTTCTCCTCCTCGAAAGCCTGGGTTTCCTGGTCAATTACCCCAAGTCCAACCTCAAGCTGCTACAGGCCTTGGAGTTCATCGGTGCGCACCTCGACACCCAACAAGCGACCGCCTTTTTGCCGGCGGACCGGGTAGCCCGCCTCCGAGCCCTGGCGGCTAAGGTCCAGAGTAGCACTCGGGTCACGGCGCGTACTGTGCTGTGCCTTTTGGGGCATATGGCCTCTACCATCCATGTCACCCCTCACACCCACATGCTCATGCGGATGACCCAGTGGTGCCTCAGTGCTCAGTGGAGCCTGGCCTCCTATCACCTCAGAGACACCATTTGGGTCTCCCACAGCCTTTGCAGGTCTCTGGACTTGTGGCAGCACACACACAACCTTCTCTGGGGGCTGCCCTTCCAAACCCTACAGCACGAGCTTGTCCTGAGAACGGATCTTCCTTGCTGGGGTGGGGAGCCCACTGGGGTGCGTTGTGCACCCAGCGGTGCTGGTCACCTGAAGAGTCACAGCAGCAAATAAACTTTCTCGAGTTTTGGGCAGTCTGATGGGACCCTGAAGGCCTTCGAGGACCATCTGAAAGGGAAGTCTGTACGCGTGCAGACCGACAACCGAGTAGCGATGTGTTACGTCAACAAGGAGAGGGAGGCACAGTGTCCCGCTTCCTCTGCCGGTAGGCACTCCTCCTCTGCTCCTTTGCCTTCCATCGGGGGATGACCCTACTGGTTGTCTACCTTCCGGGCCGCGAGAATGTCCTCACAGACAGGCTCAGCAGGATCCCTTCGCCCTCACGAGTGGCGGCTGGACCCAGAGTTGGCCGGCCTCTTGTTCCATCGGTGGGGGACCCCGACCGTGGACCTGTTCACCAGCCTGATGAACGCACAGCTGCCCCACTTCTGCAGTCCGATTCCACACCCGAGCAGGGAGGCCCTGGATGCGTTCCTCTTGAGTTGGACCTCCGGTCTTCTTTACGCGTTCCCTCCCACTCCTCTCATCGTGAGGACCCTCCACAAGGTTCAGCGGGAGCAGGCGTTGGTGATCCTCATCACTCCTTCATGGCCTCAAAAGCCATGTTTTCCAGTCCTGCTCTGGCTCCCATCCGAGCCCCCAATTCCCCTGGGCTGTGCCCCGGACCTGCTAATGCAGGAGGAGGGACGGGTGTTCCACCTGAACCTGGCCTCATTGTCCCTCTCAGCCTGGCAGCTGAATGGTGGGTATCCCTAGCCCCACTGGACCTCCGGTGGAGGTCAAGGAGGTCCTACTCGTGTCGAGGAAAGACTCAACAAGATGAGCTTACGCCTTCAAGTGGCGATGCTTCTCATGCTGGTGCTCCAGGCTCCAGATCAACCCATTCTCTTGTCCTACCTGATGGGTCCTCAAGTATCTCCTTCACCTCTCGAAGGAAGGGCTGAAGTCAAACTTGGTCAGGGTGCACCTGAGTGCCATCTCGGCAAATCACCTACCCGTCGAGGGTAAGCCCCTCTCCGAACAGCCTGTGGTCTCAACACTTTATGCAGGGTCTCTTGCTCTCCAAACCTCCCATCCGACCTCCCTCAGCGGAGTGGGACCTGAATGTAGTGCTCATGCAACTTACACATTCACCTTTCGAGCCGATGGCGAAGTGCTTGCTTCGGCACCTATCCTTGAAGGTGATCTTCCTGGTGGCTTTGGCCTTGGTCCACCGAGTCGGTGAGCTCCAGGCCCTTATGGCTGATGCCCCTTACACTAGGTTCTATAGGAACAGGATGGTGGTCCGCACCCACCCCAAGTTCCTGTCAAAGGTTGTCTCTGATTTTGTCTCAGTCAGGAGATAGTCTTACCGACCTTCCCGAGACCCCATGCCGACCAGGCATCGGTGGTTTTGCATACACTCGACTGCAAGAGGGCTCTTGCCTTCTATCTGTAGCGCACCCAGCCTCATCGCAAGTCTGGCCGGCTCTTAATGTCCTATTTTTATTTATTTATTTACATTCTCTTATATACCGCGCTATTCTGCATCAGTGCGGTTTACATTGAACAGGGTATTATAACTTGGAGATAACTATTTTACATGGAACATGGGCTATGGAGGGTTAAGTGGCTTGCCCAAGACCACAAGGAGCACCTGTGGGACCAGAAACTGCAGTCCTTCCGGCCCAAGGTTGCTGTCCTCTAGTGGGATTTGAACCCCCGACCTTCCGGCCTGAAGTACCTTGCCCCAACCACTAGGCTACTCCTCCACTCCTATGATCCCAATCACCTGGGGCAGGCAGTCACAAAACACACGCTCTCCATCTGGGTGGTGGATTGCATTGCCTTTGCTCATGCACAGGCGGGCACCCTGCTGGATCGGCGGGTCACCGCGCATGGTGTCTGAGCCAAGGTGGAATCGGTGGCTTCGCTGTGCTCAGTGCCTCTAACGGACATCTGCCAGACTGCGACCTGGTCTTCAGTGAGCACTTTTGCTGTCCACTACTCCCTGGAGAGGAAGTCCCGCCGGGACAGCGCCTTCGGCCAGGCTGTAATCTGTTCAGGGTATAAACAACTCCTGCCCTCCAACCCTTCTCGACGGCTACCAAGGGTTTCGCCCTAGGGACCCGAGGACTTGGGCTCCTTCGGGCATCGGCTTCTGCTTACAACCTCGCGGAGGTGTTTTTGGTTACAGATTCGGTAGCCTGTGTTAAATAGCCTGTAGCTGGGGAGTCCCATAAGTGAGGACTGACTTCCTGCTTGTTCCTGGAGAAAGCGTAGTTACTCACCTGTAACAGGTGTTCTCCAGGGTCAGCAGGAATCAGTCCTCACTATCCTCCCAACTCCCCTGACGAGTTGCTGGATTATTATCCTTCCCTTGCCATCTGCTTGGTAGGGCTCGAACTAACTGACCTGACTGAGCAAGATGGCATCCTTGGGCGGGAAGAGGACCACTCATGCGTGGCAGCAATCCCAAAGGCTTTCTTTGAAAGCTAGGGAATTGCTCTGCGTGGGCTCTGTCGGTGCCGACGTCACCCATAAGTGATTACTGATTCCTGCTGTCCCTGGAGAACACCTGTCACAGGTGAGTAACTAAGCTTTCTGCATGGCACTGGACTTTTACACATGTGCACAGGATCTTTAGCATCCCACTCTTTCCAGCACAAATCTCCTGTTGGAGGAGGCAGGAGACAGCAGACCTTTCAGCAGGTGGCCTGGAACGTTTGAGCATGCTCAACGAAGGCATTTAAATGCCCGTTTTGTCACTCCAGCATTGCATCATCCACCTTCCCTTGAAACAGCACCTCTGTCCCGGTTTTCTGGAAGTGGGGACAAGAAATAACTAAAGGGGGTGATAGGGACAGGGGTCATAAATTGAGGATGTCTGGTAAGCTTGTCCAAAAAGCCCCTTACACAGACTACCATCTGCTATGCTTGGCTGACGCTAGAGTGCCAGACCTTGCAAATATTCCTGAAAGCAGAAACAGATCTAGGACATCAGGTTCTTGCTTTCACTCATGTGCCACTGGGAGAAGTAGACATATGTGCAGCTCCATTATTTAAAAGGAAATGAGAATAAGTCATCAGGAACTTGTTTTTAGAAGAAATGAGGGAAAAGATTTGGCAGGATTTTCAGTAGGGATTGCATGTGCGTAAATAATTTAAGAAGTTATTCACTGATAGCAGAGCTCGTAAATGCCTTGTGCTGCAGTCCGTCCCATAATAATGCAAACAGCTGGCAGGGGAAGTGGTTACGCACTTAGCCTGAATGAATCTGCTCTGATGAAGGAGAACTGCATCTTTCACAGAGCTTACTCAGACCATTGATTATCCACAGATTCTTATTGCCTGCAGAAATGACTATATTAATGAACAATGCAAGTGTGTACGCAGTTTCTCTCTGTAGATGTTTCTGAACTTCCAAGTCCTTGTAGGTTAAAGGAAAGTCTGTTCTTGATATGTTTGATTGTCACTTGCTTAAAATGTTAACATTTTTTCTGTTACCTGTTGCTTAAGATATTTTAAGATTTTGTTTTCTTTTTTTCTACAGAAAAAAGGGACTGGGCTTGAGCAGACATCTAGGTGCCCTGACAAGTCCATGTGGGTTAAAAGGTGTATGCCTGCCTAGTAATGAGAAGGGCTGGGGGTGAGTCGCTTTCTGCATTCCCTTCCTGCCCCCCTTACCCACCCATCCCCTTTCCTTAGAGATTGTTTGTAGGACAGGGATTCCATCCTCGCAGCTTTATCCTATTACAGAGATTGGTCCCTGTTTTCAATTTTAACCCACTTCTGAGACTTCAGATATTTTCCCATGAATATAATCCTTGTTTATTTTATATGCTTTGTTTTTACTTTGTGTTTGATATTGTTTTAATTTTATTTTAGTGTATCATCTTTTCTGTTTTTATTACTCTACGTATTTGCTTTGCCTTGAGTCCTTGTTGCTTAATCGAAACAGAAATGTCACAGAAAATTAACTTAACATTGGAGAAAATCAATTCAACTTATCTTTTCTATCTAAAACAGATTGTAAGCTTTGGGCAGGGACTCCATATCTCTTTGATGGTAGTATAGTTTAGCATCTTGGTGGAGGCCAAAGAGACCAGGCAGTATATCAAGCACAATTGGGTCAATATTTAAATGTTACAGTTTGTGTTTTGTTTTTAAATGCTGGTGGATATATTCAGCACTACTGTCTGAATAATGAGCAGCACTTGCAGGGGTTTTTGAGGCAGTACGCTGTAGTATGGAGTACCAGCATCTTTTTCATTACCTTAAATCTGACCCATGGTCCTCATGTACCAATGAAAGAGCCCTTCATATGAGGAAGAATGCACTGAATGCATGTATAGTGCAGGCAGTCAGGAGAATAGTGATATCTCACTATCGGGATACATTTAGCACAGTAGAAGAGCTGAGGCTGAATATCGACACTCAGGTTAGAAGTGTGGGCATTCCATTTAGTTATCCAGACACTACCCGCATAGTGTTATGAGTATAGTGCCACTGAAAATCAACTGACAGTGTCCACCTAAGGCCACTGTCTGGATAATTATCTTTTGAATATTGGGCTGAATGCGCTTTGGAAAAACTGAGATGGCTGAGATGGTGCTGAATTAGCAGCAGCTCCTGCAGAGCAGGCCTGAACTCTGAGTTCTATGTATTTAGTTTTATGTGTCACAATTTCTAGTCCACACAAGAATAACCCAGTATATTTTACAAATGGCATAGAATACATCATTGTATTATTTTTAAATTTGCATTCAAAGTACCTCTGCATAATAAAATACAATTTTAATGCAATAGTCTCCAGCCCAGTCACTGGCAAAACCCGATGGTTTTTTTGTTTTTTACAGTGTAAAAATAATCACAACTCTTCTTCCCAAAACTCATCTACGGGAAATCCGCCCCCCCCTCCCCCAACCTCTAGGCCTCCAGAAGAGGAGGAGAGATGTATGCATGAATACTTTGAAAAGATGCCCCAAGGGGCAAACAGACAAGAGAACCCCTTAAAGTGCAGTGCTTAACAATGACAGAATATATATGTATTTTAAAGTTGTTGTTTTTTCTTAAAACATTTTGCAAAGCAATGAACCTTGCTCAAAGGTATCATGAATAGTAATGATAACCTCTTATATGCTGTGAAACCTGTTCTGTTTGCAGCAGCGTCTGGGAATGAAAACCGACAGATCTGATCAGCTCTTGCAGGTAGTGCACATGCCCCACACTGTCAAGCCCTTAACTCTTGTTTTAGAAGTATGAAAAGGTGGTCAATGAATACATACATGCATATTGACAGATATGTATACTTTCGAGGAAAGGCGGGATAAAGGAGATAGGATAGAGAAGTTTAAATACCTCTGTGGCATAATTGCACAAGAGGAGAGTCTCTTTCCATTGAAAGAAAGCTCTGCAATGAGGGGGACATAGGATTAAGGTGAAAGGGGATAGACTCAGGAGTAATATGCAGAAAGAGTCTCCCAGTAGAAGTAGTAGAGACAAGGACAGTATCTGAGTTCAAGAAAGCATGGGACAAACACAGAAGATGTCTAAAGGAAGAAAAGGGATTATAGTAGTTGGTTTGGAAGGGCAGATTGGATAGGCCATATGCTCGTTTTCTGCCGTTATGTTTCTGTGAATAGAGGATTTGGGGGGGATACTGTAGATCGGGGCAAGGAGGAGGAGTCTGGATCTAATGTCATGGACAAGAGAGAGGAATAGAAAACAAAACAAAGTAAGCAATAGAACATTTCTCCAGGACCAAGCAGGAAGTCAGTCCTCACTGATGGGTGACGTCGGCGCCAACGGAGCCCTCGCGGAGCAATTTCCCCAGCTTTCAAAGAAAGCCTTTGGGAATTGCAGCGCGCATGCGCGGTCCCCTTCCCACCCAAGGGTGCCATCTTGCTCAGTCTTCTTTTTTCCGTGGAGCCCTACAGACGTAGTTTGTGATCGCTGCTGAAAAAGTTGATTTTTTCGTTCTGTTTTTCTCGGTTCGACGCCGTGTCCTTTTCCTGCCCGGCCTCAATACTCCGGTGTCGAGTCCGTTCACTATTTTTCGGTTTTTGTCCTTCGTGACTGGCGTTCCCGCCACTTTTTTCTTTTTCTCTGGCAGCACGGTCTTTTGACCTCGCAGGGGCCCTTTTTCCCCCGATGGCTGCCAGCGGGTTTAAAAAGTGTGATCGGTGTACGAGGCTTATGTCTCTTACCAACACACACGACTGCTGCCTCGGACCCAATCATGACCCGATGATTTGTGGTCCGTGTACCAAAATGTCCTCGAAGGCATTGAGGAGTCGGCAGTCTCAAAAGGAGTGAATCTTCTCTGACTCCGCGTCCGGCCGGGCCCGGACCTCGTCAGAGGCTTCGACGTCTCGTGACTCCGGCCCCGAGCGTCATCAGAGTTCCTCTGAGCGGGGGTCTCCCGCCCGGGAACATCGTCGGAAGAAGAAACCTGCGAGGGCGGCGTCGGAGGACGCTCCTGGTCCCTCGAGGGCCAGGTCGCATAGCCACGATAGCTGCCCCAGGTCCTCGGAGTCAGAGAGGCCTTCGAAGCATCCTTGTCTTGAAGTGGAGTCTCCTGGACACGTGAGTACTGTAGTCCTCATGGACTTGCCTCCGAAGGAGCCGACGTTGGGCCCGACGCTGTCGGGGCCCGAGTCGGGGGCTGCTGGGTCTCCTGAGCTTGGACTCAAGTTGACGGCCTAGGAGAGCAGTTTCGCTGCCTTCATGGACCAGCAGCGGGCATTGATCGCTGGCCTCACCGGTGCATCTGCCCCGACCACCGGGACGTCGACATCCAAGTCGACCCCGGAGGCCGAGCCGATCCTTGAGTCCATGCGGGCTCGAGTCGATCCTCGGCCACGGTCTCCCTCGGCCTCCCGTTCGGGACCGAGGTTGTCGACGCCGGCCTCGGCGTCAGGGCGGAGGTCCTCGGCACCCGCCCGCAGGGAGCCGCTCGATTCCTCCACGGAGGAGTCGGGCTGGGACACGGAGGAGGACGAGTCACCCGGTTCTTTTCAGACTCTGTGCATTCCCTACGACTCGTCCGAGTCTGAGCCTCGGAGACGGTCCCCCCCGGAGGATACCCGGTTCTCGGACTTCGTGAGGGATATGGCCAAGGCTTTGGCCTTCCCCGCGGATCCCGAGGAGGAGCCTCGAGCCGAAGAGCTCGAGGCCCTCCAGTATGACTCTCCCCCGAAGGAGGCCTTTACTGTGCCGGTTCCTCCGATGCTTGAAAGACTTCTCTTCTGCATGTGGGAGAGCCCGGCATCGACGCCGGTGTTAAGCAAGCGGGTCGATTCCATGTATCGAGTCCACAAGAGCCCCGGGTTCCAGAAGGCACAACTACCGCACCATTCCATGGTGGTGGAATCGGCCATGCATCGACTCAAGAGTCAAAAGATGCACTCCTCGGTGCCTCCCGGCAAGGAGGCCCGGAACCTGGATGCCCTCGGTAGCAAGTGCTTCCAGGGCTCTATGCTTGCTTGTCGAGTCCAGACATACCAGCTCTACATGGGCATGTATCTCCGAGACCTGGCAAAGGAAATTGCTGGGTTCTCTGCTGGTCTCTCCGAGGAACCTTTGCAGAGGTTCCAGGCCTTGTCCACTGGTATTCGAGAGTGCTCGAAGTTTTTATTTCTCGAGCAGCCTACGATGGCTTCGAAGCATCGGCTCGAGTAGCCGGGGCCGGCATCGGTGCCCGCCGACAGGCTTGGCTTCAGTCATCCGACCTCGAGCCATGGGTGCAGGACAAGTTGGTCGATGTCCCCTGCAGAGGTGAAAACCTATTTGGCAAGCCCATGGCTGAAAAGGCTGCACAACTCGAGGCCGAGACTCTGACCAGGACTCGCCTGTCCAGGAAGACCTCTGCCCCTTCACAGAAGAGGAAGGGCTCGGGAAAAAAGCCCTTTTACCCGAGGAAGGTGTCTGCCTATAAACAACACCACCCACAATATCAAGCCTCAGCAGCTCCCCATCAGGGTCAGCAGGCTAAGGGACAGGGTAATGAGTCCCGTAGGCAGAAGGCCCCCAAACCCATTACACCGGCCCCTGCTCAGCAGGGTGGGGTTTTTTGACTCCGTAAGCATAGCCGCTTCCCCCCCCCCCCCCCCCGCTGGCTTCTCTCAGCACGGGAGGCCGGCTGGCCACTTTGCCCACAGGTGGTCAGCCATAACATCAGATACCTGGGTGCTTCAGGTAGTTCAAAAGGGCTACCTTTTGCATTTTCACCAGGTACCTCCCTCCTACTTTCCAGGGGAGCCTCCAAGACCCCCTCTGCACAGGGACTTACTCCTTCAGGAGTTGGCAAGTCTTTTTCAGGAACAGGCTGTGGAACCGATGCCCCACCACCTGCGAGGTCACGGCTTTTATTCCAGGTACTTTCTGATACCAAAAAGGACAGGAGGCCTCAGACCCATCCTAGACTTGCGCAACCTCAACAAGTTCCTGCAAAGGGAAAAGTTCAAGATGCTTACCCTTGGAATCCTGCTGCCCTACCTCCAGCAGGGAGATTGGCTATGCTCCTTGGATCTATAGGATGCTTATACTCACATCCTTATCCATCCGGACCACAGACAATATCTACGATTTGTTGTTGCAGGAAATCATTATCAGTACAGGGTACTGCCCTTTGGCCTGTCCTCCGCTCCCAGGGTGTTCACCAAATGCCTGGCAGTGGTGGCAGCCTTCCTGAGGCTTCAGGGCCTCTTTGTGTTTCCCTACCTAGACGACTGGCTCATCCGGGCACAGTCTTCCCTGGAGGTCACTCAGGCCACTCATCGCACTGTGGCTCTGCTTCAGCACTTGGGGTTTGTCATAAACTTCACAAAGTCCACTTTGCTCCCATCTCAGGATCTCGAATTCATAGGAGCACGGTTGGACACTCTGCAGGCTCGTGCCTTCTTGCCTCTGGAACGGGCCAACCGGCTCAGAGCTCTGGCCAGCAGGTTTCACAGCAGTTCCCTGGTCTCGGCCAGGCAATTCCTGCAGCTGCTCGGCCATATGGCTTCCACGGTCCATGTCACTCCGAATGCCCGTCTACATATGAGGCCTGCTCAGTGGAGCCTTCGCACTCAATGGCATCAAGCCACAGGGAGCCTTGCGAACTTAGTACAGCTCTTCGACCGCCTGGTCTCCTCTCTGCAATGGTGGCTTCATCTGCCCAATCTGGTACTCGGCATGACTTTTCAGTCTCCTCCGCCTTCCCAAGTGCTGAAGTCAGATGCCTCTCTCCTGGGATGGGGAGCACATTGCCAGGGGACATGTACTCAAAGCCTTTGGACCCCTTGGGAGGCTGCTCAGCAGATAAACCTCCTGGAGCTCAGGGCGATCCGCCTAGCTCTACGGACCTTCTCTCACCTCACTTCTCATCAGTCTGTACTGGTCCAGACAGACAATCAGGTTACCATGTTCTATGTGAACAAACAGGGGGGCACCGGCTCCCTCCTTCTATGTCAAGAGGCTCGGAGACTGTGCTCTTGGGCAGTCGACCATGGCATTCTCCTCAAAGCTGTTTACCTGCCAGGACAGGAAAATTACCTGGCCGACAAACTGAGCAGGATTCTGCAGCCACACGAGTGGAGGTTAGACCCGTTGGTGGTTCAGCGGATCTTCCTCCGGTGGGGCCTCCCCACCATGGATCTTTTTGCCAGTCCTCTGAACCGGCAACTTCCCAGGTTCTGCTCCAGGCACCCGCATCCGCTCAGAGTAGCGGCGGATGCTTTCCTCATCCCGTGGTCCACGGGCCTACTGTATGCCTTTCCTCCCACGCCACTAGTGTCCCGGACGCTTTTCAAAGTTCTCCGGGACAGGGCCTCGATAATCCTAGTAGCGCCCAGGTGGCCGAGACAGCCCTGGTTCCTGCTCCTGCTACAACTGGCGGTGGACACTCCTCTTCCTCTGGGGTTTCAACCTCCTGACTCAGGATCAAGGCACTCTCCTGCACCCCAACCTCCTGGCCCTTCACCTGATGGCCTGGCTGCTGAAAGGGTAGTCCTAGCTCCGCTACTACTACCTCCGGAGGTGGAAGATGTCGTCCTAGCGTCTAGGCGACCATCCACTCGGAAGTCTTACGCCCTTAAATGGCGTCGCTTCTCTGTGTGGTGTTCTCAGCAGTCTGAGAACCCCTTCTCCTGCTTGGTATCGGTGGTACTGCAATACTTGCTTCACCTTTCCAATCTAGGCCTCAAGTCCAACTCTGTAAGGGTCCACCTCAGTGCTCTCTCTGCACATCACTCGCCGGTGGACGGCAGACCTCTTTCCGCACACCCCTTGGTGGCGCGTTTTCTCAGAGGCCTCCTTCTTAGGCCTCCTTTGCGCCCACCAGCCCCTGACTGGGATCTCAATGTGGTCTTGCAGCGGATTACCTGTCCGCCTTTTGAACCCATGGCTACCTGCCCTCTTCGTTTCCTTTCCTGGAAAACTCTCTTCTTGGTAGCCCTTACCTCCGCTAGGCGCGTTAGTGAACTGCAAGCCCTAGTGTCTGAGCCTCCTTACACTAGGTTCTACCAGAATAGGGTGGTCTTAAGGACTCACCCTAAGTTTCTTCCAAAAGTGGTTTCCCCTTTTCATCTCAACCAAGAGGTGGTTCTTCCATCCTTCTTTCCCAGGCCGCATACCAGCCGGGCTGAAACAGTTCTGCATACCCTGGACTGTAGGAGGGCCTTATCCTTCTACCTTGACTGTACGCGGGAGCACAGAAAGGCTGTTCAGCTTTTCGTTTCTTTTGACCCCAATAGGTTGGGGGTGCCTGTCTCCAAGCGTACTTTGTCCATCTGGGTGGCTGACTGTATTGCCTGGGTTTATGGGGCAGCCGGCCTCTCCTTAGAGAGTCGAGTCACGGCTCACCGTGTCAGGGCGAAGGCTGCGTCAGTGGCTCATCTCCACTCTGTTCCGTTGGCAGACATCTGCCGGGCCGCTACTTGGTCTTCAAGCCAGACTTTTGCGGCTCATTACTGCCTGGAGAGGGAGTCCCGCAGGGACAGTGCTTTCGGACAGGCAGTTCTCCACAATCTCTTTGAGGTTTAGGCAACTCCTACCCTCCGGCCCTGGTGTTGGGCTACCGGCCGGAAGCGTATTCAGAGAAGATTCCTTCCTTCTGTTCTGCTGAGCTAGAGGGAGCTCATTTTTCGGCTTGAGTTCTCCGGTAGCCTTAAGCTTGGGAGTCCCATCAGTGAGGACTGACTTCCTGCTTGGTCCTGGAGAAAGAGTAGTTACTCACCTGTAACAGGTGTTCTCCAGGAGCAGCAGGAATCAGTCCTCACAACCCTCCCTCCTCCCCTCGGAGTTGCAGTCATTCTTATCCATTGTTTTTGCTAACTTTTTTGCTGTCTTTTCGCTATGTCATCAGACTGAGCAAGGTGGCACCCTTGGGCAGGAAGGGGACCGCGTATGCGCGCTGCAATTCCCAAAGGCTTTCTTCGAAAGCTGGGGAAATTGCTCCGCGAGGGCTCCGTCGGCGCCAACGTCACCCATCAGTGAGGACTGATTCCTGCTGCTCCTGGAGAATACCTGTTACAGGTGAGTAACTACTCTATTCCTGCAGTCCTGAGGAATAGTTTTCTGATTCTGGATGTAGCCACCATTGAGGAGTGTTTTGAGAGCTGCCCAGGAAGTTGTAGAAGAGAAAATCCATCATGATAGCAGGCTCTAAAAGAAACATCATTTTTAATGAAGTTCTTATACTAAAATACAAATGGTGCATAAAAAAATGCAAGGATTGGTTGCCTGAATTAAAAAGCAGTGTGCAAATTGTTCCTACTTTGGAGCCATTCATGAGTGTGTGCCGAACATGTAGAGTTCTCAGGTCTTTACATATTCCTATGTTGTCTTTTAATTAAAGATTGCCTGTCTTCCCTGACCATAGTTTTTTGTGAGCTTTTGAAGTTAATACTTGAATTCTCAAGTTTGAACAAAATCAGTTGTTTAATTTAGGGTGTTATCCTTTTCAATGCAGAGAGATTCCTTTCACAGTTTCACTTCTGTTAGAGCGAAATCTTCCTTACGAGTGGGTTTTTTTTATATTAAGAATTTCTATTTAATACAACAGAAACATATACAAAGAAATATGTGAAATACATCAAAAGAAGGAAAAAAGGGGGACCATATCCCCAAAGGATTACCAAAAAAATATACTGCAATTAGACCACATCCAATTAGGAGTGCAGAGGGCAACAATGACCTAGAGCAAATTACTTTGTCAAGCTCTAAATTCCCAGATCCCAATAACAAAACAAAATCACATATTATATATATAAGAAAAATATTCATTAGGTACCACTACGTACCCCACCTTCCTTGCTCTTCTAAAAACCCTCTAACTGTTGAGGGTCCGTATAAGCATAACGGACATCCAACAGAGATACCACACATTTGCAAGGAAATCTCAAATAAAAAGTGTCTCCTAGTGCTATTACCCGGGGTTTTAACTGAAGGAAACTCTTACGTCAAATTGGAGTGGCCCTAGCCACATCTGGAAAAACCTGAACCAACTGACCACAAAATAAAACAGACTTATACTTAAAATATAACTTCATAACCTGAGATTTCTCTATTATCAGTAGCAAAAGAAACTACCAAAGTGGCCCTCCCAGGGATATCATTCACTGACTGTTCCAAAAATTGGGACAAATCAATGGAAACTGGAGAGGACCCCGCTGGTATGTTAGCTGGCTTATCCGGCAAATAATATAACTTAGTAGTTTGTATCTTATCCACATCTTCCATTTTTAAACATTCCTTAAAGTATTTCCGTAGCAAAATTAATAGTGAAAGATAATGAGTTTTAGGAAAGTTAAGACATCTTAAATTTTTACCAGTTATCACATTCTCCAATAGTTCAAACCTCCCATGTAAAAGCAGGACATCTCTCATCCCTGCCAAACTGGCTGCCTGAACATTGGAGAACTGACGATCCAATCTAGATAATCCATTGCTTAGTTGAGCAAGGACCACACCCTGTTGCTCAAACTTAGCAACAACCTCTTTAGAGAAACTGGCTGATCAAAAACAGTTTTAAGATACTGATTTGTCTGAGCAGCTACAGTCCAAATATCTATTAAAGTAACTGAGGCAGGAACAGATCCCAGCGAAGATTGAGGAGCTAAAGAAACATCAAAATGCAAACATAATGGCATAGGAACCGAAGAAACATCAGAAGGGGGAGACAAAGAGGGATTAAACTCTGGGATAACCAGTCCCAAAGTCTGTTCCCTCTCACCCAGTGGCTCCAGGGCAGCTAAAGGTTGTGGAGATGGGGTTCAAGCAATGGGCTTAAAGTAGCCCCAACTCAGAGGGTGAAGATAGCTGCATGGGAGAACTTGCCTGGATTGTTACAACAGAAGAAGAAACATGCCTATCCATAGGGCCCACGATTTTACTTGGTTGCTGAGCTCCCAGAAGACACCTGCCCCTTGTTCTTCCTTTTATACAGCATCCCTCCAAGTCAGCCTCCTAACACTGAACTAACAACAAAGGGACAAGTCCCTTTGTTTCGTGTCCCTTCGTTGAAGTATCCGTGGCCGCACAAAAAAGCCTCGGTCTTTAAAAAGGAGGCACAGACAGATGGCACCAGCAAATGGGTGGAGCCGCAACTCCCCCGCCAATACCCAGGTTTCAGGCAGGCTAAAACCAACACTCACTGCTCAGCTGCGACGTCCTCAGGCTCCAGGCAGGTGCACCTTCTACTCCCAACAGCACTGGGAGAAGTCCTGGTTTTTAAAGAGGAGGCGCAGGCAGATGACACCAGCAAATGGGCAGAGCCGCAACTCTCACGCCAATCTCCGGGCTTCAGGCAGGCTAAAACTGACACCCACTACTCAGCTGCGACATCCTCAGGCTCCAGGCAGGCACCCTCTACTCCCCCATGACGAGTGTTTTTAAATACATTTGACATAAATGAAGTTATCCACCTTATTTTTGGAGGTGAATCACTGTATTCTGAGGGCTATTTCTGGATGTTCAGCATCCTTATTTCATTCTTTGCGGTGGGGAAAGCCACCAGTGCAAGTCTCCTGTGATTGCAAGGAGGAGACCAGAGGATTAGTGGCAGCAGGCTTGCCAGGTCCCATTTTAGCAAAGGGGTTTCATTCTCCAACTATGCTTGTTGAACTCTACAGCTTTGCTAGATCTCTCAGCAACTTGTCACCTCCTGTTTTTATACCCTGCAACTGAAGGCCTATTATTATGCTGTAATCACAATAGGACCAGTTGGACTTCGGTTAAGTGCGGTGTGAGAAGACACGCGGCGAGATTCTCCCTCCTAACCTCACAGAGCAAGGGAGAACTGCCACTCTTTAAAATTGCAAGATGATTGGCAAAACGCCGAAATTGATGAAGGTTAAGGCGATAAAAGATCTTTATGCAGCCAAAGTCAAAGCGGCCGGGAAGATCTCTGAAGGCGCATGCCAGCCTCCTTTCTCATGCTCATCTGTTACCAGCGAGCTGGAGGAAGCCCTACTGGGGGTGGGGGGAGGGCAGTGCAATGCTTATAACAACACTGAATGAAATCCAAGTTTTTAAAACTGAAATTGTTGAAAAAATCCTTAACAAATTCAAGGAGAAATTTATCGCCATAGGTGACCAGCTTGAGCAAGCGGAGTTCAGAATTGGACAGGCAGAGGATTCGCAGAAAATACTGACAAAAGATGTAGGCCACTTGAAAAAGCAGTTGCATTGGCTACAAGAGAAATTAGAAGACCAAGAGAACTGTGATCGGAGGTCTAATGTCAGAATGTTTGGCGTACCAGAGGGCTAGGAGGGTCAGGAACGGTGCAAGTTTTTGTAAAATCTGCTTCGGGCCTGTTTCCTAGGTTCCCCCTCCCAGTAGAGTTTGAATTTGAGCGAGCCCATAGAGAACTCCGGCATGTCCAGACCCTAATGTCCACCCTCAGATGTCCATCGTTAAGTTATTGCGCTTTCAGGATTGAGAATTCATAATAAGAGAGGTGAGAGACTGGCCATATCATTATTTTCCAATTATTGTATAGGACATTTCCAGACTTTGGCGGTGGAAACAGTTTGGCACCGGAGAGACTTGGTTCAGTGTCGTGATCTCCTGACCAGCGAAGGGATCCGGGCAGCAATCTGGTACCTTGCCAGACTAACGTTTATCGAAAATGGGGTATGAAAGTTTTTTACCTCGCCTGATGATGATCACAAATTTGTAGCCATGCTGCCAGTTGCCTCAGGAGGGGGGAGGCTGCCAAGAGCAGGAAAGGGAGATTACTTAACATAACTGTGGTTCTCTGGGGATGCAGGATGAGTTAGCCACTCCTAGGTGTGATCTGCAGGGACTGGATTAGCTCTCTCATAGCTCAGAGAAACCTTTTTGGAATTCCTCTGAGCATGCTCCCTCGCCTGCCTTCTTGTGCCAGTCTTTCACTAGTCTGACAGGCTCATCCAAAGAGGAAAGGGGGGGGGGAGGATGGCATGACTGACTCTTCTGCTGTCCCTGGAGAAACCACCATTACAGTAAGTAACCTTCCTTTCTCTGTGGACAAGCAGTATGAGTTGGTGACACCTAGATGACTCCAGAGCTGGGTTGTGGTGTGGTGTTCGAAGAGATTATGCTCTGCTTCTCCCCTTCCACATTCCCAGGATTGCTGTGGTAGGATGAAGCTGTGCTTAGAGACATCACAAATTGGACTCTGAGACTGCAATCCCTTGAACCTGGTGCAAGTTCTATTGCAATGTTTCTTCACCTGAACACTCATGAATCATATGTATGTGTGTGTTTGTGTATGTATAGACAGACTTGTTTGTTTTCTTTTTTTTTTTTTTTTAAACAGAACTGGCCAGTCTACTGCCGGGGTCTAACTTAGATCTGAGCCTATCAGTTAGTCTCTTAAGTCTTTACATTGGCCCGTTCCACCCATGTGCCATCTGTAGAACCTCTCGCCTGAAGGGGGTGGTGGTCTCCAGGGGACGGTCGAGGCAATAATGTTTGAAAGTATGGATAGAGTCCCCATGTGGCCGCATTGCAGATGTCTGTAGGTGACACGGCATGCAGGTGGACGAGGGTGGCTGGTGTACCTGTGCCCTCTCTCCATTGGGCAGAAGTTGGCTCAAATGTTGCAGTATGTTATGCAGTCTGCTAGCCATCTGGAAAGTATATGTTTTGTTACCGGGGTGCCCGATCTGTTCGGATCATATGTGACAAATAACTGAGACACCTTCCTGTTGGGTTTTATCCTGGCGATGTAGATCCGGAGGGCACAGGTGCAGTCCAGCGTGTGCAGGTGCTGCTCATCCAGTGCCGTGTGTGATTTTGGGTAGAAGCTGGGAAGCTGGTTGATGTGGAATGCCGACACCACCTTGTGGAGGAGTTTCAGGTGTGTCCAGAGGATGGCCCAGTCATGATGAAGCTGGCTGTAGAGTGGGTAGTCCACTAGGATCTGGAGTTCACTGATGCGCTGCGCTGAGATCATCATCACCACCAGGAAAAGGGTCTTCCATGTTAGAAATGTTGGATTTGCCTCCTCCAGAGACTCAAATGGGTGATTTTTCAGGTGTTGGAGGACATAGTTGAGGTCCCACCGTGGTGTGGGTGGTTTGATGGGGGAGGTGGTGGCGGTGGTTGAGGCCCCACATGAATCGTGCGACCAACAATTGTACTGATATGGATTTGCCCTCCACCCTATCATGATATGCTCCTATGGCACTCAAGTAGGTCCTAATTGATGTTGGTTTGAGTCCTGTCTGTGACAGGGCAAGAAGGTATTGCAGTAATGCTGGGATGGGGCATGTCAACAGGCTGAGCTGTCTGGTGTTGCTCCATGCCTGGAACCTGTCCTGTTTTGTGGCATAGGAGCATTGCGTTACTGGTCGTCTGGCTGCCAAGAGGACTTCCATGACATCCTGCGACAGCAGGAGTGGGGTCAGTGTTGCCTGCTTAACATCCATGCAGTCAAAGCGAGGGTCTCCAGGTTGGGGTAGAAGTGTACCCGCCATCTTATGTGATGAGGTTCGGGTGGGCTGATAGGCACAGGTGTTTCTGGCTGAGTTGCTGCTGCAGGTATGGGAACCTCAATGGCCTCGGCTTGAAGGGCGTTATGAAGATCACCTTTGCCCTGTCATGGATGATCTTCTGGAGGGCCTTGGCAACGAGTGGTATTGGGGGGGGTAGGAATAAGAGAGCTGCGAGCCCCAGTTGATTGAGACTGTGTCTGATGCTATCCTGTGACAGGAGGGTCGTCTGGTGCAGAAACTCTGACTTTTGCATTGTCCTCGTAGGCGAAGAGGTCTACCGTGAGGGTTCCCCATCGTCAGAGCAAGTTGAAAGTGATGGAGCATTTGAGTGACCCCTCGTAGGGTGCAAGTTGCTGACTTAGGGTGTCCGCCAACGTGCTATCGTCTCCTGGTAGGTAAGCCACTTGAAGGTGGGATCCCATGGAGATGGCAAAAATCCAAATCTGATAGGCTCTCCCTGTATAGTGGGTGTGAGCCTGGGCCACCTTGCATGGCTACTTGGTTGTCAGTCTGGATTAGGATGGCCTTTTTCCGTACCCACTGTCAAAATGCCCGCAAAGCCTTTTCTATGGACACGAGTTCAAGGAGGTTGAAGTGTAGGCGGGCCAAGGTGGGGGATCAGACACCACTGGTATGGAGGTCGAGTAGGTGCGCCCCACAACCGCACTTTGATGCATCTTTGGTCAGAGTGAGTTGCTTCTTGGGGGGGGGGGGGGCTGGGAGTGGTCTGCCTCTGTGAAGGTTCTCCCCATCTGAGGGTTCTCCTGGTGGTGTGGTCTATGCAGATTTTGTGGTGAAGTAGTTGCATGTGTTTCCAGGATCTTCTCAGGTGCCACTGGAGTTGCCGCATGCAGAGTCTGGTATGCGAGATGACGTGTGCTGCTGCCTCCAAGTGGCCCAGGAGGCGTAGGAAGGTTCGCGCTGAGGTCGTGTTTTCCGATGCGATCTTGTCAGCTCTGTGGTGTGGGAAGAACACCATGGTACAAGTCATCTGGATCTCGGCCTCTATGAATTCCATTGTTGTGGTGGGTTTCATCTGGGATTTTCTGGTGTTGAAGTCCAGTGTGTGTGGGAGAGCGACTGTGGCTTGGATCGCCTCTTGTGCTGCCTCTTGCGATCGCACAGCAACAAGCCAGTTGTCGAGACAGGGGAAGACTCGAAACTCCTGCTTGCAGAGGTGTGCCGCTGCGACTGTGATATACTTTGTGAAGACTCGCGGTGCCGAGGATAGGCCAAAAGACAGGGCCCTGTATTGGTAGTGCTGGTAACCCACCCAGAGCCGCAGGTGGGTACTTCAGTGAAGGGTGTAGCGGGATGTGCATGTATGCGTCCTGTAAGTCCAGTGATGCGAGCCGGTTGTTCTCTTGGATGAGGGGGAGGATGGTTCCAAGGGAGTGCATCCGGAACCTCTCCTTGTAGATGCATTTGTTGAGCTGTCAGAGGTCGAGAATCGGTATCCATTCCCCTTTCTTGGGTATAAGAAAGTAGCGAGGGTAGAAACTTTGGTTGATCTGTGTGTGTGGGATGGGTTCTATGGTTCCTATTTGAAGGAGGTCGTGAATTTTCTCGAGGAGGCATGTGTTCTTCGCCTTCATGTGTGTGGGGGAGGGGTCTGTGTTGGGGGCTGTCCTGGAATCGGAATGCAGAAGCCCCAGCAAATTATGTTGAGGACCCAATGGTCTTTCGAGATGTCTGCCCATGCCTTCACGAAGTGCAATAGGTAGTCCCCCCACAGGCACGGTCCTCGGAGTCTGCTGATCAAAACTCTAGGAAGGCTCTGAGGAGAGTAGGGACTTTTTGCGGCTTCCTTTCCCAGTAGCATGGTTTCTATTGGCAGGAGCTCTGGTAGCACTGTGGCTTTTTGGTAGTAAGCCTGCTCCCAGGAGTAGGAGTTATATTTTTGTGATGAATAGTAGGATTTATGGGCGCTGCGTGGCTTTATCGTCACTGGCGGTTCAAGCCGTCCTTCGATAGGGTTTAGAGGGTCGTGCAGTCATCCTTGAATCCTGCAACAGTCTCCTTCTACCTTACTGCTGAACAGGTTTTCTCCTGCGCAAGGGGTATTGGCCAGCCGTTCATGTATATCTTCGCACAGGCCAGATGCCCTGAGACATGCTAGGTATCTGGCGGCGACAGCCAATGTGTGCAAGGTGGTCTCGAAGGCATCAAATGACCGGTAAAGGTGCTTTCCACAGTCAGCAATATCATAGAAGATGGGCGTCAGAAGGTTCCGGGCTTCTGGGGTCAAGGAGACTTAGTGTGTCCTTCACCTTTGCTAAAAGAATATCATGGTATAGGACTATCTGAAATTGGTGAGAGGTGATTTTGGCGTTTAGCATGGACCCTTGAAAAACCTTCCTTCCTATGCTGCTGAGGATCTTCTTGTCCTTGCCTGGGGTGTGTTCGAGTGCTGGCTTTTCAATGCCAACTCGACTAAGATAGACTGGTGTGGAAGTTGTGATTTTTCAAAGCCAGGTGCTGGCTGTACCTGGTATTTAACCTCCAATCATTTTGTTGTGGTTGGTGTGGTCACAGGCGTCTGCCATATCTTATCTTTACAGTCTAGTAGCAGGGAGGAGGAGCCTAGTGGTTGGGGCAAGTTACCTTGGGCCAGAGGGCCAGAGGTTTGAATCCTGCTAAAGGACAGCAAATTTGGGCCGGAAGGACTGGGGTTTCTAGTCCCACAGGTGCTCCTTCTGGTCTTGGGCAAGTCACTTAACCCTCTGTGGCCTCAGGGTCAAAAACATAGATTGTGAGCCCTTCAGGGACAAGGAAAAATATATATATACACCGACTGGTAGAAAAGCGGTATATAAGCCTAGTTAAATAAAATAAATAAATGAATCTTATGTACCGGTACCGCACCCGCGATCTTTGATGCGTCCAAGTATTTTAGGAGTCTGAGGACCTTGTTCCTGGGGTCCGGCGTGCCCATAGGTGAAAATCCAAGTTGCGTCAAGAGCTTTTGGAGGAATTTCAGGTAGGTAAAGTCTTCCAGGGGCAAGGCTGGGAACAGCAGGGCATCCGATGGAATGCCCAGCGAGGTTGATAACTGTGCTCTGCTGATGCTGGGCGAATTCCACATGGATTCATCAGAATCCTGGATCTCGCCGTCCTCATCAGTGTTGTGGCTTTGCGCTAGCATGTGTTGGGTGTAACTGGCTCCCTGGTTGGGAAGAAGTGGCTGTTGTGATTTATTTATTTGCTTTTATATACCGTGCTCTTTGAAATCAGTGCGGTTTATGTATAACGTGAACAGTAGAACAGTTTACATAGATTAGGTAGTTCACATCGAACTGAGAACAATGGAATGGGTAATATACATGTATAAAGAATAGGTGGCTAAAACATTAAATGTTAAACAGGAAAATGAACTTGGAGTGTGCAGGCAGGAGAACTAATTGCAAGCTGGACAGTAGAGACATAAACTTTGTTTAGAGTGGCTGGTCATAAGCTAGTTGAAGCAAGTATGTCTTTAAGGCCTTCCTAAAGGATTTCAGGTCTGAAATGGCTCAGATTGCTGGAGGTAGGGCATTCCATAGGGTTGGTGCATATAAGGAAAAGGCACGATTCTTAGTAGACTGGGGTACATGTCCTTATTGCTGAAGTGGTGACAAGTGAGTTCACCATGCATGATGTCCTAATTCTGTTTTCAGGGGTACGTTGTATGAGAGCTGCAAGGGGGAGGTCACAGACATGCCGTGAAGAGACTTGAAAGAAAGTAAAAGAGCTTTGTATATCAGGCAGCTTGTTATAGGGAGCCAGTGTAGCTGAATCAAGAGGGACGTGATGTGTTCGAATCTGGACGCACCAAGGTGTGTTCGGGCAGCTGTGTTCATGGCCAATTGTAATGGCTGGAGAGCGTACTTTGGCAGGCCATGGAAAATTATGTTAGCGTAATCCAAGTGAGGAAAGATGAGAGCTTGGAATACTGTGCGAAAATCTGAGGGCTCAAGGAGGAGGCATAGATGATGGAGGGTTCTTATTTTAAGGTAGACTGCCTTGATGACATTTTGTATGTGGGCTTCCCAATTCAGATGTTGGTCCAAGATGACTCCTAGATAACGTACTTCTTGCTTAGCTATTAGCTTGAAATCTTTCAACCTCAGAAAAGTTGGTGGGATGAAAGTTTGGTCTTTGGTTATAAATAAGACCTCCGACTTTCTGCCGTAACCATCAGATTGTGGGTAGAGAGCCAATCTGAGACCGCATTGAAGCATCCTGCAATGGAAGAATAGTCAGGGCTGTCTTTGGAGAGAAAGAGGTGTAGAGCAAGACGACGTCAGCATAAATGTGGTAGTAAATATTGAAAGATTGTATAATGGTGCAGATTGGCTGTATATATATATATATAGATAGATAGATAGATAGATATAGATATATATATGTTGAAGAGCAGGGTGGAGAGGGATGAGCCCTGTGGGACTCCTTGCGTTTGGAATAGTCTGGATGACTGAATTCCTATGTGGACTTGTTGCTGGTGATCAGTCAGGTATGATGTACTGAGAACAGCCATAGGCATGGTTGGTGCAGGTGGCAGAGGTGATTGTGCGGAAATGAGCTGCTGTGCCAGTGGTTGCTGTGCGGCCATGAACTGTTGGACTATTAATCTCCCCCAGAGCCCCAGCAGATCTGGCTGTTGTGCTGTGTTCAGCAGGGGGATGGCTGCTGCCGGGTTTTGTTGATGCTCTGTGTTCTGCAACAAGGTGATTTTGCTGCCAGGTGTCTGGTTGCTGTTGGTGGCAACATGCGGGAACTCCCCTGGAGCTCTGCTGCTGCGGTTGTAGCTTTTACTGTGGCGCAGTTTCTTCCTGGGCGGTTCCCGTGAGTGGGAAGGGGAGTGAGAGGCGTTAACACTGTTTCCGCCTTCGTGCCGACCCTGGTAGGAGGCGCCCTGTCTCCGACTGTGGGCAGAGCTGTGACGCCAGTGTTCTTGGAAATCATGGCGCTGACTTCCTATCAGTTCGCATCTGCTTCCCCAGGGCTCATGGTCTCTCCGCCACTGTGTACCTCCTTCCCTGCATCTGGCAGCTGTAGGATGCAGCGAATGGGTGCAGGATGCCAAGCTCGCTGTTCCCGCGGTAGCCATGCAGTGGCTTGAAACATGGCAGCTGCCAGGTTCAGCGTGGAGGGCCTCACTTGTGGCTTGGGGGGAGGGTTGAGACCAGCGAGGCTGAGGGGTGGAGACCCAGAGAGGATGCGGTGGTCATTGGGGCCTGCAAGGATGTCCCGAGGGTGCTGCCTGTTGAAGGGAGTGTCCCGTTTCCCGGGCTTACCTCCAATGGCACTGTGCTCTGAGTGTCCGGTGCTGATTCCACTGGGGGCTCTGTCGGTCCCCCATTAATGTGGTTGGATGGCTCATTCCTCTCTTTCTCGTGAGGAGTAGCCTTGCTCTGATCCTCCCTCCTTCCCTTCTCCTCCAGTGAGGGTTCTGCATGTGGTGCAAGGTACCCATTTCTTGTTTGCTTTCTCTGCGTGAAGGTACCCACATGGTGCGCTGGATCCAGGCATCCTGGGCAGCAATCCCGGGCATCGCTGGAGCTGATTTATCTTGTTGCAGCAAAGGCACTTCTTTGATCTTGGTTTCTCCATTTTTTTTGGTGAGCTTACTCTTTGTATTTTCAAAAATTGGTTGGGAAAGCTGTATGATCCATCCATTCTGGGAGGCGGATGGAAAAAACTGGCACAGGAAGGGCAGGGCTGGAGGAAGGAAGGGGAAGGAGCAAGCTCAGAGGTATTAAAACAAAAAGGATTCTTCTCAGCTATGGGAGAGCTAGTCCGGTCCCTGCGGATCACACCTAGGTGTGGCTAACTCAGACTGCTTGTCCATGGAGAAAATGCCAAGCAAATGCCTTAGCTTCTGTGAGAATCTCCACTTCATAGCTAAATCACAGGGATAGCAACCGCTGGAAACTGACATGGGAACTGCTGAGGACCAGCTGGATTCAGTCAGGCACCTGGGAACTTCAGTGTCGGCTGACACGACTGGTGGCTGGCTCAGCCTGCATGGGAGGACAAAGTGAGCCAGAAGAGACCTGAACAGACTTTAGCCAAAGCAGGCCTAGCTGCTCTGGTCATATGGCTGAAGGAGCCAGAGGGGCTTTTTCATATGGACGAGATTGCAGTAAACTACATGGTTTGCGGTTTTTGAATGCCTTAATTGCTAAGTGTACTAGATGGATGGTTATTTGAACCCCATTTGCATTCTCTATGGGGCATTGAGATGGGGGATAGTTAACTAAGGGAGTTATTTGTTTCTTTGTGAAAGGAGGGGGTCTTTGACATGTTTTACTGTGCGAGGGGAAGGGTGGAAGAGACTCTTGAACAATGAATGTCTATTGGGGGGGGTTGGGGAATCCAACCTGAAAATGGGGGGAGAAACTCGAGAAGGAGGGGGGGAAGGAATGTTCACTTGTTTTGGGTTTGTTTAGGGTTTGTACAGCTCACTGGGATATGTGTGTGTGTGCTTGGTGTGGTGTGCAACGGAGAGCAGTTAGACAAGGAGAGGAGATCGGTTTAATCCTGGAATAATAATGGAAGGGTTTAAAATTGCATCCCTCAATATTAGAGGGATTAATCACCACTGCAAGTGTTAGACCTCCTGCTTAGGTCTCGAGTTAATGTAGTGCTTTTACAAGAAAGCCACCTCACAGCACTAGAGTATAAAAAATTTCCAAGCCCGGGGGTATGATCAGGTGTATCGGTCCACCTACAATTCTAAGAAAAGGGGGGAGGGGTGATATTAGTACACAAAAGAATGCCCTTTATGTTGTATGCTGCTGGGGATGATGAGCAGGGGTGGGTGGTTTGGGTGACTAGGCATGTGGAGCAACAGGAGATATCCCTTCTTAATCTTTACGCACCTAATGGTCCGAAGGGCTCCTTTTTTTCATAAATGGATGGGTGAGTTCATGAAAGTGGCTAAAGAGACTTGGGTGGTTGCAGGTAATATGAATTGTCCTATTGGGCCCATGAATTGTTCAAACTATGTCAGGAAAGTTCATAGGGTGGGAGGGGAGAGAGCTTCTGGAGTGTATGAAACGCTGGGAGTTGGTGGACATTTGATAGGAGGAGGAATAAAGGTTGCAAGGAGTATACCTGTTCTCCCCAAACGGACACATGGCAGCACTATATACTGATACACAAGGGGAGTATGGGGAAGGTTGATGGGTTGGAGATTGTCCCTTGGAATTAGCCGATCATGGCATGATAGAATGTCAGTGGCACCCACTAGGGTTAGAGGCAAAAGCTGATTGGTTGGGGTGGCTGGCCAATGTTTCCTTGCTGAAGAAGGAGAAAGTGATTATCAAATTGAGGCAGGAATGGAAGCATTATCTGTTGTATAATGATAATGGAGAGATGTCGTACAGATTATTGTGGGATAGTGAGAGAGCCTGTCTTAGAGGCATGCTGATTCAGTGGGCCTCTCAGGCAAAGCAGGAGAGGGAGAAGATAAAGTCAAGCTTGCTGTGCCGGATAGAGGAGCTTCAGAAGAAGCATTGTCGGAGCAGGAGATTGATAATATTAAAGGAACTTACAGTGGTACGTGCACAGTTCCAGGCAGTAGAATATGAGAGGACTGCACACCTCCTTAGATTAACAAAATTACAATATATGGAGCATGAGAATAAGGCAGGGAAGTTACTCGTGTGGCAGTGTAAGAAATGGTGAACTGCATGGCTTGTGGCAGAGGTCACAGGAATAGATAGGACACGGGTTTGCTCCATTCATGGAATTTGCAGGGTGTTTAGAGCTTTCTATGAGAAACTATATGCCATGGAATGCGAGGTTAGTGGGACGCAGATGGCAGACTGTTTGGAGGAGGAAGAGGCTGTGTGGCTGGGGAGACCAGTTAGAAGTGTAAGAGGCTATACGGGCTTTACTTAAAGGGAAAGCCACAGGTGGCGATGAGTACCCAGCAGAATTCTATCAGGTCCTCTCAGAGGAACTCTTCCCTCTATTGGAAAGTGTTTTCTTGGGTGTGCTTCAAGGTGATCCTCTTCCTGACTCCATGACCCAAGCAAACTTAATAGTGCTGCACAAAGAGGGTAAATACCCATATTTATGTAGCAATTTTCGCCCATAGCACGTATCAGTAGTGATGCAAAGCTCTTTGCAAAGGTATTAGCCAAGCAATTGGAGGGCCTTCTCCCTCGTCTGATCCACCCAAATCAATCGCGCTTCATAAAAGGGCGCCTAATATCAGACAGTGTTCGTAGGATGGTCAATTTGTTGCAGATTATTAAAGAGAGGGAATGCCCCACGTTGTGTAGCACTCAACGTGGAAAAAAAGCTTTTGACCGTGTAGAATGACTTTCTTTTTGAGATGGTCAAAAAATTCAACTTGGGGCAGGGATTCAGTCAGGGGATTAAAGCCCTTTACCGGGGTACTTCAGCTAGGGTTTTAGTAAATGGGGATTGCTCTGAGGTCTTCATATTACAGAGAAGGAGACAAGGTTGCCTGTATTCTCCTATGCTTTTTGCAATGGTCATTGAGGTGTTTGCTGCCAAGATCAGAGGACCCCAAGATCTACCCCATTCAAATTGGGAAAAGTGAGCACAAACTCTTTTAGTATGCCAATGATAACTTAATTTTCATAGCACGTCCGCAGGAATCTCTTCCACAGTTGGTAGAAATTCAACACTTTTCCAGAGTCCTCTGGCTTTAAGGTCAACCCTAATAAAACTGAAGCATTGAATCTGGGTGGACTGCCCCGGAGCTCTCTTCTGACTTCTCCTTTCTCTGGGTAAATCAAAAACTCAAATATTTGGGGATTTATATAGGCTGCGACCTGCAGGACCTTTACAGGTTCAGTTACTCCTCTTTAGCAATGCAACTAGAGATGTATCTACAGAGATGGTCAGAGTTACATTTAAGAAAAATGTGTCTTTGTAGATGAACTTTATCCCTAAATTTAATTTCTTAGTCACCCAACTAACCATTGCTGTTCAGGGGGACTTACTTAAAAAGTGGGAGAAAAAGCTGTTTCGGTTCGTGTGGGAGGGGAAAGGGCACATATTGGGGTGAGCCACCTTTCCAGGATTAAAGAACAAGGGGGTGAAATTTCCAAAACAAAGTATTTATTATAGAGCAGCGGTACTACAGGCGCTAAGGCTCATCAAGATCACCCGGTGGAGGCTTTACGGGTTATGGTAGAGAGAGGCATACTTTCTCCAGGACCAAGCAGGAAGTCAGTCCTCACATATGGGTGCCATCGGCGCCGATGAAGCCCCAGCGGAGCATTTCCCCAGCTTTCTATGAAAGCCTTTGGGAAAGCAGGCATGCATGCGCGGTTCCCTTCCCGCCTAAAGGTGCCATCTTACCTCAGTCTCTTTTTTTTCCGTGAAGCCCACCGGACGTGTGTCCAGTTTTTCCTGGTTAAAAGTAGATTTTTCAGCGATTTTTGCTATTTTTTCTCCCGGTTCGACGCCAGTTCCCCTCCCGCCGGGTTCAGTACACCGGTATCGAGCCCGATTCTTCTTTTTCGGTTTTTGCCCTTCGTGGCTGGCGTTCGCGCCCTTTTTTCCCTGGAAGGCCGGTCCTTTGACCTCGCGGGGACTCTTTTTTTCCCCGATGGCTTCCAGCGGTTTTAAGAAGTGTGATCGGTGTAAGAAACTAATGTCTCTCACCGACACACACGACTGCTGCCTTCGGTGCCTCGGCCCCGACCACGATGCTAAGTCGTGCGGGGCCTGTGGAAAGATGTCTTCCAAGGCACTACGAAGTCGCCAGCAGCAAAAGGAAAGGCTTTTCTCGAACTCAGCCTCCGGCCGGGCCCGGACCTTGTCTGAGGCCTCGACATCTCGGGATTCCGATCCCAAGTGCCATCGAAGCTCCTCGGACAGGGGGTCCCCCGACCGGAAACGCAAGAGGAAGAAACGGCTCGCGAGGGCGTCGTTGTCGGAGGTCCCTGGCTCCTCGAGGGCCAGGTCTAAGACCCCCGACCGTTGCCCCGGGCCCGTGGAACCGGAGAAGCCTGCCAAAGTTCCTCGTGTGGAGCCGGAGTCTGCTGGACACGTAAGCCCCGTAGTCCTCGTGGACTCTCCTCCCAGGGAGCCGACGTCGGGCCCGGCGCTGCCGGGATCCGAGTCGATGGCTGCTGCGTCTCCCAAGCTGGGTCTCAGGATGACAGCCTTGGAGAGCAGATTGTCTGCCTTCATGGAGCAGCAGCGGGCACTGATGGCCAGCCTGTCTGGTGCATCTGCCCCAACCCACCGGGACGTCGAAGTCGACCCCGGAGACCGAGCCGATACTCGAGTCCATCGTGGCTCGGAGTCGACCTCGGTCGCAGTCTCCCTCGACCTCCCGTTCAGAACCGAGGGCGTCGACGCCGGTGCTTCCGGCGTCAAGGCAGGTGCTCCAGGGCCCCGCGGGGTCGGACCCTGACTCTTCCTCGGACGAGTCGGCTTGGGAGACGGAGGACGAGGAGTCTCCTGATACCTTTAAGACTCGGTGTGTCCCTTCGGACTCACCGCAGTCTGAGCCCCGGAGTAGGTCCTTCCCCCCCCCCCGGAGGACACCCGGTTCTCGGAGTTCGTCCGGGATATGGCCACTCCCTTGGCTATTCCGGCGGACCCCGAGGAAGAGCCTCGAGCTGAAGAGCTCGAGGCGCTACAGTATGACTCTCCTCCGAAGGAGGCCTTTACTGTCCCGGTTCCTCCGATGCTGGAGCGGCTCCTCTTCCGTATGTGGGAGGCACCGGCCTTGGCGCCGGTTCTTAGCAAGCGAGTCGATTCGATCTATCGACTCTGGAAGAGCCCTGGTTTTCAGAAGGCACAGCTACCACACCATTCCATGGTTGTGGAATCGGCCATGCATCGTCTGAAGAGCCAGAAGATGCACGCCGCGGTGCCTCCTGGCAGGGAGGCCCGAAACCTCGATGGCGTCGGTAGAAAGTGCTTCCAGGGCTCGATGCTTGCTTGCCGTGTCCAGTCCTACCAGCTGTACATGGGCATGTACTTGCGGGATCTGGCCAAGGAGTTGGCCGGGTTCTCTGCTGGTCTCTCCGGGGAACCCTTGCAGAGATTTAAGTCCTTGTCCTCGGGGATTCGGGACTGCTCGAAATTCATGTACCGCGCCGCCTACGATGGCTTCGAGGCTTCGGCCTGAGTCGCGGCAGCCGGCATCGCGGCTCGACGCCAGGCATGGCTGCAGTCATCGAGACAAGTTGGTCGATGTCCCTTGCCGAGGTGAAAACCTTTTGGCAAGCCCATGACCGAGAAGGCCGCTCAGCTTGAGACCGAGCACCTCACACGGACAAGGCTGTCGAGGAAGACCTCTGTCCCTTCTCATAAAAAGAAGGGCTCGGGTAAAAAGCCCTTTTACCCGAGGAAGGGCACTGCCTACAAACAGTACCCGCAATATCAGGCTGCCCAAGCTGCCCCCCAGGGTCAGCAAGCCAAGGGCCAGGGTAATGGGCCCCATAGGCAGAGGACCCCCAAGCCTCAGGCCCCTGCTACCACTCTGCAGGGTGGGGGCTTTTGACTCCTTGAGCGTAGCCTCTCCTCCACTGCTCTCCCAACCCTGCACAGGAGGTAGTCTCGCCCTCTTTGCCCACCAGTGGCACCTTATCACCGGGGACAGTTGGGTGCTGGGGATAGTCCACAAGGGCTATGCCCTCCATTTTCACCAACTGCCTCCTCCATACTTCCCAGGGGAGCCTCCCAGGCCTCCCCTCCACACAGACCTTCTCCTTCAGGAGCTTCAGGGTCTGTTGGTGGACAGGGCGGTGGAGCCTGTGCCTCCCCACTTGCAAGGTTATGGATTCTACTCCAGGTATTTCCTGGTGCCCAAAAGAACCGGTGGCCTTCGACCCATTCTGGGCCTCAGGAACCTCAACAAGTTCCTAGTGAAGGAAAAGTTCAAGATGCTTACTCTTGGAACACTTCTGCCCTACTTCCAGCAGGGAGATTGGCTATGCTCCTTAGATCTAAAGGATGCGTACACCCACATCCTCATTCATCCAGATCACAGAAAGTACCTCAGGTTCATTGTGGGAGGAAACCATTATCAGTACAGAGTGCTGCCTTTCGGCCTCACCTCCGCCCCCAGAGTCTTCACAAAATGCCTAGCAGTGGTGGCGGCCTACCTGAGAAATCAGAGAATCTTTGTCTTCCCCTATCTAGACGACACGCTCATCAGAGGTCAGACATGTCAGGAGGCCAATCAAGCCACCCTCAGGACTATTGCTCTTCTACAACGCCTGGGGTTTGTCATAAACTTCGCAAAGTCCACTTTGCTCCCCTCCCAGAACTTAGAGTTCATAGGAGCAAGGCTGGACTCTCTGCTGGCAAAGGCTTTCTTGCCAGCAGACAGGGCCTTGGCAAGGTTGATGGCCTTGGCAAATCAGTTTCTCAGCAGGTCCCTGGTCTCCGCCAGACTATGCCTGAGGCTTCTGGGCCACATGGCTTCGACAGTACATGTGACCCCCAATGCCAGGCTCCATATGAGGCCTGCACAGTGGTGCCTTCGGGCTCAGTGGTCACAGGCCACGGGCAGCCTCAGAGACAGGATAAGGGTGTCCAGACAATTTCTGCACTCCCTCACCTGGTGGCTGCACCCACCCAATCTACTGAAGGGGGTGCCTTTTCAGATTCCAGGATACACAGTAGTGATGACCACAGACGCCTCCCTGCAATACTGGGAAGCTCATTGTCTGGGCAAGTGCACCCAGGGCCTGTGGTCTCCCTGGGAAGCTGCACAGCAGATCAATCTCCTCGAACTCAGAGCTATTCGATTAGCACTCAAAGCTTTCACTCCTACCCTGGCTCACCAGTCTGTCCTGATTCAGACAGACAACCAAGTTGCCATGTTTTATGTGAACAAACAGGGCGGAACTAGGTCCAGGATCCTTTGTCAGGAGGCTCAGGACCTTTGTTCTTTTGCCCTCAAGCACAACATGCTCCTCAAGGCTGTGTACCTTTCAGGCCAGGACAACTACCTGGCAGACAGATTAAGCAGAATACTGCAGCCCCACGAGTGGCAGCTGCATCCTTTGGTAGTTCAGAAGATCTTCCTGAAATGGGGTCTCACTTTGATAGATCTCTTTGCCAGCCCCATGAACAAGCAACTGCCAAAGTTCTGCTCCAGGCAACCGCATCCTCTGCGGATAGCAGCGAATGTTTTTCTGATATCCTGGTCTCAGGGCCTCCTATATGCGTTTCCTCCCACGCCCTTGGTGGCCCGAACACTCTTCAAGATTCTTCAGGACAAGGCCTCGGTCCTGCTGGTGGCTCCCAGGTGGCCGAGACAGCCTTGGTTTCCTCTTCTGCTTCAACTGGCGGTGGATCCTCCACTACTTCTGGGGTTGCAACCCGACCTCTCACAGGAGCAGGGTTCCCTTCTGCACCCCAATCTCAAAGCTCTCAATTTGATGGCCTGGATGCTGCAAGGGTAGTCTTGGCTCCCTGGGACCTGCCTCAGGATGTTGAGGAGGTTGTCCTAGCCTCTAGGAAACAGTCCACTAGGAAAACCTATGCTCTCAAATGGAGAAGGTTTTCTGTGTGGTGTCAGCTACGTACAGAAGATCCTTTCTCCTGTACTGTACCAGTAGTCCTTCAGTACTTACTGCACTTGTCAAATCAAGGCCTTAAATCCAATTCTGTTCGGGTCCACCTCTCAGCTCTAGCAGCTCACCACTCTCTGGTGGAGGGACATTCTCTGTCTGGTCACCCCTTGGTGTCCCGCTTTCTTAGGGGCTTGCTTTTGCTCAAGCCTCCCATCCGTCCTCCTGCCCCTGAGTGGGAGATGAATGTGGTCTTGCAGCAACTGACTCGCCCACCTTTTGAGCCGATGGCTACTTGTCCACTACGCTTCCTCTCCTGGAAGACACTCTTCCTGATAGCCCTTACCTCGGCTAGGCGAGTAAGTGAGCTTCAGGCCCTAGTCTGTGATAGGCTTTACACCAGGATTTACAGGAACAGGGTAGTCCTTAGGACTCACCCCAAGTTCCTCCCTAAGGTTGTCTCCTCTTTTCACCTCAACCAGGAGGTGGTTCTTCCCACATTCTTCCCTAGGCCTCATGCAAGCCAGGCTGAAGCAGTCCTGCATACCCTGGACTGTAGGAGGGCCTTATCCTTCTACCTTGACCGTACGCAGGGGCATAGAAGGGCTACCCAGCTCTGTCTCCTTTGACCCCAATAAGTTGGGGTTGGCTGTGTCCAAGCATACCTTGTCCATCTGGGTTGCTGACTGTATTACCTGGGCTTATAAGGCGGCTGACCTTCCTTTGCAGGGTCAGGTTACGGCCCACCGAGTCAGGGCAATGGCTGCCTCAGTGGCTCATCTCCACTCTGTGCCCTTGGTAGACATCTGCAGGGCTGCAACTTGGTCTTCAAGCCAGACTTTTGCAGCCCATTACTGCCTGGAGAGGGAGTCCCGTAGGGACAGTGCTTTTGGCCAAGCAGTACTCCGGAATCTCTTTAAGGTTTAGGCAACTCCTGCCCTCTGTTGGGCTACCGGTTGGAGGTTGTGTCCTTGAAAAGCCTTTCTTTGCTGCTGGGACTAGAGGGAGTTCTCTTGTTCAGCCTGGGTTCCTCGGTAGCCCAGAGCTGGGGAGTCACCCATATGTGAGGACTGACTTCCTGCTTGGTCCTGGAGAAAGAGTAGTTACTCACCTGTAAAGCACAGTTACTTACCTGTAACAGGTGTTCTCCAGGACCAAGCAGGAAGTCAGTCCTCACATATGGGTGACGTCGGCGCCGACGGAGCCCTCGCGGAGCAATTTTCCCCAGCTTTCAAAGAAAGCCTTTGGGAATTGCAGCGCGCATGCGCGGTTGCCTTCCCGCCCAAGGGTGCCATCTTAGCCAGTCTTCTTTTTTCCGCAGAGCCCTACAGACGTACCCGTCGTGTCCCCGCTAAAAAAGTTGATTTTCGTGAGTTTTTCTCTTTTTTTCACTTCGGTTCGACGCCGGTCGTTTTCCTGCCCGGACTCGCGACGCCGTTGCGAGTCCTTCTCTGATTTTTCGGGTTTTCTGATTTTTGGTCAGTTTCGTTTTCGGTTTTTCACTGGCAGCCCGGTCCTTTGACCTTGCAGGGGCCCTTTTTCCCCCGATGGCTGCCAGTGGTTTCAAGCGGTGTGGTCAGTGTGACAGAAATATGTCACTCACTGACACACACGATAATTGCCTCCGCTGCCTGGGCCCAGATCATGAAGAAATGATCTGTGGAGCCTGTGGCAAAATGTCCTCCAAAGCGTTGAGGAGTCGGCGGCATCAGCGGGATAGAATCTTCGCTGACCCCAGCCGTACCCGGACCTCGTCGGAGGCCTCGGCATCCAGAGGCTCCAGCTCTGACCATCGCCGAAGCTCCTCCGACAGGGGTTCTCCCTCCGGAGACCATCGACGGAAGACAAAACCCGCGAGGGCGGCGTCGGTGGACGCTCCTGGCTCCGCGAGGGCCAGGTCGCATAGCCCCGACAGCCGTCCCGGGTCTTTGGAGAAGGAGCACCTCCCGAAGCGACCTCGCCTGGAGTCGGAGTTGCCTGCTCGGGTAAGTCCTGTGGTCCTTCTGGACTCGCCTCCGAGAGGTCTGACGTCGGGCTCGACGCCGTCGGGGCCCGAGTCGGGGGCTGCTGGGTCACCTGAGGTCGGACTCAGGTTGACGGCCTTGGAGAGCAGACTATCTGCCTTCATGGACCAGCAGCGGGCACTGATCGCTAGCCTCGCTGGCGCCGCTGCCCCGACCGCCGGGACGTCGACGTCTAAGTCGACCCCGGAGACCGAGCCGATCCTCGAGTCCATGCGAACTCGAGTCTATCCTCGGTCGAGGTCACCCTCGGCCTCCCGTTCGGGACCGAGGTCGTCGCCTCCGCCTGCCCAAGCCGACCCCACCGATTCCTCCTCGGAGTCGGCCTGGGAGTCTGAAGAGGAGGAGTCACCTGATTCCTTTCGGACTCGGTGTGTCCCCTCGGACTCACCTGAGTCCGAACCTCGGAAACAGTCCCCTCCGGAGGATGCCCAGTTCTCGGACTTCGTCAGGGATATGGCCAAGGCTTTCGCCTTCCCTGCGGATCCCGAGGAGGAGCCTCGAGCCGAAGAGCTCGACGCCCTTCAGTACGACTCTCCCGCCCGGGAGCACTTTACTGTACCGGTGCCTCCCATGCTGGAACGACTACTCTTCCGCATGTGGGAGAGTCTGGCCTCGTTGCCGGTATTGAGCAAGCGGGTCGATTCCATCTATCGAGTCCGCAAGAGTCCTGGCTTCCAAAAAGCACAGCTGCCACACCATTCCATGGTAGTGGAATCGGCCATGCATAGGCTTAAGAGCCAAAAAATGCACTCCTCGGTGCCTCCTGGCAGGGAGGCCCGTAACCTGGATGGCCTTGGTAAGAAGTGTTTCCAGGGCTCTATGCTGGCATGTCGTGTCCAGACCTACCAGCTATACATGGGCATGTATCTCCGAGACCTGGCTAAAGAGCTAGCCGGATTCTCCGCTGGACTGTCCGAGGAACCTTTGCGGAGGTTCCTAGCCTTGACAACTGGTATTCGGGAATGCTCCAAATTCATGTCCCGAGCAGCCTATGATGGCTTTGAAGCATCGGCTCGTGTGGCCGCAGCTGGCATCGGTGCCCGCCGACAGGCTTGGCTTCAGTCGTCTGACCTTGAACCTTGGGTGCAGGACAAGTTGGTCGATGTCCCCTGCAGAGGTGAGAACCTCTTTGGCAAGCCCATGGCTGAAAAGGCTGCACAAATCGAGACGGAGACTCTCACCAGGACCAGGCTTTCTAGGAAGACCTCCGCCCCTTCCCAGAAAAAGAAGGGCTCGGGAAAGAAGTCCTTTTACCCGAGGAAGGCGGCTGCCTATAAACACTACCCTCAATATCAGGCCCTCGCAGCTCCCCAACAGGGTCAGCAGGCCAAGGGACGGGGTAACGGGTCCCGTAGGCAGCAAGCCCCCAAGCCTGCACCACCAGCCCCTGCTCAGCAGGGTGGGGGTTTTTTGACTTTCTCAGCATAGCCTCTCCCCCTCAGCCGGTTCCTCCCAGCACCGGAGGCCGGCTGGTTCACTTCGCCCACAGGTGGTCCAACATCACTTCAGATGCCTGGGTGCTTCAAGTCGTGCGAGAAGGATATCTTCTCCACTTTCATCAGGTCCCTCCCTCTTATTTTCCGGGAGAACCTCCTCGACTCCCTCTGCACAGGGACTTACTCCTTCAGGAGTTAGCAAGTCTTCTTCAGGAACAGGCTGTGGAACCGGTGCCCCACCACCTGAGAGGTCAAGGCTTTTATTCCAGGTATTTTCTGATACCAAAAAGGACAGGAGGCCTCCGACCCATCCTGGACTTGCGCAACCTCAACAAGTTCCTCGTGCGGGAAAAGTTCAAGATGCTTACCCTTGGAATCCTTCTGCCCTACCTCCAGCAGGGAGATTGGCTATGCTCCTTAGATCTAAAGGATGCCTACACGCACATCCTCATCCACCCAAGCCACCGCCAATACCTAAGGTTTGTGGTGGCAGGAAATCACTACCAGTACAGAGTACTGCCCTTTGGCCTATCCTCCGCACCGCGAGTCTTCACAAAATGTCTCGCGGTGGTGGCGGCCTATCTCAGGCTTCACGGCCTCTGTCTTTCCGTACCTCGACGACTGGCTCATCAGAGCGTCGTCCTCTCCGGCAGTCACCAACGCCACACACCGCACGGTGACTCTTCTGCAGTACTTGGGCTTTGTCATAAACTTCGCAAAGTCCACTTTGCTCCCCTCACAGGATCTCGAGTTCATCGGCGCAAGACTGCACACTCCTCAGGCTCTAGCTTTCCTGCCTCTCGACAGGGCTCAACGGCTCATGGACCTAGCCGGCCGTTTTCACAGCCAGTCCCTGGTCTCCGCCAGGCGCTTCCTGAGACTACTCGGCCATATGGCTTCCACCGTCCACGTGACCCCCAATGCTCGCCTGAATATGCGGCCTGCTCAATGGTGCCTTCGCAAGCAGTGGCAACAGGCCACCGGCGGACTAGCCGACTTAGTGCGCATCTCCGGGCCGCTGGCCTCTTCCCTACAGTGGTGGCTTCATCGGCCGAACCTGGTGCTCGGAATGCCGTTTCAGTCGCCTCAGCCGGCTCAAGTGCTGACGACTGATGCTTCCCTCCTGGGTTGGGGAGCACATTGCCAGGGGGCATATACTCAAGGTCTCTGGACCGCGTGGGAGTCTGCTCAACAGATCAACTTCCTGGAGCTCAGAGCAATCCGTCTGGCGCTCAAGGCATTCTCCCACCTGACTTCTCACCAGTCTGTCCTTGTCCAGACGGACAATCAAGTTGCCATGTTCTACGTGAACAAGCAGGGGGGCACGGGCTCCTTCCTTCTCTGCCGAGAAGCTCAGAAGCTCTGCTCTTGGGCCGTCAGTCACGGCATTCTTCTCAAGGCGGTTTATCTCCCAGGCCAAGAAAATTGCCTGGCGGACAAACTCAGCAGGATACTCCAGCCGCACGAGTGGCGTTTGGATCCCTTGGTAGTTCAGAAACTCTTTCTGAAGTGGGGCTTCCCCACGATGGATCTCTTTGCCAGTCCTCTCAACCGGCAACTTCCTCGCTTCTGCTCTCGTCAGCCACATCCCCTTCGGGTAGCGGCAGATGCTTTTCTACTCTCATGGTCTGAAAGCCTTCTCTATGCTTTTCCTCCCATCCCGCTAGTCTCTCGAACTCTATTCAAGGTTCTCCGGGACAAAGCTTCCATGATCCTGGTGGCTCCTCGCTGGCCCAGACAGCCGTGGTTCCCACTCCTGTTGCAATTAGCGGTAGAGGATCCGTTCCCTCTGGGGTTTCAACCGGATCTCCTAACACAGGATCAGGGGTCTCTGCTACACCCCAACCTCAGATCTCTCAACCTAATGGCCTGGCGGCTGAAAGGGTAGTTCTCGCTCCCCTTCTCCTGCCGACAGAGGTGGAAGAGGTCATCCTAGCTTCTCGGCGACCTTCTACCCGCAAATGCTACGCCCTTAAATGGCGTCGCTTTTCCGTTTGGTGTGTACAGCAGTCTCAGGATCCCTTCTCCTGCTCGGTGTCGGTGATCTTGCAGTACCTGCTCTACCTCTCTAATCTGGGACTTAAGTCCAACTCTGTCAAAGTCCACCTCAGTGCTCTTTCAGCACACCATGTGCCGGTGGACGGCAGACCTCTTTCCAGCGACCCTCTCGTAGCACGGTTTCTCCGAGGTCTCCTTCTACTTAAACCACCTCTGCGCCCGCCAGCACCTGACTGGGATCTGAATGTGGTTTTACAGCGGATCACCTGTCCGCCTTTTGAACCGATGGCTACCTGTTCTCTGCGTTTTCTTTCGTGGAAAACCTTATTCCTGATAGCCCTCACTTCCGCTAGACGCGTAAGTGAATTGCAGGCCCTCGTGTCTGATCCTCCCTTCACTCGGTTCTACAAAAATAGGGTAGTCCTACGGACTCACCCAAAATTTCTTCCAAAAGTTGTCTCCCCTTTTCACATCAATCAGGAGGTGGTACTTCCAACCTTCTTTCCCAGGCCTCACTCCAGCCGAGCTGAACGAGTCCTGCATACCCTGGACTGTAGAAGGGCATTAAACTTCTACCTTGACCGTACGCGGGAGCACCGTAAAGCTGCTCAGCTTTTTGTGTCTTTTGACCACAATAAATTGGGGCTCCCGGTCTCCAAGCGTACTCTGTCCATCTGGGTTGCTGACTGTATCGCTTGGGCTTATGGGGCAGCCGGACTCTCCTTAGAAAGTCGAGTCACGGCTCATTGTGTTCGGGCGAAGGCTACGTCAGTGGCTTACCTCCGCTCTGTTCCGCTGGCAGACATCTGCCGGGCCGCTACTTGGTCTTCGAGCCAGACTTTTGCGGTCCATTACTGTCTCGAGAGGGAGTCCCGCAGGGACAGTGCTTTCGGACAGGCAGTCCTCCGAAATCTCTTTGAGGTTTGAGCAACTCCTACCCTCCATCCCGGATGGGGGCTACCGGTGGGTGATAATTCAGTGAAGATTCCTTCCTTCTGTGCCGCTGAGCTAGAGGGAGCTCATTTTTGTGCTTAGGGTCTCCGGTAGCCTTAAGCTTGGGAGTCCCATATGTGAGGATTGACTTCCTGCTTGGTCCTGGAGAAAGCGTAGTTACTCACCTGTAACAGGTGTTCTCCAGGAGCAGCAGGAATCAGTCCTCACAACCCTCCCTCCTCCCCGTGGAGTTGCAATCATCTGCTTAAGTTTTTTTGCAAATTTTTATGCTGTCTTTTAGCTATGTCATCAGACTGGCTAAGATGGCACCCTTGGGCGGGAAGGCGACCGCGCATGCGCGCTGCAATTCCCAAAGGCTTTCTTTGAAAGCTGGGGAAAATTGCTCCGCGAGGGCTCCGTCGGCGCTGACGTCACCCATATGTGAGGACTGATTCCTGCTGCTCCTGGAGAACACCTGTTACAGGTGAGTAACTACGCTATCTCTGGGAACAGCAGGAATAAGTCTTCGCATATGGGTACGTCGGTACCGACGGAGCCTGCGCGGGAATGCTCCCCAGCGTCCAATAAGAAAGCTTTTGGGAGCATCCCTCAGCGCCTGCGTGCTGCCTTCCCGCCTTTCCAATTGTCTCTCCTCAGTTGAGTTTCATAGCTGAGACAAAGAGAGAAAGAGGAAAGGAAAGATAGATATAAAAATACAACTCCTAGGGGAGGTGGGCGGGTTGTGAAGACTTATTCCTGCTGTTCCCAGAGATCACCTGTTACAGGTAAGTAACTGTGCTATCTCCAGGAACAAGCAGGAATGAGCCTTCACATATGGGGACTCCCAAGCTAAGATGCCTGGAGCCCTAACATGTTGAAGATTGAAAACATGCTACACCTTATATGGCCAGGCATCCTGAGGATGGAGGGCAGGAGTTGCATAGAGAGGAGCTGCAGAAAAAACAGCTAACCTAAGAAAGGACTACCCTCAAAGAGTCCATGTATGTATGAGCATTATCAAAAGATGTATTGAAATGAACAATCACCATAATATTGAAATGAACAATCACCATGACGCTCACCTACTGGATTGCAGGAAGTAGAGAAGGCTGATGGAGTCTACTGGGGATCCAGTAGAATAATGTTCAAGGTGACCTCACTGGAGTGAAGGTGGAGGTCAACATCTGGAAGTGAGAGGTGACCCCAGGATTCAATTGGGGTAGCACAAACACGGCAGGTCTTCAGTGGGAAGCTTCATGGAAAGCTGAAAACTCTTTTGGCTACAGAAGTATTCAGAGGTAGGAGCAAAAGAGGAAGACTGACCGATCTGGACAAACAGACCTAGTCCTTGAGGGAGGAAAGGGTATGAGAAGAACCCCATACTCCCAAGAAAGGACAGATGTTTGAGGAATTGAATCTGAAATCCACTGAAGATCCACCATGTCTATCCTAACTGGTGAGAGGTAGGAAGACATTGGGGCATGGAGCTTCAGGGATACGTAAACCTAGGATACGGTAGGGCTGTCAGTTCCACAGCAGTGGTTGTGTGCAAAATATCTGAAACATACTGTGGAACAGTATGAAGCTGTGCAAGCCCACTGTCAGGAACATACAGGAAGGTAAAAACCTTTATGAGCATAGACAGTCAGAGAGATAAGTATGGAAATACATATCTACCTATAATAAGTATCTGGACAGATACACACATATATATATAGAGATATGTGTGTGTATATATATATATGTGTGTATATATACGGGTATATATATATATATATATATATATATCTATAATAAGATCTAAAGGGCATAGCATATGCACACTTAGCTGACAGACAGATACATCTACAGAGATGTATATAGGTATATATATATAGATATATATACCTGAATATATAGGTCTAAAGATAGATGCCTGCAATAAGCAGACAGAGCTATGCATATCAGGACATTCAGATGGAGATGTGAAGGGAAAAGATTCATTTAAGAACAAGGAGGTGAAACCTACTTGAGAAGATATATAGAGAATCTATTCCCCCAGAGATGATGGTAAAGGAATGCTATCCAGTGAATTACCAGGATGGTTACGTGAAAAAACAGAGGATAATATCAGTCTGTAGACAGCAAGTCCGGAGTCCTGTGGAACTCCAGCATGGTAAAAGGACAGAAACGCATAGAATGAGATACCAGGTTGACCTACATGAGGGACAAAGGAGGTATCAGGCATTCTTCAGATTAATATGTGCTGTCCTTGAAGTATTAGGATACCATGAGGACAAGCTGCAAGAAAAAAGAGTATATTCCCTAAGGAATGGGATAACTCTTAGACTTTCACGTGGAGAAGGCTTATGTCCTTTTCCCTCCTTCTTTTAAAAAAAAAAAAAAATAGCAGGGTATGAAGAACCCTCACAGTCATAGGGGATGACTGAGGAAGCATTTTTCAACCATGATGGATAGCCATTAGAGAAACTCTATGCTCTAGCAAGGGCCCATAGTGGAAAGCTTCTCAGTAGGATTGCAGAGAGCATTATGCAGGAGAACTGGGATGTAGAACTGGCTGATGGAGAAAACTGACAGCCACGTCCACTACATTGCCAAACCCAGAGATTGGAGATGGCAAGGATAGAAGATAGTGTAAGAAGCTTGTAGTGAAAAAGATTATCCAAGAAAGATGTAGAAAACTGTCTTGGAATCACTACTAAGGCCAGACAGGAGTGGTGGAAGACAAGACTGGGACTTGTGGAAAAGTACCAGTAGTCAAGCACTGGAACTCCTGCATGGGCAGCTACCGAATAGGACCACAGATTCGGTCTGTGTCAAACAGAGAGAACAGACTGAACAAAGAGAGCAAGCTGTCTGCAGAGCTGCCTAGATAAAGAAGGGAGTTTACTCAGGAGAAGAAACTCTACAGTGAAAAGAAAGACAAGAAAAGTCTTTCAATGGTATGGTACCACTCTTACAGGGGAAACCCTTGCGAAGAGGGTAGAGATAGAAGCTGAAGAAGGACTTACCAGATGGTAAGTCCCTGGAAGGAAAAAATTCATGCTGGTACAGAGAAACTATCATGTGATAGTTGCTAAACCTCTCTTCTAGTCAGGAAGAGGTGGAAAACTCTGTAACTTATAGACATGAATAGCCTGACAGTTCAGCATAGTGAAGAGTAAATGGATTTCCTGAGAATAGGAATCCCTGAGCAGAGTTTTGAATGGAAAAACAGTGAAAAACCTCTGCTGAAAAGAAATTAACTGTAGTTATAAAAATATTAATCAGAAACCTAAGGTTACTGTGTTTATTCAGCCTGGCTAGAGTTTGGATTCTTCAGACCAAGGCGAGACTTCCCCTGCTTGGGAACATCCGAATGATGGGCAGGAGAAGAGGAAAACCTCTTTCTTTTAGGGAAAGAAGGTTTGGTAGGGCATTTCCTACCTGCTGAGAAGGAGAGGGCTTAGGATGGCCCTCAGAAACAGGAAAGTCAGTGGAGCAATGAGCAACCTGACGTAAGGACTCCTTATTGAAGAGATTTTCTCCAGTACAAGGAGTATTACTCAGTCTCTGTTGTGCCCATCTACTCAAGTCTGAGGCTTGGAGCCAGGCTTTATGACGTGCTCCTATGGCTATAGCAGAAGTTCTGCTAACAGACTCAAAAGAGTCTAGGGAAGCACGAGAAAGAAACCAAGAGATATTTTGGCTATGACTAAGAAGTAAGGAATAGTCAGCAGCCTTGGGCTCTGATAGAAAAGGAGTCAAAAGAGATAATTTCTTTGTGATCTCCTGAAGGGATAGACTCATATAGAAAATATATGAGAGAATCCTTGTTGCCAGCATAGATGTTTGGAAGGTTTGACGTCCAAAGGCATCCAGTGTTCTAGATGCACGCCCTGGCGGGAAAGAAGAATGTTTTTTCTTGCTTTTTACCTTCCTCATTGTTGATTCCACTACAATGGAATGATGGGGAAGTTGAGGCTTTTGAAATCCTGGAGAGGGGGGCACCTGATACAGAAGATCAGTTGCTGTAGGAGGTGAAGAAACCCTTAAAGGTTTTTCCCATACCCTCAGAAGAAGATTCTGCAAAGAGTGATGTAAAGGAAGCATTATATTTTCCTTTTCTGCAGAAAAATCCTGAGAAGACTCATAGCCAGGGATAGGAATATTAAGGAAGGTTGCCATGTCAAGGAGAAATTTCTGAAAAGAAGGATCTCCGATGGGAACCGTCCCTGGACAGGTTAAACCTGAAAAGGCAGCCTGGGCACCGGAGGATGTACCTGTCCAGTGCAGAACAGGATTTGTAATGGATGGACACTAGAACTGGCAGTTATGAGTTGAGACAGTCAGTAGTGCAACATCCATGCCAGGTATCGACTCCAAACTAGGTATAGAAAGGAGCGATCCAGGTGAAAAAAGCATGGAAGGAGCTGGTCCCGATGATACTGCCGGTACCGACATTGATACCGATACCGGTAGCTGTGCCGGAATCGCTGAAGCAGTCAGCGGAGGCTGCTCAAACGGTACCGAGGAAACTCGAAAGTCTCGGTGAATATCCTCGGTACCGCACATCCAGAATCGGTGTGTGTCGGTTCCGAGACGCGTCGGTACCCAGTCTTCCAGACTAGATATCGATTCTAGACTTGGCATCGAAGGAAGCGAATCTATTGATGCATGTCTAGATGGTACCGGCATCAGGGGTCGTATCGACGGAGCTGTCGATACTGGATAGTCAATCTGGGTATCGATCGGTCCCGAAGGCACTGAGTACACCAGATGACGATCCCTGGTGAGGAGTGAATCGCTCAACACCAGTGCCGATGCCGGGTTATCGGTACCGCTCGAAGCGGATGCCACCCCCGAGCATGGCTCAGGTATGTTCTGTGAGGGGTGAGCCCCAGGAACAACCTGAAAAACCCTGAAATGCTTTGGAGCCCGAAGACTCCCGCGGGGTTTTAATGCCAATGGGTTCTTGAGGGCAAGGCCGGGGCCGTCAGCATGCTTAGCATGAGACATACCACTCAAGGATTGGCTAGTCTTGTTTGTGGGTTACCTGATCCTGTAGAGAAGAAATGGCTGGTGCCCTGACACAGGGAGGGAAAACGGTATCGAGAGAAACTCGAAATAGAGAATCTCTTCTCACAGCATTGTAGCCTGACTGTTCTGGGGAAAAAGGGTCAGGGCCCAAACAGGTTAGACACCAGTTATTGGAGTCTAAAAAGAAAACTCTATTTCCACAGTGAAGGCACTTCTTAGGAGAAGGCTCCATGATGGAGAGGCCTTATAGGCCCAAAAATTTTAAGACAAAAACTGAGGGAAACTCTCCCTCAGTTTGAGAAAAAGAAAAGAAAAAACCCCACCGGCGGTACCGGTGGCGGCGGGAAAACAGCCGCGACCACAAGAAAACAAGAATTAAAAAAATTAAAGAAAAAAGTTTCTGCGGTGACAGGAGGACGTCCTGCCGGCTCCGCGGAAAAACGAAAACTGAGGAGAGACAGTTGGAAAGGCAGGAAGGCAGCACGCAGGCGCTGAGGGATGCTCCCAAAAGCTTTCTGATTGGACGCTGGGGAGCGTTCCCGCGCAGGCTCCGTCGTTACCGACGTACCCATATGTGAAGACTCATTCCTGCTTGTTCCTGGAGATCAGGTGTTCTCCAGTAGCAGCAGGAATCAGTCCTTACAACCCTCCCTCCTCCCCTTGGAGTTGCAGTTGTACATAGTTTATTTTTCATTTTTGTGTGCTGTTCTTAGCTATGTCATTTGACTGAGGTAAGATGGCACCTTTAGGCGGGAAGGGAACCGCGCATTCGTGCCTGCATTCCCAAAGGCTTTCATAGAAAGCTGGGGAAATGCTCCGCTGGGGCTTCATCGGCGCCGATGACACCCATATGTGAGGACTGATTCCTGCTGTTCCTGGAGAACACCTGTTAAGGTGAGTAACTACTCTTTCTCTCCATTCAGTCTTTGAGAGGTTAGAAACAGAAGATAGAGGCCGGGACTTAGGAAGAGGTCTAAGTAGGCATCCCTTTCTTAGGACCTTAACTGCGTCTTGGGCGCATGAGCAGAAAGTGTGGTGTGCTTCCTACACCCCTGTCCAAATGGACGTACGAGTGGGAGTTTGTCCCTTTGCTGAGTGACTTAGAATGCAAGGGAATCACGAGATTCACGGAGTTGTTAGAGAATGGGAGATGTATTGCGCAGAGAGATTGAGAGGGAGGGGAGATGAATCCCCTTCTATCACTATTTTCAACTGAGATTCTGTGTCATGTGGAGTGGGTTAGCGGAACAGTCGATGAGGAAGACTACTTGGATGTAAGATGTGTTGTTGAAAGGGGGACATAGGAAGGGCCTCCTTTCTTGACTGTACAGAGATCTCCTAGAGGCTGAGAGCAGGACACCGCCTCCCCATGTGCAGGGCTGGCAGACTTGGCTTGAAGAATTTTCCAGCATGAATCCCTTCCCATTCATTACCTGTTGTCACTAGGAAGTGATCAAAGTCCACTTGCAGACAACACACAATTACAGCTACTACATTGTACATATTTGACCTCCTTGCAAAAGGGAAAAGTGGGTAAGAGGGACAGCTAAGATTGCTGGTGAGGCTGTGGAGGAAAGGGTTCCTTTCACCATATGTGGTGGGAGTGCCCCTCCATTCGTTGATATTGGGGCCAAATAGTGGCAACTGTGGGGGAAGTGACAGGGATCCCTCTAGATCTGAACCCTCTGGAAGCCTTGTTGGGATGGGATAGCAAGTGTTCCACAGATGGGCAGGGGAAATTTCTGCGTGCCTGGCTGCAACTTATGGCTCGGATTGCTCTGGCTTGGAAGTGGAAAGCCTCAGAGGGTCCACAGATAGAGAATTGATGGGTCAAAGTGGGGGAAGGGGTGAAATTCGAAAAGGCCATATGTAATATACGAGGGAAAAATCGGCTTCAATGGAGTCGGGGAGGATCTAGGGCAACAGGGGGTGTTAGTTCCCCACACCGTTCTCCAGCCACACCTATCACGGATGAATGAGTATAGTTTAAATATTCCACTGAGCTCAAAGGTTGTTTGATTTTGCTGTTCGAATTGGTTCAGCCTTTTTGGGGGGGGCTTTTCAGTGTGTTTCTAGTTGTGTCTCCAGCGTTGTAGACTTGAGGTACAAGTATGTGACTGAACTTAGACTTGCAGCACACTCTGTTCTCTGAGGGCAGGCGAAGGGGTGATAGGAAGGGGAACAAGTCTGCTTGATTCTGATTTGTTTTCTTGTCTGCTATGATTGTACTAAGAGGGAGCACCTGTTTCTTGAGCACTGTATTTAGATAAAATATTGTTGTGTGCACCCACTCATTGGAATAAAAAAAGAGTTCACAAAACACAATAGGACCAGTTACAATATGAATTAGAAGCCCAGAGAAGCAGGTAAAACCCTTTAAGCTAAGCAAATACATTTCTCCTCAGTACTGGAGTGGCAGGGGTCTGGCCAAGAGGGAAGTGCATGAGCAGGCGGTGCTGCAGGGAAAGAAAAGGGGTATAGCTACTATTGAGCATGCCCAGCAAAAATCTAGAGGCTGCCTGCCTGGTATGGCCACCTGCTGCTGGCCTGACCATAGTTCAGATTTGGAAAAACCCCCCAGAGATCTGGTAGTGCTGGGAGGAGGTGAATGCCCCACACTGCACTTAAACATCTACAGTGCTGCCGCACTGCCTTCCAATTCTGCTTCAAGGCCCTCACATACCATGCAGTCAAACAGCAGGGAAAGCAGTTGATCTCGGGCTGCTGTGCGGCCAAAGTCTCATGAGACTTTGGTGCCACGGTTGCGAGAACATAAAATACAACAAGTATGGAAGGCATGCAGAGCGTGCCTCATGTAATTCTTTCCAGCCCCTCTGCATGCACACATTGCCATCATTTTAAAAATGGAGGTCTATATTCAAATAGCCAGATAAAATTTAAGTGGGCAATTTATCCAGTTATCTTTTTTTTTTTCCTTTATTGTTTTTAATGCTCGACAACAAGTACAAAAACCACGTTACATCCATGTCATATTGTTTCCCCCTCCCCATCCCATCAATCCCCCCTGCCCCTTCCCCCCCCCCACTCTCACACATTACAAATTCCAAAGGAGTATAACATTCCGCCTTCCCTGACATTGCTACCCTTATAAACATCTAAACATTTATTTTTAACTCCTCCATTTGACACATACCATTTGGCCTATTCATTTTTTTTTAAACATATACAGTGTTAGTCAATATTCGATCCTTCCGGGTCTTACAAGCAATCTCCAAGACCCCTTCACCCCCCCCCCTGGCCCCCTTCCCCCAGTATTCCAAAGGAGAGACCAGTTAAATAAACTAACACCAAAAGAATTCATTAGGGCCAAAAAATCCACAAACAAGAAAGCCTTCTCCCATGCAGCCCCCATCTTGTGGAACACAATCCCAATAGAATTAAGACAATTACCTGAAATCATGGAGTTTAGGAAAAAACTTAAAACACACCTATTTACAATGCACTATGGACCCGTGACAAACTCACCACTCACCTCTCAGCTAGATAAAGGATAATCCTACTCCAGATAATACATTTTTCAACAAAGGAATGAAGTACTGCAACCATAAAACAATGTATTGAGGACCCTTGTATAACAAATAACTCTGTATATAGTTAAATTCTGTTCATTTGTACATAGTTCACTAACTGTTAATTGTTACCTGTAATTTCCAAGTTTCAAATTGTTATATGTAAAAACAGCTCGCTCTGTTTATTGTTCTATGGGAACCGCATCTGATCAATGGAAGGAGCGGTATATAAAAAGTCTGTTAATTAAATTAAATTAAATTAAATATTCATGTATCAAATCCATCGCCCCTCCTAAGATCCCTCCACTGGAGGTACTGTCCCCATGTGTTCTGGTAACGTGTCATACTATGTAGATGCACAGCTATAAAGCAGTACATTAAGCAGAAATGCTCCACAAGCTCCTGGACCTCACCAGCGTCGGCACCTAGGCCAACTTCCACCTTCTCGCTATCAATAGCCGGGTGGCCGTGCACACCAGGCCGCGCCAACCCTGGCCCTCCTTTCTCCTCCCCCCAGTCTCAATATTAAGCAATGCTAAGCAGGGCCCCATGCCAGCCTCTTCCCCACAAACCTCCTTTAACCACCCCACCACCGCTTGCCACAGGGGGTCTAAACTTGGGCACACCCACCAAATGTGGAGGAAGGTTCCCCCCCCCCCCACAACCTCGCCAACAATCTGCATTTCCCCCCTCCCACTTCTGCAGCCATTGAGGGGTCAGGTGCCACTGATACAGCATCTTGTAATTGTGTTCTATAATATTACTCGCAATGACCCCTTTAAACAACCCCTTACTTATCTGTTCCCATTGAGAATTATTCCAGCTTTTATTCAAGTCACGTTCCCACGCCTTCCGATGCGCCCACGCCCTCCCAGGCTCTTCCTCCATTGCTTTGTATAGGTGGGAAATAAGTCCCTTAACTACCCCATTCCCAAAACGTCCATCTATCACCTCCCCCTTGGGCCCATTTCCCCTTTGCGCTATCTCTCTGCAATAATGCAAGGCTTGAATATATTTAAATCGATCCTTAGGCGCTAATTGGAACTCTTCCTGTAACGTCTCAAATGTTACCCAATCTCCACTCTCTCTAAACTGACCCAGTACCCGCAGGCCCTTCTCTGCTCACCTCTGAAACGTAGGATCTGTCATTCCTAATGGGAACTCTGAATTTCCCACCAAAGATATACATCGGGATCCCCCCATGGCCCCATACCACCGCTTTTTCCACTTCCTCCAATACCCCAGCATTAACGTAACATAGGGATTCCCCTGCCCCCTTTTGAGAGGAACTCCCTCCTTAGTCCAGATATTCCCTTGAAACGCTCCCTCCTTGTCCAAGCTCCCTTTCTCCATCTGAACCCATTCCGCCGTATCCCTCATTTCCCATTCAAAGACTGCCCTTACTCGTGCTGCCTCATAGTACGAGTCAGCATAGGGAACCCCCATGCCCCCGGCTTCCTTACCCGAACACATAATCCTCCGGGCCACTCGCGGTCTCCTAACCTGCCAAATAAATTTCATAATCCGATCCTGCATCTGCTTGAGGAACCCCCTCGGCCTCGTCTCCAAGGGTCTTAACAAAATGCCTTGCAGTGGTCGCAGTCCACCTCGGACTTCAGCGGGCCTTTGTCTTCCTCTTCCTGGATAACTGGCTCATAAAGAGGGACACAGCTGCAGAGGCACAATGTGCCACTGGACGCACCATAAATGCCCTGCAGCACCTGGGGTTTGTCATAAACTACCCCAAGTCCCACCTCACTCCTGCTCAGAGCCGGAGTTCACAGCGGTGCAGCTGGACACCCTCCAGGCAAAAGCCTTTCTCCCTCAGGAGAGGTCAGTATGCCTCAGGGAACTAATCACAGAGGTGCAATGGCACAGGACAATGCTCGCCCAGCTTACTGGGACACGTGGCCTCTACGGTCCACTTGACCCCATATGCCCGCCTTCACTTGAGAGCAGCACAGTGGTGCCTCTACTCTCAGTAATCCCAAGCAACAGACAGGCTCCGGGAGAGAGTATACGTGACCCGCCAGCTGGCAGAATCCAGGTCCCTTTAAGGACAGTATGCCCTTCCAGGCACCCACCCCCCCGAAAGTCCTCTCTATGGATGCCTCTCTAATGGGCTGGAGAGCGCATTGCGAGAGCCTTCAGACTGCTGGTCCCAGAGGGAATCCGAAATGCAGATCAATCTGCTGGAAATCGGAGCCATATTCCTGGCCCTCAAAACCTTCAGCCACCAGTTGCAGCACCACACAGTGCTGATCTAGATTGACAAATCAGGTTGCGATGTTCTACGTGAACAAACAGGGGAACAGGGTCATAGCCCCTCTGCCAGGAGGCAGTAGCCCTCTGATCTTATGCCACATGCAGAGGGATGCTCCTGAGGGCGGTCTACCTCTCAGGCCAGGACAGTGTCTTGGCGGACAAGCTGAACAGGGTACTCAAGCCACACAAGCGGTACCTGGACCCAACAGTAGCCTCATAGCTGTTCTGGCTCTTTGACATCCCAGCGATGGACCTGTTTACCAGGCCATACAAAGCGCAGTTGCCCCGTTTCTGTTCCTGCTGACCACACCCATCTCTATTAGTGGTGGATGCATTCCTCATCCCCTGGTCGGAAGGCCTTCTGTACGCCTCCCCCCCCCCCACCCCCCCAACACCACTGATAGCCAAGACTCTGTTCGAAGCTCAATGCGGCAGAGCGTCGCTAGCGCTGATAGCCCATTGGTGGCCCAGAAAACCCTGATTCCCACTGCTCCTCTCCTTATCGACGGTACTACCGATTCCCCTGGGCTGAGCCCCAGGACTACTCTCACAGGAGCCAGGGCTCTCTCCTACACCCCAGCCTGAGGTCCCTCTCATTCATGGCTTGGCTACTGAAAGGGGTAGCACTAGCTCCCTTCAACGTTCCACAGGACATGGAAGACATCCTCCTGGCCTCTCAAAAGGCCTCCACCAGAAAGGTGTATGTCTTCAAGTGGTGACATTTCTCACTGTAGTGCACAGAAAAGTGGACGAACCTGTTCTCCTGCTCAGTGCACATGATACTCCAATACCTGCTCCACCTATCGCAGGTGGGACTGAAGTTTAACTCTGAGTTCACCTGAATGCCATCGTGGCGCATCACCACTCCGTCGAGGGGAAGCTCCTCTTGGCTCATCCCCTCATGTCTCTGTTCCTATGGGGCCTCATGTTGTCCAAACCCTCTGTCCACTCTCTGGCGGCAGAATAGAACCTTAATGTGGTGCCCTCGCAACTCGCTAAGCCTTCGTTTGAGCCTTTAGCTATCTGCCACCTGCGTTGCCTCTCCTGGAAGGTCGCCTTCCTAGTACCACTCACATCAGCTTGCAGAGTCAGCGGGCTCCAGGCTCTGATGGCAGAGCCTTCCTGCACCAGGTTCTTCAAGAACAAGTGGTGCTTTGCAGGCACCCTAAGTTTCTGTCGAAGGTGGTGTCCCCATTCCACTTCAATCAGGAGGTGGTATTCCCCACCTTCTTTTCCAGGCCTCACGCTGGCAGGGCAGAGACCATTCTCCATACTCTGGATTGCAAGAGATCCCTGTCCTTCTACCTGCAATGGACTTGGGGCCACCACAAAGCTCAAGAGCTTTTCGTATCCTATGACCTCAGCTGTCTGGGGCTCCCAGTGACTAAGTGAACTCTGTCCCCATTGGTGGTGGATTACATTACCCTTGCCTACGAGCAAGCAGGGATCCCACTGGACCAGAGACTCACAGCGTACCACGTCAGGGCCATGACTACTTCCATGGCCAATCTGCATTCCGTCCCCATGACAGAAATTTGCTGGGCCGCCACTTGGTCTTCGCTCCATTTCTTTGCTGCTCACTACTGCCTGGAGATGGAGTCCCAGTGGGACAGTGCCTTCGGCCAGGCCATACTCCGTAATTTTTTCGGGGTATAGGCAACTTCTGTCTTCCGACCCTTCTGTGTTCAAGCTACAGGAGTGCTAATTCTCTGCTGGACACCTGGGTCTTACGAGTCTCTCTCTTATGGATTCAACTGCTACTATTCATGGCTCACCTTTGCAGGTTGCTGTGACAGTTTTGTACAGGTTCTCTGTAACCTGTAGCTGGGGAGTCTAATATATGAGGACTGACTTCCTGCTTGTTCCCAGAGAAAACGTAGTTACTCATCTGTAACAGGTTTTCTCTGGGGACAGCAGGAATCAGTCCTCAGAACCCTCCCTCCTCCCCTTGAAGTTGCTTCTTTACCTTATTTTCATTTTTGCCATTTTAGCTATGCCATTGGACTGAGGGAAGATGGCACTCTTGGGCGGGAAGTGGACCACGGATACATGATGCATCTCCCAAAGGCTTTCTTTGAAAGCTGCGGAGATACTTCCGCGCGGACTCTTCTCGGCACTGACATCACCCAAATGTGAGGACTGATTCCTGCTGTCCGCGGAGAACACCTGTTACAGGTGAGTAACTACGCTTTACGTGTAAGTCCAGTTCTCTGCTTCCTTCGTAAGTGAGAAAGAGAAATCCAAAAATAAGTACATGAGCGCAAGGCGAGCTCATTTAGTTCTCCAGGAACAAGCAGGAAGTCAGTCCTCACATATGGGTGACGTCAGCACCAACGGAGCCTGTGCGGAGCATTTCCCCAGCTTTCAAAGAAAGCCTCTGAGAATGCCACCACGCATGCGTGGTCCCCTTCCCGCCCAAAGGTGCCATCTTACTCAGTGTCCCTTTTTCCGTGGATCCCTTCGGATGTGCATCTCATCCCTGGAAAATGTTTTTAGATTCCAACCAGTTTTTTCTTTCCAGCCTTTGCCGGTCCTCTCCCGCCTCTCTAGCACCTCTGCTTCAGCCTTGGTCTCGTGTTTTTTCTTTTTTGCCTTTTTATGTTTCACCATGCTTCGTGCTCTTTTTAACCGCTGGCCGCGTCGAGGGTCTTCAACCTCACAGGGGTCCTTTTATCCCAAATGGCCTCCGGTTTTAAGAAATGTGATAGGTGTTCAAAAAACATGTCTCTCACGGACATCCATGACTGTTGTGTCCGGTGTCTGGGAGCTGACCATGACCCAAAAAGCTATGTCTTCCAAGGCCATCCAGAGTCGTAAACAGAAGCTGGAAGATCTCTTCCATAAGGCAGCCCCGGTATCCCCAATAGCCCCCCCCCCCCTCTTCAGCCCCGTAACCTCTCGTGTCTCCCAAGGCTCCTCCCCCAGGCCTGGCAGCATTCTGACCAGGGGTTATCCAAACGCGAGTGGAAGAAAAAGAAGGTGGCTGCAAGGACTCTTGCCAGGGGTGCCAGACAAGCATGAGAGGTCATGCCACCTGGTCTCTAAGTCCCCCTCAGCAAATTTTGGAGTTGGAGCGGCCCAGTAAAGGTACCTCAAACCGATACAGAGGCCTCCGGTGAAGGCTCCCAGTCTCCCAAGGGTTGTCCTGATGAGGACCCCCTCTCCTCCTCGACACCTGACCTGGTTACCCCAGCATCGGTGTCGCAGGGCCCCACTCCTGAGTTGGAGGCCTGGATGCTGGCCTTGGAGCGCAGCGTTTCTGCATTCCTCGCTGCCCAGCAGGCGCTGGTACCCGGCCCCGCTGGCACATGCCTCAAGACCGCAGGGACCTCGACCTTGAGGATTCTCCGGGCTGCCGCAGTGACTCCTGAGAGCCAGAAGTCTCGTGAGGATCCTTGGTGTGGGTCTCAATCTCCGTCCTGGTCCTCAGGCGCAAGATCTTCTCGAGCGAGCGCTTCCGGCTCCGGGCAGATTTTGGCCTCGGAAACCCGGTGCGGGTCACTGACCAATCTTGAGCCGCCCGACCTTTTGAGTCCTCCACGGATTACTCAGTGGGAGTCCGACGGGGAGACCTCCCCCGAGACTCGGTCTCACCAAGACCTGCCCTCGGACCCCTCTCCGCCAACCCAAGGCGGCAGTCACCTCCCGAGGACACCTCCTTTCTGGAGTTCGTCCGGGACATGTCCCGGTCCTTAGCGCTCGCCACCAAGTCAGTGGAGGAGCCACGCATGGAGAAGCTCAATATTCTTCAATATGAAGCCCCCCTGAAGGAAGCGCTCTCAGTGCTGGTTCCTCCCATTCTGAACAGACTCCTCCTATGCATGTGGGAGACCCCGGCCTCTGTCCCTATCGTGAGCAAGCTCCTGGACACTATATATAGGGTTCAAGGTCCAAGGTTTCGGAAAGCCCAGCTTCCTCACACCTCGATGGTGGTCGAATAGGCCATGCGGAAGCTAAAGAGCCTGAAGTCTCATTCTTCAGTCCCACCAGGCAGGGTGTCCTTGTACCCTCGACTCCTCTTTCAGACAGAAGGCTTATCAGGGCTCCATGCTGTCATGCTGCATCCAAGTTTACCAATTATACATTGGGATGTTCCTCCATGACCTCGCTAGAGAGCTTGGAGGCTTTGCAGCGGGCCTTGACGGAGACCATCTCCAACGTTTTCAGGCCCTCTCAAAGTCCGTCAGAGAATGCTCTAAGTACCTCTCATGAGCAGCGTACGACGGCTTTGAGTCTTCCACCTGGGTGGCAGCGGCTGACCTGGAGCAGTGGGTTCAGGAGAAACTGCTGGACATCCCTTGCCTCGGAAAGCAACTATTCGACAAGCCCATGGAGGATAAGGCAGCCGAGATTGAAACGGAGTATGTGACTTGTACTCGCCTCTCCCAGAAAACGTCCTCCCTCCCCAAGAAGAAGCAGCAGAGCAAGAAGCCTTTCTTCCATGGAAGGAGCTCCCATACAGGGGCTATCTGTCCTACCCTCTGGCATCGACCCGCGGTCAGGGCAAGAGCATGGCCCATGGCTCTCGTAAGCCAAAGGGTCCCAAGACCCTACCCCCGGCGCTGGGTCAGCCATCCCCGAGGTTTTGAAGCCATCGGCATAGCCTCTCGTCCACAGAGTGGCTGTCCGTCAGGGGGTGTCTGGTCCACTTCTCCAACAGGGGGAGTCCATCTCCACTGATGAATGGGTCCTCCATGTTGTTCGGGAGGGCTATCTCCTCCATCTGGACCAGCTCCCTCCTCCGTACTTCCCCGGGGAGCCAAGTCGGCTTCCCCAGCACTAGGCCTTCCTGAGTCAGGAGCTCACAGGCCTCCTCGAGGATGGGTCGGTAGAAACAATCCCAATGCACTTCCGAGGATGGGGGTTTTACTCCCTATACATCCTCGTCCCAAAGTGGACAAGGGGGCCTTTGGCCCATCCTCGACCTGCGGAACCTAAACAAGTTCCTTGTGCGGGAGAAGTTCAGGATGCTATCCCTTGGAACATTACTGCCCTACCTCCAACAGGGCAATTGACTCTGCTCCTTGGACTTAAAGGATGCTTACACTCACCTCCTCGTCCATCCCAAGCACAGAGAGTACCTCCACTTGATGGTTCAGAAAAACCATTACCAGTACAGGGTGCTTCCCTTCGGCCTCACGTCCGCCCTGCAGGTCTTCACGAAATGCCTGGCCGTGGCTGCAGTCCACTTCCGGCTGCAGGGCATCTTCGTCTATCCATATCTAGACAACTGGCTCATAACAGGGGGCATGGCCTCCGAAGCCCGGCAGGCCACAGACCGCACCATTCACCTCCTGGAGCATCTGGGGTTCGTGATCAATTACCCAAAATCTCACCTCACTCCATTTCAGTCCCTGGAGTTCATTGGGGCTCGCTTAGACACCCTGTGGGCCATGGCTTTCCTTCCTCAGGACCGCCTCGTGTCCCTGGTTTCCGAAGTGCTGTGCCACAGCGCCATCTTGACCCTGAGGATGCTTCACCTTCTCGGCCTCATGGCCTCCATGGTCAATGTCTTGCCCAATGCCCGTCTCAACATGCGGGCGGTGTAGTGGTGCCTCCGAGAACAATGCTCAACTCAAAAACAAATCTCAACCTCTATCCCACAGTTAAATCCAATCAAAACAGGGAAACAGAGACAAACAAACAAATTTTTGTTGGAACGTTCACCATGAAGAATCCACTTCCTCTCGAGGTGAAATGTTCCTATTTTATCTTTTTTTGATGGAAACCCACACTAAATATGATCTTGAGGGAAACTCTCCCCCAACATCGGATATCTTTGAATAGTAATAGGGAATTTATATATCGCTTAACTGAAGCGGAATTTGCGAGTCCAACCCTCTCAGGGTTCCCCAGCTTGTACCACACAACAGTGTAGCGTCGCCAGATTAAAAGTCCAACCAAAGAGGAGAATATCGCTGCTCTTCTCCGCAGTTATTCAAAGCCAATGCGCGGCAACACCACCAAGATAAACTTCGTGGTCTGATGTTGTTCAAATCCAATTCGCAGCAACACCACCAAGATAAACTCATGGTCTGGTAACCCAACGTTGTGTTTCCGGCCATAGGCATTCCTGGCCCTTCTTCAAACCATGTCGCTCACTTGAATTATGGACGTTACCCTATTTAAAATACGTAAAAGCAATCACATGACTTGTGAAATTAACTAAAAAGGCTCATGGGAGTTGCAGTGCTAGAACTTCATAACAGACTCCACCAATCCAAAGATTGATTCAAACCAATAGGAAAAACAGTATTCAAAGTATAAATCCAAAATTGTTCCCGGTAAATTAGCTGAGAGTCCCGGTCACCCCCTCGAGGAGACAGAGGGACATGATCCAAAACCCTCCAATGTAGATCAGAAAACTGATGATTTTCTTGTTGGCAATGTGCAACTATGGGAGCAGTCAGAACAGCATTGTTTAAACGAGATTTATGTTCCTGAAGTCGACGTTTCATCTTACGACTAGTCTTTCCAACATAGAGTTTATTGCATGGGCAGATCAAAACATAGACGACAAAAACAGTTTGACAATTCGTACCATATTTTCTATAAATGCGTCGTCCATTATATGGCACCTCCCAATAAAGACCCTCCAATGTGGAAGTACAAAATTCGCATGCATTACATGCATAATGGCCCAAATTCCAGGATGCAATGGAATCGCCAGAGTTGTGAATGGTCCAATCGGCAAGATTTCGTCCACGTTGGAAAGCAATGGTTAAAGGCTTATTAAAAGTATCATGCAATGAAAGAATAGACCAGTGAGTCTTCAAAATACGTAGAACTTCAGTTGCATAAGGCATATATGGTAAGACTCCCACATAAGTAGCTGAAGCAGTTGATCGCAATCCTGTCCTATCACGGGAATCCCACCATTCAGCATGATTAACGAGAACAATGGGCACAGTCGACTGGCCGCCTCAGAGACCCCATCTCGGTCTCTTCTAGCACGGCGGAGTCTCTTGCTTGGTGACAGGAATCTCGGAACCTGCTTCGAGGTATGCCTTTCCAAGCTCCGGTGCATCAGGTGGTCTTGACTACTGCGAGGGGCAGCACACTCAAGGGACCTGGTCCCTCGAGGCGTCCCGGCAGCAGATCAGCCTGCTGGAGCCCCAGGCCATCTGCCTTTCACTCAAGGATTTCAGGGACCACGTGCAGCACCGAGTGGTGATGGTCCAGATGGACAGCCAGGTCACAATGTTCTATGTGAACAAACAAGGAGGTATCGATTCCTACAGCCTCTGTTGGGAGGCAACAGCCCTATGCTCCTTTGCGGTGAGCCAGGGCATGACCATCCGGGCCACTTCCCTCCCGGGCCAGGACAATGCAATGGCAGACTGGCTCAGCAGAGTCCTCTGGCCGCGCAGTGGCGCCTGTGTCCCCGGACGGCGCAGCGGCTCTTCCAGCATTGGGGGACTCCAGACCTGGACCCCTTCGCCAGTCCTGCGAATTCACAGCTCCCCTGTTTCTGCAGTCCCCTCCTGCACCTGGGAAGGGTGGCCCCGGATGCCTTCCTCATCTTGTGGGAAATGGGCCTGCTGTATGCCTTTCCCCCCCATGCCCCTCATTGCCCGGACCCTTCTTAAGGTCCAGCGGGACAGGACCTCGATGATTCTCATAGCCCCGAGGTGGCCTAGGCAGCCATGGTTTCCCCTGCTGCTCTGTCTCTCGACGGAGCCCCCGGTCCCTCTTGGGTTTTCACCGGAGCTACTGACGCAGGAGAAGGGTCTGCTACTATCCCTCACAGCATGGTGGCTGAGCGGGTTGCTCTAGCCTCCTACCATCTTCCCGTGGAGATTGAGGACATTCTTTTGGCCTCATGAAAGGACTCGACTAGACAGGCTTATGCCTTCAAGTGGTGTCTGTTCTCGGTGTGGTGCTCGGAGCTCCGAGCGAACCCATTTTCATGCAATATCAGTTTGGTCTTGCACTACCTGCTCTACCTCTCGCAGTCTGGGCTGGTCTAACTTGGTCAGGGTTCACTTGAGTGCCATCTCAGCAAACCACTAGACCATCAAAGGCAAGCTTCTTTTGGGGCAACCGCTCGTCTCTCATTTCATGCAAGGCCTGCTCCTTTCCCTCCTTTGGCAGAATGGGACCTCAATGTGGTCCCCACGCAGCTGACCAAGCCGCCCTTTGAGCCCATGGCTACCTGCCTGCTGCGGCATCTTTTGTGGAAGGTGGCCTTCCTGGTGGCTCTCACCTCTGCCCGGAGAGCGAACTCCAGGCACTGATGGCCAAGGCATAAGAACATAAGATATGCCATACTGGGTCAGACCAAGGTCCATCAAGCCCAGTATCCTGTTTCCAACAGTGGCCAATCTAGGTCATACGTACCTAGCAGTTTCCCCAAAAGACACAGGTTCCACAATGCTTGTATTGTGTCAAGCAATGATATCCTGGGTCCCTTCTTAATAATGGTTTATGGACCTTTCCTCCAGGAACTTATCCAAACCTTTTTAAACCCAGCTACACTAACAGCCTTTACTACATCCTCCAGTAACAAATTCCAGAGTTTGATTACACGTTGAGTGAAAAAATATTTTCTTTTATTAGTCTTAAATAGTTTATCCTGTAGCTTCATTGTATGTCCCCTAGTCTTTCTATATTCTGCTAACATAAACAATCGATCTATGTTTACCCGTTCCACTCCGTTCATTAATTTATAGACTTCTATCATATCTCCCCTCAGCCACCTCCTTCCCAGGTAAAGAGCACTAACCTTTTTAGCCTTTCTTCATAGGGGTATCCTTCCATCCCCTTTACCATTTTGATGGCTCTTCTCTGAACCTTTTCTAATAACGCTATATCCTTTTTAAGATACGGCGACCAGAATTGCACACAATATTCAAGGTGCTGTCTCACCATGGAACGATACAGAGGCATTATAATATCCTTTGTTTTATTTCCCATTCCTTTCCTTATGATACCTAGCATTCTATTTGCTCTCTTGGCCGCCGCTGCACACTGGGCCGAGGGTTTTAACATGTTATCCACAATGACGCCTAAATCTTTTTCCTGGGTGGTGGTTCCTAATGTGGAACCTTGCATCGTGTAACCATAGTTTGGGTTGTTCTTCCCTAGTTGTATAACTTTGCACTTGTTCACATTAAATTTCATCTGCCATTTTGATGCGTCGTCTTCCAATTTATCAAGATCCTCTTGCAATTTTCCACAATCCTCTTGGGTTTTAACAACTTTAAATAGATTTGTGTCATCTGAAAATTTGATAACCTCACTCGTTATTCCCTTTTCCAGGTCATTTATGAATATGTCTAAAAAGCAGCGGACCCAGCACAGATCCCTGGGGTACACCACTATTTACCTTTCTCCATTGGGAAAATTGGCCATTTAGCCCTACCCTCTGCTTTCTATCTTTTAACCAGTTCCTGATCCACAATAGTACACTGCCTCCTATCCCATGTCTTTTTTTTTTTTTTTGAATTTAACTTTTTATTCACAACAGTACAGAACAAATTCAACACATACAACTAGGCTTACAAAGTATTTGGCCAGGACTCTTCAAATCACCATGTGTATTATACAAATCCGTCAACAAGTGCCCGGCCACCCCTCTGCCCTATAGTCCCTAAGCGAGGTTGTGTAGGGTTTTTTGAAATATGAACCCAGGGTCCTAGTAAGGGCCACCCCCTTACATCCCCCCTCCCTCCCCCCCCCCAGTCTCCCCCTCCCCCCCAACCCCCCCCTCTCCCTTCCAACCCCCCCAACCCCCCCCTTTCATCCCCCACTAATACTGGATATCGTTGCGGAGGTAGCACAATACCTTTTCCCACCGCTGCTCGAAGGTGTCCACGCGTTGTCTTCGCGCTGCGGTCAACTTTTCCATCAAGTACACCTGCCGCAAGCGCTCAACACACTGCCCCACCTGCGGCGCATCCCTCTGCCGCCAGCAATAAGCCAGCTCGCAGCGGGCCGCACTCAGGCACGCCTGGATCTGCCGCTGGTCCCGGTCGGGACCCCCCGCACTCCACCACCCCATGAGGAACCCACTCGGATCCAGCGGCACCTCCCGTCCCACCACCTCTGCAATCCACTCCCTAATCTTCCCCCAAAAGGCCTTTATCCGCGGGCACTCCCACCAGATATGGTAAAACGTACCCACACTCCCGCACTCCCTCCAGCATAAATTGGACACCCCGGGATACATCCGATGCAATCGGTCTGGGGTATAATACCACCTCATAACCACCTTGCACCAATTCTCCCGGATAGCAATCGACAGGGGTAGCAGCCGCAACTGGTCAAACACCTTCTTCCATTGTCCCTCTTCAAGCTCCATGCCCAGGTCCCTTTCCCACTCCCGCATGTATCGGTGCCTCCCCCCCATTGGCCCCTGGATCGCCCGGTAGAGCGCTGAGGTAAGCCCCGGGGATGTCTGCTTCCCATACCAAATCACCTCCAACGGGGTATAATCCCGATCCAACCCCTCCCTCCCGAGCTTCTTCCGGAGGTAGGAAACTACTTGCCCATAGCATAGGCGATCCCCCTCTCGCAGCCCATATTGCTCTTGCAAGGTCTCAAATGGTACCCACTCACCCCCATCCAGGAACTGGTAGAAGCACCGCAACCCCCCTTTCGCCCACCGCCGAAAGCCCCCCCCCCTTCCTGCCCCGGGCGGAATTCCGCCGTCTGGCACAATTCCCTCATCAGCGAGAACCCCCCTCCCCCGCCCTCCCCTACTCCCCCGCCCTCCCCTACTCCCCTTCTAATCTTATCCCACTCCCCAAGCACATGGCACACATACGGACTGGCCCCCACCCCCAACCCCCTTTCTCCCTTTCTCATCCAGGGGAGCCCTGCCAAGGACCCTCCCCCCCCACTATGCTCCTCTAGCTCTACATAGGTCTTACCTTCCCCCCCCCCCGCCAATCCATCACATGGCGCGCCTGGGCGGCCCAATAATAAGCCTGCATATTGGGGACTCCCAACCCCCCTTCTCCCCGCCGCCGATACAACACCTCGCGCGCCACCCGAGGCGGGCGCCGCCGCCAAATGTACTGGTTCACCTGTCGCTGCAGACGCCTCATATGTACTCCCGGGATAGCCACCAGCAGGGCCTGGAAGTAATATAGGACTCGGGGGAGGACATTCATTTTGACCGATGCGATTCTTCCCAGCCAGGAGATCTCATATCCCGCCCACTGCTGTAAATCCCGCTCTATCTCCCTCCATAATTTACCATAGTTAGCCGCATACAGCCCACTAGGCTGAGGAGTGATATTGACCCCCAGGTAGCGGATAGCTCCCTCTTTCCACCGGAACGGGTAGTCCCTCTGTAGCCCTGCCAGCCGAGCCGGAGACGAGTTAAGACTCAGGACCTCCGTCTTATCTGGGTTCATTTTGAACCCAGACACCTCCCCATATAGTCCCAGCAAGTCGAGAAGTGCTGGCAGCGGCGACTCTGGCTGCGTCACCACCAAAAGGACATCGTCCGCAAATAACGATATTTTGTGGTGACCAGTCCCCTTCTGCAGCCCCTGCACCCTTCCATCATCCCGAATGGCACAGGCCAATGGCTCAATAGCAATAGCAAAGAGAAGAGGAGACAGTGGGCAGCCCTGGCGGGTCCCCCTTTCCAGCTCCAGAGACTCCGTGTACCGCCCGTTAATTTTAACCCTGGCCCTAGGGCCCCGGTATAGCGCTTGCACCCACCGCAGAAACTTGGGGCTTATACCCATCCGCTGCATCGTGAGGAAGAGAAAGCCCCAGTCCACCCTATCGAATGCTTTCTCAGCATCGATGGACAACAACATGGCCTCTCGCCCTTGATCTTGTATCCCCCATACAGCTTCCAATGCCCTCTTGATGTTGTCGGAGGCTTGTCGCCCCATGATAAAACCAGTCTGGTCAAGCCCGATCAACCCGGGCATCTTTGGCGCCAGCCTATTAGCCAGCACTTTGGCCAAGATTTTGACATCTACATTCAGTAGAGAGATGGGCCTGTACGACTCGCAGTAGAGCGGGTCTCTATCCCCCTTGGGCAGTACCGTGATCCCTGCGGTGAGCATGTCTGCGGACAAGTACCCGTCTGCCCTTTGTACAGCGTTCGCCACCCGAACCAACCGGTCCAAGAGTTCTTCCCGGAATACTTTATAAAATGCCCCCGTTAGACCGTCCAGCCCCGGTGCCTTCCCCGCCGGCAGCCCTTTCAGGGCCAAGGCCACTTCCTCTCTGGTAATATCTGCCTCGAAGGTTTGGGTCTCCCCGTCCTCCAGGCACCGCAGCTCCACCCCTTCCAAATAAGCCTCCCGGGCCCCAACCCGCTCCCCCACCGGTCTTTTGTATAAGTCCCGATAGAATTGGCGAAAACGCTCCCCAATCTGTTTCTCCGTCTTCAGCAGTTCCCCGGCCTCCCCCACTAGCCCCATTATCGAGGTCTGAGCTTCCCGCTTCCGCAATTTGTTAGCTAATAGTCTGCCGGCTCTATCCCCCCATTCATAGTATCGCTGCCTTAGTCTCGTCATCTGGAACCCTATCTCGTCTACCTGCAGTTTGTTCAGTTCCATTCGCAGCTGATTAAGGTGCTGAAGGTCCCGTTTACTCCCCCGCCCTTGGTATTTCTCGGCCGCCTGCTTGATCTCGGCTTGAAGCACTTCTTCCTTCGCCATCCTCTGTTTCTTAAGGCGAGAGGACCACATCACTAGCCTTCCTCTCACTACCGCTTTCATCCCCTCCCACAAACCCACCGCTCCCACATCCCCCGTATCATTCAGCTCCCAATATTCCCGCAGGCAACCCTTGATATCCTGCACGACCTCCGCTTTCCTTAATAAACTCTCGTTTATTTATTTATTTATATTCTCTTATATACCGCGCTATTTAGTCTCCAAAACCGAACCCCCCCCCCCTTCCCTAGAGCCCCCCACACTCACCCAGGTCGGGGCATGGTCCGACCACGTGATATTCCCTATTTGCGCTTCCTGGATCCGGGGCCCCCACCCTTCCGGCGTCAAGACATAGTCAATCCTACTATAGCTGTCGTGGGGGGCTGAGTAGAAAGTATACTCCCTGCTCCCTTCATGAAGTTGCCGCCACACATCGCTGAGGCGATGCGCTGCCAAGATGCGCTTGAGGATTTTTCGGGCCTTCCCCTTCCCGTCCCCCCCCCCCCCTGTCTGTCCCACCGAGGGTGTAGAGCCAAATTAAAATCACCCCCCATAATTAACCTCCCTTGGACATGCCTAAGTAAGAAAGACTGCACCTCTCTCCAGAATGTCGCTTGCTGCACATTAGGGGCATAAATATTAACTAGGGTAACCTGTTCGCCCTGCCACTCCCCCCCCAATAGAAGTACCCGACCCGCTTCATCCCTTTCCACCCTGCCCACCCTAAACGTGCTGTCCCTTCGGAACAATACCGCCACTCCCCCCTTCTTGCTCGCCGTCGCCCCCCGCAGGCTCCCAAAGTACTGAATTGGGTATCGGGCGTTCTGCATCAACCCCTCATGTTTCCGCCTCAAATGGGTCTCCTGCAGCAGCACTATTTCCCAATCGAGCCGAGCGGCCTCCCTATATAGTTGCCGCCGCTTCTGAGGGTTATTGAGCCCTTTGACATTAAGGGACCCTATTCTCCCCATGCTAAGCCATCTCGCACCCCCCACTTTCCCCATCCAGTACCTGCTGCCCCCCCTTGCCTATCCCCCCACCCCTGCCCCCCTCCCCCCCTCCCCCATCCCCCTCTCCCTCCCCCTCCCCCCTCTCCCTCCCTGCATTACGACTCCCTCCGGAGTATCCCCCACCCCCCCAGTGACCACCCCGGGCGCTACCTCTACCCCCTTCTTCCCCTTCCCCATCCAGCTCCATCCCCGCTACTCCCTGCTTGCCCCCGTGTTCCCCCCTAAGAGGGGCATGGCCTTTCCCCCATTATTCGCTCCCCCGCCCCCCCATCTCCGGCCCTCACAATCCCCCGCTCCCACCATATACATCAGGATACACACAAACAGATATCCGCATTTTGTTACAATTATATAACAGTCCACAAAACAGCCTATACAGTATCTTAAACAACTAACCCCCCCCCACCCCAGAGAGCCCCCCAGTGTGCCCCCTTTCATAACTTGCTCTGCTGTTAAAAGTCTCAGTCCACTGCAGTATTGCCCAGCACTGAGGGGTTGGGCTATGTATTAAGGTGTAGTTCCCTCGGGCCATGGCCCACTGTGGTGTACCTCACAAAGTCCCGGATCCACCTGGGGCCCCCCCCCCCCCCGTCAGTGCTCCATCCATCTCGGGGGGGAGGCTGTCTGGAAGTCCCGGTGCAGTCAAAGTTCCACCAGCTGCGGCACTGTCAGGTAAGGTGCCGCAGACCCGATGGGGATCTCTGGGCCCTGAAAGAGGAGAGCCCCTAAATCAGGCCCCCCAGGGTAGCCCCACACTGAGACTCTCTGGATGCAACCACCGCCCGGTCAGCTTTATGAGTCTACAGAGGGTGCCCCAGCCAAGTCCCCGATGAAGCTAATTTAGCGTCCAGGGGGTTGTTCAGGCCCCTTTATCCTCTCCCAGCGGTACGCGCTCTTTGCCACCGGAGAGCCGGGTTAGCCGCCGGCTCTTACTCTCCACTCTCTGCCATTTCGTCGCTGCAGGCCTCTCCTGGGGGCGTTGGCCCTTCAGCGGACTCCGCAGCTGTGCCTCCGGTATATTATCGACCCCCATGTCTCTCAAGATCTGCCAGGCCCCTTCCGCGCTCTGGAGACAGCGGGTGCTGCCCTTTACTGTCACTAGTAGGCCAAAAGGGTATAACCATCTGTACCTCCACCCTTCGCGGCGCAGCACGGATGTCACCTCTCGCAGTTCCCACCGCCGTTGCAGCGTGCCAGCCGACAGGTCCTGGTAGAGCTCTATTTTGGCCCCCTCCCACTGATAGGGTCCGAGCTTCCGCGCCGCCATCAGAAGCTTCTCCTTCATCTTGTAAGAGCTCAGGCAGGCAATCACATCCCGGGGTTTATTGTCTCTCGGGGGGCCTAGGCTCCGGTGGGCCCTGTCCATAAGCAGTGGTCCACTTGCCCCCTCCCCCTCTGGATCTGCCTCCTGCAGGATGGCGGAAAACAGCCGCGTCAAGGTCCCCTCGCAATCTTGGAAGCGCTGCTCCTCCGGGAGGACCCGCACGCGCACATTGCTCCGGCGCGATCGGTCCTCAAGATCCTCCGTTTTCGCCCGAAGTGCCTCCTGAGCTTGTCGCAACTCCGCCCAGCCGCTCCGCAAATCATTCACCGTCTCCTCTTGCTGCTCTAAGCGCTCCTCCGCCACCTCCACTCGGGCCCCAACCTCGCGCAGATCCTGCTTAAGCGTATTCAGTGTTTCCCGCAAATCGTTCTTAAAGGAGCCCATTTCCGCCTTCAACTCCTCCTTAAAGGCTGTGAGCCACTCTTTCAGGCTCCCCAGCGAGTCGGGCCCGCCATCAGAGTCCCCATCGGAATCGGACCGTTCCACCTCCACGCCTGCCATGCGGTCTGTGGGGCCTTTCCCGTCCTTCTCCTCCGCCCTGGCATAGGAGGAGCGGAATTCGGAGAGCCGCTTTTTCGCCGACATCCTCTCCGTTGTCGGGGGTATGGAACGCTACCCGCAAATTCTGCGGAAGGGGTAAGAGTCGCTCTAAATTTTAGCTGATTTCACCAGCACCCCGGAGCTCCCTCAGAGAGCAGCCACCATGCTCCCCGACGTCACCGGAAGTCTCATCCCATGTCTTTTTAATTTTGCCAAGAGTCTTTCATGAGGGGCCTTGTCAAAGGCTTTCTGAAAGTCCAAATACACTATATCAACCAACTCCGCTTTGTCTACCTGTTTATTCACACCTTCAAAAAAACATAACAGATTAGTAAGACAAGATCTTCCTTGTCTAAAGCCATGTTGACTGTCTCCCATTAAGCCGTGACTATCTACATGTTCAGCAATTTTGTTCTTTATGATGGTTTCTACCATTTCTCCCAGTACTGACGTCAGGCTCACCGGTCTGTAGTTTCCTGGATCACCCCTGGAACCCTTTTTAAAAATTGGCGTTACATTCGCCATCTTCCAATCTTCAGGTAATACAGATGTTTTTAATGATAGTTCACAGATTACTAATAGCAGGTCTGCAATCTCACATTTCAGTTCTTTCAACACCCTTGGATGTATATCAGCTGGCCCAAGTGATTTGCTACTCTTCAGTTTATCTAATAGTTGTAATACATCTTCCCAATGTATCGATATTTCCTTCAATTCTTCTGCACCTTTAAATATCACTTCAGTCATGGGTAACATCCCTACATCTTCCTCAGTGAAGACCGAAGCAAAGAATTCATTCAGTCTCTCTGCTCTCTTAGTGCCCCTTTAACCCCTCTATTATCTAATGGACCAACTGACTCGCTCACAGTTTTTTTGCTACGAATGTACTTGAAAAAGTCTTTATTATGCATTTTTGCTTCCGCAGCAAGCTTCTTCTCAAATTCTCCCTTTGCCTGCCTTATCAATGCCTTGCATTTAACTTGCCAGTGCTTGTGCTGTTTCCAGGTATCGTCGTTAGGCTCTTTTTTTCCATTTCCTGAAAGATGCTTTTTTGGCAACAACCACCTCTCTAACCTCACCTTTAAACCATGCTGGCAGTTTTTTGGACTTCCTTCCACTTTTCTTAAAGTGTGGAATACAGCTGGTCTGGGCCTCCAAGATAGTATTTTTCAACAACACCCAAGCTTGATGTAAGTCTTTAACCTTTGCAACTGCTCCTTTTAGTTTTTTCTTAACTATTTTCCTCATTTTATCATAGTCTCCCTTTCGGAAGTTAAAAGGTAGTACTGTGGATTTCCTTATATCCCTCCTCACTAATTAAATCAAACGTGATCGTGCTATGTTCAGTATTGCCAAGTGGCCCAAACACCCTTATCTCTTGCACCAGATCTGGTGTTCCACTATGGACTAGGTCCAATATGGCTTCCCCTCTGGTTGGTTCATGAACCAGCTGCTCCAAGAAGCAGTCATTTATTTCATCTAGGAACTTTATCTCCCTAGCATGTCTTGCCATAACACTGACCCAGTCGATACCGGGGTAACTGAAGTCACCCATTATTATTACTGTGCTGTAACATTTGTTAGCTTCCTTGATTTCTTTGAGCATTTCATCATCCATTTGTTCATTCTGGCCAGGCAGTCGATAGTACACCCCCACTGCCATCGCCTTCCCCTTTTTACATGGAATTTCAATCCATAGAGATTCTACACAAATTTTGTTTCCTGCAAAACTTTAATCCTTTCTGACTCAATGCCCTCTCTAACATAGAGCGCAAATCCTCCACCAATTTGATCAGCTCTATCATTACGATATAGTTTGTACCCAGGTATCACAGTGTCCCACTGGTTGTCCTCCTTCCACCATGTCTCTGATATTTCAATCATATCTAATCTCTCATTTAGTGCTATATATTCTAACTCTCCCATCTTATTTTTTAGACTTCTAACATTTGCATACAAGCGTTTTAGAGACTGTATTTTATTCATATTAATTTGGCTATTGGTAGGCATGGGTAATTTGGGATCTTTAAGCTCTGTCTGCTCCATACTCAAGGGCATGTGGGCTACTTTACTCTTTTTTGGAACCTCTCTGCTTTTGGTAGTATTCTTCAAGAATACATTCTTCCGAACCATGCACTCTTGTGTGACTGTCGGCTTTCCCCTATTATCTAGTCTAAAAGCTGCTCTATCTCCTTTTTAAAGGTTAATTCCAGCAGCCTGGTTCCATCTCGGTTAAGGTGAAGCCCATGCCTTCGGAAAAGCCCCTCCTTTCCCCAGAATGTTCCCCCGTTCCTAACAAATCCAAAACCCTCATCCTTGTACCATTGTCTAATCCACGAATTGAGACTCTGGAGCTCTGCCTGCCTTTTGGGTCCTGTGCGTGGAACAGGAAGCATTTCGGAGAACGCTACCCTGGAAGTTCTGGATTTCAACTTCCTACCTAAACGCCTAAATTTAGCCTCCAGAACCTCCCTACCACATTTTCCTATGTCATTGGTACCGACATGTACCAAGACAGCAGACTCGTCCCCAACTCTATCTAAAACCTTATCTAGGTGGCGCATGAGGTCCGCTACCTTCGCACCAGGCAGGCATGTTACCAGGCGATCCTCTCGTCCACCAGCCACCCAGCTATCTACATGCCTAATGATCGAATCACCAACTGTAAGGGCTGTCCTAACTCTTCCCTCATGGGCACATGGCCTTGGAGAAACTTCCTCGGTGCAAGAGGGTTTTACATTACCTGGAGGACAGGTCCTAGTTTCGGGATCACTTCCTGCCACCCAGGGTGATGCTCTCCTGTCATGTGACCTCTCTCCTCCATGGCAACAGGGATACTGCCAGACTGGAGGTGGGACTTCAATACTATATTTATTTATTTATAGTCTCTTTTATACCGCGCTATTCAGCATCAGCGCGGTTTACAGTAAACAGTGAACACACACATTTCCAATAGTACTTTGTGTTTACATATGAACAGGAAATTCAACTTGGCTAACAGGGGAACTATATACAATAACAATATATACAATTCACAGACTAGTCATGTGCTCGTATGGTTTCAGACAGTGGAGATTTGGGTGGTTTCAGCAGTTGGTACTGAGCTTCTATCCCTGTAGGTCTCGTCTATGTACCTCTCTGTCTTTCTTATGTATTCCAAATCTGCTACTCTAGCCTCTAGAGAACGGACTCATTCGCTGAGAGCAAAGAGCTCCTTGCACCTAGTGCACACGTAAGACCTCTTACCAATTGGGAGAATATCATACATGTGACACTCAGTCTAATAGACTGGAAAGCCCTCATCTTGCTGCTGGACTGCTGTCTGCATCTTAGTTATAAGCTTGTGTTTAGATCTTTAAGTTCTTTACTTACTAAGGGTTGCTATGGATACTTATACTAGTATAATTAGGGCGCCATACACGAGGTTCTATAGGAATAGGATGGTCCTGTGGACTCACCCTAACTTCCTTCCTAAGGTCATCTCGGATTTTCATCTCAATCAAGAGAGAGTGCTGCTTACTTTCTTCCCAAAACCCCATGCCGACCGGGTGTCGGCAGTTTCCAAACCTTGGATTGTAAGAGGGCTCTCTTTCTACGTGCAGCGGACTTGGGACCACCGCAGATCCAGGCAGCTCTTCATCTCCTTCGATCCCAGCCGTCTAGGGCTGGTGGTCATCTAGTGTACCTTGTCCATCTGGGTGGCAGACTGCATTGCCTTGGCTCAGGCCAAGACCGGATTTCCCCCGGACTGCCCAGTCATGGCTCACAATGTCTGATCGATGGTGACATCAGTCGCCAGCCTGCACTCTGTGCCACTGGCAGACATCTGCCGGGCCGCCATCTGGTCTTCTGCTCACACCTTCACGGTACATTACTGCCTGGAGAGGGAGTCCTGTCGGGATGCCATCTTTGGCTAGTCTGTACTCTGTAATCTGTTTGGGGTTTAAGCAACTCCTGCCCTCCGACCCTTCTTGTTCCTGCTACCGGGAGCATGGATATCAATGGACCCAGGGTCCTTGGGCTGCCTTCGACTTTAACTGGCGGCTGCTCACGGTGCTGCTGTGCTTTTTTTCCTACAGGTCCTTGGTAGCCTGTAGCTAGGGTATCCCATATGTGAGGATTGACTTCCTGCTTGTTCCTGGAAAAAGCGTAGTTACTCACCTTTAACAGGTGTTCTCTAGGGACAGCAGGTATCAGTCCTCCCAACCCTTCCTCCTCCCCTTGGAGCTGCTATATATTTTTACCATCTTTTTGAAGGGGCTATAGCTATGGCACCTGACTGAGTAAGGTGGCACCTTTGGGCGGGAAAGGGACTGCACATGTGTGGTGACATTCCTAAAGTCTTTCTTTGAAAGCTGGGGAAATGCTCCGCGCGGGCTCCGTCTGTGCTAATGTCACCCATATGTGAGGACTGATTCCTGCTGTCCCTGGAGAACATAAGAACATAAGATTTGCCATACTGGGTCAGACCAAGGTCCATCAAGCCCAGTATCCTGTTTCCAACAGTGGCCAATCTAGGTCAGTTTCCCCAAAAGACACAGGTTCCGCAATGCTTGTACTGGGTCAAGCATTGATATCCTGTGTCCCTTCTTAATAATGGTTTATGGACCTTTCCTCCAGGAACTTGTCCAAACCTTTTTTAAACCCAGCTACACTAACAGTTTTTACTACATCCTCCGGTAACAAATTCCAGAGTTTGATTACACGTTGAGTGAAAAAATATTTTCTTTTATTAGTCTTAAATAGTTTACCCTGTAGCTTTATTGCATGTCCCCTAGTCTTTCTATATTCTGATAACGTAAACAATCGATCTACGTTTACCCGTTCCACTCCGTTCATTAATTTATAGACTTCTATCATTTATTTTATTTATTTAGCTGTATTTATATTCCGCTTTTTACCGGGTCAAAGCGGTCAATTGGGGGATACATTTAACACGAGGGGATATGACACACAGACGTTAATACTTACAGGGAATATGGGCAATGGAGGGTTAAGTGGCTTGCCCAAGACCACAAGGAGTGCCTATAGGACTAGAAATCCCAGTCCCTACTGCCTGAGATTGCTGTCCCCAGGTGGGACTTGAACCCCCGGCCCTCCGGCCTGAAGTACCTTGTCCTAACCACTAGACCACTCCTCCCTCAGCCGTCTCTTTTCCAGGTTAAAGAGCCCTAACCTTTTTAGCCTTTCTTCATAGGAGTATCCTTCCATCCCCTTTACCATTTTGGTGGCTCTTCTCTGAACCTTATCTAATAATGCTATATCCTTTTTAAGATACGGCGATCAAATTGCACACAATATTCAAGGTGCAACACCTATTACAGGTGAGTAACTACACTTTATATAGGATTACAAACACAGCTGTGGACACACAGCACATCCTACACTGGGGTTAACAATATTCAGTGGCCCAGCCACTGGTACTGCTGTATTTTACCACGTAAAAGTTTAACAGGATAGTAGCTGAATACAGCCACTATCCAGCTAAAGGTTAAATCCACCCCAGCCATACATCGGACTGCTCATTTTAAATGGATAACTTTGGATAGATTATCTCACTGTCTGAACAAAATATCTGTTTGCCAAGTCAGATTTTTCAGTCTTATTACTTTAACTGACTAGCTCCTGGAATTAACCGGATAAAGCATTTTGAATATTGACCCCCTTAAGAGCAAGTTTAAAAAAACAAAAAAAATTAGAAGGCAGACACACTTTTTTTCTTGATTATTTTTTTAATTTCTTTTCTTGTTTTACTCATATTTGTCTTAGTTTTGTTTGTTTGGTTTTTTGTTATTTTTTCACTTTTCTGAATTTTAGATGTCACATTTTAGTGTCCACGTAACATGGCTACTGGTATTTTTCCAGCCCCAGTCAGAAACTTGGAACTGTCTAATAAGTATTTACTGGGGAATCCTGAAAGCTGAACCTATTTGTAGCACTCAAGGAATGGCTTTCCCTCTCTCTGGTATTGTGGATTCACCTCTGTGTTTTCCCAATATATTCAAAGCTAAAAACAGAGAAACATGATGGCAGAAAAAGACCATATGGCCTATCTAGTCTGTCCTTCCTTATCAACTACTATAGTCCCCTTTTTTCCTTTAGAGAGATCTTCTGTGTATAGAAACATAGAAACCCGACGGCAGAAAAAGCATTTTCTCACCCTTAACCAGAGCTGGGAATATTCATTCAGGTCTCTCTCGACTAGAGCAATGACATAATTAACACCTATTTTGTTCATGAGACTAGGTGCCCAACTCCTTGAAGAACTAATTTGTTCCATGTCTCAGAAGCCTTATTCACAGCCTCAAGCATAGTAACCCGAGGAGGAGATTGCATGAAAACTCATTCCTTTCCCCCATATCAAAATGTACAGTTGATATAAAGTGGGTTTTTCATTGTCTTCCAAATCTATCTGAACTGAAGGAAGGAACTGAGTTGGAGAAATGAATTCACTCCTCCTTTTCTCGTCTTGCAGGTGGTACAGGTGAAGCTGAAAGGAAGCGAAGGTGGAAATGGAACTGCCAAATCATGCCAAACAACTGCTGTTGCAGCTAAACCAGCAACGAGCCAAAGGCTTCCTCTGTGATGTCATCATCGTTGTAGAAAATGCTCTATTTCGTGCCCACAAAAATATTTTGGCAGCAAGCAGCATGTACTTTAAGTCTCTTGTCCTTCATGACAATTTGATTAACTTGGATACAGACATGGTGAATCCCACTGTGTTCCGACAGATTTTGGACTTTATCTATACTGGGAAACTATTAACTGACCAGCCCGGTGAACAGAACTTCAATGCCCTCCTCACTGCAGCAAGCTACCTCCAACTTCACGATTTGGCTGCTCTTTGTCGAAAGAAGCTAAAGCGAAGTAACAAACCCTTTGCTGGCAGGGTGGGTGCCCCTCTCGCCCGAGCTGCTAGAAGTCACAGACTCTCAGCAACCCCAGTTATTCAAACACGTTATTCAGGGTCAACGGACAACATCAAGGACTCTCTTTCAAAGGAACTCCAAAAAGGGAAGATCTCCGATGATGATGTCTTCCTTAGCAGCTCTAAACAAGAAAACTGTCATGTCCTTCACCGTGTAGCTAGCAAAAATGGCAGTAGCAACTCCAAGGGAAACGTAGGTGACCAAGAGCTTGGCCTTGATCTGTCCAAAAAAAGTCCACCCCTTTCCATCACACATTCGCAAGAAGACCTGCCACACAATGACAGCCAGCAGGGCTCTCCTCAGTCTGCCTCAGCATCTGCAGCCAATAGTGCCTCATTTGATGACTCAGTAGCCAATTCCCAGAATGCAGATGATGGTGAACCCATGGAGATGGAAGCAACAGAGGAAAACCATTCCATGTCTGAGCCTGGACAGCGTAAGAACCTCCGTCACTCAGCACGCAAAAAGGAGTGGATCAGGAAGGAGGGTGGCAGTGGTGGTGAAGAAAATGAACCGCTACCAAACGGTGTCATTGTAGGCCCTTTATCCAAATCAGCAGAGCGGAATTCAAGTGGCACCTATAGTTCGGAGCAGTCTTTCCAGTGTAAAGAGGAAGTGGAGAATGGAAAGGAGAACAGTGAAGAAAGTGGACAAAGTGAAAATGAGAGCAGTGGGCATACTAGTGCAAACTATGTCTACAGGCAAGAGGGATTTGAGCCAGTAGCATATGGGGACAATTTGTATGTCTGTATTCCATGCGGAAAAGGTTTCCCAAGCTCAGAGCAACTCAACGCCCATGTGGAGACGCACACAGAGGAAGAACTTTACATCAAAGAAGATGACTCCTACTGCAAAGAGGAAGCAGAGGATCTGTCCACTCCAAACCAGACCTTCTCCACTGAATCCAGGCCCTTCAAGTGCTCAGTCTGTGAAAAGAGCTACAAGGATCCAGCCACTCTACGACAGCATGAGAAGACCCACTGGCTAACTCGGCCCTTCCCATGTAACATCTGTGGGAAGATGTTTACTCAGCGGGGCACCATGACACGACACATGCGTAGCCACTTGGGGCTGAAGCCCTTTGCTTGCGAGGAGTGTGGGATGCGTTTTACAAGGCAGTACCGACTGACAGAACACATGCGCGTCCACTCAGGGGAAAAGCCCTATGAATGTCAACTGTGTGGTGGAAAGTTCACCCAGCAGCGGAATCTGATTAGCCACCTGCGTATGCACACCTCTCCTGTATAAGCCAAAGACTCCGGATCTCCAGGAAGCGTGCTTCTCCCCATCCGCACAGTCATTACCTTTCTCGATTTGCTGCTTAAAGGGCACTTCACTGTCTAGTTCAGTCATGGGTAGACTGGAAGAAGGGGAATGGCCATGGGATCTATTGAGCTTTAACTTAATTATTATTATTATTGAAAAGAAACAAGTCCACAGCGGAACTGAAGCCGTAACTAACTATTCTGGTAAAGCCACCTGCCACCTGTTCTGTCTGCCCTCTTATGAAGAATAACCTAGAGTCATGCCCAGGCACGAGAGGATACTTTACCTAGAGTACCCTTCTGCATCATCAGCCTTGCATCTCTAATTGGGGGAGGTGGGAAGGAGAGCAGGTTGCATTTGGCAGATGTGGATGGGCACTGCCCCCTTTGTGTCCATGTTCCTTTATGGAGGATCACTTATATTTTTCTTTGCCAGGAACAGTCGTCCTGGCATTGCATGTGCAGGTCAGACATGGTTTATCCCAAGCCACTGGCAAACTCTTAATTTTTATTCAGACTTAGAAAACAAAGAAACCTCAGCTTTAACAAATCCATAGGACGTAGGAGTCCTCATACTTGCTCACCACTCCAAGCCTTGCACATTTCCAGACTTGGTGTGAACTTGAACCCAGGGTAACCAGGTCTGACTTCTCAGCTGTGGACTGAATGTAGAGGGGTTGACAGCTGTGATTTGTGTGCAGGGGAGAACTGGGAAAGGGGACGTGTAATGTCTACTGCTTTATCATTCTTACCCCCAGAGAGTGTCCTTTGTGCATGATCGTAGTTGCAACACAAATTTGAGAGCAATTTTCCCACCCTCCATCCCTTCTTCAGGTACTCCCATGACTGGACAACACTTTGGATGCCCTGAATTGTCTTTGTGAGCAGGGGGGTCTTCACCTTTTCACATTTTCATATGGTATCCTTTCAAGGAATGGAGGGACTTGAGGGGTGGGGGGGGGGGTTGTTTGTTTTATGTGAATGCTGAACTGGAAAGTCTGGGATTTGTTCTTGGGAGTTTTATTTTTTATGTTTGCTGCAGACTGACCTTGCTACAAGTTTCCTTCGGTACAGTTTCCCCTTTTCATGTCTGTCTCCCCTCACTAAAGAGCGGGTCTGGGCAAGTACAGACTCCGCGTACCTTTGCTACCTCTTGAACTCTTCAGAACAATAAGATGGTTTAGTGAAAGATAGATGATGGTTTTTTTTTTTTTTTTTTTTTTTTTCCTTGGTGATGTAAGTATAATATAAAGAGTCAAAATTAAGTTAAAAGTTTAGGAAATTTTTACCACCTGACATTCATTAAACAAACCAGCCTTGGCCAAAGAGAGCTGTTCACAGGGCCTTTGTGTTGTAAACATGAAACATTTTAGCTGGCTTCGTGTCCCTGTATTCTGCGTTAATGTGGGTGTCCGCATTCATTTGCAAAGGTAAGGAGACATGGTCTATAGGCTTTGTCCAAAGACTCCAGTACTCCAGTGCAGTCTGCAGAGGAAGAGCACAGAAAGGAGAGGGGCAAAAGGAGTCCAGAGTGACCAAGAACTTGACAAGCATTTCATTGTAAATGGGCAGGAAACAAATTGAGTGGGTCTATCACACATTTAATGTGATTTATGGTTTTCTCAGTTTATGTTCTTGGCTCAGCGCTTATATACCGTGCATGCAAATGCCCGGTCAGAGAAAATCTGTGAAAACAGACCAGTACCCAGAGCGCAGAAGTCCTATATGAACCAAAGAGTTTCATATCCCTTCTCTTTAGTCCCTGTCCCTGTTCACATCTGTAGACGTGCTTAATCCCAGCAGCCGCTGTTACCTTGAAAGATGAAGCACTGGGCCTTCCCCAGCCACTCTAGATTGCTTGGTGTAGTCTACCATTCCCTCTCTTCCCCCCAGTTGCTGAAAGTGTGGTGGTAAAAATTTCACAGTAGTCAGAAAGCAGCCTCTCTTGCGTTGAAGCGTCTCTGTGTATGTGTGTCACATACATTGATATTTATTTTTTTTGGGGGGTTCAAAACCATTCTCCTTAGGTCTGTAGGGTGTCTCAAAACCCTATTTGTGTTCGTTTTTGTTTTGTTTTAGACCAAAAAATAACTGATTAAGCTAAAGAAAAGAAACGTAAACTTCATATTCTGGGGATTTTTTTGGGGGGGTGGGTGGGGGTAGGATAAACTAGTTCACTGCTAGCAGACTAATTAGGTCATTCAGTAAACTGAGGAAACTGGAACTCATGCTCCCACCCCCTCCCCCCAAATAAGGACCATTTGGAGCACTCTGCCCATGAGTGTGTGTTTCAGTAGGGGAAACACGGTTTCTGGGCGGTGCTACCATTGCACCCAGACGTATATGCTGAGATGAATCTTTATTGTCTTAACAATTTCAGGTACAAGGGTGAATGTATGAGTAGTGCAGAATCCTTCTTGCCAAAAATAATAATAATAATGTTCATGTCATTAAGGATCTTTTGTAAAAACTGGTCCCTCATGGGGGAAGAGGGGAGAGCTGAAAGTTGCTCTCCTTCCCAGGATGCTTTCTGCAGGGATACCAGTGCAAATATAGCCACTGGGCATATGCTCCTGCATTTTGCATGTCTATTCCCAAAGTATTGCTTATCTCTCTGACTGGGATGTAGCTAGGACGCACCTCTCAAGTAATGGCTGCAATTGCAGAGTGAATTAATTGAGTCCAGAACTTCAAAATGTTGTCCCAACAAGATCTGTGTTCTGGTGTCTTCCTGCATGGTTGAGCAGTGGGCTCTTGGGTGCTTTTCACTGTCTCCCATAGTTTCTGATTCTTGGTAGGGTTCAGATAGTGAAACTCAAGAACACACAGAAGGAGCAAATCCTAGAATCATTATCTTTTACTTTGCAAATGCTCTCAAACGTTTCACTGGCATTAATGGGGCGGCCATGTGTGTCTGGAAAACTCCATTTACCTGGCAGGTTTTAAAATTCATATTCCATCATGGGGAAACTTGAAAATCTGAGTGCTCATGTTGGGCAAGATATTTATATGCAGCCACTGATCCCAGCAGAATACATGGGGCCCTCGCCCAGCTGGGTCTAGTAGTTGTGGTGAAATTGACCATTTCTAAGTTTAGACTCCTTTTTGGGAAGGGGGAGAAGAGAAGGGTGTGTGGGTTCTTTTGTCTCTTAAGAGGGAAGTTTAAACACATGATAGATTTCCACTCATAAGCACCCGGGAGCAGTCTTACCTCTGGCCTGAAACAGAGATACATAAAGAGAGTAAGTGGAATCTGTTTCGTGTATTGACCTTGAGTGCTCCAGTGTCTCTGTAGCTAGTGGCAAATCATTTTGGAGTTTCTGGACCCAATGCCACCTTGATAGGAACCTGTAACTTTTTTTGTTTTTCTCAGCACTTAAAACAATATGACATAAAGTCTGTGCACAGCAGAAGGATTGTACAAATGGAAACCTTCTTTTTCCTTTCAGGTAGTTTTGTGCTCCAGAGAATGAGTGTCAAGAAAAAACCTTTCCAAACTGTGACCAGTAGTAATAAGAATATTCACAAACTTCAGGGATTGTTCAGGTCCCGTTTGGGCACCAAATTCTCAACAACATTTATGTGATAATAGTATTGTATCAAACGTTTTCTGTATTTTAATGAAAAAACAAAACACTAGTTTCATATTTAAGATTTTAAGAGATTTTGGGAAGGGTTACTGTTCTTTTTTTTTTTTAATGCGATATAGAAAGAGCCTCCAAAAAATATTTGAATAAATCCCTAATCCAAGAGGCTGGGCAGCTCCAGATGTATGTTTTAGTCATTTAGTTACAGAATGTTTTCGGAATAACAGGACAATTTAAAAAAAAAAAAAGTAAAGATTAAAGTAGCAAAAATTGCAAGGTGTTAAAAAAAAAAAAAAAAAAAAAGAATAAAAGCTCATTACCCAAATTCACAACCTATTTTTTAAACCAAAGCACATTTGAATGAGTAGAACCTCACTTGGCTAACAGAAAGAAATACAAATATATTTATCTCATTGTTTACATAAACATTTACAGTTTCAGACCTCAACAAATCTAGGGGCCAGACAAAATTAATCTCTTCTTTTTCCATTTGTTGCCGTTCCTGGCTAATGGATGAACATGAGGGTGTGGGTTCTGATACGAGTTTGTGAGCTGCCGGTGGTATCAGTTGAAGGGAGAGTGGGACAGAGTGCCTGGGACTCAACAAGGGACATCACAAGACCCAAGGGGTTAAATTTAATAAGATTTTTAAGAGAACCTCATCTGATTTGTAATGTTAATTCTCTATGGGAGAAGCAGCAGGAGGAGTTCGGGCCTCTGTGCTGGAAAAGAATGAACAGCATAAATGAGTATGCGGCGCCCTTGCTGTTTCATAGGCCTTTCAAGGCTGCAGATGTTGGAGGCTGTATGAGCAGTCATTCTACTTCTGCAATTTGGGTTTTCTCACCCTTTCTGGAGGAAACCCCAAAATGAAAACTTGGGCCAAAGATCATAGAGGTACCAAAGACTACCCTGACCTAGAGGCGCCATGTAACTAAGTTGGCCCCACTTCTATTCTGAGCATATATGAAAGCAGCCCAGGCGTTCCATATGGTCTTCAGTTAACTTCATCTCTCATTCTTGCATCATCACGCGCAGATCTTGGCATATAGGGCATGAGCAAAAACCTTTTGGAACAAGTCTAGACATCTCATGGTTGAATTGTTGAAATAATTCACTCCAGGCACTAATATTATGTCAGACAATACATTTTCCATGTCAAAACAAAAATATTCTGACCTCGTTGGTGAATCTACCTAGCAGGGTGGTTTTGTAAAATACTGCTAAAACCAAAAAAAAAAAAGTTACAAAGAGTTGAAAATACAGAAGGTCACAATTACTAAACATCAGTGAACTATCTGCAACTGTGCCTATTGGAATAACTTGGGTGCTGCAGCAGATGGCATACGTTCTTATGTTTAGTAAACATGGCCCTGAACATGGATTTTTTATTATTATTATTATTTTGTCTTTCTGTATCAAAAAGGCCTCTTGGACTATCTAAGAAGGTAATGGAAAAACAGAATATTAATTTTGCCTGGTCTTATATCTAAGAATGATGGTGCAGACACTTTTAACAGTGTTGTTTTTGTATCAATATGTATTTGCAGTAATGAATGTATTTATTTCTCAGATTCTGTATGCACAGTTTTGCAATGGATTTAAAAAAAAAAAAAACTTTGGAAAAGTTTATTGCAGACTCGGATGCGTATGCAGGGTCAATTCTCTAGAAAAAAAACTGCATAGCCATAAACCACAACCTGTGAAGACAGTACAGAGACTGGACTTTTGTAGCTTTGTCTAGAAAAGGAATTTTTGATCTACCGGTATTTAATGTTTCCAGTTACTGTGTACACTTTGAAAGATTCCTGTTCTGTTTTTTTTTAATTATAATTTTTTTTTTTAGCATTGTCGTCAAACAGTGCTGGTTCACAGTCTATGGTAGTTTTGACTGAGTTTGCTTCAGTTCTAAAATACAGCAGTGTTGTCCCCAGGGGAGCATCCTTGGCTATCTTAAAGGCAGAGTTTACCCTGAAGTGAGGCGTGGGGGGGGGGGGGGGGAGAAGAAAGGGATGTTTCTTCTGGATTTTGCTGGCTCTCCCTTTTGAACATCATTTCCCTTGTAAGCAATAATGACCTGCACACAGAGGGCTCCCTCCAGGAAATAACCATAAGACCTGCTTTCCTCATATCTCTCAGCTTGGCCCTCATTGAAACCTAGCTGGGTATTAAATGGAAACCAAGACAAGTGCTTGGTTTAACATGGCCATGAGATCTGATAAAGGTCTTCAGACACATTCCTGCTTTGACTGTGCCCTCCAAACCATGGCCAGGAGCTCCTCAGATAAGTGTGGCACCTAGATGATGTTCTTAAATTATAGGTATCAGCGAAATTCCAGAAAGCTAGACCTATGATGGTGGTCTGCAGGGAGCCGTATACTCCAATTTAGAGTTGGTTGGGCTGAAAGAACCCCAGATGGTCATCGAGTCTCAGCACCTTTTGGTTACTCAACAGCTCTCTGCAGAGTGATGCAGAGGAAGATAGAAAAATAAAACTGCAGCTGTAGCCCAGTCTGACAATCCCCCCCCCCCCCCCACTTCAGAGACCACAGATTACACTAAGGGAAAGTGTTGGCTGTCACTACGCTCATAAGTAACATCTTCTGTAAAAATCATCCAATTTACTTAATAATCAATTTAAGGATCAATGTACCAAAGGTTTTTCCCACTTTGTGTGTATGCAGAAAAAGCCTCATACTTCTGACTGTAGTCTTATAGCTATGACTACATTTATCTGCAGAATGTTCCAAAATTTTGTCATGGATTGAAATATTCCTGCTTGTAGAGGTAGTAAAACTGATTATCCTTTTCTGCAAAAGAATTAGCCATATGTATCCATCGTGATGATGTGTCATCCTTTGGCTTAGGATGACATGAGATGTATATATTTCCTACATTTAATTGAAGGCATAAAATGGCTGATATGGAAATTGTTCTCAGCTGCATTGATGGAATCCCTTTGTGTATCCTGTCTGTTGGGTTCCTCCCTGAACCTGAATGTCTCCGAGCCACATAGATCCAGTAGTTCAGTTTGCTTGCTGCTGGGTGGCGGATTATAAACTCCATGGCCAGATCTGAGCTCTTGGCATTGAATCTGGGAAGAGTGTGGAGGAGGGAGTTAAGACTGTCACTGCATGCTAGAGGGACGTGTATGTCAGACTATATTGCCCCAAAAATGGGGTACTGGGGAGTGGGGGCATGTCTTCATTTTTTTTCCTCAATGTGCAAGAAAATAAATGAAGCAATCTGAAAGATTTGTGAAAACATCCAGAGTCAGACAAGAGTGGACATGTTAATAAAACTGGAAAATAGCTGCAGTCTAGGTCCTTTTCTAAAGCTTTACTTGTTTATGCAGAAACCCTGGCTTGTCCTGGGGACAACACTCCTGCAACACTTTGACTTCTCTTTAAGAGTCTGAAATTCAGGTCAGGGCCACAGATTGCAATGGCTCAAACTCAAGTGTCATAAAAATAGAGACTTACTGAAATTGTAATGATCTTCACAGTCAGATTTGCAGTCTTAATGTACAGTGACAAGAAACTGTTATTTTATGATCTTTCCATTAAAAGCCTGATTGAAAATTGTTTCTAAAGTCTGTGCTTCTGATTTGGGTTTTTGGCACTTTTTCACCTTTTGTAAGATTCTGCTAATTGATAAAACACATGTTGACCCTGCAGCTTATTCACTCCAGCTCCACATCTGTGTAGAGCGAGGCCCCTTTTCTGGGGATTTCTGATGTCATGTTTGAACCTCTGCCTTTGCGCTCTTACTGAGCAGGACAGATTTATCTCCCACTGTCCTGCTGATGGAGAGATGAGTTGGAAATCCTGCTTCAGTAGAACATAGGTGACTTAATACCCAAAAACCACAGATGAACGTCTTTGAAACCAGTTCAGAATGATCCCTGGCATGGAAAGTTCTGTTAGCTTACTGATCTTGGGGTAAGCAAATCTGCATTCTCCAGGACCAAGCAGGAAGTCAGCCCTCACATATGGGTGTCATCGGCGCCGATGAAGCCCCAGCGGAGCATTTCCCCAGCTTTCCATGAAAGCCTTTGGGAATGCTGGCACGCATGCGCGGTTCCCTTCCCGCCTAAAGGTGCCATCTTACCTCAGTCTCTTTTTTTCCAAGAAGCCCATCGGACGTGTGTCCTGTTCTCCCGGATAAAAGCGATTTTTTTCTTCGGCGATTTTTGCTCTTTTTCTCCGGTTCGACGCCGGTTCCCCCTCCCACCGGGTTCGGTACACCAGTATCGAGCCCGTTTTCTTCATTTTTCGGTTCTTGCCCTTCGTGGCTGGCGTTCGCGCCCTTTTTTCATTTTTCACTGGAAGGCCGGTCTTTTGACCTCGCTGGGGCTATTTTTTCCCCGATGCCTTCCAGTGGTTTCAAAAAGTGTGATCAGTGTAAGAAAATTGTTTCTCACCGACACACACGACTGCTGCCATCGTTGCCTCGGCCCTGACCACGACCCAAAGTCGTGTGGGCCATGTGGGAAGATGTCTTCCAAGGCACTAAAGAGTCGACAGCATCAAAAGGAAAGGTTTTTCTCGGACTCTGCCTCCGGCCGGGCCCGGACCTCGTCTGAGGCCTCGACATCTCGGGATTCCGATCCCGAGCGCCGTCTAAGCTCCTCGGACAGGGGGTCCCCCGACCGGGAACGTAAGAGGAAGAAGCGGCTCGCGAGGGCGGCATCAGAGGAGGTCCCTGGTCCCTCGAGGGCCAGGTCTAAGACCCCCGACCGCCGTCCCGGGCCCCTGGACCAAGAGAAGCCTGCCAAAGTTCCTCGCGTGGAGCCGGAGTCTGCTGGACACGTAAGCCCCGTAGTCCTCGTGGACTCTCCTCTCAGAGAGCCGACGTCGGGCCCGGTGCCGCCGGGGCTCAAGTCGGTGGCTGTTGCGTCTCCCGAGCTGAGTCTCAGGATGACAGCCTTGGAGTGCAGACTGTCTGACTTCATGGAGCAGCAGCGGGCACTGATGGCCAGCCTGCCTGGTGCATCTGCCCCGACCACCGGGACGTCGACTTCGAAGTCAACCCCGGAGACCGAGCCGATACTCGAGACCCTCCTGGCTCGAAGTTGTCCTCGGTCGAGGTCTCCCTCGACCTCCCGTTTGGGACCAAGGGTGTCGACGCCGGTGCCCCCGGCGTCGGGGCGGGTGCCTCAGGGCCCCACGGGGTCGGACCCTGACTCCTCCTTGGACGAGTCCGCCTGGGAGACGGAGGACGAGGAGTCTCCCGATACTTTTAAGACTCGGTGCGTCCCATCGGTCTCACCACAGTCTGATCCCCGAAGTAGATCCCCTCCGGAGGACACTAGGTTCTCGGAGTTCATCCGGGATATGGCTGCTGCCTTGGCTATCCCTGCCGATCCCGAGGAAGAGCCTCGAGCCGAGGAGCTCGATGCTCTGCAGTACGACTCTCCTCCGAAAGAGGCCTTTACTGTCCCCGTTCCTCCGATGCTGGAACGGCTCCTCTTCCGAATGTGGGAGGCCCCGGCCTCGGCGCCGGTTCTGAGCAAGCGAGTCTATTCCATTTATCGACTCCGCAAAAGCCCTGGTTTCTAGAAAGCACAACTACCACACCATTCCATGGTTGTGGAATCGGCCATGCATCGTCTGAAGAGCCAGAAGATGCACTCTGCGGTGCCCCCCGGCAGGGAGGCCCACAACCTCGATGGCATCGGTAGGAAGTGCTTCCAGGGGTCGATGCTTGCTTGCCGTGTCCAGTCTTACCAGCTGTACATGGGCATGTACTTGCGGGACCTGGCCAAAGAACTGGCTAGCTTCTCTGCTGGTCTCTCCGGGGAACCCTTGCAGAAATTTCAGACCTTGTCCTCGGGGATTCGGGAATGCTCGAAGTTCATTTCCCGCGCCGCCTACGATGGCTTCGAGGCTTCGGCCCGAGTAGCGGCTGCCAGCATCGTGGCTCGACGCCAGGCGTGGCTGCAGTCATCGGACCTCGAGCCATGGGTTCAGGACAAGTTGGTCGATGTCCCCTGCCGAGGTGAGAGCCTTTTTGGCAAACCCGTGACCGAGAAGGCCGCTCAGCTCGAGACAGAGCACCTTACCCGGACAAGGCTGTCGAGGAAGACCTCTGCCCCTTCACATAAGAAGAAGGGCTCGGGTAAAAAGCCCTTTTATCCGAGGAAGGGCACTGCCTACAAACAGTACCCTCAATATCAGGCTGCCCAACCTGCCCCCCAGGGTCAGCAAGCCAAGGGCCAGGGTAATGGGCCCTGTAGGTAGAGGACCCCCAAGCCTCAGGCCCCTGCTACCACTCAGCAGGGTGGGGGTTTTTGACTCCTTGAGCGTAGCCTCTCCTCCACTGCTCTCCCCACCCTGCACAGGAGGTCGCCTCGCCCTCTTTGCCCACCAGTGGCCCCTTATCACTGGGGACAGTTGGGTGCTGGACATAGTTCAAAATGGCTATGCCCTCCATTTTCACCAACTGCCACCACCATATTTTCCAGGAGAGCCTCCAAGGCCTCCCCTGCACACAGACCTCCTGCTACAAGAGTTTCATGGTCTGTTGGTGGACAGGACGGTGGAGCCTGTGCCTCCCCACTTGCAAGGTCACGGATTCTACTCCAGGTATTTCCTGATACCCAAAAGAACCGGTGGCCTTCGACCCATTCTGGACCTCAGTAACCTCAACAAGTTCCTAGAGAAAGAAAAGTTCAAGATGCTTACTCTTGGAACACTTCTGCCCTACCTCCAGCAGGGAGATTGGCTATGCTCCTTAGATCTAAAGGATGCGTACACTCACATCCTCATTCATCCAGACCACAGAAAATACCTCAGGTTCATTGTGGGAGGAAACCATTATCAGTACAGAGAACTGCCTTTTGGCCTGTCCTCTGCTCCCAGGGTCTTTACCAAGTGCCTGGCAGTGGTTGCGGCCTACCTGAGAAATCAAGGCATCTTTGTCTTTCCCTATCTGGACAACTGGCTCATCAGGGGTCAGACGTCCCTGGAGGCCAGACAAACCACCCTCAACACCATTGCTCTGCTCCAAAAGGTGGGCTTTGTCATAAACTTCGCAAAGTCCACTTTGCTCCCCTCCCAGAACTTGGAGTTCATAGGGGCAAGGTTGGATTCTCAACTGGCAAAGGCATTCTTGCCAGAAGACAGGGCTCAAAGACTGATGGACGTGGCAAAGCAGTTTCTGAACAGTCCCTGGTCTCCGCCAGACTCTGCCTCAGGCTTCTGGGTCACATGGCTTCGACAGTACATGTGACTCCCAATGCCAGGCTCCATATGAGGCCTGCACAGTGGTGCCTTCGAACTCAGTGGTCTCAAGCCCTAGGCCACTTACGAGACAGGATAAAGGTGTCCAAACACCTTCTGGCCTCCCTCAGCTGGTGGCTACATCCACCCAATCTACTCAAGGGAATGCCCTTCCACATGCCAGAATACTCAGTGGTCCTCACCACTGACGCCTCTCTGAAGGGCTGGGGCACTCATTGTCTGGACAAGTGCACCCAAGGCCTCTGGTCTCCCTGGGAGGCAGCCCAACAGATCAATCTGCTGGAACTTCGAGCTATCCGCTTGGCTCTCAGAGTTTTTTCTCCAGCCCTGGCTCACCGCTCAGTCTTGATTCAAACAGACAACCAGGTGGACATGTTTTATGTAAATAAGCAGGGTGGCACTGGGTCCCAGATCCTTTGTCGAGAAACTCAGGACATTTGTTCCTTTGCCCTGAAGCACCACATGCTTCTCAAGGCGGTGTACCTCCCAGGCCAGGAGAACTGCCTGGCCGACCGGTTGAGCAGGATTCTGCAGCCCCACGAGTGGCAGCTGCATCCCTTGGTAGTTCAAAAGATTTTCCTGAAGTGGGGTCTCCTTTGGATAGATCTTTTTGCCAGTCCACTAAACAAGCAGCTACCCAAGTTCTGCTCCAGGCAACCACATCCTTTGAGGATCGCACCAGATGCTTTTCTGATGTCCTGGTCTCAGGGCCTCCTGTATGCGTTTCCTCCCACGCCCTTGGTGGCCCGAACTCTGTTCAAGATTCTTCGGGACAAGGCCTCAGTCCTGCTGGTAGCTCCCAGATGGCCTTGGTTTCCTCTTCTGCTTCAACTGGCAGTGGATCCCCCACTGCCTCTGGGGTTGCAACCCAACCTTCTCTCTCAGGAGCAGGGTTCCTTCCTACACCCCAATCTCAAGACTCTCAATTTGATGGCCTGGAGGCTGCAAGGGTAGTCTTGGCTCCCTGGGGCCTGCCTCAGGAGGTTGAGGAGGTTGTCCTTGCCTCTAGAAAACAGTCCACTAGGAAAGCCTATGCTCTCAAATGGAAGAGGTTTTCTGTGTGGTGTCATCTACGTACAGAAGATCCTTTCTCCTGTACTGTGCCAGTAGTGCTTCAGTACTTACTGCACTTATCAAATCAGGGACTTAAGTCCAATTCTGTTCGGGTCCACCTCTCAGCTTTAGCAGCTCACCACTCCCTGGTGGAGGGACATTCTTTGTCAGGTCACCCCTTGGTATCCCGCTTTCTCAGGGGCTTGCTTTTGCTCAAGCCCCCCATCCGTCGTCCTGCTCCTGAGTGGGAGCTGAATGTGGTCTTGCAGCAACTGATTCGCCCACCCTTTGAGCCGATGGCTACTTGTCCACTGCGCTTCCTCTCCTGGAAGGCACTCTTCCTGATGGCCCTTACCTCGGCTAGGCGAGTGAGTGAGCTTCAGGCCCTGGTCTGTGATAGGCCTTACACCAGGATTTATAGGAACAGGGTAGTCCTCAGGACTCCTCCCAAGTTCCTCCCTAAGGTTGTCTCCTCTTTCCACCTCAACCAGGAGGTGGTTCTTCCAACATTCTTCCCTAGGCCTCATGCAAGCCAGGCTGAAGCAGTCCTGCATACCCTGGACTGTAGGAAGGCCTTATCCTTCTACCTTGACCGTACGCAGGGGCATAGAAGGGCTACCCAGCTCTGTCTCCTTTGACCCCAATAAGTTGGGGTTGGCTGTGTCCAAGCATACCTTGTCCATCTGGGTGGCTTGACTGTATCACCTGGGCTTACAAGGCGGCTGACCTTCCTTTGCAGGGTAGGGTCACGGCCCATTGTGTCAGGGCAATGGCTGCCTCAGTGGCTCATCTCCGCTCTGTGCCCTTGGTAGACATCTGCAGGGCTGCAACTTGGTCTTCAAGCCAGACTTTTGCAGCCCACTACTGTCTGGAGAGGGAGTCCCATAGGGACAGTGCTTTTGGCCAAGCAGTACTCCGGAATCTCTTTGAGGTTTAGGCAACTCCTGCCCTCCTGCCTTCTGTTGGGCTACTGGTGGAGGTTGTGTCCTTGAAAAGCCTTTCTTTGCTGCTGGGACTAGAGGGAGTTCTCTTGTTCAGCCTGGGTTACTCGGTAGCCCGGAGCTAGGGAGTCACCCATATGTGAGGACTGACTTCCTGCTTGGTTCTGGAGAAAGAGTAGTTACTCACCTGTAACAGGTGTTCTCCAGGAGCAGCAGGAATCAGTCCTCACAACCCTCCCTCCTCCCCTTGGAGTTGCAGTTGTACATAGTTTGTGTTTTTACATTTTTGTGTGCTCTTCTTAGCTATGTTATTTTACTGAGGTAAGATGGCACCTTTAGGCGGGAAGGGAACCGCGCATGTGTGGCAGCATTCCCAAAGGCTTTCATGGAAAGCTGGGGAAATGCTCCGCTGGGGCTTCATCGGCACCGATGACACCCATATGTGAGGACTGATTCCTGCTGCTCCTGGAGAACACCTGTTACAGGTGAGTAACTACTCTTTCTCTATGAGCAGGGCCGGCCTCGGAGTTGGTTCAAAGTGTTGGCACCCTAGGCAAACCTTATGCTGCCTCCCCCCAGGCTCTCAGAATCTATTGCTTAGCTTTTAGTGCCCTACTCTTTGCCACCCCCGAGAAGTTGCTGCCCTAGGTTGTCTTTAAAAACTAAAAAGTACCAGATTACACCATCAGATTTTTGTCTTTCTTTGTTTTTTAATGAATTCCTCCCCATAGACACAGAATGAGAAATTTTGAAATCGGGAAGCTAAATTTTCTAAGGTTCCACAAAAAGAATGCAATAAAAGGTCTTAATATATTATGTTTAGTAGATGGTAACATACATTTTACAATGAAAGGCACCTAGCAATTTAAAATGATACAGTGCTAGAATTGAATCGTAAGAGTTGTCAATGCGACTCAGACTTCTGTGGTTTCACATTCAAGACAATATGAGAGGGCAATATTAGATTTGACAGTATCCTTGTACAAGATAATCAAGGCACAGCTTAAAAATGGATTTAAAGGTTTTTGCTGTTCAAGTGAATCTGAAACTTATCTTGTAAAAATCAAATATTAAGGATTAACAACTGTATGGACAAAAGCTTTATAAATGTTTTCTCAGTTGCCAGATCTTGTACAGGTGCCGAATGGATGGGCCGGCTCTGCGGACAACGAACCAGCAGAAGACTTGTCCAAACTGATGATCTAAATGAACTTTGCAAACTGTCCTGTCCCAAAGCTCGGGTACATCATCCCCTTGGGATACGTTTCACTGGTGCATCCCATAATGAAGCACAAATTCTCCGGTAACAAGCAGGAAGTCGGTTCTCACATATGGGTGACGTCTGCTCCAACGGAGCCTGCGCGAAGCAAATCCCCCAGCTTTCAAAGAAAGCCTTTGAGATTGCTATCACGCATGCATAGTCCCCTTCCCGCTCAAGGTGCCATCTTGCTAAGTCTCCTTTTTTCCGCGGAGCCCACTGGATGTCGTCCCCTGGAAAAAGTTGACTTTTTCGAGTGTTTTACTCATCTCCGGTCTTGCACCAGTATCTTTCCCGCCGCGACCTCAGTGCCTCGGTATCGGGATTGATTCTTTTTACTTTGTTTTACTTTGTTTTAGCATCTTCGCGCCCTATTTCTCCGCTGGCAGCCTGAAGGGTCAAAGACCTTGCTGGGGTTCTTTTTTCCCCCTATGCCTACCAGCGGCTTCAAAAAGTGTGATTGATGTGGTAAGATTATGTCCCTAACCGACACGCATGACTGCTGTCTCCGGTGCCTCGGCCCGGATCACGATCCGGTGGTCTGTGGCCTTTGTAAGAAAATGTCTTCCAAGGCCTTGAGGAGCCACCAGCAGCAGCATGACAAAAATTTTTCCCGATTCCCCGATGCCTTCAAGCGCCAGGACCTCATCTGAGGCCTCGACACCTTGGTAGGAGCACTCTGAACCCGAGCGTTGTCGTGGGTTCTCAGAGAGGGGGTTTCTCTCGAGGGAACCGAAGAGAAAGAAGCCCTTGAAGGCGGCGTCCTTGGATGGCTCTGATCAGCCGGGATCCTACCGGACCCGGTCGCGGAGCCCCGGACGTCCAATCGAGGAGTCGGAGAGGGAGCGGCTGGCCAAGATCCCTCGGCGGACCGGCCTTGGTAGGTAGACAGTCCTAGTCGAGGATTCCCCTCCTGGGGAGCCGGCATCAGGCCCGAGTCCCTCGGTGCCTGCACCAAAGGCTGCGGAGCCACCGGGATTGGCGGCCTTGGAGCGCAGTGTGACTGCCTTCTTGGACCAGCAGTGGGCGCTGATGTCAGGCATATCCGGTTCTTCTGTCCCGACCACTGGGCGTTTGACGTCGAAGACATCCCCAGAGGCTGAGCCGATCCTCGAGGCCATGCCGGGCCTGAGTAGATCCTCGGCCGAGGTCGCGCTCGGTCTCCCGCTCGTGGGGGCTGAGGTCGTCACCGACGAGTCTCCCAGGCTTGGGGCGAACGGCGCAGGGGCCCTCGAGGCTCGAGAAACACCATGAGTCCTCCTCGGAGTATTCCGAAAGGGAGACTGAGGACGAGGAGTCCCCGGACACTCGTCGGCACCGAGATGTCCCTTCCAATTCCCCGGTCTGAACATTGGAGAAGGTCCCCACCGGAGGATATGGGCTTCTTGGACTTCATCAAAGACATGTCCAAGGCCTTGGCCTTTCCTCTCAGACTCCAACAAGCTCGAGATCCTTCAATACGAGGCTCCTCCCTGGGAATCGCTCACGGTGCCCATTCCTCCCATCCTGGAGCGACTTATGTTCCACATGTGGGAGACACCGACATTGGCGCTGGTGGTCAGCAAGTGGCTCGACTCGATGTATCGAGTCAGCCGGAGCCCTGGGTTTCAGAAGTCACAGCTGCTGCACAACTCCATGGTTGTGGAGTAGGCCATGCGTCGACTGCAGAGTCAGAAGACGCACTCCTCTGTGCCCCCTGGCAGGGAGACCTTCACCTTGGATGCCCTTGGCAGAAAGTGCTACCAGGGCTCGATGCTGAATTGTTGGATCCAGGCCTACCAGCTGTACATGGGCATGTACCTCAGGGACCTGGCGAAGGAACTCACCGGGTACTCAGCTGGTCTCCGAGGAACCTGTCCAAAGCCGTCGGTGAGTGCTCCAAATTTGTCTCGGGTGGCCTATGATGGTTTCGAGTTGGCGGCCCGGGTAGACGCGGCAGGCATTGGTGCATGTCGCCAAGCTTGGATGCAGTCATCCGACATCGAGCAATGGGTACAGGACAAGTTGGTCGATGTCCCGTGTCAGGGGGAGAACCTCTTCAGCAAGCCCATGACCGACAAGGCCACAGAGCTGGAGACAGAGTTCATGACGAGGACTAGGCTCTCCAAGAAGACCACTGCCCCTCCCCAACGGAAGGGCTCAGGTAAAAATCCCTTTTACCCGAGGAAGTCCACTGCTTACCGAAACTACCCACCTTACCAGGCCTCCCCGGCTCCCCAGCAAGGCAGCAGGCCAAGGGGACAAGGCATGGCTCACGTAAGCAGAAGGCTCCCAAGCCCCAGGCTCTGGCTCCGGCCCAGCCAGGAGGGAGTTTTTGTCTCCAACAACATAGCCCCTCTCCCACATGGAGATCAGCAGCCTACAGGGGGTCGCCTCACCCTTTATGCCCACAGGTGGGCAGCTATAACCACCAACTCCTGGGCATTAAAGGTGGTCAGGGAGGGTTACCGCCTCCATCTGAGCCAAGTACCTCCACACTACTTCCCGGGAGAGCCCCTCAAGTCTCCCCTCCACCAGGACCTTCTACTGAAGTTGGCAGGTCTTCTTGAGGACCAAGCAGTGGAACCGGTGCCCCACCACCTCAAGGGCAAGGGGTTCTACTCCAGGTACTTCCTCGTGCCAAAGAGGACAGGGTGCCTATCTTCGACCTGCGCAACCTCAACAAATTCCTGGTGAGGGAGAAGTTCAAGATGCTCTCCCTTGGAACATTGCTGCCTTACCTCCACCAGGGAGACTGGCTATACTCCTTAGACCTAAAGGATGCCTATACTCACATCCCAATCCACCCAAACCACAGGCAATACCTACGCTTTGTGGTGGGAGGCAATCATTTCCAATACAGGGTGCTTCCCTTCGGCCTAGCCTCTGCCCCCAGAGTATTCACAAAGTGTCTGGCAGGGGTCGCCCCTTTCTCAGGCTCCAGGGGATATTTGTCTTCTCCTAGCTCGACGACTGACTCATCAAGGGCACTACGGCCCCCAAGGTGCAGCAGGCCACGACACGCACCACCCAGGTCCTGCAACACTTGGGCTTCATTATAAACTACCCCAAATCGAACTTTTGCAAAATGCAAGGGCTGGAATTCATTGGGGTAAGAATCGACACCCTTCGGTTGAAGGCCTTCCTGCCCACAGACATGGCAGCCAGACTCATGGTGCTAGCCAGGGATATGCAGCACCATCCCTCGGTGCCAGCCAGGCATCTTCTGCGCCTTCTTGGGCACATGGCCTCCACAGTGCATGTCACTCCAGATGCCCGCCTCCACATGCGGTGGTGCCTCAGGGACCAATGGTTCCAGGCCCCCTCCAGAACAGAATCCAAGTGACCCGCCAGCTGGTAAAATCCCTGATCTGGTAGCTGTCACCCCAGCACTTGGAGACAGGCATGCCTTTCCAGACGCACAACCCCTCGAGGGTCCTCACCACAGATGCCTCCCTGCAGGGCTGAGGAGCCCATTGCTAGGGCTACCACACCCAGGGCACTTGGTCCCCAGACGAGCGTGTTCAACAAATCAACCTCCTGGAGATGCGAGCCATTCATCTCGCACTGAAGGCTTTTCATCTTTGCCTAGGCCACTGGTCAGTCCTAGTTAAGACGGACAACCAGATGGCCATGTTCTATGTTAACAAGCAGGGAGGCACGGGGTCCCGTGCCCTCTGCCAGGAAGCCCTTGATCTGTGCTCTTATGCAGTCCAACAGGGCATCCTCCTCAGCGGTATACCTGCCGGGCCGACAATTTGCTGGCCGACAGACTCAACAGGATTCTCCAGCTGCACGAGTGACATTTGGACCGAGGGGTAGCCAGCAGGCTTTTCCGGAACTGGGGGGGGAACCAGTGATGGACCTATTTGCAAGTCTGGACAATCCCCCATTACCCCACTTCTGCTCCCGGCAGCCTCACCCCGCCAGGGTGGCTGCCGATGCCTTCCTGGTCTCATGGTCAGAGGGACTTCTGTACACTTTCCCTCTGACGCCCCTGATCGCCAGGACTCTGTTCAAGGCTCTCCAAGACAGGGCCTTGGTTATCTTTGTAGCTCCAAGGTGGCCCAGGTAACCGTGGTTTCCACTGCTTCTGCAACTGGAGGTGGAGGACCCCATACCCCTGGGGTCTGCCCCTGACTCCTTTCCCAGGAGGGGGGCTCTCTCCTGCATCCCAACCTTGGATCCCTCTCGCTGATGGCGTGGCTGTTGAGAGGGTGACTTTAGCCCTGCTCCACCTCTCTGGAGAGGTGGAGGATGTTCTGCTAGCCTCACGTAAGGTGTCTACCAGACGGGCCTACGCCTTTTAAGTGGCGTAGATTTGCACTTTGGGGGGACGACCCCTTCTCTTGCCTGGTGGTCACGGTGTTGCAATACCTGCTCCGCCTCTCTCATGTGGGGCTTAAGTCTAACTCTGTTAGGGTACACCTCAGTGCCCTATGGCGAACCACCATCAGGTGGATGGGAAGCCCCTCTCGGCCCATCCAGTGGTGTCCCTCTTCCTATGGGGTCTACTCCTGTCTAAGCCCCTGGTTTGCCCCTCAGCGACCGAATGGGATCTCAATGTGGTGTTGGGACAGCTCACTGCCACCATTCGAGCCCCTGGAACTTGCCACCTTTGCTATCTCTCCTGGTCGGTGGTTTTCCTGGTCACGCTCACTTCTGCCCGTAGGGTAAGCGAGCTCCAGGCTCTCATGGCTGAGGCGCCTTACACCAGTTTTTACAAGAATAGGGTAGTGCTTCGCACGCATCCCAAATTCATTCCGAAGGTGGTGTCCTCTTTCCACCTCAACCAGGAGGTGGTACTCCCTACCTTCTTCCCCAGACCGCACGCCAGTCGGGCAGAGACGGTCCTCCATACCTTGGACTGTAAGAGGGCCTTGTCCTTCTATATCCAGTGTACTCAAGGCCACTGAAAAGTGTCTCAGCTTTTTGTTTCCTACGACCCCAGTAAGCTGGGAGAGGCAGTGACCAAGCGTACGCTGTCCATATGGATGACGGACTGTATTGCCCATGCCTATGAGGAGGAGAGGCTTCCGTTGGAAGGCCGGATCATGACGCACCGGGTCAGGGCTATGGCGACCTCAGTAGCCAACCGACGTTCGGTCATGCTAGCAGACATCTGTTGGGCCACCAACTGGTCTTCAGTTCATACCTTCGTATCTCATTACTGCCTGGATAGAGTCTCCCGATGGGAGAGTGCCTTCAGCCAGGCCGTGCTCCGTAACCTTTTCGGGGTCTAGGCAACTCCTACCCTCTGACCCTTCTGTGTTCAGGCTACCGGAGTGCTAGTTCCATCGGACACAGAGGTCCTGTTTGGTCTGTTTATATGGACTTCATTGCTGATGCTTGTGGCTCTCCACAAGGGAGCCCTTTTTTGACTATAGGTTTTGGTGGCCTATAGCTGTTGAGTCCCATATGTCAGGCCTGACTTCCTGCTTGTTCCCGGAGAAAGTGTAAATCTCCAGGAACAAGCAGGAATGAGTCTTCACATATGGGTATCGTCGGTACCGACGGAGCCTGCGTGGGAACGCTCCCCAGCGTCCTTAAAGAAAGCTTTTGGGAGCATCCCACAGCGCCTGCGCGCTGCCTTCCCGCCTTTCCTAACTGCCTCTCTCCAGTTCTTCTTTTCCGCGGAGCCAGCAGGTCGTGTTTCCTGTCATCGATGAAGAATTTCTTGTTTTCTTTTATTTTTCTTTAGTCGCGTGTCTGCCTTCTCGATTCCGCACCGGTACTACCAGTTCTTTTTCTTTCTTTTAAAAAAAAAAAAAAAACCACCTACTTTTTCAGTGCATTTTTCTTCTGGGGCCTTAGGCCTACAGAGATATTTTTCCCTCATGGAAAAACCCGCCTCCGGGTTTAAAAAATGCAGTAGCACTATTTCTGTCACTGACACCCATGACTGGTGTCTAAAATGTTTAGGTCCTGACCACTCCATTGCGGATTGTGAGTCCTGTTCTATGATGTCCAAAAGAGGGTTACAGAATCGGGCAGCTAAGCTCAGTACCCTGTTTCCCTCCGATGCAGCTTCCGTGGCATCGACGTCTTCCAGGGCTGCTTCTTCATCCCATGGATCTCAGGTAACCAAACTTAAATCTGGCCGGTCCTCAAAGAGTTCATCTCCCTCTAAGTATCGAGATGCCCCCGGGCTTGCTCTTGAGGATACCACACCGGCAAAATTACCCCGGCGGGAGGCTCCGGCTTCCAAAGCACTACCTATGGGGTCACAGGTTGACATCGATGGCTCGGCCTCGACTGATCACCTGTTACAATGTACTGGGGTACCGGCAGTTTCTACCGGTACCGATATCCAGACATTGGTGGCGTCAATGGATCAGAATATTCTGACCATGCAGCTTGCCATCACGGCATTCATTCAAGCTGCAACGCCTACGGTACCGCAACAAACCCCGTTGTCGGTACCCGTACCGATTCCGGTACAGGATCCGATTCCGGTTCCGATACCAGTACCGCTTGCATCGACATCAGCATCGACGGCAGCGGTACGCTATCCAGTGATGCCTATCAGTACCGACCCGGTACCGATTACTCCCGATGTCGATACCTCCCGGTACGCGTATCGGGCTCTACGAGAGCATCCAGACAGTCGATACTTCGATTTTTCTGAAGACTCTGACTCTTCAGAGGCCTCAATTGAAGCATCGGGGATCCTTCCTCAGGAACCCTCTTCTCCAAAAAGGAGAATGTCTCCTCCTGAAGACTTGTCTTTTCAGGACTTTATTAGGGAGGTGGCCAAAGGCCTGTCCATCTCAGTGACCTCTGAGACTGAACCTAGAGCCAAAAAATTAGATATCCTACAATATCCTAAGGCTCCTAAAGAGGCAGCCACCTTACCAATACATGAGATTCTTTATGAACACATGTTGGGCATATGGGAGACTCCTCTCCTCTTTCCACCTCCCCTCATTCCAGAAGGTTGGACACCATGTATCGTGTTCCTCCTTGTCCTGGGTTTCATAAGACTCAGCTTCCTCACCACTCCATTGTGGTAGAGTCTGCTATGAAAAAGATCAAGAGTACAAAAAGGCACTCCTCTGCTCCTCCAGGAAGAGAATGCAGAACCCTAGATGCCTTTGGCAGGAAAATCTTCCAGGCCAGTATGCTTGTAGCCAGAATCAACTCCTATAGTGTCTATATGGGGATGTTTCTAAAAGAAGTTACAGATCATCTGCAAACCTTATCTCCTTTTACGTCAGAAGATAAGAGAGAAGAATATATCACCTGGCTTAAACAGGCACAGGATGTATCCAAGTTTTCCAATCGTGCAGCCTTTGACTCTTTTGAGGGGGTCAGTAGAGCCTCGGCTATTGCCAAAGGTGCACGCAGAGTTGCTTGGTTGCAAGCCTCTGATTTGGAATCCTGGGTACAGGATGGTCTAGGTAACCTTCCCTGTACAGGTGAAAACCTGTTTGGCAAAGATTGGCAAGCAAAGGCCAACCAGATGGATGCTGAAAATTCTGCTTTAGATAGACTTTCAAAGTCTACTACTGCTCCTTTCAAAAAGAGGTTCAAAAAGGGATCTTTCCCAAAGAAAGGGAAATTTTCTTCTTATGGTCAGGCCTCTTCTCAAGATCGTTTTGCTACAAAGAGGCAGCAACAACCAAAACAGGCCAAAACCCAGGCTGCGAGGACTGCTACGGCCCAACAGCCTCAGCCTCCTCAGGGCCTTTGACTTTCCACTAGAGAACTTAGCCTTTCTGGCTCTAGAAACATCCAGAGCCCCTCACCATCCCAGGAAGGTTAGCTCACTTTGCTCCCAGATAGGAACAAATCACAGCAGAGCAGTGGACCCTCTCCATCATAAAGGAAGGGTACAAACTTCATTTCTTAAACCTTCCTCCTCACACCATGTGAAACAGTTCAATTCTCCAACATCTCTCCTCAACCTTCTAGGTCAGGAGATTGCTACCCTTCTTGCCCAAGGGGCAATAGAAGAAGTACCCCTTCTTCAACAGGGTTCAGGGTTCTACTCCCCCTATTTTCTCATCCCAAAGAAAACAGGGGGCTACAGACCCATATTAGATCTCAGAGAATTGAACAAGTTTCTATGCCAGGAGAAATTCAAGATGACTTCTCTCGGAACTCTCCTTCCATACCTCCAGAGTCAGGACTGGCTTTGTTGTCTAGATCTCAAGGATGCGTACACCCATGTTCTCATCCATCCAACACACAGAAGATTCCTTCGCTTCCTGTACCAAGGAAAGCACTACCAATACAAAGTGCTTCCTTTCGGTCTGGCCTCTGCTCCAAGAGTGTTCACAAAATGCATGGCAGTAGTAGCTGCATTCCTACGCACTCTAGGAATATTCGTATTCCCATATCTGGACGACTGGCTCATCCGAGCTCCATCCCAGTCAGAGGCCCAGACTTCTCTAGCCTGCACAAGGCATGTTCTTCAGTATCTGGGACTGGTAATCAACATTCCAAAATCCCATTTTACCCCTACTCAGTCTCTAGAGTTCATAGGGGCCTTACTGGATACCACAACTGCAAGGGCCTATCTTCCCCAAGCCCGTTGCCTACGCTTGGTGCAGTTAGCCTCCCAGATTCAGTTAAAATCCCATTTAACTGCTCGAGAGATGTTGCAACTTTTAGGCCACATGGCATCCACGGTGCATGTGGTTCCTTATGCTCGCCTTCACATGAGAGCAGCTCAGTGGACCCTATCCACCCAATGGACCCAGGCATCAGGTTGCCTGTCAGACAAAATAGCAACCTCCAGTCTCCTATTTTCGTTCCTCCACTGGTGGAAGTCCACTCAGAATCTGTTGCTGGTGTCCCCCTTTCAACAGGTGTTACCCCAAGCAACCCTTACAACAGATGCCTCTCCAAAGGGTTGGGGGGCTCATCTACAAGATCTCTCGACCCAGGGCATCTGGTCTCCACAGGAGACATATCTTCATATCAACCTCTTAGAGCTCAGAGCAATCTTTCTGGCTCTCAGAGTCTTCCACACCCTGCTCAGCTACAAGATAGTCCTCATCCACACGGACAACCAGGTAGCTATGTTCTACGTGAACAAGCAGGGGGGAACTGGCTCTCTGTCACTTTGCAATGAAGCTCTGAGATTGTGGGCCTTCGCCAGAGAGCATCAAATCCATCTCATGGCAGTATATCTTCCAGGAGTTCAAAACTCTTGGGCAGACAGACTCAGTCGAGTTCTGCTTCCGCACGAATGGTCCCTCCATGGGGACCAGATAGCCAGAATTTTTCGGATTTGGGGTACCCCAGACATAGACCTGTTTGCAAGTCCGTGGAATGCCAAACTTCCCCGGTTCTGTTCCAGGATTCCATGTCAGGGAGTTCAGGCCAGGGATGCCTTCCTCCATTGGGGGCAAGACTTCCTTTATGCCTTTCCACCTATTCCCCTAATCCCCAAGACTCTGTTCAAGCTTCAGAGAGACAAAGGGACTATGATCCTCATAGCACCACTTTGGCCACGCCAAGTGTGGTACCCTCTACTTCTGCATCTCACTCAAGTTCCCTCCCTAGACCTGGGGTCTGCTCCAGATCTCCTCTCCCAGGAGGAGGGAACCTTGTGGCACCCAAATCCTCAGTCTCTTCATCTCAGGGCCTGGTTGCTGAAGGCCTAGACCTTCAAGATTTACAACTTTCTCAGCAAGTGAAGGATATCCTTCATGCTTCCAGAAAGCCTTCCACCAGACGTTCATATGCTTTTGAATGGAAAAGGTTTTCCATTTGGTGTGCAGAGAAGGGTCTCAACCCTCTTGCAATACCTTTGCATTCTTTACTAGACTATTTGCTGCATTTATGCCATGCAGGCCTTAAAACAAATTCAATCCGAGTCCATTTGAGTGCTATTGCAGCATCCCTTAAGCCTCTTAATGGACAACCTATTTCCTCTCATCCTCTTATAGCAAGATTCATGAGAGGCCTTCTTTTGACTAAACCTCCCATTAGACCACCTCCAGTGGCCTGGGACTTGAATCTGGTTCTTGGCCAGCTTATGAAGCCACCCTTTGAACCCTTAGCCACTACCTCCTTAAAATTCCTTTCTTGGAAGGTAATTTTTCTCATTGCAGTCACCTCAGCTCGCCGTATCAGTGAGCAGAAAGCTTTAGTGGCTAATCCTCCTTATACAAGGTTCCATCATGACAAGGTAGTCCTCAGAACTAATCCACACTTTATGCCTAAAGTGGTCTCACCTTTTCATCTGAACCAGGAGGTCTTTTTTACCTGTCTTTTTTCCAGGACCTCATGCATCAAGTGCAGAGAGGAATCTTCATACCCTGGATTGTAAAAGAGCACTTGCTTTCTACTTACACAGGACACAGCAACATAGAAAGTCCTCTCAACTTTTTGTTGCTTTTGATCCTTCTCATTTAGGACTTCCAGTCTCTAAGAGAACTCTGTCCAATTGGATTGCTCAGTGTATTTCCTTCGCCTACCAAAGTAAGAACCTTTCTCTGGAGGGCCATGTCACAGCTCACAATGTGAGGGCCATGGCAACCTCTATGGCTCATCTAAACTCTGTGTCCATCGACCAAATCTGTCGAGCGGCCACTTGGGCATCGGTTCATACCTTCACAGCCCATTACTGCTTGGACAAGGACTCCCGCCGGGGTGCCTTGTTTGGTCAGGCTGTTCTCAAACACCTGTTCCATACCTAATCAACTCCTACCCTCCATCCCTAAACTGGATGCCTGAGATTCATGGGTAGAGGTAGAGCCCTTCCCAGGGACTCACAATCTGGGTGATCTCCCAGGCATCTCTAGCTGGGGAGTCCCCATATGTGAAGACTCATTCCTGCTTGTTCCTGGAGATAGCACAGTTACTTACCTGTAACAGGTGATCTCTGGGAACAGCAGGAATAAGTCTTCACAACCCACCCACCTCCCCTAGGAGTTGTATCTCTCTATCTATCTTTCCTTTCCTCTCTCTCTCTCTCTTTGTCTCAGCTTTAAAACTCAAACTGGAGAGAGGCAGTTAGGAAAGGCGGGAAGGCAGCGCGCAGGCGCTGTGGGATGCTCCCAAAAGCTTTCTTTAAGGACGCTGGGGAGCATTCCCGCGCAGGCTCCTTCGGTACCGACGATACCCATATGTGAAGACTTATTCCTGCTGTTCCCAGAGATCACCTGTTACAGGTAAGTAACTGTGCTTTACTCACCTGTAACAGGTATTCTCCAGGGACAGCAGGAATCAGTCCTCACAACACTCCCTCCTCCCCTTAGAGTTGCAGTCATATCATCTTTCTTTGTTTTTGCTGTCTTTTAGCTATGTCGTTTGACTGAACAAGATGGCACCCTTGAGCAGGAAGGGGACCACACATGCATGGTAACAATCCCAAAGGCTTTCTTTGAAAGCTGGGGATTTGCTCCGCGCAGGTTCTGTCGGCGCTGACGTCACCCATATGTGAGGACTGATTCCTGCTCTCCCCGGAGAACACCTGTTACAGGTGAGTAACCACGCTTTATCTACTGTAGTAACAGAATGAAGGATTGCAGGCTGGTCTCTAGCAACACAAGACAGCTGTTTGTCTGAAGGCTTGGTGTAAATCAGTAGCTACACTGCTGTCTTAGTGCCCAGGTGACCCACAGCACAAGATAGGGACTGAAAGCAAGCACGTGTTGGTGTAACACTGGCATTTCTATGTAATATTGCTGCCTCACTTTTGCATTCTGTTTGTGCATACTCTGCATTTTCATGGTCTGTCCTTTTTACAGGATTGATAACAGGGAAGCTTGAGTTTAACTGTCATAAATATTAGACTGGGAATTCAGCACAGGATTTGCTGCTTTTCCATTTCTTTCATGAAATTTTCCTTTGTAAACTGGGATAACTGTTTTTAGATGTGAATCCAGTGGTTCATGTAGAACTGAGTTTGTTTTAAAATACGGCTGCCTAAAAGATATTGAAAAGTAGACAAAGCGATGGGACCAGATGGATACATCCGAGAATACTAGGGGACGTTCTAGCACCTCAAATGACTGATCTTTTCAATGCCTCTTTGGAGTTGGGAGTGGTGCCAGAGGACTGGAGAGAGGCACATGAGGTCCCTTTACACTAAAGCGGAAGTAAGGATGTGTTTGAAAACTACAGGCCAGTTAGTTTAACCTCGGTGGTGAGTAAATTATTGGAAATCCTGCTGAAAGAGAAAATAGTGAGGTTTCTGGATTACCAGATTCGAGGCAGCATGGATTCACCAGAGGCAAGTCTTGTCAGAACAAATCTGATTGATTTCTTTGACTGGGCAACCAGGGAGTTGGACTGAGGGAGAGCTCTAGATGTGGTGTATTTAGATTTCAGTAAGGCCTTTGACACCGTTCCACATAGGCGACTTATAAACAAACTGAGCACCTTAGGGATGGACCCTAAAGTTACTGCTTGGGTTAGAAATTGATTGAGTGGGAGGCGACAAAGGGTACAGGTAAATGAAGCTCACTCTGAGGAGAAGGAGGTTACCAGTGGTGTGCTGCAGGGATCTGTCCTTGGTCCGATTCTTTTTAACAGCTTTGTTAGTGATATTGCGGAAGGGCCGACGGGTAAGGTTTGCCTCTTTGCGGATGATACCAAACTGCAACAGAGTAGACACCCAGGAAGGAGTAGATAACATGAGGCGGGATCTAGCTAAGCTTGAGGAATGGTGGAGAATTTGATAGCTGAGATTTAATGTTAAAAAATGCAAGATCCTGCATTTGAGCTGCAGCAATCCAAGGGAGCGATACATTATTTATTTAACATTTCTTATATACCGCCTTTCATGATATCAAGGCGGTTTACATTGAACAAACTGAAATTACATTAAACAGGGCATTATAACTTGGAGATGCCCTTTGCCCATGTTCCCTGTAAAATAGTTATTATAGGGGGTGAAGTACTTCTGTCCATAAAAGAAGAGCAGGACCTGGGCGTGATTGTGTCTGATGTTCTTAAATTAGCTAAACAGGTAAAAAAGACAACAGCGAAACCTAAAAGGATGTTTGAGTGCAATGGGAGAGGAATGGGCAGCAGAAGAAAGGAGGTGATAATGCCTCTGTATAAGTCTTTGGTGTGACTTCATTTAGAATATTGTGTGAAATTCTGGAGACCGCACCTTCAAAAGGGTATAAACAGGTTGGAGTCTCTGCAGAGAGTGGCTACTAAAATGGTTAGTGGTCTTCATTATGTGGCATATGAGGACAGACTTAAAGATCTTAATATGTATACTTTAGAGGAAAGGTGGGATAGAGGTGATATGATTGAGACATTTCAATACCTCCATGGCATAAATGCACAGGAGAGCCTCTTTCAATTGAAAGCAAGCCCTGCTACGAGAGGACATGGGATGAGGGTAAAAGAGGATAGATTCAGGAGTGCTATGTGGAAATATTTCTTTACGGAAAGAGTAGTGGATTTGTGGAATAGTCTCCCAGTGGAGGTGGTAGAGATGAGGATAGTATCTGAATTCAAAGAAGCATGGGACAAACACATGGGATCTCTAAAGGAAAAAAGGGGACTGTTGTAGTGGTTGATATGGAAGGACGGACTAGATAGGCCATGTGGTCTTTTTCTGCCATGATGTTTCTATGTAATTATCTGCCTTCAGCATCTGTTAAGTCAGCAAGTTGCTCATTGCCCATGTAAGAAAAAATAGCTAATGCAGTAAAATGGGAAGACAAAACAATTTTTCAGATATGTTAAAGGGTGTAGTAGCTGGTGAGGATAAAGCAGAATTGCTTTACAAATCTTTCTGTTTTGTGTTTACAGATGAAGGGCAAGGAGAAGGACCTCAGAAAACCCACAAATAGGAGTAGAAGTGAAGGGGATCTTGAACGATTTTTAGAAGACTGCTTGCAAGGAGCTAGTTATACTAAAAGTAGACAAAGCAATGGGGCTGGTTGGAATACATCCGAGAATATTAAATAAAACTTAGGGAAGTTCTAGCAGCTCCCCTAACTAACCTTTTCAGTGCTTCTTTAGAGTCGGGTGTGATCCCTGAGGACTGGAGAAGGGTGCATGTGGTCCCTCTACACAAAAGTGGAAGCAAGGACGAGATTGGGAACTACAGGCTCATAGTCTGATCTGTGTGGTGAGTAAATTTAATGGAAACACTGCTAAAACAGAGAATGGTGTAGTTACAGGATCCGAGACAAAAGTTGTGGTCAACATTATTAGCACCCTTGCAGTTCAACCCCTTAATGTCCAATATCTCCTAAAAAAAAAAAAAAGTGGTCAATGAAATAGTTTTGCACACATATTTGAAACATAAAAAAATCAAATAAAGAACCAATTAAAGGAAATAGTATAAAAACTGGGACATTGCCAGGACATGATTTTTGGCACCCTTATAAACAATTCAAATCGGTGTGAACAGAAGAACCACTGCAATAAAATTAGATGCACCTGTGATCAATTGTCAGTACTCGTATGACTTGAATCAACCAATGAATGAAGACTCTAATGTTTAAAATGGTCCATATTCACCCCCTTTTCCATTTTCACAATGGTGAAAACGAGTGCTGCCTAAGACTATCAGAAAAGCCATTCTCATCAAACTTCAAAGGGGTACAAGGCCATCTCTAAAGATCTTGGGATTACTCTGTCTGCAGCTCACAATGTTAAGACTATTTGCTCATGGAACTGTCAAGAACCTCCAAGGACGTGGTGGGAAGAGGAAAATTAACCCAAGGTTAGTGCGAGCTGTTGGAAAAACACCACGTACAATATCCAAAGAGCTTAAGACTGACCTGGAACGATTTGGAGTAGTGGTTTCAACCCACACCATATGCTGCACACTAAATAAATGAAGACTTCATGGGTGAAGGCCAAGGAGAACCCCATGATTCAAAGACAGACAGACATAAAAAGACATGCCTGACATTTGCTCACACCCACCTTGAGAAACCACAATCCGTCTGGGAAGATGAAATCAAGCTTGAGCTCATTGGCAATGCAGACCAGCGATACATTTACAGGTGAAAAAATGAAGCATAAGGAAAATAACACCCTTCCTAAGTTAAATATGGTGGATGTTCCATTTGTTGTGGGGCTTTTTTGCTGCCTCAGGAACTGGAGGCCTGGAACATAGTAACGAAAACACGAAGTCGAAGGACTATCAAGGTATTTTGGAGCGAAATGTGCTATCTAGTGTCAGAAAGCTATGTCTAGGGGCGAAGGTCATTGGTCTTCCAGCAGGATAATGACCCAAAACATATATCCTAAATTATAAAAGAATGGTTAAAAAGGAAAAAAAAACGGACTGTTTTAAACTGCCCTGCAATGAGTCCTGATCTCAATCCAATCAAGAACCTTTGGAAAGAGCGAAATCTGTTGTTGGTAAAAGGAATCCTGGAAACATTCATGAGCTGGAACAAATTGCAGTTGAAGAGTGGGGAAATTATCAGCAGACAGATGTATGAAATTTATATATGCCTACAAAAAACATTTGGAGGCTGTCATCGTTGCCAAGGGTTGTGCAACCAAATATTAGTGAAGGGTGCATTAATCCTGTCCACGTTATATTTTGTGTTTTTTCTCAGAAATTACCGTGTTTTCGTTGCACAGACATCTTTTGTTATATACCTTTAAACATACTATTAAATTATTATGATGACATATAGTTTGATTATTTCCAATTGTTTCTCAAAATATTATACACAATATACCTAAAATGCAAGGGTGTCAATAATGTTGACCACAGCTTTGTCTTGTTGGATGAATCTGATTTCTTTGACTGGGTGACCTGAGAACTGAACTGGCATGCTAGATATGGTATACTTAAATTTTAGCAAGGCTTTTTGACACCATCCTGCATCAGCGACTTATAAATCTAATGACTGCCAATGGGATGGACCCTAAAGTTAATTGACTGGGTAAGAAACTGTTTGAGTGGGAAGTGTCGGAAGGTAGTAAATTGCGTACATAGTGGTATTCCTCAGGGATCGGTCTTTGGTCCTGTTTTTAACCTTTATGTAAGTGATATTGCAAAAGGTCTGTTGGGAAAGTTATGACTGCAGATGATACCAAAATCTACAACAGGTTTAGACATCTTGGAAAGTGTGGATAGCATAAGAAGCTTGAAGAATGGTAGATTGGCAGCTAAGATTTAATGCTAAAAATTGTAGGGTCATGCATTTGGGCTACAAAAATCTAAAGGAGCGGTATAGTGTGGTAGTGGTGAATTACTTTCAGTGCATGAAAGCAGAGCAGAATCTGTGAATGATCATATCAAATGATCTTAAAGTAGTCAAACAGGTAGCAAAGGTGACTCCAAAAGTCAGAAGAATGCTTGGGTGCATAGGGAGAGGAACAGCCAGTAGGAAAAGGGAGGTAATAGTGTCTTTGTATAAGTTCCTGATGAGATCTCATTTGGAGTACTCTTTGCAGTTCTGGAGACTGCATCTTCAGAAGGATATAAACAGGATGGAATCGGTGCAAAGGATGGCTACTAAAATGGTCAGTGGTCTTCATCATAAAGTATATGGGAATAAACAAAGATTCCAATATGTGTACTTTTGAGGGAAGGCATCTTTATTTCATTGTACTAACTTTTATTTTGTATTCAGTTTATGCATATTTCAGAAATTCATTTTATAGTTTTTCAATTGATTTCCTGAAAATTTGAACGCCTCACATATAGGCACAGATCTTCTTCATTTAATATTCAGTCACTCATTTAAAAGTTATACTAACATTTATCTGAAAGTCCTTTCAAGCATGGTGCCTGACCAAGATCTTTGTTTCGCTGTTGCTGTATAAGGGGCTTTGTTACCATATTTCATTAAATTGAACTTGGCCCTTGCAATAAGAATGTATGAATAAATTTTAAATCAGATTTTTGTATTTGTGTGGAGAGTCTCTGAGATACTGAAATCTTTTTTATTTGCAAAATTAAACCCTAAGCATGTCTATGTTGGAGCAAAGAAATGTGTGTGTGTTTTTGTTTTGTTTTTTAAATTTATTCCTTAAGCTGCCATATGTGATCATTTGAAGCTAGGCAGCCCTGATTTGCAAAGGCAACATAAATTTGATGTGTGAAGCACCCTGGTCCCCCCTTTGGCTGTTAAGTAGACTTAGTGTTTCCAGAAATTGATATAATCCCATTTCTCTGCTAGTTCTAGAAAAAGCAAAATCTTTGGAAGGTGCAGAATATCTTGATGGTGCGACAGAGATCCAGGTGGGGTGCAGAGACATGCTGGAGCAGGTTTCTTCACTAAAGTATTTTCTGAAAATGTGTAATGCCTGACTGAATGGAGCAGAGCTGTGAGAGAGCCTTGGTAAGAAAGTTCTGGTGCATCTCTGGTTGGAGCCATGCCCCCCTCCTACAGGCAGTGGACATGTCTCAGATGGGGTACACTTTTAACACTTAATTCATGAGGTGCTAGTCCGTACCCATACCAGGAGAGAAAAGTAGAGATTCTACTGCTGCAGTCAGTAGCAGAAATGCTGGATGTGTTGTGTTCATGGAGACTGGAGGGTACTCTTCACGAGAGCAGCAAGATTTAAGGGTCAGGGCCAGAATATGTGGTGTTCAGATGCATATGTAAGAAAGGGACACTCTCCACATTTGTTTACAGACTGGTCTTTGTCCTAGAGGCACGTCTGAGGAGTTGAAGTTCATGCTTCTATAGTACAGTTGTGTTTTTTCCAGGTTTGGTGACATCTGCGCATGTTTAGTTGCCATTACATCTCCTACAGGTTAGAACACACTGCCCTAGGAGACAGACTATTATTATTATTTATTTATTTATTTTTATTTACATTCTCTTATATACCGCGCTATTCTGCATCAGTGCGGTTTACATTGAACAAACTGAAATTACATTGAACAGGGCATTATAACTTGGAGATAACTATTTTACAGGGAACATGGGCTATGGAGGGTTAAGTGGCTTGCCCAAGACCACAAGGAGCACTTGTGGGACTAGAAACCCCAGTCCTTCTGGCCCAAGGTTGCTGTCCTCTAGTGGGATTTGAACCCCTGACCTTCCGGCCTGAAGTACCTTCCCCCAACCACTAGGCTACTCCTCCACTCCAATAGATTAGACCAGACTAGACCTGCAGCGATTCGTGGTTAGGCCTTGTCTATTTGTTGTTGTAAGCAGTTGTTAGCAGTGGCTTAGTTCATTTGGATGGCATGTTTTTGAATGGTATTTATGCTGCTCTCCTGTCCAAGACATGAACCAGCATCTCCAAACTGCAAAAAATTCCATGAAATACAGAGGATAACAGTGATGCACATCTAGGTGGCAATGGTTCAGTTCCTAAGCCTGGGGAGAGGTATTGTTGCATGGGTGCTGTTTGCAGTCTCTGAAAGCTGACTAGGTGCTACTGGTTCAGTTCCTGAGCCTAGGAAGAGGTGTTGCACAGGTGCTGTTTGCAGTCTTTGAAAGCTGACTATGTGCCAGTGATTCAGTTCCTGAGCCTGGGGAGGGGGTGGGGGATGTTGCACAGGTGCTGTTTGCAGTCTCTGAAAGCTGATTAGGTGCCGCTTGTTCAATTCCTGAGCCTGGTGAGGGATGTTGCTGCACGGGTGCTGTTTGCGGTCTCTGAAAGCTGACTATGTGCCAGTGATTCAGTTCCTGAGCCTGGGGAGGGGGTGGGGTGGGGGATGTTGCACAGGTGCTGTTTGCAGTCTCTGAAAGCTGACTAGGTGCCGCTTGTTCAATTCCTGAGCCTGGTGAGGGATGGTGCTATACGGGTGCTGTTTGCAGTCTCTGAAAGCTGACTAGATGCCACTTGTTCAGTTCCTGAGACTGGGGAAGGGTGTTGCTGCATAGGTGCTGTTTGCGGTCTCTGAAAGCTGACTAGGTGCCGCTTGTTCAATTCCTGAGCCTGGTGAGGGATGGTGCTATACGGGTGCTGTTTGCAGTCTCTGAAAGCTGACTAGGTGCCGCTTGTTCAATTCCTGAGCCTGGTGAGGGGGTGGGGGATGTTGCACAGGTGCTGTTTGCAGTGTCTGAAAGCTGACTAGGTGCTACTTGTTCAATTCCTGAGCCTGGTGAGGGGGTGGGAGATGTTGCACAGGTGCTGTTTGCAGTGTCTGAAAGCTGACTAGGTGCCGCTTGTTCAATTCCTGAGCCTGGTGAGGGGGTGGGGGATGTTGCACAGGTGCTGTTTGCAGTGTCTGAAAGCTGACTAGGTGCCACTTGTTCAGTTCCTGAGACTGTGGAGGGGTGTTACTGTACAGGTGCTGTTTGCGGTCTCTGAAAGCTGACTAGGTGCCACTTGTTCAGTTCCTGAGCCTGGGGAGGGGGTGGGGGATGTTGCACAGGTGCTGTTTGCAGTGTCTGAAAGCTGACTAGGTGCCACTTGTTCAGTTCCTGAGCCTGGGGAGGGGGTGGGGGATGTTGCACAGGTGCTGTTTGCAGTGTCTGAAAGCTGACTAGGTGCCACTTCAATTCCTGAGCCTGGTGAGGGATGGTGCTACACGGGTGCTATTTGTAGTCTCTGAAAGCTGACTAGGTGCCACTTGTTCAGTTCCTGAGACTGGGGAGGGGTGTTGCTGTACAGGTGCTGTTTGCGGTCTCTGAAAGCTGACTAGGTGCCACTTGTTCAGTTCCTGAGCCTGGGGAGGGGGTGGGGGATGCTGCACAGGTGCTGTTTGCAGTGTCTGAAAGCTGACTTGGTGCCAGTGATTCAGTTCCTGAGCCTGGGGAGGGGTGTTGCTGCACAGGTGCTGTTTGCAGTCTCTGGAGGCTGTGAACAGCACTTCTGGGCACAGATTTAAGCACAGATGGACATACAAAGCCAGATATGTCACCAGTTGCACTTACATATATGAAGAATAATGAAAGGGTTAAGCAGTTTTGTAAGGATAATGTCTGGCTGAAGATAAAGCAGTTTGAGCCTTGGAGGCGTACATGCCCACAACTTTTGCAATTGAGCCAAAGGCTTTTGTGGTACTGCGATTACACAACCTTTATAGATGAGCGTAGGTGTAAGCATTTGCCAGGAAAAATGACAGGTAGCTGCTTTCACGAACAGTGTTAGGCATGTTTGTGGAGGCCTGGCAAGCTCGATAGGGTTTAGGAGATCATCACATAGAGTCAGAGATCTCACTGTGCCTAAAGTTTCTCTTTGTGCAATAGGCCCATCATACTGATCTGAGAGCAACTGTTTGCAAAATGACTGCTGTGCACATGTGATGGACAAATGTGTCTGAAATGTATTTATTTTATTTATTTAACAGGTGTTTTTATAACACTTTATCATTTAGTCAAAGCCGTTTACATTGTAACTTAAACTTAGTGTTGCACATTAAACCAGGACGTTGATAACTTGGATTTTTCTGAGGCAATGGAGGGTTAAGTGACTTGTCCAAGGCCACAAGAACAGTAGTCTGTTTTCTTACAAATACAGTACCTTGATAGCACTAAAGTAACTGTACTCTGTTTTTGACAAGTGTTATGTTGGACATCGGACCTTGAATTGGACTGGATTAATTGGTGTAGAAGTCACTTTCTGTCAATCACCATAATTGCTTTAAGCTTTTTTGTTCATTGAATTTGACAGACAATACCTTGGTCTAGTAGAGATTTATTTGATTTACGTAAACACGAGGTGATTGGGCATATTATCAGGCAAAAAGAAGTTGTAGATGGTAGCAGCCAACATCTGACAGTTTACTTTCCTTCTGGTCAGAAGATCCTCCAAGAAAATTCTGCTGGTCAACCTTTTGTCAGACTGGCCAACAAATCTACTGTGTAACATGGCTCCAGCTTCTGATCTTGCCACCAGTGGGGCTAAAATTGTATCACACGTCCTCCTTGGGTGGTTCTCTCCCACCAAGGCGCCAGACTTCTGTCGTCCTCTGCATTTGTTTGCTTTGTATTTCCAGATCAGCATGCTAATGATCATTACATTTTGTATTTTAAATATTTTGAGTTGTAGTATTCACCATATAAAATGTTTTGTTAATTTCAGTTTGTAGCATGTAGTTCTCCAGGATTTCATTCTCCTCCCATGACTTCTTGTTGGAGAAGGTTACCTCCTAGTACTGTGTGGAAACCTGCCAGATGTCATAGTTTCTACTATGTCCCCTCCCTCCCTCTCTCTCTTGATGGGTTTGCAAAACTCAGTCCTTGAAGCCTCCTCATCAGCTTCTCTCTTATTATATTCACTCTTAGTCCTCCCTGCTTTCAGGTCTAATAGACCTGGACTTCAAAGAGTACGGCACTATGTGCCTTCGATTCACAACTCCTTTTTTTCCATCTCCTATCTAGGTAAAATGGATTTATTTTCATCTTCTGACTATTATATTGTAAGCCAATTTGTTTTTATGTAAGAAAGGTAGTTTATAAATTTTTTAATAAACATAAACTACCTTGAAATTTTCCTCCATTTTGACAGCCTCTCCTCTACCACTTAGTGAGTCTCATCAGAGGGTCTTAGACCACGGCTCCTTACAAAATCTTACAAGTGCTGAACCATTTTGGTAGTCCTTCTCTGACCTGCTGCCATCTATTCAATGTCCTTGCAAGAGTGTCTCTCTACAATTACACACACAGCACTCGAAGAGGGCTCCTGTTGGCAACCTGCACGTCTGTTTGTTATGCATCTGTGACCGACTGGTGCCACATCATCTCCTTTCCCCACACATACTGTTAGTTTCTGCAGCTTCATCTCACTGATTAGCAGCTGCACAGGACACTGCACAGAATTGAGTGTTACGGAAGGCAGACTACATGAGGGGTCCATTTCACCCATAGACACAAAAATAGGTAGAAAAGCATTAGCATCATCTTTCCTTATTGGAGGGCCTGACTGCTGAGAGAGGCTTGGGCTTCTCCAATAAAATCGTTTCACATGCAACAACACTATATGGGCAGGACAGAGAACTGTACATTCAATAGAGGCCTGGCCCTGCTGGGCTAGGCGCAGTGGGTAGATCTGGACTGGTGTTCAGTCAAAAAAGAGGAAAAAATGCAGATTATGTAAAAATAGTTCTGCCTCTAAAGGCATTCACACCTGCAAATTCCAGCCTTTGAAAAGTGCAGACAATCTGCTACTGGCGACAGGGATTAGCAAGTGCCTAATCCATTAGCAGGGCCATCATTTGCATGAAGCAACCAACCCACAGGTGTGGCACTATGTGAGAAGCATATGGCTATGGAACAGATAAATGTTTTTTAATTTCACTGGAATGGACAATGTCTGTACAGTTTACATGTCATATTTTTGTTTGGTTTTCATTTTTTTTCTTGTGAAAGAATCCAAAGAAAGTTGTACAGACAACACAGCTCTCCTGTACAAGACAAGTGAGAGTATCCCTGGACTCCCCTAGTCTGAATTAGCCTCCCCAGCTCCACAGTCCCAACCCTCACCTCAGGCCATTTGTCTAGTCTAACCTGTATTTCTCTCTTGTTTTCCTTTATGCCAACTCCTCCTTTGCTACTAGAGCAGGGAGCTTTCCTTTCCATTCAAAGCACGACAGTGGAGTCTGCTGGGGCAGCTGTGACTCACTCCACCCCCAACATTGACACATTCAGTAGAAGATGTCGGGGAGAATGTGGTGTTGACATCTTAACCAGTGGAGAACTGTAAAAGGGAAATGGCTATCAGAGTTAATGGTGAAGGCAGAGGCAGATTGGAGGTGTTTAAGCACCTATGTGGAGCACACAATGGAAGAAGCGACCACCAATGATGAGTTCACTTAACCCATTAAGAACAGAGTCCTGCTTTTTCTAAACAGTTGGCTCTTAACTCCATTTGTGAATATGAAGTTTATTCCTTTAGGAACAATGAGCATTTCCCCTCTAAAACTTTCCACATAAAGAGAAAGATCAGAGTATCTTATATTGAGCAGCAGCCGCGGGTTCAGGAAGAACTGACTAATAGTTTTGCCCAGCTCTGTCTGGTTGCCTTAGACCTTTTAAGATGTTCTCCTCTTTCCCATCATTAATTCGAAAGGGTCCCTCAAAATTGCATTTGATAGTTCTAACTGTTATGGGCTTGCTTTGCAATTTTTGAGTGCACTGAGCATTTCTTTTGGAGTGGTGTGACCACAGTGTCAGTTGTACTCATAAAAACATAAGAATTGCCTTATGGGTCAGATCACCAGTTTCCAACAGTGGCCAATCCAGGTTACAGGTATCTAACAGGAACCCAGAAAGTAGCAAGATTCCATGCTGCTTACCCCCGAGTTTAGTTTCGTTTTTAGTTTATTGAAATTTCATATACCGCCAATGGCGAATAGCAGCTAGTCTACCTCAATCGTGGTTTATGTGCTTTTCTCCCATAAATGAATTTCAGAGCTTAATTGTGTGTTGGGTGAAAAATATTTTCTACAATCTGTTTTAAATGTACTACATAATAACTTCATGGTATGTACCCTAGTCTTTATACAATTGATTTGCATTTATCTGCTCCACTCAAGATTTTATAGACCTCCCCTTAACCAAACTCAAGAGTCCTAAACTTTCTAGTATTTCCCACAGGGGAGTCATTCCATCCCCTTTATCAGTTTGGTCACCCTTCTGTGTACCTCTTCTAATTCCATTATACCTTTTTGAGCTGTGGCAAACAGAATTGTACACTATTTATTTTACAAATGTGTTACTTGCCTTTTCATTTTAGTTCAAGGCAAGTTAAAATAAACAAATGCTATCTTATCGTCCCTGCAGTCCAGTCCAGATGCATGGGCTATGTCCCATCAGCAGCAGATGGAGACTGAGAACCACTGGTTTCGATGATGTTGCACTGTAAGGGATCTGTGCAGATCTGGCCATATCAATATTTCTCAGTCTCCAGCAGATGGTGATGAGCTTCTGTGCAGTCTGGACTCCACTGTAGAACAAAAAAAGCTTCTTTAATTTGAGAAGGAGAGGTACTGCTCTGCTGAGGACCCCTTCCTGTCTCAGCATCCGTGAGTTGTGGAATACAGAACCTGATGGTCTGGGTCCGTCCCCCTGTTTTCTCCACCTCCAGCCATGGGGCACTTCAGTCCTCATGGGGGATATCCCACTCCTTCTCCCCAACTCTTGGGAGAGCGCCTGGGGTACAGTACTGTGACAAAGTCTGGCCCTTCAAGTTTAGATTAAAAAAAACAAAACAAAACTGGAGAAGTGCAGATGGGCAGGCTCTAGGCTAGACTGTGGCAACGAGGGATCACAGGCTGCAGGTGGATTTGCTAAGTGGCAGCCAAGTGAGGTGAGAGAGGGTTCTGAACCGCTGACAGAGCAAGGACATCTGTATGACCTGTGGTAGCCAGTGCAGTTCTGTGTCCACAGTGGGGTTTTGGTGGGAACGGAGGCGATCCGTCATTCTAACATCAGAGGAATCTTTGGAGGACCTGATGTCCTCTCCTTGGGCCCCCGGGGAGCAGAGCATGCAGGTAAGCAACCCCAGGGGAGCTGCTGGCTGTGCAGGGGGTTCTGTTTTCACCAGAATTTGTGCTCCTTATATACCGAGCCTTCTGCATGAAGCAGGGGACTGGGACAAGGCTCTCCAGATGTGTCAGGAGGCAGGGAAGGGGCAGAGGAACCATGGCTTGGTGTCAAAGGGCCCGTAGAGGTCCGTTCAAACACCGACGGGTGAAAGAGGACACCTGGGAAGATCAGGGCTCAGTGGTTTCTGGGGGGTATGCAGACCTCTTGGAAGGGATGTCCAAGTGTTGGGATCTCTCTGTGGATGAGTTAGAGAATGGAGAGATTTCTCCAGGTGAGGATCTGATGGTCATTAGAGTTCTTCGGCATGAGGAATTGGCATCACTGATTTCCCAGGCATTGTTGGTCCTAAATTTTGTAGTGGATGGGGATTTGCAAAGGAGGATCCCTTGATATAAGGTATACAGAAGCCCTCAACCTTCTTTCCACTCCATAGTGTCATTAAGGATCTGATTTTGGCAGAAAGAGATGTGCCAGAGGCCAGCTTATGAGTCAGTCGCTTCACAGTGCACTTGTACTCCCTATCACTGAAGACAAATGACTTTTTGTGGCTCCCAAAGGTGAATGTCTTGGTTTCTGCAGTTACAAAGACAACTAATCCTGGTGGAGGGCAGGGCAGCCTTAAAAGATGCCCAGGATTTGAAATTGGAGACAGTGTTGAAGCAATCCTTTTGAGGCTTTGGCTCTGGCTTTGCAGGCTTTAATCTGTGGGGTCTATTTATTTATTTGTAAACTTTTATATACCTATTGTATCATTGGACTCTGCAATAGAACTAGAAAGTGCAATGTATCTTTCTTTGAACCAGAAACAACGTAACTAACCAACTTTTATATACCGCCCCTTCCAAAGATAAGGGGCGGTTTACAATGAACAACAGTTAACATACATTGAACTTCTGAACATTATAACATTACAAGAACAGTTGAACATAACTGAGTATTAACTATATACATTACTGCTGCTATTTATTATAACTATTATTTACAACTTAAGTCCCCTCATTGGGGCTCTGAAATGTATGTACAGTGACATATACATTTGAAAGGGGAGTGAGAATACCACTGTCTGAACTGAAATAGATTCAGGGTGCCATTATATAGTAGGAGTTAGTTGGTATGGACCAACTGAGACTGGGTGGTCTCTTCTATGGGATAGTCTTTGTTATAGTAGTGTTGTGTGAATAGGTATGTTTTAAGGTCCTTTCGGAATATTTGTAGGTTTGTGGTCTCCCTTAGATGAACTGAAAGTTTGTTCCATTGTATCGGTGCAACATAGGAAAAGGCACTTTTACTTGTTATCTGTTTTGATTTTCTGATTTCGTCAGGTAGGGGCCGGGCGAGCCCGTGTTTGTGCTGGACCCAAGGTTTTCCAAAATCCACTTTGGTGTTTCCGGAGGAGTTCCCAGAGGTAGCCAGACTAGAGTCTGGGTCAGCTAACTTGGCAGATGCTCTGTATGATTTGGTAGAGGCCTCTGTGGTGACAGCTAGATGTCTCTTGTGGCTCAGGAATTGGATGGTGGACGGAGCATCCAAGGCTTGGCTCAGTAAGCTTCCCTTTAAGAGAGAACCTATTTTTGGGGAGGTACTGAAAAAGCTGGTTAAAGATTTGGGAGATTACAAGGTACTGAGATTGCTGGAGAAGATAAACCTCAGGGGGCCAAGTCCGCAGCCCTGGGATGCTTGCAGGGCTAGAGATTCCCGTTATGGGGCTTTTCATCGGTCTCGTATTTCCAGAGGGGCCAGCCCGTTCGAGGAGGCCATGGGGGAAGCGGGGACTATTCAGCTGGGTCTTCAGGAGGCCCGAATAAGTCCCAGTGAGGAGTTGCAGGGGTAACTCCGGTAGGCAGTTGTCTGCAGGCCTTCTATCCTGCCTGGGTCCACATTACAACCAACCAGTAGGTACTGCAAATCTTCATGCGGTCTATGCGCTCGAGTTGGTGCGGCCCCTCTCAGATGCCTTTATGTTGTCGCCCTGCAAGGCTCTAACCAAGGCATGGCGGTGGTGGACACGCTTCAGAGGCTGCTCCAACTGGAGGCAGAGGTTGAGGTCTTACCAGAGGAGTGAAAGCTTGGCCAGTGTTCCATTTTCTTTGTGGTTCCCAAAAAGAAAGGGACCTTTCCCCGACCCATCCTGGACTTAAAGCATGTCAATTGTGTTTTGCAAGTCCCCCATTTCTGCACAGAGATCTTGCAGTCCGTCATAGTGACGATGAGAGAAGGCAAATTCTCCGGGAACAAGCAGGAAGTCAGTCCTCGCATATGGATGACGTCTGCGCCAACTGAGCCTGCACAAATCCACTCCCCAGCTTTCAAAGAAAGCCTTTGGGAGTTAGACTGCACATGTGCAGTCACCTTCCCGCCCAAGGGTGCCATCTTACCTCAGTATTCTTTTTTTTCATGGAGCCCTGCAGATGTGCTGTCTGTGCAATCCAGTTAAAGTTGATTTTCCCACTGTTTGGTATTTCTTCGTGTATTTTGCCAGGATTGCTTCAGTCACCTTTCCTCTGCCTGAATCCCCCACTTCGGTATCGTGCTTTTCGCTTGGGTAGATTTTTTTTTTTTTTACATTTTGTCGCATGGGTGTTTTTCTTGCGGCCTAGTTGGTCAAGACGTCTGAGTTTGATCTTGTGAGGCCATCTTTCCCGCTATGTCTTCAACCAGCGGATTTAAGCAGTGTGGCAAGTTCAACATATTCATAAATGATCTGGAAATGGGAATAATGAGTGAAGTTATCAAATTTGCAGATGACACAAAACTATTTAAAGTTGTTAAAACCCAAGAGGATTGTGGAAAATTGCAAGAAGATCTTGATAAATTGGAAGACGGTGCATCAAAATGGCAGATGAAATTTAATGTGAACAAGTGCAAAGTTATACAACTAGGGAAGAACAACCCAAACTATGGTTACATGATGCAAGGTTCCACATTAGGAACCACCACCCAGGAAAAAGATTTAGGCGTCATTGTGGATAACATATTAAAACCCTCGGCCCAGTGTGCAGCGGCGGCCAAGAGAGCAAATAGAATGCTAGGTATGATAAGGAAAGGAATGGAAAATAAAGCAAAGGATATTATAATGCCTCTGTATCGTTCCATGGTGAGACAGCACCTTGAATATTGTGTGCAATTCTGGTCGCCGTATCTTAAAAAAGATATAGTGTTATTAGAAAAGGTTCAGAGAAGAGCCATCAAAATGGTAAAGGGGATGGAAGGATACCCCTATGAAGAAAGGCTAAAAAGGTTAGGGCTCTTTACCTGGGAAGGAGGTGGCTGAGGGGAGATATGATAGAAGTCTATAAATTAATGAACGGAGTGGAACGGGTAAACGTAGATCGATTGTTTATGTTATCAGAATATAGAAAGACTAGGGGACATGCAATGAAGCTACAGGATAAACTAAGACTAATAAAAGAAAATATTTTTTCACTCAACATGTAATCAAACTCTGGAATTTGTTACTGGAGGCTGTAGTAAAGGCTGTTAGTGTAGCTGGGTTTAAAAAAGGTTTGGATAAGTTCCTGGAGGAAAGGTCCATAAACCATTATTAAGAAGGGACCCAGGATATCAATGCTTGACACAATAAAAGCATTGTGGAACCTGTGTCTTTTGGGGAAACTGCTAGGTACGTATGACCTAGATTGGCCACTGTTGGAAACAGGATACTGGGCTTGATGGACCTTGGTCTGACCCAGTATGGCATATCTTATGTTCTTATGCCTTGGCCATCAGCGCCTGGAGTTCGCTCTCCGGGCAGAGGTGAGAGCCACCAGGAAGGCCACCTTCCACAACAGATGCCGCAACAGGCAGGTAGCCATGGGCTCAAAGGGCGGCTTGGTCAGCTGCGTGAGGACCACATTGAGGTCCCATTCTGCCAGATTAGGGAAAGGAGCAGGCCTTGCATGAAATGAGAGACGAGCGGTTGCCCCAAAAGAGGCTTGCCTTCGATGGTCTAATGGTTTGCTGAGATGGCACTCAAGTGAACCCTGACCAAGTTAGACCAGCCCAGACTGCGAGAGGTAGAGCAGGTACTGCAAGCCCAAACTGATAATCTCCAGGAACAAGCAGGAATGTGTCTTCACATATGGGTACGTCGGTACCGACGGAGCCTGCGCGGGAACGCTTCCCAGCTTCCAATCAGAAAGCTTTTGGAAGCATCCCACCACGCCTGCGTGCTGCCTTCCCGCCTTTCCCAACTGCCTCTCCTCAGTTTTCGTTTTTCCGCGGAGCCGGCAGGACGTCCGCCTGTCACCGTAGAAAATTCTTCTTTTTTATTTTTAGTTTTCTTGTGGTCGCAGCTGTCTTCCCGATGCCACCGGTACCGCCGGTGTTTTCTTTTCTTTTCTTGTTAAATATTTCCTTTTCTAAGAGAGAATTTTTCTTCTTAGTGTCCCACGGGGTGTTAGGCCTTTTAGGCCTCCTCTCTTTTTTCCTTCATGGAGCCGCCGGACACTTTCTTCAAGAAATGTTCACCCTGTGGCAGTACAACTTTATTTTTAGACCCTCAAAATCGGTGTCTAACCTGTTTGGGTCCTGACAACAGTCTAGTAAGAAGACATCTTCAACATCGAGAATTCCTCGATACACGGTGCCCCTCCAACTTCTGGGCACCGTCCCCTTCTTCTTCCATGTTGAATCAGGTAACCCACAAACAGTCTGTCAAGACTAGCTAATCCTCGAGTGGTACGTCTCATGCACAGCATGTAGACAGCTCCGGCTTTACCTTCAATGGCCTCCTGGCTCCAAAACTCCAGCGGGAGTCTTCGGTCTCCAAAGCGTTTAAGGGGTTTTGGGTTGTTCCTGGGGTTCACCTCCCACAGAACATACCTGAGCCGTGCACGGTGGTGGCATCCGCTTCGGGCGGTACCGATACCCCTGCATCGGCACTGGTGTTGGATGAAATACTCCTCACCAGGGATCGTCATCTGACCTCCTCGGTGCCTTCGGGACCTTTGGATACGTTCCAGATTGACTTTCCATCATCGGTTCCAACACCGATTCTTCCACCGACGTCGGTACCCTCCAGATGTGCATCGACAGTCTCGCTTACTTCGATGCCAAGTCTGGAATCTATCTCTAGTTTGGAGGTACCGACTCGCCTTGGTACCGTCTCGGGACGGTATCGAAGGCTCGGTTCCGATGTCTCGGATCCGCAACTCTCGGTTCCCCTAAGGCCGATTGAGTTGCCACTGGTAGACCTTCATTCACCGGTATCAGACACGGTACCAAAGCCGGCACCGATGTCTTCATTAACCTTAGTCGGTGCCTTCCAGGCTTCGCTTTTCAGGCTCCTTGCCCTCGATGCCGAGCTTGGAATCCATTTCTAGTCTGGAAGACGAGGTACCAATAGTTTTTGGTACCGACACCGATAGATACCGGTGGCTGGGTACCGAGGATAGCAACCGCAGGTTTTCAGTTCCCTCGGTACCGATTGAAGTGTCACCGATGACTACTCTGACGTCTTTGTCGAGTCTGACTCCGACATCGGTACCGGTCTTGACTTCAGTACCGGTATCCACAGTAGCATCGTGGCAAACTCCTACCATGCTTTTTTCAACAGCATCGCTCCATTCTATACCAGGCTTGGAGTCGATACCTGGCATGGTAGCAACCATCCCTTAAGCATTCCACACTGCACCCTGCAGGATCATCTATTTCTATATATTTGGATAACTCTGTGGCTGCTCAGGCTAGTTCTTTAGATCTAACCAGTCCAAGGGAGATTCCTGTCAGGAATCCCTCTTTTCAGAGTTTCCTCCTGGATATAGCAAGATCCCTTGCCATTCCTATTCCAGGACATGATCCTGCACAAGGCTCTGTTTCTACCAATGCAAAGGACCACATAATGCTTCCTTTGCATCATTCCTTGCAGGATATCCTTCTAGGAATGTGGGAAACACCTTTAAGGGTACCCCCACCCCCCAGGGCAACTGATCTCTTATATCAGGTGCCCCCCTCTCCAGGGTTTCAACTTCCTCATCATTCCATAGTTGTGGAATCAGCAATGAGGCGGATCAAGAGTAAGAAAAAGCACTCTTCTTATCCGCCAGGTCGTGAGTCTAAGACACTAGATGCCTTTGGACGTCAAACCTTCCAAACATCTATGCTTTCTGCAAGAATTCTCTCATATATTTTCTATATGAGTCTTTCTCTTGAGGAAGTCACAAAGCAATTACATCTTTTGACTCCTTTCCTTTCAGTTTCCAGGAGTACAGACTATTCCTCGCTGCTTAAGCATATCCAAAATATCTCTTGGTTTCTTTCTCGTGCTTCCCTAGACTCTTCTGAGTCTGTCAGCAGGACTTCTGCTATAGCTATAGGGGCACGACGTAGAGCCTGGCTCCAAGCTTCAGATTTGGCCAAGTGGGTACAACAACGATTGGGGCATACTCCTTGCACTGGAGACAATCTTTTCAACAAGGAGTCTTTATGTCAGGTTACTCAGTTGTCCACTGATTTACCTGTTCTTAAGGGTTCTTCTACACCTTCTTCTGCCCCAGTAGGTAGGAAATGTCCTACCAAACTTTCTTCCCACAGGAGAAGGTTTTATTCCTCATTTGCCCATCATACAGATGTTCCTCTACAGGGGAGGCATCGTCCTGGTCTGAAGAATCCAAACTCTCACCAGGCTTAGCAAACCCGGCCTCTGCAGATTTTCTGATCAATCATCATCACATGCTTGTGATCCTTGGGGTTAGAATCTATAGTTGCTTCTTCTCAACAGAGGCAACCTATTACTTCATTCTAACCCCTACGCCTGGATCTCTTTCCAAAAGACATCCATTTTTTATATGAGCTGTCAGAATGTTCATGCCTATAAGTCACAGGTTTCTCCTCTTCTCTTGCAGAGAAAGAGGTCTGACCACTATCAAATGATAGTTCCTGTGCTAGCATGTATTTTTCCTTTCTATAGACTTACTACTTGGTAAGTCTTCTTCAGCTCTATTCTCTTCACCCTCTTACCACTGTAAGAGCAAACTTACTGGAGGGTTTTCTTCTTCAACCCCTCTAAGTGTGTCACTTTCCAGTGTGGAGTTTTCCTCCCTGAGTTTCCTCCCCTGTCTTGTTTTTACTTTAAGGCAGTTTATCAGACATGTACAGAGTTTTCTAATCCTGTTCTGTCTGTTCTTTCTGTTTTTTTAATCAGTAATATTCTTTCTGCTGTCTGGCCAGCAGCTGCCTATGCAGGAGCCTTAATATTTGGTCCACTGATTCTTGCCCACAAGCAACCAGATTTGTTCTCCTCTAACATTCTATCTGGTCTTAGTAGTGGCTCCAAGTCAGTGTTTTTTTCCATCTATCTTGGAGATTATCCCACTACAAGCTTTCTGGTTTGCTCTTCTATTTCTGCCATCTCCATCCCCTGGATTTGGCAGCATAGTGGGCTGCGATACTGGCTCTAGCAGCCAGTCCTATCTCCTCATTCTCCTGCATCATGCTCTCTGCAATCCTACAGAGAAGCTTTCCACTATGGGCCCTTGCTAGAGAGCATGGGTTTTTTTTCTCCAACAGCTATTTTAGATGGTTGGAAAAGGCTTTTCAGTCATGTCTTCCATGACTAGAAGGATCTCCCTTCTTTTGCTATCTCCTTTTGCCATAAAGGACATAAGCCTTCTCTTACCTAAGGGCTTAAGGAGTTGCCAATTCCCTGCTTTGGTCCATGGCATTCCCAATCGCAGATATGCTCTTTCTCCTTGCAACTCATCCTCATGGTAAGAATGCATGATACCTTTTGCCCTTCAGCAGGTCAACATGGTACCTCATCCTTTTCTGTCTTCTGTCTACTTACCATGCTAGAGTCTTGAACGACTCCGGACTTGCTGATTATAGATGGATATTATCCTCTATTTCTCATGTAACCATCCTGGTTATTTCACTAGCTAGCATCCTTGCGGATCATAACCAGGGGGAATAGATTCTCTATATATCTTCTCAAGTAGGTTGCACCTTCTTGTTTTAGATGAATCTTTCCTCTCCACATGTCCTATGTGAATACCATGCTGTAGGCATATATCTGTCTGTTTAATTACAGACACCCATATTTAGGCCTACATATTCAGATTTATCTTTGTGTGTATTTTATGCCCTTCCATATCTCACTATAGATATATTCTTATATGTCTATTCATATATCTATATCTATCTATCTATATATATATATATATATGTCGAGATATTCCATTATAGATAGATATGTCTCGACATACTTATCTATCTCACTGTCTATGTTCATATAGCTTCTGTTTCGGACAGAAGGGTTTTTTCCCATACCTCTGCTATTCAGCAGGTTTGGGTTTCTACACACACAACCACTCCTGTGGTACTCAACAATTTTTATACCATAACCTAACGGTTTAGGTACCCCTGAAGCTCTCCATACCTAATATCTCTCCTAGCTTACCCCAGTTAGGAGAGAGATTGTAGATCTTCAGTTAATCACAGGCTTAATGCCTCAGGCATTTGTCCTCTTTTTCTGGGATACAAGGGGTTCCTATACCCTTTATCCCTACAAGGACTGTACCTGTTTGTCCAAATCGGTTAGCCTTTCTCTTTTTGCTCCCAAGAGTGAGTACTCTGCCGCCAAAAGAGTTTGGTTTTTACCAAACAGCTTTTCACTGAAGGCCCACCGTTTTTGTACTACCCCAGTTTCCCCTACTAGGGGTGCCTGTTGCCTTGCAGGATTTTGACCTCCTCTGTTTTTCCTACAGGTTTATTACCTCCACTTTACAGTGAGGTCCTCTTTACGGTTCCTCTACTGGGTTCCCAGTAGATACATGAACCTCCATATTCCTATGCAATCCTGTTAGCGGAGGTCCATATTGCAGTATTTTTTTGCAATATCCTTGATAACAATCATTATCCACACATGGACTCCTCTACTGCAGTCCTGTGCTAGGTTAGCTGTTCCACAGCATCTTTTTTTCTTCAACTCCTACCCTCCATCCTCAGGATGCCTGGTGTTGTGGGGGATAGCATGTTCCAACCTATGACATGCTCGGACTCCAGGCATCTCAGCTTGGGAGTCCCATATGTGAAGACTCATTCCTGCTTGTTCCTGGAGATAGCACAGTTACTTACCTGTAACAGGTGATCTCTGGGAACAGCAGGAATAAGTCTTCACAACCCACCCACCTCCCCAGGAGTTGTATCTCTATCTATCTTTCCTTTTCTTTTTCTCTCTCTTTGTCTCAGCTTTCAAACTTAACTGAGGAGAGGCAGTTGGGAAAGGCGGGAAGGCAGCATGCAGGCGTGGTGGGATGCTTCCAAAAGCGTTTTGATTGGAAGCTGGGAAGCGTTCCCGCGCAGGCTCCATCGGTACCGACGTACCCATATGTGAAGACTTATTCCTGCTGTTCCCAGAGTTCACCTGTTACAGGTAAGTAACTGTGCTTTGCATGAAAATGGGTTTGCTCGGAGCTCCGAGCACCACACCGAGAACAGACACCACTTGAAGGCATAAGCCTGTCTAGTTGAGTCCTTTCGTGAGGCCAAAAGAATGTCCTCAATCTCCACGGGAAGATGGTAGGAGGCTAGAGCGACCCGCTCAGCCACCAAGCTGTGAGGGATAGTAGCAGACCCTTCTGCGTCAGTAGCTCCGGTGAAAACCCAAGAGGGACCGGGGCCTCCATCGAGAGACAGCAGCAGGGGAAAGCAAGGCTGCCTAGGCCACCTCGGGGCTATGAGAATCATCGTTACACGATGCAAAGTTCCACATTAGGAACCACCACCCAGGAAAAGGTTTTAGGCGTCATCGTGGATAACGTGTTAAAACCCTCTGCCCAATGTGCAGCAGCGGCCAAGAGAGCAAATAGAATGCTAGGTATCATAAGGAAAGGAATGGGAAATAAAACAAAGGATATTATAATTCCTCTGTATCGTTCCATGGTGTGACCGCACCTTGAATATTCTTTGCAATTCTGGTCGCTGTATCTTAAAAAGGATATAGCATTATTAGAAAAGGTACAGAGAAGAGTCACCAAAATGGTAAAGGGGATGGAAAGATACCCCTATGAAGAGAGGATGTAGTAAAAGCTGTTAATGTAGCTGGGTTTAAAAAAGGTTTGGATAAGTTCCTGGAGGAAAGGTCCATCAACCATTATTAAAAGGGACCCAGGATGTCACTGCTTAACCCAATACAAGCATTGTGGAACCTGTGTCTTTTGGGGAAACTGCTAGGTTCTTATGACCTAAATTGGCCACTGTTGGAAACAGGATATTGGGCTTGATGGATCTTGGTCTAACCCAGTATGGCATATCTTATGTTCTTAACTGCACTATGTCCCTTACAGACCGCCACAGTACTTGCCTTAAGTGCCTCGGGGTGGACCATGATGTGTCTATCTGCCTGCTCTGCCTTCGAATGTCTGCTAAGACCCAGAAGGAACGTGAAAGGTGGCAGGGAGAGCTGTTTGGAAAGTCTGCCTCTGGATCGGCTTTGGGTGTGGCATCTCTACCTTCGATGCCAGCATCCAGCAAATTGTCGTCGTGTGCTTGTGCTTGGTCGGAGCCCCGAAGAATCAGAGTCGTCCTCTGAGGACCTTTCCCGTGCGTCGCGTGCTTCGTCGAAGCTGAAGGCGAGGTCCAACCCTGGCCCGGTAGGTAAGACCTGCGGTTCCCGTTTGCGGAGTGCTTGGCCCAGAGCGTCCCTCCAAGCAGCCCTGGTGGGAGGAGAACCCAAAGGTGTCAGAGGATAGTTCCCCCAACATAATCACCATCAGAGATTCCCCTGTGAGGGACCCGGTGTCGGCTTCAATGTCACAGAGGCCAGCACCTGCCATTGCGGAGCCCACAGGCATCGAGGCCAGAATGGCAGCCCTGGAGCACAGCTTCTCTGCATTCCTTGAGGTGCAGCGGGGCCTGACTTCCAGGAACTCTGGGTCATCAGCACTGACCATGGAGCTATCCTCATCAAGGACCTCTCCATAGAATGCTCCACCCAACCTTGAGAGATTGGCTCGATTGGAGCAGACTCCGTTGGCATATGTATCGAAGCACGACTCTGTGTGGGGTGCGGCAGCACCAGAATACTAACGCTGGGAGTTATAGATGCTGAGTCGTTCCGATGGCCGCAGGGCGCCCGCCGATTCCTCAGACTCCGAATTGGCTTGAGAGACTACTGACTAGTCGCCAGACATACTGTCCTTCACTGGGATGTCCCCCGCCACATCATTGGCGGTGGTCACCTTCAGAGGACCTAGCCTTCCTAGTGGTGCCAGAGGATGAGCTGCATACTGAGGATCTAGAGATCCTCTAATACGACACTCCTCCAAGAGAGGCACTGATGGTGCCTGTACCCCCCCCCCCCCCCCATCCAGGAATGGCTGCTGTTCAGGATGTGAGACCCCCGGTGACGGTGCAATTTGTGAATACTGACTCGATTCTCAGTATCGAGTCGGCAGGAGCCCCGGATTCCAGAAGATACAACTGCCCTGTAACTCCATGGTGGTGCCTCCCAGTAAAGAGGTCCATACCATGGATGCTTTTGGCAGGAAGTGCTTCCAGGGCTGCATGCTCACAGCCTGGATCTAGGCATACCCAACCGTACATGGGCATGTACCAGAGGGACCTGGTGAGGGAGCTCGCTGGGTTCTCGACTGGGTTATTGGGTGAAACCCTTGAGCACTTCAGGACCCTGGTTTCATTGGTCAGTGTGCTTCAAGTTTCAAACTCGAGCGGCCTTCGGCTTTGAGTCAGTGGCCCAGGTAGCCACAGTGGGCATTAGTGCCCACTGCTTGCCTGGCTACAGTCCTCAGATTTGGAGCAGTGGGTTCAGGACAAGTTAGGCAACGTCCCTTGCCAGGGAGAGAAGCTCTTACGTTACCTCACGCATCTTTCCGGAGCTGGCCTAAAGTCCAACATGGTCAGAGTGCACCTCTGTGCCATTTCGGCTCACCGCTGCCTGGTGGATGGCCAAGCCACCTCTGTGCATCCTCTGGGTCGCTTCATGAAAGGACTCTTCCTGTCCCAGCCCCCCATCCATCTGCCGCCAGTGGCATGGGACCTTTAATGTGGTGGTAGGGAATCTCATGGCCCTCCCCCCCCCCCCCACCCTAACACCACATTAACCCTTGGCTACTTGCTATCTCAAGTACCTCTCCTGGAAAGTTGTTTTTCCTAGTGGCGCTCACCTCTGTCAGGCACATGAGCGAGCTACAAATGCTAGTGGCCCATGTGCCCTACACTATATTTCACAGCAACAGGGTCGTCCTTCGGACCCATCCCAAGTTCCTGCCAGAATGGTGCTCCCCACCTTCTTTCCCAGGCCTCACTCCTCCAGGGCGGAATCCTCCCTACACATGCTTGACTGCAAAAGGGCTCTCTCCTTTTACATCCAGAGGATGCAGCCCCACCACTGCTCAGCACAGCTCTTCGTCTCCTTTGACTCCAGTTGGCTTGGGGTTGCAGTCTCCAAGGGCACTCTCTCATGCTGGGTAGCTGACTGCATTTCCTATGCCTAAGGGCATGCTGGGTTTTCTATAAAACATCATGTTACAGTGCACAATGTGCATGCCATGGCGGCCTCTGTGGCTAACCTGTGCTCGGTGCCCTTACTTGACATCTGCCGGACCGCTACCTGGTCCTCTGTGCACACCTTCTCAGTGCACTACTGTTTGGAGGAGAACTCACGGCATGATAGCACCTTCAGCCAGACAGTACATCGTCGCCTATTTGGGAAATGGCGCAAAACTGAAAGTGAACAAAGCCATGGGACCGGATGGGATACATCCCAGGATACTAAAAGAGCTCAGAGAAGTTCTTGCAGGGCCTTTTAAAGGATGTCTTTAATAGATCCTTGGAGACAGGAGAAGTTCTGCAGGACTGGAAAAGGGCCAATGTGGTACCTCTTCATAAAAGTAGTAATAGGGAAGAAGTGGAAAAATACAGGCCAGTAAGCCTGTGACCTAGACTTGTGACCAAGATTGGCCACTGCTGGAAACAGGATACTGGGCTTGATGAACCTTGGTCTGACCCAGTATGGCATATCTTATGTTCATATGTTCTTAAGCCTTCTCTTGGTGATGGGAAAAGTAATGGAGGTGCTCCTGAAAGAGAGAATAGTGGACTTTCTCGAAACCAACAGGTTGCATCATCTGAGGCAACATGGTTTTACCAAAGGACAATCATGCCAAATAAATCTGATTGAGTTCTTTGACTGGGTGACCAGAGAACTAGATCAAGGGCATGCAATTGATGTGATATACTTAGATTTCAGCAAAGCCTTTGATACTGTTCCTCATGGAGGATTATCATTAAACTGACCAGCCTGGGGATGAGTCGCAAGGTGGTGAACTAGATCAGAAAATGGTTGACTGATAATAGAAGGTGATAGTAAACGGAACTCGCTCGGATGAAAGTAAGGTGATCAGTGGTGTGCCTCAGGGATCGGTACTGCTTAATGTATTTGTGAGTGATATTGCTGAAGGACTGAATGGAAATGTCTGTCTTTTTGCAGATGACATGAAAATTTGCAAGAGTATGGACTCCTCTGAAGGAGTGGATAACATGAGGAAAGATCTGCAAAAGCTGGAAGAATGGTCTAATGCTTGGCAGTTAAGATTTAATGTGAAGAAGAGCAGTGTCATGTACTTGGGATGCAGAAATTCCAAAGAATTGTATGAGATAGGGGGAATAGGTTAGTGTGCATGGGCCAGGAGAAGGACCTCGGAGTCATTGTTTCTGAGGATCTCAGTGACGAAACAGTATGACAAGGCGGTGGCCAAAGCCAGAAGGATGCTGGGATGTATACAGAGAGGAATTACCAGCAGAAAGGAGAGGTACTAATGCCACTCTACAAGTCACTGGTGAGACCTCACTTGGAATATTGTGTTCAATTTTGAAGACCGTATCTCACAAAGGATATAAAAAGACTGTTCAGAGGAAGGCGACCAAAATGATTTGCAGCCTGCGCCAGAAGATGCATGAAAAGAGACTCCATCCTTTGGAGGCAAGATGGCGGCAGGGCGCAGTCCTGGGGCAGAGCGCTTCTGATTGTTGGTGCGGAGCCTGCAAAGACAGTTTGTTTGGAGCTATGGGGCGCCGCAAACAGAAGCAAGCCAGCCTACCCTTGGGCTTGGTGGGAGACACCATTGTTGGGCAAAGGATACTTACATAGTGTAGCTTTACTGCCTCGGAGCCTGGAGCAGCATCTTCAGCAGGGCCACTGGAGGACTCTTCAATGGCCCTGAGCACGTTTGAAGTATGGCTCTCTCCAGAGCAGCGACCCCTCCCGCCCCTTTCTCTACGGAGACCCGGAAGTGAGTTGGCAGCTGACGGAGTGCTTCCCCCTGTTTGTTATTGAGCACACCAGGGGGCAGTGAAGAGGGATCTGCAGCGGTGCAGTCTGTTGCTTCCCTAGCTCGTGTGGGCTCAAGTAACACCGGTGTATCAGCGGGTTCGTCTTCTCCTGTGCTTGGGGACTCTGCTGGAGCAAGTGGTGGAGCAGTACAGATTCCGGTGACAGTAGCTTTGTGTGAAACCTTGTAAAATAACTTTAGAAGCACTGTGGGATGCCTTAGCCACAATGAATTCCTCACTTCAAGCTGTTGTTGGGACTGTGAGTACTGAACTTTCTTCATTGCAATCCAGTTTCTACGATTTTTCTCGGCTGCAGGAGGAGCAAGTGGGGAAGATAACTCGGCTGGAAGAGGATTTGTTGCAACTTTGTGCGATGTGTGTAGCCCAAGTTAGACAGGACTGTGCTTGTGAGAAAGACAGAATATTTGGACAATAAAGTTTGTAGGAATAACTTACGTTTGCTTAATTTTCCTAAATCTTCTGTTCTGTCTGCCTCTGAGTTGGTGCGCAGATATTTTCAGGAGGTACTTAAGTTGCCTTCTGATAATTTGCCCCCTCTTGTACATGCCCAGTATCTGTCTTTGGGTTCTGGATCTAGGGGGCTGTGCTCCAGTGATCCCTCTTGGTCTCTTGGGGACCTGACTGGGTTTCTGGAGAGTTCCCTTGATGTAATTACCGAGTGAACCACTCTTCTTGTAACTCTAGCTTTGGAACAAACAAACCTTTTCCAAAGACAGGGAAGCTGTAATACTAGAGGACATAACACGAAGCCGCAAGGGGGTAAACTGAAAGGCAACATCAGGAAATGCTTTCACAGCAAGGGTGGTGGATGCTTGAAATACCCTCGCAATGGAAGTGGGGCAAATACAGTGGCAGAATTCAAAATGGCATGGGACAGACACAGTGGATCCCTTTATAGCAACAGGATAAAATCAAAATAAACTTTAACTGTCTCTGAGCTCTTAACAAGTTGAGGTGACCTGCACAGAGCGGTGGGTACACACCTAAACAAAGGCATGGGGAGGGGTGATCTGCACGGAGCAGCGGGTGCACCTACACTTGCCATCTAGCTGGGCAGACTAGATGGACCGTGCTGGTCTTTATCTGCCATCATACTATGTTACTATGTTAATTCTTTCCCTCCAGCCCTTTGTGTCCAGGTTACCGGAGACGGGATTGCATCTTTGATGCTGCTACTGCAATGCCGAACTTCCAGCCAACCAGTACTCCCTGCTATCCTTTACGGTCTGCTTTTTGGGTCACTCATGGCTTTTTCTAGATTCAGTAGCCTATAGCTTGGGAATCCCATATGTGAGGACTGATTTCCTGCTTGTTCCCAGAGAAAGCATAGTTACTCACCTGTAACAAGTGTTTTCTGGGGACAGCAGGAATCAGTCCTCACAATCCTCCCTCCTTCCAGTGGAGTGTTTTCTTTTTTTATGCTTGATTAAGCTGTCATCGTACTGAGGTAAGATGACACCCTTGAGCAGGAGGGTGACTGCACATGCATGGTGTAACTCCCTCATATGCTTTATAACTAAGACCACTAACCATTTTAATAGCAACCGTCTGCACAGACTCCAACTTGTTTATATCCTTTTGAAAGTTTGGTCTCCAGAATTGCACACCATGCTCCAAATGAGATCTCACCAAAGACTTATATAGAGGCACTATCACCTCCTTTCTTCTGCTGGCCAGTCCTCTCCCTAAGCACCCAAGCATCCTTCTAGCTTTCGCTGTTGCCTTTTTTACCTGTTTAGCTACTTTAAGATCATCAGACACAATCACACCTAGGTCCTGCTCTTCTTTTGTGGACAGAACTCCCTATACCATATCACTCACTTGGATTGCTGCAGCCCAAATGCATGACCTTGCATTTTTTGACATTAAATCTCAGCTGCCAAATTCTAGACCATTCTTGAAGTTTAGCTAGATCTTTCCTCATGTTATCTACACCACCTACTCTATTGGCAGATTTTGTTGGTATCTGTAAAGAGGCAAACCTTACCCGACAGTCTTTCCGCAATATCACTAACAAAGATGTTAAAAAGAATTGGACCAAGGACAGATCCCTGGGGCACACCACTGGTAACCTTCTTTTCCTCAGAGTGAGCTCCATTTTTACCTGTACCCTTTGCCACCTCCCACTCAACCAATTTCTAACCCAAGCAATAACTTTAGGTTTCTTCCCTATGGTGCTCAGTTTGTTTATAAGTCGCCTGTGTGGAATGGTGTCAAAGGTTTTACTGAAATCTAAATACACCACATCTAGGGCTCTCCCTCGGTCCAACTCTCAGGTCTCCCAGTCAAAGAAATCAATCAGATTTGTCTGACAAGACCTGCCTCTGGTGAATCCATGCAGCCTCGAATCCGGTAATCCGTTGGACTCCAGAAACCTCACTATTTTCTCTTTCAGCAGAGTTTCCAATAATTTACTCACCACCGAGTTTTAGACCAACAGGCCTGTAGTTTTCAACCACATCCTTACTTTGTTTTTGTGTAAAGGGACCACATGTGCCTCTCTCCAGTCCTCTGGCACCACTCCCGACTGCAATGAGGCATTGAAAAGGTCGATCAGTGGAGCTGCTAGAACATCCCCAAGTTCCCTCAGTATTCTCGGGTGTATCCTATCCAGTCCCATCGCTTTGTCTACTTTAAGTTTAGCTAGTTCCTCACGAACACAGTCTTCTGACAATCATTCAAGATGCCCCTCTCTTCTAGACCTGTGAACCATGTCTCTATTACCGCCACTAATTCCAAGTCAGCCTCTCCTATTAAAGCCTCAACATCTGGGATCTTATTTCCCATGCTACGGGCATTTATACACACTGCTTTCCATATGTTGCCCCTTTTACCCGTTTTCATAAAGGTATGTTTATTATGTTTATTTATGTTTATTCAGGTATTTGATATACCGCCCCCCATTACATTGGGGCGGTTTACAATATGACAAAGCAAAATGAAAAAGGAAAGGAAAAGGAACTACAATATACGTAAAGGAAAGAGGGAGAAGAAAGAGAAATGCACACGCAGGCATACAGGATAAAGGTGAGGGAAGCAGGGGATTAGGGAATCATGGGTGAAGGTTAAAGAGAAGAGAAGAAGTGGGTTTTCAAAAGAGAGCGGAATTTGGGGTAGGACTCTTCTAGACGAAGAGCAGGGGGAAGAGAGTTCCACAGGGTAGGGCCAAGGTAAAAAAAAAAGGCTGATTGCTGGGTGGATTGGAGGTGTGCTTGTGCGGGGGAAGGGAGGTATAGGCGATTAAGAACATAAGATATGCCATACTGGGTCAGACCAAGGTCCATCAAGCCCAGTATCCTGTTTCCAACAGTGGCCAATCTAGGTCTTACGTACTTAGCAGTTTCCCCAAAAGACACAGATTGACGTGGACCGAGCGAAGACTGCGGGAGGGTGTGTGGAATACTAGAAGATCAGCCAGGTACTGAGGTCTGTGGGTGTAAATAGTTTGGTGTACCAGTATGAGAATCTTAAATCTTATCCGGAAATCCAACTGTAGCCAGTGGAGGTGAAAAAAAATAGGGGTGATGTGATCCCGAAGAGAAGCATGTGATATCAACCGGGCTGCTGTATTCTGTATTAGCTGCAGTCTGCAACATTGATATTGAGGGGCACCAGCAAGTATGGAGTTGCAGAAATCTAATCTGGAGATAACTAAGAGAGAAGAAGAGTGGATAGGGCCTGTGAAGAGAGGAATGGTCTAATGGCACGGATGCTCCGAAGATAGAGGAAGGAGCGCCGAGACACCTGAGAGATGTGATTGTTAAATGTGAGATCGTTATCAAGTAGGACACCCAAATAATGGAGCTTAGGTACTAGAGTGATTGGAGCACCTGAGAAAGAAGGAGTGAGGGATGGACAGACAGAGCCATGTGGGAACCAGAGAGCGGCGGTCTTAGTGATGTTAAGAATGAGACAGTTGGTAGAGAGCCAAGTAGAGATTAAAGATAAACAGTTGTTGAGGGGCGTGATATCTGGATGAGCAGAAGAGGTGTGATGTAAGAGGGAAGATATCATTGGCGTAGTAGTATGCTGATATGCCTGATTGCTGTATTAACAGAGTTAGAGGGGCAAGAAATACGTTAAACAGCAGAGGGGCCAAAACGGAACCTTGCGGGACGCCACAAGGAAGGGAAAAATGCTCTGTAATGGAGGATCCAGAAGTGACGGCAAAGGACCTGGAATACAGAAGAGAGTGAAACCAGTGATAAACAGTGCCCCTGAGACCCGAATACCGTAATCTAGAAAGAAGTGAGTGGTCTTCAAGATCAAAGACAACAGAGAGAGATAGAGACACCGCCACCAAGACGTCACCATGATCATGTTTCACTTACCCTGGGGGCTTTCTTTTCCCATCCCCAACTAATCTAGTTTAAAGCCCTATTAAGTAGGTTAGCCAGTTTGATACTGAAGACAATAAATGTGTGTGGTTTTCCCTGTATCTTCCAGACTCTGACGTGTCCTCCTTTCATGCCACTCTGTACAGCTAAGATGCCACAGCTCCATTCGAATACAGATAAAGATTACCCGGGTTTTTTATAGCCTAAACAATTGGAGGAATTTTTGTTTCGGAGGGAGGGTAGCAGGCCGACTGATGTTGCTGGCTTGGACATGTAAATATCAAATGTATCCTAACTGTAATTAGATTTATCTGCCTGTGGGTGTTTGTTATTCCTGTATCTCACCTCAGTGTTTTTGTGGGCTGACGGGATTTCCTGATTCCTTTCATGTTTGAGGAAAGGTTATATGTGTAAATAAAAATTATTAAAAAAACGAAAGGGCTAAACTGAGGAAGAAAGGGTACTCTACTCAGGTGATTTTTATTTTACTTCGGATTAAAAAGCATTCAACGTCCTTGGTGTTTTATTCATGTATATTACTAATTACTATAGAGAACAAACACCTAACAATTTGCCTCACCTACCACCGAGTCCCTAACACTGCCATCAAAGAAACATCTAACATAATTTAAAGCAGTTTGCTTGGCCAACTCCCCCTGCAAACCACTCGTACTGCTAGGAGACCTAAACCTGACATCTGCTTCCAACAAAGAAGCAGCAGCCTTCCACAAAGCAATGGATTCCCTCTGCCAAATTGTCAAGGGTCCCTCTCACAGGTCAGGCTCCACCCCTGACCTAATCTTTGTCCCAAAGAACCTACTTTCCCAGGGCAACATAACAGTCCCACAAGCCACGCCAATACCTTTGTCAGACCACAATGCCATACACTTCAAGATTCATCTCCCCCCAATTGGAAAACCACAATCCACATCTCGCCCCAGAAGAAAATTTAAAGGATTCAACAAAGACCAGTTCCTCAATGAAACCCTCCCCAACTTCCCCAAAGACTTCTCAGACCTGGATGAAGCCATCAAATCCTGGAATACCACCATCAGCGAAGCAGCAAAGGCCCCAAACCGATGTTATAAGGAGGAAAGAACCAAATCAGCCCCATGGTACTCTGCAGCAATACGAGATACAAAGAGAAAACTTCGCCAACTGGAACGAAAATGGAGACATGGACAGGTCATAACTCACTCTAACCTAATACCAAATTATGCAAAAGGAGTACGACAACCTAATCAACAAGCAAAAACAAGAATTCCACACCAAACTTATTTTAAAATCCCACAACAAATCCAGAGAACTATTTGAAATAGTATGCAAGCTCACAAAAGACACATCAAACAGAGGAGCCATGATTCAAGCTCAAATCTTCGCGGACTACCTTATCAACAAGAACAAGTCACCCCAGACGATACCAACCCTTACCTCAAGCAGCTCTTAAAATACAGAACCTAAAGTCGCACATAAATGGTATGAATTTCACATCCCCACTCCGAAACAAACTCTCCACACTATTACAGCCCTAAACACCAGCACTGCACCAACTGACCCATGCCCAGTCGAATGGATCAAATTGATCGAGGAAGAGTTTATCAACTGTATCCAAAACATCGTAAGCAAGTCACTATCTTAAGGTTATATATGCCACACACTCTCAAGTAAGCCACCATTCGCTCTGTCCAAAAAAACACATCATCAAACACCTGCATCTTATCGTCCAGTCTCCAGTCTCCCCTTCCTATCCAAGATAATTGAAAAAGAAGTTCATAGACAACTTCAAGACCATATTGACCTACATGCTCCACTTGACAAACACCAACACGGCTTCCGCCCTAACCACAGCGTCAAGACTCTCCTCACTCACCTATTTGACGTACTACTCAGAGGAATCGACAATATAAAAACTGGATTCCTACTCATCTTTATTGATATATCCTTGGCATTTGACACCGTCTCACATAGCACCCTTCTAAATCGAATTGCTAATATTGGTCTACATAATACCACCCTCAACTGATTTCAGTCCTACCTCAGTAACAGACAACAAATGGTCAAAGTCGGATCGAACATCTCCACTCCAATTAACACCACACAGTGAGTCCCGCAAGGGTCCTCCCTGTCTGCTCTCCTCTTCAACATCTATATACAACCAGTCAGAATATCTTGTGCTTTTTGAAGATATTGCAATGCCATTTATGCAGACGACGACATGATCTACTCTCCAATTCACCTCAACACACCAGACTATACAGCAATTACGAATTGTCTGCAGGAAATGAAAAACTGTCTCTCTTCCAACATCCTACTTCTATTTTCTTTTTTTTTTTTTTTTAAACATTTTTTCTTGGAGGGTCTTTGCCTCTAGGTGCTTAGGTGTCATTTTGGGTCTTAGGCCCCTTTCTTCCTCAAAATGGAGAAACCAACTAGTGGTTTCAAAAAGTGTTCCAAATGTAACAGTACCATTTCTGCTACCAACACCCATGACTGGTGTCTAAAATGTTTGGGACCAGACAATTCACCATCAGAATGTCTCCTTTGCAGAAAGATGACAAAGAGGGGCCTGCAGAATAGAACTGCAAAACTCGGTACCCTCTGCCTCGGATGCAATGTCCATGGCATCGACATCGTCCAGGGCTTCATCTTCCTCCCATGGATCTCAGTTAACGAAACCCAGATAGTCTTCGAAGACTGGTAGGTCCTCAAAGGGTAGATCTTCTAAGCATCGAGATGATTTAAGCGTTTGCTCTAGAGGAGAATATACCGGCCAAACAGCCCCGGTGGGAGGTCCTTACCTCCAAAGCATTATCGGGGTCCCAAGATGTTCCTGAGGCGTCCACCTCTGGAGAGCTGTTGGTGCTTCTCCCGGGCAGCCTACGACACCTTTGAGTAGCAGCAGCTGGCATCAGTGCCCTGTGCCAAGCCTGGCTACAGGCTTCAGACCTTGAGCAGTGGATCCAAGACAAGCTTCTTGACATGCCCTGCACCAAGGAGAACCTGTTTGGTAAACCTATAGCCGACAAGGCAGCCGAGATCAAGGCCGACATGGTGACTCACCAGAGCCTCTCTAAAAAGACCTCATTCTTTCCCCATAAGAAACCATCAGGGAAAAGACCCCTGTTCCTTAAGAAAAAGGGGCCTTTTCAACTGAGTCACCACTACCAGCCCATACTAGACCTGAGAAACTTAAACAAGTTTCTGCTGAGGGAGAAGTTCAAGATGCTCTCACTTGGAACACTGCTGCATTACCTTCACCAGGGAGATTGGCTGTGCTCCTTGGATCTAAAGGATGCATACACACACATCCTGATCTACCCCTCCCACAGGCAGTACCTACGGTTTGTGGTGGAAGGAGGACACTACCAGTATAGTGTGCTGCCCTTCGGCCTGGCCTCCTTGCTAAGGGTTTTTACCAAATATCCGGCAGTGGTAGCCACCCACCTGCACCTACATGGGGGCTTTCGTTTCCCCTACCTAGACAACTGGCTAATCAGGGGTGGTACAGTCAGAGGTCAGTCAGGCTGCAGATCGTACAACCCTCCTTCTGCAGCACCTGGGGTTCATCATCATCTACCACAAATCTCCCCAGCCCAATACTGGAGTTCATAGGTACTCAGTTGGACACATTACAGGTCAAGGCTGTCCTCCCCAGAGAGAGAGCAGAATGCCTCAGTCAACTGGCAGGAGAGATACAACGCTGCCGGTCAGTGCCGGCTCGTCATCTCCTCCGCCTGCTGGGCTACATGGCCTCGACGGTCCACATCTTGCCCTCAGCCCACTTGCATATGCGGACAGCACAGTGGTATCTCCACTCACAGTGGACTCAAGCCACGTACAGGTTACAGGATAGGGTCAGGGTTACCTGCCAACTGGCAGAGTCCCTCAACTGGTGGCAAACCTTGCGCCACCTCCAGGCAGAAATGTCCCTCTAGGCACCTGCACCTGAGAGGCCCCTGACCACAGACACCTCCCTCCTGGGTTGGGGGGCGCATTGTGGGGACCACCACACACAGGGCAGTTGGTCTCAGGAGGAGTCACTCTTGCAGATCAGTCTCCTGGAGCTCAGGACAATCTTCCTGGGCCTATGAACCTTCTGCCACCACCTGTGACACCGGCCTGTACTGATCCAGACGGACAACCAGGTTGCCATGTTTTATATCAACAAGCAGGGGGGCACGGGTTTGTATTCCCTCTGCCAGGAGGCAGTGGCCCTCCTCTCCTTCGCAGCGCGCAACAGCCTGCTCTTGTGAGCGGTGTACATCCCGGGTTAGGACAACTGGCTAGCGGACAGGCTGAGCAGAGTCCTTTGACCACACAAGTGGCGCTTGAACCCCAGGGTGACGAAACAGCTCTTCCACCACTGGGGCAGGCCCGTGATGGACCTATTCACTTCCCCGGACAACACGCAACTCCCTGCTTCTGCTCACGTCAGCCATCCTGATCTCGTGGTCCGAGGGCCTAGTGTACATGTTCCCACTGCCCCCCCCCTCCCCGGTTGTCAGGACCCTCTTCAAGGTTCAGCGAAAGGGCATCAGTTATACTGCTTGCCCCCAGGTGGCCCAAGCAAACTTGATTTCCTCTGTTGCCCTCCCTTTCTGTGGCACTCCCAGTGCTGCTGGGCTGAGCCCCAGACCTCCTGTCCCAGGAGGAGGGCTCCCTCTTACTCACCAATCTGGGGTCACTAACGCTAACAGCGTGGCTGCTGAAAGGGTAGCATTGGCTCCTTTCAACCTTCTGAGAGAAGTCGAGAAAATCCTACTGGCCTCCAGAAAACCTTCCACTAGACGAGCTTACATCTTTAAGTGGAGAAGGTTCTCTGAATGGTGTGCGGAAAGGGAGGAAAACCCCTTCTCCTGCCATGTGCAACTAGCACTCCAGTACCTGCTGCACCTGACAAACACCGGGCTGAAATCTAACTCTGAGGGTAAATCTGAGTGCGATAGCCACTCACCACAACCCTATCGAGGGTAAACCCCTCTCAGGCCAGCCCCTGGTCTCCAGGTTCCTCCGGGGCCTCCTGTTATCCAAGCTGCCTCCCAGCGGCAGAGTGGGACCTCAACGTGATGCTCTCACAGCTCACCAGACCGCCATCCGAGCCCCTAGCCACATGCGGTGCCTTTCTTTGAAGGTGGTCTTCTTGGTGGCCCTCACGTCCGTTCGAAGAGTGAGTGAACTCTAGGCCCTGGTGGTGGATCCACCATATACAAGGTTCTACAAGAACAGGGTAGTGCTCCGCATGCATCCCAAATTCCTCACGAAGGTGGTATCTCCCTTCCGCCTCAACCAAAAGGTGGTCCTCTCCACCTTTTTCCTGCGGTTCTCATGCCAGCCGGGAGGAACAAGTACTTCGTACACTGGATTGCAAATGGGCCCTGTCCTTCCACTTAACAGCGGACTCGGGCCCATCGCAAAGCTACTCAATTCTTTGTGCTTTATGACCCCAGCAGACTGGGGCTACCTGTAACTAAGCAAACTCTGTCCACTTGGGTGGCAGACTGTATCACCCTCACCTATGAGTGAGCTGGCCTCCCTGGAGCACCGGATCACAGGGCACCACGTAAGGGCGATGGCCACATCGGTGGCCAACCTATGCTCAGTGCTGGTGACTGAGATCTGCAACGCCTCCACATGGTCTTCAATCCATACTTTTGCAGCTGACTACTGCCTGGAGAGTGAGTCCTGCAGGGACAATGCGTTTGTTCAGGCAGTACCCCCCAATTGGGTCTTAACCATTAAATAACGGCCTCTCTTGTCTCTCTTTGCATCCACAATATGAACCTGTAGATGCGCCAACAAGAATATGGCAACCCCCCTCCTTTCTTTCCAACATTTTTGAAGCAAAAAGTCTGTCAGGGAGTTTAGACAGCGAGACATGCTATTCATCTATAGCTTGAAGATGGGTCTCCTGAACACAGCAAATATCCCATTGGAGGCGCTCTATCTCTTTGTACAATAATTGATGCTTAGTTGGAGCATTGAGTCCTCACACATTCAACGTTACTACTTTTTAGTCTCCCATTGCAGAGATTTCCAATCAGAACATACCCTGGGCCCTACTACCTCCCCTTCCCCTTCCTCCTCTCCCCCTATCCCCAACAACCACCATAGCTGTATAACCACCAATGTCCAGAGGCCTGACCACACGTCCAGCCCTACACATTGTACCCCTTTCCTAAACAGTTTCACCTTAGTATATTATTTAAGCTTAATCCAACAAACCTCTTTCACCCTTATAACAAATACAGCACTCTTTCGCCTGCCATGCATTTTAACAAAGCCCTCCAGGTATATAAGTCCAGGCCATACTGTATATTTTCACCAACCAGTGGAGGCACTCGCTAAATGTTCAATTTCCTTGCTCAGCAGGGACTTGACACTCCCGGCTTTTTTCTCTGTCTCAGAAGGCGCTTGTCACCATATACCATCCGAGTCCATGCTGCTCCTTCCTCTCCCTCCTTCCTCTGGTTTGGTTCCTCCGCCTGTGGCACCTGCAGCAGGTCCTTCCATCCAGCTTGTTGCAATGCCTGTATCGCCATCTCCACTGATCTTAGTTGTGATGCCAGAGATTGTGAATTGTATTCTAATAGGGAACATCCACTTGTAGCATATGCATTCCTACCGAAGCCTTTTAGTAAGTGCTTAATACGCCCACCTCTTCTGGATCATGATGAGAGAGAGGTCCCCATACAATTCCATGTCCTGATTGTCCCATTTTATTTTTCCCAATTTCCTGGCTGCTATCAAAATGGCTTCTTTTGTTGCATATTCATGCATGCAGACTATGATATTTTGGAGCCTGCCTTCTCTTCTAGGGCCCAATGCTCTGTGTGCCCTCTCCACCTGAAAACATAGTTGACTTTCATCCTGCCCCGCTGCTTTGGCGATGGCCTTGCAAAATTTCATGGTCAGTGTTTTATAATCTACAGTTTCATCTGTTTCCAGGATGCCCCGAATCCTCAGCTTGGCCCTGTGCAATCTGTTCTCTAGGTCCTCCAGCTTGGATACCAATTCCTCCTGTTTGGTTCGCTTATGAACGTTTTCCTGCACTAGGGCCTGGATGTGTTTCTTCTGCTCCTCGGCATTATTATCTACTACTTCAGTGCACTGCCCCAATTCCACCAAGTCACTATGTAATTCCATTATCCAGGGTTGGACTTCTTGTTTCAGGGTAATAATGTCCTGTTTTAAGTCTGTGAACCCATCCTTGATATTCTTTTGAACAAGTTGGAGCTTGGCTTTACCAGAGGGGTAGGCTTAGGGCTATCTCCCTTCCCTGCGCCATTTTCTGCACTGTTGCCCGAGTTAGCAGCCGTTTTCTGTTTGATTGGGCTCGCAGTTGTTGCTGCTTTGTAAGCGTAAGTTTATAAATAGAGACCCAATTTGTTTTCATTCCTATCGGCTCTGTGCAATGTTTTGAATTATTCTCACTCCAGTCAGGCAGGTTTTGAAGAGGTTTGCAGTCTCCTTTCGGGATAATTATTTCACTGCTGCGGATCCAGTTCAAGGAGTGGCCATTCTCATGCAACATCACTCTGGACCCCCCATATTAAATTTTATCTGCCATTCAGACGCCCAGTCTTGCAAGGTACTCCTGCAATTTATCACAATTTGATCACCTCGCTCATTCTCATTTTCAGATCTTTTTAAATATAGAAACGAAGAAACATGACGGCAGAAAATATATTAAAAAGCACCAGTCCAGAGCTCTGGGACACTCCACTATTCACCTTTCTCCAACAAGAAAACGAAACATTTAGTTCGTCTGTTTCTTGTCTTTCAACGTCGCCATGGCTTAAGTTCCTCAGAGCCTCTTATGAAGGACCCTGTCAAACATCTTCTGAAAATCAACTTGCTCTGCTTTAACCACATGGCTGTCATGCCTTTACAAAAAATGTAGCAGATTGGTGAGGCAAGACATCCCTTGGCTTTCAATTTTTTGGAGTTTTGGAAGCCATAAACAAACATGGATAAAGTTGAGCCATTTGATAGTGTATTTTGATTTTCAGAAGATGTATGCCAAAGTTCCTCATGAGAGATTCCTTAGGAAATTAGAGTCATGGGATAGGAGGCAATGACCTTTTGTGTCTTGCTTACTGGCTAGAAGACATCTTCTAATGCCGCCACAATATTTATTTTTTATTTTTGTCACTCCCTAACCACCTTCCCTCATACCAACTTCCTCATACCCCCTCCGTATTTCCCTCTCTCTTCTCTGCTTATCTTTTCTGCAGTCTTGTCTTCCTCAGCTCTTGAACTCCATATTTTTCTTCCTTTCGTTTATCCCTCTCCCTCCTCTCTTAAAATACCTCAGTCTCGTTTCTGCCATTCCATCTCCTCTGCCTCGCACTCTTCTCCTTTCTTCTGGTGATTATTAATCCTAACCCTGCCCCCTCCCCCCACACACTGTCTCTCACTTTCATTCCTCTTTCAACCATTCTAACCTCATCAATATTCCTCTCCCCCTCCTCCTCTCTCTTGTGCATTATGGAATGCACATTCCATTTCTAAGAAATTTGCCTTTATTCATGACCTTTTCATTTCTAATTCCTTCAATCTTCTAGCTCTTACTGAAACCTGGCTCCTCCCCGATGACACTGCTTCAGTTGCTGCCCTCTGTCATGGTGGATACCAATTTTCCCATATTCCTCGTGACACTGGCACGAGGAGTGTGGTGGTGGTTTGGGGTTTCTTCTTTCTCCTTCCTGCCAATTTCAACCCCTTCTTCTACCTCTGTCTCATTCCTTTCCTTCCTTTGAAGTCCATTCCATCGCCTTTTTAATCCATTATCTCTCCGGATAGCTGCTGTTTATAGACCCCCTGATAAGTCCGTCTCTATCTTTCTCACTGACTGACTCCTGGCTTTCCCTATTTCTAGATTCTTCTTCCCCCTAGCCCATTCTTGGTGACTTCAATATTCATATTGATAACCCTTCTGACTCCTATGCTTCTAAACTCCTGTCCCTTACCTCCTCTTTCAATCTCCAACTTTGCTCTTCCACTCCTACTCATCAGCGTGGTCACTGCCTTGACTTGGTTTTCTTCTCTGTTTACCCTCCAGTTTCTATTCCCCAGTTCTTCCCTTATCTGATCATCCCCTCCTAAGTTTCACCCTTCATTACTCCCCAGCTCAATCCCACTGTCTCCTACCGTTTTAGGAATCTTCATGCTATTGATCCATTGGCTCTTTCCACTGTTGTCTCATCACCTCTTTCTTCCACTTTGTCTTCTAAATCTGCCCTCTCCTCTGCTCTAACGGTGTCTCCACATTCTCGGACACTCTATAGAATGTACCGGGTACCGCATTGTCCCAGGTTCCAAAAAACACAATTACCAGAAATGTGTGCATGGTGAGAGGCGAACTAAGATGGCGGCAGTGTGAATCTCCTGGCTGGAGGTCCAGTGTCTGTGCACATTCTCTTGACTGCTTTCATCCTTTCTGTGGCCGGTATGGGCAGAAGGAAGCAGAAACAGGCTTACCCCCCTCCGAGTGAAGCCGGTTCTACTGCTGCAGGCCAAAGGACGCTCCAAATGTGTGGTTTCTCCGGCGGGGGTGAACGAGCAGCGTCTTCGGCAGGCCCGGTGTCTTCTCCGGACCTGAGCACATCCGGGGTGTTTCTGTCCCCGCAGCAGCGGGCCCCCCCGCCTTGCCCCGGAAGCGATGTGCTCAGCAGAGGAGAGCCTCTTGCCGGCGTGGTGACTAGCATGCCGAAGCAGGAGGCTTTGGAGGGCTCCACTGCCGTTGCGAATGCTCCGTGTGGATCTCCTGGAGTTCTTGGAGCATCGGGGGCTGAATCAAGGTTTTTGATCAGCTCTTTCCAGGAGGATGTGTCCCCAAGGGTGAATGCTGGAGGAGGCGGTTTAGTGAAGCCCACAAAAATAACATTGGAGGTGCTATGGGAGGCCATTACCACAATGAATTCTTCTTTGGAAAAAATTGCTTCATCTGTAAGTACTAATATTAAGTCTTTAAAGGTGGATTTACAGCAGGTCTCAATTGTGCAGAAGGAACAGGAGGGGAAACTGGCAAAGCTGAGTGGGGAGCTGGATCAACTCCGTGAACTACACCATGTCCATGTGAAGGACCAGAATGTGACCAATAGAAAGTTGGAATACCTGGAAAACCAAGTCCAGAAGAACAATTTAAGACTGGTTAACTTTCCTAGGTCTCCTGTGTGGTGTTCTCTGGAAATGGTGCGGAGATATTTCCAGGAGGTCTTGAAGATCCCTGGGGAGAATCTCCCGCCATTAACCAGAGTTCAATATTTAACTACTGGTAGGGAAGTTCAGGGAGCTGTTATTTTTTTTATTTATTTATTTATTTATTTATTTACATTTCTTATATACCGCACTATTTGCGATCAGCGCGGTTTACATAGAACAAACAGTATCCGACAATAAACAAGAGTCAGGTCATTACAATGAACAGGAGCAGTAAACTTGGATAACAGGGGAAACTATCTACATGTGTGGAAGATTGAAATAGGTAACTGTAAATATGTGAGATGGAGTTATTGTGTGTTGCTCATACATGGTGGCTGGGGTTCGGGGGAGGCTGTGAGGTATTTAATGAAGAGGAAGTGTTTTAAGGCCTTCCTAAACTGGCTCAAGTTGGGGATAGCTCTGATGTGTGGTGGTAGGGAGTTCCAGAGGCTTGGGGCACTCAGACTGAAGGCTCTGTTTGAAGTTGATATAGCGCATCTTGTCATAGCTTTTGGTATTGCTAGCATGTTGGCTGCAGAGGTTCTTCTTATCCTGTTGGGTGTGGGTGGATGTATGAGGTCACATATTGAAGAGGCGGATAACCCGTTGATGGCTTTGAATGTCATCACTAAGGTCTTGAAGCTAATCCTGGCTTGGATGGGGAGCCAGTGCAGCTGCATCAGGAGGGGTGTGATGTGCTCTCTCCTTGGTGCTCCAAAGAGGATTCGCGCAGCGCAGTTCATGGCGAGTTGTAAGGGATGTAAGGTTACCTGAGGGAGTCCTTGTAGGATGGCGTTTGCATAATCAAAATGAGGGATGATGAGGGCTTGGTAGATGGTACGGAAGTCGCTCAGCTCGAGTAGAGGGCGTATGTGTCTGAGGGATCTGATCTTGAAGTAGACCGCTCTTACTGTTTTTGCTATGTGCTGCTTCATGTTGAGGTTCTGATCCAATGTGACTCCGAGATACCGTATGGCTGATTTTACTTGTAGCTTGGCGTTGTCTACTTCCAAGTGGTTAGGTGGAGTAAATTCCGGATTTCTAGAGATGAACAGGACCTCTGTTTTCTTATGTTGGATGCGGAGATTTTGGGAGAGGAGCCATTCTGATATTGCATTGAAGCACTTGGTTAGTGGGGTGAGGTCCGGGCAATCCAGTGATATTGGCAGGTACAGTAGGACATCGTCTGCGTAAATCATGCAACTCACGTTGAAGGATCTAATGATGTTACAGATGGGTTGGATATAAATATTAAACATAAGTGACGATAGGGAGGATCCTTGAGGGACTCCTTGACTTTGTAGGAATGGCTCGGATGTGGTTCCGTTTGCTCGTACATGTTGCCATCTTCCAGACAGGTAAGACCTACACCACTCAAGCGCTGTTTCGGTAATGCCTTTCTCTCTTAGCCGAATCAGGAGAATCTCGTGGCGGACTGAGTCGAAGGCTGCCGCAATATCTAGAAAGATAAGTGTGAAACCTGTACGTGAGTTGTCAATGCCTGAGATTATGGTGTTGAAAAGAGTAGTGAGTAGTGTTTCCACACCGTGTGACTCTCTGAACCCGTGTTGTGATGGATCTAGAGGTGCGTTAGTGTCCACATGATCTTGTAGCTGCCTGTAGACTATTTTTTCAACGATTTTGGCGAGCATCGGGATACTGGATATGGGTCTGTAAGACTCGACCTTTTGAGGGTCTAATTTGGTGTCCTTAAGCAGCGGTCTAACTGAGGTCTGTTTGAGCGTGGATGGGAACGACCCGGTGCTGAATGATAGTCCTATCATTTTAGCTAAGATTGGGGCAAGGTCGGATCGCAGATCTTTTATCCAGAATGCTGGACATGGATCTGAGTATGAAGTGGAGGTATTTAGGGTAGCAATGGTGTCTTCGATAGTTCTCTTAGAAGGAGTGGTAAAGGTGGTTAGATACGCTGCGCATGCTTGATCATCAGGAGGGTCTGGTATCATCATCTTGTCAGTCTTGCATAGTTTTGATTGCATAAAGACGGCATAATCCTGTGGGTGTATAGAACCTGTGCGCTCCGGGGTCGGTTCTTTGGCAAGAGATTTGACCAGGTTGAAGAGGTCATGCGGTTTGCTTAATGAACGTTTCAGAGTGTCAGTGTGATGTTGTTTCATCTTGTCTGTGACTGCCCTGCGATGTGTGTGTAGGAGTTGGATGTATGCTGTTTGGTCACTGCTGGTACGTGATTTCCTCCAGCGTTTTTCCGATCTTCGTAGGAGGGTTAGTGACGCCCTTAGGTCAGCTGTGAACCATGGTGCGGATGGTCTTTTCTTTGGGGCTTTAGATGTGAGGGGACGGATTGCGATCGAGCTGAGTCTGCTGTTCCACGTGGAAATTAGGACATCTAAGTCTTGCGAGGTATTGTCAAGGAGAGAGTTTGTTTCAGCCAGGATGCGTTCTTTGTTAAACGGGTGAAATCTTCTGGCATTTGAGGTTGGGTTTGTTTGTGAGTTCGTAATGGGTCTCTCTGACCTGATGGGGGTCGGAATTTGGAAGGAAATAAGCTTATGATCCGACCATGGAACTGCTGTTAGTGATAACGTGATGTTTTGTGCTTGCTGAAGCACCGTTTGTGGGGCGAATATCAGGTCGAGAATGTTGCCCTTTGTGTGTGTAGGTTCATGAACCAATTGGGTGTATCCCAAGATATCTAGGGCTTCTGTGAAGGCGGCTGCCTGATTGTCCTGTAGGGATGGTAAGTTAAAATCTCCTAGTATCCAGTTTGGTTTATGTGGAACATGGGTATTTGATGCTAAGTTTATGATATTGGAGAGGTTGTCTGGATCCGCAGAGGGTGCTCTATAAATAAGGTTTATGGAGCAAAAGTGGTTGGAAATAGATAATGTTTCAAGGGTATTGGTGTTGCTGGCTTCTTCCATTTTGAATTGAAGGTCAGATCTGGTGATGATGGCAACTCCTCCACCCCTTTTGTTTTGCCTGTGGCTGGTGAAGGTAACGAAGTTGGGTGGGAGAAGTTGATTGAGGATGGTATTATCTTCCGGTGAGAGCCAGGTCTCAGTAATCATAATGATATCTAAATTATGGTGAGTTATTGTTTCAGTGATTGCTGGCCATTTTTTGCGAAGTGATCGAGAGTTAATGAGTGCGCACTTCAGGCTGTTAGTGTGTGGGCGTTTATTTTGCTTTAGTTTTGAGGAATTTTGTAGAGGGATATAAACTAGATGGGGGCGGCGTGGATAGCTCGCTCCATGATAAAGGTTGTTGGAGTGGTCGGGCCATTTTCTTCCGCTAGTAGAGAGCGTTGGGATGCGGTTTTGTGCTGTTATTAGTGCTAGAGATCTGGATGGCAAAATAGTGAATAGAAGGTAAAGACTCATTAGAGTGAGGATTATGTGCTTCATTTTGGGTCTATCTGTGCCGGTACAAATTGGCAGAGGAAAATATGAGACAGTTGGTGTGGTTGCTGGTTTTTAATGGAAGGGAGAGAAAATCTTCTTATAACTACCTTTTTGGAGTGGTATAATAGTGTAGTCAGCTGGTAAATAAGTAGAAACAATGTTTCAATTTTCAATTTGGAGCATTGGACATGTAGTAGAAACAATGTAACAAGTATAAGATTGAGCAATGGAAACAATGTAACAAATGCAATGTAACAAAAGCTGTTAGACGTCCCTAACCACAAGTACTCAATAGTTAGCTAGTGCAGTAAGCAAATAAGCATGTGTGACAATATTATTTAGGTAATTAATGCTAAGTGGAGTGAGATGGTCATAGCTTTGTGTATGAATAGACATAGCTCTGAGATATTCATAACTTTATGTTTGCACAGTAAGGTTGATAATGCATATCAAATCTGGTTTCCACAGGGGGTTGCCTGGTGTTGCAAGACGGAGCAGTCTTGTAGGATAGGCGGGCTAATTTGTTGCTGCCTCGTGGTGTTCAGCAGAGGTGTACAAACCGGAGAAGAAACAGTTCAGAGCCAGGGGAGCTCATTCTATACGATTGTCATTGAAGTTACCTTCTCTCGGTGCGCTGAGGATCAGTGTTGTTGCCTTGATCTCCTGTCGTGCCACTCCTAAGGGCCACGCCAAAGGGCCCTCTGGCGAGGCCCTCAGGCGCGGGCCCGACCAGGCGCGGGCCCGCCTGGCGGCGGCTCTCTCTTCTTAGTGCCTACAGCTCCTCCCCCTCCCACAGCCCCGACTGGACCGGAGGTGTTGCACGGGAGAGCTGGTTGGCTGGGTCGGCGTCCCCGATCAGGGGAGGAAGAAGGAAGATGGTGCCTCTTCCCGCCGGCGGCGGCTCTCTCTTCTTAGTGCCTACAGCTCCTCCCCCTCCCACAGCCCCGACTGGACCGGAGGTGTTGCACGGGAGAGCTGGTTGGCTGGGTCGGCGTCCCCGATCAGGGGAGGAAGAAGGAAGATGGTGCCTCTTCCCGCCGGCGGCGGCTCTCTCTTCTTAGTGCCTACAGCTCCTCCCCCTCCCACAGCCCCGACTGGACCGGAGGTGTTGCACGGGAGAGCTGGTTGGCTGGGTCGGCGTCCCCGATCAGGGGAGGAAGAAGGAAGATGGTGCCTCTTCCCGCCGGCGGCGGCTCTCTCTTCTTAGTGCCTACAGCTCCTCCCCCTCCCACAGCCCCGACTGGACCGGAGGTGTTGCACGGGAGAGCTGGTTGGCTGGGTCGGCGTCCCCGATCAGGGGAGGAAGAAGGAAGATGGTGCCTCTTCCCGCCGGCGGCGGCTCTCTCTTCTTAGTGCCTACAGCTCCTCCCCCTCCCACAGCCCCGACTGGACCGGAGGTGTTGCACGGGAGAGCTGGTTGGCTGGGTCGGCGTCCCCGATCAGGGGAGGAAGAAGGAAGATGGTGCCTCTTCCCGCCGGCGGCGGCTCTCTCTCTTCTTAGTGCCTACAGCTCCTCCCCCTCCCACAGCCCCGACTGGACCGGAGGTGTTGCACGGGAGAGCTGGTTGGCTGGGTCGGCGTCCCCGATCAGGGGAGGAAGAAGGAAGATGGTGCCTCTTCCCGCCGGCGGCGGCTCTCTCTTCTTAGTGCCTACAGCTCCTCCCCCTCCCACAGCCCCGACTGGACCGGAGGTGTTGCACGGGAGAGCTGGTTGGCTGGGTCGGCGTCCCCGATCAGGGGAGGAAGAAGGAAGATGGTGCCTCTTCCCGCCGGCGGCGGCTCTCTCTTCTTAGTGCCTACAGCTCCTCCCCCTCCCACAGCCCCGACTGGACCGGAGGTGTTGCACGGGAGAGCTGGTTGGCTGGGTCGGCGTCCCCGATCAGGGGAGGAAGAAGGAAGATGGTGCCTCTTCCCGCCGGCGGCGGCTCTCTCTTCTTAGTGCCTACAGCTCCTCCCCCTCCCACAGCCCCGACTGGACCGGAGGTGTTGCACGGGAGAGCTGGTTGGCTGGGTCGGCGTCCCCGATCAGGGGAGGAAGAAGGAAGATGGTGCCTCTTCCCGGCGGCGGCGGCTCTCTCTTCTTAGTGCCTACAGCTCCTCCCCCTCCCACAGCCCCGACTGGACCGGAGGTGTTGCACGGGAGAGCTGGTTGGCTGGGTCGGCGTCCCCGATCAGGGGAGGAAGAAGGAAGATGGTGCCTCTTCCCGCCGGCGGCGGCTCTCTCTTCTTAGTGCCTACAGCTCCTCCCTGTTAGCTGTTAGCAACCCTCCGGGAATCTCTGGAGATCTTACTGGTTTCTTAGAGAGTTCTCTGGATTTGGTTACTGCCTGTACTACCCTCCTTATTACACTGGCCCTTGAGACCGATAAAGCTTTAATTTTTCGTCTGTTCTTTAGGAATTTCAGTCAGCAGTTTATGGGCTCATGTGTACGTATTTTTCCTGACTTAGCTAGAAATACTCAGCTGAGGAGGAAGGAATTTTTGGGTTTGAAACCCAGGGTCCTTTCCCTCAGCGGAACATTTTTGTTGAAATTTCCTCTCAGATGTGTTTCGTATAAAGAAAAGTTATATATGTTTTTTGAGCCCGGTCAGCTTCTGGAGTTCCTTGCGGTTAGGGAGGATAGCATTGTGAAATTAACCTCTCATACGGCTGACGTGTAAGTCTTGCACTGCTTTATCCTTATTTTCCTATTTTTTGTTATTATTTTCCTGATGCCTCTCCCATGTAATGTTGTGGGCTGATTATGGTAATGTATTGATGGTATTGTTATATTGTATATGGTTTGATTTATTTCTTTGTTACCACTTTTCCTTCCTTCAATTTTGGAGTTGAATGTATTTTCAAAATTTAATAAATATAAAATAAAAAATTTAAAAAACCCACAATTACCACCCAATCTTGCTCCACCCATCCTACATTCTGTAAGACGCACTGCTCCCCAGCCCTTGTTGTCCTCAACTACCCTCTATCTGTGCTGTGCCCGCTCAGCTGAGCGTATTTGGCCCAAATCTTGCTCCCTTTCTGACTTTCTTCATTTCAGATTCATGCTTACCTCCTTCCAGTCAGCCTTAGCACTTGCCAAACAAAACTACTATATCCACCTGACTAATTCCCTTGCCACTGACCCCGCTATCTTTTCTCTACTCATAACTCTCTCCTCAAGATTCCCCCCCCCTTCTCTCTCTGCCCAAACCCTAGCTGACTTTTTCCGTAACCAAATCCACAAGATCACTCTCCAGTTGCCCACTAGAATAACTTCATCCCCTCTTCCCCCACCTCAGTACAAACTTTTCCCATCAATCTCTATTACTCTTTCATCCTTTCCCATGATGTCTGAAGATGAAACCTCTCATTTCTTTTCCTCTTCCAAACTTACTACTTGCTCTTCTGATCCTATCCCCACCCATATCCTTAACTCTGTTTCCTCCTCTGTCATCCCTTCCATCTCACATATTCTCGATCTCTCTCCACTGCTACTGTCCCTGCAGCTTTCAAGCATGCTGTGGTCACACCCTCTACTCAAGAAACCTTCTCTTGATCCTAGCTCTCCTTATAATTATCGTCCCATATCCCTTGTTCTCTTCGTTTCCAAGCTTCTTGAGAGCGCAGTCCTCCACCGTTGTCTTGAATTTCTTTCTTCTCAAGTCCTCCTGGATCCTTTTCAGTCCGGCCTTTGCCCCTTACATTCTACTGAAATGGCACTTGGCAAAGTCTCCAGTGACTTGTTTCTGGTTAAATCTAAGGGCCTCTATTCCATCCTTATCCTTCTTGACCTTTCTGCTGCTTTTGATACTGTTAACCACTGCCTTCTCCTTGACACATTATCCTCACTTGGTTTTAGGGGCTCTGTCTTGTCTTGGTTCTCTTCTTATCTCTCCAATCTCTCTTTCAGTGTTTGTTCTGGTGACTGTTTCTCTACTTCAGTCCCACTCTGTTGGTGTACCCCAAGGGTCTGTTCTGGGCCTTCTCCTTTTTGCTCTCTACATCCAGTCTTTTGGTGCCCTCATCTCCTCCCATGGATTTCAGTAACGTTTTATGCTGATGATTCTCAGATCTATCATTCTAAATGAGAGGTTAGATATGATTGGTATCTCAGAGACATAGTGGAAGGAGGACAACCAGTGAGACACTGTGATACCTGAGTACAAACTATATTGTAATGATAGAGCAGATCAAATTGGTGGAGGGGTTGTGCTCTGTTAGAGAGGGCATTGAGTCACAAAGAATTAAAGTTTTGCAGGAAACAAAAATTCACTGTAGAAACTCTATGGATTGAAAACCCATGTAAAAAGGGGAAGGGGAAGGCGATGGCAGTGTGGGTGTACTATCAACCGCCTGGCCAGAATGAACAAATGGATGATGAAATGCTCAAATAAATCAGGAAGCTAACAAAAGTTACAGCACAGTAATAATAATGGGTGATTTCAATTATCCCAGTATCGACTGGGTCAGTGTCACGGCAGGACATGCTAGGGAGATAAAGTTTCTAGATGAAATAAATGACTGCTTCTTGGAGCAGCTGGTTCATGAACTGAACAGAGGGGAAGCCATTTTGCACCTAGTCCTTAGTGGAACACAAGATCTGGTGCAAGAGATAGAGGTGTTGGGGCCACTTGTCAATAGTGATCATAGCATGATCACGTTTGATTTAATAAATGGAGGAGGGAGGGTAAGAAAATCCACAATACTACCTTTTAACTTTCAAAAGGGGAGACTATGATAAAATGAGGAAAATAGTTAAGAAAAAAACTAAAAGGAGCAGTTGCAAAGATTAAAGATTTACATCAAGCTTGGGTGTTTAAAAATACCATCTTGGAAGCCCAGACCAGCTGTATTCCATGCTTTAAGAAAAGTGGAAGGAAGTCCAAAAAACTGCTAGCATGGTTTAAAGGTGAGGTCAGAGAGGCTGCTGTTACCAAAAAAGCATCTTTCAGGAAATGGAAAAAGGAGCCAAATTATGAAAACTGGAAACACAAGCACTGGTAACTTAGATGCAAGGCATTGATAAAGCAGGCAAAGAGAGAATTTGAAAAGAAGCTTGCTGTGAAAGCAAAAACGCATAATAAAGACTTTTTCAAGTACATTCGTAGCAAAAAACCTGAGAGAGATTCAATTGAACCATTAGATGATAGAGGGGTAAAAGGGGCACTAAGAGGGGACAAGGCCATAGCTGAGAGACTGAATGAATTCTTTGCTTCTGTCTTTACTGAGGAAGATGTAGGGATCTTACCCATGACTGAAATGGTATTTAAAATTGATGCTGCGGAAGAATTAAAAGAAATAGCGATACACCAGGAAGATGTATTAACAGCTATTTGACAAACTGAAGAGTAGCAAATCACCTGGACCTCTTCATATCTCCCCTCAGTCATATTTCAGTTCTTTCAAGGGTGTTGAAAGAACTGAAATATGAGATTGCAGACCTACTATTAGTAATCTGTGAACTATCATTAAAATTATCTGTAATACCTGAAGACTGGAGGATGGCCAACGTAAAGCCAAGTTTTAAAAAGGCTTCCGGGGTGATCTGGGAAACTACAGACCAGTGAGCCTGATGTCAGTACCGGGAAAAATGGTAGAAACTATCATAAAGGACAAAATTACTGAACATGTAGATAGTCATGGCTTAATGGGAAACAACCAACATGGCTTTAGCCAAGGAAGGTCTTGTCTTACTAATCTGTTATGTTTTTTTGAAGGTGTGAATAAACAGGTAGATAAAGGTAAGTCGGTTGATATAGTGTATCTTGATTTTCAAAATGCCTTTGACAAGATCCCTCTTGAGAGACTTTTGGCAAAATTAAAAAGTCATGGGATAGGAGTCAGTGTACTATTGTGGATCAGGAACTGGTTAAAAGATAGGAGAGCGTAGGGCTAAATGACCAATTTTCCCAGTGGAGAAAGGTGAATAGTGGAGTACCCCAGGGAGCTATGCTGGGTCTGCTGCTTTTTAACATATTCATAAATGAACTGGAAATGGGAATAACGAGTGAGGTTATCACATTTGCAGATGACGCAAAACTATTCAAAGTTGTTAAAACCCAAGAGGATTGTGGAAAATTGCAAGAGGATCTTGATAAATTGGAAGACTGGGCATCAAAATGGCAGATGAAATTTAGTGTGGATAAGTGCAAAGTTTTATGCACCTAGGATAGAAAAACCCAAACTATGATTACACAATGCAAGGTTCCACATTAGGAACCACCACCCAGGAAAAAGATTTAGGTGTCACCGTGGATAACATGTTAAAACCCTCCGCCCAGTCTGCAGCAGCGGCAAGAGAGCAACTAGAATGCTAGGTATCATAAGGAAAGGAATGGAAAATAAAACAAAAGATATTATAATGCCTCTGTATCGTTCCATGGTGCGACCGCACCTTGAATATTGTGTGCAATTCTGGTCGCCGTATCTTAAAAAGGATATAGCGTTATTAGAAAAGGTAAAGAGAAGAGCCATCAAAATGGTAAAGCAGATGGAAGTATACCCCGATGAAGAGAGGCTAAAAAGGTTAGGGCTCTTCAACCTGGAAAAGAGATGGCTGAGGGGAGATATGATAGAGGTCTATAAATTAATGAATGGAGTGGAACAGGTAAACATAGATCGATTTATTTATGCCATCAAAATATAGAAAGACTAGGGGACTAGGGGACATGCAATGAAGCTACAGCTATTAGCTATTTGACTAATAAGAGAAAATATTTTTTCACTCAACGTGTAATTAAACTCTGGAATTTGCTTCCGGGGGATGTAGTTAAAGCTGTTAGTGTAGCCAGGTTTAAAAAAGGTTTGGACAAGTTCCTGGAGGAAAGGTCCATAAACCATTATAAAAGGGGACCCAGAATATCCATTGCTTGATCAAATACAAGCATTGTGGATCCTGTGTCTTCTGGAAACTGCTAGGTACTTGTGACCTGTGACCTAGATTGGCAATTGCTGGAAACATGATACTGGGCTTGATGGGCCTTGGTCTGACCCAGTATGGCATTTCTTATGTTGTTATGCTAGTGGGAATTGAATGCTGATCTCTTGGTTACTAAGCCAGTGCTCTAACTACTAGGCTACTCCTCCACTCACATTTCTATTTGAATAATTAGGATAAAAAAAACAGATTTTCAATTGTAGTTTGATGCAGGTAATTCTAGTTTGTAATCTCTTAGTCCGTATTTGCTGAGGGTCTGTCCATGGTATGTGTGTGTGACTGGCGGGAGGGATTCTGATAGTCTAGGTTCTGTATAGCCACAAGAAACCGTATCTACAAATCAAAGCCTTACTAGACTTGTGCAACACTCAAAACTTAGGCTTTGTTGTAAATTCACTTTTAGTGAACCGTCAAAATCCATATAGTGCTATTCCTGTTACCAGAATATCACTGCACTCGTAGTTTCATCGTCAGTCCGTTTACTTACATGTATTTTTTTATATTTTATATATTTTTCATTCAGTTCAAATCAATCAATAGCTTTATATTCCTAAGTTTTGAGTGTTGCACGAGTCTAGGTTCTGTGTCGGGATCTGTAGCAGGCTGGCTTATATTCTATTTCCGGTGGGGGGGAGGTGCATTGTGATCCTAGGACCCACTTTAGGATTTGCAGTGCTGTTGCTCCACGAGTCTTCTATAAAAGTTAATGCTGTTTTGCTGTTTAGGCTTTGACTGTGTATTTAGAAGTTGTTCTGGTTGGCATCCCAGCAGTCTGTAAATACAAATCTCCAGAAACAAGCAGGGATGTAGTCTTCACATATGGGTATCATCGGCACTGACGGATCCCACGCGGGAATGCTCCCCAGCATCCTATAGGAAAGCTTTTGGGAGCATCCCACTGCTCCTGCGCTGCTGTCTTCTTGCCTTTCCAACTCTCCCTCTTCAGTTTTTCATTTTCTGTGGAGCCGACAGGCAGCAAACCCTGTCACCACAGAAAATTTTCTTTTTTGTGGTTGCGTCTGCCTTCCCATCGATGCCTGCACCAGCACCAACGGTGTCTTTATTTTCTTTCTTTCTTAAAAAAAAACAACAAAAAAAAACAAACAACTTTTTACCTGAGGTTGTGTCCCCTATTGGTGCTTCGGCACCATTTTGGGCACTAGGCCCTCTTTTTCTCTAAAATGGAGAAACCAACTAGTGGTTTAAAAAAATGTTCAAAATGTGGCAGTACCATTTCTGCTACCGACACCCATGACTGGTGTCTTAAATGTTTGTGTCCTGACCATTTGCCATCGGAGTGTCTCCTTTGCAGAAAGATGACTGAGGGGCTTGCAGAATAGAGCTGCGAAACTCGGCACCCTCTTTGCCTCAGATGCAATGTCCATTGCATCGATGTCGTCCAGGGCTTCATCTTCTTCCCATGGATCTCAGGTAACCAAACCCAGGTCTTCTTCCAAGACCATCCGTTCCTCAAAGGGTTGATCTCCTTCTAAGCATCAAGATGCTGTTAGCGTTGCTCTCGAGGAGAACACACCGGCTAAACAACTCCGGCAGGAGGTCCTTGCCTCCAAAGCATTAACAGGGTCCCAGGATGTTCTTGAGGCTTCCACCTCCGGAGACCTCTTGGTGCCATGTTCTGGGGTCGTGGCCTGCTCTGCCTGTACCGACACCCAGACATCGGCGAGCTCTAGGGATCAACGTATCCTAGCCATTGAGCGCAGTCTTGCGGCTTTGTTAGCAGCCTCTGTACCGCTAAAGCCGCTGCAATCGGTTCCGCAGCCATCGGTACCGATAACAGTACCGAATGCAGCTGCATTCACCAGTGCGCCACTCTCCATGCTTCCACCCATGCCGGCCCTTGAATCGGTGTCTGGTATGAAGGGTCCAGTATTGAGGCATTCCGATGCCTACTTTGATCGGTACCGGCAACAGGCAGTACGAGAGCACCCGGCCTGTAGATACTTTGAGTCCTCCGATTCAGATGAGTCAGACGACTCTGTTGGTACCAGAGTGGTTCTCCCGGAGGATCCCTCTGCTTCGCCACAACGTCAGATGTCTTCCCCTGGAAGATATGTCTTTTCAAGACTTTATACGAGATATAGCTCGGGGCCTCTTGGTCACCATGACCCCTGAGAAGGAACCAAGAGCTGAAGAACTAGAAATTCTTTAGTATCTGGCAGCCCCCAAAGAGACCGCAACCCTTCCCATACACCGGATATTGCATGACCTCATGCTTAGGATGTGGGAAACACCTTTAACGGTGTCTCCACATTCTCGGAGACTCGATACAATGTACCGGGTACCGCAGTGTCCCAGGTTCCAAAAAACACAATTACCACACCATTCTATGGTGGTGGAATCAGCAATGCGCCGAATCAAAAATGCTAAGACGCATTCTTCTAATCCTCCGGGCCGTGAGGCGAGGACTCGCAATGCCTTTGGTCGTCGATGTTTTCAGGCCTCTGTTATCGGCCAGAATAAGTTATTACATACTTTATATGGGTATGCTTCTTCGAGAGGTTGCAAAAGATTTGGAACTCATGTCTCCTCTTCTTCCCGATGACAAGAGGGCTGATTTCCTCATTCTTGTTAAGCATGCCCAAAATGTTTCAAAGTTCATGAACAGGGCAACCTTTGATTGTTTCGAATGCATTAGCAGAATGTCTGCTATTTCCATCGGTGCACGTCGAATTACTTAGCTACAAACATCTGATTTGGAATAGTGGGTGCAAGACTGGGAAATATTCCTTGCACGGGAGAAAACCTCTTTGGCAAGGATTGGCAGGATAAAGCTTCTCAGCTTGAGTCCAAGAACTCTACCTTGAATAGACTATCCAGGACCACTGCCAACCCAGATAAGAAAAAGGCAGTTAAGAAACCCTTTTTCAACAAAAAGAAGACATTCTATCTGTCTTACACCCAAATTGTCCACTGCCCAGTTCATGCTCCCCAAAAGGGGCAGCAGCAGCCCAAGCAACAAAGAAAGGCTCAAGTCCCCCAGAGCTCAACCAGCTCAGCAGGCACAGTCTCCACAAGGTCTTTGACTCCTTCTTAGGGAACCTAGCCATCCTACCTCTAAAAGGTCCAGAGCCTCTCAACATTCCAGGCAGACTGTCATTTTGCCAAGAGGTGGCAGCAGATAACATCAGAGCAGTGGACTCTCTCCATAGTGTCAGAGGGGTACAAACTCAGTTCTCGGTCTCCCCTCACCACTCTCTTGTGTCAAGAGGTCACCTCTCTCCTTGCTCAGGATGCAATAGAGGAGGTACCTGTTTCTCAACAGGGCCTGGGCTTTTACTCCCCCTACTTCCTCATACCAAAGAAGATAGGAGGGTACAGGCCCATTTTGGACTTCAGGGAGTTAAACAAGTATCTGTTCCGAGAAAAATTCAAAATGATCTCTCTCAGAACACTTCTCCCTTATATTCAGAGTCAGGATTGGCTATGTTCTCTAGACCTAAAGGACGCATATACACATATCCTTATTCATGCTGAACACAGGAGGTTTCTTTGATTCCTCTTTCAGGGAAGACATTTACCAGTACAGAGTTCTACCCTTTGGCGTGGCTTCCGCCCCAAGAATCTTCATAAAATGCATGGCAGTAGTAGCAGCATTTCTAAGGACTCTAGGGATATTTGTCTTCCCCTACTTAGACAACTGGCTAATCCAAGCATCAACAGCTCCAGAAGCCAGCTCCGCTCTTTCCTGCACAATGCAAATCCTGCAATATCTGGGACTGGTCATAAACCTCCCAAAATCCCATCTTGCCCCTTCTCAATCGCTAGAGTTCATAGGGGCTCTCCTAGACACACGGCAGTCAAGGGCTTTCCTGCCAACTGGCCTCTCAAGCAGCTATGAAAACTTTCCTGACTGCTCGAGAAATGCTTCAGTAGCTGGGGCATATGGCATCCACTGTTTGTGGTCCCCTATGCTCGCCTACAAATGCGAGCAGCCCAGTGGACCCTAGCCTCTCAGTGGACACCGGTGTCGGGTCACCTGGGGGACAAAATCAGAAACTCTGCACATCTCATTTTGTCCCTACAGTGGTGGCAATCACTAGAAAACCCAAGAAGCGAGGGTGAAGATCACTGGTGCAAAAGATTTTTATTCAGGAACCCCAACGCGTTTCGGCATGAACGCCTTCCTCAGGGGGAACACATCTTTAAACATAAAGATACATATGAATATACATAATAAAAACATTAAATCATAATATCAAAAAATGTTAAAACCAGTATTAAATAAAGATGAATAGAAATGACATAAATTCTAAAATTAAAACATAATTAAAATGTGCATAAGGAGAATTGCCAGAAAAAATAACTATAAAAGGATAAAAGAATTATATAAATTATACAATCCATTGACAAACACAGTAAAACCAGAGTATAATGAAGGAATGAATGAATAGATATAGAATCATTATATAAATAGCAAAATAAGTGCATTTACAAACACATTATTATTTCTATTTTCTCTGCTGGCTTAAACCTTTCAATTGTAACTGTTGGATTTTGGGGGGGATCACTATTATAGCTGTTAACTGTGGTTTTAGACTAAGCTTGGGGGCATCTGGACTGCTTTCCTTGTATAGACTTACATCAGATAGCAGTGTGTGTGGCAGAGAGTTAACTGGGCTTCTATCCCTGCTGAACTGTTTGGGGAAACCCTATTCCCAGGGAGGTGCTGATTTGGAGCCTTGCACACCTGGCCTGAGCCAGTTTTGCAGAAGCTGAGGTGCCTCCATTACGCTAAGAGTACATTTTTCTATTTTCTCTGCTGGCTTAAACCTATCAATTGTAATTGTTGATTTTTGGGGGATCACTATTATAGCTGTTAACTGTGGTTTTAGACTAAGCTTGGGGGCATCTGGACTGCTTTTCTTGTATAGACTTACATCAGATAGCAGTGTGTGCCCACGGTTCAGGAACAGCCTACTGGCCAGAGACACTTAGGTCCCCGCCCACCCTACCCCTCGTCCCACCCACCCCAGGGGCTACATTGCCTTTATAGTACTCACATAAGTGCCATCTACCCTTTCTTACTTGGGTTAAAATTCCACATCTTCTTCATCCTTTCTTCTTCTTCCTCTTCTGGGACTGCTTAACCAATATGTCATGTATTCAGTGCAATAACTGCGGTACTTTCATTTCAAGACGAATCATTTGGAGTCAAAGAGCTTGTCCTATGTGCCTCAGGTCAGCTGTCATGCATGATGAACTGACTCGACTAAGGAAAAACCTAGCTGCCATGCATAAAGAAGTGACTCTACTGAGGGAGGAAATAGCTGCAATGAAACGCACCTCTTCTAGGATACAAACTGAACAAAGTCCACCACCGCTCCCACAAAGAATCAAACGCCCCAGGAACAAATGGATCACAGTGGGTTCTAGAAGATTGCGACCTGTAATGCTGAGATCCTATGCATCAAGAGATATCCCTGCATAATGCCTTCTCTGCCTTGGCTAATGAGGATGCTCAATCCAATGAAACTGAAGGGCCCTTAAATGAGTCAGACACTGCCCAATCTCCTGCTAAAGCACCAAATATGAAGAAAACCTCACCAAACAGAAAACTACTACTACTTGGAGATTCCATCATCAGAGGCACCAACTTGGGAACATAGTTCAAAGGAGAGAAGATAGTCATGTGCCTACCAGGCTCGACAGCCAGCAGGAATACAAACCAAATTGTTGAAATACTTAGCAAAAAAATGAAAACTCCAAACTTGATGATGTTATCCACTTGGGCACAAATGACCTAGCTAGAAACAGTGCCTCTACAGTCCAAAAAGACTTCCAATTTCTGGGAGAGAAACTCAAGCCCATTGTGAACACTGTTGCATTCTCAGAGTTTCTGCCTGTTCTTGGTAAGGGGACAAAAAGGCTGCATCACATTAACAACTTTAATACATGGCTCCAGACCTGGTGCAAACAAGAAGGATTCAGATTTATTGGCGACTGGGGAAACAGGTGGACCAACAAGAGACTATATGATGCTGATGGAATACATCTCTCTGTCGCAGGGAAAAGAATCTTAAGTGAAAAATTCAGGCACTATGTGGATATGCATTTAAACTAGGAAAAGGGGGTGACGGATGTGGAAGGTCAAGATCGGCACGCCACCCCCTGCAAAAGCAGAATAATATCAGAAACAGCCACACTTAAACCACACATCACAAACAAGTGGGAAGATGTGGGCAGAACAAAATTAATGCAAAATACACACAAGCCAGGTAAATGCTGGAAAGCAATGAGCACAAATGCTCGAAGCTTAGCCAACAATGTTCTGGACCTGGAAGCCCTAATGGTGGAAATGGATTTGGACTTTGTGGCCATTACAGAAACATGATTCAATGAATCACATTATTGGGATGTAGCCATAACTGGCTATAATCTATTCAGAAGAGACAGAGAAAATGGAAAAGGAGGAGGCATGGCCTTGTATGTCAAAAGCAACATTAAAGCTACTGAAATGCAGGGGGCATGGGGAAAAGAAGAAGCACTCTAGATTGCGTTGGAAAGAGGAGATAGCACTGTCATCCATACTGCTGTAGTCTACAGACCTCCGACTCAAATTGAAGAGATAGATAATGATTTGATTAAAGATATTGCCAAGATAGCCACAAAGGGGGAAGTAATCATTTTGGGTTACTTTAATCTACCTGATGTGGATTGGATTACTCCTGCACATCTGGAAAGAAGCAAAAAAATTGTAGATGCTCTCCAGGATGCATTCCTTAGACAAATGGTCATGGAACCAACCAGGGAAAGCTCAACGCTGGATTTAGTGCTCACCAATGGTGATAGTGTGTCAAATGTCTGCGTGAGTACCCCTGTGAGCAACAGCGATCATTACACAGTGTGGTTTGAGATAAAAGCCAGGGTACAGGCCAAACATAGCAAGCTCAAAGTCCTAAACTTCAAAAACACTGACTTCAGTTAAATGGCCAAGTACCTAAAGGAGGAGATGACAGGGTGGAAGGAGATAAAGGAAGTGGAATTGCAATGGGATAAACTAAAGGTCGCAATAAAAGGGGCAACGGACAAATATGTTAAAAAAGTAAACAAAAAGAAGAGGAGAAGGAAACCTATTTGGTTTTCCAAAGAAGTGGCTGCTCAAATAAAGGCAAAAAACACAGCTTTCGCAAAATTCAAAAGCTTGCAAACAGAAGAACACAGAAATGAATACAGGATCAAACTCGGAGTCAAAAAGAGAAATAAGTATAGCAAAATCAAAGGCAGAGGAAAAGATGGCTAAAGATGTTAAGGGTGGCGACAAAACTTTCTTCAGGTATATTCGGAAAAGGAAGAAGATCAGAGTTGGAATTGCAGGACTCAGAAGTGCTGGGAAAAGACTCGTGGAAAGTGACATAGAAAAAGCAAAATTGCTAAACAAATACTTCTGCTCTGTTTTTACTAAAGAAAATCCTGGAGATGGACCAGCTGGGACTCCCAAATATAAAAATGGGAATGAAATAGATACCACACCATTCACAGAAGATGAGGTGTTGGAACAACTTGCTAAACTGAAAGTGGGCAAAGCCATTGGACCGGATGGGATGCATCCCAGGATACTGAAAGAGCTCAGAAGTTCTATCAGGGCCGTTAAAGGATGTATTCAACAGATCCTTGGAAACAGGAGAGGTTCCTGAGGACTGGAAAATGGCTGATGTTGTACCTCTACACAAAAGTGGTGACAGGGAAGAAGTGTCAAACTACAGACCCGTGATCCTTACCTCAGTGGCGGGAAAAGTAATGGAGGTGCTCCTGAAAGAGCGAATAGTGAACTTTCTCAAAACCAACAGGTTGCAAGATCTGAGGCAACATGGTTTTACTGAAGGACGGTTTGTGAAAATAATCTGATTGAGTTCTTTGACTAGGTGACCAAAGAACTAGATCAGGGGCATGCAATGGATGTCATCTACCTTGGAGCAGCTGGTTCATGAACTGACCAGAGGGGAAGCCATATTAGACCTAGTCCTTAGTGGAACACCAGATCTAGTGCAAGAGATAAGGGTGTTGGGGCCACTTGGCAATAGTGATCATAGCATGATCGCCTTTGATTTAATTAGTGGAGGAGGGATAGTAAGGAAATCCACAGTACTACCTTTTAACTTTCGAAAGGGAGACTATGATAAAAATGAGGAAAACAGTTAAGAAAAAACTAAAAGGAGCAGTTGGAAGGTTAAAGACGTACATCAAGCTTGGGGGGTGTTGAAAAATACTATCTTGGAAGCCCAGACCAGCTGTATTCCACGCTTTAAGAAAAGTGGAAGGAAGTCCAAAAAACTGCCAGCATGGTTTAAAGGTGAGGTCAGAGAGGCTGTTGTTGCCAAAAAAGCATCTTTCAGGAAATGGAAAAAAAAGCCAAACGACGAAACCTGGAAACAGCACAAGCACTGGCAAGTCAAATGCAAGGCATTGATAAGGCAGGCAAAGAGAGAATTTGAGAAGAAGCTTGCTGCGGAAGCAAAAACGCGAAATAAAGACCTTTTCAAGTACATTCATAGCAAAAAACCTGTGAGAGAGTCAGTTGGTCCATTAGATGATAAAGGGGTTAAAGGAGCACTAAGAGGCGACAAGGCGATAGCGGAGAGACTGAATGAATTCTTTGCTTCGGTCTTTACTGAGGAAGATGTAGGGATGTTACCCATGACTGAAGTGGTATTTAAAGGTGCGGAAGATTTGAAGGAAATATCGATACATCGAGAAGATGTCTTACAACTATTAGATAAACTGAAGAGTAGCAAATCACCTGGGCCGGATGGTATACATCCAAGGTGTTGAAAGAACTGAAATATGAGATTGCAGAACTGCTATCAGTAATCTGTGAACTATCATTAAAATCATCTCTAATACCTGAAGATTGGAGGATCGCCAATGTAACACCAATTTTTAAAAAGGGTTCCAGGGGTGATCCGGGAAACTACAGACCGGTGAGCCTGACGTCAGTACCGGGAAAAATGGTAGAAACCATCATAAAGAATACAATTACTCAGCATGTAGATAGTCACAACCTAATGGGAGACAGCCAACATGGCTTTAGACAAGGAAGATCTTGTCTTACTAATCTGTTATGTTTTTTTGAAGGAGTGAATAAACAGGTGGACAAAGGTGAGTCTGTTGATATTGTGTATCTGGACTTTCAGAAAGCCTTTGACAAGGTCCCTCATCAGAGACTTTTGGCAAAACTAAAGAGTCATGGGATAGGAGGCAGTGTACTATTGTGGATCAGGAACTGGTTAAAAGATAGAAAGCAGAGGGTAGGGCTAAATGGCCAATTTTCCCCAATGGAGAAAGGTGAATAGTGGTGTACCCCAGGGATCTGTGCTGGGTCCGCTGCTTTTTGACATATTCATAAATGACCTGGAAAGTGGAATAACGAGTGAGGTTATCAAATTTGCAGATGACACAAAACTATTTAAAGTTGTTAAAACCCAAGAGGATTGTGAAAAATTGCAAGAGGATCTTGATAAATTGGAAGAATGGGCATCAAAATGGCAGATGAAATTTAATGTGGACAAGTGCAAAGTTATGCACCTAGGGAAGAACAACCCAAACTATGGTTACACGATGCAAGGTTCCACATTAGGAACCACCACCCAGGAAAAAGATTTAGGCGTCATTGTGGATGCCATGTTAAAACCCTCAGCCCAGTGTGCAGCGGCGGCCAAGAGAGCAAATAGAATGCTAGGTATGATAAGGAAAGGAATGGAAAATAAAACAAAAGATATTATAATGCCTCTATATCGTTCAATGGTGAGACCGCACCTTGAAAACTGTGTGCAATTCTGGTCGCCGTATCTTAAAATTGATATAGCGATTTTAGAAAAGGTACAGAGAAGAGCCAACAAAATGGTAAAAGGGATGGAAGGATACTCCTATGAAGAAAGGCTAAAAAGGTTAGGGCTCTTTAACCTGGAAAAGAGACGGCTGAGGGGAGATATGATAGAAGTCTATAAATTAATGAACGGAGTGGAACGGGTAAACGTAGATCGATTGTTTACCTTATCAGAATATAGAAAGACCAGGGGATATGCAATGAAGCTACAGGGTAAACTATTTAAGACTAATAAAAGAAAATATTTTTTCACTCAACGTGTAATCAAACTCTGGAATTTGTTACCGGAGGATGTAGTAAAGGCTGTTAGTGTAGCTGGTTTAAAAAAGGTTTGGACAAGTTCCTGGAGGAAAGGTCCATAAACCATTATTAAGAAGTGACCGAAGATATCAATGCTTGACCCAGTACAAGCATTGTGGAACTTGTGTCTCTTGGGGAAACTGCTAGGTACATATGACCTAGATTGGCCACTGTTGGAAACAGAATACTGGGCTTGATGGACCTTGGTCTGACCCAGTATGGCATATCTTATGTTCTTACCTGGATTTCAGCAAAGCCTTTGATACTGTTCTTCATAGGAGGCTTGTCAATAAACTCAGTAGCTTGGGGATGGGTACCAAGATAGTAAACTGGATTAGAAATTGGTTGACTGACAAACGACAGAGGGTGATGGTACATGGAGCTCACTCGGATGAGGGGAAGGTGATTAGTGGGGCGCCCCAGGTTTCGGTCCTGGGCCCGGCACTGTTCAATGCATTTGTGAGTGATATTGCTGAAGGACTGAATGGAAAAGTCTGTCTTTTTGCAGATGACACAAAAATTTGCAATAGAGTGGACTCCCCCGAAGGAGTGGATAACATGAGGAAAGATCTACAAAAGCTGGAAGAATGGTCTAATGCTTGGCAATTATGATTTAATGCGAAAATGTGCAGTGTCATGCACTTAGGTAGCAGAAATCCAAGGGAAATGTACCTGATAGGGGGTGAGATGTTGGTGTGCATGGTTCAGGAAAAAGACCTTGGTGTGATTATCTCTGGTGATCTCAAGGTGGCAAAACAGTGTGACAAGGCGGTTGCAAAAGCCAGGAGGGTGTTGGGCTGCATACAAAGAGGGATTACCAGCAGAAAGGAAGAGGTACTTATGCCACTGTACAGGTCGCTGGTGAGGCCTCACCTGGAATACTTTGTTCAATTTTGGAGACCATATCTTGCAAAAGATGTAAAAAGACTGGAAAGTGTTCAGAGGAAGGCGACCAAAATGATTTGGAGCCTGCGTAAGAAACCTTATGAGAAGAGACTTGAAGACCTAAATATGTACACTTTGGAGGAGAGGAGGGCTAGGGGAGATATGATTCAGACCTTTAAATACTTAAAAAGGAACGATGAACAAACAAACCTCTTCCAAAGACGGGGAAGCTGCAAAACTAGAGGGCATAACATGAAGCTGCAAGGTGGAAAATTGAAAGGCAATGTCAGGAAATATTTTTTCACTGAAAGGGTGGTGGATGCTTGGAATGCTCTCCCGATGGAAGTGGTGGGGGCAAACACGGTGACGGAATTCAAAACAGCATGGGACAAGTACAGCAGATCCCTTTACAGCAGTAGGATAAAACCAAAATAAATGGAACCATCTAACTTTTGAACAAATAGGGGTGTCCTACATGGAGTGGTGGGTCCACCCCTAAACAAAAACATGGGGAAGGGTGACCTGCACAGAGCATCAGGTGCGCACCTACTCTTGCCGTATTGCTGGGCAGACTGGATGGACCATGCTGGTCTTTATCTGCTGTCATTTACTATGTTACAACGAGACCATAAATAATGATAAAACATCAAACTGCTTTTGAACCATGTGAGAGACGGGGAAGATGTACATACGAAGGCACCGTGCATCACGTTTGAGTCTTAAAAAAGACTCCAATGAACCATATCTGTGAACTAAAATATAAGATGTAAAATGTAACTAATTATAGTAAAGTACCCAGAGCCAGAAGGATATATGGTATGGAATTGTATTGTATCCTTAAAGAAAGTGGGGAACCACCATTATAAAGAATTTATAATGAATGAAAATGGCTTAAAAAATACTAGAGTAATCACTCTATAGTTAAATTAAAGTTAAAGGGAGACTAGTCACATAGGGTGAAGGGGGAGAAGCAGTGCTCTGAAGGAGGACGTTTAGTTTCAGTGATGACGACGTTTAGTTTTAATGTTGATGTGACCACATTAAACTAAAAAACTCAATAAACCGGCTACTGTCCAAAAGATAAAAAGCAATGTTATAAAATTCTGAGTGTATTTTCGAAGTAGGCATAATAGAATGCAAGCTGCTAAAAATTATTATATAATGAAGTTTCCTGCATTGTGTGCGGAGGTTTTCACTCTCTCTGTGTCCCTTCCAATCACTAGAAAACCTTTTCATAGGGTCGCCTTTTCAGCAGCCACTACACCAAGCTACCTTGATGACAGATGCGTCCAAGTCAGGTTGGGGGGCTCATATGGACAATCTCTCCACCCAAGGTCTCTGGACCGAACAGGAGGCTTGTCTTCACATCAGTCTACTGGAACTCAGAGCCAATTTCTATGCTCTACGAGTATTTCAGGATCACCTGAGCTACAAGACAGTTCTTGTCCAGATGGACAATCAGGTAGCCATGTTCTCTGTGAAAAAACAGGGTGGAACAGGCTCTCAGGCGTTGTGCAATGAAGCTCTACGCCTCTGGTTCTTCGCAAGAGGCCTTCAGATTCATCTACTAGCGGAGTATCTTCCAGGCACACAAAATCTTCTGGCAGACAAGCTCAGTCGAGTATTGCTGCCACACGAGTGGTCTCTTCATCCGGAGCAAATTGCTCGAATCTTTTGGGTCTGGGGAACTCCAGATATAGACCTGTTTGCAAGTCCTCAGAATGCCAATCTTCCCTGATTCTGTTCCAGAATTCTGGCTCAGAACAGTCAGGCAATGGATGCTTTCCACCTCCACTGGGGTCAGGACTTCCAATATGCCTACCTGCCCATGCACCTCATCTCCAAGACTCTGCTCAAGCTTCAGAGAGACAGGGGCCATATGATCCTCATAGTCCCACGTTGGCCATGACAGACGTGGTATCCACTGCTTCTACGTCTCTCTCAAGCCAGGCTTCTGGACTTGGGATGTGCTCCAGATCTTCTATCCCAGGAGGACGGGACGCTTTTGCACCCGAACCCTCAGTCCTTACACCTGATGATGTGCCTGCTGAGAGCTTAGAGTTCCAGGATATCAACCTCTCTCAACAGGTTAAAGATATCCTTTTAGCCTCTAGGAAACCTTCCACAAGGCGTGCCTATGCCTTTAAGTGGAGAAGGTTCTCTATCTGGTGTTCAAAAAAGGAACTTAATCTTTTTCAGTTCCAGTGGAGATGTTACTAGAGTATCTCCTCCACCTATCATCCTCTAGTCTTAAGACTAATTCAGTAAGGGTCCACCTTAGTGCAATTGCAGCTTTCCACAAGCCCTTTGATGGACACCTATCTCCTCTCAACCACTTGAAGTATGGTTTATGAGAGGTCTACTATTGACTAGACCTCCCATTAAGCCACCACCCGTGGCATGAGATTTAAATCTTGTCCTTGGGCAGCTTATGAAGCCGCCCTTCGAACCCTTAGCCACTACATCTCTTAAGTTTCTTTCTTGGAAGGTCATCTTCCTAATTGCCCTCACTTCTGCCAGGTGCATTAGTGAGCTGCAAGCTTTAGTGGCTGAAACTCCTTATACAAGATTCCACCATGATAAAGTAGTCCTTAGGACTCATCCTCACTTTATGCCAAAGGTGGTTTCGCCTTTTCATTTGAACCAGTCAATTTACCTACCTGTCTTCTTCCCTAGGCCTCACACCTCTAGTGCAGAAAGGAATCTTCACACTCTGGATTGTAAAAGAGCTTTAGCTTTTTACCTTCAGAGGACTAAGCAACATAGAAAGGCTTCACAGCTTTTTGTTGCCTTTGACTCCAGTCAACTAGGCTTACCAGTTTCCAAGAGAACTCTCTCTAAGTGGATTGCAGACTGCATATCCTTTACCTATGAGAGTAAGGGACTTTCTCTCGAACATCATGTCACAGCTCACAATGTGAGAGCAATGGCTGCCTCTATGGCCAACCTTCGCTCGGTGTCAATTGATGACATTTGCAAAGCAGCCACTTGGTCTTCGGTCCACACCTTTGCAGCCCATTACTGCTTGGACAAGGACTCCCATCGGGATGTCTCGTTTGGCCAGGCTGTTCTCTTTCAGACTTAGAACAACTCCTGCCCGCCATCCCGGGTTTCAATGCCAGAGATCCTTGGAAAGAAGCATGACCCACCTCAGCCTGGGTTTCGCAGCTTCTGGGGTCATCTCCTTGGCATCTCTAAGCTTGGGAGTCCCCATATGTAAAGACTACATTACATTCCTGCTTGTTCGTGGAGATAGTGTAGTTACTCATCTGTAACAGGTGATCTCCGGGAACAGCAGGAATTGAGTTTTCACAACCCACCCACCTCCCCTAGAAGTTGTCTCTTTGTCTCTTTCCTCTCTCCCTCTATCCTTTCATTCAGCTACAAACTTAACTGAAGAGGGACAGTTGGAAAGGCGGGAAGGCAGCGCACATGTGCTGAGAGATGCTCCCAAAAGCGTTCCTATTGGACGCTGGGGAGCTTTTCCGCGCAGGCTCCGTCGGTACCGACGATACCCATATGTGAAGACTAAATTCCTGCTGTTCCCGGAGGTCACCTGTTACAGTTGAATAACTACGCTTTACAGTACCTTCTCCACCTCTCGCAAGCAGGTCACCAACAGCTGTACCTTAGTGCCTTGACGGTGCACAACCACTGAATGGATGGCAAGCCCCTCTCAGTACAGCTGTTGGTGACCTGCTTTCTAGGGGGTCTGCTCTTATTGAAGCCCCTGGTTCGCCTTCTGACAAGGACAAGGACTCCCATCGGGATGCCTCGTTTGGCCAGGCTGTTCTCTTTCAGACTTAGAACAACTCTTGCCCGCCATCCCGGGTTTCAATGCCAGAGATCCTTGGAAAGAAGCATGACCCACCTCAGCCTGGGTTTCGCAGCTTCTGGGGTCATCTCCCTGGCATCTCTAAGCTTGGGAGTCCCCATATGTAAAGACTACATTACATTCCTGCTTGTTCGTGGAGATAGTGTAGTTACTCACCTGTAACAGGTGATCTCCGGGAACAGCAGGAATTGAGTTTTCACAACCCACCCACCTCCCCTAGGAGTTGTATCTCTATCTCTCTCTCTCTTTCCTTCTCTCCTTTGTCTCAGCTACAAACCCAACTGAAGAGGGAGAGTTGGAAAGGCGGGAAGGCAGCAGCGCAGGCGCAGTGGGATGCTCCCAAAGGTTTTCCTATAGGACGCTGGGGAGCATTCCCGCGCAGGCTCCGTCGGTGCTGACGATACCCATATGCGAAGACTCAATTCCTGCTGTTCCTGGAGATCACCTGTTACAAGTGAGTAGCTACGTTGACACATGTCACAATAGGTGATGGTTTTTATCTTAGAAGACTGGACCTTGAGTGTTCTGTGCTGTTTTAAATAGTCTGTTATCATTCTCTCCTTCTTTTCATGGAAAATTATGGCAAATTCTGCCTACAATGCCAAATCTGTTCAAAAGTAAATGGGACACATTTTTTGAAGAAAAAAGATATTGGTGGGTGTGAGGAGAAATTAGCTCATTGAGGAAATGTGATGAGCCGGCAATGCTGAACTGGTTGCCATAGCTGGGGTCAGGAAGAAACTGGTTTCAATGGTACAAAATTGGGTATGGATGCAGAGTGAGATTTTTTTTGCCTTGTTCTGGTTTTAAATTTGCAGTATAATGCAGTATTATACAGTATTTATAGTCCCTGATTTTACCCATTGCTGCAAGTCCCGTAATGCACCAGAATGAGATTATCAGAAATCCAGGACTGGTTTAATCTCACTCCTGGAACTGGGGAACTTGGTAACTCTGCAGCTGCGTAGGATTCTTTTGGCTTTTCCTTGGATTAACCTACAGAGAGCTGATGGGATCTGAACCTCTGGCTTTCTCCACCCTAAACCAACTGATTTTAAAAAAAGTCCTAAATATTCATAGCTTGGACATTAAATCTGCAGATGGCATAAAGACAGAGGACAGAGCCCACACAACCTAGCCACTCTCCCTCCCCCAGTTTTCTTAGTCTCTGTGGTGACTTTGGCTTCGCCTCCCTGAATGAGCATGATCTAAGCAGGGTTGGGCCTGGTTAGTACTGTGAATGGGAGACCACCTTAGAATACCAGGTGCTCCCAAATTGCCATTTCTTTGTATAGTTCTGTTTCTAGTGCACAAGGGTATTTTGGTGTCTTGGGTAGAGGAAGAGAGCCCTGATCCTCTCCAGTGGTCCCAGTTGATGGAAGAGGTGGCTAAAAGTAAAATCCCAATGTATAAGAGCAATTTGAAGCTTGAGTGGTGGATCTAGTGTCAGCTGTAGTCTCGGTTCCAGATGAATGCTGGTCTAGCCTAAACAGTGGGGGGTGGGGATGGAGGGAAGGGAAGATAGGAAGTATGTTTGACTGTTAACTAGTGTGTTTCATGTTTGTTCGTTGTTTGATTTTCCAAAAGGTATCAGAGGTGAAGGGAGGCTTATATAATACAGTCTCTACTGACACAGTGTTTAGCAGTGAGGAGAGGCAGCACACGAACAACCTTCTGGTGTAATGTGCACTGGTTATCCTAGAAAAGGGGGTTATGGGGGGACTATGTGGAGGTGTGTGTTGGGTAGATGACTGATGTTAGCTGAATAGGGGTGTGTATGCTATGACTGGAAGGTGAGACAGAACAAAATACCTACAGTGGAGGCCTCTGCATCAGAGCACCACCAGGGGCTGGGCTCGGTGGTGGTCTCCTCTGGAGGGGTGTTATGGCGCAGCTTTTCAAATTCTTTGATTATGCCATTTGAGTTGGCGGGTTGCCACTTCCTGCTTGCTATTTTTCTGTATGTTCTGTACTTTGCTGTTTCATAAATAAAAAGTAAAAAAAAATAATAATACCAGGTGCTGTAGACTTACTGTGCACAAAAAAGGCCTAGTAATAAACCTATGGTCACATCTTGCCAAGAAAACCCAGGGGCTGGGTCGCCAGGAGTCAGTAATGACTCAATTGCACCCACACTTTGCTAACGACCTCCACTGCAGCTTGTGCATCTATACAGCTGACCTTTCTTAGACTGTTAAAATCTTCTTTTCTGAAAGCAGTTTGTAAAATCCTAGATCAAGAAGTAGTGTTTAACTTTCTCTTGGCTTGCCAAGTACTTCCTCGAAGTCTGAATCTGGCTGGTGGCAGTGAAAGCCCTTAAACTGCCTGCCATATATTTCAGGAATGTGAGAAGCTGCTCGGCCAGGATGAGGTGTTCTGACATGACTGCATTTAATTAAATAAAAACCACATAGGTAGGAAAGTAATTTAATTTAAGGTGGAGCAACGCTTCGGGTTCTCCGTACATTACAAGGATGAGTCTTATAGGCAAGAGCCTAAACTCAGGCCAGATAGTCGGCAGTGGTGGCAGTTAGCGTGATTAGTAAACCCAGATTTTCACTGCTGGAGCCGTATCTAGCCACCAGCATTGAATATCTGGGTTTGCCGTCAAAGCAGGAAGCTAACTGGGCAGTGGCAATATTCAACCGTTGCCCGGTTAGCTTTGGTACCTTTTCTGTGCCTTTCGCTGCTGAGAGATAAGCAGTCAGTGGTTGGATATCGCATCGGATTGGTTCTCCCCAGGTACTGTGCTCAGAAGGCCCTAGGGCTAACTGGTTAGCATCAGGGTGTGTAGTGGCATTACGTGGGGATATTCAGCAGCACTGACCATGTTAGTGTTGCTGAATATCCTGTTCAGCGGCATTTACATGGTTTGCAAGTCTGCAAACCGTGTAAATGTCTTTGAAAATCAAGCCTCATGTTTTTAGCAGCTACAATTCAGGGGATTCCAGGAGATGGAGCCAAAGTGGTGTGGGACTAGTTTCCTAAGAGGATACTTAGGATCTGAGGTTGTGTGCCATTGTTGCTTTCTACCAGGCAGCTTTGTGTGTGCAATGGTGTCTTATGCTGGTGCGTGTACCTTTCTTCATGCATGTGTGTCTAGATGTTTGGTGTGCACCTGACTGTATTGATAGTGGATGCAAGTTCTCTGAGTGAATGGCAGTGTATGTGAGTCCTTGATGTAACCTACATTCTCCAGGACCAAGCAGGAAGTCAGTCCTCACATATGGGTGACGGTGCCGACGGAGCCCCCGTGCGGATCATTTCCCCAGCTTTCAAAGAAAGCCTTTGGGAATGCAGCACGCATGCGCGCGGTCCCCTTCCCACCCAAGGGTGCCATCTTGCTCAGTCTTTCTTTTTCCGCGGAGCCCGACGGAAGTGAGTTCGTGTCACCCGGGAAAAGTTGATTTTTTTTCTGCGATTTTTGCGTTGTCTTATCTGGTTCGACGCCGGTTCCCCTTCCCGCCTGGGCTCGGTACACCGGTATCGAGTCCGGAGTTTTGATTTTCGTTTTTTGTCCTTCGTGACTAGTGTTCGCGCTCTTTTTGTGTTTTCACTGGCAGCCCGGTCTTTTGACCTTGCAGGGGCCCTTCCCCCCCCCCCCCCCCCCAATGGCTGCCAGCAGGTTTAAAAAAGTGTGATCGGTGCAAGAAACTTATGTCTCTCACCGACACACATGACTGCTGCCTCCAATGCCTCGGGCCCAACCATGACCCGCTGGCCTGTGGCCCATGTGGCAAAATGTCGTCAAAGGCGCTTCGGAGCCGTCAGGATCAACGTGAGTGAATTTTCTCTGGCTCTGCGTCCGGCCGGGCCTGGACTTCGTCAGAGGCCTCGACATCTCGGGAGTCCGACCCTGAGCGCCATCGGGGTTCCTCTGAAAGGGAGTCTCCCTCCCGGGAGCACAGAAGGAAGAAAAAGCTCACAAGGGTGCATTGGTGGAGGCTCCTGGTTCCTCGAGGGCCAGGTCACGTAGCTCTGACCGCCGCCCCAGGCTCTCGGAGTCGGAGAGGCCTTCCAAGCTACCTCGTGTGGAGCCGGAGTCCCCGAGTCACATAAATGCAGTTGTCCTCATAGACTCTCCTCCGGGGGAGCCAACGTAACGCCCGACACCGTCGGGGCCCGAGTCGGGGGCTGCTGAGTCTCCTGAGCTTGGACTCAGGTTGACGGCCTTGGAGAGAAGCTTGGCTGCCTTCATGGAACAGCAGCGGGTGCTGATTGCCGGTCTGACCAGTGCATCTGCCTCGACCACCGGGACCTCGATGTCTAAGTCGACCCCGGAGACCGAGCCGATCCTCGAGTCGATGAAGTCTCACGTCGATCCTCGGTCATGGTCCCCCTCGACCTCCCTGCGGGGCCGAGGTCATCGACGCCGATACCCTCGGCGTCGGGGCGGGTGGCACCGAGGCCCACACGGCCGCAGCCGCTCAATTCCTCCTCGGAGGAGTGGGAGTCGGAGGACGAGGAGTCCCCGGACACCTTCCGGACCTGGTGCATCCCTTCGGATTCACCAGAGTTCGAGCCTCAGAGACGGTCCCCCCCCCCCCCCCCGGAGGATACCTGGTTCTCGGTCTTCATGAGGGACATGGCCAAGGCCTTGGCCTTCCCTGCGGACTCCGAGGAGGAGCCTCAAGACGAGGAGCTCGATGCCTTCCAGTATGACTTTCTTCCGAAGGAAGCCTTTACTCTACCGGTTCCTCTGATGCTGGAATGGCTGCTCTGCCGTATGTGGGAGGCACCTGCCTCGGCACCGGTTCTTAGCAAACAGGTTGATTCCATTTATCGAGTTCATAAGAGCCCTGGGTTCCAAAAGACGCAGCTACCGCACCACTCCATGGTTGTGGAATCGGCTATGCACCGTCTGAAGAGTCAGAAGATGCACTCCTCAGTGCCTCCCGGCCAGGAGGCCCGGAACCTGAATGCCCTCGGTAGAAAGTGCTTCCAGGGCTCTATGCTATCTTGCCGTGTCCAGACCTACCAGCTGTGCATGGGCATGTATCTACGAGATCTGGCAAAGGAGATTGCCGGGTTCTCAGCTGGCCTCTCCGAGGAACCTTTGCAGAGGTTCAAGGCTTTGTCAACAGGGATTCGAGAGTGCTCGAAGTTTCTCTCGAGCAGCCTATGATGGCTTCGAGGCTTCGGCTCGGGTAGCCGTAGCCGGCATCGGTGCACGCCGTCAGGCCTGGCTACAGTCATCAGACCTGGAGCCATGGGTGCAGGACAAGTTGGTCGATGTCCCTTGCCGAGGTGAAAACCTTTTTGGTAAGCCCATGACTGAAAAGGCTGCAGAAATCGAGACTGAGACTCTCACCAGGACAAGGCTGTCCAGGAAGACTTCTGCCCCTTCTCAGAAAAAGAAGGGCTTGGGAAAGAACCCCTTTTTCCCGAGGAAGGGTGCTGCCTAGAAATCCTACCCTCAATACCAGGCCTCTCCAGCTCCCCAACAGGGCCAGCAGTCCAAGGGGCAAGGGCATGGGCCCCGTAGGCAGAAGACCACCAAGCCACCAACTCCAGCTCCTGCACAGCAGGGAGCGGGGTTTTGACTCCCACAGCATAGCCTCTTCTCCACAGCTGGCTCCACTCAGCACAGGAGGTCGGCTGACCCTGTACGCCTACAGGTGGCCAGCCATCACAGGGGGTACCTGGGTCCTCAGCATAGTCCAAAAGGGCTACATGCTCCACTTCCACCAGATAACCCCCCTCCTACTTTCTAGGGGAGCCTCCCTCTGCACAGAAACCTCCTCCTTCAGGAGTTAACAAGTCTTCTAAAGGAACAGGTTGTGGAACTGCTGCCTCACCACCTGAAAGGGCAAGGCTTCTACTCCAGGTGTTTCCTGGTACCGAAAAGGACAGGAGGCCTCCGGCCTATCCTAGACTTGCGAAACCTAAACAAGTTTCTGGAGAGGGAAAAGTTCAAGATGCTTACCCTTGGGATACTGCTGCCCTACCTCCAGCAGGGAGATTGGCTATGCTCCTTAAACCTAAAGGATGCTTATACTCACATTCTCATCCATCCAGACCACAGACAATATCTCAGATTTGTGGTGGGAGGAAACCATTTTCAGTACAGAGTACTTCCCTTTGGCCTAACTTCCGCCCCCGAGGGTTTTCACCAAATGCCTGGCGGTGGTGGCAGCCTATCTCAGAAATCAGGGAAATTTTGTCTACCCATATCTGGACGACTGGCTCATCAGGGGTCAGCCTCCCCAGGAGGCCAAACAAGCCACTCTTTGCACTGTCTCTCTTCTTCAGCATCTGGGCTTTGTCATAAACTACGCAAAGTCCATTTTGCTCCCCTCACAGAACATAGAGTTTATATGGGCAAAGTTAGACATCCTGCAGGCAAGAGCGTACTTGCCCGAGGACAGGGCCCACAGACTGATGGACTTGGCCAACCAGTTCCAAAGCAATTCTCCGGTCTCTGCCAGACACTTCCTGCTGCTCTTGGGCCACATGGCATCCACGGTACATGTGACCCCGAATGCCCATCTGAACATGTGGGCTGCTCAGTGGTGCCTCAGAGCTCAGTGGGCGCAAGCCACAGGTGACCTCCGAGACAGAGTAAAGGTGTCCAAACCACTCTTGGACTCCCTGCAGTGGTGGCTACATCTCCCAAACCTTCTCAGGGGGTACCTTTTCAGGCCCTGGCACACACTGTGGCAAGGAAGCCTATCCAGAGTCCAGGGGAGGACAAAGAGAGGGAATTCACCCTAGTAAAAAGCCCCCTTTTACCAAGACAGGGTAGGAAAGCCATAAACACCTCCAGGGATCAGAAAACTTCTATGTGGAAAACATTTCAGGCTCCCCTTAGTGGAATGAAGGGGAGAGGATACAAGGCTCAGAACCCTTTAGGCAGTGAATGCTTCAAGCACTCAGGTGCCCGGAGTCAGGCTGATTGCCGTCACCTGAGTAGGGTGGGCTTGGAGCTAGAGCCCTGGATGTATAAACCCAGAGCAGAGTATGATTTAGTGGAAAGGAGGAGAGGAGAAGGAAGCCAGGCAGAGCAGAGGAATGGAGCTTCCAGCTGGAGAGAGTGCTATTTGGCATGTAGCATGGCTGCAGGAGAGTTTGGAGCCAGGAACAAGAGAGACTCCAAGATCCCCCGGGAGGCTGTTAGCTGAGCAGGATGGGGAGTCAGAGCCTATGCAGCTGGGGAGCCCGAGGTGAAGCTGATTGAGGAGGACACTCCCATGGACTGTTCCTTGTGCCAAGCTATAAACCTGGAAACAGAGAAGGCAAGCCAGTCCTGAAAGAAGGTTATCCAGGAAAAAGGTACCCTTATCCCACAAGCAGGGTGGCTGTGTTTCCCGTGTGTTTATAAAGGGGAAGTTTACCACAGACTTTAAATGTGTTTTTTGTTTTGTGCTTTAACCAGCAAGGCTAAGAAGGGAATACAATAAGCTTGCTGGTAACGACTGTGTATCCTGCAAGAGAGAGAACCTTTAAAACTGCATTTTGTGGTTGGCTATGTTTTGGAAAATTTTTGCTTCCAAGAGTCCTGAACCAACAATCCTATGTGTGGTATGATCGAACCATTGTGTATATAAAAATAATACATTTCTGTCATTTGCCTTACCTACTTGAGCCTGACTACAGCTTTCTGCATGGTACTCTCATACAGCCGAATAAGGACTACATTTACCAGAGGGCATTGCAGGGAAATAGTTTTAAAAAAAGCTGAAAAAGCATACAGCAGAAAGTTCCTTCAATAATCCACGCCCCTCTAACCTAGAGGCAAGTGGTGGTGGCGTGACAACACAAGGGTGCTGACGATCGATGCTTCCTTAAAGGGCTGGGATGCACATTGCCAGGGCACGTGCACTCAAGGCCTCTGGTCTCCTCGGGAGGCCACACAGCAGATCAATCTTTAGGAGCTGCGAGCAATCCGCTTATCTCTACAGACGTTTTCTCATGCCCTCTCTCACCAGTCTGTCTTAGTTCAGACAGACAATCAGGTATCAATATTCTATGTGAACAAGCAAGGAGGCACGGGGTCCAGACTCCTATGTCAGGAGGTGCAGGCCCTTTGCTCCTTTGCAGTCAAACAAGGCATGTTTCTCAAAGCAGTTTGTCTACCTGGTCAGGAGAACTTCTTAGCAGACAAGCTAAGCAGGATTCTCCAGCCCCACGAATGGCAGTTGAATCCATTGGTGGTCCAGCAGATCTTTCTGCGATGGGGACTTCCATCCATCGATCTCTTTGCAAGTCCACTGAACCGTCAGCTGCCCAGGTTTTGCTCCAGACAGCTGCATCCCCTGAGAATGGCAGCAGATGCTTTTCTGATCACTTGGTCTACGGGCCTCCTGTATGCGTTTCCTCCCATGCTCCTGGTGGCCTGAACACTGTTCAAGATTCTCCGGGACAAGGCCTCGGTGATTCTGGTAGCCCCCAGATGGCTGAGGCAACCGTGGTTTCCACTTCTGCTGCAGTTGGCGGTGGAAACTCCATTCCCTCTGGGGTTGCAACCCGATCTCCTGTCTCAGGATCAGGGTTCCCTTCTGCACCCCAATCTCAGATCCCTCAATCTGATGGCCTGGCTGCTGAAAGGATAGTGCTAGCTCCCTTACTTCTACCTAAGGAAGTTGAGGAGGTGGTCTTGGCCTCTAGGAGGCAGTCCACCAGAAAGTCCTATGCCCTCAAGTGGCGTAGGTTTACGGTATGGTGTGCTCAGCGCAATGAAGATCCTTTCTCTTGCCTTGTGCCAGTAGTACTGCAGTATCTACTTCACCTGTCAGACCTAGGCCTTAAGTCTAACTCTGTTCAGGTCCACCTCAGTGCTCTGTCAGCGCACTACTCACTGGTGGAAGAACAGTCTGTCGGTACACTCCTTGGTGTCCAGATTTCTCAGAGATCTGCTTCTACTCAAGCCTACGGTGCGTCCACCGGCAACTGAGTGGGATTTGAATGTGGTCTTGCAGCAACTTACTCGCCCACTGTTTGAGCCGATTTGCTAGTTGCCATTTACACTTCCTTTCTTGAAAAGCGCTCTTCCTGGTAGCTCTTACCTCGGCCAGACGTATGAGTGAACTACAAGCTCTGGTTTCTGATAGACCGTACACATGGTTCTATAGGAACAGGGTGGTCCTACGGACCCACCCAAAATTCCTTCCAAAAGTTGGCTCCTCTTTCCACCTCAACCAGGAGGTGGTTCTTCCGACATTCTTTCCCAGGTCGCATACCAGCTGGGCTGAAACAGTCTTGCATACCCTGGACTGTAAGAGGGCATTGTCTTTTTACATAGAACGTATGTGGGGACATCGAAGGGCTACTCAGTTCTTTATCTCTTTTGACCCTAATAAACTGGGGTTACCTGTCTCCAAGCGTACATTGTCCACTTGGGTAGCAGATTATATCGCCTGGGCGTACAAGGCAGCCGGCCTCTCCTTGCAGGGTCGAGTCATGGCCCACCGTGTCAGGGCGAAAGCTGCTTCAGTAGCTCATCTCTGCCCTGTTCCTTTGGCAGACATCTGCCGGGCCGCTACTTGGTCTTCAAGCCAGACTTTTGCAGCCCACTACTGCCTCGAGAGAGAGTCCCGACGGGACAGTGCTTTCGGACAGGCGGTACTCCGTAATCTCTTTAAGGTTTAGGCAACTCCTACCCTCCGGCCCTTGTGTTGGGCTACTTTATGGGGGCGTTCTCAGAAGATATTCTTATCACAGATGCTGAGGCTCTTGAGAGGGAGCCATTTTTTCAGCTTTGGGTTCCCGGTAGCCTAGAGCTGGGGAGTCCCATATGTGAGGACTGACTTCCTGCTTGGTCCTGGAGAAAGCATAGTTACTCACCTGTAACAGGTGTTCTCCAGGAGCAGCAGGAATCAGTCCTCACGACCCTCCCTCCTCCCCTAGAGTTGCAGTCATATACCTCATTTTGTTTTTTGCTGTCTTTTAGCTATGTCATCTGACTGAGCAAGATGGCACCCTTGGGCGGGAAGGGGACCGCGCATGCGCGCTGCATTCCCAAAGGCTTTCTTTGAAAGCAGGGGAAATGCTCAACACGGGGGCTCCGTCGGCGCTGACGTCACCCATATGGAGGACTGATTGCTGCTGCTCCTGGAGAACACCTGTTACAGGTGAGTAACTACTCTTTTTGCTTTCCCTGCTTGGATGAGGAAGTCTCTCGAATTGCAGTGCAGTGCACGCCCGTGAGCACCAGGAAACCTGTGCCATTGCTTTCAGTACTGCTAAGCAGAGCCCTGACATGAAGCCACAGAAGTGATCAGCACATCTGGCTCCTGAATCAGCGACTCTTTAGGTCTTATTACTTGGCAGTGTGACCAGATTGCCAGGCCTTTCTTTTGAGGCAAATGATAGGTTAAGTGGCTTGCCCAGGGCCACAAGGATTGCTAGTGGCATCAAAAGCTGGTCTTTTGGTTACCTGGCCAGTGCTCTAACCACTAGACTACTCTACTCCATCATTTCTAGCCTAATATTTTTTTTCTGATAGTTTCTGCTTTACTGATGATCCTTCCTGTTTCTGGTCACATTGCTAGTTCTCCATGGTATTGGTTGAGTTAATTATGCTTTTGGGAAATCAGCATGTTCTGGAGCATAGGGTTTCATTTAAAGGTGTTATATGACTCTTGTGGTCTTCTAACTGATGGTTTTAGTTCCCTGTTTGCTAAAGATGTGACAGTAAAGTTGACAGTTGGAGCGGAGAGATTTGATCATGCCATTCCACTATTAAGAGAATAATACTCATCCATCATGTTCCGGATTGTATTTAAAATGTTAGTAACACATGGGGTCCTGCCACAGTGGCCTACCTAAGAACATACAAAAATGTCATACTGAGTCAGACCAAAGCTCCATTGAGCCCAGTATCCTGTTTCCAGCAGTGGCCAATCCAGGTCACAAGTACCTGTCTGGTTCCCAAAAGGTAGACAGATCCTGTGCATGTCCTAAGGGTAAGCAATGGATTTCCCAGTCCACTTTAATAATGGTTTATGGACTTTTGCTCCAGGAACTCATCCAAGCCTCTTTTAAACCCAGCTGCATTAACAGCTTTTACTACATCCTCTGGTAACAAATTCCAGAGTTTGATTATGCGTTGAGTGAAAAACAATTTCTCCAATTAGTCTTAAATGTGCTACATCATAGCTTCAGTACATAGTCCCTATTTTTTCTACATTTTGAAGGAGTAAACAATCGATCTATGTTTACCCGTTCAACTCCATTCATTAATTTATAGACCTCTATCATATTTTCTCTCAGCCGTCTCTTTTCCAAGTTGAAGAGCCCTAAACTTTTAAACGTTTCCTCATAGGGATATCCTTCCATCCCCTTTACCAGGCATGTCCAACTTCGAACAGGTCGTGATCTACTTTTTCCAGCCAAAAGTGCCGGTGATCTACCACCATGAAAATTAAGTTTCAAATTAGTTTCAAATGAATTTTTAACCCAATAAAGTTGGAGGATTCTCCCCCCTCATTTTTAATGAACCTTCTGTCATTTACTTGAATGTGATCAGCTATTAAGCAAAAACAAAACAGAGAGACAAAGATCCAGTAAGAACTGCGAGGGGAAATGGAAAGTACATTTTTTCTTAAAGTTTTATTGCGTAATAACTTTCTTTAACTGTCTTAATAACTTTCTTTAACTTTTATTGAGTAATTTGTGTTAAATTTAGGTCGAGTATTGATCCAAGCTGATCTTGCACAATCTTTAATATTTCGCTCTTGCTCATTAGTGAGACGTCTGAGCCTGCATTTCATCCACCAGCTTTTTGAAGTTGGGTGAATATTGCATGAGGGCCAGTCTCAGGGAATCCTGGAGATGTTCATCTGTCATGTTGGAACGTTGTGTACTGTTTGTCATTTTCAGATGGGAAAACGCAGATTCACACAAATAAGTTGAACCGAAACAGGAGTGTACAGCTTCACTGCATCTTCTCAAGTTGGGAAATTTGTCTCTAGGCACTAGCTTCCAAAACGATTCTTGCTCAGCACGAGTCTTGAGAAAAATGTAATTTTTAAGGGTTAATATTTCGTTTTCAAGAGATGGCTTGTTCAATGAGTAATTTTTACTGATAGCAGCTGCAGTTTCTTTAATGTCCACATTTACTTTGAATGGATATGAGAAGTACTCCACAACTGTTCCAATTTTTTGGAAGTCACAGAATCTATTTTCGAATTCCTGGATAACAGAACATACTACTTGTTCTGAAAAACAAAATTTGGATATTGTCCCAGATGGTCCTGCGTATTAGGAAAATGATCAAAAGTGTTGTTTGCAAGGTCAGTCATCAATAGCTCAAATTTGCTCTTGTAGGATGAAACTGTACTCATCTCGCCAATGCATTTGTTTTTACCTTATAGTTCAAGGTTCATATCACTTAGTTTGCCTGTAAAGTCAGCGAGAAATGTCAGATCACATAACCACTCCTCATCTTCCAACTCTGCTGGGTCATATCCCCTCTCCTTCAAAAAACTTCTTATTTCATTCAGCAAATCACAAAACCTTTGCAGAAATTTGTGCCTACTTAGCCACCTTACACCTGTGTGCAAAATGATTTCCGCTGCCCCTTCATCAAGAGTAAGATTGAAAAGCCTTCTTTGAAGTGATCTTCCACGAACTGAATTTACAATTTTGAAAGTGATGTCCATGACAGTCTTTGTATTGAGTCTCTTGCTTGCCAAAACTTGCTGGTGAATGATGCAGTGGTAAGAAAGGAAATCTGGGAAGTCGTCATGCTGTCTACAGAGGTGCTATGAAACCGCTAACCTCACCTGTCATTGCGCTTGGTCCATCAGTAGTGATGGAAACAAGTCTATGCAATGGAAGATTACACTTTGTCACAAAAGAATGGAAAGAACTGAATCTTTCCTGACCGGTAGTTCTCCCTTTTAAAGAAATCATTTCAAGTAGTTCTTTAACACTGAAGTCTTCAAAAACCATCCGGATAAAGACTAGTACTGGGCTATGTCTCTTATGTCTGTAGATTCATTCAGTTGGAGTGAGAAAGCAACACAATTTGAAACATCCTCCAACAATTGTTGTGTCTCCGCACATCTTTTCTATTTGCCGCACGACGGTGTTTCTTGACAATTGTACATCTTGAATAGCAGCTATGATCTCTCTTATTTTTAAATCCTTCAAAAAGATTGTCAGCTGCTTCAAGAAAACAATCTTTTGCAAATTCCCCTTCAGTGAAAGGTTTGCATTTCTTTGCAATCAGGTTGCTGACCTTGAAGGATGCTCTGGTTGCATTGACCGAATGTGACCTTGGCTTCGCCATCAACTGTTGCTGAGTAGCTAATTTTGATTTAAGTTCTTTGAGCTTCAGTTTACGAATTCACTTTTGGGTGGAAAATCAGCATCAAGCGTATTGCTATGCAGAGCCTTATAATGATGTTCCAGATTACCCTTTTTGGGCAAGGATACTGGGGCATTACAAATTAGACAACAACATTTGTCGTTCACCATGATGAAGTAGTAGTCCATTTCCCATTCATCATGAAAGTGGTAGGTTTTGCTCTTCTTTGGAACACTCATCTTCATTATTCTGGGGTGGCTGGATGTAAGAAGCTCAAATCTGCTAAGTTAGTATAAACACTGGCTGAATCTGGTCCAAAACTGTCACTGTCCCAAAGTATTAAAGATCAACGGGAACTGAAGACCTCTGGATGATGTGCAATACAAGGACTGGAGATTCCAAAATCACGCATGCAGTTCTAAAAGTAAAAAATAAGAATTCATCATACTGGCACCATTATCAAATACCACCGAACAATCATCAAAAAAACTCAAACACCTGTCCAGCAAACCAGATAAAATCAAATACCACCAAACAAGTTCAAATACCACCACAAGCGATTTAATAAATTCTGCACACAGTGTAAAATCAACGCAAAGGCAAGGCAAAATAAAATTGCAGAGGCAAGCAAGTCACAGTGGTTTGAACCAATTCGAAAGCAAGGCATAGGCAAGTTAGAACAAAATTGGAAAAGCCAAACAAAATCACCAAATTCTTGACACTTTGTTGTGTCTGCCCGAAAACGTTTAATGAAAGCAAACTATAAAGCGACCAACGACTAGCACATGACACAACTAATACGATAGGTAAAGCCTGGGCGAATGGATATTGCCTGGCATATAACACACTTCTAAGGGGTGTTGGGGCAGGGGCAGGAATGGGTGATTCTGAGAGGCAGGAGACTAGGTATGACGCCAGGCCTGTGGCATCTCGTCATGGGGCGCTGGCTCCCTGGGGTACCTACAAACTATTGGCACAAAAACAAGCGCCCCCAATACACCTGCAAGCAAGATTCCCGCAGGCAGGGAAAAAAGACAGGCAAAGGATCAGCAGCGGCAGAAGCCCTCTGCAGACGACCTGCCGGCACGAGCTCTCTCCTAGCGATGGGGCGAGCTGCTGGAGAGATGGAGCCAAGTGGCGCTGGCGATCTACCTTTGACCCCTCCGCAATCTACAGGTAGATCACGATCTACCTGTTGGACATGCCTGCCCTCTACCATGGTGGCTCTTCTCTTGGTGAAATTAAAATGTCATGGGATTAGAGGCAGTATAGTATTGTGGATCAGGAACCGGTTAAAAGATAGAAAGCAGAAAGTAGGGCTAAATGGCCAATTTTCTCAATGGAGAAAAGTAAATAATTGAGTACCCTAGGGATCTGTGCTGGGTCCACTGCTTTTTAACATATTCATTAATGGCCTGGAAATAGGAATAATGAGTGAGGTGATCAAATTTTCAGATGGCACAAAATTATTCAAAGCTGTTAAAACACAAGAGGATTGTGAAAAAATGCAAGAGGACTTTGATAAATCTGAAGACTGGACGTCCAAATGACAGATGACATTTAATGTGGACAAATGCACCTAGGAAAGAACAACCCAAACTATGGTTATATGATGCAAGATACCACCTTAGAAACCACCACCCAGGAAAAAGATTTAGGTGTCATCATGGTTAATAAGTTGAAGCCCTCCACCCAGTGTGCAACGGTAACCAAGAAAACAAATAGAATGCTAGGAATCATAAGGCAGGGAATGGAGAGTTAAAGCCAAGGATATTATATTGCCTCTGTATTGTTTCATGGTGCGACCAAACCTTGAATATTGTGTGCAATTCTGGTTGCCATATCTTAAAAAGGATATAGCAAAATTAGAAAACATACCGAGAACAACAAAAATGGTAAAGGGCATAGAAGGATTCCCCTGTGAGGAAAGGCTTAAAAGGTTGGGGCTCTTCAACTTGGTAAACGAGACGGCTGAGAGGGGATATGATAGAGGTCTATAAACTAATAAATGGAGTGGAAAGGGTAGACGTTGATCGATTGTTTACGCCATCAAAAAGTGGAAAGACTAGAGGTCACACAATGAATGAAGCTACAATATAACCCCTTTAAGACTACTAAAAGAAAATATTCTTTCATTCAATGCATAATCAAACTCTGGAATTTGTTAATGGAGGATGCAGTAAAAGCTGTTAGTGTAGCTGGGTTTAAAAGAGGTTTTGACAAGTTCCTGGAGGAAAGGTCCATAAACCATTATTAAAGAGGACTCGGGAAATCTACTGCTTACCCCGGGACAAGCATCGTGGAACCTGTGTGCCTTTTTGGGAACCGGCAGGTACTTGTGCCATGGATTGACTGCTGTTGCAAATGGGTTTGATGGACCTTGGTCTGACCCAGTATGGCATTTCTTATGTTCTTAATTCTGCTGTCTCCTTTTTAAGATATGGCAACTAGAAATGCACACAGTATTCAAGGTGCGGTCACACCATGGTATGATACAGAGGCATTAGAAGATCCTTGGGTTTTATTCTCCATTCCTTTCCAAACTAGCTTTCTGATCCTGTATATGCCAATACACATGCCTACTGCAGTCACTGCAGCAGAATCGATTGGCAGTACCCTCCCATCCTAGGGTTGGTTGCCCAAATCTTTGGAATGACCGCCCAAATTTGCGGTTAGAGTCCTCACATAAAAAATTCAAGATTAGACTGCAGACCTAGTACTATATACAGGTTTTCAACAAGTAAACTTTAAACACTTTAGGCCGTTAGGATCAGCATGCTGGACCTAGGATTCTCTGCAAACCTATTTCCATCTTCCATGGTCTGTATTATTTTCTGTGAAATTTAATTTCATGAGTTTAGTTTATTGAATCTTATGCTATGTAAACTGCATAGCATAAGATGTAGTATATGAAATAAACGTGAAACTTGAGTTTAGATTCTATCTGCCCTAGTGAGAGCCACACCCTTCGCTGCATGAGAGGGAACTCAGAAAGGATGTAAAGAAACGCCAGAGGCAGGTGCTTACAAAACACACTCCCTGGGTAGTAAGAGTGTCACGTCATTTAACCCCTTTGCTGATATGATTAGTTGTATTTTTATTATTTGGCATTTATTTTAATAAGGTTTTATGTTCTTTAGGTTATGTTCTGTTATATTTGTATTTTAGCACATATGTAATTTTTATTTTTTGTTTTATAGTTTGTGATCCTCTTTGTATGTTCTTGTGTTCATAAAGGTGGAATGCAAGTGTCATTATTAAATGAAATTAAAGAGCTGGATTGCTTGCAGCTGCCCTTATTAACTTTGTATTAGATTGCTCTGAAGTGTGATCAGGACAGAGGCTGGCAGCAGTTTTTAGTCACAGACTTCATTGTCAAGACATCATTATCCTAAGGACACATCCTTGCCTGGTATTGGCACTCTTGGGCTCAGAAATGAATATTCAAGAGAATGATTTGCATACATGAGCCACAGTCTGGAAAATCAACATATTTTGCTTGTGTTGAAAAGAAGACATGTTTATGACCTTCCAGAGTTTTACTGTGTCTAGAGCAGGGGATCTGAGCAGAGTTAAATAATTGACGTTACTACACCCTCCTTCCCCAGAGGGAAAATGAGCTCATCTGCAATGGTATTTAGTGGTTAGAAAGGCAAAGAGCTGGCCCATGGCCGCAGGGTGGGGGTGTAGGGACACACGTGACTTGGCTGAGCTGCTGCCTGTTCCCTGACCCCAGTCATGTAAACAGTGCTGTACAGTGACAGAGCTCCTTGCATCCTGGGCACCTTGCCAGGTGGGGAGCCCTAGCTAAGTCTCTCCTTGGCAGGAGGCCCAGCTTCTGCTGATGGGGAGGGCAGGGCGCTGTTTATGCTTTCTGTGTTAGCAGGAGCTGAACCAGCTATGTGAGCAGCTCTTTCTGCATGCTCAGGAAAGCACAGACACTGTGGATGAAAAGAGAGAGCCCTAGTTTCATATATGCTGAGGAAGGCCAGTGTCTGCTCTCATCTGTGATTCAGTCCCTATAGCTGTAGCAATATCAGTCGTCCTCTGTAACCAGTGCGCCGGGCACCAAGGATCAGGTATCTGCAGACCCCATCACTTTGCTTCTTCCTGAGTGAAATAGAGGTACAGTGTCAGAGTCCACAATGTGGGCCCAGATGAGATGTTCTTCCAGCATGAAATGGCATTTAGTCGCCATGAGACCTTTACTGAGATTTTCCATTTAACCTTGTCCAGTTTGAGTTAGTACCTGGTATGAGAAAGGAGAGACTAACTCATTCCTGATTACTGCAGGTCTACACTTGAAGAAACGGCAATGCGTTTGCACAATGTGACCTCAGAGCTTCACTGGAGGAGCAGGTAATGGCAGACAGGTTTTATAAGACCTTTTTCTGCTACACATGCTCCTTATTTCTATAAGGCCCTGAGTTTCCCCTATGCTTGGTCCATTTCTAGTTATCCATTAGCAGCAGAGATAGTGCCAGTAGGTTTAAACGGCGGTGTGACTCTTGCAGTTTGGCTAGGTTGCTGGTTTATAGCTCTCATCTAGTATCTACTGACAATGGCAAAAGCTTTGGAGAAATGTCTTGCATCAGTTATCAGAGTATGTAAATGATCATGGGGGTCTACATATCAGGCTGGGTTTTGTGGTGGTCATAGTTCTGAGACAGTGCTGGTGGCAGTCGCTGATATCCTCCTTTGGCCATACAGAGAAGTAGGACTGCTCATTGCTGGTTCTGCTAAATGTTGCTTCTACTTTCAACGTTATCAACCATGGCATCCTGTTGGATTGTTTTGCTTATTTTTGGAAGATGTGGAGATGATGAATTGGCCTGAGCTCCAGTGTGCTCAGGGGTTCCCCCAAGGATCAGCTCTATCTATGCTTCCATTTAACATCTATAGACAGCTTTTGGCGGTTTGCTTTCCATATGTATGCAGATAGTTAATTCCCATTAAGGAGGCATCAGAGGTATCACTGGTACCTTGCCCCTGCTAGGAAATTTGATGATCCAGATTGGTGTTAAATCTTTCCTAGATGGAGGTGCTGTGGGTGGGACGTGGTAGGATGCTGGAAGGAGCTGGAAGTAGTTGAAGTTAACGGATCTGTAATTACGGTGAGGGTGTGATCTGGGATTCTGGTTTGTTGATAAAGATGATGGTACATTCTGCCTTTTACAAATTGCGCTTACTTCAGCAATTGATACATTATGGGATTGATTTTATGTGCATGTAAAGTTACATGCTAATTGACATGCATAAGTCCTTCTTTTAAAGAACATCTCCAGGAACAAGCAGGAATGTAGTCTTCACATATGGGTATCGTCTACCGATGGAGCCTGCACGGGAACGCTCCCCAGCATCCAATAGGAAAGCTTTTGGGAGCATCCCATAGCACCTGCGTGCTGCCTTCCCCTACTGTCTCTCTCCAGTTCTTCGTTTTCCGTGGAGCCGACAGGTCGCACATCCTGTCACCGCAGAAAATTTCCCTTCTTCTTTTTTGTGGTCGCGTCTGCCTTCCCTCGACGCTATACGGGTACCGCCGGTGGTTCTTTTCTTTGTTCTAAAAAAAAACAACTTTGTTTCTGGAGTCTTTCTCCAGTAATTTTCTTTTCGGGCGCCACGCACCATTTTGGGCACTAGGCCCAATTTATTTTCCCCTCAAAATGGAAAAACCCATTTCGGGTTTTAAAAAGTGTTCTAAGTGTGGTGGTACCATCTCCGCCACAGACACCCATGAGTGGTGCCTCAAATGTTTAGGTCCTGACCACTCTATTTCAGAGTGTGTTGCCTGTGGAATGATGTCGAAAAGGGGCCGGCAAAACCGAGCTGCTAAACTTAGCACTCTTTTTCCCTCCGATGCAGCCTCTGTGGCCTCGATGTCTTCCAGGGCTTCATCTTCCTCCCATGGATCTCAGGTAACTAAACATAAATCTGGATGGTCCTCAAAGGGTAGATCTCCTTCTAAGCATCGAGATGCCTCTGGCGTTGCCCTTAAGGGACTTTCACCGGCAGAATTGCCCCGGCGGGAGGCTCCGGCTTCCAAAGCACTAACGGGGCTCCAGGATGTTCTCAAGGCCTCAACCTCGACAGAACTACTGGTGCCATGTTCTGGGGTTCTGGCCGCTTCATCCGGCACCGATACCCAAGCATCGGCAGCGTCGATAGACCAGAGATCCTTGGCTATTGAATGCAGTCTGGCGGCTCTTCTCATGGCCTCGATGCCCCTGAAACCACTTCAGACAATTCAACCGGTACCGGCACCTACTGCATCGACATCCGCAGGTATTCTACCGGGACCGAGTCATGCGTCTCTATCCAGCATTGACAAGTCGGTACCGGACCACTCCAATGCCAACTTCGATCGGTACCGGTACCGTGCCTTGCACGATCACCCGGATCGGAGATATTTCGAATCCTCGGATGAGTCTGAAGACTCTGAAAGCTCTGCCGATACCAGAGTACTTCTTCCTGAGGATTCCTCTTCTCCTCAGCGCAGGATGTCTCCACCAGAGGATATGTCCTTTCAGGATTTTATCCGAGATGTGGCCCGAGGTCTTTCCATCACAGTGGCTCCTGAAAAAGAGCCTAGGGCAAAAGAATTAGAAATCCTACAATACCCTAAGGCTCCCAAGGAGGCAGCTACCTTACCTATTCATGAGATCTTGCATGATCTTATGTTAAGGATGTGGGAAACACCTATGACCACATCTCCTCACTCTCGAAGACTCGACACCATGTATTGAGTTCCTCCTTGTCCTGGGTTTCAGAAGACTCAATTACCACACCATTCCATGGTGGTGGAATCAGCCATGAGATGGATAAAGAGTGCAAAAAGGCATGCATCTAATCCTCCAGGACGTGAGTGTAGGACTCTTGACGCCTTTGGACATCGATCCTTCTGGGCTTCCATGCTTTCTGCTAGGATCAGTTCCTATAACTTGTATATGGGAATGCTCCTTAAGGAGGTCACAGGAGACTTGGAGCTTATGAGCCCTCTCCTTCCTGATGATAAAAGGCAAGATTATCTTGCTCTTGTTAAACATGCTCAGGATGGTTCCAAGTTTGTGAATCATGCAGCCTTTGACTGTTTTGAATGCATAAGCAAAATCTCTACTATTGCCATAGGTGCACGTAGAATTGCCTGGCTCCAGGCATCTGACTTAGAAATCTGGGTACAGGACAAACTGGGGAATATACCTTGCACAGGAGAGAATCTCTTTGGCAAGAATTGGCAGGAGAAAGCTAATGAGATAAATGCTGACAATATCACTTTGGATAGATTGTCTAAATCTACAGCTGATCCTGCGAGGAAAAGATCCTCTAAGAAACCATTCTTCAGCAAGAAGAAAAAGTTTTACCCCTCCTATACCCAGCAGGGACATCGTTTAGGTCAGTCTGCCCAAAAGGGACAGCACTAACAACCTAGGCAACAAAGGAAACCAAAAGCAGCTAAGCCTCAACCGGCTCAGCAGACTCTGCCTCCATGGGGCTTTGACTCCTGTCTAGAGAACTTTGCCTTCCTGGCCCTAAACGGCCCAGAACCCTCCACCATCCCAGGAAGGTTATGTCATTTTGCCCCCAGATGGGTTCAGATAACAGCAGAAAATTGGACTCTATCTATTGTAAAAGAGGGGTACAAGCTTCATTTCCTCAGCATGCCCCCTCCTACAATAGTAAGACAGTTCAATTCTCAGACCTCTCTCAATGGCTGGTTAGGTCAAGAAGTCACTATGCTCCTTGCTCAAGGGGCAATAGAAGAGGTACCCATTCCCCAACGGGGTACAGGGTTTTACCCCCCCCCCCCTATTTCATTATTCCAAAGAAAACAGGAGGACACAGACCCATTCTAGACCTCAGAGAATTGTACAAATTCCTGTTCATAGAGAAGTTCAAAATGATTTCTCTAGGAACTCTGCTGCCATACCTTCAGAGTCAGGATTGGCTTTGTTCTCTAGATCTCAGGGGTGCGTACACTCATGTTCTCATCCATCCAACTCACCGAAAGTTCCTTCGCTTCCTGTTTCAAGGGAAGCACTACCAATACAGGGTTCTTCCTTTGGCCTGGCCTCTGCACCAAGGGTGTTAACAAAATGCATGGCTGTGGTAGCAGCATATCTCCAGGAACAAGCAGGAATGAGTCTTCACATATGGGTACGTCGGTACCGACGGAGTCTGCGTGGGAACGCTTCCCAGTGTCCAATCAAAGAGCTTTTGGAAGCATCCCACCACGCCTGCATGCTGCCTTCCCACCTTTCCTAACTGCCTCTCCTCAGTTTTCGTTTTTCCGCGGAGCCGGCAGGACGTCCTCCTGTCACCGCAGAAAATTCTTGTTTTTATTTTTTAGTTTTCCTGTGGTCGCGGCTGTCTTCCCGATGCCACCGGTACCGCCGGTGTTTCTTTTCTTTTCTTGAAATATATATTTTTTTTTCCACGGGATATATTTTTTCCTCTTAGTATCCCACGGTCTCTTAGGCCTTTTAGGCCTCTTCTTTTTCCTTCATGGAACCGCCAGGCACTTTCTCTAAGAAATGTTCACTCTGTGGCGGTACAACTTTATTTTTAGACCCTCAAAGTCGGTGTCTAACCTGCTTTGGTCCTGACAACAGTTTGGTGAGAAGAGGTTTTCAACATCGAGATTCCCTCGATACACGGTTGCCCTCCAACTTCGGGGCACCGTCCCCTTCTTCTTCCACACAAGATCAGGTAACCCACAAACAGTCTGTTAAGACTAGCCAGTCCTCGAGTGGTAGGTCTCATGCACAGCATGAAGACGGCTCCGGCCTTGCCCTCGAGGGCCCACTGGCTTCAAAACCCCGGCGGGAGTCTTCGGTCTCCAAAGCAAATAAGGGGTTTCAGGTTGTTTCTGGGATTCACCCCTCACAGAACATACCTCAGCCGTGTCCGGTGGTGGCATCCGCTTCGAGCGGTACCGGTACCCCGGCATCGGCACTGGTGTTGGATGAAACACTCCTCACCAGGGATCGTCATCTGGCGTCCTCGGTACCTTCAGGACCGCTGGATACACCCCAGACTGACTTTCCATTATCGGTACCAGCACCGGTACTACCACTGCCATCGGTACCCTCCAGAAGTGCATCGATAGACTCGCTTCCTTCGATGCCGAGTCTGGAATCGATCTCCAGTCTGGAAGACTGGGTACCGACTCGTCTTGGTACCGGCTCTCGGTGGTACCGAAGGCTCGGTTCCGATGATTCGGATTCACAACTCTCGGTTCCTTTGAGGCCGATTGAGTTGCCACTGGTTGACCTTCCTTCACCGGTGTCAGACACGGTACCGAAATCGGTACCGACGACCTCATTACCTTTGCGGTCGGTGCCTTCCATGCTTCGCTTATCAGGCTCTCTGCCCTCGATGCCAAGTTTGGAATCGATCTCTAGTCTAGAAGACTCGGCACCAATAGCTTTTGGTACCGACATCGATCGATTCCGGTGCTTCGGTACCGAGGATACTGGCCGGATGGGTTCGGTCACCTCGGTACCGATTGAACTGTCACCGATGACTACTCCGATGTCTTTGTCGGGCTGGACTCCGACATCAGTACCGGTATTGACATCAGTACCGGTATCCACAGTAGCATCGTGGCCAACTCCTACCATGCTTTTTTCAACAGGATCGCTCCATTCTATACCAAGCTTGGAGTCGATACCTGGCATGGACAATGTGATAAGGACTGTTGCTGCTCATGATACCCAGTACCAGCAACCATCTCTTAAGCATTCCACACTGCACTGTGCAGGATCTTCTATTCCTATATATTTGGATACCTCTGTGGATGCTCAGGCTAGTTCTGTAAATCTAACCTTTCCAAGAGAGATTCCTGTTCGGGATCCCTCTTTTCAGAGTTTCCTCTGGGATATAGCAAGATCTCTTGCCATTCCTATCCCAGGACATGATCCTGCACAAGACTCTCTTTCTACCAAAACAAAGGGGAACATAATGCTTCCTTTGCATCATTCCTTGCAGGATCTCCTTCTAGGAATGTGGGAAACACCCTTAAGGGTACCCCCACCTCCCAGGGCAACTGATCTGTTATATCAGGTGCCCCCCTCTCCAGGGTGTCAAAAGACTCAACTCCCTCATCATTCCCTAGTAGTGGAATGAGCAATGAGGCGGGTAAAGAGTAAGAAAAGCACTCTTCCTATCCGCCAGGTCGTGAGTCTAAAACACTAGATGACTTTGGACGTCAAACCTTCCAGACATCTATGCTTTCTGCAAGAATTCTCTCATATGTATTTTATATGAGTCTTTCTCTTGAGGAGGTCACAAAGCAATTACATCTTTTGTCTCCTTTTCTTTCAGATTACAGGAGTACAGACTATTCCTCACTGCTTAGGCATATCCAGAATATCTCTTGGTTTCTTTCTCGTGCTTCCCTAGACTCTTTTGAGTCTGTTAGCAGGACTTCTGCTATAGCTATAGGGGCACGACGTAGAGCCTGGCTCCAAGCTTCAGACTTGGACAAATGGGCACAACAAAGGCTGGGGCATACTCCTTGCACTGGAGAAAATCTTTTCAACAAGGAGTCTTTACGTCAGGTTACTCAGTTGTCCACTGATTTACCTGTTCCTAGGGGTTGTTCTACCCCTTCCTCTGTCCCAGTACGTAGGAAATGTCCTACCAAACTTTCTTCCCACAGGAGAAGAAGGTTTTATTCATCACTTGCCCATCATACAGATGTTCCCCAACAGGGAAAGCATCGTCCTGGTCTAAAGAATCCAACCTCTCACCAGGCTCAGCAAACCCAGCACCTGCAGGGTTTCTGATCATTCATCATCAGATGCTTGTGACCCTTGGGGTTAGAATCTACAGTTGCTGCTTCTCAATAGAGGCAATCCACCGCTTTATTCTAACCCCTACACAGGGATCTCTTTCCAAAAGATATACATTTTTTCTATATTTCTATGAGCTGTCAGGTTGTTCATGCCTATAAGTCACAGGTTTCTCCTCTTTGCCTGCTAGGGAAAGAGGTCTAACCACTATCAGATGATAGTTCCTGTGCCAGCATGTATTTTTCCTTTCTATAGACTTACTACTTCGTAAGTCTTCTTCAGCTCCATTCTCTTCACCCTCTTACCAAGTTTTTCCTCTGTAAGAGCGGAATTACTTACCTGGAGGCTTTCTCTTTAGCCTCTCTACTTTCCTCACTTTCCAGTGCGGAGTTTTCCTCTCTGAGTCACCTCCTCTGTTTTAATCTTGCTTTGGGGCAGCTTATCAGACATGTCCAGAGTTCCTACTCCTGTTCTGTCTGTTCTTTCTGTTTTTGAACAGTAAGATTCTTCTGCTGTCTTGCCAACAGCTGCCCATCCAAGAGCTTTAATGTTTGGACCACTGGTTCTTGTCCACAAACAACCAGATTGTCCTCCACTAACATTCTGTCTAGTCTTAGTAGTGGCTCCAAGTCAGTGCTTCATCTCTCTTGGAGATCATCTCACTACAAGCTTTCTAGATGATCTTCTATTCTGCCATCTTCATTTTCCTTAGTTTGGCAGCATAGTTGGCAGAGATACTGACTCTCTAACAGCCAGTTCTATCTCCTCATTCTCCTGCATCATGCTCTCTGCAATCTACAGAGAAGCTTTCCACTACGGGCCCTTGCTAGAGAGCATGGTTTTTTTTTTCTCCAACACCTATCCTAGCTGGTTAGAAAAAGCTTTTCAGTCATGTCTCCCATGACTAGAAGGTTTTCCCTTCTTTTACTATCTCCTTTTTTGATATAAAGGACATAGGCCTTCTCTTACGTGAAAGCTCAAGGAGTTGCCAGTTCCCTGCTTTGGTCCATAGTATTCCCAATCAGGGATATGCTCGTCCTCATGGTAAGAACGCATGATATCTTTGCCCTTAAACAGGTCAGCATGGTATCTCATCTCTAGGCGTCTTCTGTCTACTTACCATGCTAGAGTCCTGGAAGACTCGGGACTTGCTGGCTGCACATTGACATTGTCCTTTGTTTTTCACGTAACAATCCTGGTTATTTTTCACTAACTAGCATTCTTGCAGATCATGACCAGGGGGAATAGATTCTCTATATGTCTTCTCAAGTAGGTTCCACCTCCTTGTTGTTAGATGAATCTTTCCTCTCCACATATCCTATGTGATCACTGTGCTGTAGGCATATCTCTGTCTGTTTATTTGCAGACACCCATATGTAGGCCTACATATCCATATTTATTTTTTGTGTGTATTTTATGCCCTGCCATATCTCACTATAAATATATTCTTATATGTCTGTTTATCTATCTATCTATCTATCTATCTATCTATCTATCTATCTATCTATATATATATCTATCTATCTATATATCTATATCTATATATCTATATCTCTATATATCTATATCTATCTATCTATATATATATATATATAATCTGTTGAGATATTTTATTATAGATAGATATGTATCCACATACTTATCTATCTCACTGTCTATCCTCATATAGCTATATGATTCTGACAGAAGGGCTTTACCCATACCTATGCTATCCAGCAGGTTTGGGTTTCTACACACACAACCACTCCTGTGGTAGTCAACAATTTTTATACCATAACCTAACAGTTTAGGTACCTCTGAAGCTTTCCGTGCCCAATATCTCTCCTAGCTTACCCCAGTTAGGAGAGACCTTGTGGATCTTCAGTTAATCACAGGCTTCAACGCCTCAGGCGTTTGTCCTCGCTTTTTGGGATACAAGGAGCTCCCACACCCTTTCTCCCCACAAGGACTGTGCCTGTTTGTCCAAATCGGTTAGCCTTCTCTTTTTGCTCCTAAGAGTGACTCACTCTGCCTCCAAAAGAGCTAGGGTTTTTCTCATAAAGCCTTCAGCTGAAGGCCCACCGTTTTGGACTACCCCAGTTTTCCCTACTGGGGTTACCTATTATCTTTCAAGATTCTGTCCTTCACTAGTTTTCCTACAGGATTATTACCTCCACTTACAGTGAGGTCCTCTTCACGGTTCCTCTACTAGGTTTCCCAGTAGATCCATGAACCTCCATACTTCTGTGAAATCCTGTCAAGGGAGGTCCATATTGCAATATCCTTTGCAATATTATTGATGACCATCATCATCCACACATGGACTCCATCCCTGCAGTCCTATGCTAGGTTAGCTGTTCCACAGCATCCTTCTTTCTTCAACTCCTACCCGCCATCCTCAGGATGCCTGGTGTTCTGGGAGATAGCATGTTCCAGCCTATGACATGCTGTGACTCCAGGCATCTCAGCTTGTTGCTTTTGATCCTAGTCATTTGGGACTTCCAGTCTCGAAAAGGACACTGTCCAAATGGATTGCACAGTGTACATCTTTTGCCTATGAGAGTAAGAACCTTCCTCTTGAAGGCCATGTCACAGCTCACAATGTGAGAGCCATGGCAGCCTCAATGGCTCATCTTCACTCTGTGTCTATCGACGACATCTGTCAAGCAGCTACTTGGGCTTCGGTTCATACCTTCACAGCACATTGCTGCTTAGACAAGGACTCCTGCCAGGATGCCTTGTTTGGTCAGGCTGTTCTTCAACATCTGTTGCAGACTTAATCAACTCCTACCCACCATCCCTGGTAGGATGCCAGAGATCCACGGGAGGGAAGTGGAACCCTTTCACAAGGGCACACAGCTTTGTGGGGCCATCTCCCTGGCATCTGCAACTAGGGAGTCCCCATATGTGAAGACTACATTCCTGCTTGTTCCTGGAGATAGCATAGTTACTCACCTGTAACAGGGGATCTCCAGGAACATCAGGAATTTAGTCTTCACAACCCGCCCACCTCTCCTAGGAGTTGTATCTCTCTCTCTTTCTCTCTTTCCCCCCTCTCTTTTGTCTCAGCTATAAACTCAACTGGAGAGGGAAAAGGCAGGAAGGCAGCGCGCAGGTGCTGTGGGATGCTCCCAAAAGCTTTCCTATTGGATGCTGGGGAGCGTTCCCGCGCAGGCTCCATCGGTACCAACGATACCCATATGTGAAGACTATATTCCTGCTGTTCCCGGAGATCACCTGTTACAGGTGAGTAGCTATGCTTTATACATGTGCTTTGAGTGGACCGCTATTCTGTAAGCACCCACATAAGTCCCATGACATGTACTTTCCCTTGGGCTGTGCCTGGTGGTGGATCTTGGCAATGTGTAGGTGGGGCCTCAATTTACATGCATAAGTTGTAGAATCCTATACGTTATGCATGTTTTCTGCAAATCGAGGCGTGGGAAGTTACATCCGGTTTAGAACAGGCGCAATTGTTGCAGCAATGTTAGGTCGCATCAGTACATCCGTAAAATGTGCACATGCTTCACTTTATAAAATGAGTCCTGAATACAGGCATGGTAATGCACATTGATGGTGGTGGAGTTAATAGAATTGGCTCCCCAATGTGTATGGTGAATGGCAGAATTGCATTACAAGTCTTAGTGTTTGGCTGACTGGGAATCCATGATAAAGCCTGGTACAGTAATCCAGAAGTAACCATAAGGCCACTTCAAAGGTTGCAGAGTGCCACAGCCTGGTTTATGGACTGGGTGGTAGTAGGTCTACCAGACTGTCTCTAGTTTTGAAGTCTCTATATTGCCCCCCTCTCTCCCCCAGCAGCAGTGAGTTTGATATGCTCTCTGATTTACAAGGCACTCCATGATGGTTGACCAGGGTACTTAAGGGAAGTCCTGGAGAGGTACAGACTGAGTTGAACCTTGTGGGCCAGTTAATCATTTCTTCCCAGGTTATGGGATAGGTGGTTGGATGTGTGACTAAGAACAGAAGAAATGCCATACTGGGTCAGACCAAAGTCCATCAGCCCAGTATCCTCTTTCCAAAAGTGGCCAATCCAGGTCACAAGTACTTAGCAGTTTCCCAAAAAACTGCACAAGTTCCATAATGCTTGTATTGGGGCAAGCAGTGGATTACCCGGGTCCTCTTTAATCATAAAAACATAGAAACATGACGACAGAAACAGGACCACATGACCTATCTGGTCTACCCTTCCATATCAACCGCTACAACAGTCCCCTTCTTTCCTTTAGCGATCCTCTGTGTTTGTCCCATGTTTCTTTGGATTCAGATACTGTCCTCATCTCTACCACCTCCACTGGGAGACTATTCCATGGATCCACCATTCTTTCCATAAAGAAATATTTCTGCATATCACTCCTGAATCTATCCCCTTTCACCCTCATCCCATGTCCCCTCGTAGCAGAGCTTGCTTTCTATCGAAAGAGGCTCTCCCCCTGTGCATTTATGCCACGGAGGTATTTAAACATCTCAATAATATGACCTCTATCCCACCTTTCCTCTTAAGGTGTAGATATTAAGATCCTTAAGTCTGTCCTCATATGCTTTATAATGAAGACCACTAACCATTTTAGTAGCCACCCTCTGTACTGACTCCAGCCTTTTTATATTCTTTTGAAGGTGTGGTCTCCAGAATTGCACACAATACTCCAAATGAGGTCGCACCAAAGACTTATACAGAGGCATTATCACCTCCTTTCTTCTGCTGGCCATTCCTCTCCGTATGCACCCAAGCATCCTTCTAGCTTTTGCCGTCGCCTTTTCTACCTGTTTAGCTACTTTAAGATCATCAGACAGAATCATGCCTAGATCCTGCTGCTCTTTAGTGGACAAAAGTACTTCACCCCTATAATATATTGGTCCCTTGGATTGCTGCAGCCCAAATGCATGACCTTACATTTTATAACTAAATCTCAGCTGCCAAATTCTAGACCATTCTTCAGACTTAGCCAGATCCCTGGTGTCTATTCTATTGCAGATTTTGGTATCATCTGCCAAGAGGCAAACCTTACCCGATAGCCCTTCTGCTATATCACTAACAAACATGTTAAAAAGAATCGGACCAAGGACAGATCCCTGGGGCACACCACTGGTAACCTCCCTCTCCTCAGAGTGAGCTCCATTTACCTGTACCCTTTGTCGCCTCCCACTCAGCTAGTTTCTAACCCAAGCAGTAACTTTAGGGTCCATTCTATGGTGCTCATTTTGTTTATAAGTCGCCTGTGAGGAACAGTGTCAAAGGCTTTAGTGAAATCTAAATACACCACATCTAGGGCTCTCCTTCGGTCCAACTCCCTGGTCACCTAGTCAAAGAAATCAAACAGATTTGTCTTACAAGACTTGCCTCTGGTGAATTCAGGCTGCCTCGGATCCTGTAATCCGCTGGACTCCAGAAACCTCACTATTTTCTCTTCCAATAATTTACTCACCACCAAAGTTAAACTAACAAGCCTATTTGAACAGTGCAGGCGGGCCTACACTGGACTTACAATGAACAAGGGATGATAACTTGGGGTTAACGGGGGTAACTATGTACAGGGTATATACACTTAGCATCTATTACCTGGTGGTCTCTTTACAGTATTACATCAATAATTACAGCAGTAGGTCACTGTGTACACATTCAGTAGACTGGGGTATTGTTGAACTAGGGGGTGGAGCTGCAATCGTGTGGCGTTGGTGCGCTGGGGGTGAGGGCCTGGTTGTCGAGTGTGTCTGGTTGAGATATGTCATTTGTATGAGAGTAGTACTGGAGGAAGAGGTGGTGCTTTAGTGGCTTCCTAAATTGGGCGAGGTCGGTGATGGCCCAGAGGGCAGGCGGAAGCGCTTTCCAGCATGTGGGTGCGTAGAGGGCAAAGGCTCTGTTTCTGGATGTTTGTGAACATTTTGTTATTGCCTTTGGGATTCTCAGGGTGTTGGCAGCAAATGATCTCCTGGCTCTGTTGGGGGGGGGGGGGTGGATGAGGTCTGTGAGGGAGGTGGAGGAGCACTTGTTGGCTTAGAAGGTCATCAGTAGTATTTTGAAGGAGAGTCTGCAGTGGACTGTCAGCCAGTGCAGGTGTTTCAAGATTGGGGTTACGTGTTCCCTCCTGGAGACTCCGTGCAGTATTCTTGCCACTGCATTCATTGCAAGCTGCATTGGGTTCTTCGGGAGCCCTTGCAGAATTGCATTGGTATAATCAAAGTGAGGGATTACTAGAGCCTGATAGATTGTTCGGAAGTCATCTGGCTCAAGCAGATGTCGTAGGTGTCGGGTTGTCCTTATCTTGTGGTAAACTGCTTTAACCATGTTGCTTATATGGACCTTCATATCCAGCTGCTGGTCTAGAGTGAACCCAAGGTACTGTACTGTAGGCTTGCTGAGGAGTTTGGCGTTTTGTACTTTCAGTGAGATGGGCGGGGTAAATGCTTGGTTCCTGGAGACGAAGAGGACCTCTGTTTTGTTGAAGTTTATTCTCAGCCTTTGTGTGTGGAGCCAGTCGGTGACAGCATCGAAACAGGTTGTTAGAGGTGTGAAGTCAGGGTGGTTGGTTAACAAAGGCATGTAAAGCAGTACGTCGTCAGCGTATACCAGGCAGTTGATGTTGAAGGAGCGGATGAGAGCACAAATGGGCTGCATGTATACATTAAACAGGAGGGCCGAGAGTGAGGATCCCTGCGGTACACCTTGTTCTTGTTGGAAGGGTTTGGAGGTGGTGGAGCTGGTTCGCATATGCTGCCATCTGTCTGATAAGTATGACTTGCACCAACTTAGGGCAGTATTGTGAATCCCCTTCTCCTTGAGGTGTGTCAGGAGTATGTCGTGGCTGATGGAATCGAAGGCTGCGGCAATATCCATGAAGATCAGGGCGAACCCTTGTCGGATGTTGTCCATTCCGATTGTTAAGGTGCTGAAGAGAGTGGTTAGTAGGGTCTTTACACCATATGGTTCTCTGAATCCATGCTGACACAGGTCGAGAGGCACACTTGTCTCAATGTGGTGTTGAAGCTGGCATGGATGTCATTTGTAAACATAAATAGCAATTCCGATACTTAGCAAAACATTAAAAAAGAATGGGGGGGGGGGAGAATTGAACTTTGGGGAACCCCACACCTGAAGAGGTAGGACTCTGAAGATTTACTAGCAATTTGAATTGAAAAGGAGCAATTTGACAGAAGGGATTGGAACCATTGATTAACTTTACCACATATACCAAAAGAGTGTAAGCCTGAGAGCAGAACATCATGCTTTAACAAGATCAAAAGCAGAAGAAAGATCCAAAGACACCGCTAGAACTCAGTTACCAGAATTGAGAGCCCTCTGACTGTCACATGAGCCATGATGATGGTCTCTGTGCTGTGTCCTGAACAGAAGCCGGACTGCCATAGTTTGGAAAGCTGTGTGAAAGCACTACACTGTGCCGGTTTAGAGAGGAAAGAAAGGTTGCAGACAGGATCCTGGGGATTTAGATTCTGTGTTTAACAGGAGCTTAATCGAGGCTTGCTTCCAGGTGGAAGGAACCTGGCTCATCTCAAAGCTGAAAGTGTCACTGACTCACATTCCCCCCCCTCCCCCCAGGTCTGACACTTTCACTGCTTTCATTTACTCTGGATACAATTGCCCGGGAACAGTCTTCACTCCCCATCCAAGAGTCAGTCACCCTTTGTTTCATTCAGGCTTAGCCCTAACTAGATGTCAATTAAGAAAAGCCGAAAGATCTTGGTGGAAAAACTCATTACCATGTACCCTTCTGACTTTCAGAAATCTTTGTGTATTCAGGACTTCACCATTTTTCACTGTTTTCATCACGAAGGGCACCACATCGCCGGCAATGCTGAAAACAACAAAGAAAAAAAGAAAAGGCAACTTCACAGTTGCCACGCAGATGAACGCACTGCAGGGGGATCATCTCTGATCCTCCCACAACCACCCAGCATGCACCCGGAAACAGAGCTCAGAGCAAACAAAAAAAAGGGAAACAACAAAAAGTAAAGGGTACTGAGAGAAATGGCATCTGTGACCGCCCCAATCTCAATGGGGACAGAGAGGGCTGCCATGTGACCAGATGCAGACCTCCTGGCACATCGGAAGACAGCCCAGAGCCTCAAATCACAGCCTGTTGACGACTCCAAACCTGGAGTCAACAGGCTGACCCCCCTCCCCCATCGGGGGGCACGAAGCACAAGACAAAGGCCAAACACACTAGGAGAGAAATGTCTGGAAGCTTGAACAGTCCACAGGACCCACAAGCCCATAAAAGAGAGGCTGTGGAGAACCTATACAATTCTTCAGCACACAGGCCCAAGCAGGGGAGACTTCAGGCCTCCTCCATGCCTGCCCTCGCTCCCTACACATCTACAGCATGTGGTGGATCTTCCCTCATTGACCCCATAGTGCAACTACTCAGGAGGTTCGTCCAAGATACAGAAAGGCACAACAAAGTAGCATGCCTCATACATTGGAAACTCTGTACACACTCCATCACTGTGCCCGAAAAGCACTGAGATCATGACCCTAAGAGAATGAAGAGGTTATGATCACCTAGGACATTCCCATTCTGACGGATAAGAAACTGGATGCAAGGAAACCTGACATAGTGGTAAAGAAGAAAAACACCAGAAGGGCATTGATAATAAGGTGTTGGTTCCAAGTGATTATTCTGTGAATTACAGAGAGGAAGAAGATCCCGAAGTACCAAGAAAATGTGGCAGAAAGAGAAGAAATATTTCCCATTGTATTGGAAGCCACAGGCTTGATAAAAGACTTTCGAAGCACATGTTATATTTTACGAATTCCAGAAGGAAGCTCTCTTTGCATAATGCAAGTACTACGCTAAGCATTAGCAGTAAATTTTGAGAGACTGAGATCATACTCCACATACCCTGGCAAAACTAACCTATATTATCACTAATGTACCCATTAATTGTCCCCTATCATTACTCTTACTTGATCACTGTTACATTGTATTGCCTAAAGTTCTAATAATGTTGTCTAATCTTCCAAGTTCTTTGCCCTTGTTCAATGTAAAGTTCAGCTGTTATAATGTAAACCACCTTGAATTTAAGATAAGGCGGTATAGAAAACCTGCTAAATAAAATAAATAAATGTTACCTCTACTACCGAACATTTGTATAGCGCAGCACAGATATGTAAAAGAGCTTACAATCTAGTCAAGACAGACAACACAGTAGCTGTAGACATGGGATACATCTAGGGGGCATGGTAAGGAGAAACAAAAGAGATCAGGTGAGTCAAGATCCGAAAGCAGTAGTGAAGAGGTGAGTTTTCAGCCTGGATTTGAAAAGGATGTTGGAAACTGAGACAACGTATGATGAGTCAACTTACAGCGGAAGATAACCAAACGAGGAAGCTGGCAATGTGTCTGAATGTGACGGGAGGAAAAGATCAAAGCAAACAAGAAAATGATCAGTCCAGGGAAGGGGGATGTACTGAAAGTGAGTAGGACTGAGGAGGGAATTGCAATGAGTTATGGCCAGAGTATGACCAGTCTTGTGAGTGGGAGTTTATATACTCCTAAAGATCAGACAAAAGGGTGCAAGAGGACTTGTCACGTGGTCTGGAAGGGCTATCAACATGTACATTAAAATCACCCAAAATTAACAACTGGGGGAGGGTGACAGCAAGTTCTGCTAAAGAAGAGTGTGAAGCCTCCCAGCTGGTGCCTGACAGAGGGGGAAAGTATAATAGAAGAATGTGGAAACTGAATATGACGGAAACTGAGCTCCTCGTCTTTCTCTCTAAACCCTTCTCTATTTCTGTGGATGACACTTCACCTCCTCCCCATTTCCTCAGCTCGCAACCTTGGGGTCATCTTTGACTCTCTCTCTCTTTCTCTGGGCACATCCAACAGATGGCTAAAACCTGCCACTTCTTTCTCTATAACATCAGCAAAATTTGTCTCTTCCTTTCTTACCTACAAGTGCAATCATTTTGCGACTCCTCACTATCTTTCCTCTCTTATCTCACTCTACACTCCTCCTCGGGAACTCTGCTCCTCTGGCAGATCCCTTCCCTGCCACTGCCAACTCCAGACTTCATTCATTACACCTTGCTGCTCCATATGCCTCGAACTACCTGAGTCAATGCATCAGGCTCCTTCTCTAGCCCTATCTAAATCCAGGCTAAAACCCCACCTCTTTGAGGCTACTTTTGGATCGTGATGCTCCTCATTCTGTTGTCCAATACATATATTTATCTTACCATACTCTAGTCCCCAGTTTCGCTATTTATTTTGTCTTGATGAGATTGTAAGCTCTGAGAAGGGACTGGGTATTACATCTGTATGTACAGCGCTGCATACGTCTTGGATTTATTTAACAGGTTTTCTATAGCGCCTTATCTTAGATTCAAGACCGTTTACATTGTAACAGAGTTTTACATTGAACAGGGAGAATTAACTTAGAGGTTTCAACAGGAATAATCTTAATTAGGTAGAACGGTGTATCGAGGTGTTACAAAGAGCAGTAGAATAGGTATTACACTGTAGCAGTATATAATAAGTCCATATGCAGTAACAATTGGTTGTTACAGTGTATTTATATGTGGAGCATATCTGCAGTGTGAACATTTTAACAGATGCATATGAGATTATTTACTGTAGGTATATGAAGAAAAAATATTTGAGGCATGACTAAGGGTATATGTGGTGGATGTAAGGCTCATGTAGTCATGACATAGAGTTCGGAGAATATAAGGGGTATGTTTACTAAATGGTGGTAGCGTACTCCATGCGATATCGGAGCCACACCCCATTGAAATCAACGGTGCCGCAGCTCCGATATCGCATGGAGTCCGCTACCACCGTATAGTAAACATACCCCTAAGTGTCTTTATAGCTTTCTGGAAGTCTTGCAGGTCAGTGATAGCTCTTGTACTCTCAGGGAGGGAGTTCCATGGTGCTGGGGAGTAAAGGGAGAACGCCCTAGTGTATGTTATCTTTTGTTCTGACCTTTGGTATGAGTAGTAAGTTTTTGTTAGCTTTACATCTGATTTTGACTTCTGGATCTTTATTGATCTGTGTTTGGAGGGTGGATGGTGCCAGCTTGTGAGTTGTTTTAAATATCATGACCAGCAACTTAAATTTGGATCTTTCTATTATTGGAGGCCAATGCAGCTGTTTCAACGTCGGGGTTATGTGTTCATGTCTTGCCGTACCAGAGATTATTCTTGCTGCTGTGTTCTGAACTAGCTGTAAGGGGTACATAGTGTGCTTCAGAAGGCCTTGATAATAATAGATTACAATGGTCCATTAGTGGCATTATCATGGCTTGGCAGACTGTCCGGAAATTGTTTTCATCTAGCAATGGTTTGAGTTTTTGAATTGTTCGTAGCTTGTGGTAGGCCGAATTTTGCCGTTTTCTTTATATGTGACTGAAAGTTTAGATTTTGGTCCAGGTTGATGCCAAGATATTTCACTTCATGTTTTACCTCTATGTTGTTCTGGTGGATCTTAAGTATTCTCAGTGGGGTGAAGGAGGTATTTCTGATTATGAAGAGTGCTTCAGATTTTTTATAGTCTGTGGAGATTCTGGTTATGCAGCCAAGTTATCATAGCTTCCAGGCATGATATCCTTTGAGTAATCAGGTTTAGTGATGAACAGAGGGGTAAAAAAAAGCATAATATCAGCATAGATCCTATATTCAATCTTGTATTCCTTTATTATGTCACAAAGAGACTGTGGGTAAATACTGAATAGTACTGCCGATAGTGTTTAATTCCTGTGGAATCCCTTGTGGTTGGTCAATTAGTGTGGAATGATGTGATTTCGATCTTACTTGTAGTGTTCTATTACTTAACTAGGAGGAGAACCATTGTAGGGTGGTTCCATGTAAACTAATTTCTTGAAGCCATTCCAGTAGGGTGCTGTAGTTTATTGAATCAAACACCACTTTGATATTTATAAAGATGAGCAGTATGCCTTTACTTGTATCATCTATGCTTATTATGATGCTGTCTAGCAGTGAGGTGAAGAGTGTCTCAACATTGTGATTTGGCTTGAAGTTGTGTTGGTTGAGGTCAAGAGGAGCATGATTGTATAGATGATCTTGTAGTTGGATCTGTACTACATTCTCAATCATCTTTATTATAAAAGGAAGACTTGATATGGATCTGTATGAGTTGGAGTCTTCAGGGTCTAGGTTGGGCTTCTTTAATATTGGTCTTACAGTTGCCTTTTGATGCTATGTGGCACTAGACCTTGCTTAAGAGGCAGCAGTGTGATATTATGTAGTATAGGAATCAGTTGCTGTATTGTCATCTTCATCCATGAAACCGGACATGGTGGTAGTGGTGGTAATCTTGGATATTACATTTTGTAAGTGATCCTTGGATGGGATGTAAAAGGAAGACCGTATTTTGTTGAGTGCTTGTGTGGCTTTACTAATTGTTTCTTGCGCTGATATTTGTGAGAGATTGGATTTAAATTTTATTTCCAGAAAATCAGCCATGACTTGTGGATTTGAGTCAGCCTCATCTTCTCTCCATGGTTTTCTTTAGTTAAGGACTGCACTATATCAGAGTTCTCTTGGTTTATTGAGTGATTTAATGATGAGATTAGCATGGTATTCCTTCTTGCATGAGTTGATTAGGTGATAGTATTCTTGCTGTTGTGTACTTGTGTAGGCCCTCCTGGTTCTTTGTTTTCCGTAGGGATCTTTTCATGTCATTAATCTCCTTGGAATACCATGGTGCTGCATGTTTCCTACTATTGTTTAGGTTCTTGAGGAGTGCAGATGCTGCAATCTTCAGAGTTAAGTTCCAGTTATCAATGGCTTCTTTGAGATTCTGGGTCGTACTTTGGAGGTTTGGAATTACATAGTCCATGAAGGTGTCTTTGTTAAACTGTTTAAATCTTCTATGCTCTTTTGGCTTTATTTCATTTGTATCTTTTTGTTGGTATTCTCAGGGTGACATTAAGCATGTGATGGTCTGAGCAGGTGTTACAAATGGATGAATGAAAGGGAGATTTTGATTTAGGAGGTTGTTAGGTATAAAAATAAGGTCAAGGGTTCTGCCTTTCTCATGCATTGGTATGTTTATTATTTGTGTGTATTGTAAGTCTTCCATGGCTTGCATGAATGCTCGTGCATGTTTATTTGCTATGGATGGAATATTGAGGTCTCCTAGTATAATGAAGGGTTTTTGCAGTGTCTAGTGCTCACACACTTGTTCCAGTATAAGTGTGAGGTCTTCATCCTTAGTGCCTGAAGCTCCATATGTGAGGCATATTGATACATGTTTATTAGATATAGTAATAATATTGCCACTTTCCGTGGAATGAGTTTCTTGATATCATCTTGAAGATCTTGGCAGTTATGTATTGCGTGTTTATGCGGAGTCATCCGGTTGATTATATCTGCTTGGTGGGTTTCAGCCACGTTTCTGTAATGCACATGATATCAATATCATTTTCTTCAATCTAGTCAGATATGGTGCAGAATTTCTGACTAGATTGAGCATTGTTTAGGGCACATTTTAAAGTTGTTAATTGGTGTGGGATTTATTGCTGGTTTTGTTGTATATGGGTGATGTTGACTTGCATTAATCTACTATGTCTTCTATATGTCCCTAATCAATGCTCAGTCTAGTCAGAAATTCTGCACCATATCTGACTAGATTGAAGAAAATGATATCTATATCATGTGCATTACAGAAACGTGGCTGAAACCCACCGATCAGGTAATAGACTGAGAAGGACTAATAATGGCAACATGATCGGCATGCCTGCGGGTTACCACAAGACTAAACAAAATACCTCAAGAAGAGCTCCATCACTAATGGCATCCACACTATGGAACTCCCTCCCAACGAGCCTGAGGGCATTAGAAGACATCACAGACTTCTGCAAGGCCCTTAAAACACTGCTCTTTACAGAAACCTATGAGCAAACACATAACACAAATGGCACAGCAACAACCCCCTCCAACTCAATACCTAATCTTCCCAACCAGACTTAGGAATTCAGTGTATAGTGTTGTGAAGCACCCTCATGCTAAATGTAACCCTCCATAGTGTTAAGTACCCTCATGCAAATTAAATACCCTCATGTTAAATGTTAAGTACCCTCATGCAAATTGTAACCCACCAATTATGCTGTCTAAATGTTGCTAAATACCCTCATGTTAAATGTTGTAATGTACCCACATGTTAAATGTAACCCTCCACTGTGATGTAACCACTTTGATTGTAGGATAAGGTGGTATACAAATCTGTCTAAATAAATAAATATTCTTAGAAACATAGAAACACGATGACAGAAAAAGACCACATGGCCTATCTAGTCTGTCCTTCCATAACAACAACTACAACAGTCCACTTTTTACCTTTAGAGATCCTCTGTGTTGGTCCCATGTTTTTTTGAATTCAGTTACTGTCCTCATCTCTACCACCTCCACTGGGAGACTATTCCATGGATCAACTACTCTTTCCGTAAAGAAATATTTCCGCATATCACTCCTGAATCTATCTCCCTTCACCCTCATCCCATGTCCCCTCGTAGCAGAACTTGCTTTCAATTGAAAGAGGCTCTCTCCCTGAACATTTATGCCACGGAGGTATTTAAACATCTCAATCATATCACCTCTATCCCGCCTTTCCTCTAAGGTGTACATATTAAGATCCTTAAGTCTGTCCTCATATGCTTTATAATGAAGCCCACTAATCATTTTAGTAGCCACCCTCTGCACCGACTCCATCCTGTTCACATCCTTTTGAAGGTGCGGTCTCCAGAATTGCACACCATACTCCAAATGAGGTCGCACCAAAGACTTATACAGAGGCATTATCACCTCCTTTTTTCTGCTAGCCATTCCTCTTCGTATGCACCCAAACATCATCCTAGCTTTTGCCGTCGCCTTTTCTACCTGTTTAGCTACTTTAAGATCATCAGACACAACCACGCCTAGGTCCCGCTCTTCTTTAGTGGACAAAAGTACTTCACCTCCTATACTGTATTGCTCCCTTGGATTGCTGCAGCCCAAATGCATGACCTTACATTTTTTAACATTAAATCCCAGCTGCCAAATTCTAGACCATTCTTCAAGCTTGGCTAGATCCCTCCTCATGTTATCTACACCTTCCTGGGTGTCTACTCTATTGCAGATTTTGGTATCATCTGCAAAGAGGCAAACCTTACCCGACAGCCCTTCCGCTATATCACTAACAAAGATGTTAAAAAGAATCGGACCAAGAACAGATCCCTGGGGCACACCACTGGTAACATTCTTCTCCTCAGAGTGAGCTCCATTTACTTGTACTCTTTGTCGCCTCCCACCCAACCAATTTCTAACCCAAGCAATAACTTTAGGGTCCATCCCTAGGGTGCTCAGTTTGTTTATAAGTCGCCTGTGAGGAACAGTGTCAAAGGCTTTACTGAAATCTAAATACACCACATCTAGAGCTCTCCCTCGGTCCAACTCCCTGGTCACCCAGTCAAAGAAATCAATCAGATTTGTCTGACAAGACCTGCCTCTGGTGAATCCATGCTGCCTCGGATCCTGTAATCCGCTGGACTCCAGAAACCTCACTATTTTCTCTTTCAGCAGCGTTTCCAATAATTTACTTACCACCGAAGTTAAACTAACCGGCCTGTAGTTTTCAACCACATCCTTACTTCCGCTTTTGTGTAAAGGCACCACATGAGCCTCTCTCCAGTCCTTCGGCACCACTCCTGACTCCAACGAGGCATTGAAAAGGTCAGTCAGTGGAGTTGCTAGAACGTCCCCAAGTTCCCTCAGTATTCTAGGGTGTATCCCATCCGGTCCCATCGCTTTGTCTACTTTAAGTTGAGCTAGTTTCTCACAAACAGTCTTCTGAAAATTGTTCAAGATGTCCCTCGCTTCTGTTCTTATTTGGGGGTGTTTTCTGAGGTCCTGCTCCTGGTTCTTCAACTGTGAACACAGAACAAAAATATTTGTTAAGCAATTCCACTTTATCCTTATCAGCTTCTACATATTCCCCCCCTGCACCCTTGAGTCTGACAATACCACTTTTGCCCTTCCTCTTCTCACTAATATATCTGAAAAATGTCTTATCCCCCCATTTTATTGCATTGGCTATTTCCTCCTCCTTTTGAATCTTTGCCTTCTTGACTACTTTGCTAGCTTCTCTAAGTTTTTCCAAATACAGACACCTGTCTTCCTCTCTCTGTGATCTCTTGTATTTCATGAAGGCCTCCCTCTTTTTCTTCACTTTTTCAGCTACTTCCTTCGAAAACCATAGCGGTCTCCTGTTCCTTTTGCCTTTATTTACCATTTTAACAAAAAGGTTGGTTGCCTTTAAAATACCCCCTTTCAGTTTTGCCCACTGTTTTTCTACATCCCCCAGCTGTTCCCATCCCACTAACGACTCCCTGAGGTATTGGCCCATCTTCGCAAAGTTAGTCTTCCTAAAGTCTAAGATCCTCACCTTGGAATGGATTCTAACAGCCCTAGTCCTAATACTGAACCACACCATCTGGTGATCACTGGATGCAAAATGATCTCCCACTACAACATCAGAAACACTTTCACCATTGGTAAGCACCAAGTCCAGTATGGCCCCTTCACGTGTGGGGTCTGTTACCAATTGCCTGAATAGTTCTCCCTGTAGAGAATCCAGGATCTCCTTACTTCTAGATAATACTGCAGCAGGAATGTGCCAATCAACATCTGGCATATTGAAATCTCCTATCAGTAGCACTTCCCCTTTCCTAGCAATGCTGCGTATGTCTTCAATTAACTCTCTGTCCACCTCTTCCTCTTGTGAGGGGGGTCTGTATATCACACCAATGCAAATAGATTTCTCTTTCCCTCTTTCTAGTTTAACCCACAATGCCTCCTCTCTCCTTTTTTAAGCTCTGTAATTCCAAAGCTTTAATAGTAGTTTTTATATATAGTGCCACTCCTCCTCCTCCTCTTGTGATTAGGTGTAGCGTCATGGTGTTTTATCTTTGTATCCATGGATTATTGGGATAGATTGGAATACTAGGTGTTTTGATTCTTGTGCTGCTTGGGTAGCTAGTCACCTAAATAAGAGTATTACTGTGGATAGTGTGAACACAGGTATCCTGAGTTCCATGATCAGTTGCTTCTTCCAGTTAGTATTAAGCTGTTAAAAGATATGCTTTTCGCCTTTTAAAAGTGTGTGTGTGTGTATGTCACACTAATATTTCTATAGTGTAGTGAATGTGTGGGAGCATACCTTAGTTCAGGTGTAGATTGCTTGATAGTTGACTTCTCTTTCTTCCTGTGGTCTATCTCCTAGGACCCCACCTGAGGTCGCTTTGGTTTGGCCCCAAGGCAAATGCCCACATGGTGAGTGCAATATAATGATCACCGGCAAGAATTGTGGGCTCCAATAGTCAGAGCTCTCCAATGTTTTTGCTTGCTTTCTGAAGCTTGTCTGCTGGTCTTCCCTGCTCTCCAGATGGTGGAAAGTGGAGGTGATTGGGGTCCAAGGTTGCTGGAGGTCTCAATGCACTCTGATCCCTCGTTGGCCAGACACACCGGTCTGATGACAGCTGTCAGTGTTGCCGCCTTCTTTCACATTGCTGTTGGGTTTTCCGATATTCTTTCTGGCAGGTCTTATTAGGTCCCTGCCTGAGGGCCACGCCAAAGGGTCCTCAGGCGAGGCCCTGCCAGGTGTATGGGTGCACAAGTGCACCTCTGTTTTTTAAATTGGAGCCAGCGGCTGGATGATTGGTCCGGATGTGGGGAGGAGCTCACCTCTCCGGCTCCCTGCTGCTGCTCCAATTGTGGGATGGTGGAGCCTGAGCACGCCTTTTTTTTTTTTTTTTAATGGAGCTAGTGGCTGGATGATTGGCCTCTCAGTGGGGCTATACAAATGATTAGTAGTAGTAGTAATAGAGTCCAATATCCAACTGCAGGGACCGGCCCTCAAAATAATGTATAGAATGGGAGATACCTTCCTTTAAGGAGCGAGTGTTCCTGTAAATGACGGCAACACCACCTCTCTGACAGGTGCCATGGGGGGGGGGGGGGGGAGAGAGCAGAAAAACCAGATAGAAGACATGGAACAAGATATGGTTCCTCACTGACTTGAGAGCCAAGTTTAAGTAAGACAAAGTAAGTCCAACTGATAATCTGTAATGAGAATGGCAATAACAGATATCTGAGATGCTTGAATGTTACCTGTAAACCGCACTGATTTTAAAGAGCGCGATATATAAGAACAATAAAATAAATAAATAAATAAATAAGATCTGGTTTTGCCTTTAAGGATCTACAGTTCTGTAAGTAACACAGTTTTAGGTGGAAGAGGTGGGTAGCAGAAGAGGGGATCCTCGGGAGACTCAGCCTACCAGAGACTGAGAGGTCTTTTTACAGACTCTAAGATTATTTCTCCGGGAACACATAGGAAGTCAGTCCTCCCATATGGGTGACATCAGCGCCGACGCATCTCCCCTGCTTTTAAAGAAAGTCTTTGGGAGATGCACCATGCATGCATGGTCCCCTTCCCACCCAAGGGTGCCATCTTGCCTCAGTCTCCTTTTTTCCCATGGAGCCCTCTGGACTTCTGTTCTGATTCCCCGGAAAAAGTGTCTTAAAATTATCTTAGAAATATTGTTTTCCTGGGACGTGTACAGGTTCCTCTTCCCACCCCCGAGCCAGATCAACTCGGCGTCGCTCCTCTGGTTCATTCATTCTTTTTCTCAACCAGCGCTTTGCGCCTTTTTTTGGACATTGGGCCTCAGATTCTTGCCCGAGTGGCAGGGATCCCTTTTTTCTGATGGCCTCCAGTGGCTTTAAAAAATGTGATTGGTGCAGTAAAATTATGTCCCTCATGACCCATATGATTGCTGCCTCCATTGCCTTGGGCTGGACCATGACAACTCAGACTGCAACCCCTGCAAGTCCATGTTCGCAAAGGCCATCAAGAGCAATCAGTTGTAGCAGGAGAAGTTCTTCAATATTCCAACTCTGCACCAGAGTCCCGGCGGCACCACGCTCCAGGGTCCCCTCTGGTAACTCGGTGCCCCGCGATGCCCAGGCCATCTCAGAGCCCCATGGCTGTGGGTTCTCTAAGAGGAAATTCCCAGAGATTGAAAGCAAGAAGAGCTCCAAATCCTCGAAGGCCACCTCAGAGGAAGGATCTGGAAAAGAAGGTAAATCTCATATCAGGCTCTGCAGTCCCTGGCACAAGTTCGAGGGGTCTGAGCGGGAATGGCCTCATAAGTTGCCTCTGAAGGAGTCTTCTGTATCAGGCAACCGGTCTCAGACCCCTGAGGCCATCCTTGTCGAGGACTCCCCCTTGACAGAACTGATGCAAGGCCCAAAAATCTTAGTGCCTGCGTCGAGAGCTCTGGAGCCAACTGACATGGAGACCAGGATGGTGGCTTTGAAGTACAGTATTTCTGCCCTCCTAGCCCAGCAGCAGGCACTAATGTCTGGTTCCTCTGTCCTGGCAACCAGATCCTCAACTTCAAGGGCTTCCCCAGACGTCGAGCCAATCCTTGAGAGAGCCATCAGCACCGGACGAGATCCCAATCCTGTTCCTTGGGACACTGGTCCTCTCTGGCAAGCACACGTGGCTCAAGCCGAAGGTCTTCTGGGGGACGCAGGCCTTCAGACTTGGGCCTCAACCGTGGGATTGCGGAGCCTCGGTTTCTTTCTCTGACTTTGAGTCAGACTGGGAGATTGAGGATGAGTCGTCCCTGGACACATGGTGACACCGAGACATGCCTTTGGAACCATCTCCACTGATGTGCCGATGCCATTCCCTGCCCAAGAATGTTGCCTTCCTTGACTTTGTGTGGGACATGGCAAAGGTGCTTGCATTTGAGACAGAGGCACAGGAGGACCCCTGCATGGAGGAACCTGAGATCCTCCAGTACGAGGACCCTCTGAAAGAGGCCCTCACTGTGCCTCTCCCTCCGATCCTTGAGCGCCGCCTCCTCCACATATGGGAAACATTTGTGTCAGTGCCCACAGTAAGCAGACAGCTCAACTCAGTGTACAGAGTCTGCCGAAGCCCTGGGTTCCAAAAAACCCAACTCCCTCATAACTCGATGGTCATTGAGTCGGCCATGCGGTGACTCAAGAGTTAAAAGACTCACTCCTCAGTGCCCCCTGTATGGAGGCCTGACCCTGGATCCCCTCGGTTGAAAATGCTTCCAGGCTCGATCCTGACTTGCAGAGTCCAATCCTACCAATTGTACATCGGTATGTACCTCAAGGAGCTGGCAAGGGAACTTGCTGATTTTTCTGCAGGCCTCAATGTAGAATCCCTCCAGCAGTTCGTTACTGGCCTCTGCAGTAAAGGAGTGCTCAAAGCTTTTGTTCTGAACAGCATACGATTGCTTAGAGTCCTCAGCCAGAGTAGCTGTCACGGGCATCGGGACCCGACATCAGGCATGACCTCAAGCAATGGGTCCAGGTCAAACTCATCAATGTTACTTGCACCAGAGAGAACCTCTTCACGAAACCAATGGCAGACAAGGCTGCAGAAATACAGACTGAGTTCCTGACCAGGACCAGACTCTAAGAAGACCTCTGTGCATCCCCGTAAGAAAGCCCCAGGGAAGAAGCCTTTTTTCCCCCAATGAAAAAGGGGGGTTTTGGTTATGCCCCACTGCAGGGACAACACCCCAAGGGGCGAGGGCACGTTCCTTGCAAGCAGTAGACCCCTAAGACACAGGCACCAGTCCCGGCTCAGCCGGAAGGGAATTTCTGACTCCTTGGGCATGGCCTCCTCTCTCCCAGGAGGCCCTCAGCAGCCCATGGGGGGGCATCTGGCCCCATTTCCCACAGGTGGTACTCCATCACCACCGATTCCTGGGTTCTGGAAGTAGTCAAGGAAGGTTACCTCCTCCACCTGCAACAGACGCCACCCTCATTCTTCCCAGGAGAACCCATGAGGCCTCTCCTTTACCAGATCCTTCTCCTCATAGAACTCGCAGGCCTCCTCAAGGACAAAGTGGTGGAGCTAGTACCCAAACCTCTCTGGGGCAAAGGCTTCTACTCCAGATATTTTCTCATCCCCAAGTGAACCGGGGGCTTCGGGCCCATCCTGGACCTATGGGACTTGAACAGATTTCTGAGGAGGGAGCAGTTCAGGATGCTCCCTTGGAACACTGCTGCCATACCTCCATCAGGGAGACTGGCTATGCTCCTTAGACCTGAAGGATGCTTATACACACATCCTGATCCATCCTACCCACTGAAAATACCTCCAGTTCGTGGTGGGAGGAGGTCACTACCAATACAGACTGCTACCCTTTGGGCTGGCCTCATCGCCAAGGGTCTTCACCAAGTGCCTAGCAGTGGTCACAGCCCACCTTTGTATCCAAGGGGCCTTCATTTTTCCCTACCTGGAAGACTGGCTAATAAGGGGAGGCACAGCTGCAGAGGTGCACCACGCCACCGAGCGCACCCCTCTCATCCTGAAGTAACTGGGGTTCATCATCAACTACCCCAAGTCCCACCTCACTCTGGCTCGGTGCCTGAAGTTCATAGGGGCACAGCTAGATACCCTGCAGACCAAGTCCTTCCTCCCTACTGCGAGGGCAGAATGCCTCAGGGTGCTAGCTGCAGAGGTGCAGCACCGTCAGTCAGTGCCCGCTCACCATTTCCTCCACCTGCTGGGCCACATGGCCTCCACAGTCCATGTGACCCCTTACGCCCACCTACACATGAGGGTGGCTCAGTGATGCCTCCACTCTGAGGACACAAGCCATGGGCAGGCTTTGAAACAGGATAAGAGTGACCTGCCAGCTGGTGGACTCCCTCTGCTGGTAGAAGCTTCCCCACCACCTTCAGGCCGTGATGCCCTTCCAGGCTCCCACCCCCCAGAGAGTCCTTACCACAGACACCTCCTTGCTGGGATAGGGAGCTCACTGTGTGTACCTCTGCATGCAAGGCAGTTGGTCTCAGATAGAATTCCAATTGCAGATCAACCTTCTGGAGCTCCGGGCGATATTTTTGGCCCTCTGTGCCTTCCGCTACTGGTTGAGGCACCAGTCTGTGCTTGTCCAGAAGGACAACCAAGTCTCAATGTTCATGTCAACAAGCAAGGAGGCACGGGGGATGTACTTCCTCTTCCGGGAGTCAATAGCCCTCTGCTCATATGCAACATGCAATGGGATGCTCCTGTGGGCAGTCTACTTTCTGGACCAGGACAATGCCCTGGCGGACAGGCTGAGCAGAGTCCTCCAGCCACACGAGTGGCACCTGAACCCCAGAGTTGTCTCTGGCTGTTTGGACTCTGGGGTGTCCCCCTAGTGGACCTGTTTACCAGTCCAGACAACACACAGTTGCCCCACTTCTGCTCCCGCCAGCCGCACCCATCCCGGGTGGCAGCGGATGCATTCCTCATTCTGTGGATGGAAGACCTTCTATATGCCTTCCCCCCAGCACTGCTGTTCACCAATAATTTGTAGATAGTTACCCCAGTTATGTCCAAGTTATAGTCCCTGTTCATTGTAAATACAATAGAGCCTGCCTGCATTGTTTATGTTCTGTTATATGGAAACTGCATCAATTTGAATAGCGCGGTATATAAGAGAAATCAAATAAAATAAAATAAAAAATAGACCCTCTTCAAGATCCAGTGTGACACTGATATTGATAGCCTCCAATCCTGATTCCCACTGCTTCTCTACCTGGCGGCGGCATCTCCAATTCCCCTGAGCCACGCCTCAGGACTGCTTTCACAGGAGGAGGGCTCTCTCCTGCACCCCAACCAGGGGTTCATGTCACTCACAGCTTAGCTGCTGAAAGGGTAGCTCTAGCTCCCTTCAACCTACCATGAGATGTGGAGGAGGCCTTGCGGGAGGCCAAAAGGACCTCCTCCACATCTCATGGGCACTGATTTTCAGTGTGGTGTGGCAAAAGGCAGGTGAACCTACTCCACCTGTCCCAGATTTCCGGCCTCGAACACGTAGTGAGAGGGGGAGAGAGAGACGCATCCGGTATACCAGCACACAGCTGAGCAGTCAGCCCCCCCCCCCCCCCGCCAGAGGGGATAGCTGTTTATCAAGCCGCAGGCTGTCCTTTGCCAAAGATCAGGCTGCCGGCTTAACTAACCAGGAGCTCTGCCCCGAACAGTCCAGGAGTAAGAGATCCAATCTGAAAACGGCTTTATTATTTATTTTATTTATTTATTTATTTTATTTACATTCTCTTATATACCGCGCTATTCTGCATCAGTGCGGTTTACATTGAACAAACTGAAATTACATTGAACAGGGCATTATAACTTGGAGATAACTATTTTACAGGGAACATGGGCTATGGAGGGTTAAGTGGCTTGCCCAAGACCATAAGGAGCACCTGTGGGACTAGAAGCCCCAGTCCTTCCGGCCCAAGGTTGCTGTCCTCTAGTGGGATTTGAACTTCCGGCCTGAAGTACCTTGCCCCAACCACTAGGCCACTCTTCCACTCCACTAGGCCACTCCTCCTCCACTCCACTCCACTTTACTTAAATCTAGCCGTGGCTTGGCAGGGGAGGGAGGGAGGGAGCCCAAAGGCATCCCTGAGCTCCTTTTCTTTGCTTGATTCATCGGATGATTATGATTTTATCTTTTTTTTTTCTTTCTTTAAGTAGCTGCCCCTCTAAAGGGACTCACTCTCTCAAAGGTAGAGTGAATAAAAGCTAAGAGCCCAAATGGAAATTAAAGCCAATAAAAACAAATTCAAAAACAAATTAGAAAAAAAATTGATAAATTTAGACAACTATGTAACTCCTTATCTGTTTCTCTAGTGAGCCCAGCACCTAGGCTCACTAAGTCCTCCTGCTGCTTATTATTTTATTATTTATTTATTACAATTTCTTATATACCGTGCTATTTAGCATCAGTGCGGTTTACATTATAACTTAACGACCATAACAACAAGCTGTCAGGTTTACATCGAACAGGAGTATAAACTTGGAAAACAGGGTTAACTATATACATAATCTATTTACATTGGAAGGATAGATAAAAGTCAGATAATGCATGTAGGTCTTTTCTAACTAAATTGGGTCAATTCCTGGAAGGTATATCTAGGATCAATTGCTGTCAGGTAAGTGTTGGAGGAACAAGTGGGTTTTGAGGGCCTTCCTGAACTGATATAGGTTGGCTATGGCCCTAATGTCAGGGGGTAGAGCATTCCAGCATTGGGTACGTAAACGCTGAAAGCCCTGTTTGTGGTTGTCATGTTGTACTTTGTCGAAGCCTTTGGTATTGCAAGCAAGTTTACAGCTGTTGATCTTCTGGATCTGTTGGGAGGGACAAAGTGGATAAGATGAGTGAGTGAGGAGGCTGAAATACCTTTGATTGCCTTGAAAGCTAATAGAAGGGTTTTGAAGGTGATTCTCCCATTGATTGGTAGCCAGTGCAGCTGTTTGAGAATGGGGGTCACGTGGTCGTATCTGGATGCTCCGTAAAGGATCCTAGCTGCGGCGTTCATGGCCAACTGTAAGGGGGTTAATGTGGATTGGGGGAGACCTTGTAAGATGGCATTTGCAAAATCAAAGTGCGGCAGTATCAGCGCTTGATATATGGTTCGGAAGTCATCTGGGTCCAATAGGGAGCGTAGGTGCTTGAGAGAGCGTATTTTGAAGTAGACGGCTTTGACTATGTTGCTTATGTGGCTTTTCATGTTAAGATGTTGATCAAAGTAACTCCCAAATATTTTATTGCATCTTTGGTTTGCAAATCAGCTTCATTGACACTGACATGGGATGGGGGGGTAAAGTAGGTGTCTCTGGTGATGAATAGCACCTCCGTTTTTTTATGTTGGATGCGAAGGTTCTGTGTTTGGAGCCAAGTTGAAACTGCGTTGAAGCAGTCTGTGAGAGGGGTCAGGTCCATGTGAGTTGTGGAGAAGGGCATGTATAATAGGATATCGTCTGCATATATCAAACAATTCACGTTGAATGATCTTATGATATTGCAGATGGGCTGCATGTAGATATTGAAAAGTAATGAGGATAACGATGAGCCCTGGGGTACTCCTTGCTTTTGATGGAAATGTGTTGACTCTTCTGATCCTGATTTCACATATTGCCATCTGTCGTCAAGGTAAGATTTGCACCATTCTAGTGCACTGTTGCAGACTCCCTTCTCCTTCAGTCTTCCGAGGAGAATTTCGTGACTCACGGAGTCGAACACCGCGGCAATGTCTAGAAATATGAGCACAAAACCTTGACGGATGTTGTCGATTCCAGTGATGATTTCATTGAAAAGACCAGTGAGTAGTGTCTCTACCCCATGATATTCTCTGAATCCGTGTTGGCAGCTATCTAAGGGGGAAGCAGCATCGATGTGATCTTGAATTTGCCGTTGTGCTTCTTTCTCAATTATTTTGGCCAAGAGGGGGATGCTGGCTATTGGTCGGTAAGAGTCAGTTCTTTGTGGATCAAGCTTGGGGTTCTTCAATAGTGGTCTAATGGAAGTCTGCTTAAGTGAAGTGGGGAAATATGATGTAGTGAAGGATAGTTTCATTATTTTTGCAATGACCGGGCTGAACACATCACGTAGCTCCTTGATCCAAAAAGCTGGACATGGGTCAGTTTGTGCGGTGGAGGTGTTGAGTGATGCTATGGTGTCCTCGATACATTTAGTGGATGGTGTAGAAAATATGTTAAGTGGTGATAGGCCCGTTGGTTCTTGATATGGGGCCGCTACCACCTTATTGGTTTGCACGATCTTGGATTGCAGATAATCCGCAAATTCCTGCGGGTGAATTTCGCTGTGCTGTACCGGGGAAGGTTCTTTTGAGAGGGATTTGACTAGATTGAAAAGGTCACGTGGCTTGTTCAGAGACCTCTTTAAGGTGTCAGTGTGATATTGTCTCATTTTGGTAGTGATTGATTCTCGGTGTATTGCAAGGTGGGTTCGGTAAGCGGTCTGATCTTCAGTTGAATGCGATCTGCGCCATCGGCGTTCAAGTTTACGTAGTTGCGTAAGGGATGCTCGCAGCTCAAGAGAGAACCAGGGGGCGGAGCATCCTTTTGACCTTGCTGTATTCTTCGGGTTTGGGCGTTGTGAGATGGCAAGCAGGCTAGAGTTCCAGTAAGCGATTAGTTCATCAAGGTCTGGTGTAGTTTTGTTGATGAGTGGGGTCTCCGACAGGATGTGTTCCCTATCGAAGGGGCGAAAGCATCTGGTGGTAGTTCGAGAGGATGTGTTCGAAGGTCGGCTTCTGTCTAGTTGGACATTGTTGATGGGTATCTGTATGATGATCAATTTGTGGTCGGACCAGGGTACTTCTATGACTGATATCGGAGGATAGTGGCTTTGGTCCATGACAGGGTGCGGAGCAAATACCATGTCAAGAATGTTCCCCTTTGTGTGTGTGGGTTCACCGATGATTTGTTTGAGACCTAGGTCTTCCATTTATTTTATTTTATTATTTATTACAGGCTCTTATATACCGCTCTATTCAGCATCAGCGCGGTTCACAATATAACAGACCAGAACAACAAACTGTTTGGTTTTACAGAGAACATTGCCTCAAGGAACGCATTTGCATGGCTTTGTGGTAAGGACGGGAGATTGAAATCGCCCATTAACCAATTTGGCTTATTGGGAGAGAGGGTGTTAGCTGCGAGGTCAATAATAGATGGAAGATCTTCTGGAGAAGTGGATGGTGATCTATATATCAGGTTGAGGGAACATTGTTGATTAGCAATGGAGAGGATGTCTAGGCTGTTTGTGCTGGAAGAGTCTAGAATGTGGAAGTTGAGCTCAGATTTGGAGATTATGAGTACACCTCCTTTTTTGTTTTCCCTATGCCGCGTATGTATTGAGAAATTGGGGGGTAGTAGCTGGTGTAGGATGACGTTGTCTTCTGAAGATAGCCATGTTTCTGTGATCATAAGTATTTCCAGGTCATAAAAGGAGATTGTGTCAAGGACCACTGGCCATTTATTGCGAATGGAGCGTGCATTGATGATGGCACATTTTAGGGGTCGGCATCTCAAAGGTTTTTCTTGTCTGGTTGACTTGGATAGCTGGAGTGCCACATGAATCAGGTGGGAGTGGCGCGTGTAGGTGATACTTCCTGGGATGGAGTAAGGGGGGCAATTCCATCTTTTTCCATGGCTATTCAGGATTGGGATCCTGCTTTGTGGTGTGTAAAGAGCCTGGGAGGTTCCAAGCCAGTGGAAGAGGTAGAAGCTAAGCAAGACAGCGACCTGGAGGGCCATTCTGAGGATTTCGATTGGGTGTGAGACCCTATATGTAGGTACGAAGTGTGGAAGAGCTATACTGTAGTACTGGTATGAAGCTTTTATGAGCCCCAAAATAGTGCTGAGAATTCTTCAGTACAGAGGAGCAGTTATACGAGATTGGAAATAATGAGGAGGTACGGTTTACATGCTAATATATAACCTATCTTAAAAGAGAGAGGGTGTGATACAGAGATGATACATTTCTCAAGAAAGAAATTAACAGTATATTGATCTTCAATTGGCAAAATAGCAGTATTAAGGTGGTACAGCATACACTGTGTTTGCTGGCATATATATAGCATCTATAAATACAGGTTATTCATATATATATAGTTTATGGGTATAGGGTATATATAGGTTACTTTACAAGTTACAAGTGACTTAATGATAGTCCATAGAATTGGATCGTAGTGTTCCAATGTGGGCTTGGTGTCTGGTACATGGATACTGACCGGTGCTGCTGACTGTAGTTGAAGGGATTGCTGATAGCGAGAGCCGTTAGGAGTTGTGTTGGGTGCGTTGGACATTTGGTGGTCCTCCTCTCTGTCCTCGGGTGGGTGAGCAGATAGCTGGTTTCTTGGTTGTGCCGTAGGGTGCTGCGAGAAGCAGGTTTCGGGTCGCTGGAGCGCTGCTTAGGATATTTCGTGTCGCCTATCGTGCCTCGCCTAAGGGCCACGCCAAAGGGCCCTCTGGCGAGGCCCTCAGGCGCGGGCCCGACCAGGCGCGGGCCCGCCTGGCGGCGGCTCTCTCTTATGCCGGCCTGCTGCTCCTCCCCTCCCACAGCCCCGAATTGGGCCGGAGTTGCTGATCGGGAGGGCCGGCTGGCCGGATGGTATTTCAGGCCCCGATCAGGGAAGAAGATGTTGCACTTTTGAATTTCCCGCCGGCGGCGGCTCTCTCTTATGCCGGCCTGCTGCTCCTCCCCTCCCACAGCCCCGAATTGGGCCGGAGTTGCTGATCGGGAGGGCCGGCTGGCCGGATGGTATTTCAGGCCCCGATCAGGGAAGAAGATGTTGCACTTTTGAATTTCCCGCCGGCGGCGGCTCTCTCTTATGCTGGCCTGCTGCTCCTCCCCTCCCACAGCCCCGAATTGGGCCGGAGTTGCTGATCGGGAGGGCCGGCTGGCCGGATGGTATTTCAGGCCCCGATCAGGGAAGAAGATGTTGCACTTTTGAATTTCCCGCCGGCGGCGGCTCTCTCTTATGCCGGCCTGCTGCTCCTCCCCTCCCACAGCCCCGAATTGGGCCGGAGTTGCTGATCGGGAGGGCCGGCTGGCCGTATGGTATTTCAGGCCCCGATCAGGGAAGAAGATGTTGCACTTTTTGGACTGCTTGGAGACTGGACACACTGGAGTTGAAGAGGAATGCCAGCACGCTGCTTCCAGTGATGCCAAGTTTTGATTGGTCCAGTCTCCAAGCTGCAGGAGGAGGTGCACTACCCAGGAGTGGAGGACTAAACTGGAGGAACGATAAGGAAAAGGTTTGGACAAATTCCTGGAGGAAAGGTGTATAATAATAGGGGGCCTGGAATGTTCACTGCTTTCCCCAATACAAGTATTGTGGAATCTTTGTCCTTTGGGGAAACTACTAGGTACTTGTGACCTAGATTGGCCACTGTTGGAAACAGGATACTGGACTTGATGGACCTTGGTCTGACCCAGTATGGCATATCTTATGTTCTTATGTTATGTTCATTCAGAGTGCACCTGAGCGCCATTGTGGCACACCACCACTCCATCGAGGGCAAGCCCCTCTTGGCTCAGCCCCTTATTTCTCATTTCCTGCTGGGCCTCATGTTGTCTAAGCCCCTGTCCTCCCTCCAATGGTGGAGTGGGATCTCAATGTGGTGCTTTCGCAGCTCACTAAGCCACCGTTTGAACCCCTGGCTACTTGCCACTTGCGGTACCTCACCTGAAAGGTCACTTTTCTCATGGCACTTATGTCGGCTCACAGGGTCAGTGAGCCCCAGGCTCTGATGGCAGAGTCTCCCTACATGAGGTTTTACAAGAACAGGGTGGTGCTCCGCACACACTCCAAGTTCCTGCCCAAGGTGGTGTGCCCCACCTTCTTCTCCAGGCATCACGACGATAAGGTGGAGACCATTCTCCATTGTATTGCCAAATTTTACACTTCCTTTAACCTTGTCACTCACTAGCTCACAGACTAGGCATAAGCACTCTGGCAAATACAATATGAGTTAACTCTGTTACTCAGTAGCTCACAGACTATGCATCAAATACAATATGAGTTAACCCTGTCATTCACTAGCTCACAGACTAGTCAGACTAGGCACAGACACTTTAGCAAATACAATATGCTTTTATTAGATTGAGTCCTTTTGAATAATAATAAGCAAAAAGTTAAGCATCAATACATCACCGGATTATTGTAGCTCATCACTCTAGCAGTCGGGGGACCAGCGATCGCCTAGAGGGATCCAGGAGACTACAGAGCTTGAAGAAGTCAGTCCCGGAGACCTGCTGAAAATCCCCCTGCTAAGTACTCAATTCAGATTCATGCCTGCTGCATGATCTGGTAATTCATAGGTTAACATGTTGCATGCTCAAATCAGGATTGGTTAGAGTTAATGTTGTGCTCATGGCTCATACCAGGATTGGTCAGGGTTAACTTTGAGCTCGTGACCAGCAGCTAAAAAAAATGTCAGCGGAGGTCACGTGATGCGGCTGAGGTAGTGGTCGCATCTTGAGTGTGCTCCGACACCCCCCACCCAGGCCGGCATAGAAGTACCGTGTAAAACCGCAAAAAAAATCTCAGCGGGAGTGTGCCTACGGTGTATTGGAGGGTTTGCAGCTTCCCATAGTGCGGCTTTCACTGATGAGTGGCATGGCGACAGCTAGCAAAACAACGAGACGAGACCGAGAGCGAGTGGCTGGCACGAGTAAGATGGCGGAGTCAACCCCGTTGTCAGGCTCACCTAGATCCCCCGCTTCTCTGGAGGAGATGTCAGCAGCGATGGTAGTGGCTCTGTCGCCTCAATTCGAAGCCTTGCACGAAAAAATGGATGGGCTGCGCTCCTCTGTGGACACTCTGGGGAACAGACTCCGCGAAGCTGAGGATCGACTGGGCCAGACTGAGGGCACGGTGGAGGTGCTGGCCTCCGAGGTGGCAGGTCTAAAGACCCAACTTGGCCTGCAGGAAGAAAGAAAAAATTGATGACCTAGAGAACCGATCCCGGAGAAATAACCTACGGTTTATGGGGATCCCGGAGACAGTTCTGGACAAGCAACTGAGCAGTTACTTGGAAGCATTAACGGCGCAAATATTGGGGGCAGAGGAGTTGGGTGACAAGCTCAGAATTGAGAGAGTGCACCGAGTAGGCGCCAAACAGACACGAGATGGCCGCCCCAGAATCGTTCTTGCAAAATTCCTCTACTTTCCCCAGAAAGAACTGATTCTACGAGCTGCCCGACGGCAGGGTGAAATCATCCACAGTAATAGTAAAATCCGCGTGGCACAGGACTAATCGGCGGCGCTGAGTCGGAAACGACGGGATTATGCTTCCATATGTGAGAAGCTTATCGGCGCAGGCATCCGCTTCACTGTTCAATATCCAGCTAAGCTACATGTGATCCATGAAGGAGCCCACCGGACTTTTGCGACGGCCGCGGAGGCCGAAGGCTATGTAAACCAACTACTTACTCGAGAGAGGGCAGCCTCAGCATCTCCACAGTGAATTCCAGCGAGGCTGATGGATGTGTGATAAATGTGCTTTTGGTGATACCATGGTGCGATCGTGGACAAAAGACATATTAACTCTGAGTGGTTGCTACAGGGACATTGTAACTAAGTTACTTTGTGTCCCTGAGGACCGTCCATTCGCTACAAATTTGCTACATGCTGAACTTTAACTTTGTTGCCAGTTTTATAAGCCTCATTTGCAACACTTAATACTATTGTTACCGTCTGAGACCCGGTGGAGGTTTGCTTCCTTTCTTTTTATTATTTTATTAGTCTTTATTTTAAATATAATTGCAATCTGCCTTGTCTCCCTCATGTGCGTGGTGGGGCGTGGGGGGGGGGGAGGGGACCCACGGACACTGGTGCCTTCTGGGTGTTCTTTTTTTATATACTAATTTATATATATCACTACTGGGGTCTGTGGCTCCCCCCCTCCCTTGATCTCTGCATGTGGGTATTTGGAATGGCTGCGCCAGTTTCATGGCCATGTGCTGCTTCGTGTTCCTTTTTATAGCAGTGCTCGTGTTGCTCGGTGGCGGTCCCTTCCTTTGCTGGGGGCCGGCGGGCCAGAGCAGCGTGGGCGGCTGGAACGGGCGGAGGGAGTGTCGGGGCTTGCTGCGACCTATCGGGGTGGGGAGGACCGGCAGCCGGGGCGACTTTGCCCGGACGGTCCTACCTAATCCGTGGGAGAGGATCCCCCGATGTGACGATAACTGGGCCTTGCCTTGCTGAGCGGCCTGCTTGTGGCTCCACCCTCGCTCCCAGTGGCTGGGGCCAGGGGGAAGCTCATGATCTTTCTTCCGGCTTTCACCTGTCAATCATAATTGTTGGGGGGAGGGGACCGGCATCTGCGGATATTGGTTTGAGATGCCTTGGATGCACGGGTTGGGGGTGAGGGGGGAGGGGGAGGGGCGTGGTCCCACTCCAACCCCCAGGGCCTTTAACGGGCTCTCGGATGCCTGGAGTGGTAGGGGGACCGCGGAGATCCCCAGACACTGTGGATGGTTGAGAGCCCAGGATGTACGCTTGCTACATTTGACGTTTGTTTTGTGTGAGGGGCTAGTTTCCTTATTTCCTTTGTCTCTCTCCTTTTGCTGCATTACATAGCAATAAAGGCAATGGTGTGCCCCCGGTGCTGTGGGGGTGTGAGTTAATAGATATCCAGGCACTGCTTAGCGATGGGTGTGGTATGGAGGGAGCCCTACCTTTTCACAGTTACGGGGCATGGCATTTTTCACTGAGATATTGCACTGCTATGGGGAAGGCTGGCACAGGGGATTGGGTTATACCTTAACGATGTGTCTTATGTAAGTGGGAGCTGGCGGGTCTTTGGGCCGCTGGCCTTGCAGTTCATTGGGGAGAGCGTAGAGTACAATGGGCCCCGGGTTAGGGTGCGGGAATCTGTATTGATCCCTGTTGGGGGGGGGGGTCGGTGCCACTCAGAAGGGCCTCGGTGGGGCTTTCTTGGAATGGTAGGTGGAGAGAGCCATTAGGGTTGTCTAGTGGATTGGGGAGAAGGGAAGGGGAGATTGTACTATGGTTGGGGGGGGATTAGGCGGGGGGGGGGGCAGAGGGTGATAGTGGAGGGATTGGGGGGAGGGTGAAATTGTGGATGGGAAGGGACCCCTGGACCCAATGGGTTGGGAAGGTTGAGATGCTGATAGTGACTACAGGTGAACCCCAGGCTGGGGGGGTTCACTCGGAAATGGCCTGGAATAGCGGCTTACCTGCGGTGGGTTGTTGTGCTTCCAGCTGAAAATCATTTCATGGAATGTGTGTGGCATAGGTAACCCTGTTAAACGGTACAAGGTGCTGCAGGCTTTGGCCAGATTACAGTGCGACATTGCCATCTTGCAGGAAACCCACCAGACTGCTGAAGAACATGCGAAACTGCAGAGAGATTGGGTGGGACAAAGTTGGGGTGCCCCGGCGCTGGGGAAAAAGGGTGGGGTGCTCCTACTGATCCATAAGAGAGTGCGCTTTGACCTCGAGCGGCAATATGTAGATCCAAAAGGCAGATATATCTTGTTATATGGTAACTTAGAGGGGAGACCAGTGGTGCTGGGTAACCTGTATGCTCCAAATGTGTTGGACAAATCGTTATTTGCCTGCTTGGCCTCCAGGATTGAGCAACTACCAGATGTCCCTTTGATTTTAGCTGGAGATTACAATGGGGTGTTGGATGTTGATTTGGACACATCTGGAGGAGGGAGGGATAGTTGGCGACTTCCGGCTACCAGAGCGCTCCAGGAACTAAGATGCCAATTGGAGTTGGTGGACCCATGGCGTCTACTACATCCCGGGGAACGAGACTTCACCCACCAGTCGAGAGCCCACGATTCCAGTGCGAGGATTGATTATGTCTTGGTTTCTGAACGGTTGTTTGCACAGGTTGGGGAAACTGGGATTGGCCCAATGGCGATATCGGATCATGCACCAGTTTGGGTGGATCTGCGGTGGGGGGGTCTTCCTGCTTCGCAGCGCGTCTGGCGGTTCCCTATGGGGCTGTATACTGATACTGAATTTCATGCCTACCTCACACAGCGATGGGAGGAGTTTATGGATATTCACATACAGCATAGAGATGAACCTGAGCTATTGTGGGAAACAGCAAAAGTGGTCCTATGCGGTGACATTATTGCTTATGGAGCGTGGAAACGAAAACTGATCGCGTCACGTATAGTCCAGCTGGAAAAACAGGTTGTAAAAGCCCGGCGACAGTGTGCGGGTAATCCCACAGTGGCTAACAAACGCTTCTTTTGGGAACTCCAGTCCTCTCTTAATGAGCTGCTCCATCAACGGGCAAAGAAATCTCTGATGTACTATAGGTATCAGCTTCACCGTTTTGGGAACAAGCCGGGGGGGCTTCTGGCGCGCTGTTTACGTGTCAGCGGGGGGACCCGGTCTATCGCAGCGCTGCGTGACGATCAGGGCCAACTGCATAAAAACAGCCAGGCGATAGCCCAAGTGTTCCGTTCTTTTTTTCAGAAGCTATACCAGGGCAGTGGGGGGTCCACGGCAGCAATGGCCAGCTACCTCCAGGGGCTGAGGATTCCCACGCTGACCGCGGAACAGCGCTCGGTGCTGGATGCACCAGTGACAGAGGAGGAAGTGTGTAAAGTCATTGCGGGGGCTAGTTGTTATAAATCACCCGGTCCGGATGGCTTCGGGGCAGAGTGCTACAAGTTACTAATTGGCCGGGTTGCCCCTGTTCTGACTGCGGTGTACCACCGGAGGGTGGAGCAGGGGAAGTTTAAGTGGGGAACGAACCATGCGTTTATTACATTAATACCCAAACCTGGTAAAGACGCTATGCAGGCGGCTTCCTACCGCCCCATCTCATTGCTAAATTTTGATTTGAAATTGTTAGCGAAGGTCATGGCCGACCGGCTTGCCGCTGTCTTGGGGGGCTTATTGCATGAGTCGCAGGTGGGTTTTGTCCAAGGGCGGCATGCAGTGCGGAACTTACGAAAGATATTAGCCTCTATGGAATGGGTGCGTGCGCGAGAGGAGCAATCATTGTTGATCAGTTTCGACGCCGAAAAGGCATTCGATCGAGTTAACTGGGAATACATGAAGTAGCTTCTGCCTTGGTATGGGCTGGGTGACCCCTTTATTGGGATGGTGGAATTGCTGTATGCCAATCCTACAGCCAGTATTTTGTGCAATGGGGTGTTGTCTGATAGCTTTGCCCTGGAGAGGGGCATTCGTCAGGGCTGTCCGCTCTCCCCATTGTTGTTTGTGCTGACCTTGGACCCACTGCTGAGGAGCATAGCGGACTCTAACGATATTCGTGGCGTCCGTATCGGGTCTTGTGACTTTAAAGTAGCCGCATTTGCGGATGACATCCTCGTTCACTTGCGCGGCCCTCAACAGTCACTGCCATGTCTACTTACCGAATTTTCCCGGTATGGCGACTTTGCGGGGTTGCGTATCAACCGTGACAAATCAGAGGCTATGGATGTTGGCGGACGGCTCCGGTGACACTGGGGGGGGGGGGAGCTTCCCCCTGAGATGGGCTGGTGACTCTTTTATTTATTTGGGGATTGATCTAACTAAAGATACGACGGCGTTGTACAAGCGGAATTTTGAGCGTGTTTGTTCTAAAGTCCGCTCACAGCTCCATGCTTGGGCGCCTCTTCCCCTATCTTTGCTGGGCAGGGCAGCCGCAGTGGGGATGGTGATACTGCCACGGGTCCTTTACTGGCTGCAAACCTTGCTGGTGCGATTGCTGCGGCGTGATCTTCAGCGCATTGAGCATGAATTCCGTCGGTTCCTTTGGAGGGGGGCTAGAGCACGCATACCGATGAACCGTCTGAAGAGGGGATGGAGATCTGGGGGCGTTGGTGTGCCCGACCTCTGGACATATGCCTTGGCTTGCCAGGCTAGGCACTTGGGAGACTGGCTTGGTAATACTGAAGTTTACACTCCGAGGGAATTCGAAGAGGCCCTAGTAGCGCCGCACTCCTTGCTGGCGGCCCTACATTTACGGCATGCGGTCCTGCCGGGTCGGGTAACAAGCAGTGTGCTGGTCCAGGCAGCGCGGTATACCTGGCAGCGGTTGAATCAATTGTGGGGGAGCTCGCCGGAGATTTCAAGTTGGTTGCCGTTGCAAGGTAACGCCCAATTCCTTCCGGGCTCGGACTCGGCCCCCTTCCGTCGCTGGGCGAAGCTGGGAATGCGGTCGTTGGGGCATGTAATTGACCTAGAAGGGCGATGTAAACCTTTGGCAACTTTATGTCGGGAGTACGACTCGTGCCCCGCAGCTTCCTTATTCGTGTACTTGCAGCTTTCCCATTACGTGAAGTCAGTTACGGGTCCGGAGCTGAGGGGCGACCATTCCGCGTGGATATTAGAATTCTTTGCCCTCGGGGAGGGGACTACGCGTTCTATTGCAAGCTATAAAAAAGCATTGGAGCCCTATGTGAGGCCGTTGGATTACTCGGCAGAGGAGGCTTCATGGGCGCGGGAACTGGGTTGTGAGGTGGATTCAGGTTCTGTTCATGCTGCATTAACTCGGATAACTCAGCTAGCAGAGGGGGCTAGATGGCGTGAAATGCAGTTTAAATGTATACTGCGAGCCCATTTCTCCCCTAGGCGGGCCCTGCGTAGCCACCTTGCAACCTATGGTGGATGCCCGAAATGCGCCTGTCCACTAGCAGATTTGGGCCATATGTGGTGGGGATGCCCTCATATACGCCGCTACTGGCTTAGGATAGCAAATTACTTGAGCGGCTTATTACAACAACAGGTTTGCTGGACAGGGCGACTAGTGGTATTGGATCAGTTGGGAGCACTCCAACCCAAGGGCAGATGGCAGAAATTGCTGATACGGAAAGCATGTTTGGTGGGGAAGGGTCCTGTGTTACGGAGATGGCTGGAGCCTGCGGCTCCCTCCTTTTGGGAGTGGCGCAATGGGTTCCACCAGTTTATGCTTCTAGAGCGACGGAGTGCGAGGAGACACCCTCGGAGTTGGGCCTTCTTCCTCTTACTGTGGACCCCCTATATTCAAGCATTGAGACCAAAAATTCATAGTGTTGGGTGTGTAAAGATGCTAAGAGGGTCTCTTGATAATTGTGGAGAGGATGTTCGACAGGTCCAGTAGGTCCCGGGAGGGGGGAGGGAGTGGGGGGTATGGAAGGGAGGGGGGTAGGGGGAGGGGTTGGTTAGGCAGTTAATAAGTGGGTTGTTTTTTGTTCTCCTGGGTTTGTATCGTTGTAATATCCTAGGGCGGTGGACAAGACACAGCCCCGTCCTGGGTATACCTGCTTTTGTAATACTATATTGGAAAATTGAAAAAAGTTATGCAATTCTGTATTGTGTTATGTGTTCCCAATAAATAAACCTTTGGAAAAAAAAATGTCAGCTGCTGAGTCACTGTATGAGTCACTCATCCAGTTCTTGTCTGGTTAAAACAGCCTGCTTGCCCAGAGATTTTGACCTAAAGTAACCCCAGGCTCAGCTATCAGCTCCTGGGCTAGCAGGCTAAAAGAGTACAATATTCTTTGCTGATCCAACTCTCACATGAAATATTCTTTGTACAATATTCTTTGCTGATCCAAAAATCCAAATAAATCTTTAATTAGTAATACATTCCACCCTTGGATCAACAAGGATATTGTACGTAAGCAATGGCTGAATCACCTTTGTAATTCATTTAGAAATACAGTAATAATAACATGGGCTAAAACATAGTGGATAGCATTAAGGCAAACGCTTGAGGGGACAAGTCTCAGTGTATTTTCCCATTCCCCCCCGGCATTACAATTGTCAAAGCCAAATGGCTTGTAGGTCTCAGCTATCTTTATCAGTTCCCCATGCAGTGGGGGACTCATTTCACCTGCACATTCAGAACATTTTCCCACTGTACATCTGCCCCATGGACTTTAATAACTAAAATCTGGGGAACAGGTGACATAAGCAATTGGGCACATGATGTTCAGCAGAAAAAATCTGAGATACTAGAATTACAGTTACTTTCCAAGGAAACAATAACCATACATAAGAAAAAAAATCATTCACAGAAGTCCACAAAAGTCCAATAGTCCTTTTCCTATTTTCAGATAATTTGGCCTGCTTCTCAGCAGTTTTTCAGGACTCCGTAGTGTTATTTCACCTTTCTCTGAAGTTTAAGCTTGGCCTCTCTCAACAGTTGAACCTCTTATTCTCGTAGGTGGACATCTTGGCCTTTCTTTCATTGTGACACATTGAAGCAGATAAGGACTCCCTCACACGTTTCTGCGGTGTGTAGTTCGGATTTCTTGGGATGGTCTGCTCCATCTGGACTCTGGCCAATTTCCTCTGCTGGACTCTCTGGATTGCAATTGGTGACATGGCTCCAGGCCTCATTCAGAAGAGCAGCACCAATATTAAATGAAAAGACTAAATATTCTAGATTAGATTTCACAATAAGATAAACTTAATTTCATCTATATTTACTAAGATCATATCCTATAAATAATAAATATTGCTTTATAAACTTTCAGTGATCTACCAGTAACTAACTCGTATGGTGTCAATCTTATCTCGCAGTTTGATTAACTCCTTGTCTCTCTATCACTGGAAATTCATTTGCTTGTAGGAAATATTCCATTATGCCCTTGACTGACCTTTACATGTTTCAGATCAGACAAGCTGCACACACGTGTTCTGCAATTTTGGCAAGTTTTAGAATTATACCCAATTGTGTGAGAAGTTGTCATCAAATCATCCCCTTTTGCCTCTGCATGCCTGGCCAGGACATACAAAGGAAAAGTGAGGCACAAAGCATCCGGAAGTACCACATGGCCAGTGTGGGTTTTCCAAAGCTCATCAAGGTGCAAGGTGCACCTAGCCTGTCTCCAAATATCTATTTCTTCCAATTGTTGAGTATGACTTCCTGAATTGAAGCTTCTGGAGACGGCATAGTTGAATAAAGTGCTCATAATTTTTTGTTTACATATTCATTAGGCAAATACATCACTTCAAATTACCTTCATCAGTTTATTGTCTATCACAGTTTCTCCTTTAATATTCCACTTCATCCCTCACAACACAACACTTTTTCATCACCTGCATCATTCCACCAACTACGTACATAGGTCCTTTGCATGCTTTTTATACCATACTTATGTATCCTTATTTGGCAAGGCTGCTAAGAATATCAAACAATTGTTAATAACTTAATATTGGAGTAAACAAATGGTAGGCAGAGAATATATTCTTCTCAATAAGCATAACAGTATGAGTAAACAGTGTCCCTTTCCCATCAACTTAATTGGTCCAATGCTAAGTGAACATATGCTCATTCTAAAATAGCAAGCCCAATAGAAAGAAATATGGCTCATCTCTCACGTATAACTAGAATCTGTCGTATACACTGTTCTCAGTGAGAGTGCTGTTAGGCTGATTTTAAAATTGCAGTGTTCACAAGGATTTGTATAAGCTACTCATTAATTATGGTGTCAAAAAGAGATCCTTTTGAGGTGAGAGATCTAAGAGGGTACAAGGCATTGGTGGTTGGGCCTCACAGCGACATGTCCCCAGGTTCTTCTTGGACTGCAAGGCATTTGTGGCTGGGCCTCATGACGATCCTCGGGTTCTTCTTGGCCTATTACCCCCCTGCCTATTCATGTCTCTTCAGAGGCATAAATATGCAAGGTTCCTGTTCTCCAGGCCTTGTGGGTCCTCGAGGAGTCTTAGAGCAGTCAGAATTCTGGTAGCCCAGGTCATCACACTGGAAGCAGCACATTTTCTTAGCCTAGGCCGTAGCTTCACCTTTCTGCCTCTCTCTCTCTTATACTTTTTCTCAAACCTCTCCTGGATCATTGCTGACAAGCAAGATTTGGTTTTATCCAATCAACTCAAGTTCTCATTATTTTCTGGGAACTCAGTTCCATCTTTAATCTATATTTGCTCTATATACTTGGGAACAAAGCAATTTCATATCAGCCTCTGTCTAAAATTTCATCAAACTTATTAATATTTTACTCATCTGGTAATTGCTGTGTGTGTACTGGACCTCTGCGTAATGTACTACTACAACAAGTGTATTTGGTAACATAAGTGCAAGTGTATAAACTAAAGAAAATTAATATCTCACAGTGCTGCAACATATATCTGTTTTCTCTGCAACATATATCTATTTTCTCAGGAACTGTACTGAAACTGAAATAGAAACTTTTTAGAACAAAGTACACTTTTTCTCTGGATACTAACATGTAAAATTCAAATACAGGAAAACAGGTGAATTTATCCTAAAATCCAATATTGTAACAAGTAAAACTGTGATGTCACTGTCCTGTCCCTCAGTCATCCGCACAAAGTTTAACAAGGCAAAGTAATTATCTTGAATCGTACAGTTCAGGAAACAGGCATTCTCAAATGACGTGAAACTTCTAAGAGGTGAAAATTGTGCTTTGTCACATTTAAATTAACCTGAAACTGGCATCAAACAGATCTGAAATGTTATCTTCAACACAGCCAGTAGAACAAACAATTGTCTTGTGTCCTTCAGGCAAATGTAGCTGAACAATTAACCTATAGTTATAGCTGTTTATGGTTAACTATGCCCTCTGGGGTGCTTGCCACAATATAAAAATCCTCTTTTAACTTTTAAGTTTGCTTGGTAGCATATACAGTCAAAGACAAAGAATAGATGCATAACATATTAATGATAAAGATTACCTTCTTATTTACTCAGGATTTAATGCCCCATTGTCCTGTCAGGGTTCTCAACCTCTACTTTGGAGGAAAAAAAAAACAACAAAAACAGTTTCATGCCTTGTTTGTTAGATCTAGTCACTTCAGCATTCAGGGACCATAAAATCTACTGGAGTAGCCAGTAATGAAAGAAAAACAGTTTTTTACTACAAACAAACATTTGAACACAGAACAAATTAAAGCTTACAAGTGCTTTACCTATCTGATCAGAGTTTCTCTTAAGCAGGGACCTTAAAAAAAACAAGTAACAATTAATACTAACTCTACAGGATAGGCATCTAATTTATCTGTCAAACGGGTCTGGCATTGTAACATCGTAATCTAATTTGCTGGGTTTTGTCTGATGCATCTTACGATATGCAGGCAACAAAAGCATTTCAACAGTTGCAAGCATGTAAGGACATTCACTTTTAAAACCAACACCCAGTTCTCACTTAATCCTGACCCGCAGGAACACCTAATGCCAACCTTGAACATTTACAATATTCACATTTTTTACACTATTTGCATTTTTCACTCTTCTTTTCAAATGTCTTACTACATCAAAGGCTAACACACCTTGTTAATGAAGACGTGCAGTTTATCCACAAACAAAGCAAGGATACTTATCCAGAAAAGTAAGCAACTCTCCCAGTCACACATGAGTAGTCAGAAGAGAAAATTAGAAAGCAATTAGAATAATAACAAAACACACTTAATTACAGAAGAATACCGGTAATACTTCACTGAAAGAGTTATGAGAGAGTGCAGCTATTTACAAAGAATTTTACTTCACCAAACTTGTCGTCATGCAGTCCAGTAACATCAGCTGGGAGAACTCAGCGGAGTCTGCAGAAGTCTGGGATTCTTCATGCCTGCCCAAGCAGATCCACTCTCTCTCTGTCCTGAATTTACTTCACCAGACTTCTCATCATACAGCCCCGAAAGCTGCAGACGTCTGGGATTCTTCATGCCTGGCCAAGCAGATCTACACTGTCCTGGATTTTCTCTATCCAGTGCTTGATTCCTATATGCTATTAACAACACCCAGGTCTGTCGTCCTAGGGTCCCTGCTCCCTTGAGCTTATTATCCCAGGACTCTGCCAACCCATTATGTAATAATTTAGGACATCCCATCCTCGTCGCCATTTATGTATTGCCAAATTTTACACTTCCTTTAACCTTGTCACTCACTAGCTCACAGACTAGGCATAAGCACTCTGGCAAATACAATATGAGTTAACCCTGTCATTCACTAGCTCACAGACTAGGAACAGACACTTTAGCAAATACAATATGCTTTTATTAGATTGAGTCCTTTTAGAATAATAATAAGCAAAAAGTTAAGCATCAATACATCACCGGATTATTGTAGCTCATCACTCTAGCAGTCGGGGGACCAGCGATCGCCTAGAGGGATCCGGGAGACTACAGAGCTTGAAGAAGTCAGTCCCGGAGACCTGCTGAAAATCCCCCTGCTAAGTACTCAATTCAGATTCATGCCTGCTGCATGATCTGGTAATTCATAGGTTAACATGTTGCATGCTCAAATCAGGATTGGTTAGAGTTAATGTTGTGCTCATGGCTCATACCAGGATTGGTCAGGGTTAACTTTGAGCTCGTGACCAGCAGCTAAAAAAAAATGTCAGCTGCTGAGTCACTGTATGAGTCACTCATCCAGTTCTTGTCTGGTTAAAACAGCCTGCTTGCCCAGAGATTTTGACCTAAAGTAACCCCAGGCTCAGCTATCAGCTCCTGGGCTAGCAGGCTAAAAGAGTACAATATTCTTTGCTGATCCAACTCTCACATGAAATATTCTTTGTACAATATTCTTTGCTGATCCAAAAATCCAAATAAATCTTTAATTAGTAATACATCCATATTCTGGATTTTAAGAGGGCCCGGTCCTAAATGCAACAAATTCAGGGCCAACGCCAAGTGCCTAAGCTTTTCATTTCCTGTGACACCAGTCGACTGGGGCTTCCAGTGACCAAGCAGACTGTTCACTTGGGTGGTGGACTGCATTGGCCTCGCCTATGAGCAGGCTGGGATCTCACTGGACCATCGGGTCACAGTGCACCACGTCAAGGCCATGGCTTCCTCCATAGCAAATCTGCATTCCATACCTTTGACAGAATTCTGCCAGGCCACCACCTGGTCTTCGGTCCTTACCTTCGCAGCTCACTATTGCTTGGAGAGGGAGTCCCGATGGGACAGCACCTTCAACTAGGCCATACTCCGTAATCTCTTCAGGGTGTAGGCAACTCCTGCCCTCCAAGCCTTCTGTGTTCAGGCTACCCGAGTGCTGGTTCCCCGCTAGACATTTGGGTCTTGTGAGAGTCTCCTAGTTGGAACTCAACCGCTGCAGCTCATAGCTCACCTTCTCTGGTTACCTGTGGCATTTGGTATAGGTACATGGTAGCTTGCAGCTGGGGAGTTCCACATGCGAGGACCGACTTCCTGCTTGTTTCTGGAGAAAACATAGTTACTCACCTGTAACAGGTGTTCTCCAGGGACAGCAGGAATTAGTCCTCACAACCCTCCCTCCTCGCCTTGGAGTTGCTTCTTTATCGTATTTTAATTTTTGCCGTCTTAGCTATGTTACTAGACTGAGGCAAGATGGCACCCTTTAATGGGAAGGGAACCACGCATGTGTGGTGTATCTCCCAAAGGCTTGCTTTGAAAGTTGGGAAGATGCTGCCATGAGGGCTCCATCTGGGCCGATGTCACCCATATGTGAGAAATGATTCCTGCTGTCCCCAGAGAACATCTGTTACAGGTGAGTAACTTCGCTTTACCTGATGTGTAGACCTTTTTGCATGATAATCACATGGCCTAGGATTCCATTGTTCAGGTATTGATGCCATCTGTTCAAGTCATCCCAACGTTTGCTAGTGATAATACCAATGGGAGACAGCAGCACACTGACAGGGTCAAGAATAGAAGGAGTAGCAACATGAGAGAGCGAGAGGTTAGGATGTCAGTTTTGGAGATGTCATAATTTTAAAAAGCACTAGTGAAAAAATGGTACACTTTCATGTGACAAATCAACATCTAGCTTTAAATTTTGTGTAATATGTTATCTACCTGAAATTTCTAGGAAATTATGCAAAAATACACAAATTACTGAAATATGTTTAAATGTTCTAATAATAGTTTTTATTTGTTTGCATTGCATATTAATGCCTTTTGTGCCTCAATTATCAATTTATCTTGCTTATTTACCCATATTGACACTTAAGAATGATTGTAGAGTTCTGTGTTGGGGTTTATTTTGTGAAATGGTTCAATATGAAAATAAATAGCAATTGGACACAAGGTCCCAGGCATCTCCTTTTCCAACTGCAATTGTTGAAAGAACAGTGTGAAGAGGTAAGGAAGATAGTCCTGCCTTCAGTGATAGAAAGCAGAGGGTAGGGCTAAATGGCCAATTTTCCCAATGGAGAAAGGTGAATAGTGGTGTACCCCAGGGATCTGTGCTGGGTCCGCTGCTTTTTGACATATTCATAAATGACCTGGAAAAGGGAATGAGTGAGGTTATCAAATTTTGCAGATGACACAAAACTAAAGTTGTTAAAACCCAAGAGGCTTGTGGAAAATTGCAAGAGGATCTTGATAAATTGGAAGACTGGGCATCAAAATGGCAGATGAAATTTAATGTGGACAAGTGCAAAGTTATGCACCTAGGGAAGAACAACGCAGACTATGGTTACACGATGCAAGGTTCCACATTAGGAACTACCACCCAGGAAAAAGATTTAGGCGTCATTGTGGATAACATGTTAAAACCCTCAGCCCAGTGTGCAGTGGCGGCCAAGAGAATGCTAGGTATCATAAGGAAAGGAATGGAAAATAAAACAAAAGATATTATAATGCCTCTATATTGTTCCATGGTGAGACCGCACCTTGAATATTGTGTGCAATTCTGGTCGCCGTATCTTAAAAAGGATATAGCGTTATTAGAAAAGGTTCAGAGAACCACCAAAATGGTAAAGGGGATGGAAGGATACTCCTATGAAGAAAGGTTAAAAAGGTTAGGGCTCTTTAACCTGGAAAAGAGATGGCTGAGGAGGAGATATGACAGAAGTCCATAAATTAATGAACGGAGTGGAACGGGTAAATGTAGATCGATTATTTACGTCATCAGAATATAGGAAGACTAGGGGACATGCAATGAAGCTACAGGGTAAACTTTAAGACTAATAAAAGAATATATTTTTTCACTCAACGTGTAATCAAACTCTGGAATTTGTTAGCGGATGATGTAGTAAAGGCTGTTAGTGTAGCTGGGTTTAAAAAAGGTTTGGACAAGTTCCTGGAGGAAAGGTCCATAAACCATTATTAAGAAGGGACCCAGGATATCAATGCTTGACCCAGTAGAAGCATTGTGGAACCTGTCTCTTTTGGGGAAACTGCTAGGTACGTATGACCTAGATTGGCCAGTTTTGGAAACAGGATACTGGGCTTGATGGACCTTGGTCTGACCATAAGTATGGCATAGCTTATGTTCTTTTTTATTTATTTATTTATTTATTTAACATTTCTGATATACTGCCTTTCATGATATCAAGGCGGTTTAGATTGAACAAACCAAAATTACATTGAACAGGGCATTATAACTTGGAGATAACTATTTACAGGGAACATGGGCAGTGGAGGGTTAAGTGGCTTGCCCAAGACCACAAGGAGCACCTGTGGGACTAGAAACCCCAGTCCTTCCTGCCCAAGGTTGCTGTCCTCTAGTGGGATTTGAGTTCTTATGTTCTTAAGGTCAGCTTGGTATGGTTACAGCGAGTCTGTTCTGTAAGCTATGTTGTGCAGTGAAGAGGAACAGGAGATAGGAGATGCAGTGGAGAAGATATGGAAGATAAGAGGTGAAAGAGATGAGAAGACTCAGCTTGGAGACAGCAGTGTGAGACCTAGGAAAACACCATCCATCAACAGTGAGGCAACTACACTCAACCAATTACTTGAGTGGAGCTCCGGAATCTGAGCCTCCTCTTACCTGTACCATGACAACAGCAGAGATGAAGGCATTTCCGAGCAAGCCCATGATGGTTCCAGACTGGCCATCACACACCCAGTCCATAGAATGGTGTGTAAAAATGACAACCGAGGCTCCTGGTCATGTGTACAATCAGGAGACGAGGGGACATTATATTAGGGGGTCAGATGGTCAGCAGGAAGCTCATGAGCCAAAACAGAAGCAAATAAGATATGGCCTCTTTGCTGAATTTTGTTAAAAAACATTAACTGCATAAATGACTTTTTAAAGATAATTATGTGGCTACAGGTGTTGCTCAGACTATTTGTATGTTCAAATAAATATTACGTAATTTCCACATATTTCAACTGTGATTTGATGTAGGTAAGAATCACTTTAAGCAGTTTCTGAAGATAGCTTTAGATTCAGCATGCAGAACTGCATAATTTGGTTACCAGTAGTTTGTAAAGTTTGGAAAAAATAAAAATCTACCCCTAAAATTGACACACCCTAGCAAGAGATAGTGGCCACAGATTTGCCCCGAGGAGCATGACTATGGTGCAAAACACTGCAGTCTATTTTATTTTATTTATTTATTTAACAACTTTTATATACCGCGCTATTTGTTATCAGTGCAGTTTACATATAACAAAGGTTGCACAGACAGAAGACTGTTCTGTACTTACATTGTAACTGGAGTTTAAACTTGGAGCAACAGGGTAACTAAATACATACGTACATCAAACATAAATAGATCAGGTTGGTATTTTCAAGACGAGCTAAGGCAATCTCAAAAATACTTTATTTCTTTATATCTCCCCTCCGACGTCAGGTCATATGGGCAGGGCCACAGAGCGGGATGGGCAACCGGTGCTGATAGACGTGTCACTGTGCCTCCAACGCCTGGAAAACACAAGAGAGAGTGGATGGCACATAGAGCAGGTATTTAAGAAATTACAGTAACAGCACAGTACAGAGTAGAGCAGAGCGCAGAAATGCTGCAATCTACTTCGTTTTATCTCCCTTCCAGACATCGCCTCAAACATACAGTGCAAGCTATGCACAAAATATTACTACAATGTATAGTGCTTAAACTGTAGGACTTTGTCCTAACATAAGCAGCTCTAACACAATGTAATTGTGCAGAAACGGCCATTTTTCAGAGCCTTCCTGAACATAACAATTGGTAATACTTCTCCCCATTCATAGCAATGGGTCTATATAGCAAAATGCACCAGTTCCAGTCAATCTAAATCTGTTCAACTCTATAACTGTTACAGCTGGTCAGAACAAAGGCAAGGTGTGCCTTTGAGTCGGTGCTGACTCCTGGTGACCCAGCAGCTCCTGGGTTTTCGTGGCAGTGTCATCGGAAGTAGATTGCCAGGCCTTTCTTCTGAGGCAATAGAGAGTTAAGTGACTTGCCCAAGGCCACAAGGCGTGCCAGTGGGAATCGAACCCTAGTCTCTTTGCAGGACTATACCTAGCCCTGTACGAGCGGTGTGGCCGCACAGGGCGCAAAGGTTTAAGGGGTGCATTTTAACTGTCTTCCGTTGTCTGCCGCCGCCATTTTTTCTTCTCTCAGTGATGGCAGGCAATGGCAGGACAGCTAAAATGCACCCCTTAAGCCTTCTAGAGCAGGGAGGGATAGATCTGCTTAGCATGCCGGCAACTTGCACATCGGGCACGCCTCTTCTCCCGCCACAGGGGGGGGGTGCACGCCTGATGTGCAAGTCACACAGGGCGCGATCTTCACTCGGTACGGCTCTGTCTCTTTGTTACCCAAGCCAGTGCTCTAACCATTAGGCTCCTCCTCCACTCCTCCTGGTCAGAACATATCCCTGGAATTCACAAGGCAAACCCCTAACCATGGGGCTTTGAATGAATTTCTTGCTGCTGTTAGAAGCCAGAATCAGAGTGATGTGCTTGAATTTTCCTACTCCAGTAATTAATTCACTTGCTGCATTATGAACAAGCTTTAATCTTTTAATGCTATTTTTTTGACAAACCTTGGTACTGAGAGTTACAGTAGCTCAATCTCATAGCGCAGTGATTCTCCACCCAGTCCTTGGAGCATGCTAATTCAGTCATTTTCAGGATATCCACAATGAATATGTATGAGCCATATTTGCATGCAAATCTCTCGTGCATATTCTTTGTGGATATCCTGAAAACAGTGGCTGGATGTGCCGCAAGGACTGTCTTGACTGAGAACCACTGTGCTAGTGATACCTGCATGCACTATTCTCTTAAGATTATCTAAAGTCAAAAAGTGGTTTTAATTGCCAGATCATTCAAAGCTACAGCAAACATGATTTGACCAACTTTTCACTTTCAGATAACATACTCACTTTATCGTCAACTTTGATTCCCAAATTGCTAAGCTCATTACATAAGTTCAGTGGTGAGTTACCCAGCTCAGGAATAACTGTTAAAAGACAATGGGTGGACTCCAGGACCATACCAAACTAGAAATGTACACTGTGTGACCTGTAAACCTGGTGTCATCCCCACCCCTGTGTGCAGGAACTTGTCAGGCTTCCTGGAAGCCCACCGATTATATCAGCACCCCTTCTGCACTTGCACCTTGTGAGGCCACAGTGCTTTCACAGGCGAGTCACACCTGAATCAAATGATTAAGGTGCTCTAACACGAACATACTGTATGTTAATGCAATAACACAGCAACATAGTATATGATGGCAGATAAAGACCAGTATAGTCCCCATCTAGTCTGCCCAGCAAGGTGGCAAGAGTAGGTGCCACTCCGTGTAGGTCACCCCTCCCCATGCCCTTGTTTAAGGCTGTACCCACCACTCCTTGTAGGTCACCCCTAATTGTTCAGATATAAGAGAGAGTTATGCTTATTTTGATTTTATCCTGTTGCTATAAAGGGATCCACTGTATCTGTCCCATGCCATTTTGAATTTTGTCACTGTATTTGCCCCCACCACTTCCATCGGGAGGGCATTCCAAGCATCCACCACCCTTTCAGTGAAAAAGTATTTCCTGACATTGCCTTTCAGTTTACCCCCTTTCAGCTTCATGTTATGCCCTCTAGTTTTACAGCTTCCCTGTCTTTGGAAGAGGTTTGTTTGTCCATTAATACTCTTTAAGTATTTTAAGGTCTGAATAAGATCTCCCCTGTCCCTCCTCTCCTCCAGAGTGTGCATATTTAGGTCTTCAAGTCTCTTCTCATAAGTCTTCTGATGCAGGCTCCAAATCATTTTGGTCGCCTTCCTCTGAACCGTTTCCAGCCTTTTTATATCCTTTGTGAGATACGGTCTCCAAAACTGAACACAGTACTCCAAGTGAGGCCTCACCAGAGACTTTTACAATGGAATTAGTAGCTCTTCCTTTCTGCTGGTAATTCCTCTCTGTATGCAACCCAGCATCCTTCTGGCTTTTGCCACTGCCTTGTCACACTGTTGCACCACCTTGAGATCATCAGAAACAATCATTCCGAGGTCCTACTCCTGGTCCGCGCATACCAACCTCTCGCCCCCTATCGCATACAATTCCCTTGGATTTCTGCTCTCCAAGTGCATGACACTGCATTTCTTCACATTAAATCTTAACTGCCAAGCATTAGACTATTCTTCCAGCTTTAGTAGATCTTTCCTCATGTTCCCCACTTCCTGAGGCAGTCCACTCTGTTGCAAATTTTGGTGTCATCTGCAAAAAGACAGACTTTTCCATTCAGCCCTTAGCGGTTCATTGATCAAGAAGCAGTAGTTTGAACGAACAAGGTTTAAAATCAGCAAAGGTGTATGACAAGGCTGCATACTTTCTCCACTACCTGTTTAATTTATATACAGAATAAATAATAAACATGAAGGCAGAAAAAGACCACATGGCCTATCTAGTCTGCCCTTCCAAATCAACCACTACAAGAGTCCCCTTTTTTCCTTTACAGAGCCTCTGTTTGGCACAAGGTTTTTTGAATTTAGATACAGTCCTCATCTTTACCACTTCCACTAGGAGACTATTCCATGCATCTACCACTCTTTCTGTAAAGAAATATTTTCGTATATTACTCCTGAGTCTATCCCATGTCACCCTCATTGCAGAGCTTGCTTTCAATCAAAAGAGGCTCTCATCCTGTGTATTTATGCCACACAGGTATTTAAACATCTCAATCATATCATATCTGTCCCACCTTTCCTCTAAAGCATTCATCTTAAGGTCCTTAAGTCTGTCCTCATATGATTTATAATAAAGACCACTAACCATTTTAGTAGCCACCCTCTGCACTGACTTCAACCTGTTTATATCCGTTTGAAGGTGCGGTCTCCACACAATATTCCAAATGAGGTCGCTCCAGAGACTTATACAGAGGCACTATCACCTCCTTTCTTCTGCTGGTCATTCCTCTCCTTATGCACCGAAGCATCCTTCTAGCTTTCGCAGTCGCCTTTTCTACCTGTTTAGCTACTTTGAGATCGACAGACACATTTGTGCCCATCCCGGTTAGTTTGTACTATGTGAACCGCCCTGGTGTAATGAAGGGCGGTAATAAAGGTGAATAAACATAAACATACATGCCTAGGTCCCGCTCTTCTTTGGTGGACAAAAGTACTTCACCCCCTATACTGTACTGCTCCCTTGAATTGTTGCAGCCCAAATGCATGACCCTACATTTTTTGGCATTAAATCTCGGCTGTCAAATTCTAGACCATTCTTCAAGCTTAGCTAGATCCCTCCTCATGTTATCTATCCCTTCCTGGGTGTCTATACTGTTGCAGATTTTGGTATCATCCACAAAGAGGCAAACCTTACAGACAGCCCTTCTGCAATATCATTAACAAAGATCTTAAAAAGAATCGCACCAAGGACAAATCCCTGTGGCACACCACTGGTAACCTCCTTCTCCTCAGATTGAACTCCATTTACCTGTACCCTTTGTCGCCTCCCAATCAACCAGTTTCTAAACCAAACAGTAAATTCAGGGTCCATCCCTAGGGTGCTCAGTTTGTTTATAAGTCGCCTGTGCATAGAAACATAGAAATATGACGACAGAAAAAGACCACATGGCCTATCTAGTCTGTCCTTCCATAACAACTACAACAGTTCCCTTTTTACCTTTAGAGATCCTCTGTGTTTGTCCCATGCTTTTTTGAATTCAGTTACTGTCCTCATCTCTACCACCTCCACTGGGAGACTATTCCATGGATCCACTACTGTTTCCGTAAAGAAATATTTCCGCATATCACTCCTTAATCTATCTCCCTTCACCCTCATCCCATGTCCCCTCATAGCAGAACTTGCTTTCAATTGAAAGAGGCTCTCTCCCTGAACATTTATGCCACGGAGGTATTTAACCATCTCAATCATATCACTTCTATCCCGCCTTTCCTCTAAGGTGTACATATTAAGATCCTTCAGTCTGTCCTCATATGCTTTATAATGAAGACCACTAATCATTTTAGTAGCCACCCTCTGCACCGACTCCATCCTGTTCACATCCTTTTGAAGGTGCGGTCTACAGAATTGCACACTATACTCCAAATGAGGTTGCACCAAAGACTTATACAGAGGCATTATCACCTCCTTTTTTCTGCTAGCCATTCCTCTCCGTATGCATCCAAGCATCCTTCTAGCTTTTGCCGTCGCCTTTTCTACCTGTTTAGCTACTTTAAGATAATCAGACACAACCACGCCTAGATCCCATTCTTCTTTAGTGGACAAAAGTACTTCACCCCCTATACTATATTGCTCCCTTGGATTGCTGCAGCCCAAATGCATGACCTTACATTTTTTAACATTAAATCCCAGCTGCCAAATTCTAGACTATTCTTCAACCTTAGCTAGATCCCTCCTCATGTTATCTACCACTTCCTGGGTGTCTACTCTATTGCAGATTTTGGTATCATCCGCAAAGAGGCAAACCTTACCTGAAAGCCCTTCCGCTATATCACTAACAAAGATGTTAAAAAGAATAGGACCAAGGACAGATCCCTGGGGCACACCACTGATAACAACCTTCTCCTCAGAGTGAGCTCCATTTACTTGTACTCTTTGTCGCCTCCCACCCAACCAATTTCTAACCCAAGCAGTAACTTTAGGGTCCATCCCTAGGGTGCTCAGTTTGTTTATAAGTTGCCTGTGAGGAACAGTGTCAAAGGCTTTACTGAAATTTAAATACACCACATCTACGGCTCTCCCTCGGTCCAACTCCCTGGTCACCCAGTCAAAGAAATCAATCAGATTTGTCTGACAAGACCTGCCTCTGGTGAATCCATGCTGCCTTGGATCCTGTAATCCGCTGGACTCCAGAAACCTCACTATTTTCTCTTTCAGCAGCGTTTCCAATAATTTACTCACCACTGAAGTTAAACTAACCGGCCTGTAGTTTTCAACCACATCCTTACTTCCGCTTTTGTGTAAAGACACCACATGAGCCTCTCTCCAGTCCTTTGGCACCACTCCCGACTCCAATGAGGCATTGAAAAGGTCAGTCAGTGGAGTTGCTAGAACGTCCCCAAGTTCCCTCAGTATTCTAGGGTGTATCCCATCTGGTCCCATCGCTTTGTCTACTTTAAGTTGAGAGAGTTTCTCATGAACACAGTATTTTGAAAACTGTTCAAGATGTCCTTTGCTTCTGTTCCTATTTGTGGGTGTTTTCTGAGGTCCTGTTCCTGGTTCTTCATCTGTGAACACAGAACAAAAATATTTGTTAAGCAATTCCGCTTTATCCTTATCAGCTTCTACATATTCCTCCCCTGCACCCTTGAGTCTGACAATACCACTCTTGCCCTTCCTCTTCTCACTAATATATCTGAAAAATTGCTTATCCCCCTATTTTATTGCATTGGCTATTTCCTCCTCCTTTTGAAACTATGCCTTCTTGACTACTTTGCTAGCTTCTCTAAGTTTTTCCAAATACAGATGCCTGTCTTCCTCTCTCTGTGATCTCTTGTATTTCATGAAGGCCTCCCTCTTTTTCTTCACTTTTTCAGCTACTTCTTTCGAAAACCATAGCGGTCTCCTTTTCCTTTTACCTTTTATTTACCATTTTAACAAAAAGGGTTGGTTGCCCTTAAAATATCCCCTTTCAGTTTTTCCCACTTTTTTTTTACATCCCTCAGCTCTTCCCATCCAACTAACGACTCCCTGATGTATTGACCCATCTTCGCAAAGTTAGTCTTCCTAAAGTCTAAGATCCTCACCTTGGAATGGATTCTAACAGCCCTAGTCCTAATACTGAACCACACCATCTGGTGATCACTGGATGCAAAATGATCTCCCACTACAACATCAGAAACACTTTCACCATTGGTAAGCACCGAGTCCAGTATGGGCCCCTTCACGTGCAGGGTCTGTTACAAATTGCCTGAATAGTTCTCCCTGTAGAGAATTCAGGATCTCCTTACTTCTAGATGATACTGCAGCAGGAATGTGCCAATCAACATCTGGCATATTGAAATCTCCTATCAGTAGCACTTCCCCTTTCCTAGCAATGCTGCGTATGTCTTCAATTAACTCTCTGTCCACCTCTTCCTCTTGTGAGGGAGGTCTGTATATCACACCAATGCAAATAGATTTCTCTTTCCCTCTTTCTAGTTTAACCCACAATGCCTCCCCTCTCCCTTTTAAGCTCTGTAATTCTAAAGCTTTAATAGTAGTTTTTACATATAGTGCCACTCCTCCTCCCTTTCTTCCTACCCTGTCCTTTCTGAATAAAGTATAGCCAGGTATAGTTACATCTCAATCATGGTTTTCTGTGAACCATGTTTCTGTAACTGCCACTAAATCCAAGTCAGCCACTCCCACCAAAGCTTCAACATCAGGGATCTTATTTCCCATGCTACGGGCATTTATACACACTGCTTTCCATATGTTACCCCTGTTACCCATTTCCATAAAGGTATTTAATGTATCACCTACCTGGGGGCTTTCACTTACCTGGGGGCTTTCTTCACCCATCCCCAATGAATCTAGTTTAAAGCCCTCTTCAGTAGATTAGCCAGTGCAGAACAGTGTCAAATGCTTTACTAAAATCTAAATACACCACATCTAGGGCTCTCCCTCGGTCCTACTCCTTGGTCACCCAGTCAAAGAAATCAATCAGATTTGTCTGATAAGACCTGCCTCTGCTGAATTCATGCTGCCTCGGATCCGGTAATCCATTGGAATCCAGAAACCTCACTATTGTCTCTTTTAGCAGCGTTTCCAATAATTTACTCACCACAGAGGTAAAACTAATTTCTATAATATCTCCCCTCAGCCATCTCTTTTCCAGGTTGAAGAGCCCTAACCTTTTTAGCCTTTCTTCATAGGAGTATCCTTCCATCCCCGTTACCATTTTGGTGGCTGTTCTCTGAACCTTTTCTAAAATCGCTATATCCTTTTTAAGATACGGCGACCAGAATTGCACACAATATTCAAGGTGCGGTCTCACCATGGAACGATACAGAGGCATTATAATATCCTTTGTTTTATTTTCCATTCCTTTCCTTATGATACCTAGCATTCTTTTGCTCTCTTGGCCGCCGCTGCATACTGGGCCGAGGGTTTTAACATGTTACCCACAATGACGCCTGAATCTTTTTCCTGGGTGGTGGTTCCTAATGTGGGAACCTTGCATCGTATAACCATAGTTTGGGTTGTTCTTTCCTAGGTGCATATCTTTGCACTTGTCCACATTAAATTTCATCTGCCATTTTGATGCCCAGTCTTCCAATTTATCAAGATCCTCTTGCAATTTTCCACAATCCTCTTGGGTTTTAACAACTTTAAATAGTTTTGTGTCATCTGCAAATTTGATAACCTCACTCGTTATTCCCTTTTCCAGGTCATTTATGAATATGTCAAAAAGCAGCGGACCCACCACAGATCCCTGGGGTACACCACTATTTACCTTTCTCCATTGGGAAAATTGGCCATTTAGCCCTACCCTCTGCTTTCTATCTTTTAACCAGTTCCTGATCCACAGTAGTACACTGCCTCCTATCACATGACTCTTTAGTTTTGCCAAACGTCTCTGATAAGGGACCTTGTCAAAGGCTTTCTGAAAGTCCAAATACACTATATCAACCGACTCACCTTTGTCTACCTGTTTATTCACACCTTCAAAAAAACTTAACAGATTAGTAAGACAAGATCTTCCTTGTCTAAAGCCATGTTGGCTGTCTCCCATTAAGCCATGACTATCTACATGTTCAGCAATTTTGTTCTTTATGATGGTTTCTACCATTTTTCCCGGTACTGACGTCAGGCTCACTGGTCTGTAGTTTCCCGGATCACCCCTGGAACCCTTTTTAAAAATTGGTGTTACATTTGCCATCTTCCAATCTTCAGGTATTAGATGATTTTAATGATAGTTCACAGATTACTAATATCAGGTCTGCAATCTCACATATCAGTTCTTTCAGCACCCTTGGATGTATATCATCCGGCCCAGGTGATTTGCTACTCTTCAGTTTATCTAATAGTTGTAATACATCTTCCCGATGTATCAATATTTCCTTCAATTCTTCCGCACCTTTAAATACCACTTCAATCATGGGTAACATACCTACATCTTCCTCAATAAAGACTAAAGCAAATAATTCATTCAGTCTCTCCGCTATTGCCTTGTCGCCTCTTAGTGCCCCTTTAACCCCTCTATCATCTAATGGACCAACTGACTCTCACAGGTTTTTTGCTATGAATGTACATGAAAAAGTCTTTATTTCGCGTTTTTGCTTCCGCAGCAAGCTTTTTCTCAAATTCTCCCTTTGCCTGCCTTATCAATGCCTTGCATTTAACTCGCCAGTGCTTGTGCTGTTTCCAGGTTTTGTCGTTTGGCTGTTTCCATTTCCTGAAAGATGCTTTTTGGGCAACAGCCTCTCTGACCTCACCTTTAAACCATGCTGGCAGTTTTTTGGACTTCCTTCCACTTTTCTTAAAACGTGGAATGCAGCTGGTCTGGGCTTCCAAGATAGTATTTTTCAACAACACCCAAGCTTGAAGTAAGTCTTTAACCTTTGCAACTGCTCCTTTTAGTTTTTTCTTAACTATTTTCCTCATTTTATCATAGTCTCCCTTTCGAAAGTTAAAAGGTAGTACTGTGGATTTCCTTACTATCCCTCCTCCACTAATTAAATCAAACGTGATCATGCTATGATCACTGTTGCCAAGTGGCCCCAACACCCTTATCTCTTGCACCAGATCTGGTCTTCCACTAAGGACTAGGTCCAATATGGCTTCCCCTCTGGTTGGTTCATGAACCAGCTGCTCCAAGAAGCAGTCATTTATTTCATCTAGGAACTGTATCTCCCTAGTATGTCCTGATGTGACACTGATCCAGTCGATACCGGAGTAATTGAAATCACTATTACTGTGCTGTAACATTTGTTAGCTTCCTTGATTTCTTTGAGCATTTCATCATTCCATTTCTTCATTCTGGCCAGGCGGTCGATAGTACACCCCCACTGCCTTCGCCTGCCCTTTTTTACATGGAATTTCAATCCATAGAGATTCTACAGCAAATTTTGTTTCCTGCACAACTTTAATCCTTTCTGACTCAATGCCCTCTCTAACATAGAGCGCAACTCCTCCACCAATTTGATCAGCTCTATCATTACGATATAGTTTGTACCCAGGTATCACAGTGTCCCACTGGTTATCCTCCTTACACCATGTCTCTGAGATTCCAATCATATCTAACCTCTCATTTAGTGCTATATCTTCTAACTCGCCCATCTTATTTTTTAGACTTCTAGCATTTGCATGCAAGCATTTTAGAGACTGTATTTTATTCATATTAATCTGGCTATTGGTAGGCATGGATAATTTGGGATCTTTAAGCTCTGTCTGCTCCATACTCGAGGGCATTTGGGCTACTTTACTCTTTTTTGGAATCTCTCTGCTTTTGGTAGTATCCTTCAAGGATACATTCTTCTGAACCATGTGCTCTTGTGCGACTGTCAGCTTTCCCCTATTATCTAGTTTAAAAGCTGCTCTATCTCCTTTTTAAAGGTTAATGCCAGCAGCCTGGTTCCATCCCAGTTAAGGTGAAGCCCATCCCTTCAGAAGAGCCTCTCCTTTCCTCAGAATGTTCCCTAGTTCCTAACAAATCCAAAACCCTCATCCTTGCACCATTGTCTCATCCACGCATTGAGACTCCGTAGCTCTGCCTGCTCTGGGTCCTGCACATGGAAAGGGAAGCATTTCGGAGAATCCTACTCTGGAAGTTCTGGATTTCAACTTCCTACCTAAAAGCCTAAATTTAGCTTCCAGAACCTCCCTACCACTTTTTCCTATGTCATTGGTACCGACATGTACCAAGACAGCAGACTCCTCCCCAGCACTATCTAAGACCTTATCTAGGTGGCGCGTGAGGTCTGCTACCTTCGCACCAGGAAGGCTGGCAATGAGATGGATTGATAAAATAACAGCAGCTATGGGTGCCAGTCTGTCTACAATGAGCTGCCTGTCTGAAGACTGAACGCAGTTTAGGACAACTATCCAGAGGGTTGCCATGAGTCAACACCGACTCGATGGCACTTAACAACAATGTCAAGATTGTGTCGGATATAAATCTTTTAAATTAAAAATAAACATTTTGAAACAATATTTGAGCAAAGGTCTCATGTTATTCAGTAGGACTTAGTTACTAATAAGAACATAAGATATTCCATATTGGGTCAGACCAAGATTTCATCAAGCCCAGTATTTTGTTTCCAACAGTGGCTAATCTAGGTCGCAACTACCTATTGGGTTCCAAAAGGTACACAGATTCCAGGCCGCTTGTCCAGTGGGTAAGCAGTGAATTTCTTTGGTCCTCTTTAATAATTGTTTATTGACTTTTTACCAGGAACTTATCAAAACCACTTTTAAATCAAGCTACACTAACAGCTTTTACTACATTTTCTGTTAACGAATTCCAGAATTTGATTAAGTGTTGAGTGAAAAAATATTTTCTCCGATTAGTCTTAAATGTGCTAAATCGTAGCTTCGTTGTATGTCCCCTAGGCTTTCTACTTTTTTAAGGCGTAAACAACTAATCTACATTTACTCATTCTACTCCATTCATTATTTTATAAACCTCTATCATATCTCCCCTCAGCCGTCTCTTTTCCAAGTTAAAGACCCTAACCTTTAAAGCCATTCTACGACTAATCATTTGTACAGCACTACAAGACATATACAGTGTTGTACATATAAATGTAAGACACATTCCCTGCTCATCAGAGCTTACAATCTAATTAAGATGAAAAAAACATTGCAAAGTTGGGGACTAGAGTATGGTAAGATTCACATAAGTAGTGGACAAGAGAATGAGGAGCATCAGGATCCAAAAACAGCCTCGAAGAGGTGGATTATTAGTCTGGATTTGAGTAGGGCATGAGAGAAGGAGCCCGATGCACTGACTCAGTTTGTTCCAGGCTTATGGAGCAGCAAGGTGGAATGAACAAAGTCTGGAGTTGGCAGTGACAGAGAAGGGCACAGATAAAAGGGATCTGCCAGAGGAGTGGAGTTCCCAAGGAGGGACGTAGAGTAAGATAAGAGAGGAAAGGTAGTGAAGGGCCATAGAATGAATGCATTTGTAGGTCATTAGGAAAAGTTTGAACTGGATGCAGAAATGGATAGGGAGCCAGTAAAGTGACTTGAGAAGAGGGGTTACATGAGCATAGTAACACTGGCAGAAGATAAGCCATACAACTGAGCTTTGAACAGATTGAAGGGGAGAAAGATGATTCAGAGGGAGACCAGAGAAAAGCAGATTACGATAGTCAAGACAGAAGGTGATTAGTGAGTGGATGAGGGTCTTAGTAGTGTGTAGAGAAAGGAAGGGACAAATTTTGCCAGTGTTATAGAGAAAGAAGTGACAGGTTTTAGATATCTGTTGGATGTGTGGAGAGAAAGAGAGTAGAGTCAAAAATGACCCCAAGGTTGTGAGTTGAGGAAGCAGGGAGGAGTGTAGTGCTCACAGAAATAGAGAAGGGAGGTGGGTGTAAGGGGAAAGATAAGGAGCTCAGTTTTGGCCATGTTCAGTTTCAGACAGCGGCAAGACATCACGGCAGCAATGTCTGATAAGCAGGCAGGGATCTGGGTCTGGATTCCTGAAGAGATTTCAGGCACAGAGAGGTAGATCTGAGAGTTGTCAGCATAAAGATGGTACTGAAAACCATGGGAGGAAATAAGTGCACCAAAGGACTGAGTGTAGAGTGAGAAAAGGAGAGGTCCCAAGACAGAGCCCTGAGGTAAACCAACTAAAAGCAGGATGGCAGTAGAGGATGATCCACCAAGGGACTGAATGTAGAGAGAGAAAAGGAGAGGTCCCAAGACAGAGCCCTGAGCTACACCAACTAAAAGCAGAATGGCAGTAAAGGACGATCCACCAAGGGACTGAATGTAGAGAGAGAAAAGGAGAGGTCCCAAGACAGAGCTCTGAGGTACACCAACTAAAAGCAGGATGGCAGTAGAGGACGATCCACCAAGGGACTGAATGTAGAGAGAGAAAAGGAGAGGTCCCAAGACAGAGCTCTGAGCTACACCAACTAAAAGCAGGATGGCAGTAAAGGACGATCCACCAAGGGACTGAATGTAGAGAGAGAAAAGGAGAGGTCCCAAGACAGAGCTCTGAGCTACACCAACTAAAAGCAGGATGGCAGTAGAGGACGATCCACCAAGGGACTGAATGTAGAGAGAGAAAAGGAGAGGTCCCAAGACAGAGCTCTGAGCTACACCAACTAAAAGCAGGATGGCAGTAGAGGACGATCCACCAAGGGACTGAATGTAGAGAGAGAAAAGGAGAGGTCCCAAGACAGATCCCAAAGGCACATCAACTGAAAGCGGGATGGCAGTAGAGGACGATCGACCAAAGGACTGAGTATAGAGAGAGAAAAGGAGAGGTTCCAAGACAGAGCCCAAAGGCACATCAACTGAAAGCGGGATGGCAGTAGAGGACGATCCACCAGAACATACACTAAAAGTGTGATGGGAGAGAGAAAAAGAAAAGTGGGAAAGAACAGGGCTCCTAAATCCAAGCAATCACAGAGGTGGTGATCAACAGTGTCAAAGGCATCAGAAAGGTCAAGAAAGATGAGGATTAAGTAAAGGCCCTTAGATTTGGCAAGGAACAAGTCACTGGAGACTTTGATAAGAGCCATTTTCTGTAGAGGACGAAAGCCAGATAGCAGTGGATCCAGAAGGTCTTGAGCAGAAAAGTCATTCAAGACAGCAGCGGTGAACCACTCCTTCAAGTAGTTTTGAAACAAAAGTGAGGAGAGAGGTCAATAACTGGAAGGACAGGTAGGATCTAGTGAAGGCTTTTTTAGGAGCGGTGTAAGCAAGAACATGTTTGAAGACCACAGGAACAGTTGCAGTGGAAAGCGACGGGTTAAGGATATGACGGTGGAAGGGATGGCAACAAAAGAAATAGAGCTTAGTAGATGGGTGGGAATGGGATCAGAGGAGCAGATCGTCAGTTTGGAGGAGAGAAGATTTGCAGTTTCCTCCTCAGTGATTTCAGAAAAGGAAGAAAGGGTGACAGAAGAGGAGGGAAGGATTTGGGATTGAAGAAGGTGAAGATGAGGTGGAGGGTGACCTTAGAGAGAATTCAAGGCTAATCTGGACTTTGTCATGTAAATAGCCATGGTCTGGGCAGAAAGTGGAGGAGGGATTGGGGGAAGAGGGACCTTGAGGAGAGAGTTGAGCGTAGCAAAGAGACAGCAAGGGTCAGAGGCAAGAGAGTTAGTTAGATGGACATAGTATTCTTGCTTGGTTAGTGCTATGGCTGACTGGACAGAGGTTAGCATGAATTGGAAATGTAGGTAGTCAGCAAGGGTACGTGATTTAAACCAAAGGTGCTAAGCTGAGCGGGCCCAGGAACATAGGTAGCGATTTGTCGAGGACATCTAGGGTTGAGGTATGGGTATAGCCTCACAGGGCATGGAATGGGAGGGACCAGTGCATCCAGAGCAGAGTATAGTGTTGTAGGAGGATACTGCCTCATCAATGGACTCAGATGACATAGTGGAGGAAAGTGGTGATAAGGCAGCAGTGGAGAGAGCTGAAGGGTTGATAGTCTGAAGATTCCTAAACATGTTGGTGGAGATCAGACAATACCAAGATGTTTATGTTTATGCAATTTCTTGATATACCGCCCAGGCTGAAGAGCATCAGAGCGGTTTACAATCACTATAAGCAGGTACTGAGATGGGGGATAGTTAAGGGTAAAGATTTGCAGGTGGTGGTCAGATAAGGGCAGAACTGAGGTGGAAAGATTTGAGGGTGAGCAGTTGGAGGAGAAGACAAGGTCAAGGCTGTGGCCATGCTTGTGAGTAGAAGCAGTAGAGCACAGCTGGAGGGTGAATGAGGAGGTTAGAGTAAGGAGCTTTAAGGCCTAAGGTTCAGCAGGTGATGTATCAGAGGAATTGAAAAAAAAATCTTGATAAATTGGAAAGATGTAATATAGCTAATTGATTAACTAAAGAACAGTAAATCACCTCGACCGGATGGCATACATACCAAGGTGCTGGGATATCCTTCCATCCCCTTTACCATTTTTGTCACTTTTTCCGTACCTTTTCTAATTCTGCTATATTCTTTTAAGATATGATGACCAGAATTGCACACAATATTCAAGGTATGGTCACACCATGAAGAGATTCAGAGGCATTATAATAGTCTTCCATTTTCTTCTCCATTCCTTTCTTTCTGATTTCAAGCATTCTATTTGCTTTCTTGACTGCCACTGCACACTGGGCGGAGGGTTTCAACATATTATCCATGATAACATCTAAATCCTTTTCTTAGGTGGTGGTTCCTAATATGGAATCTTGCATGCTGTAAGTTTAGTTTTGGTTTGTTCTTCTTTATGTGCGTAACTTTGCACTTGTCCACATTAAATGTCATCTGCTATTTGGACGCCCAGTCTCCCAATTTATCAAAGTCCTCTTGCAATTTTTTACAATCCTCTTGTGTTTTAAGTACTTTGAAAATTTGGTTTCATCTGCAAATTTGATCACCTCACTCATTCCCATTTCCAGGTTATTTATGAGTATGTTAAAAAGCAGTGGGCCCAGTACAGATCCCTGGGGTACTCTATTATTCACTTTCTCCATTGAGAAAATTGGCCATTTAGCCCTACCCTCTGTTTTTTATCTTTCAACTAGTTCCTGATTCACACAATAGTACACTACCTCCTATCCCATGGCTTTTTTAATTTCTCCAAGAATCTCTCATTAGGGACTTTGTCAAAGCCTTTCTGAAAATGATGATATACTATATCAACCGGCTCGCTTTTATCTACCTGTTTATTCACAAAACAAAATCTTTCAACCAGTTCCGAATCCACAATAGTACATTGCCTCCTATCCCATGGCTTTTTAATTTTCCCAAGAGCCTCTCATGAAGGACCTTGTCAAAGGCTTTCTAAAAACTGAGATCACTATATCAACTGGCTCACCTTTGCCTGTTTTTTCACACCTTCAAAAAAATATAAGAGATTGTTAAGACAACACTTTCCTTGGCTAAATCCATGTAGGCTTTCTGCCATTAAGCCATGACTATCCACATATTCAGTCATTTTGTTTTTTATGTTTTCTACCATTTTGCCTGGTACAGATGTCAAGCTCACTGGTCTGTAGTTTCCCAGATCACCCCTGGACCCCATTTAAAAATTGCGGTTACATTGGCCACTTTCCAGTCTTCGGGTACTACAGATGACTTTAATGATAGATCAGAGCTTACTAGTAATAGTTCTATAATTTCATATTTCAGTTCTTTCAGCACCCTAGGATGTATGCCTTCCAGTCCAGGTGATTTGCTGCTCTTTAGTTTATCAATTAGCTATATTACATCATCTTGATTTAATGAGATTTTTTTTTTCAATTTCTCTGATGTATCGCCTTTAAATATAATTTCTGGCATAAGTAAGTTTTCTATATTTTCTTCAGTAAAGACTGAACAAAAAATTCATTCAGTCTCACTACTATGGCCCTGTCCTCTCTCGGTGCACCTTTTACCCCTACATCATCTAATGGTCCAACTGACTTCCTCACAGGAGTTTTGCTATGAATATTGTCGTGAACCCCTGCCTAGGCCAATAGCCGGTAGGCAAAAGGGCTGCCTTATTTGCCCTTTGAGTACTGTCCCAAGACTTTGGCTGCCAGCATTGAATGCTGGGACTTGTAGTTTCAGATACTCTCCAAGCAAAGTAGTGTGACCACACAGTTTGTCAGGCAAAACAAAGAAATTTATTCCGGGGTTTCTCCCTCACATCAAAATTCATAGCGCAAAAACAAGGCAAGGATAAGTTCTTCAAATTAAAGGATGAAGAGGAACAAAACAGGCTTAACATCAAAGTCAGGAATATTCTTTCCACAGCAGCGGCACTCAGCTTCCTTCAAACAAATGCCTTTCACTGCTATGGCTGCTAATCACATCAGGCAGACTTTAAAACTTCTTAGTCAGAGTTTTCTTTCTCACTCAGCTTGACAAAACCAGGGTAAATAAACTTCTCCCAGGACAAGCAGGATGAGTCAGCCACAAGTGGTGACATCATCCGACGGAGCCTAAGACGGAAGTACTCTAGTGGCCCCACCTCCAGATCCGCCCCTAGCTGGTCAGATTTTCGTCTTCTGCCTTGCCAGCAAGACGTTTTTTTTATTTTACTCTCATCACCTCACCTCTACAATGAAGAAACCAGGCTTCAAAAAGTGTACGGGGTGCTCCAGGAAGATGGCTAATTCCGACACTCATCATCTTTGCCTTCGGTGTCTGGGTAAGGAGCACCCCGTTGAAGACTGCTCTGCTTGCGGCCGTATGTCTCCCCGGTCCCGCAAGCGTGCCCTCCGGGAGTTGTTCTCTCCCTCCGCTGAGGCTGATTCTGCTCCTGCTCATTCTGCCGCGGCCGCGGTCCCCACTTCTATTCTGGGCTCTTCTTCTGCTGCTAGGCTGGCCGGAGACGTACTGAGTTCGGCCTCCGTCTCCTGCCGCGAAAGAGACACTCCTTTGGCCATGTGCGTACCTGCTACGGACGCGGCCATGTCTGCCAGGCGTTCCTCCTCCTCTCTTCTGGCTGCTGCACTTCCGGTTTGCCGGCTCCGACTCCCTCCTGCGCTCGGCGCAGTGCTGAAGACAGCCCCAGACATCATCAACGGCGCAGTAAGCATTCGCGGAACTCATCCGGCAGGCACAGAGGCTCCCGAAGCAAGCGGGGAGCGTCCAAGCGCCGGCGCCGCTCAAGTCATCGCGGCAGGAGCCGCTACCGCAGCTCCAGCAGTCCCCTTCAGCGCTGAAACAAAAGAAAATGGAGCAGGAGCAGCTCACACAGTGCTGATCGACACAAGACACGGCACCGACATGGCAGCTCCGAGGATGGCTCAGACAGCCGCAGCAGCTCCTCCAGCAGTTCCTCTGACCACAGGAGAGCACGTAAGTCCTCCAACTCTTCCAGCTCCTCGGACTGTAGCCTCTACTCCCATGAGGGGGGCATCTCTCTCCTCTCCGGTCTCTCTTCTCCATCTCAGGAACATATTGAGCCGCATCAAGTTCCTGATACCCTAAACCTCCTCAATTACATGTTGCAGCAATGGGCCTCCACTCTTTCGAATCTTGCCTCCCAGCGGCTGCCTCAGACCCTGTCCCAGCCTGCTGTGCCTACCCCAGAGGTTGCGCAGGCAGCCTCCGTCCTTCCTGTGGGGGTTGATGCCCCTCCTCCTATGAGGGACGGCACTGAGGAGGTGTCGCAGCCTGAGGCTCTATCCCACAGTGACTCTCTCTCCATTCCTGCTGCCAACAGCCCTCTGGATCAATCCAACCCTCCCGAGGACCTAACCTACTACAAATATGTGCGTAAAGTCCTCTCCTCCCTATCTATCACATCAACAGATGCCACGGACCAACGAGTTGAAGTTCAAAATGCGCTCAAGTTTGTCGACACACCCAAGACGACCACTTCTCTGCCTATCCAACAACATCTCAGAGACACCCTCTCCAAGATATGGCAGACCCCCGCATCCAACCATCCCTGCCCGTGCAGACTGGATCTTAAGTATGTGATCCAACCCCTGCCCGGCTTCGACAAACAGCTACCCCATCAATCCATTGTGGTTGAGTCTGCCCTCAAGCGCTCCAAATCCTCACGTAGCTCCCCCAACGTGCCTCAAGGAAAAGACGACAAGCTGCTGGACGACGTGGCGAAGCGCGTTTACCAGGGGGCCATGCTAAACGCACGGATCGTGGCACACCAATTCCAGCATGCCATTTACCAGGACTTACTGGTGGCCAACATCAAATCTGCCATCACCCAACTAACTGAAGCTCCTCCAGCCCTGAACTCTGCCCTGGCAGACCTCGAGGACTGTAGCAAGCACCACGGTCGGGCGGCCCACGATGCCTTTGAATCAGCCGTCAGAATTGCCGGGACTGCCATCTCTGCACGCCGGCTTGCCTGGCTCAGGGCCTCAGGCTTGCGAACTGATTCACACGACAAGATCGCGGACACCCCCTGCACTGGAGACTCACTTTTCGGCGACAAGGTTAAGGACACGCTGAATGACATGCGTGAACGTTGCACCACGCTTCAAACCCTTGAGGAATGTACAGACCACCCTCGTTCCTACCGTAAAGGAGGCTCCCAATACTCTGCAGCTCACCAAAACAAAAACCATTATCAAAAGTGGCAACAGCCCAAATACAAACAACAGCCTTACCATCAAACTTACAGACAGAAGCCGCGACAGCGGGAGCGTGCACAAAAGAAGTCTGCGCCCACCTCTGTGAAAGCCAACCCTAGTTTTTGACTCACAGCCCGGCCTGCAACCACCAGCCGGAGGATGGTTGTCAGCTTTCCAGCACTCCTGGGAGATAACAATAGACCGTTGGGTGCTCACTATTATCAAACAGGGCTACCGCATACAATTTTCCTCAACTCCACTTCAACGCTCCCTTCCTCCGAACAAGGTCCCCCCGCAACATCTTGCTCCTATGACCTCGGAGATAGTATCCCTCCTGAAGGCCAAGGCCATCGAGCCGGTCCCCCCCCCCCCCACCAGCGAAATCAACTTGGGATTTTACTCCAGGTACTTTCTCGTCCCCAAGAAGTCGGGGGGTGTTCAACCCATCCTCGACCTCCGGGACCTCAACAGGCACATAACAAAGGAGAAATTCAGGATGCACTCCCTCTCATCCATCCTACCCCTCATCCAACCCAATCAGTGGCTGGCCTCCCTGGATCTCCAAGATGCCTACACTCACGTTCCCATTCATCCTCACCACAGGAAATTCCTGCGTTTTCAGGTAGCGGGCAGTCACTACCAATACAGAGTCCTTCCCTTCGGCCTCTCTCCTGCCCCCAGAGTTTTCACAAAGTGTGTAGCAGTGGCGGCTGCACATCTGCGCAAAGCCGGGGTAATTGTGTTCCCCTACCTGGACGATTGGCTATTCTCTGCCCCCTCCCCCTCAGAGCTTCAGAGGGCGGTCAAGAAGGCCATGGCACTGCTTGCCTCCCTAGGCTTTCTGGTCAACTATGTGAAGTCTCGCCTCATCCCAGTCCAGAGGCTGGAATTCATCGGGGCCTACATAGACACTACTCAAGCCAAGGCCTTTCTTCCCCTGAGCAGAAGGCACACCATCATCAATCTTGCCCTTCAAGTCATCAGCTCATCACACTCGACGGCAAGAACCATTCTTCGCCTCCTGGGGCACATGGCAGCTACCACCCATGTCCTTCCCCTTGCGAGGCTGCACATGCGAGCCCTTCAATGGCACCTCCGCTCTCATTGGTGCCAGCATTCACAGCCCCTGTCCGCCATGATTCCCATCAATCCCACGGTGGCCAAGGCAATTCGCTGGTGGACTCACCCGAAACACTTGTCTCAGGGCAGACGCCTCCAGCTTCCGGCGCACCAGGTCACAGTGACCACAGACGCATCAGCTCTAGGTTGGAGAGCCCATTGCGCTGGCACTCACATGCAGGGCTTGTGGTCGGCTTCTGAGAGAGACCTTCACAGCAACATCCTTGAGCTCAGAGCTGTCCGCCACACACTTCAGGCTTTTCAGGAGCTTATAAAGGGAAGAACCGTCAAGATTCAGACAGACAATCAAGTAACTATGTTCTACATAAACAAGCAAGGGGGCACTGGATCATGACCTCTGTGCAGAGGGGCCCTACGCACTTGGCGCCTGGCCCTCTCTTACATGTGCAGCCTCCAAGCCTGCTACCTGCCGGGGGAGGAGAATGTCATTGCCGACTGGCTCAGCAGACAATTGAACCCCCACGAATGGACACTCCATGCAGAGATGTCATCGTCCCTTTTCGCGAGATGGGGCCACCCGCTGATCGACCTCTTTGCGTCACAAGAGAACTCCAAATGCCGCCTTTTCTGCTCCAAGCGGCCTGCGCCACACAGAATAGTGGCGGATGCCTTCGACGTGACCTGGAGCCAGTGGCCTCTTGTCTATGCCTTCCCCCCCACCCCGCTAGTTGCTCAGACAATTCAACAGCTGATCAGGGACAAAGCGTTGGCCATCCTGGTAGTTCCCTACTGGCCCAGGCAAATCTGGTTCCCCTACCTGCACCGCCTAGCGCTGGAACCCCCAATCCATCTCCCATTGAGACCAGACTTACTCTCACAGGACAACGGAGCCCTCCTACATCCCAACCTGCGGATGCTATCGCTAACTGCATGGAAACTGAAAGGCTGACCCTCGCCCCATTCAATCTCCCAGCAGAGGTCCAGCAAGTCATTCTGGCGTCTCGACGCCCTTCCACCATGAAAGCCTACAGCCTCAAATGGTGCCGTTTTAGCATCTGGTGCGCATCCCGAAGTCTGGACCCCTTCTCATGCCCGGTTCCCCTGCTCCTCCAATACTTCACCTCTCTCTCAACACTGGGCCTGAAGACCCAGTCCATCAAGGTCCACTTAGCGGCCATAGCGGCTTTCCACCACCGAACAGGTGACGCGTCGATAGCAACTCTACCTCTGGTAGTTCGCTTCATGAAAGGGCTGACCAACCTGCATCCCCCGGTCCACGAACCTGTGCCCCCATGGGACCTCAACATTGTCCTCGACCAGCTCACTGGTGAGCCCTTTGAACCGCTGCAGCACGCTGACCTGAAGTTCGTCTCTTGGAAAACACTATTCCTCATCGCTATAACTTCAGCCAGACGGATCTCTGAGCTACACGCCTTGGTAGCCCACCTGCCTTATACCATACTTCACCAGGACCGGGCCTGCCTGCGAACACACCCCAAGTTTGTCCCCAAGGTGGCCACTGCCTTCCATATCAATCAGACCATCGAATTACCCTGCTTCCTACCGGGGACACACTCTGACCCGGAGCGACAGCGCCTGCATACCCTAGACTGTGTTAGAGCTCTACGATGCTATCTGGAGCGGACTTCATCCTTACGGAAAGGCTCACAGCTCTTCATCTCATACGATCCTAACAGACCCGGGCGCCCAGTATCCAAGCGTACCCTGTCCATCTGGATCTCCTCTTGCATCTCCCTGTGCTTGTCAAGAGCGGGAGCACCTCCTACCTCAGGGATCAGGGCTCACCATTTGCGGGCGTTGGCCGCCACCATCGCCAACCTGCGCTCCATTCCAGTCCCTGACATCTGCAGAGCGGCCACATGGGCCTCGATCCAGACCTTCCAAAAACACTACTGTCTGGACATGACAAATCAGAGCGGCTCCGCGTTTGGCCTTGCCATACTATCTGCGGCAACAAGCACAATGGACTCTGTCTGAAAGGAACTGCTTCACCCTTGTTGGCGCTTTGTTACTCTAATGATTGCTCTGAGTATTGCACAGTTTGATAAGAGTTGCACAGTAATTGCACAGTTTATAAGAATTGCACAGTGTTTTGCACAAAATTTCAGAATTGTTCAGAGTGTTTCCACAATTTGAATTGTTTGCCTAATTGTTGCACTTGTCTACACGGTTTCCGTGAAACTGCACATTAAACCTTCTTGTTGCACCTTACGCTCTGGCTTGCCTCATTGACAGCCCCCTCCCCACCACCGTAGGTGTAGCTGGGGAGGCACCACTTGTGGCTGACTCATCCTGCTTGTCCTGGGAGAAAACCGAGTTACTTACCTGTAACGTGAGTTCTCCAGGGACAGCAGGTTAAGTCAGCCACACTTTCCCACCCTCCTCCCCAGCGGGGGGGGGGGGGAGCCTTAGCCTATCTGCCTCCTAGCTCTTGAACCGGCTCAGCTGGGGAAACTCTGACCAGCTAGGGGCGGATCTGGAGTTGGGGCCACTAGCCATGCCCAGAAGGCTAAAGCCTTCTGGGCTAATGAGAGTACTTCCGTCTTAGGCTCCGTCGGATGACGTCACCACTTGTGGCTGACTTATCCTGCTGTCCCTAGAGAACTCACGTTACAGGTAAGTAACTTGGTTTTCTTCTCCTGGCCTAAGCCTAGCACATGTTTAGTTTGTTTGACTTACAGAATGAGCATTCCATTTCTACTGCGTCATTATCACAAGGAGTTTCGTACATTTCTATCTGCATATCTTCCACAGCTTCATTTGAATCATCTTCTGGGGAGCTTATATCAGAAGGTTTAAACTTTACACTCTGCAGAAACTCTTTCAGTTTCCCTAAAAAGTGTTCTTTCTGCTCTGTACCAGCATAGTTTAAAGAAGGAGTTTCTCTCTCATAAAATAGCTTTTCAACAGCCTCAAGAGCTGACTCACGGCACTTACTTGAACTGTTCCTGTTCCTGCCTGGGGTTGCTCTCCTTGTCTTTTGGCTAGCATAGCGTTCAGAGCTTTTCCTCAGCTCTCTGACCACTTCTTCAGAAAAGCCTCTGTTAGGAACTGTAGCAAACTTGTCTGCCCCACCTCTATTACTTGGCTGGCTCTCTGAGCTGCTTCCCCACATGGAAACAAACCTTTCCAGCTTCTCTTCTCTGGGGTGTTTTAGGACAGGTTCCAACCTTGGTTCCACTGCTTTCTGAGAGTAAGAATCAGCTGTCTTTCCTCCTCCTCTCCTTTGCTCCTTGAGCTCCCTTTTCTTGTGGCCTCTTTCCTCCTGACTCCTTTCCTCCCGACTACTTTTACCAAACTCTGAAGCAGTTTTAAAATGGTGCTTCCTTTCAGCCACACCCTCCTCTCTGCACATGTGAGAGCTGTTAGGGCTCAACCTAGCTCTTACATCACTGCTTGGGCAGGGCTTAGCTCTAGCTACTGCATGCTCCGGTGGCTTGTGGTTTCTATGGGAACCCTGTTTACATCTGTCTTTAGAGGTACATTCCTCACTTCTCTCCCATTCCATCTCATTCTCACAGCTCACCCTATCACAGTATGCTTGAAAAAGTCTTTATTATGCTCTTTTGCTTCCATGGCAAGCTTCTTTTCAATTTTTCTCTTTGTCAGCCTTATCAGTGGCTTGCATTTAACTTGCCAGCTTTTTCCTGTTTTTGTCACTTGGCTCTTTTTTCCATTGTGCGTTACTTTATCTTAGTAACTAAATCCCTGTCTCGCCTGGAAATCTACATAGCCCTTGAATTTAAAAACAAACTCTGTTTAATCAACTAATCCTCAATCATTTTCAATATTTCATTCAAATGTGTGATAGCAAGGATAATTCAATCTGAAGCTACAAGCTACCACTTGAATGTTGTTAGTGAATAAGTAAATTTACAGATTGTGACACTCATTCAAATATGTTTGCTAAAAGTGCTAGATACATATTAAAGAGAAGAGTCCTGCTTTTTGTATTTCTGGCGGTACAACTCCAGACTGACTTATTCACACTGTGTGTGATAAACGGGGCTAATTGCTCCATCAGCAACTGAGCACAAGACCCTGAAGCTATATGAGTCTTGCTAAGGACGAGTAGCGATATCCGTGAGTACATCCATGTCAACTGACCTACTTTCTCACTTTTCTAAGGAAGACATGGTGTAAATTGGCCTGGGCTGGACCTTTGCTCTCACTCAGCATGCCACATCTTATGTTCTTACAGCTGTGGTGAGATTCTGGTTTAGAGATGGGCTCCTCCTGGGAGCAGGTGGAGAGGGGTTCTAGGTTGGGAAAAGTTGTGTTTGCATCCTGAGTGTGAGGGTTGCTCAGCTCTTGCTGGCTACATTGTAGAGGCAGAAAATTGGGAAAAGTAGGGAGTTCAGCTGAGGTTTCAGACTGGAACCTGGCGGGGGATGCAGCATTGCATACCTATTATATTTTGAGAAAAATAACCTATAAGAAGCAGAGTGGTTACAGCACTGGGTGGACAATCAGAGCAGTCTGTGCTCAAATCCTATCCACCGCTTGTGCAAGTTACTTCCCCCTCCATTGCCTCAGGCACACTAACGTCCCTCTACTGTATCTGAGTTAAATAAAAAAAACAACACAAAACTAATCTAAGGAAATAAACAGGAAGAGTCCTTTCCATCTCATCCCACCCCCTCTTTTGAAAATGAATTGGTCTGTCTGTGTTTATATATAATCCCCCCTCCCTCCAACTGCAGACTACATAATTTAAGTAAACTCATCCTTAAGTTGTTCTCCATGGTCTTCCCCTTCACCTCCTGTCTACTCAAGATGTCAATCCCCAGTGTATGGTAGTGATTCTCCCTTGAGCCAGCCACTCGGCTCAGAGAGCTGCAGCTGAGATGTTATAAAATGTTCTTTTTGTTGTGCTGGTTTTGCTCTAACTTTTGGGGTTTGGTTGCAGGAAAAGAAATGGCCAGAGATGACTTCGTACAGAGGTGGTTTCTGCAGACGGATTCTCCAGAGGCCTCACTCCTTGCATATGCCTCCTCTATTTTAACTTGGACATCTTATGTTTCCTTATTGGTCTGCCTGTCCCTATTAGGGACTGTTATTTTGTGTCTAAAGTGCTGTATTACACCATATAGTGCTTTAAAAATGATAATAATTCATAGGAAAATCAGGGGCCGCATGTCCTCTGCTTGTTCTAGTGCGAGAGCTTTTGGAGCATTGAGGTAGTCACAGGGGCCTAACTTCCAAGAATTTGGCCAATTGGGTTTCTGACAGATGCATTGTGCAGTTCGAGTTCTACATGCTTACAGAAAATGTCCCGGTGCACGGGACGCCAGCACAGTCAGGCTCAGGAGTCCAGGGTGTGCTTTAGTTAGAGCGGCAGCGATAGGAGAAGGACCTGGGTAAGGGTGGCATTTGTTCCCATGTCCAAGGGAAAAGAATAGTCCAGGCATAACAGTGGAGCCGAGGCCACCAAATCTAAAGGCGAAGTCCGAGGTAAAGTGAAAGATTGTGGCCTGCCTGGCCCACAATGTAAAGGAGCCAGTGATGCAGAGGAAGCGGCCTTTTAGTAGCACCAGAGATTGGGCTTTCGGGACTGAGTAGAATGCAGCGATTGCAATGCTTAAAATGATGAAGAGGCGCAATGTTGGTAGTACAATGTTGCCCTGTTTAAATTTAAAGGGGCCGTAATGGGCAATTTAGCCAGGCCAGAAGCCCCAAATGAAGACAAGCAGGGGCGGCTCATGGCAATCTGCTGCTTGAGGGGCGAGATGAGCAGGTGCCCCCTTCCCCCACCCAAAATTTAGAGCTTCCTCCGAACTCTAGTCAGGGAGCAGGGGGTGTCTCTAACTCAGAACACTGGTCAGGTTGCCCCAAGAAAAAGAGATAGCAACATATTCCCAGTCTATATAACTTAACCAAACAAAACAAACAAATGTTTGTGATGTTTATATGGCTCACAAATTGTAGTAATTTAATTATGCAGCCTGGGAATCTAATATAAACCATGCTGACTCCTGACACTTATTAAATATAAATATATATTCTGCAAAAACAAAGGAGATGCAAGGTGACCATGTACTGCGGAGTTAAAATTAAAAGCAAGAACACTAATAGTTTACAACATCAATTTTTATTTTAATGTTGTGAACTGTATGGTGGTTCATGCTTTTTCTTTTTGAACAAATAGTCTGCATCCAAAGAAACCCCTCTTCCAACAATGGGTGCAGAGCAGAACTAGGACTGGGACGCAATATGCCAAAAATAATCTCTGATACTGGTGTCATCTCCGTAACCACAATGTCAAACTTCATGAGTTCTGGGCATATGGTGAAGTAAGACAAAACTTTACAAAAACCACTGAAGACATAAAAAAGAAATCCACCATACTATAACAGCATTAACTTACAAAACTTACACAAGGAGCCTTATCAGACAAGAGCAGCCCTGTTAACTACTGCAGTAAGCTTAGAGCATCCATACAGCAAACTGAACAAGCCGGATTACTACGGTACAGATCCCTACATAGAAGCTCCATGCTAACAGCTCACATAGTGCCAGCCATACACACAGTACTAAATAAGTGACCACAAATCAAAAATAGCAATACAGACAGAAATTAAACTGAAACCCCAAAAAGCCAGACTCTGCATGTAGTACAACACCGGAGCAATGGAAAGCTGTAGAAGCCCCTGTACTGTGCAGAATATAAAAATAAAACATGTATTTATTTATTTATTTAGACAGTTTTTGTATACCGCCTTATCCTTCAATCAAAGCGGTCACAACACAATTGGGGGATACATTTAACACACGGGGATATGAGACACATACACTAATACTTACAGGGAACATGGGCAATGGAGGGTTAAGTGGCTTGCCCAAGACCACAAGGAGCACCTGTGGGACTAGAAACCCCAGTCCTTCCGGCCCAAGGTTGCTGTCCTCTAGTGGGATTTGAACCCCCGACCTTCCGGCCTGAAGTACCTTGCCCCAACCACTAGGCTGCTACTCCCAGCTACCAGCTTTCAAAATGCCCAATATTTAACGGTGCTCCCCACATTATCTGGATATTCAATACAATATCGGAATAGTAACTGCCATTGCATATCAGGACTGAGCACCACTATCCGCTATAAGTGCTGACTGAAAATCACCACTTATTCCGATAGCCACGTAGGCCTGCTTTGCATGTAGTTTAAGTTACTTGGATAACTGCCATCTATCTAGACAAGTTGGCACTTATCGGGATGTTGGTGATACCACCCTCGTTCCGCCCATAGACGAGCTCTCACTACTGCTGCCCCCCCCCCCCCTTCTTCAGTCAAGCAAGCACCAACACCAAAGTAGCATTAGAGGCTTTAAAAGAGCGATGCATTGCTTTCCCAATGACACTGCCCTTGCTGCAGGTCCCGGAGAGGGTGGCAATGGGCTGCCCTAGAAACCATGATGCTCTAGATGACTGCCTAGTTCACATAACGGGTAATACCGGCTCTGCCCTGGCACTAACCAGACAGTGCAGGAGAGGTCTAGAAATACTGAAAATGGCACTATCCTGATAATAATACCACCGAATATTACCATTAGTCAGCACCCTTATCCAGGCAGCTTCCTGTTGGCCGTCCGGCTAAGGGTCTGGAACATCATGCCCCTAAGTTGTAAAGGCTGACAGATTCCAATCACTAAACTGGAAATAAAGTTCCTTTTCCTATCTTTTTGTTGTCTAGCCATTTTATTTTCTCATCATGTTGATCTTAGTGTCTGGTTTTGGCTTTCTTCTGTCTAACTCACTTTCTAAGAACTTCAGTCCACTTCTCTCCTGACCTGACCTATCGTCTTCACTTCCTTCTATGTATAGCACTGATCTATTCCTTTCAGAGTTCTTCCATTTATTCTTCTATCAACTCTGATTTCACTCAACTTATAGTCCTCAAGTTCCCTCTTTTTACTGCATCTAACAAATCACTTTTCAACACTTAACAGAGCCCTTCCATTTCCCCCAACTGTGTCCTTTCCAAGCCTCTTACTGTATTTCCCAGTCTCTAACTATCCCACTTCTCTCTGTCCTTTCCTCACGTTCAGCATCTATCCCCTTCCCACCTCCCTTATTGAGGTTGACCTTTATCCAGTATCTGTCACCTCTTTCTCCCCCCCATCCACTGCCTCCTCTTCCATTTTCTTATACCATCCCCCCATGTCCAGCATTGCCCTTCTCTTTCCCCAAGCCCATGTCCAGCATCTTCCCTCTTTCTCCCTAGCCTCCCCCCCCCCCCCATGTCCAGCATCTCCAGTCTTTCACTCCATATCCAACATCTCCTGTCTCTCTTACTCCATCTCTCCCCATATCCCCCTAAGTCCAACATCACTCCTCCCCACCTCCCTTCTCTTACTCTCATGTTCATTTTCTCCCTATCCCTCCCCCCATTTATTTATTTCATTTTAAATGATTTGAAAATAAGAACATAAGAAATGCCATACTGGGTCAGACCAACGTCCATCAAACCCAGTATCCTGTTTCCAACAGTGGCTTATCCAGGTCACAAGTACTTGGCAGGTACCCAAAGTCCACAACTTTATTTATTTAGACAGTTTTGTATACCACCTTATCCTTCAATCAAAGTGGTCACATCACATTGGGGGATACATTTAACACATACGCTAATACGTACAGGGAAAATGGGCTATGGAGAGTTAAGTAGCTTGCCCAAGACCACAAGGAGCACCTGTGGGACTAGAAACCCCAGTCCTTCCGGCACAAGGTTGCTGTCCTCTAGTGGGATTTGAACCCCCAACCTTCCGGCCTGAGGTACCTTGCCTCAACCACTAGGCTACTCCTCCACTCCACAATGTTCATCCGGGGGTATACAGTGGATTTCCCAGGTCCTCTTTAATAATGGTTTATGGACCTTTCTTCCAGGAATTTGTCCAAATCTTTTTAAACCCAGCTATACTAATAGCTTTTACTACATCCTCCGGTAACGAATTCCAGAGTTTGATTACATGTTGAGTGAAAAAATATTTTCTCTTTTTAATCTTAAATGGGTTACATTATAGCTTCACTGCATGTCCTCTAGTCTTTCTACTTTTTGATTGTGTAAACAACCGATCTACATTTACCGTTCCACTCCATTAATTTATAGACTTCTATCTCGTCTTTTCCAAGTTGAGGAGCACTAACCTTTTAAGCCTTTCTTCATAGGGGTAATCCCTCCATCCCCTTTACCATTTTGGTGGCTCTTCTATGTATCTTTTCTAATAATGCTATATCCTTTTTAAGCTACGGTGACCAGAATTGCACACAATATTCAAGGTGCCGTTGAACCATGGAACGATACAGAGGCATTATAATATCCTTTGCACTTGTCCACATTAAATTTCTTCTGCCATTTGGATGTCCAATCTTCCAATTTATCAATGTCCTCTTCCAGGTTTTCACAATCCTCTTGGTTTTTAACAACATTGAATAATTTTGTATTGTCTTCAAATTTGATCACCTCACTCATTATTCCTATTTCCAGGTCATTTATGAATATGTTAAAAAGCTGTGGACCCAGCACAGATCCCTGGGGTACATCGCTATTTACTTTTCTCCATTGAGAAAATTGGCCATTTAGCTCTACTCTCCGCCTTTTTTTTTATTTCTAAATTTTCAAATCATATGCATACAAACCACAGTATACAAGAAAATACCAGCAATCAAAGACGAAACAGAATAACCATAACATTTCTTAGCCCCCATTTCGGAAAAGAGAGTCAGCTGGGGAAGAAGTCTATTGATTCAGACTACACTCCACCCCTTATCCTACCAAATAAAGACAAAGCAAAGCAAAAAAAACCAAAAACAAATTATTTGCCAAAAGTTTACCTTATCTGTTATCAAGCAAAGACTCAAGTTGACAGTGATCAGTAAATCCATATCTAACAACGTCAACTGTAACCAAACATTTACATGGAAAATGAAGAAAGAACGTCCCTAGGCTTCAGCTGCTGGAAGGACTTCCTCCGTTGCTGAGTAGCTCTCCAGACATCAGGAAAAATGGAGACTTTCTGACCATGAAAAATAAATTCCTTTTTTGGAAAAAAAAAAAACTTTCAAAATTCTTAGTTTATCTGAAACTGTGGACAAAGAGCCTATCAAAGTGGCACGGGAAGAAATAACCTCATTAGGAGATTGAAGAAATTGAGTTAAATCAAAAACAGAATCATCTTCCACCTATGCCAAATCCCCATCTCTAACCATATTACGAACTGGTAAATAATAAATATTTGAAACAATTATTTCATCAACATCAGACAATAATGAAATCTCTTTGCAATACTACTTGAACATCAGTAGTGGGGAGTAAAAACGAGTTACAGAAAAATTGAGTAACCAAAAGGTTTTTAGCACGATATATAAGCAAATTGAGTCCTTGGAGATTATGTAACACAACTATCTTTCAAGCTCCGCACGTTCGCTGATTGAAGCATTTCAGCCAGAGCCTCACCCTTATCCAATCGTAACATAGCAGAGCTTACAAACAGATCAACCTCTGAGAATTGTATAGTCTGATTAATAGAGCCATGTAACAAAGCATTTGTGTCAGAAACCACTTTCCAGATGTCGAACAAAGTCACCTACGATGGCTGAAACTTAGATAAACTTTGATTACTTGAAACTCCATTCACTTGAATAGGCACCAATGAAACCTTTTGCTCCAAAGGTAAAATCTGGGGCTTAGTCAAAGCCAAATCCTTAGCTTCAATCAGCCCCATTGAAGGGATAAACTCACCCCTTCCACTGGCAACAAACCGAGATTCGGTGGGGGAGTTCTGACGATGGAACTAAGCGAGGCACCAGAAGTGTCCAACATGAGAAAGTCAGAAGGCAGGGAAACCTGTCCTACCTTCAGTTCTGTCGCTTGTCGGAGATGATCCATAGGACCGAAAACCGGCTTAGGTGTTGACACTATCGTGGCCACATTCTGCTCCGCCAGCTTAACTTTTCTCTTGCCACAACCCTTCGACGTCTCTTGCGGCTAAAACCATGGGATAGGCCCCAAATTGGCACCAAAGGGGTGTATCCCTTTGGTCATGTGCCCATTCGGGTACGTGTCCGTGGCTGTGGAACAGCTGCAATGATTTAAATAGCGTTGCTGGGTCCCCACGTGTTGATAGAAGGTGGGGAATCACACAACGGGTAGTTTGCAGGCAGAACACAGCACAGGAAACTTCACCCAACTAACCTTTCGCTCTCACTGGCGGAACAGCTGCGATGATTTAAAAAGCGTTGCCAGGTCCCCATGTGATGATGGAAGGTGGGGAATCACTCACCGGGTAGTTTGCAGGCAACACACAGCACAGGCAACTTCACCCAACCAACCTCTCGCTCTCTGCCTTCTTTTAATCAGTTTCTGATCCACAATACTACACTGTCTCCAATCCCATGACTTTTTAATTTTGCCGAGGGACCGCGTCAAAGGCTTTCTGAAAATCCAGATACACTATATCAACCAGCTCACCTTTGTCTACCTCTTTATTCGCACCTTCAAAAAAAATACAACAGATTAATAAGACAAGATTTTCCTTGGCTAAATCCAAGTTGACTTTCTCCCATTAAAACATGACTATATACATGATCAGTAATTTTATTCTTTATAATGGTTTCTACCATTTTGCCCAGTACTGATGTCAGCCTCACAGGTCTGTAGTGTCCCGGATCACCCCTGGAACCCTTTGTAAATATTGGCATTATGTTGGCCATTCTCCACTCTTCAAGTACTACAGTTGATTTTAATGATAGTTCACAAATTACTAATAGCAGATCTGCAATCTCATATTTCAGTTCTTTCAATACCCTTGGATGTATACCATCTGGTCCAGGTGATTTGGTACTCTTCAGTTTATCAAATAGTTGTAATACATTTTCCCGGTTTATCGATATTCCTCTCAATTCTTCTGATACGTCACCTTCACATACCATTTCAGGCATGGGTAACTTCCCTACAACATCTTCAGTAAAGACCGAAGCAAAGAATTCATTCAGTCTCTCCGCTATGGCCTTGTCTTCACTTAGCACCCCTTTTACTCCTCTATCATCCAGTGGTCTAACTGACTGTTTCACAGGTTTTTTGCTATGAATATACTTGAAAAAGTTTTTAATATGCATTTTTGCTTTCACAGCAAGCCTTTTTTCAAATTCTCTCTTTGCCTTCCTTATCAATGCCTTGCATCTAACTCTAACTGATGAATCCTTCCAGCAAAAATGGGTAGATGTCAATAAGCAAATAGAGAATCTTCACCAAGAAGTTAAAGCAATCAAGATAAAAAAGTTAAAACGAGATAATGAGGACTACACAAATGGTTGTTTATCCCTGGATGGATCAAAATAGAAAGAGCCAAAAAACACGGCGACGTGTAAATTTTGAAGAAACATCAGAGGATCTTAGCAGTTCGGATTCGGGAAAGCCCCCCGAGAGGATTTTACAGGCGAAGGCACCGACAAAAAGAAGAAGAAAAAAGTGTTAACACGCAACAGGCCATGAGATCAAGTCGTCCTCAAACCAGGGGGGAATCGTCAGAAGAAGTTTCCCATTTAGTAATGAACCTTTCTGGCAAGGTCTTAACAACAGCCCAGAGTAAGCTCTTAGATCGGGGTTTGTCCTTTGTACCAATGATTCAACATGATCCTTTTCAATTCAGGGTAGATCTTGAGACTTTAATACGTAAATTAAGTTTGAAGTCCTATTTTGCTCAACAACCATCAGCCTCCCATTTAGATTCTTTGTCTATGAGGTCAAGACTTGATAGGAGGGTACCACTTCCTGTGAAGTCCACTTGGATGCCGCCTGAACCTATTCCTCCAGCTTTACAAGTCTTCAAAGAAATGGTTTTGATGGAAGTCACGGAACTGGAAAACAGCCAACATGTAAAACAATTCAGGAGTATGATATCCCGGGAGGAACGCACAGCTCTGAAGGAACTCTGAACAAGATCGGACATTGTAATTCGCCGGGCGGATAAAGGAGGAGCAGTGGTTGTTCTTAGTAGGGAAGATTATTTAGAAGAAGCTCAACGACATCTTTTGGATGTTCATGTTTATGAAAAAACTTTGGAGGATCCTACTGTGTCTCTTCAAAAGGTTATACACGAGATGACTCATCTTGCTTTTCAACATAAGCTTATTTCTAAAAAAGAATTGCTCTTTTTGAACGCCAAAGCTCCCTCGATGGCCCGTTTTTATCTCGTTCCCAAAATACACAAGCGTCTTGAAAAACCTCCGGGCAGACCAATTGTGTCAACGAGAGGCACAATTTTAGAGCCTCTGTCAGTATATCTTGATTCTTTTTTACGTCCACTATTAATGGAAGTGCCCTCATATATTAGGGATACCTCTCATTTTTTAGAGAAAATGGAACAACAAAAAGAGTGGGCAGCAGATCCAGATGTGATTTTGGTGACTTTAGATATCACCGCGCTGTACTAGCATCCCCCAGGAAGAAGCATATCGTACAGTTAAGACGCAATTAATGAAGAGAGGAGATTTATCAGTAGCTATGGTTTCTTTTCTGATGGACCTGACACGCTTGATTATTTTTCAAAACCATTTTGTTTTTGAGGCTACTATTTACAAACAAACTTCAGGTATAGCCATGGGAGCCACATGTGCTCCGTCTATTGCCAATTTTTTCATGGGAGATTTCAAACAGAAATGGCTCACCACATCCCCGTTTCAACATAATATCAAACTCTGGGCTCGTTTTATAGATGATGTTTTTCTTTTGTGGAAGGGCTCACAGGATTCCGTGCTTACATTCATTCAATGGTTGAATGGCCGCAATAATGCAATACAATTTACATATACCATTGAAACCACTAAAATCATTTTTCTAGATGTGCAGATTGAGAAGGCACCTCAAGGATGGGTCTCTACCGTTTACAAAAAGCCTATAGCTAGAAATACCTTCCTGCATTATGCGAGTGGTCACCCAATAGGACTGAAAAATAGCCTTCCTTTTTCTCAGTTTTTACGTTTTCGTCGAAATTGTTCGGACACGGAAGAATTCAAAATTCAGTCTCAAAAATTGATAATAGATTTTCTGGATCGGGGATATCCACGCCAAATTATCAAAAAAGCATATAAGCGTGCTTTATATAATGATCGAGCCTGGTTGTTAGGACCCAGGCCAGAACAACAGGCTGAACAGTCAGAAGAACATATGAACCTTATTACTCGGTACTCTCCGCTGAGCCATAAAATTAAAAAAATAATATTAAAACATGTAAATTTACTGAAGACGATTCCTGGTTTAGCAGAGAAGACTGTTCGCTGCGTTTGGTAACGGAATGTAAATCTCAAAGAACAACTTAGCCCGGCAGTTTTGCGACCACTTGTAAATGCAGAAAAGGAACTAACACCGCGTGGACATTTGAGATGCGGTGAGTGCACAATCTGTGAGGTCACAGAAGAAACAACTGAGTTTTCTTATTTAGGAAATACTTATACTCTGAAACATATTACATCATGTACCACAACCTCAGTTATTTATGCGATCCGGTGCCCGTGTAATAAACTCTACATCGGAAAAACAATGAGAGCTTTTAAAACACGGATACTTGAACACAAAAGTCAGTTACGATGTAAAATCTTGACAGCCCCTTTGGTCCAACATTGTATCGAATTGCGGCATGATTTTGATCAGTTACGTTGTTTCTGTATAGATCACATTTGGACAGCAATACGAGGTAAGACGCTGGATGAGACCCTCCTGTCTTGTGAACAGTGTTGGATTTTTAAAGTCAACACTTTGCAACCCCATGGTTTAAATTCTTCCATAGAATGGAAGGTTTGTCTTTAATTCATGAAAGCCCAGGCGAGTGATATCATTGGATAATGTGGACCAATGAAATTGGCTCATGTCAGCTACAAAATGGTGAATGAGTGAGCTTGACCGCATGCGCGGCGTTTTTTGATACTAGAAGAATATGAGCTAAAATGCGGGTAGCAAAAAATTGAGTAAGTCAAACCATAGGTTTATTCAATGGATACTCTTGATGTCATGACAGAATTTTAAAATACATATTGCCTTTGCGTCACAGTGGGTTGGTAGCTTAAAGCTTGATGACAATGATGTTTTCTATATATATTTTTAGATCCTCCTGATGAAACTCCTAGCGGGGTGAAACCCTACGAAGGTGCCGGGGGAGGCATAGAGGCGGATGACCAAAGCATCAATAAGCTAAGAGCTTCTTAAGATTTCAATTATATTATTAAGTTTGGGTATACAAACGGTGGGAAACTGGTTTTTTATGAGCAAGATAAAAGAGAAAAAATGGACGTTCAGGGTGGTCGCTGATGTTACCATGCGCCAATGCTAGACTTCTAATCAAGCATTAGCTCGAGCGCACGTATGGGTCTGAGACCTCCTGTAGTCTAATTGAGAATTACTCATAAAACAAAGTCCATCGTTGAGCAGTGAAGATTATCCCACTTTGATTCATATGCTTGTTTCTACTGGAGTACTTTCCATTAAACTTGAGATTATTAAATACTCAGACGACCAATATTGTTTTTGCATCTAACTCGGCAATGCTTATGTTGTTTCCCGTTTTCGTCATTGGCTCCTTTTTCCATTTCTTGAAAGATGCTTTTTGGCTGCAACAACCTCTCTGACCTCACCTTTATACCATACTGGCAGTTTTTTGGCCTTTCTTCTATTTTTCTTAAAGTGTGGAATACAACTGTTCTGGGCTTCCAAGATAGTATTTTTAAACAATGCCCATGCTTTATACAAATCTTTAGCCTTTGTAGCTGCTCCTTTTAGTCTTTTGTTAACTGTTTTCCTCATTTTATCATAGTCTCACTTTTGAAAGTTAAATGGGAGTGCTGTGCAAATCCTTGCCATCTTTCTTTCATTTATTAAATCAAATGCGATCATGCTATGATCACTATTGCCAAGTGGCCCCAACATCCTAATCTCTTGCGCCAGATCCTGCTTGCCACTAAGGACTAGGTCCAAAATAGCTTCTCCTCTTGTCAGTTCATGAACCAGCTGCTCCGAGAAGCAGTCATTTATTTCATCTAGAAACTTTGTCTCCCTAGCATGTCCTGCTGTGACACTGACCCAGTCGATACCCGGGTAATTGAAATCACTCATTATTACTGTGTTATAACTTTTGTTAGCATCCCTGATTTCTTTCAGCATTTCATTATCCATCTGTTCATTCTGGCCAGGCGGTCGGTAGTACACCCCCACTGCCATTGCTTTCCTCTTTTTTTTACATGGAATTTCAATCCATAGAGATTCTAGAGTGTATTTTGTTTCCTGCAAAACTTTAATCCTATGTGACTCAATGACCTCTCTAACATAGAGTAGATCAAATTGATGGCGAGGTTGTGCCCTATCACTGTGATATAGTTTGTACCCAGGTATCACATTGTCCCACTGGTTGTCCTCCTTCTACCAGGTCTCTGAGATACCAATCATATCTAACCTCTCATTTAGAGCTATATAGTCTAACCCTCCCATCTTATTTTTTAGACTTCTGTCATTTGTGTACAGGCATTTTAGAGGTATTTTGGCCTTGAGTTGATCCTCGGCCGAGGTTGCGATTTGAGTCCCGCTTGATGGGACCACAGTCATCCCCGGCAAGTATGCCGGGTGCCGGCTGCAGGGCATCAGGGGTCCCGAGGTCCATGGAGCAGCCTCCTATGAGTTCTCAACGGACTACTCAGAGTGGGAGATGGAGCACAAGGAGTCCCCCAATACCCGTCACCACCGTGACATCCCATCTGACTCTCCCATTTCAGCGCCTCGACGGCGGTCCCCACCAGAGGATATGGGCTTTCTTGATTTTGACATGTCAAAGGCCATGGCATTCTCTACCGAATCCGGAGGAAGACCCTCGGGCGGAAGAATTGGAAATCCTCCAATGCGAGGCTCCTCCGAGGGAATCGCTCACGGTGCCCATTCCTCCCATCCTGGAATGGCTGATGCTCCAGATGTGGGAGACACCGGCTTTGGTACTGGTGGTGAGCAATCGGCTCGACTCTATGTACCACCAGAGCCCGGGCTTCCAAAAGTCACAGCTGCCGCATAACTCCATGGTGGTGGAGTTGGCCATGCGTCAGCTGAAAAGTCAAAAGAAGCACTCCTCGGTGCCCCCCAGGCAGGGGAGGCCCACACCCTGGACGCCCTCGGCAGAAAGTGCCACCAGGGCTCGATGCTCATCGGCCATATCCAGGCCTACCAGCTGTACATGGTCATGGTCAAGACCACATTGACTCATTTGCCCCCCTGGATGAACACCAATATGGCTTTTGTCCATATCATGGAGTAGAAACACTCCTCACGGTACTATTTGACAAACTCACTTGTGGCATTGATGATGCCAAACAGGCATTCCTCCTTATTTTCATTGACATTGATGCTGTCAAAAGCTGCAGTAATCATCACATCATGCTCAATAGACTACAGCATATAGGCGTGAAGGATATAGTTCTAAAATGGTTCACATCTTACCTATCTGGTAGAACAGAACAAGTCAAAATTGATCAGCAAACATCTGAACCTTACAAAAAGGAACAAGGCCTACCCCAGGGTTCTGCCCTATCAGCCCTCCTCTTTAACATTTATCTTCAACCCATCTGCTCCATCTTTAAAAAATTCCAGTTAAATTATCACGTATATGTGGACGACATAATGTTGTACCTCCCGTTTAACATCCACAACCCCTCTTTATAACAAGTCACAGATTGTTTTACAGAATTATTGACATGGCTAACGAATCACAACCTTAAGATCAACATTAATAAAACCGAAGCACTGAATGTAACAAGAAACCAGAGCTTCAGGCCCCCCCCCCCAATCCATCAAGATCAACGACACCAACATTTCAGTCAAAAGCAAGGTAAAGTATCTTGGTGTAATCATCGACCGCATCCTCAATATGACTTCACACATCAGACAAACAACAAGGAAGATTTTCTTCAAACTCAAATTGTTGTAGCAGTTTCACCCTTTGCTGCACCAACATGATTTTAAATCGGTTATAAATGCTATTATCACACCGCACTTTGACTTTGTCAACACAATCCTACAAGGTTCTACTAAACAAACACTAAGACACCTTCAATTAGCCCAACATGCTGTAGCTAGGACAACCATGAAGAGTAACCCCTTTGACCACATTACCCCCATATTGTATACCCTCCACTGGCTCCCTATACAAAGCCGTATCATCTACAAAATACTAGTCACAGCTTTCAAACTAATCAGAGAAATCGCCCCATCTTACCTCTCCACACTCATCACCACAGACACTGTCACTCGCTCTGTGTGACTACAATAAAAACAAACCAATAACTGCAATAAAAACAAACCAACTGACTTCAGGAAATAGAGGAAAATTACAAACAATAAAGCATTCTCCCACTTCGCCCCTAACTTCTGGAATAACCTCCCAGAACACCTAAGAGAAGCAAACGACCTCCTCACCTTCCGAAAAAAAAATCAAAATCCATCTAATTCACCCTTCACTTTGGATCCTCTACAAACCTCAACTCCATTGATCCTCTTCACTCCTCCACTTAAACCCTTCTACATAAGTCACCGCTCACCCCTCCCTATAACCTCCAGTTCACACCCCTATCTGACACCAAAATTGTACCTAGCTCAATGTAATTGTATATAGTTTTATGTAAATCAGCCATTACAGTTAATGTATATAGTCAAAGAGTTCTTTGTAATTGAAGATGTACTTTTCACTGTACTATTCAAATTGTTGTTCATTGTAAACCGCATTTGATCTTTAGGAAAATGCATATAGAAATTTGTAATAAATAAATCAATAAATAAAATGTTCCTGAGAGACCTGGCGAAGGAACTCTCCGGGTTCTTAGCTGGTCTATCTGAGGAACCCCTATAGCGGTTAAAGAACCTGGCCAAGGCAGTCTGTGAATGCTCCAAATTCATGTCTGAAGCTGCCTATGACGGGTTTGAGTCGGTGGCTCGAGTAGCGGCGGCAGGCATCAGGGCGCACCACCAAGCTTGGCTACAGTTGTCTTACCTCAAGCAGTGGGTTCAGGACAAATTGGTTTATGTCCCCGGACAAGGAGAGAATCTCTTTGGCAAACCCATGACCCGACAAGGCTGCTGAGTTGGAGACCGAGTTCATGATGAGGACTAGGCTCTCCAAAAAGATAGCTGCCCCTCCCTGACAGAAGGGCATGTGTAAAAAGTCCTTTTACCTGAGGAAGGGAGCTGCTTACAGGATCTACCTGCCTTGTCAGGCCTCCCCAGTTCCCCAACAGGATCAGCAGGCCAAGGGACATGGGCATGGCCCTTGTAAGCAGAAGGCTCCAAAACCCCAGGCACCAGCTCCAGACCAGCGAGGGGGGAGTTTTTGACTCTTTGAGCATAGCCCATCTACCCCAAGATCAGCAGCCCACAGGGGGATGTATGGCCCTCTATGCCCAGAGGTTGTTGACCATTACCACCAACTCCTGGGCACTTCGGGTGGTCAGGGAGGGTTACCTCCTCCACCTGACTTAGATGCCTCCCCCTTACTTTCCAGAAGAGCCCCTCAGGTCTCCCCTTCACTGGGACCTTCTACTGAAGGAGTTGGCAGGTCTTCTCAAGGACAAAGCAGCGGAACCAATGCCCCACCATCTCAAGGGCAAGGGGTTCTACTCCAGGTACTTCTTTGTGCCAAAAAGGACAGGGGGCCTAAGGCCCATCCTCGACCTGTGCAACCTCAACAAATTCCTTGTGAAGAAGAAGTTCAAGATGCTCTCCCTTGGAACATTGCTGCCATACCTCCAGAAGGGAGATTAGCTATGCTCCTTAGATCTCAAGGATGCTTATATTCACATCCTGTGCTTTGTAGTGGGGGGCATGCATTTTCAGTACAGGGTAAACAGGGTTACTTACCTGTAACGAGAGTTCTCCGTGGACAGCAGGATAGGTCAGCCACACCTGGTGACGTCATCCGACGGTGCCATGACGGAAGTGCTCTCTAGAGCTCAGAATCTTCTGAGCATGTGTGAGGTGGTCCCACCTCCCCGGCCCACCCCTAGCCAAGCCAGTGATTGACTAGCTATGCCCATGTGGCTAGGGAGCGGGCCGTGCAGGTAACCCTCATACAGGGGAGGTGGGTGGGATTGTGTGGCTGACCTATCCTGCTGTCCACGGAGAACTCTCGTTACAGGTAAGTAACCCTGTTTTCTCCTTGGACAAGCAGGATGTGTCAGCCACACCTGGTGTCTCCCAATCTATGAAGATGATGCGCTGTGGAGGATGAGGGAAGCATGCAACAGATCAGATATAAGCAGGCCTTTATTGGTGCCTTGCAACATTAACATCAAATGCAGTGCAACACAGTAACCTACAGTGCAATAGTGCAGTGTGCAAACAGTACAGCGGCAATGTAATCGTGAATATACTTCTAGGTGCAAGTGCAACACAGCAGAGTACACTTCAAATGTGCAAACAAGCAGCGTAAACAACAACACTGACAGTGCAATAGTGCAATGTGCAGACAGTACAGTGGCAATGCCATTGTGAATATACTTCTAGGTGCAAGTGCAACCCGGCAGAGTAAACTTCAATGTGCAAACAAACAGTGTAAACATCAACAGTGCAAACTAGCGGAATACACGTCTCTGTGCAAACTTGTCAATAGGGCCATCGAGTCCCGATGTGCAGGTCTGAGGAGAAGGACCGGAATAGCCCCCTTTGGACGGCCCTTCAATGGACGTCACCCTGGGGCAGAGTCCTTAGGTCAGCCGCACTGGGTTGGAGTCCCATGGCTGCATTAGCAGTGGCCGCAGCTAGGACTGCTCGGCCAAAGGAGCTGTCTGCTTCCGCTTGGAGGTCAAGGCAGTAATGTCTCTGGAAGGTGAGCTGCGAGGACCAGGTGGTGGCTTTGCAGATATCACTCACCGGGATCTCTCGCAAGCTGGCGATCGAGGTAGCTAGGGCGCGGAGCTGGTGCGCCCCCACCTTCTGTGCTGGGGGGCGCCCGCTCTTTGTAGGCAGTAGGCGACACAGTTCGCAATCCAATGGGAGAGTGTACGCTTGGTGACGGGCCTCCCGGGTCTGTTAGGGTCAAAGGACACGAAGAGCTGTGTCCCGAGCCTAATGGCGGCCGTCCTATCAATGTAGATGCGCAGTGCTTGGACGCAGTCCAGAGAATGGAGCCGCTGCTCTTCAGGTGAGGAGTGTGGAGCTGGAAAGAATGAAGGAAGTTCCACAGACTGGTTGACGTGAAAGGCAGAGGCGACTTTAGGCACAAACTTCGGGTGGGTCCGGAGGGATGCCCGGTTCTGGTAGAGTTTCGTGTAAGGTGGGTGGGCCACCAGCGCCTGTAGCTCACTAATTCTCCTTGCTAAGGTGATGGCGATGAGGAAGAGTGTTTTCCAGGACATGTACTTGCTATCCGCTGTGAGCAGAGGCTCGAACGGCTCTTGCGTAAGCTGTTGTAGGACGACATTAAGGTCCCAAACCGGTACTGGTTTCTGGACTGGGGGCTGCAGATTCCTGAGGCCTCTCATGAAACGCGTCACAATGGGTAGGGCGGCGAGGGAGCCCGTGGCCGAGTCACTCCTGTGTTCGTGAAGAGAAGCAATCGCTGCAAGGTGGACTTTGATGGATTGTGGCTTTAAGCCAAGGTTGAAGAGGAATGTGAGGTACTGCAGGACTGTGGGCACGGGGCAAGAGGATGGGCTGACTCCGTGCCCTGCACACCATATGCTGAAACGTTTCCACTTGAGGCTGTAGGACTTTCTTGTAGATGGCCTCCTGGAAGCCAGGACAATTTGTTGCACCTCCGTGGATAGGAGGAGTTTGAGGTTCATCCTTTCAACCTCCAGGCTGTCAAAGCTAGAGTCTGGAGGCCGGGATGCAGAGTTTTGCCGTCGTTCTGTGTGAGCAGGTCTGGTCTCGTCGGTAACCGAACTGGCGGTTCCTGGGCGAGCCGAAGCAGCAGGGAGAACCACATCTGTCGTGGCTAGTAGGGGGCGATTAGTATGACATGCGCCCTGTCTCTGACGATTCGCTGTATCGTTGCCGCCAGGAGGGGGGAAAGGCATATGCCAGTGCCAAATCCCCCCCAGGGCACAGCGAACGCATCCGAGGCTACCCTCTGGCGTGAGGGGTGTTTGGAGCAGAACAGTTAGCATTTTGTGTTGACTTTGGTCGCGAAGAAGTCCATCTGGGGAGTTCCCCAAGATGCTGCACACCACTTCTTCGTGGAGTGTCCACTCGTGGGGAAGGAGCTGTCTGCTCAGCTTGTCCGCCAAGGCGTTCTGGTCCCCGGGCAGGTAGGTTGCCTGTAGGAAGCAGTTGTTGGCTAGAGCTAATGACCATGTCGCGAGGGCCTCCTTGCATAGGGAACGTGACCTCGTGCCCCCCTGCTTGTTGATATAGAACATGGCCACTTGGTTGTCTGTCTGTATCAGGACTGATTTTCCAGTCAGTTGTGACATGAATGTTTGTACCGCATACTTGACTGCCCTGAGTTCGAGAACATTGATGTGAAGGGACTGTTCTGTTCTGGACCAGGCTCCCTGCATGCTGAGATGCTGAAGGTGCGCTCCCCATCCCATGGAGGATGCATCTGTGGTAAGGATGAGTTGGTAGCCGCGTGGTTGTAGGTCCTTGCCCACAGAGAGGTTGGCTTGTTCGGTCCACCAGCGTAGGCTCTTGATGACCTTGGGCTTGATGGGGACGCGGGGGTGTTGAGAGGTTGGGAGAATTGTCTCCAGTGAGTCTGGAGGTGCCACTGGAGGGTGCGCATGTGTAGTCTTGCCAGGGGCAGGACCGAGGTTGTCGCTGCCATGTGACCCAAGAGGCGTAGGATTCCATGAGCCGTGGTCTGTCTGGACGTGGACACCTTCTTGGCCAGGTAAGCGATGATTCTTACCCGCTGTTCGGGAAGGAAGGCCTTGGAGGCACAGGTGTCGATTATTGCCCCGATGAACTCTGTGCTCTGGGTAGGATCCAGACGAGACTTCTCCTTGTTGAGAAGGAAACCCAACCTGCCCAGCAGGTCCGTCGTTGTTCGTACTGCGTCCCTGAGTTCGGGGGCAGAAGGCGCCGACAGTAGCCAGTCGTCCAGGTAGGGAAAAATGGCGATGCCTTTTTTTCGCAGGTATGAGGCGACCACCGCTACACACTTCGTGAAGACTCTGGGTGCCGGAGAGAGTCCGAAGGGAAGGACACGATATTGGTAGTGGCACCCTAGGGCTATGAACCTCAGGAACTTCCTGTGTGAAGGGTGGATAGGGATGTGAGTGTAAGCATCCTGTAGATCCAGAGTAGCCAGCCAGTCCCCCGTTTTGATGAGAGGTAGAATGGAGTTTAGCGAGTACATTCTGAACTTCTCCTTCGTGATAAAGTTGTTCAGCTTGCGGAGGTCCAGGATTGGGCGAAGACCACCGGATTTCTTGGGAATAAGAAAGTACCGGGAGTTGAATCCATTGTTGGCTTCATTGGGGGGCACCCGCTCTATCACCCGAGACGTGAGAAGTTGTTGTAGGAGGTCCGCTAGGGAAGCTTCCAGGTGTGGCAGGGGCTGGCTGGTGGGCTGTGTGCACTGCCACAGAGGGGAGGAGAATCGCAAGCGGTAACCTGTCTGGATGATCTGGAGAACCCACTTGTCCGTGGTGATATTCTGCCATGCCGGTAGGAACTTGGACAAGCGACCCCCCACCGGCAGATTCGCCGGGAAACTCTGAGACCGGCCTGGCTGGGTCGAGTTGTCAGAAGGCAGAGGAGTTCTTTGCGGACTGCTGGGAGTTCGGTTTCTTTTGTTTGCACTCTCTCGGCTGCTGCCTCTGAAAGGAGGAAGCGCTGTTGTAGGCCTGTTTGTACTTTGGTGCTTGCCACTTCCGATTGGAGCCATAGTATCTCTTGGAAGAGGAGAAAGGTTTGCGGTAGTAGCTCCCTTTTTGCGACCAAGAGGGGCGTTCGAGTTCGTCCGCTGCTAGGGTCTTTAGGGTGGTGCAATCCTCCTTAAGGCCATTCACCGTGTCTGTGACCTTGTCGCCAAATAGGGACTCACCAGAGCAGGGTGCATCTGCGATCCTGTCGTGGGTGTCGTCCGTGAGGCCGGACGCCCGTACCCATGCATAGCGGCGGGCAGATATAGCCGTGCCCGCTGTCCGGATGGCCGTGTCAAAGGCATCGAAGGCTGTGCTCATCAGGTGTTTGCTGCATTTGGCCAATTCTTGCATAGTGGCTGTATTTGCAAGTTGTGCGTCCTTGGGAAGGGCCGCAAGCTGGCCTTTGAGATCGGCTAGGAGGGCGTCCTGAAATAGGACGTGCTGGAACTGATGTGCTGCTACTTTGGCATTGAGCATCACACCTTGGAAAGCTTTCCTCCCCACATCATCGAGGAGCTTGAGATCCCGACCTGGTGGGTGGTTAGCCTGTATGCGTGAAGACTTAATTCTTTTCATCGCCGAAGCCACCACATTCGACTGGTGCGGGAGCTGTGGCTTGCTGAATCCCGGCGCCATGTGGAGGAGGTATTTGCTCTCTAGGCGTCTGATGCAGGCCTGGCCGGAGGCCGGAGTTTGCCATATGGCTGACTGCTTGTCCTTCAGTTTCCGGTGGAGGGTCAAGGCAGGCGCAGGTTTAGGTCCGCTGAGGTATTTCATGACCTCTGGGTCCTTCTCATCGGAGGCCTCCTCTGTGTGTAGGCCAAGCTTGTCTACTACCTTCCTCAGAAATTTGGGGTAGGTAAGGTCCTCAGGCAGTGCCTGCTTTTGTGGCTCGTCAGGCTCCTCCGGCGTGACCATGGAAGTGGAGGAGCCGGGGTCAATTCCCTCCTCATCGCTCCCTCCTGAATAAAGGGCATGCTTAGGAGAGGAGGTCCTGAGAGGCATCCGGGAAGGCGACCGCGGGGAGCGGGACCGTGCTGGGCTAGGTAGGGCCCATGGAGGTGCGTCCTTGGAGCGTGAGCGCTCGTGATCCAGACATGGAGGCGCGGTCTGATCCACCAGGCAGGTCAGTAATTGTAGAATGGCAGCAGAAGTGCTTGATTCAGCAGAGCGGCTGCTCCTACGTCCTCTGTGGGAACTGGGGCTGGAACAGGATCGTCTGGCCCTCTTGTGACTGTGGGAAGGGCTGCTCGCAGTGCTACCCCCGTTGGAGCTGGATATCCTGTCTCTGCGGCTGCAGTGACTCGATGAATCCTCCTTGTCATGTCTCCTGCTGTGGCGTCTCTTCTTATGCTTATGTGTCCTTCTGCTGCTGCTGCCGCGCCGATCTGAAGACTCTTGACTGCGTGAGCGGTACTTATTTCCCCCGCGCCGGTGGAGATCTCCCTCGGCGCGGTCTTCCAGATCTCTTGTGAGAGGAGAGGGATGCCGGCGCTGAGAGGACGGTCTGGCGTTGGCACGGCTGGAGGAAGACCCGCTGTGGCCAATCAGAGCAGGGTGGGCGGATCTGGAGGCGGAGCTAGGCGGGGCCACGTGGGCGGCACCATCTTGGCCTGATCCGTTGGAGCTGCATGGCCTGGAGGGGGGCTCAGCAATGCAGAACGCTGCCGCGGGGCTTATCCTGGATGCCGCTGGGATCTCTCTCATCGGCGATGCACTGCCCGGGATGGAGGCCCTGCCAGGCGCGATCTGTGCCGCTGCTGTCTGTCGCTCCAGGGTACTGGCTCGTGCAGGAGAGGCTGGAGCTGGCTCCGAAGAGGCCAGATACTCTCTTAAGGTGTGCCCCCTGAACTTAATCGCTCTAGGGGACATCCGGGCGCAGCTGGAGCAGTCTTTAACATCATGTGCAGCCCCGAGGCAACGGAGGCAACGCTGGTGAGTGTCTGTTGAGTTCATTTTGCGGCTGCATTGCAGGCATTTCTTAAAACCCGGTTTGGGCATTTTAAAATCTGGAGAGCTGTGAAATCCGTCTTGAGGCAAAGGCGGAAGAAGAAAGACTGGCTTGGCTAGGGGCGGGCCGGGGAGGTGGGACCACCTCACACATGCTCAGAAGATTCTGAGCTCTAGAGGGCACTTCCATCATGGCGCCGTCGGATGACGTCACCAGGTGTGGCTGACACATCCTGTTTGTCCAAGGAGAACTCCCCTTTAACTTGGTCTCGGCCCCAAGAGTCTTCACAAAATGCCTGACAGTTTTGGCCACCTTCCTCTGCCTCCAGGGGTTCTTTGTCTTCCCCTGCCTGGACGACTGGCTCATAAAGGGAGGCACAGCCTCAGAGGTGCAGCAGGCCACCGAATGCACTATCCAGGTCCTGCAACATTTGGGGTTCGTCATAAACTACCCCAAGTCTCACCTCCTCCCGGCACAATGCCTGGAGTTCATCGGGGCAAAGCTCGACACTCTCCAGTTGAAGGCCTTCTTGCCCAGGGACCGAGCCAACCATCTCCTCAGGCACATGGCCTCCACTGTCCATGTCAACCCAGATACTTGCTTCAACATGAGGGCAGCACAGTGGTGTCTCCAAGATCAGTGGTCTCAGGCCACAGGTCGCCTCCAAGACAGAGTCTCTGTAACCCGCCAATTGGCAGACTCCCTGGTTTGGTGGCAGTCTCTCCAGCATCTCGAGGTAGGCATGCCTTTTCAGGCCCCAAGCCCCTCAAGGGTCCTCACCACAGACACCTCCCTGCTCGGCTGGGGAGCCCACTGTGGAGAGTTCTGCAGCCGAGCAGGGAGGTGTCTGTGGTCACCAGCCGAGAGCACCCAGCAGATCAACCTCCTGGAGCTCCGAGCTATACACTTAGCCCTGCAAGTCTTCTGTCACCACCTGCGTCACCAGTCAGCACTGGTCCAGACAGACAACCAGGTGGCAATGTTCTTCGTGAACAAACAGGGGGGCACGGGGTCTCGTACCCTTTGCCAGGAGGCACTGGTCCTCTGCTCATATGCAATCCAACAGGGTATCCTCCTGCCGGCAGTGTATCTGCCAAGCCAGGACAATCTGCTGGCCAACAGACTCAACAGAGTTCTCCAGCCACATGAGTGGCAGCTGGACCCCAGGGTAGCCAGTCAGCTTTTCTGGCTCTGGGAGGAACCCATGATGGACCTGTTTGCCAGCCTGGACAACTTCCAGTTGCCCCGCTTCTGTTTCCGGCAGGCCCACCCCTCCAGGGTGGCAGCAGATGCATTCCTTGTCTTGTGGTTGGAAGGCCTCATGTACGCCTTCCCTCCCATGCTGCTGATCGCCAAGACCTTGTTCAGGACCATCCGCAACAGGGCCTCGCTCATCCTGATAGTTCCTCAGTAGCCCAGGCAACCATGGTTCCCGCTGCTCCTCCAGTTGACGGTGGAGACCCCCATTCCCTTGGGAACCACCTCCGGACTCCTCTACTCTGCACCCCAAACTGGGGTCCCTGTCGCTGACAGCATGGCTGCTGAAAGGGTGACTCTGGCCCCTTTCAACCTTTGTTTGAGGTGAAAGACATTCTGCTGGCCTCTTGCAAGGCCTCTACTAGGAAGGCTTATGCCCTCAAATGGCGCAGGTTCTCAGTTTGGCGCGCCGAGCACGGGGCTGACCCTTTCTCCTGCCCGGTGGCACTGGTGTTATAATACCTTTCTCCACATCTCTTGATCCGGGCTCAAGTCTAACTCTGTCTGAGTGCATTTTAGTGCCCTGGCAGTGCACCACCATCTGGTGGATGGTAAGCCCCTCTTGGTCCAACCTTTGGTGACACGTTTTCTTTGGGCCTGCTCTTATCGAAGCCCCCGGTTTGCTCTGGCAACCAAATGGGACCTTAACATAGTGTTGGGGCAACTCATCTGCCCACCCTTAGAGCCTCTGGCTATCTGCCACCTTTGCTACCTCTCTTGGAAGGTGGCTTTCCTGGTTGCATTCACCTCCGCTCGCAGAGTTAGCGAGCTTCAGGCCCTTGTGGCGGAGGCACCTTATACCAGGTTCTACAAGAACAGAGTAGTGCTTCGCACGCATCCCAAATTCCTGCCAAAGATAGTATCGCCCTTCCATCTCAACCAGGAAGTCATGCTCCCTACCTTCTTTCCAACACTCTAGTCGGGCGGAGATGGTCCTTCAAACCTTGGACTGTAAGAGAACTTTGTCCTTCTATATCCAACACACTCAGGGCCACCGCAAAGCTTCTCAGTTTTTCATCTCCTACGACCCCAGTAGGTTGGGGGAGGCAGTGACCAAACGTACACTGTCCACCTACCGGGTGGTGGACTTTATCACTCTCGCCTATGAGCAGGCGGGACTCCCACTAGAAGGTCGCATCATGGTGCACCATGTCAGGGCCATGGCGGCCTCGGTGGCAAACTTACACTCTGTCCCAATGGTGGAATTTTGCCTGGCCGCCACTTGGTCTTCAGTCCATACCTTCACAGCCCATTACTGCCTGGAAAGAGAGTTCTGATGGGACAGTGCCTTCAGCCAGGCAACTCCTACCCTCTGACCCTTTTCTGTTCAGGCTACCGGAGTGCTGGTTTCATCGGACAGAGGGGTCCTACCGTGATCTGTGGACACAGACTAAATTGCTGCTGCTTGCGGCTCCCCATGAGGGGGCCCTATTTTGACTATGGGTTTTCGGTAGCCTATAGCTGGGGAGTCCCATATGTGAGGACTGACTTCCTGCTTGTTCCCCAAGAAAGCATAGTTACTCACCTATAACAGATGTTCTTCGGGGACAGCAGGAATCTGTCCTCACCACCCTCCCCTTGGAGTTGCTCCTTTATGATCTTTTATTTTGCCATCTTTTAGCTATGTCATATGACTGAGCAAGATGGCACCCTTGGGCGGGAAGGGGACTATGCATGCGTGATGGCATCTCCCAAAGGCTTTCTTTGAAAGCTGGGAGGATGCTTCCACGAGAACTCTGTCGGTGCCGATGTCACTCATATGTGAGAACCGATTCCTGCTGTCCCTGGAGAACACCTGTTACATGTGAGTAACTACGCTTTTTGGCCTCTGCCAACCTAATGGCTCGGACTGCAACTTCTCCAGAAATTCAAGCAGGGTTTCAGTTTCTGCCAGTCCAGGTTTATTGACCTCAGTTCCAGATTCTATTTGCGGGTGAAGGGAGGTAAGCAATGTTTTGCTAGTCTCATTTCAGAGTATTCCTTTGAAATAGCTTTACTAATTCTCAGAAGGATGACTTGTTCCATTCAGTTTTTGTGCTGAGCTGTGTTATATTGCAGACTTGCAACAAAAGGTGGGAAGCTCCAAGCTGCAGAAAGGAACAGACAGAATACAGAGCTTTCAATGAGCAGGAGACCATGCCCTACACCCATGCTTCTCCGTCCTCTCCTAGAGGCCCGCCTAGCTGGTTGGGTTTTCAGGATTACCACAGTGAATATATATGAGATAAATTTACATAAGTTTGGATCTTCAGTATATGCTTTCTATGTAAATTTATCTCATACATATTCACTGTGGTAATCCTGAAAACCCAACCAGCTACGTGGACTCCAGAAGAGGGTGAAGAGGTACTGCCCTACCAAGAGACAAGCACAATCCCCTCACTGCTTCCTTTTATTCGGGACAGCTTAATCCAGTCCTAGTTTTATCTATCGCATAGTCCTGCTTTTCCTAGGGAAATCAGAGATACTACATCATTCATGCAATAGGGTAAAACCTTGAACAAGATCAAGGCCTAGCATACGCATAAATAATTTAAGGATATATATGAAGTGTGCATATCATACTGCATTTTAAATACTGATACATTTAATATAAAAAAAGTCCTTCCAAATTTTAAAACTTTCAAAAGCTCTTATATTTCTACAAGTCTAAGCGCATTCAATCTGCTTACTCTGTAACTTATCCTGTGCCTCCACCTACTGGTAACTATATGGAACTGCTGTCATGTGTTAAAAAATTGTCATAGTAACATAGTATATGACGGCAGATAAAGACCAGTATGGTCCATCTAGTCGGTCCAGCCAATACAGTTTTTGATAACTTGCAGTCAGACGTCTTCCTATAATCTCTCTCATTTGTGTGACAATATGTCCAGAAGATAAGTATCCATATCAAGATACTCCAAGAAGCTATAGAAGGGTTTCAGAAAGACAGCAGAATTTTGCTATTCCTCCATTGAAGAAACAGAAGTTCCCTCTAGAAACATAGAAATATGGCGACAGAAAAAGACCACATGGCCTATCTAGTCTGTCCTTCCATATTGTCCCCCGCAGCCCCCTCTGGTGGCGGCGTAGTGGTTCCACGGGGCTGGGGAGCGCATAAGACTAGGGTATTAGGGTTGACCTGTTCCGAGGGTCATGAGGTAGCGGCCCTCTGTGTCAGCCTCGTGGTCAACTTCCCAATAAAGCAACATTTAGCCAAGTGTAGGGAAAAAGAAAGGCATTTATTTCACCTTTATGCAAACGGTTCAAAATATGCGGTTGAGAAAAATAACAGGGCTGTATCCTTTCTTGTATCAAGTGCAATTCACAAAAACATTCAAAGTAACATTGTTAATCTTCACAAACTCAAAACATAAAGCATCCTGTATTCTCTTCATACATTTGGTTGCTCCAAATAACTTAAAACTTTCCTATTGTGCAATAATTACAATCCATGGGTTCCACGGCCTCATTAACCTCAGATTCCCCTGGCATCCACTCCATCTCTGAGGGGTCTGACTCTGAAACCTCAGGAAGGTTGGATTCAGGCTTTCTAAAAGCATGCCATACTGTGTTCCAATGTTGGCCTGTCAGTTTGGGGCGTCGGCTTTTAGCTATATTGTAGAACTCTGGATTTTCTTCTGCTACAGGATTAAAAGTTCGCTTATCCCGGCTTTTAATATTACTAGCCTTTTTCCTAGAGAGACTATCTGGTACTTTTGGCATAAAAGTGTCCTTATCATACAGATAAAAATTATTCCTTTGTTTCTCTCTTGTGCTAGGCTTAGGTAAACACTTGCAGGCAACCACTGTTTCACCTTTTAACTTCCTGCAGTCTCTTTTGGGAAAGGCTTGAGGCCTAGCCTGAATGTCCTCCACTTCTTGCAGGCTCAAGTGTTCCCTGGGTGTCTTTCCTCCTTTAGAATGGGGAGTAACTCCTCTGAGGCATGGCTGCTGCTGAGGCGCTTGTTCTCCACTTCCACCCCTGTGGCAGTTGGCTACTGGCCGCGCCCTCTCAGCACTTCCCTGTTCCCCAGGCCTTTGAGTTTTCCATTCCTCTTTCAGGTTACTTTTATAAAAACTTTTAAAAGTACCTTTTTCTCCTTGGGTATTCCTTGCAACCGGATATCTCTTCCTCAGCTTGTATCCCAGTCCTTCTCCCTGGATAGGGCTTCCTCTCAGGTTGGAAGGGAGAGCACCTCCTTCCTTGGCTGCTCTCTACCATGCTGCTCCTTCCAGTTGTAGCTGGCCTTCCTCTAGGCCTGCTCTTGGGCCTTCACCTCGGCCTGCTCTATGAGTTATTCCTTGGTCTGCTTCTCGGCCTACTCTCTGGCCTGCTCTCCAAGCTGCTTTAACTCCTTGAGCTGTTCTGGGTCTGAGAGTGACTCCAACTCTCCGAGCTGCTCTTTCCAGTCCGGCTTTGACGCTCACTCTGGCGCCGTCTCTGTCTCTCCGATCTGCTCTGCTTAACTGAGCTCTGTCCCTGCTTAAATCGGGACTAACTGATTCAAGGTCCTGCCCATAGAGGCGTGGTTCCTCTGCTTCCAGGCTTGCTCTCCTGCTCCCTCTATGTGGACCTTCAGGAAATTGCATGTAAATCTTGTTTTTTTCAAGATTTAAAACTTCTTTTCTTTGTGCCAGAGGGTCCGCAGTATCACAATATCAACAACTGCAACAGTCCCCTTTTTATTTTTAGAGATCCTCTGTGTTTGTCCCATGCTTTTTTGAATTCAGTTACTGTCCTCATCTCTACCACCTCCACTGGGAGACTATTCCACAGATACACTACTCTTTCCATAAAGAAATATTTCCACATATCACTCCTGAATCTATCTCCCTTCACCCTCATCCCATGTCCTCTCATAGCAGAACTTGCTTTCAATTGAAAGAGGCTCTCTCCCTGAACATTTATGCCACGGAGGTATTTGAACATCTCAATCATATCACCTCTATCCCGCCTTTCCTCTAAGGTGTATATATTAAGATCCTTAAGTCTGTCCTCATAAGCTTTATAATGAAGACCACTAATCATTTTAGTAGCCACCCTCTGCACTGACTCCATCCTGTTCACATCCTTTTGAAGGTACGGTCTCCAGAATTGCACACTATACTCCAAATGAGGTTGCAACAAAGACTTAGACAGAGGCATTATCACCTCCTTTTTTCTGCTAGCCATTCCTCTCCGTATGCACCCAAGCATCCTTCTAGCTTTTGCTGTCGCCTTTTCTACCTGTTTAGCTACTTTAAGGTCATCAGACACAACCACACCTAGGTCCCGCTCTTTAGTGGACAAAAGTACTTCACCCCCTATACTATATTGCTCCCTTGGATTGCTGCAGCCCAAATGCATGACCTTACATTTTTTTTAACATTAAATCCCAGCTGCCAAATTCTAGACCATTCTTCAAGCTTAGTTAGATCCCTCCTCATGTTATCTACACTTTCCTGGGTGTCTACTCTATTGCAGATTTTGGTATCATCCGCAAAGAGGCAAACCTTACCCGTTAGCCCTTCCGCTATATCACTAACAAAGATGTTAAAAAGAATCGGACCAAGGACAGATCCCTGGGGCACACCACTGGTAACATCCTTCTCCTCAGAGTGAGCTCCATTTACCTGTACTTTGTCGCCTCCCACTCAACCAATTTCTAACCCAAGCAGTAACTTTAGGGTCCATCCCTTGGGTGTTCAGTTTGTTTATAAGTTGCCTGTGAGGAACAGTGTCAAAGGCTTTACTGAAATTTAAATACACCACATCTAGGGCTCTCCCTCGGTCCAACTCCCTGGTCACCCAGTCAAAGAAATCAATCAGATTTGTCTGTCCATAATCCAAGTATGAACAGGTAGCAAGAAGTGTAGGAGGGACAAGCAGTACATTTCAGTTATACAAATATGTTACGAATGCATAATAGTATTAATGAAATATTGACAAATACCTTAAATCAAATTTGCTATTTGATCTTCCTCCACATACAGCTACCAACTAGATATCATCTGTGTAAATATGACAAATGCCCCCAAACATCTCGATAAGAGAAAGACATAGTCTCATAAGTACCTCAAACAAAGGTGAGGACAAAATAAAACCCTGGGACAAGCCAGACAAATACAAACACCACTCTGTGCCTTTCCAATAGGAAACTGCAAATCCATTTCCATACTGTTCCCTGGATTCCCATCTCAGTAAGATGTGTTAGAAACAGAATATGATTGATCACATCAAACACCACAGATAAAGCCAAAAACAAACTGAGCACATCCTTACCACCATCTGCAATGAGAGCAAAACCATCTCAGTAACCGAATCCAGATTGAAAAGGTTAGAGCAAACCTGTAGCTGCAAAAAATAAACCCAAAATGATTACATTAAAGCCTGAACAGTAAGACTGTGGAAGACTCAACTGGCCAAATTTCTTCAAATGAGACTGTACAATAGCAGCTTCTTTGCTGATATAACCCCCTTTGGCTCTATGAAGTATTAACCATAACCTGCAATAAAAGAGCCTCATCAGAATCACTATTTTTCAAAAAAATTGATCTGCATTGAAGGCCTTAAGTGGACAGAACCTTATGCAATGGTACAGCTGTGGTCAACATTATTGGCATTCTTGAAGTTCAATCACTTAATGTCCTATATCTCCTTTAAAAAAAGTGACCAGTGAAATGGCTTTGGGCTATATACCGAGGACATTCATCAAGCCCTGAATCCAGCCATAAAAGCAGGCGTGATCAGGCACACCCATGCTTGAGGGCCTTGCCAGAAGGCCCTTTGGCATGGACCAAGGCAAACAACGAAAGCAACTAGCCAATTTGAGGCAACCCTGTGGACAGTAAAATCATAAAAAACAACATTACCTACTGACTGCAATTACAGCATCAGCAATGACTGGAACCATATAACACATACCATCAAATGCACAGGAAATTTGCTGACTCCACATCCAACCAGACCAGTCCAACAGCCATCTATGACGACCAATGGGACCCCATTAAAAAAACAGCTAAGGACTTGCAGTGTAGCCATGAGGTGAGCTATGCCACACACAAACATTTTCACTATACAAATACTCCTCCAGGGCTTATTTAAAGTCAACCCCGGGTGCACCCCTGCCTGAGGACCACGTTGAAAGGCCCTTGGGAGTGGAACACAGAAGGACATTAGAACCACAACAACTAATACAATATTACTGGGATAAGCTTTACAGATAACTCATATTACCAGTGCCCCACGACCCTATACAGACAAAACCATGGAATTTCAATCAATCGTAATGATGTACTGTATTATAACTATCTTTGTGTTAGCATCACAAATACTCACATATATGACCACTTCACAATTTATCCCTATCATCCACAAACATAGGCATTACAGACCTTCACTACTGCCACATCAATTGTTTCAAAGAATGACACACAATAGACTAATACATATCCCATCTATTCAACAAACAGTATGTACTAATAGCCACACTCATACACCACCATCTCCAATTGCCTTTGAGATGATAAATGCACAGTGTGTGAGAAACAAGACACATGTACTTCACCGGATCCCGAACAATGAACCCGATATCTTATTTATAACCGAAACCTGACTGCTAGACACCAATTGGGTACACATAAACCAAATGAAAGCACCAAACTATGATATCTTTAACTGTCCGGGAATAGGCAACTGAGGTGGTGGTGTCCTCATAATCATTAAAGCTTTAAAGCCTCCATGAAATCATCATCAAGTCTTGAAGGTCTGGACATTCTAATCTTGGAAACTACTCAACTCATACTCTCCCTAGTTTACAGAGCTCCCACATCAGATGCAAACAACCTTGCAAGAATCCTTGAACTGGCATGTGACAGACACACCATCCAACAAAAACAGAATCATACTAGGGGACTTCAATTTTACGACAGTTAAGAACACTCAAGCACTCTCCTTCCTCAATGCAATGGAGGACATGGATTTCCAACAAATTATTGACTGCCCTACACGCAGTAAGTGGCATACGCTTGACCTCGTATTCCTGCCTGGAGACATTGCCAACAATACCACTCAACCAAACATCAAGTCCCAGCCAGTACCCTGGTCAGATCACTAAATAATCCACTTCACATTAACCTGTCACACACCAATGTGCAACAAGAGCAAGAAAAGCGACATAAAATACCGCTTCAAGCAATTCAATAAAGACATTTCTAAAGGAAATTCTTCCACACCTAAACAATGCAACAGAAGACTTAGATGCATTCATTGAAAAATGGAATACAGTCATCAATAAAGCAGCAACCAAGCTAAAAACAACAGAAGAAGCAAACGATCAAATTCATAGTACACTCAAGAGCTAAGAAACATAAAAAACAATTAAGGAAAATGGAGAACAACTAAATGGACACTGTCCGCATATACAGAGAATGTATCAACAATAAGAAAAATGAATACTATACAAAAATGATTATGAAACTAGTTATCAAGCCTAAGGAGATATTCGATATCATCAAATCTCTAGTCATACCACCCAATTCAATGGAAAATCGGACACATATAAATCCCCAAGCCTAGCTAACAACTATTCGAACAAACTAAGACAAACTTTCTTCCCTCCATTTATTGCCAACAACAGCCCAGCAGACAATGTGTCATTCCACTCATTCTCACAAGTCAATCTTGACCAACTGGAGCAAATAATCAGCTCCATCAACACAACAACTTCCCCACTAGACCCATGCCCAGTCCAGCTGGGTGAGAATCACCCGCACAGAAACTGCTCCAACAATACTCAAAATAGTTAACCTATCACTATCCCAAGGTCTAATGCCCAAATGTCTGAAAAGAGCAACTATATGCTCCATACTAAGGAACACCTCCCTGGATAAAATATCCCCAGAATCCTACAGACCAATATCAAGCCGCCTCTTCATAGCAAAAATACTTGATAAGATAGTACTAAATCAACTTCAAGAACACAGAGATGCACACACCCCTTGATCATCAGCATGGATTCAACTCTTACATGGAGTAGAAACATTACTACTATCTCTTGTTGACAGACTAATAAAAGGAATGGAAAAACTAAGACAAGTTTACATCCTCATATTCCCAGACATAGCATCCAAATTTGACTCTATAAATCACAATATATTATAACCTGTCTACAAGGGGATTGCTACCTACTTGTTGCCTGATCGGATCCCGGTGCGGCTGTGTGGTGGAGGAGGAGTTCAGTGTCCCCACCCCTCTCTGGCCAGCATAAGAATGTCGGCCAGCCGTGGAACGCTACCCGCGGGCGTGTACCTGTGGGTGCATGCCCAGAGGGGCGTGACCAAAGGGGCAGGTCCCGCCACTTTGGAGCCCCTTCAGAGCTTGAGGAGCCGTCTGTAGTCTCACATGTAGGAGGAGAAAAAAATCTTTCCCGCCTTGGGCGCTGTCTTTAAAGTCTGTTTGACCAATGGATCACCATCTTTTGAATGCCCAGGCTGAACACCCGGAGAATGAACGACTGGTTGAAACCGTGCATACTGTTTCAGACATATCTGTTAATACGCTGGGTCTTGCCCTACCCGGACAGGAAGTGCTTTCTGAGTTGTCTTCCCCCAGGGAAGAGTTACCTGTGGTAGACTCTCTCGTGGGTCAAGCAGCCTCTTTGTTACCCTTGCCTATTGCCTCGGGGATTGAGAAAGTTAAGCTGCCCTCTTCACTGGAATTTTCTTCTGCTGTTTCTTCTGTTGATGTTCCTGTTGACGTTTCTCTGCATGATGTATGGGAGTTGGTTGCACGTATTGAGCTTTTGCTCCATGCATCATTATCTCAAGTCACGCAGTTTTCCAAAGAAGTTGTGCAGAAACTTTCTGAACATGATATATGTTTAGATAAATCTAATAAGTCATTAAATAAGTTGGAAGGTCGGGTCACTGTGATGGAGGCCGCAGTTTCTTCTTCTATTAGGGACAGTGTTGTTATACACCATCAGTTAGAGTTATTGGAAAATGCTGCCCATGCTAAGAATTTGCGTTTTTTTTAAATTTTCCTTGTACTCACTATCTTACTCCTATAATTGTATTGCAAAAATATTTTAAGGAGGTGTTATTAATGGATGATGTTGAGTCAATTAAGTTTTCCTCCGTTATTATGTTCCTTTTTTGCCTACCACAGAGACCTCCTTTCCAAATACTAAGGAGAGAGGGAATCCTCCCTCGGCTGAGTCCCTTGATGTTTCAGCCTTTATGGAATCTTCTTTGGATGTTATTTCTCATCGTGCTACCCTAACCACTTCCTTTTTATCTCTTGCAGATAAAAATTTAATAATGCGATTGTATTTTTTTTATAGGATTTTATTCCAAATTAATGAAACATAACACAAAAGAAACATTACACAATAGTAATTACAAGTCCACATCAAGGAGCAGCTTCATACCATACAATAATTGTAAAAGCAAAACCTGTAACAGCAAAGTTAAGCTCAGTTATACAAAATCAAGAGGCCAGCACAGTAAGAACTACAAACATTAAGAAGTTATGTATGTTCCCTCTCATTCAAAAAATTTACCAACTGATCTGTTTCAAAAAACAGATAACGTTTACCTTGAAAAGAAACCTGACACTTGCAGGGAAATTTAAGCTGAAATAATGCGCCAATGGCAAGAACGCGCGGACGAATATCTAGAAAAGCCTTACGACGTTCCTGTGTAGTTTTAGCCACATCTGGAAATATCTGGATACTTTGACCACAAAATTTTTCAGTCTTCCTCTGAAAATAGAGCCTCAAGATCCTATCCTTATCCATCTCCCGAACAAATCCTTCAGCCCTGCTGGGACCCTTACCATCTGATTCGTTGGAACTATCAATTGTGAGCACTGCTTCCCCTACCACCTCTGCTGACGCTATGGATTTAGCTCAGCCCAATCAAGAGTTAATAGATTCTTCTAGTTGTGGTGTTTCCCCCCTTGTGGAATTGAAGCCTGTGGACTGTTCGGGAGTGGTACTTCCGGTTTCATTTTTGAAAATAGACTCTCCTATTATGCCATTGTCATCTCCTTTACCTGCGGTGATTTCTTTTCCTGTGGTGGGTGAACAGCCTTCACCTTCTGAGAATATTTCTTTAAGGGATGTTTGGCTTGTAGTTTCTCGGATGGAATCGGCTCTATCCGCTTCTTTGCAGAAGGTTTCGGCCTTCTCGAAAGAAACGGTTAGCAAATCTGACCATGAAGCCCGTCTATCATCTGTTGAGAGGACTGTTATGTCTACTGAAAAGTTGGTTTCTTCTCAGCAGGTTGCTAGTATAAAGTTCTCTCAGGACTTGCGTTTCTTGCAACGACAAGATGAGTTCAGGGAAAATGCTTTACGATCAAAAAAACTTACGTTTTTTAAATTTCCCTAGGACACACTATCTTTCTCCCTTATTGTTGTTACAGAAATACCTTAAAGAAGTATTATTATTTAAGGATGTGGCAGATATTTTAATTTCAAGATTATATTATTTGCCTAAAGGTAAGGTAACTAGAGATGAAAATGCTTCTGGTGGAGTTCAATATGATCAGTTGGTGTCTTCCACACTGGATATATCTGGTTTTCTTGAGTCTTCCTCTGAAGATATCCCCACTAGAGATACCTTGTTAGTCTCCTTTGTTCGGGAGATGGATAAGGATAGGATCTTGAGGCGATTGTATTTTTTGAAAAAGGATCAAGCCTTTTGTGGTAGCTCTATTCAGATTTTTCCCGATGTTACTAGATTAACCCAAAAACGGAGGAAAGCTTTTTTGGCATTAAAAGCGTGGGTTTTGGCTGTGGGGGCTTCCTTTTTCCTAAAATACCCCTGTAAATGTATTTTGCTATATGAGACTGTTAAGTATGTTTTCCTTGATGTTGGGCAATTGGAGGCTTTTTTTGATTGGTAAAGAAAATGGTTAAGTTTATTTATCCTTCCTTTCCTAGTATATTAGGGCTAAAAACTAATTTGGGATCCATTTTTTCTCATTGATTTAAGTTACTTGAAGGTTATATCTTGTTTGATCTACTATAAGTAGTTTTTGCTGTGTAATTTGAATATTCCTGATGTAATGGGTAGTATTCCTCTTGATGTGGACTTGATTGTACTCCTGCTTTATGTTTATAATAACGATTTATTAAAAAAAAATAATAACCTGTCTACAAGAACTAGGAATTCAAGGCACAGCATTGAGATGGATTAAATCATACCTCTCTGACTGAACGCAGCGGTTAAAATTAGGACAAGAAACATCAAACCCATACAATCAACATCAAGGTATCCCACAAAGGTCAGCACTGTTGGCTCTATTATTCAATATATATCTGCAACCCATCTGTGACATATTCCAGAAGCATAATGTGAACTACCACATCTATGCGGATAACATTGTTATAATCATCCTTACAACACATCAAACCCCAACCTCTAACAAATTATAACCTGCTTTAATGAAACCTCACAATAGCTTGCCTCTCAAAATATAAAAATAAACTTAAAAAAAACAGAAATCATGTTCATCATCAAGGACAGAGATTTCACACCCCCAAATTAAATAAAAGTCAAGGAAGCATTGCATGTCAAAAAAGAAGTAAGATACCTGGGTACCATGCTTGACCAAACACTAAATTTTATATCTCACATAAATAAAACAACAAGATTGATATACCACAAGCTGAAGACAGTACAACTGCTGAGACCCTTCCTGGAACCTAAGGAATTCCGTACAGTACTACAGGCAATGATCTGCCCTCACTTGGACGTTTGTAATGGCATCCTCCAAGGATTGCCTAAACTCGCACTTCACCAACTTCAGATAGCTCAGCATACTGCAGCACGGATCCTGCTGAAAACTCCAAGATCTGCTCACATTACCCCAGTACTATAGCATCTACATTGGTTACCAGTTGAGAGTCATATCAAATGCAAATCAATAATGACTATCTCTAAAGTACTATCGAAACTCTCATCACCATACCTAAGCTCTCTAATAAATACTATCCCCAACAGTAGACAATGAAGAAACTGCTCTTAAGATACTCTGGTAATGTCCATGGAATTCAAGAAAGGACTACAAGCGACCGAGCGTTCTCATTCTGTGCAACTCATTGCCAAGCACCATGAGAATTATAACCTATCTCTTAACCTTCAGGAAACAACTGAAGCCATATCTCTTTACGGAACACTTTGGAAGCAATACACCTACTACAAATACTGACCCTACATAGGAACAGCTCCAAACCCACCTCACTACAGTTCATCAACAATACCAATGAGATACTAATGTAAATACCCAACCAATAATACCGTTACCTTATGCCACATATAATCATACACCAATCATTCCCTTGGTACTAATAGGTTAATACAAATTTGAAATATAACCATTAGTTGTTAATTGGTAATTTTTTGTTATGGTCCCTCTCCCTGTTAAATGAAACATGTTTAATGTAAAATGGTTATTGTATGTAAACCACTTTGATTACAAGATAAGGCGGGTATATAAATAAATAAATAAATATATATGCACATTTATGCCTCACATTAACCCTGCCACAACGAACCTGGAAGACATCTTCAGAAACTAGAACAATATCATACACAGCGCTGCAGCTGCCCCACCCAAGAAAACACCCAGTCACAGGAAATATGTTGCCCCATGGCACTCAAAGAAAATCAGCAACTCAAAGAGAGCCCTAAAGAAACTTGAACATACCTGGCGACAAAACAAATGGTAAGAAAACCTCCAAAATTACAATCCCATGCTTCATAACTATAATCAACTAATGCAGTCAAGCAGGAGAGAAATCCACATGAATCTCATAATGAAATTGCAGAAGGGCTGTCGGGTAAAGTTTGCATGTTTGCAGATGATACCAAAATCTGCAATAGAGTAGACACCCAGGAAGGTGTAGATAACATAAGGACGGATCTAGCCAAGCTTGGTCTAGAATTTGGCAGCTGAGATTTAATGCTAAAAAATGCAGGGTCATGCATTTAGGTTGCAAAATCCAAAGGAGTGGTACAGTGTAGGGGGAGAAGTATTTCTGTCTACGAAAGAAGAGCAGGACCAAGGCGTGCTTGTGTCTGATGACCTTAAAGTAGCTAAACAGGTAAAAAAGGTGTGGATGAAAGCCAGAAGGATGCTTAGGTGCATACGGAAAGGAATGGCCAGCAGAAGAAAGGAGGTTGATAGTGCCTCTGTATAAGGCTCTGATGCAACCTTATTTGGAGTACTGTGTGCAATTTTGGAGACCACACCTTCAAAAGGATATAAACAGGTTGGAGTCAGTGTAGAGGCTGGCTACTAAAATGGTTAATGGTCTTCATTATAAAACACATGAGGACAGACTTAAAGATCTTAATATGTACACTTTGGAGGAAAGGCAGGATAGAGGAGATATGATAAGAGATGTTTAAATATCTCCATGAAGACAAAATAGTGGACTGACTATTTCAGTACCTGATACATATAAAACAACCGACCAACGGGATAAGCCAATATTCTTTAAAGGTCTCAGACAGGGGGGAAAAATTGCAGTACTAAAGTTAGCAAAATAGACAGTAAACCACAAGCTAACACCACCTGCTTTTCCCAAATATCATTCATAGGCCTAAATGTGTTTTACAATTTTCTAAATACATTTAAAAACACAAGAAACACTTAGCTTATCCGCAATATCCCATAGAAGGCTGTTAGCTCTCTCTTCAAAGCTGGATGAATATCAAGCTGGACAAACGTTGACTCAGGTTTTGCCTGTCACTTCTATCTGGCTGCCTCAGGATAAAAAGAACCAACTGCTTTAGAATTCTGATGCTAAGTGTTTTCTTGTGTTTTTAAATTGTAGTTGATATGGAAGGGCAGACTAGATAGGCTATGTGGCCTTTTTCTGCTATCATATTTCTATGTTTCTAATAAACCAAGGGAGTTATTCGAGATGGTACACACTCACCAAAGAACCCGCTCAGGAAAAAAACTTTAATATAATCAACTCACTCAAAATGGCAAACTTCATAGAGAAGAAATACAAACAAAAAAGGATGACCCTCACTGTCCAACTACATAACACACCCATCAAATACTGGAGTCACACACAATGGGAATCCTTCATTATGCCAACCAAAACTCAACTAAATCAAATCATAACTCATATAAACACAACCCATAACCCCTTGACCCATGTCCAGTTGCATGGATCAAGCTGGCAAGAAAAGACCTGGGTCCAACCTTACTTAACATTGCCCAGTTATCCCTCACACAGGGATATTTACTCTCCAACCTAAAACATGCCTCGGTAAGACCAGTCATGAAAAATTCCAAACTGGACCCCAAGGACCCAAAAACATATAGACCCATCTCAAGCCTGCTTTTCATCATCAAAATTATTGAAAAAGCCGTTCAACAACTATAAGACCAACTAGACCTACACACTCCTCTGGATCAATGTCAGCATGGATTCAAACCCAACCACAGTGTGGAAACCCTGCCCACTGCACTCCTTGACAAGCTTATCACTGGTATAGACAACATCAGACAAGGATTTATACTAATCTTCCTGGACATCACAGCAGCCTTTGATGCAGTTAACCATACCACCTTACTAAGAACTACCCTAGAAAGGTTCACATCCTACCTTACACACAGGAAGCAGCACATCAAATATGGAACACAAAAATAAAAACATTTACCAAGCCCAAGGACTACCAAAAAGCTCATCCCTTTCAGCAATTCTATTCAATATATACCTTCAACCACAAGTGACATAAGAGGAAATAATGGCATATGATATAATATCTATGCAGACATTTTGATTTAGAACACCCAGATTACACACAGATAACAAGATCATACTCCACATACCCTGGCTTAGAAGTGAGGTTCATGACTATCATGGTATCCACAAAATTAACCCATTTGGAGAAACTGTCCCAAGTATAACAAACTGCCTGGAAGCAATAATACAATAGGCTAGATGAACAAAACCTTGCAATAAACTACAACAAAACAGAAGCCCTACACATAACCAGGAACACCATCTTTAACCCACCTACCACCATGAAAATACAAAACAATGATATTTCTGTAAAATTGGAAGTCAAATACCTAGGGGCCATACTCGACCAGAAACTAAGTTTCCAAGCACACATCAACAAAATGATAAAAATAGTCTACTTCAAAATGAGTACTATACAAAAACTCAAACCTCTCCTCGAGGACAGTGACTTTAGAACAGTGTGCCAAGCCACAATAAAACTCATCCTGGACTACTGCAACTTGATATACCAACATCTCCCAGGACACTCAATCCTCCCCCTTCAGTTGGCCCAGAGCACGGCTGCACAAATGATCACAGGAACTGCACGTTACACCCATATTAACTCATGCTAATGAAACTACACTGACTCCCCGTCCAGCTACAAACCAGATTCAAAATACGAGTCATGGAGGAGTGGCCTAGTGGTTGGGGCAAGGTACTTCAGGCCGGAAGGTCGGGGGTTCAAATCCCAGTAGAGGACAGCAACCTTGGGCCGGAAGGACTGGGGTTTCTAGTCCCACAGGTGCTCCTTGTGGTCTTGGGCAAGCCACTTAACCCTCCATAGCCCATGTTCCCTGTAAAATAGTTATCTCCAAGTTATAATGCCCTGTTCAATGTAATTTCAGTTTGTTCAACGTAAACCGCACTGATGCAGAATAGCGCGGTATATAAGAGAATGTAAATAAATAAATAACTTACTCACAAACATCCTTCAACCGCTAATACAAAAGGACCACAGAAACATACTCAGCAGCCCAAGAACAAAGAAAAAGCTCAATCAATCCACCCAAAACAGAGCATTCTCATTATACGCTCCATCACTGTGGAATGTCCTGCCAGAAAGTCTGAGAGCCACCAAGGACCTGTTGGACTTCAGAAGAACACTAAAAGCACTCCTATTCACAGAATACTATGGACACACAGAATGATATTCAAAGATAATATCACCTGACACCACCTGTCTACCACACAGCCAAGACAATAGCACCTACTGTCATTCCGAGCCCCCCACGTTCCCGAAACCCTCCGTAACACTTAAGACTATGTAACCTCCTATCACCACAAGTCCAATTTGTTCTAATCCCCAATATTGGATTCTGTTATATTATTTTACTTTATTTATTTGAACAGGTTTTCTATACCGCCCCTTCCAACAATCAGGGACGGTTTACATTGAACTGGTAACAGTTACAATGAACAATGTTTTGAACTATATTACAATGAACTATTTACATGCCCACTATACCCATAGAGAAGGTGTGGTGGGCATTGGCACACTTATAACTATTTACATGAAGGTTGTTGCAGCTTATACATAGATCGAGGGGGAGAAAAGAGGAGAAAGAGGGGGGAGCTAGGGGTGGGTTAAGCTGATGGGTTGAGTGAGTTATCACTAGGCGGGAGGTTATTGTAGTACTCAGAAAATAATATAAGTTCTACTTTGAGTTACAATGTAAACCACTTTGAATTTATGATGAGGTAGTATAGAAAAGCCTTTAAATAAATAAACAAACAAACATATCTGACACATAAAAGAATCAAATAAAACAAGACCAATTTAAAAAGGAAATAGTAGGAAATAGCATAAAAACTGGGACATTGCCAGGACATGATTATTCAAGACAATAAAGTTAGACTTAAAAGGGCAAGTTACCAAAGGCAGTTAAGTATGGTCAGATTGTGTGTAATGGGGGGGGGGGGGGGCGTTAGCTCTTAAGTAACAGACCTTCCTTTAGTCAGTTTATTATTATTTAGTAGGCATTTATGAATTAGGCATTTCATGAAGGGTTATAGAAAACTTTTTCCAGACTGTCTGAATCCCTCTGAGGATATAGCCACAGCTCATGGTCATTCTAAGCCTTACAAAACTGCTGCCGCAACTGCTCTTCTTATAAGGGAACACAGTGCCTGACGCCAGAAACAGCTGATCCAGACTCTGCCTACAAACCTAGCAACCATCAATCAACACAACCGTTAAAAACTATGGCAGCAGTTTTGTAAGGCTTAGAATGAAATATGAACTGTGGCGATATCCTCGGAGTGAGTCAGACAGTTGTTTGGCTGACCTAGACTGGAAAAAGGTTTTCGCAGGGTCAAAACGCAGTGCTGCTTCGGTGGATTACGCTATCAGCTTAATGTGAAGCTCCTTGGAAATTTCTGCTCCCGCTTCACTTGCATACAAAGCTAAGTATTCTATAACCCTTCATAAAATGCCTGTTAAATACTAATAAATTGAGTAAAGGGAAGGTCTGTTACTGAAGAGCTAACCCCCCTTGTTACAAACAATCTGACAAAAAAATATACTTTTACTTTATTGCCTTTGGTAGTTATCAAAAAGTAAGAACATAAGACATGCCATACTGGGTCAGACCAAGTAAGGAGGAGTGACCTAATGGTTGGTGCAAGTTACCTCAGGACGGAGGGCCACGGGTTCAAATCCTGCTAGAGGACAGCAACCTTGATTCAGAAGGATTGGGGTTTCTAGTCCCACAGATGCTCCTTGTGGCCTTGGGCAAGCCACTTAACCCTCCATTGCTTCAGGTACAAAAACAGATTGTGAGCCCTTCGGGCACAAGGGAAATATATATACAGTACCTGAATGTACACCGCTTTGACATGTAGAAAAGCAGTATATAAGCCTAGTTAGATAAATAAATAAGGTCCATCAAGCCCAATATCCTGTTTACAACGGTGGCCAATCCAGGTCATAAGCACCTGGCAGTTTCCCAAAAAGACATACAGATTCCACAATGCCTATACTGGGGCAAGCAGTGGATTTCCCAGGTCCTCTTTAATAATGGTTTATGGACCTTTCTCATGGTTTACACAGTCAAAAACCTTGCTGTAGTCGATAAAGCACAAATAGATATCCTTTTGGTATTCTTTTGTCTTTTCAAGGATCTATCTCACATCCATGATGATGTTTCTCGTTCCTCGCCCTTTCCTGAACCCTGCTTGCACTTCAGGTAGTTCTTGTTCCAGGTATGGTTGTAGTCTCTGTTGAATAATCTTCAGTAGAATCTTGCTGGCATGTGGGATCAGAGCGAGTGTGCAATAATTTCCACAGTCAGTTAGATCACCTTCCTTTAGTATTGGTATAAGCACAGATCTTTTCCAGTCAGTTGGCCATGATGTTGTCTTCCAAGTTTCTTGGCAGAGCCTTGTAAGTATTTGCTGGGGATACTTATACTAATATAACTATATCTAATATGTTTAATGGACTTTGTTTACCTCAAGATGAATTAATCTCTGGTCCTTAATTTGATTATTCCTGCTGAGGATAGCCAGCCACACCTGCAAATGAATATGGGTACCTTCTTCCCTTTAATGGGTTTAAGAGCCTATAAAGCTAAGATTATTCTTGGGGTGGGTGGGAGGAAAGACGACTTAATAAAATCTGGCATGCTACACAGTGCATTGACCTTTGCGTCTAAGGTAATGTCTTACCAATTTCCTGGGTGATTCACACAGTCCTTGGTTTGATAGAGGGGGCCTTTCAAATTGTCCCTTTGATCTATAATTTGCTTTAACACCTATTTAAGACAATTCACAGATCTTTTACCTCCTAACTGGAAGGCCTCTTTGTAAAGGTCACTAGAAACAACTTTTTTTTCTTTCTACTCAGAGACTATTTATTCTACTTGTATGCTAAGTTATACTCTGATTTTATTTACATGAAAAGCTCTCTGGTGGTACTAAGACCTGACTGACTCAGTTTTATCAGCTTTAACCCAACTAATTGGAGTACATTCTAGAATATAAATACAAGTGCAGATCTTTTTTCAGCTGTAGAGGTCCTTTTTGGTAGTCCTTCAAGACTTCCATTTTGCTCTTTTAAGCCTGATTTTATTGTCTTGATTCCTGAATTTATCAGTGCTTAGGATATTTGGGTATTGTTTCTTGGGAACACGATTACTGGCACCCTTATAAATAATTCAAATCAATTTCAACAGAAGAACCACATTCCCATTGCAGTAAAATTAGACGCACCTGTGATCAATTGTCAGTACTCACATGATTTGAATCAACTAATAAATGATGTCTCTAATGTTTAAAAAGGTCACATTCACTCCCTGTTCCATTTTCACAATGGTGAAGACAAGAGAGCTTCCTGAGACTATCACAAAAGCCATTATCATCAAACTTCAAAGGAGTAAGGCCATCTCCAAAGACCTTGGGATTCCTGTGTCTACAGTTCGCAATGTTATTAAGAGGTTTTCTGCTCATGGAACTGTCAAGAACCTCCAGGACACGGTGAGAAGAGGAAAATTAATCGAAGAAGTCTTCAAAGATTAGTGTTAACTGATGGAAAAACACCATGTACAACATAGAAACATAGAAATGTGACAACAGAAAAAGATCACATGGCCTATCTAGTCTGTCCTTCCATATCAACAACTACAACAGTTCCCTTTTTACCTTTAGAGATCCTCTGTGTTTGTCCCATGCTTTTTTGAATTCAGTTACTGTCCTCATCTCTACCACCTCCACTGGGAGACTCAGAACGCTAGGTCTTGGTCAAAGTTCATGGGTTCTCCATCAGGACAATGACCCAAAACATACATCCAAAAGTGCAAAAGAATGGTTAAAAAGGAAAAAATGGACTGGTTTAAACTGGCCAGCAATGAGTCCTGATCTCAGTCCAATCAAGAACCTTTGGCAAAACCTGAAATCTGCCATTGGTAAAAGGAATCCTGGGAATGTTCATGAGCTGGAACAAATTGCAGTTGAAGAGTGGGAGAAACTACCAGCAGACAGATGTATGAAACTTGTAGATGGCTACAAGAAACGTTTGGAGACTGTCATCACTACCAAGAGTTGTGCAACCAAATATTAGTGAAGGGTGCCATTAATCCTGTCCAGGTCATATTTAGTTTTTTTCTCAGAAATTACACATCTAAGTTGCAAAGACATCTTTTTTTTGTTGTTGTATACCTTTGAACATACTATTAAAATATTATGATGACATACATTTGGAATATTTCCAATTATTTCTTAAGATATTCTACACAACATACTTAAAATGCAAGAGTGCCATTAAGGTTGACCACAGCTGTACATGCACAAATTAAGCCTTTTCTTGTCTGCACTATTGGCTATTGCCCAATTTGCCAGGAGTGGAGGAGTGGCCTAGTGGTTGGGGCAAGGTACTTCAGGCCGGAAGGTTGGGGGTTCAAATCCCACTACAGGACAGCAACCTTGGGCCGGAAGGACTGGGGGTTTCTAGTCCCACAGGTGCTCCTTGTGATCTTGGGCAAGCCACTTGACCCTCCATAGCCCATGTTCCCTGTAAAATAGTTATCTCCAAGTTATAATGCCCTGTTCAATGTAATTTCAGTTTGTTCAATGTAAACCACACTGATGCAGAATAGTGTGGTATATGAGAATGTAAATAAATAAATAAATTTAGTTCCCCTAACCCTTCACCTACTGACTGCCTATCATAAGATATAAGATCTGCCATAAGAGGTCAGATCAAAGGTCTTTCAAGCCCAGTATCCTGTCACCAACAATGGCCAATCTAGGTCTCAAGTACCTGGCAGGATCCCAAAAAGTAGAGCGGGCCCAATATTAAGTGGCAGTGGCTAGCTGATCTAACATAGCTCTAAACAAATTGAGCACTCAAAGGTTGGACCCTAAAATGACTGACTGGGTTATAAAATGGTTGAGTGGGCAGCAACAAAGGATACAGGTAAATGGAGTTCACTCTGAGAAGGAGGATGTTACCAGTAGTGTGCTGCAGGGATCTGTCCTTCATCCAATTCTTTTTAACATCTTTGTTAGTGATATTGCAGAAGGATTGTAGGGTAAGATTTGCCTCTTTGCAGATGATACCAAAATCTGCAATAGACACCCAGGAAGGAGTAGATAACATGAGAAGGGATCTAGTTAAGCTTGAAGAATGGTGAAAAATTTGGCATCTGAGATTTAATGCTAAAAAATGCAGGATCATGCATATGGACTGCAAAAATCCAAGGAAGCGATGTAGGAGACAAAGTACTTCTGTCCACGAAAGAAGAATGTGACCTGTGCATGATTGTTTCTAATGATCTTAAAGTGGCTAAACAGGTAGAAAAGGCGACTGTGAAAGCCAAATATATGCTTGGGTGCATAGGAAGAGGAATGACCAGCAGAAAAATGGAGGTGATAGTGCCTCCTAAGTCTTTGGTGCAACCTCATTTGGAGTATTGTGTGCAATTCTGGAGACCGCACCTTCAAAAGGATATAAACCGGCTGGATTCGGTACAGAGGGTGGCTACTAAAATGGTTAGTGGTCTTCATTATAAAGCATATGAGGACAGACGTAAGGATCTTAATATGTATACATTAGATGAAAGATGGGATAGAGGAGATATGATAGTGAGGTTTAAATACCTCCGTGGCATAAATTCACAGGAGGAGAGCCTCTTTTCATTGAAAGCAAGTTCAGCTACGAGGGGACATGGGAAGAGGGTGAAAGGGGATAGACTCAGGAGTAATATGCAGAAATATTTATTTATGGAAAGAGTAGTAGATGCATGCAATAGTCTCCCAGTGGAGGTAGTAGAGATGAGGACAGTATCTGACTTCAAGAAAGCATGGGACAAACACAGAGGATCTCTAAAGGAAAAAAGGGGACTGTTGTAGTTGATGTGGAAGGACAGACTAGATAGGCCATGTGGTCTTTTTCTGCTGTCATGTTTCTAAACCCAGGTATTCAATGCTGGGACTATATCCAGGCCCAAGCATTGACTATCCAGTTTTGCAGGGAAGCTAAACTGGCAGCAGCGATATTCAGCTGTTTCCAAGGTAGCTTCTGTGGCTAAGGTTATGCCAGCTTTTACTGCACCTGACCTTCACCACATGTCAGTAACTGGGCAGCGGCTCAATATTGCTGCTGCCCGGTTATCAACAGGTTCTGACCCAGAACATCCGCGGCACACCCTGAAGCTGACCGTTTATCACTGGGGTGTACAGCAGTGGCACTCAGATTAGTGCTGCTGAAAAGCTCCCCTCCCCCCCCCCCCCAGAGTTTCTATGCTACTAATCTCCCAGAGATAAGCCATGGCTTTCCCCTGTTCTACTTTACTACCAGATTATGGACTTTTCCTCCAGGAATTTGTCTTTATCATACCTCATACGAGGTGCATCCAAATTTCAATGTTCTACATGTCTTTCCACAGAGGGTTCCACGAAAGCTAACCTGAATAATTTCAATTTTGTCCCTTAAATATTCAACTCCATCATTGAAGGCCAATGACCTTACCTTCTCCTCTGGTGAACTTTTGCATCATCAAAAACAATTGTTTTGCCTTATTATTAGCTGCTAGTAACTGACGTTCCAAACACATTTACTTAGATTAAAGAATTTCCACTTTATAAAATCATCTATGTTCTTTACATCTCCTAAGGTTCTCTTTAAATAAGTCCTTTTTCCATCTATGCTCATGATGCCTAATCTGTTGCTTCAGTAACTGCAGCCCTGGATTTATTTTATTTATTTATTTAACCAGTTTGCTATACCGCCTTATCCTTCAATCAAAGCGGTTTACATTATGTAATCACTACAAACAGGTACTGGATACATTCCCTTGTCCCCAAAGGGCTCACAATCTATGTGTACCTGAGACAATGGAGGGTTAAGTGGCTTGCCCAAGGCCACAAGGAGTGCCTATAGGACTAGAAGCCCCAGTCCCTCCAGCCTGAGATTGCTGTCTCCAGGTGGGACTTGAACCCCCAGCCCTGCAGTCTGAATTACTGTCTTAACCACTAGGCCTCTCCTCCCTCCATGTACAATTTAAGGACAACCTGTATTAAAGTAGATAATTATCCCCTCAGCCACCCAAATTTCCATGACACAAAATCTTCAAATAATGTTCCGCCATTAAATTAGCTACTGAATGTGCCTTACTGATGACAAACACATGTTCAGCAAACATAAGCCAACTTCTCAAATCCAAAATCGTTCCTGGCTGGAGTAAGCACTCTTAAACTTCTCTTCCCCCTTCCTTGAATTTCCCATCCCTGTGTATAATTCCCCCCTCCCCCAAATCTTAGAATGCAATCACCAATACCCCCAAAACAAGTACCCCTCCCTCTCAACGTTCCCCTGCATATACCCTTGCTATTTTTCCCTCCCTCCCCCCCATGGAACACAAGATCTGTCCTCCACCCTTCTCACTCTCCCAGCATCTGCCCCTTTCTCTCACCCTTCCTCCAGCATCAGCCCTCTTGTCTAGTCCCTTCCAGCCCCTACATTAGCCTCCTTCCCAGCACAGCATCTGCAGATTAACCCTTTGTGCAGCAGTAAGAACTTGTGCCTTTGCTCCCATGTCTGTGCTGCACTTCTGCTGAGACAGAAAATGTGCCGGTATCGGGGGCTCCAGCAAGGATTGAACCTCGGGGGCATCCCCGAACCCCTCTGTGGCTTTGGAGGGTCAAACCTCCTGCCAGGGTAGATTCATTGGACAGTCTGCATTGGATTGTGATGAATGATGGTGCCAATGCCGATGCTCGGTGCCAAAGCTGGCACCGACCTGGAAGTAAAGGATCTCAATGCCAAGGCTGATGTCTTCTTTTCCTTAAGCACTGGCGACTCCCAGCAATGCTTTTCCTTTGCTGGTGAAGACTTGGACACATGGGAAGACTTTGAAGGAGTCGACACCCCCGAGGAGTGCGCCAAAGGAACTGAGCCTGTAGGAAACAGCTTAGCCTTCTGTTTGTGCCGGTTCTTTCTACCTCTATAAGTCATTTGGTGACAGGAGAGAGGAGTCAACATCGTGGTCTGGCCTAAACATTTTAGGCACCAAGAATGCTCGTTAGTGATAGAAATTGTACTGGAACACTTGGAGCATTTTTTGAAACAACTCTGGGGCTTCTCTATATTTGGAAACAATATGCAGCAAAATTGAACTGGGCAATGGTGCCCGAGGAGGCTTCAAGCCTCAAACAAAGTTTTGTGAGAAAAAAATGAAAATTAGTTTAAAAATATCTAAAAGAAAAAGAAAAATAGGAACTGGAATTGACGGGAAGGCAAAGCAAGTACTTCGACAGTACTAGTGAAGAATTTTTGAAGTCTCTTGATGCGCTGACAGAGACAAGATCCTGATGGTTCAACGGAAAAAAGATGACTGAGGAGACCAGGAGTGAAGACGGGAAGGCAGCCACGCATGCGTAGAGGAATGCTCCCAAAAAGGGGTTAAAGGAGCACTAAGAGGCGACAAGGCGATAGCGGAGAGATTGAATGAATTCTTTGCTTCAGTCTTTACTGAGGCAGATGTAGGGATGTTACCCATGACTGAAGTGGTATTTAAAGGTGCGGAAGAATTGAAGGAAATATCAATACATCGGGAAGATGTATTACAACTATTAGATAAACTGCAGAGTAGCAAATCACCTGGGCCGGATGGTATACATCCAAGGGTGTTGAAAGAACTGAAATATGAGATTGCAGACTTGCTATTAGTAATCTGTGAACTATCATTAAAATCATCTCTAATACCTGAAGATTGGAGGATCGCCAATGTAACACCAATTTTTAAAAAGGGTTCCAGGGGTGATCCGGGAAACTACAGACTGGTGAGCCTGACGTCAGTACCGGGAAAAATGGTAGAAACCATCATAAAGAATAAAATTACTCAGCATGTAGATAGTCATGACCTAATGGGAGACAGCCAACATGGCTTTAGACAAGGAAGATCTTGTCTTACTAATCTGTTATGTTTTTTTGAAGGAGTGAATAATCAGGTGGACAAAGGTGAGTCGGTGGATATTGTGTATCTGGACTTTCAGAAAGCCTTTGACAAGGTCCCTCATCAGAGACTTTTGGCAAAACTAAAGAGTCATGGGATAGGAGGCAGTGTACTATTGTGGATCAGGAACTGGTTAAAAGATAGAAAGCAGAGGGTAGGGCTAAATGGCCAATTTTCCCAATGGAGAAAGGTGAATAGTGGTGTACCCCAGAGATCTGTGCTGGGTCCGCTGCTTTTTGACATATTCATAAATGACCTGGAAAGTGGAATAACGAATGAGGTTATCAAATTTGCAGATGACACAAAACTATTTAAAGTTGTTAAAACCCAAGAGGATTGTGGAAAATTGCAAGAGGATCTTGATAAATGGGAAGACTGGGCATCAAAATGGCAGATGAAATTTAATGTGGACAAGTGCAAGGTTATGCACCTAGGGAAGAACAACCCAAACTATGGTTACACGATGCAAGGTTCCACATTAGGAACCACCACCCAGGAAAAAGATTTAGGCGTCATTGTGGATACCATGTTAAAACCCTCGGCCCAGTGTGCAGCGGCGGCCAAGAGAGCAAATAGAATGCTAGGTATGATAAGGAAAGGAATGGAAAATAAAACAAAAGATATTATAATGCCTCTATATCATTCCATGGTGAGACCGCACCTTGAATATTGTGTGCAATTCTGGTCGCCATATCTTAAAAACGATATAGCGATTTTAGAAAAGGTTCAGAGAAGAGCCACCAAAATGGTAAAGGGGATGGAAGGATACTCCTATGAAGAAAGGCTAAAAAGGTTAGGGCTCTTTAACCTGGAAAAGAGACGGCTGAGGGGAGATATGATAGAAGTCTATAAATTAATGAACGGAGTGGAACGGGTAAACGTAGATCGATTGTTTACCTTATCAGAGTATAGGAAGACTAGGGGACATGCAATGAAGCTACAGGGTAAACTATTTAAGACTAATAAAATAAAATATTTTTTCACTCAACGTGTAATCAAACTCTGGAATTTGTTACCGGAGGATGTAGTAAAGGCTATTAGTGTAGCTGGGTTTAAAAAAGGTTTGGACAAGTTCCTGGAGGAAAGGTCTATAAACCATTATTAAGAAGGGACCCAGGATATCAATGCTTGAACCAATACAAGCATTGTGGAACCTGTGTCTTTTGGGGAAACTGCTAGGTACGTATGACCTAGATTGGCCACTGTTGGAAACACAATACTGGGCTTGATGGACCTTGGTCTGACCCAGTATGGCATATCTTATGTTCTTATGTAAAGCATTCCTATTGGATGCAGGGGAGTGTTCCCGCACTGGGCTCCAATAGTGCCGACATCACCCATATGTGAAGACTAACTTCCTGCTTATTCCTGGAGATTGTCTTTTCTCTTTTTATCAACATAGCCACGCCAGCAGCAGCACAGCACAGCACAGCTGCAGAAGTGAAGGCTGGGCCAGCAAGGCAGGTGTTTATCACCCTGGGCCAATATCTCACTGGTTCACCCTTAAGGGGGCCCAGACTACACATAGGAGTCAGGGCTTGGAGCGAGAGGATACCATGGTCTGGAGTTTTGACACCGGACCGAGACTGGAGCTATGAAGGAATTGAGGTCCCCCTCTACCACCAAGCCAGCAGCCCCTTTAAAGGCTGCCACCACTGCTGTGAGATACAGAGTGTTTAGTTGTACTTTAATATGTCAGGGCCAAGATGTTCTTTGTTACTTTAAGGAACACGTAAAGAATGCTGCTTATTGAGGTTTGTGGTCATCATCCCATCGTCCTTTCTGGGAATGAAATGACTTCTGCTCCCATCTATGAATGGCCAGATGGGTGCCTGGCTCCATGTCAACAAGAGCAAAGGCTGTGCACTTGGCTTTGAGCTCCTGTACCAAGGTTTCTTAAAGCATCTTATTGTAAGAAAAACAAAAAACAAACAAATAAAAACCTGTTGCTGCTGTTAGGTGCCATCGAGTCAATGTCAACTCAAGGCAACCCTCTAGATAGTTGTTCTAAACTGTGTTTGCTCTTCAGTCAGGGCGGCTCACTGTTGACAGGGTGGCATCCATAAATGCTGTTATTATATCGATCCATCTCATTGCTGGCCTTCCTCTTTTGTGTTGACCTTCTATTTTGCCAAGCATGATGTCTTTCTCTAATGATCTCTCTCTTCGCATGATGTGTCCAAAGTATGAAAGTCGAAATCTTGTCATCTGCGCTTCTAAAGAAAGCTTAGGTTTGATCTCCTCTGGTACTGACTGATTTGTTCTTGGGGCAGTCCATGGTATACATAGTATTCTTTGCCAGCACCATAATTCAAAGGCATCAATTTTCTTCCTGTCTATCTTTTTCACTGTCAAACCTTCGCATCCATATGACGTTATTGAAAATATCATGGCTTGAACAAGTTGAATCTTTGTATGGAGAGCGACATCTCTGCTCTTGAGAATCTTGTCTAGGCCCTTCATGGCCATTTTGCCAAGAGAAATGCATCATCTGTTTTCTTGACTGCTTGTTGTTTCTTTATCCAAGTAAATTAAAGTTGTCCACTATTTCAATTTCTTCTCCATCAACGATGAACTTATTGATTTTACCAGTTGTCAGGATCTTTGTCGTCTTTACATTAAGGTGCAACACCATTTTAAGACTACAGTCAAACCTCGGTTTTCATGATTAATCCATTCAAAAAAGTCTAAAACCGAAATGTATGAAAACTGAAGCAATATTTCCCATAAGAAATAATGTAAATCCAATTAATCTGTTCCAGACACCCAAAAATATTCACAAAAAATACATTTTATAGAGAATAACTATATTTTTACATACAGAAAACAATGAGAAATAAATATAAATGACTAATGGAATGGATAAATGAACATTTAACATCTCAGCATGAGAAGAACAGCTCCCGGCACTTCTCTCACACACCTCTGATCGCCGACTCTCTCCCCGCCTCCAATTCTCCACATCAGCATGAGCAGAACAGCTCCCGGCACTTCTCTCACACACCTCTGATCGCCGACTCTCTCCCCGCCTCCAATTCTCCGCATCAGCATGAGCAGAACAGCTCCTGGCACTTCTCTCACCTCACCGGACAGATCCCTCAAAGTTTCGCCATCAGCAGGGAGCGTCGGAAGCCACACTCTCACAGTACAATACTGCAGGATCGCTGAAAGCAAAGAGCTGAGCGCCCCCCCCCCCCCGGTACAGACCATTTTAATTGTACAAAAACCGAGCGGATGTACGAGAGCCGGGACAAAATTGCAATGAAAAACGTTGTTGAAAACCAAAGCTAACAAAAACTGGGGCATACGAAAACTGAGGTTTGACTGTATGTTCCTTGATCTTGAGAAGCAAATGTTTCAGATCGTCTTCACTTTTAGCCAGTAATGTGGTATCATCAGCATAGCGAAGGTTGTTGATGAGTCTTCCACCAATCTTCACACCTTGGTTGTCTTCATACAGTCCTGCTTCTCTGATGATTTGTTCTGCATATAAATTAAACAGGCAGGGGGAAAGTATGCAGCCTTGTCGTACACCTTTGCTGATTTTAAACCATTCTGTTTCTCCTTGTTCCATTCAAACTGTTGCTTCTTGATCAATGTAAAGTTTGTGCAAGAGAACGATCAGGTGTTCTGGTATACCCATGCTTCTTAATGTGGCCCAGAGTTTCATATGGTTTACAGTCAAAAGCCTTGCTGTAGTCAATAAAACAAATATAGATATCCTTTTGGTATTCTTTAGTCTTTTCAAGGATCCAGCTCACATCTGCGATGATGTCTCTCGTTCCTCGCCCTTTCCTAAACCCTACTTGCACTTCAGGTAGTTCTTGTTCCAGGTGCGGTTGTAGTCTCTTTTGAATAATCTTCAGTAGAATCTTGCTGGCATGTGGGATCAGAGCAATTGTGCAATAATTTCCACAGTCAGTTGGATCACCTTTCTTTAATATTGGTATAAACACAGATCTTTTCCAGTCAGTTGGCCATGATGTTATCTTCCAAATTTCCTGACAGAGCCTCGTAAGTATGATAACAGCTGCATCAGCTTGCTGTAATACTTCAATGGGAATGACATCAGTACTAGGTGCTTTGTTCTTAGATAAGGCTTTCAAAGCTGCTTCAACTTCTTTCATCACCAATGGTTCCTGATCATAACATACAGATTGAAATAGCTGTTTGTCCACTTTATCGTTATGATATAATGACTCTCTACATTCTTTCCATCTTTTCTTGATCTTCTCAGCATCATTCAACATGCATCCTTGAGCCTCGTTGGAGTCAGGAGTGGTGCCAAAGGACTGGAGAGAGGCTCATGTGGTGCCTTTACACAAAAGCAGAAGTAAGGATGTGGTTGAAAACTACAGGCCAGTTAGTTTAACTTCGGTGGTGAGTAAATTGTTGGAAATGCTGCTGAAAGAGAAAATAGTGAGGTTATGGAGTCCAGCGGATTACAGGATCCGAGGCAGCATGGATTCACCAGAGGCAGGTCTTGTCAGACAAATCTGATTGATTTCTTTGACTGCGTGACCAGGGAGTTGGACCGAGGGAGAGCCCTAGATGTGGTGTATTTAGATTTCAGTAAAGCCTTTGACACTGTTCCTCACAGGCGACTTATAAACAAACTGAGCACCCTAGGGATGGACCCTAAAGTTACTGCTTGGGTTAGAAATTGGTTGGGTGGGAGGCAACAAAGAGTATAAGTAAATGGAGCTCACTCTGAGGAGAAGGAAGTTACCAGTGGTGTGCCCCAGGGATCTGTCCTTGGTCCGATTCTTTTTAACATCTTTGTTAGTGATATAGCGGAAGGGCTGTCGGGTAAGGTTTGCCTCTTTGCAGATGATACCAAAATCTGCAATAGAGAAGACACCCAGGAAGGTGTAGATAACATGAGGAGGGATCTAGCTAAACCTGAAGAATGGTCTAGAATTTGGCAGCTGGGATTTAATGTTAAAAAATGTAAGGTCATGCATTTGGGCTGCAGCAATCCAAGGGAGCAATATAGTATTGGGGGGGGGGGGGGGGTGAAGTACTTTTGTCCACTAAAGAAGAGCAGGGACCTAGGCGTGGTTGTGTCTGATGATCTTAAAGTAGCTAAACAGGTAGAAAAGGCGACGACAAAAGCTAGAAGGATTTTTTGCAGAAAAAAGGAGGTGATAATGCCTCTGCATAAGTCTTTGGTGTGACCTCATTTGGAGTATAGTGTGCAATTCTGGAGACCACACCTTCAAAAGGATGTGAACAGGATGGAGTCGGTGCAGAGGGTGGCTACTAAAATGATTAGTGGTCTTCATTATAAAGCATATGAGGACAGACTGAAGGATCTTAATATGTACACCTTAGAGAAAAGGCAGGATAGAGGTGATATGACTGAGATGTTTAAATACCTCCATGGCATAAATGTTCAGGGAGAGAGCCTCTTTCAATTGAAAGCAAGTTCTGCTACGAGGGGACATGGGATGAGGGTGAAGGGGGATAGATTCAGGAGTGAGATGCAGAAATATTTCTTTACGGAAAGAGTAGTGGATCTGTGGAATAATCTCCCAGTGGAGGTGGTAGAGATGAGGACAGTAACTGAATTCAAAAAAGCATGGGACAAACACAGGATCTCCAAAGGAAAAAAGGGGACTGTTGTAGTTGTTGATATGGAAGGACAGACTAGATAGGCCATGTGGCCTTTTTCTGTCATCATATTTCTATCTTCTAACATTCCAATTCGAGGCTGGAATTTTCTCTTTGGCTTTCCTAAAGTTACAAGAGTTAATCTTGTTCTTCCTCTAATAGTTTTTGCTGCAATTTCCTTGCATGCATCATTGTAGTACTTCTCCTTGTCTTGTTTTGTCTTGCTGCATGTTGGAAATCTCTGTTGAGTTCTGCGATTGCCTCTCTTTCTCCTCTGGTTTTAGCTTCTCTGCGTTTCTGTGCAATTTTCAGAGTTTCTTCGGTCATCCATTTTGGCCGTTTTTGCTTTTTCACCTTTTGTAGAGATTTCTCACTTTCTTCCAAGACAACCTTCTTGATCTCATCCCACAACTCTTCTGGAGCTCTCTCATTTGTACCTAAATCAGCAAATCGATTTTGCAGGCAGTCTTTAAATTTTGGTGGTATATTCTCAAGGTCATATTTTGCTACATTCATGAGTGGCCTTCTCTTTTTCAGCTTTAGCTTGAGTTTGCATACTAGTGGTTGGTAATCTATACCACAGTCGGCTCCAGGTGTTGTCTTTGTTGATGTTATAGAGCTTTTCCATCGTTGACTTCCACAGATGTAGACAATTTGATTTGTGTACAATCCATTGAATGAAGTCCATGTGTTCAGTCATTGTTTGTGTTGCTAGAAGAAGGTGGTTGAGATGAATAGATCATTGATCTTGCAGAATTCTATCAGTCTTTCTCCAGCTTCATTTCTGCCACCAAATCCATATTTTCCAACCACTTTGCCTTTGTTGCTAACCTTTGCATTCCAGTCATCCATGACTATCAGGATATCCTGTTTGCATGTTCTGTCATTTTCAGCTTGTACTTGTTCATAGAACTCAACCTCATCCTTTTCTGCAGCTGTTGTTGGGGCATATACTTGAATTATAGTTGTGTTGATGGGCATTCCTTGTAGATGAATAGAAATTAAGCATTCGCTGACTGCATTGTATTTCATTAGAGTTCTTGCAAGTTTCTTCTTAATTATAAATGGAACACTATTTCTTCTTTGTCCTTCATTTCCAAGCATAGTTGACCATGTGATCATCAAATGCAAAGTGCCCGATGCCAGTCCATTTCAGTTAGTTGACACTCAACAGATTGAGTTGTATATGTTCCATTTCATTCTTGACCACCTCAAACTTCCCTTGGTTCATACTTCATATGTTCCAATATCTAAGACATCTTTTCAGCTTCTGACTCTCATTTCATGCGCAGATTAAAGTTAGAAGTTGGGGTCTACATGTGGAGAAATATATTACTTGGTGCAAAGGTGCAGGTGGAAGCCTGCTACTTTTTGCCCAAGTAAGGGTAGTATGTAAGCATTCTGCTCCCATGCCATTAGCATTTACAAATTCTTTGGCTGGCTTTGGGTATAGTCCCAGTCTGGATCCAGTTATCACAAAGCTATTTTTTCCCTAATTTTTAGCAGGATAACTTGATTGTTTACTGTAGCTTCCCCCACCCCCCTGTAACCCAAAGGTTTGTAAGGGTGGGTCACAGGGACCAAGGGAAGTCATCTTCTAATATGGGGAGACTCTCTCTAAGGAAGCCCTAAGAGGTGGTTCATTAGCTATCTCTGGACTACTGTAATTTTATACCCATTTGGCATGTATCAAATATGTTAATTATTAATTAACACATGTTGCTATGGGCATAGGTGGGGCCTATTCAATAAAGTAGACACATACTTTACTATATAGAATAGGGGAGTAAGTGCTGTTGGATGAAGGTCTTTGGACAGGTCTTTCAGTATAGTTTATGAATTCAAAACATGGAGCGGTAAAGTTTGTGTTGTCCCAACAAGAGACTTTACCCATGATGTCTGCAAGGGTAAGGGAGTATATTGCTACCGGGGCATATTTAACTGCTTTAGGAACTGGAGTACAAATAATACAGTTAGACACATTAGTTAAATGTAAAATTTCCAAAACAGATGATTGCTATAGGTTTGATGTCACTGGCACAGATCTGGGGAGGCGGGTGTTGGCAGAAAGGCTTGTGGGGGGAGAAAGGGAAGGAGGAGAATGAAAGGAAAACCCTGAAGCCGGAAAACAAAGAAACAACGCAACAACAAGAAATAAAGCAAAAAAGAGTAAAAAAACACCAAACGGGGATGATCTGCATCTTCTTAGGCATCATGTTGAATAAACAGTCAGAGTTCAAGGTACCCAAAGATGGGCTATATGAGTCCAAGTTTGTCCGGAGTCCAAAAGGAGTAGATGCAGTCACAACATGTGGTCCGGAGTAAGTAGGGTCTTGCCAGGAACCATGATGTGGATTTTGACGGTATACTGTTGTTCCAACTGGAATGATGCTTTCAGGCTGCTGATTGGAACGCTGGTCACGTATGGAACAGCGGCGAGACACCTCTGCATGGGCTAACCGCAACTCTGCAATATAAGAAGACAAAGTATCAGGCAAAACAGCAGTTATTTCTGAGGGATTAAAAGACAACACTCGGCGCCCTGTACATATTTCATGGGGTGTCAGTGCTAGATTCTTCAAAGGGTGATTTCTTAACTGGAAAAGTGCCAAGGGCAGAGCCAGGAAAGATTTTTGCCCACCTGCGCTAACCGTAGGGCAGTTTTAAGCAACCCATTTGTTCTTTTAGCTTCAACTGAATGCCTAATGGCAGGGTATTACACAGAGTCTGGAAGAACATAAGTGCCATATTTGGGTCATTGTAGGTAACTCCCATTTGAGCTTCCCACAAGTCTTGAAACTTTGCCAAATAGGCAATAATATCTTCCCCGATTTTAAACTGCATCGCCGTAAGCGGTCCCATACTTCGCTGGGTGGGATATATGTCCCTCAGTGAACCCCAAACCAGGTTGCGGTAGGGATTAAATAGTGCCCCATCACATCTCGGCTGATTTACCAGGACACCGTGGATATTAGCATTGTTAAACACTTGGTTGGCAGCATTGTTTCCCAAAATGCGGGCTAATAATGCTTTTATATCCCCAATTGCTAAGGTATATCCTGCCATTAAGCATTCAAATTTTTGTATCTATGCCCCTGCTCCTTGGTTTAAAGGAGGTAATTGTTCTGCCAAATTTGTCATATCTGTAAAACTCCACGGGATATAAATTTGTCCCTGTTGAACATGCCTAACGGGGAAAGCTAAGTTTTGTCCTGCCTTGTGAGTGTTGGGGTCCCGCCCTTCATATTTTTCCCATACCCGCAATCCTGCCTCCATATTTATTTATTTAACTGTATTTATATACCGCCTTATCATACAATCAAGGCAGTGTAAGAAACAAAACAGACAAAACTTATTGAGATAGATATACAATGAGAGAGTTTATATTTTTCTTACAAATCATTTATCATTAAAACATGTAATCATTAAAAACACTGCACATTAATCATTACAACATAACATGTGCTAAACTACAAGGTTATATAAAATAAAAATATCATACGACAATATAAACTACTTAAAGAGTTTTGAAGTGGTGGGTAGGTAGATCAGACGATTAAGTGATAGGTCCATAATGCTTGATGAAAAGCAATGTTTTTAACAGCTTACGGAAATCTTTAAGTTCCGTTGATGATCTCAAGTCGTCTGGGAGTGAATTCCAGATTATTGGGGCAGCCATGGAAAATGCTCTATCCTTTCGTGAAGTTCTGAAATTAATAGAAGAGCTTACTCTGTGAGAAGTTCCCTTTCTTCTAGGTCGGGAAGAATGAGGGAGTGGAGACTGTTAGCTGAGATATGATGTTTTATTTTGAATATGTTAATTATTGTTTTATATTTTATGCGTAAACGGATTGGGAGCCAGTGAAGATCCTTCATAACTGGAGTAATGTGGTCATGAATAGATGTTCCAGATATAATATGGGCTGCGGTATTCTGAGCTAATTGAAGAGGTTTGAGAGCTTGCAACGCTAGACCAAGGAAGATGGGATTGCAAAAATCCAGTAAAGGAGTGATTAGCGCTTGACATACGGTATGAAAAAGATCAGAGGCAAGAAGTGGTTTTAGTCTTCTTATAATTCTCATCCTAAAATACGCATTCTTGATTGTTTTATTAATGTGAGCTTTAAGATTTAATTCACTGTCCAGAGTAACACCAAGGTATTTAACTTCTGTTTTAATTGGAATGGTTGTGCCAGCAACTCTGATGTTCGTTGGATGTAAGAATTCAGGGTTACGGGTGATTATAAGGGCCTCAGTTTTGCTATAATTGATTGAAAAATTATTTTCCTTACACCATCTTGTCATTTCAGTTAAGCAGACTGAGATATTGGAATATAAAGGGTTGTCAATAGAAAAAGGTGTAAATATCAAAATGTCGTCTGCATAAATAGTGTATTGGATGTTATGAGCTTTCATGATATCACAAATTGGTTGTATGTAAATATTAAAAAGAAGAGATGGTAGTCCCACTGTGGGTCTCCTTCGCCTCCTCGCACACATCGGCGGGCGAGATTTAAATCCCTTGTGTCCAGGGACCCCTCTTCTGGCCATATGTTCATTTGGGGGCTGCATCCTAAAGTCCAGCCATGCAGGTTGGAACTCCAGCGATAAACGCAAAATCCTTCACCTCCTCCTTCCTCAAACACATGATCAGCTGGAGTTTTCCCTTTACCCTGAACTTTGGGTGCACTATGGACAGGATAGGTGCCGGTTGCTGCCTCTTTCATTGCCTTCTCTAATCCTGGGGAGGGTTCAAAGGCCATACCCCCCCTACAGCCCCTTCCTCACCTGCCTCTTTCAAATAAGATTTCCATGCTTCCTCCACATCCCCCTTATGATATGCTGATAGTGACCAGTCAGTTTTAGTCCCAGTTTCCAATTCCGGGGGAGGGATTTGTTTCGGGGTCATGTGTAACTCTCCCATCACCTGAACCCATCCTGTCTGCATTGATCTGGGTGGGGAAGCCGAACGAGCGCATCTGTCATGGAGTTTTCTCACTTAATAGTTTATCTAATTCCTTGCGTACTGGGTCATATGGAGAAGACTTAGTGGGTCCTAAGGTGCCATTATCTTTTGGGGAGTGGCTTTCAGATTTTTTCCTTACTACTGGTTCCTGAGTTTTTTCAGTATCTGTATCTTGTTTGGATTTAGAAGACTGTTCAATTGTAGGATCATTATAACCTATTGCTGCCATTGTGCGGCTCTCCGTTGCCCAGTAGGGGGGAGGTTCATCCGCTTTTGGTACTATTGGTTCTGCTTCTCTCATCCACATGGAGACATATCGTAAGTGTTTTAACTGACTAGAACCTGTCTTATGGAACAATACATGATCCCATATTTTTACTAATGAGCGACCATCAAAGGACCCCTCCAGTGGCCAGCCGAGAGAGGACCCATAAGTGGCGCTCCATTTAGACCATTTCAAACAAAATGGAAATTACACTAACCTGGTAATTGTAGTTCCTGGAGGGTCCAGTTTAGTCCTCCAACATCGGGTAGTGCCCCTCCTCCTGCAGCCTGGAGACTGGACCAATCAAGTCTTCTGTAGTATATATGCAGACGGAGCTCCCAGAAGCCCCCAGTGTACTAGTAACAAAGCATACTTAATGAAGCAACACATTAGATTAATATACAAAATGACATAATGAAAATGACATAATTAAAGAACAATTTGTTTCCCCCCCACAAAAATATCCAACTTTCTCCCCAAACGAGGAAGTCAGAACACTGTATTGCACTGGAACCAACGCCCCAGAAATCAAAATACAGCTCCGTATCAGAAATCTCAGGAGCTGACTGAACACCTGAGAAAGGAAGAGCCATAGCCAAAAACGCGGCTGCAAAAAAGGTTCGAACGGCAAGAGGAACCGTCTTATGATCCACCGTTCGGAAAGCGCGCCGCATTTTTATAACAGATAGTCGGGAGGGAAGGAGGACTAAACTGGACCCTCCAGGAACTACAATTACCAGGTTAGTGTAATTTCCATTTCCTGTTCGGTAATCCAGTTTAGTCCTCCAACATCGGGATGTAACAGAGCAGTTAAGACCGGGCGGGACCTTGCCATCCGGCGCGCAGAACCGCCGAACAAAAGAGGAATCCCGAGCCGCTGACACATCTAAACGATAGTGTGTACTGAAAGCATGCAGAGACGACCAGGTGGCCGCCTTACAGATATCTGCTGGCGGAACTAGGCTATACTCCGCCCAAGCGGTCGCCTGAGCCCTAGTGGAATGATCCAGTAGCCCCTCCGGAACAGACCGCTGCTGCAACAGATACGCAGACGCGAATGCTTCCTTGAGCCATCTTGCAACGGAGGACTTAGCCGCTGCTTCCCCTTTACGTGCACCACCGAAGAGCACGAATAACCGGTCAGTCTTCCGAAAAGATTCGGTAGCCTTCAAATAACGACGAAGTGCACGACCCACATCGAGACGGTGAAGACTTTTGTCCGCCGACCCGACAGAGTGGGAAGAAAGAACTGGAAGAAACACTGCCTGATTCACATGAATAGGGGAAACCACCTTCGGCAAAAAGGAAGGGACCGGGGAAAAAGACAAAAAAGGTTCTCGGCAGGACAACGCATGTAGATCTGAAATACGCCGTGCCGAACAGATGGCTACAAGAAAAAACCGTCTTCAGCGTAAAATCTTTCAGAAACGCCCTACTCAGGGGTTCAAAAGGTTCACGAACCAGGGCCCGCATCACTAGATTCAAGTCCCCCGGAGGAACGAAAATCCTGCGGGAGGGCCGCAAATGAAAAAACAGTCGTAAGAAAACGACGTACGTCCGGATAAGAACTGTGGAGACGGCCTAAACTTTGCCTCGATAACAAGAGATAGCCGCCAACCGGACTTTCAGGGAACTAGCCGCAAGGCCCTTATCAAAAGCAACCTGAAGAAACTTAAAACGACGGAAACGGAAACCGTCGCCGCCCGGACTCCACGCCGGGAGCACCAGTCTTCAAAGATCCCCCAAATCCGAACGTAAGTAAGAGAAGTGGACGTTTTTCCCCGCCCGCAGTAGGGTAGAAATCACTGCGGGGGGAGTAACCCTTCTTTTTCAGCCGAGCCCTCTCCATGGCCAAACCGTAAGCGAGAATCGACCCACTTGGGGCATCCGCAAGGGTCCCTGAAAAAGAAGATTCGGCAGCGTGTATAGGAGCCAAGGAATGCCGTCGCTCAGCCGGACCAGATCGGCATACCAGGGCCACCCAGGCCAGTCCGGGGCCACCAGTAACACTCGACCCCGATGGCCCTCGATGCGCTGAACGACCCGGCCAATCAGAACCCACGGAGGAAAGACATAAAGAAGGCCGGACGTTGGCCACGGCTGAATGAGAGCGTCGAGCCCCTCGGACATACGCTCCCTTTGCCTGCTGAAGAAGCGTCCTGTCTCGGGCCGATTGAAATGTCGCCATGAGATCCATGAAGGGCGGCCCCCCCCCCGACGAACTATTTGCGCGTAAACTTGCGGGTTTAGCTCCCACTCTCCGGGGTCCACCCGCACTCTACAGAGAAAATCGGCCTGAACATTGTCTGCGCCTGCAATAGGCGCTGCCGAGATGGCCGGAAGACGAGACTGCACCCAATTGACCAAGGCCATCGCTTCTGATTCCAGGGCCATGCTGCCGGTGCCCCCTTGGCGATTGATGTAAGCTACGGTGGTCGCAATGTCCGAGAGGACTCGCACCGGCCGGTCGAGAACTAGGGCTTTGAGGCCAAGAGGGCTAGCCGCACCGCCCGCAATTCGAGGCGGTTGATCGACCAAGAAGTCTCCAGGGGAGACCATTCCCCTTGAGCGAAGCGGGTCTCGCAGTGAGCCCCCCAGCCGGTTAAGCTGGCATCCGTTGTGAACGGAACCCAAAGTGGAGGCTCCAGGGAATCCCCCGCGCCAGGTTCTCGGAGGAGAGCCACCACCGGAGTGATCGGCGAACCGCCCTTGGGCAAGTCAATCTCCTGTTCAACGAGTCGAATTGGTTGGACCAACGGCGCAGCAGAGCACTCTGCAGCAGGCGCATGTGGAAGCGCGCCCAGGGCACCACCTCCAAGGTTGCTGCCATCGTACCGAGGAGCTGTAGCTATCACCATGCAGACGGAGCGGGCATCCCCCTGAAGAGTCGGACAAGAGACCGAATGCGGCGCTCCGGCAGGCACACCAAGCCCCGTGCTGTGTCGAGGCTCACTCCCAGATACTCGAGATCCTGAGTCGGGCACAGACAACTCTTGCATTCTTTCACCACCCAGCCGAGGGACCGCAGCAGAGCCACCACCCTGCTCGTGACGTGCACACGCTCCCGACTGGACTTTGCCCGAATCCACCAGTCGTCGAGATACGGATGGACCAGGATGCCCTCTGTGCACAAGGCCGCCGCGACCACTACCATCACGTTTGTGAAGGTGCGGGGGGCCGTGGCGAGACCAAACGGCATGGCCGGAATTGGAAGTGGCCCCACGGAAGAGCGAAGTGGAGAAACCGTTGATGAGACGGCCGGATGGGAATGTGTAATGTGGTCTGCAGCGGCTGTGGAAGATCCTGCAGCAGGGGCTCTGAGGAGGGGGGAGATAAGGTGCTGAGGGACCCAGCTAGCAACGCAGTGGGTATGGGGAAAGCCTCCGGGATGCAGCGTGCAGGTGTAACACAAGCAAGCTATTAATGTACCCTTCGGCTGATTACATTTCACATATAATACAGCCAGAGAAAAAAGCATTGTAGAGACTTAAACCACCTTTCCTCTTCTTGTGTGGGGTTTCATTTATTTATTTATTTTTTTTTTTTTTTTGCATTTAAAACAAAAAGCAAGGAAGGCTCAGGGAAACCCAAGACTGTTTAAGAAAAGGATTTTGAAACTCCACGTGCCTCCACAGCATGATTAAGTGTGTGGAAACTGCTGTTTAGAGCTGTTTCCTCTAAAAAGAAACACTGAAGAGAAAAACAAAACAGCCGCTGGCACCGAAAAACTGTCAGGTATTCGCAGAACTGAGAAGGGAACTGTCAGTCATTCACTGTGCTGGCATAGAGAAACTTTCAAGGTCAGGGTAAGGCAATTACAGTGACTGAAAGTAGGGAAATTAGAGTGGGATCCCTCCGCAGCCATTCAGACCTCCATGGTAGGGGCTGAAAGGTGTTTCTGGGGAGGGATGTAGAAGCTCAATCCAGCCATAGGAAAATTACAGTGAGCATGCTTAATTAGGCCGAGCCCAAAACAGTCAGGATCCAAAACACTGACTTAAAACCTCAACCAAATGGTATATTGAATAAGACAGGTACAATAATCAGTAGGACGTACAAAGTAACCCGGCTGCAGTTTGTGGACTAAAAAGTCAAAGTAGGCACTTCCAAACTCAGGGGCAGCCGGTCCGGATACAGCTGAAAGCATCCCAGAGCAGCTGAGGCAAGGAAGAAAAAACAAAAACAGAGTACTCACAGTTTTCTTACAGAAAATGATACCTGAACTTCCTGGAGGTATTCAAACTCTCGTGGTAAAGACTCAGTGCAGCGTAAAGCCAATGGAGAGCTCCCCCGAAGCCAAGCTCCGGAGTTCCCAAGTTCCTCAGGGGAAGCAAGATGCTGGGGGAAGAGCAGAGCTGATGCCTGAGGTCCCTGTGTTTCTTCTGACAGCCTATGCAGCGTAAACCTGAATAAGGCACAGGGAGAACTAAAAAGAAATAACTGCGTCCCGCAGGAACAGGCATTTAACAATATTCCCCATAATAGGTAATGCCTCAGCCGGCCTTCTATGTTGGGCACAGTGGGGAATGGAAGCCATGAGCCCTGCACCCTTCGTCAGTGACTCAGCATTGTACTGTGGCTCTGAATTGCATACTGTTCTCTATCCATGCCTTCTGTACTTTTTATCCATTATGTTCATACATAGGCAGAGAAAAAAGTAACCTCTGCACAACTGACATCTAGCAAGTGTTGTGGAAAGAAGAAAAAAACTGAAACAACAATATAGCTTTTAGAAGCCAGCAGAGAAGTAATCTGGCTTCCCGCCAAAAACCGAGGCTCATTAGCTATTCAAAATGGCCACCAGCAAAAATAAAACACCAAAAGAGTGAATTAAAACCCCCAAAAGCTAAGGAATTAACTTAAAAAGTCAAAGAAGAAGGTGGGAGGGTTGCAGGCATGAGAGAAATGCCTAAAGTCGCTGAAAAATCAAGAAAAATCAATCAAGTTACCACAGAGCTGCAAACAGCAGTGGGAGAAGACATTCCAGGTCTGAAGAAAACTGCAGCACAGCTCTTGCAGATGCCAGAGTCAGTCATTGTACCTCTGCGGGACCCACAAATCACACATTGAGGTTTGGCAGCCATGCTAAGGCAACCTGCTTCCAGGGGGAAAGAAGGAAACAGGAACAGGGAAGCCCACAGCAAAGGGACTAACCGTATTCAAATCAGTACAGCTTTAAATTTAAAACTTTTTTTTTTTTTTACAGAAAACAAAATACTCCCCAGAATCCTAGGGGTGCCCTGAGCAAAATCGCCAGCAAAAGAAACCCCAAAAATGCCAGGGGAACCCGTGCACAAGTGTTAAAAAGTGCCCTTAAAAAGCACACTTTAGAAATCCAAAATGGCTGCCGCACTTTTCCACCCACAATAAAAAAAGGCGCGAAAATACAAAGGTAACCAAACAATATGGAAAAGAAAGAAAACGACCCTCTAATACAGGGCAAGCGAAAAAAATCAGGAAAAAGTGCAATTCGGAAGCCAGGGGAGCCGACAGAGCCTCTGACAATGCAAAAAAACAACAGAGCTGAAAAGATAAAGCAAGGAAAATTCCTACCAGCTCAGTGAACAGCAAGGAACTCAGCCAACCTCTCCAAGTGACAGGCAATGCTGTAGCAGGTATGGCTCTTCCCCGAACAGTCTTGGGGAGAGCTCAACCCAGGTTTCAGATATTCCCAGGCAGGAAGGCAGGAGCTCAATGCAGGTCTGGCTTCCCCCAGGATGTCCCCTGTGGCAATGCTCCTTTTTTTTTTTTTTTTTTTTTTTTAAAGATACAGCTACCTAGCAAAGAAATGGTAAATAAAGGACCCAAAATAAAACCCCAAAAGAACTAACTAACTAGTGTTGCTCCTTCAAGTGTCACTTAGTGTGCCCAGAAAGGGCACAGACGTCTGCAAGCTGCAAGGAGACTGGACACACTGGGGGCTTCTGGGAGCTCCGTCTGCATATATACTACAGAAGACTTGATTGGTCCAGTCTCCAGGCTGCAGGAGGAGGGGCACTACCCGATGTTGGAGGACTAAACTGGATTACCGAACAGGAACCTTCATTATTTCCTTTGCCAATAAAGGGTTATCTTTCGTCATTTGTTCCACTGGTGTTATAGTGGGTGGTTGACTAACATAGGCACCCTGATTGTCACTTTTCTTTTTCCTAAATAAAGACATCTTAGTAAAACTTATTCTTACCGTGCATGTAGAATTTCTATTATAATTACTCACGACTCTTCTCACAGACGTCGCCTTCCCGGGGAATCCGTCACCAAGTCTCCAGTAGTACCCTTCAACCGGGAATCCGATAAAAATAAAAAATACACCCCCCCCCCCCAATCCTTACCCCAAATTTGTTCCCCACCCACGGGGACCTGAACTGGGTTCAGTATCCTGGGTTTTTGGCACCAATTTGTGGGGCCCTGTATCCCACAAACGAGCCTAATTACCAATTATCACTAATATCCCATAAAGTCCAGAACCAAAGGTCAGTACAGGTACAGAGTCTTTCTTTATTAGATAACCGATGGACAATACAGGCACTGGAGAGGAGTGCTTCTCTCGGTGCAATACACCTCCAGAATTTCTCCTTCCGCTCACAACAAACATTTCCTTCCTTATATACAATTTTAGTTCCGTGTTCCATAATACATTTGAACCTGTGTTAATCTCATTTAAATAATAACTCAGAGTTTCTCAAGCCCATCCTATTTTCTGCATTTCTTTGTTCATAATCTTTTGTAAGCCAGTTTCTTGGGACAGGCCCCTACTTCTCCCTTTCAACACACTTACCACGATTTATCAACACAATTTGCTTTCTTCAGGGCTAATTGGTATTATGTCCACATAGCTTCCTCTGCAGCTGTCAGCTTGTGGTCTTTTGGGTGTAACTGTTTTTCTTCAGCTTGGTATGCAAGCCCTCCACTTGCTGATTAAAACTTGCTTATTCTTGCCAGTTTTTATAGCCCACTGTATAGCAACCTTGTTTGACCAATTTCAATGTTAATAGAAAGGTGGCCTAAGTGAGGCCTGGTGTAAACTGAAAGACCTGTGCAAAGACCTGCACCCAACAGTACTGAGATATGCATGCCAAATCTTGGCAGCAGCACCTACACCAACCCTAGACTTGGTGTAAATGCGCACAACTAGATATGTAAAAACATTAAGTTGTAGTATTTTACGAATTATGTGGGCACGTTTAGGCCTCACCTATGCCCACCCAAACGGAAAGCTTGCGTGATGGGACATATGCATACGCTTACAGAATAGTGAGCACCTAAAGTGCGCATGGAAGTATTTTAGAACGGGGACTTACATGCATAAAGAGCATGCAACATTCCCTGCGCCCTTTATAGAATCAGCCCCGCTGCATCCTGTTCTAACACAGGACAGCACATGTGAGGATTCCCTGCTCAGAGTGCTTGCAGAGAAACCCTCTCAGACAGCAGCTGTCCCTCTGTATGTGCTGGTACAGTCACTATGGGACATGAATATTGAGCTATAAGAAGTAGAGATGGTGTAGTATGTAACACCATGTGAGGAGGGTTTTCAAGGGCATTTCTGCTAAGTCAAGTTTCTCTGTCAAGATGTGGATGTGGAACGCTTGCCCCCTGTATGGCTTTGCCTACTGAAACTGTGCAGGACTCAGAGTAGAGGATTCTGTATGAGGACAACCAGTGCTCATAGCTAGCTAAGCTTCGGCCAACACGGAATCAGCTCTTAAGTTTTTGCCAGCTTTTAACAGGATAAGACCTATAAATTCAAACACAATATCTTTAAGGTGTGACAAGGCTGTACATTTATGTATTAGTCCATACTGATGACTGCATCAAAAAATGTTTATATATGTAGGGGAACTATCAACATGGGGAGTTAGTCATAAAACTTTAGACCATTCATTCATTTCTCATAGATGATATCATCGGTTCTCCCAATACTTATACTGTTAAAATCCACATTTAGTGAAAATTGTTAGGTTCAGGTCCAACATGAATTCACATTTCACAAGGTCAAAGATTTCTGCCTCTCTGCTTCAGGAACCATCCTCTTATCACAGTGGCTCACTTCACTTCTACACAGAAAGGCAAGCTGATATCAAATCACCCAATCAAACCTCATGACAATGGGTGGTTCCACCCTTGCCTACACCTTATGAAGAGACAATTATAGCAGGCTTAAAGGCTATGGTGAAAAACAAACGATTTAGGCCATCTTTGCTTATGTAAGATTAAGCGTAGAGAATATTGCAGTGCTATCATTAAGGCTAAAAAAGTTATTTTACTCCAACTTTATTACATCTAACGTCTCTCAGACTAAGAGGCTTTTCAACCTATTCTCCTGAAATTTAATGTTAAAAAATGCAAGGTCATGCATTTGGGCTGCAGCGATCCAAGGGAGCAATATAGTATAGGGGGTGAAGTACTTTTGTCCACTAAAGAAGAGCGGGACCTAGGTGTGATTGTATCTTCGGATCTTAAAGTAGCTAAACAAGTAGAAAAGGCGACAGTAAAAGCTAGAAGGATGCTTGGGTGCATAGGGAGAGGAATGGCCAGCAGAAGAAAGGAGGTGATAGTGCCTCTGTATAAGTCTTTGGTGCGACCTCATTTGGAGCATAGTGTGCAATTCTGGAGACCACACCTTCAAAAGGATGTGAACAGGATGGAGTCAGTACAGAGGGTGGCTACTAAAATGATTAGTGGTCTTCATTATAAAGCATATGAAGACAGACCTAAGGATCTTAATATGTACACCTTAGAGGAAAGGCGGGATAGAGGTGATATGATTAAGATGTTTAAATACCTCTGTGGCATAAGTGCACAGGGGCAGAGCCTCTTTTGATTGAAAGCAAGCTATGCTACAAGGGGACATGGGATGAGGGTGAAAGGGAATTCAGGAGTGATATGTGGAAATATTTATTTATGGAAAGAGCGGTGGTTTCGTGGAAAAGTCTCCCAGTGGAGATAGTAGAGATGTGGACAGTATCTGAATTCAAAAAAGCATGGGACAAACACAAATGATCTCTAATGGAAAAAGGGAGACTGCTGTAGTGGTTGATATGGAAGGACAGACTAGATAGGCCATGTGGTCTTTTTCTGTTTGCAACCCCTCCCAATATCTCCAGCCTTTCACTGATACACTAGCATCATTTTTCACTAAGTTCAAAATCTGAGGGCTTCTTTGCAGCCTAACATAATCATGTTCGCAATTACTACTTCTCCTCATATGACTTCATCACCTCTAGTCTTGTTTTATCAGCCCTGATCTAATATGCAGGACTGATCACCATCAAATAGCCATTATCATCTCACTAAATCCCAATGAACCAATGCTATATTATTATAACAAATGTCAGATATAGGTATCAAAGGCACAGTACTTTCCTGGTTCTCCCTCTTATCTTCAGAATCACACTTTTACAGTCTATTCTGGAAATTCTTCCTCTAAAACCTGGTTCCCTCCTTGTGGAGTTCCTCTAGCACCATTCTTGCATCAGTTTGTTTCTTGCTCCTCTACCTACCAGTATTCAGAGCTTTGGCCTGTATGGTTACATTTTTCCTGATGACATACAAATTGTGTATTTCACTGATCAGTCCTCCCCCAATCTCTCTCCCCTGAATTCTAAGCTCAATACAATCATACAGTGTCTTGAAGATTGCAGTAAGAAGTTGAATCCACTGACCCCAAAGGCCATGTGCGTGGCATGCTGACATCCGCTTCCCTCCATCTCTCCACTCATTAACTATCAATCGGTCCCACTGCATGACTGTCATGATCCTAGGCTGTAATATTAATTCTCTCTTAGCATTTGAAGTGCAAATCTCAGCTGTACTTAAATCTTCTTTTTTTCTTCCTTAGTAAGATATGTTCTGTGAAACCATTTTTAAATATAATTAACTTCAAACCCCCCCCCATAGTCACTCTTGTATTAAGTTGTATGAATTACTGCACCTCCCTTTATTATGAACTTAACAAATCAACCCTCAATCATATCCAACTTCTCCAAAACTCAGCTGCTAAATTAAACTAAAACTGGAGAAAGGTAAAATTAGGTCTTACCGGCTAATTGGCTTTCCTTAAATACCTCCAAGTCCAGTCCCAACTAGCGATTTTCACCCATCATCAGCAGCTTGGAGACAGCATGTCCAAATTGATGACACCACCTACTTAGGCAGCTGGCACCACCCACCAGCTTCAGTATTCTATTGACAAAGCAGACTCATGGGAGCAACAATTAAGTATAAATGTATTAATGTATCAGTATATTGAAAAAAACTTACCAAAACCACTACTTCCCTGAAAAACCACACAGAACAAAACTCCAGGAGAAACAGGAATACCACACTCTTCACCGCTGAAATTGGAACAACCCCCTGTTGATTGTCCCAATTCACTCTTACCTTACTGCTCTATAAAGTAGCCCCCCCAGGGAACCTGTGCCCCCCGAGGAGAATCCAGACCCCAACACAAGAATCCTGCTGCACCGATGGCCTCACTACCCTTCCCAAATCGCATGCATAGATCAAATTCCTCCGGCCCGGAATCGTTACAGTGTAAACCATGGGAGCGTCTGGGACTGGACTGGAGGTATTCATCCTGACAAGCGGGGTGTACCATATCAGTACTAACCTCAGGAGGGACCCATGAGCCCGGTCTGAAGAACTGCCGAACCGAAGTGTGCATCCCCCACTGCCTGCAAATCCAGGCGATAATGACCCACAAAAGAATGCAAAGACGACCATGTCACCACTCTGCAAATGTTCATTGATGGGGCGAGACTAACCTCGGCCCAATACTCTGTGCCTGGGTCAATTGAGCCTGCAGCCCCAATGGCAAGGTCCTGTGCTTTAGCAAATGGGCCGATGCAATAGTGCCCTTCAGCCTTCACGAAATGGATGTCTTGGAGGCTGCCTCACCATTGCATGGACCTCCAAACAAGACAAACAAATGGTCCAACTTCCAAAAAGATTCTGTCCATTTCAAATATCTCTTAAGCACTCGGTGGACATCCAGAAGCCGGAGCTGTGACTGATCCCACTGACGCCATACCTGAAAAGATGGGAGCATGAGCAGTTGATTGAGATGGTATGCCAAAACCACATTTGGCAGAATGAAAGGAACTGGTCGCAAGACCACCTTGTCCTTAGCAATGGCAAGAAACGCTTCATGACAGGAAAGCGCCTGCAATTCCGAAATGCACCTGGCTGAACAGATTGCCACCAAAAAGACAGTCTTCAACGTGAGATCCTTCAGAATGCATGCGCTCAGCAGCTCAAATAGTTCCCCCGCCATCACGGAAAAGCACCAGATCAAGGTCCCACGGAGGGACCAGAGGCCAAACCTGTTTCACCGCTCGAAGGAAATGGACATCTGGTGAGTCACCAGGGACATGCCCTGGACCTCTACGGTGATAACAGGCTAACGCTGCTACTTGCACCCAGAGGGAGCTGCAAGCTAACCCTTTTTCCAAGCCTGCCTGCAGAAAAGCCAAAATATCTGGCACCAAAGAAGACAATGGTCGGCACTGCTGTCTCACACATCAGGCCTCAAAAACTCTCCAAACCTGAACGTATGACAGAGAGGTGGACCACTTCCTTGCCTTCAGCAAAGTAGCAATGACAGAAGGAGAGAAACATCTCCTGCTCAATCTTGCCCTCTCAATAGACATGCCGTAAGTGAAAACCGATCCACTTGCGGCATCACCATGGATCCCTCCCAGAGGAGGTCAGTCCGGACCGGGAGCTTCCACGGGTGAACAACCACTAACCACACCAGATCCGTGTACCATAGCCTTCACAGCCAATCCAGAGCCACTAGAATGACCAATCCACGATGAGCTTTGATTCACTGTACCACTCATCCAATGAGGGCCCACAGTGGAAAAACATACAGAAGACCCTCCAAGGGTCACCTCTGCAAAACAGCATCAAAGCCCTCTGACATTGGTTTCCGTTGCCGACTGTAAAACCTTGACACTATCGTGGACTGGATTGTAGCCATCAGATCCATAATGAGCTGTCCCCAGCACCTCATGAGCTGTGCAAACACTGCTGGATGCAGCGTCTACTCCCCTGGGTCTATGCAGACCCAACTGAGATAATCCGCTGCTATGTTTTCTTTTCCGGCCACATGAGCTGTGGAGAGTGCCTTAAGTTGAGTTCCGCCCATTCCATCAGCGGAGCTATCTCATCCTCCAGCTGGGCACTGCTTGTGCCTCCTTGCTGATTGATGTAGGCAACCATGGCAGCGTTGTCTGAAAGCACTCTCACCGCCCTGCCATGCAGGTGTTCCTGAAACCTTTGCAATGCTAGGAACACAGCCCGCATCTCCAACCGGTTGATAGACGAGGCCGACTCTCTTGATGACCACTGGTCTTGGGCTATTTGAGCCTCACAATGTGCTCTCCAACTGGTGAGACTCACATCCGTCACCAATGAGACCCAAACCGGCATCTCTAGGAGCATTCCCGCCAAAAGGTTTTTGTCTGCAACAACCATTGCAGAAACTGCCAAGGCAATGGGTCGTCAGCAACTGGTACTGTGCCGACCACCTCCTCTATAATGCATGCTATAATGGCCTCATGTGTGCTCAAACCCACGGAACCAACTTGATTGATACCACTATTGACCCCAACAGTTGAAGATAATGCCACACTGTCGGGACCTTTCTTGCAAGGAATTGCCAGACCTGGCCCAGCAGAATCCACTTCCTGTCCTCTGGCAGAAACACCTGACCGGTGGTCTGTGCAGAATCATGCCCCCAAGTATACTATGTCTTGGGATGGCTGTAGCTGACTTCTCCGTATTGATGACTCAACCGAACTCCTGAAATTGGGTGATGACTCTTCATCACCCATTCACTTTTCTCTTTGGACTTTGCCCATATGAGCCAGTCATCCAGGTAGGGATGCACTAAGACTCCCTCTGCGACCACCACCATGACCTTTGTGAAAGTATGGGGGGGAGTCGCCAAGCCGAATGGAAAGGTCCAAAATTGAAAATGCCCTATGGGCACAGTGAAACAGAGGAACCACTAATGTTCTGCTTGGATGTGTAGATATGCTCCCATGAGGCGAGAGACCTTAGAAACTCTCCCTTGCAGACCGCCATGATGACAGACCGTAACACTTCCATATGAAAATGGGATACTTTGAGACAACGATTGATGCGCTTGAGGTCCAATATGGGCTGGAAGGAGCTTCTCTTCCTTGGGACCACAAAATAAATGGAGTACCGACCCAAGCCGCACTGCTCCAGAGGCACCTCTACGACAGCCCCCAACACCTGTAGTCGCAACAGAGTATCCCACACTGCCTTTCGCTTGAAGGGTGCTTTTCAGGGGGACCATACGAACGTTTCCTTCAGAGGATGCGCAAATTCCAGAGTATAATCTTCTCTTATGACCTCCAGTACCCACCGATCGGTGGTGAGCTGGGTCCGTGCAGGGTAGAAGTCCCGTAATCTCCCTCCTATAGGGACCACCCTCATCAGGACCCCCTCACTTCATTGTGACTTCTTTGCCATATTTGTGGCCGAGGGATAATACCCCCTGTGGGCCCCTTGAAATCCACGAAAAGGTTGGCCCCAGGAATGAAAATGTCCTCTTTGGTATGGCATGAACCACATTGTGAGGAACCTGCGAAAGTCATGGTGCTGCCCTCTCGGAGGGCCTGTGGCCTTGTCAATTTGGACTTATCCTCCAGGAGCCTGCTTCCCTTAGACTCCCCCAAATCCTTCACTAACTTATCCAAGACTTCCCCAAACAAGAGCTTGCCTTTGAATGGTAGCTTACTTAGTTAGGCCTTGGAGGAGCCATCTGCTGACCAATTGCATAGCCACAAGTAGCAACGAGTGGCGACCACCGCCGTCATGCTCTTGGACAAACCTCTAATCAGATCATAAAAGGCATCCACCAAGTAGGCTGCTCCCGACTCCAGTTTGGCGGCCTCCAGGGACAGGGATTGTGACTCCCCTGCCAACTTCAAAATCCCTTGTGCCCAGTGCAGACAGGCAAGCGCCACAAAGGCCCCACAGACCAATGCCTGCAAAGACAGTGCATTTACATCAAACACTTGCTTTAGCAAAGTCTCTAACTTATGGTCCTGCACATCCTTGACAGTCTTCTTTGTAACCGTGGACACCACCTTGTCCACTTTGGGAGAGCTTAAGAGTTCCCGCTCCTGCTCCAGGAGCAGATACAGCCTTGTGCCCCTCAGGGGAGCCTCGGGGATGTCCCACTCATCCTGTATCATCTGCTTGATGACTTGCTGAAGAGGGAACACCATATCTCTGGCTTCCACATGGCCTGGAACAACGGATCTTCCAGGGGCTCATCTTCCACTGGGGCCTCCATAGCCATGTTAAGGGCACGCAGGGAATGCGTGATGAGAGCTGCCAGCTCCTCTCTGCGGAAGACTCGCACAATCCTAGCCTCATCCTGTGGAAGCTTGCTTTTCTCAAGCTCCGCAAACTCAGGCCCTAAATCCATTTCTGCTTGTCTGCTCCCTCTTCTGAGTGGATGGACGCCGTCTCAATCCACATACCATTATTGAGATGCCGATGGCTAGGCTCTGGTTCTTCCCCTTGCCTACCGCTACTTTTGGGCTAACAACGCTTTGTCCCTTTTGTCCTGTGTTCTGGACGCGCAATCCTGCCCATGCAGACTGCTTTGTGCAGGAGCAGAATGAACTTTGGGGAAAAAGTGCCCTGCAAACCCCCTGCAACAGCTTCCCCGGAGGTAGAGGCCATTGGAGAGCTGTCCCCTTTACCCTGCTCCTCTCACAGATGTGGCTCAAGCTCCTCCTCCTCTTCGTGGGAGGCTCTTGGTGCCCCCCCCCCCCCTTCAGGGGAACTCTGTTCACCTGACTGCTCGCTCTTTCTAAGTGGTCTGGGAGCAGACTGTTCTCTGCAGGCTGAGCTTCCGCCTCGCAGCTGCGCCACACCCTTGCTGCAGAGATGGTGCTTCTGCACACCCCGCATGCCAAACAGGCTTTAGAGGGCATCCTGCCTACTGTATCACCTCCAGAAGATAAGTCAGGATCCAAGCTGCGATGGGAACAAAAACAAGAAAAAGGAGCTTACTTTTCTTTTTTTAAATCTGTATCGAAATAACTGTGGCTTGAGGCTTCCCCCCCTTCAAAAATAACAAAACGTTTGGAGAAAGACACCAGCATCCATTTCTGTCCTTTAAACACCCCTGAAGGCAAAAACCACGCTGCCCCAAAATGGCGCTGTTCCTGCTCTCCATGGGCCGGCTCTTAAGCAAAAACACACGGTTGGCCCTCTCATGTTGGCATTCCCGTGGTCAGGCGACTGCTGCACTAGCACACTGCCCCGGCTTTACATGCCCCTCAGCTCCAAAAATAAACTTATTTTGGATTGCAGTGTCTACACTTGCCGCCTGCACACTCAGCCTCCTGTTCTTGGCTTCAGCAGCAGCGGGAAAGGAAGTGCTGGGACTGTTTCTGCCTTTTGCGGACTGTGGCACCTCCATCTTCACGGGTTCAGGCGCCAGTTAAATTGCCCCCCACTTACTTGATGTGTGGCTGGATCGGGGGAGGCAGGTATTTCTCCTTCTGATGCGTTGTGTGTTTGCACTAACTCCTGCCTGTCTTTTTTCTCTCAAATGCACTCTCCTTTTGTGCAACCTTTCCCCTTTTGGCCAACACACCTCAAAACACTTTTTTTTTTTAAAGCAAAGACTTAGCTGTCCCTGCCAGTGAGTCCACCTGAAGGTATTCACCCCTCTCCAGCTGCTTGGAGACTAAGTATACTGAAGCTGGTGGTGGTGCCAGCTGCCTAAGTAGGTGGTGTCATCAATTTGGACACGCTCAGTCTCCAAGTTGCTGGTGATGGATGAAAACCACTAGTGGTGACTGGACTGGAGTTATGATAAGGAAGTATTTACTCAATACCACAACTGAACTGTGAATTGTGTTGTCAGAGTATGTGCTTAAGGTATCTAGCAGGGGGCTTCCCAGCCTGGTCTTGGGGAGCTGACAGCCAGCTGGGTACTCAGACTATCCACACTGAATGTGCATTAGATGAATTGACTTAAGCTGGGTCTCCAGTATATACAGATTTCTCAGCAATAGATAACAAGGAATACTCTACAGTTGGGATCTAATTGTGGCTTTCTTCACAGGCTGACATATAAAGACCAAAATGGCCTATCCAGTCTGTCCACTACAGACCTGCCTTCTCGTATCAGCCCCAAGCATGGAAGACACGGACAAGAAAGGAACTGGCACCGAGATGCACATCTACCAAGAAGATGAATCTATAGGGGGTAGACTGGATGGGTCACTTTGATCTTTATTAGTCAGATAGACAGGGAGAAGCCGTCGCCTTCTTCTTAGGCAGGAGCAGCAAGGAATGAACCTACTGGGTACTTCCTAGTATTCTGCACTGGCTACTGTTGGAGACAGGCTACTGGGCTCTCTGGACCCTTTTCTGTTTTATTGCAGCACATCACCTACTAGGAATTAGTTCTCAAAGTCCTAGCTAACCAGTTAGTGAGGGACTCAGAGCTTTCTTAATGAGGTGTCAGAGCTGCTATTTGGGACTCAGGGATTTGTTAATGAGGTTTCAGAATATTTACCCAAGACAGTGCTCTCTAATGAGGTCGTCTCATTTCATGCCTAAATGACTTTGAAAAATAAATGCTGAAGAAGTTATTTTGAGGTTAAGCCCCCAGCTGTGCCCAGTTCCCTGGGAAGAGCCCTGCCAACGGAGGACAACAGAGCAGTAATGAAGTCTCCGATGTCTCCCAGGTGCTGCTCATTCAGCACGCTTCTGGGAGCAGCGAGAACGCAGAGTGTGCCTGAAGGAAAGATATCAATTCACAATTTCCTTGCCCCCCTGCAGGGAGGGGATGAGGAGCCCATCTGCACGTCACACTCAACCTGCTCTTGCATCCAACTTTCCTCCTCCTGCCTCAATGCCTACATGAGTTGAAGAAAGTGAGAGAACAGGGCCCGTTTAGTGTACTCCCGCAGTGGGAGGACTGATTTCAGACAAGGGAATGCAGTTCAGAACCAACAGATGGCTTTAGGGAATGATCTACTTGGGCAGGTGCAATCCAGCCATGTGAGCCATCAGCAGCTGAGGGGTCACATCTTCCTTAATAATCCAGGTAAGAGCCTGCAGAAATCTCTCTAGCTGATAGACTTAAGCTGATTTTTATTTCATTTTTAAATTACATCTTATACATTAAATACATCTTCAGAAGAGATTTCACACACTAAAAGGAAAAATAAAATAGAGTCTTCATGTTGAGTCTGAAATAGTGCTATGATCACAGAGCAAGGCTGGTGCTCAGGTAATGGGCTAGATTGTGCATGAGCATGGCCAATGCTCGGTGAATGGGCTGGGTGCTGCATGAGTAGGGCTGATGCTCGGTGAATGGGCTGGGTGCTGCATGAGTAGGGCTGATGCTCGGTGAATGGGCTGGGTGCTGCATGAGTAGGGCTGATGCTCGGTGAATGGGCTGGGTGCTGCATGAGTAGGGCTGATGCTCGGTGAATGGGCTGGGTGGTCATTGAGTAAGTGCTGGACTGTGTGCTGCATGAGTAGGGCTGATGCTCATTGACTGCTGGGCTGGATGGCATACAAGCAGGTTCCAGTGCTCAGTGAATAGTGGGCGGTGTGCCATGCAAATGGAGGCCAATGCTCATTGAGTCGGTTGGAATGAGCTGGGCTACATGGTACATAAACACATACCAACTATCTGGCATTAGTAGCAGGATCACTGTGCTAGAACCGTAGTGCTCAAAGCACAATGATAAGAAATGGCCAACACTGAGAGCAGGAGAGAAGGCAAGTCCCAGTCCTCTGGAAGCAAACTGGCATGCCCCAACCTTCAGTCCTTGCAGACTACAAAACTGCCCTTTCACCTCCTGGTGAATTTCATTTGGACTCTGTACTCCAGGGTCAACCAGCTCTTGTATGTACAAATGGGATGCGTCAGCTGCCTGACTCCAGTAAGGTGCAGTATCACGTGACAGTCACATGGACAACAGGCTGAGGTGTGATCACATAGTACATATCACGGCAGCAGGATGATGAAGGTGGCTGTGCTGGCAGCTCTCAGTATGGAATATCATTCTGGTAATATTGCAGCATATCATATGTCCGACTCCTAAAGGAAATAAATAGAAGGAAATGCAGTGTCACAACCAGAAACCATGACCTCACACGTTCGCCCACACTCTGACACACCGGGGGAGGGGGTGTCATTTTCTTTAGGAGCGCACCAAGGTTAAGCAATGGAGAAGGCACCTTACTAGTGTAACTCCTGCAGAGATCATGCCTAGGGAGGCGGTGGAAATGCCAGCGCTCACCCTACAAGCATACTGATATATTTATGATGCCTCCACACACTACCCAAACTCCGCCCCTGCACACGCCCACTGTAACAGTACATGCCCGCTTGCACCTCACATATTTTAACACCCAACCTAATTTCATAACAGCCCACTTACACGCCTAAAACAGTATTTTAGGCACTTCATAGAAGTTACCTCCATGCTGCGCTAAACACCATCCCATACTTCCCCGAACCTGCCCCATTAGCTAGGAAACTGGGGCAGTTTGAGAAACTAGCAGTGGCTGCTGGGGGGTGGGGCAGACCTGTTGCTGAGGAAGCAGTTCTGAATGATTTTCAGGATGAAGTTTGCGGCTTCCCTCTCCGTCATGTTCGGGCTGAACCTGTGTCTGTTACAGAGGAAGCAAGCAAGAGAGGTTACGGAAATGTGCAAGCCTCAGATCATCTGTGCTCTATGACAGTGCCTCTCATTCTTTCCACAGACAGGAGCACAGCATGTTACAGACCCTGGGGATAAAAAAAACAGACAAAGAACTTACTTCAAGAGCTTGATGGTCTGTCCCCGGAAGCAGGGCAACCCTGTGTCTAACATCAGCGTCACCAGAGAGACCACAGCATCCATGTAGGGTCTGCAGAGAGAACATTAGTAGAGAGACCCCACACATTCACACTATCCAAACAAGTAAGGACTGCAGTATTCAGGACTCAAAGTCCAATTAATTCTGCAGGGTAATCTCCTTTCTAGATCCCGCCATGTGCACTTTCCCAAGCCCGACCTGATTTCACCACTTTTTCTTGGCAGGTAAAGGATGCACACCATCAGTGTACGCATATTTACAAGCCTGCTTTGATAATAATCACACCGTATTTCTCCATAACTTTATGCATGTAATCCCTGGGAAGTAACAGAGAGAGACAGACATTGGCATGAATGTTTGTTACCTGACCGCAAGGTAGCCTCTCACACACATCTCCATGAACCATTTGAAAGGTGTGGCTTCCATCTTTCCACCCATGATCATCACCATCTCATCAGTGAGCTTAATATCTGGCTCCCAGCCCAGGTTTCCGCCCGGTGAGCTTTCAAACATGAAGCCAAAATCTGCAGATACAGAGCAGAGCTGCATCACGAGAGCTGACTATTAGGGGCACAGAACAATCATGAGAGCTGGCCGTCAGGGGATTCACAAAAGCTGACCATCAAGGCCCTGGGGAATTACGAGAGCTGGCCATCAGGGCAGAGGGGATTCACGAGAGCTAACTATAAGGGACCTAGGGAGATCATGAGAGCTGGTTGTCAGGGACCCAGGAAATGTATTTATTTATTTAACCTTTTTTATATAACGTTTTTTCTGCAATTCAAAACGGTTTCACAAGAGCTGGCTGCCAGGGACCAAGGAGAATCACATGAGCTGGGCGTCAGGCATGAGAGAGTTAATCATGAAAGCACTGACCAATGTGGATGATGTGACCCTTCTTGTCTAGCATGATGTTGCCGTTGTGTCGGTCTTTGATCTGCAGCAGAAAGAGTAAGAGACTGTAGGCAGCCATGCTTCGGATAAAATTATATCGAGCCTGCAAAAGAGAGAGAAAAAATGAGGCCCTTTCCCCACACTCGCAGTTAACAGGTACAGCACAAAGAGATTAACCCCCCCAGTCTCTGTTAACAAGGTGTGACACAGAGAAACTTATCCCTTGGTCTCTTAACAAGGTTTGGGACAGAGAGATTCACCTCAAGGTATCTGTTAACAAGGTAGAACACAGAAGGAGCCACTCCACTTGCATTGTTAACAAGGTGAGGCACAAAGGGACCCGACCCGCGTTCACCGTTAACAAGATGCGTCTCACACTCACTATTCAGGTATCCAACAGAAGAGCCCCTCATGTCCACCACTATGGTATAGGATGCAGGGTCTATCATGTGCAGTTACCATGTCGGATGGAGGGATATGTCATAACGTGTAGGACAGAAGGATCTGCCACACATTCACGCTTACTGTGGGCGACATCTCACACTCATTGGGTGGGACAGAGTGCAAGTCTCTAATTTGATGGCAGGTGTTACCTTTTGAAAAGCCAGGGTGGACTCATCTCCATATTGCCTGGTGAAATAATCGTACATGCCAAAATCAGTTTGTCTGCCCAGCTGGTCCCGAGACGCGCAGTCAGGAATGCATTCAATGACACCACACTGGACAGAGAAGAGCAACAGGTTAGCTGAAGCACATAGGACGTTCCTACAGACAGATGTCAGCAGCATTCTTAGCCTGGAATCACGGGACCTAGTGATCTCCATAATGGACTGGAAACCAGCTCTAATCTTAATCCTGCCACTGACACTACAGTAGTTTTATTTTCCGTTTAGAGCATTCTCTGGGTTAAGGCATGATATCAATGTCTAACACTATACCGTCAAGTGCTTCACTACAAATACACTGAAAACTGACTTACTCAACAGGACCAGAAACTTGGAGTAATAGCCATAGTGCCCCCTGATTGCAGCCCTCTTTTCCTCTCTCTAAGAGTGTAGAGCAGGGCTGTCAAACTCCAATTATGGAGGGCCACAAACCAGCTAGGTTTTCAGGATGTCCCAAATAAATATTCATAAGATTTATTTGCATACAATGGGGGCAGTGCATGCAAACAAACTCATGCATATTCACAGAGTTGCCAAGTTACCCAGTTCCAGGAGTGAGATTTTTAGCCAGTCCTGCATTTAGCTGAAAAGCTCATTCAGATGCATTATGGGACTTGCAGTACTGATTCCAATTGGTAAAATCAGGGACTAGAAATAACATACTGCATTGTAAGGCAACTTTAAAACCAGAACTGGCAAAAAATCTCAGTCCTGGAACTGGGTAACTTGGCAACTCTGTATTCATTAGAGATATGCAAAACACCTGGCTGTCTTACAGCCCTGCAGAACTGGAGTTTGACACCTTTGGTATATAGGTCTAGTTCAGAAAGGTTTACTCTAAACTGCTGAAAGGCTTCCATTCAGATCACCCAACCAGCTGTTCTCTGGGCTGGCCAGCAGGAGATGCCAGGGATCATATATATATATATATATATATATATATTATATATATATATATATATATATATATATATATATATATATACAGCATGACGCATGAAGAAGGACCAGGAGTTTCATGGTTTGAAACACGACGTTGTGTACAATGGTCAATAGAATATACGTCTCCTTGGATATCTGTGGAGTGGAGGAGTAGCCTAGTGGTTAGAGCACTGGGTTGGTAACCAAGTAACTAGGGTTCAATTCCCACTAGCACTCCTTGTGGCCTTGGGCAAGTCACTTAACCCTCCATTGCCTCGGAAGAAAGGCCTGGCAATCTACTTCCGGTGACACTGCCAAGAAAACCCAGGAGCTTCTGGGTCTCCAGGAGTCAGGACTGACTCAAAGGCACACATTGCATTTTTTTTGGATATCTGTATACATGGAGAATGATTTTGAGAAGTGAGAAGCAAAATACTTAGAGGACTCCTTGTATCTTGGGGCCACGACGTTCCACATTATTCTGCCATAAGATTGGATCATTTGCCCATTATTGGAGATACAGCGTAGCTGTTTCATTTGGAAGAAATGTGGGTGAGCCCCCGTTGAGACTCATGGACCTTGAGTTGAGTACTAATTTGCTTACAATATCATTCTCATGTTTGTGATATTACTTTCGTGTTTACTGAGGATTATTTTGTAATTCTGTCTCAGTGGGTGAAAAGGGTGAGTGCACTCTTTTACAAAAGAAAAAAAGGAGGGTTTGCTATGAGAGAGGGAAGGTTTCCCCTCAGGGCAAACGATCCGACAAAAATCTTACAAATCAAGTATAGAATGAATAGGGCTGATTGAATGTATTTAATTTATCTCTTGATTATATACAGATATTGAGTGGGATAAATTGTAGTTTAGTTTAATATAGGGATCTCATATTGGCATCATACTGGCATCGTTACATTGGTTTCCTGTAGCCAAAAGAATTAAGTTTAAAAATCTTGTTTTGGCTTTTAAATCATTCCATAAAGAGGCCCCTATATATATCTCAGAAGACTGAACTTCTCCCGTTATGAACCACAAAGCAAAATACAGAGGCTGTACACAGCGTTCTCCAAGGTCTGGACACATCCAGGAAGCTCTCCGCTGGATGTACGTTAGAGGCTAAACAATGCTGAGATCCAGTATCAGTGATGGCACTGGATATAGACACAACTAATCAGCTGGTTTTTTTAAGGCTTGTGGTTTTATTTTATCTATTTAACAATTTTTCTATACTGCCTTTTCATTTAATCAAGGTGGTTTACATTAAATTCAACTTTTACATAGAACTTGCAATTGTAAACAGTAGTATTATAGCTGTTTTATATCGCCTTCGGTTGCCTAGAAAGATGATTTATAACTTGAAATAAATCAATAAAAGAAACTTGCTACCATGTATGGAAAGCTATAATAATGAGAAGGTAATATGTAAATGAGGGATTTATCTGTATAAATCATATGATGTGCAGAAGGAAGTCCGTACATGCGCACGCTATTTCTGCTGGTTTGCCTTTCTTTCTGTACGGATCTGTCTGAGGAAGAGTATCATTTAACCCACCCCTCCCAAAAAAACAGAACTGCATGAGAAACACACACTTGCACCATGCAAAAGCACCACCATCACTTACCCCGGGGGCTGTGGCAACCACTCTGTATGGAAACACGAAAAGGTCCAAGCCCACCAACTGGAAAATGTTCTTAAAGAGGTCAATGATTTGCAAGGCGAGCATGTCCTGTCACATAACAAAGAGTGAAAAACGGAAGTAGTATGAAAGGTCTGCTCCGCTTCCTTATCACTGACTCTGCTAGAAAGAGGGACCTCAGATTTTACTTACAGGTTCTGAGCTACAAGAAGCAGGGAATGGCCCCTAAAGTACATTCTAAATGTGACAGAAAATATCATATTCAATAAGGATGGGTGAAGATTATATCAGGATTTACAGAGGTGCCAGGCTTAACCAGTGCCACTTCAATCCTGCATGGGCGGGGATGGCGCTGCTATCTGCCACTGCAACTGGCATTAACGTTTTACCTGTCTGCAGTCATCGCCCACTTTAAAGATGGCGGCCTGCCAGCAGACCCTACAGTCCTCCCTCTCTGCACCCTCATCAATGGAGTCAGAACGGCAGCGCAGGCCTGAAAACAAGAGCAGAAACGACAGGTCAGTTTCAAAGATAGGACAATGCCAGATTCATGAAAACTACAGCTCCCTCTACAAGCCACTGAAAGTTTGATTTTCTGCTATGACAAAATAGAGCTCAACAGTGAGGCATGATTTCAAAGTGTCAGACTGTCAACAGAGGGAATATTCTGCTATGTACTGTATGGATATGTCACATGTGGACGATCTATCAACACGAGTTCTAAAGGACAATGAAACAAAACAGAACCGATACATTCATTAAAATGAACAGTGTCTTATCATAATATAGTTGTACATCTATAGCATCAAATTAAGCGTAGTTACTCACCTGTAACAAGTGTTCTTCAGGGACAGCAGGAATCAGTCCGCCAAGGGTGCCATCTAGCTCAGTCAGGTCCCCCAGCTAGAGCCGTACTAAGCAGATGGCAAGGGAAGCAAAATAAATGGCAGCTCTACAGAGGAGGTGGGAGGGTAGTGAGGACTGATTCCTGCTGTCCCTGGAGAACAACTGTTATAGGTGAGTAACTACGCTTTTCTTCAGGAACAAGCAGGAAGTCAGTCCTCACTTATGGGACTCCCCAGTTACAGGCTACCGAACCTGTAGTCTAAAAATGCCTGCGTGAGGCCGTGAGCAGAAGCCGATGCCCAAAGGAGCCCGAGTCCTCGGGACCTTGGGGGCAAGCTCTCAGTAGTCGTAGGAGGAGGGTCGGAGGGCAAGAGTTGCTTATACCCTGAGCAGATTACGGAGTACAGCCTGACCGAAGGTGCTGTCCTGGAGGGACTCCCTCTCCACGCAGTAGTGCGAGATGAAGGTATTCCCTGAATACCAGGCCGACACCCGGCAGATATCTGCTAGAGGCACTGAGCACAACAAAGCCACCTCGGCGCGGACGCCATGCACAGTGACTCAGCGATCCAGCGGGGCCCCAACTTTTGCCTGGGTGAAAGCAATGCAGTCCGCCCCCAGATGGAGAGGGTGCGCTTGGTGATTGCCAGCCCCAGACAGCTAGGATCATGGGTGACAAAGAGCCAGTCGGATTTGTGATGACCCTGAGAACGCTGCAGGTAGAAGGTGAGAACCCTCTTGCAGTTGAATGTATGCAGGACCGCCAATGCTTGGTCGGCGTAATGGCCCCCCTAGACCGCTGTCTTACTCTGGAAAGAAATCCTCACATAACTTGTCCAACCTTATCCCTCTCCTTTCCCCCTCCACTCTCCCGTTCTCATGTGCCCTATAGAACGCATGCTCAGTCTCTAACAAACTCCCTTTTACTCATGATCTCTTTATCTCTAATGAGCTACACCTTCTTGCCCTGAGACCTGGCTCCTCCCAGATTATACCGCATCCACTGCTGCTCTCTGCCACGGGGGCTACCAGTTCTCCCACACACCTCGATCCACTGGCCGGTGGTGGTGGTGTTGGGCTTCTACTTTCTCCCTCTTGCCAATTCCAACCCCTCCAGCTGCCTCAGTCACACTCCTCCCTCTCTTTTGAAGTCCACTCCATTCGCCTCTTCACACCACTTCCCCTCCGAGTAGCCATTATCTATCGCCCACCCAACAAATCCAAATCGACCTTCCTTACCGACTTCGACTCCTGGCGTTCCGTCTTTCTGGATCCCTCTTCCCCCACTCTTATTCTTGGCGATTTTAACATTCACGTCGATAACCGCTCCAATCCCCATGCTTTAAAGTTCCTCGCCCTCACCTCCTCATTTGACCTCCAACTTTATTCCACTGCCCCCACCCACCTGCGTGGCCACTGCCTTGAACTGATACTCTTCTCTAATTCCTCTCCCTCAAACTTCCGCAACTCAATCCTTCCCTCATCTGACCATCACCTTTTAACCTTTAATCTTCAGCTTCCGTTGTCTCAACCTTGTCCTGTCTCCTCCGACCTATTTAGAAACTTTCATAATATTGATCCCCTAATTCTCTCCTACACCATTTCTCCATCCCTTTCCTCCATTATGTCCTCCAAGTCCGTCAATGAAGCAGTATCCTCTTATAATGCTGCACTATCCTTGGCTCTTGACACTCTTGCCCCACCCACCCCACATCCTGTTAGACGTTCTGCTCCCCAGCCCTGGCTTTCATCCACAACCCGCTATTTACACACCTGTGCCCATTCTGCTGAACGTGCTTGGACCAAATCCCGCTCCCCGGAAGACCTTCTACACTTCGAATTCATGCTTGGCTCCTTCCAGTCAGCCTTAGCACTTGCCAAACAAGAACACTACATCCATCTGACTAACTCCCTTGCCTCTGATCCTCGCCACCTCTTTAATACCCTCAATTCTCTCCTCAAGGTGCCCCCGCCCCCGGTCCCGCCCTCCCTTTCTGCCCAAACCCTAGCTGACTACTTCCACGATAAAATCCACAAGATTACCCTCCAATTCCCCACTTCCTCATCTACCTCCACCCCTTCCCAATTCTCCCCCCCATCCATACTTCCTCTGCTACCCTCTCCTCCTTCCCTACGATCTCAGAAGAGGAAACCACACTCCTTCTCTCCTCCTCCAAACCCACCACCTGTTCTTCTGACCCTATCCCCCCACCCATCTCCCCCACCGATGTCCCCTCCATCTCTCATATTCTCAACCTTTCACTCTCCACTGCAACTGTCCCCGTAGACTTCAAACATGCTGTTGTCACACCTCTCCTCAAGAAACCTCACTTGATCCCACCTGTCCTATCGACCCATCTCCCTCCTTCCCTTCATATCTAAACTACTAGAACGAGCAGTCCACTGCCGCTGCCTTGACTTCCTCACCTCCCAGGCCCTCCTGAACCCATTACAATCCGGCTTCCGTCCCCTACACTCCACTGAAACGGCTCTTACAAAAGTCTCCAATGACTTGTTCCTGGCTAAATCTAAGGGCCTCTACTCAGTCCTCATCCTTCTCGACCTCTCCGCTGCCTTTGACACTGTTGACCACAATCTTCTCCTCACCACCCTCTCCTCACTTGGTTTCAAGGGATCCGTACTATCCTGGTTCTCCTCCTACCTCTGCCATTGCTCCTTTACTGTATGCTCTGGTTGGCTCCTCCTCCTCTCCCACTCCGCTCCATGTTGGTGTACCCCAGGGATCCGTCTTGGGCCCCCTCCTTTTCTCTCTCTATACCCAATCCCTTGGCGCGCTCATCTCCTCCCATGGCTTTCAGTTCCATCTCTATGCCGATGACTCCCAAATCTACCTCTCTACACCTAATATCTCTCCAGCAATCCAGATCAGGATCTCTGCCTGCCTTTCTGACATCGCTGTCTGGATATCTCATCGCCGCTTGAAGTTGAACATGGCCAAGATTGAACTCCTTGTCTTTCCCCCCAACTCCACCCCTCCTCTTCCCCCCTTCTGAGTCTCTTGGATGGATCTACAATCCTTCCTGTTCCCTCGGCCCGCAATCTTGGGGTTATCTTTGACTCCTCTCTCTCCTTCACCACACATATCCAGCTCGTAGCTAAGACCTGAAGCTCCCCCGAGAGGGGTTTTCCCTCTGCGGGGAGGTGGTTAGCTGAGATGGCACTGATGTGCACCCTGACCGAGTTGGATTTCAGCACCATCTGCGAGAGGTGTAGGAGGTACTGGAGAATCCACATGGTAGTGCAGGAGAACGGGTCGATCTGGAGCTCGGAGCACCAGACTGAGAAGCGCCGCCACTTGAAGGCATAGGCCCGCCTTGTGGAGTCCTTCCTTGACGCGAGGAGGATCTCCTTAACCTCCCCCAGGAGGTGCAGTGGAGCTAAAGTGACCCGTTCAGCCGCTAGGCTGTGAGGGGTAGCGAGGAGAGGCTCGGGTGTAGCACCCGCCCTTCCTCCTATGTTAGCAGGTCTGGGGCGCAGCCCAGGGGAAGCAGCGGCTCGAGAGCCAGAGCAAAAGCGGGAACCAAGGCTGGCGAGGCCACAAGGGAGCCAGGAGGATCACCGAGATTTGGTCCCGCTGGATCTTGTGGAGGGTCCTCGCGATGAGGGGGGTGGGAGGGAACGCATACAGCAGCTCGAAGGTCCAGTCCAGTAAGAACGCATCCGGGGCCACTCTGTCGGGCTGCGGGACCGGCCCGCAGAAGCGGGAAAGCGGCACATTCACCGGGCTGGCGAACAAGTCCAGGGACAGAGTCCCCCACCATTGAAACAGGAGGAGAGCCACCTCCGGGTTCAGATGCCAGTCGTGAGGGCGAAGAAGCCTGCTGAGTCTATCCGCAAGGACATTGTCCTGGCCGGAGAGGTAGACCGCTCTGAGGGTCATGCCTCGGCGCACAGTGAAGGAGCAGAGGTGGACCGCCGCCTGGCACAGAAGCGGGAGCCTGTCGCTCCCTCCTTGTTCATGTAGAACATCGTAACCCTGTTGTCGGTCTGTACCAGTACTGACTTCCCCCTTCAGGTGGGGCTCGAAGACTTTCAGGGCCCACTGGACTGCTCGGAGTTCGAACAGGTTGATCTGCTGCCAGGACTCCTCGAGGGACCATTGCCCCTGGGTGCATAGGTTGCCACAGGGGGCTCCCCAGCCCAACAGCGAGGCATCCATTGTCAAGACGAGCTCGTGTTGCGGAGCCTGGAAGGGCATACCATGGAGAAGACTCCGGGGGTTCCACTACCAATCCAGGGAGCTGCACAGCTCGTGAGACCCGGATGAGGTCCCGAAGGAGGCCGGAGGCTTGGGAACATTGCGCCTTCAGATACCACTGGGTTGCCCATATGTGCATGCGGGCATGGGGAACGCCGTGGACCATCGAGGGAATAACGAGTGAGGTTATCAAATTTGCAGGTGACACAAAACTATTTAAAGTTGTTAAAACCCATGAGGATTGTGGAAATTTGCAAGAGGATCTTGATAAATTGGAAGATTGGGCATCTAAATGGCAGATGAAATTTAATGTGGACAAGTGCAAAGTTATGCACCTAGGGAAGAACAACCCAAACTATGGTTACACGATGCAAGATTCCACATTAGGAACTACCACCCAGGAAAAAGATTTAGGCGTCATTGTGGATAACATGTTAAAACCCTCTGCCCAGTGTGCAGCGGCGGCCAAGAGAGCAAATAGAATGCTATGTATCATAAGGAAAGGAATGGAAAATAAAACAAAGGATATTATAATGCCTCTGTATCGTTCCATGGTGAGACCGCACCTTGAATATTGTGTGCAATTCTGGTCGCCGTAACTTAAAAAGGATATAGCGTTATTAGAAAAGGTTCAGAGAAGAGCCACCAAAATGGTAAAGGGGATGGAAGGATATCCCTATGAAGAAAGGCTAAAAAGGTTAGGGCTCTTTAACCTGGAAAAGAGATGGCTGAGGGGAGATATGATAGAAGTCTATAAATTAATGAATGGAGTGGAACGGGTAAACGTAGATCGATTGTTTACGTTATCAGAATATAGGAAGACTAGGTGACATGCAATGAAGCTACAGGGTAAACTATTTAAGACTAATAAGAGAAAATATGTTTTCACTCAACGTGTAATCAAACTGGAATTTCTTACCGGAGGAAGTAGTAAAATCTGTTAGTGTAGCTGGGTTTAAAAAGGTTTGGACAAATTCCTAGAGGAAAGGTCCATAAACCATTATTAAAAAGGGACCCAGGATATCACTGCTTGACCCAATACAAGCATTGTGGAACCTGTGTCTTTTGGGGAAACTGCTAGGTACGTATGACCTACATTGGCCACTGTTGGAAACAGGATACTGAGCTCAATGGACTTTGGTCTGACCCAGTATGGCATATCTTATGTTCTTATGTGCCCTAAGAGGCGCAGCATGGTCCGCGCTGGCACCCGTGCTTTGCCTTGGACCTCGACAGCCAGGGCGCAGAGATGATCCGGGCAGGCTTGTGGAAGGAACGCTGTCGCCCGACCAGTGTCAAGGAGGGCACCGATGAACTCCAGAGTCTGCACCGGCTGGAGGTGGGACTTGGAGTAGTTGATCAGGAAGCCGAGAAGTTCAAGCAGAAGGACCATGCGGGACGGCCCAAGGCGAGCTTCCTGTGCAGACTCCCCTGTGATGAGCCAATGGTCTAGGTAGCAGCCCGCCTCCTTAAAAGCAGCATCCCTCGCCTCCGGAGGGAGCCGCTGCTGCCGCCGCCGGGACCAACACCCCCCACGGTGCTCCTGCCCAATCGGGGCAGTGGGAGAACAGCAGCACGCCTCCTTAAAAGCGGCGTCCCTCGCGGGCGGGCCCGCGCCTGAGGGCCTCGCCAGAGGGCCCTTTGGCGTGGCCCTTAGGTGCGGCACAGAGGCGCACAAAAAAGAAGCAAGCAACCAACATATCCTGCTCCTCAAAAAGCCACACTACATCCAACAGAGGCACCTCCACCACCGAACCGAAGAACGACAACAACAACTTTGCACAGAAAAGACCTCACCACTCCGGAAGCCCAGGTACTCCTACACAGCATACCACCCCTCCTAACACCCATCTATCTCCTAACCCCCCTCCTAACCCTCTACTCCCACTCAGCCAAACCCTGCAACCCTCTCTGCCCAGACACCACGACAGCTCAACCCACATGCATCCACAACCTTACACACAACCATACACACACTCACCGACTCTCACATTGCACACCAACCTACACCACCAACCCCACAAACCACCACCACCTCTCCATCTCTCTCATAAACGCTCGCTCAGTCAGGAACAAATACCACATGCTCCGGGACCTGATCACAACTGAGAAGATTGACATCCTCTGTGTAACAGAAACCTGGCTAACAGACCACGACACAGTAGTAATGAACCAACTAACACCAAAGGGATACCACCTCCAACACTGCTCCCGGACACATGCCAAAGGCGGAGGTGTAGCCATCATTGCCAGAGACAACCTCCACCTCCGGACCCACGCCGCAGAATCCTCCAACGAAGCAGACATCCTCACCCTCACCAACAAATACCTCTCGATATGCCTGATCTACCGTGCACCCACCACAACCTCTGACCTACCACAGATTCTACACCTCATCTCCGAAAGCACCAGCCCTTCAAAGGAACAAATTATCCTAGGAGACTTCAACCTCCCATCACTCCAGGAGAAGCAAGCAGAAACCTTCCTCGACGCCATGACAGCAATGGACCTGACACAAATCATACAAGAACCAACAAATGAAAAAGGAAACATACTTGACCTCATATTTCTAAACTCCCAAACCGTCTCCTCATACAGAAAACCAACAATCTCGCCAGTACCGTGGTCAGACCACTACATTATCAACATATCCCACACCTATCAACCCAAAAATAACAGAGAAAACAAACACCACGCAAGGAGATTCAAAGCATTTAACAAGGAAGACTTCCTAACAAAAACCCTGCCTAACTTACACACAGACTCCAACAACCTTGATGTCCTGATCCACAACTGGAACACCACAATCTCCTCAGCAGCCAGCACAAATAGAAACAGCACCAACACCAGACCCATCTCCTCAAAAGCCCGATGGTTCACCCCCTGCCTCCGCAAACTGAAAACCAGACTTAGAAGAACCGAAAGGAAATGGAGAAAAACCAAAAGCGACAGAGACAAAGCAAAATACCTCCACGAACTCAATGCATACCACTCAGAAACTGACAATGCCAAAAGAGCCTACCACACCAAAATCATCGCAACAGCCATAAACAAACCTCGAGAGCTCTTCCAAATCGTCAAAAATCTAACGAAAGCACCCAGTAACTCCGACCAGCTGCCAGACATCCCCCCTGATCTTCTGGCCCGACAATACAAACAGCTGCAGCAACCACAAAACCCACATCACTATGCTGAAACAACCACCAAGACAACTTCATACACTACCCTGATCAGTGACTGGAATACATTCGACACAACCTCAAAAGAAGAAATATCCTCCACCATCTCCTGCTTGAACACCACCACCTCCCCGCTGGATCCTTGCCCTGCCGACTGGATAAAGAAAACCAAAGAAGACCTCAGTGCACCACTAACCCACATCGTAAATGAATCCTTTAAACAAGGACACATGCCAGACGCCCTCAAGACCACAATCATCCGACCAACTCTAAAAAAGCACAACCTAGATCCCCTAGACCCCGCCTCCTACAGGCCAGTAGCAAGCCTCCCGCTCACCGCAAAAATAATTGAGAAGATAGTCCAACGTCAGCTTCAAGAACATCTAGACATTAACAATATACTGGACCCGCAGCAACACGGATTCCGACCATTACACGCGGTCGAGACCCTAATGACCATGCTGATGAACACCCTTATCATAGGAACCCAAGAGAAACACTCCGGATACATTCTAATTTTTCTGGATATATCAGAGGCATTCGACACCATCTCCCATAACACCCTTATCCACAGACTCCAAACAATTGGGATCAAAGGCACTGTACTCCAATGGTTCAGATCCTATCTAACCGACCGACAGCAACTGATCCGCACCAAAACCTCCACCTCATCCCCCTTTCTGCAACATCAAGGAGTACCACAAGGATCCACACTATCAGCCATGCTTTTCGACATCTACCTCCGTCCACTCTGCTCAGTCATACGCACTCACAATGTCAACTTCCACATATACGCCGATGACATAATGCTCTACGCCCCAATTACAACCACGGACCCAACAAACGACCAGCTATCAACCTGTTTCACCGACGTATCCAACTGGCTACAAGAGAACAACTTATCCATTAACATAAAGAAGACCGAAGCCCTTATAGTAACAAAAGACCCAGACTTCAAACCACCCACTCACCTCACCATGGGAACCACACAGATCCAAGTACAACCACACATAAGATATCTTGGCATTATCATTGACCAAGCCCTAACTCTTAAGCAACAAATCAACAAGACCACGAGAACTGTATTCCACAAGGCGAAAACGGTACAACGCCTCCGACCCCTCCTCGAACCACAAGACTTCAGGACAGTAATGCAAGCTCTAACACTCCCTCATCTGGACTACTGCAACATAATCTACCATGGCCTACCTGCAACACAGACCAATCCCCTCCGAACTGCCCTAAACACCACGGCGAGAATAATTCACAATGCAAGGAAACGAGACCACATCACCCCAATTCTGAGGGACCTTCATATCTTCCCCATCGAAGCAAGAATTAAGTACAAAACCCTTCTACTCACTCACAAAACCGTCCACCAAACACAGGGCACCCCACTCCGCGCCCTACTGCCTCGCCAACCCACAACAGAACAACCAGACAATCCTCCAACAGCTCCGTTGCCATCCCCCACAAAAGAATCAAAGCAACTCAACGGACCTGCAACAGAGCTTTTGAAAGAATCAAAGCAACTCAACGGACCTGCAACAGAGCTTTTGAACTCTATGCCCCATCCCTCTGGAACTCTCTAACAAGAACAACGGTGATCTCCCATCATTCAAAAAGCAGCTAAAAACCATCCTATTCCAAGAACATCTCTGAATAGGAACCAGTAACTATGCTATCTTGTCAGTCTCTATGTCCACCCAAAAAATCATTAATGTTGAACCCCCGGTGATGGCCCCCTCCCCACATTTGATTCCCCCCCCCTGGTTATATGTCCCACCGCTTTGACCCGGTGAAAAGCGGGATATAAATACAGTTAAATAAATAAATAAATAAATAAAATAAATAGGTAGGGGAAGACAGATATACCCTGTTGCTGGAGGCGTGCCGCGGCTGCAGATAGGCACTTTGTGAAATCCCGCAGAGCGGATGCAAGCCCGAAGGGGAGCACCCTGTACTGGTAGTGCTCCCCTTGTACCCTGAAGCGCAGGTACTGTCTGTGCCTGGGGTGGATCAGTATGTAAGCGTAAGCATCCCTGAGGTCCAAGGAGCATAGCCAATCACCCTGCCGGAGGAAGGGCAGTAGGACGCCAAGAGATAACATTCTGAACTTCTCCCGCACCAGGAATTTATTCAGGTTCTGGAGGTTGAAGAGGGGGGGCAGGCCCCCTGTCCGTTTCGGAATGAGGAAGTATCGGGAGTAGAATCCCCGGCTTTGGAGATGTTGCGGTACCCTTTTGACCGCCTGCTGACCGAGAAGGTTGTCCAATTCTTGATTTAGGCAAGCCTGGTGCGAGGGAAGCCTAGAAGGCTCAGCTGGGTCTCGAGAATGTGGGAGGAGGCCCAGATAGGTTAAGACTGTAACCGTCCCGGATCACCTGGAGGACCCGGGCGTCTGATGTGATCGACACCCATTCGGGTACGGAGAGGGACAGGCATCCTCCCACAGACAGCAGCGCCACCGGGGTCGAGAGGCTATGCACGCGGCATCAAAACCCTTGGGTTGGCTGGGGTGATGCCTGTGGTTGGGTCTTGGGCCCTTTCGGCTTACGATGGCCCTGAGTCCCTCCCTTGCTCTGCGCGGCCGATGCCAGCACAGGAATGGGTGGGTATCCTTGGTAGGGGAGCCCCTTCCGCTGGTAGAAGGGCTTCTTGGGTTGCTGCTTCTTCCGCGGAAGGGAAGAAGTCATCCGCAAGAGACGTGTGCGGGTTACGAACTCTGTCTCTATCTCGGCTGCCTTGTCTTCCATGGATGTGCCAAATAGTTGTTCACCAAGGCAGGGCATGTCCAGGAGTTTCTCCTGGACCCACTGCTCCAGGTACAAAGACTGGAGCCATGCCCGACGCCGGGTCCCAATGCCAGCCGCTGCCACGCGGGCTGAGGATTCGAACCCGTCGTATGTAGCGCAGGGAGAGGTACTTCGAGCAATCTGCGACCAACCGCAGCAGGGTCTGGAACCTGAGAAGGTGGTCACTCCTGAGGCCCGCCGAGCTCTCTGGCAAGGTCACGCAGGAACATGCCCATGTAAAGTTGGTACGCCTGGATGTGGCACACCAACATGGACCCTTGGTAGGCCTTGCTCCCACGGGCATCAAGGGCACGGGATTCCATGCTGGGTGGGACCGAAGAGTGGGACTTTGGGCTCTTTTGTTTCCGCACAGCGGACTCGACTACCATCGAGGTGTGGGGAAGCTGAGTCTTCCGGAACGCTGGGGCTCGCTGAACCCTGTACATGGCATCGGGTCTCTTGCTGACAATGGGGAACGAAGCAGGTGTCTCCCCATGCGGAGAAGCAGCTGGGCTAGGATGGGCGGCACTGGGACCGTGAGAGATTCCCGAGGCGGGAACTCGTATTGTAAGATGTCCAATTCCTCGGCTCTCGGTTCCTCCTCGGTCTGCACTGCAGGTTGAGGGCCCGCGCCATATCACGCACAAACACCAGAAAGGAGGTGTCCTCTGCGAGGTGGGGACGGGGACGGATCCGAGGGCAGATCCCTGTGGGTATGGGTCTCAGGGGAGATATCTCCGTCCGATTCCCAGCCTGAAAGGTCCAAGTAGGACTCCGAGTCAGGCTGGTCGCCCTGTTCCATGGCCGAGGCTCATCTGGAGCCGTAGGCACTGGCCTTGGAAGACCTCGCCCCGAAGAATGGGATGGCAAGTGAGACCGGTGCCGAGGACCTGCACGAGGCCCACGGCTCTCGGGGGTTTCCAGGGCAGAACAGGGTCCCTCCTTCGAGGGCCCCTCGGAATCGAGGCACGGGCCAGCCGTGCTGGGCAGAAGCACTCGCTGGGCAGCTAGGAAGGCAGAAATGCTGCACTTCAGTGCCAGCATTCGGGCTCCCACTCGGGCGTGAGACTCTGCGATGCTGAAGCCGGGGTTACCGGGTCTGGCATAGAGGAGGAGAGGGGGGTCCTCACTGGGATGACCCTCCGGAGACTGGGTGCCTCGCCAGAGGCCTCCGCATCTGTGTGTGGTACCTTTCGAGGCCGCTCCTTGTACAACTCTCGGGAACGCCGAGGAGGGCTAAAAGACCGAGCACAAGAACGCTCGTGTTTGTCCGGTGGCCCGACAGCGACTTCGGGGTCTTCTTCTTAGGCCGCTCCACTTCAGGGGAGCCCTAATCAGAGTGCCGCTTTGGGCGCGGGGTCTCAACCGGGGATCCGACAAGTGGTGGGATAGCTTGGGGTGCCGCCGGGGATCCTGGGGCTGCCTTACGGAAAATGTCATCGGACGTCTGCATACAACTTAGCAGGACCTTGGCAGACATTTTCTTACATAACGAGCAGAGCTCCGGGTTATGGTCAGCCCCCAGGCACTGTAGACAGCAGTCATGGGTGTCTGTGAGCAACATGTTTTTACAGCATCTGTTGCATTTCTTGAAACCAGTGGCCATTGGGGCAAAAAGGGCCCCGTGAGGTCGGACCCTTGAGGCCAGCGGTTGGGAGAACAAGGGCGCGAAAAGGGCCCCGAGGAGAAAAATTCCTAAGAAAAAGGATGAAAAGGAATCCCTTCACCCACAAAGGGCAGGGGTAAGGGAATGGACAGGTAGAGGACCGATGCAACTGGAAAAAACAAGGGCCAGAGGCCGAAAACGAAACACTTTTTCTGAGGGACGAGGACATACGTCTGAAGGGTTCCGAAAAAAAAGGGAGACTGAGCAAGATGGCACTCTTAGGCAGGAAGAAGACCAAGCATGTGTGGCAGCAATCCCAAAGGCTTTCTTTGAAAGTTGGGGAATTGCTCCATGCGGGCTCCATCGATGCCGACGTAACCCGTAAATAAGGACTGACTTCCTGCTTGTTCCTGAAGAAAATGAAGATATTCAAGTAAAAGACATTGGGCCCGATATTCGAAAGGCATTTACCGTATTTTAGCGCATGTAACGCGCACCCACATAAAACACGCACCCACATATAAAGCGCAATATTCGGCCTGTTCTGCAGAGAATGTCTCGCATTATGCGCACGTGCGTATGTCGCGCATGTGTCGAGTGCACTGTGAGGTATACAAAAGGCCCTCGGTTCTATTATACCTTACATTTAAACTTTGCGATCTCTTATATTATAATCCAGTCATCATGCCCGGAATTAAACGCAAGTCTTATACTGCGGACTTCAAGCTGAAAGTTGTGGCAAAAGCTGAAGAAACAAGCAACAGAGCAGCAGCAAGAGAATTTGATGTTGGTGAGTCATCTGTTCGCCACTGGAGAAAGGAGAGAACGGCTAGAGGAGATGAACCCGCGAAAACGTGCGCGTTGGGGTCCCAAAGAAAAGTGGCCAGAGCTAGAGAGTGACTTAAAAAAGTGGATTCTGTCTAGAAGGGAGCAAAATCAAGCTGTCTCAACTATCGCAATTCAATTCAAAGCAAAACTGCTGGCCAATGAAAGAGGAATTTCATGTTTCCAGGCTAGTTTCAACTGGATTTGCAAATTTATGAAGAGGAATGGTCTTTCCGTGCGAATAAGAACAACTGTAGGCCAGAGGATTCCGGATGACTGGGAACAAAAGATGGCGGATTTCGGCACATTTGTCAGCAAAGAAATTTCGGAGTTCAGCATTTTGGCAATGGATGTTATTAACATGGATGAGGTTCCTGTGTCTTTTGACATTCCACCAACCAGGACTGTAGCTGCTTCGGGTTCAAATACTGTCGCAATAACAACAACTAGACACGAGAGGGCTTGCTTCACTGTAGTCCTGGGTTGCACAGCGAGTGGGCTTATATTGAAGCCGATGGTTATTTTCAAGCGAGTAACCATGCCCCATGAAAAATTTCCACAAGGTATTGTTGTTCACTGTAACAAAAAGGGATGGATGGACTCTGAGGTCATGAAAATATGGATTGATAAATGTTATAAGGCCATGCCTGGTGGTTTCTTTTCTAAAAAGTCTTTGTTGATCTTCGATTCCATGGCTGCCCATAAAGAAACAAATGTGCAAAATTATATTAATTCGACTGATGCCCATATCGCAGTGATACCGGGTGGTCTTACTTGCAAGCTGCAGCCGCTAGATATAGCAGTTAATCACCCGTTCAAAACGTTCATCAGACGAGAATGGGATAAATGGATGCAGCGGGGAATTCATGAATTCACACCATCGGGACGATTAAAGAGGGCTACATTAACAGAAATCTGCAATTGGTTGTGTTCTGCTTGGGATAAAATATCCCTGGAAATCATAAGAAATGGATTCCGAAAAGCCGGGATTGTTTATAAGAACGAGGATCGGATGCGTAGTGATGACGAAGATGATGATGAAAATGATGATGATGAAAATGTTGAAAGGAGTGACGATGAAAGTGCATATGTTACGGAAGAGAGTCTCCAGACGGTTTTGAATTATTTCAATGATGATGTTGATGAGGGAAGTGATTTCGAAGGTTTTATGGAATCGGATGATGAAAATTAATTAAATATATTTTGAAACTATTATATTCTTGTAAGGACTCTTTTATGGAATCGGTTCCCTGTAATAAAGTTTCGGTATAGTGCGCCTTCGCAAATACTGCGCGAGAGGTAGGTAAAAAAGTGTATAGCACGTGCGCTTTATGCGCGAAAATGCGGTACATGGTTTACAGACCAGTAATACAAACAACCACAAACCGTCTGAGAGGAATAACTATTGTCCAAAACCAAAAACCTACCTCTCAGTAACTCACCTAAATACAAATCAACTTTCAGTAAATTCTTCCAATTTTACAAATTTTACAAGGTAATCAACAATATCGTTAGGTTACACCCGGACCTCAGGATTTAGACACCCTCCATCTGGCGAATTGCATCACCATAGGGAAATGGTGGACACTTACATCATAGGTCCTTAACCTTCACACCTTTAAAGTATTACATCAACAGGAGTCTTTTCCACGTAATAAATTACTAAACTTATCCTATTCCCTAACTACACATAAGGATTCACAAACTCATTCACCATTCATTAATCACAACCACATAATTAAATATACAACCATCCATACAACATAAACACGAACCTCTCAACTATAAAAGTATCCAATATAATGCTGTGTCCACTCCAAAGCAGAAATTCAATAAAAGGCTTCTAACATCTTCAAAAGCACTAGGCTTGATAATAAAATATCTGATTTCAGTATCCACATGAACGCTGGAAAGGAAAATCAAGCACAAATTTAGATTGATAAGCAACAAATCTCAATATGCAGAAAGCAATCAATTACTTATCTGCTAAGGAGCAAAACGCAGGCGTCTTTTCACGGCACTGGAAAAACAGCTGACTGTCCCAAAGACCACTCGCCGCCACTGTACACTGTTTGTTCGACGAAAGCTTCCGTTTCGCCACAGGCTTCGTCAGGAACTAAAGTTAGACGGAATTCACCATTAACTAATCTTTCATTTTTAGACACATAGAGCGTCTCTACGAGCTACAGCTCATCGGCGTCTGATGTCAGCGGTCTGAGGGAACATGCGCCAATCAGTCCGCTTATATCCACAAACTCTCAACTTTCAACAACTTTATTAAACAAAAAACATAAACTATCACCAACATAAAAGAATATTGCCAAGGGAAGGGTAGACAGGAGCTGCATCAGTCAAGAAAAGGGGGAAGTTTCAACTCTTGATCATTTTGAAAAAATATCTGTTTCAAAGAGTATCTGTTTCAGAAAAATAAAGCCCACTCGATCTTATCATTTAACCCTTCCGGATCCAATGTGTGTAAGGAATGAATCCACTTCTGTTCTTTCTGAAGTAGTTGAAGTCCCCTATCACCTCGACGGATGTTAAAAGGCACAACTTCCAAAACGGTACAGCGAACATCCTCAAAAGTATGAGAAGCGCTAATCCAATGCTGCACCAAAGGGGTTTCTAAATGAGCCTTAGTCAGACAATATTTATGTTCAGACAGTCTAGTACGTAGAGGGCAAGTCGTTTTCCCCACATAGGTTTTCAAACATGGGCACCACAAAGCATATATAACAAATGAAGTATTGCAATTGGTATCTTGACAAAGACGCCGGAACATCAAAGCAGGTGCGAGATGAACCGCTGAGGTCATATATTTACAGAAAGAACACCGACCACAACTCCTATGGGAAAATTCTTGTGTTTGAAGAGGAGAACGTGGAACTGCTGAACAGAGCCGATCTCGCAGATTTTTACCTCGCTGGTAGGCCACTCTAAGTGAACTCTCAGCTAGTATAGGATGAGTCAAAATTAATTTCCAACGCTTATACAGAGCTGAAACAATACAATTTGATAATCCTGAATAAGGAAGAACACAAGTCACTATAGACGATGCTGCTGAAGGAACACTAGATGATCTCATAGAGGCAGCATCGGAGGCGGTACCTGATGTGTTCGGACATAAGAGCCATTCCCGATGATTAAATTTAGCTCTTTTATAAGCCTTTTTCAGTACTGATGGAGGATAACCTCTCTCTTTAAATTTAGTCAGCATGGAAGCAGCCTGTACTTCAAATTCTTGTTGAGTAGAACAGATGCGACGGCATCGTAACAATTGAGAATAGGGAAGACTTTCTTTAAGATGAGATGGGTGAAAACTTGCATAATGCAGTAAAGTATTTCTATCAGTTACTTTGGTATAGACAGTGGTAAAAAACTTCTCAGGACCTTTAGTAACCGCAACATCCAAAAATTGAATGGTATTTTTTTGAATATTAATCTCAAACTTAATAGATGAATTACATTGATTCAAATAGCTGAAAAATTCTTCCAATGCAATACGCGTACCACTCCACAATAAAAAGATGTCATCGATATATCTATACCAACATAAAATAGATGAAGCAAAATTAGAAGGGTAAATCCATTGCTGTTCAAATGCATGCATGTACAGGTTTGCCAGCGAAGGGGCAAACGTAGCACCCATCGCAGTGCCAGAGATTTGAAGAAAATATTCTTGCTTATATACAAAATAATTCTTCTTCAAAGCTAACTTAGCTAATTGAGTCAAAAACTCAGTTGGAATAACGATGTGGGCTCGGACGTGCTTCCCAAACTGATGTTAACACTTGAATAGCTTCATCTTGCGGTATAGAAGTGTACAGGGCTGTTACGTCCAGAGACACCAACCAGGTAACTCGATCCATAACTGCAAAATCTTCCAAAATCTGCAAAAAATGCGTTGTATCTCTAAGGTAAGAAGGGATTTTAACCACTTCAGAACGCAAAAATTTATCTAAATAGATACCGACTCTCTCAAGCAGCGACTCATTGCTCGAGAGAATTGGCCTTCCTGGGGGGTTAACCAAACTCTTGTGCACCTTTGGAAGGACATAAAAAGCAGGTATTCTAGGGTATGGAGGGTTCAAAAAATGATGTTCTTTCTCAGTAAGAAATCCCAATTGCAAAGCATTAGTTGTTAATAAAGAAACGTCTTTCTGTAGCTGCTCTGTAGGATCAAATAACAGACGTTTATAATGATGAGTTTTATTCAATTGTGCAAGCACTTCAGCATCATAGGCACTAGTGTCCATAACAACTACCGCACCGCCTTTGTCGGCACGTTTTATAGTGATAGAGCGCATATTCATCAATTCCTGAAGAGCTTTAAATTCAGCGTCTGACAGATTTCTAGGAGAGTACTTATTTTTATTTTCAATCTTCCGGATATCAGACAATAGCAAATGCCTGAAAGTATATATGATCGGATCCAACGGGCCAGGAGGAAGCCAATTAGATTTTAAACTGACTACTGCAGAATCTGTCACCGATACTCGATTAGCAAAAAAAAACTTTTAATTGAAGAGAGCGAATTAGTTTTTCTACCGCTACCCGGCTAGAGAAACTATCATAACTGGGACCGGAGACAAATGAGAGACCCTTAGCTAGCACTGTCAATTGCACTGATGTCAATGTCACACTGGACAGATTTAACACTGTATCATTTACTGAAAATGAACGGAGTCTTTCTTTCGGCGTGATCGAGTCGACTGTGATAGGGGACTTCAACTACTTCAGAAAGAACAGAAGTGGATTCATTCCTTACACACATTGGATCCGGAAGGGTTAAATGATAAGATCGAGTGGGCTTTATTTTTCTGAAACAGATACTCTTTGAAACAGATATTTTTTCAAAATGATCAAGAGTTGAACTTCCCCCTTTTCTTGACTGATGCAGCTCCTGTCTACCCTTCCCTTGGCAATATTCTTTTATGTTGGTGATAGTTTATGTTTTTTGTTTAATAAAGTTGTTGAAAGTTGAGAGTTTGTGGATATAAGCGGACTGATTGGCGCATGTTCCCTCAGACCGCTGACATCAGACGCCGATGAGCTGTAGCTCGTAGAGATGCTCTATGTGTCTAAAAATGAAAGATTAGTTAATGGTGAATTCCGTCTAACTTTAGTTCCTGACGAAGCCTGTGGCGAAACGGAAGCTTTCGTCGAACAAACAGTGTACAGTGGCGGCGAGTGGTCTTTGGGACAGTCAGCTGTTTTTCCAGTGCTGTGAAAAGACGCCTGTGTTTTGCTCCTTAGCAGATAAGTAATTGATTGCTTTCTGCATATTGAGATTTGTTGCTTATCAATCTAAATTTGTGCTTGATTTTCCTTTCCAGCGTTCATGTGGATACTGAAATCAGATATTTTATTATCAAGCCTAGTGCTTTTGAAGATGTTAGAAGCCTTTTATTGAATTTCTGCTTTAGAGTGGACACAGCATTATATTGGATACTTTTATAGTTGAGAGGTTCGTGTTTATGTTGTATGGATGGTTGTATATTTAATTATGTGGTTGTGATTAATGAATGGTGAATGAGTTTGTGAATCCTTATGTGTAGTTAGGGAATAGGATAAGTTTAGTAATTTATTACGTGGAAAAGACTCCTGTTGATGTAATACTTTAAAGGTGTGAAGGTTAAGGACCTATGATGTAAGTGTCCACCATTTCCCTATGGTGATGCAATTCGCCAGATGGAGGGTGTCTAAATCCTGAGGTCCGGGTGTAACCTAACGATATTGTTGATTACCTTGTAAAATTTGTAAAATTGGAAGAATTTACTGAAAGTTGATTTGTATTTAGGTGAGTTACTGAGAGGTAGGTTTTTGGTTTTGGATTACAGACCAGTAAACCATGTAAATGCCTCTAATCGTGATATTCAATGGCACTAACACGATTAGTGCCACTGAATATCCGCGATTGCCTCCCTTACATGTCCCGATGCCTACTGCTTAGTGTCGGGGCATTTCAGGGAGGAGTACAGGCAGCACCAGTCCCTAACCAGTCAGCAGCGATATTGCATGCTACGCAGTTAGGGACCAGCGGCTAAAAGATAGGCGAGGAAAACCTTTGGTCATCTTTTAGCAGCAGGAGCTAACCGGGCAGTATGCAATATCGCTGCTGTGGCTTCCAGGCAGGTGCGGCAAACACAGATAATCAATGCTGGGGCTGTATATGACCATGGCACTGAATTGCCAGGGTTAAGGGTGGGTGGCTATGACTATGCGCCTTAGCAGCACATAGCCAGCCCAAATGAACATCAGGCCCATTGAAATTTAGCAGCTATTACAGTAAAGGAAAATCACTTTAATCCAGAAACAAATTCAGCATTGAAGCAATTCTGCTATACCTCCCTCAAAGGTCTACGGAGCCCTGCCTGATAATTACTTCCCCAAGATGCACCTTATTAGTCATATATATTGCAAAAGCTCTACAAAGATAGGACATGTTTAATGTGATTTCCCAGAACAACCAGTTACTAAAGGTGGTGCGGTTTCATTTCACTGAGCTTCATCTGTAACCCTCCATCAGTCCCTCAAAGGCCACAGGACCTGCTCATCTGTAACCATCCGCCAGTCCCTCAAAGGACATGGGGCCTGCTCATCTGTAACCCTCTGCTAGTCCCTTACTGGGTATGAAGCCTGCTCATCTGTAACTCTCTACCAGGCCTTCACAGGGCATGGGGTCTACTCATCTGTAACCCTCTGCCAGAGGACACGGGCATTGCTCATCAGTAACCCTCTGCCAGTCCCTCACAGGGCACAGGACCTGCTCATCTGTAACCCTCCGCCAGACCCTCAGAGAACATGGGGCCTGCTTATCTGTAACTTTCCACTAGGCCCTCATGGGACACAGGGCCTACTCATCTATGACCCTCTTTCTCAGCCTCTCAGACATGAATTAAGTGGCATTCTGATCCTCTTCATGCCTATCATATCACGCAGTTCAGTTCACAGTATAAAAGCTACTTCCATGGTGTCAGAGACACTTTCTATGAACAGCACACTCACCTTCTTTCTCCAGTTCACTCACACCGCAGCGCTTCACTTTAAACTTGGCCAGGTAAGGGGCTTTTGCAGCACTGAAAATAAAACAAAAAGTGCAAAAGGAGGAGAAATGGGCAGAAAGTATAGGCTGACCCGAGCTGGGATTCACCTTTTAAAGCAGTTGAGCAGTTTTCAGATATAGTGTGTCTAATGGGGAGTTTTTCATTAACACCTCATACTTCCATACACTCAGCTGGATAAACACGTCAAAATGCTGCGTCTTTCCTCTGTGAGGGAGATTCTCCATGAGGCAACTCGTAGGTCTGCCTTTTCTTTCTTGGTCCCTTTTTGGTAGAATGGCCTTGCTCCTCCCCCCCCCCCCCCCCGAGATGGGAGGTGAAAGTGGAGTTGCTTACTTGTAACAGGGGTTCTCCATAGACAGCAGGGAAATGCAGCTACACTTGCTGGTAACGTTCACATGAATCCTGTCTGCAGTGCGGTCCTCTAGACCTTTTCTAGACTCTCTCAGCATGTGGGGGGGGGGGGGAGAACACACTCGTTGACACTCTCCTTCTTTCCTCAATCAGTCCTAAATAGTGGTAATTGCCATGGTATGGAAAAACTGGGGGACAGGATGGGGGGGGGGGGAGTGTGGCTGCATTATCCTGCTGTCTATGGAGAACCCCATTACAGGTAAGCAACTCCGCTTTCTCTGTAGACAAGCAGGGAAAATGAGACACACTTTCTGGTCATTCCACTGAGAGGACAGTGGAAAGAGTTCATAAGGTTGTGAAGGATGGATGGTCGACTATGCTGCAGCCTTGCAGATATCTTCCAGGGGCACGGAACGGAAGTGAGCCACTGTTGTGACCATGGCCATGGGTCGTTATGTAGCAGAATGTCAATGCAGTTGCAGACTCAGGTGGCTAGGGTTTGTTTGGTTGCCAGCAACCCCTGATCGCTTGGACTGAAGGTGCCAAAAACTGCAATGCCCATCCGAAGGTTGTATGGCATGCAAATAGTATAGGAGTGCTCTTCTCTAATCAAGGCAGTACATTTGAGAGACTGAGATCATATCCACAAACCCTGGCTTAGAACTGGGGTTAATGACTGTCATGGTAGCTCAAAACTAACCTATTTGGAGAAACTACCCTCGAGGGAGTAAAGAGTAGTCTCCACAGAGGTAGTGTGAGGCTTTGGGAAGATGATAAGACGGACAATGGACTGCAAATGTTCAGCAGTAGTAGTAGTAGCTAAGGTGGAATGCACAAACCACTTTGGAAAGAAATTTCAGATGAGTCCTGAGGACAATGCCAGGCTGCTGGCATTAACCTTTCAAAAGGAGATAGAGCAGCTTTTAAACTAGATATTAGGAGAAAGCCGACAGTCGCCCAAGAGCGGATGGTTCGGAAGAATGTATCCTTGAAGGATACTACCAAAAGCAGAGAGGTTCCACAAAAGAGTAAAGTAGCCCAAATGCCCTCAAGTATGGAGCAGACAGAGCTTAAAGATCCCAAATTACCCATGTCTAACAATAGCCAAATTAATATGAATAAAATACATTCTCTAAAATGCTTGTATGCAAATGCTAGAAGTCTAAAGAATAAGATGGGAGAGTTAGAATATATAGCACTAAATGAGAGGTTAGATATGATTGGAATATCAGAGACATGGTGGAAGGAGGACAACCAGTGGGACACTGTGATACCTGGGTACAAACTATATCGTAATGATAGAGCTGATCAAATTGGTGGAGGGGTTGCGCTCTATGTTAGAGAGGGCATTGAGTCAGAAAGGATTAAAGTTTTGCAGGAAACAAAATTTGCTGTAGAATCTCTATGGATTGAAATTCCATGTAAAAAGGGGAAGGCGATGGCGGTGGGGGTGTACTATCGACCGCCTGGCCAGAATGAACAAATGGATGATGAAATGCTCAAAGAAATCAAGGAAGCTAACAAAAGTTACAGCGCAGTAATAATAATGGGTGATTTCAATTACCCCGGTATCGACTGGGTCAGTGTCACGTCAGGACATGCTAGGGAGATAAAGTTCCTAGATGAAATAAATGACTGCTTCTTGGAGCAGCTGGTTCATGAACCGACCAGAGGGGAAGCCATATTAGACCTAGTCCTTAGTGGAACACCAGATCTAGTGCAAGAGATAAGGGTGTTGGGGCCACTTGGCAATAGTGATCATAGCATGATCGCCTTTGATTTAATTAGTGGAGGAGGGATAGTAAGGAAATCCACAGTACTACCTTTTAACTTTCGAAAGGGAGACTATGATAAAATGAGGAAAACAGTTAAGAAAAAACTAAAAGGAGCAGATGCAAAGGTTAAAGACGTACATCAAGCTTGGGTGTTGTTGAAAAATACTATCTTGGAAGCCCAGACCAGCTGTATTCCACGCTTTAAGAAAAGTGGAAGGAAGTCTAAAAAACTGCCAGCATGGTTTAAAGGTGAGGTCAGAGAGGCTGTTGTTGCCAAAAAAGCATCTTTCAGGAAATGGAAAAAAGAGCCAAACAACGAAACCTGGAAACAGCACAAGCAATGGCAAGTCAAATGCAAGGCATTGATAAGGCAGGCAAAGAGAGAATTTGAGAAGAAGCTTGCTGCGGAAGCAAAAACGCGAAATAAAGACCTTTTCAAGTACATTCATAGCAAAAAACCTGTGAGAGAGTCAGTTGGTCCATTAGATGATAAAGGGGTTAAAGGAGCACTAAGAGGCGACAAGGCGATAGCAGAGAGACTGAATGAATTCTTTGCTTCGGTCTTTACTGAGGAAGATGTAGGGATGTTACCCATGACTGAAGTGGTATTTAAAGGTGCGGAAGAATTGAAGGAAATATCGATACATCGGGAAGATGTCTTACAACTATTAGATAAACTGAAGAGTAGCAAATCACCTGGGCCGGATGGTATACATCCAAGGGTGTTGAAAGAACTGAAATATGAGATTGCAGACCTGCTATCAGTAATCTGTGAACTATCATTAAAATCATCTCTAATACCTGAAGATTGGAGGATCGCCAATGTAACTCCAATTTTTAAAAAGGGTTCCAGGGGTGATCCGGGAAACTACAGACCGGTGAGCCTGACGTCAGTACCAGGAAAAATGGTAGAAACCATCATAAAGAATAAAATTGCTCAGCATGTAGATAGTCACAACCTAATGGGAAGGGAAGCACCTATAGTGGAACACTGTCTCCAATTAGAACACAAATTTCAGGATTTACGCTGTTTCAGCATAGAACAGGTACAGAAAGGCGTTCGGGGTCGTACGAGTGAACAACAACTTCTATATCAAGAGCAAAAATGGATATTCACGCTGTCGACTGTCTGCCCAAACGGCTTAAATGCCCAGGTAGATTGGCATGTGTGCAAGTAGGATATATGGTATCTGTCCCTTTAAGAAAAAAGTTTTACTGGTCCATTCCTTTCTCTATATAAAGTGGGAAGAGATAGTTATCCGCATGCGCGGCGTTTTTGGTTCCATTGAAAACTTGAAGTGTCAACTGTGATAAGAAAGGTACCTTACAGCTCTTACTAATGTGATATTAAGATAATATGTGAGTTCAAAATGTTAGAAGCTAGTTGAGTGTATCATTTCTCTTTAGTCCGTGCAGTTTTGAAGAATATGGTTGGATGTCTGTAACACAGCTCCCCTGAAGAAACGAACTGTGAAACGTGCAAGCGCTTTTTGTCAGACGTTGGGAACATCTGTAGCTTGGCGATACTATACAGACTTCTACAAAGTTCTCAGATAAGCACTGCTTTTAACAAACCATCAAATTTGAAATTCAACAAAGATGGGACAATAAGTTTTGAAGTGAGACTGTCTAAGACTGATGGTTTTATAGTTCTAAGCAGTGCCGGTGGAGACATACTGTGTATAAATTACATTATGTAAAGATTCTTATAATTGCTATTTGACTGTGGAGAAACACTGTGTTAAATGTTGTGTTAAATGAATATTACTACTAAATGGATGCAGAATTTAGTTATTAAGGTCATTGATGCAAAAGGCGGCAATTTTCATTCCAGCAAGTCTGGCTGATTTAAGCCTTATATAAGTCTGAGACCTTTTCTGCACCTAGAAGATTGATGTACATATAGCAATATAAAAAGTTTGAACTCAGGGTTGGGGATTGAGCTGAACTAATATTATTTCTTATATCGATATATAAGCTCAAAGACGTGACCGCAGATAGTGCTTGTTTGTACAACCTAATGGGAGACAGCCAACACGGCTTTAGACAAGGAAGATCTTGTCTTACTAATCTGTTATGTTTTTTTGAAGGAGTGAATAAACAGGTGGACAAAGGTGAGTCGGTTGATATTGTGTATCTGGATTTTCAGAAAGCCTTTGACAAGGTCCCTCATCAGAGACTTTTGGCAAAACTAAAGAGTCATGGGATAGGAGGCAGTGTACTATTGTGGATCAGGAACTGGTTAAAAGATAGAAAGCAGAGGGTAGGGCTAAAGGGCCAATTTTCCCAATGGAGAAAGGTGAATAGTGGTGTACGCCAGGGATCTGTGCTGGGTCCGCTGCTTTTTGACATATTCATAAATGACCTGGAAAGTGGAATAACGAGTGAGGTGATCAAATTTGCAGATGACACAAAACTATTTAAAGTTGTTAAAACCCAAGAGGATTGTGAAAAATTGCAAGAGGATCTTGATTTTTATTTTATTTATTTAACAGTATTTCTAAACCGCCTTATCTTAATAATCAAGGTGGTATCACAGCAAACAATCAGGTCAAGTGAGTGTGTTATACATGCAGTGGGGGGAAATTGAGTGTGTGTTGTGTTGTGTGCTAGATTGGTGTGAGCTATTTACAGAGTGGGCTATATACAGTGGTGCAAAAACAAGTTCCATGCATACATTGGTTAGGCGGGATCATGTGCTGTTGTTCATTCTCTGGAGTTATGTGATGTGTCCATAGTGTTCTATGAACAGTATGGTTTTCAGCTGTTTTCTGAAGTCTTTTAGGTCTGTAGTGGCCCTCAAGTCGTCCGGGAGTTTGTTCCATATTGTTGGAGCGGCCATTGAGAGTGCTCTGTCTGTTGTGTCCTTGCGTGTGTGTTTGTATTCACTTGGGGTGCTGACTCTGTTGTGGGTTTGTTTTCTTCTGGGACGCGTACTGGTGTCTGATTGTATGAGGGTGTGTAGGCTGTTGGCTGATGTATGGTGTTTTATCTTGAATATGTTTATGATAGTTTTGTATTTTATGCGTGCACCGATTGGAAGCCAGTGTAAGTCCTTTAAGGTGGGTGTGATGTGCACCTGTCTTGCAGTTCCTGATATGATTCGTGCAGCAGTGTTTTGTGCTAGTTGTAGAGGTTTGAGGGCTTGTTTCAGTAGGCCAAGGTATATCGGATTGCAGACGTCCAGTAGTGGGGTTATCAGTGCTTGACAGACGGTACGGAAGTGTTCCGGGGCAAGGAGCGGCTTTAGTCTCCTGATGATTCGCATCTTGTAGTAGGCTTTTTGGATTGTTTTGTCTATGTGTGGATTGAGATTGAGTTTATTGTCCAGAGTAACTCCGAGGTATCTCACTTCTGATCTTATTGGTATAGTGGTGCTTTGTATCTTTAAATTTGGTGGGTGTATGAAGCTTTGGTTCCGGGTGATGATTAGGGCTTCGGTCTTGTTGTAGTTTATTGCTAGGTTGTTGTTTTGACACCAATTCTCCATTTGGGTGAGGCAGTCTGTTATCTTAGAGAAGTCCGGGTTGTTGATTGATATCGGGGTGTATATCATTATGTCGTCTGCATATATTGTGTATTGAATGTTGTTCTTTTTCATGATGTTGCAAATTGGTTGTATGTAGATATTAAATAGGAGTGCCGAGAGTGCGGATCCTTGAGGTACTCCCTGTCGGACGTTTATGGGTCGAGAGGTGTTGTGTCCCGACTTGACCTGTAGCTGTCTTTCGGTTAGGTACGAGTGGAACCACTTCAATGTGATACCGTGTATACCAGTGTTCTTTAGTCTTTCCAGGAGGGTGTTGTGGTCCACTGTGTCGAAGGCTGAGGAGATGTCGATGAAGATCATTATGATTCCATTCTTGGTGTTGTCGATTATTCTTAGGATGCTGTCGAAGAGGTAGATCAGTAGCGTTTCGACTCCATGGTTGGGACGAAATCCGTGTTGGTTGTCATCGAGTGTTTCCTGTTTGTCGATGTGTTCCTGAAGTTGTAGTTGGACCGTTTTTTCGATTATTTTTGCAAGGAAGGGTATGCTGGAGATTGGTCGATATGCTGCTGGATCTTTTTTGTCGAGATTTGTTTTCTTCATGATTGGTCTTACTGAAGCAAGCTTCAGTTGCTTTGGCATGAGTCCTTGAGTGAGTGAGTTGTGTATTATTTTATGTATGGTGGGGATGAAGCAGGATTTGGTGGCTTTGAGCCATGACACTGGGCACGGGTCTGTAGGGGCAGTGCTTGTATTGATTGTAGAGATGATGTGAGATATCTGTTCAGTTGAGGGTGAGTAGAATGTGCCCCATGTTTTGGGGTATACGTCCGACCTGTTGGTCCCACTGGTTGTTGTTCGCTCTGTGGAGTGAAATTTGTCTTTGATGTGATCGGCGAAATCCTGTGGGTCAACTTGTACTTCGCCTTTTGTTGTTTGTTCTTTTGTGAGGATCTTTACTATTTCGAAGAGCTCTCTGGGTTTGTTGATAGAAGTATTTATCATGTTTGTGTGGAATTCCCTCTTTGATTGGTTGATGTGTTCATTGTATTGTTTTTGCTTTGTTAGGTAGAGATGCTGGTCGGCGGTTGCTTTGTTTTTTCTCCATCTCCGTTCAATCTTCCTGAGCTCTCTCTTTTCCTTCCGTATTTTTGCTGAGTACCATGGCTTGTTTTGTCTCTTGTTGTGGTGTTGTTTCTTGAACCCGCCACCAGATGGTTTGGCGGCGTTAGCTAGAATGCTGTTCCAGCTGGAGACTTGTTCCTCTAGGTCGTCTGTGGTAACGTTCAAGTGTTGTATTGTGTCCTGTATGAATTCGTCCCTGTCGAAATGCTTGAATCGTCTTGGTGTGTGAGAGATGTTAGCTCTTTCGTTTGTCTGGTCCTCTTGATATCGTAGCTTGGTCTCGAAAAAAGTAATGGTCAGACCATGGCACTGGGGTAATGGTGGGTGGAGAAATTAGGTCTCTTGATGTTAGGTAGTTGGATGCAAAGATGAGGTCTGGGGATGATCCATGTCTGTGTGTTGGTGCATTGATTATCTGTGTGAATTGGAGTGAGGTCATTGCTTGAAGGAAGGCCTCTGCGTCTTTGGCATTGGTGGACTTGAGGTTGAAGTCTCCAATCATTAGCGCTGGTTTGTTGTTTGTTGTTATGGCACAGGCTTCTTCGAGAGTGAGGGCTAGTTCATCGGGTGGAGCTCTGGGTGCTCTGTATGTTAGGCAGATTGCAATGTTCTTGTTTTTGATGCTAATTGTGTTACATTGCTGTGTATCGGTGAAGTTCTGTGTCTTGAACTTTAGCTTTGTTTTCGCTATTATCAGGACTCCTCCTCCACGCTTGTGTGTGCGTGGGCAGTTGTACGCTGAGTAGTTGTCCGGTACTAGTTGGTTGAGTAGTACGTTGTCGGTAGGGTTGAGCCATGTCTCTGTGATGCATATTATGTCGGGCTGTCACTCTTCTATGTGGTCTGCAATAGTGTGTATCTTGTTGCAGACGGATCTGGCATTTATGAGCTCAATCGTTGTTGTTTTCGTTGCTGAGGTTGCTGTTCCATGAGTTTCCTTTGTGCTTGCGTGGGAGTTTGATTTGTGTCTGTTTGGTCGCTTTGCCTGGTAAGCCCTGAGTGTCTCTTTGTGTGTGTGCTGTGGTTCTGAATATGGTGATGCAGTTGGTGGATGCCATATTGTGTTTGCTTGTGGGTAGTGTAGGTGTGTGGTTGGTGGGAGGAGTTGTGTGACTAGTAGGTAGAGTGGTAGGAAGTATGTGGCGTGCATGTTTTCCCTTGTTATGTTCTGTTAGGGTGAAGCCTATTTTCTTGAGACTTCGTCTGTTGTCTGCTTGGGGAGAGTTGAACTTGGTGCGTGAGCTTGTTCCGTGGTGGGAGAGCCGGATCTGCGTGGGGTGCTTTGGTGCGGGAGCCTGTCCCGTGGAGGGAGCCTGTCCCGTGAATGGATAGCTGGATCTGCGTAGGGTGCCTTGGTGCGGGAGCCTGTCCTGTGGATGTAGAGCCGGATCTGCGTGGGGGGAGCCTGTCCCGTGGAGGGAGCCTGTCCCGTGGAAGGCGAGCCGGATCTGCGTGGAGGGAGCCTGTCCCGTGGAGGGAGCCTGTCCCGTGGATGGAGAGCCGGATCTGCGTGGGGTGCTTTGGTGCGGGAGCCTGTCCCGTGGAGGTAGAGCTGTGACTGCTAAGGCGTGTGTGGTGGAAGTGGGAGTTTTGCAGGTGTGGCGTGTGTGAGGTTTTTTGCGAATTTTACTTGCGGTTCTGACGTCCTTCGTCTCGGTCTGCTCCTCGTTTGATTCTGCGGTGATGTTGTCGGCGCTGCTGTGTCTGTTGTTGCTCCCTTCTGATCGCCTTCGTGCCGCGCCTAAGGGCCACGCCAAAGGGCCCTCTGGCGAGGCCCTCAGGCGCGGGCGCGCCCTGCAGGGGCGCCGCTTTTATCCCGCTCGCCGGCGGCTCCCACTGCCCGATTGGGCAGGAGCTGGAAGCGGCTCCCACTGCCCGATTGGGCAGGAGCAGAGGAGGGGCGGTGTGTGGTCCCGGCAGCGGCGCTCCTGGTGCAGGGGCGCCGCTTTTATCCCGCTCGCCGGCGGCTCCCACTGCCCGATTGGGCAGGAGCTGGGAGCGGCTCCCACTGCCCGATTGGGCAGGAGCAGAGGAGGGGCGGTGTGTGGTCCCGGCAGCGGCGCTCCTGGTGCAGGGGCGCCGCTTTTATCCCGCTCGCCGGCGGCTCCCACTGCCCAATTGGGCAGGAGCTGGAAGCGGCTCCCACTGCCCGATTGGGCAGGAGCAGAGGAGGGGCGGTGTGTGGTGCAGGGGCACCGCTTTTATCCCGCTCGCCGGCGGCTCCCACTGCCCGATTGGGCAGGAGCTGGAAGCGGCTCCCACTGCCTGATTGGGCAGGAGCAGAGGAGGGGCGGTGTGTGGTCCCGGCAGCGGCGCTCCTGGTGCAGGGGCGCCGCTTTTATCCCGCTCGCCGGCGGCTCCCACTGCCCGATTGGGCAGGAGCTGGAAGCGGCTCCCACTGCCCGATTGGGCAGGAGCAGAGGAGGGGCGGTGTGTGGTCCTGGCAGCGGCGCTCCTGGTGCAGGGGCGCCGCTTTTATCCCGCTCGCCGGCAGCTCCCACTGCCCGATTGGGCAGGAGCTGGAAGCGGCTCCCACTGCCCGATTGGGCAGGAGCAGAGGAGGGGCGGTGTGTGGTCCCGGCAGCGGCGTTCCTGGTGCAGGGGCGCCGCTTTTATCCCGCTCGCCGGCGGCTCCCACTGCCCGATTGGGCAGGAGCTGGAAGCGGCTCCCACTGCCCGATTGGGCAGGAGCAGAGGAGGGGCGGTGTGTGGGGGAAACATGGGGAAACACGCCTTGATCGGGCCACTCCTGAAAAATCCGAATTGATAAATTGGAAGACTGGGCATCAAAATGGCAGATGAAATTTAATGTGGACAAGTGCAAGGTTATGCACCTAGGGAAGAACAACCCAAACTATGGTTACACGATGCAAGGTTCCACATTAGGAACCACCACCCAGGAAAAAGATTTAGGCATCATTGTGGATACCATGTTAAAACCCTCGGCCCAGTGTGCAGCGGCGGCCAAGAGAGCAAATAGAATGCTAGGTATGATAAGGAAAGGAATGGAAAATAAAACAAAAGATATTATAATGCCTCTATATCGTTCCATGGTGAGACCGCACCTTGAATATTGTGTGCAATTCTGGTCGCCGTATCTTAAAAAGGATATAGCGATTTTAGAAAAGGTTCAGAGAAGAGCCACCAAAATGGTAAAGGGGATGGAAGGATACTCCTATGAAGAAAGGCTAAAAAGGTTAGGGCTCTTTAACCTGGAAAAGAGACGACTGAGGGGAGATATGATAGCAGTCTATAAATTAATGAACGGAGTGGAACGGGTAAACGTAGATCGATTGTTTACGTTATCAGAATATAGAAAGACTAGGGGACATGCAATGAAGCTACAGGGTAAACTATTTAAGACTAATAAAAGAAAATATTTTTTCACTCAACGTGTAATCAAACTCTGGAATTTGTTACCGGAGGATGTAGTAAAGGCTGTTAGTGTAGCTGAGTTTAAAAAAGGTTTGGACAAGTTCCTGGAGGAAAGATCCATAAACCATTATTAAGAAGTGACCGAAGATATCAATGCTTGACCCAGTACAAGCATTGTGGAACTTGTGTCTCTTGGGGAAACTGCTAGGTACATATGACCTAGATTGGCCACTGTTGGAAACAGAATACTGGGCTTGATGGACCTTGGTCTGACTCAGTATAGCATATCTTATGTTCTTATGACAACTCTTATTAGTGAAAAATTGAGTGTACAGGAAGCAGTGCACCAGAGCCTGAAATTTACTGCTGTGGCATGCAGAATCCTCCAGAAGAAATACCGTGGCCAATGGTGTGTCACTGTCAGTGTCTATGAAGCAGTCACTACATCAGTTGAAGATTAGACTTGGAGCTGCTGATCATGAAAGCCAGGGATCCGAGCAGTGATAGTACTGCTTAGGATGGCCAGGACTGATACTGGGTCCTTGTCCGCGATCAGTCAGTCATTCAAGTACGGATAAACAAAGTGTCCAGCTTTGTAGAGGCACTGCCACCACTGCTATACACTTGGAGGCCTATTCACAATAGGACATCCAGTCCCCTGTACGACCAGGCAGAATAAGGCTGTGCAAAGTTAGACCCGATTCTGATCCCGCTGCCCCGCGGGGGTCAGAATCAGGTCTAGCGCCTGGATGTGCAGGCCAGGACACAATTCTGCCCAGCTGTATGCCCCGGCGACTACCCGGCTAACTCAGCCACAGTGCCATGACATCCTGTCGCCATAGCACCATGGCTCCATTCACGAGTCATGATTGCCGGCTGCCCTGGAGCGACTCCCATTCCCCACACAGCCCAACCCCTGATCTCGCCTTTCAAGGCCTGGGTTGGGCTGTGGGGAACCCCGAGCCCGCTCACCTGCCTGTCCGTGTCCTGCGCCATGGTCCCCCCGCCATCCAGGGGGACTTATTCCACCTTCGAGGTGGAATAAGTCCCCTGTCTAGCCTAAAGGCCCTGGACATATAGGGCTGACCTTGGAATCAGCCCTGTAAATCCAGGGTCAAGGGCTGCCCACATCACGCCCTTGCTCCATCTCCAGAATACCCCCTCCCACCCCTGTCTAGGCCTACATGTACAAACACTCTGTTAGAAGCACACTCATCACTCCACACTTCGACTATTGTAATAGTCTACTTATCGGCCTCCCTCTCACAAATACCAACTTACTTCAACGAGCTCAAAATATCTGTGCTCGAGTAACAGCAAAAGCCCGCCTCACTGACCACATAACTCCCATCCTCGCTGAACTACACTGGCTTCCCATAAATAGTAGAATATCATATAAAATACTCTTAACCACATTTAAACTTATCAACGGCATATCACCCTCACATCTAACCACTCTAATACATGCTCCAAAAGAACATAGAACCCGCAGACAAAACGCAACCCACTCACTAGACATAAAAAAATCCATTCGAAAAACAAAAAAAACCACAAGCTCAAGAGCATTCACATATGCAGCCCCTACCCTATGGAATAAACTCCCACTAAGCCTCCGCAAAATAAAGGATCTCCAGACATTCCGGAAAGAACTAAAAACATATCTGTTTAAAGAACACTTTATAAATCTTAATGAACCCCCCTCCATCTCCCTCACCACACCTCCATAAAAATCCTCCTTAACCACAGATCAAAAAGCCACAAACCTCAACACACTTAGGAAAAAACAACCCTTAAACACCACGATTAATATTTGACTAATGTAAATATTTGACTAATGTAAATAATTACAGCATTTGTATAATTATATGTTCCATGTTATTGTTCATGAAAAGTTAATTGTACATAGTTTGAAAAAATACGATGTTCCATGTAAAACCATGTTCATTATGTTAATTGTAAACCGCCTTTGATCTTGGGAAAAAGCGGTATAGAAGAAAAGCATAAATAAATAAATAAGTGCTGAAAAACTGCAGAGGATATTGGCTTCTTCGGTATTAAGATGACTTCTCCAGGGATGCAATGGAGAGTTCCTGGACAGCAAAGCTGCTGTCCTTCATCTGCGTAACTGTGTCCTAAACAAGATCTCTAAAGAGGGCCCCTGAACACGGTTGCAGAGCTCCTCACAAAACCAGGATGCACAGAGCCATGCCATTCCTTAGGCACTGACAGCCACAACCTTGGCTCGCAACACAGTATTGCACGCATTATAGGTCGCCTTGAAAAGGTGATAAGTGCATTTCTGATGCACAAGGTGGATCTGCTCAAGAGCATCTGGGGGCACATGGGGAAACACGCCTTGATCGGGCCACTCCTGAAAAATCCGAAGTCGGACCCCTCCAATCCCAGTAACTATAGACTCATTTCTAACCTTCAGTTCCTAATTAAGCTTACTGAATGCATTGTTCTTTCCCAGCTCACTGACCACCTCGAGCACACATCAGCCCTACAACCCCATCAATCAGGTTTTCGCATGCATCACAGCACTATCATCACTTCTGTTCTTAATGAACTACACTATATTCTTGATTGTGGTTCTATTGCACTCACTGTTTCACTTGACCTTACTGCCGCCTTTGATTTGGTAGATCATAACATTCTCATTTCTCGCCTCTATGAATTCGGTCTGTGGGGTACTGTCCTCTCTTGGTTTTCCTCTTTCCTCTGTGACCGCTCCTACCAAGTCTTCTCACATAACACCTATTCCTCCCAGTATTCTCTTCCCTGTGACGTGCCTCAAGGTTCTACACTCTCACCATTCCTCTCAAATGTCTTCCTTAGCCCTTCGGCCACCTTCATGCAATCTCTTGGAATTCTCTTCCATAGCTACGCTGGTGATATTCTTCTTATTTTTTCCATCAATAGCCTAGCTGCTGATCTCTCCTTCACAAACACATCCCTTGAGGTCATCTCCACCTGGTTATCTAATAATTCCCTTAAAAGCTTAATCCTACAAAGACCACTGCCACCTGGAGCACTGGCTCAGACTTCGCCCCCTCCTCAGCCCTCTCTTTGGGCCCCACCCCCATCTCCCTTCACTCCTCATTTAAGTATCTAGGGGTTCATATTGACATTGCCCTATTGTTCTCCCTGCATATCAGTGCCACCATCAAATCTTCCTTCACAGTCTTGTGCCATTGCAGGGCCTTACGCCCCCTGCTTGACCAATCAGCCCTTAGCACTATCCTCCTCTCCACAGTAATTTCGCACTTAGACTACTGTAATGTAGTCTATGCTGGTCTCCCCCAACATCTGTTAAAAAAACTTCAAACCGTGCAGAATACTGCCACTCGGGCCCTCTCTCATGTTCAAAAATTTGACCATATTACTCCCTTCCTCATCTGTCACCATTGGCTCCCTCTCCCTCAGCGGGTTAAGTTTAAAATCCTCACCCTGGTCCACAAGGCCTTGTCAGGTAAAGCTCCTCTTTACCTTTCCTCCCTTATCACACCCTAAAGTCCGCCCTCGATGTTTGTGGTCCCTTCACAATCACAGACTTGTCATTCCCTCCCCTGCCCATATTAAATTTGAATCCACGAGACACACTGCCTTCTTTTCACTGGCCCCTTCCCTCTGGAATTGCCTGCCCTTTCACATTCGGCTTGAACCTTCTTTTCCCAAATTCAAATCTCTACTGAAGACCCATCTCTTCGAATAGGCTTTTGGTTCGGATGTTCTCTAGGTTGCAATCAAAAGTGCATGGCTACCTGACCTTATGACCCTGGTTTGAATGTTCTCTGCTGCCTGCTGTCTTTTGTCTTCTGTCCTATCTTATATTGTAGTTTCTTTCTCTTTCCTTTGTGTTTTTATGGTTTTACTTTTTTGCAAATCGCCCTGTACACCCCATAAAGGGCAGCATATCAAATACTGAATAAACAAACATGAACATGGTCTACTGCATCAGCAAATGGTGCTAGTTCAGCATCTGTAACGGACTGGCTAGAATTTTCAAAGTAAGCATAGATCTTTGGTACATTTTCCTATTGACCATATCCAGTATTTTGTGATCACATCCCAAGTAGAGCGTGATGAATCAGCTTTGCTATCTTCAGTCTTTTCAGGATAGCCTCAGAGACCATGGAGTGGTGTGGTAACTATGACTGGAGGCGGCCAGGGCTCTCAGTGAATTTGTACTTGGACGCTAGTCACCGTGAGGCCATGTTGACAAAGAGTGGAGATTTCCAGGCAGCAAGTTGTAGGTCTCAGAGGACTTCATGTAAGTAGTAAAGCCAAGACCTCTCTCAGCATGCTCCTAGATTTCAGAAAGAACTGAAATTCTTTCCTGGAGGCAAGGCCCCACATGGTTGCTAGTGCAATGGATCTGGATAGTTTCAGTAGGACTTTGGGGTAGGAAAGGTCCTGAGTGCTGCTACTGGGATGGATATTCGGCAAATGCTGGTCTTGAGGGGGGCAGGTAGTTGCTGCAATGCCTCATTCTCAGAATAATAGGGGTAGAAGAGCTCACTGGTAGAGCTGGAGTCATCCCATACAAAGCCCATAGGAAGGCCTGCATTTCAGTGGTCAGACAGAGCCTTACCCTTCCCTCCCCTCTGTACACCCCATTCCCTCCTCTCTCCCTCTCCTTTCCTTCCCACCTTTCCTACCATATCTGGTTAGGTTTTTCTACATCTTTCCTATCTGAAATTTGCGTTCCTTTTTCCTTTTATATTGAATATTTTTGTTTTAATTTTTGTTTTTGTTTTTAATTTTATTGTTTATTTTATTTTGTGTACAGTATTGTAAACCATAATGCTTGTTCCAGAAACTGCGGTATATCAAATAAAGACAAACCTAAACATCCCAAAGTATGAGAGAAGTGGTAGAAGGTCATGGCATTGGGGTCACGGGGGCGGGAGCAGGAGCTGGAGCTGAAACTGTAGCAGATAAACGAGTGAAGAAAGAAACACCCAAGGAGTCTTAAAAGGAAACAACGGTTTAATGTGCACAGACCCAGAGAAAATAGTTTTTCCAAATTCTGGGACCCCACCAGAGGGCTCAGAGGTTATATAGACTTCTTATCAGATTATTACAGCATTTCTTTATGATTGGTCACTTTATTACAGTGTAGTCCCGATTGGAGAAAGTCTACTGTACTCTTATCTCTAGCAAACAGAGAGAGCAGCAGGACAAAGGAATAGGGGAGGGACAAGCATGTACCAGGGTATGACTTCACCAAGAGGGGCGTGTCCTTTTCACTTAACCCTTCCAGCTCTCAGCCCTGTCTGGATTTCTACCTCAAAACCATGGGGACTGTCACTAGTTCCAGTAGGGAACCAGTTGTCCTGATGGCTGGAGTGGGCGCTGGAATCCCTATGGCGGTTGGAGCAGGTAGAACAGTGCATGTAACACCGAATGAGCTATGGAGCATAGCTGTGGCCTCCAGCCAAAGCTTCTGCATTAGCAGCACTAAAGATGTCTGTTGGGTAGACAGAGCGGTTGATTGTGTAGGCTGCAGGAGCAAGGTTGGGATGGCACGGCCTGCCTCTGTGATACTCTTAGGAGCAGCCCGAAGCTGCTGATGGGAAGGTTATGTTGTTGGGCAGACGAACAGCCGAACTCACCAGCACTTCCTTGTGAGAATTACATCCTGCTCACGGCTTTTCAGGTAGGCAGCCACTGAGGCCCCTTGCCTGTTCCTCGCTGTGCACTGCGTTAGGTAAAGGCTGGGCCGAGCACAGGGGGAGTAGAGTGACGATGCAGTTGATGTTTTTGTGGCCGCTGGCTCCTGAAGCAATGTCTGCCGCCGGTATGTTTGCCGCATTCAGTCAGGCAGACTGCTTGTGCTCCTCCCCTCCAGTGTGCAGTCTTGGCCCGCAGTGGGCAGTGCTGATAAGGCTTAAGTGCACAGCTGTGTGAGGAACACGGGTGATCAAAGGAATTAGAGGAAGGCATGAAGAAGCCAGCGTTTGTTAGAGGGGATTTTTTGGTAACACCGGTAAGAATAACCAACAATGTAAAGCTGGTGTGATGTACAGACCCCACCCCCCCCTCACAGGGAGGAGAAATGGATGACGAGTTAATAGAAGACATACGCAGCATTGCTAGGAAAGGGGAGGTGCTACTGATAGGGGATTTCAATAAGCTGGATGTTGATTGGCACATTCCTGCTGCAGTATCCATCTAGAAGTAAGGAGATCCTGGATTCTCTACAGGGAGAACTATTCAGGCAATTGGTAATAGACCCCACACATGAAGGCGCCATAATGGACTGGGTGCTTACCAATGGTGAAAGTGTTTCTGATGTTGTAGTGGGAGATCATTTTGCATCCAGTGATCACCAGATGGTGTGGTTCAGTATTAGGACTAGGGCTGTTAGAATCCATTCAAAGGTGAGGGTCTTAGACTTTAGGAAGACTAACTTTGCCAAGATGGACCAATACCTCAGGGAGTCGTTAGCGGGATGGGAATAGCTGGGGGATGTAGAAAACAGTGGGCAAACCTGAAAGGGGATATTTTAAGAGCAACAAACCTTTTTGTTAGAAAGGTAAATAAAGGTAAAAGTTAAAGGAGACCGCTATGGTTTTCGAAAGAAGTAGCTGAAAAGGTGAAGAAAAAGAGGGAGGCCTTCATGAAATACAAGAGATCACAGAGAGAGGAAGACAGGCATCTGTATTTGGAAAAACTTAGAGAAGCTAGCAAAGTAGTCAGGAAAGCAAAGATTCAAAAAGAGGAGGAAATAGCCAATGCAATAAAATGGGAGTATAAGACATTTTCCAGATATGTTAGTGAGAAGAGGAAGGGAAAAAGTGGTACTGTCAGACTCAAGGGTGAAACTGATGAGGATAAAGGAGAATTGCTTAACAAATATTTCTGTTCTGTGTTCACAGATGAAGGGCCAAGAGCAGGACCTCAGAAAACACCCACAAATAGGAATAGAAGCGAAGGGGATCTTGAAAGATTTTCAGAAGACTATGTTCGGGAGGAACTAGCTAAACTAAAAGTAGACAAAGCAATGGGACCAGATGGGATACATCCGAGAATACTAAAGTTATTGATTGGGTTACAAATTTGTTGAGGGGGAGGTGACAAAGAATACAGGTAAATGGAGCTTACTCTGAGTAGGAGGAGGTTACCAGTGCTGTGCCGCATGGATCTGTCCTAGGTTCGATTCTTTTTAACATCTTTGTTAGTGATATTACGGAAGAGCTGTCGGGTAAGGTTTGCCTTTTTCGCAGATGATACCAAAATCTGCAATAGAGCAGACACCCAGGAAGGAGTAGATAACACAGAGTGATCTAGCTAAGCTTGAAGAATAGTCTAGAATTTGGCAGCTGAGTTTAATGCCAAAAAATGCAGGGTCATTCATTTGGGCTGCCAAAATCCAAGGGGTGGTACAGTGTCCACAAAATAGAGCGGGGCCTGGACGTGATTGTGTCTGATGATCTTAAAGTAGCTAAACAGATAGAAAAGGCGACAGCAAAAGCTAGAAGGATGCTTGGGTGCATAGGGAGAGTAATGGCCAGCAGAAGAAAGGAGGTGATAGTGCCTCTGTATAAGTTTTTGGTGCGACCTCATTTGGAATATTGTGTGCAATTCTGGAGACCGCACCTTTAAAAGGATATAAACAAGCTAGAGTCAATACAGAGGATGGCTATTAAAATGGTTAGTGGTCTTCATTATAAAGCATATGAGGACACTCTTAGGGATCTTAATATGTATACTTTAGAGGAAAGGTGGGATAGAAGAGATAAGATAGAGATGTTTAAATACCTCCGTGGCATAAATGCACATGAGGAGAGCCTCTTTCGATTGAAAGCAAGCTCTGCTACAAGGGGACATGGGACGAGGGTGAAAGGGGATAGATTCAGGAGTGATATGCAGAAATATTTGTTTATGGAAAGAGTGGTGGATCCGTGGAATAGTCTCCCAGTGGAGGTGGCAGAGATGAGGACAGTATCTGAATTTAAAGAAGCATGGGACAAACAAAGAGGAGCTCTAAAGGAAAAAAAGGGGATTGTTGTAGTGGTTGATAAGGAAGGACAGACTAGATAGGCCACGTGGTCTTTTTCAACCATCATGTTTCTATGGAAGTTGTCTTTTGCTATTTTTTTTTTTGGCTGGGAGCGTCAGGAGTAACAGCACCGCATGATGAAGGTGTTGATGGAGAAAAGAATGACTGAGGAAGGAGGGGAGTATCAGCGAGCGTGGCAACCTCTGTGCATGCTCAGAGTCCAATATGAGTCTCTGAGCTAGAGGACAGCACCGTACACAGGGTCCGTCGGGAGGATGTCATCAGCAAGTGTGCTTGCATTTCCTACTATTTGAAGTTCAAATCAGCACTCAAAACCTTTCTATACCACTGTACATTTGACCTTTATGCCGGATCTATTTAAATAATGTGTCTTCACAGGGCATGGCGTCTGCCTTACTGAAGAATCTAGAACTGCCTAGTGTCTGGTTTCCAGGGGGGGGGGGGGATAAGGTTTTGGAAGAAGCATGAATTGTATCAATTATCCTATTGTATCTTGTCTGATGTCTGTTTTTTTCAATTTTTGCTGAGTACTAGAGTACATCACTCACAAAAAGTTATTATTACTCCAATGTAAACAAACTACATAAAAATTGGAGAGTTCAAGGTTTTTTTCAAAACCACGGAAAAGGTCTCAGACTATTAGGCTGCCTGAAGAAAGATACTCATAAACACAGTATCTAACGGCGCCTGTTTGCATCAATGACCTGATTTCCGGCAACGATGCAGTTCTTTCATTATTAGAAGTTAAGTGTATACCAAAATATGCGAAATGAGTTTTGAGTAAAGCACAATAGGGAGAGGGAGGTGTGTTGCAAAAAAAGAGCCGGAAATCAGGTCATTGATGCAAACAGGCGCCGTTAGATACTGTGTTTATGAGTATCTTTCTTCAGGCAGCCTAATAGTCTGAGACCTTTTCCGTGGTTTTGAAAAAAACCTTGAACTCTCCAATTTTTAGGTAGTTTGTTTACATTGGAGTAATAATAACTTTTTGTGAGTGATATGCTATAATTACTCTGTGAATAGGACCCCTTTTTTTCTTGTATGAGTACTAGAGTACAACATCAATATTATAAGCCACCTTGTTGGTCTTGGTATCAAAAGGCCGTTAAATTGGAGTAAACATTCAACATTCAGTAGGTAAATAGTGAATAGATTGAGCTGAAACTTTATACAGCTGGGAACTTGGTATAGTCAAATCCATGTGTGAAAGTATTTGGGGAGGTGCTCTTTGCTTTCCATATCATTTCCCTACCCTACGGTCAGTATTAGCACCCCAGCCCATGTTTAACATGCACCCAAGAGGTTTTACATGCACGAAACATAGAGAGGGGGAAATGACCCAGGGCAAAAAGCCCCTTGGGGACAAAAAAAATGAACGACATAGAAAGCACAGTTACTTACCTGTAACAGGTGATCTCTGGGAACAGCAGGAATAAGTCTTCACATATGGGTATCGTCGGTATCGACGGAGCCTGCGCAGGAACGCTCCCCAGCGTCAGGTAAGAAAGCTTTTGGGAGCATCCCACAGCGCATGCGCGCTGCCTTCCCACCTTTCCCAACCGCCTCTCTCCAGTTCAAGTTTTAAAGCTGAGACAAAGAGAGAGAGAGGAAAGGAAAGATAGCTAGAGAGATACAACTCCTAGGGGAGGTGGGTGGGTTGTGAAGACTTATTCCTGCTGTTCCCAGAGATCACCTGTTACAGGTAAGTAACTGTGCTATCTCCAGGAACAAGCAGGAATGAGTCTTCACATATGGGGACTCCCTAGCTGTAGATGCCAGGGAGAAACCCCAGGCTGTGTCCTTGAAAAGGACTCTACCTCCTCCCATGGATCTCTGGCATCTGACCAGGGTAGGTGGGTAGGAGTTGATTAGGAATGGAACAGGTGTTTGAGAACAGCCTAACCAAACGAGGCATCCCGGCGGGAGTCCTTGTCCAAACAGTAATGGGCTGTGAAGGTATGAACCGAGGCCCAGGTGGCCGCTCGACAGATTTGGTCAATGGACACAGAGTTTAGATGAGCCATTGAGGCTGCCATGGCTCTCACATTGTGAGGTGTGACATGTCCCTCCAGAGAAATGTTCCTACTCTGGTAGGCGAAAGAAATACACTGAGCAATCCAGTTGGACAGTGTTCTCTTAGAGACTGGAAATCCTAAATGAGAAGGATCAAAAGCAACAAAGAGTTGAGAAGACTTTCTATGTTGCTGTGTTCTTTGTAAGTAAAAAGCGAGAGCTCTCTTACAATCCAAGGTATGAAGAATCCTCTCTGCACTTAATGCATGAGGTCCAGGAAAAAAGACAGGTAAATATACCTCTTGGTTCAGATGAAAAGGCAAGACCACTTTAGGCATAAAGTGTGGATTGGTCCTGAGGACTACCTTTTCATGATGGAACCTTGTATAAGGTGGATTAGCCACCAAAGCTTGCAACTCACTGATGCGGCGAGCTGAGGTGACTGCAATGAGAAAAATAACTTTCCAAGAAAGAAATTTCAAGGAGGTGGTGGCTAAAGGTTCAAAGGGTGGCTTCATAAGCTGGCCAAGAACCAGGTTTAAGTCTCATGCCACTGGAGGTGGTCTAATGGGAGGTTTAGTTAAAAGAAGACCTCTCATGAATCTTGCTATAAGAGGATGAGAGGAAATAGGTAGTCCATTGAGAGGCTTGAGGGACGCTGCAATAGCACTCAAATGAACTCTTACTGAATTCGTTTTCAGACCTGCATGGGATAGATGCAGGAGATACTCTAGTAGAGAATTCAGAGGTATTGCAAGAGGGTTTAGACCCTTCCCTGAACACCAAATGGTAAATCTTTTCCATTTGAAAGCATAGGAACGTCTAGTAGAAGGCTTTCTAGAGGCATGAATAACATCTCTGACTTGCTGAGAGAGATGAAAATCTTGAAGGTCTAGGCCCTCAGCAACCAAGACCTGAGATGGAGAGACTGGGGGTTTGGGTGCCACAACGTTCCTTCTTTCTGGGATAGAAGGTCTGGTGCAGAGCCCAAGTCCAAGGAAGGAGCTTGAGAGAGATGCAGAAGTAGAGGGTACCACACTTGGCGTGGCCAATGTGGTGCTATGAGGATCATGGTCCCTCGATCTCTCTGAAGCTTGAATAGAGTTTTGGAAATTAGGGGAATTGGTGGAAAGGCATAAAGGAAGTCTTGACCCCAGTGAAGGAGGAAGGCATCCTTGGCCTGAACTCCCTGACACGGAATTCTGGAACAGAACCGGGGAAGTTTGGCATTCCACGGACTTGTAAAGAGGTCTATGTCCAGGGTTCCCCAAATTCGAAAAATCCTGGCTACCTGGTCCATGTGGAGGGACCACTCGTGTGGAAGCAGAACTCGACTGAGTCTGTCCGCCCAAGAGTTTTGAACGCCTGGAAGATATACTGCCAGAAGATGGATGTGATGCTCTCTGGCGAAGGCCCACAGTCGCAAAGCTTCGTTGCAAAGCGACAGAGAGCCAGTCCCGCCCTGCTTGTTTACATAGAACATGGCTACTTGGTTGTCCGTATGGATGAGGACTGTTCTGTAGCTGAGCAGGGAATGGAACACTCTGAGAGCTAAGAAAATTGCTCTGAGTTCCAATAGATTGATATGCAGAGAAGTCTCCTGTGGAGACCAGATGCCCTGGGTGGAGAGATCCTGAAGATGAGCATCTGTTGTAAGAGTTGCTTGGGGTAGCAACTGCTGAAAAGGGGACCCCAGTAACAGATTTGGAGAGGACTTCCACCACTGGAGAGACCAAAAAAGGCGACTGGAGTTTGCTATTTTGTCTGACAGGCAACCTGATGCCTGAGTCAATTGGGTGGACAAAGTCCATTGAGCTGCCCTCATGTGAAGGCGAGCATATGGAACCACATGCACGGTGGATGCCATATGGCCTAATAGTTGTAACATCTCTCGAGCAGTTAAATGGGACTTTAACTGTATCTGGGAGGCTAACTGCACCAAGCATAGGCAACGGGCCTGAGGAAAATAGGCCCTTGCAGTTGTGGTATCCAGCAAGGCCCCTATAAACTCCAGAGACTGAGTAGGGGTGAGATTGGATTCTGGGATGTTTATTACCAGTCCCAAATACTGAAGGACACGCATTGTGCAGGTTAGACAAGTCTGGGCCTCTGACTGGGATGGAGCTCGAATGAGCCAGTCGTCCAGATATGGGAATACGAATATTCCTAGAGTGCGCAGAAATGCAGCTACCACTGCCATGCATTTCGTGAACACCCTTGGTGCAGAGGCCAGACCGAAAGGAAGCACCCTGTATTGGTAGTGCTTTCCTTGAAAAAGGAATCGAAGGAACCTTCTGTGTGTTGGATGGATGAGGACATGGGTGTACGCATCCTTGAGATCTAGAGAACAAAGCCAGTCCTGACTCTGAAGGTATGGAAGCAGAGCACCTAGAGAAATCATTTTGAATTTCTCCTTGAATAGAAACTTGTTCAATTCTCTGAGATCTAATATGGGTCTGTAGCCCCCTGTTTTCTTTGGAATAAGAAAATAAGGGGAGTAGAACCCTGAGCCCTGTTGAAGAAGAGGTACTCCTTCTATTGCCCCTTGGGCAAGAAGGGTAGCAATCTCCTGACCCAGAAGGTTGAGGAGAGATGTTGGAGAATTGAACTGTTTCACCATGGTGTGAGGAGGAAGGCTTAAGAAATGAAGCTTGTACCCTTCCCTTATGATGGAGAGGGTCCATTGCTCTGCTGTGATTTGCTCCCATCTGGGAGCAAAGTAAGTCAACCTTCCTGGAATGGTGAGGGGCTCTGGTTCTTCCAGAGCTAGAAAGGCTAAGTTCTCTAGTTGCAAGTCAAAGGCCCTGAGGAGGCTGAGGCTGCTGGGCCGTGGGAGGCCTGACAGCCTTTGACTTGGCCTGTTTAGGTGGCTGCTGACGCTTTGCAGCAAAACGACCTGCGGAAGATGCCTGCTGACCATAAGCAGGATAATATCTTCCCTTTTTAGAAAAAGATGTCTTCTTGAACAATCTTTTCTTAACAGGAGCAGAGGTAGACTTTGAAAGTCGATCCAAAGCAGAGTTCTCAGCATCCATCTGAGTGGCCTTTGCTTGCCAATCCTTGCCAAAAAGGTTTTCATCTGTACAAGGAAGATTTCCCAATTCATCTTGGACCCCCAAAAGCATCTAGGGTCCTACATTCACGTCCTGGAGGATTAGATGAGTGTCTCTTTGCACTCTTTATTTTCCTCATGGCAGACTCTAGCACAATAGAGTGGTGAGGAAGCTGAGTCTTATGAAAGCCAGGACAAGGAGGGACACGGTACATGGTGTCTAACCTACGAGAATGAGGAGAGGTGGTGAGAGGAGTCTCCCACATGCCCAACATGAGATCATAGAGAATCTCATGAATAGGTAAGGTAGCTGCTTCTTTAGGAGCCTTAGGATATTGCAAAATATCTAATTGCTTGGCTCTAGGCTCTGACTAAGGGCCCACTGTAATGGAGAGGCCCCTAGCCACTTCCCTAATGAAGTCTTGAAAAGACAAGTCTTCTGGAGGAGACATTCTTTGTTTTGGAGAAGCAGACTCCTGAGGAAGAAGTACCGGTGCCTCGACAGAAGCCTCCGACTCGTCAGAGTCTTCGGAGGAATCGAAGTATCGCCTGTCTGGATGCTCCTGTAAAGCCCGATACGCGTACCGAGTGGGATCGACATCGGGAGTAAGCGGTACCGGTTCGGTACCGATGGGCATCATAGGACAGGGTACCGTTGCAGTCGACACCGAAGCCAATGTCGATGCAATCGGTACCGGCACTGGGAATGATGCCGGTGCTGGAGTCGGTATCGGCAACGGAGATTGTTGCGGTACCGGAGGCATCGAAGCCTGCATAAACGCCGTTAGGGTGCACTGCATGGACAGAATCTTCTGATCCATCGACGCCACCAGAGTCTGGATGTTGGTACCGGTGGAGGCCACCGGTACCCCAGAACACGGCAACAGGTGATCGGTCGAGGCCGAGCTATCGATGTCAACCTGTGACCCCATAGACAATGCTTTGGAAGCCGGAACTTCTCGCCGGGGTAATTTTGCCGGTGCGGAATCCTCGAGGACAAGCCCGGAGGCATCTTGATGCTTAGAGGGAGATTTGCCCTTCGAGGACCGGCTAGATTTATGTTTGGTTACCTGAAATCCATGGGAGGAAGAAGAAGCCCTGGAAGACGTCGATGCCACTGAGGCTGCATCAGAGGGAAACAGGGTACTGAGCTTGGCTGCTCGGTTCTGCTGACCTCTTTTAGACATCATGGTACAGGACACACAATCCGTGATGGAATGGTCAGGACCCAAACATTTTAGACACCAATCATGGGTGTCGGTGACAGAAATAGTACTGCCACATTTTGTGCACTTTTTGAACCCGGAAGCGGGCTTCTCCATGAGGAGAAAAATATTCAGGCCTAAGGCCCAAACTGAAAATGCACAGTTGAAGAAAGAAAAGTTTTTTGGGTTTTTTTTTAAGAAAGAAAAGAAAAGACTGGCGGTACCGGTCTGACGTCGAAGAAGGCAGACGTGACACAGAAAAAAAAAGAAAAAAAAAAGAACTTCTTCTGCGGTGACAGGAACACGACCTGCTGGCTCCGCGGAAAAGAAGAACTGGAGAGAGGTGGTTGGGAAAGGCGGGAAGGCAGCGCGCAGGCGCTGTGGGATGCTCCCAAAAGCTTTCTTACTTGACACTGGGGAGCGTTCCCGCGCAGGCTCCATCGGTACCGATACCCATATGTGAAGACTCATTCCTGCTTGTTTCTGGAGATCTATGGGTTCTCAGCAGCCAGGAAGAGCCCAACTCTCTTCGTAGCATACAGGTTTAAGGGGAAAGGGAAGAGTGGAATCCGAGTGAAGGGGGTGAAGAGATAAGAGTGGCAATGGGGCTCATCATAAATACTCTTTCCTCTACAATATGTAATGTAAGAAATCCCAGAATGTTTAGCGATAGTACATTTAAATAGTCAGTCTCCCATGACATGCAGTCTAATGAGTGCTCTGTCAGTTTTACTGCAGTCTTAACCACAGCAACCAATTGCTTGGTCAGAACATGGCTTATAGTAGGCAGAGTTGGTCTGAATAAGTTTCTGGAGGACAGATCAATTAACAGTTTTTAACCAAGGAAATGTGGAAATCACCCCCTTTTGTTTCTGGGAATGAGTTTAACAGGAAAGGGATCTTGCCATTAGGATCTGCCAGGTACTACTGGGGACAGAATGATGGCAACGATGGAAGACTCCTCTGACCTACCATTGTGTCTCCTGGAGACCTGCAGGGAGCGGAACAATACAGGGACTAATACTTTGGGAGTTAGAAGGACAAACTCTGAGAGTTCAAATTCCCCAGTGAGCTATTAAATATTGTCCAAGCAAATTGTTTCCTAATCAGACTTTAGCCAGACAAAAGGAGCCAGCAATGAGGGAAGTTCCAGCAAACGCTGGCTCGTCTGAGCTCATACTCTCGGCTTACATAGCCAACTCTACTCAGCCTTGCAGTAAGTCTAAAATTAACCAACCAACTTTGCTCAGTTAACTTTATAGCAGATATTCATCCCAACTTTATTCTGCTTGAATATCTGAAAGAAGTTGTCTGCAAATGGCTGGCTGTCTCAGCATGCAAGGACTGGAAAGGAGCGGGCAGGGCGGAAGAGTGACACAGAAAATTCAGAGGCTCCAGTCTTTCCTGCCTGTGACCCTGGCGATGTATGGTCTTAGGGACAGAAGTAGCAGATGATAAAACCTTGCTCACCTCTGCATTGGAGTCCCAGATTTATAGTCAATATCCAAAACAATCGCTTCAGGATTACTTGGCAAATAACAACCTATGAAGAAGAAAAAGAAACAGCAAAGGAACGTGGCCCAATCAGTACAGAATCCGAGTATCAAATACTGTAAACACTTTCATGGGGAGGGATGGATGAGGACAGGAGAGCATCTGAGTAGGGGGAGGACTGAAGGGGCAGAGAGGAAGGGGAGCCTTCCTGAGCTGTGAGCCTGTATGGAGATAGCAGGAATGCAGACAGAGGGGGAATGAGCCTACACAGGTGGGGAAGAGCCTGAACGAGGAGCACAGACAGACGGCCTGCAAGGGGAGAACCCTTACCTATGCAGATCCCTCTGGAAAATACCCCCACAGGATCATTTATAACAGAGCACCAAAACCAATTCCTAAAAAGGCACCTACTGCATGTCTATGTTATAAAGGCCAACAAACCCCCTGAAACCTCCCTATTGGACTTACTGTTCCCCTGTTTGCAAGAGACATTAGGTTTGAGGATTATTGTATAAAGGCAACAGAGACACCTTTGTACCTTCCAGAACATGTGCGAAAGACATGCAGAAACTTCCACCTGCTCCAGAGATGTATGATACAAAAGCCGCTTAGAGCTACGCACCAGCTATTATTCAACATAGCCAGCCATTTTTCTAAGTGGGGAAAATTCTTTATAAAATAAAACGAGGAGGCCAGGCAGTGGTCTGCCCTCTTACCAGGCTGCACCTTCACCTCCGACAGAGCTGACAGACACGCCTTCTTCCTCTCATCTCCCTTCGGGAAGGGCCTAGCAAGAGAGAGAAGCTCTAGTTATGTACATATGATAACGTGATGCCTAGGCCAGGGCCTGAGGATCTCTGCATGTGGAGCAGCTCAGCAACACAGATTCTTTTAAGCAATGCCATCACCCCATAAATGTATTTATTTATTAGATTCCTCCATACCTTCCAGAGATCAGGGGCGGTTTACAGATCATTCATTTCATTCCACTTGCTGTAGGCTGTTCGGTCAGATTTACGTCGTTACATAGGGCATGATATTCAAAGGCATTGACGCAGTTAGTGCCGCTAAATATCCCCGATTACCTCTGCTACATGCCCCGATGCTAAGCGCTTAGCATCAGGGAGCGTCATGGCTGTTGGGGCAGCGGCGTTATTGCGCTGCTGCTCGGTTAGCACCCGTGGGTAAAGACAGGCGCAGCAAACGCTGTGGGAGGTAAGCGAGCGGCAGCTTCTGTGGGCTTGTGGGCTGTGCGGCGACTGCAGATATTCAATGCTGGGGCCGCATATGACGCTGGCAGTGAATATCCCGAATCAAAGATCAGCGGCAAAGGCTGCGCACTGTAGTAGCGACTGGCCATCCCAGAATATTGGGCCCAAAGGTTTTCACCATAATGTTAGTCATCTTTGCACAGAAGTGGCAACAGAACCTTGTATGAAAACTTCATGACCAACAGCCCTTCCCCATGCTGAATACAATGGTATTTTACCTACCAGATAATGTCCTTTCCTTGAGTCCTCCTAGACTAGTCCAGATAAGTGGGCTCAGTGTTCAAGTGGGCAGTCTTCCTGATGGAGGAGAGAGTGTAGAGATAGTTGGAACGACTTAAGGTATTCTGTTCTCAACAGGCTCCTATGGTTTGGGATTATGTACAGCTTCTTGGCTTGATGATAGCGGTGATCAAGATGGTATCGTGGGCGCATCCTCGTATGAGCCGCTCCAGTGGTCCTTGCTGCCTCAGTGGTTCCTGTGAATGAACAGAAGATGCAGGGACCCCCAAGATCTCCATGGAGGGCCCTGATGGGGTGAGCCCTGATGACCCAGCAAAAGAAGGACATGAAGCTGAAGAAGGGCCCCCTTGGTCCATAGTACAGGAAGCGCATAGGTCCTTCTCTAAATGGCAGCATTCTCCCCACACCCGAAGCATCTGAGCATGGAGGAGGGCATGTTGCTGAAGAACTGAAAGTGAAAATAAAAGATAAAGAAGCAGCCCAAGCAGGAAGTCGAGAAACAAAGGCTGCACGCAAAAACGGCACTTCCCGTTAAAACAAAATGGTGGCAGTGATAATCCACAAGGCTGAGAAGCATAAAAAACTGACCAGAGGAGAACAAAAATAAAAGAAATTAAAAGCGGACACAAACCGCGAAGAAAAACAACGCTGTGAGCAAAAAGCAGCAGAGCCGTGAACAGAAATGAGTGAAAAAACGCAGCTTGCTGCCAGACTGAAGAAAATAAACTCCAAGCTGAAAATAATAAACGGAGGAAGGGAAGGGAGGGGGTAAAAAAACTCACTTCCCAAAGCAATTCAATCGCTGGGAGCCCGTAGAAAGTCTGCAGTACCAATGTATCTGCCTTGAAGGAAGTTCCTGTCAGAAATGTTGAAGTCCCCCCCACCTTTTTATTCTGTTTAAACTTTAATGCAAAAACAAAAAAGATGCTGGTAAAACTGCTCTACTAGACAAACCACTCTTTGGAAAATTGGGAGGCTACACTGCTCCTCCTGTCCCCTCAGAGGTGCTCTAGTGATTCTCCTGACCATGAGCGCATCTGAAAGAAGAAAAGGGGGTAACCTGAAAAAAACAGAGGAACATCTGGCCCCTAGATGAAAGCTACACTAACGGGAACTCTAAATAGAGCCTGCCAGGAGCTGGGATGAAGTCAACATCTGCTGGGATAGAGAATATACTGAAGCCAACGCCGCCGGGTTCTGGGTTATGTACCCGTAATGATGTCACAAAGCTTCAGAACCTTTTTCTCTGTCTCACCATCTGCTGGCAGGAGCACACAACCCACTAGTCTAGACTGGTCTAGCAGGATGTTCTTGGAAGCTGTAGATAATCCCAAACCATGGGAGTCTAACAAACTCTACACTCTCCTCAGGCAAGAAGACTCTGCTCACTCGAGCATTGAACCCATTTGTCCGGACTGGTCTAGCAGGAAGACATGAAAAGGGAAGATATGTTCTATGTAAAACATGTGCTCTCAGTGTCTTGCTTGCTCAGGTCCACCAATTTGTACAGTGAGCCGAAAAGAAAGCAAATCCCATCTCCAGCAAGACAAACAGTCCCTGGTCTGGATGTCACACTCAATTCAATGTCCTTTAGCTCTGTTGGAAAGGGGATCTCATCTCCCTGCAGCTCTCAAGGCTTACTTGATGATGGCTGAGACATTGGTGATTTTGTTAAAGAAATCAAATTCCCGCTGGTAGAACTCTTTGGCTGGCCCAGACAGAGATCCAGTGATTTCCTCCACCAACACTTCCAACAAATCGCCGATGTCAGCTGTTGAGGAAAGTCAAAGATGGTATCATGAGAGGCTTCCTTGGTGAGATACAGCACAGGCGGCGCCAAGAAGCAGCCTGCTGAACTCCCAAGGCTAAGCAATGCAAAGGTCTAGGACAGGGACCCAAGCAGGAGGCCCATGATATGTGAACTCAGGGAGGGGCAACACAGAGAAAGGTAGAGGGGAAACACAAAGAAATTGCTGCTCAGTGCAACCAGCTCAACTTCATAACCTCTATCCACACCAATGTTAGTATGGGACAGTGCAGTGTGCACTTACGGTCCTTCTGGTGGCCTTCCTCATCCAAGAAGATGTTGGTCTTCATGTTCCAGATAAACTGATGGGCCAGAAGCTGGGACTTGGCAGCTGCCCATAGAATGTACTCACGTACATAACCCATCTGTAAGAGATGTAAGGGCAAATTATGGGCAGTCAGAGATGGCAGGGACACCACATAGACTGCGAGAGACTAAACAGGTCTCACCTTGTCAAATCGCAGGGCTTGTACAATCTGAGGGATGTAGAAGAGGATAGCATCCTGTCAGAGAGAGAAGGCGAGAAAGCAGTCAGCTGGGATGAAGCACTATACAGAAACTACAATATAAAGCAGATCTAGGTCATGAGTTCCTGACAGTCCTGGATAAATAAATTCTATTACACTTCAAGCAACTAGTACACCCCTGTGAGGATGCGCCCAATCATTTGTATTGTTAGGAGGGGCATAAAGAGTTACCAGAGAGTCTGGCAAGCAGCAGGCTCTACTAGAATTTGAGCAGAAGTCAGAGATTAACTTCCCAAGAGCCAGGGTTTTAAAGAGGACCTAGCAAACATGCCACTGCTGGAAACCTTACTGGGCAGACTAGACAGACCTTATGACCTTGCTACGAATGTAACTAAGCCTTCTCTACTGCTGTTCTGGGTTGCTCCTTACCGGAGGGAATGATCGTAGCACTTTAACGCCATACTGCGCAGTGAGTGGATGCGGTGGGTACATGCTGGAGAAATAAGAAAGGCCAGTCGGAGGATCAGTGGGGGCCCAGCACAGGATATGGCTGAGCTCTGGCGCATCTGCATCTATTGTGTGCCAGGTCACCAGGTACTGCGGGGAGAAGAGAGAGCGCTGACATAACTCTGCGAAACTATGCAAAGCTCAAAGCCCATACAAGTTTCCAGGAGAAAGGGAGTGCGAGCTGTGAGCTATCTACAGGCTTAACTCTATACGGCACGAAGAGAGCGTAGTTACTCACCTGTAACAGGTGTTCTCCAGGAGCAGCAGGAATCAGTCCTCACTTATGGGTGACGTCGGCGCCGACGGAGCCCTCGCGGAGCAATTTTCCCCAGCTTTCAAAGAAAGCCTTTGGGAATTGCAGCGCGCATGCGCGGTCCCCTTCCCGCCCAAGGGTGCCATCTTAGCCAGTCAGATGACATAGCTAAAAAAGACAGCATAAAAATTTGCAAAAAAACTAAAGCAGATGATTGCAACTCCACGGGGAGGAGGGAGGGTTGTGAGGACTGATTCCTGCTGCTCCTGGAGAACACCTGTTACAGGTGAGTAACTACGCTTTCTCCAGGACCAAGCAGGAAGTCAGTCCTCACTTATGGGACTCCCAAGCTCAAGGCTACCGGAGACCCTAAGCACAAAAATGAGCTCCCTCTAGCTCAGCAGCACAGAAGGAAAGAATCTTCGCTGAAATATTACCCACCGGTAGCCCACATCCGGGATGGAGGGTAGGAGTTGCTCAGACCTCGAAGAGATTACGGAGGACTGCCTGTCCGAAAGCACTGTCCCTGCGGGACTCCCTCTCGAGACAGTAATGGACCGCAAAAGTCTGGCTCGAAGACCAAGTAGCGGCCCGGCAGATGTCTGCCAGCGGAACAGAGCAGAGGTAAGCCACTGACGTAGCCTTTGCCCGAACGCAATGAGCCGTGACTCGACCTTCCAAGGAGAGTCCGGCTGCCCCATAAGCCCAAGAGATACAGTCCGCAACCCAGATGGACAGAGTACGCTTGGAGACAGGGAGCCCCAACTTATTGGGGTCAAAAGACACGAAAAGCTGAGCAACTTTACGGTGCTCCCGCGTACGGTCAAGGTAGAAGTTCAAAGCCCTTCTACAGTCCAGGGTATGGAGGACCGTTTCAGCTCGGCTGGAGTGTGGTCTGGGAAAGAAGGTTGGAAGTACCACCTCCTGATTGATGTGAAAAGGGGAGACCACTTTTGGAAGAAATTTTGGGTGAGTCCGTAGGACTACCCTATTTTTGTAGAACCGAGTGTAAGGGGGATCAGACACGAGGGCCTGCAATTCACTTACGCGTCTAGCGGAAGTGAGGGCTATCAAGAACAGTGTTTTCCAAGAAAGAAAACGGAGAGAACAGGTAGCCATAGGTTCAAAAGGCGGACAGGTGATCCGCTGTAAAACCACATTCAGGTCCCAGTCAGGCGCTGGCGGGTGCAGAGGTGGTTTAAGTAGAAGGAGACCTCGGAGAAACCTCGCTACGAGAGGGTCGTTGGAGAGAGGTCTGCCGTCCACCGGCACATGATGTGCTGAAAGAGCACTAAAGTGAACTTTGACGGAGTTGGACTTAAGTCCCAGATTAGAGAGGTATAGCAAGTACTGCAAGACCACCGACACCGGGCAGGAGAAGGGATCCTGAGACTGTCGGGTATACCAAACGGAAAAACGACGCCATTTAAGGGCGTAGCATTTGCGGGTAGAAGGTCGTCGCGAAGCTAGGACGACCTCCTCCACCTCTGCCGGCAGGAGAAGGGGAGCAAGGACTACCCTCTCAGCAGCCAGGCCATTAGGTTGAGAGACCTGAGGTTGGGGTGTAGCAGAGACCCCTGATCCTGAGTGAGGAGATCCGGTTGTAACCCCAGAGGGAATGGATCCTCCACCGCTAATTGCAGCAGGAGCGGAAACCACGGCTGTCTGGGCCAGCGAGGGGCCACCAGGATCATGAAGGCTTTGTCTCGGAGAACCTTGAAAAGAGTCCGAGAGACTAGCGGGATGGGAGGGAAAGCGTACAGAAGGCTTCCCGACCATGAGAGTAGAAAAGCGTCCGCCGCAACCCGAAGGGGGTGTGGCTGACGAGAGCAGAAGCGAGGAAGTTGCCGGTTGTGAGGACTGGCAAAGAGATCCACCGTGGGGAGGCCCCACTTTAGAAAGAGCTTCTGAACTATCAAGGGATCCAGACGCCACTCGTGCGGCTGGAGGATCCTGCTGAGTTTGTCCGCCAGGCAATTCTCTTGGCCTGGGAGATAAACCGCCTTGAGGAGAACGCCGTGACTGACGGCCCAAGAGCAGAGCTTCTGTGCCTCCCGGCAGAGGAGGAAGGAGCCCGTGCCCCCCTGCTTGTTCACGTAGAACATGGCAACTTGATTGTCCGTCTGGACAAGGACGGACTGGTGAGAAGTCAGGTGGGAGAAGGCCTTGAGAGCCAGGCGGATCGCCCTGAGCTCCAGGAAGTTGATCTGCTGAGCAGACTCCCACGTGGTCCAGAGGCCCTGAGTACGTGCCTCTTGGCAATGCGCTCCCCAGCCCAGGAGGGATGCATCTGTTGTCAGCACCCGGGCCGGCTGAGGTGACTGGAAAGGCATGCCGAGTATCAGGTTCGGCCGCTGAAGCCACCACCGGAGAGACGAGATCAGCGGCTCGGAGACGCGCACTAGGTCTGCTAGGCCGCCTGTGGCTTGTCGCCACTGCTGGCGGAGACACCATTGAGCAGGCCGCATATTCAGGCGGGCATTGGGGGTCACATGGACGGTGGAAGCCATATGGCCGAGTAGTCTCAGGAAGCGCCTGGCGGAGACCAGGGGCTGGCTGCGAAAACGGTCGGCTAGGTCCATGAGCCGTTGAGCCCTGTCGAGCGGTAGGAACGCTCGTGCCTGAGGAGTGTGCAGCCTTGCGCCGATGAACTCGAGATCCTGTGAGGGGAGCAAAGTGGACTTTGCGAAGTTTATAACAAAGCCCAAGTACTGCAGAAGAGTCACCGTGCGGCGCGTGGCGTTGGTGACCTCCAGAGCGGACGCTGCTCTGATGAGCCAGTCGTCGAGGTACGGAAAGACATAGAGGCCGTGAAGCCGGAGATGGGCCGCCACCACCGCGAGACATTTTGTGAAGACTCGCGGTGCGGAGGACAGGCCAAAGGGTAGTACTCTGTACTGGTAATGATTTCCTGCCACCACAAACCTTAGGTATTGGCGGTGGCTTGGGTGGATGAGGATGTGCGTGTAGGCATCCTTTAGATCCAAGGAGCATAGCCAATCTCCCTGCTGGAGGTAGGGCAGAAGGATTCCAAGGGTAAGCATCTTGAACTTCTCCCGCACGAGGAACTTGTTGAGGTTGCGCAAGTCCAGGATGGGTCTGAGGCCTCCTGTTCTTTTTGGTATTAGAAAATACCTGGAATAAAAGCCTTGACCTTTCAGGTGGTGGGGCACCGGTTCCACCGCCTGTTCCTGTAGAAGACCTGCTAACTCCCGAAGGAGTAATTCCCTGTGCAGAGGGGGTCGTGGAGGTTCTCCCGGAAAATAGGAGGGAGGGACCTGGTGGAAGTGGAGAAGATAGCCTTCTCGCACGACTTGAAGCACCCAGGCATCTGAGGTGATGCTGGACCACCTGTGGGCGGTGAACCAGCCGGCCTCCGGTGCTGGGAGGAACCAGCGGGGGGGGAGAGGCTATGCTTAAGGAGTCAAAAACCCCCACCCTGCGGAGCAGGGGCTGGTGGTGCAGGCTTGGGGGCTTGCTGCCTACGGGACCCGTTACCCCGTCCCCTGGCCTGCTGGCCCTGTTGGGGAGCTGCAGGGGCCTGATAGTGGGGGTATTGTTTGTAGGCAGCCGCCTTCCTCGGGTAAAAGGACTTCTTTCCCGAGCCCTTCTTTTTCTGGGAAGGGGCGGAGGTCTTCCTAGAAAGCCTAGTCCTGGTGAGAGTCTCCGTCTCAATTTGTGCAGCCTTATCAGCCATGGGCTTGCCAAAGAGGTTTTCGCCTCGGCAAGGGACATCGACCAACTTGTCCTGCACCCAGGGCTCAAGGTCAGACGACTGAAGCCAAGCCTGTCGGTGGGCACCGATGCCGGCTGCGGCCACTCGAGCCGATGCTTCAAAGCCATCATAGGCTGCTCGGGACATGAATTTTGAGCATTCCCGAATGCCAGTGGACAAGGCCAGGAACCTCCGCAAGGGTTCCTCGGACAAACCAGCGGAGAAGCCGGCTAGCTCTTTAGCCAGGTCTCGGAGATACAGGCCCATGTATAGCTGGTAGGTCTGGACACGACATGCGAGCATAGAGCCCTGGAAACACTTCTTACCAAGGCCATCCAGGTTACGGGCCTCCCTGCCAGGAGGCACCGAGGAGTGCATCTTCTGGCTCTTAAGACGATGCATGGCCGATTCCACTACCATGGAATGGTGTGGTAGCTGTGCTTTTTGGAAGCCAGGGCTCTTGCGGACTCGATAGATAGAATCGACCCGCTTGCTCAGGACCGGCGAGGTGGCCGGACTCTCCCACATGCGGAAGAGTAGTCGTTCCAGCATGGGAGGAACCGGTACAGTAAAGTGTTCCCTGGCGGGAGAGTCATACTGGAGGGCGTCGAGCTCTTCGGCTCGAGGCTCCTCCTCGGGGTCCGCAGGGAAGGCCAAAGCCTTGGCCATATCCCTGACGAAGTCCGAGAACCGGGCATCCTCCGGGGGGACTGCTTCCGAGGTTCGGACTCAGGTGAGTCCGAGGGGACACACCGAGTCCGAAAAGAATCAGGCGACTCTTCCTCTTCAGACTCCCAGACCGACTCCGACGAGGACTCGGTGGGGTCGGCCCGGGCAGGGCGCGGCGCCTGCCGCCCCGACGCCGAGGGAGACGGCGTCGGCGACCTCGGTCCCGAACGGGAGGCCGAGGGCGACCTCGACCGAGGATCGACTCGAGTTCGCATCGACTCGAGGATCGGCTCGGTCTCCGGGGTCGACTTAGACGTCGACGTCCCGGCGGTCGGGGCAGCGGCGCCAGCGAAGCCAGCGAGCAGTGCCCGCTGCTGGTCCATGAAGGCAGACAGTCTGCTCTCCAAGGCCGTCAACCTGAGTCCGAGCTCAGGTGACCCAGCAGCCCCCGACTCGGGCCCCGACGGCGTCGGGCCCGACGTCGGCTGTCGCGGAGGTGAGTCCAGAAGGACCACAGGACTTACCCGAGCAGGCAGCTCCGACTCCAGGCGAGGTCGCTTCGTGAGGTGCTCCTTCTCCAAGGACCCGGGGCGGCTATCGGGGCTATGCGACCTGGCCCTCGCAGAGCCAGGAGCGTCCACCGACGCCGCCCTCGCGGGTTTCACCTTCCGTCGATGGTCCCCGGAGGGAGAACCCCTGTCGGAGGAACTCCGGCGACGGTCCGAGCTGGAACCCCTGGACGCGGAGGCCTCCGACGAGGTCCGGGTACGGCTGGGGTCAGCGAAGATTCTATCCCGCTGATGCCGCCGACTTCTCAACGCTTTGGAGGATAGTTTGCCACAAGGCCCACAGATCATTTCTTCATGATCCGGGCCCAGGCAGCGGAGGCAATTGTCGTGTGTGTCAGTTAGTGACATATTTCGGTCACACTGACCACACCGCTTGAAACCACTGGCAGCCATCGGGGGAAAAAGGGCCCCGGCGAGGTCAAAGGACCGGGCTGCCAGGGAAAAACCGAAACGAAAACTGACTAAGTCAGAAAAACCGAAAAATAAGAAGAGGACTCGTGACCGGCGTCGCGAGTCCGGGCGGGAAAAAGACCGGCGTCGAACCGAATGGAAAAAAGAATAATTATGAAGAAAAATCAACTTTTTCGCGGGGACACGACGGGTACGTCTGTAGGGCTCCGCGGAAAAAAGAAGACTGGCTAAGATGGCACCCTTGGGCGGGAAGGGGACCGCGCATGCGCGCTGCAATTCCCAAAGGCTTTCTTTGAAAGCTGGGGAAAATTGCTCCGTGAGGGCTCCGTCGGCGCCGACGTCACCCATAAGTGAGGACTGACTTCCTGCTTGGTCCTGGAGAATGAAACATTCTGATTGGATGAAGAAGTTCACATGACATTGCCCTCATTCATTACTTAACATGCAGGTGCCCTGTACAAGGTGCTGTTTTGTATGTAGTGCGGCTTGTTGATATACAGGAAATGCTGACTCCAGCCTCGCTTGGGCCAATGTCATAAGCTGTGGCTGGGGGGATGAATGGATCCGTCCTATGTTTGTACTGGGATATGAGTAAAGCTCATTCCTGGCTGTCCCATCTGAGTCATTTCTCTCTGTAGCTTAGAGGCCCAGGTAAATATTGGTAATATTCCTTCAGAAAACATTTTAAAGAAATTAGCCAAAAAACAGAATGTGTGTGACACAATGCCAACTGGCACTTCTGCGGACTGGGCAAAGTCCCTCATAGAGCGCAGCTGAAGACACTAATGCAGGCTAATTGAGGTGCTGTGCACTCAGGGCAAATGAAGGGATGGGAAAACAAGTGTGATTAGCCTCATGGGACCCAGTATGTAGTGCCGATGACGAAAGAGAGAGCAGAAGGTTCCCCTGTCTATACCTTCAGCACTGCAACGGGGAGAGAGAAGAGCCATCATGGAGAAAGAAAAGGGTAACCAGCTTACTCCCCAGAAACACACGGGCTCCAACAGGTGGGGGACAGTGTATCGTATTCGTGGTCAAATGATACCCAGTTAACACAACTGTGTACACAGAAAAAGATCAGGGGGGAATGTGTGATCTCTGCTGCATAACACATTTAAAGGCATTTAACCCAGCTTTGTGTAGACCGAGGATAAACACAGACAAGCAAAGTCTGGGCAAGTCATCTCCCTCACTAGCAGCGTCTGAGGATAGCTTCAGAGAAGGAGTGACCTAGTGGCAGGTCTGAGAACCAGAAGCCAGGTTCAAATCCAGCTCCCTTCCTGGTGACCTTGCGCAAGTCACGTCACCTGCCACAGTCTCAGGTACAAACTTATGGGCCGATGCAGAAAACCAGTGCGGCCTTTATACACAGTTAACGCCATTTTTAGGCACAATTACCGCCACAGCGAAATGCAGAAAAGAGATGGACGTGCGTGTAAATAGCACAGGAAAAGCTAGCGCACACAACGCCAAGAGAATTGAAATTATAGGCAAATGAGCTGCCCTTATTAAAATGGCATGCTAATATTGTGTGTGCCCGATGCAGAGAAAGACGTAGAGAATTCTGTGACCAGCCTTAGCACCAATATCTCTACGCCTGGTCCTGAGGTAGCTTAAATGTTTTACACGTGCCCCTGACAGTATTTTGATGGCATCGGGGGCTTTCCCCAATGCCTGGATCATCTGAGAGGAAATGTCAAACTTTCCCCCAGATGATCCGGGCATCGAGAAACACCCCCATGCCATCAAAATACTGTCATGGGCCAGTGCCCCCGGCAGAAAGTGAATCCCTGGTGGCCCAGCATCCCCAATCCCCCCACCCCCCCTCCCAACTAAAAATGTCTGGTGACCCAGCAGCCCCCAAACCCCCCCCCTCCCAGTTCCTTCACAAAGGAGCAGGAGTGCTGCCTACGTGTTCCTGTGCCGCCATCTTGAAAGATGGCGGCACCTGGGATGCACTGGGCGGGGTCAGACTGCCATATAAGGTAGAAGATGCCTTATATGGCAGTCTGACCCTACCTCGTGGAACCAGGCGCCACCATTTTTCAAGACGGCGTTGCAGGAGTAGGAGTGCACAGGCAGCACTCCCACTCCTTTGTGAAGGTACCAGGAGGGGGTGGAGGGTTCAGGGCTGCTGGGCCACCAGGTTTATTATTAGTTGGGTGGGTGAGGGGATCGGGGCTACTGGGTCACCTGGGATATGCTGTCGGGGGCCCGTGGCCCCTGATGGTATTTTGATGGCATCAGGGGCTTTCCACAATGCCTGGATCATTTCCCCTCAGATGATCCAGGCATCGGGGAAAGCTGCAATGAAACCAAAATATCATCAGGGCTTCTGCATCAGCCTGTTAGAATGCAAGCCATCAGGGACAGGGAAATACCTATTGTACTGGAGCGTAACTCATCTTGAGCTATCAATGAAAAGGCCTGGCTAAATCCAAAATAAAAAGAACAGTTTGACTATAGCAGAATCTCATATGTATCCAAGATTTAATTACTTGCTTTTCCAAATTCAAGCTCCAAGCAAGTTACAATTCAGCTACAGTAGGTATTTCCCTGATCGCTTTTAGCATTAGCAATCACACACATGAGCTGCCTGACTTCTGCACTACAAAGAGCACAGCTCTCTCTGCCATCCAGTACAGTGGAGGAGTCTAATGGTTAGAGCACAGCTCTCTCTGCCATCCAGTACAGTGGAGGAGTCTAATGGTTAGAGCACAGCTCTCTCTGCCATCCAATACAGTGGAGGAGTCCCCATCACGGCCCGCATCCAATATAAGCTCCTAGTAACCACATTCAAGCTCGTTCATAACGTAGCACCCTCATACCTCAACACCTTAATCTCCGCCCAGCCAACCATCAGAAGCAGAAGAACAGCAAATACCAACACCCTACATGTCCCGAATAGCATGAGAAATTGCAACGCAAACACCACCAAAAGAGCGTTCTCCTTTACTGCTCCAGCACTCTGGAACCAACTGCCCTATGAACTGAGAGCAAACAAGGACCTGAAGGATTTCAGGAAAAAACTTAAGACACACCTCTTTCAGACCCACTACAACCTAACCTAATCAGAGTGTCATATACTACTAGAGCAACATGCCCACTTAAACTAATTATACCAGCAAGAAATGTGTTCTGTAATTACGTAAAGTATGTATATATGTAAAGCCGCTTCTTATGCAATCAAATGTATATATGTAAGATTCCTCTCAAACAAATCAAATGTAAACTTGTAACCGTTTGCTATGCTAGTTACCCATCCCTGCAATCATACTGTATGTTCTAATTCTGGCCTGTACAGCCTCTCCCTTATGTATAGAAAACCGCTGCTGATCGCTGGAAGTAGCGGGATACAAGTGTACGCTAAATAAATAAATAATGGTTAGAGCACAGCTCTCTCTGCCATCCAGTACAGTGGAGGAGTCTAATGGTTAGAGCACAGCTCTCTCTGCCATCCAGTACAGTGGAGGAGTCTAATGGTTAGAGCACACAGCTCTCTCTGCCATCCAGTACAGTGGAGGAGTCTAATGGTTAGAGCACAGCTCTCTCTGCCATCCAGTACAGTGGAGGAGTCTAATGGTTAGAGCACAGCTCTCTCTGCCATCCAGTACAGTGGAGGAATCTAATGGTTAGAGCACACAGCTCTCTCTGCCATCCAGTACAGTGGAGGAGTCTAATGGTTAGAGCACAGCTCTCTCTGCCATCCAGTACAGTGGAGGAGTCTAATGGTTAGAGCACAGCTCTCTCTGCCATCCAGTACAGTGGAGGAGTCTAATGGTTAGAGCACTGTCTTGGAAACCAAGAGATCAAGTTCGATTCCCACTAGCACTCCTTGTGGTCTTGGGCAAGTCACTTAACTCTCCATTGCCTCGGAACAACAGCATGCTCGCACTATGCATCCTAGCCATAATACTAGCACTCACTATACAACACACAAACACTGCAGGGATAACAGACTTCACTACCCCCAATAATAGGAGGAAGAAAAGCCCCTATCCACAGACACCTCAACTATCATACTGACAACAGGAACTCACACAAGCTAATCCATCTCCTGAAAGATGCTTTTTTTGGCAACAGCTGCCTCTCTGACCTCACCTTTAAACAATGCTGGCAGTTTTTTGGACTTCCTTCCACTTTTCTTAAAGCATGGAATACAGCTGGTCTGGGCTTCCAAGATAGTATTTTTAAACAACACCCAAGCTTGATGTAAGTCTTTAACCTTTGCAACTGCTTCTTTTAGTTTTTACTTAACTATTTTCCACATTTTATCACAGTCTCCCTTTTGAAAGTTAAAAGGTGGTACTGTGGATTTCCTTACCGTCCTTCCTTTATTTTTAAGTCAAACGCGATCATGCTATGATCACTGTTGCCAAGTGGCCCCAACACCCTTATCTCTTGCACCAGATCTTATGTTCCACTAAGGACTAGGTCCAAAATGGTTTCTCCTCTGGTCGGTTAATGAACCAGTTGCTCCAAGAAGCAGTCATTTATTTCATCTAGAAACTTTATCTCCCTAGCATGTCTGCCGTGACACTGACCCAGTCAATACTGGGGTAATTGAAATCACCCTTTATTATTACTGTACTGTAACTTTTGTTAGCTTCCCTGATTTCTTTGAGCATTTCATCATCCATTTGTTCATTCTGATCAGGCAGTCGATAGTATACCCCCACTACCATCGCCTTCTCCTTTCCCTTTTTACATGGAATTTCAATCTATAAAGATTCTACAGTGAATTTTGTTTCCTGCAAAACTTTAATCCTATGTGACTCAATGCCCTCTCTAGCATAGAGCGCAACCCCTCCACCAATTTGATCTGCTCTATCATTACAATATAGTTTGTAACCAGGTAATTACGATATAGTTTAATAACCGACATAGACAATGTGAAAAAGGGTGTGATCATTATCTCCAATCTCCAGGAACAAGCAGGAATAAGTCCTCACTTATGGGTACGTCGGAACCGACGGAGCCTGCGCGGGAAAGCTCCCCAGCTTCCCAGAAAGGAAGCTTTTGGGGCCCTCCCACTGCACATGCGCGCTGCCTTCCCGCCTTCCTGACCAGCTCTCCTCAGTTTCTCTTTTTCCGCGGAGCCAGCAGGTCGTGTTCCTGTCACTGCTGAAGAAATTGTTATTTTAGTTTCTTTCTTTAGACCGCGTACCTGCCTTCCCCATACCGAAACCGGTACCGCCGGTCTCTCTTTTCTTTTCTTTCTTAAAAAAAAAAAAAAAAAAGCTTTTATTTTTTTTAGCACAACTTGGTGACTTCTGTTAGGCCTCAGGCCTACACAAAATCTCCTCATGGAGAAACCAGCTCCTGGTTTCAAGAAGTGTACCAAGTGTAGTGCTGTTATTTCTGTTACAGACACCCATGACTGGTGTCTTAAATGTTTGGGGCCTGACCACTCCATTCCGGACTGCCCATCCTGCTCCCAGATGTCTAAACGTGGTTTGCAGAACCGGGCCAACAAATTCCATGTGCTGTTTGCTTCAGATAATCCAGCATCACAGTCATCCAGGTCTTCCTCTCCGGATGGATCTCAGGTAACCAAACCTTCTTCAGGCAGGTCCTCAAAGAGCAAATCTCCTTCAAAGCATCGAGAGGCTCTCAATTTTGAATCTGAGGACCATGCCCCAGCCAAACAACCCCGGCGGGAAGCTCTGGCTTCCAAAGCACCATCTATGGGGTTACAGGTTGACATCGATGGCACGGCCTCAACCGATCACCTGTTAGACTGCTCTGGGGTACCAGCCCATGGCGGTACCGACATCCAGGCAGCAGTGGCGTCTATGGACAATACTGTTCAGACCATGCAGCAGGCCATCCTGGCTTTCATTAAGGCTGCGACGCCCTCGGTACCGCATCCAGCGGTTCCGGGTCCGGTTCCGGTACTGGCTTCCATACCGGAACCGAGGCCATCGTCTTCCAGACGCAGATAGGTGCATGCCGGATCCGGGTTTTCACCCGATACTGATCCCATGCCCGGTACGCCCGATGTCGATACCGACCGGTATGCGTATCGTGTGTTGGAAGCGAATAGAGGATACTCTGATTCCTCTGAGGATTTTGACTTCTCTGATGACTCTGATGAGCTCTCTCTTGTTCTTCCTGAAGAGCCTTCTTCCCCAAAGAGGAGAATGTCTCCACCAGAGGATTTGTCCTTTCAAGACTTCATTATAGAAGTAGCTAAAGGACTTTCTATTACTACATCCTCTGAGAAAGAACCTAGATCAAAGAAATTGGATGTTTTAGGATACCCTAAGGTTCCTAAAGAGGCAGTTACCCTGCCTATCCATGAAATCCTTCAAGAACACTTGATGGACTTATGGGAGGCTCCTCTAACATTGTCTCCTCATTCTCGTAGGTTAGACACCATGTACCGGGTCCCTCCTTCTCCTGGTTTTCAAAAAACTCAGCTGCCTCACCATTCCATTGTGGTGAAGTCTGCGCTGAAAAAGATTAAGAGTACCAAAAGGCACTCTTCTACCCCTCAAGGGCGAGAATGTAAGACCCTAGACTCTTTTGGTAGGAAAATCTTCCAGGCTAGTATGCTTATAGCCAGGATTAATTCATATAGTCTGTATATGGGCATGTTTCTAAGGGAACTTGCCCTAAAGGTAAAGCATTTTGCCCCCTTTATCCCTGAAGATAGAAAGGAGGAGTTCATTTCTTTAGTGAAACAGCTTCTAGATGTTTCTAAGTTCTCCAACAGAGCAGCCTTTGATTCCTTTGAGGGTGCCGGTAGAGCTTCGGGCATTGCCATTGCAGCCCGACGACTTGCTTGGCTCCAGGCCTCTGACCTAGAACCCTGGGTCCTAGATGGCTTACGGAATCTGCCCTGTACAGGTGAGAACTTATTTGGTAAAGACTGGCAAATTAAAGCCACTCAAATGGACGCAGAAAATGCTACCTTAGATAGACTTTCTAAGTCTACCTCTACTCCTGCCAAGAAAAAGTCTTTCAAAAGGCCTTACTACAAGAAGGCCAGATTTTCCACAAATACTGGCCAACAATCTTCTCAGCCTCGCTTTGCTGCTAAACGTCAGCAGCCTAAACAGGCAAGGTCAAAGCCTGCAGTGTCTACCACTCCTCAGCAGGCTCAACCCCCTCAGGGGTTTTGACTTGCCCCTAGAGAACTTAACCTTTCTGGCTCTAGAACAACCAGAGCCCCTCACCATTCCCGGAAGGTTAGCTCACTTTGCTCCCAGATGGGGGCAAATTACATCAGAGCAATGGACCCTCTCTATCATCAGAGAGGGCTACAAACTTCATTTTTCCAACCTTCCTCCATATACCATGGTGAGGCACTTCAATTCTCCCCCATCTCTCCTGGGCCTGTTGGGTCAGGAAGTCTCTTCTCTCCTTGCCCAAGGGGCAATAGAAGAGGTTCCTCTTCTTCAACAAGGGACAGGATTCTACTCCCCTTATTTTCTCATACCAAAGAAGACAGGGGGATTCAGACCTATCCTAGATCTGAGAGAATTGAACAAATTTCTGTACAAGGAGAAATTCAAAATGCTTTCTCTAGGCATTCTCCTTCCATACCTTCAGAGTCAGGATTGGCTTTGTTCTCTAGATCTCAAGGATGCGTACACACATATACTCATCCACCCATCCCACAGAAAATATCTAAGATTTCTGTTTCAGGGAAAACATTTCCAGTACAGAGTACTTCCCTTCGGTCTAGCCTCTGCTCCAAGAGTGTTCACCAAATGCATGGCAGTTGTTGCCGCATTTCTAAGAGGTCTGGGAATTTTTGTATTCCCATATCTGGACGACTGGCTCATCCGAGCTCCATCTCAGTCAGAGGCCCAGATTTCCCTGGACCGCACAAGGCACATTCTGCAGTATCTGGGACTGGTGGTAAACCTTCCCAAGTCTCAACTTATCCCTACTCAGTCTCTGGAATTCATAGGGGCCCAGTTGGACGCCACCACTGCAAGGGCCTACCTACCTCAAGTCTGGGGCCAACGTCTGGTGTGCTTGGCCTCCCAAGCTCAGTCCAGCGGTCACTTGACAGCCAGAGAAATGCTGCGACTTCTGGGCCACATGGCCTCCACGGTACACGTGGTGCCCTACGCTCGTCTTCATATGAGAGCAGCTCAATGGACCTTGGCCACCCAGTGGACTCAGGCATCAGGAGCGCTCTCCGACCAAATACTCACCTCAAAGAGTCTGTTTTGGTCCCTCCAATGGTGGATGTCCACCAAGAATCTGTTGTTGGGGGCCCCCTTCCAACCTTTGTTGCCCCAAGCAACCCTCACAACAGATGCCTCCCAAACAGGGTGGGGAGCCCATCTTCAACACCTCTCCACTCAGGGTGCTTGGTCTCCACAAGAGACCACCCTTCACATCAACCTCCTGGAACTGCGAGCAATCTTCTTTGCCCTCAAAGTCTTCCATACCCTCCTTGTCAACTTGACCGTCCAAGTCCATACAGACAATCAGGTGGCCATGTTCTACATAAACAAACAAGGAGGGACAGGCTCTCTGTCGCTTTGCAACGAAGCTCTCAGATTATGGGCCTTCGCCAGAGAGCATCAAATTCATCTTCTGGCAGTGTATCTTCCAGGGGTTCAAAACTCTCGGGCAGACAGACTCAGTCGAGTTCTGCTTCCACACGAATGGTCCCTACATATGGACCAGATACGCAGAATCTTTCAGGAATGGGGAACCCCGGACATAGACCTCTTTGCAAGTCCGTGGAATGCCAAACTTCCCCGGTTCTGTTCCAGGACTCCGTGTCAGGGAGCTCAGGCCAACGACGCCTTTCTCCTGCATTGGGGTCAGGAATTCCTATATGCCTTTCCACCCATTCCTTTGATTCCCAAGACTCTGTTCAAACTCCAGAGGGATCACGGATCAATGATCCTCATAGCTCCACGCTGGCCACGCCAAGTGTGGTTCCCTCTACTTCTGCATCTCTCCCAGGGACCCTCCCTGGACCTGGGAGCTGCGCCAGATCTTCTGTCTCAGGAGGAGGGGACTTTGTGGCACCCAAACCCCAAGTCCCTACACCTCAGAGCTTGGTTACTGAAGGCCTAAGCCTTCATGACTTCAATCTTTCTCAACCAGTGAAAGATATCCTTCATGCCTCTAGGAAACCCTCCACGAGGCGTTCCTATGCTTTCAAATGGAAACGCTTTTCCATTTGGTGTGCTCAACAGGGTCTTGACCCTCTAGCACTTCCTTTGAATTCTCTATTAGACTATCTCCTGCATCTTTCTAATGCAGGCCTTAAGACGAATTCAGTACGAGTCCATTTGAGTGCTATTGCAGCATCTTTAAAACCTATAAATGGACAACCTGTCTCCTCTCATCCTCTTATTGCAAGGTTCATGAGAGGCCTGACTCTAACTAAACCTCCCATCCGGCCTCCTCCGGTAGCATGGGATTTGAACCTAGTTCTAGGTCAGCTTATGAAGCCACCTTTTGAACCGTTGGTTTCTACCTCCTTGAAATTTCTTTCCTGGAAGGTCCTTTTCCTTATTGCAGTCACTTCGGCTCGCCGCGTCAGTGAACTACAGGCCTTAGTGGCTCATCCACCTTATACCAGGTTTCATCATGATAAGGTGGTCCTTAGGACGAATCCCTACTTTATGCCCAAAGTGGTCTCGCCTTTTCATCTTAATCAAGGGGTATATCTACCTGTCTTTTTTCCGGCTCCTCATGCATCCAGTGCAGAGAGGAACCTTCATACTCTAGATTGTAAAAGAGCTCTTGCCTTTTACCTCAACAGGACTCAGCCACATCGAAAGTCTTCCCAGCTTTTCGTGGCTTTTGATCCTTCTCATTTGGGACTTCCAGTCTCTAAACGTACACTTTCCAATTGGATTGCTCAGTGTATTTCCTTTGCTTACCAGAGTAAAGACATTTCTCTGGAAGGCCATGTCACAGCTCACAATGTGAGAGCCATGGCCACTTCTATGGCTCATCTTCACTCTGTATCCATAGATCAGATCTGTTGAGCAGCCACCTGGGCCTCGGTTCATACCTTCACAGCCCATTACTGTTTGGACAAGGACTCCCGCCGGGATGCCTTGTTTGGTCAGGCTGTCCTCAAACACCTGTTCCATACTTGAACAACTCCTGCCCACCTTCCCTGGATGGATGCCTGAGATCCATACGAAGATGGTGAACCCTTGGGAGGGGATCTCCCAGGCATCTTAGCTAGGGAGTCCCCATAAGTGAGGACTTATTCCTGCTTGTTCCTGGAGATAGCACAGTTACTTACCTGTAACAGGTGATCTCTGGGAACAGCAGGAATTAGTCCTCACAACCCACCCACCTCCCCTAGGAGTTGTATCTTCTATCTATCTTCCTTTCCTCTCTCTATTGTCTCAGCTATAAACTCGAACTGAGGAGAGCTGGTTAGGAAGGCGGGAAGGCAGCGCGCATGTGCAGTGGGAGGCCCCAAAAGCTTCCTTTCTGGGAAGCTGGGGAGCTTTCCCGCGCAGGCTCCGTCGGTTCCGACGTACCCATAAGTGAGGACTAATTCCTGCTGTTCCCAGAGATCACCTGTTACAGGTAAGTAACTGTGCTTTATCACTGCAGCAGCCTTTGACACAGTCAACCACCTCACCCTACTAAGAAGACTGCAAGAAATAGGAATCTATGGCAGGGTACTAAAGTAGTTTACCTTATACCTAACACATTGGACACAACAGGTCAAAGTTGGAAAACATCACTCAAATCCATTCTCTCAAAGACAAGGTATCCCACAAGGATCTGCTCTCTCAGCTATGCTTTTTAACATCTATCTCCAACCTCTCTGTAATATAATGAAGAAATATAACATCCACTACAAAATATACACAGATGATATAATGATATAGGCACCATTCAATACAGACCAGACCGATTACACACTGATCACCAAATGCCTCATGGAAATGATAGAATGGCTCAACAAGCAAAATCTCAACACAAACCTTAAACAATCAGAAGCCCTGCACATCACCAGAAACCCTACATTCACACCGCCCAAAACTCTTGAGAATCCTAATCCACGATTCATCAGTCAAGCAGGAGGTGAAATACCTCGGAGTCACACTGGACCAAAGTCTCAGCTTCCAATCACACATAAAGAGAACTACATAATCAGCTTATCATAAACTAAGAACCAAACAGAAGCTTAAAGCTTGGAGTGGAGGAGTGGCCTAGTGGTTGGGGCAAGGTACTTCAGGCCGGAAGGTCGGGGGTTCAAATCCCACTAGAGGACAGCAACCTTGGGCCGGAAGGACTGGGGCTTCTAGTCCCACAGGTGCTCCTTGTGGTCTTGGGCAAGCCACTTAACCCTCCATAGCCCATGTTTCCTGTAAAATAGTTATCTCCAAGTTATAATGCCCTGTTCAATGTAATTTCAGTTTGTTCAATGTAAACCGCACTGATGCAGAATAGCGCGGTATATAAGAGAATGTAAATAAATAAATAAATAAACCCTTATTCAATGAACGTGACTTCCAGACAATATGCCAAACCATAATAACACCTATTATAGACTACTGCAACATAATATACCAAAGTCTCCCGAAGAAAACAGTTCCCCACTACAACTATTACAGAATACCACAGCAGGCATAATCACTGGAACAACTAAACACAGTCACATCACACCCACTCTACTTCAACTTCACTGGCTACCAGTCCAGGCCCGATTCAAATACAAGTCTCTGCTGATCATCTACAAAATCATGCACAACCTACTGCCAGACAACCTCCAACCGCTGATCATCAAGGAACCTGAGAATAGACCAAAACAAACCCAAAATAAAAACTTAATAGCCATACCAAAGGACCAAAACACAAGAGCCAAACAGACAACATGCAACAGAGCCACATCCCTGTATCTGGACCGTCTTTTGCCAGTGTGAGGCCCCTGGCACCTGGCAGCCTGCAGGGGCCCCGGATGGGCCGGATCCCACATGATGAGCCCAGCTGCCCATGTCAATGGACTCCTCACTAAAGTCACTCGTGACATAATTTCGTTACAAATCATTGAAATCAACTTTAATCAATTACTGACAAACTGACCAACAAAGCCGACAATCATATGTCCACATCACAATTCACAAACAGCTGTCAGCCTGTCAAACACTTAACAATCAAATTGGAAATTTACAGTTTCAAGCATTCTAACTTTGCAATGCATTAATGCACATTCCACATGCTGACTGCTGACAGTTAGCTAAGTATCAACATGTCGAAGTTTGAACATGTGTTAATGCAAAGTCATGGATAATTCATGCAGAGTCAACTTCTCTCAGAAGGTCCTGCTCGATACTCAACAAGCCAAGCATGTTCAGACGTTTGTGCGACATCGCTGATCTGAGATGATTCTTAATCAGCTTCAGCTTGCTGAATGACCGCTCACCTGAGCAGTTCATCACCATGAGGCAGAGGAAAATGCGCAGCGCGATCTCTGTGTTCGCAAACATGCTACAGAGGACATTATCAATGATGAAGCGATGCAACTGAATTTCGACCTTGCTGCAGATTGTAGCATTATCTGGATCGTCATTCTCATCTTCCTCCAGGTCGTCCGACTCCGACGCCTGCAATGCTTCCTTGCCCAACTTTGTTTGCAGAACTGCCTTAAATTGTACTAACTCTTCCGCCAGTTCAGGCTGCAGATTGGAGGCATAGCGATTAACTAATTTGCTTGCATCTTCTCGAATTTCTGCATCAGAAAGTGATGAAATTTTACGCAAGAAAGCAAATCGGTCGGCCAATTCAGCATATGCTTCCTTGCGCTTCGACAGTGCAGCAGCAAGGCTGTCGATGATAACGATGAATGTGTCAGTACAGAATTGATCACATGGTTGCAACTAAATCTCAGTGTCCGCGCCGGATTCATCATATCTGCGATTTTGTCTGCGTACTCGCTTGCTGAGATCAGCCCGATAGTTTTCACAGCGTGACAGGTCTTTGCTGTGTGTTTCAATGTGGTCGAACTGTTCACAAAGGCTTTGGACGTACATTTGCAGTGAGTCATAAATCGCAGCAACAGAATTCAAGTTTTGGTCAGTTGTCTGCAACGACACGTTGTTTGCTTGGAATCTTGCGAGAATCTTCTGCCAGAAAGCAGCCATTATGCCCGTCTCAAGGCACTGCATTCGATCGTGCAATCCTCTAGCTTCTTGACACGTCTCTGCCTTGTGTTCACCCACTTTGTCATCTATAATGTCCTTCAGAGCTTCGACAATCTCATCATAGTCCCTCACCAGAGCATTTGCCGCATCGAATCGTGCTGACCACCGTGTGTCGGACAGTCTCTTTAGTGTTAGCCGGCCTGCAGTCTGTTCCAGCTTGTCCTTGAGGATGGCCCAGCATGCTGTCGAACCAGCAAAAAACACGTACAGCCATTGGACAAAGTCAGTCAAAGAATGATACAGCATTGGCACAACAGGCTGCTGCGCACTGACCAATGAGGTTCAAGGAATGGCCTGCACAGGGTATGTAGGCGGCATGAGGATTTGCCTGCCGTATAAGAGCCTGCATACCTCTGTATTTGCCGCTCATGCTGCTGACATCATCATACGACTGTCCTCGACAATCGTCAATGTTGATCCCCCAGCTGTGCAGAAACTGAAGCAAGCTATCTGCAAGCTGTTCACCTTTGTGACCTTGCTGAGGTAGAAATGTAAGGAACTGCTCAACAGGGTCAGATGGCATCACGTAACGTATAATCACTGTCAGCTGATCCTGGTGTGTTATATCAGGCGTTGAATCAACTGAGATTGAGAAGTACTTGGCAGACTGAACTTCGGCCTTAATCCGATGGACAACTGACTGGCCAATCAGCTGAATTAACTGATTGCAGATGTTGGCAGACAGGTATGAAGTGTGTCCTTTTCCCTTGTTAGCACGCATCTGCAGGTGTTGCGCCATGAAGGGATCAAATTTTGATATAAGTTCAAGGATTCCCAAATAATTGCCATTATGGGCAGAGCCAACGATCTGTTTGTCACCTCTAAAGGCCAGGCCACGTTCAGATAAAAAGGAAATAGTTTCAAACAACCGCTCGAGAATAGCACGTCAATACTCACGTTGTTTGTCACGTTGCTTTACTAGTGCCTGATCAACACGTTTTGCTGTGTCACGTCGCGTTAGCAGTTTAATCACGGATGCTCGATGAGTAGAACTAACCTCGTGCTCCATGATTTGTTGATTCTTATGTTTCCAGTTGCAAAAACCTTTTGTGCCGAAGGCTACAACTTCTGGTGACATTAGCTTGCATGGAAAGCAAAATAGACGAAGCTTAGATGGTGAATAGCAAAGCCAGTCATGATCGATAGGTTCCTTCGACAGTGGATGAGTTGTTTTGAACAGGTCACAAGAGCATTTCCTTGGTTTTCCATCGGCTGCATAGACAGTTCTGGTTGGAGTGAAATCCGAGTCCCAGTGGGCAAATTGCGCACTACCTGCTGTCACCCAGTACTCACGCATGTTGTTGACAATCTCGACAGGCCATTCGCCGAGGTCTGTAGAGTAGCAGACAGCAGATAGAAACCGAACTGGAACATCATGTTCTAGAAACTCGGTAACGTCCGTTGCAGCGTCTTCTGCCTGCTGGAATGGCAGACAGTCCACTTCCATTTTCTCTTCAGTTTTAACTGCTGTCTCATTTACGTTAGTAGTCGCAGTCATTGAAGCTTCGACATCTACTCCTACCTCAGCCTCCTGAGCTGGAGTGGTCATGCAGGGCTGAGTTGTCTGCCCAAAGTACGTCATAATTGATCGTGTTCCAGTTATAGCGGCAGCATCCCGCTGCGCCTGTTCATGGCGTTTTTGCCAACCGGACTTATACTTGCGGTTTATGTCGTGCTCCCTTGAAGTCATGCTGTTATATTAACTGTAGCTTTGTTATATAATCTGTAATATAAAATATATAAGCAAGTTAATATTATGGTAACCAGTAAAACTAACCACACAGACACGGTTAAATTAAACCAGCAAAACTTAGTAATAGCAGACGACCGTGACAAAACTTGTGTTTACATTACATTTACATTACAAAGAATAGCAAACATTTATATTATATTATATAACATATCAGACCTTCAGAGTTCTTTGTAGTTTAATATTATTTAAATTAAATGTTACGCTGTCAGGTGAGGTGTCAGCATCTTTCAGTGTTTACAAGTTAAACCGGAAGTAGATTATGATAACCTGGTTCCTGATCTACAGTCTATTGTTCAGGAACAATGAACAAGTTGAACGAAGGACCAAAACATTTAAAAATAACTTTAAAAAACTTTACGAGTGTAAAATAAAAATGTAAAAAAATAAATTGAAACTAGAATAAGTAAAGAAATAACATAATAAAAAAAATTAAACTTTAAATGTCTTAAACATAAAAAGGACTTATAAAACTAAAACATTACAACAAGCAGCTGCTGGAGCGTGCGGGGCCCCTTAGATGCACAGGGCCCCTGGCACAGTGCCATAGTGCCAGTCCATAAAGACGGGTCAGCCCTGTATGTGCCATCTTGATGGAACACCCTGCCCGAAAACGTAAGGGCAACCAAAGACATCTGGAACTTCAGGGAAGCACTAAAAACACTTCTCTTTCAGGAACACTATGGACTTGACAGTTGACTCCCCAGTCCCCTATCCCTTATACTCCCCCGAAGACACACCCCTCCACAACAGCTCAATGTGCTACCCAACCCCCTCCAATTACCCCACCGCATCCTCATCCCTCCAACAATGCAGAAACCCTAACCTTCTGATACAAATTGTATGCAAATATTTTGCCTAAGTGCCCCATATGCATCCAAGTTGTACGATCCCTGTTCAATGTATACTGCATGTTGGTTATACTGTAAACCGCTTTGAATTTTATGAGAAGGCGGTATAGAAAACACATTAAATAAAATAAAAAAATAAATGAGTTATCAATGCCCCTGTTTAATGTCATTACCAAATTTAAATTACAATGTAAACCATTTTGACTAAAATAATAAAGCGGTATTAAAAAACCCTGTTAAATAAATAAATAATGCACCAAGAATTAATGTTACCACACATGGCATTTCCAGCTTCACCTGGTGCGCACCTTTATGGCTTCAGGTACATCGCTAACAGCTCCAGGATCCAGACGCACGAGACGGGTCACTTCAACTCCAATAGCTTCTGTGTTCTTAAATCTGAAGCAAACACCGGAAAGACATGAATTACTCTCCTAGCTAGCACAGCTCCAGAAGCATTCCTGCCTCTGCTACTCCCAAAGATATTTGGCTTGTCTAAATGAAATAACTGGCTCAGTTTTCAGATGAACAGAATTTGGACTAGGACAAAGGTGAAATTAGGTCTTACTTGCTAATTAGCTTTCCCTGAGTACCTCGTCCAGTCCTGCCCTGTGAGTTTCTCAATCCCCACAAGCAGCTTGGAGACTCAGCATGTGAAACTTCTTTCGACTGAAAGCAAGTTCTGCTACGAGGGGACATGTGATGAGAGTGAAAGGGGATAGATTCAGGAGTGATATGTGGAAATATTTCTTTACGGAAAGAGTGGTGGATCCATGGAATAGTCTCCCGGTGGAGGTGGTAGAGATGAGGAGAGTAACTGAATTCAAAAAAGCATGGGACAAACACAGAGGATCTCTAAAGGAAAAAAGGGGACTGTTGTAATGGTCGATATGGAAGGACAGACTAGATAGGCCATGTGGTCTTTTTCTGTCGTCATTTTTCTCTGTTTCTAGGTTTCTATGATACATACAGTAGTTAGCTGGTCACACACCCCAGCCTTCAGTATCCTATTAGCAAAGCAAACTCACAGGAGCAACAAATATCAATAACATTTATTAACATAAACTATATTACAGATCTCTTAAACCAAAAAAAGGCAGATTGCTGCACCCAATTCCTACAGCCAACCTCAAAAAATGCTTACTACTTACCTCTCAGTCCAAACCCTGACCACTGGAGGCCAAGGCACTCATCTCCTCCAGGTGCAGGCGTAGCCCCCTGATGCCCTCCTTGTTTACCATCCCTGCACCTACTAAACACAGAACAAAATAAGCAGAGTCCCTCAAGAAGGTTCCGCGGCCATGTTAGTTTAGTCCGGACCCCGGCCTCTTACGCAATGATGGTTTTCTTCAGGCTGAGGATCACATATATGAACTCACTTCCTCTAATTCAGGATGGGTCCGGGATTGGACTGGAGGTAGGTACTCAAGGAAAGCTAATTAGCAGGTAAGACCTAATTTCACTTTCCTTTTCAACTCTCTATTCCAGTCCCGACTTGTGGGATGTACCATAGCAGCATTAACAATGGGAGGGACCCGCGAGCCTGGCCTGCAGAACTGCTGCTTCAAACTATGCATGCATCCCCCATCGCCTGCACATCCAGCCGATAATGCTTCACAAACGTATGCAATGATGCCAGGTTGCTACTTTACAAATCTCCACTGGTGGAATTAAGCTAGCCTCCACCCACAAGGCCACTTGCGCTCTAGTTGAATGCACTCTCAGCCCACCTGGCAATGCTCTTTGGCGCAAGAGATACGCCAAGGAGATAGTCTCCTGTACCCAGTGGGAAATCAAAGCTTTTGAAGCTGCCTCCCCCCTTCCAGGGACCTCCAAATAGCACAAACAGATGATCCGATTTCCGAATCAGCGCTGTTGCCTGCAAGTAATGGTGAAGCATTCACCGCACATCCAGGAGACGTAGCAGAGGGTCAGACATCCTGCCCTCTGCTCCTGCAAAAAACGGTAGTGTCACCAGCTGTTTCAAGTTAAACACCAATACCACTTTGTCCTTGCTGATAGAAAGGAACGGCTCCCGACACAACAGTGCCTGAAGCTCCAAAATCCTTCTCGCCAAACAAATCGCCACCAAAAAGATGGTCTTCAACATCAAGTTCTTCAGAATGCAGGCCCGCAGAAGCTCAAACGGTGCCTCCGTCAGCATTGACAGTACCAGATTAAGGTTCCAAGGCGGAACCACCAACCTCATTGGGGATCTAACATGCTTCACCACTTGCAGAAAATGCACCACATCCAGATAAGTCCCCAGGGACAACCCCTGGACCCTACCGTAGTAGCAGGTGATTGTGGCTACTTGCACTCATAGTGAACTGCATGCTAGACCCTTCTCCAACCCGGCCTGCAGGAATGCCAGAATGTCCAGCACCGAGGCAGACAAGGGCCAACAACTCCTCTCCACATGCACATGTACTTGCGTGCCTTCAACAAGGTAGCAATGACCTCTGTTGAATAACCTCATTTTCTCAACTGAGTCCTCTCAATAGCCAGGCCTTAAGTGAGAACTGATCCACCTGACGCATCCGAACTGGACCCTGTACCAGTAAGTCTGACCGCATCAGCAGATGCCATGGAGCAGTCACCATTAACCTCATCAAGCACCACAGCAGGGCTGTACTGAGCATGAATCGCGCCCTGTGCGACTTGCACATCGGGCGTGTGGCCCCCCTCCCCACACCTCCATCAAGCCACTTTCTGGACGGCAGCGAGAGAGAAGAAGCATGCCCGATGTGGAAGTTGCCGGTGCGCTAAGCAGATCTATCCCTCCCTGCTCTGATGCCGTATCAGAGGAGGGAGGGACCAAACCTGCTTAGCGTGCCGCGAGAAGGCTTAAGGGGCACATTTCAGCTGTCTGCCGTTGCCTGCCGCCACTGAGAGAAGAAAAAGTGGCAGCGGCAGGCAATGGCAGACAGCTGAAATGCGCCCCTTAAACCTTTGTGCCCTGTGCGGCTGCACCGCTCATACAGGGCTAGATACAGTTCTCTACCATAGCCTCCAAGGTCAGTCGGGGGTAATCAGGATCATTCTACCCCGATGAGCCTTGATTCTTTGCACCACACATCCTATGAGGGCTCACAAAGGGAAGGCGTAGAGCAACCCGTCCACGGAACAGGGCTGCACCCGTACGTTGAGACCCTCTGACATTCGCTCTCTTCTCCTGCTGTAGAAGCAAGGTGCCTTCACGGACTCTAATGTCGCCATCAGATCCATAATCGGAGGGCCCCAACATCTCACCACCTGTGCAAACACCTTTGTGTTGAGTGTCCATTCTCCAGGATCCACGTGGACTTGACTGAGATAGACTGCCTCCACATTCTCTTTTCCTGCCACATGGGCCGCCGAAAGGACAAGTAGTCCTCTGCCTATTCCAATAATGGTTCCACCTCGCTTTTGAGGTGCATGCTGCCTGTGCCCCCCTGACAATTGATTCAGGCCACTGTCGTGCTGTTGTCCAAAAACACTCTGATCACTTTCCCCATGAGGAAAGAACTGAATCTCTGAAGTGCCAGGAAAACTTCCCTTATCTCCAAGGGGTTGACAGACCAAGTCCCCTTCTCTGGTGTCCAGCTGCCCTGCGTTATCTATGCCTCGCAATGAGCCCTCCATCCCGAGAGGCTGGTGTCAGTTGTCAATGGCACCCAACTGGGAGTCTCCAGCAGCATCCCCACCAGAATCTTTTGCGGCCACATCCACCAACGAAGAGCCTTCTTGACTCCCCCTCATACAGGGCAACTGCAATGATCACCTCCTCAACCGCATTCTCTGCAATGGCACGACACCAAGTCAATGGCTGCTGGCATGGATCCTAGTATCTGCAAAGAATGCCACACTGTTGGTAAGCTCAGCCCCAGAAACTGTTGAATCTGAACCTGCATAATGTGCATTCTGTCTACCGGCAAGGACAACCTGCCCTCAGCCATCTTGAACTGAGCCCCCAGGTACACCAGATCTTGAGATGGCTGCAAGCGACTCTTGGCATAATTGACAACCCAGCCCAGGCTCTGTAGAAACTCCATCACCCTGGCTGTGGCCCGCACACTCTCCAATCCGGACTTTGCTTGGATGAACCAATCATCAAGATAGGGATGAACCAGAATCCCTTCCTGGTGTAGAGTGGCCGTGACCACTACCATGACCTTAGCGAAGGCTCAGGGAGTGGTGGCTAGACTGAAGGGCAACACCCTAAACTGGAAATGTCTCATGGGTACTGCGAAGTGCAGAAATTTCTGAGGTTCCTGACAAATGGGAATATGCAAATACGCCTCCATGAGGTCTAACAAGGTCAGAAAATCATTCTTCCTTACAGTTGTGATGACCAATCGCAGAGTTTCCATATGAAAACGTGGAATCTTCAAGTACCAGTTTACTCACTTTAGATCCAAAATGGGTCTTTAAGTGCCCTCTTTTTTGGACACCACAAAGTATATAGAGTATCGACCCAATCCGCACTGGTCTTGTGGCACCTCTTCCACAGCCTTTAACTCACAAAGCCATAGTAGAGTATCACGTCCCATTTTCACTTTGTTGGGGGCTTTGCAGGGAGATCTTACGAAGGACTATGGCAGGGGTTGGGCAAACTTGAGCGAGTACCCCCTTTCTGATAATCTCCAATACCCAGTCATTGGAAGTGATCTGTGCCCAGGCGGGGTAGAAATCCCGAAGCCGATTCCCCAAGGGAACCACCCCTGTGCCTGGATATCCCTCGCTTCATTGTGATTTCTTGGCATCTGAGGAGGTTGAGGTGTGTAAACCTCTCCTGGTTCGTCAAAATCCGTGAAAGGCCTGCCCTCTAGTGGCCCCGCTGGTAGGATACAAACCGCACCACCCTGAAATGCCAGAAATCTTGCAGCTGGCCTCGAACCGGAGCAGATGGTTGAACTGGCTTCTGCTTATCCTCAGGCAATCTACCGCCCTTTGTTTCCCCCAGATCCTTCACAAACTTGTCCAGCGCCTCCCCCCGAACAAAAGCTTACCCTTGAACAGGAGCTTGCTTAATCAGAATTTAGAGGAAACATCAGCCAACCAATTGCACAGCCATAAATACAGTCGAGCAGCTACCACCAAAGCCATGCTCTAGGACAACCCCCTGATTCGGTCATAGAAGGCATCCGCCAAATAGGCTATCCTCGATTCCAATTTTGACGCCTCAGGGACTAAGGGAACATTTTCCCATGTTGCCTCCAGAACACTTTGCGCCCATTGTACACACACCCTAGCCACAAAAGCGTCACTGATACTGAACACTTGCTTCAGCAGCGTCTCCAATTTCCTATCCTGTACATCCTTCAATGCAGAACTGTCTTCTACCAGAATGGTGGTCTTCTTGGTAACTGCCGAGACCGCTGCGTCCACCTTAGTGGACTGAAACAATTCCTTGTCCTGATCCAAAAGTGGATAAAGTCGGCCCATAGCCTGTAGGCACCTGAGCCCAGCTTCTGGGATGTCCCACTCAACTTGGATCATCTGCTTGATGCAGGGGAAACACTGTCTGAGTCTTCCTGACTGCTAAGAAGAGAGGGTCCTCCAGAGGCTCATCCTCCATGGGCACCCTCGAGGCCATATTAAGCATCCTTAAAGAATGCTCAATCAGCGCCACCCACACGATGCAAGCCTACTCTCCTTGTGGTATCTCGCTTTCCTGAAGATCGGCCGATTCCATTCCCACATCTGCCTCTGATTCTGGGTCCTCCATGTCATTTGAATGAAGAGAGCCTGTTTCCTCCCAAGGATCAATCTCTAATCGCCTGCAGCTGACCCTCGGCTCCTACACCTCCCTTGGATCTGAGGGGATGTGGGTCGTTCCTCTTCCTTGCCCTCTCCCAGCTCCCCGAGGACGCGTCCATCACTTCTGCTTCATGTAGAAGGCCTTCTGCATGAGGAGGACGAACTCTGGTGAAAAGCTCCCTGGGACTCCTTCTGTGGGGGACCCTGAGAGTAAAGGGGCGAGAGGACCTATTCCCTTTCCCTCCAGAGCCCTATCCTCCTTCTGTTTGGCTACTGCCCCACCGAGATTACGGACGAGCTCTGCCCCCCTGAGGGTGACAGGGGTACCAAGGATCCCCCTTGACAACTTGGCCCCCTGGTCCCTGCTCACCTTTTCTCCTGTGAAGCCATTCTCTGCGGATCAGGCTTCCACCTCATAACTGCAGCAGAACTCTTCCCCAGAGACTGAGCTGCACCAGGTTCCACATGCTAAGCAGATGGCCTTTGAAGGCCTAGTGCTGCAGCTTTAGCATAAAGAACATAAGATATGCCATACTGGGTCAGACCAAGATCCATCAAGCCCAGTATCCTGTTTCCAACAATGGCCAATCTAGGTCATAAGTAGCTAGCAGTTTCCCCAAAAGATACAGGTTCCACAATGCTTGTATTGGGTCAAGCAGTGATATCCCAGGTCCCTTTTAATAATGGTTTATGGACCTTTCCTCCAGGAATTTGTTCAAACCTTTTTTAAACCCGGCTACAATAACAGCTTTTACTACATCCTCAGGTAACATCCAGTTTGATTACACGTTGAATGAAAAAATATTTTCTCTTATTAGTCTTAAATAGGTTACCCTGTAGCTTCATTGCATGTCCTCTAGTTTTTCTATATTGATGACGTAAACAATCGATCTATGCTTACCTGCTCCACTCCATTCATTACCTTATAGACCTCTATCATATCTCCCCTAAGCCATCTCTTTTCCAGGATGAAGAGCCAAAACCTTTTTAGCCTCTCTTCATAGGAGTAGCCTTCCATCCCCTTTACCATTTTGGTGGCTCTTCTCTGTATCTTTTCTAATAACGCTATATCCTTTTTAAGATACGGCGACCAGAATTGCACACAATATTCAAGGTGCGGTCGCACCATGGTACGATACAGAGGCATTATAATACCCTTTGTTTTAGTTTCCATTCCTTTCCTTATGATACCTAGCATTCTATTTGCTCTCTTGGCCGCCACTGCACACTGGGCAAAGGGTTTTAACATGTTATCCACAATAATGCCTAAATCTTTTTCCTGGGTGGTGGTTTCTATGGTGATACCTTGCATCGTGTAACCATAGCTTGGTTATTCTTTCCTAGGTGCATAACTTTGCACTTGTCCACATTAAATTTCATCTGCCATTTTGATGCCCAGTCTTCCAATTTATCAAGATCCTCTTGCAATTTTCCACAATCCTCTTGGGTTTTAACAGCTTTAAATAGTTTTGTGTCATCTGCAAATTTGATAACCTCACTCGTTATTCCACTTTCCAGGTCATTTATGAATATGTTAAAAAGCAGCGGAACCAGCACAGATCCCTGGGGTACACCACTATTCACCTTTCTCCATTGGGAAAATTGACCATTTAGCCCTACCCTCTGCTTTCTATCTTTTAACCAGTTCCTGATCCACAATAAAGCCTCTGCCCTGCTGCTCTCTCTTTTAACTGTTCTCCTTCTTCAATCTCATTTTCATGAGGTTTTTTTAATAGCAAATAAGTTAGCCTCCTTATAAAAATAAGAAACCGCGAATTCTGACATCCTAGCATCCGAAAGTAAGGCTTTCTCCCTTACCGCGGTGAAAAAACCCTTGCCGAGCTCAAAATGGCACCAAAAGTGCTTTCCCACACTGCTGCACAACCTACAGGGATCCCACGCGGTTTTCTCACTGCTTGCAGCCCTGCTCTCCAACAGATACTACGGTCACCTCAGAAAAGAAAGAAAGAAAACATTGCAAAGGAGAAAAATTGTTCCTGTTTCTCTTCATCGTCTGCATTGCGCAGCCTCCCACCCACGCCTTCAGCCCTTCTCTTACCAGCTTCAATGGCATCAGGTCCCCTTGGGAGTCCAGAATGTTTGGCATCCTTGCTGTAGCGGCTCCTCAACCCCCCCGCGGGTTCGGGAGTCACTGCGGACAAAATCACCGGCTGTTTGCTGGCAGCTCTCTGCTTTTTTTTTGTTCCAGTTAACTTTATTCCACACCAATGCCAAATTCAAACTAGGCTACTTTCCACTGAGCCCCTGAAATTTAGCAAAAATAATGAACCCTTCTTAGCTGTCCCTTCGGTGAGTCCACTTCCTATGGGAATCACCTCTCTCCAGCTGCCTGGAGACTGAGATTCTCCAAGGACAAGTAGGATGAATCATCCATACCTGGTGACGTCATCTGATGGCACCGTACACGATATCTCTACTCTCCTCTTCATCACAAGAAACTCTTCAGCATATACAAAAAAAGGGAAAAAAACACAGATGACAGAAGCAAGCTCCTACTGACCTGCAATGCCAAAACCAGGTTTTAAAAAAATGCAGCCAGTATGCCCGGAAGATGAGCAACTCCGACACCCACGAGTGCTGCCTCTGATCCCTGGGAAAAGATCACAAAATCGAGGACTGCTCAGCCTGCGCCCGGATTTCCCCACGGGTACAATAGGGGACATGCCCTCCAGGGCTTCTTAAGGAGTTCAGATCACACGGAGGCCCCCAATGATGCTCCCCCTCCTGGTAAAGACACCGCTTGACCCAGCGAAAGACTCACAAGATCCCGCTCCTCCTGGGAACACTCCCGCTGCTACCGCTCCTTCTCAGGACTCTGGCCGCCCCACCGCTGAGGCTCCCTTCACATGGACCCCCAGCCATATTCCTCCTCTGCACTCCAGCTCCTCTTCTGGCCATGCTGTTCTGCCTTCCGGGTCAGGCCCTGCCCCTCCAGCTACGGTGTTGACATCCCGGAGCAGAGAAAACCTCTCAGCACTACACAGTCATCATTGTCGGCACCATAGACCAACCGCCCGATCTCCTATTGGACGGCACAGAAGCCACGCCTGCAGCCCTGATTGGCCCCGACAGAGACACGCCCACAGACATTGCAGCTCCTCCAGCAGCCCCATTGCTCAACGCAGGGTTCACTGAAGGCGCAGACATTCTCACTGTGCCAAAAGCAGGCACAGAGAAGACAGCAGGAGGCAGGGCACAAGTGCGGGAAAGCACAGAAGATGACAGCGCAGCACAAAATCAAGCAGCCCAGCTGTCACATACTCCTCAGCAGATACTTCAGTAGCCCAGCAGGGATTGGCAGCCCAGTAGACCTCAGGAGAACCAGGTAACTCCTCGGACAGCCCTTCCCCCCTGGATCCCCCCCAGAGCCCAATTTGGGAGGTAGAAAACTCCATGCCTGCCCAGAATACAGATGCCTATCCAGCCGAGTTCCTCCAGCTTGTTTCTTGCCTTCTACAAGAGTGGCCCAAAGCACACCAAGGAGCTGCTCCCACTGCACCAGTGCAGCTACAGGCGCACTCCAATGCAGTAAAAATGCGGGTTCCCACCCCCCCGTCTCCGCCCTCAATGGCCAGCAGGGGCGAAGAGGCAGCAGCGCTAGAAAATCAAGAAGCAGGGGGACGCACTCACCCCCTCTTCGCAGGACCAGGCCATAGAGAGCTCCTCCCCATGCTGCCAGAGGTCCCCACCTACCCAAAGTTCTTGCGCAGGGTTGCTTCTGCCCTGTCACTCAGCACCGGGGAGACCCCAGACCTGAGAGGCAAAGTGCAACCCAAAACCCTCACTTCCTTGCCCATCCACCAACTACTGTGGGACGACCTGGCCAAACTCTGGCAGACCCTGGCATTCAACCCAGCCTGCTCACACAAACTGGACAATAAGTACCAAGTCCAGCCAACTCCAGGATTTGAAAAGACTCAGCTGCCACACCTCTCCATTGTAGTGGAGTCGGCCTTAAAAAGACACAAGTCCTCCAGGAACGCACACCCACCAGGCCACGACATCAAGTTGCTGGATGACGTAGGCAAGAGGGCATTCCAGGGAGCCATGCTGAGTGCTAGGATTGCCTCCCACCAGCTACAGCATGCCCTGTACCAAGATGTGCTTATCCAGACCATCAAAAACAGCCTCTCAGGAACATTGGTACCAGTAAGTGCCACCACTGCCCTGGCTGACCTGGGAGAGTGCACCAAGCACCAGGTCAGGGGCGCCTTCAACTCTGCCGCCAGAACCGCAGGAACTGCCATTTCAGCTTGACGCCTGGCGTGGCTGCAAGCATCGGGATTTCGAGAGGACACCCACGACTGCATAGCTGATGCCCCTTGCGCAGGGGATTCGTTCTTTGGTGAGAAGGTCAAGGACAAAGTCAATGACCTCAAGGCCCACTGCGACACCCTCCAGACCCTGGCGGAGGAGGGGATCGAATGCACCAGCGCCAACCAGAAAAGGGACTATCACCTGCAATCCAACCCACCAGCTAAGAGATTCAACTCTTATTGCAAGTGGCAGGGTCCAAGATACAAACATCACTCATACCAATCAACACATTGCTCCAAGCCGCGCCAAAAGGAGCACAAGCAACAGAAAGCGACCACCTCAGCCGGGGGGAGGCCTAACCCGTCCTTCTGACAAACACATCGAGCCCACTCTACCAGTGGGTAGCAGATTGACGGCCCTCTCCGCCTCCTGGAGTGCCATCACAACAGACAAGTGGGTTCTCAAAATTATAACGCAAGGGTACCGAATCAGATTCTCCTCTACCCCATGGCAGCGATCCAGACCCTCCAGCAACACCCCACCTCACCTAGTCTCCACCATTACCAAGGAGATCCTGAAACTGCTGAGGTTACAGGCAATAGAGCCGGTATGCCAGCACGAAACCTGAGACGGCTTCTACTCCAGGTACTTCCTGATCCCCAAGAAGTCAGGAGGTGTCCGACCCATCCTCGACCTCAGGAAGCTCAACAAATTCATCCACAAGGAGAAGTTCAGGATGTACTCCCTGGCATCTATCCTACCTCTGCTTCACACTGGAGAATGGTTAGCTTCCTTGGACCTGCAGGATGCCTATACACATCTGCCAATCCACCCAGGATACTGCAAGTACCTGCGCTTCCAAGTCCTAGAGAATCATTTGCAGTACAGAGTCTTGCCTTTTGGCTTATCCCCAACCCCGCAGGTGTTCCCCAAGTGCGTCACAGTGCCGGCGGCACATCTCCGCAAGCAGGGGATCAACTTTGATGAATGGTTGATCTCCACACCATCGCCCCAACACACCAAGGAAGCGGTAGCCAAGACCATCAAACTCCTATCCTCACTGGGCTTCCTGGTGGACAGAAGTCACAACTCCCACCTGCTCAATGACTCAAATTCATCGGGGCAGACACAGACATGACCACGGCGAGGGCCTTCCTTCCAGAGAACCGGGCACACTCAATCATGGCACTAACCAGGACCATCTGCTCAACCCAACAGATTCCTGCACGAACCCTGCTATGCCTTCTGGGCCACATTTTATTTATTTATTTAACAGTTTTTATATACCACCTTTGCATTTAATCAAGGCGATTTACATTAACTTCAACTTTTATTTATTCTATTTATTTAATTAACATTTCTTATATATCGCCTTTCATGATATCAAGGCGGTTTACATTGAACAAACTGAAATTACATTGAACAGGGCATTATAACTTAGAGATAACTATTTACAGGGAACATGGGCAATGGCGGGTTAAGTGGCTTTCCCAAGACCACAAGGAGCACCTGTGGGACTAGAAACCCCAGTCCTTCCGGCCCAAGGTTGCTGTCCTCTAGTGGGATTTGAACCCTCCGGCCTGAGGTAACTTGCACTAACCACAAGGCCACTCCTCCAACAAAGAACTTTAAATTGTAACAGTAACATCAACATCACATATAAAAAAACTTAAACAGACTCTTGTAACTTCATACTTCAAGATATAAATAATCTCCAAAGAGTTTTTATGTAAACAAAGGGTAGGGTTAGGTGGGAGTAAAAGTATATACATCGTAGTATGAGTGATAGGAGGGGGAGTGGTGCAGATAGCTTGGCTTGTGTAAATCGGCTAATGGGGTGGAATTGACAAGGTTCCATGTGAAGGTTACTGATGCCACATGTGGCATCTCCAATGGCACCTCCCCAGCCACTGGAACCAACACTCACAACCACTATCCACATTGAGAACATGAAGTGTCCCTACTTCTGCTTGAAGTGCCCTTTGACCAGCAGTCTGGCCACGGATGCATTCACCGTATTGTGGGGGGAGTGGTCACTCGTATATGCCTTTCCCCCAACACCACTCATCTTGAGAAATCTACAGCGGATCATCCAGGACAAGGCAGATGCCATACTCATCGCCCCACACTGGCCCAGGCAGATGTGGTTTCCAGTCCTTGGTCAACTAGCCCTGGAGCCCCCTATATGTCTGCGCCTGCACCCAGACATCATCACACAGGATGGTGGGGTGACCATGCACCCTGCCCTTGCGCTGATGGCTTGGTGGCTGAGAGGTTATCCCTGGCATCCCTCAATCTGCCCACAGACGTGCAAGAGGTCATGCTGGCGGCCAGACATTCATCCACCAGAAAGTCCTATGACCTAAAATGGAAGCGTTTAGGCATCTGGTGTGCGTTTCAGCAGCTAAACCCTTTCACCTGCCTGGTGGCCCAGGTCTTGCAATATCTCACCTCACTCTTTGACAGTGGGCTGAAAATGCAGTCCATACGGGTGCACCTATCAGCGATCGCCACATTCCATGAACACGCCGAGGGCGGCTCCATTGCCATGCTCCCGCTGGTCACGCACTTCATGAGGGGCCTAGGAAATCTGTTACCCACAACCTGGACCCCGGTGCCCCCCTGGGACCTCAATATCGTCCTCAACCAGCTGACTGGCGAGCCCTTCGAGCCCCTGCACTCAGCGGACATGAAGTACACGACCTGGAAAACTCTCTTCCTGGTCACCATCACCTCCACCAGGAGGATTAGTGAACTGAAGGCACTGGTGGCACACACGCCATATACGCAACTCTACCAAGACCAAGCCACCCTCCGAATGCACCCCAAGTTTGTCCCCAATGTGGCATCCACTTTTCATCTCAACCAGATAGAACTACCAGCCTTCCACCCAGAGCCTCATGCCTCTGTGGAGGAAAGGAGGCTCCACACCCTGGACTGTGTCAGAGCCCTCCACATCTACCTTAACAGGATGGAACGTGACAGACAGGGGACACAGCTTTTTTTCTCTTACGATCCCAATAGACCAGGACGCCCAGTCACCAAGCAGACTCTGCCCCTATGGATCTCCAGCTGAACAGCCTTCTGCCTAGACCGGGCGGGAGCACACAATGCACCACGAGCAAATGCACACCAGCTACGGGCAATGGCTGCAACCATTGCCAACCTGCGCTCGGTGCCAGTGACGGATATCTGTAAGGCAGCCACCTGGTCCTCTATCCAGACATTCCAACGACACTACTGCTTCGACCTTCAGGCATGGTCAGATGCCGCCTTCATCCGAGCGGTCCTGGACTCAGCCCGTAACACAGTGGCGCACCCCGCACACACAATCAGACAGCAGCCGCAATGACTCCGCTCAACTTCCCCTGGCTCTCACTGACTTGGAGCCAAAGGTGCAGGGGTTGTCTGCACATGTTTATATGCACTATGCGTTTTTGCACAATGTTGTCAATTTGCACATGTTGTTTTGCACTGCACTGGTTTGCACAAAGTTCAAGGTTATTGTTCTTGCACAATGTACCATTACTGTCTCAATGTACCGTCACACTAACACCAGCAGCATGGTGGTTGTGACACTAGCAATCACCCTGGTAACACTGCTTTCTACCATATTGCACTATACCACTTTGTTCTACCATGTTGCACTATATCATGTTGCAGTTTGTTCCATGCACAATAAAGCCTTTTCAAGGAAACCAAGGCTCCCTTCATTCCATTCAAGCTTCAGGTGACCCTTCCCCTTCCGCCTCAGCATCCTGCTTGTCCTTGGAGAAAGTGGGGTTACTTACCTGTAACATGAGTTCTCTGAGGACAGCAGGATAAGTCAGCCACACATACCCACCCACCTCCCCTGGAAGAGGTAGGATCCACGACTGCACGCCCGCCACCTAGCAGCAAGATCTCAGCTAGGGACGTACTGGTTGGCTAGAGGCAGGCCAGTGGGATGGGCCTGTTAACTCACACTCAGAAAGGCTAAGGAGAGTAGCTTCTGTGTACGGTGCCACTGAATGACGTCACCAGGTGTGGCTGACTTATCTTGCTACTACTACTACTATTTAGCACTTATAGAGCACCACGCACACAGCGCTGTACAGCTGGCCTATAAGAGCCAGCCCACATACAAAAGAGAGTCCCTGCCCGTCAGAGTCAAGCTCATCGGAGCTTTCAATCTAGTCAGAGTAATACAGAGCATAAGTTATTTCAGTGCAAGGCATAAGATAGGGACAGAAGTCAGGATCTGAAAGCAATGGTGAAGAGGTGGGTCTTCAATCTGGATTTGAAGAGGGCCAGGGAGGGTGCCTGGCATATAGACACAGGTAGGCTGTTCCAGGCATTTGGTGCAGCGAGGTGGAAGGAGCGAAGTCGTGAGTTGGCGGTGCGGGTGAAAGGCATAGATAAAAGTAATTTGCTAGCAGAGCGCAGGTTCCGAGAGGGGACGTAGGGAGAGACAAGAGATAAGAGGCATTGAGGGGCTGTAGAGTGAATGCATTTATAGGTCAGTAGGAGAAGCTTGATTTGGATGCAGAATTGGACAGGGAGCCAGTGAAGCGTCTTGAGAAGTAGAGTAATGTGGGCATGGCGAGACTGGCGGAAGATTAGTCGAGCAGCGTGATTTTGTATAGATTGAAGGGGAAGGAGGTGGCTCACAGGGAGACCCGCAAGGAGTAGGTTGCAGTAGTCGAGGCGAGAGGAGATTAAGGAGTGGATAAGGGTTTTGGTAGTGTGTTCAGAGAGGAAGGGGCGGATTTTGCTAATGTTGTAGAGAAAGAAGCGGCAGGTCTTAGCTATAAGCTGGATATGTGCGGAGAAGGAGAGAGAGGTATCAAAGATAACCCCTAGATTGCGGGCCGAGGGAACAGGAAGGATAGTGGAACCGTCGACATAGACTGAGAATGGGGGAAGAGGAGGGGAGGAATTTGGGGGAAAGACAAAGAGTTCAGTCTTTGCCATATTCAGTTTCAGTCGGCGATGAGACATCCAGGCGGCGATATCGGAAAGGCAGGCAGAGATCTTGGACTGGGTTGCCGGAGAAATATCAGGTATAGAGAGGTAGATCTGGGAGTCGTCGGCATAGAGATGGTACTGGAAGCGATGGGAGGAGATAAGCGCGCCAAGGCCCTGGGTACAGAGAGAGAAAAAGAGAGGGCCCAAGACGGAGCCCTGAGGTACACCTATGTGGAGCAGGGTAGGGGAGGAGGAGGAAGAGCCGCCAGAGCATACACTGAATGAGCGATGGGAGAGGTAGGAGGAGAACCAGGATAGTACAGAGTCCTTGAAACCAAGCGAGGAGAGGGTGGTGAGGAGAAGATTGTGGTCAATGGTGTCAAAGGCAGCGGAGAGGTCAAGAAGGATGAGGATAGAGTAGAGGCCATTAGATTTAGCCAGAAACAGATCACTGGAGACCTTTGTGAGAGCCGTTTCAGTGGAGTGTAGGGGACGGAATCCAGATTGCAGTGGGTCCAGGAGGGTCTGGGAGGTGAGGAAGTCGAGGCAACGATGGTGGACTGCACGTTCAAGTAGTTTAGATATGAAGGGAAGGAGGGAGATGGGTCGATAGTTAGAAGGACATGTGGGATCGAGCGAGGGTTTCTTGAGGAGGGGGGTGTGACAACAGCATGCTTGAAGTCAACAGGGACAGTTGCAGTGGAGAGCGAAAGGTTGAGGATATGAGAGATGGGGGGGGACAATGGTGGGGGAGATGGGAGGGGATAGGGTCGAATGAACAGGTGGTGGGTTTGGAGGAGGGAAGGAGGAGAGGGTAGCAGAGAGAGTATGGATGGGGGGGGAGGTAGATGAGGGGGTGGGGAATTGGAGGGTAATCTTGTGGATTTTGTCATGGAAGTAGTCGGCTAGGGTTTGGGCAGAGAGGGAGGGTGGGACCAGGGGCGGGGGGACCTTAAGGAACGAATTGAGAGTGTTAAAGAGACGGCGAGGATCAGAGGCAAGGGAGTTGGTCAGATGGATGTAATAGTCTTGTTTGGCAAGTGCTATGGCTGACTGGAAGGAACTAAGCATGAATTTGAAGTGTAGAAGGTCCTCTGGAGAGCGGGATTTGGACCAAGCACATTCAGCAGAATGGGTACAGATGCGTAGATAGCGGGTTGTGGGCGAGAGCCAGGGTTGGGGAGTAGATCGTTTGACAGGACGTGGGGTGGGTGGGGCAAGGGTGTCAAGAGCTGAGGATAGTGTAGCATTGTAAGAAGATAATGCCTCATCAACAGACTTGGAGGATATAATGGAGGAAAGAGATGGAGAAATGGTGGAGGAGAGAGTCAGGGGATCAATATTATGGAGGTTTCTAAATAGGTCGGAGGAGACAGGATGGAGTTGAGATGGCGGAAGCTGAAGAGTAAAGGTTAAAAGATGTTGGTCAGATGAGGGAAGGATTGAGTTGCGTAAATTAGAGGGAGAGGAATTGGAGAAGAGTATTAGGTCAAGGCAGTGACCATGTAGGTGGGTGGGGGCGGTGGAGCAGAGTTGGAAGTCGAACGAGGAGGTGAGGGCGAGGAACTTTGAGGCGTGGGGGTCGGAGGGGTTGTCGATGTGAATGTTAAAGTCGCCAAGAATAAGAGTGGGGGAAGAGGGATCCAGAAAGGCGGTGTCTTCAGAGAACTCCTGTTACAGGTAAGTAACCCTGCTTACTGAAGGCTGGGGGTGTGACCAGCTAACTATGTATCGTGATATCATTAAGTTTGACATGCTCAGTCTCCAAGCTGCTGGTGGGGATTGAGAACCTACAGGTCAAGACTGGACTGGAGAAACGAAAAGGAAAGATCACCATTCTTATCTCTGGCATCACTGGGGGCCCATGTTTCAAATCTGTACCAATGTTAAAAGGCAGATATGCAGCCCCAGAATTAGAGTAGGAAGGAGAGCTAAAGGGAGGAGTGAGGTACACTGGCAGAACTGCTTGTGAGTCTCAGCAATGAAAGCGCAGAGTGTGCTGCAGGGTAGGAATGAGGTGCACTGGCAAAGTTGTCTGTGGAAGGGTCTCAGTACTGGAATAACAGAATTTACCACCCCAAATGTGTTACAATCATTTCCCCTTCGTTTTACTCTAGTCCCCTATTTGTTGTGTTTTTCTCTCTTGAGCAGGGATTGTGTTACGAATATTTATACAGCGCTGCGTATGCCTTGTAGTGAGATATACAGATAAGCAGTACTAGTAATGTGTTGCAGGGCAATAGTGAAGTGCATTGGCAGAATTGTGAATCACCTGCAGGGCAGCTGAACCGCAAGGTGAGGGGAAATGCTCCAGGCCAGGTTCACATTGTCTTTCCACTGCTTTTCACTCAGGCTGATGTACTTTGATCTCCAGTTGGCGACACTGTTCTCGCCGGTCTGGTCCAATTCCAGCTCAGGGGAAGACAATGGATTGTACCATGTAGTCAGGCGATCAATCTCTGTTGCCTAAGAGCAAAAAAGAGGGGAAATACTCCAGGAATGTAAAGTTAAAGAATGATGCGTGTTGAGATGACAGCAACAATGTCCCAAATCCTCCCGTCATGCAAGCCGCCGCTAATGGAGGCCTCACTGCTCAATACTATGATACACCAGAAAAAGGTGTTTGAAGTCAGAGCTTCGGGGACAATGTCCTCATGTCTAATGTTGCAGGTACACAGCCACAACGGTTGGTGGTGTCTTTAAACGCTGGCTGTGCGGGAAAAAGAAATCCACATATTTAGCAGCTCGATAGTGGCTGTCACCAAGTATCCAGATAGTACTGCGACCAGTGGTGAAATTCAGGACCTCTAGCCAGATAACTTAGGACAGTCTGAATATTACCACAATCCCCGTAATTTGCCACTCTGCTCACAGACACCCCCCACGCTGGAGTGGAGGCAGTCTGTAAGAATTGTGCCGCTGACACAGCCTGCAGCACTTATCCAGATATCAGGTGCAGCTCTGAGGGTACGTGCCTCTGAATATTGGGCCCCAAATGTGTAAGGCTTAGAGGTGAGAGTTGGCTGCAGAGTATTACCAGCAGTGAAAGCAGCAGAGTCCTTCGCTTCATGTAATATTTGTGCAACTGGATGCCACGATTTGTCTTCTTAGACATCCCTTTGGGAAGAGAGGAACAGAAAAATGCTCTAGAATTAGTGCCTGCAGCTCACAAGAAACTTCATTGCAAAGCACACAGGAAGCTCACATTCAGCTCTCACTAAAGTATCACCAAGTGGGGTCTGCTCCGGGATCCCCTGCGGTCTCACAGTGTGTCCTACATAAAGACCCTGCTCTGGGATCCCCTGCGGTCTCACAGTGTGTCCTACATAAAGACCCTGCTCCTGGATCCCCTGCAGTCTCACAGTGTGTCCTACATAAAGACCCTGCTCCGGGATCCCCTGCGGTTTCAGTGTGTCCTGCACACAGACCCTACTCCGGGATCCCCTGCGGTCTCACTGTGTCCTACATAAAACCCCTGCTCCAGGATCCCCTGCGGTCTCACTGTGTCCTACATAAAACCCCCCTGCTCCAGGATCCCCTGCGGTCTCACTGTGTCCTACATAAAACCCCTGCTCCTGGATCCCCTGTGGTCTCATAGTGTATCCTACATAAAGGCCCTGCTCCGGGATCCCCGGCGGTTTCAGTGTGTCCTGCACACAGACCCTGCTCCAGGATCCCCTGCGGTCTCACAGTGTGTCCTGCACACAGACCCTGCTCCGGGATCCCCTGCGGTCTCACAGTGTGTCCTGCACACAGACCCTGCTCCGGGATCTCCTGTGGTCTCATAGTGTGTCCTACATAAAGGCCCTGTTCTGGGATCCCCTGAGGTCTCACAGTGTGTCCTACATAAAGACCCTGCTCTGGGATCCCCTGCAGACTCAGTGTGTCCTACATAAAGACCCTGCTCCGGGATCCCCTGCAGTCTCACAGTGTATCCTACATAAATACCCTGCTCCGGGATCCCCTGCGGTCTCACAGTGTGTCCTGCACACAGACCCTGCTCCGGGATCCCCCGTGGTCTCTCAGTGTGTCCTACATAAAGACCCTTTCTCCGAGATCCCCTGCGGTCTCACAGTGTGTCCTACATAAAGACCCTGCTCCGGGATCCCCTGCAGTCTCACAGTGTGTCCTACATAAAAACCCTGCTCCAGGATCCCCTGCAGTCTCACAGTGTGTCCTGCAAACAGACCCTGCTCTGGGATCCCCTGCGGTCTCACAGTGTGTCCTGCACACAGACCCTGCTCCGGGATCCCCTGCGGTCTCACAGTGTGTGCACATAAAGACCCTGCTCCGAGATCCCCTGCGGTCTCACAGTGTGTCCTACATAAAGACCCTGCTACGGGATCCCCTGCAGTCTCACAGTGTGTCCTGCAAACAGACCCTGCTCCGGGATCCCCTGCAGTCTCACCGTGTGTCCTACATAAAGACCCTGCTCCGGGATCTCCTGCGGTCTCACAGTGTGTCCTACATAAAGGCCCTGCTCCGGGATCCCCTGTGGTCTCACAGTGTGTCCTACATAAAGACCCTGCTCCGGGATCCCCTGCGGTCTCACAGTGTATCCTACATAAAGACCCTGCTCCGGGATCCCCTACAGTCTCACAGTGTATCCTGCACACAGACCCTGCTCCGGGATCCCCTGCGGTCTCACAGTGTGTCCTACATAAAGACCCTGCTCCGGGATCCCCTGCGGTCTTCACAGTGTGTCCTGCACACAGACTCTGTCTAGGATCTCCTGGAGTATCATTGTGTGTCTTGCACAGAAACCCTGCTCTAGGATCCCCTACAGTCTCACAGTGTGCCCTGTACACAGACCCTGCTCTGCAAAATGATATCAATAGATATTATTTGGAGAGAGTACAGTCAATGCACTGTATTGTTAATAATTTGCTTTGAAGGAGAGGTACTCAGACCTGATTTTTTGGAGAGGGTGGACATTCCGCTGGATAGTGGATAAGTGTTGATCCATCCTTGAGTAGTTTGCTGCCGTGAGCCTACTGTCACATCCAAGTTACCGCGGGAAGCATCGGACATCACCGACAGACTATTCACAGACTGATCCTGATTGTCTGTAATACAACCAAAATCTTCTATGTCAGAAAAGTATGAGGATAAGGGAGAGAGACAAAGACAGACACTCCCCCACTCCAAATCCCAGCATCCAGTTCCATGGCAGGAGGGAGGGAGACTGACCCCATAGGCTAGGACAAGGGGACAGATCCCTCACACACCAGCAAAGGAATTCCCTTTTAGTAGCTAAGTGACTGCATCGGGGAGATGTTTATAAAGCTCCAGGTCAGGAATTACCAGCTGAAGTAAAAAACCTTGCAAGTAATTCAAAAAATAAAGCAATAATTTAAAAAGCCTACAGAAAGACACTTGAACATGTGACAGGCTCTAAACTATTGGCTGTTTTCTGTATTATAACCTGACTCGCCTCTTGCAAAATGAGTGCTTACAGAAGGTATGTGGAATTTATGTCACAGAAAAATTAACTTGTGCTGCAAGACAAGTTGTCACATTTTTGGAAGATATAAATAGTTAACTTCTCCTCAACATAAGTTATGTGTAAAGTAGCTATTCTGTTAAAATTGTATATTCCTGTTATATTGTAAGTTAAAATTGTACATTTCTGTTATATTGTAAGTTCAGTGTAGATTGTCTTCACTGAACAGTTATTATTACATGTAAACCGTGCTGACGCTGAATAGCGTGGTATATAAGAAATAAAAATAAATAAATAAGATCTGGTTATCCCTTTTGCAATATAGTTGTGGTCAACATTATTGGCACCCTTGCAGTTCAATCCCTTAATATCCAATACCTCTTAAAAAAAAAGTGGACAGTGAAATGGCTTTGGACTATATATGCATGAATATTTGACACATAAAAGAATCAAATAAATAAGACCAATTAAAAAATAAAATAGTAGGAAATAGCATAAAAACTGAGACATTGCCAGGACATGATTATTGGCACCTTTATAGAGCATGATTACTCATCTGTAACAGGTGTTCTCCGGGAGCATTAGGAATCAGTCCTCACTTATGGGTGATGTTACCGATGCAGCCCGCATGGAACTCTGCCCAGCTTTCAAAGAAAGCATTTGGGAGATCCATCACACATGCATGGTCGCCTTCCCGCCCAAGGGAGCCATCTTACCTCAGTTTGGTGGCAAACTTAATCAAGCCAAAAAAGAAAAAACAACTCCACAGGGAGGAGAGAGGGTAGTGAGGACTGATTCCTGCTGCTCACACTTGTTACAGGTAAATCAGTCCTCATTTATGGACCTTCCTAGCTACAGTTTACCGAAAACCTGTAAAAACCACAGGCAACCTGAAAAAGCGAACCATGAATGACAGTGGAACAGTGCTGAAAGGTTCTGTGAGTTGGTGTCAGCCTCGACATCAACCAAGGAATCAATTCTCCAGTAGCCTGGACTGACAGAAGGGCCGGAGGAAAGGAGTTGCACTAATCCCAAAGAAGTGCCAGAGTATGGCCTGGCCAAAGGCACTGCCATGCTGGGAATCCACCTCCAGGCAGTAATAGGCTGTGAAGGTATGGACTGAAGACCAAGTCACAGCGCAGCAGATCTCCAGTAAGGTGACGGAGCATAGGTTAGCCACCAAAGCCGCCATAGCTCAGACATTGCGAGCCGTAACATGACGTTCCAAGGGCAGCCCAGCCTGGTCATAGGCAAAGGAGATACAGCCAGCCACCCAGGTGGGAAAGGGTGCACTTAGAGACAGCTATTCCCAATCTGTTTGGGTCACAAGAAATGAACAGCTGGGGCGATGGCCCTTGGTCTGCTCAAGGTAGAAGGCCAGCACCTGTTTGCAATCCAAGGAGAGAGATCTGCAATAGTGAGTATATACTTCTGGGAATTTTTCTGAAGGGAATTCTTTGGATTAAAGCTGATTAATCTGTGAACCCAGTGTAATTGTTAAATCAGTCAGGGCCTAGTAGCAGCAGTTTAAGTTTAAATTTAAAACACAGAAGAGAGCTTTCTGGTTAAATTTAGAACCCAGCAGAGAGCTTCTAGTTTAAATTTCATACTAAGTCAGAGCCTAGCAGCAGCAAAGAGCTTTAATTTAAATCAAATCAGAATATAACTTGGCATAAAAGGCAAAACAGGGTCAGTATTCTTTGAGCAATAAATAAAGTCTTCTAGAGACCTTTACAAAGAGGACTTCTACCTAGTGGGCACGAGACCTGAGAAACTTTTTAAATAAGTGTTAAAGCCAGGTGGCAGGTCAAAAGGCCATTTTGAAAGACTCCTTCTATCCAAGCAAGGACTGTTAATCACCCAGGAAGTTGGTCACAGCTTACCTTAGAAGCACAGGACAGGATACTGAGTAGCAGCCAGCTTTTAATACATTATCAGAATATAGGAAGACTAGGGGACATGCAACGAAGCTACAGGGTAAACTATTTAAGACAAATAAGAGAAAATATTTTTTCACTCAACGTGTAATCAAACTCTGGAATTTGTTACCGGAGGATGTACTAAAGGCTGTTAGTGTAGCTGGGTTTAAAAATGGTTTGGACAAGTTCCTGGAGGAAAGGTCCATAAGCCATTATTAAGAAGGGACCCAGGATATCAATGCTTGACCCAGTACAAGCATTGTGGAACCTGTGTCTTTTGGGGAAACTGCTAGGTACGTATGACCTAGATTGGCCACTGTTGGAAACAGGATACTGGGCTTGATGGACCTTGGTCGACCCAGTATGGCATATCTTATATTCTTAAGGTATGGAGAGAGGCCTCCCCCCTATTAGCGTGAGGCCTTGGAAAGAAGGAGGGAAGCACCACCGACTGCTAAGATGAAAAGGAAAGACCACCTTAAGAAGGAACTTAGGGTGAGTGCGGAGAACTGCTCTATTCCTGTAGAACCTGGTATACAGAGCATGCACCACCAGCAGCTGCAGCTCACTGACTCTGCACGCCGACAGGAGCGCCACCAGGAAAAGGACTTTCCAGGGAAGAAACTTGAGGGGACAGGTGGCGAGGGGCTCAAAGAAGGGAGCGATGAGCTTCCCAAGGACCACATTGAGGTCCCAAGCTACCATAGGTGGGCAAATCAGGGGCTGAGAGAAAAGAAGGCCCCTCATGAAGCGACCTATGAGGGGATGTCCGTCTATCTGATGATGGTATGTCGCCAGTGTGCTCAGGTGCACTCTGACGAAGCTGGATTGCAAACTAGCATGGGAGAGGTGCAGGAGGTAGGTAAGGACTGTCTGCACCGAGCAGGGAAATGGATTAAACCCTTTATCTGCACACCAGATGGAGAATGTGTGCCACTTGAAGATGTAAGCATGTCTGGTGGAGTCCTTTTGGAAAACAAGGAGAACATCTTCCACATCTCTGGGGAGGTGGAACTGTGAAAGAGCTATCTTTTCGGCATCCATGTCGTGAATGCCAGAGACTTGAGAATGGGATACAGAAGAGTTCCCTCCTCCTGTGAGATCAGATCCGGGGCACAGCCAAGGGGAAGCAGGGGCACCTTTGAGAGATGGAGCAGCAGGGGGAACCACAGTTGCCTGGGCCAACGCGGAGCAATGAGGACCAGAGGCTCTGTCCACTTGGATCTTGAAAAGGGTCTCTCTTGGCCACTTAGGGAGTAGGAGGGTACGCATACAGGAGACCCTCACTCCCACTCAGGAGAAATGCATTTGCTGCCAGACAAGCGCAGCAGGGAGTCTTGGAGCAGAATTGCGGCAGCTGGGTGTTGGAGGGGCTGGCAAAGAGATCCACTGCTGGCATCCCCCACCTCCGGAAGATGTCACAGGCCACCTGAGGATTCAAGGCCCACTTGTGAAGCTGCAACATTCTGCTGAGCTGGTCTGCCAGGACAATGTCTTTGCCCAGGAGGTACACGCCCCAAGGCACATGCCATGAGCACTGGCAAATCTCCAGAGCCAAACTGCCTCCCAGCACAGGAGGTATGAGCCTGTGCCTCCCTGCTTGTTGATATAGAACATCGTGACCTAGTTGTCCATCTGGACGGGGAGGGCCTAATTGGACAATTGTCGCTGAAAGACTTGTAGAGCACTGGATACTGCCCAGAGTTCAAGGAAGTTGATCTAATGAAGGCTCTCCACCCTCAACCACAGGCCTTGGGTTCGGAAGCCTCTGAGATGGGATCCCCAGCTGAGCTTGGAGGTATCTATGGTGAGGACCTGATGATGCGCCGAAACCTGAAAGGGGAATCCAGCTAGGAGATTCTCTGGTCGTTCCACCAGGTGAGGGAGACCGTCAGAGGCAAGATCATGTAGACCCTTGTCTGCTAGGTGCTCCGTCACTTGCTTCCATTGGGTACAGAGCATACACTGGGCCATTCGCATTCAGAGACAGGCACAGGTGTGACATGAACTGTCGAGGCCATATGCCCCAGGAGGCGGAACATATGACAGGCTGAGACCATCAAGCAGCCCTGGATTTTGCAGGCCAATGACAACAGTCCGACGGAAGGAAGGCCCTGGCCTGAGATGTGTCCTGGAGGGTCCCAATGAACTCGAGAAGCTGAGAGGGCTGCAGGTGGGACTTTGAAAAGTTGATGACAACGCCCAGTTGCTCCAGCACCTGGATGGCATTTTGGGCGGTCTGGCGGACTTCACTGGGTGACCCTCCTCTGATCAGCTAGTCGTCCAGGTAGGAGAAGATGAAAACCCTTTTCAGTCTCAAGAAGGCAGTGAACACCACCAGGCACTTTGTGAGAACCCTGGGGGTGGATGAGAGGCTGAAGGGGAGCACTCTGTACTGGTAGTGACACCCTCTGATGATGAACTGGAGATACTGCCGGTACAAGGATCAGGATGTGGGTATAGGCGTCTTTGAGATCCAAGGAGCACAGCCAGTCTTCCTGCTGGAGGTATGGCAGCAACATCCCAAGGGACACCATCTTGAACCTTTCTTGTACCAAGAAGCATTCAAACCCCGCAGGTTGAGGATGGGGTGAAAGCCGACTGTTTTGTTGGGCACCAGAAAGTAGTGGGAGTAGAATCCTCTGCCCACCTGAGGCTGAGGGACCAACTCCACCACCTGTTCCATGAGGAGAGCATGGAGCTCTCCCCAAAGAGGTTTTTGATGGCAGGGATCCAGGGGAAGCTCTCCCAGAAGGCTGGAAGTGGGGTTTGCTCAACGTGAAAGAGACAGCCTTCCTTCATGACTTGCAAGGCCCAGGCATCGGTGGTGATGTTGGGCCAGCGATGGGCAAAATATGTGAGCTACCCTCCAATGTGCTGTGCAGCAGGACTATCCAGGGGAAGCCAGGCTATGGTCCTGGAGTCAAAAGCCCCCCCCCCCCCAGGTGGCGGCTGCAGCACTGGCTGGGGCTTGGGGGTCTTAGACCTACAAGGGCCCTGCCCTTGGCCCTTGGCCTGCTGTCCATGTGGGGGAGCCTGGTAGGCCTGAAATTGGGGGTAGCCTCCGTAGGCCTTCTTTTTCAGGTAGAAGGGCTTTCTCCCAAAGCCTTCCACTGGGAAGGGTCAGCAGTCTTCTGTGAGAGCCTGGTTCTGGTGAGCAACTCAGTCTCCAGCCCGGTGGCCTTCTCCGTCATGGGCTTCCCAAAAAGACTATCTCCTCAGCAGGGGACATTGACCAACTTGTCCTGAACTCACTGCTCCAAGGTCCAAGGACTGTAGCCATGCCAGGCAGCGGGCACCAATGCCCACCACAGTCCTCCAAGCCACGGATTCAAAGCCATTGTAGGCCACACGAGTAATATGCTTGGAGCACTCCTTCACTGTGGATACCAGGGTCTTGAAGTGCTGGAGAGGTTTGTCAGAGAGTCCAGCTGAGAACCCGGCAAGCTCCCTTGCCAGGTCTCTCAGGTCCATGCCCATGTACAGCTGGTAAGACTGGATACGGGCCACGAGCATCAACCCCTGATAACACTTCCTACCAAAATCATCCATAGTGCGTGCCTCCCTATCTGGGGGCACCGAGGAGTGTATCTTCTGGCTCTTAATGTGGCGCATGGCTGATTCTACCACCATGGAATCGTGTGGTAGCCGTGCCTTTTCAAAGCCCAGGCTCTTGCAGACTCGACACATCGCATTGAGCCGGTGGCTCACTATGGGCACAGTAAACAGGGATTTCCACATCCGGAATAGGAGGTGCTCGAATATAGGAGGCACCAAGATGACGACACCCTCCATGGGAGGGGAGGGATATTGGAAGATCTCGAGGTCCTCCACCCAAGGCTTCTCCTCTGCCTCAATGGTGAAGGACAGAGCCTTCACCATGTCCTGTAGAAAGTCAAGGAAAACAAAGATCCTCGGGGGCGGGGGGGGGGGATTGTCAATGATCCAGTGGAGACAAGGGGTCTGAAGGGGCATCACGGTGCCATGCCGTGTCCGGGGACTCATCATCCATCTCCTACTACGAGTCTGACTCGGAGAAAAAAAAAATCAAAGGATTGAGGGAATCGCGCCGATGCCCCGGTGGTGGGGTCAACAGGGTCTGGGGTTCCCGGCGCTCCGAGCCTGAAGCGCTCAGGAGGAGACACCCAGTGCCCCACCAGGAGCAACCCCTGGAATTGACCCAGAGGGTGTGCTGCTCAAGAATTGGTTGTACCTCCAAAGGCAAGGCACCCATGGTGAACAACCCCGAGGAACTGGATGTACCCAGAACTGGGGCCCTCTGCTGTACTAGGAAGACAGTCAGGCTGTGCTTCAGGCTGGCCATGCGGTCTTCCAGGAGAGAAGGTCCTGCAACCTCCAGCATCAGCACCAAAGGAATCGGGCCCAGTGCCAGTTCTACCGGTGGAGACTCCTGGATGGTGATGGGCTCAGGAGCTCAATGCCAGTCCTCTGAGGACATGGAAGACTCCTCCCACCAAGGCAGCTTTGAGGGACACTCCCAGCCATCGTCCTTGGCCTCATGTCAAGGACTGTGGTGCGATGTCCGTGGGACTTACCTGCAGAACCAGCATCGCCTCTTGATGACGAGTGAGACAGAGTCTGGTCCTTCCGGGAATGGTTCTTGCCGGAGAGTCGCCAGTCTGAGGCTCCTCACCCCAAGGTTCCGAGAGAGCCCAGTCGCCACGTGAGGTCAAGGACTTTGCAGCAGCATCCGAGGGCATCGATTCCGATGCCAAGGACATGTGGCCAAATAGCACCTCCTGCTGCCTTTCACGGTTCTTACGCCCCTTGCTCATCATCCGGAGACAGAGCGGGCAAGTGGAGATGTTGTGGTCAGCCCCAAAACAATGAAGGCAGCAGTTATCGAAGTCTGTGATGGACATGGTCCTACCACAACTGCTGCATTTCTTGAAACCGCTGATCGTGGACATAGCTGGAAACACGAGTCCAGTGAGATCAAACTCCAATGTCCCATCCAGGAAGGAGCAAGAAAAAACCCCGCACACCAAAGAAAACAGAGAAAAAAAGGGACCCAAAAAATCCATCAAAACTGTCTAAATAAATACAATAAATAAATTAATTAATTTAAAAAACCGTGGCTTTGAGGCAAAACAGTATGCAACGGAAAAAACAAAGAAAGATAAAAAGGCAGAAAAATACCAATTACCATGATACTTTTTTCCAGGGTACAGACAAATGTCTGAAGGGCTCCATGGAAAAACAAAAGACTGAAGTAAAGTGGCTCCCTTGGGCGGGAAGGCGACCATGCATGCACAGTGGATCTCCTAAAAGCTTTCTTTGAAACCTAGGAAGAGTTACTGCGTGGGCTCTATCAGTGACATTACCTATAAGTGAGGACTGATTTTCTGCTGAGTCCCAGAGAAACAACTCAAATCAGTTTGAAAAGAAGAACCACATTCCCACTGCAGTAAAATTAGATGGTGAAATTAGGCGCTATCTGCTAATTTGCTTTTCTCGAGTCCTTCTAGTCCAGTCCAGATGCATGGGTTGTGTCTTATTACCAGCAGCTGGAGACTGAGCATCAGAGTTTTGAAAATGTTATAGCATAAGAGCTCTGTGCATATGCTCCAACACCAGTATTCTATTGACAAAACAGACTCCAACAAGAGAAAAGTCATAGCCAATTGAAAACCAAATTATTATAATATCTTTTTAAACTAAGACTAACATTACTCTAGAAACATCAGAGAAACCAGGAGTACCTCTCCAATGAAAACCATACTAGTTACCTGAAACAGTATCAGAGAATCGAACCTGGATCCCCACAACAGGGATAAATCGCTCTCTTCCTCCGGGCATGTCTAGAATAGACGTTGCGAAAAAGAAGGGTGGGTCCTGGACTGGAATGGACGGACTCAAGGAAAGTAAATTAGCAGGCAAGGCCTAATTTCATCTCCTTATCGTCCCTCCAGTCCAGTCCTAACACATGGGATGTACTTAAGCAGTACTTACAAATGGGAGGGGCCTTCTTGGTTTGAACATCAAGACGATAATGAGATACAAAAGAATGACAACCAAGTAGCCGCCTTGCAGATATTCAATGGAGGCACCAGAGCGAACTCCGCCTAGGAAGCTGCCTGTGCCCTAGTGGAATGAGTGAGCAACCTAAAAGACAGGGGCTTGCACTTAAGCAGATATGCTGTGGATATTGCCTCCTTTAACCACTGTGTTATGGATGCCTTTGACATCGCTATGCCCTTGCGTGGACCAGCAAAGAGAATGAAATGATGATCCGATCTGCAAAAAGACTGGCTTGTGAAGATAACTTCAGTACGCAGCAGTTGACCAAGTGATGCAATCATCAATCCTCCAAACCATCTTTCACCCCGAGAACATCGAAAAAGATACAGTTTGATTAAGATGAAAAGGCGATACTACTTTCTGTAAAAATGAGAACACTGTGCGCAACACAACTTTTTCCCTAGCACGAGGAAAGGTGCTCTACATGACAAAGCTTGAAGCTCCGAGAAATGGCAGGCCGAGCAAATGGCCATGAGAAACACTGCTTTCATAGTAAGATCTTTTAGAGAAGAGGAACTCAATGGTTCAAACCGTAGTTCTGTCAAGGCTGACAGCACCAGATTAAGGTCCGACAGTGGCACCAGGGATGTCTGGGTGGCCTAAAATGCTTGACTGCTCTAAGAAAATGCACGACATCCAGATGTGAAACTTCAGAAACACCATGAATACACCTCTGGTAACAAGTCAGAGTGGCCACCTGCACACACAACGAATTCAATGCCAGTCCCTTATCAAATCTGGCCTGCAGAAATGAATGCATGATCGGCAATGGTGCAGAGAGCTCAGTGACTGTGTTCCTCACACCAACTCTCAAAAAGACACCACACTTTGATATATGATAAGGAGGTCGAATGTCTCCTGGCCCGAAGCAGGGTAGATATCACCTGGGTTGAGCAACATTTCTTCCTCTACCGAGCCCTTTCAAGAGCCACGCCGTAAGCGAGAATGGACCCATTTGAGGCATGAGAATTGGATCCTGTGACAACAGATTGGCTTTCGCCGGAAGGTGCCATGGTGCACCTGCTGACAAGCAAATCAGGTTCGCATACCACTCCAGTGCTATGAGAATCACCCAACCCTAGTGCGATTCTATCTTCTGAAGAAAATGACCAATGAGGGCACATGGAGGAAATACATAGAGCAGAAGTCCTTTGACCATGTTTGAAACATAGCATCCAGTCCCTTGGACATCCTCTCGCGCCAACAACTGAAGAAGTGATCCACTTTGGCATTGGACATGGTCACCAGCAGATCCATGAGTAGCAGACCCCAATGATGCACTATGCTCTGAAACACCGAATCCTCTAGGGACCACTCCTCCGTATCCAACTGATGCCTGCTGAGGAAGTTGGCCTGCATGTTTTCTTTTCCGGCCATATGCACCGCCGAAATTGCTAGGAGGTTTGATTCCGTATATCAAAGAAGTAGAGACACCTACTCCACCAGACTTGCACTTCCTGTTCCTTCCTGCCCATTGATCTAAGCTACCATGGTGGCGTTGTTGAAGAAAAACCCTCACTGTTTTGCCTTGCAGCAGATGTTGAAAAACTTGTAGAATTAGAAACACCGCCCACATCTCCAGATAGTTTACAGACCATGAGTTCTGCTCTAGCGACCACTGTCCTTGCGTCACTTCTGACAATGTGCTTCCCAGCCTAAAAGGCTGGCATCTGTAGTCACCACTATCCACTCAGGTGCCTCCAAGGGCATCCCTATCACCAGTTTCTCCAGCCTCATCTACCACTGCAAGCTCTCATGAGTCTCCTGTAGTTATGGTAACCGTCTTCATAGGGCATGTTTCTGGGGAGACCATTGGAGACAGCAGAGCTCTTTGGACCCCAGAAGCTGTAAGCAGTGCCATGCTGACAGCACTTTCATTCTCAGGAACTGATGAACCTACAACTGAACGTTTGTGGCCCTGTCTGGAGGCAAAGACATCAGACCTCGGTGTCGAAATGCATCCCCAGATAAACCAGACCTTGGGATGGAATTAACTGGCTCTTGCTGAAATGGATTCCCATCCTAGGCTTTGAAGAAAAGCTATAACCCGCTGCATGGCTAGCAGACTCTCTTCTACCAACTTCACTCTTAATAGCCAGTCATCTAGATATGGGTGTACCAGTACTCCTTCATGCTGAAAAGCCGCCGCTATTATGACAATAACTTTCGTAAAGGTCCTGGGAGCTGTCACCAGACCAAAGGGCAGTGTCTGAAATTGGAAATGCCCCAATGGCACTGCAAAGCGCAGGAAACACCAATGGTCTGGACGGATTGAAATATGTAGATACGCTTCCATAAGATCCAAAGCCGTCAAGAACTCACCTGTTCGAACAGCTACAATCACCAACCTCAACATTTCCATGTGAAAATGCAGTACTCAAAGGCCCTGGTTGACCTGTTTTAGGTCCAACACTGGACAAAAAGAACCTTCCTTTTTGGGGACCATGAAATAAATCAAGTATTGACCTTGACCTCTTTGGTCTGCAGAAACCAGGCAAACCACTCCCAATTGAAGAAACCTTTGAAGCGTGTCCAACACCGCCTTTACCTTGTCCGATGACTTGTATGGTGAAACGTTAAAGGCATCAGTGACAGGCCAAGCCAACTCTAGCGTGTAACTTTATCAAATCACTTCCCATTGGTTGGAAGTAATCTGGACCAAAACGGAGTAAAATTGCTGTAGCTGACCCCCTACTGGTATCAACTACGCCTGGGTTCCCCGCGATTCATTGTGGTTTCTTGGAAGCCATTCTGGCTCCGGAATAGTAACCTCTACCTGCTCTTCTTCCCTGAAAGGACTCCCCCTCAAAAAGGATTATCAGGCTTGTTGAAAAGGAGCAAATCGGAGGGGAAGTGATGTAATCTAAGGCAATGGATGGCTGAGGACAGGTCTCTGTGGTCAAACCCACTGCAAAGCTAAAATTCATTACCCCCGGAGAGTTTAAACAGTCGGAGACAATGAGTGAAGACAAGGGGACCGCAGACAGCAATTCAGAATGTCCACCTGGCAGAAAATGGTTGATCTACATGTACATGCTCTCCAGATATTGGCACCACATTAACCTAGCTAAAAGGACTATCACAGTAAGCTACTTATGAAATCAATTAATAAGCCAAAAGAGCTGTTCTCTATTGTTAAATCCCTCACAACACATCCAAGCACCTCCGCTGTAACGCCAGACAAATCACCCCAAATTCTCGCAGACTTTTACATATCTAAAATAAATTCCCTAACATACCCTATCAGTCCATGCACAAATAGCGCATCAACACCCACCGAACCCTGGGAAACATTCCATCCAATACATCCAGAACCTCTTATAAAGGTAATTGCAAATATGAACACTACAACTTCCAATACTGACCCTTACCCAGTTAAATAGATCAATTTCTGAATTAGCCCCCTTCGTACTAGATATTGCCAATAAATCACTTTCTCAAGGGTACATGCCTCGTGAACTTAAAAGAGCTATCATTTATCCAATACTAAAAAAAAAAAAAGCCTTGGCCTAAACAGATCCAGTTTCCTATAGATCCATCTCTAGTCTCCCTTTCCTTGCCAAAATTATAGAAAAAAACGTTCACTTGCAACTGCAAGAAAACATCGACATCTATGCCCCACTGGATGACAACCAATTTGGATTCAGGCCATACCACAGTATTGAGACATTAATGTTGGGCCTATACAATAAAATCATCAAGGGAATTGATAACATCAACCAGGCCTACATACTATTATTCCTAGATATAGCCACTGCATTTGACTCGGTCATACACACACTTCTAATACAAAGACTAAGACAAATAGGTCTAAGCAACCTAACGCTCAAATGGTTTATCTCCTACCTCTCCGACCGGTCTCAATAAGTCTGCATGGGACACATCAGCTCCAACTCTTACCCCCAAACCACAGGCCTTCCACAAGGATCCACACTTTCAATATTATTCAATACTATTCAATATTATTGAAAACTTTCCTGTTATTCAATATCTACATTCAGCCAGTTTTCCAAATCATAAAAAAATACAAGATTGATTATGCCATCTATGCCAATGATACAATGATTTGCATGCCCTTCAACATAATCACACCCAACTTTGACCCCATAATTTTCTGCTTTAGGGAAATAGCCACCTGGCTTAAAGATGCTGGTTTAAACATCAACTACAAGAAAACAGATGTCTTGATAATAACTAGGAATCAAGCCTACATACCACCATGACACATAACAATTGATGATATTAATCTCTCAGTCAAAGATGAAGTAAAATATTTAGGTGTAACTTTAGATAAATACCTCTCTTTTCAGTCACACATCAAAAATCTTACAAAAACAATTTTCAATAAGATCCGTCTTCTGCAGCATCTAAAACCCTTACTTCAGCCCTCTGACTTCAGAACCATAATGCAAGCAATGATTACCCCATATATAGACTACTGCAATAGACTACTTCATGGTCTTCCCAAAATATCCCTACACCCACTCATAATGGCTCAGCATACTGCAGCACGAATCATCCACAATGCACGCCGAATTGATCATATAATGCCAATCTTATATGATTTACACTGACTGCCCGTACAAAGCAGCATCAAATTCAAGATATTAATGACCACTTTCAAAATCATCAGAAAAAAAGCTCCCCAAACCCTTTCCCAATTAAAGTGGCCCCCATCAATTGACTAAGAAGAGAACAAATGACCAGCACTCTCTCTACCTCATCAGCTTTCCGTAAGTCTAAACGGTGCACCAGCAGCAGAGCATTTGAGTTTATATCCCCAGTGCTCTGGAACTCCCTACCACTTGTGGTTGCGAAATTGGTCAGCGGACATGGCGACCAAGATCAGGTTGAGCAAGTTACCATTCAAGGGCAAGCTCTTGTTTGGCAACGCTCTGAAAGAGTTGGTTAAGTTGACTGGAGACACCAAAGGGGCCCAACTACCGGACAAGTCGCATGGCAGAGGATCACGGGATTTTTGTTGGTTTCGGACGACGCATTTTGCCCCGGTGCAGTGGGGTTGGTTCCTCTATAGGGGGAGTTCTTCTGAGATAGGACAGCCCGCAAATAATATGCGGGTTCCTCCAACTCTACGAAAAAGTCATGATGAAACGAGGGGGATCCGGGAGCTGTTGGACCTGATCGGAAGATGGCTGCAGAGGTTCTACAGCTCCTGAGTCTGTGTCACCTCAGACCGGTGGGTTCTGGTGGTTGTGCACACAGGCAATATGCTCAAGTTCCAGCACCCTCTGGGGGATGCATTCATGGTGTCCCCATGTTCAGCGCCAGGAAAGGCGGCGACGGTGTGAGAGACTCTAAAGCGCCTATTGGAGCTGCAGGCGGTTGTTCTGGTGCTAGCCGAACATAGAAACATAATAGCAGAAAAAAAGACCACATGGCCTATCTAGTCTACCCTTCCATATCACTCACTATAAGAATCCCCTTTTTCCCTTTAGAGAGCCTCTGTGTTTGTCCCATGCTTTTTGGAATTTAGATATTCCTGAGTCTATCCCATTTCACTCTCATCCTATGTCCCCTCGTAGCAGCTTGCTTTCAATCAAAAGAGGCTCTCCCCTCCTGTGCATTTATGCCACAGAGGTATTTAAATGTCTCAATCATATCACCTCTGTCTCGCCTTTCCTCTAAAGTATACATATTAAGGTCCTTAAATCTGTCTTCATATGCTTTATAACGAAGACCATTAACTATTTTAGTAGCCACCCTCTGCACCGACTTCAACCTGTTTATATCCTTTTGAAGGTGCGGTCTTCAGAAATGAGGTTGCACCAAAGACTTATATAGAGGCACTATCACCTCCTTTCTTCTGCTGGCCATTCCTCTCCCTATGCACCCAAGCATCTTTTAAGCTTTCACTGTCACCTTTTCTACCTGTTTAGCTACTTTGAGATCGTCAGACACAATCACACCTAGGTCCCGTTCTTCTTTTGTAGACAGAAGTACGTCACCCCCTAAACTGTACCGCTCCCTTGGCTTGTTACAGCCCAAATGCATGACCCTACATTTTTTAGCATTAAATCTCAGCTGCCAAATTCTAGACCATTCTTCAAGCTTAGCTAGATCCCTCCTCATGTTATCTACACCTTCCTGGGTGTCTACTCTGTTGCAAATTTTGGTATAATCCGCAAAGAGGCAAACCTTACCCGACAGTCCTTCCACAATATCACTAACAAAGATGTTAAAAGGACCAATGACAAATCCCTGCTGCCTTCCACTGGTAACTTCCTTCTCCTCAGAGTGAACTCCATTTACCTGTACTCTTTGTTGCCTCCCACTCAACCAATTTCTAACCCCAGAGTAACTTTAGGGTCCAGTGCGGGTTAGGTCAATACTCCATCAATTTTGTCATGCCCAAGAAAGAAGGCACTTTCCGGCCCATTCTCAACCTCAAGATTGTGCCAGCATCTGGATACTCACCTGAGGGTATGCAGGGGCAAATAGGGTTGATGATGTATAGGTAGTCATGTAGTATTGTTCCCACTGGTAGGGGTCTCTGCCAAAGTAAGAGTGGTTACTCACATGTAACAGGTGTTCTCCAGGAGCAGCAGGAATCAGTCCTCACATATGGGTGTCATCGACGCCGATGAAGCCCCACCGGAGCATTTCCCCAGCTTTCCATGAAAGCCTTTGGGAATGCAGGCACGCATGCGCGGTTCCCTTCCTGCCTAAAGGTGCCATCTTACCTCAGTCAAATGACATAGCTAAGAACAGCACACAAAAAATGAAAAATAAACTATGTACAACTGCAACTCCCAGGTGAGGAGGGAGGGTTGTGAGGACTGATTCCTGCTGCTCCTGGAGAACACCTGTTACAGGTGAATAACTACTCTTTCTCCAGGACCAAGCAGGAAGTCAGTCCTCACATATGGGTGACTCCCTAGCTCTGGGCTACCGAGGAACCCAGGCTGAACAAGAGAACTCCCTCTAGTCTCAGCAGCAAAGAAAGGCTTTTCATTGACACAACCTCCACCGGTAGCCCAACAGAGGGCAGGAGGGCAGGAGTTGCCTAAACCTCAAAGAGATTCCAGAGTACTGCCTGGCCAAAAGCACTGTCCCTACGGGACTCCCTCTCCAGACAGTAATGGGCTGCAAAAGACCAAGTTGCAGCCCTGCAGATGTCTGCCAACGGTACAGAGCGGAGATGAGCCACTGAGGCAGCCATTGCCCTGACAATGTGGGCTGTGACCTGACCCTGCAAAGGAAGGTCAGCCGCCTTGTAAGCCCAGGTGATACAGTCAGCCATCCAGATGGACAAGGTACGCTTGGACACAGCTAACCCTAAATTATTAGGGTCAAAAGATATGAAGAGCTGAGTAGCCCTTCTGTGCCCTTGCGTACGGTCAAGGTAGAAGGATAAGGCCCTCCCTACAGTCCAGGGTATGCAGAACTGCTTCGGCCTGGCTTGCATGAGGCCTAGGGAAGAATGTTGGAAGAACCACCTCCTGGTTGAGGTGGAAGGAGGAGACAACCTTTGGGAGGAACTTTGGATGAGTTCTGAAGACTACCCTGTTCCTATAAATTCTGGTGTAAGGCCTATCACAGACCAGAGCCTGAAGCTCATTCACTCGCCTAGCCGAGGTAAGGGCTATCAGGAAGAGTGTCTTCCAGGACAGGAAGCATAGTGGACAAGTAGCCATCGGCTCAAAAGGTGGGCGAGTCAGTTGTTGCAAGACCACATTCAACTCCCACTCAGGGGCAGGAGGACGGCTTGGAGGCTTGAACAAGAGCAAGCCCCTGAGAAACCGGGACACCAAAGGGTGAACCGATAGAGAGTGTCCTTCCACCAGAGAGTGGTGAGCTGCTAGAGCTGAGAGGTGGACCTGAACAGAATTGGACTTAAGACCTTGATTGGATAAGTGCAGCAAGTATTGAAGCACTACTGGCACTGTACAGGAGAAAGGATTCTCTGTACGTAACTGACACCACACTGAAAACCTTTTCCATTTAAGAGCATAGGTTTTCCTAGTGGACTGTTTCCTAGAGGCTGAGAACCTCCTAAACCTCCTGAGGTAGGCCCCAGGGAGCCAAAACTACCCTTGCAGCCTCCAGGCCATCAAATTTAGAGCCTTGAGGTTGGGGTGCAGAAGGGTACCCTGATCCTGAGAGAGAAGGTCAGGTTTAAATCCCAGAGGCAGAGGGGGATCCACTGCCAATTGAAGTAGAAGTGGAAACCATGGCTGTCTGGGCCACCTGGGAGCCACCAGCAGGACTGAGGCCTTGTCCTGAACAAGCTTGAACAGAGTTTGGGCCACCAAGGGCGTGGGAGGAAACGCATACAGGAGGCCCTGAGACCAGGGAATCAGAAAAGCATCTGCTGCTACCCGCAGAGGATGTGGTTGCCTGGAGCAGAAGTTTGGCAGCTGTTTGTTCAGAGGACTGGCAAAGATGTCTATGGATGGAAGTCCCCATTTCAGGAAAATATTTTGAACTACCAAAGGATGGAGCTGCCACTCGTGGGGTTGCAGAATCCTGCTCAACCTGTCCGCCAGGTAGTTCTCCTGGCCGGGAAGATATACTGCTTTGAGGAGCATGTTGTGTCTGAGAGCAAACAAGCAAAGGTCCTGTGCTTCCTGACAGAGGAGCCTGGACCCAGTTCCGCCCTGCTTGTTCACATAGAACATGGCTACCTGGTTGTCTGTTTGAACTAGGACAGACTGATGAGCCAGGGTTTGAGAAAACGCCTTGAGGGCTAAGCGAATAGCTCTGAGTTCCAGGAGATTGATTTGCTGAGCAGATTCCCAAGGAGACCACAGGCCCTGGGTGCACTTGTCTAGACAATGAGCTCCCCAGCCTTGGAGGGAGGCATCTGTGGTCAAGACCACTGTGAATGCCGGACTCTGAAAAGGTACTCCCTTTCAACAGATTGGGTGGGTGTAGCCACCATCTGAGGGAGTGCAGCAAGTGTCTGGACACCCTTATCCTATCTGTGAGGTGGCCTGAGGCCTGTGACCACTGAGTCCGCAGGCACCACTGTGCAGGCCTCATATGGAGCCTGGCATTGGGAGTCACATGTACTGTCGAAGCCATGTGGCTAAGAAGCCTCAGGCAGAGTCTGGCGGAGACCAGCGACCTGATGAGAAACTGGTTTGCTAAGTCTATCAGTCTCTGGGCTCGGTCTTTTGGCAAGAAGGCCTTTGCCAGCAGCGAGTCCAACCTTGCTCCTATGAACTCCAAGTTCTGGGAGGGGAGCAAAGTGGACTTTGCAAAGTTTATTACAAACCCAAGACTTTGAAGAAGAGCAATAGTTTAGAGGGTGGCTTGTCTGGCCTCCTGGCATGTCTGACCCCTGATGAGCCAGTCGTCCAGATAGGGGAAGACAAAGATTCCCTGATTCCTCAGGTAGGCCGCCACCACTGCCAGGCATTTGGTAAAGACTCCTGGGGCAGAGGTGAGGCCAAAAGGTTGTACTGATAATGGTTTCCTCCCACAATGAACCTGAGGTACTTTCTGTGGTCTGGATGAATGAGGATGTGAGTATACGCATCCTTTAGATCTAAGGAGCATAGCCAATCTCCCTGCTGGAGGTAGGGCAGAAGTTTTCCATGAGTAAGCATCTTGAACTTTTTCTTCTCCAGGAACTTGTTGAGGTTTCTGAGATCCAGAATAGGTCGAAGACCACCGGTTCTTTTGGGTACCTAGAAATACCTGGAGTAGAACCCTTGACCTTGCAAGTGGGGAGGCACAGGCTCCACCGCTCTGTCTTGTAACAGACCCTGTAGCTCCTGAAGGAGAAGGTCTGTGTGCAGGGGAGGCCTTGGAGGTTCCCCTGGAAAATATGGAGGAGGTAGTTGTTGGAAGTGTAGTGCATAACCCTTCTGGACTATGCTTAATACCCAACTGTCTCCAGTAATGAGTGGCCACTGGTGGGCAAACAGAGCGAGGCGACCTCCTGTGCAGGGTTGGGAGAGCAGGGACGGAGAGGCTATGCTGAAGGAGTCAAAAGCCCCCACCCTGCTGAGTGGGAGCAGGGGCCGGAGGCTTGGGGGTCCTCTGTCTAAGGGGCCCATTACCCTGCCCCTTGGCTTGCTGACCCTGAGGGGCAGCTTGGGCAGCCTGATATTGCGGGTACCGTTTGTAGGCAGTGCCCTTCCTCGGGTAAAAGGGCTTTTTACCCAAGCCCTTCTTTTTGTGAGAAGGGGCAGAGGTCTTTCTGGACAGCCTTGTCCTTGTAAGGTGCTCGGTCTCGAGCTGTGCGGCCTTCTCAGCCATGGGTTTGCCAAAAAGGTTCTCACCTCGGCAAGGGACATCAACCAACTTGTCCTGAACCCATGGCTCGAGGTCCGATGACTGCAGCCATGCCTGGCGTCGAGCCGCGATGCCGGCTGCCGCAACTCGGGCCGAAGCCTTGAAGCCATCGTAGGCAGCACGGGACAAACTTAGAGCAGTCCAGAATCCCCAAGGACAAGGACTTAAATCTCTGCAAGGGTTCCCCGGAGAGACCAGCAGAGAACCCGGCCAACTCCTTGGCCAGGTCTCGCAAGTACATGCCCATGTACAGCTGGTAAGAATGGACACGGGCAAGCAAGCATCGAGCCCTGGAAGCACTTCTTACCAAAACCATCGAGGTTCCGGGCCTCCCTACCGGGGGTCACCGCGGAGTGCATCTTCTGACTCTTCAGGCGATGCATGGCCAATTCCACAACCATGGAATGGTGTGGCAGCTGTGCCTTCTGAAAGCCAGGGCTCTTCCGGAGTCGATAGATCGAATCGACCCGCTTGCTTAAAACCGGCGCTGAGGCCGGTGCCTCCCACATCCGGAAGAGGAGCCATTCCAGCATCGGAGGAACCGGGACAGTAAAGGCCTCCTTCGGAGGAGAATCGTACTGCAGAGCCTCGAGCTCCTCGGCTCGAGGCTCTTCCTCGGGGTCCGCCGGGATAGCCCACGCGGTGGCCATATCCCGGACAAACTCCGAGAACCGGGTATCCTCCGGAGGGGATCTACTCCGGGGTTCAGACTACGGTGAGTCCGACGGGACGCACCGAGTCTTGAAAGTGTCGAGGGACTCCTTATTTTCCATCTCCCAGGCGGACTCGTCCGACGAGGAGTCAGGATCCGACCCCGCGAGGCCCGGGAGCACCCGCCCCGACGCCGGAGGCACCGGCGTCGACGCTCTCAGTCCCGAACAGGAGGTCGAGGGAGACCGCGACCGAGGTCGACCTCGAGCCATCATGGACTCGAGTATCAGCTCGGTCTCCGGGGTCGACTTCGATGTTGATGTCCCGGTGGTCGGGGCAGATGCGCCAGACAGGCTGGCCATCAGTGCCCACTGCTGCTCCATGAAGGCAGACAGTCTGCACTCCAAAGCTGTCATCCTGGGACTCAGCTCGAGAGACGCAGCAGCCACCGACTCGGGCCCTGGCGGCGCCGGGCCCGACGTCGGGTCTCTGGGAGGAGAGTCCTTGAGGACTACAGGACTTACGTGTCCAGCAGACTCTGGCTCCACGTGAGGAACTTTAGCAGACTTCCCTTGCTCCATGGGCCCGGGGCGACGGTCAGGGGGTCTGTGGTACAGATGAATTTTGACTATTTGATTATGCCTCACTATTGATTATGCCTCAGTAGTGAATATGCCTCAACTGTAAATAGGAGCACTTGAAACTGTTGAAACAATTTACATAACTACAGATACTGGAAAGATCAGGGAGGAGACCTTCTCCTAGCAAGCAAATGGAGACCCATTACAGAGAACAAAAGAACACTTCACCTAGGAGCCTTTCTACTAGCAGACAAATTGAAACCCATTAACAGGACAAAACAGGACAATTCACCTTGCCTTGGAAACATTTCTCCTAAGAATTCATCAATTGTAATGTAGACCAGGGGGGGTGGGGGGTTCCCTTGAGCATTTTCAAGCACCTGGCCAGTGTCTTGGATGTGCTTAATGGATAACTGACTCTATACTACGTATGTGTCACATGATAGGAAATAACTGGATTGTTCTTGCAACTGGATAAAATGGGTACCTGTTTTCAGCTAGACAGAGAGAGAAATGGATTCATCTAGGAATGGACGCATTGCCTAGAGAAACTCCCGATTGAGAAGTCTCTCTTGTCTGGTTGAATCAGGGATCCATTCAATCGAAGTGTGACAGGGATGAAGTAAATCTCTTTCGGTGAAGTATATTCTTCTTCTGTAATTATCTTTCTAGTTATCTATTCTGTAATTAAGTGCTTTTATTCTAATAGTTTTCCAGATATCTTTTTAACTAATCATAGGTAGATATATGAATTACTTGCCTTTCTAAATAAGTACGAATTAAGAAGTTAAATAAGTGAAATTCAAGTTATCCCTGCTTTGTATTATAAATAAACGCACGTCTTCATTAACAAGGTGTGTTAGCCTTTGTTGAAGTAAGACATTTGGTACCAGAAGTGGGGTGCGATAAAAAGAAAGGCTATAACAATGTTGAAAAGAAGAGTAAAAAATGTAAATAGTACAAAGACTGTAAAGGAAGATAAAGATGTTGTAAATTTTGTAAATATCCCCGGATGGGATCAGGCGCCTTATGAAATATTAGCTAGAGAATGGTCTTGCAATTCAGGACTAAGTGAGAATTGGGAATCTGTTTTAAAAGATGCGGAACCTGTAAATCTCCTTACATGCTTGCAAAAAATACCTGTTGAAAAAGGGATAGAATTGAGTGTGTTGGGGAGGAGAGGTTGGCTTTTGCTGTCTGCATATCGTAAGATACATCAGACAAAATCCAGCAAAGTAGATTTGATTGAGCAACTTGAAAAACAGAATTGTGATTTACAAAATATGATAACAATGCTACAATGCCAAATCCGTTTGTTGACGGATAAATTAGATACTTATCAGCAGGTTGCTGAGAGAGCAGCTGTCAGGGTGGTCCAGTATAAATATCGTAAAAAAAAGGGGAGAGTAAATAAAAAGAAAGTGCACATGTCTATTGCTAAAGCAGGTGTAAATTGGAATCCTGATGACTGGGATGGTAATATCTGGGATTCTACTGAATCATCTAACTCTGAGGAAGAGCAAGGAGTTAGTAATAAAAACTATCAGGCACAACCGATTTATAGGAGGAAAGTGCAGAGTACTCCCCAAAATCCTGGAGGAGTTAATCTAGATACTGTGGAGGATTTTAATCAACAAGAGATTAATGATATCCAGGACAGGTTTAGGCAGAAACCTGGGGAATCACTGATTACCTGGATGGTGCGTATTTATGAAACTGGAGCTGCAGGAGTACAGCTAGATCATGGTGATGCTAGGAAATTTTGTCTAATTAGTGTTGACCCTGTGATACAAGAGCAGTTTCGTAATTACATATCACAAAATATGACTAATTTACTCCAACTGGCAGTAGAAGGATGTAATGCTAAATTTCCTGCCGAAGCTGATTGGCCCCCAAATGATAAACAATGGTTTGCTTTGCGTGACGCTATTCAGCGCATTAAAGAGGAAGGCATGAAAACTGCTATTTTTATAGGGCAAGCTGATCAGTTAATGAATTGTGCCATGACTGCATCAATGAGGAATAAGATTATACGTTTGGCTCCACCAGCTTACAAACATGTTATTATGACTTTACTGATAAATCAAACAGGGAATCCTTTATCAGAAGTAATAGAAGCAGTGAGACAATTAGGTGAATTGGGAGAGTGGGGTCCAAAGTACAGTGCTGGTGACAGAAGGGAGAATAGATCAGAAGGACAGAAGGGAAATATAAACAACAGAGTATCCAGGAAAGATATGTTTACTGCTCTCCTTAAAGATGGTGTTAAAAAGGAACAGATTGATGGAATTGACACACAGAGCATGTGGGAAATATATAAGAAAAGAGGGCTGTATAAGAAAAGTGGAAATAGGAATGTGAATTTGCATAGCCCCACTATCTGTCACAGGATTGTAGCAGAACACTTAGATGAACTCCCACCTCCGGATGGGGTACAAATTTCACATTATATTGATGATATTTTAGTGCAGGGGCCCTCACAAGAGATAGTGCAGGAACATCTTGAAGCTCTCATTGCACACATGAAAAAGAAGGGTTGGGAAATTAACCCTGCAAAAATTCAAGGACCAGCCCAGACAGTAAAATTCCTGGGCATACAGTGGCATCAGGGTCATAGAGAAGTGCTCCCAAAAGCCAAACAGAAAATAATGGAATTTAATACTCCCCGAAATAAAAAGGAGGCCCAGAAATTTATTGGACTGTTTGGCTTTTGGAGGCAGCACATTCCCCATTTGAGTCAAATACTGGCACCATTGTATAAAATAACTAGGAAGAAATATGAGTTTGAATGGGGAGATGTGCAGCAGCAGGCTTTTGAACTGGCTAAACAAGCTATACAGCAAGCCTTAGATTTATGGCCTGTTCAACCTGGGGAACTCGAGCTCAATGTATCAGTACAAGAACAGTATGCTAATTGGAGTTTATGGCAGAAACAGGGAAAGAAAAAAGTACCTCTAGGATTCTGGACGAGGAAGCTCCCCGAAGCAGGGACTAGATATACCCCTTTTGAAAAACAGTTGTTAGCATGTTATTGGGCTTTGGTGGATACAGAACAGGTGACCATAGGACACACTGTGATGTTAAGACCAGAAATTCCTATTATGCAGTGGGTAATGAGCTCCCCCAAGACACACAGAATAGGACATGCACAAGAAGCAAGCATAATCAAATGGAAATGGTATATTCAGGATAGAGCTAAAATTGGTATAGGGGGAACTGCTACCTTACATGAAAGGGTAGCTCAAGCCCCTCTTAAGGACACTGAGACCATGCAATTGCCAAATCATGAATTAACAGCAACAGAGTCTCCAGTGAAGTGGGGACAACCATTTGTACAATTAACCTCAGAACAGAGAAATCATGTTTGGTTTACTGATGGGTCTGCTAAATATGTGGGAAATAAAAGGTGTTGGAAGGCTGTGTCTTACAATCCCACTACTAAAAAATTGTTGACAACTACAGGTGAAGGGAAAAGTAGCCAATATGCTGAACTTTATGCAGTATTTCAGGCTTTAAAACAAGAGACACCAGGGACTTGTCATATTTACACTGATTCCTGGTCAGTAGCCAATGGCTTAGCCACATGGCTACCTACCTGGCAGCAAAATAATTGGGAGATACATTCAAGAGAAATTTGGGGAAAAGAACTGTGGCAGCAAATTTGGGAAATGTTGCTTTTAAGTACGGTAACTGTGTATCATGTAGATGCTCATTGTGCTATTGATTCGTTAGACAGATGGTTTAACTCTATTACTGATGAACAAGCTAAAATTGCTGAAGCACAAACAGACACCAAAGAATCTGACTTGCTGGGCATGGCAAAATGGGCTCACCAGAAATGTGGGCATTTAGGTGAAAAAGCTACTTTCCGCTGGGCACAAACACGGGGAATCCCTATCCCCTTAGATGCCATTAGAACAATTATCTTGCAATGCCCAATTTGTCAGCATATACAGCACAGGTCTGTCCCACACATAGTGTATGGCCATTTAGGGCGAGGAAAACTACCAGGCCAGATATGGCAAATAGATTACATAGGACCTCTACCTACCAGTAAGGGATGTCAATATGTATGCACGGCTGTGGATACATATTCCGGGTATTTAGTGGCATATCCATGTAAGAGGGCTACGCAGATTAACACCATTAAAACATTAGACCTCATTACTTTATATTATGGGATCCCTCTTCAGATTCAAAGTGATAATGGGTCTCATTTTAAAGGGAGGCTTGTACAGGATCACAGTAGACAGCATAACATTGAATGGATATTTCATATACCCTATTACCCTCAAGCTGCAGGACTTATAGAAAGAATGAATGGATTGCTCAAAGAACAGCTTAGGAAATTAGGGGAAGGATCCCTGCAAAAGTGGAGAGATCATTTATCTGCAGCACTACAGATCCTTAACAATAGACCAATTGCAGAAACTGAAACTCCTCTAATGAGGATGTTGACTCCCGCATTACAAATCAAATCTTATGTAGCCACTAACACTATTCTATATTGGGAAATTAAAGAAGGTGCCTTAGCCCCGTATCGGGCAACACCAGAGGCAGCCGGACTAGATTTACATGCTCTGCAGGAATATAGAATAAAGGTCCATGATTTGCAATTAATAGAAACAGGAATAGGAGTCCAGTTACCACCCGAGCATTTTGGGTTAATTGCCCCTCGCTCTGGATTGGCCCTGAAAGGCATACAAATACTTGGAGGAGTGATTAATGCAGATTATCAAGGAGAGATAAAAATTATTCTAATGAACAGTGGTAACTCAGATTTAATGATCCAGACTGGGGACAGAGTGGCCCAATTACTTATCATCCCCACCTATGGAGGAGTAGTAAAGAAGGGGAGGGCCCCCACTGCTCTAACAGTTAGAGGCGATGCTGGATTTGGATCTGCTAATTTAAACACCGGGGCAAGGATTTGGGTACAGTCACCAAATCACCCACCTGAGCAGGCAGAAGTTATTGCCACTGGGAATGATAACATAATATTGATTATGAGACCTGGACAAGAAAAGTGGGAATATATACCAGCAAACAAATGTTACCTGTGAGAATAAAATGATGTCTTTTCATTATAGGTTATCTCTACACCTTCTGAACCAATGAACCAGCATATTTCTATCAAGGACCGGGATCGGTTCCAGCAAGCTTTCATATGCCATGTAGTGACATGGGCACTCATTACCAGCCTGATCTTTGGTACATGGAAAGTCTATTACTGGAGAGTGCAAGTGGTAACCCAACCCGAATTACACTTGCCCAAGCGTTTAGCAGATGCGATAGAACCACCTCAGAATATCTGGACTTATTTAGCCCGAAAAGTTTTAAATATTTCTAACTTTTGCCTTTTGGACATGCGTAATCCAGTGGATCTGTTAACTACATGTTTGATTGCAATACCCACACCAGCTCGAGTTTTGTTGTACTATTTTAAAGCTACACAAAATGACAGTTGGGCAAATGAAGAAGATATAAGGACACACCCCATGCTATACGAATATTGCAGAGATTGTCCCACTAATTTCAATTTTTGGGATAACATGACTCAAATAATCACCCATAATATCGCCCCAGGCGATGTATGTTATAACATGACATGTAATCCTGATGAAATACCGAAATGCCAACAACTAAAGATGCAACAAGAAATTGCCAAGGACATTGATATAATACTTTTATGTGATGCAACTAGGAAATGTAGAAATGTAACTAATACTATGAATTGTAATAATACAATAGTACAAGCTAGTTATGGTAGAAATGTTAAACTGCCAATAGGGTGGTTATTGTCTTGTGGTAATACCACTTATACATATATTCCAGGAAATCTCACAGGGGGGCCTTGCACTCTTAGTCGATTAGGACTTATTATGCCACCCTCTCCTAAAACTAAAATTAGAAAGAGAAGAACAATAACAGCTATGATACCCGCAGATTGTGATTCAAAAGTCACTTTACTTTCTAAAGTAGAATATACCAGTGCAGCAGTTTCCCTTCTGGGAGTGCCTGGTTTAGCCTTATATAACACTCGCACAATTAATGCTTTAGCTTGCACCATGGCAAAAAGTCTTAATCATACTTCAGTTGCTTTACAAGAATTATTTATTGACTTAAGTAGTACTAGGAAGGCAGTCTTGCAAAATCGAGTAGCAATAGATTATTTACTTTTAAAACACAATTATGGATGTGAACATTTTGAAGGCATGTGTTGCTTTAATTTAACTGACCATGCTACTTCCATTCAGTCTCATATTCAAGCTTTGCAAGAACTAGCCAAAGATATTAAACAAGATATTAATGTTAATTGGTGGGATTGGGTATTTGGATGGCTGCCCAGTATGGGTAGCCTCAGACAAATCATTGGGGGAATTATTATTTGTATTTGTTTATTAATTATGATATGTTGTTTTATTCAATGCATACCCAGTTTCATTACTATATTTCATCCACCCAAAGTCCCCACAATGTTACCAGTATCTTATAGGCACAATCAATAGTCAAAGGACCGAATGTGGTACAGATGAATTTTGACTATTTGATTATGCCTCAGTAGTGAATATGCCTCAACTGTAAATAGGAGCACTTGAAACTGTTGAAACAATTTACATAACTACAGATACTGGAAAGATCAGGGAGGAGACCTTCTCCTAGCAAGCAAATGGAGACCCATTACAGAGAACACAAGAACACTTCACCTAGGAGCCTTTCTACTAGCAGACAAATTGAAACCCATTAACAGGACAAAACAGGACAATTCACCTTGCCTTGGAAACATTTCTCCTAAGAATTCATCAATTGTAATGTAGACCAGGGGGGGTGGGGGTTCCCTTGAGCATTTTCAAGCACCTGGCCAGTGTCTTGGATGTGCTTAATGGATAACTGACTCTATACTACGTATGTGTCACATGATAGGAAATAACTGGATTGTTCTTGCAACTGGATAAAATGGGTACCTGTTTTCAGCTAGACAGAGAGAGAAATGGATTCATCTAGGAATGGACGCATTGCCTAGAGAAACTCCCGATTGAGAAGTCTCTCTTGTCTGGTTGAATCAGGGATCCATTCAATCGAAGTGTGACAGGGATGAAGTAAATCTCTTTCGGTGAAGTATATTCTTCTTCTGTAATTATCTTTCTAGTTATCTATTCTGTAATTAAGTGCTTTTATTCTAATAGTTTTCCAGATATCTTTTTAACTAATCATAGGTAGATATATGAATTAATTTAATTTAATTTAATTAGCAGGTTTTATATACCGCCACTTCCATAGATCAGTTGCGGTTTACAATGAACAACAATTAACAAGCAAGGCTGTTTTACAAGGAACAGTAATAAGCATCATGCTGTTTTTACATATAACGGTGTTAACAATAAAATCAATTTCTATAATAACAATAATGGTTCAAACTATCAGAAACAGGTTGATAGTTGAGAACTATATACATTGAACATGTTTAGAACTAAAATACAGTTTTACATAGAATCTCTGGATATCTTACAGTGTATTAGTACTTGTTCCTGGTCGAGGGCTGATTATCATTGTTGGTGCAGCTATCCCTTTTCATGTTGTGTTGGTGAGTTTGATACAGAAGCATAGTGTGTTGAGAATAGGTATGTTTTGAGTTTTTTCCTAAACTCCATGATTTGGGGTAATGATCGTAGTTCAGCTGGGATATTGTTCCACAGAATGGGGGCGGCATGGGAGAAGGCTTTCTTGTTCGTTGATTTTTTGGCTTTTATAAATTCCTTTGGTGTTATTAACTTATTTAATTGGTCTCTTCTTTGTAGGTTGTGACCGTGTTCCTTGGTGATTAGGTTATTTACAGTATAGGGTGCTGTATTGTTTAGGGCCTTGTATGTGGTTAACAAGGTTTTGTATTGTATGCGGCATTGGATTGGGAGCCAGTGCAGGGATTCTAAGATAGGCGTTATATGTTGGAAGGGAACTGTTTTTATGATGGTTTTGGCTGCTGCATTTTGAGCTAGTTGTAGTTTTTTTAAGTTTTGATTTGTTACACCTAGTAAGGTTAGGTTTGCAAAGTCAAAGTGGGGTGTTATGATCGCTTGTATTATGCGTTGAAAGTCAAGTATGTGTAATAGGGGGCGGAGTTGCTTTAATATTTTAAGTTTGAAATAGACTTTCTTTGTTATATTTCTTATCTGTGAGTCCATACTAAGGTGTTTGTCTAGTATAACTCCCAGATACCGTATTTCATTTTTTAGTTTGATATCATTGTTTTGCAGTGAGATGTGTGGTGGAGGGGTGAATGATGTGTTTTTGGTCACTATAAGGGCTTCCGTTTTTGCGTGGTTAATATATAAGTTATTTTCGTTTAGCCAATTGTTTATTTCGCTGAGGCAAGTATTGATCAGTAATGTAGGGATGTTTGGTATAGTGAAGGGTACATACAACATTATATCGTCTGCGTAGATGTGATATAATACATTGTGCTTTTTGAATATTTGGCAAATGTGTTTTATGTATATATTAAATAGGAGCGCTGACAGGGCAGAGCCTTGGGGGAGTCCTAGTTCCTGATTGTAAGTTTTTGATGTACGGTCACCGATGCGGACCGTTTGGGTTCTGTTGTTTAAGTATGAGGAAAACCATTTTAGGACCGTGGATTTTATTCCTATTTGTTGCAATTTACTTATCATCGTTGTATGGTGAACGCTGTCAAAAGCTGCAGATATGTCAATGAAAATGAATTACTTGCCTTTCTAAATAAGTACGAATTAAGAAGTTAAATAAGTGAAATTCAAGTTATCCCTGCTTTGTATTATAAATAAACGCAGAAATTCAAGTTATCCCTGCTTTGTATTATAAATAAACGCACGTCTTCATTAACAAGGTGTGTTAGCCTTTGTTGAAGTAAGACAGGGTCTTAGACCTGGCCCTCGAGGAGCCAGGGACCTCTTCTTCCTCTTGCGTTCCTGGTCGGGGGACCCCATGTCCGAGGAGCCACGACGGCGCTCTGGATCTGAATCCCGAGAAGTCGAGGCCTCAGACGAGGTCCGGGCCCAGCCGGAGGCTGAGTCAGAGAAAAGCCTTTCTTTCTGTTGCTGGCGACTTCGCAGTGCCTTGGAAGACATCTTCCCACATGGTCCACACGTCTTACGGTCGTGATTAGGACTGAGGCACTGAAGGCAGCAGTCGTGGGTGTCGGTGAGAGACATTAACTTCTTACACCGATCACATTTTTTAAAACCGCTGGAAGCCATCGGGGAAAAAAAAAGAGTCCCCGCGAGGTCAAAGGACCGGCCTTCCAGGGAAAAGCGAAAAAAGGGCGCGAACGCCAGCCACGAAGGACAAAAACCGAAAAAGAAGAAACAGGCTCGATACCAGTGTACCAAACCCGGCGGGAGGGGAACCGGCGTCGAACCAGAGAGGAAAAATAGCAAGAATCACCGAAAAAATCAAATTTTTATCCGGGATGACAGGACACACGTCCGGTGGGCTTCTCGGAAAAAGAGAGACTGAGGTAAGATGGCACCTTTAGGCGGGAAGGGAACCGTGCATGCATGCCTGCATTCCCAAAGGCTTTCATGGAAAGCTGGGGAAATGCTCCGCTGGGGCTTCATCGGCGTCGATGACACCCATATGTGAGGACTGACTTCCTGCTTGGTCCACTGAATGGTTCATTAGGACCTAAAGGTCCACTGATGGGAGAGAGTGCGGGATGAGCTGACACGGTGACTCTGTCTAATGGCGGAGGTACTTAATGGGACTATATGTAATTTGATGTGTTTTTTGGTCTAAGGGAGGGGGGAAGGGGGAGTTTGGGGGGGTAAGTTTGATTGTATATGTGAGGTGAATGTAACGCATATTGTACATTAAAAAGTTGCTAAATAAAAATTTTTTAAAAATGGAGCAAAATGAACCGCACAAAACCTACAGAAATCTCTAAACCGTCCTCTGACTGAAGCTGTCGCCTTTGTCATCTTAGGCTTATCCTCGGGTAGTCTTGCAGCTTTAGTCTCACCAAGGTCCTTAATGAGCTTTTCCAAAGCCTCTCCAAAGAGTAACTTTCCCCTTAAAGGGAAACTTACTAAGACGTATCTTAGAAGAAACATCCGCTGACCAATTTTGAAGCCAGTGAAACTGCCTTTCCACAAATCACTGATGCCATGCTCTTAGCCAAGGCTTGCACCAAGTCATAGAATGCATCACTCATGTATGCCAAACCTGACTCCAATTTAGCCACATCCAATATGGCCTGCTGGGGCCCAGACTCCTCACCCAGCAAGCTCTGAGCACACCATAAACAAGCTTAAGCCACATATGCACCACAAATGAAAGCTTGCAATGAGAAAGCATTAATCTCAAATGACTGCTTTAGCAAAGTTTCTAGCTTGATATTGCATGTCCTTCCATGCTGCTCTTCCTTCTTCAACCAGAATAGTCATCTTCTTTGACACCACAGACACTAAGGCGTCCTCCTTCGGTAACTTAAGCAAGTCCTTTTCCACAGGGGGAATAGGGTACAACTGGGCCATGGCCCTTCCCCCATGCAAACCAATCTCTGGAACCTCCCACTCGGCATTAATCTTCTTTATGGTTCGGTGAACCAGAAAGGAATTTTGAAGGGTATGAATGTTTTGAAGCAGGGGATCTTCCAAAGTCTCCTCTTCCACCAGGGCCCCAAAAGCAATGTTCAGCTCTGCCAGAGATTGTGCAAAGTAGTGAGCTCCACTCAATGAAAGACATGCAGAATATTGGGGTCCTCCCATGAGGGAATCTCTCCCTCCTCCAAATCCAAGGAGGAAGGGTCTCCTCAAAGCCCTGATGGACCCTCCAGAGGATCCTCAGAAGCCTCAGACAGCATAGAGAGTTGATCCTTCCCTGGATCAGCCTCCAGCCTCCTGCGCTTAGCTGAAGGCCCCATGCTCTCCTTAGGCAATGGCCCCAACTCTGAAAATGACTCTCCCGACATTACCCTCATGTTTGTTGAGTCGATAAGGCCCTCCTGCATGCAATAGGCCTGATGAAGGGGAAAAGGAACGCTCACTGCAGCACTCCCTGATGCAGGTTCACTGCTGTGGCATTTTCCCATGAAAAAAGAAAATGCCGCTTACTCTCTGCAGAAGAAAAGACTGGCTTTAATTCCTCAGACAAAATAGTCACTGTTCCCTCTGAAACCGCTGACTGCCACGACTGAGGGGAGACAGGAACAGGCTGCACCGGACTCTCTGCAGTCGCCTGGGAGCCCCCATAGTTGCCTTAGCCTTATCCAATAATTTCTCTGCTGCCTGGCCCTCCTTGGTGTAGCTGCGGCAAAATCCTTGCCGAGCCCCACACGCACCATGAACAGCCTTTCCTGCTGGCATCACTAGTAAACACTCTCCTTCACCGCACAAAAAGTAAAAACACCTTAACTCACCAAAAACTCTTCAAAAACAAAAATAGCCTCGAAGAAAGAATCTGCTGTTAACTCTGCAAGCGACGGGGAAAGAAAGAAGAGTATCTTCCGCAAACAGACAGCCAGGGGGGACCAGCGGAGGAATGACCACAGCCTACCAGATGATAATAATAAATCTTTATTAAGGACCCAATAAGGTCCTTAATAAAGATTTATCATTATCATCTGGTAGGCTGTGGTCATTCCTCTGCTGGTCCCCCCTAACTCTGCAAGCGACGACTGATGAGACCAGCACCAAAACAGCTTTCTCTTTCTGGATTTTTTTTTGTTTTTGTTTTTCAGAAAAATTAAAGAGCCAGGCTGCGGTCTAAAACCTCACCAACATTGAAAGGAAAGTGAGAAGGAAACATTCCCCAGTCTATGAAAAGGATTTTTTTTTGAAGGTGTGAATAAACAGGTAGACAAATGTGAGCCAATTGATACAGTGTATCTGGATTTTCAGAAAGCCTTTGACAAGGTCCCCCATGAGAGACTGGTTAAAAGACAGAAGGCAGAAAGTAGGGCTAGATGGCCAATTTTCTTAATGGAGAAAAGTAAATAGTGTAATACCCCAGGGATCTGTGCTGGGTCCACTGCTTTTTAACATATTCATGAATGACCTGGAAATGGGAATAACGAGTGAGGTTATCAAATTTGCAGATGACTCAGAATTATTCAAAGTTGTTAAAACCCAAGGGGATGTGAAAAATTGCAAGTAGACCTTGATAAATTCGAAGACTGGGCATCCAAATGGCAGATGAAATTCAATGTGAACAAGTGCAAAGTTATGCACCTAGGAAAGAACAACCCAAACTATGGTTACACGATGCAAGGTTCCACATTAGGAACCACCACCCAGAAAAAAGATTTAAGCGTCATCATGGATAACATGTTGAAACCCTCCTCCCACTGTGTAGCAGCGGCCGGAAATGTACATCGGTTGTTTGTGCCATCAAAAAGTAGACTAACAAGAGAAAATATTTTTTCACTCAACTCGTAATAAAACTCTGGAATTCATTACTGGAGGATGTAGTAAAAGCTGTTAATGTAGCTGGGTTTAAAAAAGGTTTGGACAAGTTCCTGGAGGAAAGGTCCATAAGCCATTATTAAAGAGGACCCAGGAAATCCACTGCTTACCCCAGGACTAGCATTGTGGAAGCTGTGGACTTTGGGTACCTGCCAGGTATTTGTGACCTGGATTGACCACTGTTGGAAACAGGATACTGGGCTTGATGGACCTTGGTTTGACTCAGTATGGCATTTCTGATGTTCTTAAGTTCTAGGTGCCTTTCGGGGGAGGGATCTGGACCACCAGATTTAACACACCACGACCTTAGAACTACTTGCTGACTGAACAGCTTGGGTTCTCAAGCAAAGGAACCTTTATTTCTCCAAATTTTCCAGTCCTCTGCCCTTTCTTAGAGCAAATTAAGCCTTAAGCCTGTTTACATTTTCTTTTGCTGTTTTTATCATCCCTTCAATGGCATCCAGACTGCATAGAGGCTCATCACCAGCTTCTGGAGACTGAGAATACTGGTGTTTGAGCAAGTGCACAGAGCCCTTATACTATGACATCATCAAAACTCTGATGCTCAATCTCTAGCTGCTGGTAATGGGACACAACCCATGCGTATGCACTGGACTGGAGGGACGATAAGGAAGAACCTGTAATCAGTTGTCAGTACTCATATGACTTGAATCAACAATGAATGATGGCTCCAATGATTAAGATGGTTACATTAACTCCCTGTTCAGTTTTCGTAATGGTGATGACAAGAGAGCTGCCTGAGACAGTTAGAAAAGCCTTTATCACCAAACATCAAACTTCAAAGTTATACAAGCCATCACCAAAGACCTTGGGATTCCTGTGTCTACAGTTCACAATGTTATTAAGAAGTTTTCTGCTCATGGAAATAACAGTCAAGAACCTCCCAGGATGTGGTGGGAAAAAGGAAATTAATCCAAGACGTCTTTGAAGGTTAGTGCGAACTGTTGGAAAAACACTACATACAACATCCAAAGAGCTTAAGGCTGACCTAGAGCAATCTGGAGTGGTGGTTTCAACCCGCACCATATGCCGTGCACTAAACAAAGAAGGACTTCATGGGCGAAGGCCAAGGAGGACCCCACTGCTCAAAGACAGACATAAAAAGATGAAAGCAAACTTGAGCTCTTTGGCAATGCAGACCAGCGATACATTTACAGGTGAAGAAAGAAACTTAAAAAGAAAAAAGGTGAAATTAGGCCTTACGTGCTAATTGGCTTTTCTTGAGTACCTCCAGTCCAGTCCTGACCCCTGGGTTGTCAGCCATCACCAACAGCTTTGAGACTGAGCATCAGTGTACACAGACTGCTGGCACCACCTACTACCCCCAGTAACCTATTGACAAAGCAGACTCACAGGAGCAACAAATAAAAAGTCAGTCCACAATAATTTCAAAACTATAGCCACCGCAAATCACTAAGACTCCCCCAGAACAGAGGAGCAAGTCTACCCATCGATGTTCAGAGAACCCACATGTCTGCAAGCCCTGAGGATATCACATCCTCTCCAAGTGCTGCCTGTGACAAAACACACTCCTCTTTATCGCGTCCTTTGCAATTGCACCCTGAAAGAAAAAAACAAAAGGAGAAAAAGATGCGGCTCCTTCAAAGGGCTCTCACCCACCAGGCCACCAGACTGCCAATATAACAATGAACCTCTTCATTAACCATCATCTCTAACAGTTGATGAACCAGGGAGGGTCCTGGGACTGGACTGGAGGTACTCAAGGAAAGCCAATTAGCAGGTAAAGCCTAATTGCACCTTCCTTATTGTCCCTCCAATCAGGTCCTGACCCCTGGGATGTACCATAGCAATATTAACCTCAGGAAGGACCTGCGATCCTGGCCTGAACCACCGCCAAACCGAACATTGCATCTCCCGCCGCCTGCATGTCTAAGCGATTAAGTTGCACAAAGGTATGCAGGGACAACCAAGTGGCTGCCCTGCAGATATCTCCCAATGGGGCCAGACTAGCCTCCGGCCATGACTTGGCTGAGCTCACGTCACATGTGCTTGCAAACCTGCGGGTACCACTTACCACTGCAGAAGGAGATGGCTTCCTTTTTCCATCTAGAAATGGAGGCCTTGGACATGGCGTCTTCCTTACCCAGTCCTCCAGACAAGACAAACAGATGGTCTATTTCCGAAATGGATCTGTCCTTTTCAAGTAACGCCTAGCGCTATCCAGGAGGCGCAGTAGTGGGTCCAAAGCTGCCGCACCCACCCCTGAAAAGAATAGCAGGGTGACAGACTGATTTAGGTGAAAACCCAAAGCACCTTGAGCAGAAACGAAGGTACAGGTCTCAGCACCACCTTCTTCTTAGAGATGGAGAGAACAGATGCCTGACACAACAAAGCTAGAAGATCCAAAATCCTCTGGGCAGAGCAAATCGCCACCGGAAAAACAGTTTTCAGCATCAAATCCTTCAGCATGCAAGCACCCAGTGGCTCAAAGGGCACTTATTTTATTTTATTTATTTGGCTGTATTTATATACCGCTTTTCATGGAGGTCAAAGCAGTTTACATGGAATTTGGTTTTACAACTAACTTTTACATCAAAAAAACAGGTAACTTTGTATAAAGAAAAGGAACAGTAGTTAACTTAAATTAACTATGTACAGGTTGATAAACTATTTACATGTGCTTGTAATATCTTGTCCTTCATGTGTATTCAGAAATGCTTCCATCAGCACTGATAACACTAAACTGAGGCCCCAAGAAGGAACCACTGATCGCATCGGGAGGGGGGGGGGGGGCAACCCTGCTTCATCACTCAAAGAAAACAGACGATATCCGGATGGGCCCCCAAGGACACCCCTTTGACTCTACCATGATAACAGGTTATCGCTGCTACTTGCATCCACAAGGAACTGCAGGCCAGACCCTTCTCAAGACTTGCCTGGGGAAACGCTAGTACCTCCATCACAAATGCCGATAAAGAATGGCAATGATTTTCCATACAGGACACAGGAGAGCAGGGCTCCTGCAGACAATAGTAGAGTACACAATGAGCAGAAGCAATTGATGACCCAGTGGCTTAAGATGGCTTAAAATTACTTTATTGAAGGTCCCCGACGCGTTTCGGCTTACGCCTTTCTCAAGGGGAGAGATGCTTACAAAGAAAAAATAAATATATTAAAATACATGCATAAACGCATCTCTAAAAAGCAACCAGAACACATTTACATACTTTTAAAATACATAACAAAATTGACAAAAGTAAAACTGTTAAATAATAAATATACAGTAAAAAATTAAATGTGACACTCATATTGAATAAAATAACATATCAAAACATATTAAAACACCATGGAGAGATAGACGCAGGGCAGAGAGAAACTCATTCAAGCAGACTATATTAATCATATGAAAACTACTCACTGAGACGTGCACCGAAGTGCCGTTTAAACCGAAGAGACACTGAGGTCTTTAGTGAGGTTGTATTGTGCCACTATGTAAATAAAAATAAAAATAAAAAACAGATCACGTTGAAACTAAAAATAATGCTAGGAATAAAAAGCTCTTACAAATACTGCAAAGGACAGAGTGTTTTAAATACCTGTATTGACTGCACGATCAGAGTTAACCTTGTTTAAAAGGAAACTTGTGGAGTAACAGTAGCAGGACGCTGTACTAGCAACTGCAAAGAACACATCAAATTGTACCGTGAATAATTATGTTTTATAAATGTTGCTTCTTTGGCATGAATGAAGAATATTTTTACTTACTGCTGACGGCAAAAGCTATGCAAGGTGCATTCTTCCAAATGGATCGGGATACTGCTCTAAAGTGCTGTTTTAAAGATGCTAATTTTCGCACCAAAAGGGGCGTGACCATCTTCATCCAATCAATGAAGGGATATTTAGAAGTGTGTAGAAGAATATTAAAGAATGTGTAGAAGATAAATAATTTCATTGTAAAATGTGGTAAATGGTTTTAATTGAAAAATTGCCCAAAGGAATATAACTTAGAAGCTTAATACCACACACAGGAGTCTCAGCAAGGAATCCGACGATCCCCTGTCAAGTGCAAGAAATTGTCTAAAAAGGGGAGAGGGATACAGAAAGGATGGGATAAATTGTAAAACCATGTTAAGTATTGAACATAAATGTATCCTAGTGGGTATCTCCTCGAAATGCTAACTTGCTGAAACATGAACTGCGACTAGCCGCGAAAACGGCAGCCACATATTAAAGGCTAAAAAAAATGTGTGAACTACAGTTTAAATTATAAAATGAAATAATACCCAACATAAAAATGATGCTTAAAAAACGTTATGAAAACATCGTGCTGACAAAAACCCTTGTGCTAAAAAATACCTCACTTGTAAAATATTGCCTTCATTACTTTAATTGAACCAATAGGACAGGAAAAAAGCATTGAAGAACGTTAAAGGTAAACTTGCTTAAAAATAATGAAACAATTTCGGTAAACCTAAAAAGTATGAATGATTTATAATGTACAGGCTTTATATCAACTAAGAGATTTGTGTTGTAATTAATATCAAAACCGAAAACTTAATGTAATTACCTCGATATATTAATATAAATAAAAATGAAAAATTAGAGTTAGAGGAATAAAAAGATATTTTGCATGAACAACTAAATGGATCAAACAGCAAATCATACCTATGAAATGTGCTCCACTTAAAAACTTTTGGATGCCATGGACAAGACTAAATTATTGAATGTGGACCGGTATTTATCCCCATTTTTGAAACCTGTATGTCTATCATTGTTATAAAATGAAAGCAAACCTATGTTAATGAAACTATATCTTGATTAGGACTATAGTAAATGTGTAAGATGAAAAAATTAATCTAAAAAAGTAGAGTTAGCTAAAAAGACAAACAGTGCCAATAAATAATACAGGTACACTAAAAAAAATTTTTTTAAACTGCCTCTAATGTTTCGATTGATTTTTACGTTTTTTGGTGCACTGAATCCAAATCTGGTAACCAATTTGCTCCATCACGTACAGATTTTTTGCTACATTGGGTTAGCAGTTTGAGGTGAACGTTTCAGATTGAGTGCGATCGAGATAAAAGTTTCTTGGATGAATTCTTTATACTAATTGTTTAGTAGTTATTCAAATAAGAATAAAGAAAATTGTAACAAGGCAGCACATAAGAATAGAGTAATGTCAACAAAACACACTGTGATGGTAGCAAAATTGTCTGCACTTAAAACAGCCACATACATGTGCACAAACATTGAGCATATAAGAGCGAGGTTAGACACAAAGCAAAGCAAAGAAATGTGCAAAAAATGTTGTACAGGTATGTATGTAAGAATAGAAAATGCAAACCGCACCATTGCAATACATGAAGACAAACACCCGATGGTGTGAAAATAAAATTCTAATAAATGAGATCGGACACTGTGGTAATAACTAGCAAATTTTTATTTCAAAGTTTAGTAAAAACACGATATTTGTCAACACAGTTTAGATTTTAAAGTCATTCTTGGGTCAATCAATCTCCTGGTGGGCCCGTTTCTTCTTCCCCCGAATGCTTCTCTTGGTGCGCTGCTTGGCGTATTTTTCATCTGGGGTTTCCCGCAGCAGCAACCAGCAGAAATCAGCCATCATAGTGGTGTTCCATCTTTCTTGGTACCTTCTCTCTGCGTCCTTGATGTCCTGGTGAAACCTTTCACCTTGTTCTTCACTGTACGCCCCCAAGTTTTCGGGAAAGTAGTTCACATGGGAGTGCAAGAAATGGACTTTCAGGCTCATGTTACAGCCTTGTTCTTTGAAGGCATTGAGCATCCTGGCAACAATATCCTTATAGTTCTCATCCCGCCTGTTCCCCAAGAATTTGAGAACAACATCCTTGAAGGAATCCCAGGCTTCTTTTTCCTTCTCAGACATCGTTTCAGCGAATGCTCCATCTGAAATGAGTTTCCTTATATCAGGGCCAACAAACACTCCTTCCTTTAGCTTTGCTTCAGAAAGTCGGGGAACTTTGAGCAAAGGTACCGAAAGCACTCACCATCTTTTGGAAGGGACTTGATGAATTGCTTAATGAGACCCAACTTAATGTGGAGAGGTGGTAATAGAATTTTATCACGAGGTACCAAGCTCTCATGAAGAACATTTTTCTCACCGGGTCTCAAATACTCCCGAATTGGCCAGTCTTTTTTCCCCCAGTGTAGGTCGCGGGCCCGGCTATCCCACAAGCAAAGGAAGCAGGGATATTTGGTGAAACCGGATTGCTGCCCTAATAGCATGGATAGAATTTTAAAGTCTCCACAAATCATCCACTTATGCTCATCATAACGAATCTTCTGAAGAATCAGGGCCAAATTCTCGTATTTTTCTTGGAGAATAACAGAGTGAGCAATAGGAACTGAAGCGAATGTGTTGCCATTATGAAGAAGAACACCTTTTATGCTGTCTTTTGACGAATCAATGAACAGCCGCCATTCAGCAGGATCATACTTGAGTTTAAACTTTTCCATCACTCCGTATATATCGTTGCAAAATACCAAATCTTCCTCTTTGCTGAAATACTTCAAAAATTGTGTCTCGCGGTTGCGGTACCAATAAAAAGTTGTTCCTGGTGACAATAGATTTTTCTGTTTAAGACGAGAACCTAGCAGTTGGGCAGCATCTTTTGGGAGTCCTAAATCTCGGACTAAATCATTCAATTCAGCTTGAGAGAAAAGTTCAGGTTTCGGATCTGGTTCAGTTTCAAACTCGGAAGTACTGGACTCATCGGGAAAAGCCATCTGATGAGTCTCATCATGATCAGAACCGTCCACACAAATATGATCCAAAGATTTTGGTGGTTCAGGCACAGGTACTTCGTTGCTATGAGGCATAGGCCTAATTGCTGAGGGAAGGTTGGGGTAACTTATTACGTTCTTATTTTTTAAGTTGTATCCCTTCACAATGCAAGAGCAAAAATAGCAGTCACTGCTGTGGTCTCTTTGTTCACGCCACATCATAGGTATTCCGAAATGAAATGCTTGTTTTTTACCTTTCATCCATAAGCGTAGATCTTCCTCACATGTCTTGCACACTTTGTGAGGAGCCCACGGTTTGTCTTGATCGCCTAACTTCAAACCGAAATAGGCGAAATATACTTTTTTAATAAATGCAGAAATGTTCCTCTGCCGCTTTTTCACGGTATATTCCCCACAAATAAAACAAAAACTGTCCGGAGAGTTGACGCAACCTCTGGCTCTGTGAGCCATCACAAATACACAGCACTGCAAACTACAACTGTAGTGAACCACTTCGGAATAAAGCTGGATTACGACTGAGCAAACAAAAGGTAATAATGAACTTGCAAGAAACTGAAATTTGACAGGAACGTTCATGTCGCAACCACCGTGTTTGAGCAAGCGAACGAGGCGAGGCGAACAGGAAAGAACATGCGCCAGCGCGAGTACTGGATTTAGCCCCCCGCCTCCCAATTGTCCTGTTAATGTATAAAATGAATACAAAACACTCTAAAATATCATGAGGGAGTGTTTCTAGTTAGTTAACCATTACAACCTCTATTTTGGGCCAAGAAAATAAACTGCAGTCGGCTAAAAAGAAATTATGCGAACATTCCTTATATGGGTAAGAAATCTAATTTTGCAAGAAAACTTGACGTGATGGAACATTTTGGCTATTTTTCCTGGATTCAGCACCCCAAAATCTATAGGAATCAGTTGCAAAACTGGAGGCAGTTTTTTGGTAGTGTACCTGTGTAATTAAATGAGTATTGTAGCATCACTTAAAAACTTCTAGATGCCAGGGGCATAAGAATTAAAATATTTAGCATGAAAATCTATCATGGTGAGATAAAAATGTCATTTTTACATTAATAAATAAATAAATAAATAAATAAATATGTATACCCATTTGAATATCTCTATATAAAAATATATTAAAGGTTTAAAATACCATCCTTTCCCAATTAAGCATGGATGCCTATGTATACTATAGAGAAGCAAAAGCGTGGCAGAATTATTGAACCTGTCTCTAAATTATAACTAATAAAATGTAATTAAATGAAAGCATATGATACATAAACTGTTATGTTTGCAACAAATAAATAAATAACTGCTAAAATTAGTAAAACTTCACGTGCGTGATGAAAAATTTTTATTTTTATTTACATAGTGGCACAATACAACCTCACTAAAGACCTCAGTGTCTCTTCGGTTTAAATGGCACTTCGGTGCACGCCTCAGTGAGTAGTTTTCATATGATTAATATAGTCTGCTTGAATGAGTTTCTCTCTGCCCTGCGTCTATCTCTCCATGGTGTTTTAATATGTTTTGATATGTTATTTTATTTTTTCAATTATTTATTAATTCAATATGAGTGTCACATTTAATTTTTTACTGTATATTTATTATTTAACAGTTTTACTTTTGTCAATTTTGTTATGTATTTTAAAAGTATGTAAATGTGTTCTGGTTGCTTTTTAGAGATGCGTTTATGCATGTATTTTAATATATTTATTTTTTCTTTGTAAGCATCTCTCCCCTTGAGAAAGGCGTAAGCCGAAACGCGTCGGGGACCTTCCATAAAGTAATTTTAAGCCATCTTAAGCCACTGGGTCATCAATTGCTTCTGCTCGTTGTGTACTCAATGATTTTCCATACACCAGGCCTCGAAAACCCTCCACATCTGGATATAAGATAGTGAGGTGGAACATTTCCTGGCCTTTAACAACATCACAATCGCCGAATAGCCTAATTTCCTCAACCAAACCCTCTCAATAGCCAGGCCATAATCAAGACTGGACCCTGCAAGAGGCATCAAAACCAGACCCTGCCAGAGTAGGTCAGACCGAAGGGAAAGTCTCCATGGATGGTCCACCGTTAACCGGACCAGATCAACATACCATTGTCTCGGTGGCCCATTGGGGGCAATCAGAATGACCAGTCCCTGGTGCGCTTTTATGCACTATACCATGCACCCTATGAGTGCCCACAGGGAAAAGACAGAGTAGCCAGTCTATGGGCTTGCGCTGCACTAAGGCATCCAGCCCTTCCAACATTCTTTCTCTTCTCTTTCTGAAGAAACGGGCCACCTTGGCAGAAGCAAAGGTCGCTATCGGATCCATGATCAGTGGACCCCAGCGCTGCACCACCTGTGCAAATATTATGTTGCTGGTCCACACAATAACGGATGAGGTAGTTGGCTGTCACATTCTTAGTCCATTCCACATGAGCCACAGAGAGTGCCTGAAGACTGTCTTCCACCCAAGCCAACAACGGGCCTCTCTCGCTTTCCAACTGCATGCTGCTTGTGCCCCCTTGCCGACTGAAGTAAGCCACCATGGTGGCATTGTCCAAGAAGACTCATACCACCTTCCTGTGCAGGAAAGGGTGAAACTCCAGGAGAGCGAGGAACACTGCTCTCATCTCCAATCGACTGATGGGCCAAGCTGCTCTTCTCCGTTGACCAACCCCCCTGTGCAATCCGAGCCTCACAATGAACACCCCAGCCCGAGAAACTGGTGTCCGTTGTCAACGGGACCAACATGGAGACTCCAGGGGCATCACCAACTGAGAGCTTCTCCGGCCTTAGCCACCATCGGAGCACCACCCGAATGGCTCTCAGACAGGGTAGTGGTTGTGTGAGATGACTATCTCCATAACAGTGACCTCTGCAACAGCTGCATGTGGGCAGGGGCCCATGGTACCAGCTCGATGGCTGTCGCCATGGAGTCCAAGACCTGAAGATAGTGCCACGCTGTCGGGCTCTGCCTGCCAAAGAATTGCTGCCCTTGCTCCTGCCCTGCCCCATTTGAAACTGGACTCCCAAGTACACCAGGTCTTACGACGGCACCAGACGACTCTTGGCGAAATTGATGACCCAGACGAAACTCTGCAAAAACTTGATGACTTGCACTGTGGCTCGCTAGCTCTCCTCTTTAGACTTTGCCTGGACGAGCCAATCATCCAAGTAAGGGTGGACCAGAATACCTTCCTGACAGAGAGCCGCTGCAAGTATGACCATAACCTTGTGAATGTCCGGGGAGCTGTCACTAGGCTGAAAGGCAAGACCCAGAACTGGAAGTGTCCCATGGGCACCACAAAGTGGAGGAACCGATGATGTTTGGGCCAGACTGGAATGTGCAAGTAGGCCTCCATGAGATCGAGAGAGGTGAGAAATTATTCTGCCCCGACAGCCACTATGGACGGACCTGAAGGTCTCCATGTGGAAATGGGGTACTCGCAGACACTGGTTTACGTGCTTGAGATCCAAGATGGATCAGAACGAGCCTTCCTTCTTCGGAACCACAAAATAAATGGAGTATCGACCGCAACCGCACTGGTCTGGGGGAACTTCCACCATGGCCTCTAGCTCCTGAAGCTGCCTGAGGGTGTCCCGCATGGCCTTGACTTTGCTGAGCACCCTGCACGGGGATCAAAGGCCTCCATGAAATCGCTTGGCAAACTCTAGCGCATACTCTTCTCTGATGATCTCTAAGATTCACTGGTCGGAGGTGATCTGGACCAAGGCAGGATAGAACTCCCGTAGCCAACATCCCATGGGACCCAACCCTTCCAAGGCCCCCTTTTCTTCAGTGTGTCTTCTTGGGTGAGTAGAGGAGGAAGCATAGAACCTCCGTCCGGTGTCCCGAAAGCCTCGAAAGGCCTGACATCAAGAAGGAAAATGCCTCCTCTGGTAAGGCTCGAACAGCACCGAACGGAAGCAGTAGAAATCTCACAGCTACCCCTACAATGGTGCCAACGAACGCACAAGCTTTTGTTTATTCTCAGGGAGATGGCGGTCTTTAGACACCCCCAAATCCTTAACCAACTTCTCCAAAGCCTCACCGAACAAGAGCTTACCTTTGAACTGTAGCTTGCTTAAATGGGACTTGGAGGAAACATCCACTGACCAATTCCTCAGCCACATGTAGCGACGTGCAGCCACTACTGAGGCCACACTCTTAGAAAGACCCAGAATGAGGTCACAGAATGCATCCACCAAATAGGCCACCGGTGGTGGAGCTTGCGCCTTTTTGACACTGTCCAGGATCCCCTGCGCCCAAAGCAAACAGGCTCTTGCCACAAAGGCCCCACAGACAGACACCTGCAAAGACAGAGCATTAATATTGAAAGCTTTGTTCAGCAAGGTGGTGTGATGAAGCTGAAGCCACTGAAGCTATAGACTCAGAAAAAAACACTGTTTATTATAAAGCAACTGACTCACAGAGGGTGCACTTACCTAAGTGCAGCTAGAGGGAGCAGGCACGAGGCTGCAGAAGCTAAGCTGACACACCCAGGTTTTGAGAATGCAGGAGCTAATCAGGTACACCTGAGTAGAGAGCCAGGAATCTCAGTGGAGAAACGGCTTTATAAACAGTGCTCAGACGGAAGAAAGCAGAGAGGATCTTGAGTTCAGAGAGGAACTGAGAGAGGACTACGAGCTGAGAGAGGAGCTGAGCGAGGACCTCAAGCTCAGAGAGGACCACAAGTTCAGAGAGGAACTGAGAGGGGACCTGAGAGAGGAACTTCACATACTGAAAGGCAGAGAAGCTTGGAGTACTTACAAGGAAGAGCTAAGTTCCAAGGAGGACAAGCCCGTTCCAGAAAGCTCCAGGAGCCAGTCTTCAGGGAAGACGGTGATAGAAGGAGACTGCCGGGTAGAGCAAATACCAGCAGAGCACGTCTCAAAGATCCAAGGTACAGTTATATTTCCTTTCCAAGATGTGAGCCAGCTCCTAGAAAAGCTTATAACCCAGAGAGCCATACTGATAGGAAACAAAGCTAGGAAGAGCTTGTGAAACCTTTACAGAGAGGCATAGTAAAAAGCCATAGCAGTTATTTGCCAAACCAAGACCAGCAAGGCTGGGGAATATTGGAGAGATCTATTGAACTACAACCTGCCTTATCCAGGGAAAGCTCAGGACTAGCTGACAACACGGCTGAACAGGAACCTATGCAAATAGAGGTGATAGAGATAGAGCCAGAGCCGTTGCAGTTAGAGCATCCGATGGACTGCTCACTCTGCGTTTCCAAGAGTCTAGAGTCTCTCACAGAATTGTAACTGGCAGGACATGCTTTAACATATCTTTTTGCTTTTGCTAAGCTGAAAGAAGAAGTTTTGTGTTTGTTTTTCCTCTTGGTGTTGAAAACCTGTTTGAACGCAAAGAACTGTGAAGCGCCTGTAACAGTTACTGACTTTGTAAATATTTTGGCATAAACCCTGAAGTAAGGTACATTCTGTTTTGTCTTCCTGGAGAACCTTTGCGCAACAAAGGGAATAAAAACCATTTAAGTTTAACCCTGCACAAGGCTCACAACTATTTCTTTATGAAGTGGGACTACAAAGACCATGATGCACCTGGTCTAGAAAAGGTTTTCCTTCTTCAACCAACAATAAGTGTCCGCCCTCTCCTTTCTGCATGCTGCCACTAGGAGGGGCTGTGACAGTGGCCAGCTTTCTATCCTGTACATCCTTAAGCGCAGTACTGGCTTTCATTGGAATAGTGGTCTTCTTGGTCACGCTGGAAACCGCGGCAGACACCTTAGGAGATCACAGGACCTCCCTTTCCTGCTCTGATAGTGGGTAGAATCATGCTATGATCCGTGTCCCTCAGAAATCGGCCTCTGGAACATCCCACTCATCCTGGATCATCTGCTTTATCACGTGATCTAACGGAAATACCATCTGAGGCTTCCGGACAGCTTGAAAGAATGGGTCTTCAAGCAGCTCATCTTCCTGCAGAACCCCTGCGGTCATACTGAGCATCTTCAGGAACTGGGAAATGAGTGTAGCCAACTCCTCCCGACGGAACACATGCACAATACAAGAGTCCTCCTGCAGGATCTCACCTTCTTCCAGCTCTACCGAATCGATGCCGAAGTCCACCGCTGCATCCGGGTCCCCCAGATTGATCGAGTGGAGGGACCCCATATCTTCCCAGGCATCACTATCCAATCACCTTTGGCTACGACCAGGCTCCTCGTTCCTTGTAGCACTTGATAGAGCCTCAGACAATCTTCTTTTCTTAGCTCTATCTGGCATGGCAGAAGGGGTTTCTTCCCTCCGCTCCTTCATGCAGAATGCCTTATGCATGAGCAGGACAAACTCGGGGGAAACCTCCCTTGGCCCTTATCCCCCCCGCCAGGGTCTGAGACGTGGCAGGCCAAGGCGAGCTGGCCTCCCTGCCCATATGCTCCAGCACAGGTGGGCCCAGGATATCACCACCTCCATAGTGGTCAGAGGCACTACCAACGCAGCAGGCAGCCCAAGCCTCCTGCTGACTGTGAGTCCCATTGAACACCCGGTGGTCCCCGCTCGCCCAGCCTTGGTTGAACCATCCTCCAGCAAACCTTCTACTGATCAGGACTCTGCCTCACAGATGTAAAAAAAACAAAAACCAGTGACCAAGACAGAGGCCCGACGGGAACCACATGCAAGGCAAGTAGCCTTTGAAGGCATGGTGAAGCCTGGAGGAAGGAAGGATTCCAGTGCCCTTCCAATCATCTTATCTGGGGTTCTCCTTGGCAGCAAGAAAAAACAGCATAGTTTCCTTTAGCTGCCCTCTGATCATTCTTTTTTGTTTGTTTGTTTTGCACTAACCAACAGCAAGGGGCAGCTGAATCAAAACAAAAAAACATGGAGGAAGCATCCCCCTCTCATCCAGCATCCAAACCAACCTCCAAACTAACCAAGGAAAAACAAAGCAAAAACTGTAGCAAGCAGGAAGGAACGAATGGTGCTGTTTCCAATGCTAAGCTACAAAATGGAGGTCCCAGTCATACGGTTGCCAATCCAGACGCAAAATCAAAACCCCCAAATGAAAAAGTAAAAATCGCCGATATTTCTAATACAGTCTATTTACAGTTTTGTAAATACAATATATGTTTAAACTATCTATATACCTAATCAGCATTTACTCAGCATTGTAACCCTCAAATTACCATTTTTATTATATACAATTTAATGTTCACTGTAATTTCAATTGTTTGAATAAGTTTCAACTGCTCTGAACCTAACATTAATTGATAAGTACTTTACCTGAAGAGCCTAAAGATTTACAGTGTGACAAATAGTATACATAACTAATCAATGCTGATTAAACTGTTGCAACAATTGATATTGATATCACAATTAAACACTTCACTAGCTCTCTCTACATCATTGTTCTCAACAGTACCTATTACTGTTCCCAATAGTAAGTCATCACTTGATACTGTTGCCAGTAGTAAATTATTGATACTGTTGCCAGTAGTAAGACATCACTTGATACTGTTGCCAGTAGTAAGTTATTACCGTTGCTAGACAGTAAGTCATCACTCAGAACTGCTGTAAATAAGTAGCTAACTAATAAGTAACAACCATACATTCTATTACAGTTGTCTTTAGCAGATTATCATTAATCAATACTATTGTTATTTTCTGCATAACACAACCACCTAGTGACTTTCTTTCTCTCTCATTTATTTTACCCCATCACATAACTGCTTAGCGCCACTAACCACAAAACAGTTAAAATGACACGTACAAACATTTTGCTAATGAATCTATTTAATATCAGTCTAGTTCTAGCAATTCTAACTATTGACTTAACACTAAGCCTAAACAGTAAAAATTATAAAACAATTCCCATAATTCACTCACTCACTCGGGACAACAACCATATCGGACACATTTATCCAAACAACCATCCTAAACCAAACTTCCATAGACTAATTCACATAAAAACAAACCCATACCATACAACCAAGGGAACATGCACCAACAACCTAACATCCCTCTCATGCATCCTTATCAATGCACGGTCAATGAAAAACAAGCTGCCCATATTTAATGATTTAATAGCAGACTCCAAACCAGACATATTATGTGTCACAGAAACTTGGCTCTCCGATTCAGATACAGTCTACTTAAATCAACTTAATAATGAAGATTATGACACTTTCTATAAACATAGAACCAATAAAAAAGGCGGAGGCGTATTAATAATGACAAGAAAAGTACTAAGCGCCAAATCAATCCAGTCAAACATCTCCAGTGACACAGATACACTATTAATAAAGATCGGTCCCATGAAACTCTGCCTAGTATACAGACCCCCAAACCAAAAGTTAGATTACCTTGACGCCTTTATCGAACTCCTCAGCTCATCCACAGAACAACACCCTATAATCATGCTTGGAGACTTTAACCTTCCCTCGCTACCAACACTGGAATCTAAACTGTTCCTTGATACAATATCAGACATGGAATATCATCAGATAATAAATACATCCACACACACAAAAGGTGGAACACTCGATCTTATCCTTCTCCCTAACACACTCTTCAAGCTAATAAATCCCAACTCAGTTGAATGTACACAGATACCCTGGTCTGATCACTACATTATAAAATTAAATCTTACATACCCCTTTAATAGCACTAACAATCAACCCATAAATGTTACAACATCAAAATTCAAAAAATTCAACAATGAAGAATTTATTGACCTAATAATTCCCCACCTCCTTTCATCTGCAACTAACTTAGATGACACTGTCAAGAACTGGCATGAAACCATCTACAATGCAGCCAAAATTAACCACACATACAAAAAGCCCACTTACCCTAAGACAAATACTAAACCATGGTTCAACAACACATTAAAACAAATGAAAAGAAATCTTAGAAAACTAGAACACAACTGGCGCAAATCTAAATTGACAATACATAAAGAAATATATAATAACCAACTCACTAAATATAAAGATACCATAGACAGTACAAAAAAAGAATACTATGCTAAAATACTATCAAAATCATATAACAGACCAAGAGAATTATTCACCATTGTAAGAAACCTAACCAACCCTCAAACCTCTGACAATGAAATCACTGACATCTCGGTTCAAACCCTAGCCTACCATTACCAAAACAAAGCAAAAATGCCATCAATGTCTATAGACACTATCAAATCATCATGCAAGCAATCAGATCTATGGTCAGAGTTTCACCCCATAACTAAAGAGACACTAAAAAATATCATCTCCAGCCTCAACACCACAACCTCATACCTAGACCCATGTCCAGTAACATGGATAAAGAATACACTACCAATTCTATTACCCTATATCCTATCAATAGTGAACCTCTCTCTGACCCAAGGCTACCTACCGCCCGCACTCAAACACGCTCAAATACGGCCAATCCTTAAGAATAGCAAACTTGATAAAACCTTGCCTGCATCATATAGACCTATTTCAAGCATACCTTTCTTAGCTAAAATAATTGAAAAAGTGGTTCAATTACAGACTCAGGACTTCCTAGACTCATCTTACCCGCTCGATGAGCAACAGTATGGCTTTCGACCCCGTCATGGAGTTGAGACACTCCTCACAGTTCTAATAGATGCGCTCCTAAGAGGGATAGACGATCATAAACAGGCCTTCATTCTACTTTTTATTGATATATCAGCTGCGTTTGATAGCGTACACCACACAATAATGCTCAATAACTTGAGGCAAATAGGCTTAAATTCCACAGTACATAATTGGTTCTCATCTTACCTAAATAATAGAACGCAAAATGTAAGAATTGGGAATCAAAACTCAAACACATATAAACAAGAGATCGGATTACCACAAGGTTCAGCGCTGTCAGCCCTACTTTTCAATATTTACATAAAACCTGTCTGCAACATTTTCAAAAAATTTGGAGTAAAATATCATCTATACGCAGATGATATTATGATGTATATACCATTCTCGATACCCAATATACCGCTACAACTACTATCGGACTGCTATAACGAAATCACAACGTGGCTAAAAACACAAAACCTCCACATAAACCATACTAAAACAGAAGTTCTTATTGTAACCAAGGACAAAACTTATATTCCACCAACACACATAAGACTTCAAAACCAAGAAATTAAAATAAAAAACGAAATAAGGTATCTAGGCGTTATACTAGATACTCATCTAACGATGGAAACACACATTAGCAATACCATAAAGAAAATTTACTTCAAACTCAAAACCCTCAAACAACTTCGACCGCTAGTATTTACTCAAGACTTTATCAGCATAATCCAAGCAACAATAACTCCACATTTTGACTTTGCCAATCTAATCTTAATAGGCATATCAAAACAAAACATCAAACGATTGCAATTAGCGCAAAACGCAGCAGCCAGAATTATATTGAAAATTAACTCACTCCAACACATATCACCAATACTAGCCTCCCTCCATTGGCTACCAATTCAAAGTAGAATAACCTACAAAGCAATAATAACTGTATTTAAGGCGTTATACGACATGGCCCCAACCATGCTATGTAACTTAATACACAAAGAACCATCCAAGCCCACACACAGAAAAGGACAATTAAACAGATTAAAGACCCCAAAAGATTATACAAGAGCCCATAAATCAACAAACAACAGAGCCTTTTCCCACATAGCCCCAATGACCTGGAATTCCCTCCCAGAAGAGCTACGAATCTTAACCGAAATCATGGAATTCCGTAAAAAATTGAAAACTTATCTGTTCACCAAACACTATAACATAGATAACTCAGCGCCTGCACTAGACTAAGGTTAAACAGGTATTCAGTCCACATTAAGCAAAAGCCTTTAACACAAACAAAAACACACACCCACGATTACCTCTCAGCTTACATCCTTTCACATCCATGTATATATATACATATAAAAACTGTATATAGTTAATCTGTGCCACTTTGTATTTATCTCACATTGTTTGACTGTTTACTTATAATATGATGTTCCTTGTAAATATGTTCTGTTATAATATGACGTTCCCTGTAAAACAAATTTACTTTGTTAATTGTTGTTCATTGTAAACCGCAACTGAACTTTGGAAGATGCGGTATATAAATATATATAAATAATAATAATAATAATGTTCAAGTTTTGTTCTATGTAAACCGCTTTGATTTTTCTGAAAGGCGGTATATAAAACTGTTAAATAAATAAATACAGGACAGAACTGAGGAAAGGCAAGCACCGCTCCGGCGGCAGCAGTTGGGCTGTTCTCCCGCCCTCGAGCGCAGCCCCCACTCACTGGCTTCAGCGTTGGAGACAGGAGTCCTCTGAAAGGGCCACTTCGGGCTCTGACTCTACTGATGGCTCCTCAGCTGCTGCTTGGTTTGGGAGCTGCCGTAGCTGCTCAAAACTCAAGAAGTAAGCCTCCCCTTCCCCCAGAGGGAATCCTCTCGCCTCAATCATCAGCAGTGCTTTTTTTTTTTTTTTTTTGCTTTAAACTTTACTCGCAGACTAAAACCCCATCCAAGCTCCTGGAGATTAAAGGGATAGAGAGCACTCTACCAGCCTGCCAAAAAAACCTAAATAAAAAGGTACTTCTTAGTTGTTCCTTCAGTGAGCCTAGAACCCTGGGATCACACCTCTGCAGCTGCTTGGAGACTGAGCTTACAGGGGTTGGTAGATGGTACTAGCTGTCTATGCACACTAACGTCATCAAAGATGACATGCTCAGTCTCCAAGCTGCTGGTGAGGGCTGACAACCCAAGGGCTGGGTTGACTGGACTGGAGGGACGTTAAAGAGACATCCTTCCTACAATTAAACATGGCGGAGTTTCATAATATTGTGGGGCTGTTTTGCTGCCTCAGCAACTGGAGACCTGGAATATATTAAAGGAATCATGAAGTCAAAGAATTATCAATGTATTTTGAAGCAAAATGTGCTATTCAGTGACAGAAAGCTAAGTCTGGATCAAAGTTCATGGGCTCTCCAGCAGGACAAAGACCCAAAATATACATCCAGAAGTACAAAAAAATTATTAAAAAGGAAAAAAAAAAGGACTGATTTAAAGTGGCCAGCAATGAGTCCTGATCTCAATCCAATCAAGAACCTTTGGAAAGAGCTGAAATCTGCCATTGGTAAAAGGAATCCTGGAAACATTCATGAGCTGGAACAAATTGCAGTTGAAGAGTGGGAGAAACTATCAGCAGACAGATCCATGAAACTTATAGATCGCTACAAGAAATGCTTGGAGGCTGTCATCACTGTCAAGGGTTCTCCAACCAAATATTAGAGAAGGGTGTCATTAATCCTGTCCAGGTCATATTTTGGGGGGGGGGTTCTCAGAAATTACTATGTCTAAGTTTCACAGACATCTTTTTTTGTTGTTGTATACCTGTGAACATACTACAAAAATATTCTGATGACATACAATTGGGATATTTCCAATTAATTCTCAAAATACAGTACACAACATACCTAAAATGCAAAGGTGCCAATAATGTTGACCACGACTGTATGTTAAAAGTTAAGTTGAGGGTAATTGTTAGACCATAGGAACGAGCTGGGGGGGGGGGGGGGGTGTAAGGATAACCTTTTAGTACTGATTTGTGTTTGGGTATTCAGGCCCCTTCTCTTTGGAATTCTATGTCATGGAGAACTCCTATTGGAAGTTAAGTTAGCACTGAAAAGCTGGCTTGGTCCTCAGGATGTATAGTTGCAGGATGGCAGATTAGTTAATTTTATGAGGCTTCTGTATGGTTGGCTTTTCACCATAATTTAATTATTTAGTTTGGGACTGTATATGGTGAAATTTTATTTACTGATAATTTCCTTTCTTGGAATACCAGACCAGTCGACTGTGTTGCCCTGCCAGCAGATGGTGGAGAAAGAGAAAACTAGAAACTTCTAGTGACATCATCACTAGTATAAGAGCTGGTGCAGCAAGGAGCACCCTTCAGTAACCAAGCATATGGCGAAAAAATAACAACTCCAACACACAATGCAACCTCCTTGTGGAAAACAAAGGGGCCCTCTGCAAGCAAAGGAGTAGCATAATGGTTAGAGCACTGGCTTGGGAACCCAGAGACCAGGGTTCGATTCCCACTAGCACTCCTTGTGGCCTTGGGCAAGTCACGTAACCCTCCATTGCCTCAGATGAATCCAAGGTGACTCAGGCCCATTCCTGGTGAAAAAGGTGGAGACAACTTCCACCGGAGGCACCATGGAGTGGGCTTCCCTCCCACCACTGCGCAATATGGAAGGTGTATACTCTGGCAGAGGAGGACTTAAAAGGGTTGGCAGGTGCCACAAAAGGACTGAGACTTGCTCCAAGCCTTGGAAAAAGGAGCCGTCTGCTTCCCTGGCTAGTAATACTGAAAGTCTCAAAAGTCTTGAAAGTGTGGATGGAAAGGGTGAGAGGAAGAGGACCTAAAGAGAACTTTAGGCTTACCCTCCCGAAGACACTGAGATTTGGACTCCACCAAGTCCTTCACAAAATTCTGAAGGTCTTCACTGAAGAGGAGCTTTTCTTTAAAGGCAAGCTTACATAACCAGGTCTTGGAGGCCAGTTACAGAGCCAGAGGCACTGACACCACCGTGCGACAGTCACTGCTGCAATTTCCTTGGATACTAACAAGACAAATTCATACATGGTATCCACCAGGAATGCCACACTGGCATGCTGAAATGGAATCCTCCGGCGGCAGTTGCACCCAAGGGAGGAGTGTGTGGGCGTGAGATTCCCACAAATTGCGGCCTGAAGAATAAGAGCTTGCAATCCTGCTGGTCTCTGAGGGCCACACAGCTGTCCACTGGAATAGTAGTGCACTTAATGACAGAGGTGACCTGAGAATCAATTTTACGAAAATGGAACCGGTTGTCCACATCCACCTGAGGAAAAGAGTGTAAAGCTTGGACATAACCTTGACCTCCTTTATGGGATGTCGCAGGTATCCCACTCTGCCAATACCATGCAGAAGGGAACCCCATGGGCCCTGGAGGGCCTAAGGGGTTCCCTTCTGGCTTCTCATCTTTAGTGCACAGCACTGCCAACTGAAGGGATGCACAGTCTGAGCCATCAGCGCAGCTAGTGCCTCCTGCCTAAACAAATGGAAAGCTTTCACCCGAGAAGTCATTCTGATCGGGGGAGGAGGGCCTGCATCTCACAAGCTGTCCAGGTCCCCCTGGGCCATCCATCATTATCTCCTGATGTGAGCAGGTTCCCATTCCAAATGGCTCCTCCCTCAGCCGGGGGCATCGCCCCCTGCTGCACCCTAGGTCCTGAAGGCAGTTGGGACAGCAATTGAGAGGGGTGGCTGGAAGGCCAAGGGCTTCCTTGCTAGCAAGACCATACTTGCTGAAAACTCCTGGAGACAGCGGCCCAGAATTCAGGGAGGCAGAACCTCCAGCAGCTCCCGACTTACTGCTTGCTCCTTTCCTATAGCAGTGGCCATTTGAAGCAGGAGCAGAAGAGGAGACTGGGAACCACATGGTGATCCAAAACGGCATCTGTTCCTGCCCTTGCCATTGCTTCTGCCCCTGCAGGCTGAGAAGAGATGTGCTGGAGAGACTGAGTCATGAAGGATACCATGGGGCCTTTCCTTGAAGGTGCTGGGATCGTTGGTGCAGCACCAGCAAAGGGTATGCATGGCACTGGCCTGTCCCTTGCCACACACGAGGCAGCATCTTATGCGGCCTGACATATGCACCGGCCCAAACTGATAGGCATAGGCTTCTCCATGTGGTTCATAGCAAATCAAGAAACCCTGAGGGATCCATGATGAGAGGAATCTTCCCTGTACTGCCTTCTCTAGCGGTCAGTAAGAAGACAACACACACCTGTGAAACCAGCACCAAGACTCGAGGCTGCCATGATCCAGGTTAGACTCATGGCTCAGCACTTCTCGCTGAACCATTTACTCTTTCCCACCCCACCCCCAGTGAGCCTGACAACGCACCTCAGAGGCAGCGCAGAAATAAACCTTGTTTTGTTGTTGTTGTTGTTTTTTAATAAGGCAATGTAGACCAGGGGAGCCCGGGGGGGGGGGGGGGGGAATGAATAGAGAGGAATCTGACAAAGGAAATAAAATAAAACAAACAGGCTTTGTTAGGAAGGGACCTGCGAAAAGGCCCATGCCAGGCTGAGATACTCAACCAGCCAGAGGTACTGGAAGAGAGTATGGGTGGGAAGCTCCAGTGGGATATCTGCAAATAATGCCCTAGAGATGTCCACTGGGAAGGCATCCCATAGGACAGCTGCCCAGGAGCTATATCAGATCCCGAAACCGAGCTGCACCAGTCCAGCAACTACCATCTGCTGCAGACAGAGAAATACTGGTGGTGCCCTAGCTGCTCCAGCCTTAGTATCGGTGCTAATGTCACTAGAAGCTTCTAGTCTTTCTCCATCTCCATCATCTGCTGGCAGGGGGACCCAACTCACTGGTCTGAACTGATCTAGCAGGACAATCCGGAAATGGTTTTATTTAAAATATAGACTTGTTGAGGGCAGAATATTTTATAGTCTTATACTATATTAAATATTTAGGGCACGATATTCAGCAGTGGTTGCTTGATGTCGCTGCTGAACTTAAGACCCTGGTACTGAATGCCCAGCCCATATCTGGCCATCAGCACTGAATATCTGTGTCGGCCAGACAGCAGCAAAAGTAACTGGGCAGCAGTGATATTGAGCCGCTTCTGCAGCAAAGGTTCGGCAGGCCTTTAAGGCGCCTAAATTTCGGCACTTAAGGATAATTGGGCAGCAGCTGAATACCAACTGCTGCCTCTTCTCCACCCCTGAAACGTCCTGATGGTAACTCACTAGCACTGGGATGTTCATTGGCACTAACCACGTCCTGGTTACCGCGATTAACGCATTGAATATCGGTTCCTTAACATTTAATTTTCATTTTATTGGGTGGCAGATAGGCATGTAGGGCTGATTTCCCATTCCTTCTTGTTGCATTTATTTTTCTTGCATTTTTGTGCTGTAACTTTCTCTAGCCTCTTGTGTTTTCATGTTTTGGTTGTATTTTTATTATTGTTACTGTAAATTACCATGATGTTGTTACATCAAAGCACTGGAGGACGCAGGGACAATGGAGCGATTGTTCTTATATTGACAGATCTTATGCTTGTAGACATTGTTTTACAGACTGTATGTCCCTGTGGTTTATGTAATCTCAACAAATATTTTTTTGAAAGAAATGTCTTTAAGCTTGGGAAATGATGAGTGCTGGTGCTTGACTGCGTATGTAGGACACACAATCCTGGGGCTCCTATTGGGACTGAGAGGACACAGTCACATCACAAAGGGTGCAAATGGCTGTAAAGTAGCCTTATAAGGAGCTGCTCCCTCCCTGCACTAAAGGGCACTTACCAGGGGGAACAAGCTGATTCGCCGTTAAATACTTCTTATCAGAGAACATGGCTGTCCAGAATCGGATCAAGATGGTAATATCTTCTCGTAGCCTCTTCTCTCCCTGGGTGGGAAACTTAGGGGGACAGCTAAGAAATACAAAAACAGCAGATGACATTCTGGAGAAGGCCCAATACCTACTGAGAATGTAATTCTGTCAACGAACAGGATAGAGGCGTTGCCACGGGGAGACTTTCTAAAGCAGTCCTGTTTCCAGAAAAGGGAGTTACGTTATTAAGTGGAAACTGGAAAAATCGGCAACGGTGCCCTGGTCTCCTCTCTGTCACGCCCTGCAGCATCAGTTGGGTGCTCGAGGGTGGCACTTGCTGGGTGCCATGCAGCCTGCATGCTGAATGCTCGGCGCACTAAGAGAGTTACCCGTCATGCTCTAATAACAGGGTGGGCACAACTTGGGCTCACTCTCAAGAGTCATCAGTACTGGAGCAGCATATTCTGAGAAAGCAAATTGCCAGGCCTCATGGAGGGGGGAATCGCATACCTGAAATAGTCAAAGGCAGTGGAATAGATTTTCTCTCGCAGCACATTACGAATTGTAGCATTCGGAAGAACATCAGCATGAAGCAGAGCCAGTCCAAGGGTCAGCAACCTAACGAAAAAGAAGCCGTGAAATGCCAACCTCCTCTCTGAGCAGCAATAATAGTGCTGGACACACCAGTCAGTAGTCACCACACAACAGCCTAATTCATCCCCAAGGCAAGACGAGGTTATGCTCGCCCAACTCATCATGCTCCTTCCCTACCTGCCAGGACAAGGTGAAATATTACTTACAGTTAATTTCATTTCCTGTAGTCCTGCTAGACCAGTCCAGACAAGTGGGTTATGTTCCCCTGCCAGCAGATGATGGAAACAGAGAAAAAACACAAAAATCTAGTGATATATCACTGGTATTAAGTCTAGTGCAGCTAGGGGCACCCTCTGGTTTAATTTTTTAACCAAGCAGATGAAGAACCCCAAAGAAATCAGGCCTCAAATGAAGCTCTCATTTTTTTTACAAGTCATGCAATAGTGTGAAACTAACAGCCAAACAATAACACTCTTCAGATATGTACAGCAGAAGGTAGACCAAGTGGGTCCTGGACTGGTCTAGCAGGACTACAGGAAAGGAAATTAATGTAAGTAAAATTTCACCTTCCAGAGAATCCTGCTCAACCAGTCCAGACAAGCGGGAAGTACCAAAGTTACTACTCCTCCACTGGATAGGAAGACCCCACAGCAGCCAAAACCCGAGAACCAAATCAGGTTTCTGCTCTGGTTTGAACATACAGGGGATAATGTCTAACAAACATAGAAAAGGAAGACCACATTGCCACATGACAAATATCCAGGGGAGAGACATGACAGTACTCTGGCCATGAAGTCGCTCGAGCCCGAGTAGAATGGGCTCCGAGACCCTCGGAAACCAGCTTACCCTGCAAAAGATACAATGACGCAACCACTTCCTTAATCCAACGCGTAGGTGCGGCCTTAGAGGCTGCATGACGTCTGCGAGGTCTGCTGAAAAGGACAAAAAAGCAGTCCGAAAGGCGAAACAAGTTTGTAACCTCCAGATACCGAAAAAGAACCCAGCGAACATTCACAAAACGCAGGTATCTGTCCTTGCCAGTGCACTGCTCCAACGAAAAGGAAGGCAGAAAGAGCATTTGGTTTACATGGAATGCTGATATTACCTTAGGCAAAACTGAAGGCACCGGACATAAGGAACCCCTGAGGGGGGGAAAGGGGTCTCAGCAGGACAAGGCCTGAAGCTCAGACACTCTATGAGCTGAAGCCACTGCCACCAGAAAGACAGGCTTCAAAGAAAACTCCTGCAGTGTAGCCCTCTTTAAGGGTTCAAAGGGAGCTAACAAAAGAATCCAGAGCATGAGAGGGAGACTGGAGGACGCAGCAAAGTACTCCGCAAAGAAAACATGCCACATCCACATGAGAAGCAAAGGGCCAGCCAGCAATCAGCCTCCGGAAACACAACAGGGCCGCCACCTGAACCCTGAGAGAGTTAAAGATGAGACCTTTCTCAAATCCATCCTGCAGGAATACCAGCAAGGCCGCCACCTGAACCCTGAGAGAGTTAAAGATGAGACCTTTCTCAAATCCATCCTGCAGGAATACCAGCAAGGCCGCCACCTGAACCCTGAGAGAGTTAAAGATGAGATCTTTCTTAAATCCATCCTGCAGGAATACCAGCAACTGCACTCACCATGGCGAAAGACACTATGACACCGTAGTTCAAACATGCACCACACCTGCACGTAAGCCAAGGGAAGTCAAACTGTGCCTGGCCCTCTAGAAGCATGGAAATGACTGCCACCAAATACCCCTTAAAGGCTAAGTGTTCCCTCTCAATAGCCAGGCCATAAGCAAGAAGAGAGCTGGATCATCCATGAGGATGGGCCTCTTGCATAGCAACCCCGTCTCTCCCCAGGGGCATGGGCTGCACCACTAAGAGCCTCCTTAGATCAGCATATCAGGGATGACACAGCCAGTCCAGAGCCATCAGGATCACCAACCCCGGATGAGCCTCTATCTGGTGAAGAAAGCGAGCAATCATCAGCCAGTGAGGAAACACACAGAGGAAGGCCGACCAGGACCATGGCTGAACTAGTGCATCCATCTCTCAAGAGCCTTTCATTCTCCGATGGCTGTAAAACTGAGGAACTTTGCAATTGGCTTCCTTAGCAATCAGGTCCATTTTGGGAGGACCCCGATGTGGAATTATGCAGCGAAACACCCATTGCACTAGCTCCCACTCCCCTGGGTCCAACATAAACCAGCTGAAAAAGTCTGCCATCCCGGCAATGTGTTGTGCTGACAATGCCTGAAGATGACGCTCGGCCCATGGGAAAATGAGAGTCATTTTTGTGCTATCCCTGCACTCCTGGTTCCTCTTTGGCGATTGCCATAAGTCATTGCTGTTGCATTGTCCAATAGCACCCTCACTGCTTGACCCAGGAGCAAGTACTGAAACGCCTGTAAAGCCAAATGAGTGGCTCTGGCCTCAAGCCGGCCAATATGCCTCCCTGGGAGTCCACAGCCCCTGTATCGAGCGGCCCAAGCAGTAACTTCCCCAGCCGGACAGGCTGGCATCCGTCTGCACTGAGGGCTCCTATGGCATCCCTTGTAGCATATTGCTGGAACATAGTGATAACTGTGTTGGGGCCACTTGGCATTAGTGATCATAGCAAAATCGCATTTGATTTAATAAATGGAGCGAGGACGGCAAGGAAATCCACAGTACTACCATTTAACTTTCAAAAGGGAGACTGTGATAAAATGAAGAAAATAGTTAAGAAAAAACTAAAAGGAACAGCTGCAAAAGTTAAAGATTTACATCAAGCATGGGTGTTGTTTAAAAATACTATCTGGAAAGCCAAGATCACAAGTGTTTTAAGAAAAGTGGAAGGAAGGCCACAGAACTGCCAGCATAGTTTAAAGGTGAGGTCAGAGAGGCTGTTGTTGCCAAAAAAGCATTTTTTAGGAAATGGGAAAAGGAGCCAAATGACAAAAACAGGAAACAACATAAGCACTGGCAAATTAGATGCAAGGCACTGATAAGGCAGGCAAAGAGAATTTTGAAAAAAAGCTTGCCATTGAAAAAAAAACGCAAAATAAAACCTTTTCCCAGTACACTTGTGGCAAACAAAACAGAGAGTCAGATGGACCATTAGATGATAGAGGGATAAATGGGGAGCTAAGGGAGGACAAGGCCACAGTGGAGAGACTGAATGAATTCTTTGTTTCCGTCTTTACTGAAGATGATGTAGGGAAGTTACCCATGCCTGGTATAAACCATGTTATACCATCCATATAACAAAATTAGAACCCTATCAACTAATACTCTACCTAACCTATTCATTTGATGCTAAATCCATGTACATACAACTTTTGTAAATATGCTGATTGCAATAATTGTTTATGTAAATAAGGCATAATCATACCTGTATATAATTCACAATTCTTCTCAATGTAATTTCTCTATCTAAGCTCAAGACATAAGTTTAATGTAATTGGTTTTGCTAATTGTAAACCACCTATGATCTCTGGAAGGGGCGTTATATAAAAACATATAAAATGAATAAATAAATAAAAATGGCATTTAAAGGTGATGTATCAGAAGAATTGAAACAAATTTCAATAAACTGGAAAGATGTATTACAACTATTTGATAAATTGAAGATTAACAAATCACCTGAACCAGATGGCATACATCCAATGGTGTTGAAAAAACTGAAATATGAGATTGCAGACCTACTATTAGTAATCTGAGAACTATCATTAAAATCATCTGTAATATCTGAAGATTGGAGAATGGCCAATGTAATGCCAATTTTTAAAAAGGGTTCAGAGGTAATCCGGGAAACTAGAGACCGGTGAGTCTGATGTCAGAAATGGACAAAATGGTAGAAACCATTACAAAGAATAAAATTACTTAACATATAGTCATAGCTTAATGGGAGAAAGCCAACATGGATTTAGCCTAGGAAGAACTTGTTTTACTAATCTGCTATATTTTTTTGAAGGTGTGAATAAACAGGTAGATAAAGGTGAGTCAGTGTATCTGGATTTTCAGAAAGCCTTTGACAAGGTCCCTCATAAAAGACTTGGTGAAATTAAAAAGTCATGGGATAAGAGAAAGAGTACTATTGTGAAACTGGTTAAAAGAAAGCAAGAAGAGAGTAGGGCTCAATGGGCAATTTTCTCAGTGCAGAAAAGTAAATAGTGGAGTATTTATTTTATTTATTTATATATTTGAAATCAGCGTGGTTTACACAGGACAGAATAAGCATTTTACATTGAACAGTGATCACAGAACACTACAATAAACATCTAACACTGCACAATAAACAATAAGCATATTACATTGAACAGGGGTGTAAACTTGGGTAGTGCAGGGAGAACTAAGTTACAAGCTAGTATATGGTCTATAAGCAGTTAGGGTGGTCAGAGCGAGGGCTGGCAGCAGGCAAAGTCTTTATCGTAGCTATGGTATATGGTCATAATATAGTTGGAAGAAATGAATCTTTGTTGCTTTTCTGAAGATTGACAGGTTGGTGATGGATCGATCGGGGCAGAGAGGGTATTCCAGTTGGTGCGTATAATGAGAAGGATCAATCTTTCTTATTGCTGAAGGGACGTGAGTGTGTTTGTCATGTTTGTCCTTCTCATTGTGTTGTTCGGTGTCCAATGTATGATTTCTGCAGGTTGGTGATGGATCGATCGGGGCAGGGAGGGTATTCCAGTTGGTGCGTATAATGAGAAGGATCGGTTCTTAGCAGCTCGGGAACTCTTTCTTATTGCTGAAGGGATGGTGAGTGTGTTTCTCATGTTTGTTCTTCTCATTGTGTTGTTCGGTGTCCAATGTATGATTTCTGCAAGGGAGACTGCAGAGAAGTTATGTAGTACTTTAAAAGTCATCAATAGAGTTTTGAAATTTAGGCGGCTCGCTATTGGGAGCCAGTGTTAAGTAGGATCTGCACCAATCTAGGGTTAAGTTCTGTATACCTTTCTGTTGTAGGTGAGCAAGTACGAGATTATGACTGACCATGTCAAAGGCCGATGCGATATCCAGGAATATTAGGATAAATCCCTGCTTTGCTTTGTTCATTCCCATAATGAGTGGAGGAGTGGCCTAGTGGTTGGGGCAAGGTACTTCAGGCCAAAAGGTCGGGGGTTCAAATCCCACTAGAGGACAGCAACCTTGGGCCGGAAGGACTGGGGTTTCTAGTCCCACAGGTGCTCCTTGTGGTCTTGGGCAAGCCACTTAACCCTCCATAGCCCATGTTCCCTGTAAAATAGTTATCTCCAAGTTATAATGCCCTGTTCAATGTAATTTTAGTTTGTTCAATGTAAACCGCACTGATGCAGAATAGCGCGGTATATAAGAGAATGTAAATAAATAAATAAATAATGAGTCTGTGCAGGAGAGTGGCCAGGAGGGTTTTGACACCGTGTTGTTGACGGAACCCATGCTGCTGTTGGTCGAGGGGAGCATAGGAGTTGATGTGATCTTGGGATTTGTTGCTGGACTATCTTCTTAGTTATCTTAGGCAGGAGTGGGAGGCTAGATATGGGCCTATAGGAGTTTACATTGAGTGGGTCCAGTTTGTCATTTTTTTAGTAGTGGCATGGCAGTGGCGGTCTTCAATGGTGATAGTACCAGACCCATGGTAAAGAAAAGATATACGATACTGGTAATGAATGCACTTAGGTCATTGGGTTGACTTGATCCAATGTGCGGGACATGGATCGGTTGGGGAAATGATGATTTTGAGCTCACTTATAACATTCTCGATGTGCTCAGTGGAGCACTGGTGGAAGGAATCTAGATTGGGAACAACAGTGTTTTCAACAGGAGGATTATCTGAGAGGATTTCCTGGATTAAGGGAATTCCCATTTGTTTTGATATGGAAGTTGGTAGCAAATTCCTGAGGGTGGGGGGTGCCTGCGGTATATTGCTTAATGATTCTGAAAAGCTCTCGGGGCTTGTTAAGAGAGCACATTAGGATGTTTGTGTGGTATTCCTTTTTGTGTCTGGTTAATTGCATTGAGTACCCCAGGGATCTGTGCTAGGCTGACCTGGAAATGGGAATAACAAATTAGGTGATCAAATTTGCAGATGACACAAGAGGATTGTGAAAAATTGCAAGAGGACCTTGATGCATTGCAAGTCTGGACATTCAAATGGCAGATGAAATTTAAAATGGACAAGTGTAAAGTTATGCACCTAGGAAAGAACAACCCAAACTATAGTTACACGATGCAAGGTTCCACATTAGGAACCACCAACCACCCAGGAAAAGGATTTGGGTGTCATCATCGATAAAACGTTGAAACCTTCTGCTCAGTGTGCAGTGGTGGCTAAGAGAGCAAATAGAATGCTAGGAATCATAAGGAAAGGAATCGAGAATAAAACCAAGGATATTCTAATGTCTCTGTATCGTTCCATGGTGAGACCGCACCTTGAGTATTGTGTGCAATTCTGGTCGCCGTATCTTAAAAAGGATATAGCAGAATTAGAACGGGTACAGAGAAGAGCCACCAAAATGGTAAAGGGGATGGAAGAATACATCTATGAGGAGAGGCTTAAAAGATTAGGGCTCTTCAACTTGGAAAAGAGACGGCTGAGGGGAGATATGACAGAGGTCTATAAATTAATGAACGGAGTGGAACGGGTAAACGTAGACTGGTTGGTTATTCCATCAAAAAGGGGAGAGACTAGGGGACAAACAGTGAGACTACAATGTAACCCATTTAAGAGTGATAAGAGAAAGTATTTTTTCACTCAATGCTTAATCAAAGTCCGGAATTCGTTTTTGGACGATGTAGTAAAAGCTGTTAGTGTATCTGGGTTTAAAAAAGGTTTGACAAGTTCCTAGAGGAAAGGTCCATAAACCATTATTAAAGAGGACCCAGGACATCACTGCTTAACCCCAGGACAAGCATCGTGGTCCTATGTACCTTTTTGGGAATCTGACAGGTACTTGTGACCTGGATGCACCACTGCTGGAAACAGGATACTGAGCTTGATGGACCTTGGTCTGACCCAGTATGGCATTTATGTTCTTATGTAGTGGAGACTGGTCGTTACTGCCATGGGCAGAGGGAGGCACGCCGAGTAATTCTATGCAGGAGACCAGCAACTCAAAAGAGCCCCCTGGAGAGGATGCATGTGTGCCCATGCCCAGGGAAAAAGATCCAGGGTAATGGCCATGGAACCAAGAAACTGAAGGTAGTGCCATGCACTTGGTGTCTGATGGACCTGAAAGGCTAGTAGTTGAGACCGAAACTTGTCCCATCATTCCTTGGTGAGGAAAACCCTCCCCACATGTACGTCGAACGTCAAGCCCAGGAATTCCAAGGTCCAGGTTGGCTGCAAATGGCTCACTACCCAGTCTAAGTTCTCGAGGAATTGGACCACTCTTGCAACCACTCGCTGAACCTCTGCCTGGGACTTCACTCGAATGAGCCAGTTGTCCAAGCAGGGATGAACACACACATCTTTGCAGCATAGCGTTGCTGCCAGTATCACCATGACTTTGGAAAAGGTCCAAGGAGCAGTAGCCAGGCTAAAAGGCAAGCCACAGAACTGGAAGTGCTAGCCCAAAATGGCAAACTGCAGGAATCGTTGCTGGTCTTCCTGAATGGGAATGTGACACAGGCCTCCGAGAGGTCTAGAAACCTGGGACACTCTCCTGCGCGCATCACTTGAATGACCAACTTCAACATCTCCATTCGAAAGCGGGTGACTTCATGAAACACAAGAGATCACACAGAGAGGAAGACAGGCATCTATATATGGAAAAACTTAGAGAAGCTAGCAAAGTAGTCAGGAAGCAAAGATTCAAAAAGAGGAGGAAATAGCCAATGCAGTAAAATGGGGGTATAAGACATTTTTCAGATATGTTTGTGAGAAGAGGAAGGGCAAAAGTGGTACTGTCAGACTCAAGGGTGCAGGGGAGAAATATGTAGAAGCTGATGAGGATAAAGTTGTACATAGTTTCCTAAGTTTGCTATAAACTTGAATGTAAATAGTTCCCCAAGTTCTCCTCCATGTTAACTCCCCGTTTTATGTAAACGACGGCCAATGTATCTGGTCAAGTGTTCTATTGTTTTGATGTAAACCGCGCTGATGACAAATAGCGCGGTATATAAGAAATGTTAAATTAAATAAATTAAATAAAAGTGGAATTGCTTAACAAATATTTTTGTTCTGTGTTCACAGATGAAGAACTAGGAGCAGGACCTCAGAAAACACCCACAAACAGGAACAGCAGCGAGGGACATCTTGAACAATTTTCAGAAGACTGTGTTCATGAGAAACTAGCTAAACTTAAGGTAGATAAAGCGATAGGACCGGATGGGATACACCCTAGAATACTGAGGAACTTGGGGACGTTCTAGCAGCTCCACTGACTGACCTTTTCAATGCCTCGGAGTCAGGAGTGGTGTCAAAGGAGTGGAGAGACAAATTCTAATTCAATAACCCTCACTCTAACTCGTAAATCACTAACCACTAGAGTGCGTGTGCAGTAACTAAATCCTACATATCAATCTTATTTTTGTCAGAAGTTTTTGCCATGAGAGGTGTCCCCTTCTTGAAGCGTAACTTCCCTTTTAATCAAAGCCGCGGTAAAAATTCCGCTAATACTTAATCGTGAAATTATGCACACTATTCAGTGCTATACCACAATATAAAGTCCCAATATAGCTCAACAGTTATGGCTCAATGAATGTAACTTGAATACTCATCTGATTAATGGGTTCCTCGCAGTCAATATCGCCAAACACAGTACTGCGTTTAGGGCCAAGTCAGTCCATACTGGTCCTATTTCAACGCTTAATGCCACTGCAGAAGTTCTAAATTTATCTATTAAGAACGCCAAAAAGAGTTCCTTACTCCTTTGAAAAACGCCTTCAGTGGAAGTTTGACTGAATCACTGCCATGCTGCCATCAGAAACCTTGCTCCCTGGAAAATCAAATCCTTTGATGGCTGGAGCTGACTTTTGTTGGCTTACCACCCATTTGAGATTCTGTAAGTAGGGTATCACTCTCTTTGTGACCCGCTCACTTTTCTCCTTTGATTTTGCTCAAATGCGTCAATTATCCAAGTGAGGATGTACTAGGATCCCCCCTCAGGATGGAGTCTAGCCACGACCACCACCATCACCTTGGTGAACGTACGGGGAGCAGTTGCCAATCCAAACAGTAGTGCCTGAAACTGAAAATGCACCGTAGGCACCATGTACCTGAGGAACTGCTGATGCTCAGACCATATCGGAATTAGCAAGCATGCTTCTGTCAGATCGAAAGAAGTCAAAATTTCCCCCTCTCAGACTGCTACAATGATGGATCGCAGCGTCTCCATATGGAAGCGAGGCATCCTAAGACAAAATGGGCCGAAAGGAGCCCTCTTTTTTTGGAACTACAAAATAGATTGATCATCTACCATAACTACAATGATTGTCTGGCACCTTTTGAACCACTTGAAGCTCTAGGTGCCTCTTTAACATTTCTTGCACCGAACTCTAACACGTACCCGTCCTTGACAATTTCTAATACCCACTGGTCGGACATTATTTGCACCCAGGCAGGGTAAAATTCTCAAAGCTGACCTCCTACGGGAGCCACACTTGCCTGGACTGTCCTGGCTCAATCGTGAATTTCTAGGGACCTGTGCAGAAGTCCTTACTTCCTGAAAACCTCAAAAGGACTGCCCCCTCGCTGGGAAATGTCCCCTCTGAAATGGCACAAACAGCGCCGTATGAAACCGGTGGTAGTTATTTGATTGCCCCCTCGCTGGAAACATGGTCCGGTTCAATTTTTGCTTGTCCTCTTGGAGTCAGCCCCCTTTTCAGTCTCCCAAGTCTTTCACCAATTTATCCTTTCTGAATAAAGGTTTGCCCCGGAAGGGCAGCTAACTCAAACGTGACTTGGATGAGACATCGGCTGACCAATTCCTAAGTCAGAGATAGCAACGAGCCACCACGGCCGCCGCCACACTCTTGGCTAGACCTCTGACCAAATCATAAAAGGAATCTGCCAAATAAGCTGTACCGAATTCCAGCTTGGCTGCCTCGGACGACAAAGGAGGAGAGCCCTGTATGCCCTTCCAGAATCCCGTGTGCCCACCTCAAGCATGCCTGCCCCACAAAGGCCCCACAGACTGATGCCTGCAGTGAAAGGGCACTGATGTCAAAGGCCTGTTTTAGCAGGGTCTCCACTTTCTTATCTTGGACATCTTTAAGGGCCGAGCTCACTTTCACAGGGATGGTTGTCTTCTTCGTCACTGCTGAAATTGCTGCATCAACCTTAGAAAATTCTCAGCAGCAACCTGTCCTTTTCCAGAAGTGAGTACAAGTGTGCCATAGTGCACGTACCTCTTAACGCGACCTCCAGCACAACCCACTCATCCTCCAGCACATCCACATCATCTGACGGATCACGCGGTGCATCGGGAACACCATCTGTGTCTTCCGGACCACCTGGAACAGAGGGTCTTCTGTGAGTTCCTCCTTCGTGGACTTCGAGGACTTATTAGTCTGCTTTTAGGTTGCTGTGCCCTAGGGACTGAAACTTCTATGTGTCCTTCCCCTGCCCCAGCTTGAGCTGCGGAATTTAATGCACCTTCCACCTCAGGGATTAGAGAGACGCCCTCATTGTCTGCCAAGGGATGCTCCATCCTTCCCTCAAGGAGCCCCCACCGTTAACCGAACTTGTACCTCACAGCCGCAGCAGACCCTGACATTTGAGATCGTACCCTTGTGCATGACACATGCTAGGCACCTGCTCCTGGAGGGCATTAAAAGCTGCTTCTGAGGCCGGCCCTGTGCAGTTCTCAAGAGCAGTGTCTTTGTTTTTGGCTTCTATTTTATTTTGTATTAAAATAAGAAAATGCAACTAATAGGATGCCCAAGTCCGGTAACCCCCACTATAATCAGCCCGAGTGTCCAAACAAACCCCGAAAGGCCAAAAATAAAACAATAAAAGGAGAACAGTTAAAAAAACACAGCTTTTAAAATGGCGCTTGTTCCTGTACTGAGCAGGAAATGGCTGACAAGCTTCTTGCCAGTTTTTAAAACTCCATTCGCTTCCCAGCACTAATAACCTACCTTCCAGCTAAATTTAAGGAAAAACTGCATCTTATCGCACTCCCGATGTGACACTCAGCTTCCTGAAGAGCTTCAATGGCGTCTTGAGTCTTCAGAGGGGTAAGCCTGCTGTGGCTGCAACTGTTCTCACCACGGGCTCTTCAAATGAATGAGGATTTGCAGCAATGACCCTGCTTTTAGTTCAGGCGTGCCATCTGCCCCTCCAATTTGCCCGGTATCTTGCCCTACGGAGCCAGCTGTACCTCCCCTCAGAGAGACCCCACCCCCCTTTTTTTTTTTTTTTTTTTTACTTCAAAATGTTATTCACAAGGCAGCCCTGAAGGCAAGAAATGCCAAGCCCCATTTTCACTACTACTACCATTAAACCAAACAAATGCATAGACTCCTTTTCTATCTTTCATATCTATTTCTCCAGTGAGTTCTCCCTACGGTAATCACGTCCCTCCAGCTGCTTGGAGACTGACATACTGGAAGTGGTGAGTGGAGCCACTGGTATGTGTATCACGTCCCTCCAGCTGCTTGGAGACTGACATACTGGAAGTGGTGGGTGGAGCCACCGGTATGTGTATCATGTCCCTCCAGCTGCTTGGAGACTGACATACTGGAAGTGGTGGGTGGAGCCACCGGTATGTGTATCCTGATGTCATTAACATGACATGCTCAATCTCCAAGCTGCTGGTGAAGTGACACAACCCACAGGTGTGGGACTGGACTGGAGGAACGATAAGAAATGGATAATGGCTGCACTGGCTTTAAAACCGGAGGCTCCCTGGTTACAGTAGAGCTTGCAGCAGCCATGACAAAATGGCTTCCACTCCCGCCGAAACACTGGGGCCCGTAGCAGCAAATGCAGAGAGATCGCAGTCCTCAGGCATCCCCTTGGCCGTCTCCTGCATGATCTGGCTGCTGGAAAGAAGATCCGCAGCAATCGCACTTTCTCTTGCACAGCCGCAGCACAGTCCTTCAATCAAGAGCTGCGCCCAATGGCTGCCTCAAGTCATGCACCGGCCGCAGACCTCCAACTCAGCCATGTGTGCAGATTCGCATTGTGCCCTGCTCCCCTGATCGCCCGCACCCCTTTCAGCACCAGCTTAGCCTACCAGGAAGCCTCACTGGGAGATGCGCTGTACAGCCGCTGCTGCTTGATATTCCTGGTTTGCCGTGTGCTTCCTTTTTCTTTTTATTTACACAGCTTTATGAGCAAAGGCAAAAGAATGCCAGAATCATCTCAACCCCTCCCAAAAGTTGGGGAGGAGGAATGAGGTAGCTATTGGGTGCGGCTAGGGGAAAATGGGAGGAGGGACCGGCCCTTTTTCCAACCAAGCCCGCCACCCACAAGTCACTTACAGAGCACAGGCTAAGCTCACACCATCTGCTAGAGACCGAGAATACTGACTGAGTAAGGGTGCACAGGCTTCTTATAGGGCTGCTTTCAGCTTGGTGTCCTCAGTCTCCATATACTGGTGGGCGAGCATAACCCACATGTCTGGACTGGTCTGGAGGGATGAATAGGAAACTCACTACACTGCCGAGCACTCTAGCCCCAGGAAAATATGGTGCTAGATTCATCCATACTTATCACAACCCCTGATAGCAGCAGAGCACCCTACCCCCACGGTATTATGCTGCTGGAGCACTAAATTGTGCAATGATCAGATAGTCAATTAATTACAAAACAAAATCGAAGGGTGATATCCACATGATTTGAATGCTGTACAATTTCTACAGGAAGAAGAGGCTGTAGACAGCTGGGGGTAAGGGCAAGGAATAAAGGCAAGGACACACGTAGTCAAGCCCCTCTATCCAAGGAATGAGTATAGGAGATTATAGCCTTGGAATGATTTCAGATCATATTGCATGTGTGTGCATACAGAGGTTCACCTAGACTCACTTGAAGCGCGGTCCAATAGCAGCCACGTGTCGGTTCAAGTTACCCTTTAACCCCCCAATATTGAGGGACAGAGAGCGCTGTAGGAGGCTGGAGAAGATTTCCACCTGGTCAGAACTGCAGTATTTAGCAATTTCAAATCGCTGCACTAGAAACTGAATAAAAGCAAAAAGGAGAGTGTGTGTTAAAGAGTCCTAAAGAGAAAAAAACCCTCTCAGACTACCTTCTTATTGATATCTAATGGGCTCGAGTAGCCCCCTCTGCTTAATGGACACCCTTACCTCTCCCGGGTAATATAACAATACTTTCCTGAGATAACAAGCTAGAAATAACCCCCCCCCCTCTCATCTCCCACAAATGACACACTAGAAATACCCCCTCAACTCTTGCAGGTAATATGCTAGAAATAGCCCCTCACCTCCCACAGGTAACACACTAGAAATAAGCACTTCCTTCATCTTGTAGAACTACACCCCTCACCTCACAGAGGTCTCTCTTACCTCTGGCAGGGAGCGTTACCTCCCAGTGATGTGTGCTGTGTTCTACTGACCTCTATCCAGATATAATGCGGTGTGACCTCAGGTGGACAGGGTTTTGGCTGGCTCTCCTCTGATGCTGCCAGTGGATCAGCTTCCTTCCGCTCTGCGGAGAACAGACCAAATTTCTGTTCTACAGTCATCTGCCAGGCCCCAGCCATCTCCCGCATAAACTGTGGGTAAAAGGAACTGTCAGGATATTCTCCTTATAGCCATGTACAAGCCAGCACTGATAGCCATCTGCCAGCTCTGTGTCTTCTGGATATGCCTTTATCTCGCTGCCTGTACTGTGCGATCACTCTCTAAAGTTGCAGGGGCCTTTCAGTATGTGAACAGGCAAATGCTTGACATCTGAATATGAATGAAGGGAGGTGGGAATTTGTCCCTACAGGTGGCCCCAGGATTAGTGTTTCACTGCTACAATTCATATGTTACTCAGCAACTGCACGCGTTATGGTGTAAATTGTCACTATGTGAGTGCCACATATAATTCCTTGTTAAAAGTTGGCCTTAGACACTTTTTTAGTAAGATTTCTTTTATTCATTCAGTGCGGGTAAGATGTCCTTTACCCCGTAGCATACCCAGTGCAGCTTCTCAGGTTTCCCACACAGTGTAAAAATTAGGGTGACTGGCGTTGTCACTTTGGGGGATAGCGTCCCTATATAATATCCACACTTGCCTCACATATTTTGAGAAGTTTCACTGGAGGTGTCAGATACACTAAACAGTCACTGCATTTATTTAAATTACTTTTTCGTTTAATCGGTACACTTGAACTTGTTATAGTCATGTTTATGTCACCTCTATAGATGTTTTTTTCTTTTGATGGTGTTTTACCCTGTTATCATTAAATGGAATAAATAAAAAACTGAGTTTACCAACGTAATGCAGAAACAATTAATTGTTAACCAATGTGAAGGAATATATATCCAAACTGAAGTAATGTGACATAATTAAAATAAATAAATATTTTCACTTATTCAATTTTATAATTTTATAATTTAGCATTTTTGTGTTAATACCTACATTTTTATTTCTCATTCCAATTATACAATTGTCTCATTATGTCATTCACATAGTATGTAATGTTTATTTGGGTATCAGATGATACTTATGATTTAATTTTATTTTTACTGTACCATTTACACAAATGCTTTTGTGTATACGTATATGTTCAGCATGTCTCATTTACGCTTTTGTTATTTATTACTTATGTTTTTAAGGAGAGATTCCTGAGGAAGGCACATGCCGAAACATGGCCGTGCAAGGTTTTATGAAGAGTTAATGGGGTTTCGTACGTGTGTCATTAAAACCTGTTTTGGACTGATCCCCCTGCTATTTGCATTTTCTTTATTCACCCTCCCTTTCATCTGCTAAAAAATTAACCAGCCTCAGGCAATCAGACAGGTGATTTAGTCGTACATTCTGTCAGAGCCACGAGCTGCCTTGCAGAATACAAGCTGGAGCTTTTCAGCATAGTGTAGTCCAGCTGCAAGGAGGCCGAGGCCTGTTGAACAGCTTCAGGTAGGCAGAGCTCAGCTGGAGGCACTTGGTTGCAGTACACAGCTGGTAGTCCTGGGGATATTAGATGTCAATACTTGGAAAGAGGGCAGGGCTGGCCGAAGGGCTTTTGCCACCCTAGGCAGGCCTGCCGTGCTGGGCCACGCCACTGCCCCCCATCTCACCTGGGAGAGAGGGTGGCATGGCAATCCTTCAATGAAGCAGAAGCACCACGGCAGGCCTTAAAGTGCCCATGCGTGTGCACATACCCGTGCCCTCACAGCCTGCATCTCCAGACCCTTACCCTTCTGATGCAACTTCCTGTCCCCTCTGACAGGAAGTTGGGTCGGAAGGGGCAGGAGTGGCAGGCTGTTAGGGCATGCGTGCATGGGCATTTTAAGGCCCACCACGTCACTGAAGTGGCTGCTGATTTAAACATTTTGAAAGGGCTGGGGACAACGTAGTTACTCACCTGTAACAGGTGTTCTCCAGGGACAGCAGGAATCAGTCCTCACATATGGGTGACGTTGGCGCCGACTGAGCCCTCATGTGGAACAATCCCCAGCTTTCAAAGAAAGCCTTTGGTATTGCATCACGCATGCAGGGTCCCCTTCCTGCCCAAGGGTGTCATCTTGCTCATTCAAATGACATAGCTAAAAAGACTGCAAAATGAATAAAATTAATAATAGGACTGCAACTCCAGGGGAGGAGGGAGGGTTGTGAGGACCGATTCCTGCTGTCCCTGGAGAAAGCACAGTTACTTACCTGTAACAGGTGATCTCTGGGAACAGCAGGAATAAGTCTTCATATATGGGTACGTCGGTACCGACGGAGCCTGCGCGGGAACGCTCCCCAGCTTCCCAAAAAGGAAAGCTTTTGGGAGCATCCCACAGCGCCTGTGCGCTGCCTTCCCGCCTTTCCTAACCAAATCTCCTCAGTTTGAGTTTAAAGCTGAGACAATAGAGAGAGAGAGGAAAGGAAAGATAGAAAAGAGATACAACTCCTAGGGGAGGTGGGAGGGTTGTGAAGACTTATTCCTGCTGTTCCCAGAGATCACCTGTTACAGGTAGGTAACTGTGCTATCTCCAGGAACAAGCAGGAATGAGTCTTCACATATGGGGACTCCCTAGCTAAGATGCCTGGGAGATCCCCAAGGATATGAGACCCTGAAAGGGGTCTGCGTCCTCCTATGGATCTCAGGCATCCATCCAGGGAAGGAGGGCAGAGTTGTTTAAGAATGGAACAGGTGTCTGAGGACAGCCTGACCAAACAAGGCATCCCGGCGGGAGTCCTTGTCCAAGCAGTAATGGGCTGTGAGGCCCAGGTGGCTGCTCGACAGATCTGGTCGATGGACACAGAATTTAGATGAGCCATAGAGGTGGCCATGGCCCTCACATTATGAGCTGTGACATGGCTCTCCAGAGAAAGGTTCTTACTCTGGTAGGCGAAAGAAATACACTGAGCAATCCAATTGGACAGTGTTCTCTTAGAGACTGGAAGTCCCAAATGAGAAGGATCAAAAGCAACAAAAAGCTGGGAAGACTTTCGATGTTGCTGTGTCCTATGTAAGTAAAAATCAAGAGCTCTTTTACAATCCAGAGTATGAAGATTCCTCTCTGCACTGGATGCATGAGGAGCTGGAAAAAAGACAGGTAAATATACCTCTTGATTAAGATGAAAAGGTGAGACCACTTTAGGCATAAAGTGTGGATTTGTCCTAAGGACTACCTTATCATGATGGAACCTTGTATAAGGTGGATTAGCCACTAATGCCTGCAGTTCACTGATGCGGCGAGCTGAAGTAACTGCAATGAGGAAAATAACCTTCCATGAAAGAAATTTCAAGGAGGTAGTGGCTAAGGGTTCAAAAGGTGGCTTCATGAGCTGACCAAGAACCAAATTTAAGTCCCATGCCACCGGAGGAGGCCTAATGGGAGGTTTAGTTAAAGTTAGGCCTCTCATTAATCTTGCAATGAGAGGATGAGAGGAAATAGGTTGTCCATTGATGGGCTTAAGGGATGCTGCAATAGCACTCAAATGGACTCTTACTGAATTTGTTTTAAGGCCTGCATTGGAAAGATACAGGAGATAGTCTAAAAGAGAATTTAAAGGTAGTGCTAGAGGGTCAAGACCCTTTTCAGCACACCAAATGGAAAACCTTTTCCATTTAAAAGCATAAGAACGCCTGGTGGAAGGTTTTCTGGAAGCATGGAGGATATCCTTCACTTGTTGAGAAAGATTCCAGTCTTAAAGGTCTAGGCCTTCAGTAACCAAGCTCTGAGGTGTAGGGACTTGGGGTTTGGGTGCCACAAAGTCCCTTCCTCCTGGGACAGAAGGTCTGGAGCAGCTCCCAAGTCCAGAGAGGGGGCTTGGGAGAGATGTAGAAGTAGAGGGTACCACACTTGGCGTGGCCAGCGTGGAGCTATGAGGATCATAGATCCTTGATCCCTCTGGAGTTTGAACAGTCTTGGGAATCAAGGGAATGGGTGGAAATGCATACAGGAAGCCCTGACCCCAATAGAGGAGGAAGGCATCCTTGGCCTGAACTCCCTGACACGGAATTCTGGAACAGAACCGGGGAAGATTGGCATTCCACGGACTTGCAAAGAGGTCTATGTCCGGGGTTCCCCATTCTTGGAAGATTCTGAGTACCTGATCCATGTGCAGGGACCATTCGTGTGGAAGCAGAACTCGACTGAGTCTGTCTGCCCAAGAGTTTTGGACTCCTGGGAGGTATACTGCCAGGAGATGGATTTGATGCTCTCTGGCGAAGGCCCACAATCTTAAAGCTTCGTTGCAAAGCGACAGAGAGCCAGTTCCTCCTTGCTTGTTTATGTAAAACATGGCTACTTGATTGTCCGTATGAATGAGGACTGTCTTGTAGCTGAGGAGGGTATGAAAGACCTTGAGAGCTAGAAAAACTGCTCGAAGCTCCAAGTGGTTGATATGAAGGGAAGTCTCCTGTGGGGACCAAGTGCCTTGAGTGGAGAGGTCCTGTAGATGGGCTCCCCAATCTGTTTGGGAGGCATCTGTTGTGAGGGTTGCTTGGGGCAACAACTGTTGGAAGGGGGACCCCAGCAACAGATTTTGAGTGGACATCCACCATTGGAGAGACCAAAAGAGACGTTTGGAGTTGCTATTTGGTCTGAGAGAGCACCTGAAGCTTGATTCCACTGGGTGGACAAAGTCCATTGAGCTGCTCTCATGTGTAGGCGAGCCTAGGGTACCACATGGACTGTGGGAGCCATGTGGCCTAGCAGTTGTAGCATCTCCCGGGCAGTTAAGTGGCTCTTTGACTGAATCTGGGAGGCTAACTGCACTAGACGTTGGCAACGGGCCTGAGGAAGGTAGGCCCTTGCAGTAGTGGTATCCAACCAGGCCCCTATGAATTCTAGGGACTGAGTAGGGGTGAGCTGAGACTTTGGGAGGTTTACCACAAGTCCCAGGTACTGCAGAATGCGCCTTGTGCGGTCCAAGGAATTCTGGGCCTCTGACTGAGATGGAGCTCGAATGAGCCAGTCGTCCAGGTATGGGAAGACAAATATTCCCAGAGTTCGTAGAAATGCAGCAACTATTGCCATGCATTTGGTGAACACTCTTGGAGCAGAGGCCAGACCGAAAGGAAGAACTCTGTATTGGTAATGTTTTCCTTGGAAAAGAAACCGTAGGAATCTTCTGTGAGAGGGATGGATGAGGACATGGGTGTATGCATCCTTGAGATCTAGAGAAGAAAGCCAATCCTGACTTTGAAGGTATGGAAGGAGAGTGCCCAGAGAAAGCATCTTGAACTTCTCCTTGCATAGAAATTTGTTCAACTCTCTGAGATCTAAGATGTGTCTGTATCCCCCTGTCTTCTTTGGAATGAGAAAATAGGGGGAGTAGAACCCTGACCCTTGATGAAGAAGAGGAACTTTTTCTATTGCCCCTTGGGCAAGAAGGGTAGCTACCTCTTGACCTAGAAAGTCAAGAAGAGATGTGGGAGAATTGAAATGTCTCACCATGGTGTGGGGAGGAAGGTCTGAAAAATGAAGCTTGTAGCCCTCTCTTATGATGGAGAGGGTCCATTGCTCTGATGTTATTTGCTCCCATCTGGGAGCAAAATGAGCCAACCTTCCTGGAATGGTGAGAGGCTCTGGCTGCTTTAGAGCCAGAAAGGCTAAGTTCTCTAGCATCAAGTCAAAAACCCTGAGGAGGTTGGGCCTGCTGAGTTGCAGCAGCCCCTGTAGGCTTAGGCCTGGCCTGTTTAGGTTGCTGACGCTTAGTGGCAAAGCGACCTGTAGAAGATTGTTGGCCAGAAGTAGAAGGAAATCTGCCCTTTTTAAAGAAAGGCTTTTTAAAAGGCTTTTTCTTGGCAGGAATGGAGGTTGACTTTGAAAGTCTATCCAGAGCAGAGTTTTCTGCATCCATTTGAGTGGTTTTTATTTGCCATTCTTTGCCAAATAGGTTTTCACCTGTACAGGGAAGATTTCCTAAGCCATCTTGAACCCAGGGCTCTAAATCAGAAGCCTGGAGCCAAGCAACTCTGAGAGCAGCTATGGCAATGCCTGAGGCTCTGCTGGCACCTTCAAAAGAGTCAAAGGCTGCCCTGTTGGAAATCTTTGAAATGGGTATGCTTAAGCCAAATGAGGAATTCCTCCCTTTTATCCTCTGGAAGAAAAGGGAGGAAAGTGTGCAGTTTTTGTGCAACTTCCTTTAGAAACATACCAATGTAAAGGCTATATGAGAATGAGGAGAGAGAGTGAGAGGAGTCTCCCATAGATCAATCATGTGTTCATAAAGAATCTCATGAATTGGTAAGGTGACCGCCTCTTTAGGAGCTCTAGAATAGCCTAAAATATCCAATTTATTAGCTCTAGGCTCTGAATCAGAAGTTACTGAAATTGAAAGTCCTTTAGCTACTTCTCTTATGAAGTCTTGAAAGGACAAGTCTTCTGGAGGAGACATTCTTCTTTTTGGAGAAGAAGGCTCTTCAGGAAGGGCTATGGATACTTCAGGAGACTCGTCTGATGTATCAGAATCATCAGAGGAATCGAAGTATCACCTGTCAGGGTGCTCTTCCAACACTCGATACGCGTATCGAGCAGTATCGACATCGGGCGTCCCCGGTACCGAATCGGTACTGGTAAGCAGCCCTGGACAAGGAACCGCTGCAGCCGGTATCCTGGTCGATGTCGATGCAGTCGGTACTGGTATCGGTGCTGGTGCCGGTACCGGAGCCGATACCGAGAACGGAGTTTGTTTCGGTACCAGCGGCGTTGCAGCTTGAATGAAGGCCGTAATAGCCTGCTGCATGGACAGAACATTGTGATCCATCGACGCCATGAATGCCTGGAAGTCGGTACCGGGAGATTGTGCCAGTACCCCAGAGCATTCTAACAGGTGATCGGTCGAGGCCGTGCCATCGATGTCAACCTGTAACCCCATAGGAGGAGCTTTGGAAGCCGGAGCTTCCCGCCGGGGTAGTTTTGCTGGCGCAGGATCCTCGAGGACAAGCCCTGAGGCATCTCGATGCTTAGAGGGAGATCTACCCTTCGAGGACCTGCTAGGTTTATGTTTGGTTACCTGAGATCCATCAGGAGAAGAAGACCTGGAAGATGTCGATGCTACCGATGGTGCATCAGCGGGAAACAGCACATGGAGCTTGGCTGCTCGGTTCTGTAACCCTCGTTTAGACATAAGAGAGCAGGACGGACAATCCGGAATGGAGTGTTCAGGACCCAAACATTTAAGACACCATTCATGGGTATCTGTAACAGAAATAGTACCGCTACACTTAGTGCATTTTTTGAACCCGGAGGCTGGTTTTTCCATGAGGGAAATTTTCTTGTGGGCCCTGAGGCCTAAGAAGAAAAATACACCAAGTGAGGAAAAATATCGATATATATATATTTTTTTTTTTAAAGAAAGAAAGAAAGAAAAGACAGACGGTACCGGTCCGGAGTCGGGGAAGGCAGACACGCGACCAAAGAAATAAAATAAAATAAAGAACTTCTTCAGCGGTGACAGGGCTCGACCTGCTGGCTCCACGGCAAAGAAGAACTGAGAAGAGTTGGTTAGGAAAGGCGGGAAGGCAGCGCGCAGGCGCTGTGGGATGCTCCCAAAAGCTTTCCTTTTTGGGAAGCTGGGGAGCGTTCCTGCGCAGGCTCCGTCGGTACCGACGTACCCATATGTAAAGACTCATTCCTGCTTGTTCCTGGAGATCACCTGTTACAGGTGAGTAACTACGCTTTCTCCAGGAACAAGCAGGAAGTCAGTCCTCACATATGGGACTCCCTAGCTATAGGCTACCGAGAACCCATAACTGAATAATAGGCTCCCTCTAGAAGAGCCGCAGCAGCCATGATAGGAGTTCAACCGAGAACGTAACACTCCAGTAGCCTGACACCAAAGGGTCGGAGGGTAGGAGTTGCCTAAACCTCAAACAGGTTACGGAGTACAGTCTGGCCAAAAGCACTGTCCCGTTGAGACTCCCTATCCAGGCAGTAATGGGCCGCAAAAGTCTGGCTTGAAGACCAGGTGGCGACCCGGCAGATGTCTGCCAGCGGAACAGAGCGGAGGTGAGCCACTGATGCCGCCTTAGCCCTGACCCAGTGGGCCGTGACTCGACCCTGCAATGGGAGATCGGCCGCCCTGTTTGCCCAGGCGATACAATCCGCCACCCAAGTGGATAACGTATGCTTGGAGACAGGCATCCCCAGCTTACTGGGGTCATAAGAGACGAAGAGCTGAGAAGCCCTTTGATGTCCCCACGTACGCTCCATGTAGAAGGCCAAAGTCCTCTTACAGTCCAGGGTGTGCAGAACTGCTTCTGCCCGACTGGCAGGCGGCCTGAGAAAGAAGGTCGGAAGAACCACCTCCTGGCTGAGGTGGAATGAGGAGACTACTTTCAGAAGGAACTTGGGATGAGTGCGAAGCACCACCCTGTTCCTATAGAACCGTGTGATTCGGCATGACAGCATCAAGCCCTGGTAGCACTTTCTGCTGAGGGCATCCATGTTGCGGGCCTCCCGGCCAGGAGGCACCGAGGAGTACGTCTTCTGGCTTTTGAGCCGGCACATGGCCGATTCCACAGCCATGGAGTTGTGCGGCAGTTGTGCTTTTTGGAATCCAGGGCTCTTGCGAACTCGAAGAGTAGTTACTCACCTGTAACAGGTGTTCTCCAGGAGCAGCAGGAATCAGTCCTCACATATGGGTGACGTCGGTGCCGACGGAGCCCTCGTGCAAAGCATTTCCCCAGCTTTCAAAGAAAGCCTTCGGGAATGCAGCGCGCATGTGCGGTCCCCTTCCCGCCCAAGGGTGCCATCTTGCTCAGTCTTATGACATAGCTAAAAGACAGCAAAAAACAGAAAAAATAAATCATATGACTGCAACTCCAAGAGGAGGAGGGAGGGTCGTAAGGACTGATTCCTGCTGCTCCTGGAGAACACCTGTTACAGGTGAGTAACTACTCTTTCTCCAGGACCAAGCAGAAAGTCAGTCCTCACATATGGGACTCCCCAACTCTAGGCTACCGAGAACCCAAAGCTGAAAAATAAGCTCCCTCTAGAGCCTCAGCATGCGAGATAAGAATCTTCTCTGAGGACTTCCGGTGACGTCACGGAGCTGATGGCGGCTTAGGTGCCTAGCTCCTGTCCAAACCCCGAAATTTCGCAAAATTTTGGATACCCCCACGGCTCTAAGGTGGAAGGGAAGCGAGCAGAGGAGTCTGCGATGGCTGCACGGAAGAAGTTAGTGACCTTCCAATCCGCCTATGCTCGGCGGGAGCAGCAGGAGGCATCGTCGGACTCCGAGGAGTCGGAAGGGACGGAGAATCTAGAGGTGGAGGAGAACCAGGTCGAGATGGAGGGGATGCCGCTGAAATCCTGGTTGACGGTGTTTAAAGTGGAAATGAAAGGTGCGATGAAGGAGATAAGGAAAGATCTGAAAGAGGCGCTGGCAGCGATACAGAAGGAAGTAAACTATATGGGACAGCGCATGGAAGACCTTGAGGCCCACGTGGACCAACAAGAGGAGGAGATGCGGGAAATGGCAGCTGAACAGGACAAAGCTAAAAAGTTGCAGGAGGAGATGCAAGAAAAGTTGGAAGAGATTGAGGATCGGGCCAGGCACACTAATCTTCGGATCAGAGGAGTGCCAGACACTGAGCTGTTTAAGGACTGTGAGTCTGTGGTGCAGCGTTTGTGCAGCCATATTTTACAGCTGGGAGGGGAGGGAGAGGCCCCAGTTGAAGCTGTTGGGGTGGAGAGAGCACAGCGAAGCCTTGGCCCCCGGCGAGAGAAACAGGGTAGGGACATTATTGCTTGCCTAAGCAGATTCCCTGTTAAAGAACAAATACTCTCATTGGCACGGAGGTATGGCCGGATCACCTGGGAAGGGCATGAGGTCGAAGTATTTAATGACCTATCCAAAGGTACTCTGGAACGGAGGAGAAGTCTGAGAGAGGTCACAGCATATCTGCGAGGGGAAAACCTGCGATATCGATGGATGTTCCCTTTTGGCCTCCTTCTCTCCATAAATGGGGTGTCTAAGAAAGTTAAGACACCGGGGGAAGCCTGGGCAGTTTTGAAAGATCTGGGATGTGCGAACCTGCCTCAGGCTCAAGGGCATGTGCAACGGGAACGTCAAGCGGCAGTGCCGGGAAAGCAGCGTATGCGCTCGCAATGGCAGAGAGTGGGAGAGAAGGGGAAGCGACTGAAGAGGATGGCCCAGGAGCAGGAGAATGCGACAGTGGAAGGAGTTGATTGAAGACCTGCTTGCCGCTGATACTTGCTGGATCGATGAGGGGATATGGGCGGTAGAGTCCTTTTCTCCTGGTAATGTGGACACTGGACTTATAGGGCTATGAGGGGGGTGGGTGCGGGTATGAAGGGTGTTGGAGCGCAGGTGGAGTGGAGGGGATTATGTATTGTATGCACTGATTTTTGAATTGTTGGTGGGGGGTTGTGATGTTTGTAGGGGTAGGACATGATGGTCTCGGAAGGGAAGGAGGGTGGTGGGGTGGAGGGAGGAGGGAGGGGGTGTGGGGGAGGCACGGGGAGGAGGGAGAGTAGGGGGGAAGAGGGAGGGGGGAGAGGAGGGGAGAGGGGGGGAGGGGAGGGGGCGGGGGTTAAGGGCACAGCACATGGGGGAGTAGGGGGGTGGACGGAGGTGAAATGTTGCGGATAGGGACTGTCAATGTGAAGGGGTTGAATACTCCTGCTAAGCGTAGCCTGTTATTTCGAGAAGCACAACGTAATCATTGGGACGTGGTGCTAGTACAAGAGACCCATTTGAGGAGGGGGGAGGTGGGGAGATTGAGGAATTGACTTTTCCCTGAGCAATTCTTCTCTTGCCATGCAGGGGGGGTGAAGAAGGGGGGGTGGCAATATTGGTACGGGGAGGGTGTGGTATTCAAATAGGGGGGTACTTTAAGGATACGGAGGGACGGGTGGTGGGAATAAAGGGGAGGTTTGGTTTGATAGATATAGTGCTGGTTTCGGTGTACGGCCCTAACGGCAACCAAGGGACTTTCTGGGAAGATTTGGGGCGGTTGTTGGAAGTTGAGGGGGGGGGGGGCGGTTGTTGGTGGGGGGGGATTGTAATGTAGTGTTGGATCCGCGGGTGGATCGGGATTCGAAAGGGGGGGATGGCGGGAGTAGGAATAGACGGGGTTTAAGAGGGTTGATGCAGCAATGGCATTTAGTGGATGCGTGGAGGGCGCTTCACCCTACCCGGCGGGAGTATACCTTCTTCTCGGCGCCCCATCATAGTTGGAGTAGGATAGACATGATTCTTTTGGAGAAGCAATGGATGTTGGAGGTAGAGAGCGGGGGGTTGTCCCAGTGGGGTGGACGGATCATAGTGTGGTGGAAGTGGTCATACGGAGCCCTACACGGGGAGGGGTGGCCTTTTGGAAATTAAATGAAAGCTTATTGGAGTGTGGAGAGGTGGTGGAGGATGTACGGGCCACGGTGAAAGATTATTTAGCTTTAAATGATACGGGGGAAGTGCGAGACGCGGTCGTTTGGGAAGGGCTGAAGGCGGTTGTTAGGGGGAGGTTTATCATGTGGGGGGCTTGGAGGAAGAAGTTGAGGAAGGAAAAAGAAGAGGGGTTGCGGAAGCGGCTGCAGGTGGTAGAAGGTACTTATATGGAGAGTGGGGAGATGGGAGACCTCCGGATAGTAGAGCAGGTGTGGGCGGACTTACAAGCTCTGCAATTGGAGCAAGTGGCCTTTGCACTACAAAAGGTGAAGCAGGTCCATTATGAATTTGGAGATAAAGCGGGCCGCTTATTAGCACGGCGGTTGCGACAGCGGGTGGGGGCATCCACGATCTTCCAGATTAGAGGGGAGGATGGGGTGACCTATAGGGATGAGGGGAAGATTCGGGAATGTTTTAGGGATTTTTATGGGGAGCTATATACGGGGGAGAAGGGGGTGGAAGGGGAGGTCATTCAGGAGTATTTAGATGGGATACCGCTTAAGGGGCTCTCGGACGAGGTGAGGGCGGAGTTGGAGACTTCTATCACTGAGGAAGAAATTGGAAGGGTGGTGAAGGGGTTACCGGGGGGAAAGGCGCCAGGGTTAGATGGGTTGCCGGGCTGTTTTTATAAGGTTTTTTGGGGGGAGATTAGGGGGATATTAGGGAGAGTATTTCATGGGGTGTTGGAACAGGGGGGGGGAATTGCCACGGGATATGTTGATGGCGGGGATAACTGTCTTATTGAAGCCGGGAAAGGATCCCCTGAAGTGTGGATCATACCGGCCTATCTCCCTGTTGAACGTGGATGTCAAAATTTTAGCTAAAGTGTTGGCGGACAGATTGGCGGGCTGGATGCCAGAGGTGGTCCACGGGGATCAAACGGGCTTTATTAAGGGGAGGCAGGCTGCAGATAATGTAAAGCGGGCCATAGGGGTGACATGGGAGGCAGGCCGCGGGGGGGAGGAGCTTATTTTGATGTCTATTGACGCAGAAAAGGCCTTCGATAGAGTCCATTGGGGGTTTTTGATGGCTGTGCTAGAAAGGGTGGGGTGTGGGCCGAATTTTCTGAAATGGATTCAGGGCCTCTATCGGGAGCTGCGGGCGCGAGTAAAGGTGAATGGACGGTACTCGAGCGACTTTGCAGTGGGGCGTGGGACAAGACAGGGGTGTCCCTTGTCCCCGCTCTTGTTCGCTTTGGTTGTTGAACCCCTGGCTGAACGGATTCGGAGGAACACGAGGATAGTGGGATTGGAGAGGGGGGGGCTTTCCCATAAGATTTCCTTATATGCTGACGATATTCTTTTGTATATGTGTCAGCTGCCGCAAACGTTGCCAGAAGTTCTTAGGGAGGTAGAAATCTTTGGGGCTGTGTCTGGATTTAAAATGAACATTGACAAGACTGAGGTGATGAAGGTGCAGCTGGGGGAGGAATCTGAGCGGCGCCTGCGGTCGGCCTTTCCGTTGCGATGGGTACGTAAATCCTTGGGGTACTTGGGGGTTCAGTTGACAGGGCGGTATGAAGAGCTGTATAGTGCCAATTATCCGAAACTTTTGGGGACCATCTATACTGACTTAGATGGCTGGATGAGGTTGGAGACGTCATGGTTGGGTAGGATAGCAGCAGCCATCAAAATGAATATTTTACCCCGGTTATTGTATTTGTTTCATGCCTTGCCGGTTGAGATCCCGGAGGGCATCCTGCGTGGGTTGCAAAGTCGTATATTTAGCTATATCTGGAAGAGGAGACCACCCCGCATTTCTAGAAGGGTTATGTGCACTAGTAAATTGGAGGGGGGGCTAGGGGTTCCTGATCTTCGAGACTATTATCGGGCAGCGCAGTTAAAGCATATTATGGATTGGAGGGTTGGAAAGGGTGGAGCTCCATGGGTTAGCTTGGATAGCTACAGGGTCCAAGGGGGGAGGTTGGATGCTTGGATATGGGCTCCGGGGGGGACAGAGGGTTGCTAGGGGGGGGATCTCCTGCAATGAGGCATGTGGCGAAGATTTGGGATGTGGTTAGGGGACCCGTAGCTAAACAGAGGGGGTCTTGGTTTTCAGTGATGACACCTTGGAGGGGATGGCGGGCCTTTAAACCGGGTTGGGAGGGGGGCCTCAACTGTGGGTTTCAGTTGCTGGAGGAGGGGGAGATGCGGGGGTTTGAGGAGGTGAAGAGGGAGTATGGGCTGGAGGTGGTGGATAGGTTTGCTTATGCTCAGGCCCGCTCATTTTTGCGTCGTACTTTGGGACGGGAGGGGATGGAGAGGGAGGTCTCGGCAGTGGAGGCCATTTGGTATGGGAGGGGAGGTTCGAAGAGTATGATTACGGCTCTTTATGCAGCGGTGCATGAGCAGCGGGAGGGGAAATTTAACTATATGGTTGACTGGGAGCGAGATTTAGGCCACACTATTAGTTGTCAGGATTGGAAATGTATCTGGGATTTGATAAAGAAGGGGCCTTGTGCTAGCCAGATTCGCGAAAATAGCTATAAAGTGCTTCTACGGTGGTATTATACGGCAGAGAGGCTGCACAGGTTTTTCCCAGAGATTTCCCAGCTGTGTTGGAGAGGGTGTGGGGAGGTGGGATCTTTTTGGCATATATGGTGGGGGTGCACAAAGGTACAGGGGTATTGGGGGATGGTACAGAATTGGATTCAAGTAAATTTGGGGGTTGTGGTGGATCTAACTCTGCATATTGCTCTATTATCCTGGTGGGGGGAGGGATGGGGGGGAGACAAGGGGGATTGATGGTGATGGCATGTCTCTGCGCAGCCAGATGTGAAGTGGCGGAAGCATGGAAAAAGAGTGAGATGCCACCATTGGAGGGATTTGTGAAACGACTCCGGAATATGACCTTGATGGAAAAATTGACACCTATTAGGAGAAAGCGGGGGAGGCGCTTTGAGGAAACTTGGGGTGGGCTGTGCCGGGTATTGGGGTTGGGGTAGGGTTGGGGGGGGAGGGGAGGGGATGGGGAGGGAATGGATGGAGTGGGGAGCTGTAGGCCAATCCTTTGGGAGTATATGTCTATCTACTGGCCTTGGGTTACGTTGGGTAGGGTAGGAGGGGAGGGGGCTTGGGGCTGGGTGGGGGGGGGGATGGGACTAGTGGGTAATCATTAGGCTATTGAAAACTTTCAATACTCTGGATTATAACATCTGGGGGTGCTGTGTTGATTGATTGGTGTTTAGCTTCGATTTAGCTCTAGTTTGGTGTTAGCTTGGAATGTATATCAGATTTATGTAGTGGCATGGTGGTGACTGTTATGCCGGGCTGTGGTTTCCTATTTTTGTATTATGTGTGTATTGAATAAAAACATTTTAAACAAAAAAAAAAAGAATCTTCTCTGAGAATGCCCCCAAACGGTAGCCCAACACAAGGGCTGGAGGGTAGGAGTTGCCTAAACCTCAAAGAGATTACGGAGTACCGCCTGTCCGAAAGCACTGTCCTTGCGGGACTCCCTCTCGAGGCAGTAATGGGCCGCAAAAGTCTGGCTTGAAAACCAAGTAACGGCCCGGCAGATGTCTGCCAACGGAACAGAGCGGAGATAAGCTACTGATGCAGCCTTCGCCCTGACACGGTGGGCCGTAACTCGACCCTGCAAGGAGAGGCTGGCTGCCCTGTACGCCCAGGCAATACAATCTGCTACCCAAATGGACAGGGTATTCTTGGAGACAGGTAACCCCAACTTATTAGGGTCAAAAGATACGAAGAGCTGAACAGCCCTTCGATGCCCCTGCATACGGTCAATGTAGAAAGACAACGCCCTCCTACAGTCCAGGGTATGCAAGACCATTTCAGCCTGGCTGGCATGCGGCCTGGGAAAGAAGGTCGGAAGAACCACCTCCTGATTGAGGTGGAAGGAGAAGACAACCTTTGGAAGGAACTTAGGATGAGTCCGTAAGACCACCCTGTTCCTATAAAACCGCGTGTACGGTCTATCAGAAACCAGAGCCTGTAGTTCACTCACACGCCTGGCCGAGGTAAGAGCCACCAAGAACAACGCCTTCCAGGAAAGGAAGCGTAAATGACAGGTAGCCATCGGCTCAAACGGTGGGCGAGTAAGTTGTTGCAAGACCACATCCAAATCCCACTCAGGGGCTGGTGGACGAATCGGAGGCTTGAGCAAAAGCAGGCCTCTGAGAAAGCGGGCCACTAAGGGATGGACCAACAGAGACTGGCCTTCCACCGGCGAGTGGTGCGCTGACAGAGCACTGAGGTGGACCTGAACAGAGTTGGATTTAAGGCCTAGGTCCAACAGGTGAAGCAGCACCACTGGTACCAGGCACCACTGGTACCAGGCACGAAAACGGATCCTCTTGGCGCTCAGCACACCAGGTGGAGAACCTACGCCACTTGAGCACTGTTCCCTCTAAGCTGTGCGCGTGTGCGCGCGCACACACCTCGCCGAGTGAGCGCACATACTTTACAACAGAGCGCACAAAAATTATGGTTCTGATTCTGATAGAAAACAACACAGATGTCTTAAAATTTAAAAGTTGTTGTGTATTTATGGTTTTCACAAGTTCTACAATTATTTTCTAGTGCAGTCAATGTGGTGTACATACTGTATTCTGACGTGTAGTCAAATTTTAAAGTATGTAACTCTGAGTGTCGTTATGTGGCGCACAAAAATTTAACCTTTCTTCAAAACCTGCACAGATGATATTTTATGCGCACACAGCCTACAGAAAATTAGAGGGAACATTGCACTTAAGGGCATAAGACTTCCGAGTGGATTATCTCCTAGAGGCCAAAACCACCTCTTCCACTTCCCTAGGTAGAAGTAAGGGGGCTAGAACTACCCTTTCAGCAGCCAGGCCATCAAATGGAGGGACTGGAGGTTGGGGTGCAGGAGAGATCCCTGATTCTGAGACAGGAGATTGGGTCACACCCCCAGAGGGAGTGGAGTGTCCACCGCCAATTGCAGAAGGAGTGGAAACCACGGTTGCCTCAGCCATCTGGGGGCTACCAGGATCAGGGAGGCCCTGTCCCGAAGAACCCTGAATAGGGTTCGGGCCACTAGAGGCGTTGCAGGAAACGCGTACAGCAGGCCCGTAGACCAAGAGATTAGGAAGGCATCTGCTGCTATGCGCAGAGGATGCGGTTGTCTGGAACAGAACCTGGGTAGCTGACGGTTCAGTGGACTGGCAAAGAGATCGATGGTCGGAAGACCCCATTTTAGGAAGATCTGCTGGGCTACTAGGGGATTCAAATGCCACTCGTGAGGCTGTAGAATCCTGCTCAACCTGTCTGCCAGGTAATTTTTCTGGCCAGGTAGATAAACTGCCTTGAGAAACATGCCGTGTCTGACCGCAAAAGCGCACAGGGCCTGTGCTTCTTGACACAAAAGCCTGGATCCCGTGCCTCCTTGTTTGTTCACATAGAACATTGCTACTTGGTTGTCCGTCTGAATCAAGATAGACTGGTGAGAGGGGACATGAGAGAAAGTTTGTAGAGCTAATCAAATAGCTCGCAATTCCAACAGATTGATCTGCTGTGTGGCCTCCCAAGGGGACCAGAGGCCCTGAGTGCATGCCCCCTGGCAATGTGCACCCCAACCTTGAAGAGAAGCATCGGTCATCAACACCTGTGTGTGTGGTGGTGCCTGGAAAGGCACCCCTTTGATCAGGTTTGGGAGATGCAGCCACCACTGCAGGGAGGCCGCTAGTAGTTTGGACACTCTTACTCTGTCTCTTAAGTCTCCTGTGGCCTGTATCCACTGAGCTCTGAGGCACCATTGAGCAGGCTGCATATACAGACGAGCATTTGGAGTTATATGGACCGTGGATGCCATGTGGCCCAAAAGCCTCAGGAAATGTCTGGCAGAGACCAGAGCTCCCCTGTGAAACTGCTGGGCCAGAGCCATCAGTCTGTGAGCCCTGTTCTCGGGCAAATAAGCCATTGCTTGTAAGGTATCCAACCTTGCCCCTATGAACTCTACATCTTGTGAGGGGAGCAAAGTGGACTTTGCAAAGTTTATGACAAAGCCCAGGTGCTGGAGAAGAGAGACACTGCGAAGAGTGGCTTGTCTGGCCTCATGTGGAGACTGACCCCTAATGAGCCAGTCGTCCAGGTATGGAAAGACAAAGATGCCCTGGTTTCTGAGATAGGCCACCAACACCGCCAGGCATTTGGTGAAAACCCTGGGTGCGGAGGTTAGGCCAAATGGAAGCACTCTGTACTGAAAATGCTTTCCTCCCACTACATATCTGAGATATTGTCTGTGGTCTGGATGAATGAGAAGGTGAGTATAAGCATCCTTTAGGTCTAAGGAGCATAGCCAATCTCCCTGCTGGAGGTAGGGCAGCAGTATCCCAAGGGTAAGCATCTTGAACTTTTCCCTCTCCAGGAACTTGTTGAGATTTTGCAAGTCTAGGATGGGCCTGAGGCCTCCTGTCCTTTTTGGTACTAGAAAGTACCTGGAGTAGAAGCCTCGTCCTCTCAGGTGGTGAGGCACCGGTTCCACCGCCTGCTCCTGTAGAAGACTTGCCAACTCCTGAAGGAGGAGGTTCCTGTGCAGAGGGAGTCTTGGAGGCTCCCCTGGAAAATAGGAGGGAGGTAACTGGTTGAATTGGAGCAAATAGCCCTTTTAGACTATGCTCAGTACCCAGGTATCCCCTGTTATAGCTGACCACCTGTGGGCGTACAGTGTCAGCCGGCCTCCTGTGCTGAGTGGAGTCAGCTGTGGGGGAGAGGCTATGCAGTGGGAGACAAAACCCCGCTCCCTGCTGTGCAGGAGCCAGAGCTGGCGGCTTGGGGGTTTTCTGCCTACGGGGCCCATGTCCCTGCCCCTTGGCCTGTTGACCCTGTTGGGGAGCTGTAGAGGCCTGGAACTGAGGGTAGGATTTGTAGGCAGAGGCCTTCCTTGGGTAAAAGGGCTTTTTCCCCGAGCCCTTCTTCTTCTGAGAAGGGGCAGAAGTCTTCCTGGACAGCCCTGCCCTGGTGAGAGTCTCAGTCTCAATTTCTGCAGCCTTTTCAGCCATGGGTTTGCCAAAGAGGTTCTCACCCCGGCAAGGGACATCGAACAACTTGTCCTGGACCCATGGCTCGAGGTCCGATGACTGTAGCCAGGCCTGACGGTGTGCACCGATGCCGGCCGCTGCTACTCGGGCCGAAGCCTCGAAGCCATCATAGGCTGCTCGAGATATAAACTTCGAGCACTCTTGAATCCCCGATGACAAAGCCTTGAACCTCTGCAAAGGTTCCTCGGAGAGGCCATCAGAGAACCAAGCAATCTCTTTTGCCAGGTCTCGGAGGTACATGCCCATGTACAGCTGGTAAGTCTGGACACAGCAAGCCAGCATAGAGCCCTGGAAGCACTTTCTACCGAGGGCATCCAGGTTCCGGGCCTCCCTGCCGGGGGGCACCAAGGAGTGCATCTTCTGACTCTTCAGATGATGCATGGCTGATTCCACAACCATGGAGTGGGTGCGGTAGCTGTGTCTTCTGGAACCCAGGGCTCTTACGGACTCGATAAATGGAATCAACCCGTTTGCTGAGAACCGGCGCCGAGGCCGGTGCCTCCCACATGTGGAAGACCAGCCGTTCCAGCATCGGTGGAACCGGTACAGTAAAGGCCTCCTTCGATGGAGAGTCATACTGGAGAGCCTCGAGGCTCCTCCTCGGGATCCGCGGGGAAGGCCAAGGCTTTGGCCATTTCTCTCACGAAGTCCGAGAACTGGGTATCCTCCGGGGGGGGACCTTCTCCGAGGCTCGGACTCCAGTGAGTCCGATGGGATGCACTGGGTCCGGAACGTGTCCGGGGACTCCTCGTCCTCCGTCTCCCACTCCGACCCCTCTGAGGAGGAATCGAGCGGCTCCGGTCGGGCGGGCACCAAAGCCATCTGCCCCGACGCCGAAGGTACCAGCGTCGACGACCTCGGTCCCTTGGCGAGGATCGACTCGAGACCGCATTGACTCGAGGATCGTCTCGGCCTCCGGGGTCGACTTGGACGTCGAGGTCCCGGTGGTTGGGGCAGATGCACTGATCAGATCGGCGATCAGCACCCACTGCTGTTCCATGAAGGCAGCCAAACTGCTCTCCAAGGCCGTCAACCTGAGTCCGAGCTCAGGAGACTCAGGAGATCCAGCAGCCCCCGACTCGGGCCCCGACGGCGTCGGGCCCGACGTCGGCTCCCCGGAGGAGAGTCCACGAGGACAACAGCACTCATGTGACTCGGGGACTCCGGCTCCACACGAGGCATTTTGGCAGGCCTCTCCGACTCCGACGACCCGGGACGGCGGTCGGGGCTATGCGACCTGGCCCTCGAGGGACCAAGAGCATCCACCGACGCTACCCTCGTGGGTTTCTTCTTCCTTTTGTGTTCCCTTGAGGGAGACCCCCACTCAGAGGAGCCCCAACGATGCTCGGGGTCGGACTCCCGAGACGTCGAGGCCTCTGACGAGGTCTGGGCCCAGCCGGACGCGGAGTCAGAGAAGATCCTCTCTCGTTCATGTTGACGCCTCCTCAGCGCCTTAGAGGACATTTTGCCGCACGGGCCCCAGATCATCGGGTCATGATCGGGCCCGAGGCACCGGAGGCAGCAGTCATGTGTGTCGGTGAGAGACATCAGTTTCTTACACCAATCACACTTCTTGAACCCACTGGCAGCCATCGGGGGAAAAAGGGCCCCTGCAAAGTCAAAAGACTGGGCTGCCAGTGAAAAAGAAAAAAAGCGCGAACGCTAGTCTCTAAGGACAAAAACCAAAAAAAAAGTAGCTCCGGGCTCGATACCGGTGTACCGTGCCCAGGTGGGAAGGGGAACCGGCGTCGAACCGGCAAAAACCCACGAATCTTCGAGGAAAAAAATCAACTTTTAACCGGGTGACTAAGACACACGTCCGTCGGGCTCCACGGAAAAAAGAAGACTGAGCAAGATGGCACCCTTGGGCGGGAAGGGGACTGCGCATGCGCGCTGCATTCCGAAAGGCTTTCTTTGAAAGCTGAGGAAATGCTCCGCACAAGGGCTCCGTCGGCGCCGACGTCACCCATATGTGAGGACTGACTTCCTGCTTGGTCCTGGAGAATAGATGGAATCAATTCGTCTGCTGAGCACCAGCATCGAGGCCAGTGTCTCCCACATGCGGAGCATCAGCCTTTCCAGAATGGGAGGCACCGGTACGGTAAGAACTTCCCGAGGGGGAAAGTCATATTGGAGGATCTCGAGCTCTTCGGCTCGAGGCTCCTCCTCGACCTCCATCGGGAATGACAAAGCCTTTGCCATGTCCCGGACGAACCGGGCGTCTTCTGTGGGGGGGGGGGGGGGGCCTTGTCCGAAGTTCAGAACCAGGGGAATCTGAGGGAATGTACTTGGTATGGTGGGTGTCTGGTGACTCCTCGTCCTCCGTTTCCCAACTGGACCCCTCCGAGGAAGAATCGAGCAGCTCTGGCCTCGAGGGCTTCAGTCTCGACCACCCCGATGCCGGTGGAATCGGCATTGACGACCTCGGTCCCGAACGGGAGGTCGAGGGGCACCTCGGCCGAGGATTGACTCGAGACCTTAGTGACTCGAGGATTGGCTCGGCCTCCAGGGTCAACTTCAACGTCAATGTCCCGGTGGTTGGGGCAGATGGACCGGTGAGACCGGCTATCAGTGCTCGCTGCTTGTCCATGAAGGCAGCTATGCTGCGTTCCAAGGCCGCCATCCTGAGACCGAGCTCGGGAGAATCCGCAGCCCCGGGTCGGGCGCCGGCTCTCCCAGAGGAGAGTCCACCAGAAGGACAGTGGTTAACTGCCTCGGTGTCTCCGGTTCCTTATGAGGGAGTTTTGTAGACCTCTCCGACTCCAAGGATCCGGGGCAGGGGGGGGGGGTCGGGCTCTGCAACCTATCCCGCGAGGGACCAGGCCGCTCAGAGCCATCTGAGGACACCGCCCTCATGATTTTTTCTTTCTCCGGTGTTCCCGCGAGGGAGACCCCCTTTCAGAAGACACTCGACGCTGCTCAGGGTCAGCAAGCTCCCAAGACGTCGAGGCCTCCGATGAGGACCGGACCCGGGTGGGTGCGGACTCGGGAAAAATCCTATCATGTTGCTGCTGCCTGCTCCTCAAGGCCTTGGAAGACATCTTCTTGCACGGGCCACAGACCTTCGGAACCGAGGCAACGGAGGCAGCAGTCATGTGTGTCAGTGAGAGACATTAACTTCGTGCACCGATCACACTTTATAAACCTGCTGGCAGCCATCGGGGGAAAAAGGGACCCTACAGCTAAAAATAAAAAGAGCATGAACGCTAGTCTCTAAGGACAAAACTGAAAATTTGGACCGGATTCGATACCGGTGTACCGAGCCAAGGCAGGAAGGGGAACCGGCATTGAACCAGCTAAGCAGAAAAGTAATTTTCTGGCTTTTTTAAACACTTTTTTCATGAGGGAACTTGGATGATGTCCATTGTGCTCCGCGGAAAAAAGGAGACTGAGCGAGATGGCACCCTTGGGCGGGAAGGGGACCGCGCATGCGTGATGCAATCCCAAAGGCTTTCTTTGAAAGCTGGGGATTGCTCCGCATGAGGGCTCCATCGGCACCAACGTCACCCATATGTGAGGACTGACTTCCTGCTTGTTCCTGGAGAATGCTGTGCTGCCCGTCGGGACCTTCCACCCTAGGTGGCTACCTAGTTTGCCTAGCAGGCAGGTCGGCCCTGAAAGGATGAGAAGGATTCCAATTCTGCGATAGTCTTTCCACCGATCCCTGACTGGAACAAGAGAAATATGAATCTTCTCTAGATTCACTCTTTTGCTTTACTTTCAAATGTATTTTTTAAGTCATCTTTCCTAAAAATAAAATTACCTTTAGGAAGCATACAATGTTGACAACAATCAAACGCAATACAAATAAATAGCAACATTCAACAAAAATGATAATCACATTAAGACAAAATGGCCAACACTTATTGAGCCAGTTGCTATTCCAGCAGGAAAATAAATGAACAATTGCCTGAATAACTCATATAAATGCTTCAGTAAGGAGCCGAGCCTTACAAGTTTTCCTAGAAATCAACGTGTCAATATTTAGCCACCATGCTCAGTATTTGTTTTAAATGTTGGTTGTAGTGACTAAATAAAATACAGATATTTAGTGCCGGTATCAGGACTGCAGTCGGTGCTGAATCTCCGTGCAGCGCGGTCAATGCCAGCACTATCTGGATAGTGCCTCTTCCCTCTATTTGCTGCTGCTGCTGCTGCTGGAGAACTCAAAATGGCCACAGTTCCTGCCAAAACCATAGGAACTATGGCCATGGAAGGCCCAGAGCTATTATGCTGAGTGAACAGGAGATCCAGCTCCACGACACTTATTCCCGCAGAATCAGCCCCTCTGAGCTCTTTGCCGGCAGTGTGGTCTTTGGACTTGAAGCCGCAGCAAAGACTGGCATCGGAGATGTGGCCCCTACAACCCCCACATGCAACGCAGATTGCTTTCAGCATAGCGGTACTGAATACACTCGTCAACTAACGCTTACTGATGAGGAGGACTTGGGCGCAAACATGCGAGGCCTCAACCCCTCACTCTAACTGCCTGCTCCCAGCTTACTGCTGCTCTGCCTGAGCATGCCCCCATGCGTCTGCCCACAATGAGCCAGTCGCCCGAGAACAAACTCTTCAGGCTGGCTAAAAAGCAGTGCACTTGCTTGAGACCACCTTGCACAGGTCAGAAACTTCCAGGCCTGACTAAACAGGATTCTAGTCTCCCCCCTTCCCCCTTGGGAGAACAGCGGACTGAATGATCTGGCTCCCTGGGAAGGGGACTATTGCAGTCAACCAGCCTTAGCCTAAAGACCTTGCTCCTTCCTTGCCTTTGAATATCCTCTGTCTGCTAAGAGCCACACATTTTCCTGTTTTTGCTTTGTTTTTTGTTTTTAAGAAATCTACTTGTACAACTGACCCTTCTGTGCAATCCTGACTGCAGTGAGCTCCTTCCACCTGCTGGAGACTGAGCATGTTGGCTTAGGAGGAGGTGGTCCCGCTCCCTTGTACTGTGACATCACAGAAGTCAGTAGGCTCAGTCTCCATCTGCTGGAACTGGAGGGATGATTTGGAAAATAGAGATATTCAGTGCTGAACTTCCATGCACTGCGGCCAGTGCCAGCACTATCTGGATAAAGTCAGCAGAGCTTTTTTAATGGTGCCAGGGCGATACATGTGCACTGCGAGGGTCTGAATATTGCACTGAGCAAATAACCTGCTGCTCCACCCTCGCTATCCGGACAGCATTGAGCTGCTCTGTAAGGATATTCAGCAGCACTATCCAATATAGTGCTGCCTAAGGCATTTATCTGAAAGACAGTTGCCTTTATTTTTGAATGCAACCCCACAAATAATCTTGCATAAAGTTCCAAAGAGTGGTGTCGCACAGGAGAAGGCTTTTCCATATTTAATTTCCGTGATAAGAGGAAGACAGGCGCAATGTCTTCTGATGAATGCAGTGATCTAGTTGGAATATATAAATGTAGTCTGAAGGAATCCTTTGTACATGAATGTGAAGATCTTGAGTGGTTTGCGCATGTGACTCCTCTTTTATGTGAGCAGCAGTGGCTCCCCGTGAGATACGGCATCTTTTGTAAGATCCTGATGATTGCCCGCCAGTTCTATTGCTCTGGTTTGCAGACTTTTCTTACATCTTTTCTGGTCCCTTATGTTCCTTCCCGTTTTACATTCTTCCCAGGCTAGTCTAATAGTAGCTCTGTCCTTTCTCTCTGTCTGTTTGACGTGTGCCCACAGATCCTGCTTTCGGATTCCTGCTCCCTCGTCGTGGAATGCACTGCCTTTGGATCTTTGTCTGGAGTCTTCATACTTTGCATTTCCAGTAGGCGTTTCCTCAGGCCTGGCTGTAGGAGAACCGACTTTGCCCCTACTACCTGGGAATTGTTGTCCCTTCTGCGTCCATTACTGTGACACTGTGATTCCTTCGTGTTCTTACACTGTTGACCTTGTCCCTCTCTCGTGTTTTCTCTATTTTATATTGTAAACTGCTTAGCTATTTATTGTTTTGATTTGCAGTACATTAAATGAATAAACAAAAAGCAGCTGAATAAGCTTAAGTATGTCGGAAACACATGTCTGAATGGAAATGGATTTGAAATGCCATGAGGACATTATCTAATGGAGGCTGCTCTAGGCAGTGATAATGTCATCATGGAGTTTCAAATCCATTTCCATTCAGACAGCAGTGTTTCCGACATACTGATCTTTGTGCAACCCAATATGGAGAATGGTCCTCGTATATAGGAAAGCAGAAAAAATGACGAGAGATAATGAGCATATGACCTTCCTTTCCATTCCTACCACTAAGCTTCACATTACATGTCCTGTTACCAAAGTATGTTTGGGCATTTCAAGTTTGGCGATGCCATTTAGAAAGGATTAAGCTTAGAGTCCAAACTGACTCCTAAAACTCTCATTTTAGCTTCAGCAGCAAAACATGACCCTCAAAAACCATCTGAGGAACCAAATCCATAGAGGTCTTCTTGACCAAGTGCCTCTGTATCCTAAGAGTTCTACAAAAGCTTGCTGTCAGTCGTTTATTGCTTATTAGATCTAAACTAGTGCTCATTTTTCCCAACTACATTCGATTCTTGATTCAAAGGTCCTGATATTCAAAGCAAGGTATGTTTCCAGCAGGGGGCAAATGCATCTCTCTCCTTAGGCGCATATGGATAACATTGGGCCAGTTAACTCGCTAAACAGCCAAACTGTATCCATACGGCTGGCACAGAGTCTTGTGAAACGGCATGTGCTATACTCAATGGATAGGAGCAGGTGGGAATCGCCATTCAGATGTATATGCCGCAACCGTAGTTTAGTGGATCGGCAGCCGCACTTAATTTTATCGGCCAAGTGTCAAGCCCCATAGGCATAACCTAAGCAATTGAAACACTCACTTCTGATTAATCCTAGCAATAATTATGGGTGAATATTAAATAAGAAAGGCAATAGATTGTGCTGGGGCCCAGTAGCCCATGGCCAGTGGTCAGTCGCTGGATTCACATCATACAGTAACAAAGGAGACTATAAAATACAGCATTTTGAAGTAAAATGTGAAGATCAAGTCAAGAAAAAAAGCTGTGAATCTTCTGTGCTGAGGATCTAACACACCACCAAAATATGGACTATTTCAGAAAATGCCAGGCACACCGACAAGCGAATATTTTTAAAATGTTAATATATTAAATACATCTGCCATCTAATGAGATGCACAGAACCCCTAACAGAGTGACATCATCAAAATCCTGTGGTTCTCAGTCTCTATCTGCTGGTGAAGGGGCATAACCCATGCATCTGGAGGGACTATAAGGAAATTTGTATTGGTGTGCCTGGCATATTCTTAATTATTCGAACAATACTAGAGCCAGTAAGCCAGTAATGAGCAGCTCTAGCCCAAGAGCTGTCTCACTGATCAGTACAGAGCTGCAGACAGCTCCATCACCATCTTCTGGAGACACAGCAGGGCACAGCACACAGCTCTTAGCTCTCTGTCTCCATCTGCTGGTTAATGGTCATAACCCACGCGTTCTGGGTAGTCTGACAGACAAAAAGGAATGCTTTTTGACAGCGAAAGCTCATACCGGCACTTCTATCCCATTCTTGGCTGCCAGAAGCCACTCCCAGCAAGCGAGGGCAGTTTCCATTCCATGCTCTGTAAACATCCGCAGGGGGCTCCAGCACAGATGGTGCAGTAGCTGGGCATCGCAGTCTGTAAGAGAGACACACATCTCAGCAACAGTGCCCGCAGAAACACCAAGAATCAAACAACCAACAAAGTATCAGTAAGATGTTCACCTCTTTATCATCTAATCAGATACTGCCCATAATCTCAGACAAGGGCAAGAACTTGCAGGCATATAATCAGGGCCAGTGCGGGTACCCTAGGCAAACCTTCAGCTTTATGTCCCCCCCCCCCCCCAATTGTGAGAGCTGCATTAGGCAAGACTAGGCGGTCACTTAGGACAGCAGCTTCTGAGAGGCAGCAAGCAACAGATCTGGACAGCCACCCAAACTCAAACAGCCATCAGCCCGCTCTGTTACCTGCAGGAGAGCATGCACACACACACATACATATGGAAAAATAGGATGTCCCATTATGAATCTTTACTAGCTTGTTCTGGGAAGGGTGGTGCTGGGTTGATCATGATTGTTCAGTTTAATTATCAAAATCTTGGTGTGCGGTATGTGTGTGTGTATGTAAGGCTGAAGGTTTCCCTGCAGGGGTCTCCAACTCCAATCCTGGAGGGCCGCAAACCAGTCAGGTTTTCAGGATGCCCCTAATGAATATGCCTGAGATATATTTGCACTCACTGCCCCCATTGTATTCAAATGTATCTCAGGCACATTCATTAGAGATATATCCTGAAAATCTGGTTTTTGGCCCTCCAGGACTGGAGCTGGAAACCTCCAGCATCACCCCTAGAGCTGCAGATTACCTTTGCTGCTGATCAGCATCGCTGTCAATTTAAACATAGCCTGGGTGTAGGACTCCGGCTGACTGCACTCCAGGGCATCACTCAGCTGCCTGATCATCAGTTTATTCAGGTCCGACGAGCGGCCAGCGGCTTCCGAAAACTGAATCATTCCAGCGACCTGCAGAACACAAGCAGCAATATTAAATCATGCATGTAATATTTATGTAGTACTTTTACCTGCTGGGGAGAAAACAAACTGTTTGAGTTTTTCAGACGAAGCGTGTTATTTTGGTTGACAGACGTGCCAGTAGGGAAAGGAGGTGCAGACCTCTGCGGGTCCTTGTTATTTTCAGAACTTTTAAAGTGAAAGTATGTGTGCGCTATCACATCGAATACTTGTGTGAGGACTGTGCGGGTAAAATGAATCCACGGGCTGCAGGAATGTGGGCAGTTTGAAAATTCACACACAAGTCAGCACAGGGTACCAAACCGATTAGCAGGTAAAGATGTCAAAAACTGCAAGAAACAAATACGTTTTTTCAGAGAATCTGAATTTTGTGACAGAAGATTCAAGACATAATTCGGAGGGTAAGTTATTCCATAACTGAGGGGATAAGAAAAAAAAAGGCCGCGTGCCTTGTGGACTTGTACTTAGCTTGAGAGACGGAGGGAAGACAGAGATGACTGGTGTCTATAGAATGCAGCATGCGGGCACGTGTGTAAGGAATGATCAACGATGAGAGGTAGGCGGGGGAACCACTAGAGAAGACCTTGTGGGTTAAAGTGAGAATTTTAAAATTCTAACAGAACTGAATGGGAAGGCAATGAAAACAGTACAAAAGTGAGGTGGCATGGTGAAACTTAGTGGCGTGAGCAAGAAACCGAGCTGCAGTGTTTTGGATATTTTGCAGTCCTTTGATCTGATAGCTAGGTAGGCTGGCGAGAACTATGTTGCAGTAGTCAAGGCACAATATAACGTTCCTCTCCTATGCCCGTTCTTTGCCCCTTGGAGCACCTGCATGTATCGCGGCTTACTGCGTGTAGACACATGGGAAGTAGGTAGCTGGGGTCCGCATTCCCAGGAGCAGACTATGCAGGTATAAATTTCACACACAGGGACCTTTACACCTTTCTGGAACAGGTTTACATTTGTACACTGGCAGTTATGCACCGCTGGGGCAAGTTCTGGAAGGGGAAATTTTACTTACTGATAATTTCCTTTCCTGGAGTCCAGCTAGACCAGTCCAGACCATTGGTTATCTCCCCCAACCAGCAAATGTGAGACAGAGAAAACACTAGAACAGTGCTGTGACGGGGGTCACGTGATGACAGCTGAGTGAACAGACACCATCGGGCTGAGCTCCGCTCTCTTGAATGCCTTTGCAGTGAGCCTGGAGAGCCTACCAGAAACCCATCCCACCGGAACACACGGGGACCTGAATAATAATTACGAACAGAGCAGAAACTGGGTAATGCAGTAAAAACGACCCGCACTCACAGGAGAAAAGAAGGACAGCAGAAGATGGCGGGGGAACAGCGCACACCGCTTTATGCAGTGTCAGAGAAAGTGCTAAGGGACCTCACTAAAGACACCACCACCAATGTTCCCTCTAAGCTGCGCTGGCTCCACCGCCAACATTCCTGCCAGCGGGGGGAGGTGCAGTGCGATTGATCGCTCCGCCCCTCCCCCCACCGGCGGGAATGTCGGCGGAGGACCCAGTGCAGATGAAAGGGAACATTGCGAGGGTGCTGCGGCGTGCGTCAGACACAGGGACTAACACACGCCGCAGCACCCTCACAATGTTCCAGGCATCAATGCGGATGGATATGCGTTTCAGACGGGGGGTGGGGGAGGCGAGGAGAGAGGATGGCGTATGACCCAACCCTCTATACAGATACGGCATTCCATCAGCACTTACAATGGGAATGGCAAACCTACTGGGATAACAACAATACTAAGGAGACAGACCCGAAAATACTATGGGCAGCAGCTAAGGCCACCATGAGGGGGGGATTATTCAGCCTACCATCCAGAAAAGGAGAAGGGTGGGCTGGCGCATCCTAGCCCTTTCGAAGGAGCTCCAGGGTTGCAGGAGACACCATGTGGGCATGGACGACACAGAGCGCTATTCTGAAACACATTGCAAACTAAACCATCTGCTGAATCAAAGGGCAGAAAGAGATATTAAGAGGTACAAATATCATTTGCATAAATGGGGAAATCAGTATGGAAAATCATTAGCCCGCCTGCAGAGGAAGACGACTGTAACCAGTGCCATTAAAGGCCCAGGGAATATTATGTATAGCGAGAAGCAAGAGATTTGGTGGCAATTCCACAGTACTATAGCAAGCAAAGGATGTGAAAAGACTGGAAATTGTTCAGAGGAAGGCAACCAAAATGATTTGGAGCCTGCGTCAGAAGCCTTATGAGAAGAGACTTGAAGACCTAAATATGTACACTGGAGGAGAGGAGGGACAGGAGAGATATGATTCAGACCTTTAAATACTTAAAGAGAAATAATGAACAAACAAACCTCTTCCAAAGACGGGGAAGCTGTAAAACTAGAGGGCATAACATGAAGCTGCAAGGGGGTAAACTGAAAGGCAATGTCAGGAAATGCTTTTTCACTGAAAGGGTGGTGGATGCTTGGAATGCCCTCCCGATGGAAGTGGTGGGGGCAAACACGGTGACGGAATTCAAAATGGCATGGGACAGACACAGTGGATCCCTTTACAGCAACAGGATAAAATCAAAATAAACTGAACCATCTAACTTCTCAACAAATAGGAGTGTCCTACACGGAGCGGTGGGTTCACTCCTACACAAAGACATGGGGAGGGGTGACCTGCACGGAGCGGCAGCTGCACCTACTCTTGCCATCTTACTGGGCAGACTAGATGGACCATACTGGTCTTTATCTGCTGTCATTTACTATGTTACTATATGCCTCTGGCCCTAGTGATTATATCCAGAGGGAACAATTTTTCAAAGGGCTGGATCTGCCTTAACTTGGCGAGTAAGAGCAGGAGGCAATGGACACCCATTCACAGAGGAAGAAGTGACACAAGCAATAAAGAGTCTTAAGCTGGCCAGTCCCTGGCCCGATGGACTGGGAGCAGAGTTCTTCAAAATTCTGGGCGGACAAATGAATCGCCCCTTCTTGGCATACTGCGGGGCAGCTTTCCGTACGGGAAACCTGGAAAAGCATCAAAACCATGCCGCTGTGGTGGTCCTCCCGAAACCGGGAGACCCCGCACTGGTGGGCTCATATCGACCCATATCTCTTTTAAATCAAGATGTAAAGCTGATAGCAACCATTCTGGCAAGGCACCTGAGACAGGTGATCGCAGGTCTGGTTTTCCCAGATCAGGTAGGCTTCGTTCCAGGAAGATTTGCTTCTGCTAACTTATTGAAGGCGCTGGCGATGTTATATAGCAGTAGAACGGAGGGAGATGTACTTATAATAAGCCTAGATGCCGAAAAAGCATTCAATAATGTCTCCTGGGAATATATGTGGTGGGTTTTGGAGAAATATGGGATGTAGGGAAACTTTCTACATTGGGTTAGAGTACTTTATCATGAGCCCTTGGCCAGGAATTTGGTCAATGGAGGGCTGTTGGAGGAGATCCAGTTACGCATGGGTACTCCGCAGGGATGCCCCCCTCTCCCCCAAGTTATTTTTGCTAACCTTAGAACTCCTAGCGGCAAATATCCGCCAAACCACCGATTAGAACGGGATCCAAGTGGGGCAAGACACCTTCCATATTAACCTATTTGCTTATGATATGCTCTTGTTCATCAGTCAAGCAAGCAAGAGTATAAACAAGGTGATGTCAACTATAAGCAGTTTTGGCTCCTTCTCTGGGTTGAGGATAAACTGGAGCAAATCGGAAGCCATGTCCATCTCACAGGAATGTTTATGTCTGGCACAGCCTGGGTTTCCGTTCGCATAGGCGGGGGAATTGCTCAAATACTTAGGCATTCATCTGAGCCTGGATCCCAGAAGGGTCTATGAAAAAAATAATGTGGACCTGTTCGGACGACTGAAACAACTATGTGTAAAATGGAGAGAGTTGCCCATCTCACTAATAGGACGAGTGGCGCTGGTTAAAATGGTCATGCTGCCGCGCATTTTATATCCATTGCAGATGATGCCCTTCTGGGCACAATGACGAAAAGAGTGACACTATCAGAGAATGCTGGGGACCTTCCTATGGTGTGGGAAGGGGACCAGCATAAGCTTTATGAAGTTAATGCTGCAAAGGGAGGCCTGGGGCTGCCTGACCTGAGGCTCTATAATGCCGCCGTAGTCATGCAATGGATACATGAACTACACTCGTGAGAAAGCTGCTATGCCCCATCCGGCTTCTTTGATAGTGGGTCTCATCCATATAAATTCTTCAGCCTTTTGCAGGGCCCCCAGAGAGGGAGGCAATACGTGACGGGGTGGACTTGGCTGCTGGCCCCTATGAGGAAGGTCTGGACATGGTGGCGATTTCAACTGGGAGGGGGCAAGAGGAACTCGGCCTTTGGGCAGCTAGTGGGCAATCATAAATTTAGCAAGGGCAAAGAACGTTCTGTGTTCACACAGTGGGAGACAAAGGCTTGCAAATACCTAGGACAGCTGTGGGAGCTAGGGGGGACTGGGTTCCCTTCTTCTGAACAAAAGAAAGATAAGTGGGAACTCCCCAGTAGTCATCTAATGGCCTATCTGCAGAGCAGACACTACGCCATTAGCAAATCATCAGCAGACAGAGAAAGGGAGGGCTTCACGACGCTGGACAGAACCGAAAACCCTGAACCAAATCTCACACTGGTATAGGATGGGGCAGCCCCAGCGGACAACACCCTGAGAGAAAAATTTGACTGGGGTATGGGAGAAGGACCTAGGGAGAAGCATTCGATGAGGGGCAGTTTCAACGGCTTTTTAAAGCCCTATATGAAGCCACAACTGATGTAGCTCTACAGGAAACACAATATAAAATACTACATCAAACATATATCACGAGTGAAAGAGGGGCAAAGATTAAGCTCTGGGATAGTCCCAAATGCCTGAGATGCTATGCTTCTGAGGGTACCTTGGGCCCACACTTTCTTATAGTGTGAGAAACTACACGCCTTTTGGGGCAAGGTACTGGGACAAGTACCCAGAGTACTAGGTGAGACAATGGACCTACACTGCCCTTCTGCTGGGGGATGATGGACCCTTAAGGGCTAAGGGGGTGGGGGACATAGGCAGGAAATTTGCAAGGCTGGCTCTGATGATTGCAAGAAATCTTATCTTGATGCCATGGATAGAGTGGGAGTGCCCGCCCAGCTCCCACTGGATGCACTGCATGTGTGAAGTGGCGTAATGGGTGCATAGAGATCAGCCCCCAAATCTGCTTGGAGGCACGGCAAAACGACCCGCTGCTATGGAGAGTGTTTGGGGAGGGAGTGCAGTCTAAGTGAGATACTGCATGGGGATGGTTCGGGCCGGGGGGGGGGGGGTTAGGGCGCATGGGAAGGGAATGAGAGGGGGATAACAGGGGGAAAAAGGGGGTCCCACAAGGGTATTCTACAAGATCAGCACTGTTCTGCTGTCAGCTAGTTACTTATGTGATAGCATTAGCAGTGTTTGATGTACCAGACTGAAGTGCTTGTTCTCAATGGCCATTGCTGTATTAACCGTTATGGAGGAATAGTGTGTTTTGGTTGCCTTGTGGTTCCTAATAAAGATCATAGTCCAAAAAAAAAAGAAGAGTGATGTGACATCACCACTAGAACTTTACCCAGTATCAACGTAACAAGCAATAGCATGCACACGGAGTCTGCCAAGGGGCCCCTATCCCCAATCATAACCATTCTTTTTTTTTATTTTTTTATTAAGGATATATACAAAAACAGAAGTAACAAACAAATAATAAATGGGAAAAAATTCCCATCTACTACAATCAAATAGTAAATAAAACAGAAATCATTAGCCCACATTCAGGAGGAGCTCAATTAAATAAGGCAAAAGAAACAACTCTTTGATCGAACATCCGGTTAATCCCCAGCCAACATTAACCTTTCCCCTTCAAAATATCCAACAGCTGATCCACTTCAACGAAAATATAACATGTATCCTGAAAGATTATGTGGCATTTGCAAGGAAACTTTAAATAAAATTGAGCACCAAGGGCCAAAACACGTGGACGGATTTCCAAAAATGCCCTCCGCCGTTGCTGCGCGGCCCTTGATACATCAGGGAAAATCTGAATGCATTGGCCACATAATTTTTCCAATTTCTTCTGAAAGTATGCACGAAAAATTCTTTGTCTATCCAAATCTGAGGCCACCGTAATTAACAAAGTGGCCCGCGTGGGTATCTCATCCTGTGAAGACTCCAAAAAATCAGAAATATTCAACGAAGTTAAACCCTTAGAATCTCCTTGATCGCCACCCTCCTGAGATTGAGCCTTTAAAACTAAATCTCTAGAGGGGAGATAATATATATTTAACGGAAGAATAGCTTCAGCATCGGAAATTAACAATACATCTTTTAAATATTTATGAAATAGCACGAGAGGCGCTAAATAGTGTGTTTTAGGAAAATTTAAAAAACGAAGATTCTTTGAGCGCAAGGAATACTCTCAAAACTCTTGCTGAGAATGGAGATAACACACATCTCGCACCAAAGAAACAATAGTTGTCTGTTGAGAGGACAACTTATTTTCATAAGAATTAACATTTTTCTCTACAACAGCCAATCTAGAATCCTGATTAGATAACTTTTCAACAGTTTCTTTCGTGAACACCGAGAGTCTTTGTAGGGAAGAATCCAAGGCCATCTCCATCTTAGACAGCATAGCCCAAAGATCCTTCAAAGACACATCATCTGGAGGAACCCGAGGCTCACCAGAACCAGCAAAAACAACCACAGAAGGAAGCGGAGGAGGCAATGGTAGAAGTTCAGGTTCAAGCTGGAGAAAAGAGGAGGAAAGAGCAGGCTCCCCGATAGCAGACCGGTCAAGCCCACCCATCGGGGAGACGGCTAAGGAAGATTCCTTCACCTGATTAGCTGGGGGAGATTTCACCGCTTGCGGGGAAGAGTCAGAAGACGCCGTACTCACAGTTAACTTCCCGCTCGAAGGAGTCTCCATCAATGGAAGCTCGGATAATAACTTACCAACCAAAACATGGGTAACTTTTATCGCCTTCGGCTGAGTAACGGGCTGAAGGCGTTTCTTTCTCTTCCCCATCTACGAGAAAACTTCCGCCGAAATTGTGCCGAAGGGGCGCCAAAGGGGGCAGTACCTGCCCCTTTGGTCACGCCCCTTCGGACACACGCCACGGGCACGCGCCCGCTACGCGTTCCGCGTTGGGGGCAGGGTGTTATAGCCCCGTAGAATCCAGCAGCCCCAATCAGAGGAGCGGAGAGGGAACCGGGCCAATCAATGAGAGCAACAAGTTCAATGCAGGTAGGAAACAAACTCCTCGGCGTCTCGCGTTGGGGGCAGGGTGTTATAGCTTCGTAGAATCCAGCAGCCCAATCAGAGGAGCGGAGCGGGAACCGGGCCAATCAATGAGAGCAACAAGTTCAATGCAGGTAGGAAACAAACTCCTCGGCGTCCCGCGTTGGGGGCAGGGTGTTATAGCCCCGTAGAATCCAGCAGCCCCAATCAGAGAAGCGGAGCGGGAACCGGGCCAATCAATGAGAGCAACAAGTTCAATGCAGGTAGGAAACAACTCCTCGGCGTCCCGCGTTGGGGGCAGGGTGTTATAGCCCCGTAGAATCCAGCAGCCCCAATCAGAGGAGCGGAGCGGGAACCGGGCCAATCAATGAGAGCAACAAGTTCAATGCAGGTAGGAAACAAACTCCTCCCATAACCATTCTTAATAGGGGAACTATATACAGCAAAACAGAGAGGAAAGACACAGCCAAAGGTACCTTCGGAATCACAGCAAGCCCGCCAGTCACCATTGGGGTGTGTCCTGGACTGGTCTAGCTGGGCTCCAGGAAAGGAAATTATCAGTAAGAAAAATTTCCCCTTCCAGAGCGTCATGCTAGACCAGTCCAGACCATTGGACAGTACCAAAGCTACTCCTCAGTGGGGTGGGTCGACAGTGCAGCTGACATCATCTGTGTGCTGAAACGGGCTGCTGCGCATGCTTGTAGAGCCAAGCAATAATACCATGCAAAAGTGGACAGGAAGGACCATGTCACTGCCCTGCAAATGTCCAAGGGCACCACTGTGGACAACTGTGCCCATGAGGCTGCCTGAGCTCGAGTTGAATGCACCTTAAAACCATAAGGCACCACCTTACCAGCTAATATGTAGACCGAAGCAATGGTATCTTTGATCCAGCAGCTCGAAGTGGCCTTAGAGGCCACGGGTCCCTTGTAGGGCCCCACAAAAAGGACAAATAAATGGTCTGACAATCAAAAGGAGTTTGTGGCCTCCAAATAGCGTAAAAACGTTCTGTGAACATCTAATATGCACAGATCCTTGTCCTTCCTGGCGCACTGCTCCAGAGCGAATGCCGACAAGGAGATCCCCCGTTTAAGATGAAAAGGGGACAATACTTTGGGCAGAAATGAGGGCACTGTTCGCAAGGAAACTCCTTCTGGGGAAAAAGACAAAAACGGATCGTGGCACGAGAAAGTCTGCCGTTCAGAAATTCACCGCAAGAAAATCACTGCAACCAGAAAAACAGTTTTTAAATCCCTGAGAGTAGCCTGATTCAAGAGCTCAAAGGGCTTGCAAACAAGCACCCAGAGCACCATAGAGAGGTACCAGGGGGGAGCCAAAGGATGCACCGGGGGCGGGGGCGTAGGGCACGCACATCCTTTAGAAAGCGAGGCTCGTATGAAAGCTAAAGAGGTTGACAATCGTTGAGCGCATAACAGACTGGAGACTACTGCAGGGGCATAGCCCCAGCAAATTAGGAGCTGCCTTTCAAAAGCCAAACCGTAAGCAAGAAGGGATATGGATCATCCATTAGAATGGGCCCCTGGCATAGCAGGCCTTTCCATGCCCCTAGGGACAGCAGCGGGCCCCCTAGAGCCGGATGAGGTCTGCATACCAAGGGCAGCGTGGCCAAACGGCCGACATCAGTATGACTAGATGAGGGTGTCTTTCTATGCAGCAAAGGACCCTGAGGATCAGCAGCCACGGCGGGAAGACATACAGGAGTGGTCGCGGTGGCCACAGCTGGACCAAAGCATCCACCCCTGGATGGGACCTTGGCGTTTGGCAGAATTGCCATGAGATCCAGTGTCAGCAGGCTCCAATGGGCCACGATGAACTGAAAGGCATGCAGCGCCAACTCCCTTTCGCTGGAGTCGAGGAGGTGTTGACTGAGGTAGTCTGCCTGCACACTGTCCTCCCCCGCTATGTCCTTGGCCAAAAAGGTCCGCAGATGTTGCTTGGCCCAAGGAAAGAGGAGACTCATCTTGCACGATGCTCGGGAATGAGGTGCTGCCTTGGCGAATCACATAAGCCACAGCGGTCGCATTGTCTGACATTACCTGCATTGCCCATCTGCGGAGGAGAGGCCGAAATTGGCACAGGGCCAGCCAGATGGCGAGAGCTTCCAAACGACTGATGACCCAGTAAGCCTTCTGTGGTGACCAGGTGCCCTGAGCAGCTCGATCCAGATAATGAGCTCCCCAGCAGATTACGCTGGCATCAGTTGTGAGCACTATACATTCTGGCTAATCCAGGGGTACTCTGTGGAGCAGATTCTCGTGCGTGTTCCACCAGCGGAGGCTGCAGTGCACTGTCGGGGGAAGATGGGGCAGAAATGAATAGTCCTGGGAGCAAGGGGACCAGCGACTCAGAAGAGATCTCTGTAGAGGACACTTCTGTGTTCTGGCCTATGGCACAGCCTCCAAGGTTGCTGCCATGGCTCCAAGGAGCTGCAGATAATCCCAAGCCTGAGGGAGCGGAAGCTTCCGAAACTCGAGCAGCTGTCACTGGAACTTGCACCAATGTTCCTTCATGAAGGAGACTCTGCCTCTGCGGGTATCGAAGTGGGCTCCCATTAACTCCAAGCTTTGAGACGGCACTAGATGGCTCTTATTGTGATTAATTACCCAGCCGAGCTGCTCTAGGAATTGTACTATCCGTCAGACTGAGTGCACCATGTCGGAAAATGACCGAGCCCGAATGAGCCAGTTGTCCAGGTACGAATAGCATAGTTACTCACCTGTAACAGGTATTTTCCAGGAACAGCAGGAATCAGTCCTCACATATAGGTGATGTCGGTGGCAACGGAGTCTGCATGGAAGCATCTCCCCAGCTTTCAAAGAAAGCCTTTGGGAGATGCCACCATGCATTTGTGGTCCCCTTCCTGCCCAAGGGTGCCATCTTGCTCAGTCATATGACATAGCTAAGACAGCAAAAAACAAATTGGTACAGTTAAGGCAACTTTAAGGGGGGGAGGGAGGGTGGGTTGTGAGGACTGATTCCTGCTGTCCCTGGAGAAAGCACAGTTACTTACCTGTAACAGGTGATCTCTGGGAACAGCAGGAATTAGTCATCACATATGGGTACGTCGGTACCGACGGAGCCCGCGCGGGAAAGCTCCCCAGCTTTTCAGATTAAAAGCTTTTGGGGCCTCCCACTGCACATGCGCGCTGCCTTCCCGCCTTCCTGAGCAGCTCTCGTCAGTTCGAGTTTAAAGCTGAGACAATAGAGAGAGAGGACAGGAAGATAGATAGAGATACAACTCCAAGGGGAGGTGGGTGGGTTGTGATGACTAATTCCTGCTGTTCCCAGAGATCACCTGTTACAGGTAAGTAACTGTGCTATCTCCAGGAACAAGCAGGAATACGTCATCACATATGGGGACTCCCTAGCTAAGATGCCTGGGAGATCCCCCTCCAAGGGTAAACCATCTTCGCATGGATCTCAGGCATCCATCCAGGGAAGGTGGGCAGGAGTTGTTTAAGTATGGAACAGGTGTTTGAGGACAGCCTGACCAAACAAGGCATCCCGGCGGGAGTCCTTGTCCAAGCAGTAATGGGCTGTGAAGGTATGAACCGAGGCCCAAGTGGCTGCTCGACAGATCTGATCTATGGACACAGAGTGAAGATGAGCCATAGAAGTGGCCATGGCCCTCACATTGTGAGCTGTGACATGGCCCTCCATAGAAATGTTCTTACTCTGGTAAGCAAAAGAAATACACTGAGCGATCCAATTGGAAAGTGTACGCTTGGTGACTGGAAGTCCCAAATGAGAAGGATCAAAAGCCACGAAAAGTTGGGAAGACTTTCGATGTGGTTGAGTCCTGTTGAGGTAAAAGGCAAGAGCTCTTTTACAATCCAGAGTATGAAGGTTCCTCTCTGCACTGGATGCATGAGGAGCCGGGAAAAAGACAGGTAGATATACCTCTTGATTAAGATGAAAGGGCGAGACCACTTTGGGCATAAAGTGGGGATTCGTCCTAAGGACCACCTTATCATGATGAAACCTAGTATAAGGTGGATGAGCCACTAAAGCCTGCAGTTCACTGATGCGGCGAGCCGAAGTGACTGCAATAAGGAAAACAACCTTCCAGGAAAGAAATTTGAAGGAGGTAGAGTCCAAAGGCTCAAAAGGTGGCTTCATAAGCTGACCTAGAACTAGGTTCAAATCCCATGCTACCGGAGGAGGTCGGATGGGAGGTTTAGTTAGAGTCAGGCCTCTCATGAAACGTGAAACAAGAGGATGAGAGGAGACAGGTTGTCCATTTATAGGTTTTAAGGATGCTGCAATAGCACTCAAATGGACCCTTACTGAATTCGTCTTAAGGCCTGCATTTGAAAGATGCAGGAGATAGTCCAAGAGGGAATTCAAAGGAAGTGCTAGAGGGTCAAGACCCTGCTGAGCACACCAAATGGAAAAACGTTTCCATTTGAAAGCATAAGAACGCCTCGTGGAAGGTTTCCTAGAGGCATGAAGGATATCTGTCACAGGTTGAGAAAGATTAAAGTCTTGAAGACTTAGGCCTTCAGTAACCAAGCTCTGAGATGTAGGGATTTGGGGTTTGGGTGCCACAAAGTCCCCTCCTCCTGAGACAGAAGGTCTGGCGCAGCTCCCAGGTCCAGGGAGGATCCCTGGGAGAGATGCAGAAGTAGAGGGAACCACACCTGGCGTGGCCAGCGGGGAGCTATGAGGATCATAGTCCCGTGATCCCTCTGGAGCTTGAACAGAGTCTTGGATATTAGAGGAATGGGTGGAAAGGCATAGAGGAATTCCTGACCCCAATGCAGGAGGAAGGCATCGTGGGCCTGAGCTCCCTGACACTGAGTTCTGGAACAGAACCGGGGAAGTTTGGCATTCCACGGACTTGCAAAGAGGTCTATGTCCGGGGTCCCCCATTCCTGAAAGATTCTGCGTATCTGGTCCATATGTAGGGACCATTCGTGTGGAAGCAGAACTCGACTGAGTCTGTCTGCACGAGAGTTTTGAACTCCTGGAAGATACACTGCAAGAAGGTGAATTTCATGCTCTCTGGCGAAGGCCCATATTCTGAGAGCTTCGTTGCAAAGCGACAGAGAGCCTGTCCCTCCTTGTTTGTTTATATAGAACATGGCTACCTGATTGTCTGTCTGAACTAGGACAGTCAGATTGACAAGGAGGGTATAGAAGACCTTGAGGGCAAGGTAAATTGCTCGCAGTTCCAGGAGGTTGATATGAAGGGTGGCCTCCTGCGGAGACCAAGTGCCCTGAGTGGAGAGGTTCTGAAGATGAGCTCCCCACCCTGTCTGGGAGGCATCTGTTGTGAGGGTTGCTTGGGACAACAAAGGTTGGAAGGGGGCCCCCAACAACAGATTCTTGGTGGATGTCCACCATTGGAGGGACCAAAATAGACGGCTTGAGGTGAGTATTTGGTCGGAGAGCGCTCCAGATGCTTGAGTCCACTGGGTGGCCAAGGTCCATTGAGCTGCTCTCATATGCAGACGAGCGTAGGGCACCACATGTACCGTGGAGGCCATGTGGCCCAGAAGTCGCAGCATTTCCCGGGCTGTCAAATGACTGCTGGACTGAGCTTGGAAGGCCAAACTCAGCAGGCGTTGGGCCCTGACCTGAGGCAGGTAGGCCCTTGCAGTGATGGTGTCTATGAACTCGGGAGACTGAGTAGGGATTAGTTGAGACTTGGGAAGGTTTACTACCAGTCCTAGATACTGCAGAAGACGCCTTGTGCGGTCCAGGGAAATTTGGGCCTGGGACTGAGAGGGAGCTCGGATGAGCCAGTCGTCCAGGTATGGGAATATGAAAATTCCCAGGCCTCTTAGAAAGGCAGCTACGACTGCCATGCATTTGGTGAACACTCTTGGAGCAGAGGCTAGACCGAAGGGGAGTACTCTGTACTGGAAATGTTTTCCCTGAAACAGAAATCGAAGGTATTTTCTGTGGGATGGGTGGATGAGTATGTGTGTATACGCATCCTTTAGATCTAGAGAACAAAGCCAATCCTGACTCTGAAGGTATGGAAGGAGAATGCCCAGAGAAAGCATTTTGAATTTCTCCTTGAAAAGAAATTTGTTCAATTCTCTCAGATCCAGAATTGGTCTGAAGCCCTCTGTCTTCTTTGGTATTAGAAAATAAGGGGAGTAGAATCCCGTCCCCTGTTGAAGAAGAGGGACCTCCTCTATTGCCCCCTGGGCAAGGAGGGAGGAGACTTCCTGACCCAAGAGGGCCAGGAGAGATGGGGGAGAATTGAACTGCCTCACCATAGTATAAGGAGGAAGGTCGGAAAAATGGAGTTTGTAACCCTCTCTGATGATAGAGAGGGTCCATTGCTCTGATGTAATTTGCTCCCATCTGGGAGCAAAGTGAGCTAACCTTCCGGGTATGGTGAGGGGCTCTGGTTGTTCTAGAGCCAGAAAAGTTAAGTTCTCTAGGGGCAAGTCAAAACCCCTGAGGGGGTGGAGCCTGCTGAGGCGTAGCAGACGCCGCCGGCTTTGACCTTGCCTGTTTAGGTTGCTGACGTTTAGCAGCAAAACGAGGCTGAGAGGATTGTTGGCCAGTATTTGTAGAAAATCTGGACTTCTTGTAATAAGGCCTCTTAAAAGACTTCTTCCTGGCAGGAGTGGAGGTAGACTTAGAAAGTCTATCTAAGGTGGCATTTTCTGCATCCATTTGAGTGGCCTTAATTTGCCACTCCTCACCAAATAAGTTCTCACCTGTACAGGGCAGATTTCTTAAGCCATCTAGGACCCAAGGTTCTAGATCAGAAGCCTGGAGCCAAGCAAGACGTCGGGCTGCTATAGCAATGCCCGAAGCCCTACCAGCACCCTCAAAGGAATCAAAAGCTGCCCTGTTGGAGAACTTTGAAATATCCAAAAGGAAATGAACTGCTCCCTCTTATCCTCAGGGAGAAAGGGGGCAAAATGCCGAACTTTTAGAGCGATTTCACTGAGAAACATGCCCATGTAAAGACTATAGGAATTAATCCTGGCTATAAGCATAGTAGCCTGGAAAATGTTCCTGCCAAGAGTCTAGAGTCTTACATTCTCGCCCTGGAGGAGTAGAAGAGTGCCTTTTGGTACTCTTTATCTTCTTCATTGCAGACTTCACCACAATAGAATGGTGAGGCAACTGGGTTTTTTGGAAACCAGGAGAAGGGGGGACACGGTACATGGTGTCCAACCTGCGAGAAGAAGGAGACAATGTTAGAGGAGCCTCCCATAAGTCCATCAAGTGTTCTTGAAGGATTTCATGGATAGGCAGGGTGACTGCCTCTTTAGGAGACTTAGAGTATCCTAAAATATCCAGTTTCTTTGATCTGGGTTCCTTTTCAGAGGATGAAGCAATAGAAAGACCTTTAGCCATTTCTATGATGAAGTCCTGAAAGGACAAATCCTCTGGTGGAGACATTCTCCTGTTAGGAGAAGAAGGCTCCTCAGGAAGATCAAGGGAGAACTCATCAGAATCATCAGAGGAGTTAAAATCCTCTGAAGAAGCAGAGTATCCTCTATGTGCTTCCAACGCACGATACGCATACCGTTCGGTATCAACATCGGGCGTACCGGGTATGGGATCGGTACCGGGCAAAAGCCCGGATCCGGCATGCGGAACCGATCTGCGTTTGGAAGACGATGGCCTCGGTTCCGGTATGGAAGCCATTACCGGAACCGGACCCGGTACCGCTGGCTGCGGTACCGAGGGCATAGCAGCATTAATAAAAGCCAGAATGGCCTGCTGCATGACTTGGACAGTATTGCCCATAGACGCCACTGCTGCCTGGATGTCGGTACCGGTATGGGCCGGTACCCCAGAGCAGTACAACAGGTGATCTGTCGAGGCCGCGCCATCGATGTCAACCTGTGACCCCATGATTGCTTTGGAGGCCGGAGCCTCCCGCCGGGGTTTTTTGGCCTGGGCAGAATCCTCGAACTCAGAATTGAGAGCCTCTCGATCTTTAGAAAGAGATTTGCTTTTAGAGGATTTGCCCACTGGAGTTTTGGTTACCTGAGATCCATCCGGAGAGGAAGACCTGGATGACTGTGATGCTTCTGAAGGAAACAGCACATGGAACTTGTTGGCCCGGTTCTGCAATCCACGTTTCGACATCTGGGAGCAGGATGGGCAGTCCGGTATGGAATGGTCAGGTCCTAAACATTTAAGACACCATTCATGGGTGTCTGTAAGAGGAATGACAGCACTGCACTTGGTACACTTTTTAAAACCAGGAACTGGCTTCTCCATGAGGAGAAATTGTGTTGGCCTGAAGGCCTAACAAAGTACCAAGCTGTGCTGAAGAAAAGAAAAATATATATATTTTTTTTTTTTTAAAAGAAAGAAAGAGAGACCGGCAGTACCGGTTTCAGAATGGGGAAGGCAGGTACGCGGTCTAAAGAAAACAATAAAATTAACAATTTCTTCAGCGGTGACAGGAACACGACCTGCTGGCTCCGCGGAAAAAAAGAAACTGACGAGAGCTGCTCAGGAAGGCGGGAAGGCAGCGCGCATGTGCAGTGGGAGGCCCCAAAAGCTTTTAATCTGAAAAGCTGGGGAGCTTTCCCGCGCGGGCTCCGTCGGTACCGACGTACCCATATGTGATGACGTATTCCTGCTTGTTCCTGGAGATCACCTGTTACAGGTGAATAACTACGCTTTCTCCGGGAACAAGCAGGAAGTCAGTCCTCACATATGGGACTCCCTAGCCACAGGCTACCGAGAACCTGTAGATAAAACAGTCAAGCTATGAGTAGCAGCCGGTGAGTCCGAAGGACAGACTCTGAAAGGACCCCGGTGTCCAGGGAGAACCATCAATTCCAGTAGCCTGAACACAGAAGCGTCGGAGGGTCAGAGTTACCTAAACCCTGAAATATTACAGAGTACAACCTGGCTGAAGGTGCTATCCCATCAGGACTCCCTCTCCAGGCAGTAGTGAGCTGTAAAGGTGTGGACTGAAGACTAGATGGCGGCCCGGCAGATATCTGTCATCAGGATAGAGTGCAAGTTTGCAGTCAAGGTCACCATAGCCCTGATGCTGTGAGCCATGACTCGGCGCTCCAGTGGGAGCTCGGCCTGTTCATAGGTGAGGGCAATGCAGTCCACAACCCAGGTGGACAGGGTCCGCTTGATCACCACCTCCCCCAGCCAGATGGGATCATAGGAGACGAAAAGCTGGGAGGGTTTGCGGTGGCTCTGGGTATGCTGCAGGTAGAAGGACATGGCCCTTTTACAGTCCAAAGTATGAAGTATAGCCTCTGCGTTGCTGGCTTGAGGCCGTGGGATGAAGGTGGGTAGCACCACCTCCTGACTGAGGTGGAAGGAGGAGACCACTTTCGACAGAAATTTAGGGTAAGTGCAAAGCACGACCCTGTTCTTATAGAACTTTGTATATGGTGGCTCTGCCACCAGAGCCTGGAGCTCGCTGACCCTGTGAGTGGAGGTGAGCGCCAGCAGGAAGGTGACCTTCCAGGAGAGGTACTGCAAGTGGCAGGTGGCTAGAGGCTCAAAAGGCAGCTCGGTGAGCCACGTCAGCACTATGTTAAGGTCCCATTCCGCTGGGAACGGGCAGACTGGGGGCTTAGAGAGCAGTAAGCCCTGCAGGATGCACGTGATAAAGGGCTGAGCCGAGAGAGACTTGCCCTCGATAGGGTAGTGGTGTGCTAAAAAGGCACACAGGTGCACCCTGACTGAGTTGAACTTCAGTCCAGCATGAGAGAGATGCAGCAGGTATTGCAGGATTAGCTGCACCATGCAGGAGAAGGAGTCTGCCTGTTTCTCCGAGCACCACATGGAGAATCTCCACCACTTGAAGGTGTAAAGTACATCTTGTTGAAGGCTTGCGGGAGGCCAGCAGGACTGCCTCCACCTCCACCGAGAGGTTAAAGGGAGCCAAGCCTACCCGTTCAGCAGCCACGCTGTTAACGCTAGAGAACCCAGGTTGGGGTTAAGGAGGGAGCCCTCCTCCTGAGTCAGCAGCACCAGGAAGTTCCCGAAAGGGACCGAGGGTTCCGTCACCAGGCAGAGCAGCAGTGGCATTCATGGCTGCCTGGGCCACCGGGGAGGGGCTCTCAGGATTAGCTACGCCCTGTCCTGAAGGGCCTTGAATAGGGTCTTGGCAACCAGTGGCATGGGTGGGAAGGTGTACAAAAGACCTTCCAACCACGAGATGAGAAAAGCATCCGCCACAACCCGGGATGGGTGAGGTTGGCGGGAGCAGAAGCGGGTCAGCTGGGCATTGGCCAGGCTGTTGAAGAGGTCCATCTGGGGGGTCTCCGAGGTCTGGAATAACCTTTTGGCTACTCTGGAGTTTAGCCACCATTTGTGTGGATGCAGGTCTCTGCTTAGCTGGTCCATGAGGACACTGTCGGCCAAGCAGGTAGACTGCTCTCAGAAACATCCCCTGGCTGATTGTGTACGAGCAGAGGGCTACTGCTTCCTGGCAGAGGGTGTAGGAGCCCATGCCTCCCTGTTTGTTTACATAGAACATCGCCATTTGATTGTCCATCTGGATGAGCACCAGCTGGTGCTGGAGATGGTGGAAGAACGCCTTGAGCACCAGGAATATGGCCCTGAACTCCAAGAAGTTGATCTGTGCCGGCACACCAAAGTTTCGATGCTTCCAGGTGTCCGGGGAAGTGTCATCCTTGGATTCCCAGTTGGATTTGTCGGAGGTGGACTTGATGATTGAATGGACCCAGGTTGGGGTCGGAGGCTTGTAGGCCTCGGCGGCATGGCTGGAGCTGCGGCCACTGGCTGTGGAGGATCGGGGTCCCGTAGAACTGGACCGCGAAGTCACCTCCATCAGTGATCAGCCCACACACATCCATTTGATAGCTAAGACTTGCCGTTTCTTTCTCTATAACATCAACAAAATCTGCCCATACCTTTCTGAACACACTACTAAGACACTTTTCCACTCCTTAATCACCTCCCGTCTTGAATATTGTAACCTACTCCTTGCTGGTCTCCCTCTGAACCATCTCTCTCCCCTTCAATCTGTTCAACATTCTGCTTCGCATCTTCCGCCAGCCTCGTCATGCTCATATTACCCCTCTTCTCAAGTCACTTCATTGGCTCCCTAGCCATTTCTGCATTAGGTTCAAACTTTTCCTAAGAACATAAGATATGCCATACTGGGTCAGACCAAGGTCCATCAAGCCCAGTATCCTGTTTCCAACAGTGGCCAATCTAGGTCATACGTACCTAGCAGTTTCTCCAAAAGACACAGGTTCCGCAATGCTTGTACTGGGTCAAGCATTGATATCCTGGGTCCCTTCTTAATAATGGTTTATGGACCTTTCCTCCAGGAACTTGTCCAAACCTTTTTTAAACCCAGCTACACTAACAACCTTTACTACATCCTCCGGTAACAAATTCCAGAGTTTGATTACACGTTGAGTGAAAAAATATTTTCTTTTATTGGTCTTAAATAGTTTACCCTGTAGCTTCATTGCATGTCCCCTAGTCTTTCTATATTCTGATAATGTAAACAATCGATCTACGTTTACCCGTTCCACTCCGTTCATTAATTTATAGACTTCTATCATATCTCCCCTCAGCCATCTCTTTTCCAGGTTAAAGAGCCCTAACCCTTTTAGCCTTTCTTCATAGAAGTATCCTTCCATCCCCTTTACCATTTTGGTGGCTCTTCTCTGAATCTTTTCTAATAACGCTATATCCTTTTTAAGATACGAAGACCAGAATTGCACACAGTATTCAAGGTGCAGTCTTCACCATGGAACGGTATAGAGGCATTATAATATCTTTTGTTTTATTTTCCATTCCTTTCCTTATGATACCTAGCATTCTATTTGCTCTCTTGGCTGCCGCTGCACACTGGGCCGAGGGTTTTAACATGTTATCCACAATGACGCCTAAATCTTTTTCCTGGGTGGTGGTTCCTAATGTGGAACCTTGCATTGTGTAACCACAGTTTGGGTTGTTCTTCCCTAGGTGCATAACTTTGCACTTGTCCACATTAAATTTAATCTGCCATTTTGATGCCCAGTCTTCCATTTTATCAAGATCCTCTTGCAATTTTTCACAATCCTCTTGGGTTTTAACAACTTTAAATAGTTTTGTCTCATCTGCAAATTTGATAACCTCACTCGTTATTCCACTTTCCAGGTCATTTATGAATATGTCAAAAAGCAGCGGACCCAGCACAGATCCCTGGGGTATACCACTATTCACCCTTCTCCATTGGGAAAATTGGCCATTTAGCCCAACCCTCTGCTTTCTATCTTTTAACCAGTTCCTGATCCACAGTAGTACACTGCCTTCTATCCCATGACTATTTAGTTTTGCCAAAAGTCTCTGATGAGGGACCTTGTCAAAGGCTTTCTGAAAGTCCAGATACACTATATCAACCGACTCACCTTTGTCCACCTGTTTAGTCATACTTTCAAAAAAACATAACAGATTAGTAAGACAAGATCTTCCTTGTCTAAAGCCATGTTGGCTGTCTCCCATTAGGCCATGACTATCTACATGCTGAGTAATTTTATTCTTTATGATGGTTTCTACCATTTTTCCCGGTACTGACATCAGGCTCACCGGTCTGTAGCTTCCCGGATCACCCCTGGAACCCTTTTTAAAAATTGGTGTTACATTGGCGATCCTCCAATCTTCAGGTATTAGAGATCATTTTAATGACAGTTCACAGATTACTAATAGCAGGTCTGAAATCTCATATTTCAGTACTTTCAACACCCTTGGATGTATACCATCCGGCCCAGGTGATTTGCTACTCTTCAATTTATCTAATAGTTGTAATACATCTTCCCGATGTATCGATATTTCCTTCAATTCTTCTGCACCTTTAAATACCACTTCAGTCATGGGTAACATCCCTACATCTTCCTCAGTAAAGACCGAAGCAAAGAATTCATTCAGTCTCTCCGCTATCGCCTTGTCGCCTCTTAGTGCCCCTTTAACTCCTCTATCATCTAATGGACCAACTGACTCTCTCACAGGTTTTTTGCTACGAATGTACTTGAAAAAATATTTATTTCACGTTTTTGCTTCCGCAGCAAGCTTCTTCTCAAATTCTCCCTTTGCCTACTTTATCAATGCCTTGCATTTGACCTGCCAGTGCTTGTGCTGTTTCCAGGTTTTGTTGTTTGGCTTTTTTTTCCATTTCCTGAAAAATGCTTTTTTGGCAACAGCAGCCTCTCTGACCTCACCTTTAAACCATGCTGGCTGTTTTTTGGACTTCCTTCCACTTTTCTTAAAGCGTGGAATACAGCTGGTCTGGGCTTCCAAGATAGTATTTTTCAACAACACCCACGCTTGATGTAAGTCTTTAACCTTTGCAACTGCTCCTTTTAGTTTTTTCTTAACTATTTTCCTCATTTTATCATAGTCTCCCTTTCGAAAGTTAAAAGGTAGTACTGTGGATTTCCTTACTATCCCTCCTCCACTAATTAAATCAAAGGTGATCATGCTATGATCACTATTTATTTATTTAGACAGTTTTTTGTATACCGCCTTATCCTTCAATCAAAGCGGTCACAACACAATTGGGGGATACATTTAACACGCAGGGATATGAGACACATACACTAATACTTACAGGGAACATGGGCAATGGAGGGTTAAGTGGCTTGCCCAAGACCACAAGGAGCATCTGTGGGACTAGAAACCCCAGTCCTTCCGGCCCAAGGTTGCTGTCCTCTAGTGGGATTTGAACCCCCGACCTTCCGGCCTGAAGTACCTTGCCCCAACCACTAGGCTACTCCTCCCTCGGAGTACCTTGCCCCAACACCCTTATCTCTTGCACTAGATCTGGTGTTCCACTAAGGACTAGGTCTAATATGGCTTCCCCTCTGGTCGGTTCATGAACCAGCTGCTCCAAGAAGCAGTCATTTATGTCATTTATGTCATCTAGGAACTTTATCTCCCTTCCTGTTGACCTTTGTGCATTCACTCTGCAGCTCCTCACTACTTTTCCTCTCTTATCTCTCCCTACACCCCCTCCCCCCCTCGGGAACTCTGCTCTTCTGGCAAATTGCTTCTATTTGTGTCCTTCTCTTTTACTGCTAACGCCAGACTTCGCTCCTTTCACCTTGCTGCATCTCATCCCTGGAACAAACTACCTGAGTCTGTGCATCAGGCGCCTTCTCTGACCCTTTTCAAATCCAGGCTGAAAACTCACCTCTTCGCTGCCGCTTTCGGATTCTGACTCACCTGATTTCCTTGTTTCCCTTGTGTGTCTGTCTTGACTAGATTGCAAGTTCTGATGAGCAGAGACAGTCTCTTACATGTCTGTGCAGTGCTACGTATGTCTTGTAGCGCTATACAAATACTCAGTAGTAGTAGTGGCGTATTGAAGCCTGTTTCAGGGCTGGGGGTAGGTATCCTTGAGAGAGAGGGGAGTGGACTATCTTTAGTACAGTCGGAGTGAACTCAGAACAAAGGGACTTTATCCATGCAACTGGGCAAGAATCCAGTGGGGAGATTGTGGTAGTGATACTACTGATGATGTCTGAGAATTCTCTCTTTGATATTAGTCTAAGTGTGTGCCATATGCGAGTTTGAGATGAGTTATCTTGTTGAAGTGGTGTATCTTTGTTCAGGGGAGATGTCAGGTATTGCCTGTTACAAAGGAAGTCGGCCAAGGTCTGTGGGTCCAGTTGCTCTCTTGAATTTGTGGAATATGTTGATGTGGTGAGAGAAAATACGATTGAGAATAATTTCCTGGGATAGTTGAGAGATTTCATGAGGATAATTTATTTATTTTATTATTTATTTATTTAACATTTCTTATATACCGCGCTATTAAGATCAGTGCGGTGTACATTGAACAAAATATACAACAATGTATGCAAGTAACATTGAGTTTACATAGAACATGGGAATATATAACATGGATTAACAGGTAAAACTATGTACAGTCAACATCATATATGTATATGTTTTTACTAAATAAATAAATATGTTAGCTCAAGTGGATATTATCTGCGTAATTTATGTAGGAGGTGGGAATCAACAGAGGATGTGGAGCTATCGTGGAGCTTAACCATTTTCTGGTTGAATTAAGGTAATATGGTGTTTAGTGCACGTTGGAGGTCTGTTGTTTGAGTGGACATGCGGGGTCACTTCTGGGTAGAATTTTGTGAATAAGTGATGCTTCACGGCTTTCCTGAATTGTAAAAGGTTTTTGATACAACGAATTTCATGAGGAAGTAAATTCCAGTTCAGGGGTGCAAATAAAGAGAAAGCTCTGTTCGATGTAGCTTTAGTACAAGATGTCATCATCTTGGGAACTACTAAGGTATTCATAGCAGTGGTCCTTCTGTTTCTATTTTCGAGGGTGTTATGTATTAGTTTGCTAATTGGTGTCGGAGGGTAGTTATTCCTGGCCTTGAAGGTCAGAACTAGAGACTTATATGTAAGTCTGGCTTGTAATGGTAACCAGTGTAGGTCCTTCATGATCGGCGTTATGTGAGCAGCTCTTGGTGACCCAGAGAGGACTCTTGCAGCTGCGTTCATAGCCAGACGAAGTGGATTTAAGGTTGATTGAGAGAGGCCATGGAGGATAATATTCGCAAAATCTAGGTGAGGGATGACTAGAGCCTGGAATATTGAGCGATAATCAGTATAGTCAAGTAGTGGTCGGAGGTGGCGTAGCGATCTGATCTTATGATATATCCTCTTTGTCACATTCTTCACATGCGTTGTCATATCTAGGTGTTGATCCAATGTGATGCCGAGGTATCGGATAGTGGGTTTTGACGTCAGTTCTATGTTATTGATTAGCAGTGACGGAGGGGGTATGAACTTGCGATTTCTTGTGACAAATAATACATCAGTTTTGTTGTGATTTATTCTTAAGTTTTGTGTCAACAGCCATTCGGCTATTGCACCAAAACAATTAATTATTGGTGTGAACACTGGTTGGTCAGTATTAAACGGCATGTAAATGAGGATGTCATCTGCGTATGCCAGGCATTGCACGTTGAAGGATCGGATCAACTCACATATCGGCTGCATATAAATGTTGAACATTAATGCTGATAATGAAGATCCTTGAGGTACACCTTGAGACTGTAGGAATGGCTCTGATGATTCCTATGGCATAGTATTCTTTTCAGGAACCGTTGAACAGCTGTTATAGTCATATTGTTTGCTAAGGAATTGTTGCTTAATGGTTGTGTCTTGTGTTTGTTTCCATTCTCTTTCTAATAGCCTAAGTTCTCATCTGATAGGGTAGAAATTACTGGAAAACCAGGGAGGGTGAGTCATTGATCGTTGTTCTGTGAATACTGCAACTTCGTTAATTTCAAAGTTCTAGAAGTTGATGAAATTAAGTCGGGTATGGCAGTTTCGATAAGCGGGGAGACATTATCAAGGAAAGATTGTGGGTTAAATGCTTCGAATCGGCATCTCTGTTGCTGTTGCAGATGTGGCAGATGGATATAGTTCGGGAATACGAGTGAGATCATAGCATGGTCAGACCAAGGAACTGGGTCAATCTAGATGTTTAGGTTAGCTCTTTGCAGTATGTTAGGTGCAAATATGGGGTCTAGAAGTACACCTTTAGAGTGGGCGTGTCAATTATCTGGATTTGTTGCGGTGTTTCCATGGCATTCATGAATGCGTTTGCTTGTTTTGTAGAAGTGGATGGGAGGTTGAAGTCACCCATGAGGAAGAAGTGTTTGTTGGATGAATTGTGTGTGCATACTTTGTCTAATAGAACTGATAGATTGTAGGTGTTGGAAGAGGATTTTTGGTATGTTAAGCAGATAGTATGTTCACAATTGGAGATAATGAGGAACTCTAATGTTTGTAGGGATTGCGAGTTAACCATGGTTAAAGTCGGGTGTTCCTTTGCCAGTATTAGAACCCCTCCTCTTCTTCTGTCGCTTCTGAGGTGGTAGTAACTGGTTGAGGAGTACGTTGTCAGTGCTAGAGATCCAGCTTTCAGTGATGCACATGATGCCAGTGTCGGTGAGTTGTATATAGTCCGCTATAGTTTGAATCTTGCTACGAATTGAGCAGGCATTAATAAGGGAGCATTTGAGTGGGTAGTGAGAGCGATTATACCTGAAGCTTGGATTTTGGGGATGAGCAGTATTGATTTGTAGAAGCCTGCATATTGATTTTGAGTACTGTACTTTAGGGCATGGGCTTAGGTGTAGAGGCTTTGGCCTGTAGAGAATTGGAATGCTGTTGCTGTGATTGGCAAGCACCTGTGTGGAAGTTAGCAGGACAAGCAGAGTGATTAGTATCACACTGTAGGGTATGGGCATGTGGAATATCATGGTTAGATATTTATATGTTGACTTACCAGGGATTACTTAGTTGCAGTAGATTCAAGGTTCTTCTGTTGGGGTCTTACTGGGTGGCTGTCGGATAACCAGAGGTGTGCACTGAAGGTGTGGTTCTTGTATGTTCTATGCTCAAAGGCTCGTCTTCTTTGGTGGTGCCAGTGTTAGTAGCTTTTTAGTTGAAGCAATTATTTGCATTGTGAGGCTGGCTCGCTTCGTTCACGGTGTGATTGTATGGCTGGTGGGTGTTGTGGAGGGATCGCGGTGTTCTTCTGTGCTGTTAATGGTCCCCACCTAAGGACCACACCAAAGGGCCATCTGGTGAGGGCCTCAGGTGTGGGCCCGCCAGGTGCGGGCATGCCTGTAGGCACCTTTATTTAAATGCCTGCAAGTCCGGTGTTCTGTTGGGCCTGATTGGCCTTGTGGAGGGGGATCTCCTTCCTGCTCACCTCCCCGATGCTGATCAGACTAGCAGTTCCTGTTTGCACATAGAGGTGCCCTTATTTAAATGTCTGCAAGTCCGGCATTCTGTTGGGCCTAACTGGCCTTGTGGAGTTGATCAGGGAGGGGCTCTCCTTCCTGCTCATCTCCCCAATGCCGATCAAGCTAGCGGTCTGTGCAGCGGTTACTGTTTGCACCTGGGGGCGCTTTTATTTACATGCATGCAAGTCTGGTGTTCTGTTTGGCCTGATTGGCATCAGGGAGGTGAACAGGAAGGAGGGCCCATCCACAAAACCAATCAGGCTGGAGGTGTGTGTGGCAATGAGTAGCGGCTCTGTGCTCGCTCAGCAGCACTGGTACCAGTGCTTGAAGGTGCTAAAGCCTTAAGAGAGTTTCGTGGATCGCATTGCACTTACGTGTGGAGCCACAGGGAGAAAGCATGAACATATCCTGAATGGGCCAGGCCAATTCGAGGGCATAGCCACAATGGACGACTTCCAATACCCAGGCGTCCGAGGTGACCTCAGTCCATTCCTGGTAAAACTGTCGGAGTCACCCTCCGACCCGTGGCACTGCAGAATGGGCACCCAAGCCGTCAACATAAAGAACGGGACGAGGTGCCGCTGAACTTCTTAGGACTTTCAGTGGACCCCTGCAATTGCCATGCTTCCCAAAAAGACAGTCTGCAACTAGTGGAACTGGAGTACAAGGAAGACAATAGGCTCTGATGATACTGCCGTGACTCACAATAGCCCAAGTGAGACAATACCCTAATGAGACGTAATGGAGTTGGTGCCTGCGGAGCAGCTAGAGGATGACTTTGGTTTGTCCTCCGGCAAGCGCTGTCTTTCACCAACTTTTCAAAGTCCTCCCCAAAAAGGATCCCACCCTTGAAAGGGAGTACAACCAAGCGCACTTTGGAGGCGGCATCCACTGACCGTTCATGAGCCAGAGCCACTGGCAGGCCACAGTAGCTGCTGCCACTTCACAGGCGGCCAAGCGTAGCAAGTCATAGAAGGCATCCGACAAGAAGGTGGCAATGGACTCCAGACTAGAAGATGCCGAATTCTCAGTCAGTAGCTGAGTCCAGTGCAGCAAGGCATGGGCTGCCAATCCCCTTCATGCTGAGGTCTGCACTGCTAAGGATGAGGCAGAAAAGGCTATCTTCAGAAGATTCTCCACCTTGAGGGTCTTCGAGAGTCGCACTGCCTTCCACCAGAATGGCCGTCCTTTTGGTGACAGCCATGACCAGGGAGTCCACCTTAGGATAGCGCAACTAACCCTGAAGGTCCATTGGGGACCAAACGTAGATCCTGCCTAGGTGGAGGGCTGTCCGTAAGGAGGCATCTGGCATGTCCCATTCATCCTTGACCAGCTGCTGAAGCTCAGACGGGAACAGAAGGGACTTAGCTGGTGTCTTAACCCCCCCTGTAGGATAGAATCAGAGGTAGACTGGTCCGTAGGCTTGATGGCCTCTGGAATGCGGATCTCTGAAGTAACCTGACTAATAAGAGCGGAAGCTTCCTCCCTACGTAAGAGCCACATCACCCACGACTCACTGTCTTCCTCTGATGGCGAAAACTCACCCTCCTCCAAACTAGAAGCTCTGAGCAATGCCACATCCAGGTCATTGTCCTGTTCCTTGTTGTCCAGGGACTCCAATTCTCCAAGGGCACAGGACAGGCTCTTGCACTGATGCATGGACCAAGTACTCATGGTTGCAGTGTCCTTACACTTTCTCACAGAACCAGCCTGACGAGTTTGGCCAGCGTCAGAGTTCACCTGTGGATAATCCCATGAGGTGCCCTTGCAGCCCTCCTTCCATAAGTCCCAGGCATGCTTGAGCAACGCGGCAAAACTCCACCGCATCCCCTGATGCACTGGAAGGCACAGTATGACATCTCGTCGAGTCTTCCCCAACGTGTGGAAGCAGGTCTGCCGGGGAGATATCACCCCCAAAGGTTCTGCCCGCGGCGGGCCGGAAGCTATGGACAGTGCAGGCTGCAGAGTCAATGCCTGTTGTGTGGGAAATGCATCCCCTGTGGCCAGATTGGGAGGATTACCGGATCCCACCCCTGAAGTCTGCCCGGGAACCGCAGCACAGAACATGAAGATGTGATCAACGAGTCCCCAGCACTGTTTGCTGCATACAAGGCAACACGGGGCCTTGTCAGACACAACAGGGGTAGAAACATGCATGTGTACATTTTAGCCTGTGCAAGAAATGGCTGGAAAGCTAGGCCGCAAGTTCTCCTCATGAGGAGGGGCCTGCAGGACAGGAAAAAACAGCGTGAAGAAGTCAAAACATGCAGGGCACAATTTCAGGCCACAAGCGCATAAAAATACCACAAGCCGTCGCAGCCAGCGGTGGCACTACTCACAGTTCACTGACCGCTGAGAGGGCAACTTGCTGCACTGCTACCTGACCTCTGGTCTTCGGGTAGCAGTGGGAGCGCAAGGGGAAGGGGCAGTCACAGCCACGTGGGACTGGCCAGGCTTGCCAGAACAGAGGAAGTGCTTAACTGCTGCTAAGAATTGTTCTCTCTGTAATTTGTCCTCTTTTAGGGTTTTGTTTTGGGAGTTTTTTGGAATAAAAAAGACTGGGATGACCAGAGCTAGGCAGCTAGGCACTCCTACAGCAGACTTCTGAGGCTACTGAACTGACCCTCCTGGCCAGAAGTAGCCTTCCCCCATGAAGAGCAGTCCATCCCTAGGGGTGTCTCCTACATATCCATGGGACCTCTGTCCTGCTGAACTGTGACCCATCCTTCAGCCGGAGCAGGAACCTGAAATTCTTGAGCTGTACAGAACACCAACCACCATCTGCTGAGCCAGAGAAAATACTGAAGAGTGCCCCCTAGCTGTACTGGGTAAGATGGTGTTCTAGTGTTTTCTCTGTCTCACATATCCTGGTTGGGGGAGATAACCCAATGGTCTGGACTGGTCTAGTAGGGCACTCTGGAAGCCTGGTTTATAAGGGCACACAGGCGTCACCTATAGTTTAAAAAAAAGTTGCCATTTTGGACTTCTCACTTATGTGCCATGTTAGGAAGTTAGCCTCATAACAGCCAACTGCGTGTCTTACCTCACCAGCGTAGCGATTGCGCAGGTTCAGGGATGCCATGAAGTTGGAGTAGTCTTTCTTGACGCAGGCAGGCCTCTCAGTTAGCTGGGTCATCTGAGGGAGAGAAATTAAGGCACACGATTGCTGCTGATTGCAAAAATACAACTAGACCCCTATAACAACAGACAGACTTCCTGCCAGGGGGACGACCAGCAACGTGGCAGCTGGGGTACTACCGGGTCCAACAAAGGGCACAACACCACGTGCAAAAGCAGTCCAACAAAGAAACGTGGATAGCAACGAAGGACGTGTGACCAATAAAGATTTTCACACGTCCTTCGCAGCTGGGGTACTACCGACACACAACACCCCGAGAACAGAAAGTAAGGAAAAGTACAGCTCATTACTGTGAGAGACAGGAGCTGAGTGAGCTGGATCTGTGATGTGATCTAGTTTCTAGCTCCCTCGATATGATGTTATACCTTGTAACTTTCAGGAAATGGCATTCAGTACTTATTCTTATCTCTATCTGTCCTTCCCACAGCCTGGTTTTACCCCAAGCGTTTATGTTATATATATTTAGGGCTTCCGACATGGAGAAGAAGGTTTTACCTTCAAAAGCTAGCCAAAAAATGTATTAAGTTAGTCCCATTCTTTTTAGGCTCATTTTGCTTAAGCAATCATGCCCATTGGAGAGGGTCCATCTGTCTGTCTGTATGCATGTTGGTTTGCACGGAAGACAGCAGCAGCAGCAGGAAGAGCCAGAGCGATTTCCCAGGTTCTGCCAGTATGAAAAGGCCAGCGGGATTTCCTGGCTTCCACTGGCATGAGGGTGGCAAGACAGACAGAGAATGCCAGACATCGTCTCCATCTCCTACCGTCATTATGAGTGGAACTAGGGGCAGAAAATGCTGCCGTGAATCCCTTTGTCCCTCCAGCATGAAGGGGTTGCTGCAAACCAAGGAAAGGCTGGAAAGCAGGCAAAGCAAAGAGAATGGGCGGGGCTAGAGAAGGAGTAAAGGGGTGGAGCAATGGGGAGGGGGCGAGGTTAGAGCAAGAACAGATAATAGAAAAGAGTTCAGTAGGGAAGGGAGTGAAAGTGCAAAGTTGGGTAAAAGAGGAGGGGGAGAATGAATGGCTGGTTGAAGAGAATGAGGAAGTGCACAAGAGGGGAAGGGACAGAGTGTGACTGCTGGAAGAAAGAGAAAGTGCAAGAGAGAGAGAGAGAAGCTTACATGCTGCTGACACACACACCCAGAGCCCCACTCATCTAAACGCACATAGACATTTCAGCCTCAACCACACACATACACATCTACCCTACTAACACTCACAGACACTGAAGCCACATACATCCCCCTCACCCTCTGATATCCCACCCTCACAACCCCACAATTAAGCAGTAGGGAAATAGCACCTCATGCCAATGATTCACACATACACACGCACCTCATACCCGCAACCCCTCATCCCCTGCTACCCTCCTGAAACACTTTATCATGGTCGTGTCAGCCAAGTGTCCCACACAGACGTACCCAAGTCTACGCACGGAGGAAAGGAGAAGCGCGCCATTGTGTCACGCTCTGTGTGTACTTTTCAACTGGTTTATTTTATTTCAGTCTAAACTATAGCAACGCAAAAACACACCACTTATTTGCAAACAATGAACATAACCAAAAATGCACAATGCAAATACATACAACCTTAAGAGTAATACCTCATTCATTGCTTCAACAGTTTAAACACATCTAACAGATGTAATCAACACCATGCTAAAATTATAATTACTAACACTAGTGTGTATCAACATATACTTTATTATGTATAAATATTAGATCTTCCAATATACATGTCTTTTTAAAGGTATATCTATAAGTAGTTAATATTAAAATTGCATAATGCCTTTATAAACGAATAGGGTAGAAATATTTCCTCCCGATGAGTACTTCCACACGCTGGAGACCGCTGATATCTGCCAATTAGTCCAATCAGTAATTCAACTGAATGTCGCGAAATCTCCACTGTTGTTCAAGCAGTTTGTTCACTGATAAATTTCAGGGGCGTCACTCTTCCATTTCTCGTTATCAACAAATTTAATTAACAATACATCAGCCCCAACTGAATGAAATTCAAACATTTCTGCCTATTCGGCAGATATCAGCGGTCTCCAGCGTGTGGAAGTACTCATTGGGAGGAAATAGTTATTTAAGCTGGTATAAGTTCTTTCAACTGTTAGATTGGTTTGGCCAATTGATAACTATATGTATTTTTATAAAGGCATTGTGCAATTTTAATTTCTTATATACATTTAACATTTAAAAAGACATGTATATTGGACCATCTAATATTTATACATAATAAAGTATATGTTCATACACACTAGTGTTAGTAATTATAATTTTAGTATGGTGCTGATTACATCTGTTAGATGTGTTTAAATTTTTGAAGCAATGAATGAGGTATTACTCTAAGGTTGTATGTATTTGCATCATGTATTTTTAGTCTAAACTACAGGCCATTATTTTAAAATGAGATGCTTTTTAAAAGCGGAGAGTTTAGAAAGAGCGTGTGCAGGGAGCCGGTGCTTAGCACTCACCCCCTATTGGTTGGTTCTTCTTTAAAACAGCAGTTATTCAGCCTATAGGTAATCGCCTCTACCGTGGCCGCAGAAGACGGCGTTTTTTCAACAATGTTGCCATTTTTGCTTTTACAACTAAGCACTTGATACAGAGTTGGATACTCGAAACGCGCGCGTCGTGTAAAGGGAATTCTTCTTGAGCAACCTTTCTCTCCAGTGGAGTGTTTTAAATCAGATAAGTGAAAAAGTATAAATATAATATATTAATTTTAGTGGTGAAGAACCATCTTTGAATAAAAGGCAGCTTACTGCTTGGCGTGAGTGGTTAAACCCATACCACCTCTCCTACAGTCAGCTTCGACAAAAATGAAATAAAAAAAGTTTTCTTGGGGGTATTTATGGTGAACTTTTTGTGATAGCACTCACCCCCAGCATCGTGTTTTGTCTGTTGTAACCTGCAAAGTGCAGGATGCTCTCAGTAGCCATGGCTAGCCCAGTGTGCTGCGATAAGCCCGACAGCCAGTTCTGGTGCTTGTTCAGGTATTCCTGCAGGCAAGAGAAAAGCCAGACATGAGCAGCAGGCCGTCAACAGGCAAACTCCATGGCACACCTACAGATTTAGTGCCATTTGGTATATGGCAGTTCAGCAAAAAATTGACATGGGTGTGTTTACATTAATTACAGTAAAGTATGCCGAATATAAAAACAAAGCAGGAATTGTATAGCACAACAATATTTCCCAATACAAATTTATAAGAAAAACAGTACAAATAGGGCAGGGGAATTCAAATTACATTTTAAAAAATGTCTTATCAACTGATAATTAACAGTAACATAAACAGAATACGCACGTTGGTATAGACATGTCTTAAGGGCATTTTACATTTTCTCTGAACTTTCTACGTGAATTGCTATTGGGAAATGGGACTGGAAGGAATCGCTACCATCTTTATCTGTGAGGATCTGAGGATACATGGAGAGCAATAAGGTAACTCGTATAAGCAGTGAGTGGAGATAGAGGGTAACCTGTGTAAAAGGCCCAGTGAGCAAGCAGCAAGACTTTACTCTTAAGTATGGGCAGCCAGTGATGCTCCATCAGATAGAGTGTAAAATGGTCGAATTGTCTAGCCTTCCTGCCGTATTTTGGATTCATTGAAGTCTTTCTATATTATGCTGTTGCAAAACCAGCCAGGAGGGAATTGCTCTAGTCCAAACGACATAGGACTGAGGCATGAATCAATTTTTTCAGTGCTTTTGAGATCTAAATAGGGTCAATATGGATCTTACCATTTTGAGAGAGCAAAAACATTTCCTAATGAGTGATGAGATGTGGGCTGCAAAGGAGAATTAATTGGCTAGGGTCACTCCTAATGTGACCATTAATTCTTTCATGGAGCGAGCACTTCCTGCCATGCTAGGTTGGAAGTCAGCTATGTGCTTTTCAAAAAATCATGCAGTTAACAACTTGTTTGTATTATGTGAAATAATCCATTCAGCACTGTTATTAAGCTGTGTGGATACTGAACTTTGAAAAGCTATATCCTAGGATTCATTAGCACTTACGATCTGGATACTGTCTACGCAAATGTGTAAACTCTGATCAAACCGCTGTATTAATCTTGCAAGGGAGAGACAAGAAAAGGTTGAAGAGGATGGGGGATGGAGAAGAACCCTGGAGAACAGCAAAGGTCAGGAGAAAGTCAGAGGAAAATTGATTCTCTGCCTTTATGTGAACATTCTGGAAGAGAGTTAGGAGTGGAACCAATTAAAAATGTATCTGTAGCCCTGCATCCTCCAACGATAACGAAACTCTAGATCAGATCAGGAGGTTTCTGGAAACTGTCTCTCTCTTTTGTTACTGGGATAAGGCCTACGATTACTTTATATGCTGATCTGACCATGAAGTATCCTAAATGGTGTCAACACTGCATTCTTATACAGAAACGTCACTACACTTTCGGCATTTAGAAAGGAAATATTGACTACTGAAGCACTGGCTGACTATTCCACTGCTGTGCAGTATTTGAAAACTGAATTACCCATTGGTAGTGCATAATCTGGTCAGATAACATCACTCCTCGGACGTCATGGTGATGCCGGTTATGGCTACCGACTGGCTGCTGCAGATGGTGCCAAACCCTCTGCTCCAGAAAGGCTTTTCTGACTGACACACGTGGCAGCTGCCATAATTTAGGGAGCATTCAACTGTACCCAGAGCTGGTCCAACCCTTAAGCAAAGCAGGTAGTTGCGTAGGGTGGCAGCTTCTAGGAGGCAGCAAAGATCAAAGCATTCAAAGCTAAACAGTGGATTCTGAGAGCCAGAGAGGGGGGAGGGATAAGGTTTAAGGGTGGCCTCAGGCACCAACTTCCTAACCCAACTCTGGGGCTGGTCCCCACTGTATCCCACTACTCACTCTGATTTATAAAACAGTGGCTTCCAGTTTATTCCTGTGGAAAAATTCTTTTATTCAGCTGCCCATACCCATATTTGCAGGTATAGAAACAAAGAAATATGATGACAGAAAAAGACCACATGGCCTATCTAATCTGTCGTTCCATATCAACAACTACAACAACCCCTTTTTACCTTTAGAGATCCTCTGTGTTTGTCCCATGCTTCTTTGAATTCAGATACTGTCCATCTCTACCACCTCCACTGGGAGACTATTCCATGGATCCACTACTCTTTCCGTAAAGAAATATTTCCGCATATCACTCCTGAATCTATCTCCCTTCACCCTCATCCCATGTCCCCTCGTAGCAGAACTTGCTTTCAATTGAAAGAGGCTCTCCCCCTGAACATTTATGCCACGGAGGTATTTAAACATCTCAATCATATCACCTCTATCCCGCCTTTCCTCTAAGGTGTACGTATTAAGATCCTTCAGTCTGTCCTCATATGCTTTATAATGAAGACCACTAATCATTTTAGTAGCCACCCTCTGCACCGACTCCATCCTGTTCACATTCTTTTGAAGGTGCGGTCTCCAGAATTGCACACTATACTCCAAATGAGGTTGCACCAAAGACTTATACAGAGGCATTATCACCTCCTTTTTTCTCCTAACCATTCCTCTCCGTATGCACCCAAGCATCCTTCTAGCTTTTGCCGTCGCCTTTTCTACCTGTATAGATACTTTTTTTTTTTTTTTAATCATTTTTATTAAGCAAGACATAACAATCACAAAGAACAACCAGCAGTATCAATTAGGTATACATTAACAGCTCATGACATAACCGGCACCCGGGTGGGGCTGTGTCTTCTCCTCCACCCAGTTCTACTAGCCAGAAGTTGAAACTTCCATCGAACCCACAGTTTTCCGTTTTCTTCCTTAACCATCCCCCCCGGCCCCTCCTCCCCATCCCCCCCCGACGCAGCCCCCACTCCACCCCTCCCCATAACCCATCCCCCTCGCCACCCATCCCTATTCCGCCTAAGCCATTCCCTACGCTATACCTTCAATAATAAGCCTGGAGCACTTCATTGCGAATAGCAGGGCGTAAAGTGTGGATATAGGGCTCCCAGGTCAATAGAAAGGATGCCCAACGCTTAGTCTTGCCCCTCGCCCCTTGTTTCTCTAATTGCATTAACTGGTGAAAGCTATTGCGCCACTCCCAGAAGGAGGGAGGGGCCTCCTCCCGCCATCTACGCAGCAGCGGACCCTTCCCCACCAGGCAGGCCTTCCTGAGCAATAGGCGTTCCCAGCGACCCTTAGGGTGGAGTGTACCCAACTGATCCAGCACCACAAGAGACCCCGTCCAACTAATCCGTTGGCTCAGCACGCCACTCATATATTCCCGAATTTGTATCCAGTACCGGCGAACCTTTGGGCATCCCCACCACATATGCCCCAAGTCAGCCAGTGGTGATTGACATTTCGGGCAACTCCCGTCCACTGTAAGATGGCTGCGGAGTGCGCGTCTCGGGGAGAAATGGGCTCTAAGAATACACTTTAATTGTATCTCTTTCCAGCGAGCCCCTTCAACTAGTTCCCTGATATTTCTCAAGGCACGATGAACCGAGCCCGGCTCCACTGCCGCCCCCAGTTCGCTAGCCCATTGGCGCTCGTCCCCGGAGTAATCAATCGGGGGCACCCAATTATCGATACGCCGCTTCAGCCCCGCAATAGTGGGCGGTAAGTCCGCCCCGAGCTCAAAAAACTCAAGAATCCGCGATGCCCGCGTAGCCTCAAGCCCCCTCCTAGGTAAGGAAGCTACATAGTGGGATATCTGGGCATATGCAAAAATATGTCGATAGTCCAGTTCATATTCCCCCCGCAATAGCGCAAAGGATTTACACCTCCCTTCCTGGTCCACAAGATGGCCCAAATACCGGATCCCCTTCCGTTCCCAGAGTCTGAACATAGCCGTGTCAGTTCCTGGGGCAAAACAAGCGTTTCCTTGCAGGGGCAACCAACTGGAAACCTCCGAAGATTCCCCCCACCATGCGTTGAGCTGCTGCCAGGACCATCTGGCCGGCCGTATTAACACACTCTGAATTACCCAATCTGGCAATTTCGACCTAGCCAGGTGTAATGCCGCCGTCAATGTCTGCGGGGCGATTAGGGCCGATTCCAACGCTCTAGGAGTGTAGACCTCGGTGTCCCCCAGCCAATCCCCAATATGTCGTGCTTGACAGGCCAGGGCATATAACCGCAGGTCGGGGATCCCTATCCCTCCGTTTCTCCAGCTTCGCTGTAGGCGAGACATCGGGATACGGGCCCGAGCCCCTCTCCACAGAAAGCTGCGGAAAACCCGTTCAAAGTCTCGGATATCACCGTTCCGCAGCCAAACTGGCAATGTCTGCAACCAGTACAGTATACGGGGGAAAATCACCATGCTTAAGGCTGCCGCTCGGCCCAATAATGACAAAGGAAGAGGCGCCCACGCCTGCAGCTGCAGTCGAGTCTTAGCTAGTATCCGGCGGACATTCACTTGGTATAGAGACTTGGGATCTCTAGTCAACGAGATCCCGAGATATATAAAAGCCTCCTCTGCCCACCGAAGAGGAAAGGAATCACCCCAGTCGGCTCGGAGAGTACCTCCCACGTCTAACGCTTCGGACTTGCCCATGTTAATGCGCAATCCCGCAAAACTCCCGAACCGTGTAAACTCTTCTAATAATCGCGGAAGGGAGGACCTCGAGGCCGTCAAATGTACAAGCAGGTCATCAGCAAAGGCCACTATTTTGAACCCAACCTGACCCATCCGCACTCCCGCAATCCCCCCCGCTGCCTCAATTTTTCGTATCAGTGGATCAAGGGACAAAACAAACAGCAGGGGGGAGAGGGGGCATCCTTGCCGAGTGCCCCTCTGCAGTGCAAACGCATCCGATAGGATGCTATTACACAGCACACTCGCCGTGGGGTTAGCATAAAGAAGCCCCACCATACGGCAGAAAGACTCCCCCAGCCCATAACACGGCAACAGGAACTTCAAATACTGCCAGCCCACCCGGTCAAAGGCTTTCTCAGCATCAAAGCTGATCAAGAGCGAGGGGGTCCCACGACGGCGCACCCATTCCAAGGACGCCAGGATCTTGCGCAGATTGCGTACCGCGTAGCGGCCCTTCACAAAGCCAACTTGAGACTCGTGAACCAAGTCCCCGAGCACCAAGGCAAGCCGGGTCGCGAGGACCTTTGCCAAGATCTTCAAGTCGAAGTTAAGTAGGGAAATGGGCCTGTAAGACTCTGCCTGTAGGTGGTCTTTGCCCGGCTTAGGGAATAAGATAATATGGGCATGATTCCCCCCCCCACGTAAACGTCCCCTGTGTTATCCGGTGCTGGTAGACTGCCACTAGTGTGGTTGGCAACATATCACCCAGTAGTTTATAAAACTCAGCCCCTAAGCCATCCGGCCCCGGGGCTTTGCAGTAACTCGCCTGTTGGATCACCGAAGCAACTTCTTCCGTCGTGACCGGCACCTCCAAACTCGCCCGTTGTTCCGCATCAAGCTGGGGAGCGACATTTCCCTCAGGTACTCCTGCATAGCGCTCCTCAGATCGGCTCCCCGTGTATACAGTTGTTGGTAGAACCGACGGAAGATCTGAACGATCTCCCGACTCTCTGCTTGTATATGACCTTGCTCATCTCGTAAAGCTGCCACTGTACGGGTCGCCCCCTTTCCCCGCAGGCACCGAGCCAGTAATTTCCCAGATTTATCCCCGAAGCGATAAAGTTGGTATTTGTAATATAAAAAGGACTTCTTGGCCCTCTGATGAATTAGTTCATTAAGAGCCAATTGGGATTCCCACAGCAGTTGCTTGTTTGCCGCCGATGGATTAACAGCCTGACGACGCCTAGCTCGGCAGACCTGCGCTTCGAGTCGAATAATCTGCTTCGCCACCAGTTTACGCTTACGTGCCACGTATCCTATAATGTCTCCTCGTAAAACCACTTTAGCCGTCTCCCAGAGTAGTTCAGGATTGTCACGATGCGGCTCATTATAGGTTGTAAACTCGTGCCATCGCTGCTTGAGAAACGAAGAGAACTCAACGTCCCTAATTAAGTCAACAGGGAACCGCCAGAGACGAGCTGGGGGGGCCGCGTCCCGCCACTCCAGGTCCACCCAGATTAAAGCATGGTCGGAAATTTCCAAGGGACCGATCTGCGCGTCGAGGACATAAGTAAAAAGTCTTTCCGAGACTAGCACATAATCGATTCTAGCACTAGTGCCATGTGCTCTAGACAGGTGTGTAAAATCACGTTCCCCAGGGTGGAGAAGCCGCCACGGGTCCACCAGTTGTAAACGTCGCCGCATATGATGCAACGCCTTAGTGCCCTGTCGTCGGGTTCCCCCTCCCCCAGCTCTGGACACGTCAAGCTCTAAATCGAGTACGCCGTTAAAGTCACCGGCTAAGATCAGCGGGGCGTCAGGCAGCTGTTCCACACCAGAACCCAAACGGGCATACAAGTCCCGATCCACTACATTTGGGCTGTACAGATTGCCCAAAATCACAGGTTGCCCTTCCAATGTCCCGGATACCATAATATATCGACCCTCTGGGTCAACATGGACCGCTTCCTTAGTGAATCAGAGTCTCTTGTGGATTAGAATAGCCACCCCACCCTTCCTACCCAATGCAGGGGCCCCCCATACTTGTCCAACCCAGTCCCTTTTAAGCTTAGCATGCTCCTCTATGCTCTGGTGAGTCTCTTGCAGCATAGCAATGTCACACTGGTGTCGTGCCAGGGCCTGCAGCACTTTATATCGCTTGATAGGGGTTCCTATTCCACAGACATTCCAGGAAAGAATCCTCACGTCTGCCGAAATTGTAAGTAATTGGGCAAGACCGTATCTATCATTTGCCCGGAGAGACCCCCCCCAGCCTGAGGTCTCCCCCTCCCTCTCCCATAAGAATGGCTTAGTAGTCCCCAATCGGTATCGTAGGGGCTGCGTCTCCCCCCCCCTCTATCCCTACCACCCCTCCCTTCCCCCATTCCCCATCGCCCCCTCCCCCCCCTCTACCCCAATCTCCATCCCTACTCTCCGCCACCCTCCCATCGTGACCACTTGAGATGTGAACGGGTCCCCCTCCCCCCCAGTATCTTTTTATTTTGTAGAGTCCCCAACCGCGATCGCTAGTCTGATAATCCCCTCCTCCCTAATAATGGCCCCCCCTATCCAACCCCCCCTCCCCACCCCACTCAGCCGATCCCCCATCCCCCCCGATCACCCCACGCCCCCCCACCACCCCCCCACCCCCCACCCTGCAAACATGAAAACAGCAATTTTTTTTTTTTTTTAAACAGGCTAACAGGCCTATATGTAAATCAGAAGAGAAGGAACAAAACGGGGGGGGGGGGGAGGGGGGGAAGGGGGAGAAAATTAAAATGGGGAACAGAGAGAGAGGGGGGGAAGCAACAAGAAAAATAACATGGTTGCCAGAACGGCCAACATCACCCCTTTAAACCCGCTGCAGGTCCTGCTGTTCCAAGCAGCCGATACGGGGCGGAGGCCTAAGATTCCAACCACCGCAGGGCCAATAGTTAGGCCAAACGCCCCAGCCTTCAGCCGACATCGGATGTACCCCTAGGAGAGGGGCAAAGGTCCGGGCCCACAGGTGGAGGGAGGCTGTAGATGAAGGTCGCCGATATCCAGCACCCTGGTCTCGCCGCAGCCACGGACATAGTTGTAGGGCTGGAGCTATAACCTGTTGCTCCCATGCAGGCACGATAGCTCTCTCAGCTCATAGGGGGGCCAGTCACACCGCCCTATACGGGTTTACACTCCTGCCCATCTCGTGCTCCTTCACAGGTGGTCCATTTTTGAGGCCCATGTCACTGTATGCTCGCTCTCTGATCGTCCGTTGGGGATGCCAGCAGCCGTTCCACATAGGCTGTTGCCTCCGTCGCAGTTTCCATTACCCGGTGAGTGCCCTGGTGTATTATATGTAAACGGGCTGGGTACTGCACGTGAAAGCGGATGTTCGCAGCAATTAAGCGTTGGCAGACCGGCGCGTAGGCCTTACGTCGTTGGCTCAGCGCAGTGGAATAATCTGGTGTAATGCGAATCCGCATGTTTCTATATTCCACCATGCCTTTTTGCCGCGCTGCCCGCAGTAGATCCTCTTTTTGTGTGTAGTAATGGAATCTGGCCAAAACCACCCTGGGCCGCGTGTTCTGTCCTTGCGGCCGTGGCCCTACTCTGTGGGCTCTGTCGACCACGATAGGGTTGGTCCCATCTTCCCGGTCGAGTAGAGAGGCGGCCAGCTTTTCAATCAGGTCCCGCAGTTCTTTATCAGGTAGTAGTTCATCTACGCCTAAGAAGCGCAGATTTTGACGTCGGGATCTATTTTCCAATTCATCGAGTTTTAGCTCTTGTGCTCTGGATGCTTTCTGCAGTGCACTCAGGTCCCGCTTTAGTTGTTGCACTTCCTCCTCGGCTTGCATTATGCGGTCTTCCGCCTCCTGCACCCGCGCGCCCAGCGCAGACAAGGAACCTTGCAGCGTGTCCATTTTGCCACTCAGAGTATCAAATCGTGTGGCCAGTGCGGCTGTAACCGCCGCCGAGATGTCTTCTATCATAGTGGAGGGGGTCGCGGTACTCGCTTTAGAGGGGGAGTCCGCCATTTTCGGTGGTCCAACAGCGCGGTCTTTCTCCCGCCTCCCCGCCTTCGCTGTAGCTGCCATTTCCCGGTTCTCCCCCGGCGAGGGATAAAAGACACAGCAACTTCTCCTTCGGGGCTTAGCACCAGCAAAAAATCGCCGTAATTCACGGTCCAAATCAACGGTCAGGGACGAGGGGGCCCGGAGCTAAGGTGACTCACGTCTTCCCAGCTCACCACATCACGTGATCTCTCTGTATAGATACTTTAAGATCATCAGACACAACCACGCCTAGGTCCCGCTCTTCTTTAGTGGACAAAAGTACTTCACCCCCTATAATATATTGCTCCCTTGGATTGCTGCAGCCCAAATGCATGACCTTACATTTTTAACATTAAATCCCAGCTGCCAAATTCTAGACCATTCGTCAAGCTTAGCTAGATTTATTATTATTTATTTATTTATTTATTACAATTTCTTATATACCGCACTATTGTCATGTTATCTACACCTTCCTGGGTGTCTACTCTATTTCAGATTTTGGTATCATCCGCAAAGAGGCAAACCTTACCCGACAGCCCTTCCGCTATATCACTAACAAAGATGTTAAAAAGAATCAGACCAAGGACAGATCCCTGGGGCACACCACTGATAACATCCTTCTCAGAGTGAGCTCCATTTACTTGTACTCTTTGTCGCCTCCCACCCAACCAATTTCTAACCCAAGCAGTAACTTTAGGGTCCATCCCTAGGGTGCTCAGTTTGTTTATAAGTTGCCTGTGCGGAACAGTGTCAAAGGCTTTACTGAAATCTAAATACACCACATCTAGAGCTCTCCCTCGGTCCAACTCCCTGGTCACCCAGTCAAAGAAATCAATCAGATTTGTCTGACAAGACCTGCCTCTGGTGAATCCATGCTGCCTCGGATCCTGTAATCCGCTGGACTCCAGAAACCTCACTATTTTCTCTTTCAGCAGCGTTTCCAATAATTTACTCACCACCGAAGTTAAACTAACCGGCCTGTAGTTTTCAACCACATCCTTACTTCCGCTTTTGTGTAAAGGCACCACATGAGCCTCTCTCCAGTCCTTTGGCACCAATCCCTACTCCAATGAGGCATTGAAAAGGTCAGTCAGTGGAGTTGCTAGAACGTCCCCATGTTCCCTCAGTATTCTAGGGTGTATCCCATCTGGTCCCATCGCTTTGTCTATTTTAAGTTGAGCTAGTTTCTCACAGTCTTCTGAAAATTGTTCAAGATGTCCCTCGCTTCTGTTCCTATTTGTGGGTGTTTTCTGAGGTCCTGCTCCTGGTTCTTCATCTGTGAACACAGAACAAAAATATTTTTAAGCAATTCCGCTTTATCCTTATCAGCTTCTACATATTCCTCCCCTGCACCCTTGAGTCTGACAATACCACTTTTGCCCTTCCTCTTCTCACTAATATACCTGAAAAATGTCTTATCCCCCCATTTTATTGCATTGGCTATTTCCTCCTCCTTTTGAATCTTTGCCTTCTTGACTACTTTGCTAGCTTCTCTAAGTTTTTCCAAATACAGATGCCTGTCTTCCTCTCTCTGTGATCTCTTGTACTTCATGAAGGCCTCCCTCTTTTTCTTCACTTTTTCAGCTACTTCTTTCGAAAACCATAGCGGTCTCCTTTTCCTTTTACCTTTATTTACCATATTAACAAAAAGGTTGGTTGCCCTTAAAATATCCCCTTTCAGTTTTGCCCACTGTTTTTCTATATCCCCCCAGCTGTTCCCATCCCTCTAACGACTCCTTGAGGTATTGGCCCATCTTCGCAAAGTTAGTCTTCCTAAAGTCTAAGATCCTCACCTTTGAATGGATTCTAACAGCCCTAGTCCTAATACTGAACCACACCATCTGGTGATCACTGGATGCAAAATGATCTCCCACTACAACATCAGAAACACTTTCACCATTGGTAAGCACCAAGTCCAGTATGGCCCCTTCACGTGTGGGGTCTGTTACCAATTGCCTGAATAGTTCTCCCTGTAGAGAATCCAGAATCTCCTTACTTCTAGATGATACTGCAGCAGGAATGTGCCAATCAACATCTGGCATATTGAAATCTCCTATCAGTAGCACTTCCCCTTTCCTAGCAATGCTGCGTATGTCTTCAATTAACTCTCTGTCCACCTCTTCCTCTTGTGAGTGAGGTTTGTATATCACACCAATGCAAATAGATTTCTCTTTCCCTCTTTCTAGTTTAACCCACAATGCCTCCTCTCTCCCTTTTAAGCTCTATAATTCCAAAGTTTTAATAGTACTTTTTACATATAGTGCCACTCCTCCTCCCCTTCTTCCTACCCTGTCCTTTCTGAATAAAGCATAGCCAGGTATAGTTACATCCCAATCATGGTTTTCTGTGAATCATGTTTCTGTAACTGCCACTAAATCCAAGTCAGCCACTTTCACCAAAGCTTCAACATCAGGGATCTTATTTCCCATGCTACGGGCATTTATACACACTGCTTTCCATATGTTATCCCTGTTACCCATTTCCATAAAGGTATTTAATGTATCACCTACCTGGGGGCTTTCACTTACCTGGGGGCTTTCTTCACCCATCCCCAACGAATCTAGTTTAAAGCCCTCTTCAGTAGATTAGCCAGTCTACTACCGAAGACGCGTTGACCTTTCTTGGACAGATGGATGCCATCTCTGCTCTGCAACCCTTGGAACAGCATCCCATGGTCTAGGAAACCAAAACGCTCTCGATGACACCATCCACGCAGCCATGCATTCATCTCCAGGATGCGAGCCTCTCTGCCTTGGCCTTTACCCTCAACAGGGAGGATTGAAGAGAACACCACCTGTGCACCTAACTGCTTCACCCTCTGTCCCAGAGCCATGAAGTCACTTTTGATACGTTCCAAGGTATACCTGGCAGTATCATTTGTTCCAACATGGATTAGCAACATTGGGTAATAGTCAGTGGGCTTGATGAGTCTTGGCAAACTCTCCGTAACATCTTGGATTTTGGCACCAGGCAGACAGCATACCTCTCTGGACATCAAGTCTGGTCGGCAGATGGACACCTCAGTACCTCTCAGAAGAGAGTCTTCAACCACCACTACCCTTCGTTTCCTTCTGATCAGTGATTCTGCAACTTTGGGGTACTTGAGCTCTGGTTCTTCCCTTTCCAGGGATGCTTTCACCTCCTCCACTTCCAGGGCTGCATAATGGTTCTTCAATTCAAGGGCTGGAGAAGTTGGATTGGTGATTTTGCAGGCTGGTGACTTGTGTCCAACCATCGACATTCTGTTGGCACCCATCTTCTCCTGTGCTGGAGAGCTTGGTTGCTGCAAGAAGCATCTCATCAATGTACTTCTCACTGTCTTGAATGCTCCCCAGACTCGCCACCTCCTCTCTGAGTTCCTCCACTTGTTTCCTCAGAGCTTCAGCACGCAGGCACCCTGAACATGGAACCGGTCCTTCAACTGGCATTAGGACCTCTGTCTGGACCAAGGCAGAAGCTGTAACAGGGGCAACAGTTTTAGCGATACGATTTTTCCCAGTCATTGTTCTGTTCGTGGAGCTTAGGTATCTGTTAAAGCAAAAGAGAGAGATCTACCAAGTACCAGCCGGTTTCCCAGCTGTCCTTTCATATAAATAGCAGTTAAATCTCTTTAATTAGATTCAAAATGTGCTGGTCCAATTCTCTGTGATTTGTTAAATAGGGAGGTGCCCTATAAAGCAAGACTGCTCACTAGGGGTAGGTGGGAGTCGGGGTGGGTAGGGAGGGAACTAACACCTGATTAGGTGTTAGCAGTTTCCAAACCTGAGGAGGTTACTAGAGTTCAGCAACCTACTGTGCTCAAGGAAAGTTCCACTAAAGCACCAAAAAGAAAGTAACCTTGCTTTAAAAATATACAAAAAAACCTTTTAAGAGCTCCCAGTCAGAGAGCTAGCAATTTAATATAATAAAATAAACCCTCAAATCCTTACTGTTGGTTGATCTGTAGAGCCCTTGTTAGGAAAGCCTCAACAGGGCAGGGCACTGGAGCCTTTTATGCAGGCCTCAGCTGCTCTCAGGTAATCAGGCCCACTAACTCCTGATTAGGTGTTAGCAGTTTCCAAACCTGAGGAGGTTACTAGAGTTCAGCAACCTACTTTGCTCAAGGAAAGTTTCACTAAAGCACCAAAAAGAAAGTAACCTTGCTTTAAAAATATACAAAAAACCCTTTTAAGAGCTCCCCGTCAGAGAGCTAGCAATTTAATATAATAAAATAAATCCTCAAATCCTTACTGTTGGTTGATCTGTAGAGCCCTTGTTAGGAAAGCCTAACAAGGTATGGCCATTTCCAACACCTAAGCATCCCACCTCTGTCCTTAAATTGCAGGGCTCACCTGCAAAGCCTGGTGCCATGCCCCCTGCACAGTGCATACTCACTGCGGTCTTAAACATACATACAGGGAACCCCCGACAGTACCTGAAGGTGGGACTTAGTGACCGAAGGAGCCCATTTCATGGCCTCTTGCAGAATCATTCCACAGCGGGCAGCGAAGTCTTTCACAATACTCTGCACAGGAAAATCAATATCAAATCAGTACAGTACTTCTAATCTCCACACCAAACAAGCTCAAGGCCTCATCAAGAAAGTGTGAATAACTCTCTGCACCATGAGAAAACCATTGGTGGTCAGTCAGGAAATTATTTATGTGTGTCACTGTGGCAAACACGTAGACACAGACTCTTGAGTTACTATGAAAGGGATTCTGCATGATTAAAAGGTGAAGAGAACACTGAAAATGGCTGGTGGCCCTGGAAGTGGGGGTGGGACTAGACCAACAAAGTATGCTAGAGGGGCTTCCTGGTAGGGAGTCTGCACCAACAAATTCTGAATATATATGTACCCATGGGCACTGCCAGCGAAGGAAGCTGCATTTTGAAAATTAGCTCGCAGACAGCATGAAAGCTGGCATCACTGTACTGAGTGTTCCCATAACGTGTATAAACACGCATCACCAAACGGAGCCCATCATTGGGGAGAGACTGGACTCTCTTGCCTGATGATGAAGGACATGAAAGCCTGCAAAGCTCTGCAGTGGATCAGTCACAAACAGACACACGGTGGCATGAATCAAGGATAAGTGAACATGTGCCAGTCGGCCCCTCTACCTCTCGAGCTTCGTAGGTGTCTGGAACGGTGATTCTGTAGGGGGCATCAGGAATGTCATAATAAGGTTGGTCCTTGTGAATGTCCTACAGTAGAAAGTACAAAGAGCATTAGTGACGCTGTTTTTCATGTCACAGAAAGAATGGGAGATTGTGGGATGGGCAGGAGCCAGCATGTACTGTGCACCTTCATCAGTGTCAGAGGGTCTCAGCTGTACTTCCTCTTCTTAGGCATGCCAGCTCCCACACAGAGCTGTTTCATCCATTTTTAACACTCACAAACTCAGCTGTCTCATCCACAAAGTTGTCTATTAGGCAGGTTTTGGAAGGAACAGTTTGAGGGCACGAGACTTCCACAAGGTCATTACTTACTGCACTGAGGGACAGCGATAGAGTCTGCAGAATATCCAGCATAGTCTTCAGCACAGTGCCGCTCCAGAGCAAATGGGGAAACCTTGAAATGGGGACAGAGACGGAGCAAGGTCAGGCGCTAATCCATTCAGGCAGATGCTTACTGCAGAGACCACACATCACAGACAGCAGCAGGTAGGGTAACTTTCAACCTAAAATAGGTGGAGGATGAACACCTCAAGTGGACCCTGTAAGCTGGTCTCATGCACTTTCCTTTTCATTCACTTTGGCCAGGAAATAGATTTCAATGGTGCACTTTTATTTGTATTTTCAAAATTAAAAGATGATACTATATCTCCGAGATCAACAGCAAAAGCCTTAATTCTCCATTTTTTATGACATATGGATCCCAGTAGGGGCATGACCGGGACGTCTTGGGTAGCCCTGAGCATAACGGGCCAGTTAGGACTTCATTCTGCACCACAGGAGCCAGATGTTCCCGTGGGTGCAGGATTGGGCCCCAAGATGGCCCAGCGGGACCCTTCATGCTCGTGGGGACGTCCACCCCGCATGCCGGTATGCCCGCCGCCCAGCCCCGAGCTGGGCAGCCGGGTCATGGATCAGACGGCAGAGACTGACCTTGTGCTACCTGTTGCTCCGGGGGGGGGGGGGGCTGCCAGGCAGGATTGGAGGGCGCCCCGTGCTTATTCCACCTCAGAGGTGGAATAAGCAGGACGTTTCCCAGACATATAGGGTCATCACTGGAATAGGTGATGGCCCTGTACGTACATCCGGGGGTTGGTCCTGCTCAAAGTCCAACCACTCGCTGCCCCCGTCCCCCGCAGCACACACAGCAGCTCTGTACATGCAGCGGAGCTGGGAGGCAGAACAGGTTGAGAGCGGATATTCACCTTCCTGAATCGAGCTCATAGTGACACATGCTGATGATGTGAGAAGGAGCCACCTCAGAGCTAGCACATCAGCAAGCCAGTAGTAGTATAGCGTAGTTACTCACCTGTAACAGGTGTTCTCCAGGAGCAGCAGGAATCAGTCCTCACTTATGGGTGACGTCGGCGCCGACGGAGCCCTCGCGGAGCAATTTTCCCCAGCTTTCAAAGAAAGCCTTTGGGAATTGCAGCGCGCATGCTGCGCGGTCGTCGTCTTCCCGCCCGAAGGTGCCATCTTAGCCAGTCAGATGACATAGCTAAAAAAGACAGCATAAAAATTTGCAAAAAGAACATAAGCAGACGATTGCAACTCCAAGGGGAGGAGGGAGGGTAGTGAGGACTGATTCCTGCTGCTCCTGGAGAACACCTGTTACAGGTGAGTAACTACGCTTTCTCCAGGACCAAGCAGGAAGTCAGTCCTCACTTATGGGACTCCCAAGCTCAAGGCTACCGGAGACCCTAAGCACAAAAATGAGCTCCCTCTAGCTCAGCAGCACAGAAGGATAGAATCTTCGCTGAATTATCACCCACCGGTAGCCCACATCCGGGATGGAGGGTAGGAGTTGCTCAGACCTCAAAGAGATTACGGAGGACTGCCTGTCCGAAAGCACTGTCCCTACGGGACTCCCTCTCGAGACAGTAATGGACAGCAAAAGTCTGGCTCGAAGACCAAGTAGCGGCCCGGCAGATGTCTGCCAGCGGAACAGAGCGGAGGTAAGCCACTGACGTGGCCTTTGCCCGAACACAATGAGCCGTGACTCGACTTTCTAAGGAGAGTCCGGCTGCCCCATAAGCCCAAGAGATACAGTCCGCAACCCAGATGGACAGAGTACGCTTGGAGACCGGAAGCCCCAATTTATTGGGGTCAAAAGACACAAAAAGCTGAGCAGCTTTACGGTGCTCCCGCGTACGGTCAAGGTAGAAGTTCAATGCCCTTCTACAGTCCAGGGTATGGAGGACCGTCTCAGCTCGGCTGGAGTGTGATCTGGGAAAGAAGGTTGGAAGCACCACCTCCTGATTCATGTGAAAAGGGGAGACCACTTTAGGCAGAAACTTAGGGTGAGTCCGTAGGACTACCCTATTCTTGTAGAACCGAGTGTAGGGGGGATCAGACACGAGGGCCTGCAACTCACTCACGCGCCTAGCGGAAGTGAGGGCTATCAAGAACAGCGTTTTCCAAGACAGAAAACGGAGGGAACAGGTAGCCATAGGTTCAAAAGGCGGACAGGTGATCCGCTGCAAAACCACATTCAGGTCCCAGTCAGGTGCTGGCGGGCGCAGAGGTGGTTTAAGTAGAAGGAGACCTCGGAGAAACCTCGCTACGAGAGGGTCGTTGGAGAGAGGTCTGCCGTCCACCGGCACATGATGTGCTGAAAGAGCACTGAGGTGAACTTTGACGGAGTTGGACTTAAGTCCCAGATTAGAGAGGTGTAGCAAGTACTGTAAGATCACCGACACCGGGCAGGAGAAGGGATCCTGAGACCGTTGGGAACACCAGATTGCAAAGCGACGCCATTTAAGGGCGTAGCATTTGCGGGTAGAAGGCCGTCGCGAAGCCAAGACGACCTCCTCCACCTCCGCCGGCAAGAGAAGAGGAGCAAGGACTACCCTCTCAGCAGCCAGGCCATGAGGTTGAGAGACCTGAGGTTGGGGTGCAGTAGGGACCCCTGATCCTGAGTGAGGAGATCCGGTTGTACCCCCAGAGGGAAGGGATCCTCCACCGCCAGTTGCAGCAGGAGCGGAAACCACGGCTGCCTGGGCCAGCGAGGGGCCACTAGGATCATGAAGGCTTTGTCTCGGAGAACCTTGAAAAGAGTCCGAGAGACTAACGGGATGGGAGGGAAAGCGTACAGAAGGCTCCCCGACCATGAGATCAGAAAGGCGTCCGCCGCAACCCGAAGGGGGTGTGGCTGACGGGAGCAGAAGCGAGGAAGCTGCCGGTTGTGAGGACTGGCAAAGAGATCCACCGTGGGGAGACCCCACCTGAGGAAGAGCTTCTGAACGATCAAGGGATCCAGACGCCACTCGTGCGGCTGGAGGACCCTGCTGAGCTTGTCTGCCAGGCAATTTTCCTGGCCCGGGAGATAGACAGCCTTGAGGAGAATGCCGTGACTGACGGCCCAAGAGCAGAGTTTCTGTGCCTCCCGGCAGAGGAGGAAGGAGCCCGTGCCCCCTGCTTGTTCACGTAGAACATGGCAACTTGATTGTCCGTCTGGACAAGGACGGACTGTTGGGAGGTCAGGTGGGAGAAGGTTTTGAGAGCTAGGCGGATCGCCCTGAGCTCCAGGAAGTTGATCTGCTGAGCAGACTCCCACTTGGTCCAGAGGCCCTGAGTACGTGCCTCTTGGCAATGTGCTCCCCAGCCCAGGAGGGATGCATCGGTGGTCAGCACCCGGGTCGGCTGAGGTGACTGGAAAGGCATTCCTAATATCAGGTTCGGCTGCCGGAGCCACCACCGGATAGACGAGACCAGCGGCTCGGAGACGCGCACTAGGTCTGCTAGGCCGCCTGTGGCTTGTCGCCACTGCCGGCGGAGACACCATTGAGCAGGCCGCATATTCAGGCGGGCATTGGGGGTCACATGGACGGTGGAAGCCATATGGCCGAGCAGTCTCAGGAAGCGCCTGGCGGAGACCAGGGGCTGGCTGCGAAAGCGGCCGGCTAGGTCCATGAGCCGCTGAGCCCTGTCGAGCGGTAGGTACGCTCGCGCCTGAGGAGTGCGCAGTCTTGCGCCGATGAACTCGAGATCCTGTGAGGGGAGCAAAGTGGACTTTGCGAAGTTTATGACAAAGCCCAAGTGCTGCAGCAGAGTCACCGTGCGGGACGTGGCGTTGGTGACCTCCTGAGCGGACGCTGCTCTGATGAGCCAGTCGTCGAGGTATGGAAAAACATAGAGGCCGTGAAGCCGGAGATGGGCCGCCACGACCGCGAGACATTTTGTGAAGACTCGCGGTGCGGAGGACAGGCCGAAGGGCAGTACTCTGTACTGGTAATGATTTCCTGCCACCACAAACCTTAGGTATTGGCGGTGGCTGGGGTGGATGAGGATGTGCGTGTAGGCATCCTTTAGATCCAAGGAGCATAGCCAATCTCCCTGCTGGAGGTAGGGCAGAAGGATTCCAAGGGTAAGCATCTTGAACTTCTCCCGCACAAGGAACTTGTTGAGGTTGCGCAAGTCCAGGATGGGTCTGAGGCCTCCTGTTCTCTTTGGTATCAGAAAATACCTTGAATAGAAGCCTTGACCTCTCAGGTGGTGTGGCACCGGTTCCACCGCCTGTTCCTGCAGAAGACCTGCTAACTCCTGAAGGAGCAACTCCCTGTGCAGAGGGGGGCGCGGAGGCTCTCCCGGAAAATAGGAGGGAGGGATCTGATGGAAGTGGAGGAGGTAGCCCTCTCGCACGACCTGAAGCACCCAGGCATCTGTGGTGATGCTGGACCACCTGTGGGCGAAGTGAACCAGCCGGCCTCCGGTGCTGGGGGGGACCAGCGGGGGGGGAGAGGCTATGCTGAGCGAGTCAAAAGCCCCCACCCTGCTGAGCAGGGGCTGGTGGTGCAGGCTTGGGGGCTTGCTGCCTACGGGACCCGTTACCCCGTCCCTTGGCCTGCTGGCCCTGTTGGGGAGCTGCAGGGGCCTGATAATGGGGGTATGGTTTGTAGGCAGCTGCCTTCCTCGGGTAAAAGGGCTTTTTTCCCGAGCCCTTCTTTTTCCGGGAAGGGGCGGAGGTCTTCCTAGAAAGCCTGGTCCTAGTGAGAGTCTCAGTCTCAATTTGTGCAGCCTTTTCCGCCATGGGCTTGCCAAAGAGGTTTTCGCCTCGGCAGGGGACATCGACCAACTTGTCCTGTACCCAGGGCTCAAGGTCGGACGACTGAAGCCAAGCCTGTCGGCGGGCACCGATGCCGGCTGCGGCTACTCGAGCCGAGGCTTCAAAGCCATCATAGGCTGCTCGGGACATGAACTTTGAGCATTCCCGAATACCCGTGGACAAGGCTAGGAACCTCCGCAAGGGCTCCTCGGAGAGACCAGCGGAGAATCCGGCTAGCTCTTTAGCCAGATCCCTGAGATACATGCCCATGTATAGCTGGTAAGTCTGGACACGACAGGCGAGCATAGAGCCCTGGAAGCACTTCTTGCCAAGGCCATCCAGGTTACGGGCCTCCCTTCCAGGAGGCACCGAGGAGTGCATCTTCTGGCTCTTGAGACGATGCATGGCCGATTCCACTACCATGGAATGGTGTGTGGCAGCTGTGCCTTTTGAAAGCCAGGGCTCTTGCGGACTCGATAGATAGAATCGACCCGCTTGCTCAGGACCGGCGAGGAGGCCGGACTCTCCCACATGCGGAAGAGTAGTCGTTCCAGCATAGGAGGAACCGGCACAGTAAAGTGTTCCCTCGCGGAAGAGTCATACTGGAGGGCGTCGAGCTCTTCGGCTCGAGGCTCCTCCTCGGGATCCGCAGGGAAGGCCAAAGCCTTGGCCATATCCCTAACGAAGTCCGAGAACCGGGCATCCTCCGGGGGGGACTGCTTCCGAGGCTCGGACTCCGGAGAGTCCGATGGGACACACCGAGTCCGGAAAGAATCAGGTGACTCTTCCTCCTCAGACTCCCAGACCGACTCCGACGAGGACTCGGTGGGGTCGGCCCGGGCAGGGAGTGGCGCCAGCCGCCCCGACGCCGAGGGAGTCAGCGTCGGCGACCTCGGTCCCGAACGGGAGGCCGAGGGCGACCTCGACCGAGGATCGACTCGAGTTCTCATCGACTCGAGGATCGGCTCGGTCTCCGGGGTCGACTTGGACGTCGACGTCCCGGCGGTCGGGGCAGCGACGCCAGCGAAGCCAGCGAGCAGTGCCCGCTGCTGGTCCATGAAGGCAGACAGTCTGCTCTCCAAGGCCGTCAACCTGAGTCCGAGCTCAGGTGACCCAGCAGCCCCCGACTCGGGCCCCGACGGCGTCGGGCCCGACGTCGGCTGTCGCGGAGGCGAGTCCAGAAGGACTACAGGACTTACCCGGGCAGGCATCTCCGACTCCAGGCGAGGTCGCTTCGGGAGGTGTTCCTTCTCCAAGGACCCGGGGCGGCTGTCGGGGCTATGCGACCTGGCCCTCGCGGAGCCAGGAGCGTCCACCGACGCCGCCCTCGCGGGTTTTTCCTTCCGACGATGGTCCCCGGAGGGAGAACCCCGGTCGGAGGAGCTCCGGCGACGGTCCGAGCTGGAGCCCTTTGACACGGAGGCCTCCGACGAGGTCCGGGTACGGCTGGGGTCAGCGAAGATTCTTTCGCGCTGATGCCGCCGACTTCTCAACGCCTTCGAGGACAGTTTGCTGCAGGGCCCACAGATCAATTCCTCATGATCCGGGCCCAAGCAGCGGAGGCAAAGGTCGTGTGAGTCGGTTAGTGACATATTTCGGTCACACCGACCACACCGCTTAAAGCCACTGGCAGCCATCGGGGGAAAAAGGGCCCCTGCGAGGTCAAAGGACCGGGCTGCCAGGGAAAACGAAAACGAAAGCTGACTAAGTCAGAAAAACCGAAAAAACGTTAGAGGACTCGAGACCGGCGTCGCGAGTCCGGGCGGGAAAACGATCGGCGTCGAACCGAAGGAAAAAATTATAAAATAAGAGTAAAATCAACTTTTTCGCAGGGACAAGACGGGGACGTCTGCAGGGCTCCGCGGAAAAAAGAAGACTGGCTAAGATGGCACCTTCGGGCGGGAAGACGACCGCGCATGCGCGCTGCAATTCCCAAAGGCTTTCTTTGAAAGCTGGGGAAAATTGCTCCGCGAGGGCTCCGTCGGCGCCGACGTCACCCATAAGTGAGGACTGACTTCCTGCTTGGTCCTGGAGAAAAAGTCAGAAACACCCAGTGAGCCAGACAAAGGCCCTATGGGCTGGAAATGACCCATAGACAGAGTATATTAATGTAACAAATTTAATAATAAATGGAAAAATATGTTTGCCCACTGATGCTTTACTAAATACATGGGGCGGGCAGAGAGTGTCTCTGAGAGAGAGGAAGGGATTTTTAGAGTTTAGTAAGTGGTATGGATGGGCAGACTGGATAAGCCTTAGGGTCTTTATCTGCCATCATTTTCTATGTTTCTATTTTGACAGAAGGAAGCTCTCCTTACAGCACTTACCCATCACACTTACTGTTAATTTCCTTTCCTGGAATCCTGCTAGACCAGTCCAGACAAGTGGGTTATATCCCCCTGCCAGCAGATGTTGGAGACAGAGGCAATACAAGAAGCTTCTGCAACCAGCCCTAGTACCTATAGAGGATTCCCTAGGGGGTCACCTTCAGTACAGCCCTGCAAAAGCAGTGGAACGATTTTGTAATGAACAACTGCACAAAGGTACAACTATGTACATAATACGTGTACACATGCACGTACAACCTGCTCCCAGGAGCAAGCATAGACCAAAAAGCGAAGAGACACTTGGGAAGAAGGCCAACCAAGGCCCACTGATGGCCACACTGAATTAATGGCTCCAAAGAGGTGACAATCTAGGAGTACACAGAGAGGGGTGGGTTCTGGACTGGTCTAGCAGGATTCCAGGAAAGGAAATTAATGGTAAGTGAAATTTCTCCTTCCAATTCATCCTTCTAGATCAGTCCAGACAAGTGGGCAGTACCAAATCTACTCCACCCCAGGGTGGGAAGAAACAGCCGCAGTCACTGCAGAAGCCCCAAACCGCGCTGATTCTCTGGCTTGGAGGTCGAGGCGATAATGACGGGCAAAGGTGGACAAGGAGGACCAAGTAGCCACCCGACATAAGGGACCTGCGACTGTTCCGCCCAAGAAGATGCTTGAGTGCATGTCGAGTGTGCCTGCAATCCTACGGGAATGGGCTTTCCGCAGAGGATATAGGTGGACTCAATGGTCTGCTTAATCCAGCGAGCAATGGAAGATTTGGACGTGGCCAGCCCCTTGCGGGGGCCGGAAAACAGAACAAAGAGAAGATCAGACATATGGAAAGCCTCAGTCACCTGGAGGTAGTGACATAAGACTCAATGGACATCGACCATCTGCTGCCGGTACAGAACTCCTTCAGAAAAGAAGGAAGCGTAATCATCTGTTTCAGCTGGAAACCATGAGAACTTTCGGGAGGAAGGAGGGCACTAGGGTGACTCCCTCTGGAGAAAAGACGAGGTATGGCTCCCGACAGAACAGAGCTTAGAGCTCCAACACTCGGCAGGCCAAAGTTACAGCGATGAGGAAAGCCACCTCGAAGGACAAGTCCCTCAATGTAACATTCGTCAAAGGCTCAAAGGGGGGTCACATAAGACACTTGAGCACAAGGGCCAGATCCCAGAGCGGGACTGCGAGACATGGAGGGGGGAGGCGCAAGGCTTGCACTCCACGCAGGAAACGACTAATGTCCATGTAATAGAGCGGCCCACTATAGGACCCCAAAAACAGATGAGAGCTGCCACTTGCACTTGCAAGGAGGCAAGGGCAAGATCTTTATCAAAGCCATCTTGCAAAACAGACAGAATGTCTGGCACCTGGTCCCATCAGGGAGAGAAAGACCAATGGGCGCACCAGGTCTCGAAGAGTCTCCACACCCTGGCATAGGCGAGCGAAGTAGAAGGCCGGTGCACTTTCAGAAGGGTATGCACCACCTTCCACAAATAGTCTTTATGGATCAGCCGTCATCGCTCAAGAGCCAGGCCATAAGCGAGTAGGCCTGCCACAAGAGTCCTCTGCAAGAGCCCAGTGACAGAGGTACCATAGTGATGAGGCAAATGAGGTCGGCGTACCAAAGACACTGCAGTCAATCTGGTGCTACCAGGATGACGAGGCCAGGATGAGCTTCGATGAGATAGAGAACTCAGCCTATCGGAGCCTATGACAGGAAGACATACAAGAGAGTGGACACCGGCCAGGGTTAGACTAGAGCATTCAGCCCCTGAGAGCTGGGTTCTCTCCAGCGGCTGTTAAAGGCTGCCATCTTGGCGTTTACCACCATCGCTACCAAGTCCAAGGTAGGCTGACCCTAGAGGCACACTAGCTTCTGAAATACCCTGAGGGCAAACTCCCATCCTCTGGTGTCCAAGGCATGCCAACTGAGGAATATGCACATTCTCTACTCCCGTAATATGCTGTGCTGATAGGACTTGGAGGTGGTGCTCCGCCCAAGGGAAGAGCAGATTTATCTCCTTTGCAACCCTGGGACACTTGGTGCTCCCTTGTCGGCTGAGATGGGCCAGCATCGTGGCATTGTCACACAGTATCCGAACCACCCAATGCCAGGAGAGCCAGGTGGACCACTCGGGTCACCAAGCAATTTGATGGCCCATCGAGATTCCAGAGGAGTCCATGTGTCCTGTGCTGTCTGGTTGCTGCAATGGACTCCCCAGCCCGAGAGGCTGGCATTGGTCATCTCGAGAGTCCAGCGTGGGGCTTCTAGGGCATGCCCTACAACCAGTGATCTGAACAAAGCCACCACTGTAGGCTGCTGAGAACCACATGGGAAGTGGTAGCTGAAGGTCATAGTCCTCGGAGACTGGCAACCAGTGAGACAGGAGACAACGTTGAAGGGGTCGCAGGTGTGCTTGAGCCAAGGACACCACCTCGATTGTGGCTGCCATGGTCCCAGAACTTGCAGGTAAACCCACATGCGGGGCTGAACCTGCATGAGAAAGGCTCTGAGCTGGGCCACGAATTTGTGATGGCGGCCATGAGTCAGGAAGACACAGCCTGCTGCAGTGTCAAAGCATGTGCCGAGGAATTCCAGGGATTGAGACGGCTGTAAGGAGCTCTTGGCACAACTGATTACCCATCCGAGGCTCTCGAGAAATTGGAGCACTTGCTGCACTGCCTCAGTTGCTTCTTGGCAGGACTTCGCCCTGATGAGCCAAATGTCCAGGTAAGGGTGAACCCGAATGCCCTTGCGCTGAAGAGCAGCTGCGACCACAACCATGACTTTGGAGAAGGTGCAGGGGAGCTATTGCTAAACCGAAGGGCAATGCACAGAACTGGTATGGTGGCCAAGGATGGCAAACCACAGGATGCCCCAGAGGTGGGGCTCATTGATTGCGATCCTGAGAGTCTTGCTCCCGGACTCCGCCAAACAAGCTGCACACAGCTGGTCAGTTAAACACTGATGTTTATGTCCACAGGCCAGGCAGCCTCCTGTGTATTTTTACTCTGTAAACCGCTGTGCTATAAATTTAACAGCGGTATATCAAATTAATAAACTATAAACTATAAAGTTGAAGGCATCATGAAAGGAGGAGAACTGCCGGCAGATGCAGTGTTTCTGAACCCAAACCTCGGAAACACCCCCAGAAGGTGAGGCAGTAGTGGGAGAAAAGAAAATGACCGCTGCAGCTTTAGGCATGCCACACGGCAGGCCCAATGATAGAAAGTTTTGGTGGGAAGAGGTGGCCAAGGCAGCAACGGCTGTAGCTGGGCAGGAACCCTCCGTTCGGCAGCAGGCAGCGGTATGCACAACAGAGCCTTCAAATTCGCCAAGCTACAGCCCCAGAGCCTGGCAGCTTTGAAGAAAGAAGTGTCAGGAGACAGAGAGGGCAAAAACTGCTAACACTTGAACTGGTACAAAAATAAACTAGGTAAAGGAAACGTTCACTGTAGGTAGGGAATACTGAAGATGACCCCCTTCGGGTTCAACTGGTCCTCCTGACCAGGAGCCCGCCCCGTTTTATATGGGAATTACTCTAATCCACTTTACCCAAATAGTTAGTAGGAAACTCCTGTGCGTTCTAGAGAGGTCCACAATTTCCAAAGTAGCTCAAAAAGGTACTGACAGGGCCCACTCAGAAGGACTGTTAGGAGGTAAGAAGAAAGCATCCACATCTGCTGGAGACAGAGAAATACAGAAAGCGACCCCTCGGGGATCCTCTATAGGTACTAGATCTGGTCGTAGAGGCTTCTGGTATTTTCTCTGTCTCCAACATCTGCTGGCAGGGGGATATAACCCGCTTGTCTGAACTGGTCTAGCAGGATGAATTGGAAATTCTATTTAAGACTAAGGCAATGGAATAGAGAAGAAAGATAGACCTGCACATATGTACATGTGTGTTACTATACTTTCGCACACATGTGTAGGTATGCTACTAGGAGGACCTTTTATTAAAGGTTAATGGCCGTTTTCTCACAGCCTTTTGTTTCTAGGGGTGAAGGGCACTTGATGTGCATTAACCTCTATATGTTTGCAGGTGCCAGTGTGTATGCGTAAGTCCTGTGTAAGCAAGCTCATGAGAAGAGACTCTATACCCCCTTGCCTGATTGTGACCCGAGGTAAAGGAAGGTGGAAGAGAGGCATGTGTCCATCTAGACTTTATCCTCCTAACCAGACTACAGAACACTGGAATTACCGGCACAGTCCTAAACTGGTTCAACTCATACTTAACAGACAGGCAGTTCCAAGTTAAAATCGGAACCAAAACCTCACAACCCAAGAGGATCAAGCAAGGAGTGCCACAAGGGTCCGCACTATCCTCACTTCTATTCAACCTATACATCCAACCGATCTGCGACATCATGATAGCCCACAAAATAGACTACACAATCTACGCGGATGACATCATGATTTACACGCCAATCAACCTCAACAACCCCGACTACAACAAGATAACAAACTGTCTCGACGACATGTCCACTTGGCTCACGCACAACAACCTGGCCATAAACTACAACAAGACAGAAGCACTCATCATCACGCGCAACGCCAACTTCAGCCCCCCACCATTCATCGCAACCAACAGCATGACAATACCGCTAAAGGACGAAGTGAAATACCTCGGAATAACCCTTGACAAAGAGCTCAACCTACAATCACACATCAGAAAAACCGCCAGAAACGCATACTACAAAATAAAAATAATCAGACGTCTCAAACCTCTACTTTCCCATGAACACTTCCGCACGGTCTGCCAAGCACTCATAACCCCCATACTGGATTTCTGCAACCCAATCTACAACAGAATACCAAAACAATCACTCAAACCACTTCAAATGGCTCAAAACACAGCAGCCAGAATAATCACCGGTTCTGCAACCCAAGCCCACATCACCCCCATCCTCAAAGACCTCCACTGGCTCCCAATCAGCCACCGCATCAAATACAAGATGATCTTAAACATATTCAGAATCAGACACAAGAGCTCAGCACTCAGCCTCCAAGCCCTCATACTCCCCGACACCAGCAACAGACCAAGAAGGAAAACCACAGCAGACACACTCAGCACCCCAGGCAACTACACGAAAGCATGCAAATCCACCACACAAAGAGCACTCTCATTGGTGGCTCCATCAATATGGAACTCACTCCCTCATGACCTATGATCAACTGATGATCTGAAGGACTTCCGAAAGCACCTGACGACTGTACTCTTCACAGAGCACTACGGCCCAAACGCATAACCAAATTCCACAAACTGGAACCAATCTGGACTCAATGACAGCTCTTCCACAACCAGAAACGAACCCAGTAAACCCATGTATATACTGTACATAGCGCACACTGTAAATAGCTCACTCTAATCAGCACATCCACACACATGCACCCCACTGTACATATTCCCACCTGACACACAAACACTTGCTAATGATTGTTTGCTGTGCTCACCGCCTTGATTACAGGATAAGGCGGGATAGAAATACCCTTAAATAAATAAATAAATAAATATACGCTCAATACCTACTTGTCTACGAGTCCAGACAGGTATTTATCTGCCACTCGTCGGATCCGCTTATGAATATGGTTGAAGTTTACCAGCAGGAATTGAGCATGTCTCTCCAGTTCACCTTCATTTTCTTTGGTTTTTGGCTTAAAGTAAAAATAAATAAATAAGTACGTGGGATTTTTTTTTTTTAAACTTACATTTTACTGAATTTTTAGAAAGTTCTTATAAAAGATTTTCCAAGAACTATAAAACTTTGTACAAGGGAATTAACACCACAAATAGAAAGGAATTTACATTCATCCTTTGCAGGCAGGATTTATCTGTTCCGCTAGATCTTTCCTCCCTACCTGCTGCCTGCCACCCCAGGCCCTTGGCCAGTTTTCACAGACTCCATCAGACTGAGCTTAACTCCCACAAGGACAAAATCCATTTCAGGAGACCGTGCTTGTGCCTGAACGGCTCAGTCGTGGAGTAACATAGGCGTTTACGCTTCTAGTCTCTGGTGACATACAACTTTCACAGAGATGGAGGAACACATTTTCATATCTAGCGACTTACTTTATCAGCCATGACGGTCAGAAAAGCATCAAAGACTTTATCTGCCACAGCAATGACACACTGCATCATCCCTGAGAAACAAATCAGTATATTATTCCACAGGGTCAGCCTGAGGTCATCCCCATGTGTCCCAGCAATCCCTTCAGGGACCTCAGGATCCCAAGTGCCATGCTCACAATGTAATGTACTGTGCTACGGAAAGTGTCACCATTACCAATGACAGAACCAGGGTCCATACCCCTGACCTGTGACCGGTGAGAAGAGCCGGTTTTCTTAAAGCAAACGTCTAGTCCCATGCTCTATTTCTCAGACCTTACAGAGTTAGGAATCTTCACAGACAGGGTAATGGATGCATGGTGGGCAAAGATAAAGTAACAGATTTCAAGAAATCCTGGGACAGAGAAGATCCTTAGCAGTGCAGAAGCCAGGAAAAAGCCAAAGACCAAACAGGAAGGGAGATGCACAACTAAGCTGAGCCTGGTGATATTGACCTGCTCTGTGTTAATATCGGAGTACAGTTCAACTAATCAGAGCTCAGAGTTTCAAGGTACTTATCCTCGGTGACGAAAGATCAGTCCAGGAAAACCTTGCCTGATTTATCCTTCTGAATGGCCTTATCCTCGAAGTAAAAGAACATGACTTGGAAGCGATCTCTGTCCGTTGAATGCATCACCCTGCAAGGAGAATATATCGAACTGCAGCATACCACAACAAACATTCCACAGTAGGGTTGGATGGTAGATCAGATACGGGATATGTCAGCAGACTGGTGGCAAAAGTAGTATCCAAGCAGGATTTGAATAGGAAATACAAGCAGCGTCTGCTCTAATTCACACAGGTGTTTTAAGGCATGGAGTATAGAGACACAAGCAGCTTCTATACTCATGCTTTAATATAAGGGAAGACAGGCTCTGAATAAGGAACAGAAGTCACTGAGTAACACTTCCACTATATTTAAATCTCAGGAAAAGGCAATTTAGTACATTTGCTCCAAAAACATTTTGGCAGCAGGTAGAACCTGAGTAGGCATAAACCCTGAGGGAGATTCCCTTTCAGAGTTCCTGCAACAAAAGTGAAATTTGGCTCCTATCTGTCTAAGATCTAGGTAAGGGCTAAGCCATGAATTAAGGATAGGCCTATCTTGGCCTTTTGGCTGACTCAGAACATGTGTAATATGAAATTAAGGTCTGCTCACCTGATCCTAAGGCCATCCAAAACTATCTGGACTTTGCATAACTAGAAGGATGGTGAAATTAGGCCTTAACTGCTAATTTGCTTTCCTTGAGTTCCTCCAGTCCATTCATATGGGTTATCTCCCCCCACCAGCAGCTGGAGACTGAGCATGCCAGGTCTTGATGAAGTCACCATACTTAGGCTGCATGCACCACCCACCAAGACCAGTATCCTATTGACAAAGCAGACTATGAGAGCAAAAATATGAAGAACAGTTACTAACCCAAAGCCAAACTGATCACATCTTGTAATTCTTACTTTCTCTTGTTCTTTTCTTTTTTATTGGTCGCTACAGCGACCCACTGTACTGAGAACACACCAACAGAAATCCCAGGCAACCACCCGAGAATATGACCTCCGCGAAATCCAGGCTCGCCAAACAACTACTGTGAAAGAGAGTTCTGGACTGGACTGGAGGAACTCAAGGAAAGCAAATTAGAAGGTAAGATCGAATTTCTCCTTCCTTATCGTCCCTCTAGTCCAGTCCAAACACGTGGGATGTACCAGAACAGTACTAGACATGGGCAGGACACGCAAGCCTGGTATGTAACACTATAGCCCCAAACTGTGTCTCCCTAGCAGCTTGCACATCCAAACAGTAATGACGAACAAATGTATGAAGAGATGGCCACATTACCACACGACAAATGTCCAGTGGTGGCACTAGACTGCACTCACCCAAGAGGCCACCTGCACCCTAGTTAAATGAGCGTGCAATCCCTGGCGCAGAGGTTTGCGCCGTAACAGGTATGCTGATGCTATTGCTTTCTTAAGCTACCGAGCCACTGATGCCTTATAGGTAGCTTCCCCTTTTCGTGGGCCGCCGAACAGGACAAACAAATGTTCCGACTTGTGAAACGCCTTGGTACACTTCAAATACCTGCGAAGAACCCTGCGAACATCCAGAAGATGCAACTGATTTATTTATTTAACATTTCTTATATTCCACCTTTCATGATATCAAGGCGGTTTATATTGAACAAACTGAAATTACATTGAAACTTGGAAATAACTATTTTACAGGGAACTGATGGTCCTCCGTGTTACTGCCCCTGTCTGAGAAAATAGGCAAGGTCACTGGCTGGTTAAGGTGGAAAGCCGAAACCACTTTGGGTAGGAAAGACAGGATCGGTCTCAAGACTACCTTTTCCCTGGAGAGAACCAAGAAGGGTTCTCAGCACGACAGTGCCTGAAGCTCCAAAATTCGCCTGGTCAAACAGATGGCCACTAAAAACACCATCTTCAACATGAGATCCTTAATCACAGCTATCTTCCAAGCCTCAAAGGACGCCTCCGTCAGGCCCGACAGAACCAGATTGAGATCCCGCAGCAGCCAAATTTGTTTGACCACCCTAAGAAAATGCACCACATTTGTGTGGGTTGCCAGAGACACTCACTGGATCCATCTGTGGTAGCACGCAATAGTGGCCACCTGCATCTGTAGGGAATTTAAGGCAAGCCCCTTCTCCAGACCCACCTGAGAGAAGACGGTGATCTCAGGCAATGGGGCCGCCAAGGTCCTGCACCTATTCTTCAAACACCAGTCCTCAAAAATCCGCCAAACTCGCACATACGACAAAGAGGTCGATCTCTTACAGGCTCTCAACAGCATTGCGATAACCTTAGCAGAATAGCCCTTCTTTCTCAGCCTAGCCCTCTCAAATGCCAGGCTATAAGCGAGAATCGATCCATGAGAATGGGTTCCTGCGACAGAAGGTTCGGCCTCGCCAGCAGACGCCACGGCGTGTCCACAGTCAGCCGTATCAGATCCACGTACCACGACCAAAGGGGCCAATCGAGTGCTAGCAGGACTACCAGCCCGGAGTGTCTCTATGCAGTGTAAAAGACGTCCTATCAGAGCCCAAGGAGAAAAAACATACAGGAGCCTGACCTTCAGCCAGGATTGTACCAGAGCATCCAGGCCCTCTGACATCCGTTCCCTTCGTTGACTGAAGAACCGAGGCGCTTTCAAATTCTCAAAAGTTGTCATCAGGTCCATGATGGATTTGCCTCATCATTTGACCACTCTTTTGAAGATTGCTGGATTGAGGATCCACTCCCCCGGATCCAGATGATGCCAGCTCAAAAGGTTGGCCTGCACATTTTCTTTCCTACTACACATGCAGCTGAAAGTACCAGGAGATTCGCCTCCACCCAGCCCAGGATGGAAGTGACCTCGTCCTCCAGCATGACACTGCCTGTGTCACCATGGTCGCACTGTCGAGAACACATGCACAGACTTCCCCCCTTAAGGATCACTCGGAAGAAACGAAGGACTAAGAAGACCGTTCTCATCTCCAAGTGGTTGATAGACCACTTGCTCTCCCTCCAGGGTCCACCAACCCTGTGTGAGCTGGTCCCCACAGTGTGCTGCCCAACCTGAGAGATTGGTGTTCATGGTTAGGAGAATCCAATCGGGGGTCTCCAATGGCATTCCCGACAGGAGATGCTTCAGAACTAGCCACCACTGGAGTGCCATTCAGGTGACAAATGGGCATATTAGCTTTGTTGACAACACCTGCCTCTGCAAAGACCAATGCGCCAGCAGTGCCCTCTGCAAGAGCATCATGTGCGCCCGAGCCCAAGGGACAAGCTCCAACGTGGCCACCATCAAGCCCAACAGTTGCAGGTAATGCTATGCTGTGGGGGCAGACAGCCACAGAAAGTGACAAACCTGGAGCTGTAACTTCAGTATTCAGTTGTGGGGCAAGGAAACGTGGACCCTAAATACACCGGGTCCTGCAATGGCTCCAGGTGGCTCTTGGCAAAGTTGATCACCCAACCCAGCTGCTGGAGAATATGTTCACACGCTGGATAGCCTTGCAGCTTTCTTCGGATGACTTTGCACGTATCAGCCAATCGTCAAGAAAGGGATGCACGAACACCCCTTCTCGCCGCACAGCTGCAGGCACCACCACCATGACCTTTGTAAACATCTGAGGAGCTGTAGCAATGCCCAAAAATGGAAATGTCCCGTTGGGACCGCAAAACCGAGGAATGTTTGATGATCTGAGTGAATCAGATCGAGTGCTGTGAAGAACTCTCCTTTGCACACTGTGACAATGATGGAGCACAGGGTCTCCATGTGAAAATGCGGCACCCGAACAGCTCTATTTACATGCTTGAGATCCAAGATGGGTTGAAATGAGCCTTCCTTCTTGGGGGCCACAAAGTAGATGGAGTATCAGCTACGTCCAAACTGGTCAGCAGGGACCTGTACCACTGCCTCTATCTGAAGAATTCACTGAAGGGTCTTCTCAGACCGCCCTGACCTTTGCCGGGGCCCATCAAGGAAACATCACGAAGGCATCTGACACACGGCTTGTGAGCTCAAGTGCATATCCCTCTCATATAACTTCCAACACCCACTGGTCGGAGGTTACTTGAGCCCAGGCGGGCAGGAGCTGCTAAAGAAGCCCTCATACTGGTTCCACTCCCTCCTGAGCACCCCTCATCTCATTATGATTTCTTGGGGCCCAAGGAAGTGGCAGTGTAACCTCTGCTGGCTCCTCTACCACCCAAAAAGAGCAGACCCTGAGCCAGGTAGCGAAGCCTCTGGAAGGGAGCAAAATGGAGCTCCTGGAAATGCCTGAAGTTCTGGAACTGGACCCTCATTGGGACGACTGATTGGACCAACTTTGGTATGTCCTCTGGAAGATTAGAGCCCTTTGACTCCCCCAGGTCCTTCACCAACTTCTCCAAGGCTTCCCTGAACAGGAGCGTTCCCTTAAAGGGAAGCTTGCTGAGGCGAGTCTTGGAGGAGACATCCGCCAACCAGTTACATAACCACAAAAAGCACCTCGATGCAATGACCAAGGCCATACTCTTAGCGGAGGCCCACACTAGATCATAAAAGGCATCCGCCAGATAGGTCACCCCTGACTCCAACCGAGCCTCCTCGAAGAGCAGCAGCTGCGGATGCCCCTCCAAGTACGACAAGAAATAGGCCCAGTGCAAGCATGCACGGGTCACATAGGCACCACATATGGACGCCTGTAAGGACAGCGCATTAATATCAAAAGCTTGCTTCAGCAAGACCCTCGACTTCCTATCCTGGAGATCATTCAGGGCTGCTCCTCTGGAAACTTCAGATGTTCCTTTTCTTATTCTGACAAGGAGTACAACAGGGCCATAACCAGACTGCCTTTCAAGCCTGCCTCCGGCACTTCCCACTCAGCCTCAATCATCTGCTTGATGACTCTATGCAACCAGAAGGCCGTCTGAGACTTCTTGAAGCCCTGCTGGAGGGGATCCTCCAGAGGCTCCTCATTGGCCTGTGCACGCTGAGGAATATTCAGGGCCACAAGAGAATGTGTGATAAAGGCTGAGAGCTCCTCTCTACAGTACACCCTCACAATGCTGGGGTCCTCCCCTGGCAGGATTTCCCCTTCCTCAAGCTCCACCAAAGAGACCTTCTCCCAAAGGTTAGAAGGACCCTCCAGCGACTCCTCAGAGGCATCCAAATGCTCAGATTGAGGGTCCTCCCAGAGCTCCATTTCTAAGTGCGGCCACTTGGAGACTGGCTCCCTAGACTCCAGCAATCTGCTCTGCTTAGGCATTGCCTGTAGCTCCCTTTTTCTACTCAAAATGGACAGAACTGCTGCCTGCCCTCCTAACCCCTGCTTCAAACAATAAGCCTGATGCAGGAGCAGGATAAAATCTGGTGAAAATGGCACCAGAGGAGAAGAACCACGTAACCCCTCCTGGTGCTCCACTACTCTGGGGGGCTGAAACATGGAATCCTGTCTGGCAGCCATCACAGACGCTGACTAGCTTGCCTGATTTAAGATGGCCTCAGTTCCCGCCAAAAACACAGATTATTGAAGGGAAACTGCTCCGACTGCAAACACTAACTCCCCGACACCAAAGCAGATTCCCCCGAGCCTGCTCTGCTATTGGAAATGGCCTCCTTTGCCAAGCAAGGTCTCTTTTTCACAAGGTTTACACACTCCTGCTGCCAAAAGACTCCCCCGGCGGCTCCCACATGCTGCACATGCAGGCTTCACAGCCAGCATAAAACCAAAAGCAAAGGCCGCGGTTCACCGAAAAACACACCACACTGCTGTGTGAGTGCCACGATCAGCACCGATGATGATCCCTGCATCCAGGTCCTATCCCGGAGCCGACTGCCAACCCATGTGCTACCAAGGAGAGGCTTGCAAAGCACTTATTTCTGCTAAGGGTATACCTTTCCTCTTCTCTCTTTTTTTTGCATCTGGCTGCCCCGTAGAAAACACAATAAACTTACTGTTCAGGAGAAACAACCGATCAGCCTGGCTATGCAATCGCGGCACATGCAAGCAAGAATAAAAAGGGGAAGGGACCTGGACCTACCAGGTAGTGCACCCCACACTGAACCGGACCGATCCAACAGGCCCAGTTCCTCAGGAGGCCCCCAGCTACTCCTGGTCTGCTCCCAGCATGGCCTCAGACCCTACCCACCTCTCACTCAAAAGATCAGCAAGGGTCAAAAATGAAAGGGTTATGCTTTGTTTGGCTGGATAATAACTGCTCAGGCTGTAAATTTCTCTTTTCCCCCCCCAAAGATCTCTATCTCTGTCCATTCAGTGAATCCCAGACTGAAGAGATGCTCCTCCCCAGCTGCTGGAGACACAGATACTGGTCTTGGTGGGTGGTGCATGCAGCCTAAGTATGGTGACATCATCAAGACCCGGCATGCTCAGTCTCCAGCTGCTGGTGGGGGGAGATAACCCATGTGTCTGGACTGGACTGGAGGGACGATAAAGAATAAAGGTGAAATTAGACCTTACCTAATTGATGTTCCTTGAGTAACTCCAATCCAGTACTGTACCTCTGGATTGTCCACCTCCTCCAGCATACTTAGAGACTGAGCATGTTATCTTTTGATGACATCAGCATACTTAGGTATCTGGCACCACCTACCAGTCTCCAGTAACCTAATGACAAAGCAGACTCACAGAAGGAACAAATAAGTAGCCAAAACTTATAGCCCCAATCTTTAGAAATGTTAGGCTACCCACCCATAGTAGGGACCCCTGTTCCCCTCCCCCCCTCGGATGAGGCGGTTTTCCTGTGACCTGCCTAGTTGAAACAAACAAAATATCCAAAATTTGATAACTGGTTGAACTGAACTGTTAGTGCAAAAAGGCAAAACATAACAAACAGCACTCCTGTCAGCATCGCTCCTCACGAATCATGGTAACATTCTTCAAGGATGGGGTCACAATGTTGAATAATAAAATCAAACAGGGAGGATTCCAGGACTGGACTGGAGTTACTCAAGGAACATCAATTAGCAGGAAAGGTCTAATTTCACCTTCCTTATTATCCCTCCAGTCCAGTCCTGTATCGCTGGGATGTAACAGAGCAGTTCTATTAATGGGAGGGACCCGCGAATCCGGCCTGAAGGATGTCGCCCCAAATATGGCGACCCCAGCTGCCTGCACATCCAGACAATAATGTTTTGCAAAAGTGTGTAGAGAAGACCAGGTGGCCGCCTACAAATATCTGATGGCGGTACCATAATGTATTCTGATGACAAGGCCGCCTGAGCCCTGGTCGAATGAGTTTGTAGCCCCACTGGTGGCAACTTTCCTTTCAACACATAGGCTGACGCTATTGCTTCTCTAATTCACCTAGACAGGGAGACCTTGGCCGCTGCCTCTCCTTTGCACAGCCCCCCAAACAGTACAAATAAGCAATCTGATTTACGGAATGCCGCAGTTGTTGTCAAATAACACCACAATACTCTCCAGACATCCAAAAGATGTAACTGCGGATCTGTGGCTCCCTCCAGGCCTCTCGAAAGCAGTGTAGGGAAACTGACTGATTCAAATGAAATGCTGATACTATCTTGGGTAAAAAGGAAGGCACCAGCTGTAGTACCACCTACTCCTTTGTAAAGGAAGGAAAGGTTCCCTGCATGAGAGAGCCTGAAGGTCCAAAATTCTCTGGGCCGAGCAAATTTCTACTGTAAATACTATCTTAAGAGTCAAATCCTTAAGCGAGGAGACACTCAAAAGTTCAAAAGGCTCCCTTGTCAGCACTGCCAACATCAAATTTAAATCCCAAGAAGGGACGATCGACCACCTTGGGGGATGGAGTAGCTGTACTGCCCTCAGGAAGTGAACTACATCCGGGTGGGCTCCCAGGGATCTTCCCTGGATTCTACCCCGATAGCAAATAATGGCTGCCACCTGCACCCGCAAGGAACCTGAGGCCAGGCTTTTCTCAAAACCTGTCTGCAAAAAAAGCTAACACAACCAGTACTGTAGCTAAGAACGGCCGACACTGACGATCTGCACACCAGGCCTCAAAAATGCACCAGATCCGGACATAGGAAAGCGAGGTGGATCTCTTCTCAGCCTTCAGTAATGCTGCTATCACTGGTCCTGAATAGCCACACCTCTTCAATCGCGCCCTTTCAATAGTCATGCCATAAGCAAGAATCAATCCACCTGAGGCATTCTTACTGGCCCTTGAGTGAGAAGATCTACCCGGGTAGGCGAATGCCAAGGCCAGTTAGCCTTCAGATGCACCAGATCCGCATACCACGGCCAGTCTGGGACAATTAGGATGACCATTCCCCTGTGAGCCTTGATCCATTGCATGATGCGGCCTATCAACACCCACAGGGGAAAAATATATAGGATGTCCTCCGTGGGCCACCTTTGCACCAGGGCATCCAGGCCCTCTGACATCCTCTCTCGCCGTCTGCTGAACAATCAGTTCGACTTGGCTGTCGCAAACGTCACCATGAGATCCATGATCGGCGTGCCCCCATCTCCATACCACCTGCAAGAAGACCTCATGGCAAAGCGACTATTCCATGGGGTCCACATGAACTCTGCTCAGATAGTCCACTGTCACATTCTCTGCTCCCGCAACGTGCACTGCTGAAAGTGCTTGAAGATGTTTCTTCTGCCCAAACTCGGAGCACCTCTGCCTCTTCTTCCAAACCCACACTGCGCGTACTGCCTTGCCAATTGATGTAGGCCACATGGTCACATTGTCCGAGAAGACCTGTATGGCCTTTCCCTGCAGCCAGGGCTGAAACATCTGGAAAGCCAGGAAGACTGCCCACATCTCGAGCCTGTTTATAGACCAACTGTTTGCCTGCGGAGCCCACTACCCCTGAGCATTATGTCCTTTGCAATGAACCCCCTGCAGTCTGACAGTCTTGCGTCAGTCATCAGTGGTATCCAGCATGGTGGTTCGAGAGGCATCCCTGCCGCCAATTTCTTGGGTCGGAGCCACCACCAAGAGATCTCCTGGCCTCCGTTGAGCAGGGCAACTGGTGTGACAGAGGATGGCGCTGGTGCAACCACCTGCATAGCAGAGTTCTCTGCAATGGTCGCATGTGTGCTCTTGCCCATGGTACGAGTTTGAGAGTTGCTGCCATGGTCCTTAGCAGCTGCGAGTAATGTCAGGACCTTCATTTTTAGGAATTGGCACACCAGCTGTCATAGCCTTTGGGCCCGTTGTTTCGGAAGGAACACCTTTCTGCTGCAGGTGTCGAAGCGCCCCCCCAGGTACTCAAGCTCCTGTGCCGGTACCAAACAGCTCTTGGGCACACTGATTACCCAGCCGAACTGCTACAGGAACTCCACCACTCGTGCTGACATGAATTCGCTTTCCGCTCTCGACTCTGCCCATATGAGCCAGTTGTCGAGATAAGGATGCACCGGAGCTCCGCTACCGCCACCGCCACCACCACCACCATTACCTTGGTGAAAGTCAGGGAACCGTTGCTAGGCCAATAGCAATGCCCGGAACTGAAAATGTCCCATGGGCACCGTGAAGAGGAGAAACTGCTAATGTTCTGGGCAGATAGGAATGTGTAAATATGCTTCCGTCAGATTGAGGGATGTTAGAAACTCTCCTTCTCTCACTGCCACTATGACTGACCGCAAAGTTTCCAAGTGAAAACGGGGCACCCTTAGACAACAATTCATGTGCTTGAAATCTATAATAGGCCGAAAGGAGCCCTCCTTTTTGGGCACCATGAAATAAACTGAGCACCAACCCAAACCGCACTGCTCTTTAGGAACCGGCACAATGGTTCCCAGTTGTGAAGATGCATCAGGGTGGCCTTCACCGCTGCACCCTTGCCGTGCACCTTGCAGGGTGACTGTACGAAGGACAGGCCTAGTGGTCTTGTGAACTCTAAGGCATAGACCTCCCAGATCACCGCTAACTCCCATTGGTCGGATGTGATTTGGACCCAGGCAGGGTAGAACTCCTGTAGCTGACCTCCTATAGGCTGCCCTATCACATGGGCTCCACTCGCTTCATTATGACTAGACCCCGAGGACGGGGAGGCATTATAATAGCCCTGTCCTGTTCCCTGCTATCCTCGAAAACCCTGACTCTGCGAGGGAAATCGCCCCCTTTGGTAAGGTGCAAACTGTACGGAGCGGAAACATCTGAAATCTCTTGGCTGACCCTGTGGCGGTGCTGAGGCTCCTCTTTGGACTCACCCAACTCTTTCACCAATTTCTCCAAGTCCTCTCCGAACAAAAGCTTCCCCTTAAACGGACGTTTGCTAAGCCGAGCTTTGGAAGAGCCATCTGCCGCCCAATTCCATAGTCAGAGATAGCAACGAGCCACCACAACTGAGGCCATACTCTAGGAGAGGCCCCTAGTCAGATCGTAGAAGGCATCCAAAAGGTACATAGCTCCCATCTATAGCTTAGCCGCTGTTGCTGTTGAATCTGGAACAGTGCCCCCTGACTCCAGCACCCCCTGCGACCACCGCAGGCAAGCTCTGGCAACCCATTCCCCACACACGGCAGCTTGTAAAGAGAAGGCACTGATATCAAACGCTTGCTTCAGCAAGGTGTCCAACTTCCTATACTGGACATCTTTAAGTGCCATACTGCCCTCCAGTGGGATCGTTGTTTTCTTTGTCACGGCCAAGACTGCCGCATCAACATTTGGAGACCTGAGTAATTCCTGTTTGGGAAGTGGGTACAGCCGGGTCATGGTCCTTAATCCACTGAGCCTGGCTTCCAGAAGATCCCACTCATCCTGGATCATTTGTTTAACCACTCTATGAATGGGGAACATCTTTTGGGTCTTCCGAACCACCTGGAGCAGCGGGTCCTCCAGTGCCTCCTTTTCCACATGGAGACCTGCCAGCATATTAAGCACTTTCAATGATTCTGCAACGAGCACTGCCAACTCCTCCCTGCGGAACACTCAAACTATTCGAGACCTCCTCCTGTGGAAACCCTCCTTCCTCTAGTTCCTCCCCATCCGCCTCCAACTCAGCTTCTGAGTCTAGGATGTCTCGCTCCTCCGAAGGCGGAGGACTGCTCCTACCACTCTCCTTCGAGCCTATGGCATATGGCTGCCTTCATGACTGGTTCCAGCTCTTGCAGGGCCCCCAGCCTTTTTCTGCCAAGGTCCTGTGCCACTGCCAGACAAGAGGCCCCTTGTTGCTTCATTCAGAATGCCTCATGCAAAAGCAAAACAAATTCGGGTGAAAAGCCTCCTAGGGGGTACTCCCCTCCCCTCCCCCCCCCCCCGCCGTGCCCCAGGAAGTTGAGGGCCTGGGAGCGGTCAGATCCCTACTGTATGGCTCTAGCGAAGGCGGCTCGGTAAACAACTCCTTGACCTCCCGGCCTGCCCCACTCGGCCCTTCCTGGGAATGGGAAGCACTCTCCATTGCTCCCAAGGAGCCTGCTGTCCCCAAACTCTCTGCAGCATCATCCTGCAGTCTGTGTTCCACTGTCCGGGCCTCCTTCTCACAGTCGCGGCAAATGCCCGCATCACAGACAGACCCCCTCTGGGTCCCACAAGGCACGCATTGGGGCCTTGCTGGCATGGTCCTCCCCTATCCCCTGGTGAAGACAAACCAGGTATCTCACCAGTGGTCACTCAGCTGAAGTTCCTCTAGTGTCAGCCTTTATCTCTTTTTTTTTTTTGGAAACAAACCTTAAAACCCCAGCCTGAATTAAAACCAAGGCCCCAGGGCCCGCCAAAAAACCAACAAAACGGGAGAATCACTTTGCAACCAACTAGTCTTCTCCCCCGCCTGCCTATTAAAGTACTTACAGTGTGCCTCTTTAAAATGATGCATTTCCCGTGCTGCTGAACCACTATCAGCCACGCGGTTTGCAGCCGATGCGCTGAAGAGAACTTGTGAAGGGAAAAAAACTGCTCTGAACTCTCCTTGCAGCTTCCACCCACTCACCGGGCCTGAAAATGAAAAAGCTGCCGTGTTTTCTCCTCTCCCCATCTTAGACACCATTCCCAGCTTCCACATCGAGGTGGGGGTGCTGACACAGTGCTGTCTGCCAGTCTGCCTTCCTTCACGGCTGAGAGCTGTCTGCCTGTTTTTGCTGGTTTTGCAGCTCCTCACCCAGTAGCAGGTTCGGGAGCCGCTGGAGTTGTCTGCAACACGAAGAAAAACCCCTTCAGCCAGAAAGGCTTCCTTTCTCATACTTGGAAGGAGGGGAGGATGTTTCTTTTTTTTTCTTCTTTTTGCATGGACTGCCTAACTACTAAATCCATCAGTCTACTTCCCCAATAGAAACAAAACCCTGTGTAACTTTACTAACTAGCTAGCGAGAAGCCAATCCTTAGTTGTCCCTTCAGTGAGTCCAGCTCTCTGGATCACTCCTCCAGCTGCTTGGAGACTGAGCTTACTGGGGGCTGGTAGGTTGTGCCAGATACCTAAGTATGCTGATGTCATCAAAAGATGACATGCTCAGTCTCCAAGCTGCTGGAGGTGGAGGACAACCCAGAGGTATGGGACTGGACCAGAGGGACGATAAGGAACTTATTATAATCCCCATGCCCAAATATCCCCAAACTTGTGCTGAAGCCCCACATCACTGGGGACATTCTGTCCTCCAGTCTACCTCTGTGACACAAATGTTTTGGTTTCTTGGTCAGTGCTGTTGAACTCGGAGACAGCCTGCTTTGTATACAAAGGTCCAGGAAGTAAGATCTCCCCAGTTATCAGCTATACCTCATGTACTCCAGACGGTACACAGATAATAGGTAGGTAGACATGGCAAAATCCAGTTTATTAATGAGGGCTGAGACTTCAGGAGGGGGATCCAAGAGGTTGATGATGGTGCTCCTTAATTCGTTCAGTTCTGCCTGGAAAGGAAGAATCAGCACATTAAATACAGAACTCCTTAGCCGTCATACTGCTGTATGAAGACCCATCTGCTGTGACCCAGGAGGAGACCCTTAGCTCACTGCTCATCAGTCAATGACACCGACTGTCTCTGGATCCACCCAATGTGTCATGCATAGAGGATGTACGTGAAGGAAACCTCGCAGTGGACGGCACGACCCCCTGGCTTGCTAGCCTAGAATATTCTGCAGTGATAAACTGGGAACTCCTCCAGACTGTGTGCTGCTGTCATGAAAAGAAAGGGTCTGTGGTACAGATGGACTAGAGAGAGGTTTTCTCACAGGGGTGACGGTGTCGTTCCTCATGGCGGAGTTGTACTGCAGCACAGAGCGCAGCGGCTCTTTACTGGGAAACGTCAGCAGAGGAGACTTGGTGGCAATCTCACACACTCCTTCATACCACTCCTCCGGCCAGAGACCTGCGGCAAAGAGAACGTATCAAACACCCTCTCCAGGCCTCAACCCAAAAATCTCTGGATGCCCTTCCTTCCCATTGCCCCCAGCAGAGCTCCAGACTCGCAATGATCCCAGTTTAAACTGCAGTGTCTGCACCCTGATTTGGGTTATAAAGCAAACAATTTCTGGGATGACCATGTAAGAAAGATGGAGAGAGAGATTAGTGTACACTTTTTCTTTCTTTCTTTCTTTCTTTAACATTTCTTTCATAGCGCCTTTCAAGGTATCAAAGCAGTTCACATTGAACAAATGGGAATACCTTGTTTACACTAAACCATAACTCATAGACATTATTACGTAACAATGGTTATAACTTATGAACACATCTAAGACAATTCATAATCAGTCTGCAGGTTGCTTATGCATACAGATACAACTTAACTCTAGCGAAAGATCTCACAGACAGCAAAACCAAAACCTTCTTGAAATTCCCTCTTATAAAACAAAAAGCAAACAAACTTGCCAAAAAACGTTTGCAATTTATGCGTCTGCTCTATGGAACTCGCTCCAGAGCACTCTAAGAACAACTGAAGACATAACTGTGTTCTGAAAAGCTGAAAACTTACATCTTTTAAGAAATATTTGGATCAGACACATAATCAAACATAACAATGTTTAACAAAACCATAAAATACATAATGGTTTCCTGTAAATAGTTAATATGGGATCTACAGTTGTGTCACTGCACACACCTCGGTCCACACACAAGGGCCCTTAGGCATAGCCCTTGGGTGCGGGCACGCCTGAAGAGCAGTTTAATTTAAAGTTTCTGGTCCTCTGACGTTGCCAACGATGCTGGGTGAGGTGGAGCGATTGGACACATGTGCTGGCCTACCTGCAGGATGCCCGATGGAACTGAAGGCTTCCCAAACACCCCGGAGCTGCCTCTGGAAGTGAGGCGCGCCTGAAGCACGGTTTAATTTAAAGTCCCTGGTCCTCCGACTTTGCCAGGTGGGGGCAACGTTAGAGTTATAAGGGAAAATGCTTTTTGTAAATGACTAAGTAAATGCTACAAGTAGACCATGAATCTGTGAGTTTGATATACCTGAGCCTTCCACAGCAAAACCCATGAGCACGGAGTACAGCCAGAAATCCCGAAAGAGCTTCTGCAACCGCGGCTTGGCCTCCTTGATGGGTGGTAACCGCCTGGTGAGCTATCAGGAGAAAGAAAAGGAAAAACATCAAACATTTGGAAAAGTCTAGGCATAACTTCACATACAGCCAAGAATATACCTCTGTTTTCTTTCAGCTACAATACTTCTGCTTCGATTGTACCATATATACCACTATGGTCCCTCTGGTACCCAAATGAATATTCACTAGCCCCCTTTCTTCCCATCATCACCTTCATCAGCCTCTTTTTTACCAAGCCCCTGAAATGTGGACTTCTTTATCTTCATATCTGAGGGCAGAAACATCTCTTGCAAAGTTTACAAAAGAGTGAAAGACAATGCTATTTCAGCAGGTGTATGACAGAGCGGGATGAGTAGCTACAAGCTGTTTCTATTGCTTATTTTCACTTTTTTCAGTTCGCTTCATCTGTATTTCTATCTTTGTTTAGTTTTACTTTATGTCCGCTTTTAAATTTTCTTTGAATATGCTGACATATGACACTACTATTATTTATGTAAACTGCTTTGATGTTCACATTCAAATCGCAATTAAGCACATTTTAATAAACATTTAACCACTTACAAAGCCATACATACTGGCTCTGAAGACCTAAATATCAAGGCAAGATTATTTTATAAAAATGATACCAAAACGTGTGAGACTGCACAATCATGCCACCAGCGCCCGATGTATGACAGACTTGAGCACAGGCTACAAGCACTGCCAACCGAACGGCCTGGCAGTAATGGCAGGGCTTGGCAGAATTAAGGAGGGCACCAGATCAACGCATCAGCTCATTTACCAAGAGGTGACAAATACCTTAAAAGGTTAAAATAAGCACAAAATAAAAAGAAACTTGTATTCAGGATACTGTTTGTGTCTTAGAAATCTTATTTTTCTTACATTAAGGCTAGAAAAATACAAATATTCAGCATGAAAGTTAATTTAGCAGCTTGCAACCAATTCTACAAGCCAGGTCTTGCAGGGAAAAATAGAAAAGCCAGAATGCATGTGCGTCAGTATCTGAGTCTCTGCGTGTGTGCGCACGCACACATACACGTCAGTTTGCACCATCTGTGTGTGAGGGAGTGTGATTTGACAGAACCAACAGAGGGAAGAGAAGGGCTCAGTTACCGTGGAGAAGAGACACTGAACAATAACCAGAAGGTAAGTCATGGCAGGACACCTGGAACGCTGAAAGCTGGGATCGGCCACTGCGTATTTAACTACCCAATAGGAAACTGAGGTGGAGAGAACTGCTGGGTCTTATCGTGATAAAGAATCCATTCAAATACAAGGACACACAGCAGCCCTGACAGAGCTGCTGGGGGTGTGGGTAGGCGGAGGTGGAGATGGACATCCCAGCAAGTAGAAAGCAGCCAGCCCTGCTGTAGGGGTACTAGCTGATGAGGCAAATTTAACAGTGTTTGATTTACGGCATGTTTACTTTGGGTGCTAGAATCAAAGTTCATAGTAGACCCTGTCAATCTGCTTGTTAGCTAGAAGCCTTCACGTCGTGGCAACCAGGTAAGGGAACGTCTACTGTAGCAGAAGACAAAACTCACTAAATCCAGTATATCCAGAAGGCTCTGTAACTGGAAGATGTGTTACTAATGGCTTGATGTACAGAGAGGTTTTACGACTGACCACAGTCAGTCATTGGCAAACGTTCTTTCTCCAGCATGGGGGCATATGGAACGCAGAGGGAACCAGAGGAATTTAACTCACAGCCTCACTATAAATTTCAATATTTAAAAGCAATGAAAAGGGACATGACTAATGCTCCCACTGAGGGAAAGGGGTCGATAACGATTAATGTCCTTGCTTATAAAAAGGAATCAAGCCCCTGAAGAGGGAGAGTGGGGCTGTACTGTGTTGCAGAGACAGAAAGACAAAAAGCAAAAACACAGTTCAAATGCTAAATCTATTAATTTAACACTGAAACAGAACAGTTGGAAGCTATTATTTTTAAAAAACGGCAATTTCTAGCTGATTTGCATGAACTGGAGAACAGTGTATGTGTGCTCTGAGGGTCCTGGGGGGTCTTTGATCCTTACTCTTTTAATGTGTGGTGACAGGAAACAGCAAAAGAGCTGAAGGCGGTATTAAAGAAGTAGACGCACAGCGGTACCGCATTTGTTAGTTTCTGTGAAGTGATTTTACTCCCACCCTTTGCAATGAATCTCCCACAGATCAGCTGCAAACTCAATATAAACTGGGACGAAGTTTAAACAGAAGCAGGGCTGCAGATCCCCTCTGAAACTAAAGCAGAAAGGCGACAAGAGGACAGGACGGGAATTAAAACATAGCACCCAACTAGTTTACTACTAGACAAAGCTAGATATATGCCAGGCTTAGCGCATCACCAAAGCAGAAGCCCCCAACCAACTAATCTAAGAACTTTAAGGATTTTTGGGTGCATCTCAAATCTGAAAAGCTCATGCTCTGAACTTTAACTTGATTCCAGTATGAACATGAAATTCCCCACACCCCTCCTAATAACATTACTGAACTCTGGGAGCAACACCTCTTGGGAAAAAATAATGCACTGAACTAAAATTCAGTCTACTTTATAGATGATATACGCACAGAGAAATGTGTCTTTCCATTACTGATTCATGACCTTACGCATTGCTTATTAGGATGCATCCCAGTTCTTGCAAAGCATCTCATAAGACTTTCCCTTAGTAAATACGACCCCACGTTTTAGCATTTCTCCAAAGACACATTTAAAAGCAAACTGTCTCTTGAAAGTTATGAAAGGCCACAAGTTCAGTACCAAGTGCCACGTGACCCTTTATTAAAGATTCAGAGAACGTGCTGCTCGCAGCTGAACCACTAAACCTCCTTCCAGCTGCACCAAATGTTTCCTGTCTAGGAATGGCCAGGTGAGTTTCTGAGAACTACTGACATCAAAGCCCAAGACAGTCATGTGCAATAGTGCAACGGTATCATTTACTACAAATGCTTTCTCCAACTAGTCTCTGCTCTCTCTTACAGTATTTGACTTCCAGCTGTGGCTCTCTACAGAATGAAGCTGCCGTTACACCTTGCTGTCGTCTTTCTGCTGATTCCTCCAGCACTATGTGGCGTCAAAACCCTGCTGGACCACTTCACTCATGAAGCAGAAGCTTTGCAGCCCCGTGGGAGCCACAATGCCACCGCCCATGCTGTGGACGCCGTCCCAGCAGAGTTCCACAAAGAGAACACCGTGACCAATGACTTGATTGCAGAAGAGGATGAAGAGGATTATCTGGATCTGGATAAGATTTTGGGGGAATCAGACGATTACATTGACATCATTGATGCCGCTCCAGAGGGCATAGTCTCTGACACTAAGAGGGGGAATATACTCGAGCTTTTCCCTGGTAAAAGCAGGATCCAGCGCCTTAACATCCTCAATGCTGATTTTGCTTACAATCTGTACCGGAGTCTGAAGGACACCACCAACGCTTCCGAAAACATTCTGATCGCCCCTGTGGCCATTTCCACTGCCATGGCAGCCATCTCTCTAGGGGTGAAAGGCAAAACCCTGCAGCAGGTGATGGCGGTTTTGGGCTTTGAGGATTTTGTCAATGCCAGCTCCCAATATGACTTCATGACTATCCACAACCTCTTCCGCAAATTAACCCACCGCCTCGTCCGGCGCAATTTTGGCTACACTTTGCGGTCAGTTAATGATTTGTACGTGCAGCAGCAGTTCTCCATCCAAGAAGACTTCAGAAACAACATGAAAAATTTCTATTTTGCCGAGGTGCAATCCATAAACTTCTCCGATCCTACCTTAATCGCCAGGATTAACCAGCGCATTCTCAAGCTCACTAAAGGTCTGATTAAGGACGCACTAGTGTATGTGGACCCTGGCCTGCTGATGCTGATTCTAAACTCTATTTATTTCAAAGGTAAATATTTACTTATCTTTCTGCAAAAGGTAGCATCCACCTTTACTGCTCAAACTTTCTCTTTTCTTAGCTAACATAACATAGTTGTACGAAAAGTGTTAGATACTAGAGAAGGGATGCTCAACTTTGGTCCTTGAGGACTGCAGACATATCTGGCATTCATAATATTCCCTATAAAAATGATGACTACTACTACTGAACTCATAGGATATCTGTATATATTGGATTTCACAACCATTTCAGTTTCATTGGCTAGCCAGAAAAAAAGATCTATTTGTGTCTTTTAAGGAGCAGAGGTAGCCGTCCTGCAGAAGGATGGTATTATGGAATATGTCTACCTTTCTGGATCCTGCCAGGTATGTGTGTCTTGGATTGGGTACTGCTGGAAAAGGATACTGGCTTGACACAGTATGACAATTCTTAGGTTCTTAGCAGATGATACAAAAGACATCTCAAGCAGACATAAGTGAGAAGATCAAGAAACCGAATCTGATACTGAAAGAGGGCACAGCAGCAAAATTTAGGAACCTATATTGAACCGATGACAGGCACCTAGGGCACTGAATATCCGGGCTGACCGGATTCCCAGGAAGCTAACTGGGCAGCAGCAATGTTCAGTTGTTGCCCGATTAGCTACAGTGGTGAAAGTTAGGCCAGCCTTTACCGTGCCTGACATTTGCTGCATATCGATAACCGAGCAGCAGCGATATTGAGCCGCTGCCCAGTTATCGCCCAGTGCTAGCCAGTGAGCATCGGGGTATGCAGCAGCAGCGCCCACGGATATTCAGCCACACTGACCTTTAGTGCAGCGGAATATCCTGGATGAAAGGGTTAACACGGTTAGCAGAACTGCTAACTGCATTAATTCCTTTGAATATCCCCCCACCCAACATTTTTAGCTGAAGATAGACTCTTAACTTCAGTTTTAGGCACAAAAAAATGAGGTCAATGCTCAAAAGCACATGTGCACTCAGTAGGAGATGCTAACTTTATGAATATGTCTTGTAAATTCTGTGCCAGAGAATGGATAAAATTTGGCTGCACATCTCAATTTTATGCAAATAAATTTTGGCCAGGCATTAAATGGGGACAGGGGCGGGCCAAAATATATCCAGACAATGGCAATTATTCAGCCACTGTATGGATGTATTCATCCATTTAAGGGGACTGCACAAACAGTGGCCCTAACTTAAACAAGTACAGCAGTCCTACATAAACAGACAGTGTCTCTTATCAGGCATAAAGAGAAGTCAGTGGAGTAATCAGGCACTTCATGTGGCATCCGGCCTTCTGAATACTGCATCAACCCCTCCAGTAATACCTGAATTTAGGCCTGCTATTTGCTGCGCTAATTTTAGGCATCCAGCACTGCATGCCTAACTTCATTCCCCGACACGATCCCAGCCACTTTTTAAGCTCCAAAATGTAGGAATCTTATTAAGAGGGAAGTTTGAATATCGGGCCCTAGGTGCCTATATCTGACATATTAAAGGCATTTACACGGTTTACAGACCTGTAAACCGTGTAAATGCCGCTTAGAGGAATAACCCCGATGATCTCCGCTACATGCCCAGATGCTAAGCACAGGGAAAAGCTGGCATATCTTTACTCGTAGTAGCTCAATATCATAGTAGCTGGCATATCTTTACTCGTAATAGCTCAATATCGCCACTGCGGACTTGTGGGCTGTGCGGCGACCCCGGATATTCAATGCCGAGGCCACATATGATCCCGGCATTGAATATCCGGGGTTAAAGATCGGCAGCGACGGCTATGCACCATAGCAGCACATAGCCATCCTAGACGAATATTGAGCCCCTAGCCCTTAAAATCAGGCTACAAGTGACTCTAGCAGAGCACAGAGCTCAGGAAACATCTAGTATCTTACCTCTGAAGACCGCAGGCTTACGATGCTTTACAAAATTCATATTCTTAGGAAAATAAAGCTTGCTTGCTGATTACTGCCACATGAATGAAGGCTCACTAAACAAAGAACAAGAGGGATGGAAAGAAGTAAAAAAAATTGTGGATGCCTTCAAAGATGCGTTACTTAAACACATGGTGATGGAACCGACCAGGGAGAGCTCCATGCTGGATTTAGTGTTCACCAACGGGGATAGCGTGTCGAATATCCAGGTGGGTGCCCATGTGAGCAGCAGCGATCATCACACGGTGTGGTTTAAGATAAAAGCCAAGGTGGAATCCAATCACAGCAAACACAAAGTCTCAGACTTCAAAAACGCTGACTTCAGTAAAATGGCCAAGAGCCTGAAGGAGGAGTTCATAGGGTGGGAGGGAATAAGGGAAGTGGAATTGCAATGGGCTAAACTAAAGAAAGCAATAAAAGGTGCAACAGATACATACGTAAGGAAAATAAATAAAAACAAGAGGAAAAGGAAACCTATTTGGTTCTCCAAAGAAGTGGCTGCACAAATAAAGGCAAAAAACACAGCTTTCAGAAAATTCAGAAGCTCGCAAACAGAGGAACACAGAAAAGAATACAAGATCAAGCTAAAAGACAAAAAGAGAAATAAGGATAGCAAAATCAAAGGCAGAAGAAAAGATGGCTAAAGATGTGAAGTATCGTGACAAGACGTTTTTCAGGTATATTCGGGAGAGGAGGAAAATCAGAGGTGGATTTGCAGGACTTAAAAGTGCTGGGAACAGATTAGTGAAAAGTGACATTGAAAAAGCGACAATGCTAAACGAATACTTCTGCTGTTTTCACTAGAGAAAATCCTGGAGAAGGACCACCTGTGATTGGCAAATATACAAATGGGAATGGAGTAGATACCACACCATTCACAAAAGATGATGTGTTAGAACAGCTTGCAAAACTGAAGTGGACAAGTCTATGGGACCAGATGGGATACACTCCAGGATACTGAAAGAGCTCAGAGAAGTTCTTGCAGGGCCTTTCAATTATGTTTTTAATAGATCTTTGGAGACAGGTGAAGTTCCATGGGATTGGAAAAGGGCTGATGTGGTACCTCTCCACAAAATTGGTAATAGGGAAGAAGTGACAAACCTACAGGCCAGTAAGCCTTACCTCGGTGGCAGGAAAAATAATGGAGGCGCTCCTGAATAGTGGACTTCCTCGAAACCAACAGGTTGCATGAGCCAAGGCAACATGGTTTTACCAAAGGACGATCTTGCCAAACAAATCTGATTGAGTTCTTTGACTGGGTGACCAGAGAGCTAGATCAAGGGCATGCGATGGGATGTGATCTACCTAGATTTCAGCAAAGCCTTTGATACTGTTCCTCACAGGAGGCTTATCAATAAACTCAACAGCTTGGGGATGGGTCCCAAGATGGTGAACTGGATCAGAAATTGGTTGACTGACAGACAACAGCGGGTGATGGTAAACAGAATCCACTCGGATGAAAGGAAGGTGATTAACAGTGTGCCCAAGGGTTCGATAATGGGACCAGTACTGTTCAATATATTCATAAGTGATATTGCCGAAGGCTGAATGGAAAAGTCTGTCTTTTTGCAGATGACACCAAAATTTGCAACAGAGTGGACTCTCCTCAGGGAGTGAGAACATGAGGAAAGATCTACAAAAGCTGGAATAATGGTCTTATGCTTGGCAGTTAAGATTTAATGTGAAGAAGTGCTGTGTCATGAACTTGGGAAGCAGAAATCCAAGGGAATTGTATGTGATAGGGGCGAGAGATTGATGTGCATGGACCAGGAGAAAGACCTCGGTGTGATTGTTTCTGATGATCTCAAGATGCGAAACAGTGTGACAAGGTGGTGGCAAAAGCCAGAAGGATGTTGGGTTGCATATAGAGAGGAATTACCAGCAGAAAGGAAGAGGTACTAATGCCACTGTACAAGTAGCTGGTGAGGCCTCACTTGGAATATTGTGTTCAGTTTTGGAGACCTTATCTCACAAAGGATATAAAAAGGCTGGAAGTGGTTCAGAGGAAGACAACCAAAATGATTTGGAGCCTGCGTCATAAGACTTATGAGAAGAGACCTGAAGACCTAAATATGTACACTCTGGAGGAGAGGAGGGACAGGGGAGATATGATTCAGACCTTTAAATACTTAAAGAGTATTAATGGACGGACAAACCTCTTCCAAAGATGGGGAAGATGTAAAACTAGAGGGTGTAACATGAAGCTGCAAGGGGGTAAACTGAAAGGCAACGTCAGGAAATACTTTTTCACTGAAAGGGTGGTGGATGCTTGGAATGCCCTCCCAATGGAAGTGGTGGGGTCAAACACAGTGACAGATTTCAAAATGGCATGGGACAGACAAAGTGGATCCCTTTATAGCAACAGAATAAAATCAAAATAGCATATCTACATCTTATATCTGAACAAATAGGGGTGACCTACACGGAGCAGTGGGTACACCCCTAAACAAAGGCATGGGGAGAGGTGACCAGCACAGAGCGACAAGTGCACCTACTCTTGCCACCTTGCTGGACAGACTAGATGGACCATGCTGGTCTTTATCTGCCACCATATATTATGTTACTATGTTACTTTATGTTTTATATAGTCATTTTAGCAAATTAATTGGCACAATGATTTTTTGGTTTAAAAACAAACCATTTAACAACCCAGAATCCAGACATAAGCTTTATCCACCAAGGTATGGCCTGATAGGAAGGAAAACAGTGCCTATAAATCACAGCATAAGATTAAATCTAAAAAGACAAGAAAAAGGAAAGCGTAGTTACTCACCTGTAACAGGTGTTCTCAAGGAGCAGCAGAAATCAGTCCTCACATATGGGTGACGTTGGCACCGACGGAGCCCCCGGGCGGAGCATTTCCCCAGCTTTCAAGGAAAGCCTTTGGGAATGCAGTGCGCATGTGCGGTCCCCTTCCCGCCCAAGGGTGACATCTTGCTCAGTCTGATGACATAGCTAAAAGACAGCAAAAAATCAAAATAAAGTATATGACTGCAACTCCAGGGCAGGAGGGAGGGTCGTGAGGACTGATTCCTGCTGCTCCTAGAGAACACCTGTTACAAGTGAGTAACTACTCTTTCTCCAGGACCAAGCAGGATGTCAGTCCTCACATATGGGACTCCCCAGCTCTAGGCTACCGGGAACCCAAAGTTGAAAAAATGGCTCCCTCTCAAGAGCCTCAGCATCCGTGATAAGAATATACTCTGAGAACGCCCCCGTAAGGTAGCCCAACACAAGGGCCGGAGGGTAGGAGTTGCCTAAACCTCAAAGAGATTACGGAGTACCGCCTGTCCGAAAGCACTGTCCCTCCGGGACTCTCTCTTGAGGCAGTACTGAGCTGCAAAAGTCTGGCTTGAAGACCAAGTAGCGGCCCAGCAGATGTCTGCCAATGGAACAGAGCAGAGATGGGCTACTGACACGGCTTTAGCCCTGACACGGTGGGCCGTGACTCGACCCTGCAAGGGGAGGTCGGCTGCCTTGTACGTCCAGGCGATACAATCTGCTACCCAAGTGGACAACGTATGCTTGGAGACAGGCAACCCCATCTTATTAGGGTCAAAGGAGACGAAGAGCTGAGTAGCCCTTCGATGCCCCCGGATACATTCTATGTAAAAGGACAACGCCCTCTTACAGTCCAGGGTATGCAAGACTGTTTCAGCCCGGCTGGTATGCGGCCTGGGAAAGAAGGTCTGAAGAACCACCTCCTGGTTGAGGTGGAAGGAGGAGACCACTTTTGGAAGGAACTTGGGATGGGTCTGTAGGACCACCCTATTCCTATAGAACTGTGTGTATGGCCTATCAGAAACCAGAGCTTGTAGTTCACTCACACGCCTGGCCGAGGTAAGAGCTACCAGGAAGAGCGCTTTCCAAGAATGGAAGCGCAAATGGCAAGTAGCCATCGGCTCAAACGGTGGGCGAGTAAGTTGTTGCAAGATCACATTCAAATCCCACTCAGTGGCCGGTGGATGAACTGGAGGCTTGAGAAGACGCAGATCTCTGAGAAAATGGGACAACAAAGGATGACCCGACAGAGACTGTCCTTCCACCAGGGAGTGGTGCACTGAAAGAGCACTGAGGTGGACCCGAACAGAGTTAGACTTAAGGCCTAGGTCTGACAGGTGAAGTAGATTACTGCAGTACTACTGGCACAAGGCAAGAGAAAGGATCTTCCTTGCCCTGAGCACACCATACCATAAACCTACGCCACTTGAGGGCATAGGACTTTCTAGTGGACTGCCTCCTAGAGGCCAAAACCACCTCCTCAACCTCCTTAGGTAGAAGCAAGGGAGCTAGCACTATCCTTTCAGCAGCCAGGCCATCAGATTGAGGGACCTGAGATTGGGGTGCAGAAAGGAACCCTGATCCTGAGACAGGAGATCGGATTGCAACCCCAGAGGGAATGGAGTTTCCACCACCAACTGAAGGAGAAGCGGGAACCACGGCTGCCTGGGCAATGTGAGGGCTACCAGAGTGACCGAGGCCTTGTCCCGGAGAATCTTGAACAGTGTTCGGGCCACCAGGGGCGTGGGAAGAAACGCATACAGGAGGCCCGAAGACCAAGAGATCATAAAAGCATCTGCTGCCATTCTCAGGGGGTGCGGTTGTCTGGAGCAAAACCTGGGCAGCTGACAGTTCAGTGGACTGGCAAAGAGATCGATGGATGGAAGCCCCCAGCGGAGGAAGATCTGCTGGACTACCCATGGATTCAACTGCCATTCGTGAGGCTGTAGAATCCTGCTTAGCTTGTCTGCTAGGAAATTCTCCTGTCCAGGTAGATAAACTGCTTTGAGAAACATGCCTTGTTTTACTGCAAAGGAGCAAAGGGCCTGCGCCTCTTGACATAGCAGTCTGGACCCTGTGCCCCCTTGCTTGTTCACTTAGAACACTGCCAACCTGATTGTCCGTCTGAACCAAAACAGACTGGTGAGAAAGGGCATGAGAAAAAGTCTGTAGAGCTAAGCGGATTGCTCGCAGCTCCAAAAAATTGATCTGCTGCGTGGCCTCCCGAGGGGACCAGAGGCCTTGATTGCACGTGCCCTGGTAGTGTGCACCCCAGCCCTTTAAGGAAGCATCGGTCGTCAGCACCCTTGTGTGTGCTGGAGCATGAAAAGGTACCCCCCTGAGAAGGTTTGGGAGATGTAGCCACCACTGTAAGGAGTCCAAAAGTGGTTGGGACACCTTTACTCTGTCTCAGAGGTCGCCTGTGGCCTGCGCCCACTGAGCTCTGAGGCACCACTGAGCAGCCCGCATGTGCAGATGGGCATTCGAGGTGACATGCACAGTGGATGCCATATAGCCCAGAAGTCGAAGGTAGTGCCTGGCAGAGACCTGAGAATTGCTTTGGAACTGGTTGGCCAAGTCCATCAATCTGTGGGCTCTGTCCTCGGGCAAGTAAGCTCTTGCCTGAAGGGTGTCTAGTCTCACCCCTATAAACTCTAGGTTCTGAGAGGGGAGCAAAGTGGACTTTGCCCAGATGTTGAAGAAGAGAGACAGTGCGAAGAGTGGCTTGTCGGGCCTCTTGGAGAAACTGGCCCCTGATGAGCCAGTCGTCCAGGTATGGGAAGACAAAAATTCCCTGATTCCTGAGATAGACCGCCACCACCGCCAGGCATTTGGTGAAAACCCTGGAGGCAGAGGTTAGGCCAAAGGGAAGTACCCTGTACTGAAAATGGTTTCCTCTCACCACAAACCTGAGATATTGTCTGTGGTCTAGATGAATGAGGATGTGAGTATAAGCATCCTTTAGATCTAAGGAGCATAGCCAGTCTCCCTGCTGGAGGTAGGGCAGCAGTATCTCTGTTATGTATTTAAGCATTACACTGTTTATTGTCAAAAAAATTGTTCCATGTAAAAACAAGCTCTTGCTTTGTTGACTGTTGTTCAATTGTGAACCGCACCTGAACTCCGGAAGATGCGGGATATAAATGATTGTTAAATAAATAAATAAATAAATAAATAAGGGTAAGCATCTTGAACTTTTCCCTCTCCAGAAACTTGTTTAGGTTTCGCATGTCTAGGATAGGCCGGAGGCCTCCTGTCCTTTTTGGTACCAGGAAGAACCTTGAGTAGAAGCCTTGCCCTTCCAGGTGGTGTGGCACCGGTTCCACCGCCTGTTCCTTTAAAAGACTTGCCAACTCCTAAAGGAGGAGATTTCTGTGTAGAGGGAGTTTTGGAGGCTCCCCTGGAAAGTAGGGGGGGGGGGTAGCTGGTGGAAGTGGAGCATGTAGCCCTTTTGGACTATGCTGAGTACCCAGGTATCCCCTGTGATGGCGTAGGCGTACAGGATCAGCCGACCTCCTGTGCTGAGTGGAGCCAGCGGTGGAGAAGAGGCTATGCTGTGGGAGTCAAAACCCCGCTCCCTGCTGTGCAGGAGCCGGAGCTGGCGGCTTGGGGGTCTTCTGCCTACGGGGTCCATGCCCCTGCCCCTGCCCCTTGGCCTGCTGGCCCTGTTGGGGAGCCGGAGAGACCTGATAGTGAGGGTAGGATTTGTAGGCAGCACCCTTCCTCGGGAAAAAGGGCTTCTTTCCCGAGCCCTTCTTAAATGAGAAGGGGCAGAAGTCTTTCTGGACAGCCTTGTCCTGGTCTCAGTCTCGATTTCTGCAGCCTTCTCCATCATGGGCTTACCAAATAGGTTGTCACCTCGGCAGTGGACATCGACCAACTTGTCCTGCACCCATGACTCCAGGTCCGATGACTGTAGCCAGGCCTGACGGCGTGCACCGATGCCGGCCACGGCTACCCAGGCCGAAGCCTCGAAGCCATCATAGGCTTCTCGAGAGATAAACTTCGAGCACTCTCGGATCTCTGTAGACAAGGCCTTGAACCTCTGCAAGGGTTCCTCGGAGAGGTTAGCTGAGAATCCGGCAATCTCCTTTGCCAGGTCCCGTAAGTACATGCCCATGTACAGCTGGTAAGTCTGGACATAGCAAGATAGCATAGAGCCCTGGAAGCACTTTCTACCGAGGGCATCCAGGTTCCGGGCCTCCCGGCCGGGGGGCACCAAGGAGTGCATCTTCTGACTCTTCAGGCGGTGCATGGCCGATTCCACAACCATGGAGTGGTGCGGTAGCTGCGCCTTTTGGAACCCAGGGCTCTTACGGACTTGATAAATGGAATCGACCCAGTTGCTAAGAACCGGTGCCAAGGCCAGTGCCTCCCACATACGGAAGAGCAGCCATTCCAGCATCGGACGAACCGGTACAGTAACAGTTTCCTTCGGAGGAAAGTCATACTGGAGGGCATTGAGCTCTTCGGCTCGAGGCTCCTCCTCGGCGTCCACAGGGAATGCCAAAGCCTTGGCCAGTTCCCTTACGAAGTCCGAGAACAGGGTATCCTCCGGGGGGGACCTTCTCCGAGGCTCAGACTCCAGTGAGTCCGAAGGGACGCACCGGGTCCGGAAGGTGTCCGGAGACTCCTCGTCCTCCATCTCCCACGCCGACTCTGGCCGTGTGGGCTTCGGTGCCACCCGCCCTGACACCGAGGGCACTGGCGTCGACGACCTCGGCCCCGCACGGGAGGTCGAGGGGGCCCTTGACCGAGGATCGATTCGAGACTTGATGGACCCGAGGATTGGCTCGGTCTCCGGGGTCGACTTAGATGTTGAGTTCCCGGTGGTCGGGGCAGATGCACCAGTCAGACTGGCGATCAGCACCCGCTGCTGTTCCATGAAGGCAGCCATGCTGCTCTCCAAGGCCGTCAACCTGAGTCCAAGCTCAGGAGACCCAGCAGCCTCCGACTCGGGCCCTGACAGCATTGGGCCTGACATCGGCTCTCCCAGAGGAGAGTCCACGAGGACAACAGAACTCACGTGACTCGGGGACTCCGGCTCCATACGAGGTAGCTTGGACGGCCTCTCCGACTCCGAGAGCCCGGGGCGGCGGTCAGGGCTACGTGACCTGGCCCTCGAGGACCCAGGAGTTTCCACAGACGCCGCCCTCACGAGCTTCTTCTTCCTTTTGTGCTCCCAGGTGGGAGACCCCCTTTCAGAGGAACCACGACGGCGCTCGGGTTCAGACTCCCGAGATGTCAAGGCCTCTGACGAAGTCCGGATCCGGCCGGACGTGGACTCTGAGAAAATTCTCTCACGTTGATGCTAACGGCTCCGAAGCGCCTTTGACGACATTTTGCCGCATGGGCCACAGGCCAGCGGGTCATGGTCGGGCCCGAGGCATCGGAGGCAGCAGTCATGTGTATTGGTGAGAGACATATGTTTCTTGCACCGATCACATTTTATGAACCCACTGGCAGCCATCGGGGGAAAAAGGGCCCCTGGCAAGGTCAAAAGACCAGGCTGCCAGTGAAAATAACAAAAAAGGCGCGAACGCTAGTCACGAAGGACAAAAACCGAAAAAAGAATACCGGACTCGATACCGATGTACCGAGCCCAGGCGGGAAGGGGATCCGGCGTTGAACTGGATCAGAAAAAGCGAAAATCGCAGAAAAAAAATCTACTTTTACCGGGTGATACAAACTCACGTCCGTTGGGCTCCGCGGAAAAAGTAAGACTGAGCAAGATGGCACCCTTGGGCGGGAAGGGGACCACGCATTCGCGCTGCATTCCTAAAGGCTTTCCTTGAAAGCTGGGGAAATGCTCCGCACGAGAGCTCCGTTGGCGCCGTCACCCATATGTGAGGACTGACTTCCTGCTTGGTCCTGGAGAAAGTAAAAGTACTACAAAGAGAACTTGAGTAGATGGGGAGCATAATTTCAAAGCCATTTAACCAGGCAACTCACTATTTTTTAAAATTAAATGACATGGTTAAAGAAATCCTCTGCCCTGCCAAAAGCATGTACTAGTTTTTCCTTATCGTCCACCAGACCAGTCCTGAAGGGATGGGTTATGTCCCTCTACCAGCAAATTGAGACAGAGAACACAAGTTTGTGAGCCTTGCCCTATACTGTATTGGGTACCATGCAGCCAACAGTTTATTTATTTAGACAGTTTTGTATACCACCTTATCCTTCAAAGTGGTCACAACACAATAGGGGGATACATTTAACATGAGGGGATATGAGACACATACACTAATACTTACAGGGAACATGGGCAATGGTGGGTTAAGTGGCTTGCCCAAGACCACAAGGAGCACCTGTGGGACTAGAAACCCCAGTCCTTCCGGCCTGGGGTAACTTGCCCCAACCACTAGGCCACTCCTCCCTATTCCCTGTATTCTCAGTCCCTTACACCATTGGACTGATCTGGGCATATTTAGAGCTGGCACCTATGGTCATTGGATTTTCCGGGGAGGAGGAGCAGGGCCTTAGCCTTCAATCACTATGCTCTGAAGGTGCCCAAGACTGGAGAATTGAGGGAGCTCATCAGGGTAGACTTGATGTATTTTTGAAGGGGACACTATCTGGAAATTCTGGAGGTGATATGGAAGTCCAGTGTGTTGAAAGAGCAGGTCTGACTATGGAGATCCATTTAAAAGGCAGAGGGCTAGGAGCCACTCTCAATGGGTGATGGATTCCAACAGCTGGAGTACTTCCCAGTGAAGTACCTGAAGTGCGTTTTCTCATGGCCCTTTCCACAGCTTTTTCCCTAGGTGGATCACCTCTTCTGGATGGAAGAGTAGCCCTATTTTCCTGTTCTTGGAGATTTTTAAAGGGTCACAGAATCCCATGGCAGAGGTGGGATTCTAGAGGGTGGAAGTCCCAGTTCCTTGAGCTCTGAATTTGGCAAAGTAGATTGCTCTGGAAAATGACATAGAAGCACATGTCTCAGATCATAATGTCTGCTCCAGTAGGCAGCTCTCTTGTGGGTGTTCAAACCCCTGGGGGATGCTAAATAACTAAATACCTCACAGTACAGGCTTGTGTTCCAGTGCTCTGGTCAGTCTGCAAGCATGTAGATCTTGAGACTTAGCCTGATGGGTCAAATGGGAGCACTATGACAGCAGGCCTTGAGATGACAGCCTTGAGGGTTTTTTGCCTTCAAGGGTATTGCCAAGTCATCTGGAGATACAGGCTCTGGGTTGGCGGAGTTGGATACTCCCGGGTCCTAGAGGAGTTGGAAAAGCCACAGAGACCTATAGACTGACTTTATCACGGCTCTCCTGAGTCCAACGGTTCAAGTTGATGTAACCTATTCAATGTATATATAATTATGTATAATTATGTAGATAGTTATCCCCAGTTCACACCCAGTTTATCTTCCCTGTTATATGTAAACCTAGATCAGTCATGTATTGGCAGGTATATTGTTGTTCAATGTAAACCGCACTGATGATGAATAGTGCGGTATATAAAAAATGTTAAATAAATAAATAAATAAATAAATATAAGTTGTGGCTCTGATCTACAGGATGCAGTGGATGGCGATTATAGCTCAGAATTTGGTCTGCGTTGGGTCCAGTAGTCCCTTTCAACTCCTCAGAGAGGGAGAATATTAGCACGGGGGGGAGGGGGTAATGGGACTAGACTGTGGAAGCCACTTAGCAATCCCAACTGGTCAGTTTCTGGTTGGAGACAAGCCCACTGGGGCGAGTGTCTAGGCCTTAGCTGAAACCCGAAGGAATCAATTCACCCAGAACCACTAGGAAACTAAGGTAATCTGTGAGGTCAATCTCAGGGAACCTTGTTTGTTGAGATGCATATTGTTTTAGGGCTGTGGGCAGCACTCCTGATTCTCAGCGAAGTCAACCTTTTGACACAACTAGGTGGTGGAGCCACAGGACCCAGGAGCTTCCAATTCCTACAAGCCTGCCCCGTGGAGGAATGAAGCCATTCCTCTGGTGATCAGTTACAGCTAGCTGTCAGGTTGATAGGAATGGCCCCAGATCCTGTTGATCTAATAGGACCCAGCTAGTACATAGCAAGGTCACATACTGATGTTGCCCACCTTCTCTCTGCCTTCTTTATTTTCCACAGATTTGCAGGGTGTACTTCAGGCACGATAGCTTCTGCATGTCCTCCTGGAGATTCTATGTTCCATGAGTCTGGCAGTTCACCAGAAGAGAGGGAGTTCTATTGTCTCTGGGCCACAAGAAAACCTGCTATACTTACGTCTTGCAGTGTAGGGAATTTCAGAAGAATGTTGTCCATTTGGGCTGTTATTCTTCAGTCTAGCCAGAACCCCCACCTCACCACACACACCTCTTTTCAGGCTTTCACGGGCTGCTGGCCACCATCTTGTCTTATACATCCTTTTCTGGGTATACCCAGAGTTGATAAGCTACCTCCTAGATAGTCCAGGATGGAAAGGCTCTCACTTGGATATATCTGCAAGAGTGGTTAGTGAAGACTGTCTCAGGGTCAGGTATTTCCTTTTCAACATTCGGAAATGATGCATTTGTTGGACAGAGCAGAAGGGTCTTGTCTCCAGTGTGCAGCTGCCTTCACAATGTAGCCCTATGGCTACTGGAGTGCTTAGAAATGGAAAGCAATTTGGGGCTGTAAGGACAACAAATTACCAGCCCATCTGGTTGAGTCACGAGTTAAAGGCTTGTCATTAGTGCTAATGTCTTAGGCCTAGTCCTTGAGTGGAGTTCAGCTACGGTTAGAAAGGTGCTCTGTTGTGACCATTTCTGTGGCATCGCCAAGAGTTTGGAGAGTTTTTTCATCCTGCAGGGCAGAGGGGATTTTCTTCATGGTGAGCATCAGCAGAACTCCTGTCCTACCCGCAGGAGTCCTGAATAGTCTCATCATCAGATCTCTGGGATTCCAGCTTATGGTGCTGCTGTGGTATCGAGTGCATTGGAGTGGAGGAGTGGCCTAGTGGTTGGGGCAAGGTACTTCAGGCCAGAAGGTCGGGGGTTCAAATCCCACTAGAGGACAGCAACCTTGGGCCGGAAGGACTGGGGTTTCTAGTCCCACAGGTGCTCCTTGTGGTCTTGGGCAAGCCACTTAACCCTCCATAGCCCATGTTTCCTGTAAAATAGTTATCTCCAAGTTATAATGCCCTGTTCAATGTAATTTCAGTTTGTTCAATGTAAACCGCACTGATGCAGAATAGCGCGGTATATAAGAGAATGTAAATAAATAAATAAATAAATTTAAGAGGTGCACTGTTGGCAGAACACGCCAATATACTGTATGCTTCTTTTTTTTTTTTTTTTTTTTTAAGTGAACGGAGTCTTGCAACTTCCGGGACCAAACCTAGGGAAGTTTTCTTTGGATCTCTTCAGGGCTTTCTTCTTGGATCTTACTTGAAAGTGGTGTCTTACGGGTCTCTCTCTTTGGTCAGAAGGTTCTCAAATCTTCAAGTGTCTTTTCTGCTAAGTACCTCTCCTTTAACTGCAACTTCTGAGATAGTGTCTGTTCGTTCAGTTCCTCCTTTCATTCCAAAGTTTGCTAGTATCCGATGGCAGGCAGCTGTGAGATCTGCTATAGTGAATCAAACCAGTGGGTTGCTTGCCCTTGTGCTCAGGGGATGTGTTTGTATTTATTTATTTATTTTAACATTTTTTTTATATACCGTTTTTCTCCAATTCAAAACGGTTTACAATGAACAAAATAACAGTGAGGCTACAGCTGTTTTACATGGAACAATAACAGTTTTAACAATGGTTGAACATTTGAACAGAACTATTTAAATTAATTAGAGGGGTTAGAAAAGGGGTATGTAGTTAAGGGGGAGGGGGAGAGGGTTTTTTTGCTGGATTAATGGCGGTTAATTAGGGGTAGGGAGGTTAATGGGGGTTAAAATTAGGGGAAGGGAGCGGTTTTCCCAGCAATGTTCCTGTATGGGAACATGACAAACATTACCTATATTTTATGTAAGCGATTTTCAAATACAAATATTCTTTGCAGAATGTGAACAAGTGGTGACGTCATATTTAATGGCGGTGCAAACATTAAATGGTCTCAGTTGCACAACAGTTTTAATTTCACTTAAAGTTTTACATTTTTTACAATTTGAGGGTAAGTCAAATTTAGCAGTTATAATTTTGAGATACTTGGTTGTTTTACATTGTGACGCTGATCATTGTATACGAGGCATGCCTGGTCGTGTTGCACAGGTGCACTCATATTTTATTTGATTTGTGATGGGGGTAAATTTTATGTATATGTCTCATGTTCCTATATAGGAACACCGCCAGGATTATCCAAAAGTCGACTAATAATTGCCAATGCGCATTGTTTTCAGATAATTCCTTCAGTTTTGATAAACAATGGATACAAGAGGTTTCTATGGCACCAGACGAAGCAAAATTCATCGGGCAGTTACAGTCCAAGATGCTATGTCAACTGTGGAACGTTTAACTCGTCCAACAACCATCATTGTGTTGCCGCCGTTTGCAGGTGATTCTGCAGCTGACAGTGATGTCGAAGATGTTCCTGACAATTTGAACAATGATGACCCCTTTGAAACTGCTGGCGAACTGGAAGTGATAGCAGAGGAGCCTGACGAAGATGAGAGTGTTAGTAGTGAAGATGAAAGCAGCCCTCCAGCAAAAATGTGTAAGAATCTGAAGCAGAAACAGGCAATTCAGTGGAAAAAGTCAACAAAGTTCACTAAGGTAATTTCATCACTGGTGCCAAGTCATTTACCTGACAGTTTTCCTGTTCTGTTGTCGCTTTCTCCTTTTTCCATATGGAGCCTTAAATTCGATGACAAAATGCTGATGGAAACTGTAATGCAAAGCAACCTTTACGCTAACCGAGATAAGAACGACAGTCAGTTTCAAGTCACAGTGGATGAAATTTGTCACTTTCTGGGAATCCTGCTGTTGTCTGGCTATCACGCCCTGCCACAGGAGTCAGACTACTGGAGCAGTCAGCAAGATCTAGGCGTGCCTATTGTCCGTGAAGCCATGAGCAGTAAGAGGTATCAGACCATCAAAAAATACTTTCACTTGGCTGACAATGCTGAACTCAAAGCAGGCGACAAGACGGCTAAGGTTGCTCCACTTATTACTGCCGTCAACGTGAATTTGGTGCAGTTTGGGTTTTTCCACCATGAATTGAGTATTGATGAGTCTATGACTCCGTACTTTGGCCGCCACAGCATGAAAATGTTTACAAGAGGAAAACCAATTAGATTTGGTTTTAAGAGGTGGTGTATGTGTGGCATTGACGGCTGCCCTTACAACATTAAGCTGTACACCGGACGAGAAAGTTCTATGCATTCGATGGAACCTCTGGGCTCCAGGGTCATAAACCATATGGTTGATGTTATTGAAAAGCATTCAGATGTAATTCGCCACCACCTGTTCTTCGATAATTTTTTTACAAGTTATGCACTGATCAAGTCACTCTCAGAGAGAAATGTTGCAGCTACAGGAACCATTCGGGAACTGAGAACTGGCGGAGCACACAAAGAACTTCGAAGTACAAAGAACATGAAGAAGAGTGGTCAACGAGGAGACTATGATTACCGATGTGATGGGTCAGTCTATGTAGCAAAGTGGCATGACAATTCTGCTGTCTGCATTGCCAGCAACAATCTCACACATGACCCACTTCAAACCACACGTCGCCGAGTCAAGGGTACATCAGATGTTCCTGTGTCTCAACCTTTTGTGGTGAAGCGCTATAATGAAGGAATGGGTGGAGTGGATCTCATGGACAGGCTCTTAGCAAGCTACAGGCCATCTGTGCGTGGAAAGAAATGGTGGTGGCCACTATTCACAAACGTCCTCAACGTATCTGTCGTGGCTGCTTGGAAAATACAATGTCACCTTCATGGAAGTAACATGGATCATCTGACATTCAAGACGTGACATCACCTTGTGTCTCTTGAAGGGCACTGCCATTCAGGAACATTCAATCAGATCAAATCACGTAGCCAACTTGCCAAAAGATGTCCGGCAGACACAGGAGTTACTTCATGAACACATCAGCTGCACGCAGGGACGCTGTCGCATGTGTTCGAAGAACACTATGGTCATGTGCAGGGTCTGCAAGGTCCGGCTTCACTCCGATAAGGGCAAAACTTGCTTTGTGGACTACCACAAGTGACAGACATGCATACTGTAGCATTAGTCACTAGTATCTGCTTGATTTATCTGTTATTTTTGCGTTCTAGTAGGATGTTCTCTTGCATGGGTTGAATGTACAATTTCTTGGCAATGTTCCTGTATAGGAACATAGATAAAAAACTACAAAGACAAACTCTGAATCTATTGAGACTATACTTACATCTTGCAGTCATTACATGTAGTAAGAAAAAGAACACTGTTAAGAAATTAATAGCGTTTTTGTGGTAGTGCCGGGAAAAAGGTGGGTAGTATTTGGAAAAAAGGAAGTTTTTGAGCATTTTATGGAATTCTGAATGGTCATTACAGCCTCTTAGGCTGGGTGCGTCCTTAGGGAGAACTTCAACTTGGCTTCCCTGAGGATTTTAGCACCACAGCATGTTTGTGGTTATACTCATTTCCAGGGCTCAAAGTTAACCAGATAAATGCATAAGATCTAAGATATACAGGAAAGGGAAATATGAGTAAATAATTAATCAACTCTCAAGATCATTGTAAATGAAACTCTTCCCTTGTTGAGCCTCTAACCAGTGCTTTTCAATCCTCTGCTGGAGACACACCTACACAGTTGGGCTTTCAGGATTACCACCATGAATATGCACATAGTGAAGACCTAATCTATGTCATGCCTATTCATGGTGATAATCCTGAAAACCCAACTGGATAAGCATGCTTCCAAGAGACGGCTGAAAACAAATGCCCTAGGTTTGGGCAGGGCCATGGCAGCATCAGGTGTGCAGCACTGACCTTCAGCTCTAAGAGTGTAATATTATATCAGGGCACCTAGGTCGAGGCAGCCAAAACGCCACTATTTCAATACTACATATAGGCATAAGTGGCAGAGATCATGCCTTAAATTCAGGCGCAGACATTTATACTTGCAGATGCAAATTATGTGCATTAAGTAGACAAGCATGTGCAAAACTGAGATATTTTATAATCTGCACGCATACTTGCGGACTCTGCCTATGACCTCGTCTACAGACCAAGCACACATCTTCATGTCAACACATATACTTCTACACCGGTTGGCATTTTATAAAGCGCATGCCCATCAATGACTCCTAAATTCCTACATGTAGAAAATAAACAGCAGGCTGAAATACTGGGCTTGATGGACCTTGGTCTGACCCAGTATGGCATATCTTATGTTCTTAATTTAAATTTCCTAGAGTTAGGAGAAGACTGAAAGTAGATGGAGAGGGGATCCCTTGGGTAGAGGTGGGGAAGCAGCAGAAGAGTGAATGCCAAGCCTTTATCGCAAAAACGTCATTGGCGCCCCATAAAGCAGGGGTGTAAATTTAAACTTGTTGATGTCAGCTTTTAGAACATTGTGAGGGGGAAAGCCAAAAAATTTAAGAGAGCATATAGAATACAGACCCAGGAGGTAGTTACACTCAGAGGAGGGGACTTTAATGATCATTCCTGATAAGATGTGTGTGAGAAAAGAAAAATGGAGGAACCTTCAGGAAGATATTCCATTGTTCTTAAAAAGAGATTGAAATTATATTGTTTCCAAGTCAAGTACTGGCAAGGGGTTTGAGTGAAAGATAAACAATAGCGCTTAATAATTTTTCTTTTTATTTTATATTTCTAAGTTTCTATCGACTTATTTATTGTGTTTTCAATATGATGCAAACCATCATGAATAAATTTGTCCCAGAAGAGGGCCTACAAAGTTTTGTAAATAAATAAACCAACCTCTTCTCCACCCACTTTTGGGCTCTTAAATTCAGGAACTCAGAACATTTGTACATTTTGAAGGGAGCCAATTTATACCTGAAGCTCACAAAATTAGGTCCCTAACCTCTTTGAAAAAAGTCAGCTTATGCCTTACAGACTATTGTATTTGAATGAAGGACAGGGACACACTTCAAGTAGCAGCTGATTGACATCTGGTTAGCGTATTTGCTCTTAAAGGATATCCAAAATGCTCTCCTAAGAATAATCTTGTACACTCAGTGTTCCCACAGAAGACAACTAAAACTACTCCTTGTATCTCTGAATGTACAGGGACCTGGGTAAACAGGTTTCCACTAGAACAGACGCAAAAACAGAATTTCCGCCTGAACGAAAAAGAAGTTGTAAAAGTGCCCATGATGAAAACGAAGGGGAACTTCCTGGTGGCTTCAGATCCTGAGCTGGACTGTGATGTGCTCCAGCTCTCCTATGTGGGAAACGTCAGCATGCTAATTATAGTGCCACACAAGCTATCTGGCATGAAGCAACTGGAGAAGCAGCTGACCCCCCAGGTGGTGACGAGATGGCACAACATCATGAAAAACAGGTGCATCTGAGGGACAATGTACGGATGGGGTGGGGGCCAGACATCTCAGGAAGAAGGGAGGAGTTGCATGTTAAGTAGCCCAGAAGGAGGACAGAACGTATGCTGGGATATCGGCTCACCACATGCTTAATGACAAAAGTAATAGGTCTTAAAAATAAAATACTGAAATGATTTCTGCTTGCTGCTCGTAAAACATTTCTCTCTTTGATAAGAACAAAGGAAGTCTATCTGCCTCGGTTCAAACTGGAGAAGAAATATGAGCTGACGAACGTTCTGAGTTCAATGGGAATTAGAGATCTGTTCACCAGCGGAGACTTTTCTGGGATATCCAACGAAGACATCAACATAGGTCTGGTAAGTTCATCCAGTGCCACATATAAGACTTGGTTAATTTCAATGCAAAATATCCTTGCCATGCCACAGACCGTGTCTAGTCTTATCCTTCACATGTGATTTTGGGACAATGAACTTCCTTACCAGTTAAAAGTGATTTTAGTACTCTGCAGATCTATCAAACTAACTCTAGAGTGAGATTGTTTTGCATTTTGTTTTTCTATTTTATTTTTCCGTGATGCACTTTGGATTGGTTGTTTTTGCTGAAACAATAGGTGTTCCCCAATCCATTTTAGTCTGGCAGTTTCCTCTTGCTTGTGAGCTTCAAGGTCACCTGGGTCTGGCCCATCCTGAAGCTCCAGCACTGTGACATTTCACTGCTCCTGTTTTTAAGCCCTCACTGATCGCCATCACCCAGATATTTATTTATTTTATTTTATTTAGCTAGGCTTATATACCGCTTTTCTCCAGGTCAATATAGTGGACGTTCAAGTACAGTATATATGTCCTTTGTCCCCGAAGGGCTCACAATCTACGATTTTGTACTGGAGGTAATGGAGGATTAAGTGGCTTGCCCAAGGCCACAAGGAGCACCTGTGGGACTAGAAACCCCAGTCCCTCTGGCCCAAGGTTGCTGTTCTCTAGCGAGAGTCGAACCCCCAGTCCTCCAGCCTGAGGCTACTTGAATCAACCACTAAGTCACTCCTCCCTCATAGCTCAGTCACTCAACCTGGCTACTCGCTGCTACTACTCATGACCACTGAACTCCCTCTCCTCAGAGCTTTTAAAGAAATTAATACCATGAAAATAATGCACCATTTAGGAGGTAAATTTTATAAGGCATTGTGTAAAGTTAAGCACTATCAACATGTGCAAGTCACCTATTTTCAATGGCTTATGAATGGGGGTGGCCGCTAAGGCGGCGCTTTCTGTAAATACACACGTAAAGGTAATGGTGTGCTCTTTTGGAGTGGGCAGAACAAGAGCAGAACCTAAATTTACACACTTAAGTTATAAAATCGTATAACTTAAGCGTGTTTTCTACAAATCTAGGCGCTGGCTTTTACACAAAGTTTAGGGTTGGTGTAAGTGATCACGCCTAGATTTGGCACACGTATCTGACCACTTGCACCCCTACTTAGTAAAATCACGTGGGTACTTTATATAAATAATAGGTGCAAAATGCGCACATGACAATGAGCGTTAAATTAAGTGACCCTTGTTAAATTACTTCCTTACAGTCTTGTGCGAACCAATTAATAGCTTTCAATTTCTTCTCTCCATTTGTGCAGTTCAAACATCAAGGCACAATCACTGTAAATGAGGAGGGCACCGAGGCTGCAGCTGTGGCTGGAGTGGCGTTCATGCCCCTGTCCACCCAGGCCCGCTTCGTCGCTGACCACCCATTTCTGTTTCTCATCTATGAGCACCAAACCTACTGCTTACTATTTATGGGGAGAGTCGCCAACCCTGCAAAGCTTTAAGCTGACTCGCACTGCACTTCACCCCATGCTTAACAACCCACCCATGCTCCAAACCCTGGAAAGATTTCCATATACAGGCACAGATCACTGTAGGAGTGGCAACCTGTCAGCCTTATTTCTCTTCACTTTGTAAGTGCACGCTGCATTTATTTGACTTAGACAAGCTCTTTAGACAGGCTGTGAGTCCTCCTCTACACATCCCCGGTGGCTTCTCAACAAGAGAAACATGACAGCAGAAAAAAAACATGGGCCCAATATTCAAAGGCATTTACGCAGTTTACAGAGCCGTAAACTGTGTAAATTCTCCCAAGCGGTATATTCAGCGGCACTAATACGGTTAGTGCCACTGAATATCCCTGAATAATGCTGCTATACACCCCGATGCTAACCGCTTAGCATCATGGTGTACTGGGGGCATTCCAGGGGTAGTAACTGTGCATAAAGGTGCAGCGGTGACATTCAGCCACTGTCTGCTTATCCCCCAGCGGCAAAAGCTGTCCTAACTTTCACCTCGGGAGCTAACCGGGCGGCGGCTGAATATTGTCACTGCATGGTTAGCTTCTGCGCTGGATACTCAATGCTGGTAGCTACATATAGCCCTGGAATGAATATCTGGGGTTAAAACTTGGTGGCAAGAGCTATGCGCCTTAGAGGCACATAGCCATTGTAAATGAATATTGGGCCCCACATGGCCTGTCTAGTCTGTCCTCTCATATCAACTACAACAGTCCCCTTTTTCCCTTTAGAGATCCTCTGTGTTTGTCCCATGTTGTTCTTGAAGTCAGATACTGTCCTCATCTCTACTACCTCCACTGGGAGACTATTCCACGCATCTACCACTCTTTCCAAAAATAAATATTTCCACATATTACTCCTGAGTCTATCCTCTTACACCCTCATCCCATGTCCTCTCGTAGCAGAGTTTACTTTCAATTGAAAGAGGCTCTCCCCATGTGCATTTATGCCACAGCTCCTTTATCCTGCCTTTCCTCCAGCATATATATATTAAGATCTTTAAGTCTGTCCTCATACGCTTTATAGCGAAGCCCACTAACCATGTTAGTAGCCACCCTCTGCACCGACTCCATCCTGTTCACATCCTTCTGAAGGTGCGGTCTCCAGAATTGCACACCATACTCCAAATGAGGTCGCACCAGTGGGAAGATCTCAAGTACGGGAAGCAGGGTCACAAAACCTCTCTTAGCAGCATCCAGCACATCCCATTCCCACCATCACTGCACATAACCTCTAGTCAGCCAGCTGCAGAAAGCTCTCTGGGTTTCCTCACCAGCCACCATCTTGTTTAGGTGGACAACAGGATTTTAGAATTTAGCAGGAAAATAAAATAAAGCTTTGGAAAACAGTACGATACAGACCCGCTTCTCTCCCCAGTCCCTGAACCAAACTCAGTCACTACACCGGCGATAACATCCACCATATAGGATAACTCCCACCTCAGCCTAACTCTTCTCCTGAACCCACTGGCAAGACGCTCTTCAGTATTAGTACACAGCGAGTTCTCCCATCTGTATTCAAGTTTCAGAGGTGTATGGAATGGAACAGTCTTACGTGCTTGTAATAAATTCTCTTATAAAGAACAACATTGAAAGGTGTTTCTTTTCATGCCCTGTGCAAAGGCTATTCTGGAGTCTAGCTACTAAAATCATGCAGCAGAGAAACAGGGCCGCAAGGACTGACTGCCCTGCATGACCGAGCACATCTCTGTCCTAGTACTGCACAGGCACTTGAGGCGTCCCGGTTATCAATGTGGACACGCACTCTTCAGCCTGCATAAATTCAGTAGATTTTCAAACACAAGGGACCTATGTATACTGTCTTTGCTGTGCAGCTGAAAGTACATGCATACATTTCATTTATCTTATTTATTTCAAATGTCTTAGGTTTATTTGAAGCAAAGTGCAAACACTTGACAGTACAGCATGAGCAACAATAAAACTTTGAGCGTGGTTGAACAGTGGTGTAAATACATTGTGAGGGCAATTTTCAAAGCAATTTAACTGAGTTGTCCAGGCCTCTTGGCTTTGGCTCTGGAGCAGTGAGGCTGATGCCCAGTGGTGAGCACAGGCCTCACATACGCTGAACTGGGACACAGAGTCATTGCTGCAGAGCGCTTCTTGACTTCACAAACAGGTCAATAAGAACAGCATCAGCTTGGCATCTGTTGTGCAAGCTTGTTCAATATTTGCTTTCAACCCCCTACTGTAACCATTAACTCCTGAGAAGAGCAGGGCTGTTTATTTTAGGCCAAGGTTGAAGGGAACACGATGGGTCAGATTTATTAAAAGGTACTACTGCGTTAGCGAGCACTACCGCTGTCAGAGATGCCAAGTTACCCAGTTTCAGGAGTGAGATTTTAAGTCGGTCTTGGATTTCCAACAATCTCATCCTGATACATTATGAGACCAGCAGTACTGATTCCAGTGGGTAAAATCAGGGACTACAAATACCAGACTGCACTGCAATGCAAATTTAAAACCAGAACTGGCAGCAAATCTCACTCCTGGAACTGGGTAACTTGGCAACTCTGCATGTTAATACATCCTGCAGATTCCATTGCATAAAATGGGGCTGGGGTAAATGACATATGTTGACGCATATTAGCGCCTTTCAATAAATCCGCAAGTGTGCGCAGGTGCTGTGCGGATCGAAACAAGCCTCTTATGATCGGAATCACTCAAAGACTGCAGGAGCATGTAATGAGGGACAGACGCAGACTGAAAAAGAAAGATAAAGAGAGACGAAGGAAGAATGAGAGCGGCCTGCCCCTTCTGAAGGAATCACCAAGCATTACACTTGTCTTCAGAGGGCGGAAATGCTAGGATGTTGATAGAGGTTAGCTGGACAAATCTTGAGGGTTTAAATTCATCCTTCCCTCAGCCTTTCTCCACACAAATCATTTCCCTCACACAGTTTACCTGCATAAGTAGAGACAGGACAGCAGGCGTTTCTGGCCACAGTTAATCTTTAGCCCGCCAGCACCAATACCACAGTTATGCAGATAAGAATGGTCAGGGAAAGGTGCCATGTTAAAGTTATCCGAGTATATTCAGTGGGACACGTATCCAGATGAGACACCTCTGTATGCTGAAGGGGAACTGGATGATATAGGCACAGAGGGTGGGTATTCACAGATTATCATCCCAGTTCTAGCCAAATGGGGTTGACTAAGCTGACATTTTACTTACCAGTTAATGTTCTTCCCTTGAGTACGCTAGACCAGTCCAGACAAGTGGGTTGTGGTCCCCTACCAACGGACTGGTGGAAACAAAGAACCAATGAAAAGCCCAGTTTCAATAAGATCACTCTCATGCCTCTATACGCCTCAGCCACCAGAGGTCTCTCCAGTATCCATCCCAAAGCATAAGGAAGAACATGGCAAGCCTCACATAAACCTCAACATGGACAACAAAATAAGTAATCAGCAGTAGAGAATTATACACAGGAAAGCATAAACAGAAGGCTGTCAGTTGAAGAGTAACCTGCAGAGCGAAGTACATAAATCATTGTGGATCAAAGGGTACTGCTGCAGAAGAACAGAGCAAACACAGTTCCAGGGGCAGGCCCTGGACTAGTTTAGCAGGACTCAAGGAAAGGACATTATCTGGTAAGTAAAAGTCACCTTCTATATCATCCTGCTAGACCAGTCCAGACAAGTGGGACATACCAAAGCTATGCCTCCACTGGGTGGGAAGAAGACACAACAGTTTGCAAAACCTTAGAGCCAAAGGCCATGTCCACACAAACATGGACATCCAAGCAGAAATGCTTGATAAAAGTAGAGGTGATGTCTATGTTGCTGCCCAAAAAAATGTCTGCAGGGGCTACTGAGCTCTGATCTGCCCATGAGGACGCTTGCGCTCGGGTAGAATGGGCATGCAAACCCTCCAGAAACAGCCAGTTCCGCAATAGATCTGCTGAGGCAATGGTCTCCTTAAACCAGTGCCCCAATGTAAACTGAGCTGCCGCATCACCTTACACAGGCCAGCAAACAGCACAAAAAGATGGTCTGACTTAAGAAAAGAATTTGTAACCTCCAAGAACCAGAGAAGCACCCTCCAGACATCCACAAGGCAAAAATCCTACCATTCCCGATACTGCTCCTTAGAGAAGGAGGGCAGGCAAACCGACTGGTTCACATGAAGGGAGAAACCACTTCAGGGAAGAAGGAAGGCACAGGACGAATGGAAACGGTCTCCTCAGAAAAAGATAGATAAGGATCTCGACAAGACACAGTCTGCAGCTCGGAAAACTGCCTTGCAGAACAATCGCAACCAAAAAGACTGTCTTGAGTGTCAAGCCCTGCAGAGTAGCACGCTTCACTGGCTCAAAGGGCTCAGACATCAGGGCCTCGAGCATCAGACACAGATCCCAGGAAGGGACCATAGACCATAGGGAAGGACGCAGATGCCAAACCCTCATGAAGAAGGTGCAAACATCCGGGTGTATTGCTGGTAAGTCTCTAGCCAATGGCCCTCTGAAACAATGAAGGTTGCCACCTGAACCTTCAAGCAGCTAAGAGAAAAAAAAAGCAAGCCCTTCTCCAGACCATCCTGCAGAAAAAGGCCACAGACAGCATCTTGGCCACCTCAGGAGCCAGATGCCATGCACTGCACCAGCACTCAAGGCACCAGACTTACACATGCCAGGTTGGTAGACCTCCTCCAGGCTCTGAGCAGAGTGGAACACAACTGCCAGACAGTAGCCAGTACATGCTAACCGTCTCCTTACAAGAGCCAAGTTGTAAACAAGAAGGGAGCTGGGCCCTCCAGGACAAGTGGCCCCAACACAATAAGCTCCGAGATGGAGGCAAGCAAAGAGATGGCTCTCATATCACACTCGCCTCAGCCAACCCAGTGCCGCCAGAATAATCCTTCCCAGATGGCGCTCCATACACCGAATCACACGCCCCACCAGAAGCCTTGGAGGAAACATCTACAGCAGGTGCTGACCTGGTCACGGTTGAGCCAGGGCACCAAGGTCTTCAGATCCCATCTCCATGGAGCGACTGAAGAAGCAGTATGCTTTGGCATTGGAGAAGGTCACCATCAGATCCCTCTGGACCGAAAACACCTTGACTCAATTCCCACTCTCCTGGGACCAGGGAGTGCCAGACAAGAAAATCCATTTCCACAGTATCGACCACAACAATGTGCAGAGCTGATAAACTAGGGAAGACTGTTCATTGCCCAGGCAAACAGGAGAGCCATCTCCAGGGCTACCTTGGCACTCCTCGTACCACCTTGCCAATCGACATAAGACACCACCATGGCATTGTCCAAGAAAACATGAACTGCCCGGCCCTCGATCAGGGACTGGAGATGCAGAAGAGCCAACCTGATGGCCCTCGCTTCAGGACAGTTGATGGATCACACCGCCTCCCCATGGTTCCAATGGTCCTGGGCCATTCAGCATTAGCAATGGGCTCTGCAGCCCAAGAGTCTGGCATTCATTGCCAGAAGCATCCATGAGCAATCATCCAGTGGCATGCCCTTCCTCAAAAGACAAAGCTGCTGCCATCACCGCAGGCTGGTCTTCACCAACATTGGGAGCGGGAGCCTCAGCTCGAACTATCGATGAAGATCAACCTGGACTCTGGGAGCCTGCTGCGAACAAAATAGTGCTAGACAATCAAACAGCCCTGTCTTTCTCTACTGGCAGAAGACTCCACACACTCAAGTAATGAAAATGTGCTCCCAGGAACTCCAGGGATCAGGGGTGCAACAACTGGCTCATCCCCAAATGAACACACAGCCGAGGCTCATCAGAAATTACATTAATCGGGAAACTACCCAAGACACCTCTGAAGGAGAATGGGCTCGGATGAGTCAGTAACCCAGATACAGGTGCACACAAATCCCTTGGTGCCGTAGTGCCACAAACACCACCACCATGATCTTGGAGAATATCCTTCGGGCAGTGAAGAGTCCAAATGGAAGGGCGGCAAACTGAAGCTGAGAGCCAAGCATGGCAAAACACGGATACTTGCCGATTCCCCGATCGGGATATGAAAATATGCCTCTACCAAAAACAGAGATGACGGGCATCCCCTCTGTGCACTGCTTGAATACTGGATCGCAAAGTTTCCATCCAGAAATGCATGACACACAAGCGCTTGTTGACACACTTGAGGTCCAGAATGGACCGAATGTTCCTACTGTGTCAGCCACGAACAGATGGAATATCTGTCCTTGCCCCTGCCCCAGTCATCCAGGGGAACAGGCATCACTGCCTTCAGGAGAGACAACTTGTCCAAGGGGATCTGCACAGCGGCCCTGTTCGCAGACCCACAAGGGGAAAAGACACAAGCAGCTGGGGTCAGCTTTATGCATTCCAGGCCATATCCATAGTGAATGGGGACTAGCACCCAGTGATCCTTGGTGACCCGGGCCCATTCCTGAAGAAGAAGTGAAGCCTGCTTCCAACTAGAGAAACCAGGTAATGGACCCCATACCTTCAATGTACAGCCCAGGAGGGTCCTCCTCTGGATGGGACCAGGTTCATGGACCCACGCACTCCACAAAAGGACTGAGAATGAGCCCAAAGTCCATAAGCAGAGGGGGAAAAAGGCTTTCCGGGCCAGTAGCAATGGGAGTCCCGAAACCCTGGGAGTCTGACCAGCACGCCCGCAAAGAGTGGGTGGAGGCTGACAGAAAAGGGGCTCCTGCCCACTTCACAGGCCCCTTGGACCTATCCCCCAGAAGACTGTAAGATTTTATCTTGCCATGTCCTTCACCAGCTTTTCTAAATTGGACCCAACAGAAGCATCCCTCTAAGACCAGATGGGCAACTGGATTTTGGAAAATGAGTCTGCTGCCCAGCATCTGAGGCAAGCCAATGCCATGTCACTGTCAACAAGGCACAATCCCTGGCCACTAGCTGCACCAGGCCATACATGGCATCAGAAAGGAAGGCCATAGCACACTCCAAAAGAGGGGTAGAATCACTTGATGGAAGAGAATGAATTCACTGGGGCAGGCTTGAGCTGTCAGGCCTGCACATGCTGCCAACTGAAGAATAGGTGTGTACCCAAGATGCTGGAGGGCAAAACAATCAACAAATAATAGAAAGATCCCAGCATAGTGAAGAATCCAAGCTATAACAATTTTTTTTGTCGGGTACACTGTCAAAGGTGGAGGAAACAGGCCTATCTCCCCCCACAACAGTGTGCCCATTTTAATCAAACTATAAAGTGAATACTTTTGTAAAAAAAACCAGCTACTTCTGCGGGACTTCAATTGAACAAGGAGCATCTTGTCAGCTAGGTAGCTGGTTTTTTTAACCTAAGTATTCACTTTATAGTTTGATTAAAATGGGCACACTGCTGCGGGGGGAGAGAGGCCTGTTTCCTCCACCTTTGACAGTGTACCCGGCAAAAAAAATTGTTATAGCTAGGATTCTTCACTATGCTGGGGTCTTTCTATTATATTTGCCAACTGAAGAATAGCAGCCGCCATAGCAAACTAGATCTTCATCACAAATCCTCCTTTCAGTCCAGAGTATCCGTTAAGCCCAATCTGCCTTCCACAGGAATGGTGGCCCAGCTGGTAACCGATGTGACCTGCGTATCCACACAACACATTCCTTCTCCAGGAGAGAGTGCATCCGCTTATACATCCTTAGCCCCTAAAGTGGGGAGTTGGAGGGAATCCCACAGACTGGAATAGGCCCTTGAGCACCTCTGGGAACAGGAAGACAGTAGTGGATTTCTGCACACCTTGCAGGAGTGGATGCATCCTCAGTTCCTCATCTGTACCTGGAGCAACTACCATGCTCAAGGTGGATGAGACGCTGGGAATCAATGCCTCCAGTTCCTCCTTCCGAAACAGGTAAATAACATCGGCCTCCTCACAATCCTCTGAAGGCGAGGGTACTTTTTCATCCACATCACAAATCTGAATCAAAGCACAATCCAGATCTTGGACATATCCTGGCTGATCCCCATCTCCAGGGGGCGCTCTTTGCTGGGGACGCTTAGCAATAAGCATCAAACAGTGCTTCCACTCTCAGTCTGCCCCTCATGAGATTGTGCTTGGGGGAACCCAGAGGCCGCAGGGTCTGAATTTCCATGCCAGAAGATCAGGCCTGTTGTAAAAAGGAAAAGAATTTTGGGGAGGACAATCCGAACTCCAGAAGTTCTCCTTGCAGAAATGATCCCATTACATCCAGGGACCCAGTCACTGTCAATCCTCTTAGAGGACGGGCAGCAGTGCACAGCACAGTCGCCAGAACCTCTGGCTGGCTAGTTATCCTTATCCAAAGCACCATCCGCCACCTCCTGCCCTTAAGCAGGCAAAGGCGGATTAACCACATCCCCCGGCAAAGAGAGGGGGAGCAATCCTTCCAGGAACAACTCAGGAGCTGCCACGCTAGAGCAGGGTCCAGAAGCCAGAGATGAGGCATCTTGCTTGCCACAGGTCAAACAACAATTCCTGGAAGAAGACAGAGTTAGGGCAAGTATCACAACAGCACGCACTAAGACCACAGTGGCCCGAAGGTGCGCGTCAACTGCAACTCATATTACAGACGTTAGGGTAAGAATGCATGTTGGAGCTACTTGTGCATGACTGCCAGGTGCACAACAGGAGAAAACACTACTAACATGCAGAAAATGGCAGGAAACCCCCACACCACGCCAATAGTCGTAGGCGGTCTACTCCGAATTGCATCCCACACAGACAGAATCGGGAGCCACCAACAAGGACAATGATGAGGTCAAGCCTTGGTACTCACCCCCCGAGAGCCCCAGGTCGAGAATCTGTGCCGGGCTCAGCTCTACTCCCCTGTTTCACTGGCTTTTCCAGCAGTGCGTTTAAGGTAACTGGCAGGCAGATCCAGCTGAGAGTCTTCTGCAATCTTCGGGAGAGAGCAGGGTGGAACAAAGGAGGAAGGAGGGGGTGCTGAGTTTGTGTGAGGCTACTTCACTCTTCCAGATCCTTCCAATTTCTGGCTGTTCAACAGGCTCTTATGATAAGCGCGTGAAGCTGAACCAATTTTCCCCCCTCCTATGACTACCGAAATGACCGCAGTCTAGTGGAGCCTCCCACGTCATGGTCAAGTGAGAGAGTGACCCTCAAGGTGGTCCTTCACAAATGTTTAAATCAATCTTTTTCTCTCAAATCTTCAGAATTTTCTTCAGAGAGTACCACTACTACTACTGAACATTTGTATGCAGCGCTGCACAGACACATGTAAAAAGATGATTCCTGCTCATCAGAACTTACAATCTAGTCAAGACAGTAGCTGTAGACATACAATACATCTAGGAGGAATGGGAGGGAAACAAAGGAGATTAGGTGAATCAAAATCCGAAAGCCGCAGTGAAGTGAGTTTTCAGCCTGTATTTGAAAAAGGCCAGAGATAAAGCCTGATGTACAGGCTCAGGTAGTTTGTTCCAGACATAAGGAGCAGCAAGGTAAAAGGAGTGAAGTCTAGAGTCAGCAGTAGAAGAGAAGGGCACGGATAGAAGCAATTTGCTAGAAGAGCAGAGTTTCCGAGGAGGGGTGTAGCGAGAGATAAGTGAGGAGCTGCAGAGTGAATGCACTTACAGGTCAGCAGGAGAAGTTTGAACTGGATGCAGAAACGGATAGGGAGCCAATGAAGTGACTTGAGAAGAGGAGTAAAATGAGCATGACGAGGCTGGTGGAAGATGAGCTGTGCAGCAGAATGTTGAACAGATTGAAGGGGAGAGAGATGATTGAGAGGGAGACCAGCAAGGAGTAGGTTACAATAGTCTAGATGGGAGGTGACTAAAGAGTGGATAAGTGTCTTAGTAGTGTGTTCAGAAAGGAATGAGTGAATTTTGGTGATGTTGTAGTGAAAGAAACAGCAGGTTTTAGCTATCAGTTGGATGTGTGTGAAGAAAGAGAGAGAGGAGTCGAAGACAACCCCCAAGGTTGCGAGCTGAGGAAACAGGGAGGAGTAGAGCTATCCAGAGAGACTGAGAAAGGAGGAAGGGGACAGGAGGGTTTAGGGGAAAAATCCATCCACCATCTGCTGGCGACAAAAAAGTACTGAAGCGGCCTGTGGAAGCTGAGGCGTATAGAGACATAAGAGTGATGAGGTGAGACCTGCACTTCTCACTGATCCTTTGTCTCCACCAAACACAACTCACTTGTCTGGATTAGTCTAGCAGGACGATATGGAACTTACAGTATTTGGTAGAAAAATAAATCTGACAAAAAAAAAGGGTCTAAATTCAGATGGGCTGCTGAGCTTTAAACTCTCATCTTATGAGCCCAGTAAGACCCAGCCTTAGCAGCTGAAGAACACCTCCAAAACTACCGACACGAAAACTTGAAGCGGCATCTGGCAAGAGACAGTAGTATACCTGAACTACTCACACTATTCCTCCCAAGTCTCTGAGGCACAGTGTTTAAACAGGACTGGGTCAGGCATTAGGCAAGACTAGGTGAACAGCTGGGGTAGCAGCGTCTGAGGAACTGCAAACAGCAGCAGTCAAAGCCAAACAACAGATCCTGAGAGCCAACAAACTCAAAGAACCATCAGTGCATTCTTTTACCTGCAGGTAGAGCAGCCACAGAAACATGACGGCAGAAAAAGACCACATGGCCTATCTAGTCTGCCCTTCCATATCAACCACTACAACAGTCCACTCTTTTCCTTAGAGATCCCTCGGTGTTTGTCCCATGTTTTTTAGAATTTAGATACTGTCCTCATCTCTATCACCTCCACTGGGAGACTATTCCACGCATCTACCACTCTTTCCATAAAGAAATATTTCCGCATATTATCCTGAGTCTATCCCCTTTCACCCTCATCCTATGTCCCCCCTCTTAGAAGAGTTTGCTTCCAATCGAAAGAGACTCTCCTCTTGTGCGTTTATGCCACAGATGTTATTTAAACATCTCTATCATATCTCCTCTATCCCACCTTTCCTCTAAAGTATACATATTAAGATCTTTAAGTCGGGCCCCAAATGCCTTATGATGAAGTTCACTGACCATTTTAGTATTCACCCTCTGCACAGAACCCATTCTGTTTATATCTTTTTGAAGGTGCGGACTCCAGAACTGCACACAATACTCCAAATGAGGTCGCACCAGAGACTTATATAGAGGCACTATCACCTTCTTTTTTTCTGCTGGTCATTCCTCTCCCTATGCATCCAAGCATCCTTCTGGCTTTCACAGTGCCTTTTCTACCTGTTTAGCCACTTTAAGATCCTCAGAAACAATCACAACCAGGTCCCGCACTTTTTTTCGTAGACAGAAGAAGTTTGCCCCCTACACTGTACTGCTTCCTTGGAATTTTGCAGCCTAAATGCATGACCCTGCATTTTTTTAGCATTAAATCTCAGCTGCCAAATTCTTGTTCATTCTTTAAGCTTAGTTAGATCCCTCCTCATGTTATCTACACTTTCCTGGGTGTCTACTCTATTGCAGATTTTGGTATCATCTGCAAAGAGGCAAACCTTACCCGACAGCCCTTCCGCTATATCACTAAGATGTTATGAAGAATCGGACCAAGGACAGATCCCTGCGGCACACCACTGGTAACTTCCTTCTCTTCAGAGAGAGCTGCATTTACCTGTACTCTTTGTCACCTCTCACTCAACCATTTTCTAACCCTGTCAGTCACTTTAGGGTCCATCCCTAGGGTACTCAGTTTGTTTATAAGTCGCCTGTGTGGAACAGTTTCAAAGGTTTTACTGAAATCTAAGCACACCAGATCTAGGGCTCTCCCTCAGTCCAACTCCCTGGCAATGTTCCCTCTAATTTTCTGTAGGCTGTGTGCGCATAAAATATCAGCTGTGTGCAGCTTTTGAAGGAAGGTTAAATTTTTGTGCGCCACATAACGACACTCGGAGTTATATACTTTAAAATTTGACTACATGTCAGAATACAGTATGTACACCACATTGATTTTAATCAAATTAAATGAAAATAGACGATTACTAAATGAAGCAGGAAATTTCTAGTAATTACAATCATAACTTTTAAATTTTAAGACGTCTGTGTTGTTTTCTATCAGAATCAGAGCCGTAATTTTTGTGCGCTCTGTTGTAAAGTATGTGCGCTCGCTCGGCGAGGTGTGTGCGCGCGCACACACGCACAGCTTAGAGGGAACAGTGCTCCCTGGTCACCCAGTCAAAGAAATCAGTCAGATTTCTTTGAAGAAAACTGCCTCTGGTGAATCCATGCTGCCTTGGATCCTGCAATCCATTGGACTCCGGAAACCTCACTATTCTCTCTTTTAGTAGCCTTTCCAATTATTTACTCACCATAGAGGTTAGACTAGCCGGCATGTAGTTCTCAACCACATCCTTACTTCCGCTTTTGTGTAAAGGGACCACATATGCCTTTCTCCAGTCCTCTGGGACCACTCCCAACTCCTAAGAAGCATTTAAAAGGTCAGTGGAGCCACTAGAACATCCCCAAGTTCCTTCAATATTCTCAGATGTATCCCATCCAGTTGCATCGCTTTGTCTACTTTTACTTTAGCTGGTTCCTCATGAACACAGGCTTCTAAAAATAGTCTATCCCCTTCACTTCTGTTCCTATTTGTGGATGTTTTCTGAGGTCCTGCTCATACATACTGTGACAAGGAAGCTTGTATTGAGCTTATGGAAATAGAAAAAGGTGATGAATTTGCTTTGAGGAAAAGTGAAATCCCTACAGTGCATGGATTTCAGCTTCTACATAAAGAAAGTAAGCTGAGAGAAACTAAACCTAGGCTGCCACCTGCACACCCAAGCTCTGCTGATGTAGTTGCAGGCTTGAGAGATAATTACAAGCACCTGAGCAGAGAGGGAAAGTTAGTGCCCTGGAAGCAGGGATATATAAAAACTTTGCTAAAGTCAAAGCAAGGGAGGAAGCAGGAGAGGGAGAAGAAGCAAGAACTGCAGGAAGCAGAGGAGCAGGAACGGGTTCAGATCCAGGTTCCTGATCAGAAAGTTCGGAAAGCTCAGAGGTGGGAGCCCAGGACTCAGCACAGGAGTCAAAGGAGCCAAGCCTGGAATAGGGAGCATTGGCAGAGCTCCAAGAGGGAACTCAGGGAAGCGAACCAAGAACTGTTTCCGAGAGGCTGGAGAGAGGCAAGTGAATACAGCCAGGGAGAAGTGTCCACAGCTTCAGGTACAATCTATCCTTACCGGGTGGAGCTGGGCTCAGGAGAGACACGGGGATCCTCAGAGAGAATACACCCGGAGACATACGTTAAGAGCTCAGAGCAGGGCACTGCATTATCAGAGCCAGAGGAGATGCAGGTTGAGCCTATTGAGCAGGACTTACTGTCTCCAGAAATGCCCATGGACTGTACTCTATGCAAGGCTACTAGCGTTGAATCCCTATGCTAAAGGATAGCAGAAAAGCTGAAAGTCTCCTAGAAACAGTGTATTGAAACCTAGCCTGAAGTGAAGGTAGGAACTAGCTCGTCTAATGGGGAGATACCTGTTACATGTGCTATTAAATGCTTAGCAAAGACAAAGTTAAAAAGAAGACATTTTTACTTTGTTGAGGGAAGAAGCTATGTTTCCCATATCAGTTACATTGTTAAGCAGCTGCATATAGTTAATGACTGTGAAGCCATAGTGAAGCTCATCCATGCAGCGTTATAAATAATCCTGAGCGAATGAATGGAGAAGTATCCTGTTACAGTCTACATGGACTTTGTTTGCGTTCTGAAATAAATTTTGTCATTTGCCTTCACCTTCGGTTTCATGACTACACTTCATCTTAAAAGGCTAAACTACAACTCCCAGCATGCATCTGAGGGAAAGATAGTTTATCTAAGCTTTATAAGAGAAGTTAACCGCAACCTTGCCCCTCTAAGCCTGAGGCAGGGGGCAAGGGCGTGACAATACACATACATACAAAGCAAAGTTTAACATTTAATTGGATGATGTCCAATTATGCATTTTTATAGGATTGTTCTGGGAGGGATGGTGTTCAGATGATCATGATTCTTGTGTTTAATTATCAGGGGAAGGGGGGGGACATAAGGCTGTAGGTTTGCCTAAGGTACCCAATACCCTTGTGCCCACCATGCACTTCAAGGACTGTGTGAGAAGTATTATAGCTAATGCTCACCACAAGGCATTTAGGCTGAGGTCATTACTTACCACAGCGATTACAGGAATGAGCACCCCGAGGTTCCCGGCACTGCTGGACGCCTGGAGGGGAAAGCAAAGAACCCTCAGAGAATTAAAGAAGAATCAGATATAGCAGAGCATGACTGAGTGGGAGCTGTACATAATAAAGACTGCTTAGTGCGATGGGGCAAAACCTTGCACGAGGAAGTGGATCGGTTTAGCACATGAACCTGCTAGAAAAACTGGCTGAACGTAACAGGCAGCCATAGTCCAAGCCCCGAACTGTAAGTGTTCAAACACATTGTACTCTATCTGGTTTGGCCGCCTCCTCCTCGTCTGGGACCTCCTTTCAGCCCCGTTTCTAAGATTCCTTCTCTCCCTCCTATAGTCTTGAAGACCCCTTCGTTTGGGGAGGGCACGTCTGACCTGGGAAAGGAGGGACAAAGCTTCTCGGACCTCTGAAACTCAGACTGTTTTGCCTAAAGTTATTACTTTTGCTTTAGATGTTGCCTCTATGTCGACTTCTGAGTCTTCTAAAGATGTTACTCTTATGGACATCTAAGATCTATGGTGCTACAAAATAACACCTTGCTTAGGGATACTACAGAGCAGGTTGCAACCTTTCTCGTTATACTGTAGCTACTTTACAGGCTCACGAGGATCAGGTTCAGCAATTATGTTCTTGAGTAAATAAACTAGTGGGTCAAGTATCCACAATACAAAAATCTGCCAAGGATAGTATGTTGTTAGAAAATAATTCTCAAAGTAAAAATCTTAGATTTTTGAATTTTCCTAAGCTCATTACTTGTCACCTTTACTTTTACTACAGAAACATTTTAAAGAAATACTCTGTATTCCTGACCCTGTGCAGATCATTATTTCTGATTGTTATTATGTTCCATTAAAGCATCAGGCTACAATTGGTGAGGCTTTTATTCCAGAATCCTTGAACTCTTTGGCGTTAACAGATTTCTTGGAATCTTCTTCCGATGTGATTTTCGGTGGGGCTACCCTTGTGGCAGCCTTTGCTAGTGCAATGGATAAGATGCCCATACTGAAGCTTTATTTGGGGAAGAAACAGGATTTATTTGTGGGCAGAAGCTTAGGATTTTTCCAGATGTGTCTCATACAGCTCAGATGAGGCGCAAAGCTTTTTTGCTTCTCAAACCCTGAGCTCTCACTATTGGCGCTAGTTTCTTTTCTTCGGTTCCCTTGTAAATGCCTTGTGGTGTTTTGAGGGAGCCAATTTATTTTTATTTTTTTTAATTCTTTACAAATGGAGGATTTTTTGAGGCATAAGGTAGTTAAGGAAGATGTCTAAATCAGGGACAGAGATCAGTATAGGTCAATTAGGAGTTTTTGGGACATTTTTTCCTTTATAATGCTGATATTTTGTTTTTGTTAAGGATTGGGGAATTATCCTAGCAATTTTTACTTTATACGACCCAGCTGGATGTGAATATCTTGCATTTCTTTTCTCTCTTGATATGGGCTGTTTTTTTTTCTTTTTTGGTTCTCTAATATTTACCTTGTGTAATTATTGATTTTTTTTTTTTAATTTGAAAAATCAAGGCTCCTTTTTCATTTCTTTTAAATCAAGCTTTACATCCACCTTCTCAAATTCCAAGAGGCTAAGGGAGGGAGAGGAAGAAAGGGAAAAGGAGGAGGACTGCCTTTTGGAATTTCGGGCCCAGAGAATATTGACAAGTACCTTGTCTGTACCAACTCTTTATTTCAGTGAGGATGCCACTAAGATGTTGTGGTCTCTGTCTCCATCTGATGGTAGCAGAAGGATATAGCTGAATTAGAAAAGGTACAGAGAACAGCGACCAAAATGGTAATGGGGATAGAAGGATATCCCTATGAGGAAAGGCTTAAAAGGTTAGGGTTCTTCAACTTGGAAAAAACGGCTGAGGGGGGATATGATAGAGGTCTATAAATTAACGAATGGAGTGGAACGGCTAAATGTAAATTAGTTGTTTACTCCTTTAAAAAGTAGAAAGACTAGGGGACACACAATGAAGCTACAATGTAGCACATTTAAGACTAATCAGAGAAAATACTTTTTCACTCAACGTGTAATCAAACTCTGGAATTCGTTACCAGAGGAAGTAGTAAAAGCTGTTAGTGTAGCTGGATTTAAAAGGGGTGTGGACGAGTTCCTGGAAGAAAAGTCCATAAACCATTATTAAAGAGGACCAAGGAAATCCACTTCTTACCCATGGGATAAGCAGCATGGAATCTGTCTACCTTTTGGAAACCTGGCAGGTACTTGCGACCTAGATTGGCTGCTGTGGAAACAGGATACTGGACTTGAAGGATCCTTGGTCTGACCCAGTATGGCATTTCTTAAGTTCTAGAGAGGCATAAACGTGGTCTAGTAGGATAAGGAAGCCAGGTTGATCTGCAGGATAACATGTCCCTACTCTTCCACTCTTTTTCAGCAAAACATTGAAATCACTTCTGTCACAGAACATTTTCAGAGGAGTGGGAATGTTAATCTGAAGTAGCAAAAATGATAAAGGCAGGTGGCACTGCATAGACTATCTAATTTATTGAGGCCTGAGCTTTGAAAGACAACAGTCTACTTTAAGCTGATAGCCCATATGTCTAAAGCTCTTCCTGCAATGTAGGTAATTTGGCGTTAAGCTCATAAATCATCTGTTGAGCAACTGAACAATTATCTATGAAAGCAGCCTATGAAAGCAGCCCCCAGCCAGCCTCAAACCACACCTTACTTTGAAGAAGTTAACTTTAGCTATTTAGTGATTTAAACTCCAAAGTTATTTATATACATGCTGCGATTTTTAAAAAAAAGCAATTATGCAAAACGTATTGCTTACAAATCTGTCCATTTCTCGTTAAATCCCAGAAGTATCTGATTGGAGCAGAAACACACCCAATGGATCCATGGCCTACCTTCAGGGCTGGTCCTTTCTCACTCGCTCTTTCACTGGCTCGCTTTCCTTCCAGCCCCAGCTGCACAAACAGTTCCAGCAGGTTCATAAGTAGCTCATCCACCAGGTGCTCTCCTTGGATGTTGGCAGCAATGTTAGCTAAGGCATTGATGACAGCTAATGAGCAGTGCCTGAGAAAGAAACATGCTATGAGAATCTAGCCTTATGTGAGGAAGAGCGCTGCACACACAGGAAGCATCAGCCACTTTGTCCCTCAATGCATGAGAGAGAAAGAGTGATACGCTACAAGAGAGAGGAAGCAGGGCACACAGGAAGCATCGCTCAATGCATGAGAGATTCGTGTAGTTTGTAATACTCAGAGAGGAAACACGGCACATGCTATGCGAGAGACCATGTTCACACGCAGGAAGCATCAGCCACCATGCAGAAGGGAAAGCATGTCACTCTATGCATGACAGAGGACGCAGGGCACACACAGGGAGCAGCACCTGCTATGTGAGGGAGAATGCTGCACACAGATGCATTTAAAGAAATTCTGGACAAATAAGAGCTTGGCAAAGGTTCTGCCTAAAGTCACTCAAGACAGGCGTTTCTGACAGAGAGAGAGGGTATCTAGCACCCTGCCATCCTCATTATCATCGATGCTGGATGAAGTTCTTATATTTAGAGGGGGCAATTTCCACACTGCAGTGGAGGAGTGGCCTAGTGGTTGGGGCAAGGTACTTCAGGCCAGAAGGTCGGGGGTTCAAATCCCACTAGAGGACAGCAACCTTGGGCCGGAAGGACTGGGGTTTCTAGTCCCACAGGTGCTCCTTGTGGTCTTGGGCAAGCCACTTAACCCTCCATAGCCCATGTTCCCTGTAAAATAGTTATCTCCAAGTTATAATGCCCTGTTCAATGTAATTTCAGTTTGTTCAATGTAAACCGCACTGATGCAGAATAGCGCGGTATATAAGAGAATGTAAATAAATAAATAAATAAATAAATTGTGGCAGAGTCCATGGTACTTTTTACCTGCGATCTTTGCCCTCCTTCTTAAAGTGAAAGTATGTGCTTATTTTCATTCCGAAGATTGTCCAAGGAGAAACTACCTAGTTCCATGGGCACTTCATCTGGCCAAACCTATGCGCGTACTTTGCTCCGCCAACTTCACCCTGCCCAGGAATGCCTGAAGTGCAATGTGTCTAATAACAGAAGTGTTGTGGTGCCACACAGGATGGGCAGTGCACATTTTACCACAGAAAAGCATTTGGGAATTGCCCTTGCAGAGGGTGATTTTCAAAAGCTTTTCTCCAAATGGGTGAGTTCTGTGCATACCATGACATGAACCTCATTTCTAAGCCAGGGTATGGGGAGTATGATTCTCAGCATCTCAGATTTACTGCTAATGCTTGGCGTTGTGCCAAAGAGAGCCTCCTGCTGGAGTTACTAAGATGTAACAGGTATGCCTAGTTTGTCAAGATAGGCGTGGAACTTCTTCTATATCCAGCCTGTGGCTCCCAGTACAATGGGAAAGATTTCTATATCTTTCTGCCACATTTTCTTGGTCTCTGACTGCCTCTCCACACGATTCACAGAATAATGACTCGGAGCCGACACCTCTTTTATCAATGTCATTCTTGTGTTTTTCTTCCTTACTACTATGTCAGGTTTCCTCGCATCCAGTTTATCCGTCAGAATGGGAATGTCCCAGGTGATCATAACCTTCTCATTCTCTGTAATTCTCTTAGGGTCATGATCCCAGTGTTTTTCAGGCACAGTGATTTTGTAGTGTCTACAGAGTTTCCAATGAATGAGGTGTACTACTTTGTTGTGCCTTTCTATATAGAAATTTTCCGCCATCCTAACTTCACGGCCAGCTATGAAGTGAGTCACTGTTTCCAGGTCTTTCTTACAGAATCAATATATATCTGTGTTGCCAGTTTTTTCAATACTCGATGTAAACCATCTTGTCTGTAAGCTGCTGTCCTGGGCTGCAACTATCAATTTCTCATCTTTTGGTTTCAGTTCACTTCATCTTAACCATTCATGTGTCCGTTCGTGATCAACAAAGCAGGTAAAGCAGTGCTTTAACCACACAAACAAGCTTTTATAAAGCTGTCCTCCCACTGTGCACATAAAGGCTTGTGCATCCAGTCCCTGCAAGCAGAACCTCACCCAATCAACACAAAGGTGAACACATTTATTATTTTATTTTTTCTTAAGAGAAAAACATTTTTATTAACAATCCTATTCCGAGACCATCTCTGAACGGAAACACCACCATGACCTAATATTTAGATTCAGCAGAAGTATACATGTCCATGTCCACCCAAATCACTAAATGTTGCTCCCTGGTGATGGCCCCACCCTAAAAAAAATTTTCCCCCCCTATGTTATATGTTACACCGCTTTGACCCGGTGAAAAGCGGGATATAAATGCAGTTAAATAAATAAATTAATTAAGTAGCCAGCTTGAACACATAAACAGAGATCATAGTGGCAAAAATAATATACAAGTGCAAGAACAGTTTGGTAAAGTCCAGACATCATTCCTTTTATGTATTACCCCCCCCCCCCCCAGTACCCCATAAACGGAACATAACCTGAGATCAGAGCCTGTAAGATCAGACCCAGAATAACACAGGAATGAAAAGGGAGAAAAAGGACAAAGGAAGAAGGAGAGCCAACGCTCTGTAGGACGATGGCTCCATCACTGACAAGGACAAAGGAAGAAGGAAGGAGGAGGGCCAACGCTCTGTAGGACGATGGCTCCATCACTGACAAGGACAAAGGAAGAAGGAAGAAGGAAGAAGGAGGGCCAACGCTCTGTAGGACAATGGCTCCATCACTGACAAGGACAAAGGAAGAAGGAAGGAGGAGGGCCAACGCTCTGTAGGACGACGGCTCCATCACTGACAAGGACAAAGGAAGAAGGAAGGAGGAGGGCCAACGCTCTGTAGGACGATGGCTCCATCACTGACAAGGACAAAGGAAGAAGGAAGGAGGAGGGCCAATGCTCTGTAGGACGATGGCTCCATCACTGACAAGGACAAAGGAAGAAGGAGGGCCAATGCTTTGTAGGACGACGGCTCCGACACTGACAAGGACAAAGGAAGAAGGAGAGCCAATGCTGTGTAGGACGGCGGCTCCGTCCCTTATGAGGACAAAGGAAGAAGGAAGAAGAAGGGTCAACGTTCTGTAGGACGACGGCTCCATCACTTACGAGGACAAAGGAAGGAGGAGGGCCAATGCTCTGTAGGATGATGGCTCTGTCACTGACAAGGACAAAGGAAGAAGGAAGAAGGAGGGCCAACACTTTGTAGGACGCCGGCTCTGACACTGACAAGAACAAAGGAAAAAGGAGGGCCAACGCTTTGTAGGACGACGGCTCTGACACTGACAAGAACAAAGGAAAAAGGAGGGCCAACGCTCTGTAGGACAATGGCTCCGTCACTGACAAGAAAACTAGAAGTACTGAAGGTCATGCCGTTAGGTGAAATAGGAAGAAGCTCCTCCCCTCTCCACACCACCCCCAGTATCAGAACCTCTCAAGGAAAAATAAGGCAGAATATTGAGCTCCGGCGTGCGTAGACTCTTTGCAGCAACCAGAGCCGAAGCAAAGAAAAGGTCAAGATGCCTCCACGCCATCAAATCTCCCCCCTCTCCCCCCCAATCCTTACCCCTAAATTCAACAAACACCTGCAGAACCACAGTTGCATATCAATCACACTATCTCCGCAACTAACCACAAGGGTGGATAAGAAGACCCCGAGCACTCGGGGACAGGGTCTGCAAATAGGGACCCCACACCTCAAGGAAAGAAAACCACCGAGAGACTTGCCCGCGTGCATACTCCCTTTCAAACAAGAGGCCATGCAGATCATTGTGCCAATGCAAATAAGATGGGCCCCCAGGTGCTAGCCAAGTCTGTAGTACAGATTTATTGGCGAACAAGAGAGCTAGCCTTATCCAGGCCTGGCAGATCCGTTCCAGACCAAACATCTAGGATAATCACTGTGGGGGAAAACCCTGTTACCCCTCAAATCAAGGAATCTAGATAGTGTTGCACTCAGGTCCAATAGTGTTTCACAACCAATGCCACAACATGTGGCCCAGAGTCACAGTGGCAATCCCACAATATGGGCATGTGTTGGTGAGCGCCATCCCAGCCCACCAAGCCCTCAGAGGAGCGTAACAGAGGCAACGAAGCAGTTTGAACTGCATATCCCAGAGTGCCACCTGAGTTGTCAGCATCAAAACACTACTGATAGCAGACAAAATGGACCCCCCCCATCAAATGAAATCCCCAAATCTGCCTTCTAGGCCACTGCCAGACCTTCTTCAGCCACTGCAGGAAGTACCCCGGAAATAGCCTTGTGTAGGTGCAAAATACAAACTCATTAGTTGTCCCCCCCCCCCTCATAAGCAACTCCTCCACCCGAGAACAGAAGCTATCTACTAGCGACATCTGAGATAGGCTTCGCAGATAGCTACAAACTTGCATAAAGGGAAAGCCATCAATCCACCCCCCCCCCCCCTCTGCAGACCATACCTCTCTTGTCGTTCCCCAAACAAAATCAAAGAGCCATCCTCAGAGACGAGCTGTTCCAAACTGACAATGCCTATCCCCTCCCATCACACACAGTCGGATGATTCCAAACCCAGCAGAAAGCTCTTGCTGAAGATAAGATGAACAGGAGGCCAGACATCCCAACAGTGATGTTAGATAGCGCCAGTTGTAGCATACTGGATGCTTTGACCTACCCTAGATAAACCTCAAGAGGTCCCAGAATGAAGAACATATCACAGATGTAATGGTGCAGCCAGAGATTGCTCCCAGCACAAAGGTGTGTAATCAGACATATCCCAAAACCAGACCCTAACGTCGCAACAAGCAGGCCATATTATACCACCCCAGATCTGGAAATCCTATTCCACTCTGCTCCCAAGATTGGTGAAGTCGAACACTGGGGCGGCGCCCCCTCCAAAGCAAGACATTGGCCTGCTTCTCGATTAGTCAAAGATCTCCCTTCCTGAATACCAGAGGGAGAGTCTGTAAAGTGTATAACCATTTGGGGAAAAACACCATCTTCAAAAGCGGTACCCGCCCCCACCAAGAGAATGGAAGATCCTGCCAGTTCTGGAAGCAGCGCTCAAGGTCGGCAAAAAAACAGACACATTCACTGAATGCATCTCTGTCAGGCGAGCTGTAAGCTGGATGCCCAAACATTTAAATTGTCCCTCCACCTGCTTCAGCGGAAAAGTCCCAGGCCATCTATTCCAGAGGACCAGGTCCAATGGGAGGGCCTCGGACTTGTTGAGATTACGCATAAGACCCGAGACACAGCCGTATTCATCTAAAAGATGTAAGAGGGTGGGAAGCCCATGTTCTGGATCCTCGAGATGTACCAAAATGTCATCTGCAAAAGCTGTCAAAATTCCTCAGATCTTAGCTGCATGCCCACACAGGAAATGATCTGCGCAGATCCAGCATAACAAAGGCTCTAATGTGAGGACAAAGAGCAATGGAGATAACAGGCATCCTTGACCGGTACCCTGCTGCAGCGGAAATTCAGCCGTCATTTTACCATTAACAAGCACCGATCCATGAGGGTCAGAGTAGAGCAACCTCACAGCTTCAACAAAAAAACCTTTAAGACCACGGAGTCCAGCACCAGGTACATAAAGTTCCAATTGACTCTATCAAATGCTTTCTCAGCATCGAAACTGATAAGCATAGAAGAGCATGATTCTCAAAGACTAATGTGCATTGAGGCGAGCACATGTTTCATGCTCCCAGTAATACTCCACCCATTCACAAAACCCACCTGGTTCCCATGAATTAAGGCCAGCAGGAAGAATGCCAAATTGATCTGCCATGACCTTAGTCATAAGTTTATTATCCACATTGAGCAGTGAGATTGGGCAATACAACGCAGGCAACAAAGGATCTCATTCAGGCTTGGCCAATACCGTAATTAGGGCCATATTAGGTTCAAAAGGGAAGCAGCCCCTCCCCACCAAATCAGTATAGTACTCAGCCAAGGAGGCAAACACCTTATCATTGAGGAGCTTGTAGAATTCACTGCAGAAACCATCTGGGCCAAGAGCCTGACCGCTCCATAAACCTTGGATGCTCCACTGCACATCCTGAGGTGTAATAGGGCCATTCAGGACCAAGAGTTGTTCCTCCATCAATCGGGAGAGTCCACATTCCGCAAATATGTTGCACTGAGGTCACCTGAAGATCCTTCTGCTTAATACAACTGTCACAGAAATCACAAAATAACTCTCTCTATCCCCTGAGCAGTATCCTGTATCTGACCCCATGTAGCCTTCAAAGCCCCCACATAACACAGGCCATCATTCAACTGTATGAGTGAAGAAAGAAGCCTGTCCGCCTTGCTACCAAAGGAAAAAGAGCTGATAGTAGTAGAAGAAAATTGATTTCTTAGCCCGCTGATGTAGCAACGAATTCAATTCACACTGTATTGCCAACAGAGTGGACTTGTGTCCCATAGTGGGAAAAGCCACAAAGCAGCAACATACTATCCTAAGTTCCCATTCCAGCTGAATGACCCTACTATTGACCTGTTTTCGTGTAGTCTTCATGTAACTGATAATGTCTCTTCGTAAGATGGCCTTACCTGCTTCCCAAAACAAAGCTGGATTTGCCTGCTACTGACAATTGAACTCTGCATACTCCTCCCAGTTGGAATGCAAGAATGGAGCGAAGCGAACATCACCTGTCATCTCCAGGGGAAAACACCAGGAAGTACTGGCACCCTGTGTACCCCAACGTAGCTCTAATGACACCACAGTGTAATCGGAGATTACCACTGGGTGGGAATAGCGCGGTATATAAGAGAATATAAATAAATAAATAAATAAAGCAATATCTGCGCAGAATCTAAGAGGCGCCTCAAAGTTTTGTGGCATTTGACGGGCATCCAGTCCCACATACATTCCACAAAACGACCTTGAGATTCTTACCCAGCATCCCAAGGCTCAGCCAAGATTCCAAACAAGGTGAAACAACAACAGAGGTAGCAGTGGCCCCCACCGCCACTCTCAAATTTACACAGTCACCCAAGTACAAACAGACTAGGTTCCGCACTTCTGTCCATTCTCACATCATCTCCCACATATCCACCCACACTCTAAAACCCCCATGCCCTCCCCCTTCTCTCCACCCCTACCCCTCCCATTCCCCCATCCTCAAACACCCAAGTCCAAAGCACAGATAGAACTCCACTCCAGGAGGGAGTCCACTTAGAGGCGGATAGCATTCAGGTCCCACCTTATCACTAACAGTACTCTGCATCCACACACTACTCATGCCATCTATCCTATGTCAGGCACTACCCCAACCCCACAGCCCTCTCAGTATCCCTCAACCCCAGTAACACCCATAACCACACCAATAATTAGAAAGAATTAGGAGGGGTTAAAATGCAGAGTTGAGGCACCGAATCAATAAACATGAAAGGCCTACAAGATCAGTTGCGAGAAGATAATGGCTTCCACCAGATGGGCCATAATCCCTAAATGACCTTACTTATACCCATTCACACACATCCAATACCACTCACACTAGCCATATATAACCCCCATTCCAGCCCAACTACTTCATTTCAGTGTCACACCCAAAGCAATTCAGACCCCTTCCCACTCTCCCACACATGCACTCGGCCCTAACACACTCACTGATATCCTGTTGATTGCCTTACAGCACACAACACCATATGGCTACCCACAGGGAGATTGGGAAAAAAGAGAGAGGAACAGTATGACAAGAGGCAAGATCACCACTCCGGTATCCAAAATGGACAGGCAAACCCCTCACTCAACATGGACTGAGTCGAAGAAGAAATGAGGACAAACCAATGAGCATAGAGGAGGACAGGAAGACAGATGAGAAAAAAGGAAAGCCACACATTCTGGTAGAAAGCACAGCCACACCAGGCTGAGAGAGGCACCAAAGGCCACTCCCCAAAGGTGAGTCCAAAAGACGAAGAGAAATAACAACAATAAGGGGTCAATGGAGCTAATGAGAAGAGAAGAGCAAGCTCATAGCCAAGAACTGGCCACCAGACAGCTTGTAGCAAAAAGAGTAGGCCAAAAGAAAAAAGAAGAGGGAAAGGAAATCAAAAGTCCTATAGATAGGCAGGCAATAATCAAAATACAAATACGCAGTCCTGGGAACTTGCGTACCCAAGTTACTCTGTATCCGGGATACTAGGAGACAAAATGTAAAAATGTAGCAGTAAACAAAGAAACATTGAAACTATTAAAACAGCCTCGGGGAGGGCATCAAGAATCAAGGTTGCAGAGATAAGCACACAGAAGCCAAAAAAAACAAACAAACAATCTCACAGTCCAGCAGTCCATTTCTGCAGGTCTACCAAGGCCTGACAAATGAGACTGTAGTCAGCTTTGGGAGCTGTCCGCATAAAGAAAGTTTAACCAAAACCTGGGCCCAGAAAGCAGAGTCCAACGAACACTCAGTCATGATGCCAGAGACCCAAGAAATGCAGCAGCCTCCGCAGGTGTTGCAAAATATAGGGGCAATCCTCTGTGATCCACTTGAAGCCGAGCTGGATATAACAAGGAGAAGTGCAGTCAGTCTTCGATTCGCCAGCTGGGCCTCACACTGCAGAGAGCACACAATGCTTCTGGCTTACCACTGTCAAGTAATCCTGAAAGATCAGGAGTTTCCGGGTTGTGCCATCAGAGCTTCAGAAATTGCAAGCTGCCTCAGAACAGCCTCCTTCTGAAAATAATTGTGCGATGAAAACTCTGGGGCGCTGGTTGCCATCTCTCCTCGGGCCCCAGCGGTGAATGCGTTCCAGCTTGATGGGCCCAGGTTGACTGTCCAAAATGAGATTTAACGGCAGCCAGGCTTCAAGAAACCCTCAATTCCGAGTCAGCAACTGTTTCTTCAATACCGATGAAAATGAGGTTTTTCCTTCGGCCCCGATTTTCCAGGTCATTAAGTTTTCATCTTGCTGCCCGACGAGCTCTTCCAGGAGCTTAACACAGTTATCTTGCGAGTGCTGGGTATCTTTCATATCCGACACCCGCTGTTCAACACGATCATGCCGGCCGGTGAAGTCTGAGACCACTTGACCAATTTGAGTGATTTGATCCAACAGAAATCAGAAACGATCCTCCAAGGCCTGTTCCACCACAAGGATACTAATGAGACCATGCTTGAAGAAGGCTCAGCACGCGGGCTTGCTGGAGCACCATCCACCATCTTACCATCAGGCATACGACTCTTGTCCCACCAAGTAATTTTTGAGGACATCAGCAGCTGAAGAAGCACTGATAAAGTATAGGCAGGCCATAGGTAAGTTAAGCTAACCGTCACTAAGTGGGGGTGAGTGGAAATTGGGCAATTATAAATGCTAAATTAGCAGGTTTCAGGGCAGATAACCCGGAACCGATAAAGACATGTCCTCACTGCATCACGTGACCTCCCCACGTTTTTAAAGTTCACCAAAGTCCATGCAGGGAAAGGTATGCGTGTACTCTTTAAACATGCACACAGTTATAAAATTGACCCCCTACATGAATCTTAAGGCCTACTGAACAAACCCTGACCAGCCACATATAACCACAACTCTGCAGCAGCAGAGCAGGAAATTGGTTTGCCTGAAAGTTACCTGTAACCAGCATCTTTGTAATCTTTAGTGGCAGAGTAGACGACGGAGCTTGCTTTCACACTGATCTGCTGGAAGAGGTTCCAGACCTCCTGGTAAATATATTGCTGCAAGGAAAACAAAGCTGCATGAAGCGGACGCCACAATGAAAAACAAAGACAAATTAAAAGAGAAGAAATGTGTTGCCTTTCAATGTACTGCTTCGGGTAAGAAGCATTTCACAAGGAAGCTTGTGACTAAATGCAGTGATCCAGGTAACCTCGGAAAAGCCACTTATCCAAAGACTAATAGGAGCAAGATGAAATTAGACCTTACCTGCCGATTTTCTTTCCTTGAGTTCCTCCAGTCCAGTCCAGTCCAGTCCAGACTCCTGGGTTTACTCCTTCTTCCAGCAGATGGAGACTGACAATGCAGGCTTCTGTGATGTCACAGCATAAAGGAGCTGAAGTCCAGCCCACAAGCCAATATCATAGTAACAGAGCAGATGTACAAAACATTCCAAAACCAAGGACCACTAGGGGTGACTATATAGATTACATACATAACCAAGGAAACTGGCAAGAGAACCATCCCCTCAGAGGAGAAGATCCGACATCAGCTTCTACTACTACTAATCATTTATATAGTACTACAAAGCTAAGTTCAGAACCAAAGAGCAATGACAGAATGAGACGACCCAGCCCCTGGAAGCTGGGCTATGCCCTAGAGAATCCCACGGGCGGGTTCCAGACTGGAGGGACTGAAGGAAATAAAATTAGCAGGTAAGGTCTAATTTCATCTTCCATTACATCCTTCCAGTCCAGTCCAGACTCCTGGGATGTAACAGAGCAGTACTTAAGAGAGGGACCGACGAGCCCAGTCTGAAGCACCCATGCTCCAAACCACGTGTCCCCCCCACGCCTGCACATCCAAACGGTAATGTCTCACAAATGCATGCAGTGAGGATCACGCGGCCATCTTGCAGATATCTGCTGGCGGCACCAGACCAAATTCCGCCCACAAAGCCGCTTATGCCATGGTAGAGTGCAGCCACAAGCCTGCCGGTAGTAGTCTCTGCAGAAGAAATCGCCTCCTTCACCCACTGGAAGATGCAAGCAGCCTCTAGTGGTCTGCGCCACAACATGTAGGCAGAAGAAATTGCCTCCTTCATCCACTGTAAGATGGAAGTCTTGGAAGCCGCCTCTCCCCTCCAATGTCCCCCAGACAGGACAAACAGATGATCGGACTTCCAAAAAGGCGCCATGCTTTTGAGATATCTCTGCAGTACCCGGCGCACATCTAGAAGGCGCAAGACTGGATCCTCAGAGTCCAAGAAAACTGGAAGGACCACCGCTTGATTTACATTAAAAGCCAGAATCACTTTTGGCAAAAAGGACAGAACAGGATGCAACGCCACCTTCTCCTTAAAGAGCAGTAGAAACGGTTCCCTACCATGCATCCACCGTGCAGAGCAAATAGCCACCAAGAACACCACCTTAAGGATGAGATCCTTCAGCATCACTGCTCCCAAGGGCTCAAAGGGAGCCTCTGTTAAGACTGAAAGAACCAGGTTAAGATCCCAAGCCAGCACTGTGGCATTCACTGGAGGTCTCAATTGTTTTACTACCCTCAGGAAACCAGTGCATTATCTGGAGAAACATGGACTCCTCCAGAGATCATTCCCCTGGATCCAACTTTTGATGACTGAGATAATCAGCCTGCACATTTTCTTTTCCTGCCACATGAGCTGTGGACGATGCCAGAAGATTCAGCTCCACTCACTGAAGAAGTAGCATGATCTCCTCCGCCACGACCGCATTCCCCATGCCCCCTTGGTGACTGATGTATGTTACCATCATCGTGTTGCCTGAGAACGCACATTCTGTCTTCTACTGCAGCAGGGGAAGGAACGCTTGAAGGGCCAAAAACACCACTCTCATCTCGATGTGAATGATGGACCAGTGGTGCTGCTCCAGGGACCTGAAGCCTTGTGTCACCTGCTTGCAACAAAGGGCTCTACAGCCGGTCAAACTGGTGTCAGTCATCACCACCGTCCAAGTACGGAAGTTCCAATGGCATGCCCATCAACAGCTTGCTGGAGTCCAACCACCAGTTCAGGCTGAGCCTCACTTCCGGCGGGCAGACCAACTTCCTTGACAGTGGGTGCACCTGCGGGGACCAATGCACCAATGGAGACCTCCTCAGGGGTCACGTGTGTGTGCGGGCCCAAAGAACCAAGTCCGAAGTTGTCACCATACACCCCAAGATCTGGAGATACGACCATGCTGTCGGTGCCCGCAGTGTCAAAAACTTCCAAATCTGCTCCTGCAACTTGTGAGCCCAATCTTGCAGCAGAAACACTCATCCACGTTCCATGTCGAACCTCTCTCCCAGGTATATCAACTCTTGGGACGGTACCAGGCTGCTCTTGGTGGAACTGACCACCCAGCTGAGGCTCTGCAGGATCTCCAGCAAATGCTGAGGGCCTGCCCGACTCTCCTGCAATGACTTTGCCTGGATGAGCCAGTCATCAAGGTAGGGATGAACAAACATTCCTTCACGATGCAGAGCTGCTGCAATGATGGCCATGATCTTTGCAAACGTCCATGAAGCTGTCATGAGGCCAAACAGAAGATTCTGAAATTGAAAATGATCCACTGGGACGGCAAAGCACAAATAACACTGATGCTCTTCCCAAACAGGTACATAGAGATAGGCCTTCATGAGGTCCAGCGATGTCAAGAACTCGCCTTGTCACACCGCAACAGTAATGGATCGCAGCGTTTCCATCCGGAAGAGAGGAACCCGTAAGGCTCAGTTAACATACTTGAGATCGAGGATAGGTTGAAATGGCCCCTCATTTTTGGGGACCACAAAGTAAATGGAATAGCAACCTTGTCCTAACTGGTCTGCTGGCACTGGCACCACAGCCTCCAGCCACAGGAGCCTGTCCAGGGTCTCCATGACGAGCCGCAACTTGGCGGGTGACTTGCAAGGTGATAACAGAAAGGAGTCTGCCAAAGGGCACACAAACTCCAGGATGTAGCCTTTGTGAATGACTTCCAGAAGCTAACAGTGGACCTAGCCAGGGTAAAACTGACAGAGCTTCCTGCCAATTGCCACCACCTCCTCCTGGGCCCCCCTGATCTCACTGGGACTTTGTAGATGCAGCCCCGGCAAAGAAACTTCTGCTGGCTCCTATACCGCCCTGAAAAGACCACCCCTGGAGGCAGGGTGCCCCCGCTGGTACAGAGAAAACCAGACTGCTCGGAACTAGCGAAAAATCTTTCAATTGTCCTCTGGAGGAAGCAGATGTCTTCAGATTCTTTGGCTTTTCTTCCGGCAACTTGGCCAGCTTGGTCTCCCAAGTCCTTGACAATTTTCTCGAAGGCCTTCCCAAACAGGAGCTTGCCCTTAAAGGGGAGCTGAGGTGGGACTTTGAAGAAATGTCTGCAGCCCAGTTATGCAACCACAGAAGGTGCTGGGCCACCATGATGGATGCCATGCTCTTAGCCGATGCCCTGAGAAGATCACAGAAGGCAGCTGCTAAAAACACCACTCCAGACTCCAGCTTAGCTACCTCCAGCAGTGGATGCAGGTCCTGTCCATTGGCCTCTGGGTGCCCTTGGGACCAGTGCAAGCAGGCCCTGGCCACATAAGCACCACATACAGAGGCCTGATGTGCCAAGACATTCACTTCAAATTCCTGTTTCAGCAGGGTCTCCAATTTCTAATCCTGAAAGTCCTTGAGAGCTGCACCACCTTCCACTGGGATGGTGGTCTTCTTAGTTATCACTGAGACCAACGTATCCACCTTGGGTACCTTCAGGAGCTCCTTTTCTCCTGCTGGAATTGGATACAGACGGGACATTGCCCAACCCCCACACAGACCTGCTTCTGGCACGTCCTATTCTAGTTCCACCATTTGCTTTAGTGCCCTATGCACTGGAAAGACCATCTCTAATGTGCGGATACCATGCAACAAAGGATTTTCCAGCGGGAACTCTGGCTCCTGAGACTCCTGGGGAATACTAAGTGTGGTCAACGAATGCTCAATGGAGCACCGCCAGTCCTCCTGCCAGAAAATCCCCCAGTGGGATCTCCCCCTCTTTGATTTCCGCTGTGGAACTATCCCATGCGAAATCTGAAGGTCCCTCCAACAAGTCAGCAGAGGCCACTGAGCCTCCTGAGTGCTGTTCGTCCTCCAAATCCTTCGGGGACAGAGCCCAATCCTTCTCCATCTACTCCAAAACCAGCAAGGATGCAGTGCTTTGCCTGGATACCCAAGGGGGGGGCAACCAAGCTCTCCCCCATCCCCCCAGGCCCTGCCTTAGACAGTCGGCCTGATGGAGGAGGACAATGAATTAAGGAGAAAAATCCAGGCCCTGCATGCCGGTTACAGGCCCCCATGCTGCGCTGACTGCCTGCGGGAAGCAGCAGGAACTGAATCCTGGCTTCCCTCAGCAGTCTGTAATGGGTGGCCCAGGCTCTGCAAAATGGCCATGGTTCCTGCCAAAACTGTGGCCTGAAAAGAAGCCTCCAAACCTGACTGCATCACGGAGCTGGATCTCTCTGGCATTTCCAACGCTCCCCTCAGTTCTTCACTTGCAGCATTGATCCTCTGCTTCACAGCCACGGCAGAAGCCCAAGTCAGAAAAGTGTCCCTTTTTAAGCCTGCAGGCCGTACAAATCAACTTTGCCAATGGACGGCATGCCAATCCCTGAGGCAAAAATGCACAGACGAAGGCCGACCCCAGCAAGCGTGCTGACTGCAAGAGGGAAGCCACTCAAGCCCAAAGAAACCTCTCCCGCAACAGAAAACTACTCACCCGGTTGTGTGCCAGCTCCGGAGGCCCCCGCCATACTAACACCAAGCCTGAGTGATTGAACATTCCGAGCTAGGGCAATTAAAGGGCCAGAGATGTCAGCACACAGAGCTGATCGCAGCGGGCAGCAGAGGGAAGATGGAACCTGACTAAACGGGGCCCTTACGTCTCCTCCTTCTCCCTACCAGAGGACTCTACCAATTCAATGAGTCCAGCCCTCTGAGGGGACAGCTCTCAATACTAGATCACTTCAAAAACTTTACAGGTACAGCTCCTTTCCTAATTCTAACATTGAACTCTTCTCTCTTTTTTTTTTTTTTGAAAATGACTTAACCCCTTCAGTGCAGACCAGACTGGATTGAAGTCATTCTATCTGCTGGAGACTGAGGATACTGAGGAGACTGAGGATACTGGCTTGTGGGCTGGACTTCAGCTCATTTATGCTGTGACATCACAGAAGCCTGCACTCTCAGTCTCCATCTGCTGGAAGTGGGAGTAAACTCAGGAGTCTGGACTGAACTGGAGGGACGCTATGGAATGATTATAGATGTGCAGAAATTGGAACTCGCATGAGTCACTATTACATTACTGGTCTGGAAAATAGATATTTATTTATTTATTTATTTTAAATATCAGTATTTTTATACCATTTTATCATTTCAGTCAAAGCGGTAATATTAACATGGTGCTCTGTCCATCCCAGCCCCCACTCTCCTTACATTGCCAGTGATCACCATGCAGCCAAGCTGATCGATAATGAGCACATCCAACTGGGATGGAGGCTGGCAAAACTTCTGTTGCAGAATCTGCAATATGGGCTCCATCACTTTTGGGGTGTCCCTCAGAGCGACGGCAATGTGCCCCAGAGCTCGGATCGTGTGATCAGGAATCAAATGGGCATCCCTAAAAATGGAATATATGAAGGAACAACTATATTACATGGAGAACACACGGATCTAGATCACAGTGAAAGTACACACACGGATCTAAACTTCACAAAATACAGTGACCTGGAATCTGATCAAAACTCTGATAGCCAAATATGGACACAGAAATACACATGTGCTAATATCCAGCGAAAAGACAAGACCTAGAAACTGGTCAGAATACTAGTATGCACAGAGTAATTAATGCACTAACCTCTAGTGATACACTTCTACTACTACTGAATATTTGTATAGCCCTACAAGAAGTATGCAGCGCTGCACAGACACATGTAAAAAAACAGTCCCTACTTATCAGAGCTTACAATCTAAGCAAGACAGTCAACTCTGTAGACATAGAATATATCTAGGAGGAAGGGTAAGGAAACACAAAGGAGATTAAGCGAATCAAGATCCAAAAGCAGCAGCAAAGAGGTGAGTTTTCAGCCTGGATTTGAAAAGGGCCAGAAATGAAGTTTGATGTTCAGACTCAGGTAGTTTGCTCCAAGCATAAGGAGAAGCAAGGTGAAAGGAGTAAAGTCTAGAGTTAGCAATAGAAGGGAAGGGCACAGATAGAAGAGATTTGCCAGAAGAGCAGAGTTCCCGAGGAGCGATGTAAGGAGAGATAAGAGAGGAAAGGTAGTGAGGAGCTGCAGAGTGAAGGTGCTTATAGGTCAGCAGGAGAGGTTTGAACTGGATGTGGAAACGGATAGAGAGCCAATGAAGTGACTTGAGAAGAGGGGTAATATGAACATGATGAGGCTGCCACACTGAAAAACAGAGCCATGATATGATAATACTAATATCATGCGATGATGTGGAAAAGTGAACCTAGTAACCGATTCACATAGGAAGAGCAGCATCAAAAGCAAGAAGCAGCTGCAATGACACATACTTCTCGCTTTCTTGAGATATGTAGAGGCGATTGGACAGACTGGCAAGAAAGGCCTCTACGATCACAGGATCTATCGTCAGACCTGCTTTCAAGCACCTGTGGAAATCAGGAGACAGTTTTTGATTAGTCGATTTTGAAGTCACACTGCAAAGGTGAAATTTTACTTAACATTAATTTCCTTTCCTGGAATCCTACTAAACCAGCCCAGACAAATGGGTTATCTCCCCCTGCAAGCAGATGATGGAGACAGGGAAACAAACTAGAACTATGCCGCGACATCACCACCGACATAAAACCTGGCACAGCAAGAATACCCTTCAGGATTTTTGAAACAAGCAAGTGGAGACACTCAAGAATCCTCTGAAGGGGCCCCATAGTCAACGAATTAACAATGAACAAGTGCAAGATATGTACAGAAGCCTGCATGGACAAACATCCGTGTACAAGGCACAAGGCTGAGAAGCGGGTGGGTCCTCGACAGGTCTAGCAGAACTCCAGGAAAGGAAATTAACAGTAAGTAAAATTTCACCTTCCAGATTTTCCTGCTAGACCAATCCAGACAAATGAGAAGTACCAAAGCTACTCCACACTAGGGCGGGAAGACATCACAGCCGTGAGCCAAAACGTGCCAATGCTTTTATTTATCAGATTTCTATACCGCATTTCCAAAGGTCAAGGCGGTTTACATTTAACTCAACAAGCTATACATGGTAAGGGGTTAGTGAGAGAAAGAATTCACAAGCAGCTTGGTATGGTTAATGGCAATATAAAGTAATGAGGAGAAATTAAGACCAGGAAGTTGGAGGAGAAAAAGAATTGTGTGTCCATAGGTAAGTTGCCATGTGTATGAATGAGCAACGTACATGGAGTGTTGATAAGCTGGTAAGTATAGTATTTAGGTTTGGAGAGGCTAAACCTTTGTCAGCTTAGTAGCAAGCTTGCATGTGGAGAGAGTTCAATCAATGATTTGAGACAAAGGTGGAGGGGGTGCTCTGAGAATGTGTGTCTTTTCATGTGGCAAGTTGATTTGACTACTTAGGTTATGCCTTCAAAATGTTCTTTAAACAGAAAGATTTTTAGTAGTTTACAGAAGGTTATAAGCTCAGAGGTAGTCCTGATTTTTTGAGGAAGGGCAGTTCATAAGTTAGGTGCATATAGGGAAAACGTATGTGAACATGTTATCGGGTTTCTCTTAGTTAACTTGGGAGGCAGTGCGAACATGTTTTGTGCGGAGTTTCTTCAGAGTCTGTTCTCCAGTGCTCTTTTCAGTATAAATACTGTGAGACTGTCTAGTGATAAATTTTGTAGATGCTTTAGCTTGGACAGCCAGCCAATAGTGCCTGAGAAAGGTAGATAAGGATCACCATGTCACAGCCCTGTAAATATCCAGAGGAGAAACATAGGACGACTCCGCCCAGGATGCTGCCTGTGCCCTGGTCAAGTGAGCCGTCAAGCCATCAGGAACGAGCTTACCCTGTAACAACTACACTGAAGCAATGGCCTCCCGGATCCAGCGGCCAAGAGTAGCTTTTGATGCCACTTGTCCCTTATCAGGCCCAGCAAAAAAGGACAAAAAGGTGATCAGACAGACGAAAGGAATTTGACATCTCCAGGTAACACAACAACACTCTGTGGACAATCACAAAGTGCAAGCCTTTATCCTTCCCAATACACTGCTCCAGGGTAAAGGCCAGAAGAGAAATAACCTGATTGACATGAAAGGGAGAGAGCACATTGAGCAGAAAGGAGGGCACCAGATGCAAGAACGCTCCCTCAGCCAAAAAGGACAAGAAAGGATCCTGACAAGAAAGTGCCTACAGCTCTGAGATCCGCCACTCTGAAGTAATAGCTACCAAAGACTGTCTTCAAAGAGAGATCTTTAAGAGTTGTCCGCTTAAGGAGTTTGAAAGGGGAATGCACCAAAGCCCAAAGAACAAGTGCTGTCCTAGGAAGGAACCATGGGCCGTACTGGAGGACGGAATGCTCACCTGAATGCCTTGGAGGAAATGCACCACATCCTGGTGTGCCGCGAGAGCGATCCACCACCAGTCCATGAAAGCAGGAGAGAGACGTGACTGCATCTTCAGAGAACTCCAGGCCAGGCCTTTCTCAAGGCTATCCTGAAAGCACATCAAGGCCAGATAATTAATGGCACATCCAGATAATTCATGGCTCATCTGGCTTCCACCTGGGACCACTAGGCAATGAGCTCCCCAACCCGCTAGACTGGCATTGATTGTGACGAGGACCCAGGTCAGTGTTTCAAGGGACATCCCCCAAAGCATTTTATCCAGGGAGGCCCACCAAGAGAGGCTGCGTTTCACTGTCGAGGGAAGTGGCAGAGGAACAGCGTAATCCTGTGTGGCAGGAGACCCTCGAGACAGCAATGCTCTTTGCAAGGTCTGCATATGCACCCACATCCAGGGGGCCAACACCAAGTTCGCTGCCATTGCCCCTAGAAGCTGTAGATAATCCTAAGCACTAGGAGTCAGCTTCACCAGAAATTCCCAGAACATATAACTAAATTTGGCCCAGTAAACCACAGTCAGAAACACTCTCACCAGATGGATGCCGAAACGAGCTACAAGAAACTCTAGGATCTGGACCAGCATCAAACAACTCTTGCTGTGATTAATGACCCAACCGAGACTCTCGAGGAGCTGGATTACCTGTGGTACAGACTGAAGGGCCTCCATGTGGGGATTTGGCCTGGATGAGCCTATCGTCCACATAAGGATGTATGCACACCCCCTTGCACCTGAAAGCTGCTATGACCATCATCATGGCCTTGAAGGTGGTCCGGGGGTGGTTGCTAAACTGAACAGCATTGCACAAAACTGAAAATGACCCCCCAGCATCGCAAACCACAGGAAGCATTGCTGATCGTGCCTGATGGGAATATGGAAATAAGCCTCTGCCAGATCCAAGGAGGCAAGAAATTCCCCCGGCCACACCTATCAAATGACTGACCGCAGCATCTCCATGCGAAAGCAGGGAACGCGGAGACTGAGATAGACGCCTTTGAGATCCAAAATAGGACGAAAGGACTCATCCTTTTTGGAGATGACAAAGTAGATAGAATACCTTCCTAGACCCTACTCCTAAGGAGGCACGGGACAAATAGCCTGAAGGTCTAGGAGATGCTGAATGGTGTCTTGTTTGCAGGCTGTCTTAATAGTAGAGCCGCAAGGGTCTTGCACACTCTAACACATAACTGTGCCTTATGGATGTCCAATACCCAAAGGTATGTTTTGAGGTGGGGCCCATTCGCGGTAAAACTGGCAGAGATGTCCCCCTACCCGCAGCACCCTGGAAAAGGCCCGCAGCCCATCAGCAGGAGGGCTGGGAAGATGATGGCAACAATTTCTTGGATCCAGAGGGTTGGGAATAGGGGCGATGACCCCCACGAAAGGACTAAGACTACCAATTATAAATCGAAGAAGAAGCTGCCAATTTCCCTGAATGATAGTGTCTCATGTCCTGAAACCCAAAACCAAGGTTGGGAGGAAGAGGCACTGGAAGAGGACTGTTTATAGGACACCTTGGGCCTGTCCTCTGGCAATCTGAGGCTTACCTCCCCAAGGTCTAACAAGTTTTTTTTTAGCTCCTCCACAAAGAGGAGACTGCCCTTAGAGTGACCTGGCCAGACGGCCTTTAGAGGCTATATCCGCCAATCAATTTCAGAGCCATAGCCAATGGCAGGACACGTGGCTGCTGCCACCCCACATGCAGCCAGGCGAAAGAGATCATAAAAGGCATCCATCAAGAAGGCTGCTATGGACTCCAGGTGTGTTGAGAAGGCCTTGCCACAACGTTTGCGAATGGCGGCCATTTTCTGCTGTTCTCCTCATAGTGGGACTCAGTGAGGGGGGGGGGGGGCTCCCTGAGCGGTGATCGAATACTGAGGGATTGTCTGTAACCTCGCATTTTGTTATTTTGGCCCCGAGTGCACTGAGCAAAAAAATAAAATCTGACACAATGGTAAAACAGGGCAAGTTTCTAGACAGTGCCTGTATGGAGGTTCCGCTGTCAGCGGGCAATGTCGTCAAAAGCCACCTGCCTGGCATGCAGAGTCCGGAAGGGCTCGGTCTCTGCAGAGGGCTTCTGCCATGGGTGCAAGACTGAGGCTCGCTCTGCGGAGGATGGCCTCAGGGAGGAGAGGTCGTCAAAGGCACTCCCAAGGGAGTCTTCGGATCCAGAGGGGCTCCCTGGGACATTTAAGGGGTGCCCTTTGCCCATGGATGAGGCAGGGGTAGCAGCCCATCTTGAAGGGGGAGAGGGCACAATCAGTGCCAGCCCAGCAGCCGTGGTTAAGAAGGTTAGAGTCTCGCAGCACTCCACGTCGCAGGAACCAAGTGTGGAGGGTTTCCAGGGGGCTTTTTCCATAGAATTCATCCTCATTATGCACAAGGTTTTCTGCATGCGACAATGGGAGGAGGACACGAAGGGGTCCGCAAGAGGGCCTGGAAGTGCGACTTGTCCAAAGTGTGGCCAGCCGCCGGCGGTTAGACTTGGATCCTTGGGATGAGACAGGGTTGGTCCAGTCAGAGGCAGAGGAGAACCCGGATGCAGGGGCCAATTTGGGAGCAGAGTAGGCAGAACTCGATGAAGGGGAGATTCCCCGGGAAGAGGCTTTTTTCAAGCCCCCGCCACCACCAGCAGCTCTCCCCTTCCCGGGGATCGAGCAACCAGCAGCGGGAGGGGCCTCCAGAGCAGCACTGCCCAATCGGGGCAGCTCTTCACCACACTTAAAGCTTCGCGCCATCGGGCGGGCCCGCGCCTGGCGGGCCTCGCCAGAGGACCCTTTGGCGTGACCCTTAGGCGGAGCACGACAGGAGATCTAAAATAATCCAGAAATCCTCATGCAAGTCTCCTTTTACCAGGCGGTTGCCATCCTCCAGTAAGAAGACATCACGCTATAAGGACATGAACCAACAACTCTCAACATACAATTGATCTCCCATGCTTTTTGCAAGTATAATCTAACATACTTCAATGTTATATAATTACCACACTAATGGCTGAGACTCACTAGTAATATCCTCCCTTGTTTTGTTGACAGTAGCCATATTGCAATCTCTACCATACTGTCGTCAGTAGTCATACTATTGCAATCTCTACTATACTGTCGTCAGTAGTTATATTGATACATAGTTTTGTGGTTGCCAGTAGCCTCACTATTGTAATTTACTGTTGCCAGTAGCCTCACCATTGTAATTTACTGTTGCCAGTAGCCTCACCATTGTAATTTACTGTTGCCAGTAGCCTCACCATTGTAATTTACTGTTGCCAGCAGCCTTACTGTTGTCAGTAGAACTATTCCTATATAGCTGCTTCTATTGGTGCCTTTTTCACCACAAGCACATCTTCAACAGAACCTACCTGAACTAATTCTCCATCATGCCTGGCATGGGCATTTTCAACATCTCTAATGCCCTTCTATACACCATCTTCATCACCATTCTCATCCACTTCTCCGAAGCACTTTTGCTGGACTCCAATCACATACCTATACTGCATGGAACAAGCAGAAAATACTACTGCAATCATCATCAACATCCACCGTATATCCACCATAAGAGGCAGTCTCACCTACTCTACATTACCTTAGACCTATCTACCACCACAAAAATCAATAAAACAGAACCCAAATGTGACCTGAGGTGCACGCTTATTAATGCACGCTCTATTCGCAACAAATGGCCTATCATAACAGATTTAATATCTACCCGAAACTTAGATATATTATTGGTCACTGAGTCTTGGTTATCAGATTCAGACTCAGTGATAATAAATCAAATGACTCCCCCAAACTTCTCCATCTATAAGTGTAACAGAGAGAACAGAAGAGGTGGTGGTGTATTCATCCTCGCTAAATCATCCTTACAATACCGAGTAAGTCTTGCTAGGAGCACTCAATGTCTCGACACCTTAACCATATCCAATAAGAATAACTCCATTAACCTTATCTACTCATCTCCAAATGCACGCCCTGAGGACATCTCAGATGTAATTAGCCTTGCATGTAACCCCGACAACCCCAGCAAGCCGAACTGGCTGCTAGGCGATTTTAACCTCGCATCCTTGCCACCTGCCTCTGCCAACGCCTTACTTGACGCCATGGAAAATCTTGACTACAAGCAAATTATTGACATCCAGACACACCAACGTGGCAACATCCTAGACCTCATATTTGTCCCGCATGCAGTAACAGGACATAATAGTCAGCTTGACCTCACCATCACCCCGGTCCCTTGGTCAGATCATAGCCTGATAACCTTCCAGATACCTTCAAATTCGAATCCTCCAAATCTACCAAAAAATGCACCTCCACCGCATTATAGACGCTTTAAATCACTGGATATCGAAGTTTTCAATGCACAAGCTCTACCTAAGTTATCAATTTCAACGACCGACGTCAATAAAATGGTTGACAATTGGAACGATACACTCCAACAACATGCACAACTAACTACAACTCACAATTCGATTGCTCCTAACAAGGATCCTAGCATAAGGCATAATGCCCCCTGGTTCTCTCCAGATATTCGAACATCGCTACTTCAACTGAGAAGACTAGAAAGAAAGTGGAGACGCTCTCATGAAACCATCATCCACGATGAATACATGGCACACCTCAAAAGTCACCATGAACTAATGTGGTCCAAAAGGAAGGAACATCATTCAACATTAGTCGTTCACTAAACAAACCCCGCGAGCTATTCAACTTAGTTAAATCACTATCCAAGGAGCCCTCACCGCAGCAGCAAGAATGCATACATCCCCAACAGTATGCGAATTACATCCAATCCAAACTAACCAGAACAATTTCGGATTCATCACAAGCATCCCCTCAATTCAAGCAGTCACAAACACTACTCCTCAGTATCTCACCTCCATCACCCAAAACCATTAAAGAACTAATTGCCAACTTGAATACCACTACCGCAGCCAACGACCCATGCCCAGCTCACTGGATCAAATCAATGCGCGCGGAGCTTAGTCCATATATAGCCAAAATTGCAAACCTCTCCTACTCCACTGGAACTTTCCCTGTTGCTCTCAAGCAGACTTCAATACGTCCCCTATTAAAGAACAACCAGATCGACCCTAAGAAGGAAGAATCATACCGTCCAATCTCCAGCATCCCGCTTCTTGCCAAAATTCTGGAGAAAGAGACACAACGCCAAATTCAGCAATATATTGACACATCGTCCCCCTAGATCCGTGCCAACATGGATTTAGGGAAATGCATGGAGTCGAGACTCTCATGACCTCATTAATCAATTCGCTCATCTGTGGGATCAATAACATAAGATCTGGTGTCGCAATGATCTTCCTCGATATATCCGCTGCGTTTGATTCGGTAGACCATAAGATTCTACTATTGCGACTCTACGAAAAGGGCATACAAGGTCTAGCATGGAACTGGTGTAAGTCATACCTCGAAGATCGCTGGCAACATGTTCGCATCGACTCCAAAACATCAGAACCATTCCTCCAAACACAGGGGGTTCCACAAGGCTCCTCTCTATCGGCGCTCCTCTTCAATATATATATATGCAGCCAATTTGCCAAATCACCAAATCATTTAATGTTTCCTGCCTCATTTACGCTGATGACGTGCTTATTTTCACCCCGATTGATATAACGAATCCAAATTACACCAACTTAACCAACTGTTTCAATGCAATAGCAGATTGGCTTTTAGATCAAAACATGCGAATCAACTTCAAAAAGACTGAAGTTTTAATTGTCACAAAAAACAAGCTATTCTCCCCCCCTGCATTCCTCAAGGTACGGGACGCCGAGCTCCCAAACAAGAATTCAATCCGTTACCTAGGTGTGATCCTTGATCAACGACTTGATTTTACCTCTCACATAAAAAGCACGGTAAAAACTATTTACTTCAAGATAAAAACATTACGCCACCTAAGACCCATGCTAGAATACAGCGACTTCCGCTCAATATTCCAAGCAATAGTCACTCCACACTTTGACTATGCTAATATTGTACTACATGGTCTTCCGAAGAACACCATTAACCCCCTGCAATTAGCAATGAATGCTGCGGCCCGTATCCTAGTTGGAGCATCTAAGAGAGACCATATCACGCCAATCCTTAGGGACCTTCACTGGCTCCCTATAGAATGTAGAATTAGGTACAAAGCTCTTCTCATCACATTCAAGGCCTTAAATAATCTATCACCAGCAACAACTTCAGACCTCATCAGTCTACCTCCCGAGACAAGAACCAGGAGACCACTCGCTGAAAATACCCTAGTCATTCCCAGTGAATCCACAAATTGGTCCCAATCAACAGAGCATTTAAATCTTATGCGCCTAGATGCTGGAATAAACTTCCTCCAGATATCAGAGCAATACGAGACATGAAGCAGTTCAGGAAGGCTATCAAGCATTATCTATTCACCGAGTACTTCCAGCCTCCGTAATCCTAATATAAGATGTCATAAGACAAATTCATATGCATAATTACTCCATAAGACATACCTTCTAGAACTAAAATTTTGTTGTAATTCCGCTGCTCACTAAAATCTCTCTGCTAGTTGAATTTATGTAAATAGTTCAATCGTTATTGTAGATAGTTACCCTTGTTTTCCCAAGTTTATTGCCCTGTTATATGTAACTCATACGTGTTTTCAAATGTACTGAGAATGTTTTGTTCCATGTAAACCGCGCTGATGCTAAAGAGCGCGGTATATAAGAAACTTTAAATAAATAAATAAGAGGAATAGCGCATCATGCGGGTCTTCTGTCAGGAAGAGCTGTCTACGTTGATCTCACAGTCCTTACAGACTTTGAATATGCCCACTAGTCAGACAGTGGAGGAGGATCCGCTGAAGGACCCTTTGTTCCAGGCGGTTCGGAAGACGCAGTGTTTCCGCTGCATCAGGTGATTAAGAAAATGATTCAGGACGAATGGGAGGTCCGAGACCACTTTGAAAGGGACATGGACCATGACTTGGCTTTACCCGCTCTTGGACCACGGACCTTTTCCACTCCCCTAAGGTGGATGCAGCGGTCTCGGCAGTCACTAAGAAAACCACCATCCCGGTGGAGGGTAGCACAGCGCTCAAGGACGTGCAGGATAGGAAGTTGGAGACCCTGCTGAAGCAGGCCTTTGATATCAATGTGCTGTCTCTGCAGGTGTCGATCTGTGGTGCTTTTGTGGCCCGGCCATGCTTGCACTTAGCCCAAGGCATCCTGGAGGTGGCTTGAGATATAGCACTCCCGCTTGAGGCAGCTGTTGAAGTCCGGGGCAGCTTATTTGACAGACGCCTTTTATGATCTTATCAAGGGCCTGGCCAAGAATATGGCATCGGTAGTCTCCGCTAAATGCTGCTTGTGGCTTCGCAACTGGTCGGTGGATGTGTCCTCTAAGTCCCGTCTGAGCAGGCTCCTGTTTAAGGGGAAGTTCATGTTTGGAGAGGTGTTGGAGAAATTGTTGAAAAATTTGGGGGAACCAAAAGGGTGGTCGGTTCCCTGAGGATAAGCCAAAGGCTGCGGTCAGTGACTCCGGGGCAGCATCTGCCCCGAGAGTTCCGCAAGTTCTGTGCAGTGCATTTTGCACCCTACCAGAGGAGGCCTTTCCCGGCATGGGATCGGCCTTTCAAGGGTTTCACGGGACTGGACAAGGATTTTATTCCGCCGCTTCCCCCTCCTCTGCCATGAAGAAGCCCCAATGAGGCGAGGGGAGCATCGGTGGGGATAGTTCCCATAGGGGGGAGGCTTTGGGAGTTTTACCTCGCCTTAAGATTATGCCCTCGAGTTCACCGATCTGTTTTCAAGGGCCTTCATCATCTCCCCGTGCAAGGCGCCTTGCAAGGCCAAGGCACTGAGGGAGATTCTGGGGCACCTTCGGCAGCTCCATGCCATGGAGGAGGTGCCGCAAGATCAATGCGGATTGGGTCGATACGCCATTTATTTTGTCATGCCAAAATCGGCCATCCTCCGCCGCCTGCACATCAAGCCTATAGTGTTTAGCGAAGGAATGCAACGACGACCATGTCGCCACCCTACAAATGTCCACGGCGGGCACCAGACTAAACTCCGCCCAAGACGTCGCTTGCGCCCTAGTAGAATGAGCCCGTAGACCTTCCGGCACTCCTCTACCCTTCAAAAGGTAGGCGGACACAATAGCTTCCCTTCAGCCACCTGGAGATAGACGACTTCGTAGCCGCTTCCCCCTTTCGCGGGCCACCGAATGACACAAACAACCTGTCGGATCTACGGAAGGCCTCCGTGCCACGAAGATAGCGCCGGAGCGCCCGCCGCACATCGAGAAGATGCAAACGGCTATCAGTCCGCGCTGCCTGCTCCCCCGAAAATACCAGAAGAGAGACCACCTGGTTAACATGGAAAACGGACACCACCTTGGGCAAGAACGCTGGCAGGGTGCGCAACACCACCTTGTGATCAAAGAAAGAGAGATACGGCTCCTTGCAGGACAACACCTGCAACTCGGAGATTCTGCGAGCAGAACAAATAGCTACCAGAAACACCGTCTTCAACGTCAGATCCTTAACTGAAGCCTGCCCTAACGGCTCAGACGGTCGATTGACCAAGGCCTCCAACACCAAATTGAGATCCCAGGCCGGAACTGAGCATCTGCGAGGAGGCCGCATGAGCAATACCGCTCGCAAAAACCTCTGGATGTCGCCATGCACCCCTAACGACTTACCCTGAATCTTGCCCCGAAAACAGGAAATCGCTGCCACCTGGACTCGCAAGGAACTGGATGCCAATCCCTTCTCCACACCTCCTTGCAAGAAGGAAAGGATCTGAGGGACAGACGCCGCAAGCAGAGTAAGACCTCTCTCCGCACACCATCCCTCAAAAATGCGCCAAATCCGAATATATGCCAACGACGTAGACCGCCGACGCGCCCACAACAAAGTAGAAATGACCGCTGAAGAATAACCCTTGGCTCTCAGCCGAGCCCGTTCAAGAGCCATGCCGTAAGCGAGCATCGAGCCACCTGAGGCATCCTTAACGGCCCCTGTAGCAACAGATCCTCCCGCTGAGGAAGCCTCCACGGGACGTCCACCAGAAGCCGCACCAGGTCCGCATACCACGGTCTCCTGGGCCAATCGGGAGCAATGAGGATTACTCTGCCCCAGTGCCGCTCTATGCGCTGCACCATGCGCCCTATGAGAGCCCAAGGCGGAAACACGTAGAGCAGACCTGCCCTTGGCCATCTCTGCGCCAACGCATCGAGCCCTTCCGACATGCGTTCCCGCCTCCTGCTGAAAAACCTGAATGCCTTTGCGGACTCGAAGGTTGCCATCAGATCCATGACTGGTGAACCCCAACGCTGTACCAGAACAGAATACACCTCCAGGTGGAGGACCCACTCCCCCGGGTCCACCCTCCGCCGACTGAGAAAGTCCACTGCGGTATTGTCCACTCTGGCCACATGCTGTGCGGACAGGCACGCCAGGTTCTGTTCTGCCCAGGCTAGCAGAAGGCCTGCCTCGGCCTCCAGAGCGGCACTTCCTGTGCCACCCTGACGATTGATGTAGGCCACCGTCGTCGCATTGTCGGACAGCATTCTGACCGCTGATCGCCTCAGCAACGCCTGAAACTCCCGCAGGGCCAACACCACCCTCATCTCTAACTGGCTGATGGACCATCGCTTCTCCTCCAGAGACCAGCAGCCCTGGGCTATGTTCCCTTCGAAATGGGCTCCCCACCCCAGCAGACTGGCATCCGTGGTCAAGAGACGCCAGGATGGAGATTCCAATGGGGCGCCGGTCTCCACTCTCCTTCCGCAACCACCATTCCAACTTGTTTCAGACATCCTGAGGGCAGATTAGCCGGCGAGATAACGGGTCCGATTGATGCGACCACTGCCGCAGCAGCGCCCACTGCAGCGGCCTCATATGCGCTCTGGCCCACGGCACCACTTCGATAGATGCCGCCATCGTTCCCAGCAGCTGTAGGTACTGCCACGCCGTCGGAGCCCGTCGAGCCAAAAACTCTCACCAAGCTCCGCAGAGCACGAGCACGGTGCTCCAGGAGAAACACCTCGCCCAACGCCGTCTCAAAACGTGCCCCCAAGTACTCCAGAGACTGAGAGGGGACTAACCTGCTCTTTGTCCGGTTGACCACCCAGCCCAAGCTTTCCAACACCTGTACCACCCGGGCAGTGGCCTTGACACTTTTGTCGCGCGACTTTGCCCGAATCAACCAATCGTCCAGATACGGGTGCACCAGTATGCCTTCTTTCCGGAGCGCCACCGCCGCCACCACCACCATGACCTTGGTGAACACGCGAGGCGCCGTTGCTAACCCGAAGGGCATGGCCTGAAATTGGAAATGCCCCATGGGGAGCGCAAAGCGCAGGAACTGCTGATGCTCTTGCCGAATAGGGATATGCAGATAAGCCTCCGTGAGATCCAGCGACGTTAGCAATTCCCCCTTTCTGACCGCCGCAATCACGGACCGCAAGGTCTCCATCCTGAAATGCGATACTCTGAGACAGCGATTCACCCTTTTCAAATCCAGAATCGGAAGAAACGAAACTTCCTTCTTCGGCACTACGAAGTAGATGGAGTAACGACCGCAACTGCACTGATCCGCGGGGACGGGAACTACCGCCTTGAGCGCCAGCAACCGATGTAGCGTCTCGGACACCGCGCGCACCTTGAGCGGAGCCCTGCAAGGCGACAGAACAAAGGAATCTAAGACGGGTCGGTGGAGCTCTAACGCATACCCCTCTCGAATGACCTCCAAGACCCACTGGTCCAACGTAAGCTGGACCCAGGCAGGGTAAAACTCCCGTAACCGACCTCCCACAGGCAGCACCGCCACCTGAGTCCGCCTCACTTCATTGGGACTTCTTAACACCTGAGGACTGAAAGGGCGCAAAACCTCTGCCTGCCCCCCGAAATCCCCGAAAATTCTGGTTCCTCCCTGGAAACCTTCCGCGTTGCGAGGGAACAAACCGAGAGGACCGAAACCTACGAAAGTCCTTCGGAGCCCCCTTTGACCCGGAAAGCCCCCGGCCCTGCTTGGGCTTATCCTCCGGCAGACGACCCCCTTTGGACTCCCCGAGATCCTTAACCAACTTCTCCAAATCCTCTCCAAACAACAGTTTCCCTCGGAACGGAAGCCTACTGAGCCGAGCCTTAGACGACGTGTCCGCAGCCCAGTTTCTCAACCACAGGGAACGGCGAGCCGCAACGACCGCCATCACCTTGGCCAGACTCCTGATAAGATCATAATGAATATCCGCTAAATAAGCTGTCCCCGACTCTATCCGCGCTGCCTCCGAATCCTGCTCCCCCAACTGACCCCCCTGCAGTCTCTGGGCCCAACGGAGACAGCCTCTCGCTACCCACGCCCCCGCTATTGAGGCCTGCATGGAGAGAGCACTAACATCAAACACCTGCTTCAACAGGGTATCCAACTTTCTGTCCTAAACATCTTTCAAAGCTGTGGCGCCCTCTACCGGGATCGTAGTCTTCTTCGTGACCGCCGACACTGCGGCATCCACCTTTGGGGAGCGAAAAAGCTCCTTATCCTGGTCTGAGAGCGGATACAACCTAGCTATTGCCCTAGAGCCCCTCAGGGCCGACTCCGGCAAATCCCATTCTTCCTGAATCATATGTCGAAACACCCTATGGATGGGAAGGAGAAATTAGGCCTTACCTGCTAATTGTCTTTCCTGGAGTCTTCTCCGGGCCAGTCCAGGGAACGTTAGGGTTGTCAATCCTGTCCAGCAGCTGAGGACTGACATACTAGAAGTTTTGCTGACAGCTTAAGCTCCTCCTCCTGAAGCCAGCACTCCAGTCTTGTACTAACAAAGCAGCTAACTCAGACAGATACAAAGAGAACGAAGCATGAACAAGAAACAAACAAGATAGCAAAACTAAAACACCAAAACCAGAACTGATAACTTCCATATTCCCCAGGCACGGACTACACAGGCAATGCAAGGTGAGCCGTAGACTTAATACACCAGAAGAGTACTTCTTGTCGGTGCACAAAGTCTGTGGCAATCTCAGGAAGTGATTTTTCTTTTCACCGTCAGATTTCTTTTCTTTTTTTTTTTTTTTTCCTGTTTATTATTGTCTCACCTAGTACCATCGGTATTTTGCAGAATGGAGCCATAAAAATCTTGGTAAAGCTCTTGCTATCAGCCAGACCAAAGCCAACAAGCTTAACACCTTTGACAATGACCAGAAAAAACACCGGGTGGGACCCTGGACTGGCTCGGAGAAGACTCCAGGAAAGACAATTAGCAGGTAAGGCCTAATTTCTCCTTCCTAATCGCTTCTCCGGGCCAGTCCAGGGAACGTTAGGGCAGTACCAAAGCAGAACCTAAACACGGGAAGGACCCGCGAGCCCGGCCACTATCGCTGCCGCTCCAACCTTTGCATCCCCTCTTGCCATAACATCCAGCCTATAATGTCTAGTGAAAGTATGCAGAGAAGACCACGTAGCAGCCCTACAAATATCCACTGGAGGTACCAACGCGAATTCTGCCCAAGACGCCGCTTGAGATCGCGTAGAATGGGCTCGGAGCCCTTCCGGAGGTACTTTACCCCCAGCCGTGTAAGCTGCCACAATCGCTTGTTTCACCCATCGGGCTATAGAGGCCTTCGTAGCCGCCTGACCATTACGGCGACCCGCAAACAGCACAAATAACCTGTCGGACCGGCGAAAATCTTTAGTGACTCTAAGGTACTTTCTAAGGACTCGTCCGAGATCCAATTTCCAGAGAGCACGGTCCATAGGAGAGCCCAAAAGATCAGTGAAAACGGGCAAAGCCACTGACTGATTCACATGGAAGGAAGACACCACTTTAGGCAAGAAGGACAGCACCGGTCGCAATAGCACCTTTTCCGGTAAAAATTGCAGATACGGCTCTCGACAAGAGAGCCTGCAAGTGCGAAATTAGTCTAGCTGAACACAACGCAACTAAGAAGGCCGTCTTCCAGGAAAACTCCTTCACATTTACCCCGAAAGCGGACTCAAAGGGAGCATGCGTCAAGGCCTCCAGCACTACGTTCAAATCCCAAGAAGGAACGACGTTCTGTACAGGAGGTCTGAAGAGTTTAGCCGCCCGAAAGAAGCGCAGCACATCTGCATGCATCGAGAGACGGCGCCTACGCACCGGCCCCCGAAAACAACTCAAGGCCGCCACATGCACTTTCAGAGTGCTGACCGACAAGCCCTTATCCAAACCCTCTTGAAGAAACAGAAGCTGCAGCACAGTGGTAGACATGGGCGCAAAGCCCTGAAGCGCACACCATCGTTCAAAGATGCGCCAGACATGGACGTACGCCAGGGAAGTCGAAGACCTTTTCGAACGCAACAGGGTGGATATAACTCTCTCCAGCCCCCGCCACCACCAGCAGCTCTCCCCTTCCCGGGGATCGAGCCACCAGCAGCGGGAGGGGCCTCCTGGTCATCGCAGGCCCAATCGGGGCACAGCACACGGGATTTAAACTTCGCGCCATCGGGCGCGCCCGCGCCTGAGGGCCCTTTGGCGTGGCCCTTAGGCGTGGACCGTGAGGTAGGCCGAATCCTCCCACCACATAACAGTCTGTTATAATCTTCTGAGCTCACACGGGAAAGGTACTAATTGTCACAGTCTTTTTTCAATGCGATACTAGTTTACCTATCAAAGATACAATGTAATCTGTTGGAATCCTATCCCATTACTTATATCTCAGTATTAACGTGTTAATGCATCATCCCAGCATTGCAGCATATCATTCTGTATCTCCTTAATATGATTGGAATGTATTCAATTTCGTAGATAGGTCACCTATATTCTAAGGCCTCATCTACTGCAATCCTTCCTACTGCTCCATCCTAATGTATATTTTTGCATAATATCTCCTCTTCCCTACTGCACCTCATAAATATAGTGTGCTCCGCGACTACATTGTGCCTCATTGATACTACTGTCACACTGTACTTCACTACTACTTGCTACCCTCAAAATGGCCCTCCAGTTCGCCTCCCTCTTTAGCCTTTACCTCCTCACTCACTGGCTTGGAACCACCCAGGCCCTCTACACGTCCCACAACAACATTCCTGTCCTGAATAGCCATGGAAAAAGATGGTATGATCCCCCATATTCCCACCCAAGAAGTGACGCCTACACGCGACGCTCCCACCTTATCCATGTAGCACCCAGCCAGCAAAAACCTCTGAGCTGCCGACCACTGAAATGTGCCATCATTAACGCACGCTCTATTCGCAAAAAATGGCCTGTTGTACTAGACACAATTTCACTTTACGACCTAGAAATACTTATGATCACTGAAACCTGGTTATCATCGGAGGACAACGTTATCCTCAATCAACTCCTACCCCCCAATTTCACCATACACACAAGACATAGAGAAAACAAAAAAGGAGGTGGGGTGCTTATAATCACCAAAGCAGACCTTGACTTCCATATAACAGACTCCTCTAGTACAAGCAGTCTAGACATCCTCTCTATTGCAAACCAGCATTGCTCTCTCAACTTGTTATACAGAACGCCGTCGGCTTGTCCAGATGACCTCCCAACCATTATTGACCTTGCGGCCAACACCCTCAGTCCCAATAAACCAAATTGGATAATGGGTGATTTCAATCTCCCATCCTTACCCCAAAACCACGCAAATGCCTTCCTTGGTGCCATGGAAGAACTCGCACTCAAACAAATCATCAATGAACCCACACATATAAAAGGGAATGTACTGGATATGGTTTTTGCTCCTCAGCCAATCATCGAGCAAAACCGTAATCTACCAACATCAGTGATTGATGTACCTTGGTCAGACCACAAATTGATTATTATCCAGATACCCACCAACAATGAGCAGCTGCACAGAAACCGAAATCAGAACATCACATCCCGAGCATCCACAAGAAGCTTTCGCCCATTTAACAGGGAACACATTCTATCTGAGACCCAATCCCTCCTCAACAAAACCACGCCTGACCTTGAAGAACTGATATCATCCTGGAACTCCAACTTAAATGCCATCGCACAACGCCCGGAAGCCAACAACACAGCAAGAATGAAGAGAAGCTCTGCCCCATGGTTCTCTCCTGAGCTACGATCGTCTCTTACTCAACTACGTAGACTCGAGCGCCGATGGCGCCGAACGCTCTCCATTGAAGATCAGACCGCCTACCAAACTCACCTCTCAATTCATCGTGAAGCAATCACAACCAAAATGAAACAATATCACACTGACACCCTAAAGAGATCATTGAATAAGCCACGTGACCTCTTCAACTTGGTTAAATCCCTCTCGAAAGAACCATCTCCCGATCAGCGCAGTGTGATTCACCCACAAGAATACGCTGACTACCTGCAATCCAAGATCATTCAAACCAAAAAGGATTCAGCAGTACAGTTTCAGGAACCAACTGGCCTAACCCTACTTGACAAGTTCTCTACTCCTTCCACTAAATGCATTGAAGATACCATAGCATCCCTCAACACCTCCACTGCACAGACTGACCCATGCCCAGCCTTTTGGATCAAGGAACTACGTGGTGTGTTCAGTCCATTCATCGCAAACCTAATGAACCTCTCCTTCACAACAGGATACTTCCCTGCAACACTCAAGCAGACATCCATTAGGCCACTATTGAAAAACCCCAAGCTTGACCCGCAAAAGGCCGATTCATATAGGCCAATAGCCAGTATTCCTCTCCTAGCCAAGATAACTGAGAAAGAGGTACAACGGCAAATTCAAAATCACATAGATTCCGTAGGTCCCCTAGATCACTGCCAACATGGGTTTAGAGAATATCATGGAGTCGAGACCCTTCTTACTAGCCTATTCAACGTTATAATCACAGGCATAGACAACATCCATAAAGGTTTTGTGCTCATCTTCTTGGACATTGCCGCTGCGTTCGACTCGGTGAGTCACGAAATTCTCCTGGGAAGGTTGAAAGAGAAGGGCATCTGCAACAATGCACTAGGGTGGTGTAAATCCTATCTGGAAGCAAGATGGCAATACGTGAAATCTGGATCAGAGGAATCAAAACACTTCCATCAAAAACAAGGTGTACCTCAAGGCTCCTCCTTGTCCTCCCTACTATTCAATATTTACATGCAGCCCATCTGCAACATCATAAGATCATTTAATGTGAGCTGTTTGATATATGCAGATGACATTCTTTTATACATGCCGTTCTCCACAGCCCAAATGGACCTAGCACCACTAATAGACTGTTTCAATGCTGTCTCAGCGTGGCTCCAATCACAGAATCTACGCATTCAACATAAAAAGACGGAGGTTCTTTTCATCTCCAGAGACCCCGACTTTACTCCTCCATCCCATGTCAGTGTTAAGGAAGCGGACTTACTAACCAAAGAAACAATAAGATACCTTGGAGTTACGTTGGACCAACGCCTGGATATGAAACACCACATAAACAACATTGTCAAAGCTGTATACTACAAAATCCGCACACTCAGACATCTGCGCTCCCTGCTGGACCCAGATGACTTCCGGACCATATACCAAGCACTAATCCTGCCTCACTTCGACTTTGCAAACGCCATCTTACAAGGGCTCCCTCAATCCACACTAGCCCCATTACAGCTGGCCATGAATGCTGCAGCAAGGGTCCTACACGGAGCCGCCAGAACCGACCACGTGACCCCCATTCTCAAACAACTTCACTGGTTACCTATCCATGGGAGAATCATCTTTAAAACCCTACTCCTAGCATTCAAGGCAATCAAAGGTATTTCATCCCTTTCACTCACAGATCTTATTCACATGTTGCCCCCCAACAGATCTAGAAGAGCAATAGCCATAAACCAACTAGTATCACCAAAGGAATCGTCAAAGTGCAACATATCAACCACAAACAGGGCGTTCAGTTACTATGTACCTAAATGCTGGAATGCTCTACCCCCTGACATTAGGGCTATTGCCGACCTATCGCAGTTCAGGAAGGCACTCAAATACCATCTTTTCCTCCAATGCTACCCAACCACCAATGGCACCTAGACATCCCCTCTGAAGAGATGACCCACGTTCACTATGATAATTTTACTCATTACCATGTAAATATCTCATGTATATTATAATTGACCCCTGTTATCCAAGTTACTCCTCACCATGTAAATATCTCATGTATATAGTTACCCCTGTTATCCAAGTTTGGTCCCCTGTTCGATGTAAAACCAAACAGCATGTTGTTATGGTCGTTGTGTTATAATGTAAACCGCGCTGATGCCAAATAGCGCGGTATATAAGAGATTGTAATAAATAAATAAATAAATAAATAACAGCCTCCGAATACCCCTTGCGTCTTAAACGAGCCCTCTCAAGAGCCAAGCCGTAAGCAAGAAGCGATCCACCTGGGGCATCAACACGGGACCCTGAGTCAACAGGTTGCTCCGAGCCGGTAGCCGCCAAGGAGAATCTATCACCAGACGCACTAAGTCTGCATACCATGGCCATTGAGGCCAATCCGGCGCTATGAGAATCACCGTTCCCCTCTGCCCTGCTATGCGGTGAATGACCCGACTTAGCATCGGCCACGGCGGAAAGACATACAACAAGGAGTCGAGAGGCCAAGGTTGAACCAACGCATCAAGTCCCTCTGACATGTGCTCCCTGCGCCTGCTGTAAAAACAAGACGCTTTGGCATTGTTGAAGGTAGCCATCAGATCCATTGACGGCTGCCCCCAGCGCATCGTGATGTCGTGAAACACCGCCGCATTCAGCTCCCATTCCCCGGGATCGAGCACATGGCGACTGAGATAATCCGCCTGAATATTGTCCTTGCCGGCCACGTGCGCTGCTGATAACGCTACGAGATGAGTCTCCGCCCAAGCAAACAACTCCTGACTCTCCTCCAGCAACGGCAGACTCCTGGTGCCGCCCTGTCAATTGATGTAGGAAATGGTCACCGCATTGTCGGAAAAAACTCAGACCGCCGTCCCTTCGAGCAGACGCCCGAAATGAAGAAGCGCCAACCGAACGGCCCGGAGCTCTAAGAGATTGATAGAGAAGGAGCTCTCTTCCTGCGACCAGAAGCCCTGCGTCACCTGAGCTTGACAGTGAGCCCCCCAGCCCAAGAGACTGGCGTCCGTCATTAGAAGAACCCACTGAGGATCTTGCAGGGGAACCCCCGCTGATAGATGACCGGGATCTAGCCACCATCGTAGACCGTTGCGCACCGAGTCTGGGCAGATCAACTTTTGCAAAAGAGGATGGAGTTGAGGTGACCATCTGGAAAGCAAGGCCTGTTGAAGAGGCCCACGGAACCAAATCTAGGGCCGCTGCCATGGACCCCCCAAGAGCTGTAAATAGGTCCACGCCGAAGGAGCCGAAGTCTTCAAGAACAGCTGTACCTGCCGCACAAGCTTTTGAACTCTGTTCTCGGGCAGAAATACCGAACCGGTTTCTGTGTCGAAGAAAGCCCCGAGATACAAGAGCTGTTGCACAGGCTGCAACTGACTTTTCGCCTGGTTGATAACCCAACCGAATTGTTCCAAGAGTTGAACCAACCGAGCCGCTGCCACGACCGCTCGGGAATCGGCTCTGATCAACCAGTCGTCCAGATAAGGGTGAACTCGAACTCCTTCTTTCCGCAGGGCCGCTGCTACCACTACCATCACTTTCGTGAAGGTGCGAGGAGCAGTCGCGAGACCGAAAGGTAACACTCGAAACTGGAAATGCCCCATGGGCAGCGCAAACCTCAAAAACCGTTGATGATCCGCTCTGATGGGAATGTGTAGATAAGCCTCCGTGAGGTCTATAGCCGAGAGGAACTCTCCCAGACGCACCGCCCGAATAACTGATCTCGACGTCTCCATCCGAAAGTGCGGAACCCGCAGGGCGCAATTGACATGCTTGAGATCGAGGATTGGTCGAAAAGAACCCTCTTTCTTGGGGACCACAAAATAAATCTAGTATCGACCTAAGCCGCACTGGTCTGGAGGAACCGGTACTACTGCTTGCAGTTGTATTAATCGTGCGAGCGTGTCGGCTACCGCCTGCCTCTTTGGCCCGGAAGCACAAGGAGATACCATGAAGGCGTCCGCCAATGGGCACGCAAAATCTAGGGCATACCCCTCGCGAATTATCTCTAGCACCCATGCGTCTGAAGTTATTGTGGTCCAGGCCGGGAGAAACTCCTGCAAGCGTCCTCCCACAGGTATCACGGCCTGGACCAGCCGACCTTCATTGCGACTTCTTAACGGCGGCTTGCTGAGAACTGAAGTACCTTCTAGCGAATCCTCTAGCACCTCGAAAGGACTGCCCTCGAGAACCGAAGCGGGCCCTGGGATATGGAAGAAAACGAGCCCCTCGAAATCTACGAGAATCCCTACTTTGGCCTCGCAGCGCCAAACACCCTCTAGGAGGCCTGGGACGATCCTCAGGTAACCGGCCACCCTTGGAATCGCCAAGATCCTTAACAATCTTTTCCAACGCCACTCCAAAAAGTAATTTCCCTTTATAAGGAAGTTTACTGAGACGCGATTTAGAGGACACGTCCGCCGCCCAATTTCTTAACCAGAGAAAACGTCTAGCCGCCACCAAGGAAGCCATGGACTTTGCAGCAATGCGAACCAAATCATAAAATGCATCCGCCAGGTAAGCCGCTGCCGACTCGAGCTTTGCGCCCTCCGCGGAAGACAGCTCTGCAGCCTCAGCCGCGACCTCTCCCTGGAGCCACCGAATCGAAGCTCGAGACACATATGCTCCACAAATGGAAGCCTGCAGCGCCAGCGCACTGGAATCAAACACTTGCTTCAAAAGCACTTCCAATTTACGATCCTGCAGATCCTTAAGCGCTGCCGCGCCTTCAACTGGAATCGTTGTCTTCTTAGTCACTGCTGAAACTAAGGCATCTACCTTAGGCATCTTTAGCAACTCTTTCTCCTCCTGAGGCATCGGGTATAGGCGACCTAAGGCGCGACTGCCCCTTAACGTAGCCTCGGGACATTCCCATTCAGACTCTATCATTTGCTTAATGACATGGTGAACCGGAAAACAGCATTGCTCCGCTTTGAAGCCTTGCAGCAAGGGATCTTCGAGCGGCTCCTGAGACATGGATGGCAATTGAATATTCAGCGCCGACAAAGATTGCGATATTAGCGCTCCGAGCTCCTCCTTGCGGAACACGCGAAACACATTAGGATCTTCTCCTGGAGCAATCTCCCCCTCTTCCAGCTCCCCTAGCCAATGATCTAAATCTGTCTCCGAGAGACGCTCACCCTCCTCTCCTAAATGCGGCTCCCCGGCCAGGGGAGTGCTAAGATCCTCTGCAGCAAGCTTACCTAACATCCCCTGGGAAGAACCCTCCCCCGGGTCTTTCTGAGGCCTTTCTGGCTGCTCCCTAAGATCCTGCCAGGAATCAGGAGCCACTGTAGCCTGTGCAGATTTCATTAAAAACGCCCGATGCAGCACCAAAATAAACTCGGGGGAAAAAAGAGCAGAGAAGCCTTCCTGAGCTTCAGGAGGCTTCTGCTGCGTCTGAACCGCCACCGGCGCTTCCTTCACGGTTTTAGACTTCCTTTTACTGTGTTTCGGAGGCCTCGCGGCAGACACCGAAGGATCCCCTAAAATGGCGGCCGTTCCCGCCTTTTCTGACGGAAGGGAAGGCCGCTCTGCCTCTGCCGACTTGATCTCCATGCTGCCGACAAGAGTTCTAATACCAACGCGAGACACCGGACCCGAATCTGCTCAAAGCCCCCGGCGCAAAAACAACGTACCAACGTCCCCAACCGGAGGAACCTCTGATACCCGCAAGCGCACGGTGTTACCTGAGCAGCCCCGCAGGCCTCGGAGAGCTGATCGCAAGAGCTGGTCTTTCTCCCGCTCCCCCGCTGCTAGCGGGCGAAGAGAAAAGACAACGGTTTTGTCTGGAGGGTGATCCCTGAGGCTCTCAGGATCAGAGCTCCAATAAGTCAAATTTAGGCCCCTGAGAAGCAGGCTCTGCCCACTCGTGCTGCCCCCACCCAGTCCCAAAAGATCGCAGTCGCTGAATTTGAAGAACCGGAATTAAAGAATGGTGCAGCTAAGGGGAATATAGGAGCATCAGCCCTGCTAGAGCCCGCTCACTGTCCGTTTTAAAAATAAACAAAATCTCTCTTTCTAACTAGGAGCCTGTCAGCACGTCGTCCTGTTCAGCTGCTGAGGACTGAAAGACAACCCTAACGTTCCCTGGACTGGCCCGGAGAAGCGATTAGGAAACACACGTTGGGATGTGCGGACTGCCTGCAACAGGGGGTCCTCCAGCGCTTTCTCCAAGGAAGGTTCCATCGAGGGCATATTGAGCGTCTTCAGAGTCTCCGCAATCAAGGCGGGCAGCTCCTCTTTACGAAAGACCCGGACCACCCTGCTTTGCTGGTCCTCCTCAGGCAGTTCCCCTTCTTCCAAATCATCCTCTGAGACACCTACGAGATCCGCTTCCCCCGCACTCTGGTACTCCCAGAGAGGATCCACGAGCTCATCTGTACTAGCTCCTGTATTCTTCTTAAGCGGAGGAGCGTCTACCGCCGCTGCTGCCTCCCGCTTGCGCCCCCGCGGACTCTGAGGCGGCACTACCATTGCTGGCTGTAAGGAAGCCAAGGCCTGCTGCAAAAGAGCGAGAAATTCCAACGGGAACCCCCCCGGACCCCTCGCCTGGTTGAGTGAAGACCCAGGAACCACTCCGTCTCCCGAAGCCGGCCCCGACTTCTGCTCCACGGCAGCACACGCGGAGAAAGGGGCAACCCCCTTTTCCTGACCATCTCCCAACTGTGTCCCACTAGGACCCTCCATAGGATCCTCAAGCAGGGCTGCCTCCTGGGAGCAAGGCCTACAGACCCCGGACTCCATCAGCTCCCCCTTCTTTGAGCCGCACACCAGACACCGCGGCTTGGCAAGCATGCCCCCCACACACAGAAAGCACTGCCTGCCTCCAACAGACCCGACGGTGGATCGGTTTCTTTTTCGGTTTTTTTTTTTTTCACTACCTCAGCCTTTAAGGACTGCCCAGCTGAAAGGAATGAAAGTGCCTCTGAAACGAGGCCCGAAAGCCCTCCGACCGGCCAGGAAGAGCCAGCTCCGGCTGCCGCGATTCACCCCGCGGCAGCCAAAATGGCCGCCGTCACTTTTTCCTGCCCGAAAATGAGTGGGCAGGCCGGTCGCCTAAGCGCGTTTCCCCCTGTGACTTGCTCCCCAGGCCAATTCGCGCTGTCCACTGCCCCGACTCACCTCACCATGCCCGGGAAGGGGACCTTTCAAATTTGCCGGAGCTCAGCCAGACAGCAGCGTCGGCTCCGGCTGCTCTCAGCGTGTTCAGCAGGTTGCTAAGCCCTCACCTGCTCGTGCTGAGATCCTAAGTCTGCCACCTGCTCCTCACCCATTACCGTGGATTCGGGAGCAGGGAGGCGAAGGTGCTGCACTGTGTCCTGCCTTGAACGGACCCTGCTTCTCCTCCACTGCTTGTTAAAGTGAAGGGGAGGTAGAGGGAGGAAAAGAAGAGAGACAAGGACAGAGAACTCGGCCAGCAGCAGCAGAGGACACCCCGGAGCAGCAGCACCTTTCCTGGAAAATCAAAACACTACATAAGAAACACTTCCAAATATACTTAAAAGAAATATACTTAAAAGAAAAACCTAAATCTAAAGATAAGCTAATGCCTATTCCTAGCTCTGCTTATTTGTGCTGAGTGAGCCTATGGCTCAGAAGCTTCTCCAGCTGCTTGGAGACTGAAACTACAGAAGAGGAAGGGGCGGTCCTTGCCTATATATGTGCGGAGGTCATCAAAGCGATGACATGTTTTCAGTCTCCAAAGCTGCTGGAGGAGATTCTAGACTCAATGGTTCCGGGACTGGACTAGAGGGACGAAAAGGAAGTCTAATTACACCTTGAAACACTTACTGCTGCTGTGGGACCGGGAAAGAAGGGGAGGAGTCCACTTCTGGAGGCTGCTCAGACCCCACAGAGATAACTGAAATAACCGCGGAGCCCACGGGAGGAGCTGTTGTTGTGATCGGGGAGAATGGAGTTACTGCCAGCCAGCATACTGAAAAAAGGGCCAAACAAGCGCACACACATTGGGCCTCCGAGAATTAAGACAGGAAGCAGGCCGCAGGCCCGTACTCACAGTTTGGCGATGTCCAATGCTCTGGATCTTAACCCCCTGCCGCTAGCATGGAGACAACTCAGGCAAGCTCCACAGCTGTGATCTCCACCGGGGGAGGGATGGTAAAGGAGGGGTTCAGTCAGCCTTTGTGCGGTCCTCGATCGTAGCAATTACTTTATTTTATTTTGCAACCAAAAGAAACTTTAAGATCAAAGAAAATAAAAGAATATACAAGCCAAAAGGCATCCTCTCAGAGGATCCTTGACAAACCCAGAGTTACACTGACTTTCATAGCCAGAACTCTCCCCCAAGACGACAATGGGTCAGAAGAGCCAGAGGGCTATCTCATATATGCCCTGGGGCCCGCAGAAGAACGAGCTCAACTGGCCTGCAAGCCCCAGTGCCCACCAGGAGCTCCAGGCCTTAGCTGTAGAGAAAACAGCAACCACCATCTGCTAGAGACAGAGAAAATATAGAAGGATGCCCCCTACCTTTACCAGGTTTTATGCCAGTGTTGATGTCACGGCATAGTTGTGCCCTGTAAAATAGTTACGAGTATCTCCAAGTTATAATGCCCTGTTCAATGTAATTTCAGTTTGTTCAATGTAAACCGCACTGATGCAGAATAGCGCGGTATATAAGAGAATGTAAATAAATAAAATAAATAAATAGTTCTTGTTTTTTCTCTGTCTCTATCATCTGCTGGCAGGGGGAGATAACCCATTTGTCTGGAATGGTCTAGCAGGAAGATCTGGAAAAGTTAATTTGAAATATTTGATTTTCAGCCTGGACCCTGCCGCTGAATAATACTATGGGAGCGGAAGCAAAGAGCTAAGTTGCTAAGCGGAGATGTGGTTTCTCCTCACCTGCAGATGTTCTCGATGGCTATATCTCGCAGCTGCTCATACATGGATGGCTGGCTCTTCTTACTGGATGTTACACTCACGGTGGACTCTGCATGCTCATTTGTAACACTTATCTTTATGTCACTGCCGCTGGCTGAAGACAGAGAGGACAATATTAGGAAATGTAGGGCCTGTTCTTGAGGCAGGCTGGGGGAGGGTTAAAGTCTCCCCTATACATCAGCTGCCCAAGCAGTCCCTCCAGTCAAGAGGGGGGGGGGGGGGTCCAAAGACTCCTGCACTGCAAGATGGAGGTAGAGTGTGGCAAACACTGCACTGCTTCCCAACATCTGTTATAATTAGGTGACCCAATTCCACCCTATCCCTGCCACTAGGAGAGGGGGAAGGTAGGAATTGGGTAATTTCATTGAGGAAAGATACTGGAAGATGGCATTCTCTGTCACTGTGTCTGCCACACTCACCCCCACTCAAGTTAAGGCTGTGAGAGGAGAGGAGAGGAGAGGAGGAGAGAGGAGGAGAGGAGAGGAGAGGGGAGGGGGGAGAAGGAAAAGTTCCACTTTCCCCCTGTTATGGGGGGCCATCAGCAGAATTTCACCTGGAGGCTCAGCATTAAAACTTAAGCCACTGTTTATAGACAGGTTACTTGGGACCCTAAGAACATAAGAGATGCCATACTGGGTCAGACCAAGGTCCATCAAACCCAGTATCCTGTTTCCATCAGCGGACAATCCAGGTCACAAGTACCTGTCCAGTTACCAAAAGGTACACAGATTCCATGCTGCTTGTCCCGGGTAAGCAGTGGATTTCCCCGGTCTTCTTTAATAATGGTTTATGGACCTTTCTTTCAGGAACTAGTCCAAACCTTTTTTAAACCCAGCTACACTAACCACTTTTACTACATCCTATAGTAATGAATTCCAGAGTTTGATTATGCGTTGAGTGAAAAAATACTTTCTATTAGTCTTACTGTAAATGGGTTAAATTGTAGCTTCATTGCATGTCCCCTAGTCTTTCCACTTTTTGATGGTGTAAACAACCGATCTATGTTTACCCATTCCACTCCATTCATTAACTTATAGAATACCATCATGCCTCCCCTCAGTCATCTGTTTTCTAAGTTGAAGAGCCATAACCTTTTAAGCCTCTCCTCACAGGGGTAGCCTTCCATTCCCTTTACAATTTTAGTGCTCTTCTTTATACTTTAATACGACATCCACATCTCTGACTTACAGTACCAAGGGGCCACTTACAGCACCTGATACATACCGCTGCTTGTAGGAATGAAAATCTCACAGGCATAAATGCTCAGGAGATGATCTCCTTTACCAGAAAGGAGGCTCTAAAATGAGGGATCTTAGAATAAGGCTGAACAGAGCTAGAATCAGAAGTAATATAATCCTTTATTGAAGAACGGGCTCCCAATGGAGATGGTGTAGACACGGACAGTACCTGCATTACAAAGGATCTCTGAGGGAGAGGAAAGGATTGTAGAGCTGAGTAGAAGGCAGGCCTGAGCAGACAACCCATATCCTTTTGGCTGTATGGACCATTAATTAACCTCCAAAAACTTCAGAGACCACCCATTAAACTTGTCCCGACTGGCACTCTTATCTCTCTTCCCCTTCCAGTTTCCACTAGTCTCTCTCATTCTGTCCAGTCATTTCCCATTTTTCTCAGTCTCTTTCTCCTTGGATGCGTCACTTGGTGACATCATCTGACGGTGCCGTGGATGGAAGTGCTCTCCAGAGCATGTCCAGGAAGCCCCACCTCAGAGCCTGCCCTTGGTCAACCCAGTTCTTCGTCTTCCGCCTGGCCTGCAAGGACAGATTCTCCAGCTCTCCTGCAGATTTCCAGACAGAGACAAAGATACATCCAGAAGAAAGAAGAAAACCATTGAAAAGCAGAACTACCATGGAGACAAGATGTCATCGAAACTGGTTTTAAAAAAATGCCCCAAGTGCAGCTGCAAGTTGAACAGCACTGACACGCACAACCGCACTGTCCGGTGCCTGGGTGTAAGCCATAAGGTAAAGACTACTCCCACTGCACCAGGATGACACCCCGCGCCCATCGATCTCACAGCCACACTTTCAAAGAACACATCGGGCCAAGGGGAGCCTCTCTATTGGATACCGGCAACCATGTGGCCAATGGCGGCCAGAAGAGCAGATCCCACACTGCAGCCCAGGATACACCTCAAAAGGCCTCCATCCCTGGCCCTGCGCCTCTGGACCTGATCTCTGCCTCGGCCTCTGAAACCCAGCTGCATAGCAGACCCTCCGTAGCCCAACATGCCACCCCGAATGGCAGCAAAAACCGGTAGGACTCCACTGGGGCTGGAACAGCCTCGTTGCAACATGGCATCGCCCGCTTTGTGCCGAATGGATAGCATCATGATAATGCAGGCTGCACATCAACACATCACAAGCACAGACTTCCCTCCCACGCAAAGAACGCATGCAGGAGCCCCCCCAAATGTTGGAATGGCCCCACAACTCCAGAGATCACCACAGGGAGGACAATGGCAACAGTTTCAACAGCACGGACTATCGCTCGGACAGACACACTGCCAGGAGAAGAAGCAGCAGCAAATCCTACAGTAGTTCCCCCTCTCCACCACCCAGGAAACACCGCCAGAGGTACACCAGCCCCTCCAGCAGAAGCGGCAGCACCCCAAGAAGGCAGCACAGGTTAGGTCACGTTAAACATAGGCACAAGGAGCAAATTAGTGACAACCAGTGACCACGGCTGTCCTGGAGTTCATCAAACTCCTTAAATACCACCACAGGCACCCACGCTACCTCCATGCACGATGCCAAGCCCAGAGACACTGCCCAGCATGGCACTCTCAAGGGACTCCCTCTCGCAGCTCTGCCCGTCACCACTACAATTCTCGCCTCACCGCAGATAGTGATGAGGAAGATGAAGGGGCAGCCACCCAGGACTCTCAGGGGTCACCAGGCATGTCACGCAAATCATCTCTATTGGGTATCCTGGCTGCCACCCCTTTTCTGGACTCCAGAGGACCTCACTTATCCAAAGTTCCTGCACAAACTGGTATCCCAAATTTCGCTCACCCTGGCGGACACCCTGGACTCCAGGAATTAAATTCTTGGAGTCCTCAAGTACCTCGATTTCCCCAAAAGCATGGTTGCCCTCCCAGTCCACAAACTCCTCCAAGAACACCTCTTGAAGCTGTGGCAAACACCTTCATCGGGATCCGTTTACTCCAAGAAACTGGAGACAAAATACCAAATACAGCCGGCCCCCTCCTTCAAAAAAAAAACAGCTACCACACCAGTCCACTGTGGCAGAGTCAGCGCTCAAGCCTCATGGACGCATGCCAATGTCCCTCCGGGCAAAGACTACAAACTGATTGATGACCCGGGGGGAAAGTCCTTCCAGGGCACTATGCTAAATACAAAAATCGCAGTGCACCAATTCCAGCAAGTATTGTTCCTAGACACCCTGCTGGACAAACTCAAGGGCCAAGTCGAAGCTCTGCCCCCGGACGTGAAGACACCCATCTCCACCATCATCACCGACCTCACCGAAAGCGGGAAACATCTCATAAGGTTGGCCTTCGACGCTTTTGGCTCAGCCAGCCACACCACTGGCACAGCAATTGCAGCAAGACACTTGGCCTGGTTCAGGTCGTCAGGCTTAAGCGAGGATATACACGATCAGATCACAGACACCCCTTGTGTAGGAGACAACCTGTTTTGAGACAAGGTCAAGGATGCAGCTGACCTAAAAGAACACTGCACCACCCTCCAGACCCTTACAGCAGATGGCCTGGAACGCAGCTCCAGTGGGCGCATGCACCAAGGGAACAAACTCCGAAAGCCATACTGCACCTCCAAAACACTACAGCTTCACCACTGGTGGCCATCTCAACGCTTCAAGTCTCACATGGCCTACCAGTCCTTGTACCATGACCAGAAACCCCATCAGCGGGACCACAAGCAGCAGAAGCAAATGGCTCCCTTATCCAACAAGAACATTCCATTCTTTTGACTGCCGAGAGCCCGGCCCACCCATGGGGGGCTGCCTCTCTCACTTCCTTAGCGCATGGGAAAGCACCATGACAGACATGACCGTCATAGTCAACGGATACTGCATCAACTTCTCTGACCCTCCCCCCACCAAGCCTATGCTCCTGACAGCGAAATGCCCACTCCATGCCTCCCAGTCATGACAGCAGAAATTCAGTCTCTCCTCACGGCAAAGACCATGGGACCTGTGCCACCAGCAGAGATCCACTTGGGATTCTACTCCAGGTACTTTTTAATTCCTAAGAAATCGGGAGGCATTCGTCCTATCCTCAACCTCCGCAACTTGAACAAATTCATCAAGAAGGAGAAGTTCCAGATGTACTCTAGGCACCATCCTGCCACTCCTCCAGCCCAATGACTGGATGGCCGCACTGGACCTGCAAGATGTCTACACCCACATCCCCATCCACCCAGCCCACAGGAGATAATTTGTGCTGAGCGCACACTACCAGTACTCCCTGTCATCCTCTAGTCAGCCCCGTTAGTCTTCACGAAGTGTGTCACCGTGGTCGCCACCCATCTCTGCAAGCTCAGCATCTGCATCTTCCCATAACTGAACAACTGGATGATCATTGGCTCCTCCAGCCTGGAGGTCCACACCTAAGTCCAATGCACAACCGTGCTCCTGTCAATTGCTGGGCTTCCTGGTGAATATTCTGAATCTCATCTGCAACCTGTTCATCACCTGGACTTCATTGGTGCCAACATCCACACCACCCTTGCCAAAGCCTTCCTCCAGGCTCCTTGAGTGGACACCGCTACAGCATTCTCATCCACAGACTCAGCCTCCGCCAGAACCCTGCTATATCTGCTGAGCCACATGGCAGCAACCATTCCAGTACAACCACATGCCAGGCTGCACATGCACCACCTTTAGTGGCACCTCCACCTCCAATGGAACCAGCATTCACAGACCTTGTCAAAGTACATTACCCTGAACCAGCCGGTCAGGACCTCTTGGCGAAATTAAAGTCATGGCAGTGTACTATTGTGGATCAGAAACTGGATAAAAGCTAGAAAGCAGAGGGTAGGGCTAAATAGCCAATTTTCCCAATGGAGAAAGGTGGATAGTGGGGTACCCCAGGGATCTGTGCTGGGTCCACTGTTTTTTAACATATTCGTAAATGACCTGGAAATGGAAATGAGTGAGGTAATCAAATTTGCAGATGACACCAAATTATTCAAAGTTGTTAAAACCCAAGAGGATTGTGAAAAACTGCAAGAGGACCTTGATAAATTGGAAGACTGGGCATCAAAATGGCAGATGAAATTTTATGTAGACAAGTGCAAAGTGTTGCACCTAGGAAAGAACAACCCAAACCATGGTTACACGATGCAAGGTTCCATATCAGGCCATGGCCACTGTGCACTTTGCCACATTGTAAACCGCCCTGATGTTTCGAAGATGTGTTCAATCAAGTACGATAATAAAGATAAAGATAAAGGAACCACCACCCAGTAAAAAGATTTAGGCGTCATGGTGGATAACATGTTGAAACCCTCCTCCCAGTGTGCAGCAGCCAAGAGAGCAAATAGAATGCTAGGAATCATAAGGAAAGGAATGGAGAATAAAACAAAGGATATTATAATGCCTCTGTGTTGTTCCATGGTACGACCGCACCTTGAATATTGTGTGCAATTCTGGTCGCCATATCTTAAAAAGGATATAGCGTTATTAGAAAGGGTAGAGAGAAGAGTCACCAAAATGGCAAAGAGGATGGAAGGATACCCCTATGAGGAGAGGCTAAAATTGTTAGGGCTCTTCAACCTGGAAAAGAGACGGGTTGAGAGGAAATATGATAGAGGTCTATAAATTAATGATTAGAGTGGAATGGGTAAACGTAGATCGATTGTTTACGCCATCAAAATATAAAAAGACTAAAGGGACATGCAATAAAACTACAGTGTAACCTATTTAAGACTAAACAAGAGAAAATATTTTTTCACTCAATGTGTAATCCAACTCTGGAATTCGTTACCGGAGGATGTAGGAAATGCTGTTAGCGTAACTGGGTTTAAAAAAGGTTTGGACACGTTCCTGGAGGAAAGATCTATAAACCATTATTAAAGGGGACCCGGGAAATCCATTGCTTGCCACAATACAAGCATTGTGGAACTGTGTCCTTTGGGGAAACTGCTTGTGTAGCAGAAATCTAAGGGAAATGTACGCGATAGGGGGCGAGAGGTTGGTATGCACAGTTCAGGAGAAAGACCTTGGTGTGATTATCTCTGATGATCTCAAGGTGGCAAAACAGTGCAACCAGGCGGTGGCAAAAGCCAGGAGGATGTTGGGCTGCATACAAAGAGGGATTACCAGCAGTAATTTTTGTATGTAATTTTGTAAACCGCTCTGATGCTTTGGCCTGAGCGGTATATCAAATGTAATAAACATAAACATAAAGGAAGAGGTACTTATGCCACTGTATAAGTCAATGGTGAGGCCTCACTTGGAATACTGTGTTCAGTTTTGGAGACCATATCTTGCAAAAGATGTAAAAAGACTGGAAACTGTTCAGAGGAAGGCGACCAAAATGATTTGGAGCCTGCGTCAGAAGCCTTATGAGAAGAGACTTGAAGACCTAAATATGTACACTTTGGAGGAGAGGAGGGACAGGGGAGATATGATTCAGACCTTTAAATACTTAAAGAGAAATGATGAACAAACAAACCTCTTCCAAAGACGGGGAAGCTGTAAAACTAGAGGGCATAACATGAAGCTGCAAGGGGGTAAATTGAAAGGCAATGTCAGGAAATATTTTTTCACTGAAAGGGTGGTGGATGCTTGGAATGCCCTCCCGATGGAAATGGTGGGGGCAAACACGGTGACGGAATTCAAAAAGGCATGGGACAAACACAGAGGATCCCTTTACAGCAATAGGATAAAAACAAAATAAACGGTACCATCTAACTTCTGAACCATATAACGTCTCAACAAATATATAACGTCTCAACAAATAGGGGTGTCCTACATGGAGTGGTGGGTTTACCCCTAAACAAAGACATGGGGAGGGGTGGCTTGCACAGAGCGACAGGTGTACCTACTCTTGCCATCTTGCTGGGCAGACTAGATGGACCATGCTGGTCTTTATCTGCCGTCATTTACTATGTTACCCATGACCTAGATTGGCCACTGTAGGAAACAGGATACTGGGCTTGGTGGACCTTGGTCTGATTCAGTATGGCATATCTTATGTTCTTATGAAATGTTCTTATGTTAACCTGTCCGTTGGCAGACCTCTCCAATAGCCACAGCACCAGGCCACCAAAACCACAGACACATCAAAGATGGGCTGGGGTGCCCACCTCCCATACTTTCGTACCCAAGGCAGCTGGACACTAAGAGTGTGTGGACACATCAACCTCCTGAAACTCCAGGTGGTATGCTATGCGCTGCAAGCCTTCCAACATCGCATCAATTGCATGAGCATCCGAGTTCAGATGGACAATCAAACAGCCATGTTTTATATCAACAAGCAGGGCAGCACGGGCTCCTTCCTCTTCTGCAGGGAGGTCCTGAAGCTGTGGTCCTTTGCCCTCTCCAAGAGGTGCATACTCCAAGCTACCTATCTGCTGGGCAAGAACAACCACCTGCCCAACCACTTTAGCAGACAGCTTGACCCACACGAGTGGAAGCTGGACTCCCAGGTGGCGCAGTTGCTCTGCCAATTCTGAGATCACCCACACATGGGCTTTTTTGCCAGAAAGACGAATGCGAAGTGTCTTCAGTTCTGCTCCAAGCACCCCTCCAACTGCTGCTTTTCCCAGGATGCCTTCATCATCAACTGGGGGGAAGGGGACCTCTTGTATGCCTTTTCCCCCATACCCCTGGATTACCAAGACCTTCCAGAAAATAATCAAGGACCACACACAGGTCATCTTAGTGGCCCCCCACTGGCCCAGACAGGTATGGCTCCCATACTTTCGCTACCTCGCCCAGGGACAAAAAATCTGACTGCCTCTGAAGCCGAACCTCATCACTCAGGACAGGGGCAACACGCTACACCTCAGCCTGCCAATGCTGGCACTGACAGCCTGGAGATTGAAAGGCTAGCCCTGTACTTCCTTCAGCTTTCTGCAAAGGTCCAGCAATTTGTACTAGCCACCAGACATCCCGCCACAAGGAAATCCTATGGACTCTGGTGGTGGCGCTTCGGCTCCTGATGCACCAGGGAGGGACTGGACCCCAAATCATGCCCAGTCCTGCTCATCTTCAGCTACCTCGCCTCCCTAGCAGGAACCAGATTCAAGATTGCCTTGATCAGGGAACACCTAGCGGCCATCACAGCCTACCATGACCGTCACAATGACACCTCTATATCCACATACCCCCTAGTCTCCAGGTTCATGAGAGGCCTATCCAACATATGGCCCCCAGTGCAACAGTCAATACCACCCTGGGACCTCAACATCATCCTACAGCAGCTCACGGGCGAGCCCTTTGGACCCCTGGGATCTACACCCCTGAAATATGTCACCTGGAAGACCCTCTTCCTTATTGCGATCACATCTGCTAGAAGGGTCAGTGAATTGAAAACCCTGTCGTGCATCGACCCTACACACATTTCTACCAGGACCGAGCCACTCTCTAGACCAGCGTTTTTCAACCACTGTGCCGCGGCACACTAGTGTGCCGTGAGATATTGTCTGGTGTGCCGTGGGAAAAATTCCAATTTCATCCGTAACATGTGGCCTCGGCTCACAAATTAGGGTTGCCAACCGGCCGGTTTTCAGCTGGCCTGGCCGGTTTTTCCATGGCCAGGCCGGCTGCCAGCACAGTTGTAAAACCGGCCATTGAAAAGCCGGTTTTTTGCTCTGGCCGCAAGATCGGGAGCGGCCAGAGCAAAAAACCGGCTTTTGTGCCGAAGTCCGCGGCGCGAACGCGATTCCCTATAGCAGTGCAGCCGCTGGTTCTGCTTTGTACAGAGCAGCGGCTGCACTACACTTACATTGAAAAGTAAAGAGAAACTGTGTCAGGAGCCCTCCGATCATGCAGAGCCCGAGGAAGTGATGTCATGGGGGCGGGCTGTGAAAAGGAAAGACAGCCTGTGAGGAGCCCGCCCCCATGACATCACTTCCTCGGGCTCTGCAATGACCGGAGGGCTCCTAACACAGTTTCTCTTTACTTTTCAATGTAAGTGTAGTGCAGCCGCTGCTCTGTACAAAGCAGAAGCAGCGGCTTGGGCAGAGGGGGAGGGGGTGTGTGTGAGTGAACCAGCAAGGGGGGGGGGAGTGTGAGTGAACCAGCAGTGGAGGGGGGGGGGTGGTGTGAATGAGCCAGCAAGGGGGGGGGGGGCAATGGTGTGAGTGAACCAGCAGGGGAGGGGGGGTAAGTGAGTGAGTGACCCAGCAGGAGGGGTGAGTAAGTGACAGGGAGGTGGGTGAGTGAACCAGCAGTGGGGGGGGGGGGGGGGGTGGTGTGAGTGAACCAGCAGGGGAGGGGGGTTGGTGTGAGTGTTTGATTCCTATTCAAGAGAATTACTTTATATATAGTCAATATAGGCACAGAGGTAAATTTTTTTAACATTTTCTAATGGTGGTGTGCCTCGTGATTTTTTTCATGAAAAAAGTGTGCCTTTGCACAAAAAAGGTTGAAAAACACTGCTCTAGACACACCCTAAGTTCATACCCAAAGTGGCATCCGCCTTCCACATCAACCAGGCGATTGAACTCCCCACCTTCCACCCTCCGCTGAACGACTCCCCGGAGGACCAGCGCCTCCATACCCTGGACTGCGTCCGCATACTATGCACCTACAACCACAGGACAGCTACCGAACAATAGGTATCACAGCTGTTTATCTCCTTCGACCCCAACAGACCAGGTCACCTGGTCACGAAAAGGACTCTCTCCCAATGGATCTCAGCTCGCATAATCTTCTGCTACTCCCAAGCAGGGGCCAAGCCAGCGGGCAGCATCCATGCCCACCAGCTCCGGGCCACGGCCACCACGATAGCAAACCTCCACATAGTGCCAGTCACGGACATACTGCCTCAAGCAAGAGGAAACAACGGACAGCGCCTGTAGCCGGGCAGAGCCACACTATCCCTACTCTACTGTACCATTACTACTTCTTCTTGTTGTTGCTGCACTGATTTTGCCAATTGCATTGATCATTGACCATTCACTGCGAGTTCACCGTTGCAAGAAAAAAAAAAACACAGAGAGAGGAAAGGGGGTAAAGTCTCCCTAGTAACTGTGTCAGGTAACCTGTTGTTTGAATAAACAGGACACCCTCGAACCACTGTCTGCTGTCTCATTCATCCACCACAGCACTACGTGGCCACCAACTGTGCCTTCAGAGTCATCAGGTGTGGTTGATGCATCCTGCTTGTCCATGGAGAAAGTGAGGTTACTTACCTGTAATGGGGGTTCTCCATGGACAGCAGGATAAGTCAGCCACACATACCCACCTGCCTCCCCTGGATGATGACAGTCCTGTGCCCTCAGGATCCACACAAGCCACCCATACGAGCCTGCAAGATCCCAGCTTGAGACGAATGGGCTGGCCAAGGGCGGACTCTGAGGTGGGGCTACCTGGACATGCTCAGAAAGCACTTCCATCCACAGCGTTGTACGATGACATCACCAAGTGTGGCTGACTTATCCTGCTATCCATGGAGAACCCCCATTACAGATAAGTAACCTCACTTTCTCTCTCCCTCTCCCCATCCAATTCTCTCCAGTCTCTCCCTCTTTCTCCCAGGCTCCTCTCTTTTCTTTTTCCCCTTTCTGTGTCCTGGGGTCTCATAGGCCACAGGCTGGGAATCACTGTTCTAGAAGAAGTTTCCAGAATTACACACAACATCTCAGAAGAGTTTTCAGCAAGAACATTTACAGACATCTGGGAAACCTACCTGCATGGTTCTGGCTGTGGTACTTGTAGAGCTTCACGAGCACTGGTGATGGGATCACAAGGAAATCCCTCAGAGATGGTGTCACTGAATGAACCACAACGGGGAAGCGCTCACACAGGCGGCCCAGACCCTGAGCACAAAGGGAGACAAGTGCAGAGTGAGAAGATCGGAACCTTCGTTAGTGTTACACTGTAACTCTGTTAGTCTCTCTTTTGTTTCTGGCATGACTCCGTTGCCATAGGTTTTTACTGTTCCCCTCCCTATTGAACATTTATTTATTTAAAGATGTATAGTGCTTGTATACCACGAATCTGTTACTCTGCAGTTTCCAATTGGACTTCTTTCCGTTTTGTTGAATGCTAGCAGTTTTGCTTATTTAGGTCCCGTAAACTGCCTTGATGTCAATATTTTTTTGACTGGTGGTAAAGCAAATGTAATACTAATTTACATAGATAGAATAAATAAGCCCCCTTTAGCGGAATCAGTTCACACTGCACTACTGCAGCCATGTCGTTTCCTAAGTTTATTTAAAATAGCCACCTAGAGCTGAGGTTCCTAATGTAAGCCTGTTATTCACGTCTTAAGTTAGGTACCTAGGGCTGGAAATCAGCCTCGAGATCCTAATATTGTTCCCCTGGCCCTGACTACTTTTAGATGCCTAAATTTAGATACCTAGTGAAAACAGGCACCCAAATTCCGGTGTTCTGGAAAACTGCACATTTTCCCTATCTGGTCTAGGCACCTCAATCTCTTGAATATCTGCACGAAGATTGAAAACAGGACAGCTACAGGGAGAAGCTAATCAAACTACACATTAACAGGGAGAAGCTAATCAAACTATCCATTATTTCTGCAAACCCTGAGTAACTTCTACCTGCCGAGTTTGCTGCAATAAAGAAATAGTCAATCTGTACTTTTGGATGTTATATCACAATTACATGCTCACAAAAATCTGCTTTTTGGGCTGATACCTTTCCAAAGCAAAACTACACCTGTGGTTTTCTCCCTCAACCAAACCCTGCTCTAGGAGCACTTCCTAAAACTCAAATAAAAGTACATCAGTGACATATACACATACTTTTGCCTGCCTAAAAAAAATACTGTGGCGCCCTCTAATGGCTCAGGCTGATAGAGGCATGGGAGTGATGTCACTGAAACCTGGGCATTTCATTATCTCTCTGTCTCCACACATCTGCTGGTAGGGGAACACAGCCCATTTGTCTAGACTGGTCTAGCAAGACAATATGGAGAAAGGGTTTTGAATATTGCCTCCAAATCTATACACAGCTTCTGTAGAGAAAGCAGCACTGCATCTCCCACAGTGTCCTTTAAGATAGCACCGCTGACTTCATCGGGACGATGGCAGCGTAGCGGTTAAGCTCCGTTGCCAGAACCTGCAAAAAGGGGGAAAAAAGTACCACGAAATGAGCATCTGAAGTGCAGCAAGGGAGGAGAGGCAGTAGAGAGAGAGCCCGAAAGGGGGAACAGCAAAATCGGGGCCACACATCCTCGCCAGAGTGCCGCTGAACGTGGAGTGGAGCAGGGAGCCGCTGGAGTGTAGGACCACGTGGTGGGCCGGAGCGGAGCTTAGCAGAGCGGAGGCGATCGGCACAAGGCTGGAGGGCCAGTGAACTCAGGAGCAGGAGATCGAGTGCCTGGCAGCTGCTCGCAAGTTCCAGCGTTGGAGACAGAGCAATCTCCGAGGAAATAAACGAAGCCACGTGGCAGTGCAGAGGAACAGAGGTGAGCAGTGGAGGCAGCACGATCGAGGCCTGGGGAAACTTGGAAGAGCCAACGGTGCCGTTGGGAGGGAGAGTGGAGACTGCAGGAGAAGAGAGGAGGATCCGACAGCAACGGGAGCGCTGAGAGAGGGTGACCCGGGGGGTCAGGGGTCCAGCATCACTACATTGAGCATAGACTAGTGCAGGGGAACCGGAGAGCTTGGCCCTGAGCAGCAACCTCTCTTAGCACTAGGAACGAAAATAGTGGGTGGTAGGAACAGGACAGACATCACCCATCAGACAAAGGGCAGAGAATATCAGCCACTGCAGGAAGAGATCATGGACAAGACTAAAGGTGGACAATCAGTACGGAAGAAACCGGCTGAAGTTAGGTCCTCCTATGTGACACCTAAAGGAGGAAAAGAGGGAGAGAAGGAGGGCCACATACAGCCAGAAAGCCCGGGTGTGATCAAGAGGATGAGATGGAGTGGGGCTGTCGCCCAAGGAGTGGCAGCAATGTTAAAGGCTTGGCTCACAGGGGAGATTAAGATGGAAATTAGTGGGGTAAAAACTGAATTAAAAAAAAGAGTCCATACAATCTTTGAGACAAGATATCGTGGACATGGGCAATTGAGTGGAAGAAACGAAGAGTCAGGTGGAGCAGCAAGAGGAATTACAGAAAGGATGGGAGGAAATAAAGCGCGTTCAAGAAGAACACCAGGTGAAAGTGGAGGATCGCTCCTGGAGATGTAACATATGAGTATGGAGTCTCAATATAAAAACTGTGACGAAGTGGGGGCCAAAATATTCTGGTCACTACTAGCACTGGAAGATTCTGATAGGTGGAGCAGCAGAATCTTTGCAGATAGAGACAGCGCACAGAGGTCTAGGGCCAGTACGAGACAACAAACCACGCAATATAGTAGTGTGTTGCGGTTCGTTCAAAACCAAAGAAAAGCTATTGCGTGTGGCAAGAAAAGCAAAACAGTTCACGTGGGATGCACACAAATTGGAACTATTCCAAGATCTCTCAGCCAGAACATTACAGTGTAGAAGAAATCTCAAGGAGGTGACGGCGTACCTGAGAAGGGAGGACATGAGATACAAATGGTTGTTTCCCTTTGGCTTGCTGATCACCGTCAACGGAAGATCGCGCCGGGTACAGTCATGTGAGGAAGCCTGGAAAGCACTGAAGGAACTGGGACTAACAAACCTCCCAGAGGGGATGAGAATGGCGGGGGGAGTGACAGCATCAGCGGCTGCTAATTCTTCCAAGAGGGATCACCCACGGTGGCAGAGAACACCGCTGGCAGGCAGAAGGTTGGCGAGGGTGAACAGAGAGCGCCAGCGAGCGACAGTGGCGGAACAAGGAGCTGGCTGAAACTGTGGACGTTGTGATAGTTTGTCACTGATGTAGACAAGGGATAGGGGGAAGATGTTAATTGTTTGCTGTTAAGGGCATGGGGGGGTAGGGAGAGTGAAAGATTGATTATGGAGCAGCTTAGGTGTAAAGGGGGCTAGAGGGGGTGGGAAATGGTGGGGAGGAGGGGGATGAGGAGTTGGGTGTGGAGGCATGGGGAGGGAACGTAAGGGCTCTGGGGGGGGGGCTAGAGTAGTAGGGGGGAAGCAGATTGGAAGGGGATGAGACAGGTAACGGCCTGATAATAAGTCACCATAATGGAGGACGAATCTCTCTTTAGGAGAGGGGGGAGGGGAGAAGGGGAAGGGAGGTTGGGAGGACGGGGGGCAGGGGAAGGGAGGAGGGGGAGGGGGAGAAAGGGGGGGGAATGAGGGGGGAAGGGGAGGGGTAATGTAGGCCTCGGGAGGATAAGAAGCGGTACAACACAGGGGTGAGTTGAAGATAGTGACCCTTAATGTTAGGGGTCTTAACTCGCCATTTAAGAGGCAGAAGTTATACAAGGAGCTTCGGCGTCAAAGAGCTTCAGTGGCATTGATACAGGAAACACACCTGACCAGGGCAACCGAGCACTTGGTCAGGTCACGGGGGCATGGCGTGGGGGTCTATGCATCAAACACAGCAGAAAAGTGAAAAAGGGGGAGTGGCGATTTTGGTGGACGCCAAGATTAAGATGGTGATCCACACTATAATTCGGGATAAAGCGGGAAGATATCTGCTTCTGCGTGTGAAAAAGGGGGCGGAATGGTATTGCATAGTGACTGTATACGCACCAACAGGGGTACAAGGGGAATTTTGGACAGAACTCAATGAAGAAGTGGGCAAGTTGGGGACAGGTATGCTCGTTGTGGAGGGGATTTCAACGTAACTTGGAATCCGGAAAGGGATGCCACAGGGAAAAGGGAAGAGAGAAGGGCAGATAGGAAAAATAACATAACTTTGTGCAGCAAAATTGCCTGGTGGGATAGCTGGAGATTTCAGCACCCTGGGAAAAAAACAATTTTCATACTTCTCACCAGTGTATGGTTCTTATTCATTGATAGATGTAATATGGGTGACAAAAGAAGCGATCGGGAGGGTAAGAGGGGCGGAGATGGAACCAATAACGTGGTCAGATCATGCGCTGGTGGGGGTAGCGCTAACAGTGGCAGTAGAAGGGAAGGGGAATCAATTCTGGAAACTGAATGAATCGTTATTAGAAGATGAGAGAGTTAAGGAGGACGTGGAAAGAGAACTAAAGGATTACTTTAGTAGGAATGACAATGGGGAAGTGGCATGGGGTGGGGTGTGGGATGGGTTTAAAGCTGTAATAAGAGGAGTATTGATAAAATGGGGGCGCGTATAAAGAGAAGGAAGGCAGAGATAGAGAGCTACGATTGAGGCTGTTGAGACTAGAAGAGATGGATGCACAGGACAGGACAGGAGGGCACAGAGGCCACGTATGGGCAGTGAGAGTACAAAGTAATGCCATGCAAGCCAAAACTATTCGGCCTCATATGCAGCTATTACGGCAGGAATGCTTTGAGGGAGGGAATAAAGCGGGTCGCTATATGGCGCAAAAACTGAAACAACGGAAAAACTTAAAGCACATATATTAAAAGGTGCAAGACGTGGGGGGGGAGGGGGAGGTAGTCCAGAGGAATGAAGAAATAAGAGAGGCTTTTAAAGAATTTTATCAAACCTTGTATGCAGCGAGAGTGGATCCTGAGGAGGGAAGGGTGCAGAGTTACTTAGATTCAACTCATCTACCAAGGTTGGAGGAGGAAACGCAAAGGGAGTTAGTTGAACAAGGCAATAAAACGGGAGGAAGTTAAGATAGCCATAAAACAGCTGAAAGTTGATAAGGCCCCAGGGTTGGACGGATTGTCAGTGAAATTTTAATCGACAATTCAGGGAACTGTTAATTCAGCCGCTAGTGAGACTATTTAATCTGCCACGGAAGGGGGGTGCATTGGCAGCAACCATGGGCTGGGCAGGTATAACGTTAATACCCAAAGAAGGGAAAGACCCACAAAACTGTGCATCATATAGACCAATCTCATTGGTAAACCTAGATGCTAAATTGTTTGCAAAGATATTGGCTACGCGTCTGAATAAAATAATAGGTCTCTTAGCACACCAGGACCAAGCGGGGTTTATCCCAGGTAGGCAAGTAGCGGATAACATTCAGAAGACTTTAAATTTAATATAGTCTATTGAACAGAATAGGGAGGAGGCATTACTGGTATCCCTGGACGCTGAAAAGGCCTTTGATTAAGGGTCGTGGCCCTTTTTGTTCCAGGTGATGGAAAAAATGGGGTTGGATGGGAACTTTTTGGGTTGGGTACAGGCGTACCAATATCCAAAGGCGTGTGTACGAGTAAACGGGGCGTACTCTGCCTTCTTCGAACAGGGGAGGGGAATGAGACAGGGATGTCCCCTTTCTCCATTGTTATTTGCTATCTCCATAGAGCCTTTTGCAGCACGGATAAGGGAACATGCGGACTTAAAGGGGACAGGAATTGGGAAGAAGGACTATCGGATATCTCTATTTGCGGATGACATTTTATTGAGTGTGACTCGGCCAAATGTCTCCCTGCCAATAATCATGTGGGAAATAGGCGAATTTGGAAAGTTATCGGGATTCACCATCAATTGGACAAAGTCAGAAACACTGAATTTGCCACTACATAAGGCGGCTCAGGGAACATTGCAAAAAAATTGTCTTTTAAGTGGGCACAGCATGCAATCAGATATTTGGGGATTTTCATAGGAAATAAGCTGCATTCGTTATATGATTTAAATTACACAAAGCTGTGGGGACAAGTGGAAGGCTGGTTGGATAGGTGGAGCCAAGGGTATAATTCTTGGCTGGGGTGTATAGCCATAGTAAAGATGATGCTATTGCCCCGGTTGTTGTTCCTTTTCCAAACGTTACCAATACGGGTACCACTGAAAAGATTAGAGCACATCCAAAGGATGGTTAACAGGTTTATATGGCAAAAAAGGGCCCTAGGGTAGCCATGCGGATAATGCAACAGGCCAAGGCTGAGGGAGGGCTGAGGGTGCCTAACTTTAGGAAATATTATGTGGCAGTGTAGCTGAAACCATTATATGATTGGCATAGGGAGATGCAGAAAGCATGGGTCCGAATGGAAGAGGACGTAGTAGGGGGGGGGGGATTAGAAGGATTAGTTTGAAGGGGCCGGACAGCTAAGGGGTCGACCCCCCATTACTGAGCATACTTTGAGTCTATGGCGACAGTTTAGGAGAATATTAGTACAGGATAAAGGGTTGACACAGGGGATGTCATTGGAGGCGTGCTTCGAGGAGGGACAGCGGCCGGATAGGAGGGTCCTACGGAAATGGGCTAAGCAGGGTTTGACACAGGTTGCCCAAGTGGTACAGAAAGAAGGAGTAAGGGATTCTGAAGGGATGAGGGATTTATATGGCCTATTCTCAAAGGAGCATTACAGCTATCTACAACTGGGTCATTTTTTAAAGCAGAGGAAGGTTATGGCAGGATCTGTGGAGTAATAGGGGATGGTTTGAGGCTCTGTGCACAGGGAATTTGGGCTATAAAGGAGCGTTGTCTAAAATCTACAAAGGATGAGGGGGAGAAGGTAAATTAGAGTATATGAAAAAGTGGGAAGAGGATTTAGGAGTGGGGTGGGGAGAATAGTAGCTACACAAATCAAAGAAAATGCGTATAAGGTGCTGCTCAGGTGGTACTGGACACCAGTACGCAAATTTAGAGCGGGTTGGGGACAAATAGATCAGTCTTGGAAGGGCTGCCAAGATAGGGGCACACTATTGCACATGTGGTGGAGCTGTGGGAAACTAACCCAGTACTGGGAGGAGGTTTTGGACATCATCCAGGAGATGACCGGTTATTGTTTAGAGAGGAACCAGAGGTGTGTTTGTTGCAGTATCTGGGGGAGGAGATTCCGGAACGGGACAAAGATGTGTTGCATCACTGTATAGTGGCGGCACAGGGGGAAATTGCTACGGTCTGGATAGGAACACGATTGCCAAGGAGAGGGGATTTCGTACGAAGGGTAGCAGAGCTGTGTTTGATGCATAGATTGACAGAGCTGCGGAAGGGGAAAGGGGACAAGGTAATGAAGCAGTGGAAGAATGTGTTCAAATGGTTGGAAACATATGGTGGGAGGGCCCGGGCCAGTTGATCTGTATTGATATGTGTATAATGCTAACGTACAAGGGGAGTGCAAGCCACAGAAACAGAAATGGAAGTTATTTAGATAAAGCAAATGGTGAGATACTGTGATTGGATGTATTGCAATTGAGGCCTAACATAAGAGGGGATGATATTGTATCAGACTGTTTATAAAGGGAGTTTTATAGGACGGTGGGAGGGGACAAAAAGTAGAGAACATAACATGATGTATAAGAGCAGAGGGAGCAAAACCTAGGGTATGGCAATAGAAGGGGGACGGTGGGATAATGTTTGCTATATGCTTTGATTGGGTTGTAAGTTAAGATGAAACTTCAATAAAAAATAAATGGAAAAGAAAAAAAAAAAAAAAAAAAAATAGATGGCACCACTGAATCCCCAGTGTACTTGCAGGACCCAAGACCCACTGTGGAACTTCATTTACATAAATATTTGCAAATCCACTGAGCCTCATTTGCATAAATTTAATTTATTTTATGTTAACATTTATAGGTTGCCCATCTAAAATTTTAGGTGGCTTTCAAAGGACCCCTACACAAGCCTCTTTTTTTGTCCCAGCAATAACTTAAGGGTATGTTTACTAAAATTTAATGTGCATCAAGTGCCACTCCACCCATAGAAATTAATGGGTACTGCTTCACTTAGCAAATGTTAACATTTGAGAATGTGCATTATTTTGCAGTAAGCATGCCCCTAAATACCATTTGAATGTTCAGTGAAGATAAAAAAAGGCTACCATATTTCTACATTACTATCCCCTATTACCAATTGGAAGTACTACAAAACCCTGCTCATTTAGAACCCATAGCAAACCCGCCATATCATAAGTGCACTACCAGGACTTGCACTCACCAAACTCTACCTATCAAAAGGAAGAACTGCAGATATTAAACCAATACATCACACAGAACACCAATACATCTCCTACTAGGAAAGGAGAACAAGTGGAACTGCTTCATAGACACTATACTAACAGAATACCGCAGCTTGGTCACACATGTAAAACATAGGCAGACCATCACCAAATACAGAACAAGGAATCACAATTTAGAAATATGAAGACAATAATTAAACTGAGAACCCCAAAAGCCAAACTTGGTATGTACAATGACACTAGAGAAATAAAATTCTAAATTAATTTCCTCTTGTACTGAACAAAACACAAAAGGGCCCTATTCATCTGGGCAGGCTATGTGCCGCTACGGCGCACAGCCCAGCCCGCTGATCCTTAACCCTGGATATGCAGCCCCAGCGTTGAATATCCGGAGACTGCCGCACTCGCCAGAAGCAGTAGTATCTAACCAGGCAACAGCAATATTGCATGCTGCCCGGTTAGCTCCTGCGCCTTAAAGATAGGCAAAGGCTTTCCTCGCCTATCTTTTAGGCACAGGTTGCTAACTGGGCTGCATGCAATATCACCGCTGCCCGATTAGCAACAGTCTCCGCCTCTGCTCCTCCATAGAACACCCCCAACGCTAACCGCATAGCACTGGGGCGTGTAGCAGGGTTAGAAGGGACACCGAATATCCCGATTAAAGGCATTTCCATGGTTTATTGGGCTGCAAACTGTGTAAATGCCTTTCGAATATCGGGCCCAAAGACATCAGTGATGCACATTTCCCACGGCTGACATATTCCACTTAATAAATTCATAATAAAATAAGTTGTTTCTACCTTTTGTTGTTAGGGCATTTTATTTTTCAGTCACAATTGCCCCAGTCACCTTCTTCTGCTGTCTTTGTGTCCCATTGTCTTTTCTTCTCCCTTCTCCTGTTCTTTCATTTCTCTCTAAATCTGTCTCTAACATATTGATCTTCCCCTTTTGCTCTTTCCCCCTTTTCTTTCTTTACTCCTTTTTCACACATTCGAATTTCATCTCTCCACCCTCAATCCCCTTTTCACTTATGAACTTTCCATCTACTCCTCTAACCTCCAGTTCAGCCAGTCTCCTGTTATCTCATTGCCCATTTCACTCCTTTGCTAGCCTCTTACTCCCTTCCGTCTTTCACTCACTCCCATTACGTGCCCCTGCTCTGTAGTCACCGGCCTCCTCTCACTCATCTCCTTGCCAACTTCCCACGGCCTCTTTCACATAGTTACATCATGCCCACCATCTCCCCTCTCTCACAGTCCCAATCCCCTCACCCTTCCCCTTTAACCCCAAAGCCCAACATCTCCCTCTTTCTCGCCACCTCCCCAGCCCTTCTATCCTCTTCCCCTTCTTCACCCTCTCCCCCCTCCAGTAGTCCAGCATCTCTCCTATCCCCTCACCCAGCCCAGCATCTTCTCTCCCTCTCCCTGTTACCCCTCCCCCAATTCCCAGTCCAATCCAGCATATCCCCTCTATTTCTCTGCCCCCCCCCTTACCCCCCTGGCCAAAATACTGTGCAGCATCATCTCTGTGTCTTCTTTTTCTCTCTAAATCAGCAACAGAAAGATCGCACAGCACCATTCCTAGCGTCATCTTTCTCGGAGTCGGCAACAGCAGCCAGTGCTGCCTGCAGCATTCACTTTAGGTGCACAATTCAATGGCTCCACTCTGGAAGTGAATGTTAGAGGCAGCACTGGCTGCTATTGCCGACTCAGAGAAAGAAAAATGAAGCTGGGGATGGTGCTGCACAATGCTGCAATCTTTCTGCTGCCGGAGCTGCATGCCCAGTGCACTGTCAGGCACAAAGAGAGCGGATTACTCTTGCTAATCTCACAGGAACACAAAGGAGCAAGAGATGTGGATGTGCACAAACGCCTTTATTGGGTCCCCTACGCGTTTCGGCCGAAGCCTTCTTCGGGGGGATATACTAGATCATACAAACATACAAAATGTTAAAAACATTAAAAATCATTAATATGAAACATACAGGCATATAACATATAAACACGTTAATCTCAATAAAAAAGTAAAAAACATAAATAACTCATGAGCTAAGTGGGTAATATCAACTACTTAACATAAAATATGTAAAAGAAAAGACGAATTAAAAGAAATACTAAAAACTGAATTATTAAAACATGAGTTTAAAAAGTTAAATAAGATGCAGGGCAGAAGAAATGTGTGATAAAACTATCTTATAAAACATAACCTGTGAGAACTGATGTTATACTGAACACACATAATATCTACTTACAAGGCACTACTGGTCACAAGAACAGTGTGAATATCCTAAACAGCGTAGGGAATCCTTGCACTGTTAAATACTGTAACACATGAATAATGCACAAAAGAGGAAAATAAATAGAACAATGTAAAGAAATAAAAAGAGATAAAAACATGTATATAAACAAGCCATCAAATGACACTTCATGGGCAAGAAATCTTGATCCAACTAATTCAACTAAAGATAAAATAGTGCTTATGTGCAATAGTTCAACTAAAAGAGTATATAGCAATTGTATCTATAGAACCACGATAAAAAGCAGACTGCCATATGGACAGAAGACCTTATTTTGAAAAACTGATGCCTAGATATAAAAACATTACTTGCTACAAACAATGGATTTGCCTTATCTCAACCAAAACATATTAGCAACCACTGTGTGATAAAAACTTGTGAAGTAAGATATTTTTACTAAGACTAAAACTTTAAAACAATAGGTAAAATCATGATTGATAAAAATATGTATGCATGAACGGCATAGCCTGCTATTGTATAAACCTAAAATAAATGTAACATACACCATCGTTTAAAATAACATCTAATAAAATGTGTGAATCACACTGTATTTATGCCAATCAAATTGCGTTCTCAGAACTAGGGTAACAGCAGGCTAGGACAGATTGGAAAAGGCAGCCTATGAAGGGCAACTCGTCTTAATTGCAATACCTATAGTAACTATCACTTTCGCGCTGAAACGAAGGGGCTATAAACAGACACATGGCCTCTATGGATTGACATTATCTATCTACAATGTAATGGAGGTGTCAAAACACTGATGTAAAAATTATCCTTATGTGTTCTACTGCTCTCAAAACGGGGAATCTGATTTTGCTGTTACTTCGTACTCTCTAAAAGACGCCGAAATGCGCGCCAAACTAAATACAGGAAATACTGTTTTCAGACCGTTTTAAAACACTGCGATGCTAGAACGATCAACTCAGCCTATATATTACATACTTTGTGAGCTACAGATAAATGTTACCTCAAAACTGCAATCTGCACCGTCTGAACGAACTTGTCAGTATGTCTTCAAATAGAGAAACTGTTGTCCGTATGCACGGCTATAAATACCGTAGGCAGGGGGCGTGGTGAAACTGATGACATCAGTGATGACACACAGTATGTAAATAAAAAAGAATACTTAACTTAATGTGTAACAAATCTTATATAGGGTACTCTAATCCAGCTTATGCATTTATGATCCAGAATGCTGCATACTTCATAAAAATACTGATAAATCCACCTCCTGATTCAACCCATTGGGTGCCAAACTATTGAACTCATATATGAATCTCTGTTCTAATTTCAGTAGCGTTTTGTTAATATCCCCACCTCTCCAACTTGGAACCACTGTTTTAACAACCAAATATTTAAATCCTGAATCAAATGTTGTTTTTCTCGCCAATGTGACACTAGTGGGCTGTCTAATACATTTCTCTGTAAACAGCTTCTATGCTCAATAATCCGATCATTCCTACTTTTTATGTTATTCCTAAAATACATAAATCCTTAGAGAATCCCCCAGGCCGTCTTATTGTATCGGCCACAGGCTCCCTGTTTGAACCTATTTCCAAGTTTTTGGATTTCTTTTTGAGACCTTTTGTTTCTGAAGCGGATTCCTACGTACAAGATTCCACTCATGTTATAAATATTTTAGATGCATTTTCAGGTTATCATGATAAGTTACTATTGGTCACTCTGGACATCACTTCACTTTATACAAACATCCCTCAGAAAGCAGCTATAGAAGTATTGGCCAACACATTAATTCAGAGATCGAAGCCGGTCCGTATTCCAACTTTTTATCTTATACAACTAGCTTCCCTAGCCATGATGGAGAATTTTTTTAGTTTTAAAGGAGTATTCTACAAACAAATAAAGGGAGTGGCAATGGGGTCACCTATGGCCCCGGATGTGGCTAACCTATATGTTACAGATTTTGAAGAGAAATATTTGAAGAATTATCCTTTTAAAAAACAGGTTTGTCTCTGGAAAAGATACATTGACGACATTCTAATAATATGGGATGGCTAAGAGAGTTTGTTGCAAGAATTTTTTAAATGGATTAACAGTCTAGATCCCAATTTGCAATTTGAGGGTCAATTCAGTGCAGAAAACATAGCATATTTGGATTTAATGATTAAGAAGGGTGAAGAGGGTGGATTTAATGATTAAGAAGGGTGAAGAGGGTTTCATCACACAATTATACCGTAAACCAACAGATCGTAACACTCTCTTACGGTATGATAGTTACCATAGTACCTCCTTGAAAAATAACCTGCCAATCAGTCAATTTTTAAGGATAAGAAGGCTTTGCACAAAAGAATCTGACTTTGACAAACATGCAGCAGACATGCATCTGAGGTTTTCAGAACGGGGGTATCCGAAGAGGTGTATCAAGAAAGCGTTTTTCAGAGCATGTACAATGGAGCGCAAACACCTTCTACAGAAAAAAGTACGTCACAAGGAAGATAATATAGTGTGTTCCTTAACCTTTTCTCAACATTCAAAGGAGATCACTAACATATTGAAACAGGAATGGTATTTGCTCGCTAGCCTGTCGAATTTCACTTCTAAAAGAATCATGATTGCTTACAAACGCAATTCTAATTTGGCCAACACATTGGTCCCTTCTGCCCTCACATATTGCAAACCACCACCTAAGATTAAAGGTCATTATAGTTGCGGTAGTTGTTCTATATGTGCACATACTATTACAGTAAAGCAGGTTTTTATTCACCCGGTTACACAGCACAAGTTCTACATTAATCATTTTTCAAATTGTAGAACAGAAAGGGTTATATATTTAATACTGTGCCCATGCAATTTAATATATGTTGGGAAAACGAAATGACAGATCCGCACTTGGATTATTGAGCATAGAAGCTGTTTACAGAGAAATGTATTAGACAGCCCACTAGTGTCACATTGGCGAGAAAAACAACATTTGATTCAGGATTTAAATATTTGGTGGTTAAAACAGTGGTTCCAAGTTGGAGAGGTGGGGATATTAACAAAACGCTACTGAAATTAGAACAGAGATTCATATATGAGCTCAATAGTTTGGCACCCAATGGGTTGAATCAGGAGGTGGATTTATCAGTATTTTTATGAAGTATTGTGGTGAAGAGCGCCCTCCTGAGGCAATGAAGACCAAAGAAAATCCTGAAGGGCAACAGGATTTACGCCAGATTGACAATACTGGAAGGAAAGAAAAACTCCTTTCTGCTGAGCTAAGGATGGATACCAGCCCAGGGGAGGAGTTGAGTAGTCCTGATTGGGCACACCCAGTGGTTGGAAGGGGCGTGCCTGGAAGAGAACCTCGTTTTAAACCTGAGAATGACCCTGCTAGAGAGTGCGAAGAGAGCAAAGGGAGCAGAGGGTGCGAAGAGAGCAAAGGGAGCAGAGAGTGCAGGAGGAGCAAAGACAGCAGCAAAGGACTGAGCCGAAGTAGGCAGAGCAGTGCACAGAGCTGCACAAGGAACTCTGAGCAGAGGACCTCAGAGCAAAGGACCTGTGAGAGGACGAGCCGTGGAAAGACGTTTGGTACGTCAGCTGAGAGTGAGTCAGAGAGTGAATGGAAGACCAGGAAGCAGTGTGGCCGTACGTTTGACCCTGGTAATAAAAGAAGACCTGCAAGGTTCTTTTCAAGGGCTGTAAATGAAAGTCCTGAGGAAAGTGGACGTAGCCCTGGTTTAGACTCCTGGAAGAAGGCAGAGCCCTGGAAGAGGAAGCCTCCACGGCAGGCAAGTGAGAAAGAAAACTCATTCTTTGGAATACAGTAGGGACCAGAGAGACACAGGAACCCTCACAGCTGGAAGACGTCTGAGCCACCTAGGACAAGAGGGGCTTGGCAAAAAGTAAGCAGTTTTCCTAGGAGTTACAAGAGTGAAGGTAAACTCAATTCTCCTATGTTTGAAGCCTTACTAAGAAAGCCTAAATGTTACCCTGACTTATTTAGCCTGAGAGGGGAGAAGGGAAACATTACTGACCAAGAGAGAAGCTTAATAGCTGCTGACAATTGCTTATCTAGCAACCAACAGGCTGAATTGCTTCTCCAAAGCTTTAAAGAGTTTTTAGAACAAGCAGGCAGACAACCAGTACTGAATGAAGATAGTAATTCTATACAGTCTGAAGAATAAATGCAAACTGATTCTGACTTACCTGACTGTAATAGTATGGATTGTTCATTGTGTTATATGGAAATACCAGAGTAAAGAAGTTTGCTGTGCCGTGTATGAGTGAAATACAACGGAGCTGTTTCTACTGCCATGCTTTGAGAACCTTGATTACTTGCACCTGAATTAAGCTCCCACTGTGAACGTAACAGTGCATGTAAAGAGGCTGCATTAAATGGAATCACCTCTTGGGGCAGAGCTGAGTCAAACTCCCTAGAAGTAAAGCTGAAGTTAAAGCTGAATTCTTCTTTAGTTGACTTTATTCCTAAGTTTATTCTGTTCATGTTAAAGCAACAGTTTGGTTCATGTGTATGAATTTGTTATGCGCTGGAAGAATCTCCCCAACAGCAATAAAATACTTGCAAACAAGCCTTACCGTCTCTGGCGCACAACTACACTTATTTCGGAGTGAAAGGAGCACAAGAACTACATTACCCAGCATTACCAGGGAACAGTTTTTAACCATTCCTCACGAGGCAATAGGCCGCTCCTGTCTTTTAGCCCTAAGGCGGGGCAGGGGCGTCGCAGTATGCAGCATTCTGGATCATAAATGCATAAGCTGGATTAGAGTAACCTATATAAGATTCGTTACACATTAAGTTTTCTTTTTTATTTACATACTGTGTGTCATCACTGATGTCATCAGTTTCACCACGCCCCCTGCCTACGGTATTTATAGCCGCGCATACGGACAACAGTTTCTCTATTTGAAGACATACTGACAAGTTCGTTCAGACGGTGCAGATTGCAGTTTTGAGGTAACATTTATCTGTAGCTCACAAAGTATGTAATATATAGGCTGAGTTGATCGTTCTAGCGTCGCAGTGTTTTAAAACGGTCTGAAAACAGTATTTCCTGTATTTAGTTTGGCGCGCATTTTGGCGTCTTTTAGAGAGTACGAAGTAACAGCAAAATCAGATTCCCCGTTTTGAGAGCAGTAGAACACATAAGGATAATTTTTACATCAGTGTTTTGACACCTCCATTACATTGTAGATAATGTCAATCCATAGAGGCCATGTGTCTGTTTATAGCCCCTTCCTTTCAGCGCGAAAGTGATAGTTACTATAGGTATTGCAATTTAAAACGAGTTGCCCTTCATAGGCTGCCTTTTCCAATCTGTCCTAGCCTGCTGTTACCCTAGTTCTGAGAACGCAATTTGATTGGCATAAATACAGTGTGATTCACACATTTTATTAGATGTTATTTTAAACGATGGTGTATGTTACATTTATTTTAGGTTTATACAATAGCAGGCTATGCCGTTCATGCATACATATTTTTATCAATCATGATTTTACCTATTGTTTTAAAGTTTTAGTCTTAGTAAAAATATCTTACTTCACAAGTTTTTATCACACAGTGGTTGCTAATATGTTTTGGTTGAGATAAGGCAAATCCATTGTTTGTAGCAAGTAATGTTTTTATATCTAGGCATCAGTTTTTCAAAATAAGGTCTTCTGTCCATATGGCAGTCTGCTTTTTATCGTGGTTCTATAGATACAATTGCTATATACTCTTTTAGTTGAACTATTGCACATAAGCACTATTTTATCTTTAGTTGAATTAGTTGGATCAAGATTTCTTGCCCATGAAGTGTCATTTGATGGCTTGTTTATATACATGTTTTTATCTCTTTTTATTTCTTTACATTGTTCTATTTATTTTCCTCTTTTGTGCATTATTCATGTGTTACAGTATTTAACAGTGCAAGGATTCCCTACGCTGTTTAGGATATTCACACTGTTCTTGTGACCAGTAGTGCCTTGTAAGTAGATATTATGTGTGTTCAGTATAACATCAGTTCTCACAAGTTATGTTCTATAAGATAGTTTTATCACACATTTCTTCTGCCCTGCGTCTTATTTAACTTTTTAACTCATTTTTTAACTCATGTTTTAATAATTCAGTTTTTAGTATTTCTTTTAATTCGTCTTTTCTTTTACATATTTTATGTTAAGTAGTTGATATTACCCACTTAGCTCATGAGTTTATTAATTATTTATGTTTTTTATTTTTTTATTGAGATTAACGTGTTTATATGTTATATGCCTGTATGTTTCATATTAATGATTTTTAATGTTTTTAACATTTTGTATGTTTGTATGATCTAGTATATCCCCCCGAAGAAGGCTTCGGCCGAAACGCATAGGGGACCCAATAAAGGCGTTTGTGCACATCCACATCTCTTGCTCCTTTGTGTTCCTGCACAGTGCACTGTGCCAGCCCTGAGCCTGCCGCCTCAGTCGCAACTTATTCTCCCATTACCCAGTCAGTCAATCTTAAGAGTTTAACTTTTTATTCTCCCACCAAATTTTAAAGTCTCCACTGTCCCTGTTCTCCTCCATTTCCAATATCTCCAGTACCTAACCCCATGCCTCCTACATCGTTCCCCACGCCAACCCAGCTACTTCCTTCTCTGATTTTCATTGACCCTGTAATTCCTCCATTTTACCCCAGCATCTATTCTTATGCCCCTCCCTCTCATCTTTCCTCTGTATGACCTTTTCTTCCCTCTCACACAAAAAACCTGTCCTCTTCATCCTCACTCCCCCAGATTCTGCTTCGTTTTCTCCACCCTGACCCTAGCATCTGCTCCCTTTCAGCCACCCCCCCAGTTCCAGCATCACCCTTTCCCATCCCTCCCAGCATCAGCTCCTTTCTAATTCCAGTCCCAACCAGCATCAGCTCTCTTCCAGTCCCAGCTCTTCCCAGCATCAGCTCCCTTCCAGATCCTCCCAGCTTTGTCTCCCTTCCAGTTCCAGTTCCCCCATCCCCCAGCATCAGCCCATTTGCAGTCCTAGCTCCCCGGCAGTCCTCTTCAGGTATCCAGCAAGCCCCTTCTCTCCCCCCCTCCTCCCCCCCGCAGCAGTCTTCTTCAAGTGCCAGTCAACCCCCGCCCCCCTCAAAGTAGTTTTCACGTGCCAACCAGCCCTCACACCCCCCATCCACAGCATCAAACCCACTCAGTCACCTTCTCTCCCCCTCCTCCCTGCGGCCCCGTCACCTTCTCTCCCCCTCCTCCCTGCGGTCCCGGCATTGCCTGCAGTCACTGCACAGCTGCGGGAGCGCTTTCCTTTGTTCCTGCGGCTGTACTAAGTTGCAGCTGCCAGGACTGCAGAGTCTCTACAAGTGAAATGGGGCACTTCCTTTCCTCTTGTGCAAGACAGGAAGTGCCCCAGTTTTATTTTTAGAGACTCTGTGGTCCTGGTGGCTGCAACTTAGCTCCCACGGCTGTGAAGAGGTGAGCCGGTGAGACAGGCTTAGGGTCTCACTGGCTCATCTCTTAAGCCAGTGAGGCCATGGAGCTCCTTGGGGAGCGGGGCCTTGTGCAGACGAGGGCCAGCCTGTCTCCTGAGGGACAAACCTGTAGACAGCAGATGAGGAGCGGCATGTGGGCAATGATGACTTTGCTGGAGGTCTTAGACTGCAGTTTTTCCGACAGCTTGATGCAGAGATTTTCTGCGCCTTGAATTCAAAGAGCCAAAAAGAAGAAAAGATAAAAGAGGCAGTTTTCAGAAAGGTTGTTTAGCTGCAAAAGCTGTGCATCTCTATAGCTAACTCTCATAGGGCAACTACATGGGTTGTGTGGGTTAAAAATACTCGTGTAGGTCTGAAAATCAAATCTACCTGACTTAAACATGCCCCCAGAGACAGTTTTTTGCAACCTTGCTAAATTCTGTGGGGAACTGGGGAGGGGGTGTTTGGATTTAGCTCACATCTTACATTCAGGTTCATTAGGTATTTCCCTGGACCCGGAAGGCTTACAATCTAAGTTTGCACCAAAGGCAATGGAGGGTTAAGTGACTTGCACAAGATCACTGCAACAGTCATCATGAAAAAGCAGCTATTAGGGCTAGGGGGGAGGTGTTATTGATCTTTGTCTTCCATAATGGAGTCCACTGTATGATTACATTCTGCAAGCCTAAACGGATCAGCTGAATCGCAAGAGGAAGAAGCTGGAGGCGTCCTCACCTTGCTCGTCCTTGACAGCCCATACCATGAGGTCCACGCAGGCGGCATTGGCCTGGCAGCGCAGCTTCAGAGGGCTCAGCTCATTCTGCAGCCGCTCCATATCATGCAGGATCTTCTGCAGCTCAGCCTGGCTGCTGTTGAACTGCTCCAGCACAAAGTCATGGATTTCCTTAACAAAGAAAGTCTGCAGATCTGAGACCCAAGAAGGCACAGCCCGGCATTAGTAGGGTAACCAGCGATCTGCATAGCACCTGCGTTAGCTCCTAAACTATGTGATGTGTGGACAGCCACAGTAAGGAGACAGCAAGTTTTAAATAAGGTTGAACACAAACTTGCCGAACCTGCACATATGGTCGGGGCTGGCATTAAGAGGTGGCAAACAGGGCAGTTGCCCTGGCCTCCATGCCACAGGGGTGCCCCAAGCCTGCCAAGCTGTAGGAGGTATAGACTGCATGGTGAAATTAGACCTTACCTGCCAATTTACTATCCTTGAGTCCCTCCAGTCCAGTCTTCTGTGATGTCAGTGTAGAGAGTTTCCTAGTCTGCTTTGCCATATGCTACTGACTTAAGGGGGGCTGGATCCACTCCCTTACACTGCGACATCACAGAAGTCTCCATCTGCTGCAAGGGGGCACAACTCAGGAGTCTGCACTGGACTGGAGGGATGATATGGAAGTGGGCTTTTGGACCCCCTCACCACTGTCTGCCCTTGGTCCCTCCATGTCTAACACCAACCCTGCATATGGTACTTGAGTAGGGGTCTGAGCTCCCCTGCCAGTCACACACGCTGCAGAAGAGCATCCAAAGCACTTCACACACATGTGATGCGCAATGATGATTGCCTATTCTATTTATCTACCTCGGAGAAAGGCCTTATCATGCCAGAACTTGATACTGCACTGCTGCTTGTCTCAATACAAGGATTCCCTCTCCAGCCTGTACCAAAAGGTTGTTGTACCTTTATGACAAGTTTTCAGTGTACATATAGCTTCCTTATCGTTTCTCCAGTCCAGTCCCGCACCTATGGGTAGTGTGACCTCGCCAGCAGCTTGGAGACTGAGCATGTCACGATTGATGACATCAGTGGATACATACCGGTGACACCTCCCACCAGAACCAGTATCTCAGTCTAAAGGAACGCATAAGGATAGATAGAGAAACAAAAGAACTGCAATTGAATTAATACTTAACCTTTTTGGCCATAGTATTTGCAAATAAAGTTTATTTTTAAAAAATACAAGCTAAATGAAAAGAAAAAACAGTGAGGCTTAACTTCAGCTGGAGCGGGCTCGGGATTGCCCGAGGCCGGGGGATCAGGCAGACAGAAGGCATCCCCGGGGAGAACAGATCGCCTTCTGCAGCCCGTCCATGACACTAGCTTAGCCCACAGTGAGTCAGGTGGTAGCAGTCAGCAGGCCTCCTCTTCAGAGCACTCCCGACACTGCCAAAGCTCTTTTGGCAGCTGAGCATCGGGTCAGGAGTGCAGGTGGCAACGCAGCAGGAGCTGTATGACGGTGCGTGACAGGCCAGGGGTAGTTTAAGGACTGCAAATAGCAGGCAGGGCCTTTTTGGCTGTTTTTCCGCTCAAGCGGAAACGGCCACCATTTTGTGAGCCACAGGTTTATTTCCTTTATTTTACTTTCTGTTCAGGTCAGATTTACTTTGTTATTTTAAAGAGAGAGTGGCGGTATTTGGGGTAAGCAAGCCACCAGGCTTTAAATGGACTCTAGGGCAGGTGAAATCACATTTTGTTGTTTTTTTGCTAGTCTTGAGGCTAGGGAAAAAAAAAAAAGAGAGAAAACAGAACAGAAAGGAAGAGAGCAATTAGATTAGATTGGGGTCACTGCCAGGGGTTTTTGTGTGAAAAACAAAAGAGAAAAGAAACACTGTCTGTGCAGAAGACATTAAAGCAGGCGAAGGGTTCCTTGCAAAATGCCTCCTAGGAACATGTGTCTGGCGTGCGGATCACGCAGGGGCTCAGTTTCCAGGGCTGGGTTCTGCTGGACCTGCGAAGCAGAAGCCAGGTCAGCAGAGGAGGGTTTTCTCATGGAAGTGTGCGGGACACCAGTCACAACAGAGCAGGCCGGGGTAGGAGAAGGGAGCTCCAAAGCCTCGGTTCCCACGGCGCAGGGAAGAACTCGGGGAAGTCATCTAAGCTCGCAAAACGCTCCCTAGGTAAGGAACAGCCTGTGGAGTTGACAGCTACATTTTTGCCAGAGTTTGTTCTCATGTATAAGGCTTTTTGCTTAAGGCAGCGAGAAGAGGAGCCTGGCAACTCACAGGTGAAGGCACCAAAACAGGCTTTGCCGGGGCCACTCTCAGATGGTAGGGCACAGGGTGAGCCAGGGCCTAGTAGGAGAAGGATGGAGGAGGACCCATGGAGGGAGGTGGGCTCTCTCCAGTCCAAAGACAAGGAAGGCTGCAAAGTGAAACAGGAAGGTGGGGCAGAGGAGATGGAGCTTGACGAAGGAGAAATTCCCCAGGTGGAGGTCGTGGATATTGCACATCTTTTGGAGAAAAGAGCTTGCGATGTTGATTTCTCCTTGAAAGCCTTCAATATGGACATAGAGGCTCCGTTAGAGGAGCCGCCGCTGGAGGATCCTCTTTTCCAGGCCATCAGGAAGATGCAAACATGATCTGGCAGATGATCCAGGATGAATAGGATGTGCCAGAAGCCATGTTGAGGGGTACGTGAACTATGGCGCATCTGTACCCGCTTCCAGAAAAGGACAGAGAGCTCCTGCGGCCCCCAAAGGTGGATGCAGCAGTCTTGGCAGCAACTAAGAAGGTTAAATTAGACTTACCTGCTAATTGTTGTTCCTGGAGTGGAACCAGTCTAGTCCCGGAACCTCTGGGTTGCCTATCTGATCCAGCAGCTTGGAGACTGAGAAACACCTCTTTTTGTGACATCACTGGTATATCTCTCCGGGAACTGCCTCCTGCCACCAGTATCCTATTGACAAAGCAGACTCACCGGAGCAACAATTAACAATTTATCGAAACAAACTAACATATTACACAGTAAGACCCCGTAAACTGAAACAGCAACTGATAGCAGAGGAAAGAAAAAAAACCCTGCCACACCGTGACTTGAGAACTGAACAGGCCACTCCCTCCTGTGGAAGAAAGGCCCACCCAGTCCCCCAGAGACCAAACAGTAAAGACATACAGGACTCCCCAATACTGGGCTGTTTTGGTTTTTTTGTAGAAAGCAAACAGCTCTTACCTGTGACACACTGGCACCGTTCAGGCCGAAACACTACTGCAGACAATTGGGAGGGATACGGGACTAGACTGGTTCCACTCCAGGAACAACATTTAGCAGGTAAGTCTAATTTAACCTTCCTGATCGTGTCCCCAATCTAGTCCCGGAACCTCTGGGTCAATACCAGAGCAGTGAAGCAAATCACACATGGGAGGGACCTGGTAAACCGGCCTGAAGAATCGCCAAACCGAACGACGCCTCTCCTGACCCCTGGACATCCAGCCTATAGTGCTTCACAAAGGAATTCAAAGACGACCAGGTCGCCGTCTTACAAATGTCTGCCAGCGAAACCAAACGAACTTCCGCCCAGGAAGCGGCCTGAGCCCTAGTAGAGTGAGCCCTGAGACCTTCCGGAACCACTCTGCCTTTGATGACATAAGCCGACGCAATTGCTTCCTTAATCCACCGTGCAATAGACGCCTTGGAAGCCGCTTCCCCCTTGCGGGGCCCCGCAAAGAGCACAAACAGTCTATCAGACTTATGAAAAGACGCCGTACGCTTAAGATACTTTTTGAGTGCTCTGCGAAGATCCAGGCTATGAAGCCACCTCGAAGGCTCCCCCGACCCTCCAGAGAAGACCGGGAACTCAATCACCTGGTTCACATGAAAAACCGAAACTACCTTTGGGAGAAAGGACGGCACCGTCCTCAGAACGACCTTTGAGGAAGAGAACGATAGAAAAGGCTCCCTACAGGAGCGGGCTTGCAACTCCGACACCCTCCTAGCAGAGCATACCGCTACCAGAAACACTACCTTAAGAGTGAGGTCCTTGATCGTCGCTCAGGCTAAGGGCTCAAAGGGCTCTTTCTCCAAAACATCCAGCACCAAAGGCAGATTCCACGCCGGAAACAAAGGCCTAGTTGGTGGCGCACTAACGATACGGCTCTTAAAAATCTCTTAATATCTGGATGGGTACCTAGCGACTGACCTGCCACCTTTCCGCGATAGCACACCAAGGCCGCCACCTGCACTCGTAGAGACGCGGCAGCCAACCCCTTGACAAATCCATCCTGCAAAAAATCCGAGACATGGGGAATAGCTACTTTCAAGGGGTCAATCTGTCTTTCCTTACTCCACGCTTCGAAAATCCTCCAAACACGCACATACGCCAAAGAAGTAGAATGCCGTCTGGATTTCAACAAGGTAGAAATGACCGCCGCGGAATAGCCCCTGGACTTCAGCCACGCCCTCTCAAGAGCCAAGCCGTAAGAGAGAACCGACCCACGTGAGGCATGAGTGGAGGTCCTTGAGACAGCAGATCCTTGCGTAACGGGAGTCGCCAAGGGTTCGCCATCAGCAGCCTGACCAGGTCCCCGTACCAGGGACAGCGCGGCCAGTCTGGCGCTATGAGAATGACTCGCCCCCGGAAACGCTCCACGCGCTGCAGAACTCTTCCGATCAAAGCCCATGGGGGGAAGACATAAAGCAGCTGCCCCTCCGGCCATGCCTGCATGAGAGCGTCCAGACCTTCCGACATCCGTTCTCTGCGCCTGCTGAAAAAACAACTGACCTTTGCTGACGCGAGTGTCGCCATCAGATCCATGACCGGCGACCCCCACTTGCGAGTTATCATGTCGAACACGTCGGGATGAAGGACCCATTCTCCCGGATCCACCCTCACCCGGCTGAGAAAGTCGGCCTCCACACTGTCCACTCCTGCCACATGCGCCGCCATAGATCTTGAAGGTTGCCTTCTGCCCACTCGCACAGGGCTTCGGCCTCGGCTTCCAGCGCTAAACTGCTGGTGCCCCCCCTGCCTGTTGACGTAAGCTATGGCCGACGCGTTGTCGGACAAAACTCGAACCGACCGCCCCTTCAGCAACGGTCGAAACTCCTGACGCGCCAGCGAGACCGCTCTCAACTCCAACCTGTTGAATGACCATGTTTGCTCCTGGGGAGTCCACTGCCCCTGCGTGAAAACCCCCTGGCAGTGAGCTCCCCAGCCCAGCAGACTGGCATCCGTCATGAGCGCCACCCAATCCGGCGACTCCAGCGACTTCCCCTGTTCCAAGGACCCGGGCCGCAACCACCAGTCCAGTGATTGACGTGTCTCCTCCGGACAAGGCAATCTGCGGCCCAGTGGATCCTGCTGATGGGACCATCAGCGAAGCAAAGCTCTTTGTAACGGTCTCATGTGTGCCCTTGCCCATGGAACCGTCTCTATCGACGCCGCCAAGGTGCCCAGCACCTGCAGATACTGCTAAGCTGTGGGAGCTCTGTACCGCAAGAATTTCGTTACCAACTGCCTTAGACTCTGCGCTCGCTGGTTGGTAAGAAACACCCTTCTCATTTGAGTGTCAAAGCGAGCCCCTAGATAGACCAGATTCTGGGAAGGAATCAAGTGGCTCTTTGCGCTGTTGACTATCCAACTGAGGCTCTCCAGAAAGCCCACCACTCGTGAGGTGGCCGCCACGCTCTCAGCCCGCGATTTCGCTCGAATGAGCCAATCGTCCAAATAAGGGTGTACGAGAATGCCTTCCCGATGCAGAGCAGCCGCCACTACCACCATCACTTTGGTGAAGACCCTCGGCACTTTTGCCAACCCGAAGGGCAACGCCTGGAATTGAAAGTGCCCGAACGGCACAGCAAATCTGAGAAATTTGTGATGATCCGGTCTGATGGGAATATGAAGATAGGCTTCGGACAGATCCAGAGAGGTGAGGAATTCTCCTTTCTGAACGGCCACTATGACCGATCACAGTGTTTCCATGTGAAAGTGCGACACACGCAGGCAACGATTTACGCCTTTGAGATCCAAAATAGGCCGAACCCCCCCGTCCTTCTTTGAAACCACGAAATAGATGGAGTATCAACCGCAGCCGCACTGGTCTGCGGGCACCGGAACCACCGCTTGGAGGTTCAGAAGTCTTTGAACCGTCTCCCGCATAGCCACGCACTTGACGGCTGACTTGGCAGGAGACTGGACGAAGCTCTCCGGCACCGGACGCGCCAGCTCCAGAGCGTAGCCCTTGCGGATGACCTCCAGTACCCACTGATCTGACGTAATTTGGGCCCAGGCAGGGAAGAACTCCTGCAAACGCCCCCCTACGGGGGTAAGGGGCGCCTGGGCCCCCTGCATCTCATTGGGCCTTTTTGGGAGTAGTCGAGGAGAAGGAAGATCCAAAGCCTCTTCCCGCTGCTCGAAACCCCCGAAATCCCTGGTTTCTGTAAGGGAACCGCCCTCTCTGGCCCGAAGTAAACCTTTGGGACCGAAACCTTCTAAAATCTCGTAACTGCCCTCTGCTCGCCTGGACAGTGCGACACGATTTGGCCTTATCCTCCGGTAATCGACCGCCCTTAGACTCACCAAGATCCTTAACCAACTTCTCCAACTCCTCACCAAACAACAACCGGCCCCTTAAACGGTAACTTGCTTAACCTAGCCTTAGAGGAACTATCCGCTGCCCAATTCCGTAGCCACAGGGAACGGCACGCTGCCACCGCTGACGCCATGCTCATGGACAGTCCCCTCATGAGGTCATACTGAATGTCTGCCAGGTAGGCAGCCCCAGATTCCAAGCGGGCAGCCTCCTCCGATAAAGGAGGAGACTGGCCCTCCTGCACCTGTTGCGCCCAGCGAAGGCAGGCCCTAGCGAACCATGCCCCGCAGATAGCTGCCTGAAGCAAAATAGCATTGACATCAAATACCTGTCTAGGCAGCACCTCCAACTTCCTATCCTGCACATCCTTGAGGGCCACACTACCTTCTACCGGAATGGTAGTCTTCTTTGTCACTGCCGCGACCGCCGCATCCACTTTGGGCGCTCTAAATATCTCCTTATCCTGGTCCAACAGCGGGTAGAGCCGGTTCATAACCCTAGCTCCCTTTAGCGCCGTTTCAGGAAGATTCCACTCCTCCTGAATCATCTCTTGAAACACCCTATGTACTGGGAACGCGCGTTGGGTCTTGCGGAAGACCTGCAACAATGGATCCTCCAAGGTTTCATCCACCGCGGCCCCCGGTACTGGCATGTTAAGAACCTTTAGCATCTCTAGAATGAGCGCCGGCAGCTCTTCTCTCCGGAAGACCCGCACTATCCTCGCCTGATCTTCCCTTTCTGATAACTCCCCTTCCTCCAACTCCTCTTCTAGGGGCAAACTGTGGGCATCCTCATCCGACAGAGGACCCTCGGAGGACATTGAGAGCTCCCTGGGGACCCCTTCTCCACGGGACCGCTTACTCACACCAGGCTGGCCCTCACCCAGCAATGAAGCCGCACGCTTCCGTGTCCCGCTAGCACCTACAACGGCTCCCTGCTGCCTAGACTGCCCCAGCAGCGTCTGCTGAAGTAGGGCCACAAACTGGGGAGAAAAAATAGACGCCAGCTCCTTAGCTAAGCCCCCTTGAGGGGTGGACAGACCCAAGCCCGAAGAGGTACCCTCCACCGGGTCCTCCTGCTGCAAATCTGGAGGCGGCGGTACTGTGTCCTCCGCTGCACCGACTGGGCTACCGTCCACCTCCCCCCGGAAGAGCTCCGCGGGCGCCGGATCCCGGACACACGATACACAGACTGCCGCGGCAGAGCCCTTCCGCACCCCACACACGATGCAATGAGGCTTAGCTGGCATTGTGCGCTGCAAAGAAGAACGCCGCAAGAGCTGCCCTCCTAATCCACCAGAAGCCCCGCTACAGGTAGAGGGTCCTAAAACTGCCAGCACGGACCGCGGCCTAGACCACGTTCCCGTTAAGGACCTCAAATAATATGCCTAAACTCTCACACAGCAGAAACCTTTAGGCCCCGAGAACGTATCGCTATGTACTGGACGTCCCTGACCGGAAAATCAAGGCGCTGGGCCCGACGCCTGTGCACGCCGCCACCACGCGGCTGCGTCCACCCCCCTTTGCACGCCAAAAATTCACTGAGGAAAGCCCGCTGCGAGCAAGCCACCCCCCTTACCTGCTGCGGGGCAAAGACACTTCCCGGCAGATCACTCTTCACCCGCGCTGTCCGCCGACGCCAGAGATCCCCTCTGCCTCAGGGAACGCTGTGAGCCCCGGACCGCCGCACACAGACGGCCGGCTCCGTGCGTGGGAGTAGGGCCGCTAGGCGCGCTAGCAGGCAGACCCTCTGCGTGGCGCCGGCGAGACCCTGATCCTCACTCCTCCCTTACAAGCAGTACAGGCCCTCAAACCAGGCACAATCCTCCGGTAGAGGAGCCTCCTTCTGAACCCCAGGCAAGAAGTTAAAGTAGAGCGGGAGGGAGGAAGAGGGGGGGGGGGGAAGAGACCTGGCCTGTTCAGATTCCAAAGGAACAGCGTAAAAGGCACAGACAGTCCCAAAACAAAAATATATGGGCATAGAATGAAAGAAAAACAGAAACCATTGCCAATAGTGATGAAACTAATAACTATTCTACACTGCCAAAAGACTGATCCTGAATTGTTTCTCCAGCGAGCCCGGACTCCCGGGCTCCCTATCTATCCAGCTGCTTGGAGACTGAGGATACTGGTGGCAGGAGGCGGTTCCCGGAGAGATATACCAGTGATGTCACAAAAAGAGGTGTTTCTCAGTCTCCAAGCTGCTAGATCAGATAGGCAAACCAGAGGTTCCGGGACTAGACTGGGGACACAATCAGGAAGACTACATTCCGGTGAAAGGTAGTTCGCTGCTTAAGGATGTGCAGGACAGGAAGGTGGCAACACTACTGAAGCAAGCATTTGATATCAATGCCCTATCTTTACCGGCATCGGTTTGTGGCGTTTTTGTACAATGGGCGTGCTTACGGTGGATGCAAGGAATTATGGAAACCACGGGAGGCTCTCATCTACTACCAGCGGAGGCAGCCAAGCTAGAGTCAAGCGCGGCTTATTTGACAGATTCTTTTTACGATTTCATAAGAGGTTTGTCCAAGATTATGGCGGCAGTGGTTGCAGCACATCGCTATCTCTGGCTTAGAAATTGGTCAGCTGATGTCTCGCCCAAGTCGCATTTGAGCAAGTTCCCTTTAAGCTCTTATTCACAGAGGACCTCAATAAGCAGATGAAGGACTTGGAAGAATCAAAAGGGGGCCAGCTTCCAGAGGACAGACAAAAGACAAGCCGTTCCACTGTTCCACACTGGGGACAAGCAACGAATTATCAGCTGTTTAGAGCGGTACGTTCTGCGCCATACCGGAGGGACAGTCCTTTCAGGGGTTCAGAGAAACAGGCAGAGGTGTCTTCTCTTCTGCCCCCGTGGCTCTTAAGAAGTCCCAATGAAGTGAGGGGCACCCACACAGAGGTGTCCCCATAGGTGGTTGGCTGCGGGACTTTTTATCAGGTGTGGGCACAGATTACATCTGATCAATGGGTGCTAGAGGTGGTCAGAGAGGGCTATGCGTTGGAGTTAAAGAGCCCTCTCACGGATGCTTTTGTCCTCTCTCCATGCAAGGCTCCTTGGAAACAAGCAGCTCTCTGGGACATGTTAAGAAGGCTCCTGGACCTTCCTGCTGTTCAACAGGTGCCGGACGTCCAGTGCACTTATGAATGATACTCGATTAATTTTCTTGTCCCCAAAAAAGAAGGCTCCTTCCGGCCCATTCTAGATCTCAAGCATGTCAATCAGTGCCTCAGGGTTCCTCGACTCCAAATGGAAAAACACGTCGGTCAGTTATTGTGACAGTCAGGAAGGAGGAATTTTGACTTCTCTCGACCTGACGGAAGCCTACTTGCACATACTGATTCGACCAGAGCATCATCAGTTCCTGAGGTTCACAGTGCCCATGGATCACTGTCAGTTTCAGGTGTTCCCATTCGGATTGGCGACCACACCACTCACGTTCACAAAGGTCATGGTGGTGGTTACAACAGCGTTATGGCAGGAGATTCTCGTACATCCTTACCTGGAAGATTGGCTCATTTGAGTGAAATCAAAGGCAGAAAGTGAATGGGTCATGGCCAGAGTGATCGAGTTCTTGCAGAGTCTCGGATGGGTGATAAATTTTGCAGAGTCAGCTCCAGCTCTCACAGGACTTAGTGTACCTGGGGGCAGGTTTCAAACTGCGGCAAGGCACGTGCTCCTGCCGAAGGGCCGAGTAGGAACATTGCAGGGACAGATCCGAAGATTTTGCATCATGAAGGCACTGAAGATGTGCCATTACCTTCAGGTGCTGGGATCCATGGCGGCGACCATAGAGGTCGTGCCATGGACATGCGTCCACATGCACCCGTTACAGAGGAGCTTGTTGTGATGATGGTCCACGCAGCGTCAACTGCTGTCGCTTCCCCTGCCCTGTTCGGTGAGTGCCGAAGATCCCTCCAGTGGTGGCTAATGGGAGGCCATCTTTGGGCAGATATGCCTCTGGAGTATCCCAACTGAATGCTCCTAAACAACAGGTTCTTCAGGCCAGTCTTGCAGGTCCCTCCCGCTATGATACATCCCATAGGTGCAGAACTGGACTGGAAGAACGATAAGGAAGGTGAAATTAGGCCTTACCTGCTAACTGATGTTCCATGAGTGACTCCAGTCCAATCCCAATTCCACTCTAATGGTTTGTATTTTTTTTCCTGCAATAGATATGTCCGGTCCTGAAGAAGGTCAACACAGAGTTTTGGGCCAGGGGCAAGTTTGTGGCAAAGAAGTCGGGCTGTCTGACACAACTTGGACCTTTTTGAGGCATGACCCGGACTGTTTTGACAAATTCAGAGGCAGAAGCAGAAGCATGTGGTAAGCGATCTCTCTCTCAGGCTGGGGGGTGTTTTCTGCTTGAGGGGGTTAACCTTGTAGATAGTTGACTTTCGTGTTTTAATTGTTGCTTTCATGAGTCTGCTTTGTTAATAGGATACTGGCTATGGTGGGAGGTGCGGTATGTATACCCTGATGTCATCAATCATGATATGGTCAGTCTCCAAGCTGCTGGTGGGGCAACACTATCCATAGGTGCAGGACTGGACTGGAGTCACTCAAGAAGCGTCAATTAGCAGGTAAGGCCAAATTTCACCATGGCTGCTTGATTTATAATACCAATTGACTGAGAAGAAAAAGGGCTGGGATCAGGTGCCATGAGCATTCATTCACAGTTACCTAGGAATTGTTCCCCAATTTATGTTCCCTTCCAACTCACTTAGCTCAGTCACTGCAGTGATAGACCTTTAGGCCAGGGACACACAAAACCATGAAATTATGCATCCTAAGTTGTCTAAGGAGAACCCGAATCCAGGAACCAAACTCAGTTCTCTACATAGTAATATACAGTAGTGCCATAGAGCTGGACCCAGATAAGGGGATTCGGAATTTCCTTGCGTTACACCCGTAAAAGCAAAGAGCTGCATGAGCATTTTCACTTACCTTTCATGTAGTATAAAGTGTCTCTCAGCATTTTAAACATCGTCACGTAGAGCGGATCGCTGAAGGTTTTATAATGCAGGTCAACACTGGGACAGGCCTGCAAGGAGGAACCAAAAAAGCAGAAATGTTTCCAGTGGAACTGAAGTTTCCTTCAGTCTACAGGATCATAATGGCGTTGGCAGCTCACTTCTCCATAACAGATTCTCAGATGTGTGTCCCCAAAGGCTATAAAACTGAAGCTCTGCACATGGGGCTGGTTTCTTTATCTTACACCAGTCTCTGGGCTGCTTCATATACAAGTATTTCCATCCTCTTCCGTCTTTCATTCATGCACTGGACTACTGAGGAGCTTATTTCTACAGTAAAGATTTTCCACACGCAAAGCCCGTCTGAAATACTGAAGCTAGCCTGACCGTTTATTCATATGCACGTGCTATGAGTGGGCAGTACTGGGGTGTCACTTGGAAGAGAAGGGGCAAAATTGCAATGGGCATGTATGCATCAGTTCCAGAGCGGTGCTGCTGTAGCCACTGCTGGGAGCCGGTTTTACAGGCACGTAGGCGTTTAGGTTGCTTTTATAACGTAATTCAATACAAACACCAGCAGAGATATTTATGGATTACATCAGATTGTACTTCAATCACTGCTATTTCTATTGCCTTTCATACGTATTGTTTCATACAGACTGACGATTGCATTGCTATGACATGGGGAAATGAGTAAAATCCATTCTGTGAATCTCAGAGGACGTGGGATATATTTATGCTGGTGTCATTGCATTGAATTGATTTGGTCAGGCATTGGGATCCCTTTTGTGACTGGCCATTATAAAATAAGCATAAAATTGGCAATTTCGGTTCTAAAATTAGGCCCTAAAAGACAACACATCACAAGGGAGCAGGATTACCTCTGTCACTTCAACTATCAGAGCATCCAGAGTCTTGAGGACAGGATCCCCGACTATCTGCTTCACCTGCACAGAAGTAAATCACATACTGGAGTAATTATCACGTCTAAAACCTGTATGTGCAGCTAGGGCTAGTAACACCACCCAGCATGTACTGGATGGCAAGTGTCAGTGCATGTAGGAAGCTCGGCATAGAAGAGTGTGTCAATCCCCGTGCAGAGGTATGCAAAAACAAGGGGAGGAGTCGGACAGCCTTGTCTTATAAGGATCGCACAAGTGAACCCCGTTTCCCCCACCGCATCCCCTTCTGTTTCTTCCTCCGTCTCTCCTCCCAGTCAGCAACCGATCAGAAATAAACTACGTGGAAGCAACACAGAAGTCTTCCCCCCTCCCTCCAATGGATGGTGGGCTAACTACAGTCCCCCAGCTTTGGCCCCTACCTGGATATCTGCTGGTAATCTGGATAAGTGTCTAGACCGCAGGCTGCTTGCTCCATGCCTTACTCTCACTTTTCATAGCATGTGTAATTGTATATTATTATTATTATGTTTGTCCTAGCTGTGAATCGCTTAGATGTGATGATGGGAGATCTATAAATGTTTTTAAGTAAATAAATGCATGTCACAAAGGAAATGGTGTTTCAGTAACAACTGCATGATTGCCTCAGTGGGAACTGCAGTCCTGAGTGACCTTTGTCCCTGAAACGACGCCACGCACCATCTGCAGCAGCTGACGCAGCGTGTCCAGTGGAATATCAAACTCTTTATTATTAATGCTCTTGATAAGCGGAGACACCGAGAAACTGGAGCTGATTGTGGAGAAGTAATAGTCTGGGTCCAGGGCACTTCCGTCGGGCAGGTACGTACCTGTAAAATACAAAAACACTGCTGATTCTCCTGAAGAGGCATTCCACGTGCTCCAGTACACTTCATTAGAAGGAAACGTGGAATGGCTTAAACCTCTATGGGATCAGGGGTCCAAAACATTCCTGGACCACTGGTCATAATTGAAAATAATGTCAGAATCCAAAGAAGCAGAGATGAGAGCGCCACCCGAGCATCCTTCACTTATACAGGTTGGGTAGGATGTAACAAGAGACAGAAAGCCCAGATCCTGACCCTCATGCCCCCCTTTCCCTTGATCTCACTGTACAAAAGAAGAATGAATTTACCAAACACAGACACTGCTTGATCTGACCTGCAGGGAAGTGTTCGGCTACCATTACCCCACAAATAAGCTGAAGCTGTAAGAGCGGGAGACCGTCGGACTCTGCCACCTACGCATCAGCTTGCAATCGTCTGTAAGGACAGGAGCAGCCCCCTGCATGCCAAAGAACATCCCTGCACTTCAGTCAGTCATTAGCCCGGCAGAGTCTGCAGCCTCGGAAAAGCCACTGCATTATGAAGCAACTCGGAAAGGAGCAATAGCAAACGGTGGGTTTGCATAAAAACTTGCCCCTCCAATTCTTTAGTAACAAACTTTCATTGGAGATTTTTAATGACTGAAGTTTGCCACCGCAGGTTTTCCATCCTGTCCAAAGAGCCAAGCGAAGGCAGGAAACGTTTGCCCTGTAATTCTCCGATTCAGAAAAAGGCATCATATTGCACTTCCAAAGAAAGCTCTTATTCAGAGGATCTCAATAAGCAGATGAAGGACGTGGAAGAATCAAAAGGGGGCCTTTACCTTCAAAGTACTGAATGGCCGAACCTCCAGGAGAGCAGGGAGGCGGCACCGCCTGTTCAGGACTGACCTAGAACACAAAGGATAGAGCAGTCACACTCTAATCGCAGCTGTCCAGCTGAAGCTCAGATGAATGTGTAGATTGCACGGAGTTTGCTGGACTGTCTTTCCATAGCTGTCAGTGCACACAAAAAACAAGAAATATGCAAGGCAGAGGCAGCAACAGTGCCCACTTCCCTCTTTTCCCACCATGAAACAGCAGCAGTGCAAACTACATACACACTCGTGGGTCCCACCACCAAACAGCAGCAGTGCAAACTACATACACACTCGTGGGTCCCAGCACCCAACAGCAGCAGTGCAAACTACATACACACTCGTGGCTCCCACCACTGAACAGCAGCAGTGCAAACTACATACACACTTGTGGGTCCCACCGCCAAACAGCAGCAGTGCAAACTACATACACACTTGTGGGTCCCACCACTGAACAGCAACAGCGCAAACTACATACACACTCGTGGGTCCCACCACTGAACAGCAGCAGTGCAAACTACATACACACTTGTGGGTCCCACCACTGAACTACATACGCACTCGTGGGTCCCACCGCCAAACAACAGCAGTGCAAACTACATACACACTCGTGGATCCCACCACTGAACAGGTACAACATGGGCAGCTGCAGCACAAACTTCTCCTCACATTATACTTCACACTAGTTCTGCAGAGACATCCCCACAGCTCAGTGAATGCGGTCTCTCTGCTGAAACGTCCCCCTGCAAGATGCACTTTGTGATGAACAGAAGGGAAAAGAGCTGCTAACCTGAGAGCCCCTGCACATGCTGCTGGTCTTCCTCTTCAGGGAGTCGCCCTGGCACACTGTGAGTAAGGAAGTGGGGAGAATTGACCGGAAGTCATTGAAGGAGCGCCTGCGGACCCCCTCCAGCTCCTCTGGGACCCTAGTAGTCTGTGGCAAGACTTTTGGGAACAGCTTGGTCAGCAGAGGCTCATCTGTGTTGCTGTAGCGGCCAAATGCGCGAGCGATACCAATCAAGCATGGAACTGCATATTTACACAGGTATTCTGGAAGACAGAGACATCCCTCACCCTGCAGTCATTAAAGAGCGACACGGCCTCATATACTGGATCTCACTTGAAAGCACACTGCTTTTCAATGTGCTTGACACTGAATATTACAGAACATTAACATCCTGCCAGACGAAAACATCTTTGCTGTGAGCAAGAAGGACTGCGATGAAGCTGAAACACCTGTATAATCCTGTCTGCAGGAAGTGATGAAAGGCAGCAAGCAGGAAGTATGAGAATTACTATTATAAATGTTTGCTTCTATGCATGCAAATGATAATCTGCACTACAGTGTGACCCAGTCTGGCGCCTCTGAATGAACAGTCAGGTCTGCAGAAACATTTAGTTGGTACACATCTGGGGCAGGGGTGGGAGGGGGGTGGGGGGAACTGCATATGCTTTTGCATGGGTTGTCCTGATCAGAAAAGGAAGGTACAAACATCTGCCTGAACCTTGCAGCTGTGCAGGAAGTATGAGAATTACTACTATAAACATTTGCGTTTATGCACACAAATGATAATCCCGACTACAGTGTGCATTCAAATATCTAATGTTTGACTTGGGCCCTTGTCTCTAGTCCAGATGTTGGCTTCAACTCCGTTTTTGTGCAAGTATATGCAAAAAGCTTTAATGTAAATATAATAAAAATAAATATACTATAAAAAATAACAGCTTGGCTTTTGCTTCCATGCAGGCTTTCCTCAGATCAGCTGGAGCAAGCTATAGTGCTATGTCTGCAGCAATCTCCCATGCACTCTAGAGACAATTCCAGTTATGTCCAGAAAACAGCCAGCTATTAGTGCTTAAAATACAGCATCATGAATAGTATAATGTCTGCAGTACCTTTATCCTGAGTTTGTGGAGACTGACACATTCCCAGCAGAAACTGCATCACATCCAGAATGGTCTCTAAAATCTAAAACATGACAATGAGAACAATTCTGTGAAAATAATTTCACACAAACTCTGGTACCTGCATAGCAGAGCAGAATCCAGACAATGAGCTTGAGGGCAAGTAGTGTGGCTGCTTCTCCTGGACTATGTCTGTATCCTGCCCTGCTATCAGCTGCAATCCATTTTATTCTTTTATCAAGACAAGTCTGGTGTCATTAATAGCAATTCAACAGGTATTAAACCTCTGCCGGAGGTACAACCTTCCTGTCTCTGTGATGCTGCGTGAAGAGCAGTCCACGGGGCCACTCTCCCCTACTGCATGCCTCAGCAAGCCCCGGGCTTTCCAGTATTATTCACAGAGAATGCTTGGTAGCCGTTATGCGGACAATAATTGATGGGTGCTCTGGAGAAAAATACAATAAAAAAAGGAGCAAGCCTCTGAGGCTGCCCTTCTCTAGGAACACGAGTTTTGCTGAAATGAACAAGCTACTTTTAGCCTGCACTATCTAAAATCCTACCACCAATCCAAGAATTGCCTCTCTGTGGTTTACAAATAACATATAAAACACACCGACAAGCAGGCAGTAGAGAGTCCTAATCCTACCTGAACACGAAGAGATGGGTCCTTGTGAGCAACATCTGACAACATGGTCACCAGGCAGAAGCTGAAGGTCTCTGCAACCGGAAGTATGCCTGCAGAGTCAAAGAAAGCAGTCAGGATGACCAGTTTCTCTTAGGCCAGTCCTCTGGGGGACAAATGCAGCTCTAGCTCGGGGCAAGAGAAATTTTCAGCTAAATATGAAAGTACACCCCCCAATACTCCATGTCCCAGCTAGTCAAACTACACAAAAACACAATAAAGTAAAAGACAGAAGAACATTTATCCGAAGCATCTTATTTCACCCCATTCTCCCCAACCCCTTCCATGCCCTCGGCCCAGGACAATCATCTATGGAAGCTGCAATGCACAACCCACCTAACCAAAAGAATTTCTCTCAAGAGCTGGGTATGGAAGGTTTGGTCATTCATTTCTCTCTCCCACTGCTGTGCTCAGGCTGTCCATAGTTCAAAGATTTCTCCCTAAATTCTTCAAAGTAAATTCAACATATGGAGTAAGGCCTTAGGAGTAATTTGGAGCGGGCAAGGTGGAGGGGCAGTGCCTCCCCCCCTTCAACTGTTGCAGATGCTAATGCTGAATTGGTCTGTCTCCTCCTACTGCCAATATGGTGAAATTAGGCCTTACCTGCTAATTTTCTTTCCTTTAGTACCTCCAGTCCAGTCTCCTGGGTTCTGCCCCCCTTCCAGCAGATGGAGACTGAGCATGCTAGCTTTTGGTGATGTCACAGTATAAGGAGTCACTGCTCCTCCCACCAAGCCAGTATTCCCATGACAAAGCAGCCAGAACAAGAACCTCAGCTGAGCAAACCACCAATGTCCTGCAACTATAAACACTACATACACTTCTACCTACCAGCAGTGTGGCAAAAAGATGCAGCCGGTTCCAGAAGCTCCCCAAACTAAATCCTTAGCCCCAGACTGGCCTTTCCACCCCCAGTGGAGGAACAGACCAAAACCCTCAAATGAATGCTGACCTCTTGACTCGGGCTTGCCACCATACCACACGAAAAATGGGTGGGTTCTAGACTGGACTGGAGGGACTAAAGGAAAGAAAATTAGCACCTTCCATGGTGTCCCTCTAGTCATCCAGTCCAGACTCCTGGGATGTACCCAAGCAGTACTTAGACCTGGGAGGGACCGGCAAACCCCACCTCCAAAACCAGAGAACTGAACCCAACGCCCGCGCACTCCTGCACATTCCAGCGATGATGATGGACAAAGGTATGCAAAGATGCCCACGTGGCTGCTCTACAAATATCCACCGACGGAACCAACTTGCTTTCAGCCCACGATACCACCTGTGCTCTGGTTGAGTGGGCACACTACCCCACCAGAACAATCTTGTCACGCAACAGATAAGTGGAACTTATTGCTTCCTTCAACCATTGGGCAATGGAAGCCTTGAATGATCTCTCGCCTCGACAAAGCTCACCAAACAAGCCAAAAAGGCGTTTGTCTTATGAAGCGGAGCGGTGTGCTTCAGTTAGCAACGCAGAGTCCTATGCATGTCCAGGTGATGCCGCTGACTACCCGACTCTGCGGGAAACGCCACCAAGACCACTGCCTGATTGACATGAAACTTCGATGCCATATTGGGCAAAAAGAAGGGAACGGTGCACAGAACCACCTTGTCCTTGGAAAGGATTAAATAGGGCTCTTCACAAGACAACGCCTTCAGCTCAGAAATCCGTCGCACCAAACAAATCGCCATCAGAAAAAACTGTCAAGGTAAGATCCTTCAACAAGACAGACCCTAAAAGCTTGAAGGGAGCCACCGCCAAGGCGAAAAGGATTAAATTCAAGTCCCAAGATGGCACCACAGGTCGCCGCAGAGGACACAACTACTTGACAGCTCTGAGGAAATGCACGAAATCCGGATGCGATGCCAAGACGCCCTGCATGCACCTCCGGTAATAAGCCAGTGGCTATATACACTTTGAGAGCATTCAGAGTCAAGCCCTTGTCTAATCTGGCCTGCAGAAAGGCCAAAACATTCAAAATGGTGCTCTTCAAGGGATGGAGACGTTGCTCCGCACACCAGGCCTCAGAGATATACCAGATCCACACATACACCAGAGAGGTAGAACGATGCCTCTCCTTCAACAATGTCGTGATTACTGGAGGTGAGTATTTATTTATTTTATTTATTTGTTACGCTTTTCTATACTGCCCCTTCCAGAGATCAGGGGCAGTTTACAGATAACCAATATTTTACAGATAACAGATACGTGAACTTTGTACATGTTAATTTTAACAGAAAGCAGAACAACTTAATAGCAAGAAACTATATACATATTAACTATATACAAGAGGTTATTTTGAGTAGCCTCTCTTCCTTAGGCATGCCCTTTCAAGAGCGAAGCTATAAGCAAGAATTGGTCTACTTAAGGCATTTGTATCAGACCCTGCACAAGTCGGCTTGGGCTGGAAGTCTCCATGGCTTATCCACCGCCAGACGAATCAGATCCGCATACCACAGTCTCCGCAGCCAATCTGGAGTAATGAGGAACATGAGGCCCTTGTGTACAGCAATGCATTGGACTAGTCTTCTTATCAGAGCCTAAGGAGGAAAGGCATAGAGAAGGCCGTCACTCGGCCACTTCTGCCTAACGCATCAAGACCTTCAGACATGTGCTCTCGAGAGCGACTGAAAAACATTGTCACCTTGGCGCTCTCTGTCGTCACCAACAAGTCTATTAATGACTGTCCCCACCTCCTGGTCAGGCTGAAGAAGACCAATTACTCCAGGGACCACTCCCCCAGATCCAACCGATGGCAACTGAGAAAATCCACTTGTACGTTTTCTTTTCTGGTGACATGGGACGCCGACAACTGTAGAAGATTTGCCTCCACCCACTGAAGAAATGGGGCAAGCTCTTCCGCCAGAAGTATGCTACCCATGCCTCCCTGCCAATTGATATAAGCCACCTTGGTAACATTGTCCAAAAAGATGCACACTGCCCGGTGCTCGATCAGACCCAAAAGTGCTGGAGAGCCAACCACACGGCCCTCATCTCCAGGCAACTGATAGACCATTGTGTCTGTTCCTGCAACCATAAGCCTTGCGCTACCTGTGCCAGACAATGAGCCCCCTATCCGGAAAGGCTGGCATCCATTGTCACCACTGTGCACTCCGGCGATTCCAGAGGCATCCCTTTCAAAAGATTCGAGCTGCTCAGACACCAGGCCAGGCTGCTGCACACCTCCAAAGGGCAAAGAAGCTTCTGGGATAGAGCATGCTGCTGCGGTGACCACCGTGATAGCAATGCCTTCTGAAGGAGGTCGCTACCATGGATCCCAAAACTTGCAGATAAGACCATGCCGAATGGGAACGTTGTTGCATGAAACTGGATCTGCATCTGTATCTTCGCCATCCTTTCCCTTCAACAGGAATATCATTCCTCGAGCCATGCCAAAGCAGGCCCAGAGGTATACGAGAAACTGTGTAGGTGTGAGATGACGCTACCCAGTCAAAGCCCTTGAGCGTTGCGAGAACCTGCTGCGTAACTTGCACACTCTCCTCTAGTGAACTCGCCTGGACCAACCAGTTGTCCAGATAGGGATACACCAAGACTCCCTGACTCTGCAGGGAAGCTGCCACTACCACCATTATCTTCGTGAAGGTGCGCAGGGCTGTGGCCAAGCCGAAGGGAAGAGCTTGAAACTGGAAACAGCCCATGGGGACTGCAAATCTGAGATACCTCTGGTGATTCAATCGGATCAGGACATGCAAATACACCTCCATCAGATCCAAGGCTGTTAAGGAACTCCCCTCGCACCGTCACAATGACAGAACGCATGGTCTCCATCCGAAAATGCGGGACACACAGCACACAATTGACATACTTGAGATCAAGGATGGGTCAAAAGGAGCCTTCCTTCTTGGGCATCACAAAATATATCAAGTACCGACCTTGACTTAACTGGTCAGATGAAACGGGTATCACTGCCTGCCGAAGGATATCCCCTGATGGCCTGCCTCTTGTCAGCCACACTGCAAGGGGAAATGAGAAAGGCATCCGCTAGAGGCTGAGCAAACTCCAACACGTAACCCTCCCAAATGACCTCCAATACCCATTGGTTGGAGGTGATCTGTACCCAAGCAAGGTAAAACTGTCAACCCCCCACCCCCCGACTGGCACGACCCTTGCCTGAGCCTCCCCAAGATTCACTGCAACTTTTTAGAGCTGGAACCAGCTCTGGAGAAGAACTCCAGTCTGCCACCTCGAAAGGGCTGTCTCTGCGAGGGATATCAAGGCCACTGGTAAGGAGCAAAGCGTAACACCCGAAAATGTCGGAAATCCCAGGCCTGTCCCCGAGAGACCGGTACTGCTTTGGCAGTTTTAGGCTTGTCCTCCAGCAACTTAGCCAGCTTCAACTCCTCCAACTCCTTGATCAACTTCTCCAGAGCCTCGTCAAATAGGAGTTTACCCCGAAACGGGAGTTTGCTCTGGCGATGTTGGAGACACATCCACCGACCAATTGCGTAGCCAAAGCAGTTGACGGGCCATGACCACCAATGCTATGCTTTTGGCCGAGGCCCACAGCAGGTCATAAAAAGCACTCGCCAAGTAGGCCGCTCCCAACTCCAGATGAACTGCCTCTGGAAGGACCTCAGGGATTCAACCTCTGATCCCTCCAGAGCAAGCAACCAGTGCATGCATGCTCAAGCAACATACACACCGCAAACTGAGGCCTGGAGAGTCAGGGCATTGACCTCAAAGGCCTGCTTCAACAAGGTCTCAAACTTTTTATCCTATGGATCCTTTAAAGCCGTTCCACCTTTCACGAGAATGGTAGTCTTTTTGTTCACAGCCATGACCTGGGCATCACAGCCATGACCTGGGCAGCTTTCTTTAATAGATCTCTCCCACCGGCTACTATCAGATAGAGATGCTGCATGGCCCTGCTGATCCAGAGATCAGCCTCGGGAACCTTCCACTCCAAGTAAATCATCTGCTGCAAGGCCCGATGGATCAGAAAGGTGATCTCGGACACTCTGATGTCCTGCAAGAGCAAGGGAGGTTCCACCGGTGGAGCTTGCATGGAGAGACTGAGCACTGCTAGGGAATGAGCGCCATGAGCTCCTCCCGACGGACGACTTCCATTATACTGGGGTCTTCCCCCTCAGGAAGCTGCCCCTCCTGCTCTTCCCAAGCAGCTTCCTCCGCTAAAAGGCCGGCTGGGCCCTCCAAAGGATCCTCGGACTCCAAAGATATATTCTGAGTGTTTATTGTACTCCACCACGTTAGTGTGCGGATTACACATTTTTTAAATAAATAAAAAAGAATGGTCAGAACTCTGATCTGCCTCCAAAATGGCCAAATTCCTGGGAGAAGGATCCACCAACGCTCCGGAAGAGAACTCCTCAGACTGCCGCCGCCATCCCAGAACTGCAGAGCAATCCCCCGGAGTCTTCCCCAGACTGCTTGCTGCAGTAAGCCTGGTGATCATTAAAAGAAATTCCATTGAGAAGGGTCCCAGGTGCGAATGAAGTTTCTTCTTCAGCCTTGCTGCAACCGTGGCTTTCACTGTAGGCTCTACTATGGCCAAAGGTGAGGGAGACAAAATGGTGGCAGTTCCCACCTAAAGATCGGGTTCCGCCACTGCAGACAAGATGGGTGCCAATAGTGGAGTTGCGTCAGAAGCTCCTGAAGGCCCTACGATCTCCCTGGGCAATACCAAAAGTGAAATGCCAGCTTTATGATCTTTGGCCTCGCAGGCTTTGCAAAAGCCTGTGGCTGAAAGATGACTGCATTTACCGCTGCTTGCCGAGCAGACGGCCTTGCTGGAGGATATGATTAGCACGGGATGGCCCACAATGAAACTCTGACCAAAGCCCCTGGAGCCCCCCCCTGCAGCGCAAATGTCAACGCATTCCCGACTGCAAAGAAAACCAAGTACAAGGCTACCCCCCAAATACCACCATCTCAAAATGCAAAGCCTCAAAAGAAAAGGAAATGTCTAGCCTTAAAGCGATACTGCCCTGCTAGCTGCTACACTACTTAAGATGACAGAGGCAGCAGGAAAAAAGGTGCCACAGTAAAAAGAGATCGGACCCCAGGGCCCCTACCCCCTGCCAAGATCCTCCAGCCGACTGAACGGCAGGGCAGGCACTTTACCACCATCACTCACAGAAGAAAACCTTTTCTGAGTACGAAGACCTTACCAGAGGAATACGGACACAGTCAGGATGAAGAACCAATCCTTCACCCTAACAATGTCCTTTTATTAGATATAGCTTGTTTTTTTGTTGTTCTTTTTTTTAAGGGTCCCTCAGTGTAGCCCAGACTACACAGAGTTCTGTCCCATCTGCTGGAGACTGAGCATACTGGCTTGGTGGGAGGCAGGGGCAGCCCAAAGGGGTTGCAGGGCCATGTGCAGAGACTCAGTGTGGGCCTCATTTGCATAAGGGACCTCATTTGCATAACTATTTGCATAATGTTAACATGCGCTAACTTTTAGTAAACATGCTTCTTAATAAGTGTCTGGATAAAGAAAGACTACCAGATTTCTACATTACTATACTCCAGTGCCAACCGCCAGGCACATTAGGAAGTACTATAAACACTGCCCATTTAGAACCCATAGAAAACCCACCGTATCATAACAGCACTATCAGGACTCACAAAGCACCAAACCCTACCTATCAAAAGGTAACACTGCAAATAATAAACCAATACATTTCAGAGAATACCAGTACATCTCCTACTGGGGAAAGAGAACAAGTGACATTGTCAAATAGAAACTACATGAACAGAATACCTCAGCTCGGTTACACATACAGAACATAGACAGTCACCAAACAAAGAACAAGGGATCACAATTTACAAATATAAAGACAATAATTAAACTGGGAACCCCAAAAGCCAAACTTGGAATGTACAACAATACTGCTGAAATAAAACTATAAATTAATTTCCTCTTGTACTAAACAAAAATGAAAAGATGTTAGCAATGCACATTTCCCAGAGCTGACATATTCCAGTTAATAAGTTCAAAATAAAAAAGTATTTTTCTACCTTTTGTTTGGGCATTTTAATTTTCAGTTGCAATTGCTCCAGTCACTTTCTTCTGGTTTCTTCATGTCTTCTGCGAGCTGTCCATTTGTCATTTCTTCTAGTTTTTCCCATTCTCTCTCTACATCTGCTTTAACATACTGATCTTCCCCTTTTGCTCTTTCCTCCATTTCTTTCTTTATTTCTTTTTCATCCACTCAAATTTCACCCCTCCATCCTCAATCCCCACTTACTCTCCCAATACCCGGCCAATCATATATTTTTCTTCCCTCCCACACAAAATCTCTTTTCCCCTCTCCATCCTCACTCCCCCAGTCCCATCCCTTTAGTCCTCCCCCAACATCTGCTCCCTTCTAGTTCCAGCCCCACCCAGCAACTGCTCCCTTCTTGTCCCATTCTCCCATCCCCCGCATCAGCCCATTTCCAGTCCTAGCATCCCCCATCAGCCGCCATTTCTTGTCCTATTCCAGCCCTCCAACAGCCCATCATTCTCAGAGACTTTAATCTAGCATCTCTCCCTTTGCAGCAATCCATCGCATTTATTGAATTCATGGAAGATATGGGATTCCTTCAAACAATGAAACATCCCACACACATCAAAGCTAATAAAAATACCCTTGATCTGATATTCCTCCCTAAGTCTATTACTATACGTCCAAACTACTCCGCCCCACCTCCCGATCTCAACCCAGGTCCCTTGGTCCGATCATTCAGTCTTACAAATGCTCCTCCCAATCCTTCTCTCCACACAGATTACTACCAATACAACGTACGAAAGCCCACCCTTTAAGCATTGTGTTAAAGAAGCATTCCTGGATGAGGTAACCCCACAACTTATCACACATACTCAGGGCCTCGACCAAGCAATAAAAAAATTAGATCACAATAATTAGCAAAGCTGCAAAACACACTACACCTAACAAGAAACACTATCGAAGGCCTTCAGAAAAATAGTATATGCAAGATATACGCAACCTTAAGAGGAATCTCCATAAGCTGGAGAAAAAATGGAGAGCAACGAAAACTCCTGAACATAAGGAGCACTAAATTACAGCACTCAATACCTATAAAGAAACAATTCTAAGAGCAAAGGAGGACCACCATACTACCATACTAAATACAGCTATCAATCGCCCTAGAAAAACATTAACTACCTAAACACAACTAATGGCACCCCATTAATCCTCAAACCATAGCAAACCACTTTGCATCAAAGTTAAAAAAGAAAATCCTCTCATCACTACCCCCCAGTGAATGTGAACCCTTCACTAGTAAATGGTACACTTTCCACCTCATCAAGGAAAACCAGCTCCTAGAGGCAATCTCAGACACTCTGATGCCCTGCAAGAGCCTCACTATTCATCATCCCCCACCCCAGCCTCGTCCTGTCTGCACTAACCTATTTAGAAACCTTCTTGCCATTGATCCTTTAGCTCTCTCCTCCTCTCTCTCCTTATCTCTTTCATCCACTCTGCTTTCCAATTCTATTGATGAGGCTGTGACCTCTTATAACACTGCACTCTCCTCCACCCTTGATACTTTTGCCCCCCTCATCCCCCATCCTGTTAGGTGGTGTTCTCCTCAGCTCCCCTATTGCCTGCTTTCTGCGCTCTTGTGCCTGCTCTGCTGAGCGTGCCTGGCTCAAATCCCGCTCTTATCCTGACTTTCTCCACTTTAAATTCATGCTCTCCTCCTTCCAATCAGCCATTGCGCTTTTCAAACAAATTTACTTCCTCAATCTGACTCTCTTTCCTCTAATCCTCGTCATCTCTTTAGCACACTCAATTCCCTCCTCAGTGTGCCTCAAACCCTGATTCCTCCCTCCCTTTCTGCCCAAACCTTGACTAACTACTTCCATGACAAAATCCACACAATCACCCTCCAGTTCCCCTCTTCCCCCCCCCTATTTCCCATGCCTCCCCTCCCCAAACTTCTGTCACCCTTTCTTCCTTCCCTATGATCTCTGACGAGGAAACGTTGCTCCTTTTCTCTTCCTCCAAACCTGCTACCTGCTCTTCTGCCCCTTCCCAACCCACCTCCTTAGCTCCATCTTTTCATCTCGCGTCCCTTCTATTTCTCATATTCTTAACCTCTCTCTCTCCACTGCAACCTTCCCTTCTGTTTTCAAGCATGCTGTGGTTACACCCCTCCTCAAAAAACCTTCACCTGATCCCACTTGTCCTTCTAACTATCGTCCCATCTCTCTCCTTCCTTTCATCTCTAAACTACTTGAGCGTGCAGTCTATCACCGTTGTCTTGATTTCTTCTCCTCTCATACCCTCTTGGATCCTTTACAATCCAGCTTCCGTCCCCTACACTCCACTGAAACTACTCTTACTAAGGTCCTGAATGATTTGTTCTTGGCAAAGTCCAAAGGCTTTTATTCTATCCTCATTCTTCTTGATCTCTCTGTTGCCTTTGACACTGTTGACCATGACCACCTTCTTATCACCCTATCCTCACTTGGTTTCAAAGACTCTGTACTTTCTTGGCTCTCTTCCTATCTATCCCATCGCTCTTTCAGTGTGCACTTCGATGGCTCCTCCTCCTCATCCCCACTACCTGTAGGAGTTCCTCAGGGTTCCGTCTTAGGTCCACTTCCCTTCTCTCTCTATACCCAATCCCTTGGCACCCTTATCTCTTCCCATGGCTTTCCCTATCATCTCTATGCTGACAACTCTCAAATCGATCTTTCTGCACCTGTTATCTCTCCTGATATCCAGTCTAAGATCTCACTCTGCCTCTCTGACATTGCTGCCTGGATGTCCCACCGCCGCTTAAAACTGAACATGGCCAAAACTGAGCTTCTTATCTTTCCCCCGAATGCTTCCCCTCCTCTTTCCCCTTTCTCTCTCTCTGTTGATAACTCTGTACTCCTCCCTGTTTCTTCAGCACGTTACCCTGGTGTTATCTTCGATTCCTCTCTCTCTCTTTCTCTTCACATATCCAGCTCATTGCTAAAACTTGTTGTTTCTTTCTATACAATATTTCCAAAATTCGCCCCTTTCTCTCTGTTGACACCACTAAATTGATTGCCCACTCCTTAATCACCTCCCGTCTTGATTATTGTAACGTTCTCCTTGCCGGCCTCCCTGCAAGCCACCTCTTTCCTCTTCAGTCAATTCAACACTCCGCTGCTCGACTCATTTTCCGCCAGTCTCGTTTTTCCCACATCACTCCTCTCCTCATGTCACTTCATTGGCTTCCCATCCGTCTCCGTATCCAATTTAAAAACTTCTCCTCCTGACCTATAAATGTATTCACTCTTCTGACCTATAAATGTATTCACTCTTCTGCCCCCCAGTACCTTTCATCTCTCATCTCTCCTTACACCCCCTCTCGGTTGCTTTGCTCTTCTAACAGTCTTCGTTTATCTGTGCCCTTTACTCGTACTGCCAATTCCAGACTTCGCTCCTTCCAACTGGCAGCACCCTTTGCTTGGAATAGTCTTCCTATTTCTGTGCGCCAGGCGTCCTCCCTGGCCATTTTCAAGTCCAGACTAAAATCCCACCTCTTCACTATTGCTTTCCATTCCTGTCTTACCCTATCTTGATCTCTCTATCAACATTTGCTTACTTTGTCCTGTAAATTTTTGTTATTTGTATTATGTAACTTATTTTGTTTTCTGTCTTATTAGATTGTGAGCCCTGATGAGCAGGGACTGTCTCTCTTCTATGTTTGTGCAGCGCTTTGTGTGTTGCGGCGCTTTATAAGTCTTTAAATTACAAAAATTAACACTACCACCTCTCATCTGGATCCATGTCCAGTTTTATAGATAAAAACAACTAAAGTCGAACTAGCTCCAGTAATACTCAATATTTGTCAATCAATCCTCCTCCGAGGAATAATGCCAGACACACTAAAGTTATCCATCATCTGCCCCATTCTTCAAAACAGATCCCTCAACAAAGACGATCCCGCATCCTATAGACCAATCGTAAGCATTCCATTTTTAGCAAAGATAATAGAAAAATGGTGTCTACACCAATACAGAATCCGCCCCTACCATGGTGTAGACACCTTGCTCCTAGTCCTATTCAATACCCTCATCTGTGGCTTACGCTTGTTTTGGATTGTCTTTTTCATGGTCTTTGCTCCCCTTGATGAGTACCAATACGGATTTCGCCCCTACCACGGCATAGAAATCTTGCTCCGAGTCCTATTTGATACCCTCATCTGAGGCTTAGACAATCCCAATCAAGCCTTTTTCATGATCTTTCTGGATATCACCTCTGCATTTGACAACGTCAATCACAATATCCTCCTATCAAGACTAGCACAAATAGGTATTTCTGGAACAGCTTTAAGATGGTTGAATTCATACATCTCCAACCGCACTCAATGCACAAAAGTCAACCATAAGTCTTCTACCACTTTCCCACAAGAACAAGGAATACCCCAAGATTCTGCACGTTCTGCTCTCCTGTTTAACTTGTATCTTCAGCCATTATGTAAAATCTTCAATAAACACAAAATTAATTACATCTATGCAGATGATATTATGGTGTATGCACCTGTAGATGTAAAAAAAAAACCCAACATATACAATATCATTGATTGCATTACTAATGTAGAATCCTAGCTGATGTAAACAAACAGAAATACTCTATACGACGAGGAACCAGAACTTTACCCCCCCCCTCAACATTCAAAATATACAACACTACTCTTCCAGTTAAACATGAGGTAAAATATCAAGGTAGCATATTCAGGGCTCTATCAATTATGTCAGCCCACATAAAACATACTGCCAGAACCATATTCTATAAACTAAAATTAATACAACACCTCAGACCACTCCTTGAAACAAACAAATTTAGAACAGTACTTCAAGCCTTAATTACTCCACACTTGGACTACTGTAACAGCTTGTTACAGGGTCTGCCTAAAAAGAACCTCTATACGCTTCAAATGGCCCAGAAAGTAACTGCCAGGATTATTACGAAGGCTAATCTATCTGATCCCATCACTCCAATCCTCTACAATCTTCATTGGCTCCCTATAGCAAGCAAAATAAAATACAAAACAATAGTTACTGCATTTAAATTACTTAATGGTATCTCCCCCCTCCCACCTTTCAACCAAGATACATGCTCAAAATGAGACCAGGAGCAGGAGGAAAGTACCCAAAATCTCCTATCAATACCTTCCACAATAAGGAAGGCCAAACAAGCCTTCAGATACACAGCAGCAGCTCTTTGGAACTCTCTTCCCGACCCCATCAGATCAAAGACCTTCAGACCTTCCGTAAAGAACTAAAAACATTACTATTCTCTGAACATTACAACACCCCCATGGCAAACAATACCCATACACATCACCCATTCCTCCCCCTTCAACTAAACTAACCCGCCTCTTTATCTGTCAACTTAACATGATTATATCTCCCTAATTTGGATATACTGTCTAGCTATCTCGTAGTTAATTTAACCAGCTACCTCTATACTATGGTATATGTGGCTAACTGGTTTGTATATAGTTCAAATGGATCATAGTTTCAACACGTTCTCTGTAACTGTTTGGTGTTTTATGTAAACTGCCCCTGATCAATGGAAGAGGCGGTATAGAAAAATTGTTCAAATAAAATAAATAAATTTCCAGTCCAAGCTCTCCCCATCAGCCCATTTCCAGTCCTAGCCCCCCCCCAATCAGTCCATTTCTAGTCCAAGCCCCCCCCCCCCCTTCAGTCCATTTCCAATCTTAGCCTCCATCAGTCATTTCCTGTCCTATCCTAGACCCCCCGAAGTGCACCGCGGCTGTCTAAGTTGCTTCAGAAGTGAGCCAGGGAGGCCCGCACCAGGCCCCGGCTCACCTCTGCACAGCTGCCAGCGTGAAGAGTGGTGTTTTCCCTCACACTTGCAGCTGTGTTACTGTGAAACGTGCTGAATGACAGGAAAGGTTTAAGGGCATTTCCCGGCACATGCCCACTTCACAGCAACACAGCTGCCAGCGTGAGGGAAAACACCGCTCTTCATGCTGGTGGCTGTGTAGAGGGAGCCAGGGCCTCATGCGGGCTTCCCCAGCTCACCTCTGAAGCCGTCCATAATTGTGTGAGAATGAAGTTCGCGCGGGGCCCTGTGCAAACAACATTCTTGCACAATGGACGGGCCGGCCCTGGTGGGAGGCGTGCTGGCTCCTTATACTGTGACATCACCAAAAGCTAGCATGCTTAGTCTCTATCTGCTGGAAGGGGACAGAGCCCAGGAGTCTAGACTGCACTCGAGGAACACTATGGAAGACTTCCTTACTCTTTGCCCCCCTAAAGTTAGCAGGTAAATTACACCGATGGGTTAGCTGGACAAACCCTCAGATTTTAAATTTCCCCCACCAAACATGTAAATTTGATGTCTGCAAAAAATTTACCTGCATTACAAAAGACAAATTTGGAGGTATCCCCAAGGTGTGGCAAAACGTTACCTAGTCGATGCTGATATTTAGCGCTAGGTGAATAATGTTAGGTGAACAAATATAGTTGTGGTGAAAACCTGTCCAAAAAGTATCTGAATAACATTATCCAGAAAACTGCTTTGATATAAGAACATAAGAGATGCCATACTGAGTCAGACCAAAGGTCCATTAAGTCCAGTATCCTGTTTCCAGCAGTGAATCCAGGTCACAAGTACTTGTCAGATTCCCAAAAACATAAACAAATTCCATGCTGCTTATCCTAGGGGTAAGCAGGGGATTTCCCAGTCCACTTTAACAATGGTTCATGGACTTTTCCTCCAGGAACTTGTCATGCAGCTTTTACTACATCCTCCAAAAACGAATTCCAGAGTTTGATTATATGTCGAGTGAAAAAATATTTTCTCTGATTAGTCTTACGTGTGCTATATTGTAGTTTCAATGTATGTTCCTTGGTCTTTCTACTTTTTGAAGGAGTAAACAACCAATCTGCATTTACCCATTCCACTCCGTTCATTATTTAATAGACCTCTCATATCTCCCCTCAGCTGTTTCTTTTCCAAGTTGAAAAGCCCTAACCTTTTAAGCCTTCCCTAAGATGAAGGTGATATATCAAGTCAAAAAAAACCTCATTTAGAAGCCTCTGTATCGTTATAAACCCTGCTGAAAGCTGTTCAATAAGCCGCCACTCACCAGCTTGCTGAATGCTGACCTCACAGTATTCCAGTATTATGAGCCCAGTACAAGCTTGCATTCTTATGTATTTAATTCCACCTTATTCAAATGCACAGCACTGTATACAACTAGTATAATTAGACAGCACAACCCTCACTACATTTGTATTTATTTATTTAACAGTTGTTTTATACTGCTTTATCGTTTCAATCAAAGCGGTTTACATTGTAACTTAAACTTGGTAAGCATACATTAAACAGGGACATTGATAACTTGGATTTTTCTGAGAATGGAGGGTTAAGTGACTTGCACAAGGCCTCAAGGAGTGCTAGTGGGAATTGAACCCTAGTGTCTGGGTTCCCAATCCAGTGCTCTAACCACTAGGCTACTCCTCCACTCCACTACATGTAAGTGATGCCAAGAGCCTCCAGGTAGCTAACTATCCTGACCGTATTGCACAGCAAAGGCTGTTTCCAGAGCTTCAGGCTCTTCAATTTACATTTTTTCTACTTCTCAGATGATAAATAATGCTTGCTAAAGTATTAATGAAACCATCTGGACTAAAAGTCTTGTTTTATTTTTGCTGGAAGAAACAATCACTACAAAAAGGATGTGACTGGAACTTGCAGCAAAACAATCTCTTGCTCTTCACATCTGTCTAGCTACTTCTGCCATTTCTCATTTCTGTAATGTAACATTATAAAGGCGGCAGCAGAAAGGACCTCCCCACACATTTCTACTCTCTCCTGCCTCCTCCCATTCTACATGGGCAAAACATCTCATTGAAGGTTCACTTCTAGTCCCACGTCAGCTCTCCTTCTCCCCCTTCCCATGTGGGGAAGTGTTCACGGCCCCTGGAGTGGGGTATCAACTTCTCTGCAACTGCCCATCACGTTGCTAACAAGCTCAATTGCATGGAGCATAACATTTCACGTGTATAAAACCTTGAATGGTACCGACCTCTTCTTTTCCGGGAAGTGCTCTCTTCTATCCACTGTACCTTGGGGAGACCTTTCAGCAGCCGAAGAAGGTACTGCACCAGAATGTCTTTGTGCTGGAAAACGAAACGAAACAGAAAATATGGCCCAGATCTGAGCTGGAAAACATGTAAACTGGCAGGCACTGAGCAAGATTTTCTTAGCTTCTTGAGACTTGGTTTAACTGTCTACAAACAGTCTACCTCTTTTCAACTTTTGATTCTTTCAAGTAATCCAAATGTATTACACCCACCCCAAATATTTCTGATGAAACTTGGATGAAGGGCACAATATAAATGCAAAAGATTTATTGAAATTTATTTTAAAAAACGTGTCATCTTGCACACTACAAACCTGAACAGTTATGTTGTAAAATGTATTTAACAGTTTTTCTATATCACTGAAGATGATATTGTATGTAAAGAAAGAAATGCTGAGCAGAACTATTCATTTATCAGACAGCATCGAGTGCATGCTTTTTATGGGAAATATTTTAAAATGTAGTTTTTGTAATTCACCATTCCTGTAATACTCAATGCACAGCCTGAAAGACGTGGGGGGAGGAGGAAGAGAAAGGTGAGATGATACAGACCTGAAGTCCAGATTCAACTAGGAAAATGCCTAAAGCAATCACTGCATCTCTGCGTCGTTCATCCAGCTGGAAGATTCCATGGAAATCCACCGGGCACATGCATAGGAGCTTCTGTACCTACCAGGGAAGAAAGGTAATGCACCAAAACAATAGGATATTATTAAGAACAAACAAAGGAAAGTGGTGTCACACAATAAAGGGCAGCACCAAGCAGTACAGTGCAGTACTGACTGTGCTACACATAATCTTCCACCAGTCTCACTATGCTCATGTAACCCCTCTTCTCAAGTTACTTCATTGGCTCCATATCCATTTCTGTATCCAGTTCAAACTTTTCCTACTGACCTATAGGTGCATTCGTTCCACTTCTCCTCACTACCTTTCCTCTCTCATCTCTCCCTATACCTCTCCTCGGGGACTCCACTCTCCTAGCAGATCCCTTCTCTTCCACTGCCAATTCCAGATTTCGAACTTTCTACTTCGCTATTCCTTATGCCTGGAATAAATTACCGGAGTCAGTGTGTCAGGCTCCATTGCTGGCCCTTTTCAAATCCAGGTTAAAAGCTCGCCTCTTTGAGGCTGTTCTTAGATCTTGATCCACCTAGCCCCTGCTCTCTAACTACGTGTTTCCTTACCATTCCCTTAGCCTAGAGATATCCTTGTCCCCAGCCGTTGTGTCGTCTGTCTTGACTAGACTGTAAGCTCTCGTGATCAGGGGCCGTCTCTGTACCTCTAGTGCTATACAAAGGGTTGGTAGTAATAGCGGTAATACACACAGGGCAGCACCAGAGTGCCACACAATATGACATTATGGAGCTGTGCCACACAGCAATGCGTTGCAGACTCCAAAAGGAACGAGGCCATGGCCCAGGTCACGCAGCAGCAGCACCACAGCCCTGCAGCAGCTCCGACAAAAAGAGCCATTAGTGCAGCTGAGCCCAGGGCCCGGGGCCGGAAATGCTCCGTTACCTTCTCCAGGCCTGCCGGCCTCTGCACGGCCAGGGATCGCGATAGGGACAGCACAGTGTTAAAGTAGAAGCTCCGCAAGCCGCTGCCGCTTTTTGCTGCCATGTTTACGGCAGAGACCCTCCACCCCCAAAGCCCCGGCTGCCGGTGACAGGCCAGCAGCAACGTTACCGACCACGCAGCGGCTTCAAGCTCCACTGTCACCTGACAGGGGCCGAGCCGCACGTACAGCCTACGTAACGTTCTCTGAATGACATTACTTGGCCGCGGGTTTCCCAAGGGTGCCATTCATCCGTAACTTCTTTTCTTACCACTTAACCAAGAAAGCCTGAGCCGTAAAAGATAAAAGCAATGTAACACCCTTTAGGTTGTTGCTTGCGTAATTTTCCGACTGTGCTTGAGCAGAAGAGACCCGGAAAGCCTGGGAAGTCTTGCTCGCAACCCCCCCCCTCCGGAAGAGACCCGAGTGGTTGAGTCCCGAGTCGCTGACGTCAGATTGATGGCGGAAGCGGAGGTCGGCGGTCGCTCTTTTCAGTCTTCGTATGGTGATATCGCGGACACGTCGCGTTAGTAACCTGAAAGAGGGGCCGGGGCAGGACGACATCTGCTGCGCTGCTCTCTGACGCCGAGGGGCTCGCGGCCATGTCTAAGAGCTATAACCCGTTCGATGAAGATGACGACGGCGGCGCGCTCCCGCCGAACAGCTGTGACGACGCGGCCGAGAGGCGACGGTGCCTGCAGCTGGAAGCGATGAGGCGAGCGGAGGCCTCCGTGGACAGCACGCAGCGCTCCCTGGCTCTTCTCTACGAATCGGAGAAGATCGGGGTGGACGCCTCGGAGGTAAGTTCAAGCTCCATGTGCCAGACGCTTCACTAGCTCTGCGGCCGAGTGCGAAGCTCCAACTCTCTGGCCGCTCGCGCTGTCATCGCTAACTGGGAGCTGAGGTGCGCACTTGAGAGGAAATAACGGAGTTACTTACCTGTAACTGGAGTTCTCCGGGGACAGCAGGATGTCAGCCACAATTGGTGACGTCATCCGACGGCGCCAGATGGAAGTACTCTCCATAGCTCAGAAGCTTCTGAGCATGAGCCAACTGGCCCCAGCCCGCCCCTAGCTAACCAGTTCGTCACTAGCTGAGCCTTAGCCGCTAGGAGGCGGGCACCAGGTCCGGAGGCCAAGTCCTTTCCCCTTCCTAGGGAATGTGTGGCTGACTTATCCTGCTGTCCCCGGAGAACTCCAGTTACAGGTAAGTAACTCCGTTTTCTCCTAGGACAAGCAGGATGAGTCAGCCACAATTGGTGCCTCCCAAGCTGCCATGCGCTGTGGTGGATGGGGGAAGGCCGAGGCTTAAGGCCACCTCCTCAGGGCCAGCGTGCAGCGATGTGGAAAGCGTGTCGCAACTAGAGCATGTGGGCTTGCAGTTGGCATGTCGCAAGAATCGCGAAGCATGCATTATGCAGCAGTTGCGGATGTGAAGTATGCAGATACTAGGCGATCTCCAGATCACAGCGATCATAGCTGAGAGCAATGGAGGCGAGGTAATCACGGCAATCAAGAACAGCAACGGCTTCAAACGGGTGGCCACGAGGGTGGTGCGACCTGGTGGTGGTGCCAATCGTGCAATGTGCATGCATACAGGCAGCGTGCAGTGTTAATGAGAGTGTGCCCATGAGATGCCTCGTGTAGTGATACTGAACGTGTAGACATGCGGGCCCGCGTGCACAAGTGCGATAGCAGTGGTGTGGGAGTATTTGGTCTCCATGGGCAGCCGCAGAGAGAATGCTGCAGGGAAGGTCTCAATGGCAGCAGCAGTAATGCCACAGCAGAGGGATTCCAGAGCAGTAATCATTGAAGCAGGGGGGAAACAGAGCAGTAGCATTGAGTTACCTTTTGCAAGGAGGGATAGCTACAGTATCAAGCTGGAAGCGCAGCAAGAATGGTGCAAGATTGATGCGCTGGCGGCGATGAGGAGGTCACTGCAGGCCAGGCTAGAGCCAGCAGCAATATCAGTAGTGGAACAGCAGAATATCGACCGTACTATCAAGGGTACAGCCCTAAAGAGTGATGCAATTTGAGCACGAACGTCAAAGACCAGAGTCCTGGGTAGTTCATGACTCGGTTAGGAGTGTCCGGGCGCGAGGTAGCTGCGTAGACCCCGAGACTGCAAGGGAGACATTTGTCCCTGTGGCATGGAGTGTTAGCAGTGCCCTGCCGGGTAAGGGCCAAGGCTATCACTGGATCCTTAGACAGGATGTCGATGGAGTCTTTGGCGCAGCTAGAGTCCTGTGCTTGCCCTTGGCATGGCGTGAGCATCTGTGTGGGCGGACTTCCGGAGGTGGGGTACGCTGGGACCGGTGGCTAGGTTTATTGAGGTCATATGTGCCGAAGAGTGTGGTCCCCTGTATGTCCTAGGCATGTAGAGCCACATGCAGTGAAGAGTTGAGACTTGCCGCTGCTGTACTGTCTCGTGCGTGTCCTGGCATGTGGGTGCGTAGGGCTGCGGTGATGGCCGGAACATGGAGGTGCCCGAGCCATGGTGGCATTTGTTTATCTATTTAACGTATTTCTATACCGCCTTATCCTGCAATCAAGGCGGTCTGAACAGCAACAATCAATAGGATACAGTGTATAGTGTGTAGAGCAGTGAGTAGTGAATGCGTGTGAGCCTGTCTGGGCTTAGATTCTTGCTATTTACAGCGTGCACTATTTACAGTGCGGCACGTGCTTGTAGGTATACCACCCGGACTATAGGCTGGGATCGCTATCGAAGATACCCTGGCTGCAGTTTGAGTTTGCATGCGAGTGGCAGCAAGGCTGCTGGGTGGCGCCGTCATCAGAGGCCGCGACCGCCCTGCCTGGTTACAAATGCTTGTGTAAGACTTACAGGAATGGCTTACATTCATATCAGATCAGGAGACGATAAGGCAGGGCTGAAGGCAGTTGCCCACCGTGCCGGCTTCTCACGTTACTCCTTGTCCACTCGTACTTGGTGGAAGAAGGAATCCAGGAGTCCTAGGGCCATAGGTTTAGGGAGGACGCGTTGGTGCTGATAGCCTGGCTCTTACCGTTTCCAACGGTTTCCCAGCCCCACCGAGGGGGAGGGAAGCTGATGGCCAAGGATTGCGAGTTCTTACCCGCAGGTTAGTCCGGCAGTTGAGTTGGGACAGCCTGGATGGATGGGGACCTGTTCTCCTTCCGCGTAGGAGCGGGACTATGGCCACCTTGCTGACTGCAGCCTAGAGCGCAGAGCCATGGTGGTGCTCTGGCAGTGTGCTCGCGTCCCTGAACGGAGCTGAAGTCAGGTATTGACTAAGAGACCCTCGGTAGTCATGTATCTGTGTACAGTGATGATCCCTTGACCAGCCTCTACTTCGCTACCTTGCATTCAAGGCCACAGTGGCCGTGGATTTGGTGCTGCAGGACACTGCGACCTTGCACTAAGGGCAACAGTAACCTGGGGCCAGCGATGCAGGACTCCTGAGTTCAATGTCACAGATTTCGCTGGTGGGTGGGTCAGTGCAGTGCAGGATTTCCTTAAGGGCAGCATGACGGTATTCTGATGCCCCCATGGCCAGATTGCCCCTATTTCCAGGAGACAGGCAGGGCCAATTGTTCCTGTCCCAGGAGAAATGAGCGTAGCCACCGAGCGCAGCCGGGAGCTGCGGGTTTGGTACCGACATTGGCCTTGTGTACTTGGTACTGTTATTGGCCTTGTAAATTCTCGCCAGAGATGCAGGCTTCACACAGCAGGCCATGATATGCAGGAAAGTGTAGCGACATGTTCTCAGAGGACCGTGATAAGGACCTGGATAGGTAACCTCCGGTTAGAGCCACAGTGGGTGTGAAGTTTCCCGCACTGTAGTCCTAAGGGCTCAGGATGGAGAGTAGCAAAATCTGTCTTGCTGGCAAGCCGGAAGAACTGAAACTGGTTAGCTAGGGGCGGGCTGGGGATGGGGCCAGTTGGCTCATGCTCGGAAGGGCAAAGTCCTTCTGAGCTATGGAGAGTACTTCCGTCTCGGCGCCGTCGGATGACATCACCAATTGTGGCTCACTCATCCTGCTTGTCCTAGGAGAACAGACTTTAAGCTCCTGCAGTAAAAATGAGTCGCCAGTGATCCCCCGAAGGGCATTTAACTATATCCTGTGGAGAAGATTGCAGTTCTTCTAAAACTTCCATTTTCTAACTTTGTTGCCTTAATGTTACTGTTGCCCGGAGTGTATCGTGTTACATCTGCTGCTGTTATTTAGTTTTTTTTAAATGAGACATTATTATTATTACTTCTCTCTTATCTAGCTATTGAATGCTGCGTGCTAATAGCTGGTAAAGCGCAAACCTTTTTGCTCGGACTCTTATCAGATAAAATATTACCAGCCTGTGTCCTGTAAGGTGCACTTGCTGTGTAGAGAGTCACTGGGCACTCTTGAGTTGATAAGCAGAATGGAACGAGCTTGTTTTTGCCAAATAAGTGTCAGAGGTCACTCCTTGATAAGGTTAGTCCCCTTTGCTTTGCCACCGTGTGACAGGGTGTGTACAACTGAGAGAGAACAATTCCTTACTCTCCTCAGAGATCCTCTGTACTTGCCCCATGCTTTCTTGAATTCAGATACAGTCCTTGTTCCTTCACTTCCACTAGGAGTCTATTCCATGCACTCTTTGCTCTTTCGGTAAAAAAAAAACCTTCCTAAGATAGAGCTTATGCATTATTAAGGAAATGGGAATGTTGGTGGAAACTAGAATTGAGAGGTTGTCATGAGATCTAAAGCTGTCAAAATATTTTTTTGCAAAATAGCTTGTAAGAGCCAAAAGTTGTTTCCATCTGATCTGCTTACAGTTAATAATCACCTTGCAGTGTTTGACTAGGTTACCTGCATCACTAATATTGGTGTCATGATTAGCACTAGAATAGCTCTGGAGGGGATGAAGGCCAAGCTGTCTTTGTTTGCAAAGCAGGACTGCAGCTTTTAATATGTGACCTCTTTCACCACCACACTGAAGAATTACAATAAATTGGTATTTATGTTCCTTAGCTAGTCTGGCTTTTAGAATATTTACAATGAATATGCATGAGAGTGATTTGCATGCAGTGAACATAGAGATGCCATACTGGGTCAGACCAAGGTCCATCAAGCCCAGTATCCTGTTTCCAACAGTGGCCAATCTAGGTCATATGTACCTAGCAGTTTCCCCAAAAGACACAGGTTCCGCAATGCTTGTACTGGGTCAAGCATTGATATCCTGGGTCCCTTCTTAATAGTGGTTTATGGACCTTTCCTCCAGGAACTTGTCCAAACCTTTTTTAAACCCAGCTACACTAACACTTATTAAAAGAGGGCTGCTACACAGTACCCTGTCTTGTGCTGCTGCTAGGCTCTAACTTATTATTGAGTGGAGCAGTGGCCTAGTGGTTGGGGCAAGGTACTTCAGGCAGGAAGGTTTCTAGTCCCACAGGTGCTCCTTGTGGTCTTGGGCAAGCCACTTAACCCTCCATAGCCCATGTTCCCTGTAAAATAGTTATCTCCAAGTTATAATGCCCTGTTCAATGTAATTTCAGTTTGTTCAATGTAAACCGCACTGATGCAGAATAGCGCGGTATATAAGAGAATGTAAATAAATAAATAAATATTATGAAATTTAAACTACAGCTCGCTGCTGGGTTCTAAATTTTAACCAGAAAGCTCTCTTCTGTGTTTTAAATTTGAACTAAAAGTACTTTGCTGATGCTAGGCCCTGAGTGACTATTAAATTTAAACTGGAGGAACACTTTATAAATTTAGTGGAGGAACACTGTACTACCTAGAATAAAAGGGGAAGTACACTGTCTTTTCACTTTTGAGGGGGGGCAGGCTGTTTTCCTCCTATCCCTTTAGGCCTATAGCACAATCAGAACCAGGGCTACAGTCTGGCATCAGGAGCCTTCATTCGCAATTACTCAGATTATTTCCACTCTTACATCCCCTCCCAAAGTACTCTATCCTCAGCTGGGAGACCCACATTCAGGATGATTCTGGAATCCTGCAATCGTGAACCCTGATCAGGCCGCTAGATGTCTTCATTGTGTAATGACTGGGACTCTGAATGCTGCCTTCAGTGTCCTCCGTCGCAGCCGACCCAAGGAATTGCGTGCAGGTTTTCTGCAGGACTGAAGGCAGACTGAGCTACCATCTAGCATAGGTTTTCAACCCAGTCCTCTGGGAACCCAAGGCCAGTCAGGTTTTCAGGATTCCCACAATGAATATGCATAAGATAGATTTGCATACAATGAAGGCAGAACATGCAAATCTTTCTCATGCATATTCATTCTGGGAATCCTGAAAACCTGACTGGTCTCCCCGAGGACTGGGTTGAAAACCCCTGAGCTAGAGTATCAGCAAGCACATGGAGCGCTCTGGTCAGTGCATGAATCTCTGGTAGCAAAGAATAGCTCTCTGCTTTGAACTTCAGCTCCTTCTGGCTCCTCCCAGACATTGAGGTGGGGGGGGGGGTGGATTTGCCTGTCAAACTATACAGAGTAGGGGCCATTGTACCCCTTAACCCAGTTTCGTTTCTTCTCTTTATTCTCCTTCCATCTCTCCTCTGCTGTTATGCAGGAAACAGGAGACGGATTGAATCTGGAATGGACAAAGCAAGAGCGAATTTCCTCACTAATCCAGGCCCTCCCCTCCTGCCTGTTTTTCTGTATGTTTGTATTTTTCATTCATGATCACTGATTTTGTATTGGAGGGACTTTCTGGGTTCTGCATATTTGACTGAGATGAGATATTTGTAGTTTCTATCTGCAGCAGTTCAGATTGCTCCATTTTCCCCAGTAAAGAGGTATGCTGATGGGATAAGATGTAATAGGTACAGTGAAATTGTTGCTCTGTGAGTTTAGGATGTTAGTGCTGTTTTGGTATGGAAGGTTTGCTGTTAAGAACCAGGGAAGGCAGAGTTTCAATCTTGCTGCTGCTCCTTGTGACCTTGGGCAAGTCACTTAACCCTCCATTGCCTCAGATGCAAACTTAGATTGTAAGCCCTTTGCTTTTAACTTCCAAGAAAAGGCTTTAGCTAAATCCATTTCCCTATTTAGCTTTGGCATGTCTTTTATGAAAAATATTTTGTGTTACTTCACAAAGTGTGTCTCTGGTCACTGTCACTAAAGTGACAACGGACTTTGAAATTATTCACCATAAAGATATTTCAGAGATTATATTCAGGCAACGCAGTATAGATTTTTATTTTAAAATACCTATTTTTTGGCAGTTTGTTTATCCCCCTCCCACACATATCACCAATGATTCATTCTTCTGACAATATACTGTAATATTTGTATATGGAATATTTTTAAATATTTAAACTGATGTCCAATTTATGTGTTTGTTTTTTAATAGGATCACGGGGGGGAGGGGGAGTGATGTTGTCATGACTATTTGCATTTAATTAATTAACAAAATGTCAGCATGGGGTGGGGCCCAAGGCTATGTACCTGAAGAGTTTCAGGCCTCTCACCTGTGTAATTTGGGGGAGCGGGAGGTACAAGGCTGACCGTTCGCCTGAGATGCCTAAATCCTGGTCGATGGCACTGCCACTGACCCACCAGGTCCACCTCCCTTCATTTCTGAAAAGAAAGCTCGTCCAGTAATGTTCTTTAGAAGACGTGTTGTAACTTAACACCATCTTCTGTCTAGTGGCGCAGAGGTGCTGGGTAGGCTGCAGCATGGCCAGTGCAATAGCAAACGAGCGAGCGAGTACTTGCCTCTCCCTTTCCGTAAACTCCAGTTAATCTCAGCGCATTCCTCGGGCACCACTTGGCAGAATATCGATAATGAATAGGAACGAGCTATATTTACATAGGGAGACAAAACCGTGAACATGAAAAACAGACTGATAACGTAATCTTACTGAGCTGGTTGATAACTTCTATTCCAAAACTGATGAATGCTCTTGGTTGATTTGTTAGGAGCTGATTCGCCAGCATGAAGCACTAGCCCACACAGAGAGAATGGTGGATAAAATGGAACAGGATTTAAAGACCAGCCAGAGGCACATTAGTAGCATCAAGAGTGTCTTTGGTGGGTTTGTAAATTACTTCAAATCGAAACCTGCCGAGGTCCCTCCAGTGCAGAATGGAGCCTCTGAAGCCAGAACCAACAGCAAGTAAGTCGCTTCAGGCACCAGGTGCTGGTTCTGCGCCTCCTCTTGCCTCTGCATGTTAGCTAAGCCTGATGCTGCTGGGTCCCAGCTCACTGCAACAAGCAGTGTTTTACGTATATACTTAAGTGCTACAGTAAACCTCTTAATTTTTCTTTCTTGCTTTTCTCTTGTGAGTGCTGCTTTCTGAGGAGCTGCTGTCTTTGTGTCTATCAAATATTTGTCTGTGAATGTATGACAAGACACGGTAGTTGTGCCACATGTAATATTACTAAACTTCCCCATTGCAATTGAATGTCACTGCTAAGCCAGAGGGAATGCTGCTGCTTTGCAACATGTAAATGTTTTCTACATCTATATAGAACCCTGGTTCAGCAACACAAAGAGAAGAGATGACAGAGCTAGTGTGATTTCTAAACGAGCCCTATTTATTTATTTAGACAGTTTTGTATACCGCCTTATCCTTCAATCAAAGCGGTCACAACACAATTGGGGGATACATTTAACACGTGGGGATATGAGAGACATACACTAATACTTACAGGGAACATGGGCAAAGGAGGGTTAAGTGGCTTGCCCAAGACCACAAGGAGCATCTGTGGGATTAGAAACCCCAGTCCTTCCGGCCCAAGGTTGTTGTCCTCTAGTGGGATTTGAACCCCCGGCCTGAAGTACCTTGCCCCAACCACTAGGCCACTCCTCCCTACTGGCTTATGTGTGGGACCACCACGTTCACAGTGGCAGAATAAAAACATGGGAGTTGCTGATGTTTTCTTGAAAGTGGGAGAGCTCATGTCCATCTTATAGGGGCAGGTGAGGGAAGGTATCATATATCATGCATGCTTTGGGGGGGGGGGGGGGGGGGAGGTGGTGCTTCTCAGAGTGGAACACAGCAAACCACGATAATGTTACCAGACAAGCATTATGCCTGCATTTCCCCTGCCTGTGGACAGAGGATAAAGAAATGGGTATTTGATTCTAGGAAAGTCTTTAGCACTCATGATGTTTTTATCCTGCTTGTATAAGGTTGCAAGAGGCCATTTCTGTTAGCAAAGAGCAAGAGTCAAAGTACCAGGCCAGCCATCCAAAGCTAAGGAACCTGGATACATCAGGTGAGGGAAGGGAAGGGAAATTTCTATAGAAAACACTCACATGCGCCATCTTCCTCCTCTTAATGGCCAAGTCATGTGACTTACAGTAATCCTAATTCCCTGTCCAGTGTTGTGTAATAGTCGGCTAATCTAAGGCCCAAGACTAACTTTCAGAGCAGCAGTTGCGTAACATGGATGATGCTTTGCTTCATGCAAAATGTTCTCTCTTCCCTCTTTGGACAGACTTTGGTGCCAGTGCAGCTGCAGTGAGCTCCTCCTCTTCAAGCACGGACTTTTATCCTAAGAACCAGCATCTTCGCCATGCCCACCAAAAAATTGACAAAAACTTAGGTGAGGATTTGAGTTTCTCTTCTGTTTGTTATAACCTCCTGCAAGTTGTATATGTGTGCAGGTTAACAGTATTGAGGAGATCTATAAGGCAGCCTTTCCCTTTGTCTTGTATGTGCCTGTATTAGGCAAGCTCTGCTAGCCAGGGCCATATCGAACATTCCTTGATGAATGTGCGTAATGAGATCTCGTTGATATGACAGAACTAAAGGGGGAAAGGGATAACAATCCTAACACTTTGCCGTCTGTCTGCAGGTGACATGTCCTCGGGCCTGGGCCGCCTGAAGGACCTTGCACTGGGGCTACAGACTGAGATCGATGAGCAGGATGACCTCATCATGCGAGTGACCGGCAAAGTGGACAAGCTGGACCTTAACATCAAAACCACTGACAGAAGAATCCGTGATGAACTCTGATGATAAATCTCCCCACCTCAACTCTGAATTAATTGGCAGAGATTTGAATGTTCTTAAAATAGTTTTCTTTTGTATTATCAGAGGTGCTTCCTTTTGCCTTTTAACATGTAAAGGTAACTGTGCCTCAGGCAGTATTAGGAGGTTCGTGAAGCAATAGAAAACTAGCTGTGTCTGCTCTGGCTATAGAATGCCTGTTATGCTGGAAGGCTGAGTGTGTGCTGTAGGCACCACCGTGAGGCCTGCTGTGATGACTGTTCATGTTCTCTTTTGAGCCCTGGAACAAAATCATGGTTATGTGCATACCTCTGCTATCCTGTTACATGTTGAGTATCACAAGAGGGAGCAGGGACTTGTCTTCCTGCAGGTGTGAATTAATAACCAAAAATGCATTGGACGTAGTTAACCTAATCCCCACTGAAAATGCATTTTGTTATTCCCTTTTCTGCTTTCTTCTAGTTTCTTTGTGTTTTGGTTCAGAAAGCGATGGTCCCTATTACTGACTGTTGTAGCCCTGAATAAGCTCCAGGTTTAACTGATTCTCTAAGCTGTACCTGCTCTGAAGCCTTCATTCCCTCTCTCAGGGCCTTGGAGGCTCCAGAGCAGCCAGTAGCTCTTTGATGGCTGACCAGCAATGCAGTCTGCAGCAAGAAGAGCGATTTGGCCCAATCACTTTTGAGCTACTAGGCTCAGGCCTTCTATTGTCGTCTTTCCTTTAGTATTACACACTATGACCATACATGTGTTTCAAAGATCTATTAACCACCACAACCACCTGCCCTGCTGCCGCTGCTTGTCCTCAAGTACCTTTGTAGCTTTTACATTAGAAGCATAACCAAACTATCCAAATTTGTAAAATGGAGATTTCTTCTGGTTTTGCTCCTGATGTTAATTTTTTATACACTAGATATCGAGCCAATGTGTTACAGGAACTGCTTTTCATGTTTTCTCAGTTGCTCCTCGTGATTCAGTGCAGGAGAGGGATTTCTGACCTTCGCAGCCAGTGCAGTGCAGAAGAAAGTCCCCGCTGGTTCTGGAGCATGGAGGAGCAAAGCCTGCAGAGCAGATGTCAGTTCCTTATCATCCCTCCAGACCAGTAGTGCACCACCTCTAGCAGCTTGGAGACTGAGCATGTCCAACTTGAAGTCGCCAGTTCTAGTATGGCTGGCACCACCCATCAGCTCCCAGTATGCTCAGTCTCCAAGCAGCTGGAGGGAGGTAGTGAGCCAGGGTGTGAGGCTTACTGAAGGAACAAATAAGGAGTCAGTTTAGTTAGGTTTTAATTTACCTTTATTTTGGTTGCCCTCCTTTAACTTTTCTTATTCTGGTAAAAAAAACAAACAACAACAAAGGGGAAGCAGAGAAGAAGCAGCAGGTTCCAGCCCTGATATAGCAGAGCTTGGTGTTGAGGAGGATCCCCCCCCCTTGTGGTGTGCCGGAGGAGTGAAGAGGTGGCTGCCGGGGCTGGAGGGCAGCTCCTGATTCCACGAATGGGTGAGGAGCTAGAGGTGCTGAGCTGTGTTTCTTGAGTGCTCCTGCTCCCCCCCCCCCCCCCCCCGGGGCACTGAAGCCGCATGCAGGCTGAGTGCAAGGAGGGTGGTCAAGATGGCAGAAGTGCAGAGGACTGCCCGGCAGCGATACTGGTGAGGTCCGGGGCAGCTGGAGAAGGCCCGTTTTCTTTCCAGTGGCGCAGGTAGGAGGATTCCTGGGGCACTGAATTTCATTGCGAAGAGGCCTTGCCGGGATGGAGGCCTAGCGCCTCGTGGTTTTTGGCAGCGGCTGCGGGAGGAAAAGCAGGACTGCACTGTTATCCCACAATTTTTGGGTGACACTTGGAGTGGCCTGCTCAGCCACTGGGGGTACGTGACAGCTCCTATTTGGGGTTTTCTTTCTGCCCCCCTGTATTTCTGGTTTCCTTGTTAGTCTTTTTTTTAAAGGAGAGATAGTGATTATGGAGACAACTCAGCACTGACAGGATTTTTGCAGGGCCTGTAGCTTAGGGGGCTCTTGGCCTTTCCCGTCGGCAATCGGGGAGTAGTGGGCTTGTTCTCATGCCGTCGCATCCATGGTGCCTGGTCTGTGGAACCCGGCAAGGGTCTGTCTCAGACGAAGGTGTGTGCTACATCAGAAGCTACCAGCATGGAGCAGGAGTCTGTGTTGGTTCAGGAGGCTCGGACCTTGCTGGAGTTTCCTTTCTCTCCACTGGGGGCAGTTCCTGGCCCCTTGACTTCCCAGGGGCTGGGGGTAGCAGGGGCTCTGGGGGGGATTCTCCCTGGAGTTTGTGCTCTTGTTGCACCAGGCTTTCTACTTGCGTCAGCAGGGGTCGGTGTGAAGAGACCGCGGGGGGAGGAGAGGCTCCTGGTGCAGTGCTGGTTAAGAAAGCCAGGCCTTCAGAGATGTGGCCGGAGTCATCTCCTGGGTCCAATGGACTGAAGGGGGATGAGGTGGAGATCAAGCCGGACCTAGAGGGCATTGAGCTCGAGGAGTGAAAGAGCCCAGAGCCGGAAAATCAGGCTCGTATTGTCCGGGCGTATCAGCGTGAGGAGCTGCCTGCCCTGATCGCGGAGCCTCTTTAGATCTTCAAGTTGCCCACATGCCCGGTGGTGGATGAGGACACCCTGGAGGACCCATTGATACAGGCGGTGTGGAAATCTCAATCGGTCTTCCCTGTGCACCGGGTGGTCAAGTAGATGATTCAGGATGAGTGGGACCTGCCAGAGGTGGGTTTTAAGGGGCCAGAACAGGGTTGTGTCTCTACCCCCTGTCAGATCAGGAGCTCGAGGTGTTCTGTTCCCTGCGAGTGGCGGCGGTTATGAAAGACCACCATCCCGGTTGAAGGAGCCGCTGCCCTGAAGGATGGTCAGGACAGGAAGCTTGACATCTTGTTGAAGAAGGCATTTGATGTCAATGCCCTGGCCTTGCAGGCCTCTATCTGGGTGGCAAGGGCCTGTCTGTGTTGGTCGCAGTGTCTGCAGCAGACGGAGAAGACACAGCTGGAGCAGGGGGGTGAGATGGCCAAGATGGAGTCCACCTACCTTGTTGATGTTCACTATGATCTTATTTGTGGGCTCACCAAAAGCATGTCGTTGGTGGTAGCGACCTGTCGCTATCTCTGGCTGCGTAATTGGGCTGCAGATAGCTCTTCCAAGTCTCAGCTGAGTAAGCTACCCTTTAAGGGGATGCTTCTCTTTGGGGAGGACCTGGATAAGTTGGTGAAGGACCTGGGAGAATCTAAAGGTGAGCGTTTGCTGGAAGATAAGCAGAAGCAGGGTCATAATTCGGTATCTTCTTGGGACCAGGCCCATGACTTTCAGTGTTTTTGTATGTCCCACCTGGGTTCCTTCCAGAGGGGTAGGTTTCCTGCTCGGGGGCAGGGGTTCTGAGGTTTCCGAGGAGCAGGCAGGGGTTTCTCTGCCGCCTCTACCTTGGGGTTCAAGAAGTGCCAATGAAGCGATGGGGGGCCCAGGCAGAGTTGCAACTGGTGAGGGGTCGGCTCAGATAACCTCCGACCAGTGGAAATCATTCGCGAAGGCTATGCCCTTGAGTTTGCTCGGCCATTGAGCGAGTCCTTCATCTGGTCCCCCTGCAAGGCTCCAGACAAAGCAGTGGCCGTATGGGATACTCTGTTATGGTTGCTTCAGCTTGGGGCGGTAGTCCCTGTTCCCTGGGAGCAGTGCGGCTGCAGTCGATACTACATCTATTTTGTGGTCCCAAAAAGGACAGGTCCTTTCATCTGATTCTGAATCTCAAGCGAGTGAAGTGTTGTCTGCGGGTTCTGCATTTCCATATGGGGATGGTTGTGGTGAGAAAAGGGGAGCTTCTGATGTCTCTTGATCTCACGGAGGCGTATCTTCACATTCCCAGCAGGTCAGAGCACCAACAGTTCCTGCGTTTTGCGGTACCAATGGGGCACTTCCAATTTCAGGCTTTGCCATTCGGCCTGGCGACAGCTCCCTCCACCTACACCAAGGTCATGGTAGTGATGACTGCTGCTCTCTGCAAGGAGAGAGTGCTGGTGCACCCTGACCTCGACAACTGGCTCATTCGGTCGACGTCCAGAGATGAGTGTGTTGGCAACATCACGGGTTGTCAGTGTGTTCGAAAGCCTCAGGTGGGTGGTCAATGTGGCAAAGAGCCATTTGGTCTCATCACAGAATCTGGAGTATTTGGGAGCAAGGTTCAACATTCGTCAAGAGTTGGGTCTTTCTGCCAGAGCAGAGGCCTCAAGGACTGTCGGTTGCTGTGTCACTTTTTGGGCCTGCCAGGCCTGGCAGTATCTACAGTGTTGGGACCATGTTGGCTACCCTGAAGGTGGTGTCGTGGGTGAGAGTGCATATATGGCCTCTACAGAGGGTCCTGCTCTGGCGGTGGTTGAACCAGATGGACTCCCTGTCCCAGAGGTTCCCTTGCTCGTGGGAGGTCAGAAGGACACTCCAGTGGTGGCTCTGTCCAGAGAAGGCGACGGGCATGCCCCTTGAAGCCCTGCAGTGGATCCTGGTGCTGACAAATGCCAGTCTGGTGGGTTGGGGGGCCCATTGCAAGGGGTCCTGTGGTCGATAATCGGATAGAGATGTGGGTGGTGGCCTGGGCACTCAGCGCCTTCGAGTTGGGTCTGTGAGGAAAGGCGGTCAGAATCCTTTCGGATAACATGACAACTGTGGCCTACCTCAACCGCCAGGGAGGCATGGCTCTAGAAGAGGAGGCAGAGCAGCTATTTGCTTGGGTGGACCCTCGCCTCCAGGTGCTCTCGGCGGCGCACATTGCCAGGGTCGACAATGTGATGACAGACTATCTCAGCTGGGTGCACGTGGATTCAGGAGAGTGGTCCTTCCATGTGGAGGTTTTCATGCAAGTGGTGTGCAGGTAGGGAGTGCTTTTCATGGACCTGATGGCCACGTTTGAGATCGCCAAGGCGGGCCTGTTTTGCAGCAGAAGATGGGAAAGAATGTGTGATGGTCTGGATGCTCTGCTGCAGCAATGGCCCGCAGAGGGTCTATTGTATGTGTTTCTTGGGCGCTGATCGGCTGCGTGGTGCAATGGATCGAGGCTCACGGGGTGATTCATTCTGATGGTATACAGACATGGTTCAGCTTCTGGAGGACTGGCTGTGACGCTTGCCATCTTGGACCGATCTTCTGATACAGGGTCTGGTGATAATGCCTCAGGTGGATCGGTTCTTGCTTACGGCTTGGCCCTTGAAAGGGCGCGATTTAAGGAGGAAAGGTTATTCGGGCCCAGTGATTTCTACCTTGATGAATGTGCGGAAGAGGTCTAACTCACTTGCCTATGTTGGGATATGGCGAGTTTTTGAGGATTAGTGTGCAGAGAAGCAGGCACGGTCTATGACGGCCTCTGTCCTGGAGATCTTGGCCTTCTTACAGGATAGCTTTGATAAGGACCTAGAGGCCAGCTCGTTGCAAGTGCAACTGGCAGCTATTGCCTGTTATCGTGGAAAGATGCAACAGGTGCCATTGGATTCTCACCTGGACGTGTTGCACTTCTTGAGGGCGGTGGCTTCTTGGGCTGAGTATAGCTTGGTGCCACCAGTAGAAAGTTGCAGAGTGGTGACCTGGTCCTCTGCATGCTTTCAGTAGGCAATATTGCCAGATGTTCAGGCTGCATGCTGGTAGTGCAGGTCCCTCCCATTAGGAATACTGCTCTGTTACATCCCAGAGGTGCGGGACTGGAGGGATGATAAGGAAAGTGAAATTAGACTTACCTGCTAATTGTTGTTCCTTGAGGAACTCCAGTCCAGCGCTGGATCCCACCTGGGTGTTTTTGGTAAAGGCCTTTGTGATCAGTCTGATGCCATCAGCAACTAAGCAGACATAGGTGCCAACATGGTGAGGAGTCGCTGGTGCTTCGGTGGGCCAGGAATGCTCTATCTCTTTGGCAGCTCTCCGGTGTTAAGAGTTCCTCATGTGGGCCTCTTCCTCTCTTGCAGGGGGAGGTACAGGCACTAGTTCAGTCCTTTGTTTCTGGTTATTAACTGTTTAACTACTTATTTGTTGCTCCTGTGAGTCTGCTTTGTCAATAGGTTACTGGGAGTTGGTGGGTGGTGCCAGCTGTACTAGTACTGGTGACTTCAAGTTTGGACATACTTAGTCTCCAAGCTGCACTACTGAACTGGAGTTCCTCAAGGAACAACAATTAGCAGGCAAGTCTAATTTCACTTTAGATAGGAAGGGTCCAGTTTAATTGGTTCTTTAAAAACTAGTGTTGGTGACGTAAATTGGGTTGCAAAATACGTTGGCAAAAAATGTAGATCTTTAACAAGCCAGCTGATATGCTCTAAAAATGTTAGAAAATGACAATAAATGAGCAGCTACCTTTTGTACTAATTGTGATTTGTCTGGTATTAATAATCCACATACAATGAATCATGCTAATCAAGTTGAAAGGTTATGAAAACATGCATTAGTAAAGATATACATTTGAGTTAGGAGTACTTGCAGAGGCAAATGTATTCCTAGAAGGAGCAGATCTATCTCTGTAGAAGCAACAATGTAACTGAAATATCCCACTTTTGCATCCCTTTCCCTAATGGTTGCTTATAACTATTCAATAATATCAGGAATACAAGGGAACTTTGACCAAGGAAAGGAAGAAAGGCTGCAGTCTTCCATTCTAAAATAACTGTTTCATCTAAATACCCTTTCCAGATCATCCTGCTAGACCAGTCCAGATGAGTGGGTTATGTCCCACTGCCAGCACATGATGAAGACGACAGAGAAAATTCCAGTGACATCATCACTGGTACTAAGGCTTGTGCAGCTAGGGGCATGCTTCAGTATGCTCCGTCTCCAGCAGATTGTGGTTACTGGACTGGTGCAGTTGGATTTCTGATCTCCTGGGCATCTTCCAGTTGAGCCCATTTGGCAGAGATCTCCAATGTGTAGTCTTCAATACACCTCTAGAGTTGCCCACTCAGTGGGGGAGCTGGTCTCTGACCGGTTAAACCTTGGGAGACCTAATCCTAGTGGCTTGAGACTCCTTTTTCTGCCTTAATTTTCCTTAAATGTCTTCGTTATGTTTTTTCTTTACCATAGGAACTAGTGTGGGTTTTTGTTTGGTTTTTAAATGTAGTAGGGCAGGATCACCTTCTCTACCTCTTCCTCTAGAATGGCAGTGGACCTTCAAGCTCAGACTAACTATGAGACTGAGTATATAAGTTGAAGTTTTATTTTGTTCTTGCCTATTTCGGGGGCCACATGCAGTCATCCCCTCCTGCAGGGGACCATACTGGAAATACTGCATTGGTATTTTCCCACAGGAGGGCTATAGTGCAGTGCTCTGCCCGTGACTGAGGGAGACCACCTAGGGCCTAGCTACCAGGTACAGTCCTCAAGTTCTTCCTCAGAAGCTGCCTTCTCAGCAAGTGGCCAGTCCCTCTGTATCCAGAGCTCCATTTGGGACTGTTGCAAAGGTTTTCACATCCTCCTGTTACTGTGTATGACGGCCTGAAACTTTCCCATTTGTTTCCTTCACACTCTCTGGGTGAGAGAGATCTCCAGCAGGGCCTAGAAGAAGATTAGGATGAAGACTGAATTTTAGAAAGTTCAGGAAGCATTTCCAGTGAGGAGGAAAATGTCTCGTTATTCTGCCAAGGCGAGCTTCCCACCTTTGTGTCTCAAATACCATCTTTTAAAAAGCCCACGCTTCAGGCATAAAGTCCATCTCACCACCAGCAGGATTGTCAGGTGACACAGGAGAACATCACAGCTGCACCAGCATATCCATTGGGCCCAAATCGGCAGAGAGGTGAGCCAGCTCCATGCGGCACTTCTCCCACCTCTGATCATGTCATTGCCAGCTGCTCCGGGACATTTAACAAGCTTGCGCTTCAGGTGTGCCTGCAGCTGGTGGGCCCATGTCTAAGGGTTGTGCCAAAGGGCCCTTAGCGTGACCCAGAAAATAACCATATTCACACTATCCTACTTATAGAAGGACTGAACAACAACTGTAAGTAAATAGCGATTCAGGCATCAACAGGCACTAACATTACTACACTAACTGCTGCCCAAGAAGCAAGTTAAAAACCTTGGCCATAGGAAGTTTAGCTCCTAATGAACACTTAAGTCATATACATCTCAAAGAGATCTTCCAGAGCCATAGTTTAACCAAACCACAATAGGGGTTATTGTGAGGTATGACTAGCACCTGTATAACGTCCCTGCCGGTTGTGCGGGGAAGTTATCTGTGGGCAGGGAAGGGGTGGCCCTGGACGTACAGGGCTGATTCTGACGTCTACCCTGTATGTCCTGGGCCGGCGAAATGTCTGGGGAAGGGGTGAAATAGCTTTCCTGAACTTTTGCCACCCCCATCCCTTCCATGTTTATTACATTTGATATACCGCTCAAGCCAAAGCATCAGAGCAGTTTACAATATTACATAAAAGTTACAGAAAATATGAAAAGAACGCCATTAATTAGGACAGAATAAGAGATACAGTGATAGTTAAAGGAATAGAGGAGACAAGAAGAAATGCTCCACATAGCATCTGAAGAGGTAGATATCATACCACCAGGTGTTTAAGCTCCCACTCACAACCTCCGCTGTCGACATCACCCCTCCACCGCTCCGATCTCCACAGCAAGCAGAACCAATGTAGCAGCATTTTAAATGGCCCCACACGGTCCTACTCCTAAGGGCCATGCCAAATGGCACTCTGGTGGGGCCCTCAGGTGCAGGCGTGCCAGTGGAAGTGATGGTTTTAAAGCCGTTAAAGGCTGCTGGTATGGGCAGGCTGAAAGGAAAGAGGTGGAGCTCCTGCTCACACACCTCCGATGCTGGCTACTGCTTGCCCCATGCCCTGGAGCTGCCAAAAGGCCAATTCCCCACAGTCCGATCCTAGCCTTAGGAGGCCAGATCGGAGGTTGGGCTGCGGGGAATTAACCTTTTAGCAGAGGGCCAGCATCGTGGCATTTAAATGGAGCCACGGTGCCATGGCAACATAGCTCCATTTAAATGCCCTAACTGAGTTAGGCTTTGCTGTATGTGCAGGCTGGGACTGAATCGCAGTCCCGGCCTGCACGTAAAGTGCTGTTTGCGATTCTGATCCCGCAAGGCTAGATATGCCCCGTGGGATCAGAATCGCAATCTCCTTTGTACCTCTGTACCAAAGGAGATCTACGGTGGGATCAGAATTGGGCCCAATGGAAATAAAACCAAGCCTTATATCAACTGCTTGTTAATTCTCATCCTGCTGATTACATAGGATGCACTCTTACTACTCAACCCCAAAATCTACTGCTTCCGAATCCAATTCAAACTCCTCCTCTTGACCTATAAATGCATTCAGTCTTCAGCCCCCACTACCTATCATCTCTTATCTCTTCTTAACATCCCCTCTTGCGTTCTTCGCTCTTCGAACAGCCTTTGTCTATCTATACCCTCCACTCGTACTGCTAATTCTAGACTTTGCTCCTTTCACCTGGCTGCAACCTTTGCCTGGAAAATTCTACCTCTGTCTGTGCGCAAAGCGCCCTTTCTGGACCTCTTCAAGTCCAGATTGAAAACACATCTCTATTGCTTTCTATTCTTGATTCTTGTTTTTGATCTTCTTGTTATTGTATACTTTGTCTTACTTGATTGTATTTGTATTTTGTGATCTTCTTGACTAGATTGTGAGCTTTGACGAGCAGGGACTGTCTCTTCTTCATATATGTACAGTGCTTTGTACATTTGAAGCGCTATATAAATGTTAGATAGATAGATCTATACCGCCATTTTGTGTTACTCCATGTTTAACATTACATAAAACACAGTCTTTCTGGATTGTATGAAGTTCTGCTCATACACCTCACCAAGCAGACAGCCTACCTACACAAACCATAACCTACCACCCCCTAGCTTGAAATATTGTAATAAAAATGCAAGAGAAGTAAGAAACAAAATCCCTATTATAACAGACTATGTGGATAGAAACAAGCCAGACATAATGTTCATTGCTGAACTGTGACTGACTAACACTGACTTGGTACTTCTGAAGCAATTAAAAATGCCAAACTACAACATACAGTATTTAATTGCCCAAGAGAGAGCAAAAGAGGTGGAGGGGTACTTTATCATAATAAAGGAAGACCACAGAACCTTGCTCACATCAGCAATACATGTGAACGATCTAGACCTGGTGGTTGTTGTTAAGTGCCGTGGAGTTGGAGTCGACTCATGGCGATCCTCTGGATAGCTATCCTAAATTGTGTTCAGTCTTCAGTCAGGTGTCTCATTGTTGACAGACTGGTACCCGTAGCTGCTGTTATTGTATCGATCCATCTCATTGCTGGCCTTCCTCTTTTGCGTTGACCTTCTATCTTGCCAAGCATGATGTCTTTCTCTAATGATCTCTCTCTTTGCATGGTGTGTCCAAAGTATGAAAGTCGAAGTCTTGTCATTTGAGCTTCTAAAGAAAACTTAGGTTTGATCTCCTCTAGTACGGACTGGTTTGTTCTTCAGGCAGTCCATGGTATACACAGTATTCGCCGCCAGCACCATAATTCAAAGGCATCAATTTTCTTCCTGTCTGTCTTTTTCACTGTCCAGCTTTCACATCCATATGATGTTATTGAAAATACCATGGCTTGAACCAGTCAAATTTTTGTATGGAGAGAGAAATCTAGACCTAGACCTGGTAGTGGTAGAAAATAAACACCTCATAATCTGCCTAGCATAGAGATCACCCACCGCTGACCCTAATAATCTAACATCCATACTGGAATTAGCTAGTGCTGACAAACCCCTGAACAAGCAACGAGTCCTTCTAGGAGACTTCAATCTGGCATCCACCCACAATAGCCATTCACGCTCATCCCTCAGTGCAAAGAAGGAGATGGACTTTCAACAAATTGTCAATATCCCCACTCACAACAGAGGTAATATGCTTCACTTGATATTCATACCAAATGCCATACTAGATAATTCAATGCACCCTCTTATTCAAATATTGCCAGTACCCTGCTCTGACCACTATTTAGTGAACTTCACTATAACGTATCAAACACGCATAACCAAAAACAACGAGGCCAAGGATACCGTGCTGCTTCAAGAAATTTGACAAGGAATCTTTCGCAAATGATATCCTACAACAACTCAACTCAGAATTAAAGGACATAGACACCTTAATAAATATATAACTGGAACACTGTCTTATGCTGTGCTATGACAACCAATCAAACAAGGAACCACAAGATAAAAATCGATCAGAGGCATGGTAGGCTCAGGAACTAAGAAACATAAAAAGGCACTTAAGAAAATTAGAATGCAAATGGAGAACCACCAAAGCACCACAGGACAGTTGCAAATATATGGACATCCTCCACACATATCACAGAATGATCAATGACAATAAGAGACTACTGTACAAATTTAACAATGAAATCAGTGAATCGTCCTAGAGAACTTTTTTGCATTGTGGAAGCTCTTACCCAAACACCCAACTCAAAGTGCACCAATATCATTATCAAACTGCAAGCATTCACAAACCATTACATGAACAAACTCACTCTACCAACCTGTAATACCTCAAAGACATATACCAGCAATCTTACCAACATCACACTATGGCAAACGCTACCGAAATCAACACTAAACATCTAGAACAGATCATCACCTCAATAAACACATCTCCACTTGATCTATGCCCTGTCAGCTGGATAAAAATAGTACAAAAATGTGGGCAGTACTTGGAACAAACAATTTTTATTGGCCCTTAGAGGGGCCATACCCAACACAGGCTGTGTTTCATAAAGAAAGGAATGGAGAATAAAACAAAGGATATTATAATGCCTCTGTATCATTCCATGGTGCGACCACACCTTGAATATTGTGTGCAATTCTGGTCACTGTATCCTAAACATAGATTGATTGTTTACACCATCAAAACATAGAAAGTCTAAGGGACATGCAATGAAGCTACAGGGTAACCTATTTAAGACTAATAACAGAAAATATTTTTTCACTCAACGTGTAATCAAACTCTGGAATTCGTTACTGGAGGATGTAGTAAAAGCTGTTAGTGTAGCCAGGTTTAAAGGTTTGGACAAGTTCCTGGAGGAAAGGTCCATAAACCATTATTAAAGGGGACACAGGATATCCACTGCTTGCCCCAATACAAGTATGGTGAAACCTGTGTCTTTTGGGGAAACTGCTAGGTACTTGTGACTTAGATTGGCCACTGTTGGAAACAGGATACTGGGCTTGATGGACCTTGGTCTGACCCAGTATGGCATATCTTATGTTCTTATCCTCCCACCCCCATTGATCGCCAAGATAATCCAGAAGATCATCCATGACCAACTGACTGTCATTCTCATTGCCCCCCAACTGGCCAAGACAAGTTTGGTTCTTGTGCCTATGCTATCTGGCTGCCATAAATGTCAGGGCTCATCACCCAAGACAGGTGTAGGGCTCTGCACCCCAACCTACCCACACTTACTCTGATTGCCTGGAAGTTGGGAGGTTGACCCTCCCCTCCATACGCCTCACTACTGAAGGCAATGACTTATCCTGGCTGCCAAGCAACAGTCCACGAGGAAGTGGAAATGCTGCAACTCCTGGTGTGTCTCAAATGGACTGGACCCTTTCTCCTGCCCTATATCTTCTGCCCTCTAGTACCTCACAAACGCCGTCCTACACCAACTCAGGAAGACCCCTTTGAGCCTATTACCTTAGCATCACTGAAGTATACCACCTAGAAAACCCTCTTCCTAATCACCATCACTTCAGACAGACGTGTCAGTGATCTGTAGGTGCTTGTGACCCACCTAGCTGTACCAGGACCATGCCGCCCTCAGAACACACCCCAGGTTTGTCCCAAAGGTGGCCTCACCCTTCCACTTAAACTATTGTGCTGCCCACTTTCTACCCTGAATCTCACTCCTCACCAAAATAGAAGCATCTACACAGCCTGAACTGCATGTGTGCTTTGTATACCTACAGCCAGAGGATGGAGCACCAGAGACAGAGGGCTCAACAGACCGGGATACCCGGTCATAAAAAGGACACAGTCACAATGGATTTCCTGCATAGTGTTCTGCTATGCCCAGGCAGGTGGCCAGCCTCTAAGCACTGTCTGGGCGACCCCCCCCCCCAACTCTGAACTGTGGCCACCACTCTTGCAAACCTTAACTCTGTGCCAACAAGAGATATACGCAAGTCCTTCATACACACCTTCCAAAGACACCACTACCTGAAGCAATGTGTGCTGGTGAACAGCTCCTTCAGTCGAGCAATCTGCCACAACCACTTCACCATAAAGGACACACTGCTGGGACTAAGACCAGGCTAAAGATCCTTAAAGATCTCCACTGGCTCCCGATAACCCTTCGCATAAAGTATAAGTTAATCATAAACATCTTCAAAATGAAGCACAACAGTTCTGCAACCAGCCTCCATGCCCTCTTATCCCGTGATACCAGCAATAGACCTAGAAGATTATCCACCTCAAACACCCTCAATACCCCAAGAAACTTCGCTAAATCACGCAAATGTACATCACAACGAGCAATTTCTTTGGCTGCCCCTTTGATTTGGAACTCTCTCCCTCCTGATTTACGTGCAATTGATGTTTTAAGTGACTTTCGTAAGCAATTAAAAACGTTACTTTACATTGAGCACTATGGATCAACAAATGACTAAGATATCATCTATTGTATATATTTTATAAATAATCCACTATATTGTTAACCCTTGTTATTTTTCCTACATTACCATATGTTGTCATGTCTATACTGTTTATGTTTCCCTTGTTTATACCTTGTATTTCTTGCGACCGCTTTGATTGAAGGAAAAGGCGGTATAAAAAACTTGTTAAATAAATAAATAAAGCATTTGTATAATCACTGTCACTGCATTGGGCTGCATCCCAATTAACTAGGTTGTTATTGTTGCCATGCTGCTGTATCATTTTAATGATGCAAAGCAATTCCTATTTTTTGTGTTGTTTGTTCAATGCGACTACTGTTGAATTCTTGTTTTGTGAATTGCTAATCTTATAGCTAGCTATTTCATTGTGCCTTCCAGCTTTCTGCAGCAAACTGCTTCAGGTACTAATAAAAGCTTCCCTGTTCTCCTTCATTCTACCATAGCGAACACATGACCACTGGCCGAGGCCACAGTTACCAGGTGCGGCTGATGCATCCTGCTTGTCCATGGAGAAAGCGGGGTTACTTACCTGTAATGGGGGTTCTCTGTAGAGAGCAGGATGTCAGCCACACAATCCCACCTTCCTCCCCTTGGATGAAGGCAACAGACACACCTCTTTACCTTTAAATCAAGATTGAGCACTTTCCGATGTAGCCTTTGGGCCCCTGGGCTAAATTGGGGCAGGCTTGGATGTGGGGTAACCTTGGCACATGCAAGCCTTTCTGAGCTTTAAGAACAGTGGCGTACCAAGGGCAGGGCGGTGGGTGCAGCCCATCCTAGGTTCAGGCCATGGAAGCAGCGTGCAATCTTACCCTAAAACTGGCTTGCTACCATGCTGTCTCCATGGCCTGGGCCTGCTGTTCTCTCCCAGCTGAAGTCTCACAAATCACGAGACTTTGGCTGGGAAAGGAGAGTGGTGGGCCTACGGAGACAGCAAAATAAGCCATCTTTAGAGTAAGTTTGTTTGCTGTGCTGTCTCTCGGGGCTGAATCGCTGTGCTCAGTGCCATGGCACACAGGAGGGGGATTGCCAGCCATGTGGGAGGACATCTGCCCTAGGTGTCAAGGGGGTCAGGAACGCTATTATCTGGGAGAGCACTTCCAACTGTGGTGCTGTCGGAGGATGTCACCAGGTATGGCTTTTTTATCCTGCTGTCCACGGAGAACCCCATTGCAGGTAGGTAACTCAGCTTTACTCCAGTACACAGTTCTATTTGACTATGCAGCATATATCCACTATCTGTGATACCTTTCTAGAGGGTGTGGAATACTTTCTGGGAACAAAACTTGTAAAATATGCATTTTGAGACGTATTACTACACTTTGCCATGGCGAAAGTCCTTTGGACAACGGCACTTCCCAGGCCCCCTCTCCACTAGCTGAACGGGCACGAAGTGAGAATCTCAGATTCCCCTACCGCAACTATGCAATTGCAGTTTTCTAGGCAATGGAACTAATGCCTTTAACCATTCCATAAATGTAGATCTACCTGACTCGACTGCAAGCTCCTTTTACATATCTCTGTACAGCACTGCGTTCGCCTAGCAGAGCTACAGAAGTGATTAGTAGCAGTAATGGATTCTCCTTAGTTCACCTGCACATCTAACCCCATAGGCGAATAAGTAGTGCGCCTGCGCGGCCGGCTCGACTAGCGGAATGCGGGCTGCTGGTGCGCCTGCGCGGCCGGCTCGGCTAGCGGAATGCGGGCTGCTGGTGCGCCTGCGCGGCCGGCTCGGCTAGCGGAATGCGGGCTGCTGGTGCGCCTGCGCGGCCGGCTCGGCTAGGGGAATGCAGGCTGCTGATGCGCCTGCGCGGCCGGCTCGGCTAGGAGGAATGCGGCTGCTGGTGCGCCTGCGCAGCCGGTTCGGATAGCGGAATGCGGGCTGCTGGTGCGCCTGCGCGGCAGGTCGGCTAGGGGAATGCGGGCTGCTGGTGCGCCTGCGCGATTCCTTTTCGTCGGGTTGGCTTAGTGCCGGTTCTGGTGCCGTCGTTTAGCGGTGCGCGTTCCGGCTCCCCGCCATGGCTCAGATCCTTCCCATTCGGTTTCAGGAGCACTTCCAGGTATGGAGTGGCGGGGCCTGGCTTGTCATTGCAGAGCGGAGGTGTGGCGGCCTCCCTAGACCTCGGAGGAAGGGCAGAAGTGTGGGAATGCGTGAGGGCCGCGGGCTTACCGGGGTGGGAGTCAGGTGCGAGCGTGCCGGAGGAGGGCAGGGTGAGAAGTGTCACCTTATCTTTGGGCCTTTATGTCACAGGCTGGCGTGTGCGCGGGACGGATGCTTCAGCACTGCAGGTTTCCATGAATACTATGCATGTTCGCTAGCCTTCACTATAGTTGAAGATGAGCTTTAGTATCTTAAGTGTAATTTGTGCTGTACAGAAACATTGGTCGCTGGAGCTTGGGTAAGTGGGTTTTTTTGCTTGTGATTATACGGTATTCCATATCTCGGGAGAGAATCCAGCCTATGCACAAACACAGTGCTGTCGTCCTATCCAAACTCTACCACTGTAGTTAACATTGTTAGCAACTACTCTAATTCTGTAGCAAGCTCTTATTTTGCTTCCAACTTGCTAAACATCTTTACAAACGTATGAAAGTCTTAATTTCCTTTTTTTTGTAAACCAGGTTATATATACTATCGAATTATTCGTGCATTTTTTCTAAGTTCTCTAATAATTTCACTTTGTCATGTCATCATTGTACACAGTGCTGTAGAAAATAACTCCCATGCCTAGTGTCGCCAAAAATGATTAAAAGGCAGTTTGTTAAAGTTCGATACAGACTTGGTTCTGCAAAGTGCTATGCTAATGCATTTTTTTTTTTTTGTTTTGTTGCTTTAAAAATTGGGGTGGGGGAGGAGGCGGTGGCAGTGGAGGAGGAGGAGGAGAAGGATGAGAGGATATTAAGCCCTCTATTATACTACTTGATTTTGGACATATAGTGCTATAGAACTTTGTGGGCTAGCAGCCAAAGGAAATGTTAGCCCATTCTGTTTCCCTTGCACCAAGTATGCTGTAATCACTGTGCTGTCTGTGACAGAAAATGCAGGAAATCCAGAGTTTGTAGCATTGGCTCTGGAAATCTGTAGACGCTGACATGCTTCCTTGTGAAAAAGAGATCTCATAGCTTAATAGGACAGTGTTTCCAAGTGCCATTTCCTGTTATAATAAGCAATCATTTGCTGGAAGTTAAAATTTTTTGCTAATTGGGTGACAGATAGTGAGAGACCTCTGTTATCTGGCGCCTTTCGAAAGTTATGCCCAAGCATGTTAAAAGATAAAATCAGAGTTTGAGTGGGCTTACAATCATGCCTTGAAAGTTACCTTGTCTTAGGTCTGTAATTTAGAAACACGTAAAATGTATATGTCTTTCTTGGAGGAAGGATGGCATAATTAGAAAGACAGCATACGCATGGGGTACTTGGAGCCAGAATTCCTTTCCTCCTTATATCTCACATTGAAGTGCATGCATTGCCAAGCAAGAAATCGGATCTCTTGTTATAACTGTAAACTGATTTGTGCAAATATATTTACAATCAATTGGTTAATGTTGTACTTCACTAAAATGGCCACATTGGTGAGGTACAACACAAATGAAATAGCCTCTAAAAGATTTTTATCAATAGGGCTTGATTACAATGGAGTTCCTTTGACCCACAAGCTCTCGCCTCCCCTTTCCTATAAGCCATACCTTGGATTTGGAAGAAAGAGTAGGATTTAATGAAAGAGAGAAATCTTATTATGAAAACAAGTGCTCCCTCCTGTCCCTAGGCAAAAAGCTAAGTGCTGGCTGTCAAATTGGGTTGTTTGAGTCCACTGAAGGAACTAGGTGTGAGATGTTGCAATTTGTTGAAAACATCTTCTTCCATCAGCCGTTGGCCTGAAGTGGTGCCATGTTTAGCTCTATGTTTGCCTCTTCTGAAATGGACAATATGCTTTTGCATTATTTTACCTTTTCTCAATGGCTACTCGGAACCCTCTGGTTCACAAACATGGATTTATGTTCTGGTGAGGTTTCTATGTTCCTTGTGAACCCATAATAAATGCTCTCCAATTGCAAAGTCAAAGACTGGATGGTTTGTGCATGAGTTGAGAATTACCTTGACGGACGTGCTAGCATGTGTGTTCATGTGAACACAACAGTGGGATGGTTGACAAAGATTTGTACAGTTACATCTGGAGCTTTGTTGACTTGTAGCGTTTTTTGGCTTGTTAGTAATTGTTTGCATGCAGATCTTTTACATATGCCAGAATTTAAAAACTGGGCGGGTTTTCCTGGAAACTAGTGATCTGCTGAAAGGCTGAGGCCGGATGAGGCATAATGCAAATATGTCTGACCCAAATACTTTTGCTTAATATATTAAAACATACCATTGCTGTAGTACCTCCTGATTTATAGAAATAGCCGTTTTTTGTTAGCTTCCAGCCAGAAACAGTGGTCCCGTGCGGCCTTCCTTTTTTGCTTTATACTCGTGGTTGGTTTTCCTGCAGTTGGAAAACTGCTCTCCAGAACTACTGCTAGCCCTGTGGCTCATGGAGGTTATTGCTGACATTTGGGAGTTTGTCAAGGCTTGGCTCAGATGAGTCATGGGCGGTGCTCAGAAAATCTGCTGCAAGTGCATTAACTTTTCTCGCAGCTTGCTGATCTTTTAATTATTAAAAAGAACGTGGCATGGTTTACATCTGAAACTACAAAGTATCTGCAGAATTGTTTGCACTAGTTGCTTTTGTGTTCCATTACAAAAACACAGCTTTTCCTTCTTTTTCTCATCAGGCTATCATTGAGGAGTAATCTGAGCTCTCATGGTCCGCTATAAAGAGGGAGCTGTGAGATCACTAGATTGGGGAGAAACAGTGTAGAAGTACTTGAGTCGATTTATGGTAAAATAGTTCTTATCGTTGCCTAATTGACTTTTCTTCTTTCTTTGAAGTTCTCTGGTTCTTTGTCTGAGACCTGCTTAGCAGAAGGTCATAAGAAAATGTTGGTCAGAGCACAGTACATTGGCCCTATGCTTACAGGTCTGCCCGTTCTCTGCATAATCATGAAAAACTACTGAAGCAGCAGAGAGGGAAGCCGGGGGGGGGGGGGGGGTGAACTAAGTTGGGGTCTTGTATGCTCACCTTCCTTAGAGGATGCATTTGAAAGGAGGAATCAACAAAAATGTCTTGGCTAATAGAAACATAGAAATATGACGACAGAAAAAGACCACATGGCCTATCTAGTCTGTCCTTCCATAACTACAACAGTCCCCTTTTTACCTTTAGAGATCCTCTGTGTTTGTCCCATGCTTTTTTGAATTCAGTTACTGTCCTCATCTTTACCACCTCCACTGGGAGACTATTCCACGGATCCACTACTCTTTCCGTAAATAGATTCAGGAGTGATATGCGGAAATATTTATCTCCCTTCACCCTCATCCCATGTCCCCTCGTAGCAGAGCTTGCTTTCAATTGAAAGAGGCTCTCTCCCTGAACATTTATGCCACGGAAGTATTTAAACATCTCAATCATATCACCTCTATCCTGCCTTTCCTCTAAGGTGTACATATTAAGATCCTTCAGTCTGTCCTCATATGCTTTATAATGAAGACCACTAATCATTTTAGGAGTCACCCTCTGCACCGACTCCATCCTGTTCACATCCTTTTGAAGGTGCGGTCTCCAGAATTGCACACTATACTCCAAATGAGGTCGCACCAAAGACTTATACAGAGGCATTATCACCTCCTTTTTTCTGCTAGCCATTCCTCTCCGTATGCACCCAAGCATCCTTCTAGCTTTTGCTGTCACCTTTTCTACCTGTTTAACTACTTTAAGATCATCAGATACAACCACGCCTAGGTCCTGCTCTTCTTTAGTGGACAAAAGTACTTCACCCCCTATACTGTATTGCTCCCTTGGATTGCTGCAGCCCAAATGCATGACCTTACATTTTTTAACATTAAATCCCAGCTGCCAAATTCTAGACCATTCTTCAAGCTTAGCTAGATCCCTCCTCATGTTATCTACCCCTTCCTGGGTGTCTACTCTATTGCAGATTTTGGTATCATCCGCAAAGAGGCAAACCTTACCTGAAAGCCCTTCCGCTATATCACTAACAAAGATGTTAAAAAGAATCGGACCAAGGACAGATCCCTGGGGCACACCACAAGTGAGTGATATCCTAATGAGTGATATCCTACAAGCTAGCCACTACCATAGATCCTTGTTAGTGTAGCCAGGACGTACTGTGTAGAAAGGATGGAGTAGTTAGTCTCTTTTGATTCGCACACAGTAGATGACAGTAGCGCATATCGGTGCATTTCAGGGGCAGTTTTGATAGTAACAGCAGTGTAGAGAGAGCAGTTAGTGAGTGAGAAGTGCAATTTCTTGATATACCACCAGGCTGAAAGGCATCAGAGCTGTTTATACACACTAAAAGCAGGTTACTGGATGCATTTCCCTCATCCCCGAAGGGCTCACAATCTACATGCGTGCCTGAGGCAAGAGAGGGTAAAGTGGCCTAAGCAGGAATCAAACCTCCGGCCTAGGGTATCCTGTCCCAACCACTAGGCCACTACTCCCTCCCTCCCTCCCGGCTATGTCTTGTAAACAGACTAGCAATTCTGGTGGTAGCATTCGTGAAACAGCATTATGTACAGAATAGTTGTATAAGGAATTAAGATTCCACCATGTGAGCTCAATGGGTAATATCTTATAAGCAGTTCCAGCTTTAATATGAAAGAGAGCTTTGGGGCAGCAGAAGTCTGGGGCCCAGCTAAAACTTGTGGTTATGGGAATGTTTTACCCTTCTGACTTCTGCTTTGAGCAGTCTCAGATTTTTCTCTGTGATTAGAAGCTGGCACACTGAGGTACTGTTGGCTGCGTTAGCCTCAGGTTATTGGTTTCCACATAACTGACAACCCTTGGAAGCTTTCCATCATCTCTGATGTGCAGTTGTTGTGGAACTGTGTTTTACAGCAGTAGACTAGGTTCCGAGTGTTCAGGATATTTACATGTCCATCAGACCAGTCCACAATGAATGGATTATGCCCCCCAGTCAGCAGATAGCCATTAGAGCTATGAATCCTGCTCTATAAGGGGCTCCATACAGCCACTTGCTCTTCAGTATTCTCTGTCTCTAGTGCAGATGGTACTGGAGCATTCCATGCAACAAAGGACTGGTCTGGTGATGTAGCTCCTTGGGCCTAGCTGGAGAGCTAGTGTCTCAGCTGAATCTTTGTGGTTAGAGGAGTATACAGGGTGCTTCTGGGGGAATTGCACTCTTAAGAGAGAGCTCTCTGACATACTTCAGAAGATTTTATTCTCTTTCCCTTCCCTGCTCCATGCCCCCTTCAAGGAGTGGCAAATCTATCCTGTTTTTTTTAAAAGGCATGAACATTATTTGAGGGGGGAAGGGTCTCAAAGCTGACTAACAGAAGGGAGTTTTATAAGCTTGCCCTGTTTGTCTCCCTCCCCTTACAGAAGATCATGCAGAGAACAGTGCAAGAAAGAGCCTCAAGGCAGCTCAGTCGTTCAAGTTGATGCCGGAAGCAGCATGTATGGGGAGACTCATGGCTTCTCAGCAGGGATCAGATTTAAAGCACCTTAAGAATTCACCGAGTGCTGATACTCAGGGCAGCAGTTGTTGGAACAGCATCGGGGAAGACGGCTGGTTCCACAGACTCTGCTCAGGGATGAATGTGTGGGGAGAAGTGTGGGAGTGATGACCATTTTCTCTTATCGCTGCCCCTCCCCTACAGAGTGTATCATGGCAGGGCAGGCACTACCCCGGCAGGATCCTTTTGAGTTGAGGGGGAGGACAGCTGATGGCTCAAGCTTTCTAAGGCAAACTGAGTATTTTCTCCCTGAGTTTGTATTGCTTCTGCATAAGGTGGTGGCCTAGGAGGTCGGCAAGTGGCCTAGGAGATCAGAGGAGACCTCTCAAGCCAAAAAATGCTGATTAGGAGGCACAATCGGTGACGCATGGAGTGGAGTCTGGCCATTGGCGTTTGGCCAGTTTGATGGACAAAGAGTACCTCTAGTAGACCCCTTAGAGGACATTGAGCTCCCTTTTGGAGAAGGAGGTGACCTTGCAGTAGTCCATCTCTTTTAGAGGGAAGAACGTCTTTCTGGCTATGATTACACAAGCACTAGAGGCTTTGAGTATTTCTGAGCCTCCGGGGAAGGAGACAGGAGCTTCAGGATCTGTGGGGAGGTTTGGAACGACAAATATCACCAAAGCCTTCCCCATACACCAGGCAATACAGGCATTTGTTTTGGCAAAGTGGGACATCCCAGAGGCAGGCCTTAGAAATGGGGGAGGGCGGGCATGGGTAAGCTTTATCCTTTGGTTCTGGAAGAAAAAAAACATGGTAGTGACCAAGAAGCTGAGTGTTCCTGTGGAGAATGATATGGCACTCGAGAATATCCAAGGTTGCAAGCTCAAGTCCTTAGTGAAGCAGACCCTTATCTTTAAGTATTTGATATATCGCCCAAGCAATAGCATCAGGGCGGTTTACAAAATCAAAGTCCAAAGTGGCCGCAGTTATAGAAAGAAGAAAAGAACTCCATTTTTGGACATGAAAGAGAAGGAGAGTAAGAGAGAGGACAGGCAAGGAAGAGTGAGAAGAAAGGAAGGGGTAGACATAGTACTAGGCAATACAACTCCAGAGGGGAGCGGGATCCTTCCCTCCTTGAAAGGAAAGGACCATCCAGACAGGTGGACAGAAGTCAGGATGGGGTGGGGGAATGTTGAAAGCAAGGTGGAAGAGGTGGGTTTTGAGCGTGGCTTTAAATATGGGGTAAGAGAGTTCAGTGCATAGTGGAGGTGGTAGTGAGTTCCAGAGAGCGGGGCTCAGAAAAAAGAAAGCGGAATGGCAGGTAAGCTCGAGGTGTGCTTGAGTAGGGGAGAGGAGAGAAAGACGGTTGGCATGGAGGGACTTGAGGAGACTCGGGGGAGCATGGAGGTGGAGCTGATCTTCCAGATATTGAGGGATATTAGTATGGATGACCTTGTCGACAATGGTGAGAATTTTATATGTGAACCTGGAGTTACAGGGAAGTCAGTGTAATCCTATGAGCAGAGGGGTAACGTGATCAGATTGGGAGGAGTGGGTGAGAAGACAGGCCACAGTGTTCTGGATGTGTTGTAGCCGTCGGAGTTGGTATTGCGGTAAGCCGGCAAGGACAACATTACAGTAATCCAGTGGTGCCTTAGGTCTCCAGGCAACTGTTTGTATGCATACATGTCAGGAGCTTACATTTGCTAAGTTCAAAAGTGCGTGGATGAAAGCTGGGGACCATGGCAGTCTCAGTTCCCACCGGATATCTCCCATGGCTAAGGAATTGGTCTACAGATGCAGCCTCTAAGATCTGGCTTAGTAAGTTTCCCTTTCAAAGAAATGGTCTCTTTGGTGAGAACTTGGAGAAGATAGTGAAAGATCTGGGGGAAACAAGGCTTCGACAGTTGCTGGAAGAGGGGCAGAGGAGTTCTCTCATTCTACTTCGAGGAAGATTTGATTCAGAGAGGCTTGGTATTTATTGTCCAGAACATAAGATGCGCCATACTGGGTCACACCAAGGTCCATCAAGCCCAGTATCCTATTTCCAACAGTGGCCAATCTAGGTCACAAGTACCTAGCAGTTTCCCCAAAAGACACAGGTTCCACAATGTTTGTACTGGGACAAACAGTGGATATTCTGGGTCCATTTTAATAATGGTTTATAGATCTTTTCTCCAGGAACTTGTTCAAATCTTTTTAAATATGGCTACACTGAAAGCTTTTACTACATCCTCCGTTAGCAAATTCCAGAGTTTGATTACACGTTGAGTGAAAAAATATTTTCTCTTATTAGTCTTAAATAGGTTACCCTGTAGCCTCATTGCATGCCCCCTAGTCTTTCTATATTTTGATGGCATAAAAAAATTGATCTATGTTTACCCGTTCCACTCCATTCATTAATTTATAGACCTATCTCCCCTCAGCTGTCTCTTTTCAAAGTTGAAGAGCCCTAACCTTTCTAGCCTTTCCTCATAGGAGTATCCTTCCATCCCCTTTAACATTTTGGTGGCTCTTCTCTGTACCTTTTCTAATAATGCTATATCCTTTTTAAGATACGGCGACCAGAATTGCACACAATATTCAAGGTGCGGTCTCACCATGGAACGATACAATGGCATTATAATATCCTTAGTTTTATTTTCCATTCCTTTCCTTATGATACCTAGCATTCTTTTTTTCTCTCTTGGCTGCCGCTGCACACTGGGCAGAGGGTTTTAACATGTTATCAACGATAACGCCTAAATCTTTTTCCTTGGTGGTGGTTCCTAATGTGGAACCTTGCATCGTGTAACTATAGTTTGGGGGGGGGGGGGGATTTCCTAGGTGCCATAACTTTGCACTTGTCCACATTAAATTCCATCTGCCATTTTGATGCCCAGTCTTCCAATTTATCAAGATCCTCTTGCAATTTTCCACAATCCTCTTGGGTTTTAACAATTTTAAATAGTTTTGTGTCATCTGCAAATTTGATAACCTCACTCGTTATTCCCATTTCCAGGTCATTTATGAATGTTAAAAAGCAGTGGACCCAGCACAGATCCCTGGGGTACTCCACTATTTACCTTTCTCCATTGGGAAAATTGGCCATTTAGCCCTACCCTCTGCTTTCTGTCTTTTAACCAGTTCCTGATCCACAATAGTACATTGCCTCCTATCCCATGACTTTTTAGTTTTGCCAAAAGTCTCTGATGAGGGACCTTGTCAGAGGCTTTCTGAAAGTCCAGAAACACTATATCAACCGACTTATCTTTGTCTACCTATTTATTCACACCTTCAAAAAAACATAACAGATTAGTAAGACAAGATCTTCCTTGTCTAAAGCCATATTGGCCGTCTCCCATTAAGCCATGACTATCTACATGTTCAGTAATTTTGTTTTTTATAATGGTTTGTACCATTTTTCCCGGTACTGACGTTGGGCTCACTAGTCTGTAGTTTCCTGGATCACTCCTGGAACCCCCTTTAAAAATTGGCATTACATTGGCCATCCTTCAATCTTCAGGTATTACAGATGATTTTAAAGATAGTTCACAGATAATAGCAGGTCTGCAATCTCATATTTCAGTTCTTTCAACACCCTCGGATGTATACCATTCGGTCCAGGTGATTTGCTACTCTTCAGTTTATCAAATAGTTGTAATACATCTTCCCAGTGTATCTATTTCTTTCAGGTTTTTCCGCAGTATCACTTTTAAATACCACTTCAGTCATGGGTAACATCCCTACATCTTCCTCAGTAAAGACCGAAGCAAAGAATTCATTCAGTCTCTCCGCTATGGCCATGGCCCCTCTATCATCTAATGGTCCATCTGATTCTTTCACAGGTTTTTTGCTACAAATGTACTTGAAAAAGTTTAAATTACGCGTTTTTGCGTCCACATCAAGCTTCTTCTCAAATTGTCTTTGCCCGCCTTGTCAATGCCTTGCATCTAACTTGCCAGTGCTTGTGCTGTTTCCAGTTTTCGTCATTTGGCTCTTTTTTCCATTTCCTGAAAGATGCTTTTTTGGTAACAACAGCCTCTCTGACCTCACCTTTTAAACCATGCTGGCAGCTTTTTGGACTTCCTTCCACTTTTCTTAAAAGCAATTGCTTCTTTTAGTTTTTCTTAACTATTTTCCTCATTTTATCATAGTCTCCCTTTCGAAAGTTAAAAGGTAGTACTGTGGATTTCCTTACCATCCCTCCTCAACTAATTTAAATCAAACACAATCATGCTATGATCCCTATTGCCAAGTGGCCCCAACACCCTTATCTCTTGCACCAGATCTGGTGTTCCACCAAGGATTAGGTCCAAATGGCTTCCCCCTCTGGTTAGTTCATGAACCAGCTGCTCTAAGAAGCAGTCTTTTATTTAATCTAGAAACTTTATCTCCCTAGCATGTCCTGCCGTAACATTGACCCAGTCAATACCGGGGTAATTGAAATCACCCATTACTGTGCTGTAACGTTTGTTAGCTTCCCTGATTTCTTCGAGCGTTTCATCATCCATTTGTTCATTCTGGCCAGGCGGTCAATAGTACACCCCCACTGCTGTTACCTTCCCCTTTTTACATGGAATTTCAATCCATAGAGATAATACAGCAAATTTTGTTTCCTGCAAAACTTTAATCCTCTGTGACTCAATGCCCTCTCTAATATAGAGCGCAACCCCTCCACCAATTTGTTCAGCTCTATCATTACGATATAGTTTGTACCCAGGTATCTGTGTCCCACTGGTTATCCTCCTTCCGCCATGCCTCTGAGATACCAATCATATCTAACCTTTCATTTAGTGCTATATATTCTAACTCTCCCATCTTATTTTTTAGACTTCTAGCATTTGCATACAAGCATTTTAGACTGTATTTTATTCATATTAATCTGGCTATCAGTAGGCAGGGGTAATTTGGAATCTTTAAGCTCTGTCTGCTCTGTACTCAAGGGCATTTGGGCTACGTTTGTCTTTATTGGAACCTCTCTGCTGATATGTCCTAACTTCATTTTTTTGGTAGTATCCTTCAAGGATACATTGTTCCGAACCATGCACTCTTGGGCGACTGTCGGCTCTTCCCTATTATCTAGTTTAAAAGCTGCTCTATCTCCTTTTTAAAGGTTAATGCCAGCAGCCTGGTTCCATCCCAGTTAAGGTGAAACCCATCCCTTCGGAAGAGCCCCTCCTTTCCACAGAATGTTCCCCAGTTCCTAACAAATCCAAAACCCTCATCCTTGCACTATTGTCTCATTCACGCATTGACACTCCAAAGCTCTGCCTGCCTTTTGGTCTTGCGTGTTGAACGGGAAGCATTTCGGAGAATGCTACCCTGGAAGTTCTGGATTTCAACTTCCTACCTAAAAGCCTAAATTTAGCCTCCCAGAACCTCCCTACCACATTTTCCTATGTCATTGGTGTGAACATGTACCAAGACAGCATACTCTTCCCCAGCACTATCTAAGACCTTGTCTAGGTGGTGCGTGAGGTCTGCTACCTTCTCACCAGGCAGGCATGTTACCAGGCGATCCTCACATCCATCAGCCACCCAGTTATCTACATGCCTAATGATCGAATCACCAACTATAATGGCTGTCCTAACCCTTCCCTCATGGGCACGTGGCCCTGGAGAAACTTCTTCAGTGCGAGAGGGTTTTTCATCACCTGGGGGACAGGTCCTAGCTACAGGATCACTTCCTGCCACATCAGGGTGATGCTGTCCTGTTGCATAAGCTCTCTCCTCCATGGCAACAGGGATGCTGCCAGACTGGAGGTGGGACTTCAGTACTATATCCCTGTAGGCAATGTTCCCTCTAATTTTCTGTAGGCTGTGTGCGCATAAAATATCAGCTGTGCAGCTTTTGAAGGAAGGTTAAATTTTTGTGCGCCACATAACAACACTCGGAGTTATATACTTTAAAATTTGACTACACGTCAGAATACAGTATGTTGTACACCACATTGATTGTAATCAAATTAAATGAAAATAGACAATTACTAAATGAAGCAGAAAATTTCTAGTAATTACAATCACAACTTTTACATTTTAAGATGTCTGTGTTGTTTTCTATCAGAATCAGAACCATAATTTTTGTGCGCTCTGTTGTAAAGTAAGTGCGCTCACTCAGCGAGGTGTGTGCACGCGCACAGCTTAGAGGGAACAGTGCCTGTAGGTCTTATCTATGTACCTCTCTGTCTTCCTTATGTCCTCCAAGTCTGCTACTCTAGCCTCCAGAGATCGGACTCGTTCCCTGAGAGCAAAGAGCTCCTTGCACCTAGTGCACACGTAAGACCCCTCACTAACTGGGAGAAAATCATACATGTGACACTTAATGCAAAAGACTAGAAAACCCCCATCTTGCTGCTGGATTTACATAAGAACATAAGATATGCCATACTGGGTCAGACCAAGGTCCATCAAGCCCAGTATCCTGTTTCCAACAGTGGCCAATCTAGGTCATACGTACCTAGCAGTTTCCCCAAAAGACACAGGTTCCACAATGCTTGTACTGGGTCTCCCCGCCACCACATATAAAAGTTAAAGAAGCCGAGCTCCAAACCAAATCAACAATACGATACCTAGGGGTCACCCTTGATCAACGGTTGGACATGAAACTCCACATATCCAGCATAGTCAGAGCTATATACTTCAAAATCCGGTCACTCAGACACCTGCACTCCTTATTAAACCTGATGACTTCCAGACAGTATACCAAGCCCTTATCCTACCACACTTCGACTTTGCCAATGCCATTCTTCAAGGTCTCCCTCAGTCAACACTGAATCCCTTGCAACTTGCCATGAACGCCGCCGCCAGAGTCATAGTTGGAGCATCAAGAAGCGACCACGTAACGCCTATCCTGCTGCAGCTCCACTGGCTTCCCATACATGGAAGAATCATGTTCAAGTCCTTGCTACTTACATTCAAAGCCATTAATGGTATCACCTCCTCTTCACTAACTGATCTCATTCAGCTCATCCCCCCCAACAGAACGAGAAGAACCACATCTACAAACTCGCTGGTAATCCCAAAGGCATCAACAAAATACACAATAGCAACATCAAACAGGGCTTTCAGTATCTATGCCCCAAAATGCTGGAATTCATTACCTCCAGGCATCCGTGTGATTTCTGATCTAACACAATTCAGAAAGGCTCTCAAATTCCACTTATTTCTCCACTACTATCAGATTAACCTAACCCCTACCTAACCATTCTTCCTCCTCCCTATCCTACCATTTTAAGATAATTATTCTAAACCTTAGCACTCAAGCTCATTGTACATATGTAATTAGCTCCAGTTATTTATCCCTATGTTATCCAAGTTGATACCCCTGTTCTCTGTAAAACCAAAACAGTTTGTGTTATGGTCATTTGTTGTATGTAAACCGCGCTGATGAGAAATAGTGCGGTATATAAGAAATTGTAATAAATAAATAAAATAAATCCTGGGTCCCTTCTTAATAATGGTTTATGGACCTTTCCTCCAGTAATTTATCCAAATCTTTTTTAAACCCAGCTACACTAACAGCCTTTACTACATCCTCCGGTAACAAATTCCAGAGTTTGATTACATGTTGAGTGAAAAAATATTTTCTTTTATTAGTCTTAAATAGTTTACCCTGTAGCTTCATTGCATGTCCCCTAGTCTTTGTATATTCTGATAACGTAAACAATTGATCTACGTTTACCCGTTCCACTCCGTTCATTAATTTATTGACTTCTATCATATCTCCCCTCAGCCGTCTCTTTTCCAGGTTAAAGAGCCCTAACCTTTTTAGCCTTTCTTCATAGGAGTATCCTTCCATCCCCTTTACCATTTTGGTGGCTCTTCTCTGAATCTTTTCTAATATCGCTATATCCTTTTTAAGATACGGCGACCAGAATTGCATACAATATTCAAGGTGCAGTCTCACCATGGAACGATATAGAGGCATTATAATATCTTTTGTTTTATTTTCCATTCCTTTCCTTATGATACCTAGCATTCTATTTGCCCTCTTGGCTGCCGCTGCACACAGTCTGCTGTCTGCATCTTAGTTTTAAGGTTGTGTTTAGGTATTTAAGTTCTTTACCTACTACCGTAAGCATTGGTAAGGATACTTTACACTAATAATACTACACCTAATTAAGCTTTAGGCGAACAAAGTACATTAGACATATTAATCTCAGGTCCTTAATGTATGCCTGATGAGGACAAACAGCTGCACCTGAGAATGAATATGGCATCTCCTTTCCTTTGAGAGGTTTATGCACCTATAAAGCTACAATTATCTCAGCGGTGGGTAGGTGTTGGGGAGAGAGGGAGGGAAAAAGACGTATTAAAAAAACTGGCTGCTACTCAGTATCCTTTTTCTCTGCTTCTAGGGTAATCTGTGACCAATTTCTAGGGGGGAGTCCCACAGCCCTTGCTTGGATAGAGGGAGTCTTGGGTTCTAAATTTAACCAGAAAGCTCTCTGATGTGTTTTAAATTTAAACTGAAAGCTCTTTGCTGCTACTAGGCCCTGACTGATTTAACAAATACATTGGGTTCACAGATTAATCAGCTTTAATCTAAAGAATTCCTTTTTCCCCAAGATTTAGAAAAATTCCCAGAAGTAAATGCTTACAATTGCAGATCTCTCACCACAAGTAGTAGTCCCCTTTTGTAGTCCTTCAAGACTGTAGACAAAGGAGTTTTCTGCCAGTTCTCATGTTTTTCAAATAGATCCTCCTCCTTTCATTTCATTTCGGATAGGTGGCTCCAAATACCTATATAAAAACCTGTGAGTTTCTTCCTGTTGTGCACTGTCCAGTAAGTTGGCAATGGTGTTCACATTAGCAGACTGCAGACTTTAGAGGCAGTAACTGTGTTTCCAAAGAAGAGTGAGGAACAGGACATTACCCCATCTATTTTGTTGTCCCAAAGAAAGAAGGTTTGTTTCAACTCATCCTGAATTTGAAGGGTGTAAATCTAGCCCTGTGAGTTCCACAGTTCTGGATGAAGATGTTGAAGTTGGTAATTTTCAGTGGTGTGCAACAGAGTACCCCACATCATTGGACCTTCCAGAAAAGTGTACGTCCATCTTGCAAGTTGGGAGCCAAACTCAGAGGGTACCTAAGGTTCACTGTTCTGGGCCATCACTTTCTTCATAGGCACTTTCCTTTAATACTAGCCACGGCTTCCTAGACATTCTTGAAAGTGATTGTGGTAGTGGCTGCAGCTCTTAACAGAAGATGGATTCTGGCTCACTTGAATCTGGACGATTGTAGGTGGAGAGCCAGCTGGGTGGTACTTGTGTGGTGCAGATGCTGTAATTTCTCTGGGATTGGTTTCCTAACAAGGGCTCTACAGATCAACCAACAGTAAGGATTTGAGGGTTTATTTTATTATATTAACTTGCTAGCTCTCTGACTGGGAGCTCTTAAAAGTTTTTTTTGTGTATTTTTTTAAAGCAAGGTTACTTTCTTTTTGGTGCTTTAGTGGAACTTTCCTTGAGCACAGTAGGTTGCTGAACTCTAGTAACCTACTCAGTTTTGGAAACTGCTAACACCTAATCAGGAGTTAGTGGGCCTGATTACCTGAGAGCAGCTGAGGCCTGCATAAAAGGCTCCAGTGCCCTGCCCTGCTGAGGCTTTCCTAACAAGGGCTCTACAGATCAACCAATAGTAAGGATTTGAGGGTTTATTTTATTATATTAACTTGCTAGCTCTCTGACTGGGAGCTCTTAAAAGGGTTTTTTTGTATATTTTTTAAAGCAAGGTTACTTTCTTTTTGGTGCTTTAGTGGAACTTTCCTTGAGCACAGTAGGTTGCTGAACTCTAGTAACCTACTCAGTTTTGGAAACTGCTAACACCTAATCACTTCACTTTTTCAGCTACTTCTTTCGAAAGCCATTGCAGTCTCCTTTTCCTTTTACATTTATTTACCATTTTAACAAAAAGGTTGGTTGCCCTTAAAATATCTCCTTTCAGTTTTGCCCATTGTTTTTCTACATCCCCCCAGCTGTTCCCATCCCACTAACGACTCCCTGAGGTATTGGCCCATCTTGGAAAGGTTAGTCTTCATAAAGTCTAAAATCCTCACCTTTGAATGGATTCTAACAGCCCTAGTCCTAATACTGAACCACATCATCTGGTGATCACTGGATGCAAAATGATCTCCCACTACAACATCAGAAACACTTTCACCATTGGTAAGCACCAAGTCCAGTATGACCCCTTCACGTGTGGGGTCTGTTACCACTTGCCTGAATAGTTCTCCCTGTAGAGAATCCAGGATCTCCTTACTTCTAGATGATACTGCAGGAGGAATGTGCCAATCAACATCTGGCATATTGAAATCTCCAATCAATAGCACTTCCCCTTTCCTAGCAATGCTGCGTATGTCTTCAATTAACTCTGTCCACCTCTTCCTCTTGTGAGGGAGGTCTGCATATCACACCTATGCAAATAGATTTCTCTTTCCCTCTTTCTAGTTTAACCCAGCTACACAGTAACAGTGCGTAACTGTGGATAAAGAACAAAATGGCCCATCCAGTCCACCCAGCGGCAATTTGCCTACTTTGGGTAGATATGCATGCAAATTTCCATAGGGAACCCAATACCCCTTCCTCCTTCCCTGTGCCCCTCATTGCTGTTTTAACATTGTAACTTGTGTCATGTAGGTTAATCAGTGCTTCCTTATCATCCCTCCAGTCTAGTCCTGAACCTTTGGGTTTTGCTCCTCCTCCAGCAGATTGGAGACTGGAGACTGAGAAACGTCATCGTCTTGATGACCCTGGTATAAAGGCACCGGAACCGCCTCCTCACTCCAGTTATCTCAGTCTCCAAGCAGCTGGAGGTTGGTGAGCCCAAAGGTCGGGGCTCACAGGAGGAACAATTGAGGAGAGTGTAGAGAGAGGGTTTATTTGTAGGAGATGTTAGTCTGGTCTGTTCACCTTTTAAAAAAAAAAAAAAAGAAAGATTTGTGTGAGGAAAATTTAAGATCAGCAAAGACGCTGTGCGGAGGTGCTGCTTTTCCTACCTCCCCCTCTCCCTGTTTATCACCGATCAGGGTTTATACTGCTAGTCTGCCTGCGCTCCCGTCTCCCGAACCCACGTTAATGGGTGAGGAGCCGGCGGCGGCTGAGTGACAGCGTGGGGCAAGGGAGTGCGGTTGAGCCGCGGTAGAGCTTAGCGGCGATCACGGATGCAGACAGCTTCTGTTCGAACAGGGCAGCTTATCCTCCGATGCCAAAGCCGCAATTCAGCTGAGCACGGGGACTGAAGGGCATGGCTGAAAGAGGCTCCGGAAATGCTGGCAAGCAGTCCCTCAGGTAAGCGGGGCTTGCGATTGAGCAGTCTGCAGCTAATTTAGCTTGGGAGAGATTAGTGGATGCATTGGAGCAGGCCGCGCCGCGTGTCAGACGCGCGGGAAGCTCTGTTTTGGCAGGCTTGGGAGAGCGGCGGTTTTGAATTTCTGCCACAGGATTGGAGTCGGGGGATGATAGTTTTTTTCTTCATAGTTTAAAAAAAAAGCAGCTTTTTATTTTGGTCATAAACTACAGTGCTTTCTGGTGTTTTACCTTTGCTGGAGAGGGGGCTCGGGGGCACGGTAATTTTTTGGGTCTCACAGCATGCCTTCTAGACCACAGTCTGTGGGTCTAGAAGGGGAGCAGTGTCAGAGGCAGGGGTTTGCAGAGGCTGTGTTCAGGAAGCAGCCGCTATGGAGCAAGCCCTTGAAGACGGAGTAGAGGATCGTAGTATAGCCTCGTTGCCCCTGCCTGAACCGCTCTCTGCCACTATGCTGCAGGAACCGGTGGCGGGGACTTCTGCCGCTCTGGATTTCTCCCCCCCCCCCCACCCCTCCTCGGGGCCAGGAGCCGGAGGATTTGGCTGCCATTTTTTCTCCACAATTTCTAGCTCTTATACAGCAGGTGTTGGGAGCTGGTTATGGAAAGCCCGCTACCAGTTCCACTTAAGGAAAACTGGGGTAGAAGAGGCCAGGTACCCCGATGAGTTTGGGGATTACAGGTCTACCTATGAAGAGATCCAAAAGTGAAAAGCAGTGTCTGGAGCAGTCTGTGACTTTAGAGGGTGTTCACTCAGAAGAGCCAGATCAGGACTTGGATCTTGACGACGAACTGGAAGAAGGAGAACTTATGGATCAGGAGGACCAAGCTAGGGTGGTCCACATGTTCAGGAGAGATGAGTTGCCGGCCCTCATATCTGAAACGCTTAAAGCCCTTAATATGCCAGCAGCGGGGCCGGTGGAGGATGCCACCTTGGAAGACCCGTTGTTGCAGGCTTTTAGGAAAACTCAAGAGAGCGTTTCTGGTTCACAGAGTAGTTAAGGAGATGATTCATGGGGAATGGGACAAGCCTGAAGCAGGACTTAAGGGGTCTAGAATTATGGCTTGTCTCTACCCGCTAGTGGAACAGGATCAAGAACTATTTAAGTCTCCCAAGGTAGATGCAGCTGCCTCGGCAGTAACCAAAAAGACTACAATCCCAGTGGAGGGTAGTGCGGCTCTCAAGGATGCCCAGGACAGAAAGTTGGATACATTGTTGAAACAGGTGTTTGACATCAATGCACTATCCATCCAAGTCTCTATTTGTGGAGCTTGGGTGGCGAGAGCCTGTCTTCGCTGGTCTCAGTGGATTCAAGGAGACCAGCTGGGGGACCTGACCGAAGAAGCGTCCAGGCTGGAATCGGGGACGGCTTATCTGGCTGATATTCATTATGATCTTATTCGAGGATTGTCAAAGAGTATGGCATCTGTAGTAGCAGCGAGGCGATATCTTTGGTTGCGTAATTGGGCGGCCGATGGGTCCTCCAAGACTAGACTTAGTAAGCTTCCTTTTAGGGGTAAGTTTCTTTTTGGAGAAGATTTGGATAAACTAGTGAAAGATTTAGGGGAGTCAAAAGAGGGCCGCTTGCTGGAGTATAAGCAAGAACAAGGGAGGTCAGTTCCTTCGTCTCAGCCGAGAGATTTGATGTTTCCGGTCCCCTAGGTTTAGTCAAGGACAAAGAGGACGTTTTCCCTATAGGAATCAGGGGTTTCGAGGCTTTAGAGGTGCGGGCAGAGGTTTTGCCGTGCCTCTGCAACCTCAAATCTTCGAAAGTCTCTATGAAGCCAGAGGGACCCAGGTGGAGCAAGTACCTGTAGGAGGTCGTTTGCGTGAGTTTTATCCTGCCTGGGTCAAGATCACGTCAGATCAGTGGGTGCTGGAGGTTATACGAGAGGGGTACGTGCTAGAGTTCAAAGGCCGGTGACAGATTCTTTTGTTCAGTCTCTGTGCAAAGTGGTACGGGAAACCTTAGACAACCTGTTATCCCTAAAGGCAGTAGTTCCGGTGCCTCCAGACCAGTATGGATGCGGTCGGTACTCCATGCGGTGGAGGAGTGGCCTAGTGGTTGGGGCAAGGTACTTCGGGCCGGAAGGTCGGGGGTTCAAATCCCACTAGAGGACAAGCCGGAAGGACTGGGGTTTCTAGTCCCACAGGTGCTCCTTGTGGTCTTGGGCAAGCCACTTAACCCTCCATAGCCCATGTTCCCTGTAAAAAAATAGTTCTCTGTGTGCTGTGCTTTCCTGTCTAATCGATGTGTTTATACCTCAAAAAAAAGATTTTCCTGTCATGATTTGACAATTTCCAATCTGTAATCAAAACCGCTGCTGATCGCTGGAAGTAGCGGTATACAAATGTATACTAAATAAATAAATAAATAAATTTATTTTGTGGTGCTGAAAAAGGAAGGGACGTATCAGCCAATTTTGGAACACAAAAGGGTAAATCGTCGTCTTTTCGGATGGAGACCTTAAGTCGGTCATTGTAGCCATGCAGAAAGGAGAGTTCTTGACATCCCTGGATTTGTCGGAGGCTTATCTGCACATCCTGATTCGTCAAGAGCACCAGAGGTTTCTGAGATTTGTGGTGCTGATGGGACATTTTCAGTTCCAAGCGTTCGTTTGGACTAGCGACAGCTCTGCAAACTTTCACCAAGGTGATAGTGGTGGTAGTGGCGGCGTTGCGAAAAGAAGGATTGCTGATGCATCCCTATCTGGACGATTGGTTGATTCGGGTGAAGTCCAGGGACGAGAGCAAGGCTGCCATGGCCAGGGTCATGCAGGTCTTACAGGGCCTTGGATGGGTGGTCAATATGGCAAAAAGCAAATTGGTACCATCTCAAGACCTGGAGTACCTCGGGGCTCGCTTCAGTACGAAGGTAGGGAAAGTGTTCCTGCCGCAGCAGCGGGCACGAGGTTTGAGGAAGTTGGTCCGCAGTTTTCTGGAAAACAGGATTCCTACCGCATGGCATTATCTGCAGTTGCTCGGGACCATGGCAGAGATGCTGGAGTTGGTGCCGTGGGTAAGATACCACATGAGGCCGTTGCAGAGAGCATTGCTCTGACAGTGGTCGCATCAAGAGGACCAGCTAAGTCAGGTACTTCCATGTATGCCAGAAACTCGGCTGTTACTTCAGTGGTGGTTGAGGCCGGAGCATCTCGGAAAGGGAATGCCGTTAGAATTGCCAAGTTGGATTCCGTTGACGACAGATGCCAGTCTGTCTGGCTGGGGTGCTCACTTTCAAGGGAAATTCGCCCAGAGGCAGTGGACAGCTCGGGAGAAGGTCTGGTCGATAAACAAGTTGGAGTTGCGGGCGATAACGCTAGCTCTGCGCGTCTTTCAGAGTGCGATTCGAGGGAAGGCCATTCGGGTATTTTCCGACAACGCAACCGCGGTAGCCTATGTCAACCAGCAAGGGGTCACCAGCAGTGTGCAGCTGGAAGCCGAGGCCGATCAGTTCAAGTGGGCCAAATTACACCTGCTGGAGATATTGGCAGCTTATGTGGCAGGAGTGGAGAATGTAGAGGCCGACTTTCTCAGTCGAGTAAGGGTGGACCCAGGGGAGTGGGTGCTCCATCCGCAGGTGTTCGAGAGTCTGGTGCGCCGCTGGGGAACGCTGGTAATGGACCTCATGGCGACTTTGCAATCAGCAAAGGCAAATCGCTTCTTCAGCAGAAGGGAGAGGATGTCGGAGGGCTTGGATGCTCTCATACAGTCCTGGCCACAAGACCAACTGCTATACGTATTTCCACCTTGGGTACTAATAGGGCGAGTGCTGCAACGCATAGAGGCTCACAGAGGTCGCGTAATCTTAATAGCGCCGGATTGGCCAAGACGTCTTTGGTATGCGAATCTGATGAGGCTTCTGGTAGGGAAACCATGGCGGCTTCTGCGTCGGTGGGACCTGCTCTTGCAGGGTCTGCTGCTAATGCCACAGGTGGATCAGTTCTCACTTACGGTTTGGCTCTTGGAAGGGCGAGGTTGACGGCGAGAGGTTACTCGGCAGCGGTGATTTCCACCTTATTGAAGGCTCTGAGGAGATCAACTTCGTTAGCGTATGTTTGTATCTGGTGCATATTTGAAGCTCGGTGTGTGTAGAGAGGAAGATTGATTAATTCATTAAGGTCGTTCGTGCCGAAGGTGCTAGCTTTCTTGCAAGAAGGATTTGAGAAAGGTTTAGCGGCAGCATCCTTAAGGGTGCAAGTGGCAGCACTTTCCTGTTATAGAGATAAGATAAAAGGTGAGGTGATGGGAGGACATCCAGATATCAAGTGTTTTTTGAGGGCGGTAGCTCTTTTGAGACTGCCATATAGGCGGCTAGTACCAACATGGGATCTTCATTTAGTTCTGCAGGCCTTGGTGCGCGAACCTTTTGAGCCTTTGGCTAGAGCATCGTTGAAGGACATGACTCTAAAAGACGTATTTTTAGTAGCTATTTGTTCAGCGCGCAGAATCTCGGAATTGCAAGCTTTATCTTGTAGGGAGCCTTTCCTGATTTTTGGGGAGTCAAAGGTGGTCCTGAGACCGGTGCCCTCCTTTTTACCCAAAGTGGTATCAGCTTTTCATTTGAACCAAATGGTATCTACCTGTTTTTGGGAGGAACAGGGAAGGTACAGCAGAAGAACATTTGCATCTGTTAGATGTGGGTCGAGCTTTGAGGAGGTATTTGCGAAGGATGAAGATTTTCCGCAAAACGGATAGATTGTTCTGTTTGGGGGACCACGAAAAGGTGAAGCAGCGTCGAAAGCCTCCATTGCCAGGTGGCTCAAAGAGGCAATAGCTTTGGCATATGTCTTGAAAGGCAAGACGGTGCCAGAGGGTCTTTGGGCACATTCGACTAGAGCTCAAGCGATGTCGTGTGCAGAATGTAGCTTGGTGCCGACGGTTGAAATTTGTAAGGCGGCTACCTGGTCATCTTTAAATTCCTTTGTCAAGCATTATCGGCTAGATGTTCAAGCGGAAAGGGATACCTGTTTTGGATCAGCGGTGCTTTAGGCTGGTCTAGCGGATCATTCCCGTTAGGTTGTTGCACTGCTCTGTTACATCCCCAAAGGTTCAGGACTAGACTGAAGGGACGATAAGGAAGGTGAAATTAGACTTACCTGCTAATTGTTGTTCCTTACGGAACTCCAGTCTAGTCCTGTATCCCTCCCTGTAGTTTCTATGGAACGTTTGCCTGAAGCAGAAGAGTTTTCACAGGTGAGCTGATAGAAGAGGGGGCATGGGCAGTTGGCGGATTCTTTCTGTTCCAAATTCTCCAGGCATGTGGGGGAAAAGTGGGCCCACGCAGTAGTTAGTTGCCGTTTAAATGGACAGCCTTTCAAAGAAGATATGCTATACTTTTATTTGTTAAGTAGGTTTAATGTTTCAAATGTACTGCTAGCTACTTAATTGTTGCTCCGGTGAGTCTGCTTTGTCAATAGATTGCTGGAGTGAGGAGGCGGTTCCGGTGCCTTTATACCAAGGTCATCAAGACAATGACGTTTCTCAGTCTCCAAGCTGCTGGAGGAGGAGCAAAACCCAAAGGTTCAGGGACTAGACTGGAGTTCCGTAAGGAGCAACAGTTAGCAGGTAAGTCTGATTTCATCTTTGCTTCCATCGTCTTGCTTCTAGGCATTCTCCAAGTTTATCACAAAGTTTTGTGAATTTTGCTACTGTTTTTGCTTCTACAATTATTTCGGGGGGGGGGGGGCATTTCAAGCATCCTCCACTCTCTTCTGTGAAAAAATTATTTTCTAATGTTCACTTGTCTATTCTTGTGATATGTCATATTGAAAAAGGATTGTTTCTTGAGCATTTATTTAACTAGGCTTGTATACCCCTTTTCTACCAGTCAAAGCGGTGTATATTCAAGTACTGTATATATATTTTTCTCTTGTCCTTGAAGGGCTCACAATCGGTGTTTTTGCACCTGAGGCAACAGAGGGTTAAGTGGCTTGCCCAAGGCCACAAGGAGCACCTGTGGGACTAGAAACCCCAGTCCTTCCGGCCCAAGGTTGCTGTCCTCTAGTGGGATTTGAACCCCCGACCTTCCAGCCTGAGGTAACTTGCCCCAATCACTAGGCCACTCAACCCCAATATCGTCCGTTCCTTTGTAGGATCCATCATAACTTGTCTTACCATAAGCTCTGCTCAGACATTTATGATCTTTCTCGGTTTCACAATCATGCACATGAATATTCCATCCACTTCTGGCAACTTAGTCTAATACCACCATTTCCCCCCTTCATTCCCACCTTAATGGAAGTCTTTGGCCAGATCCTCCACCCTAATCAAAGATCTACAGACCACACTAATGAAGATAGTCATGCCATTGCCTTCTTTCAAGATGGCCCAGAGTGCCTCCTCGTTGCCTTCCCCCTTCTCCTTGCCTTCCAAACACTTTACGTAAATAATCAACTACTACCATCAACTACTAAAGTTCCCTTATTTTTTTATTTTAGAGATCTTCTGTGTTGGTCCCATGCTTTCTTGAATTCAGATACTATCCTGGTCTCTACTACCTTCACTGGGAGACTGTTCTAGATATCTACCACTCTTTCCATAAAGAAATATTTCCGTATATTACTTCTGAGTCCATCTCCTTGTTGCAGAGCTTTATTTCAATTGTTGCTCTCCTGCGCAATTGTGCCATGGAGGTAAATGTCTCTATCATATCTCCTCGCTCCTGCCTTTCCTACAAAGTATACATATTAAGATATTTAAGTCTGGTCCCATATGCCTTATGATGAAGTCCACTGGCCATTTTAGTAGCCACCCTCTGCACAGAATCCATTCTGTTTATATCCTTTTGAAAGTATGGTCTCCGGAACTGCACACAATACTTCAAATGAGGTCTCACCACAGAACATAAGAAATGCCATACTGGGTACAAAGGTCCATCAAACCCAGTATCATGTTTCCAACAGTGGCCAATCCAAGTCACAAGTACCTGTCAGTATCTCTATATAAGTACTTATCACCTTCTTCCTGCTGGCCATTCCTCTCCCTATGCACCAAACATTCTTTTGCTATCGCCTTTTCTACCTGTTTAGCTACCTTAAGATCATCAGAAACAATCACCCCCAGGTCCCACTCTTCTTTGACGGACAGAAGTACTTCATCCCCTCTACTGCACTTCTCCATTGGATTTTTGCAGCCCAAGTGCATGACCCTGCATTTTTAACATTAAATCTCAGCTGCCAACTTCTCAACCGTTCTTCAAGCTTAGCTAGATCTCTCCTCATATTATCTACTCTTTCCTGGGTGTCTACTCTATTGTAGACTTTGATATCATCTGCACAAAGGCAAACCTTACCTGACAGCCCTTTTGTGTATCACTAACACAAATGTTAAAAAGAATTGGATCAAGGACAGATCCCTCTGTCAGTCCTTTTCAGACATCCTCGAATGCAGCTACAAAGAAGCCTCCCTAACTACCATGGTGTTCTTCGTTCCTCCTTGATAGTTTATATACACCATTGCTGTAGTCTTGTCTGAAAAAATTCTGATCACCTTGCCCTAAACTAAAGGCTCTAATGCATATCACCCTGGTTTCTGACTGACTGGCTGATTGAGTTGCCTTAGTCACTGTCCACTGACCTTGAGACACCTCTTCCAGATAATAATTCATGTCTGTCTGTCTTGCTACAAAGGCTAACTAGCACACCTTGTAATGAAGACAAGCAGTTTATTTATAAAACAAAGGATAACTTGATTTACTTATTTGACTTATTAATTTATATTTATTTTAGAAAGTCGTGTCATTCACTTATTTACCTATGGTTAGTTAGAAAAGATAACTAGAAAGCAATTAATTACAGGAGAATAATACATCACCAAAAGAGCTCTGAACGTCATCTCATGTCACACTTCGACCAAATGGATCCCTGATTTGGCCAGACAAGAGAGATTTCTCAATCGGGAAATTTTCCTGGCAACGCGTCTGCTCCAGTGGATGAGATCCCTTTTTCCTCTACTTTCTGGCTAAACAGGCACCCATTTTATTTCCATAGGATAGGGGCAGTCATCCATTAAACACAATCCAGACACTGGCCAGGTGTCTGATAGTGCTGAAGGGATACACCCTCCCCCACCCCCCATGGTTTCAGAAGCTCAGAACTCCACAATTACAATTGATGACTCTTCCCATCCTGTTTATATTTGCTAGGTAAATGTCTCCTTAATTGGTCTACATTTGCTAGGGAATAGGAAGAATTTTTCCTATTTTCCTCAACAGGTCCACACCTGCTAGGTGAATTGTTCTCTTGTTTTTCCTAATTGCTTTCCATTGTGAAGAAAACAAGGTTACTTACCTGTAACAGGAGTTCTCCGTGGACAGCAGAATAAGTCAGCCACAATAGGTGACGTCATCCAACAGCGCCGAGACGGAAGTACTACTCTCTATAGCTTGCATGGGCCACCCAGGCCATCCCCCCGGGTCCACCCCTAGCCAGCCACTGAGTTACTAGCTGTCAACTGCTAGGGGCGTGCACCCGTGGGATTTAGACTGGCACCTTGCAGGGGAGGAGGGTGGGATGTGTGGCTGACTGATCCTGCTGTCCACAGAGAACTCCTGTTACAGGTAAGTAACTTCGTTTTCTCCTAGGACAAGCAGGATGAGTCAGCCGCAGTAGGTGCCTCCCTAGCTATGTGGAGCTGTGGTGCAAGGGAGATCAAGAAGGAGACCAGGCGGTGAGCAAGAACAATATGCCAGTTTTATTAAAGCTGGCGGTTGCTAATGCATAGAGGACAATCAGTATGCAAAACACTGCAAGTAACAATGCAAACAGGTTCAACAGTGCAAGTGTGCAAAACACAATGCAAGTAACAGTGCACGCAGTGCAAGTAACTGAGCAAACGTCAGTGCAGGTACTGCTGGGAACCACAACCACAGATAGAAACATAGAAACATGATGACAGAAAAAGACCACATGGCCTATCTAGTCTGTCCTTCCATAACAACAACTACAACAGTCCACTTTTTACCTTTAGAGATCCTCTGTGTTGGTCCCATGCTTTTTTGAATTCAGTTACTGTCCTCATCTCTACCACCTCCACTGGGAGACTATTCCATGGATCCACTACTCTTTCCGTAAAGAAATATTTCCGCATATCACTCCTGAATCTATCTCCCTTCACCCTCATCCCATGTCCCCTCGTAGCAGAACTTGCTTTCAATTGAAAGAGGCTCTCTCCCTGAACATTTATGCCACGGAGGTATTTAAACATCTCAATCATATCACCTCTATCCCGCCTTTCCTCTAAGGTGTACATATTAAGATCCTTAAGTCTGTCCTCATATGCTTTATAATGAAGCCCACTAATCATTTTAGTAGCCACCCTCTGCACCGACTCCATCCTGTTCACATCCTTTTGAAGGTGTGGTCTCCAGAATTGCACACCATACTCCAAATGAGGTCGCGCCAAAGACTTATACAGAGGCATTATCACCTCCTTTTTTCTGCTAGCCATTCCTCTCCGTATGCACCCAAGCATCCTTCTAGCTTTTGCGGTTGCCTTTTCTACCTGTTTAGCTACTTTAAGATCATCAGACACAACCACGCCTAGGTCCCGCTCTTCTTTAGTGGACAAAAGTACTTTACCTCCTATACTGTATTGCTCCCTTGGATTGCTGCAGCCCAAATGCATGACCTTACATTTTTTAACATTAAATCCCAGCTGCCAAATTCTAGACCATTCTTCAAGCTTAGCTAGATCGCTCCTCATGTTATCTACACCTTCCAGGGTGTCTACTCTATTGCAGATTTTGGTATCATCTGCAAAGAGGCAAACCTTACCCGACAGCCCTTCCGCTATATTACTAACAAAGATGTTAAAAAGAATCGGACCAAGGACAGATCCCTGGGGCACACCACTGGTAACATCCTCCTCAGAGTGAGCTCCATTTACCTGTACTCTTTGTCGCCTCCCACCCAACCAATTTCTAACCCAAGCAGTAACTTTAGGGTCCATCCCTAGGGTGCTCAGTTTGTTTATAAGTCGCCTGTGAGGAACAGTGTCAAAGGCTTTACTGAAATCTAAATACACCACATCTAGAGCTCTCCCTCGGTCCAACTCCCTGGTCACCCAGTCAAAGAAATCAATCAGATTTGTCTGACAAGACCTGCCTCTGGTGAATCCATGCTGCATCGGATCCTGTAATCCGCTGGACTCCAGAAACCTCCAGATGTAGATCGGACCGTGCTACAGGCAGCGCCGGTCCGCCGAGGTCAAGACTGCCTGACCAAAAGCAAGCCATAGGGGAAGGCGAATAGGTGCTTCCCGTGCCAAGTGGCTGAGGAGCGGAAACCATCCCTGGCAGGGCCAGAAGGGGGCTATGAGGATGGCCTGTGCCCTGTCCAAAATGATCTGTTGCAGGGTCAGTGGTATCAGTGGAAATGGCAGGAAGGCATACACCAGTGACTAGTCCCCCCCCAGAACACGTCGAATGCATCCTGGGCGGTGCTGTGGGGGGACGGCCATTTGGAGCAGAAGAGGTTGCATTTGGCATTCTCTTCCGTGGCAAAAAGGTCTTTCTGCGGTTGACCCCATTGCTGGAAGATGGTGAGGGTCACTTGACCGTTGAGTGCCCATTCGTGTGGGCTGAGCTGTCGGCTGAGGCGGTCTGCTAGCTCGTTCTGGAGCCCTGGCAGGTAGGAAGCCTGAATGTGGCACCGGTTCTGCAGGGCAAAGATCCATATCTTCAGAGCCTCCCTGCAGAGTGCACATGAGCCTGTACCCCCCTGTTTGTTGATATAGAACATGGCCACCTGGTTGTCCGTCCGAAGGAGGATGTGTTTTCCATGGGTCTGACTCTGGAAGGCCTTGAGGGCATGTCGGATCGCCCTGAGTTCCAGGACGTTAATGTGTTGATTCCGCTCCCGTGCTGTCCACGCTCCCTGGGTTCGGAGATGAAAGCAGTGTGCCCCCCCCCCAGTCAGATGGGGAGGTGTCTGTGGTTATGGATAGCTGAGTTGGGGGCTGCCTTAGTGGGCGTCCCTGTGCCAGGTTCCTCTTGCGGGATCACCAGAGGAGAGATGCTTTGACAGCGGTGTTCATGCGGATGGAGAAGCTGAGGGACTGCAAGTGCTGGTTCCAGTATGACCTCAGGTGCCATTGCAAGTGGCGCATGTGTAGCTTTGTCAGGAGTACGACCTGGGTAGAGGCTGCCATGTGTCCCAAAAGGCGTAGGAGTGTCCTTGCATGCGTGTGATCCGTCTCCGAGACTTGTTTTATTAGGCGGATGATGGCGTTCCTTCAAGGGGGAAGCAGAAATGCCCGTGAGGCTTTGGTGTCTATTATAGCTCTGATGATCTCGAAGCGTTGCGTGGGTCGCAGGTGCGACCTTTAGTAGTTGATCAGGCAGTCCAGAGATGATAGGAGGGCAATGGTCCGCCGCGTCAACTTTGTGGCTTCCCGTAGGGATGGCGCTGAAATCAGCCAGTCGTCCAGGTATGGGAAGACGCATATGCCCTGTATGCGTAGGTGAGCAGCCGCCACAATGACACATTTGGTGAAAACTCTTGGTGCCGGAGAGAGGCTGAAGGGGAGGACCTTGTACTGGAAGTGTCTCTCCTGGACCTGGAAGCGGAGGAACTTGCGGTAGTCCTTGTGGATGCTGATGTGGGTGTAGGCATCCATTAGGTCCAGGGATGAGAGCCACTCCCCCTTCTGGATGAGAGGGAGGATGGACCCAAGGGAATGCATACATGAATTTTTTGAGTTTGCGCAGGTCGAGGATGGGACGTGAACCACCTGACTTCTTCGGAACCATAAAGTATCTGGAGTAGAAGCCAGTGTGAATTTCCTCCGGTGGCACAGGCTCGATTGCTTTGGAAGTCAAGAGGGAGGATATTTCTTGTGGCAGACCTGTGGGCGATGTGGGGTCCGCCCTTTCTGGGGGGGGGTGGGGTGGTTTGCGTTGCCATGGAGTAGAGTGGAACCTGATGCGGTACCCGCTCCTGATTATTTGTAGTACCCACTTGTCTGTCGTGATGGACTACCATGCCGGGAGGAAGGTGGTGAGCCTGCCCCCTGGGGGGGGGGGGGGAGGGGAGGCAGGCTGTGCATTGTTTGTCAAAAAGGTTGGCTTTGTTTCGTTGGCCCAGCTTGGGGGGGCCTTTTGCTGTCTCCAGTGGCGCTGGAGGGGCATATTGTGGTTGGAGGAATGCTGCTGTTGTGACTTGTACTGTGGCTGTTGCCACTTCCGGTATGTAATATATTGCCATTTTGAAGTGTGGTACTGTCTGCTGGTAGGAGCTCTTGCGGTTGTTGTGCTCAAGGCCCTCGTCGGCGAGGGTCTGAAGTGTGGTGCAGTTCTTTATAGTGGAGATGGTATCATTGACCCTGTCTCCGAACAGAGTGTCGCCAGTACATGGGGCGTCAGCGATGCGGTCATGGGTATCTTCTCTGAGACTGGAGGCCCGGAGCCAGGTGAGTCTGCGGGCGGAGATAGCAGTCCCAGCTGTGCATGTGGCCGCATCAAAGGAATCGAAGAATGCTTGCACTTGGTGCTTTGTGCATTCCTGTAGGTCTGCTAAAGAGGTATTGGCGGAAGGCTGAGTGTCCGTGGCAGGGCTGAGATGATGTCCTTCAAGCACCCTAGGACAACGTCCTGGTAGAGGTCGTGCTGTAGCTGGTGAGCAGAGATTCTTGTGCTGAGCATGGCACCTTGGAAAGTCTTCTTGCCAATATCGTTGAGAAGCTAAAGATCTCTGCCTGGGGAGTTGTTGGAATGTGTCCGCGTGGACTTCGAGCGCTTAAGGGCGGACTCCACCACAATGGATTGGTGTGAGAGTTGGGTCTTGTCGAATCCTAGCGAGGATTGGGACTTGGTACTTTAAGTCCAGTTTGCGCGTTGAGGGGGGTCCTGAGCTGGGGCTTTGCCAAAGCTGGAAGAGGTTCTCCTGCAGCAGGGGATGCACCGGAATCGTTGCAGGGGCTCTCGGGGTTTTGAGGAATTTCCGCGCTGCTTGGGTTTCTGGACGCTGGTATGAGGGCTGTCCAGTAGTAGGGAGGTCCATTGCTGATGCCAGTTTGCGGAGAAATCTGGGATAAGTGAGGTCCTCTGGGATGCTGGTGGCGGGATCTGTCGGTGCAGGCGCTAAATCGAGCCCCGAGGTTTCCGCAGTCCTAGGTGACCCAGGGTCAGCCGGGACAGCAGTGTTACAGAAGAGCAGGGGAGCCGTCTCTGTAGGTGTAGGCTCTGAGGACGTGGCTAGTGAGGTAGGGACCTTCGGGTTCAATGAAGTAGATGTAGGTGCTTGATTTTTTGCCCATTGGTCAAAGAGGCTGGAGAGAAAGTTTGAAATTTGCGTTATGTCCGGGTGTTGCACTTTGTCCAGTGCCTCAAGCAGTGTGGGGGTCTGGATGGCGGTCTCCCCACCCTACTCGGGTTCTGAGTCAGAGGAGGGGGGGGGGGAGAACATAGGGGGGGCTGCTGGAGGGTGAATTGATGTGTCTGTGGAAGGATCTGTGTTTGTCCCTGCTCCTATGCCTGTAGTAGCTCTTGTGAGCATGTCTGCTGCTGGAGCTACTGCTGCTTCTGTGTCTGCGATGTCTCTTTGGGGTTGGGCTGCTGTTGACAGAACTGCCCTTGGAGTGCCACCTCCTGTGTCTGCGCTGTCTTTGCGAAGATGGGCCAATACCTCAGGGAGTCGTTAGTGGGATGGGAACAGCTGGGGGATGTATAAAAACAGTGGGCAAAACTGAAAGGGGATATTTTAAGGGCAACCAACCTTTTCGTTAAAAAGGTAAATAAAGGTAAAAGGAAAAGGAGACTGCTATGGCTTTCGAAAGAAGTAGCTGAAAAAGTGAAGAAAACGAGGGAGGCCTTCATGAAATACAAGAGATCAAAGAGAGAGGAAGACAGGCATCTATATTTGGAAAAACTTAGAGAAGCTAGCAAAGTAGTCAGGAAGGCAAAGATTCTAAAGAAGGAGGAAATAGCCAATGCAATAAAATGGAGAGATAAGACATTTTTCAGATATGTTAGTGAGAAGAGGAAGGGCAAAAGTGGTATTGTCAGACTCAAGGGTGAAGGGGAGAAATATGTAGAAGCTGATAAGGATAAAGTGGAATTGCTTAACAAATATTTCTGTTCTGTGTTCACAAATGAAGAACCAGGAGCAGGACCTCAGAAAACACCCACAAACAGGAGCAGAAGCGAGGGACATCTTGAACAATTTTCAGAAGACGTTGTTCATGAGAAACTAGCTCAACTTAAAGCAGACAAAGCGATGGGACGGGATGGGATACACCCTAGAATACTAAGGGAACCTGGGGGCATTCTAGTAGCTCCACTGACTGACCTTTTCAATGCCTCGTTGGAGTCGGGAGTGGTGCAAGACTGGGCATCCAAATGACAGGTGAAATTTAATGTGGACAAGTGCAAAGTTATGCACCTAGGAAAGAACAACCCACACTATGGTTACACAATGCAAGGTTCCACATTGGGAACCACCACCCAGGAAAAAGATTTAGGAGTCATCGTGGATAACATGTTAAAACCCTCCGCCCAGTGTGCAGCGGCAGCCAAGAAAGCAAATAGAATGCTAGGTATCATAAGGAAAGGAATGGAAAATAAAACAAAGGATGATATAATGCCTCTGTATCGTTCCATGGTACGACCGCACCCTGAATATTGTGTGCAATTCTGGTCACCGTATCTTAAAAAGGATATAGCATTATTAGAAAAGGTACAGAAAATAGCCACCAAAATGGTAAAGGGGATGGAAGGCCACTCCTATGAAGAGAGGCTACAAAGGTAGGGGCTCTTCATCCTGGAAAAGAGATGGCTGAGGGGGAGATATGATAGAGGTCTATAAATTAATGAATGGAGTGGAACGGGTAAACGTAGGCCGTGTAGGCCAGGTCTACCTACAAAAGGATCTCTAATTTTTCACCAAGATTGCCTGAGTACATGGGAGCCGTACACCAGGATTTAAAAGCACAGTCACTTGTCAGCAAAATTCCTTTATTCAGTACATGCAAAAACTGCAAGCACAGATACACAAGTGTCTGTCTGAGGGACCCAGGTGCGGACAGCGTTCTTAACCTCCAATACAGTGGTGGGGGCAAGAAGGCTGCCCGCTGAAGCTCTATAGGCACTCTCTTATATACATTCTCTGTCCCAGTGAATTCTGCTTGAATTACTGACGTCATTGGCCAAACTTGCAAAAAAACAGCAAAACCTGCTAAGTCAGAGAACTTCGGCCAGTGAGACCCCACCTATGTTTATCACCAAGCAACAGATTACTAACAGTTGGTATTTACTGGACACAGCCCCTCTTATCTCTGCCTGCCTGAGACTGAGTCATGTATGATCTGACACTGTGATCTTCAGGGTTTAGAGTATGGCTCAACTGACAGTTTTGTTTTTCTCAGTTTGTCAGCTTCTGGGCCTGTATTCCATTTGACCTGTTTTCCTAGGCCCACATCCTCTTGTACACTTCTGTTCAAAAGTGTGGTTCACCAGGCTCTCCCATACAAGGCCACAAAATACTCTGTTTCATAATCCACATGTGTGTCTTCTTGTGTCAATCATATGTTGCTGTGTATATTTTTCAGGCAGGTAAGGGCAGGCAGGTAAGTGTGCAATCATACAAAGCAAACCTATAGAGCAGGCTTGAAATCCAGACTTGGAATGATTATCCCTTCATTCCCCAATTTTTTTTTCTTTTCTATTGTGGAGGGAAATCAGAATAATCCCACTAAGGGGCAAGAATGACTACCATTTGTGACAGAGAAGGAATCATCAAGAGGCCATTTCTTATACTGGTCCCTAGGGAGAACATACATAGTTTTGGTACTTTGTATCATCATTTTCTTACAGCAGCCTAATATGAGAGAAAACATACAACATAAAAGAATGCTAAAAGTGGCAATGCTTAATAGTGTGATAAAGAAAGCTCTGAGTACAGCAAAATTTGAGCTGGTGTGGGTACTGCAATTGCTGAAGCCCAAATGGCTTGCAGATTTCAGTTACTTTCTAAGAAAAACAATAAGAAAAGGATAACAATGCAATCATTCACAAAAGTTCCAATAGTCTCTATTTTCAGATAATTTGGGCCTGCTTTTCAGCAGTTCCTCAGGATTTCGTAGTGGGCTTCACATTTCTCTGAAGTTTAAGTTTGGTTTCTCTCAGAAGTTGAACCTCTCATTCTCCTAGGCAAATATTATTGTCCCTTTGTTCAATGTGATGCACTGATCCAGATAAGGATGCCTTCACATGTGCAGTCCGGAATTCTTGGGATGGTCTGTTCCATCTGGACTCTGGTCAATGCCCTCTGCTGGAATCTCTGGAGTGCAATTGGTGACATGGCTTCAGGCCTCATTCAGAAGAGCAGCAACCAATATTAAATGAAAAGACTAAATTTCTAGGTTAGATTTTACAATGAGACAATGCAATGTGACAAACTTAATTTCATTCATATTTACATAAGATCATAACTATCTCGTATGGTGTCAACTATATCTCTCAGTTTGATAAACACTTTGTCTCTTTATCTCTGGGAATTCATTTACTGGTGGGAAATACTCCATCATGCCCTTGACTGATCTTTACATGTTTACAGATCAAACAAGTTGCATACACGTGTTCTGCAATTTTTGCAAGTTTTAGAATTATACCAATTTTGTGAGAATTTGTCATCAAATCATCCCCCTTTTCCCCATGCATGCCTGGCCAGTACATACAAAGGCAAAATGAGGTTAAAAGCATTTGGAAGTACCACATGGCCACTGTGGGTGTTCCAAAGTTTATCAGAGAGCAAAGTGCACCTAGTCTGTCTCCAGGTGTCTATTTACAATTGTTGAATATGTGTTGTGGCTTAAGTGACTTCTTAAATTAAAGATTCTGGAGACAGCATAGTGGAATAAAGTTTAATTCATCCTTATTTGGGCAAGGCTGCCAAGAACATCAAACAATTTAAAACTTAGTATGCATTGCATTGTTGTACACATTTAGATTCTTCTCAATAAGCATCATAGTATGAGTAAACAGTGTCCTTTCCCACTAACTTAATTGGTCTAGTTCTAGGTAGACATGTGCTCATTCTAAAGAGGAACAATTTAGGTAAAGTCCTAAAATATAAAATTATTATTTTGCAACATGTTATAACATCAGTCCCGATAGAAATAAATAAATATGGCTCCTAACATGACAGCCACATATCTCTTACATATGACTAACGCCTATGGTGTTACTGTCCTGTTCAGCAGTCATCAGCACTGAGCTGAAGGATGCAAAGTAATTACTTTAAATTTTACAGTTCAGAAAGCAGACATTTCAAATAACATGAAACGGAAACCTTGACATGAAAAAGTTGGTGAATATCTGGAATGCAAATACTCCCCTTAACCAAACTGTATTTTTCTCATTTCAATTAAAACCTTATACTGAGACTGGGATCAAAACTCAGAGCCACAGCCGACCTTGATGTTATCTCAAACACAGATAAAGGGAACAGCAAGTTGCTCTTGTGTTCAGATTCCTTTAGGCAAATGCAAATTACTATGTCAAGGGAAACAGTCCTAAACAGTAAAAGTTCCTAAATAATCCTACAGCTTTTGTGTTTCTATAATATGTGAACAATAATTATGCCCTTTATGAGGTGCTTGCCATAATGTATAAAATTCATTTGTTGTTTTTATAACTCCTTAGGTTTACTTAATAAAGAGCAGACACATAACATAAGCAATTTAAAGACCTCTAAACACAAGATAAGGCTAAGCTTACAAGTGCATTATGCCTAGCAACCTATCTGATCAGAATAAAGTATTTCTCTCAAGAGATTTCACTCTGCATATTAGACACTGAACTAGACCCTCCCCCTTGATAGTTCTGAAAAGAGACATGCCGTAACAACTGCTAAAGTCTTTGCTTTGTCATAAGAGTTAATACTAGCTCTACAGAATAGTCATTTTTGTTTAAAGCACTGGACTAAACATATTTGCATCACAAGGTCAAATTTTCTAAACAGTTTTTTTTTCTTTCTTTTTTTCTGTCTGTAGAGTTCAGCTGCAGTCATCTCCTTCATTCGCTTTGATCTTGAATTTAAAGTAATGCATTTATCTACCTACAATTAGTTAAAAAGATACCTAGAAAGCTATTAGAATAATGATAATTAGAAAGTTAAGAACAGAGGAATAATACTTCATCAAAAGAGTTCTGAGCTTCATTTCCTGTCACATTTCAATTGAAGGAATTCTTTATTTAAACAAACAAGAGAGACTTCTCAATCGGGAGTTTCTCTCTAGCTGAAATAAGCACCCATCTTATCCTGCTGCAGACAATTAGCTATCTTACATCAGACGACATATAGGGGCAGTTATCTATTAAACACAGCCAAGACACTGGCCGGGTGTCTGACAATGTTCAAGGAAAATACCTCGAAGTTCAGAACTCCATAATTACAATTGATGTGTACAGTGTTATGTAACTAGACTAGTTCTTTTCAGTTGATCTCTAAAACATTCTCCTTAACTGTCTGTCCCTCTTTCTTTAATATGTAAACCTGATGTTTTCACTGTTCAGGGACAGGAGCAATTTACTTCGCCTTTTACCAATAACAAATTGAACTCTTTATTTACAGAGATGCGTGTAATTTCGCTTTTACAGATGGCAGTTCAAACCTCTTTATTTACAGAGGTGCAAAGCTACGAAATCCAGGATATACACAAACACGCAATCTTTACGCTTTGTCCAAACCCAGCCAATCCCCTAGCGGGGGTATGGAAACGTGGATAGGGACACACACTTGGCTTCGTATCAATGATACGTACAGTCTCAAGCATACACCAATCAATCCTGGAATTACAAAGACCTAATGTCTGGGCAAAAACTTTCTTTCCTTAATATTTACAACTGAATCCAAAACACAAACACTTTCTTCATAACAGAACATAGCTTATATACAGGTGTGAATTCACTACTCACCCACTAGCTAAACTAGGTAAGTCTTCTGTCCTTGGGGGTAGACAGGAAACAAAAATACTAGGATATCCAAGCGCAGTACCAGTTTTCTCTCGTCCAGGACGGCATCCGCATCCCCTGAACCAGCAGGAAGTATCTCTCATTCCCTCGTGGAACAATATTCTTAATCTCCAATACAGTGGTGGGGGCAAGAAGGCTGCCCGCTGAAGCTCTATAGGCACTCTCTTATATACATTCTCTGTCCCAATGAATTCTGCTTGAATTACTGACGTCATTGGCCAAACTTGCAAAAAAACAGCAAAACCTGCTAAGTCAGAGAACTTCGGCCAGTAAGACCCCACCTATGTTTATCACCAAGCAACAGATTACTAAACAGTTGGTATTTACTAGACACAGCCCCTCTTATCTCTGCCTGCCTGAGTCTGAGTCCTGTATGATCTGACACTGTGATCTTCAGGGTTTAGAGTATGGCTCAACTGACAGTTTTATTTTTCTCAGTTTGTCAGCTTCTGGGCCTATATTCCATTTGACCTGTTTTCCTAGGCCCACATCCTCTTGTACACTTCTGTTCAAAAGTGTGGTTCACCAGGCTCTCCCATACAAGGCCACAAAATACTCTGTTTCATAACCCACATGCGTGTCTTCTTGTGTCAATCATATGTTGCTGTGTATATTTTTCAGGCAGGTAAGGGTGCAATCATACAAAGCAAACCTATAGAGCAGGCTTGAAATCCAGACGGACTGATTATCCCTTCAGTCGATTGTTTATGCTATCAGAATATAGAAAGACTAGGGGACATGTAATGAAACTACAGTGTAATCTATTTAAGACAAATAAGAGAAAATATTTTTTCACTCAACGTGTAATCAAACTCTGGAATTTGTTACCGGAGGATGTAGTAAGAGCTGTTAGTGTAGCTGGGTTTAAAAAAGATTTGGACAAGTTCCTGGAGGAAAGGTCCATAAACCATTATTAAAAAGGGACCCAGATTGTGATATGAAGTTGCTGGCGGGGATTTTGGCCGCTCGGCTGCAAGTTGTTCTCCCCCGGTTGATCAGTCCGTGCCAAACGGGTTTTGTTAAAGGTAGAGAGGCTTTTTGTAATATCACCAAAGTCCTCTTCGGGGCAGAGCTGTGTGTCCAGAGAAAGGAGCCTCTTCTGTTGGTTAGTCTGGATGCCGAGAAGGCTTTTGATAGAGTCTCATGGGAGTATATGTTCGCGGTGATGTCCCGCTTTGGTATCGAAGGAGACTTTCTGCGCTGGATACAGGCCTTCTATAGGGCTCCCTTGGCTTTTGTGAACACCGGTGGTGCCTGCTCCGAACCTTTTGAACTGCAAAGAGGGACGCGGCAGGGCTGCCCGCTATCGCCGCTGCTGTTCTTATTGCAGATGGAGCCTTTGCTGAGAATGTTTGAGCGGGCGAATGGGGTGCAGGGGATCCGATGGGCAGGAGGTGGAGTGAAGGTGAGTGCGTTCGCGGACGATCTTCTGCTGTGCCTGACAAGCCCCAGGAGCTCCTTACGGGAGGCCTTAGCAGTGATTGAGCGGTTTGGGGAGTTCTTGGGTTTAAAAATCAATCGGACGAAATCGATGGGGCTGGACGTTGGTGGGCGTGTGCGAGAAGGCTGGGTTGAGCCCTTTCCGTTAGTGTGGGCGGATCGCGAGATCCGTTATCTCGGTATACAGATCCCGAGTGAGCTTAAAAACTTCTATATGGCGAATGTGGCGCCGATGTTGGGTAGAACCATTGATAAGCTGCGGAAGTGGAGAGAGTTACCCCTCTCGTTGAAAGGGCGGATAGCCTTGTTTAAAATGGTTGAGATGCCGCGATGGATTTATTTATTGAGGAATGCCCCGATATGGCTTCGGAGGAAGGATTTAACACTTTTGGATCAGCATGTATCGTGCTTCTTGTGGAAAGGTAGGCGGGCCCGAATTGCTTACTCCGCTTTGCTGCAGCCACTGTCGGAAGGGGGAGCAGGTTTGGTGGCTCTGCGAGAGTATAATCTGGTGAGTTTGATGAGACCATTGAGGGACTTAGTGGAGGGGATTGCGGCTATTGTGCCGATTGACCTAATTGAGCAGTTGTCGACTCCCTGCCATCGCATGTATTGGCTGCATAGGCCAAGTGGTGAGCTGCCTGAGGGGTGGAGAGGCTCTGGCTATCTGGGGACGCTGCGACAGGCATGGCGCTTCCTATGTCAGAGGAGGGGATTGGATTGGCGCTGTTCTGATTGTCTTCCACTGCGGGGGAATGGGGGGTTTGTGCCAGGTCAGCAGGGGACGGTGGCAAAGCGGTGGGGGCAGCATGGATTAGAGTATCTCGGGCACCTGCGGCTTGACGCCTCGGTAGGCCTGGCGTCCTTTCAGTCGCTGCAGGGACGGTACCGCCTGCCAGCGCGGGATTTTTATTTTTATCTGCAGGCCCGGCACTATGTGCATAGCTTGTGGCGTCCGCTTGCGGGGGACCCACTGGGGGGCCCGGGTGGCTTATTGAAACTTTTCGAGGGATTGGAGGGTAAACTTACAGTGTGTTCCTTGAGGAGAGTAATGGATGTTGGGGAGGATTGGCGGGTGCTTAGGGAGCTCGCGAGGAGGTGGAGTGCATACTCACTTCCAGAAGGTACAGTTGAGCGTCTTCAGAACGCGTTCCGTCATATCCCTCATCTTTCGGAATCGGTGCAGCTACAGGAAGTGCAATACAAGTTTTTGTGGCGCGGATGTGTGCATGATGTGTGGGCGGCTAAAGTGGGGGACTCGCCCCTACGGATATGTGTCAGCTCTGTAAGGGGGGGAGGGGTACGCTGGTCCATAAATTCTGGAGATGTCCTGTCATACAATCCTTTTGGGTTGGAGTTATGGGGAAATTGGGTGGCTGGATTGGGCAGCGGCTGCAACCTACGCCTGAGTGGTGTCTCTTTGGGTCCTATGAAGGTGCCGACTGGGTGGAAGGCCACCAGCGTAGCCTCTGTGCAAAGGGCTTTTTAATAGCTAAGCAAGTGATTCTTGGGCATTGGGTAGCGGCCCCGGAGCCGACCATTATAGAGTGGGAACGCCGAATGCAGGTACTGCTCCAAATGGAGCGTTGTACAGCGCGCCAGTTAGGTGCGCGGCGCCTGGAGGAGTTTGTGAAGGTATGGGCCCCACTCTTACGCAATACAGGGGGTGGGGAGGGGGGGTCGGGTGGGGAGGAGGGAGAGTGATGGCTGTGCGGGGTATGGTCTGCAGGGTTAGCCCTTCGCTCGTTTGATCTATAGAGGGGGGGCGGGGAGGGGGGGTGAGGCTTCTGTCATGTTTGTTCCTGCTGTGTTTTTAATCTGTTTTTAATCTGTCTTGCCCCTTGTGTTTGTTTTGTTTTTTTCTTATTGGTACCCATCTGGAGAGGAGACGGTCCTCGATGCTGTGGAACTCACCATCCTGCCGGGGGTGGGGGTGTTTGGGTACCTGTGTGTGTTGTTTGGGTAGGGGGAGATGCAGCCATTGATTTGTGATTGTACTGTTTGCTGGGTGGAATGCTGTCTGCTTTGTGGTTCTGTTATTACTGTTCTTGTTCTTATTTTTGAAAATATGAATAAAAACGATTTTCCATAAAAAGGGACCCAGGATATCAATGCCTGACCTAATACAAGCATTGTGGACCCTGTGTCTTTTGGGGATACTGCTAGGTATGTATGACCTAGATTGGCCACTGTTGTAAACAGGATACTGGGCTTGATGGACCTTGGTCTGACCCAGTATGGCATATCTTATGTTCTTATGCCAAAGGATTTGGAGAGAGGCTCATGTGGTGCCTTTACACAAAAGCGGAAGTAAGGATGTGATTGAAAACTACAGGCCTGTTAGTTTAACTTCGGTGGTGAGTAAATTATTGGAAACACTGCTGAAACAGAAAATAGTGAGGTTTCTGGAGTCCAGCGGATTACAGGATCCGAGGCAGCATAGATTCACCAGAGGCAGGTCTTGTCAGACAAATCTGATTGATTTCTTTGACTAGGTGACCATAGAGTTGGACCGAGGGAGAGCCCTAGATGTGGTGTATTTAGATTTCAGTAAAGCCTTTGACACTGTTCCTCACAGGCGACTTATAAACAAACTGAGCACCCTAGGGATGGACCCTAAAGTTACTGCTTGGGTTAGAAATTGGTTGGGTGGGAGGCGACTAAGAGTATAGGTAAATGGAGCTCACTCTGAGGAGAAGGATGTTAACAGTGGTGTGCCCTAGGGATCTGTCCTTGGTCAGATTCTTTTTAACATCTTTGTTAGTGATATAGCGGAAGGGCTGTCGGGTAAGGTTTGCCTCTTTACGGATGATACCAAAATCTGCAATAGAGTAGACACCCAGGAAGGTGTAGATAACATGAGAAGGGATCTAGCTAAGCTTAAAGAGTGGTCTAGAATTTGGCAGCTGGGATTTAATGTTAAAAAATGTAAGGCCATGCATTTGGGCTGCAGCAATCCAAGGGAGCAATATAGTATAGGGGGTGAAGTACTTTTGTCCACTAAAGAAGAGCGGACCCTAGGCATGCTTGTGTCTGATGATCTTAAAGTAGCTAAACAGGTAGAAAAGGTGATGGCAGAAGCTAGAAGGATGCTTGGGTGCATACAGAGAGGAATGGCCAGCAGAAGAAAGGAGGTGATAATGCCTCTGTATAAGTCTTTGGTGCGACCTCATTTGGAGTATAGTGTGCAATTCTGGAGACCGCACCTTCAAAAGGATGTGAACAGGATGGAGTCGGTGCAGAGGGTGGCTACTAAAATGATTAGTGGTCTTCATTATAAAGCATATGAGGACAGACTGAAGGATCTTAATATGTACATCTTAGAGGAAAGGCGGGATAGAGGTGATATGATTGAGATGTTTAAATACCTCCATGGCATAAATGTTCAGGGAGAGAGCCTCTTTCAATTGAAAGCAAGTTCTGCTACGAGAGGACATGGGATGAGGGTGAAGGGAGATAGATTCAGGAGTGATATGCGGAAATATTTCTTTAGGGAAAGAGTGGTGGATTCATAGAATAGTCTCCCAGTGGAGGTGGTAGAGATGAGGACAGTAACTGAATTCAAAAAAGCATGGGACCAACACAGAGGATCTCTAAAGGTAAAAAGGGGACTGTTGTAGTTGTTGATATGGAAGGACAGACTAGATAGGCCATGTGGTCTTTCTGTTGTCATATTTCTTTGTTTCTAAGAGAGTGCCTGCAGGTTGTCCATAGCACTTTAGTGATTTGTGTGCTTAAGGAGCATTGTGTTGGTGATACTGCAAGGCAGTAAGGCCACAATTTTTAACTTTTCAGAATCAATTAAAACAAGTCTTGTCTGATCTAGTGACCCGACCACCCCCCCCCCCCCCCCCCGGCACTGCTCACAACCTCTGCTCACAACTTCTGAGGTTTAAGATGGTAGAATAATAAGATGTAGCAAATGAATCATCTGACACCTGTGTGTAAAGAAATCCATGCAAAGTAAACTAAATGAGCATATCTGTGATGGCTGAGATGAGCCGTATCATAATTTTAAAAAATGGCTAGCAGTGTTGCAAATATCTCTTCAAATAATGTGCAGGACAAGATAATAGCACTTTGAGCTCTCTTTACAGTTAGTACCTGCCAGCTAATTCTCAGTGTTTCATTTTCCCCATTCTCCTTTTATTAGCTCCAAACTCTAGGGATTAATCCAGCAAACATCGGGTTCAGCACCCTCACCATGGAATCGGATAAATTCATCTGTATCCGTGAAAAAGTTGGAGAACAGGCTCAGGTAGTTGTCATTGACATGAGCGAACCCAGCAGCCCCCTTCGGCGGCCCATCTCTGCTGAGAGTGCCATCATGAACCCAGCTTCCAAGGTCATTGCCCTGAAAGGTAAGCCATCTGCAGGATGCCTTGCTGCTCCACAGCTGTTATGCAGAGGCTGTGCTTGTTTTATTGACGTAGTAGATAATCCTAGTTTTTTGGGTTTTTTTAAAAAATTTTTATTACCAACTCCAACACATCCCTCCCATACAGAAAAGGAACCCTGTACATTCAGCCAGAAAATATCTAACATCCAGCAAGGCTACCCATTCAAACCCCTTATACATATGCTAACCCATACGTTGAAAGTAAACTTTAAATCACTGCCCTAAATGCATATCCCTGCAACCCACAACCCACGCCTTTTCCCCCAGCCAAAATAACATGCCAACCCGTGATCACACCTTACAGAGTACCTTGCTCCCCCATACCACAGCCTCGGTGGCAGCTCCTCCACCCATCAGTCAGTTGGTTTTTCATTAATACCCCCAAATAAATCCCCCCCTCCATCCCCCTTCCTCCCCCTTCCCCCTCTCTCCCCCCTCCCCTCAACTCAATCTCACCCCCAAAACCCGACACAGCTTCCCCCACACCACCTCAAACTTATCCCCCATTTGTTTACAACTTGCAGTAAGCTTTTCCATAAGAACCATCTCCCTAAGCCTCTTCTCATAGTGCTCTATAGGCGGCAGCTCCTTATGTTTCCAAGCCTGTGCCACCTCACACCTTGCCACAGTAAGGCATGCCATCACCATTCTACCTCCCTGCTGCACCTGACCCTCCCCCCACCAGGATAACAGACATATATTTGGCGCCCAGCCCACCTCCACCCCCAAATTCTTCTGTATCCACCTCAGGACCCTCTTCCAAGATAATCCTAGTTTTATAGAGGATGATTCTTCCCATTTTTTGTGAATGTTACAATTAGGATATGGAGTATATCAATAAAGATGGCAACTGCATGTCCTTTAATTGCCCTAAAACTGCCTTTAGTTTTGTTGAGCCTTATTGGGGCTGCATTCTAGTACAGGTTAGGGGTGCTGTGGTGATGGGTCTACTGTGTGCTTAGAGCAGGGAAGTGGTGCTCATGCCGCATCTATAGATGCGTGAAGATTCAGAATCAGAGCAAAGCAAACATTCACTGCTGCTATAATTATTTTAGTTGTGCTTTACCAGTTCACTTGCCTGTTCTGAATAAGGCTGGGCAGTAATAAATGTTCTTTACATTCCAGCATCGGTAGACGTGAAGCACAGAAATTTCTGTCTAAAGACTATCCTCTGCATTTTGTATACTGCATATCAGTTTTCTAGAACTTTAGTAACAGAAATAGTTACGTACCTCTCACTCAAGATGAAAAGCTGATGATTAATGGATGCCCTCCTCTGATTTTTATAGACCTAGATTAGGACTGGCAAGGTCACAGGCACTTAACGTCTCCTAGGAAATGAGCTAAGCATGTTACTGGTTTTCCTTGCCACGCTTTCTGTTGGACCTGCTCTGTGTCTCACTTTCTCTATCTACTTTTCCTCCTGCTGTCTTGTCCTAAGCAGACGGTGAGTTTATTTTCTCCTTACACCCCATCTAACAGTCTGATCTCATACAAGTAGCAAAATGGCAGAAGGCTGGGGGGTTGTTGTTTTTTTTGGGGGGGGGTTACAAATTTATTTTCAGATATTTTGTTTTTAACTATGAGTCCTTGCAGTTTGGTAAAATCAGAAGGATGTATATTTCTACTGCTCATTTATCTTTTCCATTAATTTTTCAGTTTTACAGAAAATAACTGATTATTGTGCTGCATGTACCAGCAAAGATGAGGTAGATTAATCCTCACTTGGCAGAAATTAGTGAAAGTGAGCTTTAATTATGTACTATCATCATATCTTTTGGTAAAGAATGGTCCCAGGCAAAATCAGTAAATTTTATGTCCATGACTCACATGGGCAGTTATACGTAACTTGATTAAGTCGCCTGTTCTGCATGCTTGGGGGGGGGGGGATGAAAACAGTGCTGTGCTGCTTCTATTAGAGGGGCCTGTATAGCTGTCGCCCTTTGTGCTCACTGATTGTTCACCATCTGGGCAAGACATCCTCCCCCAGTTAAAAGCAGCGATGGAGCTTGTTCCATGGTGGCTGTAGGATTATTTCCGTATTAGGGAATTTGTTTAGATTTGATTGTGCCTTTTCCAGATCTGAGCTTGTAGTTTGCAATTCGGATACAGTTATTTCCCTGCCCAAGAGAGAGGAGAGAAGTAAATACTTTAGCCCCAAACATAGGGCTGATTATCCTACAGAGGGAGCTGCTAAGGAAATCGAATTGCAAGCTCAATTGGTTGAATTCTGAATCATATGGTGATTTTATTAAAGGGCAAAGATGTGATCTGATGAGAAGAGTGTAAGGTTGGGAGACATGATAAGCAATGAAGTTCATGTTAAAAAAACAAAAACAACAAAAATCCCCCCTTTACATTATGTGGTTAGCTTGGGCTCTGTTCTGACAGATGCTCTTATTGTCCTAAGGATCTGCCTAGCTGCCCATTACAAGAGTGTGCAGGCTGCAGAGCAGCAAATGGGGACGAGTCTTTCTTTCTTTGGGCAGCAGGTCTCCTAAAGCACCCACTACCTGCCCTATATATCAAAGGTGGTTCTGGGGGAGAGGAAGAAATAGTTCCTTCCATTTCAGTCCAGACACATGGGGTTTATGTTCCACCACCAGCAGATAGAGACTGAGAACACTGGTTTGATGTCTTGCTATAAGGGAACTGTGCATCTCTCCTCGCACAGTATTTCTCAGTCTCCAGCAGATGGAAAGGAACTCCTGTGCAACCTGGACTCCACTGTAGGGAAATATATTAAAAAAACAAGAGAGAAGAATTTCGCTCGGTTCTGCGAAGGGCCTAGCGCTGGGAAACCCAGTTAGCTATCAGGCCTTGGGATGCAGAAATTGGCATGCTGGGTCCCTCCCCTTTAAATTCCCCTTCCCCTTTCTGGGGCTAACCCTCCTGAGACCCCAGTGGTCCTCTGTTCCTCCTCCCCAACTTTTGGAAGGGGGCCTGGGGAAGAACTCCATGGCATGACATTGGCCTTTTCCTCTTCGTCTCTCCGGGCCAGTCCAGGGACTATTGTAATAGGGCTGAAGCTAGTGAAGCTCTGGATTTGAAAAACAAAACGCTGTCTTTCACAAAGCAGCTGACTTGCAGGAGCTGCAGTTGCATAGCAACACAGCGAGAGGGAGCAGGCACGAACCTGCAGAGGCTGAGCGAACACACCCAAGTACTGATTATGCAGGGACTAATCAGATGCACCTGAAGAGCAGGCTAGGAAACTCAAAGAGGAGAACGGCTTTATAAGCAGAGAGCTGCAGCCAGACTGAGGAGGGGAGAAAGAGGAGAAGAAGCCAGGATCCAAGGGAGAGAGACTCCATGCCTAGAGGGAGGCCTGAGCTCACCAGAAGGATTGAGAAAGGAACTTAAAGGTACTGGAAGGAAAGGTCCTGACAGTGGAATCCCCCATACTGAGAAGCAGAGAGGCCTGGATTCGTTACCTGGCTGTCCCAAGCTTCAGGGACGACAAGCAGTGCCCAGGAGACTCACAGAAACAGTCTGTAAAGGAGACCGTATCCAAGGAAGGGTACCTGGTAAGGAAAATACCAGCAGCACCGACTTCAGGAAGCTAAGGTACAGTGGTACTTTAATTCTAAAAAGAGACTTAGCTCCTAGAAGGGCTTTTGAATCAGATAACCATTCTGAGAAGAATGAAAGAAGGCAGGAGTTCTGGAAGCCACGCCATAGTGGCTTAAGAACAAGCCATGCTTCCTACTTGAAAAACCTTGAACAGCCCAGCTGGAGGATAGGTGAAGGAAATACTAATTTGCACCCTATAGCAGCCAGGGAGAGCTCAAATACAGGAGAAAGCACAGATGAACTAGAACCCATGCAAGTGGAGCCTGGGGATTTAGAAGCATTGTCACAGGAGGAATTAATGGACTGCTCTATTTGTGTTGCGGGAAGCCTTGAGTCACTCCCAGAGCTATAGTTTACCAGAACATGTACTAACAATGATTTTGCTTACATTGAGCTAAAGGAGAGCTGGTTTATTTGTTTCACTCTGAAGTTTAGAAAACCCTTTATATTCTACAAGGGACTGTGAAGCCTGTAACAGTTTTTCTTGTTTAATAACACTTTGGCACAAACCTGAAAATAAGGAAAACTTTACTTTTGTTACTTAGCGAACCTCAGTGTTAAAAGGGAAATAAAAGCTTTTTTGTTTACCGTCTATTTGGCATCCACAACTCATTTCTATAAGGAGAAAGGACTACAAGGACCAAGGTGCATCTTGCCTAAAAGAGTCTTTTACTTCTACAATTGATTTAAATGCACAACCTGCCCCTGCAGCCACCGGGGGGGGGGGGGGGGGGGGGTGCCGGGGGTGACACTATAGGGTTGTCAACCTTCTCCAGCAGCTGAGGACTGAATTCTCAAAGTCTTGCTGACAGCCACTCCAGCTCCCTCTGGTGTCAGAGACTCAGTCTTTCAGTCCTCAGCAACTGGAAAGGATGTAGAGCTGACAGGCTCCTGGAGTGAAGAAGAGGAAAAGGGATTAGAATAGTTTAAAAGTGGAAAAAAAAAAAAGGTGAAACGGAGCTCGGCTGCGGGACAAGTGCAGTAGAGGCAGAGCCTGCCTCGTGGAGCAGTGCCGTTTTCACAGAAAAGAGAGCTTGATGCTGGGAGCCCCAGAGTGCCGTCTCTCCCTGCCGCGGTCTGACAGCCCGCTAGCAGCGGGAAGAGTTCTGAAAGTGGTTGCAGTGCAGGTACATCTGGTACAAGCAGGACAGAGCCGCGTACGCACGTTTTTTTTCTTGGCAGGAAGCGAATTACTCACAGGGCTCGCTGTCGGCCTCGGCTTGTCATCGGTTTTATTTATAGCGCATGCTGCCGGTCTCGGCAGCGTGCACGCAGTGTGGCAGTTGCAGAGGTCTGTCCGACGCGGGTCTTTGCCGTTTTTGCTGCAGACGGGGCAGTCGAGTTCAGCGTTTATTCAAAAGCACCATGGAAGACAGGGCTGCCACATCGGATCAGTTAGGCGGCCATTTTAGTGCGGGGAGAGAAGGCGGGAATGGCAGCCATGTTGGAGAAGGCTTCCGTTCTGGCCGCGGCTCAAGAACAACAAGGAAAAAGAGAGTAAATCTAAAAAGCCTGTTCCTGTGGGGATAACTCCTCAGCCGCCCTTGCTGGTGGGGCAGGGGGGTTTAGAGGCAATTTTATTCGGCAGATTTTATTTTGTCTGTACACAAGGCTTTTTGCCTGAAGTTGGAGCAAGGGCAGAGAAAGCCTTCGGTTTCCTTCCCCTCTGGAGGTCCCGGACGGGAGAGCTCTGTTATGGATCCAGGTGAGGGTTCCTCAAAGTCTGTCTTGGGGGTTGGGACAAGCACCGATGACTTCAGTCAGCTCACCTCAGAGCTTAGGAGTGCTGAGGAGGGAGAAGTTCTCTCAGACTCGGGCCTGGATCCATGGGCTGGAGATCTGGAGGATGGTGAAATTGCTCCAGGGGAAGACCCTAATGTCTTTAGGGTTTTTAGGAAAGAGGAGCTTGGAGCGCTTATTGTCCATTCGCTAGCGGCATTAAATATTACCTTGCCAGTGGTTCAGGAAGAGCCGCTGGAGGACCCTCTGCTCCAGGAGTTTAAGGCGGAGCAAAGGTGTTTTCCAGTTCACAGGATCATCAGGCAAATGGTGGATTCTGAATGGGAATGTCCAGAAGCTACTCTGCGCGGAGCTCGTGCTATTGGCCGTCTGTACCCAGTACCTCAGGAGGAGAAGGAGTTGCTACGCATGCCAAAAGTGGATACATTGGTGGCAGCAGTCACTAAGAAGACAACGATCCCGGTAGAGGGCGGAGCAGCTCTCAAGGATCTGCAGGATAGGAAGTTGGAAGCTCTGCTCAAGCAGGCTTTTGACTCCAGTGCTCTTTCCCTGCAGGCGTCAATCTGTGGGGCTTATGTGGCTAGGGCCTCCATTCGTTGGCTTCAAGCGGAACCTCTCCCGGAAGGGCAGGATACTCCTGCTCCGGAGGGGGCAAAGTTAGAGTCGGCGGCAGCCTATCTCACCGATGCTTTTTATGATCTTGTGCGGATTTCGGCAAAGTCCATGGCATAGGTGATTGCCGCCAGGAGGTTTCTCTGGCTGAGGAGCTGGGCGGCAGATGCATCGTCTAAGACACGTCTTAGTAAGCTTCCATATAAGGGAAAGCTGCTCTTTGGGGAAGCTCTGGAAAATATTGTAAAGGATCTGGGAGATTCCAAGGGGGGGTCGGCTCCCAGAGGACCGGCCAAAGCCTGGAGCTCTGCAAAGAGGGCAGAGTAGAGAATTCCGCTGGTTTAGAAGATCTCGGTTCACCCCCTATCAAAGAGGTCATTTTATGGTGAGGGGGCAGTCCTTTTGAGGAGCTAGGGGGTTCGGTTGGGGTTATTTCGGAACCCAGCAGAACTCAGTTAAGAAGCCCCAATGAAATGCGGTTGGTCCAGGCGGAGGTTCCTGTGGGGGGATGCTTGCAGAGCTTCCTCTCCATCTGGACCACCATTACTACAGACCTGTGGGTCTTGGAGATTGTCCGAGAAGGTTACGCGCTGGAGTTCAATCGTCCGTTACCAGAAGCCTTCGTGGTATCTCCATGCGGAGCCGCTTCAAAGAGAAAGGCAGTATCCAATACTCTCCAGCGCTTGTTGCGGCTCCAAGCAGTAGTCCCGGTACCTCTCCAGTGCTTGCTGCGGCTCCAAGCGGTAGTCCCGGTACCTCTCGACCAGCACGGATTAGGTTGATACTCGATTTATTTTGTGGTGCCCAAAAAGGAAGGGTCTTTTCGTCCTATTTTGGATCTCAAACACGTGAATCGCTGCTTGAGGGTATCGCACTTCCACATGGAGACACTCAGATCTGTTATTCAGTCGGTAAAGCCAGGCAAGGTGCTGTCTTCCATAGATTTAACAGAGGCGTATTTACACATTCCCATCAGGCCGGAGCATCAGAGGTTTCTGTGCTTTGCAGTGCCTATGGGGCATTTTCAATTCCAAGCATTGCTGTTCGGCCTGGCGACGGCGCCACGCACATTCACGAAGGTGATGGTGGTGGTGGCAGCAGCGTTGCGCAAAGAAGGCGTCCTGGTGCACCCCTACTTGGACGATTGGTTGATTCGGGTGAGCTCTGTCTCAGAGTCAATGGGGCGACAGCTCGTGTGGTGGACTTCCTGGAGCATCTGGGTTGGGTGGTGAACCAAGCCAAAAGCCAGTTGCTTCCAGTTCAGTGGCTAGTTTACCTGGGGGCGTTGTTCGACACGGCCGTAGGGGCGGTGTTTTTACCAGAGGCCAGGGTACAGAAGCTTTTGAGGCAGGTGTTGGCGTTTTTGCGCATGAAGGCTCTGACGGCATGGCGATATTTGCAACTTCTGGGCTCCATGGCGGCGTCATTGGACCTGGTGCCTTGGGCCAGAGCTCATATGCGTCCCCTACAGCAGGCGTTGCTATCCCGGTGGTCACCCCAGGAGCATCCCCCGAGTCAGAGGTTGGCATACTCGGAAGCAGTCAGCGCCAGTTTGCAATGGTGGTTGGAGCCCGACCATCTTCGGGCGGGGGTGTCGCTGGATCAGCCGGATTGGGTGACCGTCACCACAGATGCCAGTCTCGTCGGCTGGGGAGCACATTGTTTGGACCAAATGGCTCAAGGTGTCTGGCCTGTGGAGGTGACCGACTGGCTCGATCAATCGACTGGAGATGAGGGCGGTGCTCCTCGCCCTTCAGGAATTTGTCGCTCTGGTAGAAGGAAAAGCAGTGCGCGTGTTTTCCGACAATGCAACGACAGTGTCGCATATCAATCGGCAAGGGGGTACAGGCAGTTCCGCCTTGTTGGAGGAGAGTCAACTCTTGATGGCATGGGCGGAAGGTCATCTCGTGGCGTTTTCGGTGGCGCATGTAGCCGGTCGGGACAATGTGCAGTCCGACTTTCTCAGCCGCAATGTCGTGGATCCAGGAGAGTGGGAATTGAACGCGGCAGTCTTTCACGAAATTACTTTGTGGTGTTGTGCAGCCGGTTATGGATTTGATGGCCACTCTCAGCAATGCCAAGGCAAGTCGGTTTTACAGCAGGTGCAGAGAACACATGTCGGAGGGGCTCGACGGGTTGGCGCAGCCATGGCCGGCGGTCGAGCTGCTTTGTGTTTTCACTGTGGCCAGTGATTGGACGCGTTCTGCACAGAATAGAGCGTCACAACAGACATGTGATCCTCATCGCACCGGACTGGCCAAGGAGGGCTTGGTATGCGGACCTGGTGCAGTTGTTGGTGGACCGTCTGTGGAGACTCCCAGACCGGGTCAACCTCTTGTGCCAGGGTCCGATTCCAATGCCGAACGTGGATCGCTTCTCTTACAGCTTGGCTCTTGAAAGGGAAAGGCTACAGCGTAGGTGGTACTCTGCAGTGGTGGTGTCCACCATGTTGGGGTCCAGGAGAAGATCTACGTCCCTAGCTTATGTTCGACTTTAGCGCATTTTTGAGGAGTGGTGCGACGTCTGTGGCATTCGGCCGTTTGCAGCAACAGTACCAGATGTCTTGGCATTCCTGCAGAAGGGTTTGGAAAAGGGTTTAGCCCTCATTACCCTGAAGGTGCAGTTGGCGTCCCTAACCTATTTTCGAGGCAGGGTGAATGGGGGCCTCTTGTTGTGGCATCCAGATGTTATGAGATTCCTGAGGGCGGTTAGAAATCTCAGACCACCGGTGAGACAGGTCGTGCCGCCTTGGGATTTAAACTTGGTTTTGGAGGCATTTACGCGGCCTCCCTTTGACCCCGAAGGGTCAGTACCGCTGAGAGAATTTTCTTGGAAAACCGCCTTTTTGGTGGCCCTCTGTTCAGCTAGGAGAATTTCGGATCTGTAGGCTCTATCATGTAGAGATCCATATATTCAGTTTTCGGCAGAAAAGGTGATGTTGCGCTCTGTTCCGTCTTTTCTTCCAAAGGTAGTGTCAGGTTTTCACATTAATCAGCCAATTTCACTTCCGACCTTTCGGAACCACGAGAAGACAATCGTGGATAGGTCATTGAGGAAGTTGGACCTCGGCAGAGTGCTACATCGGTATCTTAGGAGGATGGATGCTTTTCGGAAGACGGACAGGTTGTTTGTGCTATTTGGAGGACCTCGGAAAGGGGAGGCAGCTTCCAAGGCCTCGATTGCGCGTTGGGTGAGGTACGCTGTAGCGGCAGCGTATCAAGCGAGCGGAAAGATGCCTCCTGTAGGTCTCAGGGCTCATTCGACTCAGTGGCCATCAAATCCAAGAAGACTGCATTCGCCCTGGTTCCGCCAGTGGATATTTGCCGGGCGGCTACATGGTCGTCTCTGCACACGTTTGCGAGGCACTATAGGTTGGATGTTCAAGCAAAGGGCGACGCAAATGTAGGGACCTCAGCTATAGTAGCGGCCCTCGCGGGACCCTCCCGAGGTTAGGTACTGCTCTGGTACTTCCCTATAGTCCCTGGACTGGCCCGGAGAGACGAAGAGGAAGAAGAAATTAGACCTTACCTGCTAATTGTCTTTCCTTGAGATCTCTCCGGGCCAGTCCAGGGCCCACCCAGATCGTGTGCAGGATTCAGGAGAGGTGTTGTGGATCAAGGAGAAATGGAAAATTTGAAGAGGGAAAATCGGTGTTAGTAGTGGTATTCCTCCCATATGGCTTGGAGCAGCGCGTATCATGGAGCTCCCTGGAGTTAGGGGGGTTCAAGGTTGCGGGCCGTTCTATTTATCTGTTAAAAAAATAAAATTTAAATTGAAAAAGAGCAACTAAAAAAATAAAAAAGATATATAACATAAGAATAATTGTTCCAATTCTTCTTAATTGGAAGTTTAAAAACATAAAAAATAGACTGGAGAAACTGAGGAACAGCTTCAGGGTCAGCTGCAGAGTTTTGTGCAGGTAGCACAGTTACTGCATGGTGCCAGTGGCGGAACAGGTGAGAAGGGTAGTGCTGTGTGAGGACGACAGATTCTGAACTATGCCAATGAGCCATGTGGCCTGTAGCAGCCATCAATCTTTTGCCGGCAGCCAAATTCTGCTGTGGCTGTGAGCAGAAGGGCTGCGCGACAGAAGAGGAGCTTAGGGGATGTCTGAAGTCAATCCACAGGTCCCGTGGAGTGTAGGGCTGAAGTGGCCCACTTCTCTTCAGCGTGGCAACCTGTGGTTTTGGATGAGCCTGCCATTTTGTGAGGGGAGCTTTTGAGTGACCCAATGTCTGTGTCTGACAGCCCGGTGTCACAGCAGTTGGGTTCAGTGCTGTCGGGGCAGGATGCCCCTTTCTCCCTCGAGCTCGTGTTACTGCTGCACCAGGCCTTTTGCTTAAAGCAGGGCTGCATGCAGGGGTCTTCTCGGCTCATTTCTTCTGTGAGAAGGCAGCAGGAGCTGATGCAGAGGTTGGAGAGCTGGCTGAGCTGGTGTCCAAACAGCGGTGTTGCGACCATGAGGATAATTGGAAGGATCATGCTTTGGCTCTTTTGAGGGGTTCAGAGGATCCCCTGGAGAAGGATGTTACCAGTGGTGTGCCCCAGGGAGGGATCTGTCCTTGGTCCGATTCTTTTTAACATCTTTGTTAGTGATATAGCGGAAGGGCTGTCGGGTAAGGTTTGCCTCTTTGCAGATGATACCAAAATCTGCAATAGAGTAGACACCCAGGAAGGTATAGATAACATGAGGAGGGATCTAGCTAAGCTTGAAGAATGGTCTAGAATTTGGCAGCTGGGATTTAATGTTAAAAAATGTAAGGTCATGCATTTGGGCTGCAGCAATCCAAGGGAGCAATACAGTATAGGAGGTGAAGTACTTTTGTCCACTAAAGAAGAGCGGGACCTAGGCGTGGTTGTGTCTGATGATCTTAAAGTAGCTAAACAGGTAGAAAAGGCGACGGCAAAAGCTAGAAGGATGCTTGGGTGCATAAGGAGAGGAATGGCTAGCAGAAAAAAGGAGGTGATAATGCCTCTGTATAAGTCTTTGGTGCGACCTCATTTGGAGTATAGTGTGCAATTCTGGAGACCGCACCTTCAAAAGGATATGAACAGGATGGAGTCGGTGCAGAGGGTGGCTACTAAAATGATTAGTGGGCTTCATTATAAAGCATATGAGGACAGACTTAAGGATCTTAATATGTACACCTTAGAGGAAAGGCGGGATAGAGGTGATATGATTAAGATGTTTAAATACCTCCGTGGCATAAATGTTCAGGGAGAGAGCCTCTTTCAATTGAAAGCAAGTTCTGCTACGAGAGGACATGGGATGAGGGTGAAGGGAGATAGATTCAGGAGTGATATGCGGAAATATTTCTTTACGGAAAGAGTAGTGGATCCATGGAATAGTCTCCCAGTGGAGGTGGTAGAGATGAGGACAGTAACTGAATTCAAAAAAGCATGGGACCAACACAGAGGATCTCTAAAGGTAAAAAGTGGACTGTTGTAGCTGTTGATATGGAAGGACAGACTAGATAGGCCTTGTGGTCTTTTTCTGTCATCATGTTTCTATGTTTCATCTGATCTCTGGGAAAATCCTTCAGGGGAGGAGCTCGAAGAATGGTCTAGTGCAGGGGTCTCAAACTCAAATTGCTTTGAGGGCCAAATGAGGACTTGTAGAGTAACCCGGGGGCCGCACAAGACGCAGGCCTCATTTGCATAAGGGCATCATTTGCATAAGGGCATCATTTGCATAAATATTTGCATAATGTTACCATACACTAACTTTTAGTAAACATGCCTCTTAATGAGTGTATGGATAAAGAAAGACTAAAAGATTTCTACATTACTATAAACCAGTGCCAACCGCCAGGCACATTAGGAACTACTAGAAACACTGCCCATTTAGAACCCATAGCAAACCTGCCGTGTCCTAACAGCACTACCAGGACTCACAAAGCACCATACCCTAACTATCAAAAGGCAACACTGCAAATATTAAATCAACACATTTCAGAGAATAACAATACATGACCTACTCGGGAAAGAGAACAAGTGGCAATGTCAAATAGGAATTACATAAACAGAATACCTCAGCTCAGTTACACATGCAGAACATACACCATCACCAAACAAGGAATCACAATTTAGAAACAGGAAGACAATTAAACTGGGAACCCCAAAAGCCAAACTTAGAATGTACAACACTGTAGAAATAAAACTATACATTGATTTCCTCTTGTATTAAATAAAGTGCAGACGTTAAAGATGCACATTTCCAAGAGCTGACATATTTCAGTTAATAAATTCAAAATAAAGAGATATTTTTCTACCTTTTGTGCATTTTTTTTTCAGTTGCAATTGTTCCAGTCACTTTCTTCTGGTTTCTTTGTGTCTTCTGCTAACTCTCCATCGTCTGCTGTCCATTTCTCCTTTCTTCTTTCCTAGTTTTTTTCCATTCTCTCTACATCTGCTTTAACATACTAATCATTCTCCTTTTGCTCTTTCCTCATTCCTATTTCATCCACTCAAATTTTACCCCTCCATCCTCAATCCCCACTTACTCTCCCAATACCCGGCCAATTGTAGATTTTTCTTCCCTCCCACACAAAATATATTTCCCCTCTCCATTTCACTCTCCCAGCCCCATCCCATTCTAATCGTCCCCCAACATCAACTCCCTTCTAGCTCCTGCCCATCCCAGCATCCGCTCCCTTCTAGTCCCCGCATCATCAGCCCATTTCCAGTCCTAGCTCCCTCCCCTCACAGCCCATTTCCTTTCCAAGCCCCCCTCCCCATCAGCCCATTTCCATTCCAAGCCCCCTTCCACTCAGCCCATTACCATTCCAAGACCCTGTCCCCATCAGCTATTTGCAGTTCAAGCTCCCCCTTCTACTCGGCCCATTTCCAGTCATAGCACCCCCCCCCCAGTCCATTACCAGTTCTAGCCCCCCCCCTAGCCCATTATCGGTCCTAAGCCCCCCAACAGCCCACTTCCAGGCCTAACCCTTCCATCGCCCCATCTTCATTCTTAGCCCCCCCATAACCCCATTTTCAGTCTTAGGCCCCCAGTCAGACCACCTCCAGTCCTAACCCCCATCTGTCCATTACCAGTCCTAACCCCCATCACCCCATTTTCAGTACTACCCCCCCCCAGCCCACATCAAGTCCTGCTCCCCCCCTACATCAAGTCCTGCTCCCCCCCCACAAGTCCTGCTCCCCCCCCACATCAAGTCCTGCTCCCCCCCCAGCCACACATCAAGTCCTGCTCCCCCCCCCCCCCGGGAAAATTAAACTTTAAAAAAAAAACGGCTTCTGCTGCTGCTGCCGCCGCTGCCGTGGCCGGCAATATCGCAAGTCCCGCGGGCTCCCCCCCACCCGGCAGATCCCTTCCTGCTTGCCTGCCAGTTCTCCGCTTCGGCTTTCAGAGCCGCGAAGGGAGAGCTTCTCCCTCGTGACTCTGTTAAGCCCGCTGGGGCAGATGGGAAATTTCCCATCTGCCCCGGCGAGCTTAACAGAGTCGCGAGGGAGAAGTTCTCCCTTCGCGGCTCTGAAAGCCGAAGCGGAGAACTGGCAGCATTGGCAGGCAAGCAGGAAGGGATCTGCCGGGTGGGGGGGGAGCCCGCGGGACTTGCGATATTGCTGCTATTGCCGGCCACGGCAGCGGCGGCAGCAGCAGCAGAAGCCGGTTTTTTTTTTTTTCCCCCCTATGCATCGCGGGCCGCACAAGGGGCCCGCGGGCCGCGTGTTTGAGACCCCTGGTCTAGTGGTTAGGACAAGGTACCTCAGGCCAGAGGTCAGGGGATCCAATTCCCACCTGGGGACAGTAATCTCAGGCTGGAGGGACGGGGGGTTCTAGTCCTATAGGCACTCCTTGTGGCCTTGGGCAAGCCACTTAATCCTCCATTGTCTCAGGTACACATAGATTGTGACCCCTTTGGGGACAAAGAATTTATTTATTTAACAGGACTTATATACCGCTTTTTCCTAAAATCAAATGTATCCAGTACCTGCTTGTAGTAATTGTAAACCGCTCTGATGCCCTTCAGCTTGGGCGGTATATCAAAAAATTGAATAAACATAAACATCCCCACCAGGGAGGACCCTTTAGTTATCAGAGTGTTTCACTGGGAACAAAAATGCAGTCCTTATTTCTCAGCCCTTGGCAGTCCTTAATATTTTAGAGACTCTGCCTGCAGACCCAGAGGTGTCTGAAGATCCCTTGGAGGGTATTCAGAAGCCTCCTAAATATTTTCCCTTGCATAGGCCTATCAGAGATATGATTTGACAGAGTGGGAGTTTCCGGAGGCTGGATTAAGCGTAATTTTCTTGTCAGATGCGGCTAGGCTGCAATCTGGATCAGCGTGTTTGGCAGGTGCATTATATGATGTGGTCATGGCTTCAGCCAAGAATATGTCCGTGGTAGTGACAGTGCGATGTTTGTTGTTTGTGGCTATGTAATTTGGTCAGCAGATGTGGCGTCCAAGACCTGGCTAAGTAAACTACCCCTTAAGGGTAAGTTTCTCTTTGGCGAAGCATTGAAGAAATTGGTGAAAGACTTAGGAAGGTCAAAGGTACCAAGACTCTTAAAGGACAAGCTTGAAGAGCCAAGTTTATATTGTCTTCAGCTCCTTAGAGTGGTTGTTCTCATGATTTTCGCCTCACCCATTATGGCTGTTCTCGGTGGTCGAGGTATCTTCCTCAAGGCCACTCTTTTCGAGGAGGTTGAGGTGGAGATAGAGATTCTCTGGAGCCCCTGGAGGGCCCAAAAAGTATCAATGAAGGTTTATGGGTCCAGGCAGAGTTAGTGCCAGTAGGAGGTTGGCTGCAAGCCTTTTACTCCATTTGGACCCAAATAACATCTGACCAGTGGGTTTTAGAGCTCATTCGGGGAGGCTATGCCCTCGAACTGGCTCAACCTCTCTTCGACGCCTTTGTTGTTGCCCTGCTAGCTCCGAGCAAAGCAAGGGTGGTAGCGGAGACTCTCGAGAGGTTGCAACAGCTCAATGCCATAGTCAAGGTTCTCCCAGAAGAGAGGGGGCAAGGTTGCTATTCCATCTATTTCATAGTTCTCAAGAAAGAGGGCACTTTTCAGCCCAACTTGGACCTGAAGCATGTGAATCGAGCCTTGAAGGTGTCGCATTTTTACATGGAGCCTTGAGATTAATAATAGTGGCGGTTTAGCATATATGCACATTCCGATGCAGTTGGATCACCAGCAGAATCTGCATTTTATCCTACCTATGGATCATTTTCAGTTCCGTGCTCTTCCCTTCGACTTCACAAAGGCTCCATAGATGTTTACCATGGTGGTGGTGGTGGTGATGGCGGCCTTACATCAGGAGGAAGTATTAGTTCATCCCTACTTGAATGACTAGCTCATCAGAGCGAAATAAGTGCAGCAGAGCTGGGTGACAATGCATCAAGTGGTTACTTTTCTCGAGGGGCTGGGATGGGTCGTCTACTTTGCCAAAAGCAGGTTGAATCTGAATTCAATCCCTGGACTACCTTAGGGGCACATTTTGATACCAGGATGGATCTACTCTCTACTGCAGGACTGGATTCGGAAGATGCTCTTACAGATTCAGGAATTCCTGGGGCAGAAGTCCCCTCGTGCTTGGCACTACCTGCAGCTTCTGGGATCCGTGGCGGCCACGTTAGATTTAATACCCTGGGTAAGGACCCATATTCATCTCCTTCAGAGGACCTTATTATCCTGCTGGTCTCCTCAGAAGCATTCATTGTGGAAGAGGTTGACATTATCACAGGTGACCAGGAAGAGTCCCAGATGGTGAACGAACCCCTCCATGTTGGTGGTTGCAGTTCCCTTGGAACCACCTGATTGGATAATAGTAACCACGGATGCCAGTCTGAAGGGCTGGGGAACGCACTGTCCCTTTCAGGTGGTACAGGACCAGTGGTCTCTGGAGATGCGGGCATTTTGCTCCAATATTGCAGCACAAAGCGGTAAGAGTCTTCTCAGACAGTGTGACCATGGTAGTAGCTTATATCGGTCATCAAGGAGGAACTGGCAGTGTGGTGATATCGCAGTAAGTAGCCTCTCTGCTTTGATGGGTGGAGGCCCATCTTTTGGCCTTGTCAGCGGCTCACTTAACCGGAAGAGAAAATCTTCAAGCATATTACCTCTGTCAAAATATGTTGGATCCAGGAAAGTGGTCACTGCTGGACTCTGATTCAGCAAATTGTGAGCCGTTGGGGGGAAGGGTGCCTGTCATGGACCTGATGGCATCGGTGGCAATGCCAAGGCTTCCAGGTTCTTTAGCCACAGGGGAAAGAGAATGTCAAGAGGGCATTAGATGCTCTGGCACAGAGGTGGCCAAGAAGTGGCATTCTTTGTGTTTCCTCCATGGCCATTGATAGACCGGGTGCTTCAGAGGATAGAAGCTCATCAAGGCGTGGTGATACTGGTAGTGCCGAACTGCTCCAAAGGCCATGGTATACAGATCTGATGCAGTTGACTGTAGAGAATCCTTGGCAATAACTCTGACTATATTTGGCTAGCAATGACTTCCAATCTGTGTTACAGGCTATGATCGTTCCTCACCTTGACTTTGCGAACAGTATTTTACATGGTCTTCCTAAACAAACCCTTAACCATCTCCAAATGACCCAAAATGTAGCTGCACATATAATTTTCAAGAGAAACATCACAGAACATATTACACCAATTTTAAACAAATTACATTGGTTACCTATAGCAAGCCAAATAAAATATAAAATCCTCACAATCGCTTTCAAACGTATTAGGGAAATGGCCCCCTCAATTCCATCCTCACTAATGAGCTTCCCATCTACTGATAGAACTAGAAGAGAATGCAACAAAAATACCTTGACAGTCCCAACTAATTACTGTAAAACAAACCACTCGACAAGTAACAGATCATTCACTCATTTCTCACCATTTCTTTAGAATGCCCTTCCAGATAAGCTAAGAGACAACAAAGACCTTAAAGACTTCCGAAAGGAACTGAAAACACATCTATTCATAGAATACTTTGGTAATTCAGAAAACGGAAATAAAATAGTCCCAATATAACATGCATATAACAAGATCAGAACCCCACCCAGTCAATATTACCCACTAATACTGTCTGATACTAATCCCATGTACATACATCTTTTGTATTTATTTATTATTTATTTATTTATTACAGGCTCTTATATACCGCTCTATTCAGCATCAGCGCGGTTCACAATATAACAGACCAGAACAACAAACTGTTTGGTTTTACAGAGAACAGGTCAGAGAACTTGGATAAAACATGGGGAAGTCATTACTGCAACTATTTACATGAGTATTTACATGTATATACACAACAGGATTTATTCTTAGTTTGGGTAGTGATCGAGATTGGTTAGCTGGTCTAGTAATATTGGGGGAAAAGGTGGGATTTGAGTGCCTTTCTGAAAAGAGATCGGTGATAGCCCAAATCTCTGGAGGTAGGGCGTTCCAGCACTTAGGGGCATAGAAGCTGAAGGCCCTGTTAGATGTCGCTGATAGGCATTTTGTCGCTGCTTTAGGGATAATTAGCACATTAGTTGATATCGTTCTCCTAGATCTGTTGGGTGGAACGGCCTGAATGAGGTTTATTAGAGAGGAGGAAGTGATGCTTTTAGTGGCCTTGATGGTGAGTAATAATGTCTTGAACAATAGTCTGCCATGTATGGGGAGCCAGTGGAGTTGCTTTAGGATGGGTGTTACATGGTCCCTTCTTGATGCTCCGTAGAGGACTCTAGCAGCGGTATTCATGGCGAGTTGCAAAAGGTTTAAGGTGGAGTGTGGGAGGCCTTGAAGAATGGCATTAGCATAGTCAAGGTGGGGTAAGGTTAAGGCTTGAAATATAGTTCGGAAGTCATCAGGATCAAGCAGGGGGCGAAGATGGCAGAGTGTCCGGATCTTGAGGTAGAATGCTCTGACTACGTTGGTTATATATAGTTTCAAATCCATGCGTTGGTCCAAAGTGACCCCAAGGTATCGAATGGAAGGTTTTGATTGGAGCTCGGCTTCTTTCACCTTTATATGGGATGTGGGGGTGAAAAGTGGGTATGTTAATTGTAATAATGTTTCATATTGTAATATTGTAATATTGTAACATAATTGTAATATGTATGTTAATTGTAATATTGTTTCTGTAAATAAGCATAATCATACTTCTATATACTCCAAAATTCAGTTCAATGTAATTACTGTAATTCAAGTCGATGTAAATTTTTTTTTTATTTTGTTAATCGTAAACCACTCTTGATCTCTAGAAGGGGTGGTATATGTTGTTGTTGTTGTTAAGTGCCGTCGAGTCGGAGTCGACTCATGGCGACCCTCTGGATAGCTATCCTAAATTGTGTTCGGTCTTCAGTCAGGCGGCTCATTGTTGACAGACTGGTACCCGTAGCTGCTGTTATTGTAGCAATCCATCTCACTGCTGGCCTTCCTCTTTTGCGTTGACCTTCTATCTTGCCAAGCATGATGTCTTTCTCTAATGATCTCTCTCTTCGCATGATGTGTCCGAAGTATGAAAGTCGAAGTCTTGTCATCTGAGCTTCTAAAGAAAGCTTAGGTTTGATCTCTTCTAGTACCGACTGGTTTGTTCTTCGGGCAGTCCATGGTATACACAGTATTCGCCGCCAGCACCATAATTCAAAGGCATCAATTTTCTTCCTGTCTGTCTTTTTCACTGTCCAGCTTTCACATCCATATGATGTTATTGAAAATACCATGGCTTGAACAAGTCGAATCTTTGTATGGAGAGAGACATCTCTGCTCTTGAGAATCTTATCTAGGTCTTTCATAGCCATTCTGCCAAGAGCAATGCGTTTTTTTTTGGGTGGTATATAAAAACACATAAATTAAATAAAAATAAATAAATAAACTTCCAGTGCAGGGCAATCTCCTATATCCACGGGCCGATCCGGATACTTGCTTACAGCTTGGCTCTTGAGAGGGCTAGGTTGAGAAAGTGAGGTTATTCATCTCAAGTGATGGCCACTTTGTTTCAGGTAAGAAAGCATTCTACCTCTTTAGCCTACATAAGTGTGTGGAGTGTTCATTTAGCATTGGTGCGAGGAGAAGGGCTTGTGTTTCCATGGCGGTGATGCTGCCTGATCTACTGACCTTTTTACAGGTCGGGTTGGATAAAGGTCTCAAACTAAATTCCTTGCGTGTTCAGGTAGTGATGTTGGCTTGTTTTCGAGGCAAAATGCAAGGAGTGTCCTTAGCTTCCCATCCAGATGTGGTGCGTTTTTTTGAGGGGGTCAAACATGTCCATCCTCTGTCATCTGCAGGTTCCAACCTGAGACCTTAATCTGGTTCTGTATGTGCTCACGGAAGCTCCGTTTGAGCTGATCAGGCGGTGTTCCTTGAAGGATCTTACGCTGGAGGCGGTCTTTCTGGTAGCAATTTGCTCAGCACATTGCATTTCTGAACTCCATGCCTTGTACAGCGAACCCTTGCTCCTGATTCCAAAGAGAAGGTGGTCCTTCGTCCGGTGCCGTCTTTTCTGCCTAAAGTAGTTTTAACATTTGCTTCATCTAAATCAACCAGTAACTCTTCCTGTATTTTCCAATCAACGTGAGAGCTCTGAGTCTGAAGCATTGATCCATCGATACTTAAAAAAAAAAAAAAAAAGAGAGACTTTCCGGCATTTGGATCATCTCTTTATACTTTTTGGAGGACTGCGTAAAGGAGAGGTGGCTTCTAAAGCCTCCGCTGCTCATTGACTGAAAGAGATGGTTGCTTCTGCATACATGCTCAGAGGTCGCCTGATTTCAGCAGGACTTCAGGCCTACTGGACCAGAGTGCATGCAACTTCTTGGGCAGAGTATGGGTTTGTCCCTCCGTTGGACATGTGCAAAGCAACGACATGGTCTTCTCTGCATTCTTTTGTGCATCACTACTGGCTGGATCTTCAAGCAAGGGGTGATGCACTTTTTGGCACATGGGTGTTGCAGGCTAGGCTTGCTCGCCCCTCTCCCCCCCTGATTCATAGATACTGCTTTGATAATCCAACGCGACTGGACTGGAGGGACAATGAGGAAGGTGAAATTAGACATTGCCTGCTAACTTTATTTCCTTGAGTCCCTCCAGTCCAGAGCCCACCCTGTTGTTCATTTCAAGCCCGGCTTTACCTGTTCTCACACACTGTTCTTGGGTTCCCTTGATGTTTGTTGGAGGAACCCAGAAGTGAGCTGTTTTTCGCAGTTCTGGACCTTTTCCGGAGCAAGAGCCATTAGTTCTTGGTTTGGACTATGTAGATAGTTATTAGTGCTGAATTAATGAGTTTACTAATGGCAGTTTTTGGTGGAGTCTGCTTTGTTATAGAAATACTGGTGTGAGGAGAGATGCACAGTTCCCCTTATAGTATGACACCATCAAACCAGTGTTCTCTGTCTCTATCTGCTGGTGGTGGAACATAAACGCATGTGTCTGGATTGGGCTGGAGGGACTCGAGGGAAGGAAATTAGCAGGAAAGGTATAATTTCACCATATAGAATATAGGCTTATGTAATGTTTCCTAGGATCTGTAGTCTAGCAGCTGAGAAGCCCCAAATCTCTGCCTAGTGGTCATAAAAAAAACAATTTAGGAAACTGTCCCTTTTCACTTGGTGGAGAATCAGTGTAATGGAATATAGGAGTGTTCTTTCACTAATTGCATGAAAAGGTAAAGCTTGTTATAAATATTTTAAGTTGTTTCAATTCTCAGCAGAACTCTCTGTTTTCAGGGTCCCTGAATAGTCCTAAAGATTCCTTTGAGTGTGTAGACCTTAACTGCCATCTGAGTCTATTTCTTTAGACCACTGTTCCCTCTAAGCTGTGCGCGTGTGCGCGCGCACACACCTCGCCGAGTGAGCGCACATACTTTACAACAGAGCGCACAAAAATTACGGTTCTGATTCTGATAGAAAACACAGACGTTCTTAAAATTGAAAAGTTGTTGTGTATTTATGGTTTTCACAAGTTCTACAATATTTTCTAGTGCAATCATTGTGGTGTACATACTGTATTCTGACGTGTAGTCAAATTTTAAAGTATATAACTCCGAGTGTCGTTATGTGGTGCACAAAAATTTAACCTTCCTTCAAAAGCTGCACAGCTGATATTTTATGCGCACACAGCCTACAGAAAATTAGAGGGAACATTGCTTTAGACCATACTGTCCTCCAGCCAGGGACTATTCATCCCAGCACAGTGTCCATAATAGGACTGTTTTACTGCTGCCTGTAGAATGATTTATTGACTTGGAGGGAAATGCACGCATTAATATTTTAATATGGGAGGGATCTCTTCCCTGTTGCATGATCAGACCCAAAGTCAAAACGCCTGCAAAAAAAAGGTCTTTATTAGTTAAAAAGGAAATGCATCTGAAGTAGAAATCTAGGAAAACATGTTGCCTGATTTAGGTAGATGTTTGTACAATTAAGTGCAACAAATGTACAATTTGGGGAAGGTCCTCACCAGATACCCTGTGTGCCATTATAAAGTGGACATTTTTTGCATTGCATGAATGATCAGGTAGGTCCTGGAACCGTAAAGCAAATAACTTCTGTCTGAGCTCATGCACTAAGTTTCTGAATTTCACTTAATTTCAGCTTTAAATGGCAGAGAAGGAGTGGAGGAGCAGCCTAGTGGTTACAGCACTGGCTTAGTAACCAAGAGACCAGGATTCAGTTCCCACTAGCACTCCTTGTGGCCGTGGGCAAGTCACTTAGCCCTCCATTGCCTCAGAAGAAAGGCCTGGCAACCTGCTTCCAGTCACACTACCAAGAAAACCCAGAAGCTGCTGGGTCGCCAAGAGTCAGCACTGACTCAAAGGCACACGTTGCATTGCAATATTTATTTTATTTACATTCTCTTATATACCGCGCTATTCTGCATCAGTGCGGTTTACATTGAACAAACTGAAATTACATTGAACAGGACTTTATAACTTGGAGATAACTATTTTACAGGGAACATGGGCTATGGAGGGTTAAGTGGCTTGCCCAAGACCACAAGGAGCACCTGTGGGACTAGAAACACCAGTCCTTCCGGCCCAAGGTTGCTGTTCTCTAGTGGGATTTGAACCCCTGACCTTCTGGCCTGAAGTACTTTGCCCCAACCACTAGGCCACTCCTCCAATAGCAGAGAAAAAGCAAACACCAGAGCATTTAGAGCTTACTGTGGCATCCTTCCTGTCCCGTGAGAATGATATGGGGTGTGATCACACCAGAAAACAGTCATGGTGAGTTTTGGGATGCTCAAGGCAGATGACTAAAGATGAGCGTAGAAGAGAATGTAGGGTGCATTATATTTGGATTTAGTGATCAGATCATCCACTTGAATATTCATGAGATACGAGTTATTTGATGTGTTCAGTTTAAGAAGAAGCTTAATGTATATATTATTGGTAGCTTGAAAGCACTTTTCAGCCCTCAAGGCCTACATGTACTGGGGAGAGGGGCAGAGTGATTGTATAGCTATGCAGTATATACCACACAGTTGAACACCGCTCATTAAGTCATGTTAAATATAGTTTCAGGTTGAAATATTGTAAAAAGCCTGAGGCTGCAGTATGAATGATGGTCAGTGTCCCTGGTGTGTGGTGGTTTGCACAGACCTCCCATAGGTTGAGCCTGGGACTATTTGCAGAGACCTCTGATGCCTTTGTTTGTTTTGCTTTATGTTGATGTCTCTTGTATCCCATACGTTAGCGGGGAAAACCCTCCAGATCTTTAATATCGAGATGAAGAGTAAAGTGAAGGCATACACCACAGCTGAGGAAGTCATCTTCTGGAAATGGATTTCCGTGAATACGGTTGCCTTAGTAACAGAGACAGCAGTTTACCACTGGAGCATGGAGGGAGACTCCCAGCCCCAGAAGATGTTTGACAGGCATGCTAGTCTGGCTGGCTGCCAAGTCATCAACTACAGGACAGATGAACATCAGAAGTGGCTACTGTTAATTGGCATCTCTGCACAGGTATCCAGGAGTGTCAGGGGCCACCAGCTCTGTCCTGCTCCTCTGTCTTTCTCCCGTAATGGTGGGCCCCTGCTGGCTTGCATGTGTTGGAAGATTTCAAGGGTCACCCTCTTCCCTAGGATGCTGTGAGTCTTGCTCTAGCACTGCTCCAGGCAGAGCAAACCCTAAATGCAGTTCTGCTTGGATGCCAGTGCAGTGAACTTGAACCATTTTGACATTTTCTTTATAAGTAATCACCAAAAAATCATAAATTTTATTTCTGTATTATAATATTTGACTAGCTTCCCATTGGAACACGTCTCCCTATTCTTTCCTGTTTGGCTTTAGTCGAGGAGATGATATACCAATACCTGTTTTCTGTCTGAGCCTTCCTGTGTTAGAATTACATGCAGTTCACTGACTCTGTGTGTTCCCACTCCTAATAGCAAGAGTTTGGAAAATATATGAAGATGACCAAATATGTCCCGTTTTAGCTTTTGCATTAGATGCAAGTGTGCAAGACTGCCATCTAAAGTCGCCTTCCCTCCTTTCTTTTCACTGTTAGCAAAACCGTGTAGTCGGTGCAATGCAGCTCTACTCCGTGGACAGGAAAGTTTCACAACCAATAGAGGGCCATGCTGCAGCATTTGCAGAATTCAGCATTGAAGGGAATGCCAAATCTTCCACCCTCTTCTGCTTTGCCGTTCGGAGTCAGGGAGGAGGCAAGGTAAAATCTACAGAGGTACCATGCATTCCCTCGCATGCTCTTCTGAGGCCTTACCAGTTTCTACTGGGGTGTTTGATTGCCTGTACACACAGACACAATTCCGAACACGACGCAGGTTTGGTCTTTCTTATTCTGCATACAGGAATGAACTGTTAATGGTGCTTCCCCCCCCTCCCCCAACCATCCTTTTCCTTCCTACTCATGCTGTCAGCTGTATGTTACTCCTGGGAGACTTTGTTCCCATCTTTGATACTGTGCTGTCTTTGCACATGTCTCCTCTCTCCCTCCAGTTGCACATCATAGAAGTAGGTCAGCCTGCTGCTGGAAACCAACCCTTTGTAAAGAAAGCTGTGGATGTGTTTTTCCCTCCAGAGGCACAGACAGACTTCCCTGTTGCTATGCAGGTAATGTGCTGCTTACTGGAGTACAGTTCACTGGTTGATGTAGTAAAAGTTGGGGAACAGCCAGCACTGTGATTTTATCATGTTCAACTGATGTCTAATTCAGCCTCGGCTTACAGGTATGAGGCAACCATATTTTTGACTTGGGCACAACCAGATTTTGGCATAGGCAACAAAAGCAACTGTCTCTGGCACTAAATTTTGATGGCTCTGCAGTGTTGCCGCTGCCTGCATGTTTAATTCAGGCCAGGTGATCCTTAGCAGAAGCAGCAGCAAAACACGTTTCACAAAACTCAGGTGTGCTGCCACCTCAGTTCACATGGATTTCCAAGGTAATAGGGAGCCTATGCAAGTAGAGGTGGGTGGAGCATCGTAAGCTCAGCACCAGACAGCTCGTGGGCCCCATGCTGTTTTGTGAAAGAGTTTTGCTGCTGCTGCTCAGGATCATTCAGAAAGTGAGGGAGGATTTTGACGGGGGTGGGAAGGGAAAGAGGAGCAGAGGAGTCTGCCTAGTTGCCTATAGGCACCTTCAACTGAAATCCAGCCCTGGAATTGGGCCAATAAAGATTGATATGTTGGCCTGCTTGGCTAGCACCTCATGGTGCTTTTGGGAAAGTGTTGCATGCTCCCAGACCACCTATGTCGATTATGAGGGTACAGAGCAGTCAATCTGCCTGTGCCAGATGGTTTACATGCTGTGCTTCTGGGCTATGGAACACACACTCCCTTACAGACTCTGTAGTATAAATGACCTTCAAGATTTTTGTAGGGAAGTCGGAGCCTGATGTATTCTTCTAGCAATGCCATATCAGTAAAGTGAATGCCAGCAAATACCAGCAATGCCATATCAGTAAAGTGAATACTTCTAGCAAATACAAATGGGGAGAAAACACAGCAACTATGCAACAAGACAAAAGGGAGTCATCAATAGGCACAAAACCAACCATACTTGACAACAAAGTTGGAAAAACGCCACATACTCATCTGACTCTCCTGCCAGAGTCCTTTTTTTAACCTTTTTCTTTTTCCTTGAAATGAGCACTTAACAAAACTTAAGTCCAAAATGTAATCATAGCCACAATAGCATCAGCTTCCTCAACAGGAAGACCAACACACACCCCACTCCTTTAAGCAGCTTATCTGGGGAAGGTTCCAAAATAGCGCCATCTTTTATTCCAGTCCAAAGTAGAAGTTGAATGCCCAAATGCCTGACATCAATGTTTCTGCTTCTTAGCCAAAAGCTTGCTTCAGGGGCTGTTTCCAACCGGCATTCTCTCCCCCACAAAGGCCGCTTCGACATAAATCCTGAAAGGAGCACAAAACTACCCTGCAAAGTTTTTTGTTAAGTGCTCATTTCAAGGAAAAAGAAGAAAAAAGTTTAACAAAAGGTCTTTGGTGGTGGAGTCAGGTGATGAATGTGTGGCGCTTTTTTTCCCCAACCTTGTCAAATGTAGTTGGTTTTTGCGCCTATTGACGACTCCCGTTAGTCGTCTTGCATAGTTGCTGTGTTTTCTACCCCTATTTGTATTTGCTGCATTTGTTATCGAGTGGGGTTTGGTCATTTTGTTTCTCATTAGTAAAGCGAGCATGTTCTTCTTCATTCTATAGTGTATGTCTGGACCATTGTATCTTTTTTTTGTAACTTATTTATTTATTTATTTATTAACAATTCTTATATACCGCACTATTAGACATCAGCGCGGTTTACATTGAACAGAAAACATCCGACAATTTACATATGTCTGGTCATTACATTTAACAGGAAGTATAAACTTGGCAAATAGGGGAAACTATATACAAAGGTGGGTTATCTGACAAGAGATATCATGGTTAACTATATACAAAGGTGGTACAACAGTACATGGAACTGTTTGTATTTACATTGTGCAATTGGCCTGTTGCGATGGTCTGTCTGTCTGGCCACTCCTGCTATTCACCTGGGAGTTATTTTCTGCGCTGTCATTGAGATATTTAAGGAAGAGGAAATGTTTCAATGACTTTCTGAACTGACTCAAATTTGGTACTGCTCTGATTTGTGCTGGTAAGGTGTTCCATAAAATGGGGGCGTAGAGTCGGAAGGCTCTGTTGGCTGTTGATCTGGCACATCTTGTGGAATCCTTTGGGGTAGCTAGTGTGTTCATTTCTGCTGTTCTTCTTGGCCTGTTTGGTGCAAGTGGTAGTATGAGGTTGGAGAGAGAAGCAGAGGTGAGCCCCTTGGTCGCTTTAAATGTTAGCAGTACAGTCTTGAAACTGATCCTTGCTTGAATGGGAAGCCAGTGTAGCTGTTTTAGGAGTGGTGTCACGTGGTCTCTCCTAGAAGCTCCGAGGAGTACCCTCGCTGCACTATTCATGGCCAGTTGCAGGGGGTTCAGGGTGGACCGGGGTAGCCCTTGTAGAATGGAGTTTGCAAAGTCGAAATGGGGAAGAATAAGGGCTTGATAAATGGTACGGAAATCCTCTGGTTCAAGTAGTGTGCGTAGGTGTCTGAGGGATCTGATTTTAAAGTAGATTGCCTTGACTGTGTTGGCTATGTGACTCTTCATGTCAAGGTTTTGGTCCAGTGTTACTCCAAGGTAACGTATTGCAGGTTTCACTTGGAGCTGGGCATCCTTTACATTAATACAACTAGGAGGGGTGAAGTTAGTGTTCCTTGAGACAAAAAGGACTTCCGTCTTTTTGTGTTGTATTCTCAGGTTTTGTGATAGGAGCCACTCTGCTACGGCGTCAAAGCAGTTAGTCAGTGGTGTGAGATCCAGGCAATCCAGTGATATTGGCATATATAGTAGCACATCGTCTGCATATATCATGTAACTTACATTAAAGGATTTGATGATGTCGCAGAGGGGTTGAATATATATATTAAACATCAATGCAGATAAGGAGGATCCTTGAGGTACACCTTGACTTTGCTGGAATGGTTCAGATGTATCCCCGTCAATTCGGATGTGCTGCCATCTATCGGACAGGTAAGATTTGCACCATTCGAGTGCTGTTCCGCAGATGCCTTTTTCTCTTAACCGGCAGATGAGAATTTCGTGGCATACCGAGTCAAAGGCCGCTGCTATGTCTAGAAAGACAAGGGCGAAACCTTGGCGTATGTTATCCATACCTGAGATTATGTTGTTGAGGAGTGTTGTAAGTAGTGTTTCTACTCCATGTGACTCTCTGAAGCCATGTTGAGCCGGATCAAGTGGAGCAGAGGTGTCTATATGATCCTGTAGTTGCCTGTGCACTACTTTCTCGATGATTTTTGCTAGCATAGGTATGCTAGATATGGGCCTATAAGATTCTACCTTCTGAGGATCAAGTTTGGTGTTCTTCAACAGCGGTCTTACAGAGGTCTGCTTGAGCGTAGTTGGGAATGAGCCGGTGGTGAAGGAATGGTTTAAAATTTTTGCTATAATTGATTTGTTTAAAAGTGGGATAGAAGTTCCATTAAATAAATAAAGAATGCAGCAGTGAGACCCTAAATACTGTAGTAATCAAGGTACTGAGCAGACCGTGTGGAGAAGCGTTAAGAAGAGACTTCTATCACAAGACTGAATAATAGGCCACTGATCATGACATACAATATAGTCCCCAAACAACATTTTAAGAAGGGACTGGGTCTACCCAAATGCTAAGCCGATGTCAGAATGTGCAAGGCCAGACTTTCAGCTGAAGCATTCACTTTTGGAGGTGGGGGAGACTAAAAGCTTATACTGAGTCGCCTCGCAGCATTTGAGAGCCATGCAAATAAGTCTGTGGAAGAGCTTGCTGTATTCCATTATGTCAGCTAGGTCAAAGGTGAAGAATGTGGTAGACTGTGAGACTTAGGCCCCATCTTCCTGTCTATTGTGCTCCTATTGGCTGTCTTGTATGTCGTCTTTGCTGCTTCTCAGTGTGTTCTTTTGCTGCTGGCAGATTGGCGTCAAGTACGGTGTTATATATCTCATCACCAAGTATGGCTACATTCACTTGTATGATCTGGAATCTGGCACCTGTATCTACATGAACCGCATAAGTGCAGATACCATATTTGTGACCGTGCCACACGAACCAACCTCTGGAATTATAGGTGTGAACAAGAAGGGGCAGGTAAGCTGACCTTCACCACTGCAGAGTGCTTTCTAAATGCAGTCCTTTCTTAAGCTTAATTTAATACACAGTTTGTCTCAGTATTTTTGTTTTAATAGCATTTTATATTTTTACTTCCTGGTAGGTGAAGATCTCTTGAGCAAGGGTCTAGAACAATGACCTTCATTGTAAGGCTGGTGAGTCAGTGGGTGACTCTCATTGATCCTAAGTGTGTCTCCCTCTCTTCCCAATACACACACACCTTCAGTCTTCTCTAGAGGCTTGCTACCAGTGGTACCTCTACAACAGCTGTTTGTCTTATCTTTACCGATCAACTCTCAGTAAGTTTGAGTTCCCAAGCTATTCTCATAGTACCAAGAACAATGTGGCAGTTTAGTCGCTAAGTGACTCATGTTCACCGAGAGCTGTGTGGTGTAAGAAGAAAACAGATCAGCTGTTCCGGAAGTGGTGCTGGCAGCCAACCTTCAGAGAAAGTGAGGGAGGATTAACAAAACTTGGGTGATGGTGGGGGGGAAAATTGATAGATGATAAAGGCAGGTGAGAGTTTGTCTGAGATAGGGTGTTTTGAGGAAAGTTTGCTTTGCATTGGGAGAGGAAAGGGTTTCTTAGGGAGAGGGAGGAGTGTGGGAAAACCCAGATATTTTTTTCTTAAGTTACATCAGCGGCTCTGATTGTGACTGGCCCAGAGGCTCAGACACATCAGAGGAGGGGGAACCCCCTTGCCCAGAATACCGGCCTGTCTGACCCCTGCTGAAGAATAGTAAAGAACATTCCTTATCGTCTCTCCAGTCCAGTCCTGATGCATGGGTTTGGCCCATCACCAGCAAATGGAGACTGAGAACCACTAGTTTCAGTGACATCACACTATAAGGCATCAGTGTAAATCTGTCCGTACCAGTATTTCTCAAGATGGTGATGAGCTTCTGTGCAGTCTGGACTCCACTGTAGGATGCAGAAATTTTTATTTATTTATTTTGAGAAGGAAAGTTACTGCTCTGCTGAGGACCCCTTGTCTCGACATCTGTGGGTCATGGGGTGCAGAACCCGGTAGTTTGGGTCCCTCCCCCTATTTTCTCCACCTCCATCCCCGGGGCACTCTGATCCTCATGGGGGGGAGGTACCCTGATCCTTCTCTCCAACTCTTGGAAGACTGCCCGGGGTGCAATACCACGGCAAAGCCTGGCCCATTTAAGTTTAGATTTAAAAAAACAAAAGACAAAACCAGAGAAACAGAGACATCAGACAGGCTCTAGGCTAGACCGTGACGATGAGGAAGCAGAGGCTGCAGGTGGATCTGCTAAGTGACAGCCTAATGAGGTAAGAGAGGGCTCTGAGCTGCTAACGGAGTGGCACAGTGTGGCTGCGGCCTTTCCCATGCTGTCTGGGCACACTGTCTGCACAGCCTTTGTTAGCCGACGTGCATCTTTGTCTGTAGCAGGGTTTTGTCAAGGCTGTGAGACGGATGATTGCACTGCTGAAGATGTGTGCCGGGGCCAGAGGCAAGCAGAATCTGAAGCTCGTCCGGGCAGTGAAGCACAGCATCAACTGGTTTCTGCCCAGTCACGTATTCTTGCGGTTTTGGCAGGAACCGCAGCCACGAGACAGTCTGTCAATCTAATTTTGGGGGAACCAACAGGGTGATCTGATGGCTTTCCTAGGGCCCTTGAGGGGCAGAGCATGCAGGTAAGCAGCACCAGGGGAGCTGCCAGCTGTGCAGGGGGTTCCTTTTTCACCACAATTTGTCCTCCTTATGCAGCAAGCCATCTGCATGAAGCAAGGCCTGGGGCAAGGCTCGCAAGAAGAGGCAGGGAAGGAGCAGGGGAACCGTGGCCTGGTGGCAGAGGGCCCGAAGAGCTGCTGTTCAAGTGCTGGCAGATAAAGGGGATGCCTGGGAAGATCAGGGCTCAGTGGCTCTGAGGACCCTTTGGAAGGGCTGTCCGGAAAGATTGCTCCAGGTGAGAATCAGATGGTCTTTTTTTCAGCTTGAGGGATTGGCGTCACTGATTTCCCAGTCATTAGCCCTAAATATTTATTTATTTTTATTTAACAGTTTTTCTATACCGCCTTTACTTTAAATCAAAGCGGTTTACACTGGAACTAAACATGAGTTACATAGCAATAGAAAAAAAAGGGTGGGTGGGGGGAGGGGCATGCAGGAAACACTTAATAGTGCAACATTACATTGAAAGGTGTATATACAGAATGTACAGCAGGTAAGATTACATAGTTTGAGGCTGGTAGGATGCCCTAGGTGGGTGTTTCAAAGTGACCTCTGAAAAGTATTATTATTATTATTATTAAAGACTTATAAAGCGCCGCAACATATGAAGCGCTGTTCAAACATAGAAGAGAGACAGTCCCTGTTCATCAGAGCTCACAATCTAATAAGACAGAAAACAAAATAAGTTACATAATACAAATATCAAAAATTTACAGGACAAAGTAAGAAAATGTTGATAGAGAGATCAAGATAGAGTAAGACAGGAACGGAAAGCAATAGTGAAGAGATGGGATTTTAGTCTAGACTTGAAAATGGCCAGGGAGGACGCCTGGCGCACAGAGATAGGAAGACTATTCCAAGCAAAGGGTGCTGCCAGTTGGAAGGAGCGAAGTCTGGAATTGGCAGTACGAGTAAAGGGCACAGATAAACGAAGACTATTAGAGCAAAGCAACCGAGAGGGGGTGTAAAGAGAGATGAGAGATGAAAGGTACTGGGGGGGGGGCAGAGGAGTGAATACTTTTATTGGTCAGGAGGAGTAGTTTAAATTGGATACAGAGGCGGATGGGAAGCCAATGGAGTGATGTGGGAAAAACTAGACTGGCGGAAAATGAGTCGAGCAGCTGAATGTTGAATTGACTGAAGAGGAAAGAGGTGGCTTGCAGGGAGGCCGGCAAGGAGAACGTTACAATATTCAAGACGGGAGGTGATTAAGGAGTGGGCAATCAATTTAGTGGTGTCAACAGAGAGGAAAGAGCGAATTTTGGAAATATTGTATAGAAAAAAACGACAAGTTTTAGCAATGAGCTGGATATGTGAAGAGAAAGAGAGAGAGAGAGGAATCGAAGATAACACCAAGGTTACGTGCTGAAGAAACAGGGAGGAGTACAGAGTTATCAACAGAGAGAGAGAAAGGGGAAAGAGGAGGGGAAGCATTCGTGGGGAAAGATAGGAAGCTCAGTTTTGGCCATGTTCAGTTTTAAGCGGCGGTGGGACATCTAGGCAGCAATGTCAGAGAGGCAGAGTGAGATCTTAGACTGGCTATCAGGAGAGATAACAGGTGCAGAAAGATCGATTTGAGAGTTGTCAGCATAGAGATGATAGGGAAAGCCATGGGAAGAGATAAGGGTGCCAAGGGATTGGGTATAGAGAGAGAAGAGAAGTGGACCTAAGACGGAACCCTGAGGAACTCCTACAGGTAGTGGGGATGAGGAGGAGGAGCCATCGAAGTGCACACTGAAAAAGCGATGGGATAGATAGGAAGAGAACCAAGAAAGTACAGAGTCTTTGAATCCAAGTGAGGATAGGGTGATAAGAAGGTGGTCATGGTCAACAGTGTCAAAGGCAACAGAGAGATCAAGAAGAATGAGGATAGAATAAAAGCCTTTGGACTTTGCCAAGAACAAATCATTCTAGACCTTAGTAAGAGTAGTTTCAGTGGAGTGTAGGGGACGGAAGCCGGATTGTAAAGGATCCAAGAGGGTATGAGAGGAGAAGAAATCAAGACAACGGTGATAGACTGCACGCTCAAGTAGTTTAGAGACGAAAGGAAGGAGAGAGATGGAACGATAGTTAGAAGGACAAGTGGTATCAAGTGAAGGTAAGTAACATACATAGTGCTTCTGAAATTCCTTGGTGTCTGTTATAGCTCTCAAGGCATCTGGTAGGCTGTTCCAAAAGGTTGGTGCTGCTAGGGAGAGAGCTCTTGCAGATGTAGCATTGATACTTTTAGTGTATGATAAGGGTGTCAATATATTATCAATTGCAATGCGTCTCTTAGGTCTAGTGTGTGTTAGTAATGAGTTTTTTGAGACTGTCTGCAGATAAGTTATGTTTAATTTTAAATGTGATCATTATTGTTTTGAAGCGAATGTGAGATATGATTGGAAGCCAGGGAAGAGGAGTTACATGTTCGTGCTTAGAGGAGCCTAGAAGGATGTGAGCCGCCGTATTTTATGCAATCTGCAGAGGTTGGATAGTATGCTTGGGAAGGCCAATTACAATAATCCAGCAAAGGAGTTATGATAGCCTGACAGACCTTTTGAAAGTGATCATGGCTGAGAAGGGGTTTGAGTCTCTGTATTATAGCTATTTCGTGGAATGTATTTCTGGCAGTTTTGCTGATGTGCGACTGGAAGTTAGGATTGGAGTCCAAAGTAATTCCAAGGTATTTTATATCTCTCCTTATATGGGTATACAACAGTTTGGCATGGTGATTGATTGAGGGGGATTAAAGGAAGTGTTAGTATGATAAGGGCTTCAATTTTATTGGAATTGATAGGTTATTGTGAGAGAGCCAGCTAGTCATTTCTTGTAGGCGGGTAACTATTGTGTAGTGAGGCTTTTCCAAATTGATTGGAGTGTAAATCATAATGTCATCAGCATAAATAGAATATAGGATGTTGTATTTTTTGATGATGTCACAGATGGGGCAAATGTAGAAGTTGAAGAGCAGAGCAGATAGACATGACCCTTGTGGTGGTCCTTGTGTGGAGGTGAAGGTAGACGAGGTGATTGTGCCGACTCTGACTAGTTGCTGCCTATTTGTAAGGTAAGAGTTAAACCATCTCAGAGTCAAGTTTTTTTAGACCAATATTGTAGTGGACGGGGCTCCTGCGAAGGAGGGGTCCTCAGAGGATCCCTTGATCCAAGTTATATGGAAGCCTCAACCTTCTTTCCACTCCATGGTGCCATTAAGGATCTGATTTAGGCAGAATGGGATGCTCTGGAGGCCAGCTTAAGTCAGTTGCTCCATGGCACGCTTGTACCCACTGCCACCAGAGGTAAAATATCTTTTGTGCCTCCCAATGGTGGATGCTTTGGTTTCTGCATTTACAAAATAGACCACTATCCTGCTGGAGGGTGGGGTGGCCTTAAAGGATGCCCAGGATTGGAAATTGCAGACTGTGTTGAAGCAGACCTTTGAGGTTTTGGCTCTGGCTTTGCAAGCTTCGATCTGCAAGGGCCATGTGACTAGAGTATGTTTGCGCTGGGCCTAAGGTATGCTTGAATTCACCTCTGTGTCTCTAGAGAGGTTTCCGGAGGTGGCCAGACTAGAGTCTGGGTCAGCTTACCTGGTGGATGTGCTGTATGATTTGGTAAGAATGACCTTGATGGTGATGGCTAGGCATCTCTTGTGGCTACGGAACTGGGCAATGGGTGTAGCATCCAAGTTTCAGCTCAGTAAGTTTCCTTTAAAGGGAAAACTTTTCTTTTTGGGAGGTACTGGAAAAGTTGAAGGATTTGAGAGATTCCATGATTGCCAGAGGATAAACCTCGGGGCCAAATCCACCGCCCCCTGTAGGGGGAAAGTTTAGAGATGCTGGCAGGGCTAGAAGTTCCCATTATGGTGCTTTTCAGCATTCTCATTATTTTCCGAGGGGCAGCCTTTTTGAGGGGGCCATGGGGGAAGCGGGGACCATGGGGGAAGCAGGGACTATTCAGCTGGGTCTTCGGGAGGTCCAAAGAAGTCCCACTGAAGAGTTGTGGGCCCAGGTGGGGGTGATTCCAGTAGGTGGTCGTCTACAGGCCTTCTATCCTACCTGGGTCTAGATTACAGCCGACCAGTGAGTGCTGGAAATCACTCACAAGGGCTGTGCGCTCGGGCTGGCGTGGTCCCTCTGACGTTTTTATGTTGTTTCCCTGCAAGGCTCTGACTAAGGCAAGGGTGGTGGTAGACATAATTGAGAGGCTGCTCCAACTCGAGTCAGTGGTTGAGGTCCCCCCCAGAGGAGCGAAAGCTCAGCCGATACTCCATTTACTTCAGCCCAACCTAGACTTGAAATATGTCAAGTCGTGCTTTACGAGTCCCATATTTCCACATGGAGACCTTGCAGTCGGTCATAGGGGCAGAGAGACGGGGCAAATTCTTCACTTTCCTGGATCTTTGAGGCTTACCTGCACATCACCATTCATCCAGATCATCAGCGCTACTTATGTTTCACAGTTCCAATAGGGCATTTCCAATTTCGAGCTCTGCCCTTTGGTCTCGCCACAGTACCTCGGTCCTTCACAAAGGTGATGGTGGTATGACAGCTCTTCGTCAGGAGAGGGTGCTGGTGCATCCTTATCTGGGCAACTGATAAGGGCAAAGTCAGTGCAGGAGAGTCAGAAGGCAACACAGAGAGTAGTATCATTTCTTCAACAGTTAGGTTGGGTCATCAGTTTCCCCAAAAGCACTGTGCAGCCAAATCAAGATCTGGTGTATTTAGGGGCCTGTTTTGACACCAAGTTGGGAATGGTGGTGTTGCCTCGGGAGCACATAGAAAGGGTTCAGAATCAGGTATGAAGGTTCCACAGGATGCGGGCCCCTCAAGTCTGGGACTACCTGCAGCTGCTGGGTTCAATGGTATTAACCTTGGATCTGGTCCTGTGGGCCAGGGCGTGTATGCAACCTCTTCAGGGGGCACTGCTGTCTCCGTGGTCTCCCCAGAAGCAGTTTCTGTGGAGGAGGCTGCGGTGTCCAGAGGGGACAAAAGAGAGTCTGAGATGGTAGATAGACTCTGCCAAGTTGGCAGCGGGGATGCTGCTGGAGCCCTCCGACTGGGTGATGGTTACCACTGACGCCAGTCTGTACGATTGGAGAGTGCACTGTCGGAGTCAGGTCATAAGATCATAAGATATGCCATACTGGGTCAGACCAAGGTCCATCAAGCCCAGTATTCTGTTTCCAACAGTGGCCAATCTAGGTCATATGTACCTAGCAGTTTCCCCAAGCGACACAAGTTCCACAATGCTTGTACTGGGTCAAGCATTGATATCTTCGGTCACTTCTTAATAATGGTTTATGGACCTTTCCTCCAGGAACTTGTCCAAACCTTTTTTAAACCCAGCTACACTAACAGCCTTTACTACATCCTCCGGTAACAAATTCCAGAGTTTGATTACACGTTGAGTGAAAAAATATTTTCTTTTATTAGTCTTAAATAGTTTACCCTGTAGCTTCATTGCATGTCCCCTAGTCTTTCTATATTCTGATAAGGTAAACAATCGATCTACGTTTACCCGTTCCACTCCATTCATTAATTTATAGACTTCTATCATATCTCCCCTCAGCCGTCTCTTTTCCAGGTTAAAGAGCCCTAACCTTTTTAGCCTTTCTTCATAGGAGTATCCTTCCATCCCCTTTACCATTTTGGTGGCTCTTCTCTGTATCTTTTCTAAAATCGCTATATCCTTTTTAAGATACGGCGACCAGAATTGCACACAATATTCAAGTTGCGGTCTCACCATGGAACGATATAGAGGCATTATAATATCTTTTGTTTTATTTTCCATTCCTTTCCTTTTCATACCTAGCATTCTATTTGCTCTCTTGGCCGCCGCTGCACACTGGGCCGAGGTTTTTAACATGGTATCCACAATGACGCCTAAATCTTTTTCCTGGGTGGTGGTTCCTAATGTGGAACCTTGCATCGTGTAACCATAGTTTGGGTTGTTCTTCCCTAGGTGCATAACCTTGCACTTGTCCACATTAAATTTCATCTGCCATTTTGATGCCCAGTCTTCCAATTTATCAAGATCCTCTTGCAATTTTTCACAATCCTCTTGGGTTTTAACAACTTTAAATAGTTTTGTCTCATCTGCAAATCTGATAACCTCACTCGTTATTCCACTTTCCAGGTCATTTATGAATATGTCAAAAAGCAGCGGACCCAGCACAGATCCCTGGGGTACACCACTATTCACCTTTCTCCATTGGGAAAATTGGCCATTTAGCCCTACCCTCTGCTTTCTATCTTTTAACCAGTTCCTGATCCACAATAGTACACTGCCTCCTATCCCATGACTCTTTAGTTTTGCCAAAAGTCTCTGATGAGGGACCTTATCAAAGGCTTTCTGAAAGTCCAGATACACAATTTCAACCGACTCACCTTTGTCCACCTGTTTATTCACTCCTTCAAAAAAACATAACAGATTAGTAAGACAAGATGGTCTTACTAATTACAGATTAGTAAGACAAGATGGTCTTACTAATTACTAAGACAAGATGGTCCCATCAATTGTCTGGAGAGGAAAGTGGTGTTTTTAGTTCTATAGGCCTTTTGCCTAGTAGTTCTCAAGGCGATGAGGGTCTTTTTGGACAATGCGACCACAATGGCTTATATTGGTCGGAAAGGTGGCCCAGGAAATGTGGTGTTGGTAGCAGTGGTGATTCTTTTGCTTCAGTGGGCAGTGTCATCTTCTGTTGCTCTCATCAGCTCACTTAGCAGGAAAGGAAAATGTGAAAGCCGATTTTCCTCAGTCGCCATCGGTTAGACCCAGGAGAGTAGTCTCTGGCAGATGTTATGTTCTGGCAAATAGTGGAATGATGGGGGGGCACCGATCATGGATCTGATGGCATCTGTAAAGAATGCCAAGGTGTCTTGTTTCTTCAGCTGTCGACGGGAGAGAATCTCCAAGGGCCTGGATGCTTTCATTCAAAAGTGGCCAGGCGGGGATATGCTTTCTGTTTCTTCTCTAGCCGCTGATAGGGCAGCTGCTTCAGCAGACAGAGACTCACTGGGGCCTGGTGATCCTGGTGGCACTGGATTGGCCTCTGAGGGTGTGGTATGCGGGTCTGGTGCAGCTCAAAGTAGACGGATGGTGGCGGCTGCTGTTGAGGGATGGATCTTCTGACATGGTCCAATTCTCATGCCGGATGTGCATCGATTCTCACAGCTTGGTTCTTGAAAGGGCTTAGACTGAGGAAGAAAAGGTACTCTTCTCAGGTGATTTTGACTTTACTTCAGGCTAGAGAGTGTTTGGTGTCCTTGGCGTATATTAGTGTTGGCGAATGTTTGAAGATTGGTGTGAAGAGAGGGGGCTTTGCGCCCTTACAGCTTTTGTTGCCTGAGGTTCTGGCCTTCCTTCAAGTGGGCCTGGAGAAAGGTCTGGCCTTGAATTCATTACCAGTTTAGGTAGCAGACTTAGCCTGTTTTAGGGGGCGTATTCAGGGAGTTTTGTTGGCCTCGCATCTGATGTGTGCACTTTTTGAGAGGGGTTAAACATGTTTGCCGTCTGTTGCGGATGCAGGTTCCATCGTTGGACTTGAACCTAGTATTGTCAGTGTTGGTGGAGGCTCCATTTGAACCGCTTCATAGTATTTCCTTGAAAGATCTTACGTTGAAGACAGTGTTCTTAATAGCCATTTGTTCGGCTCAGAGGATCTCTGTCATGTAGAAAGCCTTTCTTATAGATCTCCTAGGAAAAGGTCGTTCTTAGGCTGGTTGCTTCTTTTCTCCCTAAGGTGGTGTCATTTTTTCATCTTAATCCAGATAGTCACTTTGCCACTGTTTTCTGCAGCCATAGGCACTCTGAGTCTAAAAAACTACGGTTGTTGGATGTTCGGGTCCTCTGGCAGTATCTGAACCGGCCCCGGGAGATTGGATCACCTCTTGGTGGTTTTTTTTTTGGGGGGGGGGCATGTAAAGGAGAGGTGGCCTTGAAGGCATCAGTTGTGAGGTGGCTGAAGGAGGCTATTGTTTTGGTACCGTTCTAGTCTGGAGGGGCTGAGAGCCCACTTGACCAGATCGCAGGCAGCTTCATGGGTGGAGTTCGGGCTAGTTCCCCTGATTGACATTTGTAAGGCAGCGACATGCTCGTTGCTCTACTCTTTTGTATGGCATTACACCTGGATGCTCAGGTGTAGAATGATGTATGGTTCGAAGTGTGAGTATTGCAAGTCGGGCTTGTGTGTCCTGCCTGTTGACTACTGCTCTGACATATCCCATGCATCTGGAATGGAGGGACGATAAGGAAGGTGAAATTGGGCCTTACCTGCTAATTTTCTTTCCTAAAGTCCTTCCAGTTCAGTCCAGAACCCGCCCTGTCAGTGTTGTTTAGGGAGCCCGGACATAGAAGAGATGAATCTGCATAGCTGCATCTATCTGGTGTCTTGGTGCTCCGCTGCTGGGGGTAGGGGGCTCATTCTTCAAATTCAGCAAGAAGTGTTCTTTTTGTTCCTTGGGGGAGCAGTAGCTTGTCTTTTCGGGGGCAGTTGCTGCACTTAGTTCATAATTGATTAATTTCTGAGTGTTTCACAGCATTGTGGAGTCTGCTGCTACTATTACTACTGCGAATCATGTGTATAATGCTACAAGGCTACGCAGCACTGTATATAAAGATGTAAGACAGAGACCTTGCTCATCAGAGCTTACAATCAAGATGAAAAAAATCACAAAACTGGGGACTAGAGAATGGTGAGAGATACCTTTTTTTTATTTTTATTTATTACATTCTCTTATATACCGCGCTATTCTGCATCAGTGCGGTTTACATTGAACAAACTGAAATTACATTGAACAAACTGAAATTACATTGAACAGGGCATTTAACTTGGAGATAACTATTTTACAGGGAACATGGGCTATGGAGAGTTAAGTGGCTTGCCCAGGACCACAAGGAGCACCTGTGGGACTAGAAACCCCAGTCCTTCCGGCCCAAGGTTGCTGTCCTCTAGTGGGATTTGAACCCCCGACCTTCCGGCCAGAAGTACCTTGCCCCAACCACTAGGCCACTCCTCCACTCCAATACATAAGTAGTGAACGAGAATGTGAGGGGCATCGGGATCCAAAAGCAGCCTCAAAGAGCTGGGTTTTTAGCCTGGATTTGATTAGGGTCAGAGAGTCCAACGCACCGACTCGGGTAGTTCTAGGCATATGGAGCAGCAAGGTAGAATAGACAAAGTCTGGAGTTGGCAGTGACAGAGAAGGGCACAGATAAGAGGGATCTTCCAGAGGAGCAGAGTTCTGAGGCGTGTAGAGTGAGATGAGAGAGAGGAAAGGTAGTGAGGAGCTGGAGAATGGAATGCACTTGTAGGTAAATAAGAGAAGTTTGAACTGGATGCAGAAATAGATAGACAGTGAATGACTTGAGGAAGGGTTACATGAGCATAGCGGCACTGGCAGGCGATAAACCATGCATCTGAATTTTGAACAGATAGAAGGGGAGAAAGATGATTTTGAGGGAAACCAGTGGGGAGCAAATTACAGTAGTCAAGATGGGAGGTGACTGGTGAGTGAATGAGGGTCTTAGTAGTGTGTGTAGAGAGGAAGGAACAAATTTTGCTGATGTTATGGAGAAAAGTGACAGGTTTTAGCTATCTGGAGGATGTGTGGAGAGAGAGAGAGTAGAGTCAAAGATGACCCCAAGGCAGGGGTTTTCAAGCCAGACCTCGGGGGAACCCCAGGCCAGTCAGGTTTTCAGGATTCCCACAATGAATATGCATAAGATAGATTTGCATACATTGAAGGCAGTACATACATGCAAATCTATCTCATGCATATTCATTGTGGGAATCCTGAAAACCCTAATGGCCTAGGGTTCCCCGAGTACTGGAGTTGGGAACCTCTGCCCCAAGGTTGCGAGCTGAGGAAACATAAGAAGTTTAGTGTTATCCACAGAAATAGAGAAGGGAGGAAGGGGGAAGGTGGGTTTGGCTAATTTGAAATACTGGTATGGCAGGATCTGCACAGATCCATTATAGTGTGACATCCATCAAAACCAGTGGTTCTCATTCTTCATCTGCTGGTGATGGGCCATCACGTCTGGACTGGATTGGAGGGACTCGAGGAAAGAAAATTAGCAGGTAAGGCCTAATTTCACTTTGGTCTCCAACATCAGCAAGTACTTCTTAAAGAACAAAGCCTCCTGCTAGGTTTATTTTTATTTCCTGTTATATGGTGGTGGTTTTAAGTTGGTCTTTGTATTTTGCATCTATTTATTTCTATGAACCACTCTGTCATGCTATAATGAAAGATTGTTTGGAAAGGAATGTAATACATTTTGAGTGTGAATTTAAAAATTTGTATGGTTTGTTTTTTCAGAGGTGAACTGTATAAAAATTTCTGTCGGAGTGTGTGCACTGTATAGATATGTGGTGATGGCAGGGCCGGCCCGTCCATTGAGCAAGAATGTTTTTTGCACAGGGCCCCGCGTTTCGGGGGGCCCCGCGCAAAGAACATTCTGCTTTTTCTTAATTGAATTTAAAAAAAAAAAAAAAGCTGGCCGCTGGCGCCGCAGCAGCATGGAGTGTCCCGCGGGGCTCCCTCTGCCCGGCGGAACTCTCCCGGCGCGGCTGAGCCCCTCTCTGCCGGCTTGCAGATACGCGAAGGGAGAGAGTCTCCCTCGCGTCTGTTAAGCTCGCAGGGGCTGATGGGAAGCAGGGGCTGATGGGAAATTTCCCATCTGCCCCTGCGGGCTTAACAGAGACGCGAGGGAGACTCTTCTCCCTTCGCGTATCTGCAAGCCGGCAGAGAGGGGCTCAGCCGCGCCGGGAGAGTTCCGCCGGGCAGAGGGAGCCCCGCGGGACACTCCATGCCGCCGCGGCAGCAGCGGCCAGCTTTTTTTTTTTTTTTTTTTTAATTGCCATGAGCCGAGGGGGGGGGGGGGCGGGTAGGACTGTCAATGGGCTAGGGAGGGGGGGAGGGGGTTAAGACTGGCAATGGGCTAGGGAGGGGGGGTTAAGACTGGCAGTGGGCTGATGAGGGCTGGCAATGGGCTATGGGCTGATGAGGGCTGGCAATGGGCTATGGGGGGGGTTAAGACTGGTAGTGGGCTGATGGGGGGGTTAGGACTGGTAATGGGCTATGGGGGGGTTAAGACTGGTAGTGGGCTGATGGGGGGGTAGGACTGATAATGGGTTATGGGGGGGCTAGGACAGGAAATGGGCTGATGGGGAGGGGTTAGGACTTGAGGTGGGCTGATGTGGTTAGGACTGGTAATGGGCTGTGGGCTGATGGGGGGGGGGTTTAGGACTGGTAATGGGCTATGGGGGGCTGACTGGAAATGGGCTGATGGGGGGTTAGGACTGGTAATGGGTTATAGGGGGGCTTAAACTGAAAATGGGGTGATGGGGGTTAGGACTGGAAGTTGATTGACGGGGGGCTAGGACTGGTAATGGGTTGGGGGGTTGCTAGGACTGGAAATGGGCTGAGTGGAAGGGGAGGCTTGAACTGCAAATAGCTGATGGGGAGGGGGCTTGGAATGGAAATGGACTGTGAGGGAAGGGAGCTAGGACTGAAAATGGGCTGATGGAACAGCTAGGATAGGACTGGAAATGGGCTGCTGGGGGGAGCTAAGATTGGAAATGGGCTGTGGTGGGGGCTTGAATTGAAATGGACTCATGGAGGGGCTAGAACTGGAAGTAGGCTCATGGGGGGGCTTGGACTGGAATTGGGCTGAGTGGAGGGGAGCTATGATTTGACATGGGCTGATGGTGGGGCTAGGAAATGACTAGAAATGGGCTGATGGGGGGGCTAGGATTGGAAATGAGCTGATGAAGGGACTTGGACTGGAAATGGATGGGGGAGCTAGGACTGGAAATGGGCTGATGGGGGGCTAGGACTGGAAATGGGCTGATGCAGGGACTAGAAGGGAATGGATGCTGGGTGAGACTGGAACTAGAAGGGAGCTGATGTTGGGGGAGGATTAGAATGGGATGGGGCTGGGAGATTAAAATGGAGAGGGGAAAAATATTTTGTGTAGGAGGGATGAAAAATCTACAATTGGCCAGTTATTGGGAGAGTAATTGGGGATTGAGGATGGAGGGGTAAAATTTGTGTGGATGAAATAGGAATGAGGAAAGAGCAAAAGGAGAAAGATTAGTATGTTAAAGCAGATGTAGAGAGAGAGAATGGAAAAAAAACTAGAAGAGAGAAGAAAGGACAAATGGACAGCAGACGATGGAGAGTTAGCAGAAAACATGAAGAAACCAGAAGAAAGTGGCTGGACCAATTGCAACTGAAAAAAAAATGCACAAAAGGTAGAAAGATATCTCTTTATTTTGAATTTATTAACTGGAATATTTCAGCTCTGGGAAATGTGCATCATTAACATCTGCGCTTTGTTTGGTACAAGAGGAAATTAATTTATAGTTTTATTTCTACAGTGTTGTTGTACATTCCAAGTTTGGCTTTTGGGGTTCCCAGTTTAATTATTGCCTTCCTGTTTCTAAATTGTGATTCCTTGTTTGGTGATGGTCTATGTTCTGCATGTGTAACTGAGCTGAGGTATTCTGTTTATGTAATTCCTATTTGACGTTGCCACTTGTTCTCTTTCCCCAGTATTCTCTGAAATGTATTGGTTTAATATTTGCAGTGTTGCCTTTTGATAGGTAGGGTATGGTGCTTTGTGAGTCCTGGTAATGCTGTCAGGATACGGCGGGTTTGCTATGGGTTCTAAATGGGCAGCGTTTGTAGTAGTTCCTAATGTGCCTGGCGGTTGGCACTGGATTATAGTAATGTAGAAATCTTTTAGTCTTTCTTTATCCATACACTCATTAAGAGACATGTTTACTAAAAGTTAGTGAATGGTAACATTATGCAAATATTTATGCAAATAAGACCACTTATGCAAATGAGGCCCCGCACCAAGTCTCCGCACATGGCCCCGCACCCCCCTTGGGCCGCCCCTGGGTGATGGGGGTAGCTGTTGAAACACATCTAAAGGCATTGATGGACTCTGGGCAGTATTTACAAACTAGAGGAAGTCCTTCAGTTTGCCAGTTTATATTCTGTGTTGATACCCCCTTTTTAAATATTTTTCATTTCTACAGCTTTTTTTTTTGTTTTTTTGGAGTGTGATGCAGGACAAATATTGATGTGGTTCTACTCTTTTGTATGTGATATCTATTACACGTATAATTTTATTTTCTGTATGCTATAATAAAAGGCAATATATTACATTTTAAATAAAAATAAACCAAGCCAAACACCTCAGGACTCATTTTCAGTGCTCAGACTTATTCTGCTCTGCCTGTGGTGGAGGCATGGAGGAATTGGGCAAAGGGTTCAGATAATCTTCCAGGGCATTAATAGTAGAAGACATTAGTATTGCCCAAAGATATAAATGGTATACGAGAGGACTTCCTTTCTAGTATCAAGCTTGGAGGGTGTTAATTAATTCAGAGTCTGTCTTCACTGAAAAGCAAGGTGAATTGATAGAAAAGACTTCCCATGGAGCAAAGGAGTAAAGATACGGGGTTATGGAGAAGGTCCATGTCCAACTGAGAATCAAATAGTCTGCGCTGCTACAGCTGGACAGCGAGAGGCGTCTACAAGTCTGTCTACCATTGGTGGCTATTTCTATATTTTTATTTCTATAGTTCTTTCTCCATTTCTATCCTAAACGAGAAGGATTGGCCTACTGGCAGGACAGATACCTTTCTGCCCTGAGAATTCAGCACGGCTGCCTTTCGATCTTGAGCAGTTGCTGGGGATTGAGAGTCACAAGGGCCAGCAAACGCTTGGAAGATCGGCAGCCATGGTGATGGAGACACTCTTCCCCACTCTCCCTGGGTGTCCTGCCTCCTGCTGTAATGATCGCACTGTGTCTTTCCCCTCCAGGTGCTGTCTGTGTGTGTGGAGGAAGAGAACATTGTGAACTATGCCACCAATGTGCTGCAGAATCCTGATCTGGGGCTGCGCATGGCCATCCGTAGCAATCTCGCTGGCGCCGAGGAGCTCTTTGCCAGGAAATTTAATACACTCTTTGCTCAAGGAAGCTATGCAGAAGCAGCAAAGGTTGCAGCCTGTGCACCTAAGGTAAACCATGGCTGCTTCAGAGAGAGCTGTGCTTGTGTGAGCTCTTTGCTGAGGGAAGGTGGCCAGACCTTGCTTAAAGGGACACTGGGAGGTTTATTTAAGATATTACTTGGTTCAGCTTTTGAACGGAATCCTATTCGAGGTCCTGTGTGACTCTGGCTCAGCAGTGCTTGGGGGGAAGGGAACTGTGCACAATCTAAAGTGCCTATGAGGGAAGGGACATGCATCTCATTTATTTATTTATTTATCCACCCCCTCTCCCCCCCGCTACAGGGAATTCTGCGCACCAGTGACACTGTCAGGAAGTTCCAGACGGTGCCGGCCCAGCCAGGTCAGGCTTCACCACTCCTCCAGTACTTTGGGATCTTGTTAGATCAGGGTCAGCTGAACAAATTTGAATCCTTGGAGCTTTGTCGCCCTGTGCTCCAGCAGGGCCGCAAACAACTTCTGGAGAAATGGCTGAAGGAAGATAAGGTAAGTGAGCTAGCAGCATGCTTTCGCTGCTTGTAGGAGATGCCTTTACACTTCATCCCTATTATCTGTATGCTTGCAGCTGGAGTGCTCAGAGGAGCTGGGAGACCTGGTGAAGGCAGTAGATCCCACCCTTGCCCTCAGTGTTTACCTCCGTGCCAATGTGCCAAACAAGGTCATCCAGTGCTTTGCAGAGACCGGTCAGTTCCAGAAAATTGTGCTATACACCAAAAAGGTCAGTGCACACCTCTCTGCTCCTGTAATGTCTTCCAGTATCGCCCCCTTTCAGAGATGCTGAATGATGCCCCATGGTATACCAGCCCTCCTCTACCTCTCCCCTCCATGCTGCTGAGTGATGCCCCCACGGTATGCCTGCCAGGGCCAGCCCAAGGGTTTCTGCTACCCTAGGCAGACACCTCACTTTCCCCGTGCTGGGCCCCCACCTCAGCCCACTGTGCTGCTGTGCAGCCTCACCCCTAGCATCCTTCTTCATTCCTGGGGAAGGAGGACGGCATGGTGATTCCTCCTTTCCTTGTTGCAATGAATGGTGTTGAAAGAACTGAAATATGAGATTAGTAATCTGTGAACTATCATTAAAATCATCTGTAATACCTGAAGATTGGCGAATTGCCAATGTAATACCAATTTTTAAAAAAGGTTCCAGGGGTGATCCAGGAAACTACAGACTGGTGAGCCTGATGTCAGTACCGGGCAAAATGGTAGAAACCATTATAAAAAACAAAATTACTGAACATTTAGATAGTCATGGTTTAATGGGAGAAAGCCAACATGACTTTAGCCAAAGATGGTCTTGTCTTACTAATTTGTGTGGGGTTTTTTTGTTTGTTTTTATTTTCGTGTTATTTTTTTGAAGGTGTGAATAAACAGGTAGACAGAGGTGAACTGGTCGCTATGTATATGGATTTGCAGAAATCCTTTGACAAGGTCCCTCATGAGAGACTCTTGGCGAAATTAAAAAGTAATGGGATAGGAGGCAGTGTACTATTGTGGATCAGGGACTGGTTAAAAGATAGAAAGCAGAGGGTGGGGCTAAATGGCCAATTTTCCCAATGGAGAAAGGTGAATAGTGGAGTACCCCAGGGATCTGTGCTGGATTCACTACTTTTAACATATTCGTAAATGACCTGAAAATAGGAATAACAAGTAAGGTAATCAAATTTGCAGTTGATACCAAATTATTCAAAGTTGTTAAAACCCAAGAGGAGTGTGAAAAATTGCAAGTGGACCTTGATAAATTGAAAAACTGAACGTTCAAATGGCAAATGGAATTTAATGTGGACAAGTGCAAAGTTATGCACCTAGGAAAGAACAACCCAAACTATGGTTACACGATGCAAGGTTCCACATTAGGAACCACCACTGAGGAAAAAGATTAGGCGTTATTGTGGATAACATGTTGAAACTTTCCGCCCAGTGTGCAGCAGCAGCCATGAAGGCAAGTAGAATGCTAGGAATCATAAGGAAAGGAATGGAGAATAGAACAAAGGATTATAATGCCTCTGTATCATTCCATGATGTGACCGCACCTTGAATATTGAGTGCAATTCTGGTTGTTTTTTCTTAAAAAGGATATGGTGGAATTAGACAAGGTGAAGGGGATGGAAAGGATACCCTTATGAGGAAAGCCTTAAAAGGTTAGGGCTCTTCAATCTGGAAAAGAGATAGTTGAGGGAGAGATATGATAGAGGTCTTTAATGAATGGAGTGGAACAGGTAAGCGTAGATCAATTGTTAAAGCCATCATAAAGTAGAAAGACTAGTGGACATGCAATGAAGCTACAGTGTAACCCGTTTAAGACTAATAATTCGCTACCAGAGGATGTAGTAAAAAGTATAGCTGGGTTTAAAGGTTTGGACAAGTTCCTGGAGGAAAGTTCCATAAACCATTATTAAAGAGGACCTGGGAAATCCACTGCTTGCCCCAGTTATGGAACCTATGTCTTTTTGGGAAACTGCTAGATACTTGTGACGTGGATTGGCCACGGTTGGAAACAGGATACTGGGCTTGATGGACCTTGGTCTAACCGAGTATGGCATATCTTATGTTCTTATGAAGGGGGGCAGGAGCAACATACTGTGAGTACATGCACATGTGCCACGGTTTTAAGATCCTCTGAAGCGCTTTCCGGGAGCGAAGGATCAGCATGTCATTCACTAGGGTCTGCCTCCTGAAAGATTACCTGTGATCTGGCCACAATACCTCGGCTCTTTCGGTCTACCCTGGTCCCTCAAGCAGCGAGAAATAAGCAGCGAGTATGCAGAACACAAACAATCAAACACAAAGTTCTTCTTTCTTTGAGCTCAAAGAGAATTCAACAGAAGGTCTATGGACATAGCACAGTTCCACTTCTGTTAGATTCCAAGTCTTCCTCCCTTGAAGTCCTTTTAATTATAGAAAAAGGGGAAGTAACAGTCATTAATCATAAACATGAAATAACACAAGGTGTCGCTAGAATTCTTTTACTGAGTAAGAGCTGATTACAGTGTATTAGATTAAATTTACTTAATTATGACAGAATTATTTATAATTGCAGAGTTGCAGAAATTACGCTGTGCCAGCAGTGACCTATAGTTGACTGTACAATGAACTATGGCTGCACAGTTCATAGCCTATGTTTACTATTTATGCTTGCATTAACAATGTTCTCAAACTATTTTAAAGACAGTTACACAGAACTCATGATCATAATATCCTATTCTATTTAAGAAGAAGTAGGTGAAAGGATAAACTTGTGAGTGACGGTCATTGTTAGCAAAGTTCTTCTATCAGCACATTTTAGAGATCTGTATCAAGAAATTCATCTATCTTCAATTACATATTGGGGATTCTGGTATCCCTTTATCTATCCATTCTTACAGCTCCCTAGGTGACCACCGAGTGGCTCTGATTCCTGCCCTCTTCTACTTCTTTCCTCTTGAAGTGGTATTTAAAGGTGATATTGCAGAGGAATTGAGAGAAATATCGCTACACTGGGAAGATGTATTACAACTATTTGATAAACTGAATAGTAGCAAATCACCTGGACTGGATGGTATACATCCAAGAGTGTTGAAAGAACTGAAATATGCGATTGCAGACCTGCTTTTAGTAATCTGTGAACTTTCATTAAAATCATCTCTAATACCTGAAGATTGGAGGATCGCCAATGTAACGACAATTTTTAAAAAGGGTTCCAGGGATGATCCGGGAAATTACAGACCGGTAAGCCTGACGTCAGTACCGGGGAAAATGGTAGAAACCATCATAAAGAACAAAATTACACAGCATGTTGATAGTCATGGCCTAATGGGAGACAGCCAACATGGCTTTAGACAAGGAAGATCTTGTCTTGCTAATCTGATATGTTTTTTTGAAGGTGTGAATAAACTGCTAGACAAAGGTGAGTCGGTTGATATAGTGTATCTGGACTTTCAGAAAGCCTTTGACAAGGTCCCTCATCAGAGACTTTTGGCAAAACTAAAAAGTCATGGGATAGGAGGCAGTGTACTATTGTGGATCAGGAACTGGTTAAAAGATAGAAAGCAGAGGCTAGGGCTAAATGGCCAATTTTCCCAATGGAAAAAGGTGAATAGTGGAGTACTCCAGGGATCTGTACTGGGTCCGCTACTTTTTGACATATTCATAAATGACCTGGAAAAGGGAATAACTAATGAGGTTATCAAATTTACAGATGACACAAAACTGTTTAAAGTTGTTAAAACCCAAGAGGATTGTGGAAAACTGCAGGAGGATCTGGATAAATCGGAAGACTGGGCATCCAAATGGCAGATGAAATTTAATGTGGACAAGTGCAAAGTTATGCACCTAGGAAAGAACAACCCACACTATGGTTACACGATGCAAGGTTCCACATTGGGAACCACCACCCAGGAAAAAGATTTAGGAGTCATCGTGGATAACATGTTAAAACCCTCCGCCCAGTGTGCAGCGGCGGCCAAGAAAGCAAATAGAATGCTAGGTATCATAAGGAAAGGAATGGAAAATAAAACAAAGGATATTATAATGCCTCTGTATTGTTCCATGGTACGACTGCACCTTGAATATTGTGTGCAATTCTGGTTGCCGTATCTTAAAAAGGATATAGCGTTATTAGAAAAGGTACAGAGAAGAGCCACCAAAATGGTAAAGGGGATGGAAGGCTACTCCTATGAAGAGAGGCTACAAAGGTTAGGGCTCTTCAACCTGGAAAAGAGACGGCTGAGGGGAGATATGATAGAGGTCTATAAATTAATGAATGGAGTGGAACGGGTAAATGTAGATGGATTTGTTTACGCTATCAGAATATAGAAAGACTAGGGGACATGTAATGAAGCTACAGGGTAAACTATTTAAGACAAATAAGAGAAAATATTTTTTTCACTCAACGTGTAATCAAACTCTGGAATTTGTTACCAGAGGATGTAGTAAAAGCTGTTAGTGTAGCTGGATTTAAAAAAGGTTTGGACAAGTTCCTGGAGGAAAGGTCCATAAACCATTATTAAAAAGGACCCAGTATATCAATGCTTGACCCAATAAAGCATTGTGGAACCTGTGTCTTTTGGGGATACTGCTAGGTACGTATGACCTAGATTGGCCACTGTTGGAAACAGGATACTGGGCTTGATGGACCTTGGTCTGACCCAGTATGGCATATCTTATGTTCTCCATGCTGCCGATTGTTGCTTGGATCTCCTTGGTAGCTAAGACAATGAAGACTACTAGGGTTACTAGATGTCCACAGCATTGCAAACACATGAGACCTTCCCTGATGCAAAGCTTACAAATAATCAAGACAAACGAGATAAAGAAGAGTAGTGTATTTTTTTCTTCTGCATAGATATATGTCTATCCTATCGATTTTATTGGAGTTCTTTTCCATGTCAGTTGTTTGTTTTTTTATTTTCTAAATTATTCTGATGTGTGAAGGACGGTATATCAAGCTTTTAATAAACCATAACCATATCATGAGAGATGTAAAAAACATGGATATTAACAGGAGACTAATGAGCTAGGATTAGGTTACAGGAGAGTCTGATTTGTTGGCGTTGTGCGTACTCCAGGTTGGCTACACTCCTGATTGGATCTTCCTGCTGAGGAGCGTGATGCATATCAGCCCTGACCAAGGGTTGCAGTTTGCCCAGATGCTGGTGCAGGATGAGGAACCCCTGGCCAATATTAATCAGGTGAGCAGTGGGGAAAGGAGGAGCCCTGGCATATGGGAATTTTAGTTCTCCAAATTACAACAGTTAAGTGTGTTTATCCATAGTAGCACCTTGACACTGAGTATTTGTGTATAGTGAGGATAAATGGTGGTGTGTGTTTAAAAAAAAAAGGCAAAATGCAGGAGTTGCACTGAGAGCTTGTCAAGGTGCTCCCTTAATCACAGCCGTGGTAAGTAAGTTTTATCCCAGATACCTGGTAAAGAAGTGAAAAGTATAATCAGCACACAGTGCATAGAATTCTCTATCACCCATCCCCCTCCCCCCCCAATCGTCCCATGCTCTCTTTCACTTAGACCCATAGTATCATTTTTTTATTTATTTTATTTTTATTTATTTATCTATTTCTTCTATACCGCCCCTTCCAGAGATCAGGGGCGGTTTACATGGAACAAGTAAACAAATTTGTATACTAATGTATACATTACATGGAACAGAGATTTTTTTAACTTTATACAGATAATAGTTATTAACAGAGATTTATAACATTGTAACTTTATACAAATAACTGTGCATTAATTGTCAAAACTATTTACATTTTATATACATTAATAAGTTTCTGTAGCGTAGTGTTGATCAGAGTTTTTCTACCTTTTTATAGGTAGTCAGAGTTTTCTACCTTTCATATGTGTGTGTGTGGAGGAATTTATTTCCTTTTTTCATCTCTTGGGAGTATTTTGGGGTGTATGTGGTGGGAGTATGTGGTGGGTGTATGTGTGTGGGTAGTTGAGTGTGGTTTTAGGGCTTTGTGTTTGAGTGTTTGGGGATGGTGTGTGGTTGGACTTGGGGATATGGGATTTCATAGTGTTCGGAGAAAAGGTATGTCTTGAGTTCCTTTCTAAATTGGGTGAGGTCTTTTATGATCCGAAGGTTTATTGGGAGATTATTCCAGAGCATGGGGGCAGTGAATGAGAAGGCTCTGGTGCTGGTGGATTTTTTAGTTTTTTTGAATGAATTTCCTCCAACACACTTCCTCATCGTCCCTCCAGCCCAGTTCAGATGCATGGGTTATGCCCTATCACCAGCAGATAGAGACGGAGTCACTGATTTTGATGATGTCATCCTATAAGGGATCTGTACAGACCTGCCGATACCAGTATTTCTCAGTCTCCAGCAGATGGTGATGAGCTCCTATGCAGACTTGACGCCACTGTAGGACTTCACAGTTATAAAAACAAAAACACAGGAGTGATTCATACTGCTCCGCAGAGGGCCCAGTGCTGAGCTTAAGCACTTTTGGGTTAGGGGTGTAGAGCCCCGATAGTCCTGATCCCTCCCCCATAATCCTCTACCTCACACCCAGGGTAATTCTTGGCTCGGGCAGTTTCTCCATTAGTTTTGCACATATCATGACAGGAGAGAACCTTACTTCTAAGGCAGGGTATGTGGAATATGATCTCAGTCTCTCAAAATTACTGCTAAGGCTCTGCATAATACTTGCATCGTGCCAAAGAGCGCCTCCTACTGGAGTTTGTAAGATGTGCTTGGAAATTCTTCTTTATCAAGCCGGTGACACCCACCACGATAGGAAGTATTTCTGTATTTTTCTGCCACATTTTCTTGGTCTCTGACTGCATTCCCTGGTATTTCAGGATCTTCTGTGTCTCCACACGATTCACAGAGTAGTCGCTTGGAACCAACACCTCTTATCAATGACGTTCTGGTGTTTTTCTCCTTAACCACTATATCTGGCTTCCTCGTATCCAGCTTTTTATCGTTCGGAATGGGAGTATCCCAGGGTAATTCTCTTATGGTCATGATGCCAAGGCATTTTGGGCACAGTGATGTAGTGTTTACAGAGTTTCCAGTGAATGAGGCGCCCTGCTTTATTATGTCTTTCTGTATAGAGATTTTCTGCCATCAGAACGTCACAGCCATCTACGAGGTGAGTCACCGTTTCCAGGTTTTCTTACAGAATCGACATATGTTTGTATTACCAGTTTTTTTCAATGCTCGCTGTAAACCATCTCATCCGTAAGCCACTGTTCTGGGTTGCAACTATCAATCTTTCATAATTCGGTTTCAGTTCTCCGCACCTTAACCATTCATGTGTCCGTTCTTGATCGACAAAGGGTTCCTGGAGTTACATTCTGTATTTCCCACTGTATTTGTGCATCTATCACTTGTCTTTCCTTGTTTGTTGATCTAATTCCTTGACTTTTTTTTTTCTCTTGTTTTGCAAATTCTGTTGCTGCCTTCCCTGTGCATGCTTGTGGATTTTCACTCATTCCTTCTAGTCGCCTGAATGCTTGTCCAAGTTTGATAATGGAGACAGATTCTGGAGGTTTATTCTCATATTTCAGCATTTTTTGTGTATTTGGATCCAAGAATGCAGTGAAGTAGACCTGGAGGCCTATGATAGTAGCCCTCCTTCAGCTCTAGGCATGTACAGTTTTGGCATACATTGATTCTTGTAAATCACTTCATGGGCGTGGAGGAGTTTTTCACACATCCAGTTTTTCAAGATCTTTGAGGCCAGTCCACAACTTTCTATGAAAGTACAGAAATTGCCCGCTGATTGATGGCTTGTATCTTATTCTGAGATGTTAAAGCACTTTTCAATAATGATTTTAATCTCTTATAGTATTTGTTTGTTATATTTTCTCTCAGTAATTTCTGGTTGAATGCCATTCCTCCTTCTACTCCAAGATACTTATATACGCCTTCCTGTTCAAGGTCCTTGAAGTCACAGCCTTCAGCCAGGGAGATGTGTTCTGTTTTGCTCAAGTTTTTGTTTTTTGTTTTTAGTAAAAAGTTGCCTTAGCGCATTTGTCAAGGCCAAAGGTTATCCTGATGTCATCAGAAAAGCTTTTCACTTCACGGAGTTGCTCTGCTAATTGTTGGTTGCTGGAACTGTAGAGCTTCAGATCATCTACAAATAATAAATAAGATTTTGTTTCTGGGTTGTTACCCTCTTTAGGATTCATGCTAAATCCATATCCTAAAGAGCTGATGAGAGTACTCATTGGATTAAGCGTCACACAGAACATGGCATTCCCCTGAAATATTCCTCACTGGATCTTGATGTTAGGAATGATATACTGACCATCTTTGTTTCAAAAAGAGTGTGGTTTGCCACATTGTCATGGTGAACTTAATGTACTCTTTCAAACCAGGATTTATTTTATACATTTCAAGGCAATTTATTATCCATGAGTGTGGGACGCTGTCAAAATCTTTCTGTAATCAATCCATGCTGTACTGAGATTTCTGCTTTTCTTAGCGCTGGCCATGGTGGCCTTTATTCAATGTTAACTGATCTTTGGTGCCATATTGCCCCTCTCTGGTTGCCCTTTTGCTCTATTGCTGTGATGTTATTGGATTCGATAAGATCATATATTCTGTCTGCATTTATTGTAGTGAACAGCTTATAGAAGTTATTGGTCTATAAATGTAGGGCGTGTTTCTTGGGTCTCTTTTTGGAAGGAGAAATGTTTTTCCTGTAGTATGCCATTGTGGTATTAAGTCTGGCTGCGTAAATAATTGATTTTTGCAATTCACCAGGTCTGGGTGGAGTGATAACTGTTTGAGCCAAAAGTTGGTTACTCCATCTGGGCCAGGACTCTTCCAGTTTGGGGCTCGCTTTAACCTGCTTCCAGCTCTTTTGTTGTTACTGCAAGCCATTCCATAGGTGTGATGATTGCTTTTTCTAAATGCTCCTGTATGCAGGGGTAAGCATTCTGCTTTGTTATGATGCTTTATAGAGTCCTCATATAGTTTTCTCCAGAAGCTTTCTGTTTCGGTTTTGGTTGATGGTGCTTTTAGTATCTTAATGTTCTTTCTCAATTCCCTGTAAAATTGTTTTGGGTTCTCCATAAATAGCTTATTTTGATATCTATCTTTTCGGTTTTCTTTATCTCTTTGCAGTTTTTGCGCTTCTGGTGTTATTTTCAATTTATTGTTGGAACATATACATTTCAGATCGTCTTCTGTACTGTAAATGCAGCATGCTTCAGCTTAATGTCTGGGATCTTCCTTAATATCTTTGATGATCTTAATCCTTTTAGATACCTGTCAGGGATACCTCCGCACATAGAGACTGTATTTTTCTCTCGATGCGCTTTTTCCAAGGAGGAACTGTTTTTCTTTTTCTTCTGGTCCTGCATTTTAGCTGGTATTCTTGCAGTCATAATTTTAGCTGCATAATACTGTATTCAGTTTATTTTAGTGATGTCAGTAGATGTTCCTTTTATATTGTATATGGTCTTGTTCATCTTTATAATCATACTTTTAACCTTAGGTGGTAAATTTAACTTGGGTAATCTTTCTCGTGCCTGAAACCTAGCACATACATCTTTTTCCTTATGGACTAGAAGTTCGATCTTGAATTCCTCTACCTCTGGGTCTTTCTCCTCCCTTTCTTCCTCCTCTTCAGTTGATTGGTTGGCCTGTCCTGTTACCTCGCTCTCCTGCAGTTCCAGATTTCCAAACTCCATCTCCCCCCCCCCCCCCCCAACTGCTCTTTCTGTTTCTGCGTATCCCTTTCTTCTGGTACTCTCACGGAGATCGCCGCCACCTCCCTGTATTTCTTTTTCCACAGAAGCCCTTAGTTGCTTCAAGATGTTATCATCCACATACTACTTTTTTGTTCTGCAAAATTAAAGATCTTAAATTTGCATCTGTTGCTTTTTGAAGTATTGTGGCAATTTTCCTTTTTCTTCCAGTTTTTGGTGGATTCTCCTTGTATACCCTCTTGACTTAAATATAGAGTTCTTGGCCCTTAGAGGTACTCCAGTTCTTCTCCCCAACTTTTGAAAGAAGGCTTGGGGTACAAATCCACAGCAAAGTCTGGCCCTTTAAGAGCCTGTACAAAAACCCCCAAAAAGACAGCTGGTTGGTTGAGGTGAGAGGGATGCACGAGCTGCTGGAGCGAGGCCATGGCCTGTAAATGCCATTGGGTCATGCCGGCCTTTGGGAGCTGCTGTGGATAGTTGTGAAACGCTGGAGTTTGTCATGGCTGCAGTGCTGAGGGTCGCTTCATGGAGGATTTTCTCTGGGGGAAACAGCAAAGGGAAACTGAGTCCTGGTGATCCTGGGCAGTTATTTTGAGTGGTAGCCCATTTCTCCACAGCTGTGCTAGCCTGCGTTTTTAGTGGAAAACGTGGCCGTGATGCAGGCAATCAGGTCAGAGGCAAAGGAACCCTAGGGGGACCCAAGGGTTATTCCAGGAAACCCAGGAGGAGGACATTGGAGGTTGGCAGATACCCCTGGAGAGTTGACTAATGTGTAGGGACTCCCATTTTCCCCAGAATTGTGCTGCTTTTGCATTGGGCCTTCTGCATGAAGCAGGGTCTGGTACACAGATCTCCTCTTGGTATCGGTGGCAAGGGCAGAGGGGAGGACCTGAAGTTCAGAGTTAAGGAGCCAAAGGGAGCCTGTGGCTAAGCGCCTGAGAATGGAGGAGGCGGCCTGGGAAGACCAGGGCCCCATGTGTTTGAGGTGATCTGGGGACCCCCTGGAAGGGTTGTTGGGGTGCTGGGGCCCCTCTGGAGATGAGCTAGAGGAAGGCAAGATTCCTCTGGGAGAGGATCAGTGCAATTGTTTTTCGACATGAGGAATTAGCATCTCTTATCTCCCCATCATCGTCAGCTCTGAACATTGTGGAAAATTCCCCATCAAAGGAGGAGAATTTGGAGGATCCCTTGTGGCAAGGAATTTGAAAGCCCTCAATCTTTTCTGCTTCATAGTGCGATTAGAGACTTGATTTCAATGGAATGGGATGTCCCCGAGGCCAGATTCATATCAGTCATTCCATGGAGCGTCTGTATGCCATTTCACCTGAGGAGAAGGACCTCTTGAGGCTTCCAAAAGTGGATGCTTTGTTTTCGTCCATGATAAGGAAAACAACTATTCGAGTGGAGGGTGGAGCAGCCTTAAAGGATGCCCAGGACAAGAAGTTGGAAACAGTGCTGAAGCAATCCTTTTGAGGTGTCTGCCTTGGCATTATAGGCCTCAATTTATTGTTCGTATGTGGCTAGGGCATGCTTGCGATGGGCTCAGTGTTTGTCTAAGTCTGCTACAAGGCCTCCAGAGGGCCTTTTGGAAGCAACTAAGCTAGAGTCGGGGTCAGCTTACCTGGCAAATAAACTGTATAATCTGGTAAGGGCCTCGGCTAAGAGTATGGCCTCTGTGGCGAAGCCAAGACATTTCTTGTGGCTCCAGAATTGGGCAGCAGATGTGGCTTCCAAGACCCAGCTCAATACGCTTCCTTTCAAGGGGAAGCTGCTTTTGGAGAGGCGCTGGAAAAACTGGTAAAGGATCTGAATCTAAAGTCCTGAGGTTGCCAGAGGACAAACCTCATGATGGAACGTCTATGGCCCCTCTTAGGGGGCATTTTTAAAGATGTTCGAAGATTCAGGGGCTTGTGTTTTGGAACTTTCCAGTGATCCTGGTATCCTCTGAGGGGCCAGACCTTTTGAGGGAGTCATGGAGGAGGAAGGGACATTTCCGCTGGGGCTCAAAGACCCAGTGAGGAGTTGCGGGTGCAGGTGGAGTTAGTTCCAGTAGGAGTTCATCTACAGATCTTTTATTCTGCCTGTGTTCAGATTACATCCGACCGATGGGTTCTAAAGTCATTATGCTGTCACCCTGCAAAACTCTAGCTAAGGCAAAGGTGGTGACAGACATGTTCAAGAGGCTACTTCAGTTCGAGGTGGTGGTCAAAGGTCCCTCAGAAGAGTGCAGTCTCAATCCGGTAATCGCTTTATTCTGTGTGGTTCACAAGAAGGAAGGGTCTTTTTGACCTATTGTCAGACATAACTTGAGGGTGCTGCATTTTTGCATGGAGATGTTATGGTCCATCATCGTGGATGTGTGGAAAAGCAAATTTCTGATGGAGGTGGGTATTGGGGGGGGGGGGGGGACGACGTGTCATCAGTCTCCAAGTTGGAGGAGACCTTGAGAACCCTCTAGGCCTCAGGACCATGCTGGGTCACCAGTACCGTGAGGCCCCCGGAGCTGCTGTGCTCTGACCCAGAGGTGCTGGCTGGGGAAGTCCTCTGACCCGAATGAGACAGAGATCTGTGCTGGGAATAGTTTTGAGGCCGATGGCGCTCGAGGACTGGTTCCATGACCTCTGGCGATGCCTTCGTGTTGGAGGGGCTGGTGGTTGGGATCGATGACGTGGAGGAACCAGGCATTGATCAGCGCTGCTGGGCCAAGAAGGCAGCGATGCTGCACTCGAGGACTGCCATTCTGACCTTAAGGCCAGATGGCTCTGCAGCCACCGGTGTGGGCACTGAAAACTTTGGGCCTGACACCAGCTCCATCGAGGGGATGTCCTCAACGAGGATGGGCTTGGGAGACCAGGATGAATCTCTCAATGCCGACAGCGTTTTCTCCTGCCGAGGCAGGTTGGAGGGCTGCTCCCAGCCATTGCTCTCAGCATTGCATTGGGGGCTCCGATGCCAGTGACCGCAGGACTTACCCATGGCTCTGGCGTTATCGTCCAAGGATGCCACTGATGATGCCCCGGCTCTTTGGGAAATGTCCTTCAGAAGACTATCCTCAGTTCGATGCTCCGCAATGGGCACGGCCATCATGCGAGGCCGAGGCCAAGTAGCAGCCCCTGAGGGCGCCAGCTCTGCAAGCAATGCTGGGATCGAAACTGAGGTCTTTCGAACATGGACTCTTGTTGCTTCTGGCAGTTCCTCTGTCCCTTGCTCGTCATTTGCTGACACAGTCCACAGGAGGAGGAGTCATGGTCCACACCGAGACAACTGTAAGCAGCAGTCGTGAGAATCAGTGTGGGACAAAGTATGCCTGCAGCGATTGCACTGCTTAAATCCACTGGCCAAGGACAGCGGAGAAGACACAGCACCCGTGAGATCAAACTTGTAACCCAGCCAGGGAGGGCGTGAGGTTTCCAGCGCACTGAGGAAAAAATCTCTGAAAGGAAAAAAGAACCAAGAAAAATGCAGTGCCGAGGTCGCTGTGGAACCGTGGAGGTGAGAAGGCACCAGTATGCATACCGGAGAAGGAAAAAATAAGAGAAGAAAAGAAGAACAATTCAACTTTTTCCAGAGTGCAGACTAATATCTGATGGGCTCTGCAGAAAAAAGGAGACCGAGGCAAGATGGCACTCTTGGCAGGAGGGCAACCAGGCATGCATGGTGGATCTCCCAAAGGCTTTCTTTGAAAGCTGGGGAGAGGTTACCGCGCGGGCTCCGTCGATGCAGATGTCGCCCATATGTGAGGGCTCACTTCCTGCTTGTTCCCGGAGAAATAAGGACAGCAAAAGCAAAGGTGGGAGAAAAGATGTCTAAAGATGTAAAATGTGGAGACAAAACTTTTTTCAGGTATATTCGGGAGAAGAGGAAGATCAGAGGTGGAATTGCAAGACTCAAATGTGCCGAGGATGGATTTGTGGAAAGTGACTTTGAAAAAGCGAAAATACTAAACAAATACTTCTGTTCTGTATTCACGAAAGAAAATCATGGAGAAGGACCACATAAGATTGACAAATGGGAATGGAGTAGTTACCACACCATTCACAGAAGATGTTTTTGAACTGCTTGCAAAACAAAGTGGACAAGGCCATGGGACCGGATGGGATACTTCCTAGGATACTGAAAGAGCTCAGAGAGGTTCCAGCAGGGCCTTTTAAAGGATGTTTTTAATAGATTCTAAGAGATGGAAGAGGTTCTGATGGACTGGAGAAAGGCTGATGTGAAGATACTTCACAAAAGTGGCAACAGAAAAGAGGTGGCAAACTATAGGCCGGTAAGCTTTACCTCTGTGTTGGGAAAAGCGATAGTGGACTTTTTGGAAACCAATGGATTGCATGATCTGAGGCAAATACAGTCAAGGTGAGGGCAAATAAGTGACTGAATTCAAAATGGCATGGGGCTGACACAGTAGATCCCTTTATAGTAATAGGATAAAATTCAAAATAAACTTAACTATTTCTTATACCTTAACAAATAGGGGTGACTTGCACAGAGTCGTGGGCACACCCCTAAATAAAGGCATAGAAGGGGGTGACCTGCACAGAGCGGTGGGTACACCTATTCTTGCCACCTTGCTGGGCAGACTAGATGGACTATATGCTGGTCTTTCTCTGCCATTGTATACTATGTTACTATGACTTCTCTGGATCTTTTCAAGGCATATCTTTACATTCCTGTTTGGCTGATCATCAGCGTTACTTAGGTTTTACAGTTCTGATGGGACATTTTCTGTTTTGAGCCCTGTCATTTGGCTCGTCGCAGCGCCTCAGACCTTCATGAAGGTGTTGGTTGTAGTAACAGCTGCTCTTCAGCATGAGGGACTGTTAGTGCATCCCTACCTGGACGACTGGCCGATCAGAGCAAAGTCTGCAGCAGAGTCAAGAGGTGACGGAAAGAGAGGGGTTTCTCTGTTAGGTTGGGTCATCAGTTTCTCCAAGAATCATATGCAGCCGACTCAGGGTCTGGTCTACTTGGGGACTTGTTTTAATACCAGGTCCAGTTTGTTTCTCTACCTCTGGAGCAGATCCAAAAGGTGCAAGACCAGGTGTGGAATTTCTGGAGATGCAGTCTTCTCAGGACTACCTGCAGCTGCTGGGGTTCATGGTGGCGACATTGGATCTGGATCCATGGGCCAGAGCACCCATGTGTCTCTCCAAAGAGTATTGTTGTCTCGATGGTCCCCTCAGAGCATTCCATGTGACAGAGGTTTTGGTGCTTGGAGGAGGCAAGATTGAGTCTGTTGTGGCTGGACTCAAACAAGTTGGCGGCAGGGATGGTCCCTATAACCTCCAGATTGGGTGCTAACTACTGATGTCAGCCTGTATGGCTGGGGAGTGCACTGCCAGACTCGGGTGATGCAGGGGCTGTGGTCTTGGGAGGGATAGAACTGGCCCATAAATCGCTTGGAAATGTGAGCAGTGTTTTTAGCTCTACAGGCCTTTCCTGTTGTTCAGCACAAGGCGCTGAGGGTCTTTTTGGACAGTGAAACCACAGTAGCTTACATCAATTGGCAAGGCAGCACCAGAAGTGCGGTGTTGGCAGTGGAGATAGATCCTCTGCTTCATTGGGCAGAGACTCATCTTCTGGTGCTATTGGCAGCTCACGTAGCTGGAAAGGAAAATGTGCAGACTGATTTTTCTCAGTCGACATTGATTGGACCTGGGAAATTGGTTTCTGGAGGTCCTGGTGTTTTGGCAGATAGTGTGTCTTTGGGGGAATGCCAGTCATGGATCTGATGATGGCCATGAACAATGCCAAGACAGATCGTTTCTTCAGCCGCAGGCAAGAGAAGGATGTCAGAGGGCCTGGGTGTCTAGCTCAAAAATGGCCAAGTGGCAGCATCCTGTATGTATGGTTTGGGTGGGATTTTTTTTTCCCCCCTCTCTGCCTGCTGATAGGCAGAGTGCTCCAGAGAATAAAGTCCTATTGTGGTCTGGTGATCTTGGTTGTGTTGGATTGGCCTTGGAGGCCATGATATGTGAACGTGGTTGAAGGTAGAAAAGCCATGGCGTCTTCCAATGATGGACAATCTGCTTTCACAATGTCCAGTTCTCATGCAGGACATGAGTCCATTCTCACTTATGGCTCGGTTTTTAAAAGGGCGAGGCTGAGGAAAAGAGGATACTCTGCCCAGGCCATTTCGATTTAGCTTCAGACAAGGAAGCGTTTGACATCCTTGGCGTATGCTTGTGTCTGCTGAATGTTTGAGAGTTGGTGCGGAGAGAGAGGTCTTCGTTTTCTCTCTTCTTCACTTCCAGATGTCCTGGCTTTTCTTTAAGCAGGCTTGGATAAAGGTCTTGTCTTAAATTCATTGCGTGTTCAGTGGTGACCTTAGCCTGTTTTAGGGGCCGAATTCAAGGACTCTCTTTGGCTTTGCATCCAGATGTGGTTCACTTTTTGAGAGGCATGTGAAGCATGTTGGTCTGTCAGTGTGGCAGCACGTTCCATCATGGGACTTCAACCTGGTTTTGTTGGCCCTTGTGTTTGAACCTCTGTGACAAGCTCCCTTAAAAAACAGCCTTCAATGTAAGTTCTTTTTAGTGGCCATTTGCTCAACACTTGTGATCTCCAAGCTGCAAGCCTGTTGTGTAGAGAGTCTTTCCTACAGATTTCTAAGGAGAAGGTTGTCATTAGACTGGTTCATTCTTTTCTCCCTAAGATAGTGTCATTGTTTCACCTTAATCAAGCGGTTCTCTGCTTCGGGAGAAGATTCTGATTCTCGAAAGCTTTAGCTGTTGGATACTTGGTGGGTCCTTCGACAGTATCTTAAGCAGCCCCTTGATTTTAGGAAATCAGATCACCTCTTTATCCTTTTTGGAGGACCCCGCAAAGGGGAGGCTGTGTCGAAGGTGTCAATTGCACGCTGGCTGAAAGATCCTATTGCTTCTGCTTATTTGCTTAAGTGTCTCTCGGTTCTGGAGGAGTTGCAGGCCTGCTTCACCAGGGCTTGGGCAGCCTCCTGGGTGGAGTTTGGGCTGGTACTTCCGAAAGACATCTGTATGGTGGTGACATAGTCATCACTTCATTCCTTTGTGCAACATTACCACCTGGATGTTCAGGCACAAGGAGATGTGTGATTTTGTGCAAGAGTGTTGCAGGCTGGACTAGTGTGTCCCTCCCATGGTTAAGTAATTCTCTGGCACATCCTACACATCTGCACTTCTCCCTCTTCACTCCCAACTCTTCTCCTCAACCTCTGCCATCCTTTCATCCTTTTCTAAGATCTCCGAGGAGGAAACCACACATCTTTCCTCCAAACTCACTACCTGCACCTCTGACCCTATTCCCACCCATCTCCTAAGGTCCATCTCCTCCACTGACATCCCTTCCATTTGTCATATCCTCAACCTATCACTTTACATTGCAACATTCCTGCAGCCTTCAAGCATGCTGTGGTTGCACCTCTCCTCAAGATACCCCCACTAGACCCTACCTGTCCTTTTAATTATCGACCCATCTCCCTCCTCCCTTTTATTTCTAAACTACTTGAACGTGCGGTTCATTGCCATTGTCTTGACTTTCTCTCCTCTCAAGCCCTTCTGGATCATTGAAATCTGGCTTTTTCCTCTACATTCTACTGAAACAGCTCTTGCCAAAGTCTCCAGTGACTTGTTCTTGGCCAAATCCAAGGGCCTTCACTCGATTCTCATGCTTCTTGACTTTTTTCTGCTGCTTTTGAGGCCAGTGACCACCACCACCTTCTCAATACCTTGTCTTCACTTGGTTTTAAGGGCTCTGTTCTATCCTGATTCTCTTCTTATCTCTCCCACCTCTATTGCTATCCCACTCTCAGTTGGTGAACTGGGGGGTCATGCCTTTCCTCTCTCTATACCTAGATCCTTGGTACATTCATCTTCTCCCATGGTTTTTAGTACCATCTTTATGCTAATGACTTGCAGATATACCTCTCTACATCTGAAATCTGTCTGGAAATCCAGGCCCGTATCTCTACCTGCCTATCTGACATTGCTGCCTGGATGTCTCACCACAGTTTGAAATTTTACATGGCCAAAACAGAGCTTCTTATCTTCCCTCAAAAAACCTCCCCTTCCCTCATCCTCCTTTCTCTATTTCTGTGGATAATGCTCTACTCCTCCCTCTTTCCTTGGCTCGCAACCTTGGGGTCATCGTTGATGCCTCCCTCTCCTTACACATCCAGCTGATAGCTCAAACCCGTCATTTCTTTCTCTGTAACTTCAGAAAAATGTGCCCCTTCCTTTCTGAACATACTACTAAGAGATTTATCCACTTTTTAGTCACCTCCCGTCTAGACTATTGCAACCTCCTTGCTGGTCTCCCTCTGAATCATCTCTCCCCCATTTAATTTGTTCAAACTTCAGCTGCACAGCTAATCTTCCACCAGTCTCTCTATCCTCATGTAACCCCTCTTCTCAAGTTGCTTCACTGTCTCCCTATCTGTTTCCATATCCAGTTCAAACTTCTCCTACTGACTTATAAGCGCATTCATTCTGCTGCTCCTCACTACCTTTTCTGTCTTATCTTTCCCTACACCATTCCTCGGGAACTCTGCTCTTCTGGCAGATCACTTCTGTCTGTGCACTTCTCTGCCAACTCCAGACTTCGATATTTCCACCGTGCTTCTCCTTATGCTTGGAACAAACTACCCAAGTCAGTTTGTCAGGCTCCATCTCTGGGCCTTTCCAAATCCAGGCTAAAAACACTTCTTCAAGGCTGCTTTGGATCCTGATCCAGGTAGCCGTCTGCTCTCAAACTGTGTTTCCTTACCATTCCCCTAAACATATCCTAGTCCCCCGCTGTTGTGTTGTCTGTCTTGACTAGCTTATAAGTTCTGATGGGAAGGGACCATCTCTTATATGTCTCTGCACTGCGCTGCATACACCTTGTAGCACTATCCTAATGATCAGTAGTAGCAGTAGTGGACTAGACTGGAGGAATGACGAGGAAGGTGAAATTAGACCTTACCTGCTAATTTTCTTTCCTTGAGTCCCTCCAGTCCAGAACCTACCCTGTCAGTTCTTCTTGGTGAGCCCAGCTGTGTAAGGATTTGAAATGTGTGGTTTTTGCCTGTCCAGTGCTTTGAACTCTGGCTCCTAGTCCTTCAGATTCAGAGGGAGAATTTGTTTTTTTTTCTCGGCCCTTTCTGGAACAGAATTTCTCCATTTCTGAGTATTGTTCATGTACGTAGTTGATTGGTTCAGTTCATAATTGGAATAACGTTGTAGTGGAGCCTGCTTTGTTAACCAAAATACTGGTATCAGCAGGTCTGCACAGATCCCTTATAGGATGACATCATCAAAACCAGTGGTTCTCGGTCTCCATCTGCTGGTGATAGGGCATAATCCACATGACTGGACTGGAGGGATTCAAGGAAAGAAAATTAGCAGTAAGCTCTTATTTCAACTTTGCTTTCTGTCCTGCTGTATAACAGGAGCCACTCTTTCAGGGCTGCATGATTGCAAAGGGACTGGCAATGTACAGATAGTGTAGCACCAGACTTTGTGAAAATACTCAACGCAAGAATTACAATGAAAATTAGGGAGCTATTTCTTGTGTTTGAAGTTAAATGATTCCTGTCTGAATTTGTATTTATTCTGGGCAAGGAAAAAGAGGGGAGGTGGTCTTTTTCAGGTTATACTGTGTTTGGTACCTGCAGGACTGCAGGTGGTGGAAATGGTTTTAAAGGCTGTTACAGCATTGAGGCTGGAGCCTGTGCTCACACGTCTGCTGACACTCTGCTTCTTGCTGTTGCACATCAGATTGTGGATGTTTTCATGGAGAATAGCCTGGTCCAGCAGTGCACGTCCTTCCTCTTGGATGCTCTGAAGAATAACCGTCCCTCAGAGGGCCATCTGCAGACCCGTCTGCTGGAAATGAACCTCATCCATGCTCCACAGGTACCACATCAGATTTCTGGTGCATTTAAAAGAGAACACACGTGTTAGAAAGATTCCAAAACCTGTCCTGGTGATCTCCTCAATGAATGCGCATGAGATACATTTGAATGTCTTGTCCACTAGTACTAGAATCCATCTCTGTGCATTGCTACTTGAGAGTAATCTTTGCTGTTACTAAGCACTGTCTCAGGTTCTTCTAAGGAAGATGTGCTTTGCTAGGTTGCAGATGCCATCTTAGGAAACCAGATGTTTACACACTACGACCGTGCTCACGTTGCCCAGTTGTGTGAGAAGGCAGGCCTGCTGCAAAGGGCTCTGGAACATTACACTGATCTCTACGACATTAAGCGCACCGTCGTGCATGTTCATCTCCTGAATCCTGAGGTAACCACGACACTTACTATTGTCCTTCTGAAGGCCAGAAATGGCTATTTTGACTTACTGTGATGTCATACTCTAGGTGTGAGCAGAGCTTTTGGCCCAAAGCCAACACTGGGAACTGTGATGAGGGGTTAGAGGGCTGGTTGGGGTCTAGGGTAGGAGGAGCAGGTTTGAAGTCCCTCCCTGCCCTTAGTGAATGTCTGAGGCAAGGGAAGAACATATGTCCAAAAAGCTGCTGACTTGTACAAGCCAGCACTCTGTGGCATTTAGCTCATACCTTTTCAGTAGCAGTTCAAGTTGAATTGCAGTCAGGTACTGTGGTTATTTCCATGGCCTTAGAGTACTTACAGTATAACTTTTGTTCCTGAAGCAATGGGGGGAGGGGAGTTAAGTGACTTGTCCAAGGTCACAAGGAGTATCAGAAGGACTTGAACTCCGATTCCCAGCCTGCTGCTGTAACCACTAGTCTATTCCAATCCATTATGATCATTCTGATGAGGCATATTAGTAACCAGCATCAGAGGTGATTATATGCCAAGGTTAGAAGCCAGTATGAATGACTGTAATGAGAATATACTAGCCAGACAGGGAGAAAGGAAGACTGCCATGTACCAAGATTTTCTCGCAGTCCCTACTGGCTGTGGATCTTCACCAAAATCATGCAGTTACCCCCAGCCCTCTGACACGGGCTCCGTGGTTGCTCATCATTGCATGCTCAAGATCTCTACATTTCATGATGCACAAATGATATGACAAGAGCACCTGCAGAATTACTGTTGGGCTAGAGCAGACTGGGTTTGTCTCTCGAGCTGCGATCTGTGAAACCCATCTAGGCAGGGCGAAGCATCGGTGAAAACGCTGCTGCAATTCTACATTCCCTGGCTTTATTTTACTTGCTCTTTAAATCCTTTTGCTTTTGGGCTGCTAGCTAGAAAGGATGCTCTTATGATCCACTAGAATAGAATGGTTTCCAGCGTTTTACTAGTAATAAACACTTTCTTTCAGAAGCTCTTAAACCAGCTTTTGACTATCTTGCTGCTTAATTCCTATTATGGACACTATCAGCAATTGACTAGTGGAAATACAGGCTGCATCCTCCCTGTTAAAATCATGTTCTTCAGAAACCATTATCACTGTGTGCATGTGTGTGTGAGGGGGATTTTTAACTATTGGGCGTTCATGTGACCTGGATGTTACTGCAATGAATGTCAGATGATGGGAGACTCCACCAGCACCCTTAACATCTTTTTGTTCTCAGTGGCTGGTAAACTTCTTTGGCTCGCTCTCTGTGGAGGACTCTGTGGAATGCCTGCGTGCTATGCTGAACGCCAACATCCGGCAGAATCTACAGCTCTGTGTGCAGGTAGCATCCAAGTACCATGAGCAGCTGGGCACCCAGACCCTGGTGGAACTCTTCGAGTCTTTCAAGAGCTATGAAGGTACCCCCTTGCTGCGCACTGTGCTAGGACTCCAGGGAGAGGGGGGTTGCTGCTTATGATGACAGTTTAATACTTTGACGGACCTGGGTATGCTAACTGATAAAGGATGGATTATGGTCCCTCATGTCCGGTTTGTTGTCTGTGTTCTTCATGGGACTGATTTGCTGCTTGTTATCCATGGGTTAGTCACCAGTAGGGAAACTCCTGTAACACATGAATGCAGAGAGTATTTACAGAGCTCACAGGATGGTAACTGGTTGTGATATCCACCAGCATATGTCTCCTGTGCTGATGGCTCTACATCAGCAGCCAGCGCAACACAGAATGTGTTTCAAGATTTTGTTTTTAACACTCTGCAACCAGGAGGAGTATGGTGGCTGGTTTATTCATTTAACATGATTTTATATACTTCCCCTTCCAGAGATCAGGGGTGGTTTATAGCAAACACAAAAGGAACTTTATCGAAACATCCACAACTTATATACATTTAACTTGTTGAGAGCTATATAACAGCAGCTACATATACAGTGTTGCAGTAGGGATAATCTTGTGAATGATAATCTTTAAAGCAGTATTGGTGGTGGTATACTCCAGACAGGACTTTGTGTTGTGCCCACAGTTGCCAGTTGGTTGAACTTGCCCCTCAGTGGCTCAAGAGCATGAGCATTTTGTCTACATGGTTCTAGGCTGTGGAATAGGATTCCCCAAAGGAAACTGATATTGTGGTATAAGCTGAAAACATTCATCTTATAATGAGGATTATTAGCTCTCTGAGGAACTGAATGATTTTGAGAAAATGGTGATTGTTTCGTAAATGTTTTGTTGTGTTTCTTGTATTGAACTGATTTGATTTTTAGTTTTGGTTATTAGGCCTATAATAAGCTAGAGTAAATATTTACTTTTCTCAGGGAACCGCACTTTGAGCACTACTATATAATTTTTATATTGCAGCACTTGGGAGATTATTTTAGGTTTGATCTAGATTACAGCTTGTATGCTGAAGATTGTAATAACCGTCTCTTAACCATCTTAATCCAGGCTGCAACATAGTGCGAAAGCGTAGGACAGTAGTTCAAGCTGGGGATAATAAAGTGGATTGCAGAAGAGTGACGTTTTAGTTCAGTTGGAGAAACGTTGCCAGTTCTGAAGCGCATAACTGGATGACCCCAGTTTTCTCCCTAATCAATCTTGGCGTGTTACTCAATTCTCGTTTTAACTATGGGGCCATGAATTGAAGCAGTTGTAAAGAAGGCTTATTTTCAGATTGAGAATGATTTGGAGATTAAAGCCTTATTTAAATGATTAGTTTCTCCAGGACCAAGCAGGAAGTCAGTCCTCACATATGGGTGACGTCGGCGCCGACGGAGACCTCGCGGAGCAATTTTCCCCAGCTTTCAAAGAAAGCCTTTGGGAATTGCAGCGCGCATGCGCGGTCCCCTTCCCGCCCAAAGGTGCCATCTTGGCCAGTCTTCTTTTTTCTGCGGAGCCCTACAGACGCTGTCTACAAGTCACCGCTGAAAAGTTGATTTTCTTTCTTTATTTTAGTATTTTCTTCGGTTCGACGCCGGTCCCTTTTCCGTCCGGCCTCGCGACGCCGGTTGCGAGGCCTCCCCTTCTTTTCGGTTTTTCTGTCCTTCGTGACAAATTCGCGCTTTTTTCACTTTTCCCTGGCGGCACGAACGTTTGACCTCGCAGGGGCCCTTTTTCCCCCGATGGCCGCCAGTGGCTTTAAAAAGTGTGTTAAGTGTAAGAAACTTATGTCTCTTACTGACACACATGATTGCTGCCTCCGTTGCCTGGGCCCAGATCATGAAGAAATGATCTGTGGAGCCTGTGGCAAGATGTCCGCGAAATCTTTGCGGAGTCGGCAGCATCAGCGGGAGAGAATCTTCTCTGACCCCAGCCGTACCCGGACCTCGTCAGAAACTTCGGTGTCCAGGGAATCTGGCTCTGAACACCGTCGGAGCTCCTCTGAGAGGGGGTCTCCTACCCGGGAGCATCATCGGAGGAAGAAACCCGCGAGGACGGCGTCGGTGGACGCTCCTGGCTCCGCGAGGGCCAGGTCGCATAGCCCCGATAGCCGTCCCGGGTCTTTGGAGCTGGAGCGGCCGTCCAAACAGCCTCGTCTGGAGATGGACTCGTCTGCTCGCGTAAGTCCTGTTGTCCTCGTGGACTCGCCTCCGAGGGGTCCGACGTCGGGCCCGACGCCGTCGGGGCCCGAGTCGGGGGCTGCTGGGTCTCCTGAGTTCGGACTCAGGTTGACGGCCTTGGAGAGCAGCCTGGCTGCCTTCATGGACCAGCAGCGGGCATTGATCGCTGGCCTCGCTGGCGCTTCTGCCCTGACCGCCGGGACGTCGACGTCTAAGTCGACCCCGGAGACCGAGCCGATCCTCGAGTCCATGCGGGCTCGAGTCGATCCTCGGTCGAGGTCCCCTTCGGCCTCCCGTTCGGGGCCGAGGTCGTCGACGCCGACTCCCTCGGCGTCGGGCGGACGGCGTCTGTGCCCGCCCGGCCAGAGCCGCTCGACGACTCCTCCGAGGAGTCCGCCTGGGAATCCGAGGTGGAAGAGTCACCTGATTCTTTTCGGACTCGGTGTATCCCTTCGGACTCCCCCGAGTCCGAACCTCGGAGACAGTCCCCCCCCGGAGGATGCTCGGTTCTCGGACTTCATGAGGGATATGGCCAAGGCCTTGGCCTTCCCTGCGGATCCCGAAGAGGAGCCTCGAGCCGAAGAGCTCGATGCCCTCCAGTATGACTCTCCTGCAAAGGAGCATTTTACTGTACCGGTTCCTCCGATGCTGGAACGACTTCTCTTCCGCATGTGGGAGAGCCCGGCGTCGTTGCTGGTATTAAGCAAGCGGGTTGATGCCATATATCGAGTCCGCAAGAGCCCTGGCTTCCAAAAAGCACAGCTGCCGCACCATTCCATGGTGGTGGAATCGGCCATGCATAGGCTCAAGAGCCAGAAGATGCACTCCTCGGTGCCTCCCGGCAGGGAAGCCCGCAGCCTGGATGGCATCGGTAAGAAGTGTTTCCAGGGCTCTATGCTTGCTTGTCGGGTCCAGACTTACCAGCTCTACATGGGCATGTATCTCAGGGACCTGGCTAAAGAAATAGCCGGATTCTCTGCTGATCTCTCTGAGGAACCTTTGCGGAGGTTCCTGGCCTTGTCCACCGGTATTCGGGAGTGCTCAAAGTTTATCTCTCGAGCAGCCTATGATGGCTTTGAGGCATCGGCTCGGGTTGCCGCAGCCGGCATCGGGGCCCGCCGACAGGCTTGGCTTCAGTCATCCGACCTCGAGCCCTGGGTGCAGGACAAGTTGGTCGATGTCCCCTGCAGAGGTGAAAACCTCTTTGGCAAACCTATGGACGAGAAGGCTGCACAACTCGAGACGGAGACTCTCACCAGGACTCTGCTCTCCAGGAAAACCTCTGCCCCTTCCCAGAAGAAGAAGGGCTCGGGGAAAAAGCCCTTTTACCCGAGGAAGGCGGCTGCCTATAAACACTACCCTCATTATCAGGCCTCCGCAGCTCTCCCACAGGGTCAGCAGGCCAAGGGACGGGGTAACGGGTCCCGTAGGCAGCAAGCCCCCAAGCCTGCGCCACCGGCCCCTGCTCCGCAGGGTGGGGGTTTTTGACTCTTTCAGCATAGCCTCTCCCCCTCCGCTGGTGTCTCTCAGCACGGGAGGCCGGCTGGTCCACTTTGCCCACAGGTGGTCCAACATCACGTCAGATACCTGGGTGCTCCACATAGTCCGAGAGGGCTATCTTCTACACTTCCACCAGGTACCCCCCCCCCTACTTTCCAGGGGAGCCTCTGCGACCCCCTCTTCACCGGGACTTACTCCTTCAAGAGTTGGCAAGTCTTCTTCAGGAACAGGCGGTGGAACCGGTGCCCCACCACCTGAGAGGTCAAGGCTTTTATTCCAGGTACTTCCTGATACCAAAGCGTACTGGAGGCCTCAGACCCATCCTGGACTTGCGGAACCTCAACAAGTTCCTGGAAAGGGAAAAGTTCAAGATGCTTACCCTTGGAATCCTGCTGCCCTACCTCCGGCAGGGAGATTGGCTATGCTCCTTGGATCTAAAAGGATGCCTACACTCACATCCTCATCCACCCAAGCCACCGACAATACCTAAGGTTTGTGGTGGCAGGCAATCATTACCAGTACAGAGTACTGCCCTTTGGCCTATCCTCCGCACCACGAGTCTTCACAAAATGTCTCGCAGTGGTGGCGGCTTATCTCCGGCTTCAAGGCCTCTTTGTCTTCCCTTACCTAGACGACTGGCTCATCAGAGCACCGTCTTCCACGGAGGCCACTCACGCCACGCAACGTACTGTGACTCTACTCCAGTACCTGGGCTTTGTCATAAACTTCGAAAAGTCCACTTTGCTCCCCTCTCAGGATCTCGAGTTCATCGGCGCCAGGTTAAACACGCTTCAAGCGCGAGCCTTTCTGCCGCTCGACAGGGCACAACGGCTCATGGCTCTAGCCAGCCACTTCCGCAGCCATTCCCGGGTCTCGGCCAGGCACTTTCTGAAACTGCTCGGCCATATGGCTTCCACGGTCCATGTGACCCCCAATGCCCGCCTGAATATGCGGCCTGCTCAATGGTGCCTTCGCTCACAATGGCGTCAGGCCTCGGGGAGACTAGCGGACTCAGTATGAATCTCCAGCCCGCTGGTCTCTTCTCTACGGTGGTGGCTTCATCTGCCCAACCTAGTGCTCGGAATGCCCTTTCAGTCTCCTCCGCCTGTTCAGGTACTGACGACCGACGCTTCTCTCCTGGGTTGGGGAGCACATTGCCAAGGGACATGTACTCAGGGTCTCTGGACCCCATGGGAGTCTGCACAGCAGATCAACTTCCTGGAGCTCAGAGCGATCCGCCTGGCTCTACGGGCCTTGTCCCACCTTACCACTCACCAGTCTGTCCTCGTCCAGACGGACAATCAAGTGGCCATGTTCTACGTGAACAAACAGGGGGGCACGGGCTCCTTCCTTCTCTGTCGGGAAGCACAAAAGCTCTACGCTTGGGCCGTCAGCCGAGGAATCCTCCTCAAGGCTGTCTATCTCCCAGGTCAAGAAAATTACCTGGCAGACAAACTGAGCAGAATCCTCCAACCACACGAGTTGAGATTGGACCCGTTGGTGGTTCAAAGGGTCTTTCTCCAGTGGGGCCTCCCCACTCTGGATCTCTTTGCCAGTCCTCTGAACAGGCAACTTCCTCGGTTCTGCTCTCGGGAACCGCATCCCCTCCGAGTAGCGGCGGATGCTTTTCTGCTATCATGGTCCACGGGCCTTCTGTATGCCTTTCCTCCCATGCCGCTGGTGTCTCGAACACTTTTCAAGGTTCTCCAAGACAAGGCTTCGGTGATCCTGATAGCTCCCCGGTTGCCCCGGCAACCGTGGTTCCCGCTACTGATGCAACTGGCGGTAGACACTCCGTTGCCTCTGGGGTTTCAACCCGATCTCCTGACCCAGGATCAGGGGTCTCTCCTACACCCCAACCTCAGATCTCTTCATCTGATGGCCTGGCTGCTGAAAGGGTAGTCCTTGCTCCCCTCCTGCTGCCTCCAGAGGTGGAAGAGGTCGTGCTAGCTTCCAGGCGGCCCTCTACCCGGAAATCCTACGCCTTCAAATGGCGTCGCTCCTCCACCTGGTGTACTCAACAGACTCAAGATCCCTTCTCCTGCTCGGTGTCGGTGGTCTTGCAGTACTTGCTTTCCCTCTCCAATCTTGGACTAAAGTCCAACTCGGTCAAAGTTCACCTCAGTGCTATTTCTGCACATCATGTGCCGGTGGAAGGCAGGCCTCTTTCCGGCCACCCCCTCGTGGCACGGTTCTCCCGAGGTCTCCTTCTCCTTAAACCACCTTTGCGCCCCCCAGCCCCTGACTGGGACCTGAACGTGGTTTTACAGCGGATCACCTGTCCGCCTTTTGAACCCATGGCTACCTGTCCTCTCCGTTTTCTTTCTTGGAAAACCTTATTCCTGGTAGCCCTCACTTCCGCTAGACGCGTTAGTGAACTGCAGGCCCTAGTGTCTGATCCCCCTTACACTAGGTTCTACAAGAATAGGGTAGTCCTGCGGACTCACCCTAAGTTTCTTCCAAAAGTGGTCTCCCCTTTTCACGTCAATCAGGAGGTGGTGCTTCCGACCTTCTTTCCCAGGCCACACTCCAGCCGAGCTGAGATGGTCTTGCATACCCTGGACTGTAGAAGGGCGCTGAACTTCTACCTTTGATCGTACGCGGGAGCACCGTAAGACTGTTCAGCTCTTCCTGTCTTACGACCCTAATAAATTGGGGCTCCCTGTCTCCAAGCGTACTCTGTCCATCTGGGTAGCTGACTGTATCGCTTGGACTTATGGGGCGGCAGGCCTCTCGTTGGAAAGTCGAGTCACCGCTCATCGGGTTCGGGCGAAGGCTGCGTCAGTGGCTTACCTCCGCTCTGTTCCATTGGCAGACATCTGCCGGGCCGCTACTTGGTCTTCGAGCCAGACTTTTGCAACCCATTACTGCCTCGAGAGGGAGTCCCGCAGGGACAGTGCTTTCGGACAGGCAGTCCTCCGTAATCTCTTCGAGGTTTAAGCAACTCCTACCCTCCATCCCGGATGTTGGGCTACCGGTTGGAGATTAGTCAGAGAAGATTCCTTCCTTCTGTGCTGCTGAGCTAGAGGGAGCTCATTTTTGTGCTTAGGGTCTCCGGTAGCCTTAAGCTTGGGAGTCCCATATGTGAGGACTAAGTCCTGGAGAAAGCGTAGTTACTCACTTGTAACAGGTGTTCTCCAGGAGCAGCAGGAATCAGTCCTCACAACCCTCCCTCCTCCCCGTGGAGTTGCAGTCATATGATTTAGTTTTTGCAAATTTTTTGCTGTCTTTTCGCTATGTCATCAGACTGGCCAAGATGGCACCTTTGGGCGGGAAGAGGACCGCGCATGCGCGCTGCAATTCCCAAAGGCTTTCTTTGAAAGCTGGGGAAAATTGCTCCGCGAGGGCTCCGTCGGCGCCGACGTCACCCATATGTGAGGACTGATTCCTGCTGCTCCTGGAGAACACCTGTTACAGGTGAGTAACTACGCTTTCCATACTGTTAGATGTTGCTTACAGTACAGCACATCTAGACTACCGCACTGTCTTCCAATGATGGCAATAAGTGCACTGCTGCAGATAGCGCGAGACTCTGCTGCGCAGACCTTTAGAGGAACCCGCTGGTTTGAACTGCTCTGATTTTTGTGTCATCTACACTGACTCCCAGCTAAATGGCTTATTTACTTTATAATTTTCATCATGGTTTTTAAAGCTTTACATCAAGAGGCTCCGTATAGCATTTGTACAATGTTTTATAACCATTTATCCTCCTCCATACTTTAAGGTCAGAAAGGCACTTGCCGCCTTGATGTTCCATCTGTAAAACAGTTTTGCTTATCTGAAACTCTGCATTGGATATTTTCAGTGGCAGGTCCATGACTTTAGAATGCCTGAAAGAGACAAATTTTGCATATTATGCATTTTCAAAAGAAATTCAAGGCTTATTTTCACAAGCATTGGTGAAGAAAACTTGTAGAAGATCATTAAAATCACACAAAATAAAGTTTTAGCTTTTCTTAAGCAGTATTTTATTAATGTGTGTTTCTAATTGGTGGCTTTTTTATGTAATCAGCCTAGATTTGAATATAGTGCACAATAGAAATATTACTAAAATTATATGCTTGTAGGATTTTCCTTATGCATGTTGTTGCTAATTCATAAGTGCTCATCATCTCTTTGGTCTGACTTGGATGTAGAAATACTTTACCTAGCCTGGGGGAATTTCTCGGGAGAGTTAGCAATGGGGTTCCTCCCTGGTTTCATAGAACACCAAGAAGCGGCTTGTCTCCATCTCTGGCCAGCAAACTTTTTTTTTGTTGATGAGTCAGAGGCGTGAGACGGCCAACTTCCCATAACTTCCTGCGGCTCTACATGGCTGCCTGTGGCAGAAAGCATGGTGACTTGGTGAATGATGGTACATTAGTAGGTCCTTGTGCACCTTTCTTCTTCCCTTCTTCCCCACCCCCTCCCCCAGGCTTTTTAGGTTATTTTTTTCATCCTCGAGTATCTAATTGAAAGCAGTTCACCCCAAATGCGATAACGGCTGCCGCCTCTGCATTGATCGTTCTCTAGGGCTCTTCTATTTCCTGGGCTCGATTGTTAACTTCAGCCAAGACCCCGACGTCCACTTCAAATACATCCAGGCTGCTTGCAAGACTGGGCAGATAAAGGAAGTGGAACGCATCTGCCGGGAGAGCAACTGCTACAACCCTGAGCGGGTGAAGAACTTTCTCAAGGCAGGTTCTGGGCTCTGGCTGTGACTAATGCCAGGACATACCTGGGTTGAGATGGGGTGGGGACTCTATTTTACCTCTGAAATAGCATCGTGCTGACTTGATCACATCAGTTAGCCTTTTATAAAATGCGTAGTCCTATTATGTATTTGTAGTTCTTTATTAAAGCCCTGTATGTGAATATAAATATGGCTATCTGCAGGCAAAATGCATTCTGGTCTTTTGTGCTCCATTTTCTCAGATTACTGGGAAAGGGGACATACATTTTACAAGCAAAGGACTGAAGTCAGCAAATGATTACATGTTTTTTTTCATATGCGGTCATTGAGGGCCAAAGTGATTCTCCCTTGGGCTGGTAAACATGTTAATATTCTACTCCACCTCCTGTGGGATTATTTTGGAATGAAGGACAAGATGGGTGGAGTTTTTTGCATGGGATCTATGGGATTCTATTTTATCTACAACATGTTGACTTTGAGAATGTAGAATATTATTAAAGTATTCTGCTCTGACTCTCTTCTCTTCAGGCCCTAACTGAAGCTTATGTCTATTCCACCCTTAGGTCCTTGTCTATCTAGCATCAGCCCTCATCCTGTAAGGCTCTCTCCTCTACTTCTAGCGCCCATCGGCTGACCGCTCACTTCAGCACCAAAGTCAATGACCTTCGTGCCTCCTTTGACTCCCTGCCCTCCCCTCTCTCATCTCCTTCTCCCCCTCCCCCTCCGGCCTCTCCCTCCCTGTCTCATACCTGGTCTGCTTTCCAGCCCATTACCCCCTTTGAACTCCTCAAGTCAGTTTCTACCTCCCACAAGACCACCTGTGCTCTCGATCCTATTCCTTCCCGTTGGCTCTATCCCTCTATTCCTCCCTTGCTCTTCTCCCTCCTCTGCTTGCCATGCTCAATTCCTGCCACTCCTCTGGAAGCGTGCACTACCGTCCCATCTCTAATCTTCCCTTTCAGTCGAAGATCCTGGAAAAAGCAGTATTCTCTCAGCTCTCCTCCTTTTTGGACTCCACTCGCCTTCTCCACCCCCGACAGTCATGCTTTTGACCAGGCCACAGCATCGACACCATCCTCCTTGCACATCTCAATAAATTACACTCCTCTCATGATCGTGGTGATATCTATATAGCTGTTTCTCTGGACCTTTCCGCAGCCTTTGATCTTGTCGACCACACTGTCCTCCTCTCTCGCCTTCAGGAAGCGGGTCTCCGGGGTACTGTTTTCAGGTGGTTTCACTCATTTCTCGCCTCCTGATCATTTTCTGTCTCTCTGGCTTCCTCCATCTCTGAGCCGCCTACTCTGCCCTGTGGGGTGCCCCAGGGGTCTGTCCTTGCACCCCTGCTTTTTAGTATTTTCCTGGTCCCGCTCACCCTTTTGATACAGCGGCATGGTATTTCAGCCTATTGTGCAGACAACATCCTTGTTCACCACACCTCCTCACCGGACCCTGACCTTTCCCCTCTTAATGCTTGTTTGACTGATGTTGCCAGCTGGCTGGCTGCTAACCTCTTGATTGCTAAGATCGCCGCACTGTGGTTTTCCCTGGATTCCTCTCCTCCTGTGCTTTCCCCTACCTACCCTCCTAGGCACCTCAGTCCCCCTCGTATCCTCCATGCATTACCTCGGGGTAACCTTGGTTCCTTAGCGTTCCTCCAGTCTAGTCCCGTGCGATAGGGTAGTGCACCTCTTCCAGCAGCTTGGGAGACTGAGCATGTCACAACTTTGATGACATCAAGGAATAGAGGCAGGTGGCACCACCCCAACCTTCCAGTAAGCTCAGTCTCCCAGCAGCTGGAGCAGGTGTTTGTTTTCAGTAGGACTCACTGAAGGAACAACTAGGAAGAGTTTAGTTTTTGGATTTTGGGTTGTTAGATTTGGAGAGTTTGTCCCTTTAATTTGGATACAGTGTGCTCTTATCGATAAAGTTAAAAAAAAAAAAACACTAGGAGGACCGTGGTCAGAGAAACGGTGCAGGCAGACCGGATTGCAGGAGCCGAGGTGCTACCGGATAAGCAATTAGAGTCTGGCTCCGCTCCCGAACCTCTCCTGTGGGGTGAGGAGCGTCGAGCAAGCGGCAGTGTGTGTTCCCAGACTGTGTTCGGCAGTGGTACCGTGCTCCCTGGGTCGAGGTGAGTCTCCGGTGGCACAGAATGGCATCAGAGCTTTTTTTCTCTTGTTTTTCTTTATCTTCGGGTCAGTATTGGCTGTCTTGAGATTCGCGGGGTGTTTCTGAGGCCGCGGGTCTTGTGAGGCTCGGAGGGATTTCCGTCAGGGGATTGCCGCCATTTTGTGTTAGCGCGGGAAGGGAGCCGCGGCGGCACAGTCCCTTTTCGGCAACTCTCTTTGGCGGTGACAGCGCTGGTTTAAGTAGTGGTTCTAGTTTGATTGCCTGAACATTTTCTTCTCTGATCTCCGTTTTTGAGGGGAATTGTAAAAAACAAATAATAAATAATAAGAAGGAAAACCCGACTTGCACGTGGAGATTTGCCTTTGGGCTGGCTATGCCGTCAAAGCCGCAATGTGGGGCTTGTGGGCAGAGATTGAGTTCTCTGTCAGCGGAGGGGTTCTGCAAGGGATGTTCCCTGGAATCTCACGCTGCAGAGCAGAGTGTTTTAGCAGAGGCGGTTTCTGAGGCCTCCTTGAGAGAGCAAGGGCCGGGATTTCCTCGCAGGCAGATCCAGGGGGTCCCTTGGCTCTTCATGAGACTCAGCCAGAGGCCTCCAGGGAACAGACAGCTGCGCAGCCGGTTCCAGACACTTTTTCTCCGGAGTTTGTTTTATTATTGCATAGAGCCTTTTGTCTGAAGCAAGGGAAGACCAAGGCTCCTGTCCCTGCCAGGAAAAAAGCACTAGAAGATTTTTTGGAGGACCAACTGGGTCCCTCTCAGCCGGCCCCTAAGGCTCGTAAGCGAGATCAGGGTGGGGCTGGGGGGGGGATTCCATGTCCTCAGATGAAGCAGAGGAGCTGGATGTACCAGAGGGGGAGGAAGATGCTCTCCCTCCAGAGGAAGACTCCAGAATTGTTAGGGTTTTCCGCAAGGAGGAATTGGCGGCTCTCATAGCAGAGTCTCTTAAGGTGCTTCATATGGCTCCGGCAGGGGCAGTGGAAGAAGAGGCGTTAGAGGATCCTATTCTTCAGGCGGTCCGGAAGCCCCAGAAAGTTTTCCCTTTACATAGAGTCATTAAGCAGATGATCCTGGATGAGTGGGAAACGCCTGAGTTGGGGCTCCGGGGTTCTCGTATCCTCTCTCGGTTGTATCCGTTGGTGGAGCAGGACAAGGGCATGTTTCGGGCGCCGAGAGTGGATGCGGCGGTGTCGGCAGTAACTAAGAAGACCACTATCCTGGTGGAAGGTAGTGCTGCTCTAAAGGACGTCCAGGATAGGAAATTGGACACTCTATTGAATCAGGACTTTGATGTCGGGGCATTATCTCTTCAGGCTTCAGCCTGTGCGGCCTTAGTAGCCCGTGCTTCCTTGCGCTGGGCGCAGGGGCTTCCAGAGGCAGGGGAGCCAGAAAATGTGGTGGAAGCAGCGGCTAGGCTGGAATCGGGCACAGCTTACCTGGTGGAAACCTTTTATGATTTGATACGGACACTTTCCAACGCCATGGGGTCGATTGTGGCGGCACGGCGGTATCTGTGGCTCCGGAATTGGGCGGCGGATGTATCTTCTAAGACCCGGTTAAGTAAGCTGCCCTTCAAAGGAAAGCAGTTGTTCGGGGAGGACTTAGATAAGCTGGTTAAGGATTTGGGGGAGACCAAAGAGGGTCGTCTCCCAGAGGATAAACCGAAACAGAGTAGAGTCCCTGGGCTGATGAGGGGTCAATCTCGGGAGTTCAGGCGTTTTCAGTCGGTAAGGTTTTCTCCAGGCCAGAGGGGCCGTTTTACTTCTCGTTATCAGCCCTTTCGGGGGTTTCGCGGTACAACCAAGGGGTTTTATGGTACCGCGGCCTCTGTCCCCAATCAGCGTAAGCAACAATGAAGTGAGGGGGATCCAAGCGGGGATTTCTCCTGTAGGAGGGCGTTTACAGGAGTTTTACCAGGCTTGGGTCCGGGTCATGACGGATCAGTGGGTTCTCCAGGTGATTCGACAGGGTTACACGCTCGAGTTTACCAAGCCTCTGGCGCCGTGTTTTCTGCGATCCCCCTGTCGGGCAAAAGTCAAGCGGGAAGGAGTGCAATCAATGCTACAATGCCTTTTGCGGTTGCGGGCCATAGTACCGGTGCCCGCCAACCAGTGCGGTGCAGGTCGATACTCCATCTACTTCATCGTGCCAAAGAAGGAAGGGTCCTTTCGGCCTATTCTCGATCTCAAAAGAGTAAACAGGTGTCTGCGTGTTCCTCGTTTTCATATGGAGACACTACGGTCGGTGATGGTGGCGGTCAGAGCAGGAGAGTTCTTGACCTCCCTGGATCTCATGGAGGCTTATCTGCACATTCCCATTCACCCGGATTATCATCAGTTTCTCCGTTTTGCGGTCCCGATGGGCCATTTTCAGTTTCGAGCGCTCCCTTTCGGACTCGCAACGGCCCCGTGGGTTTTCACCAAGGTCATGGTGGTGGTGGCAGCCGCCTTAAGACGCGAGGGAATCCTTGTTCACCCGTACCTGGACGATTGGCTTATCCGTGCGAAGTCAGAGGCAGAAAGTATCCAAGTAACGAAGCGTGTGGTTGCCTTTCTGTCCGAGTTGGGTTGGGTGATCAATGCAGGCAAGAGTCATTCCGTCTCAGACTCTTGAGCACCTGGGGGCCAGATTCGACACCGCGGCGGCTCAAGTGTTCCTTCTGCACAGGAGGATCGTGGCTCTAAGGCGGTTGGTGCGCTGTTTCTTATGGATGTCAAAGCCGTCGGCTTGGCATTATCTGCAGCTCTTGGGCACGATGGCGGCGGCGATCGATCTGGTGCCTTGGGCAAGGGCACACATGAGACCCTTGCAGAAGTCACTGTTATGCAGATGGTCGCATCAACATCAGTCGCTAGACCATCGGTTGATCTGTCCCAAGGAAGTTCGGCAGGCGCTCTGCTGGTGGTTGGACGCTGCGAACCTGTCGGTCGGAGTTCCCCTAGAAGCTCCAAGCTGGGTGCTTCTGATGACGGACGCCAGCCTTTCCGACTGGGGGGCCCACTGCGAGGGGCAAGTAGCGCAGGGTTTCTGGACAGCGGAGGAGCAGCAGTGGTCCATCAATCGTCTGGAGATGCAGGCGGTTCGGAGAGCTCTGCAGGAATTTTCACCACGGCTGCAGGGTCGCGCAGTACGAGTTTTGTCGGACAATGCCTCCATGGTGGCGTATATCAACAGGCAAGGGGGCACAGGAAGTGCCAGTTTGGAGGCGGAGCTGCTAATGGCTTGGGCCGAGCTGCATCTCCCGGCAATCTCGGCAGCGCATGTAGCCGGAAAAGAGAATGTCACAGCAGATTTTCTCAGTCGGTTGCGACTAGACCCGGGCGAGTGGCAGTTAAACGCCGAGGTGTTCGCTCAGATTGTAAGTCTCTGGGGGGAGCCAATCATGGATCTGATGGCGACTTTTCAGTCAGCGAAGGCCAGTTGTTTGTTCAGTCGTCGGAGAGAGAGGATGTCAGAGGGTCTGGACGTGCTGGTTCAGCAGTGACCTCAGTGTGGTCTTCTGTATATCTTTCCCCCGTGGGCGCTCATCGGTCGAGTGATTCAGCGGCTGGTGGCGCACAACGGACTGGTGATTCTCATTGCCCCGGATTGGTCTCGGAGGCCATGGTACGCGGACCTAATGCGGCTACAAGTGGCCGAGCCCTGGAGACTGCCCGTTTGTCCCGATCTGTTGATGCAGGGACCAATTCTCATGCCGCAGGTGGATCAGTTCTCGCTTACGGCATGGCTATTGAGAGGGCACGGTTGAGAAAGCATGGTTTCTCTGCGCAGGTGATTGCCACGCTCCTAAAGGCACGTAGGAGGTCTACCTCTCTAGCGTATGTTCATGCGTGGCGAATTTTTGAGAACTGGTGTAATCAGAAGGCGTGTAGTCCATTTGCAGCTTCGGTTCCGGTTATGCTAGATTTTTTGCAGGCAGGGCTGGAAAAAGGTTTGGTGTGGAATTCTCTGAGGGTTCAGGTGGCAGCCTTAGCCTGTTATCGGGGCAGAGTTCAGGGAGAATCCTTAGGAAAGCATCCAGATGTGCTGCATTTTCTGCGGGCGGTGAAGCAGTTGCGCCCTCCTGGAAGGCATTACGTGCCCCCGTGGGATCTTAATGTCGTCCTGTCGGCGCTCGTGGGAGATCCCTTTGAGCCGTTGGCTTCTTGTTCATTAAAGGATTTGACGTTGAAGACAGTGTTTCTAGTGGCGATTTGTTCGGCCAGGAGAATTTCTGAGCTTCAAGCCTTGTCGTGTCAGGAACCCTTTTTGATTTTTTCTAAAGAAAAAGTGGTTTTGCGGACAGTGCCATCCTTTTTGCCTAAGGTGCTCTCTCCTTTTCATGTGGGGCAGCCCGTCGTGTTGCCAGTACTGTCTGGTTTGGCGGCGGATCCACAGCTTCGCCTGCTAGATCTCAAGCGGCAGCTGAAGCGCTATCTGAAGAGAACAGCTTTGTTTCGCAAGTCGGAGCGTTTGTTCATTTTGTTTGGGGGTCCCCGCAAAGACGAAGCAGCGGCTAAGTCATCAATTTCCAGGTGGATTAAGGAGGCGATCTCGTCAGCGTATCTCTTGAAAAGGAAGCCGGTTCCGGAGGGCTTGAGGGCACATTCCACTAGGGCTCAAGCGGCTTCTTGGGCGGAGTGCAGTTTAGTGGCACCGGTAGATATTTGTAAAGCGGCTACCTGGTCGTCTTTGCATACCTTTGCGAAGCATTATTGGTTGGATGTACAGGCAAGGCAGGACGCGAAGTTTGGCTCAATGGTTATTCAGGCCGGGCTCGCAGGTCCCTCCCGTGGTTAGGGGGCTCTGTTACATCCCTATCGTATGGGACTAGACTGGAGGGACGCTAAGGAAGGTGAAATTAGGCCTTACCTGCTAATTGGCTTTCCTTAAGGGACTCCAGTCTAGTCCCGGAACCCTCCCGTTGGTACTTCTGTAGTTTTTTCAAGTTGGCAATCCCGGTGATGAAGAAGAGTATTCGTGTGAGGGGAGCGGGATCTCTTTTGGTTGCGACGGTTCGACAGTTGTCTTTTTCATTGCACACTTGTCTACTATTAAAGAAACAGAAAAACATAAATACATAAATAAAGAAGGTAATTAGTTAGATGTATTCATAGATAGATACGTTTCGGTTCCGAATTGGAACAGGATAACAGGAATTCAATAGGTTAGAGTATGTTTATACTGATGTGTACTTCTTATTTGTTGCTCCTGAGAGTCCGTTTTGTCAGTAGGTTACTGGAAGGTTGGGGGTGGTGCCACCTGCCTATATTCCCTGATGTCGTCAAAGTTGTGACATGCTCAGTCTCATGCTGGAAGAGGTGCACTACCCTATCGTACGGGACTAGACTGGAGTCCCTTAAGGAAAGCCAATTAGCAGGTAAGGCCTAATTTCACCATTCTGCTCTCACCTTTCAGGAACATATTTCTGCTTTGTCTCGTCGCTCACATTTCTTTCTTCGCCAGATTCGAGCAGTCCGTGACATTCTGCCCCCGTCTGCCCTCACCACTCTTCTGCTTTCCCTGGTGATCTGCCGGATTGACTACTGTAACGTCATTTTTTGCAGGCCTTCCTCAGCATCAGCTTCATCGCGTCCAGTTGATTCAGAACACTGCTGCAAGGATTCTCGCATACCACCCGCTATGCCCATGTCGCGCCCCCACTCATCTACCTACACTGGCTGCCCAATTCATACTGCATTACTTACAAATTTTTGATTCTCACTCACAGGGCTCTTCATACCCACTCCCCACAGTATTTGGCTGGCACTCTGCAATACCGCTCTGTACCTCGTACCCGCTGCTCCATTCACAGCTATCGCTTGCATCTCCCATCCCCCACTCTGGCCCGTCTGGAACAGACACGTCATGCTGCTTTCTTCTTTCTTGCCCCTTCCCTTTGGAATTCTCTTCCCCTCGCCCTCTGTCGGGAATAATCCTATCCCAAATTCAAGTCTTCCTTCAAGACACCCCTCTTCTCTTTGGCCTATGATATCCCCATCATCCTCTCTTGCTATCCCTCTCCTCTGTGGTGTGACTGTGTTCTTTCTTATCAATATTGTAGTTCTTTTCCTTTCCTGGCTTTGGCTGTGTTATTTATACTTTGTACGCCGCTCTGATGTTTGTGAAGGGCAGTTAATCCAATCTTCCAATAAATATATTCTGGTCAGAAATCACACGGAATATATAGCTGCTTGTCTGGACATTAGTACTGCAATTGTGAATTAGAGTAATTAGCTTGAATTATTTATATCTGCTGCAGGTTCTGTCCTCCATGCATCCTTGGCCTGGGAGATGAAGGAATCTGTCCTAGTGCCCCATTAGCCCAAATTAATTTGCCTCTGCCTTTTTTTTTTTTTTTTTTTTTTTTTATTCCCTGGAAATATGCAGGAAGCCAAGCTCACAGACCAGCTGCCACTAATCATCGTTTGTGACAGGTTTGACTTTGTGCATGATCTGGTTCTGTACCTTTACCGCAACAACCTGCAGAAATACATCGAGATTTATGTGCAGAAGGTGAGTCTAGCACGTACTTCAGTACACAGGCCTGTTGTACCCTGTGAGGGGGACAACTTACCTTCGAATGGTTTCTTGTGGCTTGTTTCCTAGAGAAAGCTGCCATGTGACATCTGTGCTGCAGGATTCCTGGAGCACAGTAGTGATGTGGTCTTCTGGTTCCTTGCAGTAACCGGCACTGTTCTTGTATATCACAGGTGAATCCTAGCCGTATCCCAGCAGTGGTGGGGGGACTGCTGGATGTGGATTGTTCTGAAGATATTATTAAGAATCTGATCATGGTTGTGAGAGGTCAATTCTCAACCGATGAGCTTGTGGCTGAAGTGGAGAAGAGGAACAGGTAGGATAATTGTACAGAACTGTAGGTTGTGGTTTTATGAGCTGCGAATGCATTTGTGTATCGACCAAACCCAAAGTTCACAGTGTGCCCACCTGTACTGTGCAGACTCTGTGGCGCTGCATGATGGTGGGACTTCTACCAGTGAAGGAGTAAAGAGGAAAATCAGTTATGAGCAAAAGTATTCAGTGGCAGTACCGAGGAGGACTTTGAGTGGCGGGAGAGGTAGAAATGGGGGTGGGTACATCCCGTAATGTGTGGCTTCACAGATACTTTACTTCTGCTAGGTTGAAGCTGCTGCTTGCATGGCTGGAATCCCGCATACATGAAGCCAGTGAGGAGCCAGCCACACACAATGCCCTGGCCAAGATCTATATCGACAGCAACAATAACCCTGAGAGATTTCTGCGGGAGAACCCTTTTTATGACAGCTGTGTCGTGGGCAAGTACTGTGAGAAGAGGGACCCTCATCTTGCCTGCGTGGCCTATGAAAGGGGCCAGTGCGACCTTGAGCTTATTAAGGTCACTACATCTGACTTTGTCATCTGCACATCCTCATCTCATACTTCTGCCTTCATTATTGTATCAGTTCTGCATCTCCATGCACAAATTACCATGCTGCTCTAGTTGGCTCATCCAGCTGCTAATTGGTGGCTATTTTAATATGTGGCTGATGTTACCACTGCAGCAGCATAACCTGGAGTGAACCAGCGTGTATGTTCCTGCTCTTTTCTTAATGCTTTGATCACCTGTACATAGGTTGTTTTTTGTTTTGTAAGTTGTGGTGGCAGCAGTGCATGCTAAAAGCAGGCTTAATTTTATTATCCACGGTTTTATGGCTCAAACAAGACATAGTAGAAATCTGTAAAACTAAAGTCCCCTGCATCAAAGGTCTGCAGTGTGTGAAGAGGCTTTATGAAGCCATGTGTTGAAAGAACCAGCTTCCTTCTACTCCTCTCATATTCTCTGCATGGTTTCTGGTCTTGTCTAGGTGTGCAATGAGAACTCTCTATTCAAAAGTGAGGCTCGTTACCTGGTGCACAGGAAAGACCCTGATCTTTGGGCTAGTGTTCTGGAGGAGAACAACCCGTTCCGAAGACAGTTGATTGATCAGGTGAGTCCCTGCCAGCAGGACTGGTGTAAGGATATTGGGCACTTTAGGCAAGCCTTCATCCTTATGGCCCCTCCAGATTTTGATATCTCCAGTCATGATCGTACCAACATCACTCCCCTCTCAACAATCCTGTAAAAATGCATAATTGGACAGTATACTTTTAAATCTTTTAAATAGATCTTTGGAGTGGAGGAGTGGCCTAGTGGTTGGGGCAAGGTACTTCAGGCCGGAAGGTTGGGGATTCAAATCCCACTAGAGGACAGCAACCTTGGGCCGGAAGGACTGGGGTTTCTAGTCCCACAGGTGCTCCTTGTGGTCTTGGGCAAGCCACTTAACCCTCCATAGCCCATGTTCCCTGTAAAATAGTTATCTCCAAGTTATAATGCCCTGTTCAATGTAATTTCAGTTTGTTTAATGTAAACCGCACTGATGCAGAATAGCGCGGTATATAAGAGAATGTAAATAAAATAAATATTACATTTTGTGTATGTATGGAACAGCAGCACTGTGTTTCACTCTTTTAACTTTGCTGCTTTCAGATTTGCTGTGTGTAGTAACACCAGGTCCCTGATGAAGGCTAGTTGGCCGAAACTTGGCCAGATTGGGCTCTTTAATAAATATGTTTGCTACATTGCTGTCTTCCGCTTTTGGTGTTTGTATTGGTATTTCTGCAGAAGTATCATTCTTGCTGTTTGGATAGGTTTTTGGTTATGTCATGCTATAAGGATTCTGTGCAGACTGCCTCAAACCAGTATTCTCAGTCTCCAGCACATGGTGAAGTGCGCCTGTGCAGTCTAGACTCCACTGAAGAGACTTGGCTATCCCTAAAACTTCTCTTATCTTACAAAAAACAAACAAACTAAAGATTTGCAGAGGATGGAGAATTGGAAATACCCTCTGTGAACCTAGGCTATTGAATCAGCTACGGTTCTGTTTTGGGGTGTTAAACCTGCTGGTGCCAGGTCCCTCCCACTCACACACTCAGCCTCTATAATCAGTGTTAATTTCTTTGGACTTGCTCCTTTACTGGGGCTGCAAGAGTACCTTGTAATTAGTTTTACTTCTTTCTGCCATTTTCTATTATTCTTTTTGGGTACCTGTTACTTTAAATTTGTCACACTACAGGAATAGCAGAGTGAGGAAAATTGTTTTGGCAGGACTGACATGTTGCTGGTTTTTGCCTTCCCTTTGTGAATGGTGGTGGTGGTTTACTTTCGGTTTGTTTCTGTGTGGTAGCTAGCAGACCGTCAGGTCTTTTTTTCATTAGGGTTTGTTTTTAGGCAGCATGCCAAATAAGCAAACCTGGGCAGCATGCGGCTCATGGAGAGGCTCCATGTTTTCAGTGGGTTTTTGTCATGCCCACGAAATGGAGGGTCGTACGGCAGAGCAGAAGATTAGGTGTTCTCAGATTTCGTCAGGGGAGATTATTCCAGCTTCGGGGGAGTTACCATTTCAGTCTGAGAGGGTTATGTCTCAGCCACCTGTTCCCATGGTTTTGGTGGGAACTATGGCAATTTTGACCACCTAAGATTCTGCTTCACAGACTTCAGCAGCGAGAGTGCATTTGGTTTCAGTTGCTCCTGCTACTGTTTCTCAGTGGGAAGAGACTTGTAGATCTTCCTCTTTAGCTCCCTTTTCTCTCAGTTTTGTTCTTTTGCTTCACCAAGCCTACTGCATGAAGCAGGGTTTGGTGGAGCATTCTGCTAGTAAAGCTTAGACCTCTTTGCAGAAGGAAGATGGGATTGGGGTTCCGTTGGAGTCTGCATTGTATCGTTTTGAGCCTAGACTCAAGAAAAGGTATTTACAGGTGGACGTGCTGGAAGATCAGCTTTCAGTGTTGTCTGGGCTTCTGAGGATCCCCTAGAAGGTCCTTCAGGGCTTTGGGATGAGGTTTCGCCAGCGGACCTGGAGGAGGGAGAGATCCCTCTGGGAGATGACCCTGATATCATTAGAGTAGTTAGACAAGAGGAATTGTCGGCATTAATTCCACAGTCTTTGGCAATGCTTAACATTCTCCAGGAGTCACCGGTTTTAGATATTCTGCTGGAAGATCCTCTCTTGCAGGGCATTCATACATCTCAGATTTCTTTTCCGGTTCATAAAGTTATTAAACAGAGAGGTGGAATGGGAGATTCCTTAGGTGGAGCTCCGGGGTAGAAGAGCCATGGGCCTGTCTTTACTCTATTCCGCAAATGGAGCGGTATCTTCCTAAGTTGCCTAGAGTGGATGCTCTGGTTACAGCAGTTACCAAAAAGACCACAATTCCTGTTGAGGGTGGCGCAGCATTGAACGGCATTCAGGATAAGGAGCTGGAATCTTTGCTGAAGCAGGCTTTTGAAATTTAATGTGTTGGTGCTGCAGGCTTCCATTTGCAGAGCGTATATCGCTTGAGCCTGTATAAGATGGCCCCAGAATTTGCCTGAGTCTAGGTCAGAGTCCCTTCAGTTGGGTTTGGAGGCTGCTAAGTTGGAATCTGCTTTGGCCTATTTGGCAGATGCCTTTTATGATCTTGTTAGAGCTTAGTTATTGGGGCTCAGCATTTTCTTTGGTTATGTAATTGGTCAGTGGCGGTTCTTCCAAGATGCCCTTTAAGGAAAAGCTGTTCTTTGGTGAGGTATTGGTCAAGCTGGTTAAGGACCTGGGTGAAACTCTAAAGGGGCTCAGCTACCAGAGGATGCCTAAATCTTCTAAACCACCTACTGCGGGGCATGGACAGTTCAAAGATTCTGCCAGTTCCGGGCAGTGCATTTTGCCCCTTATCAGCGTGCTTGCGATCTCTCTCAGGGTCATTCCTTTCGAGGGAGTAGTGGAGCAGGTAGAGGCTATTATCCAGGGGCCAGTGCAGTGTCCAAAAAGACGCAATGAAAGGGAGGGCCCAGGTGGAAGTGTTGCCAGTGAGTCAGCTTCAGAGCTTTTATTCTGCCTGGGTCCTGATTAGCCCAGATCAGTGGGTTTTGAGGGTAATACAAGGTGGTTATGCTCTGGAGCTGCTGTGTCTTCTGGCTGAGACCTTCATGTTGTCGTCCTTCAAGGCTCCTGGAAAACGGCAAGTGGTCTCAGATACTCTACACAGGCTGATTCAGTTGGAGGCAGTGATCCAGAGCAATTAGGTCAAGGTTGATACTCTATTTACTTTGTGGTCCTAAAGAAAGAAGGGCATTTTCAGCCAATTCTGTACTTAAACTCTGTCAACAGGGCCCTTCGAGTACCTCATTTTCATGTGGAAATGTACGGTCTTTGATTGTAGCGGTACAAAAGGGGAGTTTCTCTGTGCTCTTGACCTCACCGAGGCCTACTTGCATATTCCCATCATCAACATTTTCTCAGGTTTGTGGTGCCGCTATGCCACTTTCAGTTTCGGGCTTTGTCCTTCAGATTGGCAACGGCTCTCTGGACCTTTACAAAGGTCATAGTGGTGTTAGCGGTGGCTCCCCATCGAGAAGGGGTTCTCGTTCAGTCTTATCTGGACAATTGGTTGACCCATGCAAAATCTGCGGAGGAAAGTTGCAGGGTGATGCAGCGGGTCATACAGTTTATTTCTAGACCTGGGGTGGGTGATCAACGTTACCCAAGAGCAAGCTGACTCCCACCGAGGTTCTGATTTCCCTCTGTGCTTGTTTCAACACAGTCAATGGTCTACTATCTCTGCTGGTGGAGCGAGTAGGCAAGGTGTGTTTCTGCAGATTCAGCTGCCCTCATCATGGCATTCCTTAGCTTCTGAAATCCACAGAGGCAACCCTGGACCAGAGCCCACATGCAGCCACTGCAGCAAGCTCTCCTATCTCACTGGTCTCCACAGTCAGGGGACAGTGCGGAGGGCAGGCTCCTCTACTTGTTTCGAGTTCTTAGGCAGTATCTTAAACAAACCAAGTCTTTTTGGAAGTCAGATCATCTTTTTTGGTGACCCACATAGAGGAGAAGCGGCTTCCAAAGCTGTGGTAGCTTGTTGGCTGAAGGAGGCAATTGTTGTTGTTGTTGTTAAGTGCTGTCGAGTCGGAATCGACTCATGGCGACCCTCTGGATAGGTATCCTAAATTGTGTTCGGTCTTGAGTCAGGTGACTCATTTTTGACAGACTGGTACCTGTAGCTGCTGTTATTGTATCGATCCATCTCATTGCTGGCCTTCCTCTTTTGTGTTGACCTTCTATCTTGCCAAGCATGATGTCTTTCTCTAATGATCTCTCTCTTTGCATGATGTGTCCAAAGTATGAAAGGCGAAGTCTTGTCATCTGAGCTTCTAAAGAAAGCTTAGGTTTGATCTCCTCTAGTACCGACTGGTTTGTTCTTCGGGCAGTCCATGGTATACACAGTATTCGCCGCCAGCACCATAATTCAAAGGCATCAATTTTCTTCCTGTCTATCTTTTTCACTGTCCAGCTTTCACATTATTTTCAATAACAACATATGTATCTGCTTATTTGTTGAAACATAAACCTCTTTCTGAGGGACTTTGTGCTCATTCTGCTAGGGCTCAGGCGGCATCCTTGGCAGTGTGTTTTGGTACAACCACCTTGATATTTGTTGGGCAGCTACCTGGTTGTCTTTGCACACCTTTGTGCATCACTACCGGCTGGATGTGCAAGCTAGAAGTGATGCTCAGATTGGTGCTAGTGTGTTGCAAGCTGGGCTCGCAGGTCCCGCTTGGATGTAATTACAGCTATGGTACATCCCACACATCTGGACTGGACTGGAGGGACTATATGCATGGATAATTTAGACCTTACCTGCTAATTTGCTTTCCTTGAGTCCCTCCATTCCAGAACCCACCCATTCTCAGTATTTTTTGTGCGAGCCCAGAAACTCAAGAAGGTCCTCGTGTGTTTTTATTCTGGATACATTAGTGATGTTGGTTTTCCAAAGTCTGGTTTTCATGCAGATTTTTTTTTAAGGTTTTTCTTCTTCTTCGTGTTACTTCTTGGATTGCAGTTGTTTGACTGTTCAGGTATAAACTATGCTCTATAAGCAACATTTGTTGTGATTCTGCATTCTAAACTTGCTCTTCTTGGAGAGCCTGCTTTGTCAATATAGATACTGGTTTGAAGCAGTCTGCACAGGATACTTATAGCATGACATCACCAAAAACCTGGCATGCTCAGTTTCCGACTGGACTGGACGGGAGAGACTCAAGGAAAACAGATTAGCAGGTAAGGTCTAATTTATCCTTGATGTACAATGTGGCCCTCTTATAACTTCTCCTCTGTCTCTGAATCCTGAATGGCGATGTCGAAATCACCGCCCCTGACTATTCTGGGTTGAGTTGCAGTTCTCGCAAACACTGCTTGCATCCCTATCTAATGGGTAACCCTTGCTGGTAAATTATGGGCTTTTGGTGACAAGCCTTTAAGAGTGCTCAGAGAAGCTTGTCTGTTTTTATGGGGGATGGGTAGTCCATGAGACAGCCCTTTGCTGATGCTGAGAGAAGCTGCCCTGTTTTGTAGAGAGTCACTTCCCCATGTCTGAAATCAGGTGGTGCAGACTGCTTTGGCTGAGACGCAGGATCCAGAGGAGGTATCGGTCACTGTGAAGGCTTTCATGACGGCTGACCTGCCTAATGAACTTATGGAGCTGCTGGAGAGAATTGTGCTGGATAACTCTGTCTTCAGTGAGCACAGGTGAGAGCAAGCCAGTGTCAGCAGAAGTGATCTAAACCTCATTCTTAAGCAGCATTCACAAGTGAAGAATGTAGGAGCCAATTGATTTGAAATTCTTATATCTCTGACTGTGACAGAGTTGGATTTGGATTTAATTATGCTTCGTTTCCAAATGCAAATGCACGCCAGGGAGGAAACGTGGTACTAAGATAGCAAGTGAAGGGCTAAAGAGATGGTGAGATGTTTGGGACTAAGCACAGGAATTGAGGGGGTGAGCATGCCCAAGCAAACTGGGGGGAGCACGCATGGGGTGGGGGACTGAACATGCTTTCAGCAAGCAAGGGTCTTGGGAAAGAGAGAGTGCTTCTATTGAAGTGGGTCCTGTAATTTGATACAATCCTGCATTACCACCCCATGTCCCTTGTTTCCTTCAATATGCTGAGTGCCTTCTGCCTCTCTTACAGTTGGGCTTCAGCAGCCAGTGAGAGTGCTGAGATTTCTCTCTTCCCTCCAGGAATCTTCAGAACTTACTAATCCTGACGGCTATTAAAGCAGACCGTACCCGTGTGATGGAATATATCAACCGACTGGACAACTACGATGCCCCTGATATCGCCAACATTGCCATTAGCAATGAACTGTATGAGGAGGCCTTTGCCATCTTCAGAAAGTTTGATGTAAACACGTCCGCCATACAGGTGAGAGGGTGGCTTGCATGCGAGCTGAGGGACATTGACGTCACCTGCTTACCAATGAGAGGCATGAGCCAGGGATGGGGTGCAATTATTCCTTTCTTGCATTGACTCTGTGGGCTTCATTTAATGGTTTCCAGCATATTAGTATTAGTGAACACTTTTTCATGGGAATATCAAGCTGCTGCTTTTTGTTACAAAGCTGTCTGAAGTTCAAAAGGTAGTTACATGATTGAACAAGGATGATGAAGCAGTCTGCTCCAGAAACTGTCTTCATTGTATTAATGAAAGGTGCAATGTGCTCCTAGGTGCTGATAGAGCATATTGGGAATCTGGACCGTGCCTATGAATTTGCAGAGCGGTGTAATGAACCAGCCGTGTGGAGCCAGCTGGCCCGAGCACAGCTACAGAAGGATCTGGTGAAGGAGGCTATTGACGCGTACATCAAGGCAGATGACCCGTCCGCATATATGGAAGTGGTACAGGCTGCCAGTCGCAACAGTAAGCAGTGATTTTTTTTCTTTTCCTGCTCACTCTGCCCAAAGCCAGCAGGATTACAGTGTGATATGCTAAGTTAAGTTGTTGCTTTTATTGAATATATTGGTATACTGATTTTCCTGATCCTGTAGCCAGACACAGCTCAGGGACATTGCTCTAGTCCCTGGTAGATTCAAGCAAACAAATGTCCTCTCATGTTGGATGAAGTGTCTGATTCCACAGGAGGCAGGTAATATCTGGGGTTGGAGCTTTCAGTCTAGTATTTCTTTGTTCATTTCTTTGAATTATTGGTTTCTGTGCTCTGCTTTGAGATGCTTTTCTAGAGCAAATGGATCAAGTTTAGGAAACTGAAGTAAATGTAAATCTTTTTAAGTGGCAGCAGTACGGCAGTGGATGTTACGCTGTGCTTGCTGAGATTGCGGTAATATAGTAAATGAAAGCAGAAGAATGACCAGCTTATTCCTGTCCACACTAAGACTACATCCTTGCTGCTAGTTTTAGAGTGGCCGGATGTCTTCTCTCTGTACATCCTTCCTTGTCTGTGCATGGTCACTTAGTTCACTCGCAGCAGCACAGTAGCAATGCCCTCCCTGCTGCTGACACACACGGTCAACACATGTGGAGCCAAGTTCAACGCAAGCAGTGGCAGCACAAGCTACACACACACATGTCTCCAGCAGGAGCCAGCCGGCCGCATCGCAGAATAGTGCAAGATACTTGCATACAGCAGAAGCCATGTGTGTTTCTCTTTCATGGCGTGCAGTCGTCCTAGCAGGTGGTGATTATCCAGTCTGCAGCCTCTCTGCTGAAATTGATGATATTGACCATCCCTGACTGGTGGCCTGCAGTTTTAATACCTCATCTGTGTGTTTCGGGTTGGATTTTCTGCTGCTCATTCCTTTTCATGGTTTGCATGCAGACAGTTGGGAGGATCTGGTGAAGTTTCTTCAGATGGCACAGAAGAAGGCACGAGAGTCGTATGTGGAGACTGAATTGATGTTTGCCTTGGCTAAGACCAGTCGCCTGTCGGAGCTGGAAGAGTTTGTCAATGGACCCAACAATGCCCACATCCAACAGGTAGTTTATGCATGTGACCATCCGCAGAACCCTTTGTTGGCATTCAGTTTCCCTTACCTTGCCAAAGACATTAACAGAGCCCTTTGACTCTGAGTAAGATGAATGTCATGCTTGCTGAGGAGAGGGGTATTCACATGCACAGGGACGACCTTTCGAGCAAATCCATAAGAGACAAGACTCTTGCCTGTGGAAGCATTGGGCTTTCCTCTTGACAACAAACCAGATCCATGTATCACAGTCTACCTGAGTCTGTACAGCAGGCTTCATCTTTGACCCTTTACAAATCCAGGCTAAACACTCACTCCCTCAAGGCCGCTTTTGGATCCTGATCTGCTTAGTCTCCTGTGTATTTCCTTACCATGCCCCTAGAACTATCCTTGTCCTCGGCTGTTGTGCTGTCTGTCTTGACTAGATTGTAAGCTCCAATGAGCCGGAACTGTCTCTTGCATGCGTCTATACAGCACTATGTATGCCTTGTAGCACTATACAAATGATTAGCAATAGTAATACTTTTGGGCTGCATGGCACTACCAAGGTCACAAACCCAGGGTCTGGCAGTGAAAATGATCAGTAGTAGCAGCAGCAGCTCCCTACTGAACAGCGAAACTGCTCGACCGTGCCAGCCAAAAGCTGCTTTACACAAGCGAAAGAGAAATCACAGGACTGCAAATATGCCACTCCCAAGAGATATCACTGAACAACCGGGAAAGCTCCCTCCCAATGTCAGTTTCACTGGGTCAGCCTGCGGACACTATCCCCCTGCACACTCATAACACCAGGAAGCGAGAAAACCCCAAATTCACTAACTCAGTCTTTTTCAAATACAAAAGGGAGGGAAGGCAAAGAGAGAAAAACGTCCCTGAAGTTTGCTGGGCTGGTGGGGATGGACCTGGTCGCCTCCAGGTGTCACCAGAGATAGACTGGTTGCTCCTCAGACTGTCCACTGTGGCATCTCCTTTCTGACAAGCCCTGTGTACTTGGGACTCAGATTCACTGTTCTCTAATCTACAGGTCGGTGATCGCTGCTACGAAGAGGGAATGTATGATGCAGCTAAACTGCTCTACAATAATGTCTCCAATTTTGCCCGTCTGGCATCTACTTTGGTACATCTGGGAGAATACCAAGCAGCAGTGGATGGTGCTCGAAAAGCCAATAGTACCAGGACATGGAAGGAGGTACCCTGAGGTCTTGAGAGTGTGCAAAAATGTGATGTGCATACAAACTCGAAGGAAAATACTGTCTCTTTCTTCATAGGTGTGCTTTGCTTGTGTGGATGGGGCAGAGTTTCGGCTGGCTCAGATCTGTGGTTTGCACATAGTAATCCATGCTGACGAGCTGGAAGAGCTGATCAGTTATTACCAGGTAACCGAGGGCTCAGTCTCTCACCATGACTTCCATCTGACTTCTCATGTTTTGTTTTTATTTTATTTGTGTGCTTTTCTATACCGCCCCTTCCAGATGTCAGGGGCGGTTTACAAGGAACTTAAACAACAATATAGCAAACAGTGAAATATTGCATTACATAGAACATTAAGTGAACTTAAGAACTAACATTAAGTGAACATAAGAACTAAGTTACAAGAAAACAATGTGTAGATTATTTACATAAGAATATACTGGCTATCAGTGGCTATCAGATTAAAATCCTCTCTCTTCCTGTCTGCGTTTCCTCAAAATGGAGCATTTGTTGTGGGAGGTGATACTGTGTACCACACTGGTCATGCTCTTGTTTCCCCAGGACCGTGGGTATTTTGAAGAGTTGATCTTGCTACTGGAGGCTGCTCTGGGTCTTGAACGTGCTCACATGGGAATGTTTACAGAACTTGCCATCCTCTACTCCAAATTCAAACCTCAGAAAATGAGGGAGCACCTGGAGCTTTTCTGGTCTAGAGTCAATATCCCAAAGGTTAGAGATTTCCGTCTTTCTGTCACACTTCTATACTTGTTGAGATATTTGGTATATTTCCTATATTTCCCTTTCGTTACAGAGAAGTGCAAATGAAACTCTGTTCTCTAACATTCATGTCGGACCAGCCCAAACAAGTGGGTTATGTTCCCTCGCAGCAGATAGCGACAGAGCTGACGTTACTCCCCTTATAAGGAGCTAGTGCTGCCTTTAGCAGTTCAGTATTTCTGTATCGCCAGCAGATGGTGCAGAGATGTGGACTGATGCAGCAGGATCGGGAGGCCCCCGGGGTAATGGTTTCCAGGCTACTCCTCCCCTGACAGAGCAGGATCCCAATTGAAAGTCTCGGTAGAGCAAGTTTAATTTTCATGTGCTTGTCGCCCTCCCCCCCCCCCCCCCCAGTGGTACATGTGTGATAGTGCACATGTACCTGTGCCTGGGAGAGGAGAGCCTGCTTATAATGTCAGTGGAACATGCATGCTGGATTAACAGTTGATTGGTAAAGGGGAGGGTAACTTCTTTGATAATCTCCTGCTATCAGTGTTGTGTGTCGTGCAGCGTGCACCAGTTGTCTTCTGAATCTTGTTAACTATTTGTATCTGTCCTACACTTCCAGGTCCTGCGTGCTGCAGATCAGGCACATCTGTGGGGTGAGCTGGTCTTCCTCTATGATAAATATGAGGAATATGATAATGCCATAATCACCATGATGAGTCACCCCATAGACGCCTGGAAGGAAGGACAGTTTAAAGACATCATCACTAAGGTGAGGAGAAATGTTGACAGTTCCTGTTATCCCTGGTTGCTATTGCAGGCTGAGCTCGCTATATTCTCCTCCAATTGAATATGGCTAGCTTATTTCTAGCAGAAGCCTAACTGGTGGAGACAGTTTCCCATCTCTAGATTCAGCCTACAAAATCTAGAGCAAGATAGCACGTCAGATGTTGTACTGCTGAGTCATTTGACCTATCGTATGACATTTTAAGGCTCTAGAAGCTGGAAATATTCCCAAGGTCTCTTGTAATCTCTCAAGGCTGCTGCTTCTAACAATTGCTGACTCTAGAATGCAAACTTGGTTTAGGATCTGAAATTGGTAGTTTTGTGATTGAGGATTTGAGCCTCGGCACTTTCCCAGCTGTGACCGTGTTTTGGCTTACAGCTGCAGGCAGCAGCTAGCATCCACTGCTCTAAGACATTGGCCCAGTACCTGGCTTCTGCCCAGCAGCTGCAGTGTGAGTCAATCAATGGTGCTGGACTAACTTTTCTCCGCTGTCTTGGACAGGTAGCTAATGTGGAGCTGTGCTACAAAGCCCTGCAGTTCTACCTCGATTACAAACCGCTCCTGATCAACGATCTACTGCTGGTGTTAGCTCCAAGACTGGATCATGCCAGAACCGTTGCCTTCTTTTCCAAGGTGAGATGCAGAGCTGTGGACCTGCGTTTCATTATAGCTGAAGATGTTTTGGCTCTGTATGCCCATGACTCTTGCCCTGACACCACAGCAGTGCTTTTTAAACTTTATCCCGTATAACCTCATTTTAACAAGTGAAAATTCATGTGACCCTCAGATGATGATGAAATCAAAATAGCAGGTCTCTAGGCTCCTTCCCCTCCCCTGCAGTTATGTAAAGTGAAAGCAGCAGCAACAGTAATGGCAACAGCAGCAGTGAGCACAGTGTCCTTTCTGTCAGTGCTTTCAGACCCCAGTACTCAGCGTGAGTTTCAGTCTAAAAGGAAACTTAGCCAGGAGAGTGCAATGACCTATGACTGTTCACTGGCTGACAGGCTACATGCCACTTTGCATAGGTCACAGTGAAAGCCTAGAGAGAAGGGGAAATGGCCATGTTGATGTGACCCCAAGTTTGGGAACCACTGCAGTACAGTATCCTTATTTATTTTTTATTTTATATTTATAAATTTTTACAAATTATACCAAGCAAGAAAACGCTTGTACAGAAAAGATGCTCCTTGTGAAACATTACAGAAGGAAATACATACAGGAATCATAATATAAACAAATTGCATCATTAGCCCACAAAGAGGGAATAACTATGCAAAATCCATTGAGTGAAGGAGAACCCACAATGTCATAAGGAAAAAGTTACAGTATCCTTTTTAAATCCGATTCCCCTGCCCTGGGTTCACCTGCTCATTTTCATATGGTAGTCGGTGTGTTTGTGGACAGGGATGCAGGGAGCAGCTTCTGATAGGCTGCTACTGTGCGAGCAGTGAGTATGTTCACCGGAATCTGCACCATTGGGTTCCATCGGCACTTGCAAGCTTGGGATTGCTGCTTGGGCACCAGCCTGCACATCGTGTAATTTCATTCCAATATGTTTTAGGTGAATCAGTTGCTGCTTGTGAAGCCATATCTGCGATCTGTCCAGAACCACAATAACAAAGGTGTGAACGAGGCACTGAATAACATCCTGACAGAGGAGGAAGACTATCAGGTAGATAGAAGCACTCTTCTGATCCTTTGCAGAAAGCTGAGGGAGAGCTGCGCCTGAGCTCCCTCCTGGGACTGGTGTTCTCAGCTAGGGCATTTGCCTGCCTACTGACCGCTGCTCTCTGTTCCATTCAGGGCTTACGGGCTTCCATTGATGCATATGACAACTTTGACAATGTCAGCCTAGCACAGCGACTGGAGAAGCATGAGCTTATGGAGTTCCGCAGGATCGCAGCTTACCTATATAAAGGCAACAACCGTTGGAAACAGAGTGTGGAGCTGTGCAAGAAAGATAGACTGTACAAGGTCAGCTAGTAGATACCAGCTGAGCAGATGAGAGATCAGAGAGGGATAGACTAGCTGTAGGGATCTCATTGCATGCATTCTGAAAACACACACATCCATGCTGTAAGAATGTACCTGCTGCCTCTGATGGTGATTCTGTGAGTGACCCAGAAGCTCCAGTCTGCCTAGCTCATTTTTCAGAGGACTAGATGCACAGGGGGTGTGGGAGCTGGGAGAGATAAGAAGCCCAAGGACAATGTGCTTTTCTACATGGTTATAATAATTTGAAAGTAAAAAGACATTTGGGTATCTATTTTATAAAGGAAGAGTGTGTCTCTGCTTTCCTATTCGTCCCTCCTGTCTAGTCCAAATGCATGGGGTTATACTCACCCATCAGCAGATGGAGACTGAGAACATCAACTGACAGCAGTCCTATACAGAAGCCTGTGCACCCTTACTCAGCCGTATTCTCAGTCTCGAGCAGACGGTGTGAGCTTAATCTGTGGTGTGTGATTGACGTGTGGGTGGCGTTGGGTCTGTTTGGAGTTAGAGGCCCAGGGGTGCAGAACCCGGTGCTCTGAGTCCCTCTCCCCATTCTTCCCTAGCTGCACCTGGAAGCTCCCTCGTTCCTCCTCCCCGCCTTTTGGGAAGGGGCTCCAGGGTTTGAGATACTTATGGCATTCCCTTTGACTTTTATCCATAAAATTTATTTAAAAAAAAAAAAAAAAGACGATTTACCAAGAAGCTCATGCAGTGGCAGTGCTGCCCGGTAAGCCAGGCCAGTGCTGGAAGGGGTGCGGGCGGTTGAGGGTGCGGAGCGCCACAAGACTCGGCATGCGCATGGCTGAGCTAGAGGTCTGCAGCCGGTGCATGGCTTGCGGCTGCCGTTGGGCACAGCCCTCCGTTGAAGGTCTGTGTTGCTGTGTGAGAGAGCATGGCTGCCGTGGATCTTCTCTCAGCACCCAAATTGCACAGGGAATAGTCTAAGGGATGCCTGAGGACCTCGGTCACACTGCCTTTGCTATTGCAGGCCCCAGTACTTTGGCTGGAATGGATGCTATTTTTGCTGTGGCTGCTGCAAGCTCAGCAGTATGCAGGAAGCCTCCAGTTTTACAGCCGGTGCAGCAATTTTCAATTTCTGGGTCGGGGGAGGGAGGGGTCAGAAGGGGGCTCGATAACAGAGGCCTCTCCCTTTCCCCTGAATTTGTGCTCCTGCTACATCAGGCCTATTACTTGAAGCAGGGACAAGTGCGCGGCACTTGGCTAGGGGGCCCCCCAGTGATCTGAGGGAAGACCTCTTCTTCCATGGTGGTTAAACGGTCTCACGTGGTGCCATTGGATGCAGAGGAGGATACGGCCTCCATGGTGTTGCTTGACTTCTTGGGGGCTCTGGCGGGCACTTCTGATCTTCTGGATGGGCTCCTGCAGGAGGACTTAAAGAAAGGTGAGATCCTGGTGGGGGAGGACCCGACTGCTGTGCGGATCTTCCATAGCAATGAGTTGCCCTCCCTAATTTCCCATACATTGGCGGAGCTGTGAATCTCGAAGGAGGTGGTGCAAGATCCAGTCTTGCAGGTGGTTCAGAAGCCTCCTCCTCCTACTACTGAACATTTGTATAGTGCTACAAGGCGTACACAGCGTTGCACAGACATATGTAAAAAATGGTCCTTGCTCATCAGAGCTTACAATCTGGTCAAAACAGACACCACAGCAGCTATAGACAAGGATACATCTAGGAGGAAGGTAAGGAAACCCAAAGGAGATAATCAGGATTCAAAAGCAGCAGCGGTGAGTTTTCAGCCTAGATTTGAAAAGGGCCAGAGAAGAAGCCTGATGTACAGACTTCAGTAGTTTGTTCCAGGCTTAAGGAGCAGCAAGGTGAAAGGAGCGAAGTCTGGACTTAGCTGTAGAAAAGAAGGGCACAGATAGAAGAGATCTGCCAGAAGACCAGAGTTCCTAAGGAGGGCTGTAGGGAGAGATAAGAGAGGAGAGGTAATGAGGAGCAGCAGAGTGAGTGCACTTATATGTCAGCAGGAGAAGTTTGAACTGGATACGGAAACGGATAGGAAACCATTAAAGTGATTTGAGAAGGGGCGTAATATGAGCATGACAAGGCTGGTGGAAGATTAGCCATGCAGCTGAGTATTGAACAGATTGAAGGGGAGAGAGATGATTCAGAGGGAGACCACTAAGGAGGAGGTTGCAGTAGCCTAGACTAAAGGTGACTAGAGAGTGAAGAAATGTTTTCCCCTTTCCACCGTGCCATGAAAGAGCTCATTGAGGCCAAGTGGAAAGTTCGACGTGGGGTTATGCATCAGCAGGACTATGACGAGGATTTATCCTATTTCTTAGGAGAAGGAGAAGTTGCATCTGCCACGGATAGTTACCTTGGTGTCAGCAGTCACTTGAAACACCACCATTCCTGTGGAAAGGGGGACCACCTTGAAGGAGCCCCATGACTGTCGGATGGAGGCCCTGCACAAGCCTTCCTTCAAGATTTCCACCCTGGTACTTCAGGCATCAGTGTGCGGGACCTATGTTACCAGGGCCTGCCTTCAGTGATCGCAGAGAGTTCCGGAAGGCTCTTTGGCTGGGTCTTCGGGTTTGACCGAGGTGGCCCGCCTGAAGTTTGGTACAACATTTTTGGTGGACCTTCTATATGATTTGCTGCATGCCTCTGCAAAGAATATGGCCATAGTGGTAGCCGATAAGTGCGTCCTGTGGCACCACAATTGGTCGGTGGATGTAGCCTCTAAGACACGCCTCAACAGTCTCCCCTTTGTGGGGCAGTTGCAATTTGGTGCAGATTTGGAGAAGCTGGTTAAGGACCTTGGTGAGTCGAAAGTGCCTCGGCTTCCAGAGGCTAGGCCCAAAGGCTCGGTGAAGGGGGCTCCCTCCTGGAGCTGGGGGCGTGACTTTAGGAGCTCCATATGGCCAGAGGTGGTGACTTGCAAAGGTCTAGGTTCCTGCCTCAGAGCCAGCCCTTTCAGAGGGCCGCTGGGATGGTAGAGACGGGTGCGGCAGAAGTCCAGGGGCCCCCAAAGCTTCCCAGTGAAGGTGTGGGGGCTTTGGTGAGGGTGCTGCAGCATTTTCACTCTGCCTTGGCCCAGATCACTTTGGATGCTTGAGTATTAGATTATTCATGAGAGCTATGTGCTTGAGTTCGAACGACCCCTCAGACGCCTTTGATTTCACCCTGTCAGGCTTTCGGTAAGGCATAAGTGGTGCAGGTTACACTGAGCGCCTTCTGCAGCTCAAAGCCATTGTCCCAGTGCCAAGATCAGATTGAGCTCTGGCCGGTACTCTTTGTGGTTCCCAAAAAGGAAGGATCCTGGAGGCCCATTCTGGACCTCAAGGTGTGAACAGAGCCTTGAAAGTTCCCTGTTTGCATATGGAGAACTTGCGTTTGGTGATAGGGGGAATTTCTTACCTCCCTAAATCTCACAGAGGCCTTTCAGACAGCCATTAGCTTCACATTCTCATTCATCCAGAACATCAGCGTTTTTTGTTTTTGCAGTTCCAATGGGGCATTTCCAGTTTCAGGCCCTTCTTTTCTACCTGGCAACTGCACCACACGTGTTCACTAAGGTGATGGTGGTGGTGGCAGCCACTCTGCGGAAGCAGGGGATCTTGGTCAATTCGTACCTGGACAATTGGCTAATTTGAGCGAAGTCCCCTCAGAAAAGTCGGAAGGCTGCCAAACTTGTTCGGCATCTACAGGAGTTGGGCTGGGTGGTCAACTTCATGAAAAGCAGGATGGTGCCATCGCAGTCCTTGGAGTACCTGGGGGCTCTTTTCAACATGTAGAAAGGCATGGTGTTTTTGCCAGAGGGCAGGATTGTGAAGTTGCAGTCTAGTGAAGTTGCAGTCTCAGATCTGGGCCTTATTGAGGGTCCTGCGCCTGAAGGTGTGGGAGTACCTTCGGGTCCTGGGCTTGATGGCAGCGCTTGCTTATGCGTCCACTACAATTGACACTTCTGTCACATTGGTCCCTGCCAACTCAGTTGATGGAGGTGCAGGTGGCCTTGCAGGGAGTAGACAGGGCGAGCCTTCATTGGTGGTTAGACCCGGCTCATCTCTTGGCAGGGGTATCTCTCGAGTCACCGGAGTGGGTAGAGCTTACCACAGATTCCAGCCTGGTGGGCTTGGGGGGATCATTGCCTGTCACATGTGGCTCAAGGCCAGGGGTCCCCAGAGGAGAGCCAATGTTCCATCAATCAGTTGGAGACCTGGGCAGTGTTCTTGGCACTGCAGACCTTTTTTCCTCCCTTGTGTGGTGCAGGGGCAGTGTGAGTCCTGTCTGCGATGATGGTTGCTTATATCATTCAACAGGAGGGTACAAGAAATTCTCTGGTGGTGGCAGAAGCGCTCCTACTCCTTTGGTGGGCAGAGCAGCACCTCTGCGCAGTCAGCAGTCTACACCGCTTTGACCCGGTGAAAAGCAGTTTATAAGCATAGTTAGCTAGCGGGGAAGGTGAATGTTCAGGTGGATTACTTGAGCCGACACCTGTTGGATCCAGGGGAGTGGTCTCTCTCAGAGTTGGTGTTCCAGTCGATCGTGAGGCGGTGAGGAGCACCCACTATGGATCTGATGGTGACCATGGCCAATGCCAAGGCCTCTCTGTTTTCAGCAGGTGGAGAGAGCGTATGACAGAAGGGACTGCTGGTCTTCTCTATGTGTTTCCGCCCTGGCTGATGATTGGCTGAATGCTTCAGAGAGTTGAGGCACACCCTGGGCTACTAGTGCTGGTGGCCCTGAATTAGCCATGATGACCTCTATTTGCAAACCTCGTGTGCCTACTGATGTTGGACCCCTTTCCACTCCTGGTGAAGGGGGATCTTTTGTCACAGGGGCCCGTTGATCAAGGTAGTGGATCAGTTCTCGCTTATGGCCTGGCTCTTGAGAGGGCACATCTGAGTCGCAGGTGGTTGATAACCTACTGCAGGTGCAGCAGCACTCCTCCTCCCTAGCTTAGGTTGGTGTGTGGCAAATCTTTGAGGCTTGGTGTGAGGAGCACAGAGTGCAGCCGTTTTCGGCCTCTCTCCTTGACATGCTGGCCTTCTTGCACATGGGCCTGGAGAAGGGTCTGGCCCCGATTTCCTTGAGGGTGCAGGTAGTGGCCCTGGCCTGTTCCACAGCCGAATGCAGGGGCAGTCCCTTTCCACGCACACAGATGTGCATTTTTTTAAGGAGGTCAAGCATCTCCGGCTGCCTTGTCGTTCAGTGGTTCCACCCTGGGACCTGAATTTTGTCCTTTGGTTCTTGGCACAAGCCTGTTTGAGCCCTTACGGGCTGCCTCTCTCAAGGATCTGACATTAAAGGTGGTGGTGTGTTTGGTTGTGATTTTGTTCAGCGTGCTGGATTTCTGAACTGCAGACTGACTTCATCTTGTTGGGAGCCTTATCTGGTGATATCTAAGGACGCCAAACGAATACATATTGGATACCAGCTTGAGTGCTTAACGTGATTTAAAGTTCCCCTGAAGAAACTTCTCACCTGTGAAACGCATTGATGGTGCCGGATGGTGGCGTCGGGGAGTCTACATCTGCTCAGATAAGCACGATTAATAATATAATAATTTGTTTGAAACTTCAACACTAAACACCCTGGGGGTTGTGGTTGGAAAGGTCGTTGATGTAAATCCAGCACAAAGGCCTATGACTTTTGTCAGAGAAGCCAGTGCTATGGGAAGTCTGAGACCTCCACATCCCTTATAAATCATTACTATTTTGAGAAATTATACTTGCAATTGAAAGTATCAAGTGAATATTTTTGACTTTAGTGTTAGAAATATAAGACAATTTTTTGAATCTACATAGCCTTGGAAGAGTGGAGGGATTTATTTTTGCTTGTTTTAAGGAGAAAATGGGGCTTTGTCCAGTCCCTTCCTTTCTCTCCAAGGTAGTGTCTGTTTTCCACCTTAATCAGGTGATTACTTTGTCGGTGTTTTTGGAATCACAGGATTCTGCTGATTCACGAGTCCTGCATTTGCTGGATGTCTGTAGGACTCTTAAGACTGTATTTGAGGGTCACTCAAAAGTTTAGGAAGTCTGATCAGCTTTTTGTGCTGTTTGTGGATCCGCGGAAGAGTGAGGAGGCCTTCAAGGCCTCCATTTCTCGCTGGATCTTTGATTTAAAGATAAAGTGGTATAAAAGAATGAATGAATAAATAAAATTCCACCAAGTCTCGGGCCTCTTTCTGGGCAGAGTTTGGCCTTGTTCCACCTCAGGATATCTGTAAGGCCGAAACTTGGTCTTCTCTTAGTTCCTTTGCACATCATTATCGACTGGCTATGCAGGCCCAGCAGGATGTGGCCTTTGGGGCTTGAGGTTTGCAGGCTGGCATTTCCGGTCCCACCTGATATTAGTACTGCTTTGATACATCCCACACGTCTGGACTGGGCTGGAAGGATGACTAGAAAGGTGAAATTAGACGTTACCTGCTAATTTTCTTTCCTGGAGTCCCTCCAGTCCGGTTGAGAACCCACCCAGGATTCTGCAGTGTCTTAGCCTTTGTGTCGGCTTGAAGCGCATGGTGTTGGCACACTGTAAGGCTTTTCGATTCCTGGTGTGAGCAGTTTTGCTTGCTGGGATTCGACTGTATTGCATGGCTATGAGCTTGGTTTGTTTTCCAAAAAAAAACAGTTGAGACCTGTTGTCCGGTTTATTTTGTTGACTTTGGAGCTTTTACGGACTAGTAGAGACGTGTAGTTTTGGGACACCATATCTGCTTTGTTATGATCGTACTGACTGAGTAAGGGTGCACAGGTTTCTTACAGGGCTGCTGTCAGCTCAGTGTTCTCAGTCTCCATCTGCTGGTGGATGAGCATAACCCCAGAGGTCTTGACTGGACTGGAGGGACTCCAGGAAAGAAGATTAGCAGGTGAGGTCTAATTTCACTTCCCATGGGTTAGTTCTCGATCACAAAAGTGCAGATGGGAGAACGGGGAAGGTGGGGGAGAGTGATGGGAAATACAATTTCCAAATTGATTTTAGTTTGGTATTGGGATTCTGGTTATGATGATAGAACCTGAACATCTATAATGGAAGGAATATAGGGTTACGAGGTCGGCTATTGATTTAGTCATTAAAAGGCAATGGAAGAGGGGCAGTGGTGGGTTTTAGGTTGATGATGGTTAAATTGTATGTATTGTCTCTGCAAATTTTATGTTGTACCTTGTGTGATTGGTAAGAAGTGATAATTAAGCTGAAATAAATGTGAGGGTTGGTGGGGATAGTGTAGGGATGTCACTGGTAAAACCAAATTAAACTGGCTCCCTGTTCGATCACATATCCTTTTTAATGTATGGGAATGCACCAGTTCTTCTAATCTCAGTATCCATTTACTGCTCTTGTCGGTCTTCATGAACATTGAATAAGGTTTTGTTGGTGATTCCTTCTGATAGATTATTTTTAGAATGAATGACTGTAATTTGGAAACTATTGCCAGAATAGTTAAGATAGGAACCTGATTATCTAGATTTTGGAGTCGTCTAAAAGCATATCTATCTCAGAAGTATATATTTCTGACTAGAGTTTTACTTGATGTAACTTATCTTGCTATTAGTACTAGTAGGCTCTGCTGTGAAACAGCTGCAGCAGTTAACATGCACATAACTGGAATTAAATGAAACTGGTGTCAGTGCTGGGGGTTATACAGTGGAAGGATGCAGTAAGGCAGGTATGAAGGTAGAGGGGTGCGATTGAGGCAGTGCCAGGAAAAGAGGGAGGGATGGTGATTGGCTGCAGGGAGGGAGGGGGGGTCTTTGCTTTCACTAGATACTCAGTTGCTTCTCTCGCTGTTGTAGGATGCTATGCAATATGCTGCGGAGTCTAGAGACTCTGAGCTGGCAGAGAGCTTGATGCAGTGGTTCTTGGAAGAAGGTAAATACGAGTGTTTTGCAGCCTCACTCTTCACCTGCTATGACCTGCTGCACCCAGACTTGGTGCTAGAGCTGGCATGGAGGCACAACATCACCGACTTTGCAATGCCTTACTTCATCCAGGTGATGCGGCAATACCAGACAAAGGTAAGTGCTGCTGACTCTGCTCTGGGGTATGGTAAGATGAGATGTGCTGTGGGAGCAGACAATGATGAGAGCATGGTAGGGTGAGGGGTATTGCCATGGGAACTGATTTTTTGGTAGAGGAGGGCATGTTTGTGCTTAGTGAACAGTTTCTTCATCGTCCATCCAGTCCGGACGCATGGGTTATGCTTGCCTATCAGCAGATGGAGATTGAGAACCGCTGGTTCGATGTCATGGTATAAGAGTCCTGTACAGATCTGCTGTCGCCAGTATTTCTCAGTCTCCTGCAGATGGAGGTTTTTAACCTATGCATTCTAAACTGGATAAGAGAAAAAAAGAATTACTAAGTTTTCGGGATGTAGCTTGGCTTTTGCTGGCTACAGAGCCCTGTGGGTGCAGAGCCGGGTGGTTCTGGGTCCCTCCCCTCCCATCTGGAATTTGGGGCATAGGTTGGCCATTGCCAGCTGAAGAGCCCGAGGGTGCAGAACCTGGTGGTACTGGGGTCCCTTCCACCCCACCCGTATACCCACCCACTCACTCGCCTTCCCTTGCTTAGCATTTTTGAAGAACTTGGGGTAAGTGGCGGAGACGGCCCTCTTCCTCCTTCCCAATGTTGGGGAGGGACAGGTGGAGTCCATTATATGCAGGGTTTATCCTTTCCTTCTCCCCAACTTTTGGGAGGGGGACAAGGACAGGTAGTTTGCATACTATTAAAAAAACAAAACCCAACAGCAGTACCTCAGCTGAGTTTGATTAGTCTGCTTGCAGGTCAACAAAGATGCCTCTGAGTTCTGTGGGTGGGGCGGGCTTCTGTGCTCGGCTAAATAGAACTGGTCCTCCATGGCTGACATCCCCTTTACTGAGCAGAAGGCTATTGCTGCAAGGGCATAGATGTCATGACAAAGTGTCGACAGCAGCCGGTGGCAGTAGCTGCTGCTTCTGCAACTTGTCCAGTGCCGAAGTCAGCGGGAGATTCTGCCATCTTGTACCGGGCCCTGTTGCTCTTCCTGAACTCACATGGGGTGGCTGCAGTCATGACTGTGTCTTCAGCCTTTTGTAGTGGCTGAAATCATTACAAAAAAAAAAAAGACAAAACAGATGCCCGTTCAGCAAGGAGACACTGGCCAGTGGCAGCCCTGAGGTAGGAGAGCTGTGGTGGTCCAGGCAGTTTGCCTCTGATGGCTCAGGGAGAATTTTGGTGGGAAGACCGCCATTTTCCCTTCGCCTGCCCCTCAGCATTTACAGTTGTGGTGCCCTTCAGAGTGCAGAGTATAGGGGCTCTAAGGAGCAATAGTTTAAAAAAAAAAAAAAAAAAAAAGGGGCAATCAAAAATGAATACGTTAACAAGCAGCCAAGGCAGAATGGGCAGAAGCTTCTCAGAATTCTGCAGTGGTGATCAGGACCTTCCTGTATGGGCCTTGATTGCATAAGATATTTAGAGGCTAGGCATTTTCTCCAGGGGTCCAGCAGTAATGGGAGGGGACCCCTGAGGAGGTTCAGTGCCCTGCAATATTACTGATGTGTCATAAGACCTCTTCGTGGGAGGTCCCTGCTTAGGCCTGGCAGAGGCTGAGATGGCGTTATCCAACCACCTTCAGAGGCTTGATGGTCTGTAAGTAACACAGAGTCCAGGGAAACAGGCTTCATGCAATGCTGATAATTATGCTCTTTGCTCCTATTTGTGGCTACTGCAAGGGGAGGAGGGAGGGTAAACCATTCAGGATGATTCAATACAGCTCATCTGGGGCGTTTAGGGTGGGCCCCACTTTAGCCAGTATTGTGGCACTATATGGATAGAATTGGGTTTCATCCTTTGTAAATTGCAGCATAACTGGCATTCAGGAGAAGGAATGCAACTGGCTGTGGCCCCCAGAACCTTCAGAGGGACAGCTCTTGAGTGCAGCAGAGGCACTAGAGGGACCGCTCTTGAGTGCAGCAGAGGCACTAGAGGGACCGCTCTTGAGTGCAGCAGAGGCACTAGAGGGGACCGCTCTTGAGTGCAGCAGAGGCACTAGAGGGGACCGCTCTTGAGTGCAGCAGAGGCACTAGAGGGACCGCTCTTGAGTGCAGCAGAGGCACTAGAGGGACCGCTCTTGAGTGCAGCAGAGGCACTAGAGGGACCGCTCTTGAGTGCAGCAGAGGCACTAGAGGGACCGCTCTTGAGTGCAGCACAGGCACTAGAGGGACCGCTCTTGAGTGCAGCAGAGGCACTAGAGGGACCGCTGTTGAGTGCAGCAGAGGCACTGTGTGTGCAATTGATTTTCTATAGATGGTAGCATTGCAACCACTGAGAAACACAAGAGGTGAAGGAGGTCTGGAATTGCCAAAGTCTGTTGCTTTACTATTTTCTGTTAGTAGCCTCTAATCTAGAAGTCGGTCCATCTTCAGTTTATCGCAGCAGGCCTTGATCAAGACATTACTAGGTCAGCAGCCAGGATCACTAGGTGTAGGGCCTGCCATATTCCCAGAGGATGGTCCCAGAGGAAGATTGGGGAGATTGCTAAGGGTACAGCGCAGCTTAGAACCTTTGACTACAATCAACTGTGCTCACGATTTCCTGCTTCGGTGGTTGATCGGTGGTATCACTTTGAGATGCTGAGATTCTGTAAGATTGGGGAGATTGCCAAGGGTACAGCGCAGCTTAGAACCTTTGACTGCAATCAACTGTGCTCACGATTTCCTGCATTGGTGGTTGATCGGTGGTATCCCTTTAAGAGATGCTGCATGCGTTTGAGTTGAGCAGGTGCCCAGTCTTGTCTTATGGCGGTGCAGTTGGGGGCTTCAACGGCAGTGTGTTATCATTGATTGCCTTCTCTTAGCTGCAGTGACTGTCCTCTGCACTAGCTGTGTAGAAGCTACTTTTGCGTTTGTGGTTTAACGCGCTGCGGCTTCTTTGCACACTTTAGTATAAGGTCAGATAGGGCCTCTTATGATGTGGGTTCGCATTAGCTGGTGGCTTCCCTGGGTCTGTAAAGTGGTGCTGGTGTTGAGTGACACTCAACTAATCTCTCTGGCTCAGTTTGTTTTCTAAAGCTCAGCTGCTGCTGGTTTCCTATTTCAGCCCTTACTTGCCTTCGGTTAAAGTTGATCTCCAGGAGCAAGCAGGAATGCAGTCTTTACACTTGGGATCGTCTGTACTGACAGAGCCCGTGCGGGAAGAGCAATCCACTGCGCCTCTGCATCTGCCTTCCCAAGTCCTCTCCTCAGTTCCTCATGTTCTGCAGAGCCACAGGTTATTTATTTAACAATTTTTTTCTATACCGCTTTATCCACTGGTCAAAGTAGTTTACATTGTAAAAGAACATGTTACATAGAACAAGGAAAACAAACTTGGAAATAACATATGTATTTTTCATTTTTTCCAGTTTTGGTTGTTTTCTCCCTTTTTTTTTAATAAGAACATATGTTATTTCCAAGTTTGTTTTCCTTGTTCTATGTAATATGTTCTGTTACAATGTAAACTATTTTGACCAGTGGATAAAGCGGTATAGAAAAGAATTGGAGGGACTCAAGGAAAGAACATTAGCAGATAAGGTCTAATTTCACGTTACTATGACTACAAATACCAGTGACGGCATTGGTGATCCGCCACCTTGTTTTCAGAGAGTACATGCTTGTTTCCAATAAGCTTTTGTATACTCTGGGTGCCTTATATACAGGTAGACAAGCTGTTTGAGAAGACAGTTTCTGATTCTTGGTCTTTTTTGTTTGAATAATATCTGTTTCCAATACCAGCAATACATTTCCACACTAGGAACTTAGTCATGATAACTTCCTAGAGGTGTGTAATGTAGCTGACACCAGTATCTGTTCCAGTGGTGTGAGAAATCTTGTTACAGGTCCAAGCATTGAAATCCAGCCAGACTTTGCCATTTTTTTTTTTAGAGCCAAAGGGGGTAGTTTATGCAGACAAGATGCTATACTATAGTACCTCACATGTAGGTGGAGGAACATGTGTCTAGGCTCAGTGTGTTTCAGGGCGGAGACTCGTGAAGGCGGGACTCATTCTGACTGTGTCTCTTTTGGCCCAGCAGCATTCTCCCATCACTTTTGGACTTCCAGCTGATTCAGAACTGGCCCCTTGCTCACATTTGCGACTACCTAATGTGTTCTATTTTATAAGCCCACCACCAATTAAGGACCACAGTGTCTGGCCTACAGGTGTCATAGCTATGCAATGACTGAGATTCTTTCCCCAGCCCTGCTCTAGGGCTGTGAATGCAGCATCCCACCCAGATAGCAGAAGCTGGAGCTAAATCCAACCTAGGTCTTGTGTACTTGTAGATACAACAGTGCTGCTGAGCCACTAGTCTGGTCCCATTCTGTCCACTGTAATGATTGGGCTGTGAGGAGGTGATAACTCCAGGTCACAAGGGCACTGAAGTGGGCCAAAAATGAGCCTTCTAGTCTGTAAGTACTCTGCAAGTCTGACTGAAGTCATTGCATGTCTCAACCGGTTGGATTTAGCTGAGCACACAGTACCAGTTGCTTGTAGAAATAAATATGCTTGATTAGACCTGTTGACACTACATAACTTAACTCTTCGGATCTCAAATTATGGGTTTTGTTTTATAGAGTTTTGGCGTTCTTTGCATTTGCAATTCAGTAAGCTGTAACAAAGCTCTTGCAGTCTTGTCTGTCTTCCCTCCCCTCCATACTGATTTTTAGCTATACAGTAAGTGACAGTGCATCAGCGATGAGGCGCCAGCCATCAGGCAGACTGCTGACTCAGCAAAGTATTGTGACTCTCTCAATGCATGATGCTTTAGCCAGGAGCCTGCTTGCCCATTTGGTATTTTTGGTTCTCTAATGGGAGCAGGTGGTCACATGGACTTTTTTCTTTTCTTTCCTTGTGCAGGTGGATAAACTTGAAGCATCAGAAAGTCTACGGAAAGAGGAGGAGCAGGTGACTGAGCCCACGCCTATAGTGTTAGGTAAGAGATAGTAAGAGAAGCAGATGTACAAACTGTTGAGCTGATGTGTCAAGTGTTTGTGCTCACTAATCGTAACAGCCAATGATTCCACTTTACACACCAATCCTTGGGGATTGCCGATAGCAGCAGCTGCCTCCTGTAGGAGAATATGCTCATGGTATTTACAAGTTTCTGGAGGAAAAGTCTATAAACAGCCAGACAGACTGCTGGGTAATTCCTTGTGATCCACATTGACCTCTGTACCCAGTCTAATAGCGGCCAACGGACTTCTGGTTTTGGCCCTGCATGGCAGATCTGATATGTTTTTAATAACCAATGAGGACACAAGCAATTGCAGAGCCTTTTTCCTTGATAAGTTACCTACAAGCTGATTTGACATATTTTGACTAGGTGGTTATCATATAGAGTCATATTTTACACACTGGTTCAAAAGGTCTTAGTTTACCTTATTTGTATGAGTGAAGTAAGTGCACGCAGACACCCAGCTGTGCTGTAAGTAGCTAGGAGGAGAAAGTTTCTTGTCCTGCATCCGCTCATTCTCTATTTGTTTTTTGTATTTCAGGCCAGCAGCTCATGTTAACAGGCCCCAGTATGGTACCACCACAGGGTAACTTCCCATATGGATACACAGCACCTACAGGATTCACGCAGACGCTGCCACCCGCCTACAGTTATAACATGTGAAACGCTCCTTCCCTCCGCCTCACCCTGCTAAGAGGGCACTCGTTGAGACACACCACTAAGCATGACCCCCTCCTTCCCATGAAGAGTGCACAGATCGGAAAGGCACTCTGAGCGTAACACACACTCTCCGAGAAGAGTGTACTCATCTTAGGCACTGTTATTTATTACTTTTTCTCATATATTGCAATTCATACCTCCTTTTTATCTGTTATTAATATTACTGTGTTGCAAGACTGGTTTGTTCTGAAGTCTAAGCGCTGAGGCACTGGTTTCCATGCCAGAGCTCGTGCTAATACGTGCGAATACGGTATGAGGCAGCCCTGCCAGCACCCCCCACACAGAATGCCTTCTGTGTCCCAGTTACCTCAGAGGCATTGCAGAGCAGCCTGTATGGCTCATTCCTACTGGTCTCTGCGGGGGGATTGGCAGGAGGTATTGCAACCCCCTGTCTGTGTCACATGGTTGAGGGACAATGCACAGTTACACACGATTTGTCTTTGTTAAGGTAGTTGGGTCACTCTGAGCCAGCCATGTGATCAGCGCTGTAAAGTATTTCATTCCCTGAGGAGGGGAGTTTCTAGTGTCCGGACTTCAGTTGCCTTGAGATTGGGAATCGAGGCGTGCCAATATTAGAGCTTCCAGATGTCTGGCACGGGCAGGAGAAGCTCCAGAGAACGGCAACAGGGATGGCTTTGTTCTTCCTTTGTGCCGCTTTTCACACATATCCCTAATATTTTATGTACTGAGGTTAGATACGAATGTATAATTTATGGCTATAAATCTTGTGGTAATCATGGACATTATAAAAAGATTCCAGTTATCAATGTATGCAGAGACATAGCGTCCTCTTCTGTACTTCTGACCTTCAGAGAGCGTGTGTGTATGTACCTTTTAGGAAATCTTGTACAAAGTATAGCAAGAATGCCTAATTGTCTTTCTGACCACCTCTTGCAGGCAAAATGGGTGGAGGTTAAAACTTGTTTGGCCTAGTGTGTGCATGTGGTATGTTTTTTACACTGATCAGTTTGCTAATTCCACAGCAGTATACTATGTGAAGTACACCTTTTAATACGTACATTTGCTTCTGCAGTCTGTCTTTCTGTGACTGTCCTCAACCCCCTTAGCGAGAGGCCAGCTGGACACCATGCAGAAGGAATTAACTGGGGAGAAAAATAGATAGCCGAGCACATGAAAGAATATTGTTAATAAAATATATATTTAAATAGCTCTCTGACTGGAGCGTTAAGGATGGGCCTAGCTGACCGGCGCCGTTCCACATGCAGGAGTAGAGCAGAGATGCTCCTGGGTGTCGAGTCCCCCAAGTATTACAGTTCTCTTTACTATCTTTTCCCAAAGTCAGTTACCTCTGCTGATGGTGTCGTCCTCTTCTCCATGGACTTCCATTGGCTGTGCTCCCCTTCTCTGTTGCAGCAAGCTTCTTGTCTAAGCCAAGCTGGTTTGTGGGTGTCTAATATTTATTTAAAAGGATTTATATTTCATTCTCTTTACATATAGTAGGTGGATTACAATAAAAACACTCAAAATGTTAAGTCTCAACAAACAAACAAAACTAGATGTATCCTTCCTAAACTTAAGACAGAGACATCCTTGTTTATTTTGGTGTTTGTTTTTGCGGCAGCACCAGGCACCGCAAACCTGCCCAACCCACCAAATGCCAAGGGAAAGAAATGGCTCTTAAGGCCTGCTTTGGACATCTTGTAGAATGTTTCTGCATGAGGGATTGAAGGCAACAAAGCCCACAGGGAGGGGGCTAGAAAGAAGAAAAGCTGAACGTCTGCGTGGCTTGCGCGTGCAACAGAGAGAATGGAATGTGGCAGATGAATGATGAAGCTTAACAGGGTAGAAGGCCTTGTGAGCTAAAAAGGATTTTAAACCTAGCCCTAAAGAACAGGAAGCTAAGGTTCACTTTATTAAATCTGCATATGTAGCTTAGACATTTGCTCTATTCTGCATGTTCTGAATTAATTTGTCGCCTTTAGACTTGAGGCCACAGTAGACAGAATTGCAGTGGCGGAGGCATGAAATGATGAACACATGAACCAAGGTATGCTGTGCCGAGGTATTAAAGCACATGTCTCACAAACTCCGTGCTGACTCTGCTGCCCCAGCATCCCCTGCGCTTTCTTGGCAGTGTCACCGGAAGTAGATTGCCAGGCCTTTCTTCCGAGGCAATGGAGGGGTAACTGACTTGCCCAAGGCCACAAGGAGTGCTAGTGGGACTAGAACTCTGGTCTCTTAGTTACCAAACCAGTGTTTATCTATTAGGCCACTCCTCCACTCCTGATGATGATACCTAAAATCTTGATGCAAATAGCAGGTGTGACTGGAGAGCCCAGTCACTGTGGCTGAGTTGGTCGCATCAGAAGCAGCATCCACACTGCTGGGGGCTCAGTTAGCTGCTCCTCACCTCCCAGGCTCCTTATAGAAGAAAGATTCTGGCCATTAGTCTTGAGGATTTTTAGATTGTTACACCTCAAAGATATATAATGAATTCCGCACCGACCCAATCAGATTCTGATAGTTTCTTAGAGTAAAAGTTTACGTCTTTATTATCAGCAATGCAAACAGCTATAAGCAGTGCAGCTTCCCTTTAAGGCAATATCACCTATATGTATACATCAGCACTTTTTCCTGCTTTTCTTTCATTTATTTCTGTCCCTAACTTTTTGCCTGATGCCTATCAGGAAAAAGCCACAATGCTTAAGAGAGAATGTTTTTAAACCAACTGTTACTTACATCCCCTGACCAGTCTCTGAAATCTGCCCAGCAACAAGGACAATGACCACAGTTAGGCCTTCGCTACAAGTCTGCATCAGGTCACTGTGCACAAAATAGGATTTAAGCTGTATAACACAAGGAATGCTTTTAGGATGTGGTACGAAGTGGGGTTCACCCTCTTGATACCATTCACTAACTTGCCTGACCCTTTCCAGTTCCCTCCAAATTTGTGAAGGGAGGGACGAGGATGTTCATCTTCCATAATGTTATAGTAGGGCTTACTTAGAAGCAGAAACTCCAGAGTGATGCTAAAAGAAAGTCTAGCAAGCACATTAAGGGGTCCTGCTACAGTGCAGTAGAGCAGGAGCCTAATGGTTAGAGCACTGGCATGGTAACCAAGAGACCAGAGTTCAATTCCCACTAGCACTACTTGTGGCCTGGCAATCTACTTCCCTTCATTCTGCCAGGAAAGCCCAGGAGGTGTGGAGTCAGCATTGACTCGAAGGCGCACATTGTCATTGTTGCTAGAGTGCTATGTCCAGTCACATGTGCTAATGTGAAGATACTGGCAGACTTGGGTTCCCTTAGGAAATGGTGCTATAGTGACAGAATCTAACCACATTTTCAAAACTACCAATCTAAATTGCTCTTTGTGGTGTGTAAAACTTCCAAACTTTTTTTTTTTCTAATTCTTTTTTTACAACTACTAAGGCCCCAGGTGTGTCCTTTACAACAAAAACTAATCATTACAGAGGAGAGACACATCTGGGCTATATATAAAAGATAATATACATCAGTTATATTATTAAGAAGCAAAATGGTCACTTCTATAGTGTCCCTACAGTCCAATCCAGACTCATGGGTTGTGTCCCTATTCCAGCAGATGGAGACCGAGCACTCTAGCTTTTGGTGATGTCCCTATATAAGGAGCCAGAGCTCCTCCCACCAAGCCCAGTATACTCGGTCTCCAGCAGAGGATACACAACTCCAGTAGCCTGGCTGGTCTGTTGGTTCCTTGAGATTCAATTCAAGAGTTTAAAAAAATAAAAAAAATTAGGGGACATTCCTTTCGTGGCAGTAGGGGATCTGGTAGAGGCTCCTTTACCGGCACTGGATCGGATCTCAAGAAGGCACAAAGAGATGGGGGAGAGGCCCAGGACTGGTGCCATTGGGTAGCCGCCTGCGGCAGTTTTATCCAGCTTGGGTCCACCTCACCTCTGACCATTGGGTGCTGGAGGTCATTCACGAGGGTTACTCCTGGAGTTTGTGAGCCCTCTCGCAGATGCATTCATGTTGTCACCTTGCAACTCTCACAGGAAGCAAAGGGCAGTAAATGACATGCTATGCCATTTGATCCAGCTACGCATGGTGGAGCTGGTTCCCTAGATCAATGGGGTCAGGGACGCTACTCTATCTACTTTGTGGTACCCAAGAGAGAGGTATCATTCTGGCCCATCCTCAGTCTCAAGTATGTCATTCGAGCATTGCATGTGCCTCATTTTCAGATGGAAACTTTGTGATCAGTCATTGTGGCAGTGCGGCACGGAGAGTTTTAGACTTCAGTGGACCTCACGGAGGCTGGCTTGCATGTGCCCATTCGTCCGGAGCATCAGCAGTACTTCCGCTTTGCTGTTCTCATGGGACGCTTTCCAGTTTTGAGCTCTACTATTTGGACTCGCCAGGGGTATTATCAGACAACGCCTTTACAGTTGACTACATCAATCGTCAGGGCGGAACAGGCAACGCAAGTCTGGCAGAGGAGATTGCCCTGCTACTTCGGAAAGCGGAGGGAAATCTCATTCAGGCGTTGGTAGCTCATGTAGCCGGGAAACAAAATGTGCAGGCAGACTTTCTGAGCAGGCATCAGCTAGATCCAGTGGAGTGGTCCTTGGCAGACGGGGTCTTCCGTCAATTGACGTGGCGATGGTGCCTCCCAGTTTTGGATCTCATGGTGTCAGCGGAAAATGCCACGGTTTGAGCGCTGCTTCAACAGATGCAGGGAAATGGATGTCTGAAGGCCTTAACGTGTTGGCTCAGAGCTGGCTGGAGGAGGGTCTGCTCTATGCCTTTCCCGCGTGGCCTCTTATAGGTTAGCTGATTCAGCATGTGGAGGCTCATGCAGGGCTGGTAATCTTAGTTAGTCCCAGACTGGCTGCAGCTGTTGTGGTAGATGGACCTAGTTTACCTGTTAGTGGACAAGCCGTGGTGGCTGTCGCTAAGGCCAGACCTGCCATTGTGGGTCTGGTTCTCATGCCTCAGGTGGATTGATTCTTACGGCTTAGCTCTTGAAAGGGCGGCCCTCAGGCGCTGGTGGTATTTGGTGCTGGTGATTGTTACCTTGTTGAAAGCATGGTGTAGGTCCACGTCACTGGCGTATGTATGTTTGGAGGGTGTTTGACCCTAGTGTAAAAAGGGCAGTGTAACCTCTTTGGGGCCTCTATCCTGGAGGTATTAGCCTTTTTGCAGGACGGGTTTGAAAAAGGGCTAGCCTTGAACTCTCTTCGGGTTCAGATTGCAGCTTTGGCATGTTATTAGGGGCATGTTCAGGGAGTCTCCCTAGCAGCTCATCCCAATGTGGTCAGATTTCTTAGAGCGGTCAAGCTTCTGAGACCACCATTGCGGAGATGTGTTCCCTCTTGGGATCTCAACTTGATGCTGGAGGTTCTGTTGGCAGCACCATTTGAGCCGTTGGTGGCAGCGGCGGTGGTGCTCAAGGATCTTACCTTAAATGTGTCTCTTCTGGTCATCATTTGTTCAGCCCAGAGAAGTTCAGAGCTGCAGGCCTTGTCCTGTCGGGAGCCCTTCCTTTTGGTAGCAAAGGATAGAGTAGTCTTGCGTACGGTGCCTTCATTTTTGCCTAAGGCGGTGTCACCTTTCCATCTCAATCAGACCATGGCCCTGCTGGTCTTCTCTAGGAGTCAGGATAATAAGCTATGTGTGCTGGATGCGCAGATGGCCCTATGCTACTTGAAGGGCTACAGTGTTGTTCCAGAAGTCTGATCATGTGTTTGCTCTCTTTGGGGGTCCCCATAAAGGGGAGGCTGCCTCAAAGGCTTCCATTGCCAGGTGGTTGAGGAAGGTGATTGCTTCGGCCTGTCTGTTGAAGAGCAAGCAAGCACCCTTGGGTCTGTGAGTACATTCCACCAAGGTTCAGGCGGCATCCTGGATGGTTCCTTCAGCAGAAATTTTCCAGGCAGCTACTTGGGCATCATTGCATACCTTTGTTCAGCATTATAAACTGGATTTGCAGGTGCACTGGGAGACAGTTTGGGGCTCATGTGTTGGAGGCCGGGCTTGCTGGTCCTGCCCTGGTACATCCCATGAGTCTGGATTGGACTGTAGGGATGCTATGGAAGGTGAAATTAGACTTACCTGCTAATTTTCTTTCCATTAGGACCTACAGTTCAATCCAGATCCCACTTGTCTCATTATGGTGGCAGGCACGTTTCAGATGGTGAGCAGTAGGGAGCTAGGCGTTTTCCCTGATGGAGGTGTAGAGTTCTCTGCATGCTGAAGGGTTCAGTTCTGGGTGCTTGGAGTGAACTGGAGGTAGCCTGGATCCCCTCGGGCTGCACTAAGTCACCACAGGATGTTTGTCTGTATATAGTTATACTTTGGTGGTGTTGCCATTGTCACAGAATGCCCCTAACTTAAACTGCGTGGAAGAAAGGCCCGGCAATCTACTTCTGTATCTTGCCATGAAAACCCAATGGATAGTTACAACAAAACAAATTGTGCTGTAATGCTGGAAGATGAGACCCCCAGGTTGGAAGGCACTCAACTAGCTACTGGGGAAGAGCTGAAGACTTTTCAGAGTAAAGCCAGCATTTATGATGTGGTTGGATCAAAGCCCTCGGGACGTCTGACTGCTGATGTAGCTGCGCATGAAATGAGAGTCAGAAGCTGTAAAGATGTCTTACACATTGGAACATGGAACGTACGAAGCATGAACCAAGGGAAGTTGGAGGTGGTCAAGAATGAAATGGAACGTGTACAACTTGATCTGTTGGGTGTCAGCGAACTGAAATGGACTGGCATCGGGCACTTTGCATCAGATGATCACATGGTCTACTATGCTGGAAATGAAAGACAAAGAAGAAATGGCGTTGCATTTATAATAAAGAAGAAACTTGCAAGAACTGTAATGAAATACAATGCAGTCAGCGAATGCTTAATCTCTATTCGTCTACGAGGAATGCCTATCAACACAACTATAATTCAAGTATATGCCCCAACAACAACTGCAGAAGAGAATGAAATTGAAGAGTTCTATGAACAAGTACAAGCTGAAATTGACAGAACATGCAAACAGGATATTCTGATAGTCATGGGTGATTTGAACGCAAAGGTTGGCAACAAAGAAGAAGGCAAAGTAGTTGGAAAATATGGACTTGGCAACAGAAATGAAGCTGGAGAAAGACTGATAGAATTCTGCAAGACCAACGATCTATTCATCTCGAACACCTTCTTTCAGCAACACAAGCGGTGACTGTACACATGGACTTCACCCAATGGATTGTATAAAAATCAAATTGACTACATCTTTGGAAGTCAACGATGGCAAAGCTCTATAACATCAACAAAGACAAAACCTGGAGCTGACTGTGGTACAGATCATCAACTACTAGTATGCAAACTCAAGCTAAAGCTGAAAAAGAGCAAACCACTCATGAATGCAGCAAAATATGACCTTGAGAATATACCACTGGAATTTAAAGACTGCCTGCAAAATCGATTTGCTGCTTTAGATACAAATGATAGAGTTCCAGAAGAGTTATGGAGTGACATCAAGAAGGTTGTGTTGGAAAAAAGCGAGAAGTCTCTACAAAAGGTAAAGAAAAAACGGCCAAAATGGATGATGGAAGAAACTCTGAAAATTGCCCAGAAACGCAGAGAAGCTAAAGCCAGAGGAGAAAGAAAGACAATCACAGAACTCAACAGAGATTTCCAACGTGCAGCAAGACAGGACAAGGAAAAGTACTACAATGATGCATGCAAGGAAATAGAAGTAGAAACTATTAGAGGAAGAACAAGATCAGCTTTCCTAAAGCTACGAGAGTTGAAGAAAAAGTTCCAACCTCAAATTGGAATGTTACAAGATGCTCAAGGTTCTATGTTGAATGATGCTGAGAAGATCAAGAAAAGATGGAAGGAATATACAGAGTTTTTATATGATAAAGATCAAGTGGACCAACAGCCGTTTCAACCTGTACCTTATGATCGGGAACCATTGGTGATGAAAGAAGAAGTTGAAGCAGCATTGAAAGCCTTATCAAAGAACAAAGCACCAGGCATTGATTGCATTCCCATAGAAGTATTACAGCAATCTGATGCAGCTGTTACCATACTTACAAGGCTCTGCCAAGAAATATGGAAGACAGCATCATGGCCAACTGCCTGGAAAAGATCTGTGTTTACACCAATACTAAAGAAAGGTATCCAACTGACTGTGGAAATTATCGCACAATCGCTCTGATCCCACATGCCAGCAAGATTCTACTGAAAATTATTCAAAAGAGACTGCAGTCCATACCTGGAACAAGAACTACCTGAAGTGCAAGCAGGGTTCAGAAAAGGTCGAGGAACGAGAGACGACATTGCGGATGTGAGATGGATTCTTGAAAAGACTAAAGAATACCAAAAGGATATCTATTTGTGCTTTATCGACTATAGCAAAGCTTTTGACTGTGTAAACCATGAGAAACTCTGGGCCACATTAAGAAGCATGGGTATACCAGAACACCTGCTCGTTCTCTTGCACAATCTGCACATTGATCAAGAAGCAACAGTTCGAACGGAACAAGGAGAAACAGAATGGTTTAAAATAAGCAAAGGTGTAAGACAAGGCTGCATACTTTTCCCCTACCTGTTTAATTTATATGCAGAACAAATCATCAGAGAAGCAGGATTGTATGAAGACAACAGAGGTGTGAAGATTAGTGGAAGACTCATCAACAACCTTCGCTATGCTGATACCACATTACTGGCGGAAAGTGAAGATGATCTGAAACATTTGCTTCTCACAATCAAAGAACATAGTCTCAAAATGGGCCTGCACCTTAATGTAAAGAAGACAAAGATCATGACAACTGGCATAATAAACAGGTTCATCGTCAAAGGAGAAGAAATTGAAATCGTGAATAACTTTAACCTACTTGGATCAACTATCAATAAAGAAGCAACAAGCAGTCAGGAAATCAGACGACGCATTGCTCTTGGCAGAATGGCTATGAAAGACCTAGATAAGATTCTCAAGAGCAGAGATGTCTCTCTCCATACAAAGATTCGACTTGTTCAAGCCATGGTATTTTCAATAACATCATATGGATGTGAAAGCTGGACAGTGAAAAAGATAGACAGGAAGAAAATTGATGCCTTTGAATTATGGTGCTGGCGGCGAATACTGTGTATACCATGGACTGCCCAAAGAACAAACCAGTCTGTACTAGAGGAGATCAAACCTAAGCTTTCTTTAGAAGCTCAGATGACAAGACTTCGACTTTCATACTTTGGACACATCATGCGGAGAGAGAGATCATTAGAGAAAGACATCATGCTTGGGAAGATAGAAGGTCAACGCAAAAGAGGAAGGCCAGCAATGAGATGGATCGATACAATAACAGCAGCTATGGGTACCAGTCTGTCAACAATGAGCCGCCTGACTGAAGACCGAACACAATTTAGGATAGCTATCCAGAGGGTCGCCATGAGTCGACTCCGACTCGACGGCACTTAACAACAGGGGCATTCTTGATTTTCTTAGTTTCTGCTTTGACATAGTAATACTGGCTTGGTGGGAGGAGTGCTGGCTCCATATATAGCAACATCACCAAAAGCTAGACTACTCAGTCTCCATCTGATGAAATAGGGACACAACCCATGAGTTTGGGTTGGACTGTAGGTCCTAATGGAAAGAAAATTAGCAGGTAAGTCTAATTTCACCTTCCTTATCCCTCCAGTCCAAACCAGCAGGTTGTCTCTTACCACCTGCAGCTGGAGACTGAGCATGCCTCCCAAACCTTGGTGATGTCACCCTACATATAGACTACCAGTACCACCCATGAAGGCCAGTATCTCAGTCTCCAGCAGCTGGTGAGGAGTGTCTGGACCCATTGGTTGGATTTAGCTTAGACACCTAGTGTTTTGACCTAGTTAGCAGTATCCTACTACTAAAGAACATACACAGCACTGCTTAGGCACATGTAAAAGATGGTCCGTGCTCATCAAAGCTTACAATCTAGTCAAGCGAGACAATACAGTAGCTAAAGACATAGGATACATCTAGGGGGAATGGTAAGGAAACACAAAGGCAATCAAGTGAGTCAAGATCCGAAAACGGCAGTGAAGAGGTGAGTTTTCAGTCTGGATTTGAAAAGGGTCAGAGAAGACACCTGATGTACAGACTCTGGTAGTTTGTTCCAGGCATAAGGAGCAGCAAGGTGAAAGGAGTTAGCAATAGAGCAGAAGGGCACAGATAGAAGCGATTCGCCTGAAGAGTGGAGTTTCCAGGGAGGGGTGTAGGGAGAGATAAGAGAGAAAAGGTATTGAGGAGCTGCAAAGTGAATGCACTTAAAGATCAGTTTAAACTGAATGTGGAAACGGATAGGGAGCCAATGAAGTGACTTGAGAAGAGGGGTAATATGAGCATGATGAGGCTGGCGGAAGATTAGCCGTGCAGCAGAGTGTTGAACAGACTGAAGGGGAGAGAGATGATTCAGAGGAAGAACAGCAAGGCGTAGGTTATGATAGTCTAGATGAGAAGTGACTAAGGAGTGGATAAGTATCTTAGTAGTTGTTCAGAAAGGAATGGCTGAGTTTTGTTGATGTAGAGAAAGAAATGGCAGGTTTTAGATATGTTGGATGTGTGAGGAGAAAGAGAGAGTGGTGTCAAAGATGACCCCAAAATTGCGAGCTGAGGAGATGAGTAGAGAGTTATCCACAGAGACTGAGAAAGGGGTGAGGAAGGTTTGGGGGGGGGGGGGGAAATAAGAAGCTCAGTTTTGGCCATGTTCAATTTCAAGTGACGGTGACACATCCAAGCAGCAATCTCAGAAAGGCAGGTAGAGATCTTGGCCTGGATTGCCAGAAAGATTTCAGGTGTAGAGGAGTAGATGTGGGAGTCATCAGCATAAAGATGGTACTAAAAGCCATGGGACGAGATGAGTGCAGAAAGGAACTGGGTATATAGAGAGAAATGGAGTGGACCCAAGACCGATCCTTGGGATACACCAACTGAGGGCTGGATAGCAGTAGAGGAGGATCCACTAGAACAAACACTGAAAGAGCACTGGGAGAGAAAAGAACCAGGATAGCACAGAGCCCTTAAAAGTCAAGCGAGGACAAGGTATGAAGGAGAAGGTTGTGGCCAATAGTGAGGTCAAGAAGGATGAGGATTGAGTAAAGGACCTTGGATTTTGTCAGAAAATGTTCACTGCAGACTGCCATTCAGGCAGCCCAACAATTCTAGCGGAGCGGAGCCGGGGGGGGGGGAAGAGATAAGGAATTGAAGATCACACTGACCTGGGCTGATCCTTGAATGGGAAGCTATTTGGATACAAAGCGGTGCTGACAGCTCACTAGGAGGACCAGGTCATCCCTTCTGAGAGACTGGGATTGTTTAATTGTTCCAGTCCTGCTTTGGGGTCAGTACCGTTGGGGGTTCCCCAGGTTTGGCTGCTTCTTCATGGTTTGCCAGCACTGCCTGAGAGGACGCAGGGCTGTTAGTGTCAATGGTGTCAGGCGGTCAAAATTGGCTTGTGAGCCTGCAGTGTGCATCTCCAAGGGGGGCTGAGGCCTTCCCTGAGATCATGTGGTAGGCAGCTGGAGTTGCAGGCTGTTGGTGGTGGAAGCAGTGCGCCAGATGTCAGCCGGTAGAGAACCTTCAGGGGCACTTTGTCTCATTGGCCCTTTGCCTTTACAGCTGTTTGTCTTGATTTCCCTTTGCAGTCTTAGTTTATCATTGTGTGGTTTGACTCGGAGGATGCCTTCAGGGAAAGGCACTTGTGCAGCACATGTCGGAGCAGCCTCTCTGCAGAAACAAGACCCGGTCTGTAGAGGAGGCTTTGGAGGATAGCCACAGGGGAAATAAGTATGCCACGTCTAGATCAATTTCCCCTGCTGAGCTTCTCACCCATCATTTTGGTGGGAACAGAGACCATTTTAGGATCAGGATCTGTGGGCGTTTCTCTCGACCTGGGAATGAATTTGACATGATTCTTGTAAAGGTGGGTCGGGTTTGAAAGTTGAGCGTCGGCAGCATTGGCGCACTGTTATGAGTTCAGTCATAAGATCCCCTGAGGAACCATAGATGTGAAATGTGGAATTGGTACCTGAGGGAAGCGTCGGGGTCAAAAAAATATCCTTGATATAACGAAGGAGTCTGTCCATGGGCATCTGTTCTATGAGTATAAACATTAACAGTATTATAGATCTGAAAGCAGGACTGGCTCACTCGTGGATTCATACTAGGTCATTGATGCAAAAAGGTACTCTGCTTTCTTGGACGTGAGTCAGGAAGCTGTACCAAATAAGTCTGAGACCTAGTTTCATAATGGAGCTAACTTGATGAAGATATCGGATTTTTGAGTCATCTGAGTTTATACCAATTTTGATATGCCATTTTGAGTTACTAGTGAACGAGTTTTATCATTAGTGTGCATTACCCATCGTTTGGAAGTAGACCAAGTTTTTGGTTGGTTAGTATAAAGTAGGGCAGTTGCCTTGTTTGTTCACTTTACAGGTTAATAAAAGAAAAAAAAGGAATATAGTAAGATAGTAAATGATGGCAGATAAAGACCAGCATGGTCTATCTAGTCTACCCAGCAAGGTGGCAAGAGAAGGTGCACCTGCTGCTCTGTGCAGGTTGCCCCTCCCCATGTCTTTGTTTTAGGGGTGTATCCAATGCTCCATGCAGGACACCCCTATTTGTTGAGATATAAGAGATAGAAACAGGGCAAAATAACAAAAAAATGTAACTATAAAGAGATCCACTATGTCTGTCCCATGCCATTCTGGCAGGTGCACCTACTCTTTGCCATCTTACTGGGCAGACTAGATGGACCATACTGGTCTTTATCTACCGTCATTTACTATGTTACTATGTATTTGCCCCCACCACTTCCTCAGGAGGGCATTCCAAGCATCCACCACCCTTTCAGTGAAAACGCATTTCCTGATGTTGCCTTTCAGTTTACCCCCTTGCAGCTTCATGTTATGCCCTCTAGTTTTACAGCTTCCCTGTCTTTGAAAAAGGTTTGTTTGTTCATTAATACTCTTTAGATATTTAAAGATCTGTATCATATCTCCCCTGTCCCTCCTCTCCTCTAGTGTATATATATTTAGGTCTTCAAGTCTCTTCTCATATGTTTTATGGCACAGGCTCCAAATCATTTTGGTCGCCTTCCTCTGAATCGTTTTTAGTCTCTTTATATCCTTTGCGAGATATGGTCTCCAAAACTGAACACAATATTCCATGTGAGGCCTCACCAGCAACTTGTACAGTGGCATTAGTACCTCCTTTCTGCTGGTAATTCATCTCTGTATGCAATCCAGCATCCTCCTGGCTTTGACCACCGCCTTGTCACACTGTTTCGCCACCTTAAGATCCTCAGAAACAATCACTCTGAGGTCCTTCTCCTGGTTTGTGCACACCAATCTCTCGCCCCCTACCGCATATAACTCCCTTGGATTTCTGCATCCCAAGTGCATGACACTGCACATCTTCACATTAAATTTTAACTGCCAAGCATTAGACTATTCTTCCAGCGTTTGTAGAAATTCTCATGTTATCCCCTCTCTCAGGGGAGTCCACTCTGTTGTAAATGTTCATGTCATCTGCAAAAGACAGACTTCTCCATTCAGTCCTTCAGCAATATCACCCACAAATACATTGAACAGACCAATCCCTGGGGCACACCGCTAATCATCTTCCTTTCATCCGAGTGAGTTCCGTTTATCATCACCTTCTGTCATCTGTCAGTCAACCAATTTCTGATCCAGTTCACCACCTTGGGACCCATCCCCAGGCTGTTCAGTTTTATTGATAAGCCTCCTGTGAAGAACAGTATCAAAGGCTTTGTTTTAATCTAGGTAGATCACATCCATCGCATGCCTTTGATCTAGTTCTCTGGTCACCTAGTCAAAGAACTCAGATTTGTTTGGCATGATCATCCTTTGCATGATCCGAGGCAACATGGTTTTACCAATCTATTGGTTTTGAGAAAGTCCACTATTCTCTCTTTCAGGAGTGCCTTCATTACTTTTCCTGCCACCGAGGTAAGGATTCCTGGCCTGTAGTTTGTCACTTCTTCCCTATTACTACTTTTGCGAAGAGATACCACATCAGCCCTTCTCCAGTCCTGTGGAACTTCTCTTGTCTCCAAGGATCTATTAAAAACATCCTTTTAAAGACCCTGAGCTCTTTTGGTATCCTTGGATGTATCCCATCTGATCCCATGGCCTTGTCCACTTTCAGTTTTGAAACTGTTCAAACACATCTAATATGAATGGTACAGTTCTACTCCATTCAGACAATCCACAGCGCTGCTTCTTTTCCTCACATCCCCCTGCATTTCAGCAGCTTTCATATTGCTCTTCCAAAGTCCAAAAATCACCTTGATAATGCAGGAAACCCAAATTATTTACTTGTTTATTTGTCGGACACACCATCAGGAGGAAAGCATGTTCACTCTCGAATGATGGTCGTGTCCATTTTAATCATTATATGGTTCTATAGTCATTAACAAGATCAAAACACTTATCTTATAAACCTTTCTCGTGGCATGATATCAGCATTCAGAATCCAACCAAGGAACACCCCCAACCATGACATGCAAGTTTCGAGTCCACATTCGACTCTGCTTCAGGTGCAACGGGAAAGTATAAGAAGTTCCTCCATAACTGCCATAAAATACGCCAAACAAAAAGGCATACTTTTGAGAGTCTGCTCACATATCCATTGGCTGTTCATAAGTATCGTCATTCATTAGAACCACCAATTGGGACAAAGGAAATCCCCCACATCATTGGGGAAGGCCCCCCGTTGGTCAACCTTAAAACAAACTCAGCCAATCAATCTCTCTATTCAATCCATTGGGATTCACTGTGTTCAAAAGATGAATACAATGTTATTGAAGCCACTGCAGTCTAAAAACCCTGTTGCTGCCACGAGGATCACAGGGGGCATGACCTATAATCCTCCACTTAAGATCTTCAAACATGTAACATAGTAAACAACAGCAGATAAAGACCAGTATGGTCCATCTAGTCTGCCCAGTAAGATGGCAAGAGTAGGTGCACCTGCCACTTCATGCAGGCCACCCCTCCCCATGTCTTTGTTTTAGGGGTGAACCCACCGCTCCGTGTAGAACACCCCTGTATGTTGAGAAATTAGTTAAGTTTATTTTGATTTTATCCTGTTGCTGTAAAGGGATCCACTGTGTCTGTCCCATGCCATTTTGAATTCCGTCACTGTGTTTGCCCCCACCACTTCCATCGGGAGGGCATTCCAAGCATCCACCACACTTTCAGTGAAAAAGTATTTCCTGATATTGCCTTTCAATTTACCCCCTTGCAGCTTCATGTTATGCCCTCTAGTTTTACAGCTTCCCCGTCTTTGGAAGAGGTTTGTTTGTTCATTATTTCTCTTTAAGTATTTAAAGGTCTGAATCATATCGCCCCTGTCCCTCCTCTCCTCCAGAGTGTACATATTTAGGTCTTCAAGTCTCTTCTCATAAGGCTTCTGATGCAGGCTCCAAATCATTTTGGTTGTCTTCCTCTGAACAGTTTCCAGTCTTTTTATATCCTTTGCAAGATATGGTCTCCAAAACTGAACACAGTATTCCAAGTGAGGCCTCACCAGTGACTTATACAGTGGCATTAGTACCTCTTCCTTTCTGCTAATAATTCCTCTTTGTATGCAACGCAACATCTTCCTGGCTTTTGCCACTGCCTTGTTGCACTGTTTTGCCACCTTGAGATCTGCAGAAATAATCACACCAAGGTCCTTCTGGTCCGTGCACACCAACCTCTCGCCCTCTATCGCGTACATTTCCCCTGGATTTCTGCTTCCCAAGTGCATGACACTGCACTTCTTCGCATTAAATCTTAACTGCCAAGCATTAGACCATTCTTCCAGCTTTTGTAGATCTTTCCTCATGTTATCCACTCCCTCAGGGGGAGTCCACTCTGTTGCAAATTTTCAAAACATCAAACAATGTCCTTTTCTCGTTATACCTCTTATGTATATAGTTTACCCTGTTATCCAAGTTCCATATCCTGTTAATTGTAATGACCAGACATATGCAAGTTGTTGGATGTTTCTGTTCCATGTAAACCGTGCTGATGTCGAATAGTGCGGTATATAAGAAATGTTAATAAATAAATAAATGTCATCTGCCAAAAGAAAGACTTTTCCATGCAGTCCTTCAGCAACATCACTCACAAATACATTGAACAGAGCCGGGCCCAGGACCGAACGCTGGGGCACCCCGCTAATCACACTCCTTTCATCCGAGTGAGCTCCATTTACCATCACCTTCTGTCGGTCAGTCAACCAATTTCTGATCCAGTTCACCACCTTTGGGGCCCATCCCCAAACTACTGAGTTTATTGATAAGCCTCTTATGAGGAACAGTATCAAAGGCTTTGCTGAAATCCAGGTAGATGACGTCCATCACATGCCCCTGATCTAGTTCTCTGGTCACCCAGTCAAAGAACTCAATCAGATTTGTTTGGCAAGATTGTCCTTTCGTAAAACCATGTTGCCTCAGATCCTGCAACCTGTTGGTTTTGAGAAAGTTCACTATTCGCTCTTTCAGGAGCGCCTCCATTACTTTTCCCGCCACCGAGGTAAGGCTCACAGGCCTGTACTTTGTCACTTCTTCTCTGTCACCACTTTTGTGAAGAGGTACCACATCAGCCGTTCTCCAGTCCTGAGGAACTACTCCTGTCTCCAAGGATCTGTTGAAAACATCCTTTAACTGTCCTGCAAGAACCTCTCTGAGCTCTTTCAGTATCCTAGGATGTATCCCATCCGGTCCCATGGCCTTGTCAACTTTCAGTTTAGCAAGCTGTTCTAACACATCATCTTCAGTGAATGGTGTGGTATCTACTTCATTCCCATTTTCATATTTGGGAGTCACAGATGGTCCTTCTCCAGGATTTTCTTTAGTAAAAACAGAGCAGAAGTACTTATTTAGCAATTTTCAGTGTCACTTTCCACAAATCCGTTCCCAGCACTTCTGAGTCCTGCAATTCCATCTCTGATTTTCCTCCTCTCCCGAATATACCTGAAGAAAGTTTTGACACCACACTTCACATCTTTAGCCATCTTTTTCTCTGCCTTTGATTCTGCTTTCCTTATTTCTCTTTTAGTTTGATCCTGTATTCCTTACTGTGTTCCTCTGTTTGCAAGCTTTTGAATTTTGTGAGAGCTGTTTTTTTGCCTTTATTTGAGCAGCCACTTCTTTGGAGAACCAAATAGGTTTCCTTCTCCTCTTGTTTTTATTTACTTTCCTTACATATTTATCTGTTGCCCCTTTTATTGCCACCTTTAGTTTAGCCCATTGCAATTCCACTTCCATTATCCCCCTCCCACCCTGCCAACTCCTCCTTCAGGTACTTGGCCATTTTACTGAAATCAGTGTGTTTGAAGCTTAGGACTTTGAGCTTGCTATGATTGGACTGCACCTTGGCTTTTATCTCAAACCATACAGTGTGATGATCGCTGATCCTCACAGGGGCACCCACCCAGACATTCGACATGCTCTCACCATTGGTGAGCAATAAATCCAGCATTGAGCTTTCCCTGGTTGGTTCCATCACCATTTATTTATTTATTTATTTATTTGCATTTCTTATATACCGCACTATTTGCGATCAGCGCGGTTTACATAAAACAAATTTGTTTAAGTGACGCATCTTGGAAAGCATCCAATCCACATCGGGTAGATTAAAGTCACCCAATATGATCACTTCCCCCTTTGTGGCTGTCTTGGCAATATCTATAATCAATTCATTATCTATTTCTTCGATTTGAGTCGGAGGTCTGTAGATTACAACAGTATGGATGACAGTGCCATCTCCTCTTTCCAACACAAGCCAGAGCACTTCTTCTTTTCCCCATGCCCCCTGCATTTCAGTAGCTTTAATATTGCTTTTTACATACAAGGCTACTCCTCCTCCTTTTCCACTTTCTCTGTCTCTTCTGAATAGAGTATAGCCAGCTATGGCTATATCCCATTCATGCGATTCATTAAACCATGTTTCTGTAATGGCCACAATGTCCAAGTCCATTTCCACCATTAGGGCTTCCAGGTTGGGAACTTTGTTGGCTAAGCTTCAAGCATTTGTGCTCATTGCTTTCCAACATTTAACTGGCTTGCATGTATTTTGTTCTGCCCACGTCTTCCCACTTGTCATTGATGTGTGGCTGTTTCTGATGTTCTGCATTTGCTGGGAGTGACATCCTGAACTAGTCCTTCTCCATCTGTCACCCCCCTTTTTCTAGTTTAAATGCATATACACATACTGCCTGAATTTTTCACTTAGGATTCTTTCCCCTGTGACAGAGAGATGTAGTCCATCAGCACAGTATAGTCTCTTGTTGGTCCATCTGTTTCCCCAGTCGCCAATAAATCTGAATCCTTCTCGTTTGCACCAGGTCTGGAGCCATGTATTAAAGCTGTTTATGCGATGCAGCCTTTCCGCCCCCTTACCATGAACAGGTAGAACCTCTGAGAATGCTACAGTGTTAACAGTGGGCTTGAGTTTCTCTCCCAGAGTCTGGAAGTCCCTTTGAACTGCAGAGGCACTGTTTCTAGCCAGGTCATTTGTACCCAGGTGGATGACAACATCAATTTTGGAGTGCTCACTTTCTGTGCTAAGTATATCAACAATTTGGTTTGTATTCCTGCTGGCTGAAGAGCCTGGGAGGCATTTGACTATCTTCTCTCCTTTGAACTGTGTTCCCAAGTTGGTGCCTCTGTGATCCTGCAACAGGCAGTGTTCTACCACCAGGACAGATTGTACACAGGATCATAGACGGGACTGTGCTCACTCAACCTAATCTTCACTGCATGGGTTGTACGACCAATATATAATAAATTACACGGGCAACATGATCAGATGCACAAGTAATTTGCCACAAAAACCGGTGCAGATGTCCCATGCTTGGATCTTCCCAAGTGTTACCAAATAAAGTTGTGGAAGAAAATTGACACTACCCACAAGCTGTAAGTCCCAACTTAACCAAAATGTCATGCAAATTGGATCCTCGGGAATACGCAATAAGAGGTTTTGCAAAACAAGAATGAAGGCTGAAACAGGGCCAATGCTTTTTCAACTGACTAACTTAGAGGAATTCTGCATAAACGGTAAAATTTCTAACAGTCGGTCCTCATCGATCTGATAACTCGAGGAAGCTTGTTAAAAAAGAAAAGCTATTCACGATGAACATGAAGTGCTCGCTTATAAACTCGTTTTATCACATCTATGGGGTACCCTCTGGCCAGTAGCCAAGCCTTAAGATTTTCTGCATGAACACAAAATTCCTCAATAGTACAGCAGATCTGACGAAGTCGTAAAACTGTCCAAAGGGGAGCCCTCTACGGAGGATGACTATGATAATGAAGGAGACTATTTCTTTGAACAGGCTTCCTAAATAGTGTGGTCAATAGTCTACCAGAGCTTTTATAAGTATTACTATCCCAAAGGTTGATGGTCTGATAATGTATATGGGCTGTGAATCGTATATTTTTTTAGTTTTCTGATACTTTTTTTTAAACAAGAGGCTGCACTAGTAAGATTCTACACAGTTTCTGGTTCATCTGACTCAGCTACATGAACCGATAGAAGCATTATGGCTAGTAACTTTGGATGTATCTGCATTATATACTAATATTAACCAGGATGACGCGGTGCAGTTACTAGAGTCATTGTTTCAGCTTGCACCAGCACAGATTCCTAAGACCTTTTTGTTGGACCTTTTCAGATTTGGTCCTTACGAACAATTATTTTTTATTTGATGGATGTTTCTTCCTAGAGATCTTTGGCATAGCGATATGGGCGACAGTGGCTCCCACTTTATATATGACTGATTTGGAAGAAAAATGTATTTATCCATCTGACTTATTTAAACATGTGAGTTTTTGGTGTAGGTTTTTGGAGGATGTCTTTTTGTGGATGACATCTCTTGATGAACTAAAAGAATTTCTATTATGGCTAAACACCATAAAACCTAATATACAATTCACAGCCCATATACACTATCAGACCATCAACATTTTGGATATTACTATTTATAAAAGCTTTGGTAGACTATTGACCACACTATTTAGGAAGCCTGTTCAAAGAAATAGTCTCCTTTGTTATTGTAGTCATCATCTGGGGTCACTCCATAGAGGGCTCCCCTTTGGACAGTTTTTACGACTTTGTTGGATCTGCTCTACTATCGAGGAATTTTGTGTTCATGCAGAAAATCTTAAGGCTCGGCTACTGGCCAGAGGTTACCTCTTAGATGTGCTCGCTTATAAGCTTGTTTTATCACATCACATCACATCATGTTCATCGTGAATGTTTTTTTTTTCTTTCTAAAAAGCTTCTTTAAGTTCTCAGGTCGATGAGGACCAAATGTTAGGAGTTTTACCATTTATGCAGAATTCCTCTAAGGTAGTCAATTTGTTGAAAAAGCATTGGCCCATTTAGAGCCTTCATTCTTGTTTTGCAAAACCTCTTACCATTATATATTCCTGAAGATCTATTTTGCATGAGATTTTGGCTAAGTCGGCATTACCTGTTGATTACTATGTACGACCATCTGAGGGAGAGTTGGGACATACAGCATGTGGGCAGTGTCAATTTTGTTCCACAACTTTATGTGGTAACACCTGGGAAGATCCAAGCACAGGACATGTGCACCTGTTTATTGTGGCAAACTACTTGTACATCTGATTTTGAGGTGTACCTATTATGTCGTCCGTGTAATTTATTATATATTGGTCATATGACCCGTGCAGTGAAGATTAGGTTGAGTGAGCACGCTTCCTGTCTACGATCCTGTGTATGATCTGCCCTGGTGGTAGGACACTGCCTGTTGCAGGATCACATGTTTGAAGATCTTAAGTGTCAGCATCAGGGTTTTTAGATTGCAGTGGCTTGAACAATATTGGATTCATCTTTTGAACACAGTGAATCCCCATGGATTGAATAGAGAGATTGATTGGCTGAGTTTATTTTAAGGTTGACCAATGGGGAGAGGGCTTGTAATGAATGATGATACTTATGAACAGCCAATGGATATGTGAGCAGATTCTCAAAAGTATGCCTTTTTGTTTGGTGCGTTTTATGGCAGTTATGGAGGAACTTCTTATACTTTCCTGTTGCACTTGAAGCAGAATCAAATGTGGACTCGAAACGTGCATGTCATGGTCGGGGTATTCTTCGGTTGGATTCTGAATGCTGATATCATGCCATGAGGGAGGTTTATAAGATAAGTGTTTTGATCATGTTAACGATTTAGAACCATATGATGATTAAAATGGACATGACCATCATTCAAGAGTGAGCATGCTCTTTTCCTAATGGTGTGTCTGACAAATAAGTAAATAATTTTGGCTTTTCTGCATAATCAAGATGATTTTTGGACTTTGGATTTGATAGTAATTGCCAGCTGGTGGGGTTCTTTTCTTGGATTAATATTTCTTTTGATATATAGGGTTCCTCCTCCTCCTTTTCTATCTCTTGTAAATAAATTATAGCCAGCTATGGCTATATCCCGTAGCTGACTACAATTTTTGACTAGTGTGGAAGTCGTCATGCTCTCATACAGTATATTGTTCCTGCCTGCCCTAGTTAAAGCATTGTCCTGCATTCTTCTTTGATGTGTACCAAGCTGCCTCCCTCATGCTAACCTGACCATCTAGCAACTTGCTCTACTGATTTACAACCCCGCTGCCACCCTCCCTCTGTCTGCGGTGCGTACTGGTCCATGCACCTTATCAGTCACGTTTCCTTTTGGCACTGACACATATTTCTATGACACAAACAAAAGCTGCCCTGATCTTTGTCCATCCTTTAATCAGTAATTAATACTACTACCTTCTGCATTAGCCGTCACTTCCTAAAGCTATTCATGAGTCTCCTTGTAATTGAATTGTAAAAGTATTTTATTTTCAAAAATATAATTTTTTTTCTGGAAGAAAGCAGTTTTCATCAAACATATTGTTCCTTGCAGAGTCTTACTGTACTGTTGGAATGTAAGGAAATTCAGCCTACCTCATGGAGGAGGGTGAGAAAAACTGTTGAGAAGCAAGGGGTTTCTGCATCCATGCCACCAAATGGGGGGGGGGGGAGCTATAAAATGGAGGTCAGTCAGGCTGGGATTATTTCTGGACCTGATGGTTTGTTAGTATTTATCTGATATGGGATACAGTGATTTGAGATTCCATAACACCCTCTCCATTACCATATAACCCAAGAAGTCACAAGTGAAATATTTCACCGTTGTTCAGTGGTAAGCTAAAGCACCCTTCTTCTTATCCTTTGTCTTAATTAGACTGGAAGCTCTGATGAGCGGGACCATCTTTATCTATGTCTGTACAGCGCTGTGTATGCCTTGTAGTGCTATATAAACGATTTAGTCCATCGATAAGAGTAATATGAGGGTGACAAGGAGAGAGAAGAGCAACTAGCAAGACAAAGTAGCAAAGAGGAGCACAAAGAACTAGGAACAGGCCGAGAAGGAAGTATCTTACAGCACTTACGCCAGTGGTTTTCGTTCTGAAACTTGTCTGTGTGCTGTGTTTCTGAATGCTGCGAACGTACTGAATTCTTTTAGTGAGCAGTAGCATGGTGCTGAGATTATTTTGGAAGAGTTGCATAGCATGTGGGTGTCTGCGTGTGTAAATGCCGCTTTTACAAGGCTGCCCTTGCATGCGTCTGATAGGCTGTAAGCTGCATAGTTCTGACGATGGGTCCAGAGTCCAGCTGAGTGTATGTGCGATATATTGTGACCTTTTGCAAGGCCTCCAGGACCAGGGCACACACTCTCATCACGCCTCCCGCTCCCTAACCTTGAGGGTTAAGGAGGGGTTGCCTTGTGATGCCCTTGAGGCAATTAGTTGTAGTTGTGTTAGTGCTTCGAGCAGTAAGGCATGGCAAAGAGAAATTTATTTTCATGAGGTTTATTTGCCAGTTGTGCAGTTCAAATGCAACAGACGGTGCAGAAGTTATAAATCCAAAACAAGAGTAAAAGAAACTAGATAAACAGGCTTGCAATGCTGTGCTATCTTCAGGAATTCACATTCACCTCATGTGATCCAATCATGAACTGAAGAACAGGAAGGTTCATTCAACAGTAGTGCTCCTGCTATACAAATCAGTTGAACTTTAACTCATTCCCTTTTTACCAGCTTCTTTGTATAGGAAGAGTCAAGTACATCTGCTATATTACCTCATACAACAGGTAAACCTTTTCCCTCTTAATTGTCCTTCTCAATTAAGCAGGTTGAGCAGTCCATTAATGTGTCCTCTTCTGTAGATGGCAGAGAATTAGGAAAAGGCATTCTTTCCTCACAGCCTTCAACTGGTTCTGGGGCACTGTAATTAAAACTTGCCTTACGTTCCAAAAACTCTCTAAAGTCTTGGAGAAGTGATTCAGCTGGTGACTTCCCTTCACTTAGCTGATGTCCCTTTTCTCCCGTGAGCAATTGTTTGCTGAGGCTCTTTATCTCAGGCTGATTAACATACTTGTTTGTATCAGGAAAACAAACATTCAACGTGCTGCTAACGTTATCTCTCCACCTCTCTCTACATGTGGGTGGTGTGCTTAGATATTTGGCAGTACAGGGAGAGTCTTTAAAAGAGAGATTTAAAAGCATGGAAGTCAGCCCCTTCCTGGCTAGGTACTTCAGCTAGCTTGTAAGAATATTCACTGTTATTCAAACCCTCTCCTTGCTGAAAGCAGCTGCCACCATTTTGTCTGACTTGGCTTTTAAAACTAGGGCACAGTCCCTCTGGCTTTAGGGCATAAAACTTATCAACTATTTCTCCCCCACTGGGTACCTTAGAAGTTTTCCTTTGGAGAATTCTTTGTCTTTCTGCCTTTTATTCCATAGCTCTGCCTGGTCCTGCAGCCTTGGATCTCTCAGTGTTTTGAAAGTCTTCTGCCCGCAGCAGTTTCTTTCAGCCTCTGAGCCTTCCACCAAGCTACCTGCTAGTTGCAGACTATTTGAGGAATCACAGCAGCAAAGATGCTTCCTTCCAGACTTCCCCTCTGAAACTCTTATTTCTCCTTCTGGAAATTCTCTCCGTCTCTGTTCTTGCCCTTGCTCTTGTTGCTCTCTTTGCTTTCTTGGCTCCCGTTGCCCTTGTTGCTCTCTTTGCTTCCGTTGCTCCTGTTCACTTCCTGGCTTCTGACTATTTAACCAGCTTGCACTGCCTGCCTCCACTTAGGGCGTGCCCAATCAAGAGCTTTATTACTCCCCTCCCCCGAGGTGAGCTGTTCTACTTGATTAGTTCTGAGTTTTTTTCTTTCTGCCAAGAAATTCCTGCTTTCTCCTGCAGTACCGGCGTCTACCACCGGATGCTTATCTGTGTCCATCGGTTCCTGGGGAGCTACTGCGTCACAACACATGTTGCTCCTTTTAGTGAGGGCTTTTTAGGACTGTTTGAGGAGACAACGATACTTAATGGTGAGTTTTTTTAAAATAATCCCCAACAGTGTTAGAACTGCTCTTTAGGCTACGGCTACCTACCCTCATAAGAAAATAAAACTTTAGCTATGCTATCAACCGTTGTATATTAATGTAACTATGACCCTTGATCAGCTATTTAACAGCTGGGGGGAAAGGGCTTGTGGCATTTGTCCTGCCCTAGCCTAATTGCACCTTGCAGTGCAGCTTTATCCCCCCCCCCCCCCCGGCAGGGCCAGCTTCAGAGTTGGTTCAAGGTGTTAGCACCCTAGGCAAACCTTAAGCCCTATGCCCCCCCCCCCGTCAGAATCTACTGTTATCTTTGATTGCCTTGCTCTTCAGTGCCCCCCCTCAGAATCTACTGTTATCTTTGAATGCCTTGCTCTTCAGTGCCTCCCCCCCCGTCAGAATCTACTGTTATCTTTGAATGCCTTGCTCTTCAGTGCCCCCTCAGAATCTACTGTTATCTTTGAATGCCTTGCTCTTCAGTGCCCCCCCATCAGAATCTACTGTTATCTTTGAATGCCTTGCTCTTCAGTGTCCCCCCCGTCAGAATCTACTGTTATCTTTGAATGCCTTGCTCTTCAGTGCCCCCTGTCAGAATCTACTGTTATCTTTGAATGCCTTGCTCTTCAGTGCCCTCAGAATCTACTGTTATCTTTGAATGCCTTGCTCTTCAGTGCCCCCCGTCAGAATCTACTGTTCTTTGAATGCCTTGCTCTTCAGTGCCCCCTGTCAGAATCTACTGTTAACTTTGAATGCCTTGCTCTTCAGTGCCCCCTGTCAGAATCTACTGTTATCTTTGAATGCCTTGCTCTTCAGTGCCCCCTGTCAGAATCTACTGTTATCTTTGAATGCCTTGCTCTTCAGTGCCCCCTGTCAGAATCTACTGTTATCTCTGAATGCCTTGCTCTTCAGTGCCCTCAGAATCTACTGTTATCTTTGAATGCCTTGCTCTTCAGTGCCCCCTGTCAGAATCTACTGTTAACTTTGAATGCCTTGCTCTTCAGGGCCCCCCCATCAGAATCTACTGTTAACTTTGAATGTCTTGTGTCGGCACGCCTCCCTGATGGCCAGTGGACGCCAGGGCAGGTGGGACATAAAAAATTTTAATATTACGATAGGAGAATCTTTTAAGGGCCAAAAGGCATTTGGTCCTTGTAGTTTTTAGCTCCAATCTTTAAAGAAACCATTAAAGCAGAGTGGTGGGAAAACGAAGGCTTTTATTCCCTTTACACAGTGGTTCCAATTGTTGGGTTACAACTCAAAGTAAATGTCCTTAATTCAGGTAAGAAAGAAAACTCAGGGTTTAAAGCACAACTGTTGAATTTCACAGGAATAGCAGTGCTTAGTCAATTAAAGAATGCTCGGTTAGCAATTCAAGCAATTCACAAGTCTGGCAAAGACTCTATGCTACCAGATACACAGAGAGTACAGTCCATTTCCTGGTCTGATAATTCTCCTGCCAGTTCCACTTGCATTGGCTCATAATCAGATATGTCTGATTCTGTATCCCTAGTTTCTTGGGAAACACCTCCAGGTGTTTTGTATATCTCTTGCAGTATTTGCCAATGTCCTTGGCCTAGCCTAGGGCGTCGGCCACGTGCTGTATTAGGGTTAAATGTGTTTTCTCTTCTTAGAGGTTTTATAGCAGCTTTACCATAGTCTTTAACATTTATAGCTTTCTTCATAGGCATATATTTATCATACCTTGTATTGCAGCAACAAGCAGGTAAATGGCTTTCTTCAATTGCTGGCCTCTCACAGTCAGCAGCTTGATGAAATCCTTTTCTTTGAAAGTTTGGTTTACCTTGCAGCCTTTGAACCCATTCTCCTGGTAAGCGCCTGCTTCTGCATAAGCCCAGCTCCTGGCTTTCCTTCTCAGCGTGGCTTAGCTTCCCCAGCTGATTCTCCTTTTGCTTCTGCTTGCAATTAGTGCAGTGCTTTTGCCTCTTTGGGCAAACAGCTCTCTCTCTAGCTTGAGCTGGTCCCTCCTTAGGTCCTTCCTCAGCTCCTGGTGAGTCACCTCTCACTCCTGGTGATCCTCTAGCTCCGGAGAAATCAGGCTTCCACTTCAACCTCTCTCTCCTCCAGTCTTCCCCTCTCCCCTTATAAAGCACTCCTGCCTTTGAGGATTGGGAGCTGGTTGTCAGTTCCTTGTGACCAGCTGGGCGTGGCCCTTCAGTCTCTCTGAATGCACTCCTGCTCCCTCTAGCTGGTTCCTGCGAATATTGCAACTTGTGCACATCATTTTTTCTCTGAAAAACAGCTTCTTTTTTCTCCTCTGGGCTTTAATCAGCCCTCGCTGCATTACACTTGCTCTTCAGTGCCCCCCGTCAGAATCTACTGTTAACTTTTGTCACCAGCAGTGGCTGGACTGAGGCATAGGCAGCCAGTCACACCGCTGGGCCTGACCTTTCTTTATGAAAAGGAGTAGTTGAGACTGAGTGGTCAGGTTTAAGAAGGATTTTATTCCCCTTCCGGGGTTTGGATTTTCAAAAACAGTACAAAACACAAGAACTCAAAATGTAGCCATGCTTCTGGCAAAACTGAAGGTGAAAACAAAATACAGCTTCTCGCTTGAACAAAAACAGTAATTACGTTGAACAGAAACCAAATGAAAATGCTGACAGTCTCTTCTGTGCTCATTCAGCTCTCTACAAGGCACTCTTGTCTTTAGCTAGCGCAGAGAATTTATATCAGCCATTAACAAAGAACAATCCATGTCCTCAATACAGGGATTTAGGCTACTTGGTTCTGTAATCATTGGTTCTTCAGCCACATTATTTTCTCTAGGGCAGAAAGTTTGAAATCTCCTCAAATCAGTCTCTGAGCTTTCAACACAGCCCTCTCCACAATAAGGCAGGTAGTTATTAGACAGCTTGTAAAAGCAGGACGGAGAAACAGCTCTATTTAAACCTGCTTTCTCTTTGTAGCTTTTCAATCTCCTACCTCTTGTGCCTGGCATTAGCTCATAACACTGTCCTGTTCTGGTCCTGACAGACTTTTCTCTTGGAAGTCTTCTGCAGGGTTTTAGAGACATACATTCATCCTCATCACTCATACAAATGTCTTCAACCGAATTACTTTCCCTCTCACAGGGTTGCAAGTATTTCAAGCAGCTCTGCTTTTCAATTATATATGGCTTCTTACCAGCTGCCTCACGTTCCTTCCACTGAGCTCTGTGCCTGGGAAAATCACACTGCGTCAGAGGAGAGTGTTTCCTGTAACTAATCCCTCTTGTTGCAGGTAGTGTTATCGCAATCACTGTGAAAAGCTCTTATTCAATCACTCACCCACAGAAGGAAAACTCTCAGACAGGCTGGAATGCAAACAGGAACTTTTAATGTGCACACAGGATCAGACAGAGATACCAGCAACCTCCACAAGAGTCTGAGCCCCGAGGGACGGCCTACAATGCCTTATATACAGTACAGTTTTAAACTCATTCTACAATCCCATTTGCCACAGGTATTTCCTGCCCACCAATCAGCAGCCCCTGGGGAGGTACCTGGGTGACCTGTCCAAACCGGTATGCTCTGGTCTGTTGGTTTCTGGGCTAGGGGATACTGTGCTCAGACCTGGAGTGGGGGGAAGGGTGCTTACTGAAATCTCAAAGCCTTTCTTTTAGCAGGCTGATTACCTCATGGCTTGCGGGGGAAGGGTCAGGCTGATCAGAGCCTCATGGCTTGCCGTATGGCTGGGGGGAAGGGCTACCTACAGATAAACCTCATGACTGCCTCAGTAGCTTTGTTTCCCTTTGCAAATTCCTCCTTGGCTTTCTGCTCCAAGGGTCAGGTAATTCAGAGTCAGTATAGGAATATTCTGAACCTCCATCTGAGACCTGCAAGTTTCCTCTTACTTGCCAAGCTTCTGCAGCTTCCTGTTCCTCGTGAACTCCGAGATCTCCCTGATCTAACTCTGTTTGCTTTGGACGTTTTTTATACAGGTTTAGGGGCGTTTTCTTGCCCATGTGAAAACTGTTTTCCTGAATACCTGGGGAGTGTTTGCTAGCTAGGCGTGCCTTCAGACCTCGTGTCTCAGCCTGTTTTGGTTGCCTATGGTAACTGGGAAGCTTTTGATCTCCCTGCCTGTCAGAATCTGAGCTAAACCCAGCAGATTTCTGTGTTTTAAAGGCACAGGGCAGATCTTCCGTGTCACACTTTGAATGTCTTGCTCTTCAGTGCCCCCCCGTCAGAATCTACTGTTAACTTTGAATGCCTTGCTCTTCAGTGCCCCCCTGTCAGAATCTACTGTTAACTTTGAATGCCTTGCTCTTCAGTGACCCCCGTCAGAATCTACTGTTAATTTGAATGCCTTGCTCTTCAGTGCCCCCCCCCCCGTCAGAATCTACTTTTAACTTTGAATGAGTTGCTCTTCAGTGCCCCCCGTCAGAATCTACTGTTATCTTTGAATGCCTTGCTCTTCAGTGCCCCCCCCATCAGAATCTACTGTTAACTTTGAATGCCTTGCTCTTCAGTGCCCCCTCAGAATCTACTGTTATCTTTGAATGCCTTGCTCTTCAGTGCCCCCAGTCAGAATCTACTGTTATCTTTGAATGCCTTGCTCTTCAGTGCCCCCCATCAGAATCTACTGTTAACTTTGAATGCCTTGCTCTTCAGTGCCCCCCGTCAGAATCTACTGTTAACTTTGAATGTCTTGCTCTTCAGTGCCCCCCGTCAGAATCTACTGTTAACTTTGAATGCCTTGCTCTTCAGTGCCCCCCGTCAGAATCTACTGTTATCTTTGAATGCCTTGCTCTTCAGTGCCCCCCCCCATCAGAATCTACTGTTATCTTTGAATGCCTTGCTCTTCTGTGCCCCCCCGTCAGTCTACTGTTATCTTTGAATGCCTTGCTCTTCAGTGTCCCCCCCCATCAGAATCTACTGTTATCTTTGAATGCCTTGCTCTTCAGTGCCCCCCATCAGAATCTACTGTTATCTTTGAATGCCTTGCTCTTCAGTGCCCCCCCACCAGAATACTACTGTTATCTTTGAATGCCTTGCTCTTCAGTGCCCCCCATCAGAATCTACTGTTATCTTTGAATGCCTTGCTCTTCAGTGCCCCCCCACTATTATACTACTGTTATCTTTGAATGCCTTGCTCTTCAGTGCCCCCCGTCAGAATCTACTGTTAACTTTGAATGCCTTGCTCTTCAGTGCCCCCCTGTCAGTATCTACTGTTAACTTTGAATGCCTTGCTCTTCAGTGCCCCCCCGTCAGAATCTACTGTTATCTTTGAATGCCTTGCTCTTCAGTGCCCCCATCAGAATCTACTGTTATCTTTGAATGCCTTGCTCTTCAGTGCCCCCCCGTCAGAATCTACTGTTATCTTTGAATGCCTTGCTCTTCAGTGCCCCCATCAGAATCTACTGTTATCTTTGAATGCCTTGCTCTTCTGTGCCCCCCCCCCGTCAGAATCTACTGTTATCTTTGAATGCCTTGCTCTTCAGTGCCCCCCCCCGTCAGAATCTACTGTTATCTTTGAATGCCTTGCTCTTCAGTGCCCAGTCAGAATCTACTGTTATCTTTGAATGCCTTGCTCTTCAGTGCCCCCTGTCAGAATCTACTGGTATCTTTGAATGCCTTGCTCTTCAGTGCCCCCATCAGAATCTACTGTTATCTTTGAATGCCTTGCTCTTCCGTGCCCCCCCGTCAGAATTTACTGTTTTCTTTGTTTGCCTTGCTGTTTTGTGCCCCCCCCCCCGTCAGAATCTACTGTTATCTTTGAATGCCTTGCTCTTCAGTGCCCCCCCCCCCCCCCGTCAGAATCTACTGTTATCTTTGAATGCCTTGCTCTTCAGTGCCCCCATCAGAATCTACTGTTATCTTTGAATGCCTTGCTCTTCAGTGCCCCCCCCCCCGTCAGAATCTACTGTTATCTTTGAATGCCTTGCTCTTCAGTGCCCCCTGTCAGAATCTACTGTTATCTTTGAATGCCTTGCTCTTCAGTGTCGTCGTCCCCGTCAGAATCTACTGTTATCTTTGAATGCCTTGCTCTTCAGTGCCCCCCCATCAGAATCTACTGTTATCTTTGAATGCCTTGCTCTTCAGTGTCCCCTCAGAATCTACTGTTATCTTTGAATGCCTTGCTCTTCAGTGCCCCCCCCCGTCAGAATCTACTGTTATCTTTGAATGCCTTGCTCTTCAGTGCCCCCCCCCCCCGTCAGAATCTACTGTTATCTTTGAATGCCTTGCTCTTCAGTGCCCCCTCAGAATCTACTGTTATCTTTGAATGCCTTGCTCTTCAGTGCCCCCTCAGAATCTACTGTTATCTTTGAATGCCTTGCTCTTCAGTGCCCCCGTCAGAATCTACTGTTAACTTTGAATGCCTTGCTCTTCAGTGCCCCCTCAGAATCTACTGTTATCTTTGAATGCCTTGCTCTTCAGTGCCCCCCCATCAGAATCTACTGTTATCTTTGAATGCCTTGCTCTTCAGTGCCCCCCCCCCATCAGAATCTACTGTTATCTTTGAATGCCTTGCTCTTCAGTGCCCCCCCCGTCAGAATCTACTGTTATCTTTGAATGCCTTGCTCTTCAGTGACCCCCCCCCGTCAGAATCTACTGTTATCTTTGAATGCCTTGCTCTTCAGTGCCCCCCCGTCAGAATCTACTGTTATCTTTGAATGCCTTGCTCTTCAGTGCCCCCACAGAATATACTGGTTTCTTGGAATGCCTTGCTCTTCAGAGCCCCCCGTCAGAATCTACTGTTATCTTTGAATGCCTTGCTCTTCAGTGCCCCCCCGTCAGAATCTACTGTTATCTTTGAATGCCTTGCTCTTCAGTGCCCCCCCGTCAGAATCTACTGTTATCTTTGAATGCCTTGCTCTTCAGTGTCCCCCCCCCGTCAGAATCTACTGTTATCTTTGAATGCCTTGCTCTTCAGTGCCCCCCCCGTCAGAATCTACTGTTATCTTTGAATGCCTTGCTCTTCAGTGCCCCCCGTCAGAATCTACTGTTATCTTTGAATGCCTTGCTCTTCAGTGCCCCCCGTCAGAATCTACTGTTATCTTTGAATGCCTTGCTCTTCAGTGCCCCCCCGTCAGAATCTACTGTTATCTTTGAATGCCTTGCTCTTCAGTGCCCCCCGTCAGAATCTACTGTTATCTTTGAATGCCTTGCTCTTAGGTGCCCCCCGTCAGAATCTACTGTTATCTTTGAATGCCTTGCTCTTCAGTGCCCCCTCAGAATCTACTGTTATCTTTGAATGCCTTGCTCTTCAGTGCCCCCCGTCAGAATCTACTGTTATCTTTGAATGCCTTGCTCTTCAGTGCCCCCTCAGAATCTACTGTTATCTTTGAATGCCTTGCTCTTCAGTGTCCCCCCCCCCGTCAGAATCTACTGTTATCTTTGAATGCCTTGCTCTTCAGTGCCCCCCCGTCAGAATCTACTGTTATCTTTGAATGCCTTGCTCTTCAGTGCCCCCTCAGAATCTACTGTTATCTTTGAATGCCTTGCTCTTCAGTGCCCCCCGTCAGAATCTACTGTTATCTTTGAATGCCTTGCTCTTCAGTGCCCCCCGTCAGAATCTACTGTTATCTTTGAATGCCTTGCTCTTCAGTGCCCCCCATCAGAATCTACTGTTTATCTTTGAATGCCTTGCTCTTCAGTGCCCCCTGTCAGAATCTACTGTTATCTTTGAATGCCTTGCTCTTCAGTGCCCCCTGTCAGAATCTACTGTTATCTTTGAATGCCTTGCTCTTCAGTGCCCCCTGTCAGAATCTACTGTTATCTTTGAATGCCTTGCTCTTCAGTGCCCTCAGAATCTACTGTTATCTTTGAATGCCTTGCTCTTCAGTGCCCCCCGTCAGAATCTACTGTTATCTTTGAATGCCTTGCTCTTCAGTGCCCCCTGTCAGAATCTACTGTTATCTTTGAATGCCTTGCTCTTCAGTGCCCCCTGTCAGAATCTACTGTTATCTTTGAATGCCTTGCTCTTCAGTGTCGTCGTCCCCGTCAGAATCTACTGTTATCTTTGAATGCCTTGCTCTTCAGTGACCCCCCTCAGAATCTACTGTTATCTTTGAATGCCTTGCTCTTCTGTGCCCCCCGTCAGAATCTACTGTTATCTTTGAATGCCTTGCTCTTCAGTGCCCCCTCAGAATCTACTGTTATCTTTGAATGCCTTGCTCTTCAGTGCCCCCGTCAGATTCTAGTGTTAAATTTGAATGAATTGCGCTTCTGTGCCCCCCTGTCAGAATCTACTGTTATCTTTGAATGCCTTGCTCTTCAGTGCCCCCCCGTCAGAATCTACTGTTATCTTTGAATGCCTTGCTCTTCAGTGCCCCCTGTCAGAATCTACTGTTATCTTTGAATGCCTTGCTCTTCAGTGCCCCCCGTCAGAATCTACTGTTCTTTGAATGCCTTGCTCTTCAGTGCCCCCTGTCAGAATCTACTGTTATCTTTGAATGCCTTGCTCTTCAGTGCCCCCCGTCAGAATCTACTGTTATCTTTGAATGCCTTGCTCTTCAGTGCCCCCCCTCAGAATCTACTGTTATCTTTGAATGCCTTGCTCTTCAGTGTCCCCCCCGTCAGAATCTACTGTTATCTTTGAATGCCTTGCTCTTCAGTGCCCCCCCATCAGAATCTACTGTTATCTTTGAATGCCTTGCTCTTCAGTGCCCCCTCAGAATCTACTGTTATCTTTGAATGCCTTGCTCTTCAGTGGCCCCCCCCGTCAGAATCTACTGTTATCTTTGAATGCCTTGCTCTTCAGTGCCCCCCCATCAGAATCTACTGTTATCTTTGAATGCCTTGCTCTTCAGTGCCCCCTCAGAATCTACTGTTATCTTTGAATGCCTTGCTCTTCAGTGCCCCCCCATCAGAATCTACTGTTATCTTTGAATGCCTTGCTCTTCAGTGCCCCCCCGTCAGAATCTACTGTTATCTTTGAATGCCTTGCTCTTCAGTGCCCCCCCCGTCAGAATCTACTGTTATCTTTGAATGCCTTGCTCTTCAGTGCCCCCCGTCAGAATCTACTGTTATCTTTGAATGCCTTGCTCTTCAGTGCCCCCCGTCAGAATCTACTGTTATCTATGAATGCCTAGCTCTTCAGTGCCCCCCTCAGAATCTACTGTTATCTTTGAATGCCTTGCTCTTCAGTGCCCCCCGTCAGAATCTACTGTTATCTTTGAATGCCTTGCTCTTCAGTGCCCCCTCAGAATCTACTGTTATCTTTGAATGCCTTGCTCTTCAGTGTCCCCCCCCCCCGTCAGAATCTACTGTTATCTTTGAATGCCTTGCTCTTCAGTGCCCCCCCCCCGTCAGAATCTACTGTTATCTTTGAATGCCTTGCTCTTCAGTGCCCCCCCGTCAGAATCTACTGTTATCTTTGAATGCCTTGCTCTTCAGTGCCCCCCCCATCAGAATCTACTGTTATCTTTGAATGCCTTGCTCTTCAGTGCCCCCCCCCGTCAGAATCTACTGTTATCTTTGAATGCCTTGCTCTTCAGTGTCCCCCCCCCCCGTCAGAATCTACTGTTATCTTTGAATGCCTTGCTCTTCAGTGTCCCCCCAACAGAATCTACTGTTATCTTTGAATGCCTTGCTCTTCAGTGCCCCCCGTCAGAATCTACTGTTTATCTTTGAATGCCTTGCTCTTCAGTGCCCCCCCCGTCAGAATCTACTGTTATCTTTGAATGCCTTGCTCTTCAGTGCCCCCCGTCAGAATCTACTGTTATCTTTGAATGCCTTGCTCTTCAGTGCCCCCTCAGAATCTACTGTTATCTTTGAATGCCTTGCTCTTCAGTGTCCCCCCCCCCCGTCAGAATCTACTGTTATCTTTGAATGCCTTGCTCTTCAGTGTCCCCCCCGTCAGAATCTACTGTTATCTTTGAATGCCTTGCTCTTCAGTGCCCCCATCAGAATCTACTGTTATCTTTGAATGCCTTGCTCTTCAGTGCCCCCCCGTCAGAATCTACTGTTATCTTTGAATGCCTTGCTCTTCAGTGCCCCCCCCCCCTCAGAATCTACTGTTATCTTTGAATGCCTTGCTCTTCAGTGCCCCCCCCCGTCAGAATCTACTGTTATCTTTGAATGCCTTGCTCTTCAGTGCCCCCTCAGAATCTACTGTTATCTTTGAATGCCTTGCTCTTCAGTGCCCCCCCCTCAGAATCTACGGGTATCTTTGAATGCATTGCTCTGCAGTGCCCCCCGTCAGAATCTCCTGTTATCTTTGACTGCCTTGCTCTTCAGTGCCCCCGTCAGAATCTACTGTTATCTTTGAATGCCTTGCTCTTCAGTGCCCCCCTGTCAGAATCTACTGTTATCTTTGAATGCCTTGCTCTTCAGAGCCCCCCGTCAGAATCTACTGTTATCTTTGAATGCCTTGCTCTTCAGTGCCCCCCGTCAGAATCTACTGTTATCTTTGAATGCCTTGCTCTTCAGTGCCCCCTGTCAGAATCTACTGTTATCTCTGAATGCCTTGCTCTTCAGTGCCCTCAGAATCTACTGTTATCTTTGAATGCCTTGCTCTTCAGTGCCCCCTGTCAGAATCTACTGTTATCTTTGAATGCCTTGCTCTTCAGTGCCCCCATCAGAATCTACTGTTATCTTTGAATGCCTTGCTCTTCAGTGCCCCCGTCAGAACCTACTGTTATCTTTGAATGCCTTGCTCTTCAGTGCCCCCCGTCAGAATCTACTGTTATCTTTGAATGCCTTGCTCTTCAGTGCCCCCCGTCAGAATCTACTGTTATCTTTGAATGCCTTGCTCTTCAGTGCCCCCCGTCAGAATCTACTGTTATCTTTGAATGCCTTGCTCTTCAGTGCCCCCTCAGAATCTACTGTTCCCCCTGTCAGAATCTACTGTTATCTCTGAATGCCTTGCTCTTCAGTGCCCTCAGAATCTACTGTTATCTTTGAATGCCTTGCTCTTCAGTGCCCCCTGTCAGAATCTACTGTTATCTTTGAATGCCTTGCTCTTCAGTGCCCCCTGTCAGAATCTACTGTTATCTTTGAATGCCTTGCTCTTCAGTGCCCCCTGTCAGAATCTACTGTTATCTTTGAATGCCTTGCTCTTCAGTGCCCGTCAGAATCTACTGTTATCTTTGAATGCCTTGCTCTTCAGTGCCCCTTGTCAGAATCTACTGTTATCTTTGAATGCCTTGCTCTTCAGTGCCCCGTCAGAATCTACTGTTATCTTTGAATGCCTTGCTCTTCAGTGCCCCCCATCAGAATCTACTGTTATCTTTGAATGCATTGCTCTTCAGTGCCCCCCCGTCAGAATCTACTGTTATCTTTGAATGCCTTGCTCTTCAGTGCCCCCCGTCAGAATCTACTGTTATCTTTGAATGCCTTGCTCTTCAGTGCCCCCCCGTCAGAATCTACTGTTATCTTTGAATGCCTTGCTCTTCAGTGCCCCCCCCGTCAGAATCTACTGTTATCTTTGAATGCCTTGCTCTTCAGTGCCCCCCCTCAGAATCTACTGTTATCTTTGAATGCCTTGCTCTTCAGTGCCCCCTGTCAGAATCTACTGTTATCTTTGAATGCCTTGCTCTTCAGTGCCCCCCGTCAGAATCTACTGTTATCTTTGAATGCCTTGCTCTTCAGTGTCCCCCCGTCAGAATCTACTGTTATCTTTGAATGCCTTGCTCTTCAGTGCCCCCCCGTCAGAATCTACTGTTATCTTTGAATGCCTTGCTCTTCAGTGCCCCCCGTCAGAATCTACTGTTATCTTTGAATGCCTTGCTCTTCAGTGCCCCCCCCCGTCAGAATCTACTGTTATCTTTGAATGCCTTGCTCTTCAGTGCCCCCCGTCAGAATCTACTGTTATCTTTGAATGCCTTGCTCTTCAGTGCCCCCTGTCAGAATCTACTGTTATCTTTGAATGCCTTGCTCTTCAGTGCCCCCCCGTCAGAATCTACTGTTATCTTTGAATGCCTTGCTCTTCAGAGCCCCCCGTCAGAATCTACTGTTATCTTTGAATGCCTTGCTCTTCAGTGCCCTCAGAATCTACTGTTATCTTTGAATGCCTTGCTCTTCAGTGCCCCCGTCAGAATCTACTGTTAACTTTGAATGCCTTGCTCTTCAGTGCCCCCTGACAGAATCTACTGTTATCTTTGAATGCCTTGCTCTTCAGTGCCCCCCCGTCAGAATCTACTGTTATCTTTGAATGCCTTGCTCTTCAGTGCCCCCGTCAGAATCTACTGTTATCTTTTAATGCCTTGCTCTTCAGTGCCCCCTGTCAGAATCTACTGTTATCTTTGAATGCCTTGCTCTTCAGTGCCCCCCTCAGAATCTACTGGTATCTTTGAATGCCTTGCTCTTCAGTGCCCCCCCGACAGAATCTACTGTTATATTTGAATGCCTTGCTCATCAGTGCCCCCCCCGTCAGAATCTACTGTTATCTTTGAATGCCTTGCTCTTCTGTGCCCCCCCCCCCCGTCAGAATCTACTGTTATCTTTGAATGCCTTGCTCTTCAGTGCCCCCCCAACAGAATCTGTTATCTTTGAATGCCTTGCTCTTCAGTGCCCCCCGTCAGAATCTACTGTTATCTTTGAATGCCTTGCTCTTCAGTGCCCCCCCAGAATCTACTGTTATCTTTGAATGCCTTGCACTTCAGTGCCCCCCCTCAGAATCTACTGTTATCTTTGAATGCCTTGCTCTTCAGTGCCCCCCGTCAGAATCTACTGTTATCTTTGAATGCCTTGCTCTTCAGTGCCCCGTCAGAATCTACTGTTATCTTTGAATGCCTTGCTCTTCAGTGCCCCCCGTCAGAATCTACTGTTATCTTTGAATGCCTTGCTCTTCAGTGCCCCCCGTCAGAATCTACTGTTATCTTTGAATGCCTTGCTCTTCAGTGCCCCCCGTCAGAATCTACTGTTATCTTTGAATGCCTTGCTCTTCAGTGCCCCCCCCGTCAGAATCTACTGTTATCTTTGAATGCCTTGCTCTTCAGTGCCCCCTCAGAATCTACTGTTATCTTTGAATGCCTTGCTCTTCAGTGCCCCCCCGTCAGAATCTACTGTTATCTTTGAATGCCTTGCTCTTCAGTGCCCCCCCCATCAGAATCTACTGTTATCTTTGAATGCCTTGCTCTTCAGTGCCCTCAGAATCTACTGTTATCTTTGAATGCCTTGCTCTTCAGTGCCCCCCCGTCGTAAGCTCCGGTTATCTTTGAATGCCATGCTCTTCAGGGCCCCCGTCAGAATCTACTGTTATCTTTGAATGCCTTGCTCTTCAGTGCCCCCCCCATCAGAATCTACTGTTATCTTTGAATGCCTTGCTCTTCAGTGCCCCCCGTCAGAATCTACTGTTATCTTTGAATGCCTTGCTCTTCAGTGCCCCCCGTCAGAATCTACTGTGATCTTTGAATGCCTTGCTGTTCAGTGCCGCCTTCAGAATCTACTGTTATCTTTGAATGCCTTGCTCTTCAGTGCCCCCCGTCAGAATCTACTGTTATCTTTGAATGCCTTGCTCTTCAGTGCCCCCTCAGAATCTACTGTTATCTTTGAATGCCTTGCTCTTCAGTGCCCCCCCGGCAGAATCTACTGTTATCTTTGAATGCCTTGCTCTTCAGTGCCCCCCGTCAGAATCTACTGTTATCTTTGAATGCCTTGCTCTTCAGTGCCCCCTGTCAGAATCTACTGTTATCTTTGAATGCCTTGCTCTTCAGTGCCCCCCGTCAGAATCTACTGTTATCTTTGAATGCCTTGCTCTTCAGTGCCCCCCGTCAGAATCTACTGTTATCTTTGAATGCCTTGCTCTTCAGTGCCCGTCAGAATCTACTGTTATCTTTGAATGCCTTGCTCTTCAGTGCCCTCAGAATCTACTGTTATCTTTGAATGCCTTGCTCTTCAGTGCCCCCCGTCAGAATCTACTGTTATCTTTGAATGCCTTGCTCTTCAGTGCCCCCCGTCAGAATCTACTGTTATCTTTGAATGCCTTGCTCTTCAGTGCCCCCTGTCAGAATCTACTGTTATCTTTGAATGCCTTGCTCTTCAGTGCCCCCTGTCAGAATCTACTGTTATCTTTGAATGCCTTGCTCTTCAGTGCCCGTCAGAATCTACTGTTATCTTTGAATGCCTTGCTCTTCAGTGCCCTCAGAATCTACTGTTATCTTTGAATGCCTTGCTCTTCAGTGCCCCCCGTCAGAATCTACTGTTATCTTTGAATGCCTTGCTCTTCAGTGCCCCCCGTCAGAATCTACTGTTATCTTTGAATGCCTTGCTCTTCAGTGCCCCCGTCAGAATCTACTGTTATCTTTGAATGCCTTGCTCTTCAGTGCCCCCTGTCAGAATCTACTGTTATCTTTGAATGCCTTGCTCTTCAGTGCCCTCAGAATCTACTGTTATCTTTGAATGCCTTGCTCTTCAGTGCCCCCCGTCAGAATCTACTGTTATCTTTGAATGCCTTGCTCTTCAGTGCCCCCTGTCAGAATCTACTGTTATCTTTGAATGCCTTGCTCTTCAGTGCCCCCTGTCAGAATCTACTGTTATCTTTGAATGCCTTGCTCTTCAGTGCCCCCTGTCAGAATCTACTGTTATCTTTGAATGCCTTGCTCTTCAGTGCCCCCCGTCAGAATCTACTGTTATCTTTGAATGCCTTGCTCTTCAGTGCCCCCTGTCAGAATCTACTGTTATCTTTGAATGCCTTGCTCTTCAGTGCCCCCTGTCAGAATCTACTGTTATCTTTGAATGCCTTGCTCTTCAGTGCCCCCCCCTCAGAATCTACTGTTATCTTTGAATGCCTTGCTCTTCAGTGCCCCCAGTCAGAATCTACTGTTATCTTTGAATGCCTTGCTCTTCAGTGCCCCCTGTCAGAATCTACTGTTATCTTTGAATGCCTTGCTCTTCAGTGCCCCCTGTCAGAATCTACTGTTATCTTTGAATGCCTTGCTCTTCAGTGTCCCCCCCGTCAGAATCTACTGTTATCTTTGAATGCCTTGCTCTTCAGTGCCCCCCGTCAGAATCTACTGTTATCTTTGAATGCCTTGCTCTTCAGTGCCCCCTGTCAGAATCTACTGTTATCTTTGAATGCCTTGCTCTTCAGTGCCCCCCCGTCAGAATCTACTGTTATCTTTGATTGCCTTGCTCTGCAGTGCCCCCCTGTCAGAATCTACTGTTATCTTTGAATGCCTTGCTCTTCAGTGCCCCCTGTCAGAATCTACTGTTATCTTTGAATGCCTTGCTCTTCAGTGCCCCCCGTCAGAATCTACTGTTATCTTTGAATGCCTTGCTCTTCAGTGCCCCCCGTCAGAATCTACTGTTATCTTTGAATGCCTTGCTCTTCAGTGCCCCCACTCCGAATCTACTGTTATCGTTGAATGCCTTGCTCGTCAGTGCCCCCCCGTCAGAATCTACTGTTATCTTTGAATGCCTTGCTCTTCAGTGCCCCCCGTCAGAATCTACTGTTATCTTTGAATGCCTTGCTCTTCAGTGCCCCCCCGTCAGAATCTACTGTTATCTTTGAATGCCTTGCTCTTCAGTGTCCCCCCCCCCGTCAGAATCTACTGTTATCTTTGAATGCCTTGCTCTTCAGTGCCCCCCGTCAGAATCTACTGTTATCTTTGAATGCCTTGCTCTTCAGTGTCCCCCCCCCCGTCAGAATCTACTGTTATCTTTGAATGCCTTGCTCTTCAGTGCCCCCCGGCAGAATCTACTGTTATCTTTGTATGCCTTGCTCTTCAGTGTCCCCCCCCCCCCCCCCCCCTGTCAGAATCTACTGTTATCTTTGAATGCCTTGCTCTTCAGTGCCCTCAGAATCTACTGTTATCTTTGAATGCCTTGCTCTTCAGTGCCCCCTGTCAGAATCTACTGTTATCTTTGAATGCCTTGCTCTTCAGTGCCCGAGGTCAGAATCTACTTTTATCTCTGAATGCCTTGCTCTTCAGTGCCCCCCGTGAGAATCTACTGTTATCTTTGAATGCCTTGCTCTTCAGTGTCCCCCCGTCAGAATCTACTGTTATCTTTGAATGCCTTGCTCTTCAGTGCCCCCTGTCAGAATCTACTGTTATCTTTGAATGCCTTGCTCTTCAGTGCCCCCCCCCGTCAGAATCTACTGTTATCTTTGAATGCCTTGCTCTTCAGTGTCCCCCCCCGTCAGAATCTACTGTTATCTTTGAATGCCTTGCTCTTCAGTGCCCTCAGAATCTACTGTTATCTTTGAATGCCTTGCTCTTCAGTGTCCCCCCCCCCCCGTCAGAATCTACTGTTATCTTTGAATGCCTTGCTCTTCAGTGCCCCCCCCCGTCAGAATCTACTGTTATCTTTGAATGCCTTGCTCTTCAGTGCCCCCACCCTACAGAATCTACTGTTATCTTTGAAGGCCTTGCTCTTCAGTGCCCCCCCCCGTCAGAATCTACTGTTATCTTTGAATGCCTTGCTCTTCAGTGCACCCCCCCCCCTGTCAGAATCTACTGTTATCTTTGAATGCTTTGCTCTTCAGTGCCCCCCCCCCCGTCAGAATCTACTGTTATCTTTGAATGCCTTGCTCTTCAGTGCCCCCCCCCCCCGTCAGAATCTACTGTTATCTTTGAATGCCTTGCTCTTCAGTGCCCCCCCCCCCCGTCAGAATCTACTGTTATCTTTGAATGCCTTGCTCTTCAGTGCCCCCTGTCAGAATCTACTGTTATCTTTGAATGCCTTGCTCTTCAGTGCCCCCTGTCAGAATCTACTGTTATCTTTGAATGCGTTGCTCTTCAGGGCCTCCCCCAGAAGGTGCCTCTCATCAGCAGTTTCCCTTTGTTGATTTCCTTTTCCTTTCAGATTTTACTTCTCTCTCTATTGATGTCCAAGCTCAGTCCTGGCACATCACTTTTGCCTCCCACCTAGACCAACTAGCGCCACTTCTCCCAGTTTCGCCTCGGCATTCTTCCCTTCGCCATCCATGGTTCAACTCCAGTCTCCTTTTGCACCACATCTCAGAGTAGAATGTCTCTGATGTAAGCATCCTTCTCCCAGCTCCCTTTCACACCTCCGTTACTGCCATCGACACTACAAGAGCAGATTCATGAAGCCAAGAAGTCCTATTCTACCCTGATTGCTTCTTCTGCTGATTCACTAGACAACTCTATTTGATTCTTCGCTCCCTTTCTGCTCCTTGTAGTTCCTCCCCATCGGTCCCCAGTTCTTCTACCCCTGACCTTGCCTGAGTTGTCCTTTTCTCAGAGAAAATCTCTGCTTCGTGCTCCACTTTCCCCACTTGTCCCCCTCCCCGCCTTCCTCCCCATCCTCCTTGCCCTCTCATTCCCACGTCTGGTCTTCCTTTCAGCCCATCTCGGCAAAAGAGCTCTCTAAAGCCCTCACTTCTTCTCATAAAACCATCTGCCCCTTGGATCCCATTCCCTCCTGCTGGCTCCCGCTTTGCTTCCTTGCATACTCATCATATTCAACTCCTGCCTCTCCTCTGGCATCTTTCCTTCCCTCTGGAAACATGCTCTTGTCCGCCCTGTACTTAAGAAACAAACCCTGGATCCAGCTGACCTCACAAATTGGTATCCCATTTCTAAATCTACTATGTCTCTAAAAAATCCTGGAACAACTGGGTTTTGTTCAACTGTCCACTCCTTTTGACTCCATCTTTCACCCTCGTCAGTCTGTTTTTTGCCCTGATCACAGTACCAAAACTATTCTCCTCTCTTAATGAGCTTCACGTCTCTCATGATTAGGGTGATATTTTTTTCCTCAGCCTTTGATTTAGTTGATCACTCTACTTCTGCTGCCATTTGGTTTGCCTTTAATGCCCCCAGCCCCACACAAGCCCCTACAATCACACATGCTCCTGTCCCTCTTATCTCTTCCCTTTGGTAGCTTGGGCTTACTCTGGACTCTTCCCTCTCTTTTCACAACTATCTCTTGTCTCTGATTCGTTGCTCCTTTTTCTCGTTTCATCAGATTCATGTGGTTTGTCCCTTCCTCTCCTTGTCTTCTCTCACAACACTTCTTCTGTCCCTATGTATGTAACATCATACTCGCTGGTTTCCCCCACTATCAGCTTTGGTAGATCCAGCTTCTCCAAAACATGGCTGCCTGCATATTCACACACTCCTCCTGCTCTGACCACATTACCCCCATTCTCATTCACCTCCACTGGCTTCCAATCATATATCTTAATCAATTAGAAGAACCTCAGGGTGGTTCACAGAGTCATCCGCATTAGCATGCCGCAATATCCTCCAGTTCCATACTCCCTGCCACCTCCTTAGATCTGTCCAAATTAATGGCTTAGTGCTTCCCTTACTATTGCCTGCGCAGTTGGAGCACACCTGTACCACTGCCCTTTTTTTCCTGAGCGCTGTACTGTGGAACGCCCTACCCACAACCCTATGGACAGAATTCTTGCTTCCCAAGTTTAAAACGCACCTTTTTCATCTAGCTTTTGCTCTCCCTCTCTTGATCAGTCATATCTTACACCTCCCCACTCCATGAAGCCATCTTTTCTCTGCTCCACCCCTCCCTTCCTCTACCTCCTTATTCCATCTCTCTCTCTGCTCTCCTGTCTAAATTATAGCGTTCCTTTCCTTTCTGCACATAGCCAATTTTGATTGTAAACCACTCCAGGGGCAGCTCAAGGCAATCCGCTGCTGGAGGCGAAGGATGAGATGGTGCCCCTCCCTCCCCCCCCCCCTGTAGAGGGGGGGCGGAGCTTTTTCAAAACTCCAGTCAGGAACTGAACCAAACCAAAAAGCTAATTAGATTATACAGAGCAAATGCAAGATGGAAAAGGGAATAACTAGTGAGGTTATCAAATTTGCAGATGACACAAAACTATTTAAAGTTATTAAAACCCAAGAGGATTGTGGAAAATTGCAAGAGGATCTTGATAAACTGGAAGACTGGGCATCAAAATGGCAGATGAAATTTAATGTGGACAAGTGCAAAGTTATGCACCTAGGGAAGAACAACCCAAACTGGTTACACGATGCAAGGTTCCACATTAGGAACCACCACCCAAGAAAAAGATTTAGGCGTCATTGTGGATACCATGTTAAAACCCTCGGCGCAGTGTGCAGCGGTGGGCAAGAGAGCAAATAGAATGCTAGGTATCATAAGGAAAGGAATGGAAAATAAAACAAAGGATATTATAATGCCTCTATATCGCTCCATGGTGAGACCGCACCTTGAATATTGTGTGCAATTCTGGTCACCATATCTTAAAAAGGATATAGCGTTATTAGAAAAGGTTCAGAGAAGAGCCACCAAAATGGTAAAGGGGATGGAAGGATACCCCTATGAAGAAAGGCTAAAAAGGTTAGGGCTCTTTAACTTGGAAAAGAGATGGCTGAGGGGAGATATTATAGAAGTCTATAAATTAATGAACGGAGTGGAACGGGTAAATGTAGATCGATTGTTTACATTATCAGAACATAGAAAGACTAGGGGACATGCAATGAAGCTACAGGGTAAACTATTTAAGACTAATAAAAGAAAATATTTTTTCACTCAGCGTGTAATCAAACTCTGGAATTTGTTACCGGAGGATGTAGTAAAGGCTGTTAGTGTAGCTGGGTTTAAAAAAGGTTTGGACAAGTTCCTGGAGGAAAGATCCATAAACCATTATTAAGAAGGGACCCAGGATATCGATGCTTGACCCAGTAGAAGCATTGCGGAACCTGTGTCTTTTGGGGAAACTGCTAGGGACATATGACCTAGATTGGCCACTGTTGGAAACAGGATACTGGGCTTGTTGGACCTTGGTCTGACCCAGTATGGTATTTCTTATATTTGCACACCAAGGAACTAAAAGAGAGCGAGAACCACAGCAGTTTATAAAACTAAATTATAACTCATTTTTATTTTGTTGTTATAAGCTGTGTTATGGTTATTACTTTTTCAACATACATTTTGCATCCACAGAACCCCCTTCAACAGTGGGTGCAGAGCAGAACCAGGACATTCACCCACAGAACTCAATATCTTAAAAAAAAATCTGATTCTGATCAACTCACTAACAACAACAACAACAACAACAACAAACATTCTCCATTACCAAGCATATTGTGAACTAATACTCAGTGACTTTGTTGTAGGGTTTTGTATCTATAGAGCAAATCTACCATATCAGCACCAGCTTCCAAAACTCACCAAAAAAAGCGTCACTGTAAATACTACAGTGGGCCCTGGAGCAGCTATCTGAAAAGCTGAACAAGTCAAATTACTACAGTACAGTATAGATCCCAATGTACAAATTCCATGTTAACAGAACACCTGGCCTCAGTCACACACTCAGAACATAGACCCTCACCAAGTACAGAATAATTAACCATAATCTAAAGTAAAAATATGTAGATAAAATTTAAACTGAAACCCCAAGAAGCCAGAGTCTGCATGCAGTACAACATCAGATAAATAAGAGACGCAGTTCCCCCATAGTGTGTAAAATATAAAGATAGCACAAAGTCCAATCGCTAAAATTAAATAAAATTATTTTTTCTATCTTTGTTGTCTGACCATTTTATTCTCTGATCATGCAGGTCCCGATCCGAGGCTTCTGCTTTCCTGTCTTCTTAGCTCTCTTTCTGTGGCCTATGGTCCATCTGCCATTTCTTATCTCTTCTTTTGTTTTCTTCACTTCTTTCCATCAGCCTATTTCCAGTCCCAGTAACCCTTCCCAGTATCAGCCCTTTTCCAGTCCTCCCTCCCAGTACCTTCCAATGTCAACTTGCATTCCCATGACTGCCACTGGTGTCTATTCCCTTCCAGTACCCCTCCTTCCCCACTGTCCAGCTCCTTCTAATCCAAATACCATGGCAGCCCCTATCAACATCCACTCCCTTCCAGTCTCATTCTCTCATCCCCTCGCATCAGCCCATTTGTAGCCCTAGACCCCAGTTTTCTTCCAGGGCCAGCAGCTCTATCCTCCCCTCCCTGCCATCAGTCCATTACCAGTTCTAACCCTCCTCCTCCCAATCGGTCATTTCAAGTGCTAGTCCTAGCCCCTACTTGATCAGCCCATTCCCACTGTCCTAGCTTTCCCTAATCAACCCATTACCAGTGCTGCTTCTTGTTAAGTGCCGTCGAGTTGGAGTCGACTCATGGCGACCCTCTGGATAGCTATCCTAAATTGTGTTCGGTCTTCAGTCAGGTGGCTCATTGTTGACAGACTGGTACCCGTAGCTGCTGTTATTGTATTGATCCATCTCATTGCTGGCCTTCCTCTTTTGCGTTAACCTTCTATCTTGCCAAGTCTGATGTTTTTCTCTAATGATCTCTCTCTTCGCATGATGTGTCCAAAGTATGAAGGTTGAAGTCTTGTCATCTGAGCTTCTAAAGAAAGCTTAGGTTTGATCTCCTCTAGTACCGACTGGTTTGTTCTTCGGGCAGTCAATGGTATACACAGTATTCACCGCCAGCACCATAATACAAAGGCATCAATTTTCTTCCTGTCTATCTTTTTCACTGTCCAGCTTTCACATCCATATGATGTTATTGAAAATACCATGGCTTGAACAAGTCAAATCCTTGTATGGAGAGAGACATCTCTGCTCTTGAGAATGTTATCTAGATCTTTCATAGCCATTCTGCCAAGAGCAATGCGTCGTCTGATTTCTTGACTGCTTGTTGTTTCTTTATTGATAGTTGATCCAAGTAGGTTAAAGTTGTTCACAATTTCAATTTCTTCTCCTTCAACGATGAACCTGTTGGTTATGCCAGTTGTCATGATCTTTGTCTTCTTTACATTAAGGTGCAGGCCCATTTTGAGACTATGTTCTTTGATTGTGAGAAGCAAATGTTTCAGATCATCTTCACTTTCAGCCAGTAATATGGTATCATCAGCATAGCGAAGGTTGTTGATGAGTTTTCCACTAATCTTCACACCTCTGTTGTCTTCATACAATCCTGCTTCTCTGCTGATTTGTTCTGCATATAAATTAAACAGGTAGGGGGAAAGTATGCAGCCTTGTCTTACACCTTTGCTTATTTTAAACCATTCTGTTTTTCCTTGTTCCCTTCAAACTGTTGCTTCTTGATCAATGTACAGATTGTGCAAGAGTACGATCAGGTGTTCTGGTATACCCATGCTTCTTAATGTGGCCTAGAGTTTCTCATGGTTTACACAGTCAAAAGCCTTACTATAGTCGATAAAGCACAAATAGATATCCTTTTGGTATTCTTTAGTCTTTTCAAGGATCCATCTTATATCCGCAATGATGTCTCTTGTTCCTTGCCCTTTTCTGAACCCTGCTTGAACTTCAGGTAGTTCTTGTTCCAGGTATCGTTGTAGTCTCTTTTGAATAATCTTTAGTAGAATCTTGCTGGCATGTGGGATCAGAGCGATTGTGCGATAATTTCCACAGTCAGTTGGATCACCTTTCTTTAGTATTGGTATAAACACAGATCTTTTCCAGTGAATTGGCCATGATGTTTTCTTCCAAATTTCTTACCAGGCTACTCCCCCTATAATCAGCCCATTTCTAGTCCTAGCCCTGCCCTCCCCCCTTCCCCATCTGCCCATTTCTAGTGCTAGTCTCTCTCCCTCCCCTCTGCCTATTTCTAGTGCCAGCCTCCCTCTCAATCTGCCCATTTCCTGTGCTCATTTCAAGTCCTAGATGCCCCCCTCCTCTTGCCCCCATGGGAGGCCTTGCATGGCTGGTGGCCCTGGCTCTGCAGAGCTGCGGGAAAGAAAGGAAAGGTAGTTCTTTCCTGCTGCCAGGCATGCATGGCTGCCTGTGGGGGTGAGGGGCTTGTATTTGCTGTTGCTGAGCAGTAGCAGCTTTTTCCCTTTTCTATTTTTTTGTTTAAAGGTGGAGTGAGTTGGCCTTTTAGGGGCATTTGTGGCCACCCCCAGAACTTTTGTCTTCTGAGGCGACTGCCTCATTATAGAGTTGCCCTTGAAGCACTCTAATGTTGGGTAGATAAAGTACTGCCTAGTTTGCCTCATGGTTGGGCAGCCCTGGATTGAAGCTTGTTTCTTTCTCTCTGTCCTCTGGGCAGGGTGTGTGAGCCTGAGCCTTTAGCTGTTTGTGCCCCTCCTTTGGAAACAGCCATGCTCCTATTCCTATTCCTACTCCTACTCCCTCCCCTGGAGGTGGGCCTGTGCAAGGAGGACATTAAGCCCTGTAATTAGCTTTTAGTCCTCTGGTCTAGCAGCCTCCTTCCCTAAACCTGTGATTATGAAACTCCTTTGTGATTGTCTGATCAGTCCTGTAGTCTAAAACGCGTACGTGAACATCCTGCTTGTGTATTTTAAACGCTGTTCTATGTCTAAACTTCCGAAGGTGTCTCATTATAGGGTTGGACGGAGTATTTGTTGCTGCGGGTGCAGTATGCACCGATGGCTCTGCCTGGCACCGCACTAGACGACCCCCCGCGCTGCTAGTGCTTCAGTCCGTCTCCTCAGCAATGGTGCCCTGCAGTCAGGGGGCGGGGCTCGGCTCAGGATCCGGCAAGGGAGGTGGCAGCGGCCCTCCTTAAGGGGCGGGGCTTCGCGTGTGACGTCGCGTCGTTCCCTATAAAGAGCGCGTCAGTCAGTTCCGGGGGCAGTAGGATGGAAGCTCCCGGATCCCGGCGTCTCGCGGCCGCTGCTGCGCCCGCAGCCAAACTCACGCACCCCGGCAAGGCCATCCTAGCAGGTAGGAGCCGCGGCGGCCGCCCGATCGCTGTCCGCGGGGGGGTGCTGCTGCTGCCGCCGGCGGTCGTCGGGCCTGCGGTCTTCCAGCTGTGTCGGCTCGGCGGGGCGGGGACGTGGTGCTGCTGCTGCGTGCAGGTGCATCGGGCACCGGGCGGGTTGCTCTGATGTAACTGCAGCCATGCCTTCCGAGGAAAGAAGGGCGCATCCGCTTCCGAGGCCTGGATTGGCTGCGCGCTTCATAGGCGGACGGCAGGGGTGAAGCATCTTGTCTTGCAGGACTGTCCTGCTGGGCGATCCGAGTGCCAGAGCGTCAGCATTCCTGTCCCTCGAGACCATCCCCACCTTCGGGGTCTGTGCAGCACAGCACAGCATCTCATCTACTGGAGCTGCAAGAAACGTACTGCGATCATGACCCTGAGAGAACGGGGGTAATGTGGAAGTTAGGATCCCTGCGACTTTCTGATACAGCAAAACTACAAGAAGGCAGACATGCCCACTGCTAAGAGATCATTCTGTATGGCCTTTGCTGTGAGAAGAGTCCAACTAAGAAAAATACTAAATATTTCTCATTGTGAGCGATGTAGTGGAGTTGATCAGGGCCAGCCCCAGAGTTGGTTCACGGTATTGGCACCCTAGGCAGATCTTAAGCCTTATTGCCCCCCTCCCCCCAGCCTGTCAGAATCTATTGCTTAGCTCTGAATGCCCTACTTTATGTTGCCCCCCAGAACCGATGCCCTATGCGACTGCTCAGTTTGCCTTATGCTTGGACGAGCCCTGGCTGTGATTAGTTTTGCCCAGTGCCAGAGACCCCTTTAACGTAAAGGACACGAGCTCAAAGTCTCTTTGCCCACACTCAATATGTAGACGGTGATTCAGATTTTAATTCACACCACTTATCTCCTGATAAAGTTGCCTAACGATTTCTGCTTTATATTCACTTACCTTTTATATTTATTAAACGTATATCTGCCAAGCAAATATAGAACAAAATATATAGTAAAACTAAACAAATGCACAAATATGGCTTCAGAATAAAACCATGTGACTTTTATATATTGCAAATCAAACTAGTCTTCATGGAAACAAAATTCCAGACCCCTGCAGCTACCCCCCCCCCTCCCCCCACTGTGTGGTGTGAGGCACCAGGTCAATCGACGGTGATTTAGAAACGTGACACACAAAAAGACCACATGGCCTATCTAGTCTTTCCTTCCATATCAACCACTACAACAGTCCCCTTTGTTCCTTATTTGGAGGCTTCAGCTCTGGTTTATTCATTGGGTTCAGAGCTCCCTGGTTGTAGAATGTTACATGCTGTCTTCCATCAGTGTCTGCCTCTTTGTCCTATTGCTTAGGCATTTCCTGGTACCAAGTCCATGTAACTCCCTCTACTACTGATTAGCCAAGTACAAAATCCAGTAGCAGATAAATAATGCATCTGAAAACAGCAGCTCAAGGACTTGGGGCACCAGAGAGAGGTGTCATAGGTGCATGCCATAGGTGATGTAGTGGGCAACGTCCTGGAGCAACATACTGCTGCAGAGACTGTTTGTATGTAAAGGTACTTGTCACATCAGCTATGGCATGGTGCTGGCCAATTGCCAGTTTTAACTTACAGTGAGAGGGGAAGATGACTTAAGGGATTATGGGCTGTGTGCTCCTCTCTTTTCTCCCCCCCCCCCCCATGTCCCTCCAATAGCTTCTACAGCTGATGTCTTGCCACAGTTTTCAGGATGTGTTTATTTATTTTGACAGATTTGTATGCCACCTTTTCCTTCAATCAAGGTGGTCACATCACAGTTGGAGGGTTACAGTTAACATTAGGGTACGTGTAAACATTTAGATAGTACAGTTACTTAACAGTATTTAGACAGTACAAATGAGGTAACATTTAACATAATGGTATTTAGTAACGTGGTATGATATATTTGTGTGTGTGGATAGGATGGGTGTGTGTTTAGTTGGCGGAGGTAGTAGTGTCACTATTTGGGTAGGGGATGTTGCCTGAATGCTCATAGGTTTCTATAAATAACCATGTTTTGAGGTCTTTGTGGAAGTCTGTGAGGTCATCTAAAACTCTCAGGCTCGTAAGGGTAGGGAGTTCCGTAGTGATGGTGCTCTTTTTGAGGTTGATTGTTTGGTTTTGTTATAGCCTGCAGCTGTGCCGATCATGTTATTGGTTCTTCTTGGTCTATTGCTGATATCCCTTGTTATAATGTTTTGGAGTGCGTCTGCTGCGAGATGGTGAATGATTTTGAAGATGATCATGATTGTTTTGTATTTAGCTCTTGCCACCATTGGGAGCCAGTGCAGTTGTTGTAGGACGGGGGGATGATGTGCTCGGTCCTTGGAGTGTCTGTAATGATGCGTGCTGTAGTGTTTTGTACCATCTGTAGTGGGTGGAGTGTCTGTTGAGGAAGGCCTTGATATAGTGAGTTTCCATAATCAAGCAGTGGTGTAATGAGTGCTTGGCACACTGTGCGGAAGTGGTCTTGACGGAGCATTGGTTTGATTTGTCTGATTGGTTTCAATCGATGATATGCCTTGTTTGCAGTTTTGGTAATGTGGGATTTTAGGTTCAGGGCTCTGTCTAGTGTGATGCCTAGATACTTAACTTCTTCTTTGATTACTATGTGTTTGTCTAGGATGCTGATAGTTTGCAGAGGTATGAAGGTGGGGTTCCTGATGACGAATATTGCCTCAGTTTTGTCATAGTTGATTGTTAAGTTGTTGGCTATGAGCCAGTCATTCATGTCTTCGAGGCATCTTGTTGTTGTTGTTGTAGTGTTTAGTGCTAGTAAGTTGATTGGAGCGTACACCATGATGTCGTCGGCATAGATGTGGTAGTGTAGTTTGTGGTGCTTGATGCTGCTGCATATGGGCTGTATGTAGATGCTGAAGAGCATTGATAGGGCTGAGCCTTGAGGTATTCCCTGCATGATGGGGAATTGTAATGATATCTTTTGGTCGCATTTGACTTGTTGCGTTCGCCCTTCCAGGTATGATGTAAACCACTTCAGGTTATTTTTGCATAGTCCTATCTGTTCTAAGCGTTGCAATAGCTTAGCGTGTGACAGTGTCGAAGGCCGCCGAGATGTCCATGAACACTAGCAGGAATCTGTTTTTTATGTTGTCCATGCCTCTTAGGAGATTGTCAAAGAGGGAGGTGAGTAGTGTTTCTACGTTGTGTTGGGGCTTGAATCCATGCTGATGTATGTCCAGAGGGGCATTGATATCTATATGGTCCTGAAGTTGCCTTTGGACTGCTTTTTCCATGATTTTGGCAAGGAATGGCAGGCTGGAGATGGGGCGGTATGATTTTGGTTCGGATGGGCTCAGATTACTACTTTTAAGTATTGGTCGTATCATCACATGCTTTAGGGGTTGCGGCATGTATCCTTGTTGGAGCGAATCTTTGATTTTTTTGAATGTGGTGAGAGAGCTGTCTTTTTGTGGCTTTAATCCAAGACACTGGGCATGGGTCTGATGGTGAAATTGTTGTGTTTAGTCCAGATATAATGTCTTCTACTTGTTTTGTTGGTACATTGAAGCTCTCCCATGTTTGATGCTTTTTTTTTATCGTGTGATCGTTTTGTTTTTTTTTTGTATTGAATCATTTAGTTTGGTTGCTGTTTTTTGACTTCATGTAGTCTGCATATTTTTGTGGGTAAAGATGGTGGGTGCTTTGTTTGTCCTTGGTGAGCTTTTGGACAATGCTAAAAAGTTCTCTTGGTCTATTAGATTTCACGATTAGGTTGGTATGGTGTTGCTGTTTACGCTCATTTATTAGATTGTTCTATTCCAGTTGTTTGTCTCTGTATTGTGTTAGGAGGTTGTGTGATTTGTCCCGTCTCCATTTTCTTTCCAGTTTTCTGTGTGTGCTTTGCAACTCTGATTTCATGTGAATACCATGGGGCATTGGTTCTCTTGCATGTTTGTGGTTCTTTGATGGCTGGGGCAGATGTTGCGTTGGATATTATTGTGTTAAGATCCAGGGTGTCATGTTCATGTTGAAGTTGTGGGGTGATTTCATTTATGAATGAGTCTCTGTTAAATGTTTTGAACCGTCTAGTTATTCTTTCATCTTCTTTGCGTTGGGCAGGGTTATTCAGGGTCATTGTGAATTCAATTACATGGTGGTCTGAGCAAGGGACTGGGGTGATTGTTTGGTTTTGTGGTCTTGCTCTGTTCCAATAGTTGTATTGGCATGAAGACCATGTCCGGAGTTGTACCATGTTGGTGCATTGGGGCGTTAATTGTCTGGCAGTATTTTAGTGACTCCATGGCTTTTAAGAACGTTGCGGTTTCTCTGGTGGGTGCGGATGTTAGGTTGTAGTCTCCTAGTGCAACCAGGGGTTTGTGTCTTCTGTTATATGTGCATATTGTTTCAATTACTGTGGATAGGTGTTCAGTTGTGGTTCCGGGTGGTCTGTATGTGCGGGAGATGGTTAGGTACTTGTTGGCTATAGTGAGTGTGTTGGATTCGATTGTGTTAGTGGTGGCGATTGTTTTGAATCTGTATTCTTTTCTGGTAAGTATTAGTACTCCACCTCCTCTCTTTTGTACTCTGATGCAGTTAAATGCTGAGTATCCTGTTGGGTTTACTTGATTTAATATAATCTGGTCTGAGTCGTCTAGCCAGGTCTTGGTGATTCATATTATATCAAGCTTCTTATCGTGGATTAGGTCAAGGATAGTATTTGGTTTGTTCCTGATAGATCTGGTGTTTAGTAGAGCACACCTGATGTTTGTTGATATGATTGGGTTTGTGTGTTATTTGTTTGAGAGGGTGTATTACGTGTGTTGTATGGTTTGTGGGCTGTATTCTTTGATTGTTGGCGTTCTTTGGGTATGTGTGATGTTGGTGTGCATCTGGGTTGGGTGGTATGTGGGTTTATCAATGGGATTTGTTCGTTGAGTCTGCTATGTGTGCAGAGTGCAAACGTGGAGGAGTATGAGGCAGGCCATGAAGTAGCGGGTGATGGAGTGCATTTTATAACTTGTATTTATTGAGCTGGGATAGGGTTTGTGGTTTACTGACCTGGGCTCGACTTGAGTTGTGTCCTCTAGGTGTAGTTTTATTATTAGTGGTATGTTTGCTCTGTGTGTTGTATTTGTGGTTAGTTGGCAGACTAGCTATGCGGTGGTAGTTGAATTGATGGAATTAATAGGCTTATGCAGCGTGAGTTGTTTACAAAGCAAGAAGTGTGAAAATGGCTAGCAAGTTCTATGCAGTTAATCTACAAGCATTAACTTATGCAAGCAATGGAATGTCCAGGCAAGATAACAGCATTAACTTATGCATACAGTTGATTGTCCAGGCAAGGTAATGCAGCAACCTTAACTTACAATTGGTGGGTTGTCCGTGCAAGGCAAGGCAGCAGACTTAGCTTAAATGAGGGTTTGAGATGCGGATCTTTGGTTGCTACTTGGTCCGCGCCTAAGGGCCACGCCAAAGGCGCCTCAGGCGCTGGCAGCACCGTCCTTTTAAGGTATTGTTCCCTCCGCCCACAGCCCTGATTAGGCTGGAGTCCCTGAGCGGGAGGGCTTACCAGACCCGCTCAGGTGCTCGACCCCAATCGGGGGAGCCTAGCGATGGCTGTGGTGTTGGTGAGGGACCTGACTATTATTTTTTTCCTGATTGCGCTATATGCTTGGGTATGGGTATTCTGTAAAGTAGGCCTCTCTCTATGGAACATCTTATTGAGTTTCTTTTCTCCCTGAATCTGTAAGGGTTTCTCACTTCTGGTATAGTCGACATGGCAGAAGGGGGTGGGGCAGCAATGCTGCACACTGTCTTGTAGAGGATTTGGGTTCAATTCTTGAGCTAGAATGCTGTTCCCAGGTGGGTGGGGCAGAGGGGGGGGGTCAAATTCAGTCATGACATAATGGTGACCTTAAGCTAACGATTAGAGTTCTGGTGCCTGATCACAGCCAAGGATTGTTGCTGTGATGACTGTGCCGAGTGATCTGAGGAGCTATAAAATAAAGGATCAGCCCCTGGTGGCCGTGAATGAAGATTCATGTTGCCATTTCTTTACTGATGCCTAGTCCAATTGAACAAGAAGCCCAAAAGAGAAAAGTGATTCTGCCAGGCCAGAATGCAGGTCATAGTATCCTGGAGCCTTTCCTGTGACGAACGAGGCCAGGTCTACCGCAGCTCCCTTTAACTCACTGCAAAAGTGTCTTGGCTGAGGTGGCTTGTGCACCCTCCTATGTTTCTAGCATAGAAAAAGCAGCTGCACAAAACAGTGTAGGTTTTGTTTAAGTGCCGTCGAGTCTGTGTCAACTCTTGGTGACCCTCTGGATAGTTGACCTAAACTTTCTTCGGTCTTCAACCAAGCGGGTCATTGTTGATAGAGTGGTATCCATAGCTGCTGTTGTATCAATTTATCTCATTGTCAGCCTTCCTTTTTTACGGTGACCTTCTACCTTGCCAAGCATTATGTCTTTCTCCAATGATCTCTCTCAGCACATGATGTGCCCAAAGTATGAAAGTTGAAGTCTTGTCGTCTGAGCTTCTAAGGAAAGCTTAGGTTTAATCTCCTCTGGTACTGACTGGTTTGTTCTTTGGGCAGTCCATGGTATACACAGTACTCATCAACAGCACCATAATTCAAAGGCATCAATTTTCTTCCTGTCTATCTTTTTCACTGTCCTACTTTCACATCCATATGATATTGAAAATACCATGGTCTGGACAAGTCAAATCTTTGTATGGAGAGAGACATCTCTGCTCTTGAGAATCTTGTCTAGTTCCTTCATAGCCATTCTGCCAAGAGCAATACATCATTGGATGTCTTGACTGCTAGTCTCTTCTTTATTGATAATTGATCCAAGTAAGTTAGTTGTCAACTATTTAAATTTCTTCTTCATCAATGATGAACTTATTGATTTTGCCAGTTGTCAGGATCTTTGGCTTCTTACATTAAAGTGCAGACCCATTTCAAGACTATATTCCTTGTGCTTGAGAAGCGAATGTTTCAGATAGTCTTCACTTTCAGCCAGTAATGTGGTATCATCAACATAGCGAGGGTTGTTGAGTCTTCCACCAATCTTCACACCTCTGTTTTCATACAGTCCTGCTTCTCTGATTTGTTCTGCATATAAATTTAAAGAGGTAGAGGGACAGTATGCCGCCTTGTCATATTAAACCATTCTGTTTCTTCTAGTTCTGTTCAAACTGTTGCTTCTTGATCAATGTACAGATTGTGCAAGAAGAACTGTCAGGTGTTCTGGAATACTCATGCTGCTTAATGTGGCCCAGAGTTTCTCATGGTTTACACAGTCAAAAGCCTTGTTGTAGTCAATAAAACATTTATGAATATCCTTTAGGTATTTGTCTTTTCAAGGATCCATCTCACATCTGCTATGTCTTGTTCCCCGCCCTTTCTTGAACCCTGCTTGCACTTCAGGCAGTTCTTGTTGCAGGTATGGTTGTAGTCTCTACTGAATGATCTTGAGTAGAATCTTGCTGGCATGTGGGGTCATTGTATAATTTTCCAGTCAGTTGGGTCACCTTTCTTCATATTGGTATAAACACAGATCTTTTCCAGTCAGTTGGCCATGAATTTGTCGTCCAAATTTCCTGGCAAAGCCTTGTAAGTGTGGTAATAACTTCATCCGATTGATGGCATTCCCACTGAAGTATTACAGCAATGTCTGGTGCTTTGTTCTTTGATAAGGCTTTCAATGCTGCTTCGACTTCTTTTTTCATCCCCAATGGTTTCAGATCATAAGATACAGGTTGAAACAGCTGTTGATCCACTTGATCTTTATGGTATAATAACATAGCAACATAATATATGATGGCAGATAAAGACCAGTATGGTCCATCTCATCTGCCCAGCAAGGCAGTAAGAGTAGGTGCACCTGCTGCTCCATGCAGGTCACCCCTATTTAAGATATGAGATAGTTATGTTTATTTTGCTTTTATCCTATTGCTATAAAGGAATCCACTGTGTCTGTCCCATGCCATTTTGAATTCTGTCAAATTCTGGGACTCTGTATATTCTTTCCACCTTTTCTTGAACCTCTCAGCATCATTCGACATGGATCCTTGAGAATCTTGTAGCATTCCAAGTCGAGGCTGGAACTTTTTCTTTAACTCTCGTAGCTTTAGAAAAGCCAATCTTGTTCTTCCTCTAATGGTTTTGGCACTTGATACACCACCCTTTTTACTATGCGCATCACAACAGTTTACATATATATGAGCAGGTACTTTTTATTCCCGTGTCCCCGAAGGGCTCACAATCTTAAGTGTACCTGAGGCAATGGAAGGTTAAGTGGCTTGCCCAAGGCCATGGGACTAGAGACCCCAAGTCCCTCTGGCCTGAGGTTACTTGTCCCCATGCAAGAATTGAACCCCTGGCCCTCCGGCCTAAGGTAGCCTGTCCCAACCACTGAGCCATTCCTTTCTGATTCTATTTCCTTGGGTGTGTCATTGTAGTACTTCTCCTTGTCTTGTCTTGCTGCACTTTGGTAATCTAAGTTCTGCGACTGCCTCTTTTTCCTCTGACTTTAGTTTCTCTGTTTCTGGACAATTTTTAGTTTCCTCAGTCATCAGTTTTGACCGTTTTTGCTCTTTCACCTTAGGTAGAGACTTCTGGCATTCTTCCAACACAATCTTCTGGATGTCATCCCATAACTCTTCTGGAACTCTGTCATTTATATCTAAAGCATCAAATTGATTTTTCAGGTAGTCTTTAAATTTCACGGGTATATTCTCAAGGTCATATTTTGCTACCTTCATGAGTGGCTTGCTCTTTTTCAATTTTAGCTTGTTTGCATACTAGTATTTGGTGATTTGTACCACAGTCAGCTCCAGGTTTTGTCTTTGTTGATGTTATAGAGCTTTTCCATCATTGTCTTCCACAGATGTAGTCAATTAGATTTTTGTACAATCCATTGGGTGAAGTCCATGTGTACAGTCGCCGCTTGTGTTGCTGGAAGAAGGTGTTCGAGATGAATAGATCGTTGGTCTTGCAGAATTCTATCAGTCTTTCTCCAGCTTCATTTCTGTTGCCAAGTCCATATTTTCCAACCATTTTGCTGCCTTTGTTGCCAACTTTTGCGTTCCAGTCACCCATGACTATCAGGATATCCTGTTTGCATGTTCTGCCAATTTCAGCTTGTACTTGTTCATAGAACTCTTCAACTTCATCCTCTTATGCAGCTGTTGGGACATATACCTGAATTATAGTTGAGTTGATAGGCAATCCTCGTAGACAAATAGATATTAAGCATTGTATTTCATTACAGTTCTTGCAAGTTTCTTCCTAATTATAAATGCAACACCATTTCTTCTTTGTCTTTCATTTCCAGCATAGTAGACCATATGATCATCAGATGCAAAGTGCCCAAAGCCAGTCCATTTCAGTTCACTGACACCCAACAGGTCAAGTTGTACACATTCCATTTCATTCTTGACCATCTCCATCTTTCCTTGGTTCATACTTTGTATGTTCCATTCCCATTTATGTATAACATCTTTGCAGCTTCTGACTCTCATTTCATGCACAGCTACATCAGCAGTCAGACGTCCCGATGACTTTGATCCAACCACATCATAAATGATGGCTTTACTCTGAGAAGTCTTCAGCTGATCCCCAGTAGCCATTTGAGTGCCTTCCAACCTGGGATCTCATCTTCCAGCACTATAGTGCAATTTGTTTTGTGACTATCCATTGAAACATAGAAAAATGACAACAGAAAAAGACCACATGGCCTATCTAGTCTGTCCTTCCATAACAACAACTACAACAGTCCTTTTTTTTTTTCATTGGCTTTCATGGCAAAATACAGAAGTAGATTTGTCAAGCCTTTCTTCTACACAGTTAACTTCAGTGTTGCATTTGTCACAGAAATGTGATCCTCCTCTTACAACACTGTCCCATTCTGCTGGCTGGTTTGTATAGGTTTAAGCAGCTTTATTGGAAAATGCCCCAATGTGTTTTGGCTGAACATCTTCAAGTGCTACTGACCTCAAAAAATGAACATAAAAATAAAAAGTTAAAATCAATGAATGAGTAAAATCCACAGTGACAAATATATAGGTCAAAACAAAGAAAATCTCTTAAAACAGGAAGGCTGACAATAGGTCTGTGCCCATTCAAAACAAATACATAAACCACAGTAAAACAAACCCTGGAGACTTTGCAGGGTGGGACCAAAGACATTCTAAAATAATAAACCAACAGACAGCAGTATACTGTGGAGGGATGAGGAGGAACAAATATCACTATATCGCTGCTAATATTATCTCTAATCCAATGCATATATAACCCCGAGGCACCACAGGACTAGACTTGCCCCATATGTAATTCCAATAAACCAATATATAGCCTACCCTGGAAAGTTACCTCCCCTCTGTCATTGTCAGACAGTGTTTTTTTTTTCTTTACACTTATTTGACGAGAATGTGTGGGGATTAGCCACTACAAATGTCCAGCCCTTTTAATCATTTTAGCAGTAAAACACAGTGCACAGCACTTCAGCCGTAATTACATCAATTTCACTTACCTTAGTATGAAGTCCAAATTGGAGGGTGGTCACAACTGAAAAAAGATCAGCAACATAGCACCATGTTTCGGGTTCCTTATGATTTTTAAACCCTGCTTCAGGCTGACATTTCACGCAAACCATTCTGTTGCAAGTCCAAACTAGACATGGGAGAACCGCTTAAAACCCTCGCCGTCTGTCACTGGTCAATCAGGGCTGGAGAACAACAGTGTAATCGTCTCCCATTACAGCTGAAGTGCTGTGCACTGTGTTACTTCAAAAATGATTAAAAGGACTGGACATTTGTTGTGGCTAATCCCCACATGTCATTGTCCAACAAAAAAAAATTGTTTTCCTTACACTTATTTGACGAGAGGGGAGTTTCCAGGGTAGACTTTATATTGGTTTATTGGAATATTATCTGTAAGACAATAACTGCACTATGTATGCAGATCCTGTAAATTTAAACAAAAACAGATCGAGTAACAACAACAGTGTATTTGAAAGCCATCTGAATAAAAAAATTACTAAAAACCAACGGGCATTAGAGCGGAGAGACTAATTGTCTCTATTGTGTTTAATGGTACCAAAACAATGGCTCATTGTATAGTGAATTCTACCAACCTACTGCCAAAGGGTAAACTGAAAATACAACAAATGCAAACACCCTTCGAAACACCACCAATCGCCAATATTTCAAACTGACTAATCACAACCCTCTACCAATCATTTAAGGTATTAATGACCTCAGGGTAATCCTTCCCCTACATTTGGCGAACTGAATCACCATAGGGTCAAGTAGCAGATCTCACATCACAGGTCATAACCTTCTATTTTCAATTCAAATTTACATATAACTAAACCAAATACAATAAAACTACCTATACCCAAAAAGTACTTTTTAGGGATTCTCAAATCGTCTTCAAAGGAATTCTATTAATATTTTAATTTATTCCAAACCGCCTGCACCTTAGCGGAGAGCTGAGGCTCACAAACTGCCCAGTTAGTTCCTGCAAAAGAGAAACACAATTCTTCTTCAACTCAATAGTATTATATACCATACTAATAGCATTAATGCACTTATCTGAGCATTGTAGCAGCAACAGCCTACGCCATCGAAGACACCAATTCTTTCCAAATACATTATAACAGCCTTAATATCGGCTCTAAATGCCCAACAAAAGCTTCTGTTTCACCCATGCGGCTTCGTCAGGGATTCAAAAAATCCAATTCTTAACTTCATTCATAGCTTCAAAGCTTCAAGAATAGGCACCTCCAATGCCTCTCATCGCTTGCACTAACAGCATCTGACATCATCATCATGGAGTGGAGGAGTGGCCTAGTGGTTGGGGCAAGGTCCTTCAGGCCGGAAGGTCAGGGGTTCAAATCCCACTAGAGAACAGCAACCTTGGGCCGGAAGGACTGGGGTTTCTAGTCCCACAGGTGCTCCTTGTGGTCTTAGGCAAGCCACTTAACCCTCCATAGCCCATGTTCCCTGTAAAATAGTTATCTCCAAGATATAATGCCCTGTTCAATGTAATTTCAGTTTGTTCAATGTAAACCGCACTGATGCAGAATAGCGCGGTATATAAGAGAATGAAAATAAATAAATACATCCTCATTTTAAAGGGAAATCAAAGGAAGTGATACGCTCACAATTACTGACGTAATTTCTCAACAGCTTTATGCTCATCCTACACATAAGACAAACATTCTATAAACCATGTTTGACAAAACCTTATACCACATTCTAAAATATAACAAACAAGAGGATACCCGAAAGGAACTTCACCGCTCTCAACATAAAAAAATTGAATGGACGTTATTCATTTGATTTATCATTCATTCCATTTGGGTCAAGAGTATTGAGATCATAAATCCATTTTTGTTCCTTCTGGAGTAACAGCTTTCCTCTATCTCCCCTTCGTACATCAGGAAGAACTTGCTCCAACACTGTGCATCGCAGCTCCTCAAAATTATGTTTCAAAGATATACAATGCTGAACCAATGGAGTCTCTAATCAAGCTTTAATGATGCTGTATTTATGCTCTGCCAATCTCGTACGTAAAGGACGCGTAGTCTTACCAATATACACTTTAAAGCAAGGGCACCATAAAGCATATACCACAAATGAAGAATTACAATTAGTGTGCTGTTTCAACCGAAATTGTTCATATTTTTCACATATAGCTGGTCTTCCATCACATTACAATAGGAACAACGCCCACATTTATTATGACATATTGAAGAAGAGCTGGTCTGTTTTGGAACTGCTGAACAAAACTGATCCCTTAAATTCTTGCCTCTACTGTATGCCATACGTAAAGTATTGCCAGATAGGATGGGATGAAAAATTTTTCCATCTTTTTCTTATAGAAACAGCTATCCGATTTGAATGACTTGAATATGGTGACCCATAGACGTTATAATGCAAAGGAATAGTGAAAACCAACAGTTAAACACACCAATGTATAAATATGCCATAAAAACGAAACAAGAGTGGGAGCAAAAAAAACATAACGGGGGATTGAGTCAAACAAAAACAGGTAATAACTTGTAGGTCGATCCTCCCTCATAAAACCAAAAATATTTTAAAAAAAGATAAAAAGTAATAGGAAGTAAATAAAAAAAAAATAAATAAAACAGGACCAAAAAGCATGAATCCAACATGGGATAGACTCGGAGCCAAGGTACAAGAGATGTGCCTGCCACGATGGAAGCCTTAATGCGATTAAAAATGGCTTTAAAAACAGATGAGAACATAAAGGGGTTGCTGTGAGTAGATATCCATTGTCCCTAATGGGGGCCACAAAATAAAAACTAGAGAATAGACTAAAATGCTGGTTAAAAATAAAGGATAAACAAATTAATCTGTAAAACAAACCAGAGGAACCAATGGTGAAAATGATGAATGAATAAATCATTAAAAAGTGTAAAAAGGAGGGGGGAGGGAAGGGGGGAGAGAGGGAAGAGAATAAAGGAGAGGGGGATGGGAAATGATAACCATAAAAAATAAAATAGGATAAAATATATAAAAAGGGTGATTACAAAAAACGTAGAAATCTTGTTCTTGGTTAAAATCCTGTGGATATATCTTCAGGTTAAAACTTAAACCTTTGTTCAACTGTAAAAGCAATTTTCAGTGTAGTCTCCTCTCCAATGGGGTCGTAATACTTTCAGAACCAAGAATTTTAAATCTGAAATGTCATGTTGTAATTTAATCCAATGGTCAACCAAAGGTTTGTCAAGAGGTTTTCTGCATAAACAGTTTTTATGTTTAATAAATCCGTATCTTGATGCTGCATTGGGTTTTGCCTACATAGAGTAACTTACAGGGACATGAGATATCACCTACTGGGGACTTGGTTAGTAAAATCTTCCAACAGAATCTTCTGTGTAGTAATTGGAATCCATGAAAGCGTCCTTGACAACTAAAGCATTCTCACAGACTGAACAACGGCCACGGCAAAAGTGTCCTCGAACTTTGGGAACCACATGAGGTTTAGATAAAGCAGAGGACACAAAAATAGTAACATAGTATATGACAGGCAAGGTGGCAAGAGTAGGTGCGTCCGCTGCTCCGTGCATGTTGCCCCTCCCCATGCCTATATTTAGGGGTTTACCCACCACTATGTGCAGGTCACCTCTACTTGTTGAGATATCAGTTACATTTATTTTGATTTTATCCTGTTTCTGTAAAGGGATCCACTATGTCTGCCCCATGCCATTTTGAATTCTGTCACTATTTGCCCCCACCACTTCCATCGAGAGGGCATTACAAGCATCCACCACCCTTTCAGTGAAAAAGTATGAAGAATGTTGACAATATTGTGATTCTTCTTGTTGGTTTACACAATTTTTTATGGTGTTCAAGTGATACTACTTTTACTGATCATTAGTATACTGTCTTTATTACTTTATAGTATTTTTTAGTGACTAAGTCATTTTTTCACCTTTTAGAACATGCCTGTGTTCGGCTCTGCAGACTTGGCACATTGGCTAAATACAAAACGATCATGATCACCTTCAAAGTCATTCACCATCTCTCAGCAGACGTACTCTGATACTGTAGACACTGGTATTGTGTGTGCTCAGATTTTAGAGAGCCAAGGAGGTATGGGATAGAAGGCAGTGGAGGGGAGTCAGTACAGCTGTCCTGGAGTAACCTGCACAGGCCCTAATACCAAGGTAGTTCACCAATTCAGGTGGTCGGAGAGTAGAAAGATCTGGAAGGGAGTGGGGACCCACAGTGGGATTTGGCTGCTTGGCACAGATATGGAGGACTGTGGAAGAAGAGCTGGTTTAAGTATGACAGTTGTGCTACCTGAAGTGTTGAACATAATTAATCAGAGAATTTCAACTGGGCAGACGATGTGCTGATCTCGTTCACGGCGCTTTCTATGTGAGGCTAGACTTGTGTTCTCAGAAGCTGAATGATTTGTCTAGTTTTATATACCGCCCTATCCTAAGGTCGGAGCACTTTACAGAACGCATTTTAAACATGTGATATTGAACAGAGGGTGAGGATTAATAACAGGGAAACGATGCTGTGAGTAGAAATTCTCTCTGCCTTGGTGAGTTGTTATCCTAATCTGTCTTCTACATCCAGGTGGCATTGCGGGCGGCATCGAGATTTGTATCACATTCCCTACGGAGTATGTCAAGACGCAGCTTCAGCTGGACGAGAAGGCCAACCCACCACGCTACAAAGGGATCGGTAAGCATCAGGTTGTGCGGCAGAGCTGGGGGGTTTCTGTGTCAGCACCACAACACCACCTCCAGCTGACTGGGGGGGGGGGGGGGCAGTTAAAGATAGAGGCTCAGGCTCTTCAGTATGGCCCACTATTGCCATCTTGAGAAAAGAAAATCTGCCCGTCCTGTAATGATTTTGGAGTTAAAGGCTCATTCTCCATTTCTCTTCCTCACAAACAGGCTGAGAGGAGCGAGTTTGTCCTCCTTGCCGGGCATGAGGAGAGATGGAGATGCCACAGTGTACCCGACTGTCCCCTAGTGCCACAATCTGATGTTAGAGGTGGGCGTGCCCCTTAGTTTTAAACTCACACTTGCGGAAAGTATTTCAAATGTTATATTTTGAAATCTGCCTAGATATGAAAAGGTTTCGGTGGGTAAAAAGTGTAGAGAGCAATAACGGCAGGAAAGGAGCCCAGAGATGAGGCGGCTTCTGGTTGGAGAAGTGTCTGGGAGCTGCTGATCATGTTCCCTTTCCGCAGGGGACTGTGTGAAGCAGACGGTGCACAGCCATGGAATCAAGGGCTTGTATCGGGGTCTCAGCTCACTACTCTATGGCTCTATACCAAAGGCAGCAGTGAGGTAAGTGGACTTGTCGCTGGTATGACACAACTGCCTGAGGTGTGCATGAAAGTTTATTTAAAGTCTGTTGGCCCTCCTAGCACGGACTCGGGGATCTGCTGTTCTTTACCCCTTCTCAGATTCGGGATGTTTGAGTTTCTCAGTAACCACATGAGAGATGCGCAGGGCAAGCTGGACAGCAAGCGCAGTCTGATCTGCGGCCTTGGTGCTGGTGTGGCAGAGGCAGTTGTGATCGTGTGTCCTATGGAGACCATAAAGGTACAGCACAGTCTCTCTCCCTCCATAGATGCACAGGACACGGGGACTAGAAGACCCCAGGCACACGCTACACGCTACTTATACCTCTCCCTTCTTTCCTGGTCATTTCACAAGCCAATTTCATTTCCCCAATAAAGTCTCACCTTTCGGGGCTATCTAAGTTTCTTGGATTTAGTCTTCAGTACTAGTTTAGGAGGCTGCCATTTCAGCACAGAAAATACCCGCTTCTCTTTTTTAGAAGACTTGGTTCTTTGTATTTTCTTTATCCTGTATTTTTGGTGCTGGTGAATGTTTGTTTTTTATCTATGGGTTAGAAAGCTGATTAAATAAAGAACCTGTAATAGGGATCTTGGACCAGCCCTTGCACTGGGTGAGCGAGGGATGCTGCAGACCAGGGTGACAGTCTGTACTAGGCCTCATGACATCGGCACGGCCGGCCCCTGCGGCTTCCTTTTCCCTTAGGACCACTGTTCCCTCTAAGCTGTGCGCATGTGTGCGCGCGCACACACACACCTCGCCGAGTGAGCGCACATACTTTACAACAGAGCGCACAAAAATTACGGCTCTGATTCTGATAGAAAACAACACAGACGTCTTAAAATTTAAGTTATGATTGTAATTACTAGAAATTTCCCGCTTCATTTAGTAATTGTCTATTTTCATTTAATATGATTAAAATCAATGTGGTGTACATACTGTATTCTGATGTGCAGTCAAATTTTAAAGTATATAACTCCGAGTGTCGTTATGTGGCGCACAAAAATTTAACCTTCCTTCAAAAGCTGCACAGCTGATATTTTATGCGCACACAGCCTACAGAAAATTAGAGGGAACATTGCTTAGGACCCTTGCCAGAAGCAATCTGTCACACATGGTGTAGTCAAGGACACGTCACATGACTGCTACCACTCATTGTACGGGTGAAAATAAGGTGCTGTAAATGGTCAATGTTTCTGTTTCTAGGTGAAATTCATCCATGACCAGTGCTCTGCAAAACCAAAGTATCACGGTTTCTTCCATGGGGTACGCGAAATTGTTCGGGAACAAGGTGAGACCCGTGAACATTGTATGCAGGGTAAGAATTGACAGCGGGGAAACTTTAGGGTGACACTGCCTGTCTTAGGTCTTACTAACCCAAACCTATTACAGTACAGAGACCTACACAGCTCTGTCAACGTACTCGTTCCTGTCCCACAACACAGCACCCGTTCCAGTGGCGAGGACCCCCTTCCCCCATGCAGTTCTGCCAGTCACCTCATTCCTGCTCTGCAATATACCCTGCAGGAGTGATAAATGAACAAGGGCGAGCAGTATGCCATGGTAGGGGGGGTCTGCTTTTACAGTAACAGCATCTTAAGGGGGTGGCGGATGACCAGATGGTTGGGTCACTGGAAGGCACTGGTGACTGGCCATTTTATCAGAGAGCCCCTTCACTAGATGGTGACAGCAACGCTGGAAGGGGATTGACCAGGGTGCAAGTTAGCCCAATGCTGGTTCTCAGCTCTGCTCTTCCAGTACTAGGATCAGTCCCCTCCACCTCACTTCTGTTAGTCCAGTCTTTGGGGCTGGGGTAGCTGCAGGAGCGGTAAGATGTTTCCTGGTGGGGCAGTTTGCAGGGTGGGGGATATTTTCATGGTGGTGACATTTGGGGGCTTGGTAGAGAAGTTGCAAGGGCATATTTTTGTTTTTGGTGGAGATGGAAGTGGAAGATTCTGCTCACAGCATTTGCAATGCAGGGACGATGCCAAGAGGGGTCCCACTGGTAGTTGCTCGGGGTACATGATTTGAACAACTTCCACTGGTAGGTGGTGGGAACAATTTTGGGGGTTGGAAGAGCATAGAATGGGGGTGGGGGGAGTTTAAAAGGAGCTATCCTCTAATTGCTTTGTTCCACTGTTACGTTTCTGTGCTACAGGAGCTGGAACTCGTCCACAGAAATACATCAGGCTGGTTTTAGGGAGGGCTTATTTTCTCTGGGAACCCCAGTCTGAATAGGCCCACTTTTTTTTTTAAACTGTTCTACCAGTTTTTTCCCCATATGCCAAGTTTCACACCTTTCCATTAATTATTTGGAGAGTTATTTTGCCGAAAAGACAGATTCTCGATCCCTTTTTATATAATTCTTTCCACCTAGCATTGGGTTAGACAAAATCGAAAGTGGAGGGACAGGGGACATGTCTGTCTGGGTGTATGGTAATGTTATGTAGAGTGGATGGGCTGCACATTACATACAGCTTAATCCCCAGAAGACTTATGAACAAGTGACACACTAAAAGCTTGTTCCTTATTGTTCCTCCAGTTCAGTCCTCTACTCCTGGGTTGTCAACCTCCTCCTGCAGCCTGGAGACTGGTATGTCAAACTCATGACATCACTGGATATAGCCTGCTGCACTCTCTCTCCAGTGTAACAAGTCTCCATGCAGCAGGAGGACGTTGTGAGCCCGAGTGAGGGCTCACTGGAGTAACGGATAAGGAGAGAGTAGGATTAGTTTAGTTGGGGTTTAATCTGTGAAAAAATACTTATTCGGGGTAGTGTTTCTTAAAAAAAAAAAAAGAAAAGGGCTTTTGCCGTTCCCTGCTCCCTGCCTGTCATTCAGTTCAAAGAGAATGTAACGGCACAGTAAGAAAGTAGTTGCTCTGTGAAAGGAGCTGGCTGTGCGGTGATCGGAAGATCTCTCCCCCCGGACACTTCGGGGGAGAGTCCTCTCTGGGACCCCTGTGCTCTGCCGGGCCGCAGTGAATGCTAATCGCGGCTCCAGAGGCCAGGGAAGCTGCGGTCCAATCTCCTTTCGGCAGACAAGCCCGGGTCGGTGCGGGCCATTGCGAGGAGCATCGAGTGATCGTGCAGACCTGCCCGGTAAGCTTTTAACCGGCGGCAGGCTGCTTTGGACAGGAGAGGCAGTTCGGTTCGCTCTTAGAGCGCTGGAAAGGGGGCACTTTGGCGTTTTTTTTTTTTTTTTCTCCTAGGGTTCCCGGTGGCCATTTTAGGTGGCACGGGAGACCGCGTGGCTGCTCGGCAGCTAGTTCTCAGGGCTGGTAAGCAAGCCTGCGGTACAACGATTCTCTTTCTTTATTTTCATTTCTTTTACTTTCTTTTGCTTTATTTAATTTTACTTGGTTTTGAGTGCATTTCCTTATCTCCAGGAACAAGTAGGAATGAGTCTTCACATATGGGTATCATTGGTACCGACGGAGCCCGCGCGGGAACGCTTCCCAGCGTCCAGTAAGGAAGCTTTTGGGAGCATCCCACAGCGCCTGCGCCCCGCCTTTCCCAACCGCCTCTCTCCAGTTCTTCTTTTCCGCGGAGCCAACAGGTCGTGTTCCTGTCACCGCAAAGAATTCTTTATATTTTTCTTTATTTTTCTGTGTCGCGTCTGCCTTCTTCGGCGTCAGACCGTTATCGCCGGTATTTTCTTTTCTTTTCTTTCTTACAAAAGAAAACCCTTTTATTTCTTCAACTGTGCATTTTCGGTTTGGGTCTTAGGCCTGAACATATTTTCTCCTCATGGAGAAGCCCGCTTCCAGGTTCAAAAAGTGCACGAAGTGTGGCGGTACTATTTCTGTCACTGACACCCATGACTGGTGTCTAAAATGTTTGGGTCCTGACCATTCCATCACGGATTGTGTCCCCTGTACCATGATGTCTAAAAGAGGTCGGCAGAACCGAACAGCCAAGCTCAGTACCCTGTTTCCCTCTGATGCAGCCTCAGTGGAATCGATGTCTTCCACGGCTGCTTCTTCCTCCCATGGATCTCAGGTAACCAAACATAAATCTAGCCGGTCCTCGAAGGGCAAATCTCCCTCTAAGCATCGAGATGCCTCCGGGCTTGTCCTCGAGGATTCCGCACCGGCAAAATTACCCCAGCGGGAAGTTCCAGCTTCCAAAGCATTGTCTATGGGGTCACAGGTTGACATCGATGGCTCGGCCTCGACCAATCACCTGTTGCCGTGTTCTGGGGTACCGGTGGCCTCCACTGGTACCGACATCCAGACTCTGGTGTCGATGGATCAGAAGATTCTGTCCATGCAGCGCACCCTAACGGCGTTTATGCAGGCTTCGACGCCTCCAGTACCGCAACAGTCTCCATTGCCGGTACCGACTCCGGCGCCAGCATCGTTCCTGGTGCCAGTACCGATTGCATCGACATCGGCTTCGGTGTCGACTGCAACGGTACCCTGTCCTATGATGCCCATCGGTACCGAACCAGTACCGCTTACTCCCGATGTCGATCCCACTCGGTACGCGTATCGGGCTTTACAGGAGCATCCAGACAGGCGATACTTTGATTCCTCCGAAGACTCTGAGTCGGTGGTTTCTGTCGATGCACCGGTACTTCTTCCTCAGGAGTCTGATTCTCCAAAATGAAGAATGTCTCCTCCAGAAGACTTGTCTTTTCAGGACTTCATTAGGGAAGTGGCTAGGGGCCTCTCCATTACAGTGGCCCCTGAGTCAGAGCCTAGAGCCAAGCAACTAGATATTTTGCAATATCCTAAGGCTCCTAAAGAAGCAGCTACTTTACCTGTTCATGAGATTCTCTATGATCTCATGTTGAGCATGTGGGAGACTCCTCTTACCACCTCTCCTCATTCTCGTAGATTAGACACCATGTACCGTGTCCCTCCTTGTCCTGGCTTTCATAAGTCTCAGCTTCCTCACCACTCTATTGTGGTAGAGTCTGCTATGAGGAAAATAAAGAGTGCAAAAAGACACTCATCTAATCCTCCAGGACGTGAATGCAGGACCCTTGATGCTTTTGGCCGAAGGGTTTTCCAAGCTAATATGCTTGCTGACAGAATCAACTCCTATAGTCTCTATATGGGGATGTTTCTAAAGGAAGTCACAGATCATTTGCAGACTTTAGCCCCTTTTATTTCAGAAGATAAAAGACAGGAATTTCTCACTTGGCTTAAACATGCCCAAGATGTTTCCAAATTTTCTAACCGTGCAGCCTTTGACTCTTTTGAGTGTGTAAGCAGAGCCTCGGCTATTGCCATAGGTGCACGCAGAATTGCTTGGTTACAAGCCTCTGATTTGGAACTTTGGGTCCAAGATGAACTGGGAAATCTTCCTTGTACAGGTATAAATCTTTTTGGCAGGGATTGGAAAGCAAAGGCCACTCAGATGGATGCTGAGAACTCTGCTTTGGATCGACTTTCAAAGTCTACCTCTGCTCCTGCTAAGAAAAGATTGTTCAAAAAGACAACTTTTTCTAAAAAGGGAAGATACTATCCTGCTTATGGTCAGCAGGCATCTTCTGCAGGTCGTTTTGCTGCAAAGCGTCAGCAGTGGAGGAGTAGCCTAGTGGTTGGGGCAAGGTACTTCAGGCCGGAAGGTCGGGGGTTCAAATCCCACTGGAGGACAGCAACCTTGGGCCGGAAGGACTGGGGTTTCTAGTCCCACAGGTGCTCCTTGTGGTCTTGGAAAAGCCACTTAACCCTCCATAGCCCATGTTCCCTGTAAAATAGTTATCTCCAAGTTATAATGCCCTGTTCAATGTAATTTCAGTTTGTTCAATGTAAACCGTACTGATGCAGAATAGCATGGTATATAAGAGAATGTAAATAAATTAATAAACAGGCCAAGTCAAAGGCTGCCAGGCCTCCTACGGCCCAGCAGCCTCAGCCTCCTCAGGGCCTTCGACTTGCAACTAGAGAACTTAGCCTTTCTAGCTATGGAAGAACCAGAGCCCCTCACTATTCCAGGAAGGTTGGCTTACTTTGCTCCCAGATGGGAGCAAATCACAGCAGAGCAATGGACCCTCTCCATTATAAGCCATGTTCAACAAGCAGGGCGGGACTGGCTCTCTGTCGCTTTGCAACGAAGCTTTGCGACTGTGGGCCTTCGCCAGAGAGCATCACATCCATCTTCTGGCAGTATATCTTCCAGGTGTTCAAAACTCTTAGGCGGACAGACTCAGTCGAGTTCTGCTTCCACACGAGTGGTCCCTCCACATGGACCAGGTAGCCAGGATTTTTCAAATTTGGGGAACCCCAGACATAGACCTCTTTGCAAGTCTATGGAATGCCAAACGTCCCCGGTTCTGTTCCAGAATTCCGTGTCAGGGAGTTCAGGCCAAGGATGCCTTCCTCCTTCACTGGGGTCAAGACTTCCTTTATGCCTTTCCACCAATTCCCAAGACACTATTCAAGCTTCAGAGATCAAGGGACCATGATCCTCATAGCACCACATTGGCCACGCCAAGTGTGGTACCCTCTACTTCTGCATCTCTCTCAAGCTCCTTCCCTGGACTTGGGCTCTGCACCAGACCTTCTGTCCCAGGAAGAGGGAACTTTGTGGCACCCGAAACCCCCAGTCGCTCCATCTCAGGGCTTGGTTGCTGAGGGCCTAGACCTTCAAGATTTTCATCTCTCTCAGCAAGTCAGAGATGTTGTTCATGCCTCTAGAAAGCCTTCTACTAGACGTTCCTATGCTTTCAAATGGAAAAGATTTACCATTTGGTGTTCAGGGAAAGGTCTAAACCCTCTTGCAATACCTCTGAATTCTCTACTAGAGTATCTCCTGCATCTATCCCATGCAGGTCTGAAAACGAATTCAGTAAGAGTCCATTTGAGTGCTATTGCAGCGTCCCTCGAGCCTCTCAATGGACAACCTATTTCCTCTCATCCTCTTATAGCAAGATTCATGAGAGGCCTTCTTTTAACTAAACCTCCCATTAGACCACCTCCAGTGGCATGGGACTTAAACCTGGTTCTTGGCCAGCTTATGAAGCCAACCTTTAGCCACCACCTCCTTGAAATTCCTTTCTTGGAAAGTTATTTTTCTCATTGCAGTCACCTCAGCACGCCGCATCAGTGAGTTGCAAGCTTTGGTGGCTAATCCTCCTTATACAAGGTTCCATCATGATAAGGTAGTCCTCGGGACCAATCCACACTTTATGCCTAAAGTGGTCTCACCTTTTCATCTGAACCAAGAGGTATATTTACCTGTCTTTTTTCCAGGACCTCATGCATCAAATGCAGAGAGGAATCTTCATACCTTGGATTGTAAGAGAGCTCTCGCTTTTTACTTACAAAGAACACAGCAACATAGAAAGTCTTCTCAACTCTTTGTTGCTTTTGATCCTTCTCATTTAGGACTTCCAGACTCTAAGAGAACACTGTCCAACTGGATTGCTCAGTGTATTTTTCGCCTACCAGAGTAGGAACACTTCTCTGGAGGGCCATGTCACAGCTCAAATGTGAGAGCCATGGCAGCCTCAATGGCTCATCTAAACTCTGTGTCCATTGACCAAATCTGTCGAGCGGCCACCTGGGCCTTGGTTCATACCTTCACAGCCCATTACTGTTTGGACAAGGACTCCCGCCGGGATGCCTCGTTTGGTCAGGCTGTTCTCAAACACCTGTTCCATTCCTAATCAACTCCTACACACCTACCCTGGTCGGATGCCAGAGATCCATGGGGGGAGGTAGAGTCCTTTTCAAGGAGACACAACCTGGGGTTTCTCCCTGGCATCTGCAGCTAGGGAGTCCCCATATGTGAAGACTCATTCCTGCTTGTTCCTGGAGATAGCACAGTTACCTGTAACAGGTGATCTCTGGGAACAGCAGGAATAAGTCTTCACAACCCACCCACCTCCCCTAGGAGTTGTATCTCTCTCTCTCTTTGTCTCAGCTTTAAAACTCGAACTGGAGAGAGGCGGTTGGGAAAGGCGGGAAGGCAGCACGCAGGCGCTGTGGGATGCTCCCAAAAGCTTTCTTACTGGACGCTGGGGAGCATTCCCGTGCAGGCTCAGTCGATACCGACGATACCCATATGTGAAGACTTATTCCTGCTGTTCCCAGAGATCACCTGTTACAGGTAAGTAACTGTGCTTTCTTTTCCCGCGGACGTGTTGCACCGCGGGGGGGGGGGAGCAAGGGGGGCCTTCTCGCGGTTGCAATTGCCCAGGGTTTGCAGCAGGGTTATTTACATGCGGCAAAGGATCACTGTTAGGGCTGCGTTTGACTTTGCCTTGCAGAACACAAGTAAAGGATAAGCAGAGGGAGTTTCATGGCGGGCCGTCCACAGTGTGTGATCTGTGGCACCTGGAGAGGTACGGTGGTGGAGTCCGGGGTGTGCCGTGGCTGTGCTTCCCTTTCGTCCATGGTGGCGCAGCTGATGGACGTCAGGGAGGCTTCAGAGCCGTCGGGGGGACTGGCTGAGCCCCTCCAGGCTCCCGGGCAGGAAGCCCCCGTGGAGGAGCAGGCTGGGTCCTCGGCTCCGTCGCTGGAAGTGCAGCCGGAACCTTCGGCGGAGTTTCCCCCAGAATTCATTTTAATGTTGCACAAGGTTTTTGTTTGCGGCGCCAGAGTAGGTTAGCTGAGGAGGTGCCGCTTACGGCTTCGGCTGCACAGATGGCGATGGTGGTCGAGGTCGTCTAGGGCCTGGGATTCTGCGGCTGTGGAGAGCGACTGGGGGGAGCTCGAAGAGCTGGACTGGGAGAATGCAGAGGGTGCACAGGATCTAGAGGAGGGCGAGATCCTGGATCCTGAGGATCAGTCTAAGATCATTAGGGTCTTTTGTAGAGGAACTTCCGGCATTGATTATGGAGTCGTTGCAGATGCTAAATCTGGCGGCTGCGGAGGACGAGGTGGAGGATCCCGTCATTCAGGCGGTTCGTCAAACGCAGGTGGTGTTTCCTGTGCATAAAGTGGTCGATAAGATGATCCAGGAGGAATGGGACCAGCTGGAGGCGGGGCTTAGAGGTGTGCACATGATGAACAGGCTTTACCCACTGGCGGATAAGGATAGGTTCCGGACACCCCGGGTTGACGTGGTGGTGTCGGCAGTTACCAAGAAAACTACCATTCCGGTAGAGGGCAGCGCAGCATTGAAGGATGCTCAGGACCGTAGGGTGGATGGCCTCCTGAAGCAGACATTCGAGGCGGACTCTCTCGCTTTGCAGGCGTCGATCTGTGGGGCCTGGGTAGCCCGGGCCTGCTTGCGCTGGGTTCAGCGGTTGCGTCACTCGCCCCATTTCGATCTCAACGAACTCAAGGAGCTAGGGCATCTGGAGTCCGGAGCGGCATATTTGGCAGATGTGCACTATGATTTGATCAGAGTGCTTGTAAATAGCACGGTGTCCGTAGTGGCCACCCGCAGATCGGTGTGGCTGCGTAACTGGGCGGCAGACGGTTCTTCTAAGTCCCGACTCGGTAAACTGCCGTTTAAAGGGAAGTTGCTGTTCGGAGAAGATTTGGATAAGTTAGTCAAGGACCATGGGGAATCCAAGGTTGGTAGGCTGCCGGAGGACAAGCCGAAGCAAGGAAAAGCCACTCAAACTTTTCGAGGCCAGTTTCGTGACTTTCGGAGGTTTCGGTCAACGCGGTACGGATACTTTCAGAGGGGCAGGTTTTCTTCCCGGTTTCGAGGGGCGACTAGAGGTTTCGCCTCGGGGACCAAGTCAGCAGCTCGTAAACCGCAATGAGATGAGGCGGGTCCTGGCGGGAGGCTGCGGGAGTTTCTGTCCGCTTGGACCCTCGTCACGTCCAACCAGTGGGTCCTAGAGAGAATTTGTCAGGGCTGTTCCTTAGAGCTGGCGCGAGCGGTACGGGATTCCTTCGTCATGTCTCCTTGCAGGGGGCAAAAAATCTTTAGCGGTTCGCGATACCTTGGAGCGACTGTTGCGTTTAGGGGCGGTTGTGGAGGTTCCGAAGACGGAGTACGATTTGGGTCAGTACTCCATATATTTCGTGGTGCCAAAGAAAGGCGGGGTGTTGCGGCCTATCTTAGACCTCAAAGGTGTGAATCGCTGTTTGCGGGTGCCACACTTTCGTATGGAAACGTTGCAGTCGGTAATAGTAGCGGTCCGTCAAGGGGAGTTCCTGACGTCTCTGGACCTAACGGAAGCATATCTGCACATTCCCATCCTTGAGGCTCATCAGAGGTTAAGGTTCGCCTTGCCCTGGGGCCAGTATCAGTTTCAAGCGTTGCCCTTTGGCCTTGCGACGGTGCCGCGCACTTTCACCAAGATTATGGTGGTGGTGGTGGTGGTGGCGGCGGCATTGGCTTTGCGCAAGGAAGGTATTTTAGTGCATCCGTACCTCGACAATTGGTTGATTCGGGCGAAGTCCGAGGCAGAGAGCAGGCAGGTGACAAGCAGAGTGGTCGAGTTTTTGCAGAGCCTCGGTTGGGTGGTCAACCCGACCAAAAGCCGTCTTCAGCCATCTCAAGTCCTTGAGTATCCGAGTTCAGTTTGACACTCGCAGAGGGCAGGTGTTCTTGCCAGACAGGAGGGCGCAGGCCCTGCGCAGTCTGGTGTGCAGCTTCAGAGCCACTCCAGCCCCCACGGCATGGTTCTATCTGCGGGTGCTCGGAACGATGACGGCAACTCTGGAGGCGGTGCCTTGGGCCAAAGTGCATATGCGGCTGCTACAGAGAGCGTTGCTGCGTCGCTGGTCATCAGGTGGATTCGTTGAGCAAGCGGTTTCCGTGTCCACTCAAGGTGCGTCGCTCGCTTCAGTGGTGATTGGTTCCATCCTCGTTGGCGGCCGGGATGCCCCTGGAGCAACCGGAGTAGGTTCCGGTGATGACGGATGCCAGTCTCGCGGGCTGGGGAGCCCACTGCGGGGGCCAGTTTGCACAAGGGCACTGGTCCCATCTGGAGTCGGCTTGGTCGATCAATCGGTTGGAGTTGCGAGCGGTGGCGAGAGCGCTGAGGGCGTTCGAGGAGTTAGTGTTGGGTAGTTCTGTTCAGATTCTGTCAGACAACTCAGCGACGGTTGCTTACATCAATCGTCAGGGAGGCACGGGGAGTGCAGCGATGGAAGAGGAGTCTGACTTGCTGTTTGCCTGGGTGGAGCGTCGATTGACGGCAATTTTGGTGGCGCACACTGCGGGAAAAGACAACGTGATGGCGGATTTCCTCAGCAGGGTGCAAGTGGATGCAGGGGAGTGGGAACTGCATCCCGAAGTCTTTGCGCAAATAATGCTTCGTTGGGAGCCGCCAATAATGGATTTGATGGCAACCTTTCAATCGGCAAAGGTCCCGCGATTTTACAGCAGAAGACGGGAAAGAATGTCATAGACGCACTGTTGCAACGGTGGCTAACGTCGGGTCTCCTGTACGTCTTCCTGCCGTGGGCACTGATAGGTCGGGTAGTGCAAAGAATAGAGGCTCACCAGGGGAAGGTGCTTCTGGTGGCGCCCGACTGGCCAAGGCGTCTGTGGTACGCGGATTTGGTGCGGCTTCTCGACGGTCAACCATGGCAAATTCCGGCACGGTCGGACCTGTTGTGACAGGGTCCTCTGTTCATGCCCCAAGTGGATCGATTCTCGCTTACGGTTTGGCCATTGAAAGGGCTCGGCTAAAGAAGAAAGGTTACTCGGCAGCTGTGATCTCTCCGCTGCTGAGGGCGCGGAAGCAATCTACTTCCTTGGCGTATGTGCGGATCTGGCGTGTGTTTGAAGATTGGTGCTCGAGACGTCAGATTCGGGCGTCCACAGTCGCCGTGCCTTCAATTTGAGCTTTCCACAAGATGGCTTTGATAAAGGTTTAGCAGCTAGCTCCTTGCGGGTGCAGTTAGTGGCGCTGTCCTGTTATTGTGGTAAGATTCAAGGTTTGGCTTTGGGGGCTCATACAGATATCATCTGTTTTCTTCGGGCAGTTGCTAGGTTGCGATCTTCCCGTGGAGTAAAGGTTCCGGCTTGGGATCTTAATTTGGTTTTGTAGGCACTGGTCAAGCCGCCTTTGAGCCTTTGCATCTTGTGGTGTTGAAGGATCTCACACTGAAAGTAGTTTTTCTGGTGGCGATCTGTTTGGCGCGGCGCATTTCAGAATTGCAAGCGTTGTCCTCTAGGGAACCATTCTTGTCCTTCTCGAGAGAAAAGGTCGTTTTGCGGCTGGTACCGTAGTTTTTGCCTAAGGTTGTTTCTCCGTTCCACTTAAATCAGTCAGTGTGTTTGCCAGTCCTGGGTTCCTTGAAGGGGGACTCGGCGGATCGCAGTTTCCATCGCTTGGATGTTAGGAGAGCTTTGTGGCAGTATTTGAAGTCTACAAAGTCTTTTCGCAAGTCAGATCGGCTGTTTGTGTTTGGAGGCAGGCGTAAGGGGGAGGCGTCGTCGAAGGCTTCCATTGCCAGATGGATTCGGGAAATGATAGCTTCCGCTTATTTGTTGCAAGGTCGCACAGTTTCGGATGGATTGTGAGCTCATTCTACCAGAGCACAAGCGGCTTCTTGGGCGGAACTTGGTTTAGTGCCGCCGAGTGAGATTTGTAAGGCGGCTACGTGGGCGTGTCTGCATACATTCAGTAAACATTACTGGCTTGATGTCGCAGCAGCTGATGATGCTTGCTTCGGGGCAGCAGTGTTGCGCACCGGCTGGAAGGAGCCCTCCCGTTAGTTACTGCTCTGGTACATCCCAGGAGTAGAGGACTGAACTGGAGGAACGATAAGGAAATAATAATTACACTTACCTGGTAATTGTAGTTCCTTGAGTGACAGTTCAGTCCTCATTCCCACCCAGCGGTTTTCAGGAGGGGGACAGCCGGGTGCCGCATAATCAGTTACTACAGGTAAGTCCATTCGTTATCGGTTTGATAGGAGAAGGTGTCTGATATTGTCAATGACAGTGCAGGGCGTATGACGCCCTACATACAGCTTGTGTTGATGTTCTAGTTTACCTATGATAGTTTGCAGTTGGTATTATAGCTACTTATTTGTTCCTTTTGAGTCTGCTTTTGTTAGTAGTTCACACTGGAGAGAGAGAGCGAGCGAGCAGCAGGCTATATCCAGTGATGTCATGAGTTTGACATACTAGTCTCCAGGCTGCAGGAGGAGGTTGACAACCCAGGAGTAGAGGACTGAACTGTTGTCACTCAAGGAACTACAATTACCAGGTAAGTGTAATTATTATATCCTGTCGCTATTTCCCTAGGCCCGAGATGCAGATTGATTTATATTGCTCTGCACTGTCCTCTCTAAAGCAACTCAAGGCAATTCACAAGCTGGTATTAAAAAATGCAAATCCTTCTCCCCAGCCACCTCCTAAATAATTATGCATTCATTCTCCTACGGAACCTCACCTCTTTCTGGTTTTGTGACAGGTTTGAGGGGAACCTACCAGGGACTAACGGCCACCGTGCTGAAGCAGGGCTCTAACCAGGCCATTCGCTTCTTTGTCATGACGACTCTCAGGAATTGGTACAGAGGTCAGTCTGTCGTACCCCCCCCCCCCCACACCCCTGGTCCACTATGTGACTGGGATTAGTGACGCTTAAGTTGACCTTATGACTCACTCTGCTACTTTTTGACCTTACAGAAGCTTCTGTTTCTTTGTCTCTGTCCTTCCTTGTCCTTCACAGGAGATAATCCTAACAAGGTGATGAACCCCCTGGTCACTGGTGTATTTGGGGCTACAGCTGGGGCTGCCAGTGTGTTTGGTAACACGCCGCTGGATGTGGTGAAAACAAGGATGCAAGTAAGTTGAGGAACTTGTGATCCCAGGCAGTGAGCATTTGACCCCAGAGATTGGTGGTATCATCAGGGCTGCCTTAAGTGTGCAGTAATGGTGTTGGCTATTGGGGTAATCTTGGATGAGTGGACCCTGCTGTATGATGAGGGGGGGGGCGGTATAGTGCTGGATCAAATCTGCTCCAATTACCCCTCTCTCGTTATTTTAAGCAAGGGTTGGGCAAAACCTGGGTTTCACTGTCAGTGAGAGACTGAGGAGAGGAGGAATCGGGGGAAGTGTGGTAAATGGTTACTGACCGCACTCTTCTTTTTCTTTCAGGGTCTGGAAGCTCAGAAATACAAGAATACCTGGGACTGTGCTTATCAAATCATGAAATACGAGGGACCACGCGCGTGAGTGACGCTACCTTCTGCTACTTGGGTAACGAGGGAGGGCTAGGGAGAAAGAGGAAGGGAAAAGCAGGTCATAAGCTTATGAAGTAGTCCCTAGCTGGGTCCATAAGGGTAAAGGTGGCATCTGAAAACCTGAAACTATAAATTTCCCACTGCTAACCTTGTTAGATCCCTCCCTCTGTATTACTGCTCTGCTTTCCTTGTTCTGTGCAGGTTTTACAAGGGCACGGTCCCTCGCTTGGGGCGTGTCTGCCTGGATGTTGCCATAGTCTTCATCATTTATGATGAAGTTGTGAAAATTCTGAACAAGGTCTGGAAGACGGACTAAGCCGCCCTGGTCCTAGCAGCTGGGAGGAGGGTGACCAACAGGAAGCCGAGAGCAGCGGGGGAACCAGAGACACCCATCAGCAACTTGCAGTTCTTGTACAATTGGACACTGGATGAGGGGCCCTGGCTCAAGTAGGACTTAAGCACTGGGCCCGAGACCTGTATCTGAGTGTGTCTGACCCAGGATGGTGCCAGGCTCCTCCTAGATTTAATCTTACTGTACTGTTCATCTCCTCCTTTTTCTTAGTTTTGTTAATGGGGAGGGTAAGCCCCAGGCCTTAAGCTGTAACATCCCAAACTTCAGGCTGCATTGAAATCTGAGCTTGTGTAGGTAGAGCCCTCTGAAGTGCCCGAAGACAGCTATCGATTGTCTGTCTGTTTCATGTCTGCAGTCTCAGCAGCATGTGTTTGAAGAGCCTGGTCCAGAAGACTGGATGCGAGGAGTGTTCTCACTGCCACAGTTGCTTTCTCTTTGTAGAAGCTCCTGTGAGCAGTTATTCCCCTGTCATAAAGCAGACAGGCTTTCCTCAGGGAGCATTTTTATTTCTAATCCTTAATGGTTGACGTTTAGTGCCTTGCAGTGCAGGTCATGTCATAGGGTGAGGCTTCTGGGCCTAGCCTCTCGCCATGTCTCAGTTGGCTGCCTCAGACGTGCTCTACAGTGACAGCCAGGTTTCATCAGGAACACCTGAATGCTCTGAGGTTTAGCAGGAAGGAATGGCTAGTGGGACCTACACTAATGTGTCATTGTCTTGTTGAGAAACTGAGGTGGTTCTCTCTGGTCCCAGAGGACCAGCTCCTGATGTTTGCAGGCTGCTCAAGAAGCTCCTGGCTGATGGGACCATATTTTTAACTAGCAAATAAGACAAGTTTTCATGTCTTATTTGGATACAGCTGGAGGAGTGGGTACAGCAGATTGTGAAAACTGTTAATGTGAAACATGGTTCCTCCTGCCTGCTAATCTACCCTTTGCCACGCCCTAAACCAAACTGCGCTTAGAGATTTACATTTTTTGTAGTCTCACCTATCCTGGTGGGGAGGGGGGCCAATGCCTTTTTAATCTGTGCCAAAACTATTAGTGAGAGTCCTGTATGTAATGTGCATTCTGGGTACGGTTGGTGACAGTGTGCCGACGGGGGTGTGAGATGGAGATCCTGCTGTTACACTTTCCCTCATCAGCTTCTTCAGGGCTGATGACCGCTGCCCATTAACAAAACACTGCCAATGGACTTCTGCCTATAGACCAGCCTCATGCACCTTTCAGTGCCCTGCTATCACGTGTCTCTTATGTAAGTAGAGGGCAGAACATAGTGTCGTCAGAGCGCCTACCAGTCTCCATCTTTGCTAGTTCCATAAAGGGGTCTGAATCCAGAAAGTACTGGGAGACTCAGCAACCTTTCCGCCTGCCTTAACCTGCCAAGTCTGGCTATGGACCAAATATTGGTTTGTCAGTTTGTTTACTTCTGCTGATGCTGTTTAAGTTGTGGGCCAACTGGTGCGTAAGTGTATTGCCGTTCTCGTGTCAGCATCTCTATCTAGTGCTCTAGCCAAGTAGCTTGGACTTGATTATAATCAATGAAATACAAGTAAAGTTTAATGGTGCGCGCAGTTTCCCAAAACGCTGTACCCTAGCATGGATGTTCCTGGGCAAGACTGACTCTGTATCCTACAGTCACTCTTGTGTGTATTGGCCAGTAGTATGTGTGTGTTGTGCTCACACAGAGCACACTTGAACACTTTTGTGTGGAACGTCCATATAAGAAATGTCAGACACTAGTGTCTCTTTTTTATTTATTTAAAGATCTGTTCAGAGTTTACTGCTAGGGGGCGCTGCTGCTCGAGGTGGATTTGTTTTGTTTTGCCCTGTGGCATTGTGGGTGGAGGACGTCCTCCTCTGTACCCACAATCCTGTACTATGCATCTGTCTACAGACTCAAGCTTGTAGCTGGTGGGGAACAGACTCTCCCCATGTGGTTTGGGGCTTGGAGTCCCGCTTTACTTTAGAATACTTTAAAATGCCTATAGTGCCCTGGAGTGGGGGCCTTTCCTAACCTTTTATGTCCTTGCAGTGCCCCATCGCTCTATGATGGGGTAGTATGTTTATACTGTTTTCTAAATTATTTTTAGATTTTTTTTTTTGTATTTTATAATTCGGGCCTTTTTTCAAAGCCTCATTAATACCTCATCGACGCCTGAAATCTTCAGTTCCTCCTTAAAGCCTAACGCCCAGACTGCATTTGTTCCCTTATACTATACCGTGGGCTGTTTCACTCCTAGACCCAAAGGAGGGGGGTAGGGGGTAGTGTGATTGAGAAGCTTAGTTATAGGGGTGATGGTTTCTGTTCTGTGTTCAGATGCTCTAGTTGATCCCTGTTGCATGCTGTCAGAAATAAGGGGGGGGAGGAGGAGGGCAGGCAGGCAGCTGGCCTGGAGAGGGGGGGGGCCCCTTGGTGTTAAACCCTCAGTGATCATTCCCTGTTTGTTGTGAGTCAGCATTGTGTGTGCACTGGTAGCCTCCTTGCTCTCTGTGTCGACCCGGGTTTCAGCAGGGGAAATGTGAATAAACAGACACCACTACTTCATTCTCTGCCAAGTTGTCTGTTGCTGGAAGGAGATTTCTGGCCCAGCCTGGCTTTGACTAACTCTATCCCACAGTGCATGATGTGATCTGCAGCACTGAGGGAAACGGACACTACTGTGAGATGTAAATTCAAGCCTGGACCCTGTCAAAACCCCTCTGGCTGGGAACTTGAAAACAGGGCGACTCTGCCATGGTGTGTGGTTAGTTGGGTGTTTTCTTTATGGGGGTGAGGGGAAAGGGACCCACCTAGCCGGTCAGGTTTTCAGATTAATCACCATGAATATTGACGACAGATCTGCATGCACTGTTTACAGATCTCTCTCATATACATAGTCACCTGACCAGGTCAGTGTAGCCTGAGGACTGGGATAAGAACCTTTGCTCTAGAGGATAGTGTCCGCATGTGACAGTTTGTTCTGTGTAGGGACCAAATTAATCATCTTAACTGCAACTGCATGTAAAGGCCGGCAATACCTCTGAGCTAAACTGCTTTCATAAGAGGTGAAACAGGCTGTTCTTAGGACTAATCTTCATATTACACAGACCCCTATCCTCTTTAGTACCCTGCCTCTGTGCAGGGAATTAAGGGCGATAACATGGGCCTGAATGTTCTGAACATGCCTGGGCTGGACGGCTATGACGGATCTGTCCCTCCTCCCCCCGCTTAGGTCAGATTACACTCTGGATTGTGCCATAATGATTGTCTAATAAACTATGGTTTAACCTGTGTCTCCTGATGTCTTGCTGTACTCATAAGGCAAGCCAGGAACCAGCATGAGGGGGAGGAGGAGCGGCACTGATTCTGTTACAACCAGGTCACTAACAGAACCGAGGCTGGGCCGTGTGCCATATTGCTAGCATCATGTTCTGGCATAACCTGCCCCCTTAGTTAAATGTTAACTGTCAAGGCCTCTGCTTTATCTTATTTACACAGATTTGTATACCACTTTATCCTTCAATCAAAGTGGTCACATCACATTGGGTTAAACTTAACATATACATCACAATTGGTGGGTTACACTTAACATAAGGGTACTTAACAACATTTAGACAGCACAATTGGGTTACTTCTAACAGTGTACAATGAACTCATATGTTTAGTTGGTGCGAGTGGGTATCGAGATGGCGGAGGTAGTTGCGTTACCGTTCAGGTTGAGACCATCGTCTGTCTGCTCATAGGTTTCTGTAAAGAGCAGCATTTTAAGGGCCTTGCAAAAGTCTATGATGTTGTTTAATGCCCTCAGGCTAGTTAGGAGAGAGTTCCAAAGTGTGGATGCCAGTAGTGAAAGCGCTCTTCTTGATGTTTGTTTGTTTAGTTTTGTGATAACCTGTTGGTGTGCCGATCATGTTGTCGTCATTAGACCTTCTTGGTCTATCGTTGATATCTCTTGTTATAATGTCTTGGAGTACGTCTGCTGAAAGATGGTGGATGATTTTAAAGATCAGGACTGTTTTGAATGTTGCTCTGGCTATCATTGGTAGCCAGTGCAGTTGCTGTAGTACAGGGGTGATGTGCTTGGTTCTTGGAGTGTCCGTAATGATGTGTGCTGCAGTGTGTTGCACTATTTGGAGTGGGTGTAAGGTCTGCCTAGGTTATAAAGAGTTTCCATAATCAAGCAGAGGTGTGATGAGTGCTTGGCACACTGTGCGGAAGTGGTCCTGTCGGAGTACTGGCTTGATTTTCCTGATGGTCCTCAAGCGTTGATAGGCCTCATTTGCAGTTTTGGTGATGTGGGATTTCATGTTCAAAGCTCCGTCCATTGTGATGCCCAGGTACTTAACTTCATCTTTGACTACTATGAATTTGTCTAGAATGTTGATAGTTTATGGTGGTATAAAGGTGGGGTTCCTGGTGACAAAGATTGCCTCAGTTTTATCATAGACGACAGTCAGGTTGTTGGCTGTAAGCCAGTCACTCATGTCTTCAAGGCATTTGATTATTGTTGTGGTGTTAAGTGTTTTAGTAGGTTGAGTGGAGCGAACACCATGATGTCATAGTGGAGATTGTGGCATTTGATGTTGCATATGGGTTGTATGTAAATATTAAAGGGCATTGATGATGAGGCTGAGCCCTGTGGTATTCCCTGTGTGATGGGGAACTGTAGTGATTTCTTTTGGGCACATTTAACTTGACTTGTTGTTTTTGATCTTCCAAGTAGGAAGTAAACCACTTCAGAGTGTTCTTACATACTCCTATCTGCTGCAGGTGTTGTAGTAACCTGGCGTGTGATACAGTATTGAATGTTGCTGAGATGTCCATAAATACTATGAGAGGAATCAGTTCTTTGTCAAAGAGGCATTGATAATTATAACAATCTCCTAAGAGGGAAGTGAGTAGTGTTTCCACACCATGTTGGGGTTTAAAGCCATGCTGATGGATGTCCAGTGGGGCATGCATATCAATATGATCCTGAAGCTTGTCTTTGCACTGTCTTTTCAATGACTTTCGTAAGGAATGGTAGGCTGGAGATTGGACGGTATGATTTTTGGTTCAGAGGGGCTTAGGTTGCTGCTTTTAAGTATTGGTCGTATCATGGTGTGTTTCAGGGATTGTGGATGTATCCTTGTTGGAGTAAATCTTTGACAAATTTGTAAATGTAATGAAAGAGCTGGCGTTTTGTGGCTTTGAGCCAAGATACTAGGCATGGGTGTGACGGTAAGGTTGTTGTGTTGAGTCCATTTATTATGTCCTATTTAATGTTTTGATGGTATGCTGAAGTTCTCCCAGGTTTGATGTTGCTCTTGTCTCAATGTCATCTGTCTATGGTGTGTTTTGATTTCATGTAGTCTGCAAATTCCTGTGGGTCAAGATGTAGAGTACAGTACTGCATGGTGTTCTTAGTTAGCTTTTGGACAATGCTAAAGAGTTCTCTTGGCCTGTTTGACAGATTTCATAATTAGGTTGGTATAGTGTTTACGCTCATTTATCAAGTTGTTATATTCTAGTTGCTTAGTTCTATATTGTGTTAGTGAGTTATGCGACTTGTTCCGTTTCCATTTTCTTTCAAGTCTTCTGAGATAGCACAATTACTTACCTGTAACAGGTGATCTCTGGGAACAGCAGGAATTAGTCCTCACATATGGGTACGTCGGTACCAACGGAGCCTGCGTGGGAAAGCACCCCAGCTTCCCAGGAAAAGCTTTTAGGAGCCTCCCACAGCGCCTGCACGCTGCCTTCCTGCCTTTCCTAACCAACTCTCCTCAGTTCAAGTTTAAAGCTGAGACAATAGAGAGAGGAAAGGAAAGATAGAGAGAGATACAACTCCTAGGGGAGGTGGGAGGGTTGTGAGGACTAATACCTGCTGTTCCCAGAGATCACCTGTTACAGGTAAGTAACTGTGCTATCTCCAGGAACAAGCAGGAATGAGTCCTCACATATGGGGACTCCCCAGCTAAGATGCCTGGGAGATCCCCAAGGGTATGAGACCCTGAAAGGATCCTCATCTTCCTATGGATCTTAGGCATCCATTAAGGGACGGAGGGCAGGAGTTGTTTAAGAATGGAACAGGTGTCTGAGGACAGCCTGACCAAACAAAGCATCCCGGCGGGAGTCCTTGTCCAAACAGTAATGGGCTGTGAAGGTATGAACCAAGGTCCAGGTGGCTGCTCGACAGATCTGGTCGATGGACATAGAATGAAGATGAGCCATAGAGGCGGCCATGGCCCTCCAGAGAAAAAGCAAGAGCTCTTTTACAATCTAGAGTATGAAGGTTCCTCTCTGCACTGGATGCATGAGGAGCTGGAAAAAAGACAGGTAAATATACCTCTTGATTAAGATGAAAAGGTGAGACCACTTTAGACATAAAGTGAGGATTGGTCCTAAGGACCACCTTATCATGATGGAACCTTGTATAAGGTGGATTAGCCACTAAGGCCTGCAGTTCACTGATGCGGCGAGCAGAAGTGATTACAATAAGGAAAATAACCTTCTAGGAAAGAAATTTCAAGGAGGTAGTGGCTAAGGGTTCAAAAGGTAGCTTCATAAGCTGACCAAGAACCAAGTTTAAGTCCCATGCCACCGGAGGAGGTCGAATGGGAGGTTTAGTTAAAGTTAGGCCTCTCATGAATCTTGAAATAAGAGGATGTGAGGAAATAGGTTGTCCATTGAGAGGCTTAAGGGATGCTGCAATAGCACTCAAATGGACCCTTACTGAATTTGTTTTAAGGCCTGCATTAGAGAGATGCAGGAGATATTCCAATAGAGAATTCACAGGAAGTGCCAGAGGGTCAAGACCCTTTTGAGCACACCAAATGGAAAATCTTTTCCATTTAAAAGCATAGGAACGCCTAGTGGAAGGTTTCCTGGAAGCATGGAGGATATCCTTCACTTGCTGAGAAAGATTGAAGTCTTGAAGGTCTAGGCCTTCAGTAACCAAGCCCTGAGGTGAAGGGACTTGGGATTTGGATGCCACAAAGTCCCTTCTTCCTGGGACAGAAGGTCTGGTGCAGCTCCCAAGTCCAGGGAGGGGGCTTGGGAGAGATGCAGAAGTAGAGGGTACCACACTTGGCGTGGCCAGCGTGGAGCTATGAGGATCATAGATCCTTGATCCCTCTGAAGTTTGAACAGAGTCTTGGGAATCAAAGGAATGGGTGGAAAGGCATAGAGGAAGTCCTGACTCCAATGAAGGAGGAAGGCATCCTTGGCCTGAGCTCCCTGACACGGAATTCTGGAACAGAATCGGGGAAGTTTGGCATTCCACGGACTTGCAAAGAGGTCTATGTCCGGGGTTCCCCATTCCTGGAAGATTCTGAGTACCTGATCCATGTGCAGGGATCATTCGTGTGGAAGCAGAACTCGACTGAGTCTGTCTGCCCAAGAGTTTTGGATTCCTGGGAGGTATACTGCCAGGAGATGGATTTGATGCTCTCTGGCGAAGGCCCATAATCTTAGAGCTTCATTGCAAAGCGACAGAGAGCCAGTTCCTCCTTGCTTGTTTATGTAAAACATGGCTACTTGATTGTCCGTATGAATGAGGACTGTCTTGTAGCTGAGGAGGGTATGAAAGACCTTGAGATCTAGGAACACTGCTCGAAGTTCCAAGTGGTTGATATGAAGAGAGGTCTCCTGTGGGGACCAAGTGCCTTGGGTGGAGAGGTCCTGTAGATGAGCTCCCCAACCTGTTTGGGAGGCATCTGTTGTGAGGGTTGCTTGGGGTAACAAAGATTGGAAGGGGGACCCCAGCAACAGATTTTGAGTGGACATCCACCATTGGAGAGACCAAAAGAGACATTTGGAGGTTGCTATTTGGTCTGAGAGAGCTCCTGAAGCTTGAGTCCACTGGGTGGACAAAGTCCATTGAGCTCTCATGTGTAGGTAAGCATAGGGTACCACATGTACTGTGGAAGCCATATGGCCTAGCAGCTGTAGCATCTCCCTGGCAGTTAAATGGCTCTTTGACTGAATCTGGGAGGCTAACTGCACTAGACGTTGACAACGGGCCTGAGGAAGGTAGGCCCTTGCAGAAGTGGTGTCCAACCAGGCCCCTATGAATTCCAGGGACTGAGTAGGGGTGAGCTGGGACTTTGGGAGGTTTACCACAAGTCCCAGGTATTGCAGAATGCGCCTGGTGCGGTTCAGGGAGATCTGAGCCTCTGACTGGGTTGGAGCTCGGATGAGCCAGTCGTCCAGATATGGGAAGACAAATATTTCCAGAGTGCGTAGAAATGCAGCAACTATTGCCATGCATTTGGTGAACACTCTTGGAGCAGAGGCTAGACCGAAAGGAAGCACTCTGTATTGGTAATGTTTTCCCTGGAACAGAAAACGTAGGAATTTTCTGTGAGATGGATGGATGAGGACATGAGTGTACGCATCCTTGAGATCTAGAGAACAAAGCCAATCCTGACTGCAGGTATGGAAGGAGAGTGCCTAGAGAAAGCATCTTGAACTTCTCCTTGCATAGGAATTTGTTCAATTCTCTGAGATCTAGAATGGGTCTGTATCCCCCTGTTTTCTTTGGAATGAGAAAATAGGGGGAGTAAAACCCTGACCCCTGTTGAAGAAGAGGAACTTCTTCTATGGCCCCCTGGGCCAGAAGGGTAGTCGCCACCTGATCCAGAAGGTCGAGGAGAGATGTGGGAGAATTGAAGTGTCTCACCATGGTGTAGGGAGGAAGGTCTGAGAAATGAAGTTTGTAGCCTTTTCTTATGATGGAGAGGGTCCACTGCTCTGATGTGATTTGCTCCCATCTGGGAGCAAAATGAGCTAACCTTCCTGGAATGGTGAGAGGTTCTGGCTGTTGTAGAGCCAGAAAGGTTAAGTTCTCTAGTATCAAGTCAAAAGCCCTGAGGGGGTTGGGACTGCTGAATTGTAGCAGCCCCTGCAGGTTTAGGCCTGGCCTGTTTAGGTTGCTGATGCTTAGTAGCAAAGTGACCTGTAGAAGATTGTTGGCCAGAAGTGGAAGGAAATCCGCTCCTTTTGTAAAAAGGCTTTTTGAAAGACTTTTTCTTGGCTGGAATGGAAGTTGACTTAGAAAGTCTATCCAGAGCAGAATTCTCTGCATACATTTGAGTGGCTTTTATTTGCCATTCTTTGCCAAAGAGGTTTTCACCTGTACAGGGCAGATTTCCTAAGCCATCCTGAACCCAGGGTTCTAGATCAGAAGCCTGGAGCCAAGCAATTCTACGAGCAGCTATAGCAATGCCTGAGGCTCTGCTGGCACCTTCAAAAGAATCAAAGGCTGCCCTGTTGGAAAACTTTGAAATGTCTTGAGTATGCTTAAGCCAAAGGAGGAATTCCTCCCTTCTATCCTCTGGAATAAAAGGGAGAAAGTTGTGCAAGCTTTTGTGCAACTTCCTTTAGAAACATACCCATATAAAGGCTATATGAGTTGATTCGGGCAATAAGCATGCTGGCTTGGAAGATTTTCCTACCAAAAGCATCCAAGGTCCTGCATTCTCTTCCTGGAGGAGCAGAAGAGTGTCTTTTGGAACTCTTTATCCTTTTCACAGCTGACTGCACCACGATGGAGTGGTGAGGAAGCTGAGTTTTCTGAAATCCAGGATAAGGAGGGACACGGTACATAGTGTCCAATCTGCGAGAATGAGGAGAAAGGGTGAGAGGAGTCTCCCACAATTCAATCATATGTTCATGAAGAATTTCATGAATTGGCAAGGTGACTGCCTCTCTGGGAGCCTTAGAGTATCCTAAAATATCAATTTTTTTTGCTCTAGGCTCTGCTTCCGAGGTTACTGAAATAGAGTCCTTTAGCCACTTCTATTATGAAGTCTTGAAAGGACAAATCCTCTGGAGGAGACATTCTCCTTTTTGGAGAAGTAGGTTCCTCAGGAAGGGTAATGGATACTTCAGGAGACTCATCTGATGAATCAGAGGAATTGAAGTATCGTCTGTCCCCTTCCAATGATCGATACGCGTATCGATCGGTACCGACATCGGGCGTCCCTGGTACCGGATCGGTACCGAGAGATAGCCCTGGACAAGGAACCTGAGTCTGTATCCTGACCGATGTCGATGCAACCGGTACCGGGACTCGTTGCGGTACCGACGGTGTCGCAGCTTGAATAAAAGCCATTATAGCCTGCTGCATGGATTGCACAGTGTGATCCATGGACGCCACGACTGCCTGGATGTCGGTACCGGGAGATTGTGCCTGTACCCCAGAGCAGTCTAACAGGTGATCGGTCGAGGCCGTGCCATCGATGTCAACCTGTAACCCCATAGGAGGAGCTTTGGAAGCCGGAGCTTCCCGCTGGGGTTGTTTGGCTGGGACAGGATCCTCGAGGGCAAGCCCGGAGGCATCTCGATGCTGAGAGGGAGATTTGCCCTCCAAGGACCTGCTAGGTTTATGTTTGGTTACCTGAGACCCATCAGGAGAGGAAGACCTGGAAGATGTCGATGCCACCGCCGGTGCATCCGTGGGAAACAGCACATGGAGCTTAGCTGCTTGGTTCTGTAACCCTCGTTTAGACATTAGAGAGCAGGACTGGCAATCTGGAATGGAGTGTTCAGGACCCAAACATTTAAGACACCATTCATGGGTATCTGTAACAGAAATTGTACCGCTACACTTAGTGCATTTTTTGAACCCGGAGGCTGGTTTTTCCATGAGGGAAATTTTTTCTTGTGGGCCTGTAGGCCTAAGAAGAAACATACACCAAGTGAGGAAAAAGTATATATTTTTTTTTTTTTAAAGAAAAAAGAAAAAGACCGGCGGTACCAGTCCGGCGTCAGAAGGCAGACACGCGACCAAAGAAATAAATTAAAATAAAGAACTTCTTCAGCGGTGACAGGAACACGACCTGCTGGCTCCGTGGAAAAGAAGAACTGAGGAGAGTTGGTTAGGAAAGGCGGGAAGGCAGCGTGCAGGTGCTGTGGGAGGCTCCCAAAAGCTTTCTTTCTGGGAAGCTTTCCCGCGCAGGCTCCGTCGGTACCGACGTACCCATATGTGAGGACTCGTTCCTGGAGATTGCACTTTGCATTTCTGATCTCACTTGAGCACCAGGGAGCGTTGGCTCTCTTGCGTGCTTGTGGTTCTGTACTTGTAGGGGCTGATGCTGCATTAGATATGGTGGAGTTCCATTTCTCTATGTTTAGGTCAAGGATGTCATATTCTTGCTAGACTTGTGGCATGATTTCATTTATGAATGTTTCGTTGTTGAATGCTCTAAAACGCCTTGCTGTGTTCTCATCTTCTATGTGTTGAGTAGGGTTATTCAGAGTCAAGGTGAGGTTAATCACATGATGATCTGACCAAAGGACTGGTGTAATTGTTGGTGTTGTAGCCATACCCTGTTCCATCAGGTGTATTGGTATAAAGACCATATCCGGAGTTGTTCCATACTGGTGTGTTGGGGCATTGATTGTCTGGCAATATTTTAGTGACTCTATGGCTTTGAGGAATGCTGATGATTCTTTGGTAGGTGCGGAGGTTAAGTTGTAGTCTCCAAGTACAATGAGGGGTTTGTGTTTTCTACCATGTGCACATATTGCTTCTGGTACTGTGGAGAGATGTTCAGTTGTGGTTCCAGGAGGCCTGTAGGTTAGGGAGATGCTTAGGTATTTGTTAGTTATAGTGATTGTGTTTGTATTGGATTCGCTCCTATTAGTAGTAGCGATTGTTTTAAATTTTGTATTCCTTTCTAGCTAGTATTAGCACACCGCCTCCTCCCTCTTGTGCTCTGATGCAGTTGAATGCTGAGTAGCCTGTTGGGGTTACTTGGTTTAATATGACTTGGTCTGATTCATCAAGCCATGTCTCAGTGATGCAGATTATATCTAGTTTTTTGTCAGATAGTATTTGGTTTGTTCCTGATTGATCTGGCATTTAATAAAGCACATCTAATGTTGGCTGTTGTAATTAGGTTGGTGTGTGTAGCGTGTGGCATTGTTCTAGGCTTAGAATTCTGGTGTTCTTTAGACATGGATAAGCCTGGAGTCCATGGAGGTGGAGCACGGGGATTTGCTTGTTGTGTCCGATGTTCTGTGTGGAGAAGTGTAAGGAAGGTAGTGAGGAGTTGAGGGCATTTTGTGGCTTTGTTTTTACAGACCTGGGATCATCTCGTGTTATGTCCTGGTAGTGGTGGGTGTTTGAGCCTTCTCTTGTAGTTCTAAACTTGCCTGGCCTCTTTCTCTTTGTTCAGTTTCTCCTCTTCTCATATGGCTTTAAACTAGTAATATGGTCTATGTATAATGTTGTTTTATAAGCAGTGAAGAAGCAATGAGGTAGCAGTGGTATTTTCAGACTTTGCAGCATATTTTACCTACAACATATAATGCGCAATCTGCTGTAGATAACATACGTTATTTATAAAGCAGTTCCAGTACACTTAAAGTAACCCAAGATGCCTTTAAGCACAGAGCTGAAAGATTCCAAATTATGGCTTTATGTTCCAGATGTCACACCAGAGCCAGTCTCTGTACAGCAGACAATTTTAGATGTGTTTAGTTATATAAAGCAAAGACAGCATACACCTTACAATAAATTACTGAAAATAAAAATGGGTCATAAAAGTGGAACCTGTTCATATCTAAGCACAGTCAAAACCTTCCTCTGTCTGTCTGTCACTGACCAGCTGCTGCCATAAAAGCTTCCTAAAGGAGCAACTTCCAGACCATGTTTAAAAGAAGAAAATAAACCTGCCACCCACTGTAGCTCAGCTGCTGGATGGCCAAGGCAGGACTAATCGGTACAACTATAAAAGTCTTTCCAGAGCTGGAAGTGGGCGGAGGCAGCTCCATTCTGTATGTGTAAATCCATCAGTCCAATGCTGTGCATGCTTGTCTGAGGTGTGGTGCGACGACTCCACCATCCTCCACAGGTAAAGTGAAACCTCCTTTGCCAGACTTCTGATGCCATCCTACAGCAGAGTCTTCAGTACAGAAAGCAGCTGTGGGTACAGGCCACGCTGGGCCAGTAGAGCTTGCAGCTGCCTCAGTTCCTGGCTCAAGGCATGTGGGGTGCAGCACATTCCCACCACGGCTATACCGGTGCTCTCCAGAGCTTGCATGGTCTGTGCCAGGAACACAGCTTTCAGCAGAAGCACTGTGAGAGCTCTGCACATTTTACCACTGCATAGTGCCTTCAGGATGGGCAAAAAGTCACCATCTGCAGAAGAGGAGAAAGCGGAGGTCTCAGCACTGCATTAGTTCCAGCCCCCCCCCCCCCCTCACGCTCTGATGAGACCATCACCTCCCCCAAAGTATTACTACAGCAAGAGATACTGCTTGGTGGAAAGGGAACTCTAACATGAGCACAAATGATTCAGGAGTAACTGCAGCAACCCTTCCTTCATCTAAAGATGACAGTATAGGGGGAAATAATCCAAACAATTGAAGAGAGCCTGGGAGTGACGCATGCAGGATAATCGGAGAAGAGAGAGAGAGAGAGCGCGCCTCAGCCTGTGATAAGCAAAGAGGCAGGGCTAGAGCTAGGAGAGACATGGCAAGACTCTTCAGCAGTAGGAAGTGTTACAGTCTGGGAGGAGCACAGAGGGGGGGGGGGGGGGAGAGCATGCAGAGGAGCCTTAGCTAAGGGAGCGTGGAAAGAAAAGGGTTTAGCATTTCAGCTCTGGTTAACCTTAAGAAATAAACTTCTGGCTTGTTGCTGTTCAAAGGCTTTCAGACTAATTAACGAGCCTAGTCAAGCCTGCAGCATGACTGTTGTTATGGCACCTGCCAGTAGATGTTGGAGATGGAGAAAGTACAGTATTTTCTTTACCTCCAGCAGATGTGGATGCATTTTCCTTGTCTCCTGACAGTCAGCCAGAGGGTTCCCAGTCAGCAGTTTCTTTCCTCTATCTTCAACTTTGTTGCCTCTAGAATACACAAGAAGTGTTTTCCCTGGGGCCTTGTCCACAGTGCAGGATTCAGCTCCTGATCAAGAGGGTCAGTACAGCTGCCTGCTGATATGAATGGGGGATGGCTCCTGGTCAACAGGATGGTTGAGCCTATGCCAGGAACTATCTGTATGCTCTATAAGGCAAGGAGACAGCACCCTTTTTATCTTTATTTAAAAGCGATTACACAGCCTTCAGGAAGCAAGGAACAGCATTGTTTGTACAGATGCACTCTCCTTCAATCTTCGGATCGCAGTAAGCTATCTGCCTTCCCTCTTACCTCTAGCACCCCCCACCCCAGGACCTCCTGTACTGCATGGACCTCGGCTGTCATTACTGCTGGTCCTTCCCACCATCTTTTCACTCCATCGGCAGCACGGCTCATCTGCAGTGGCTATTGGGTGTCTCTGTGAATCGCAGCATGCCACAGACAGAGAGTTTGACATTATGGGCCCGATTTCAAGTGCCTGGGGTAATCTTCATCTGTCAGTCCTGTGGGTGGGGGTTTGCCTGCCTGGTGCCACTGCTGTAATGCCTGCAGTTGCAAAAGCTGGTATGTGGTGGACAGGGTTTGCACTGGACAGTCGTCTAAGTTGCCTAAGGACATTTCCAACACCATGGCTGCACAGGGGGGCCTGAAAATGGTGTGGGCCTCTCCCCCTCCTCTTCTGTTACCGCAGCAGGTCTCTCAGGCACCAGAGGTGTCTGAGCAGGACTCCGATAGCTTCATGAGATGGGATCGCTAGAAGTCGGCCCCTAACCCAAGCACTCCTGGCTCAGCTGTCCCTGTGGCTAAAGATTGCCTTGTATGCAAACCTTCTCAGTCCTTCCCTTTCCCTTTGCAGCTCTAACAGATGGCCTATGTCAAACAGAATTCCCCCGATATGTCTTTATGCAAGGCCAAGCAGCTGGGTCACCATTACAGTTGGTCCCCTGAAGACCTCAACAAATGGCTCCGGTCTCCCAAAGTGGACGCCATCATTGCAGCAGTAGCAAAGCATACTATCATCCCTATCAAGGGAGGAGCAGCCCTCCGCAACCACCAATACCATAAAGGCAAAGGACTTTTGAAAACAGCCTTTTATTCATCCGCCCTGGCTCTTCAAGGCCAGCTCTTGTGGAGGGCTTGTGCCTCAGGCCCTTCTTTGTTGGATTCGACTCCTACCTGCGGACCCGGCGGTGGCACGGCTGGAGCCCATCATGGCCTTTTTGGCAGATGCCTTTTATGATCTGCTCCATCGAGCAGCAACAGTCACTGTTGCTCATTGCTGGCTTTGGCTGCATCGTTGGTCAACAGACGGGACCTCCAAGGCACGGTTGGTCCAACTTCCCTTCAAAGGCAAACTTCTCCTTGTTGAAGACCTTGAAAAGCTGGTGCAGGATCTGGGGGAGTTACTCCCCAATGCCTGCCCAAGAACCAGCCCAAGTCTGTTTCATATCAGCCAGGATCAGGTGCATCCTCTTCCTTGGTCTCTCGCTTTTGCAATGCCTGGTGCTATCGATTATGGAAATCATCCCAGTCAGTGCCCTCATCCAGAGAAGGAGCGAAGTCTTAGACCTTTCATAGCTTTCATCACAACAAAGACTCATATTCTTCCTCTGCTAAGTTCTCCAGGGCCAGCAACACTCCCCACTGATGGCCCTTTGGCCCACTGAAGTAGGCCAGCGGTGGGCTGGCTGTTGTCCCTTTTCTCCGGAGAATGGGCCCAGATTACTGCAGACCAATGGGTGCTCAATGTGGTCCAAAATGGCTATGTTCTTGACTGTACCAAGCACATTGCGGAAGCCTTTCTCGTTTCACCTTTGTGATTCTGCTGTCAAACATGCGGTAATACAAGACATGCTTCAGTGCTTGCTACTTCTCCAGGCCACTGTTCCGGTTCCCCTGGTGTAAAAAGGCATGAGGTGTTACTCTGTCTATTTCATTGTCCCAAAGAAGGATGGCTCCTTTTGACTGATTCTCGATCTCAAGGGGGAGCCAGTCGCTCCCTTCCGGTCCCATGTTTTTCAGATGGAGACTCTCCACTCTGTCATTCAAGTGGTGAGGATAGGGGAGCTCCTGGCCTCCCATGACCTAGCAGAAGCTTACTTCCACATTCATGAAGATCAGCAATGTTTCCTCTGCTTTGCCATTTTGGGTAGACATTACCAGTTCCATGTTCTGCCATTTGGTCTTGCCACGGCACCTTCTTGAAGGTCATGGTCATGGTCATGGTTGCTGCCATCCTCTGAAAACAGGGGATTTGAGGCCATCAGGATGACTGGCTTATTCAAGCACAGATTCACTTGGAAGCTCTTGAGGCAGTCTTCTGTGTGGTTAGCTTCCTTGAGAGACTAGGATGGGTAGTCAATCATGCCGTGAACTTTGTCCCTCCCAGTCCCTCAAATTCCTTGGAGCTCAATTCGATACCCACCTCGGGAAAGTCTTTCTGATGGACAACTGCTTTCAGAAGTTCTCTGGCCAACTTTGCCGATTTCTGCTGTGGGCCTGGGATTATCTCCAGGTTCTGGGGGCTATGGCAGCCACAACTGAGATGGTGCCATGGACACAAGCCTACATGAGATCGCTACAACACTCTTCTGGCCCACTGATCTCCAGATTTTGACATTTGCATACCGCTACCTCAGACAGTTTGCCACAATCTTCAATGGTGGCTTTCTCCAATACACCTGCTTCAAGGGATAGCTCTGGCCACCCCACACTGGCGGCTCCTCACAACAGACGCCAGTTTCTCAGGCTGGGGAGCTCATGTCACGATCAGATGGCACAAGGCAACCTGGGGCCCCTCAGGAGATGGGGCCCAGCAATTGCTTCGAGGCTTGAGCAGTCTGACTTGCCTTGCTTCACTTCCTGCCACTGCTGCTCAGGCGGTTCATGTTCTCTGTGACAACACCACAATGGTGGCTTACCTCAACCATCAAGGGGGCAACAAGTGTTGCGGTGTGGCCAAAGAGATGGCTCTTCTCCTCCTGTGGACCAATTTGGAAGTGTTGTCGCCTAGCACATAGCATGGGTAAACAACATCCAGGTGGGTTTTCTCAGTCACCGTGTGCTGGATCCCAGCAACTGAGGCTTCACCTCCTGGGTGTTTAGGAGCATCGTGAGTTGGTGGGGCCAGCCCACTCTTGACCTCATGGTGAAGGGCCAACTTTAAAGCACCTGCATTCTTCAATTACTGGTGTGAACATAGTTCTAGCAGACTAGACCTGCTGTTCCAGCCCTGGCCAATGCAGAAGCTTCTCTATCCCCTCCCTGGGTGGTGATCAGTCAGGCACTGCACCATATTGAAGTTCATCCCAGGTCAGTGATTCTTGTGGCACTCGCCTGGCCTCACTGCCCCTGGTGCACCTCCTTGCGGCAACCCTTCTTCCACAGGGCACACAGAGAGGTCCTGTGCTGATGGACAATCCGGCACCTTATTTGCTTATGACTTGGCTCTTGAAAGGCAACACTTAGTGTGCAAGGGCTACCCCCCCAGCCTAGTCCGCACCCTTCTTAAAACCCATCGTATCTCCACCTCACTGGCATATGCCCGTGTTTGACATCTCTTTGAATTGTGCAACCACTCTGGACATCCTGGCAGTTTTGTAGGATGGTTTCAAAAAGGGATTGGTGCTTAATTCCTTGTGAGTTCAGGTGGTGGCCCTTACATGTTTTCATGGACACATTGCAGGGAATTCCTTGGTCTCCCATGTGGATGTCAGCTGATTTTCTCGGGTGTGTGCTCCCTGCACTGCACCTAGTAGTTCTTTCCTGGGCTCTGTTGCTGGTGCATCGTAGCTTCATGAGGCCACCCTTTGAGCCCCTTAAGGACATTACCCGCCATGATTTGTTTTTCAAAGTGACTTTCTTGGCAGCAGCCAGGAGAGTGTCCAGGCTCCAGACCTTATCTTTTCAGGTGAAGGGATTTCCCTTTGGGCGGTCCCCCTCCTTTCTACCTAAGGTCTTATCACCCTTTCATCTTAATCAGACCATTTCTCTTCCCTCCTTTCCTAAGATGTTGTGTGTCATTGCCCATGCTGGCCTCTGGGGTGTGGATGTCCACAGGATCTTGTGCCATTATCTGCAGTTGAAGCAGGCATTCTACATGACCAACTATTTTTCTGTTCTTTATGCAGGATCCCATTGGGGTCTGGCGGCATTCAAGGCCACCAATGCCCACTGCATCAAGCGTGCTATCGCATCTGCATACATTTTGCAGGTGCAGTCCGTGCATGCTCAAGCAGCCTCTTGGGCAGAGCACTCTCAGGTTGCCCCACTGTCAGGCAGCTACCTGGTCCCCCTCGTCAACCTTTGCCCATCATTACTGCCTTGATCTCCAGGCCTGTGATTTGGTGCTCAAGTGTAATGGAGTCTGTACCTCTCCTCCCCGTCGAAGAACAGCTTGGCTACTTCCCACTTCTAAGACTGGTTGAGCAGGATGATTTGGAAGGAGAAATTTCACTTACTGTTAATTTCCTTTCCTGGAATCCTGCTCGACCATTCCAGGATCTGCCCTTGCTCACTGCGAGCTGCCGTCTTAAGAGTCAGTTTCAACAAACCATTGTCAGTACAGCACTGCCATTCTCAGTCATTGTGCGCTAGAGGTACATAGTTCTGTATTTTGCATTGTATGTGCATGTTCCTCTGCTTTGTCAAGAGAATACCGATGGCGACCCCTAGGGCTACAGCTATATGTACAGGGGCATGCTCCCTAAAGCCTTTGGTACTTTCTCTGTCTCCAACATCTGCTGGCAGGGGGCCATAACCCATTTGTACAGACTAGTCGAGCAGGATGCCAGGAAAGGAAATTAATGGTGAAATGTCTCCTTCTCAAACGCGCAGCATCATCTCATTTCAGAATCTTCAAGCCGATGAGAAGCACAGAAGAACTTCAGCTGCGCTGGCTGAAACCTGGCCGGATTCTCATTATACAACAGCTGAAAACTTTGGCTGTCAGACGAACTAGTGCAGAATACTACAGTGAAGTTAACACACACACACACACACACACACACACACACACACTCTAAGCACTTTCATCATGTGCCTGATTGAGTAAAATTATAAATATGGCAACTTCCAATAAATTAAGTGCTTAGACTATTGGGCTTTTTGGACAGGGATTACTAGTTACCTTGTGGCAAGGATCAGGTACGTAAAATTTCACCTTAGCAAAGGGCAGAAAATATAAGGTAGGAGCTGTGGCCTAGTAAGAAGATGGGGGACAGTGGAAGCAGAAGTTCTTATCTGCCCAAAAACATTTTACACTTACACAAGAAGCACAGCAGCTCCCTGCAGTGCGATGTAGTGTGTGCCTTCGAGTCACTGACAGGAAGTAGATTGCCAGGCAACGGAGGGTGAAGTGACTTGCCCAAGGTCACAAGGCATGCTAGTGGGAACTGAATGCTGGTCTCTGGGTCACCAAGCGACTCCCCCTCTGCCCCACTCACCTCTGCTCCACCTCTGCCTGCACCATTGCACCTGCTCCACCACATGAGCCCCAGTGTTGTTTATCCAGCGCTGCAGGTTTGTACACAGCTGGGTAGACTCAGGAACCCTCTGCAGCAGCTGAAGCAAAAATGGCAGCAAAGTGCAGGCAAAAACAGCTGGTTCTGAAGAAACCGGTTCATCCTGTTCGTAGAGGCAGACGACTCTGTCAAGAAAGAGCTTCCTTAGCAATCTGCAATGCCCATGCCTCACCCAGTGCCAGCCCTCTACACCAGTGCCCACATTCAGGGTAATAAGCACAATGCAGGGATTCAATATAAGCGTAAAAGAGTCATCAGGGCCCAAGACAACTGAGTATGGGAGCAGCTGCATACCTGCCCTTTTCCAAGTCTGCCAAGATGCTGCTGAGCTCCTCCAAGGGCAGGTACTGCAGGAAGAGCTGGAGGGTTCCTTCACTTTCCCAGAATCTGTCTACCAGGAGCTGCAGCAGGTCCTCCTGGCCCCGGGCGCTCTGTGCGCGAGCACAGGCTTCAGAAGCCTCTCGTGGCAGGTGGGTGGCGAGGCTAGCAAAGACAGAGGCTTCTTTCCGTACCAGCTGGTCCTCATCTTGCAGGAGTTTGATGCCCACGCCGATCACTCTAAGGAGGGTGCAAAAGGACGGATAGGAATGGGGTGGTGTCTGCTCTTTACATTTGCACTGTTGCATTGCCAGCTTGGAGACTGTAATACTGATCCAGAGAGAGAGCTTCTAGTTATAAGTGTTTATAAAACTGTAAATTTAGGTGGTTATGTTCCTTTTGCTGCTTAGTTATTTGGGACACAAAAGCAAATAGTATCTCCAGGAACAAGTCTTCACATATGGGTATCGTTGGGACCGACGGAGCACGCGCGGGAATGCTCCCCAGCGTCCAATAGAAACGCTTTTGGGAGCATCCCTCAGCACATGTGTGCTACCTTCCCAACTGTCCCTCTTCAGTTCTTCGTTTTCAGCGGAGCTGGCAGGATCCAGACCCTGTCACCGCAGAAAATTCCATCTTTAAAATTGTTTTCTTGTGGTCGCGTTTGCCTCCGCATGACGCTTATCGGTACCACCAGTTCTTTTCCAAAAAACAAACACACACTTACACTTTGAACTGTTTCTCTTCAGAAACTTTTCTTTTTGGTGCTAGGCGCCATTTTGAGCACTAGGCCCCATATTCCTAAAACATAGAAAAACCAACTAGTGGTTTTAAAAAAACGTACTAAGTGTGTGGCGGTACCATTTCCGTCATTGACACCCATGATTGGTGTCTTAAATGTTTAGGGCCTGAACATTCTGCATCTGAATGTCTCTCCTGTATGGAGATGACTAAAAGAGGAAGAAAGAACCGGGCTGCAAAGCTCAGTACCCTCTGTTCTTCGGATGCCAGATCCATTGCATGGACATCAAGGGCCTCCTCTTCCTCCCATGGATCTCAGGTAACTAAACATAAAAGCCGATCCTCAAAGGGTAGCTCTCCTGCTAAGCATCGAGAGGCCACTGGCATTGCCCTTGAGGGAACCACACCGGCAAAACAGCCCCGACAGGAGGCTTCGGCTTCCAAAGCATTGATGGGGCTTCAGGATGTTCTCAAGGCCTCAACTTCGCAAGAACTACCTGTGCCATGTTAAGGGGTCCTGGCCATTCTCACTGGTACAGACACCCAAGCATCGGCAGCGTAGATAGACCAGAGGTTCCACGCTATCGAATGCAGCATTGCAGCTCTACTCAGCTGTGGAACCGTTGACACCTATGGTTCAACAGATACCGATACAGACGACGGGTACTGGCCCTGGTGAGAATTCTTCCCATGCCATCTTTGGCTGGAATCGACAGATCGGTACCGGGTCAGATCGGTACCGACTTCGCATGAGCATCGAGGTCAGGAATACTTTGATTCCTCAAATTCCGAAGACTCTGACAATTCTGCGGGTACCAGAGGGTTTCTCCCAGAAGATCCCTCTTCTCCCCAATGGAGAATGTCACCTCCAGAGGACATGTCACTTCAGGATTTCATCAGTGACATGGCCAAAGGCCTTTCAATCACGGTGGCTCCTGAAGAGAAACCCAGAGCAAAGGAATTGGAAATTCTCCAGTATCCTAAAGTTCCAAAGGAGGCAGCCACTCTGCCCATCCATGAAATTCTGCATAACTTGATGCTCAGAATGTGGGAGACACCTCTGACTACATCTCCTCATTCTACGAGGCTTGGTACTATGTATCGAGTTCTGCCATGTCCTGGATTTCAAAAGACTCAGCTGCCACACCATTCAATGGTGGTGGAGTCAGCCATGCGTAGGATGAAAAGTGCAAAGAGGCATGCATCCAATCCCCCAGGTCGTGAATGCAGGACTCTGGACGCTTTTGGGTGCCAAACCTTTCAGGCTTCCATGCTTTCAGCTAGGATCAGTTCATATATACTATATATGGGAATGTTCCTCAAGGAAGTTACAGGAGACTTGGAGCTTATGAGCCCATTTCTCCCAGATGACAAGAGACAAGACTTTCTTGCTCTAGTTAAGCATGCTCAAGATGTCTCCAAATTTGTCAATCGTGCAGCCTTTGACTGCTTTGAATGCATCAGCAGAACCTCTGCTATTGCCATTGGCGCACGACAGATTGCCTGGCTTCCGGCATCAGACTTGGAGACGTGGGTACAAGACAAGTTAGGCAACATTCCTTGCACAGGAGATAATCTCTTTGGCAAAAACTGGCAGGAAAAGGCTAACGAGTTAGATTGTCGAAATCTACAGCCACTCCAGCCAAAAAGAAGCCTTACAAAAAAACCCTCTTTCAGTAAAAAGAGTAAGTTTTATCCTTCCTATCCCCAGCAGAGTCAGACTCGGAGTCAGGTTGCCCAAAAGGGACAAACCAGACAGCAAAGGAAGCCTAAAGGCCCGAGAGCCCAACCAGCTCCTCAGGTTCAGCCCCCTCAAGGGCTTTGACTCCTTCCTAGAGAGCTTTGCCTTCCTGCCTCTGAGGGGTCCCCAACCCCCCAAATATCCCAGGCAGGTTATGCCACTTTGTCAACAGATGGCATCAGATAACAGCAGAAGATTGGACTCTGTCCATTATAGGGGAGGGGTACAAACTTCATTTTCACAGCATACCCCCTCCTCCAATTCTAAAGCAATTCAATTCTCAAACCTCTGCAGACAATCTGTTAGATCACGAGGTCTCAACACTTCTTGCCCAAGGGGCAATAGAGGAAGTACCCATTCTTCAACAGGGTGCAGGGTTCTACTCACCCTATTTTCTTATTCCAAAGAAAACAGGAGGACACAGACCCATTTTAGACCTCAGAGAATTGAACAAATATCTGTTTCCGGAGAAGTTCAAAATGATTTCTCTAGGAACTCTTCTGCCATACCTTCAAAGCCAGGATTGGCTTTGCTCTCTAGACTTAAAAGGATGCATACACTCACATTCTCATCCATCCAGATCACAGGAAATTCTTACAATTCCTTTTCAGGGGAAAACATTTCCAGTACAGGGTTCTTCCCTTTGGTCTGGCTTCAGCACCAAGGGTATTCATGAAATGCATGGCAGTAGTAGCTGCATTTCTGCAAACCCTGGGGATATTCGTCTTCCCTTACTTAGACGACTGGCTCATTCGAGCCCCTACAGTTGCAGAGGCCGGCACTGCACTGTCTCGCATAATGCGAATCCTCCATTACTTGGGGTTGGTAATAAACTTCCCAAAATCCCAATTTGTTCCTTCCCAATGCCTGGAATTCATAGGGGCCTGTCTAGATACCAGACAGGCAAAGGCTTTCCTTCCACAGGCCCGGTGTCTTTGCATAATGCAACTAGCTTCTCAAGCAGCAGCGAAATCCTCCCTAACTGCTCGAGAACTACTACAGTTGCTGGGACATATGGCATTCACAGTTCATGTAGTCCCATATGCTCGCCTCCACATGCAAGTGGCTCAGTGGACCCTATCCACACAGTGGATACAGGCCACAGGTCATTTATCAGACAAAATATTAAACTTTCAACGACTAATTTTGTCTCTCCAATGGTGGCAATTGTTAGAAAATCTGAAGGTGGGAGTCTTCTTTTCATCAACCCCTCTCTCAGGCCACCCTAACAGATGCATCACAGCTGGGTTGGGGAGCACATCTGAATCATTTCTCTACCCAGGGCACCTAGACTCCACAGGAGGCCGGTCTACACATAAACCTCCTGGAATTAAGAGCAGTCTATTTAGCTCTTTGAGTATTCCACGCCCAGCTCAGCTACAAGACAGTCCTAGTCCAGACGGATAATCAGTAGCCATGTTCTATGTGAACAAGCAGGGCGGGACAGGCTCTCTGTCGTTATGCAACAAAGCTTTACAACTGTGGGCCCTCGCCAGAGAGTATCAAATTCACGTTCCAGTGGTATATCTTCCAGGCATTCAAAACCTTTGGGTAGACAAACTCGGTCAATTACTGCTGTCTCACAAGTGGTCCCTCCACCTAGACCAGGTGGAAAAGATATTTCATCTCTAGGGCACTCCAGACATAGACCTCTTTGCAAGTCCATTGAATGCCAAATTTCCCCGGTTCTGTTCCAGTATTCCAGCTCACAATTGTCAGGCAAGGGATGCCTTCCTCCTTTACTGGGGTCAGGACTTCCTTTATGCCTTCCCACCCATTCCCCTCATCCCCAAAACACTCTGCAAGCTTCAGAGAGACAGGGGTCGCATGATTCTCATAGCGCCACAATGGCCACGCCAAACGTGGTATCCCCTGCTTCTACATCTCTCTCAAGCTGCACCTCTGGAGTTAGGGCATGCTCCAGATCTCCTTTCCCAAGAGAACGGGACGCTATGGCACCCGAATCCCCAGTCAATGCACCTCACGGCCTGGTTGCTGAAGGCTTAGACCTCCAGGATTTCGACCTGTCCCAGCAGGTAAAGGATATCCTTCAGGCTTCTAGGAAACTTTCCACAAGAAGATCTTATGCCTTCAAGTGGAAACATTTTACTATATGGTGCTCCAAGAAGGGATTAAACCCCCTTGTCATATCTTTAGAATTGATACTAGAGTATCTCCTTCACTTATCAAATTCTGGTCTAAAGACCAATTCGGTAAGAGTCCATCTTAGTGCAATTGCAGCTTCTTATAAGCCTCTGAATGGACAACCAATTTCCTCTCATCCTCTCATATCCAGATTTATGAGAGGTCTTCTATTAACCAAACCTCCCATCAAGCCACCACTGGTAGCATGGGATCTAAATCTAGTTCTCGGGCAGCTTATGAAGCCGCCTTTTGAACTTTTAGCCACTACAACCCTTAAGATTTTGACCTGGAAGGTCATCTTCCTAATTGCACGTCGCATTAGTGAACTGCAAGCTTTAGTGGCTGATCCTCCTTATACTAGATTTCATCATGATAAGGTTGTTCTTAGAACCCATCCACACTTTATGCCAAAGGTGCTTTCACCTTTTCATTTAAATCAATCAATTTATCTTCCTGTATTTTTTCCGAGGCCTCACGCCTCTAATGCAGAAAGAAACCGTCATACTTTGGATTGTAAAAGAGCCTTAGCCTTTTACCTACAGAGAACACAGCAACATAGAAAGTCCTCACAACTTTTTATAGCTTTTGACCCTAGTCATCTGGGACTTCCAGTCTCCAAAAGAACTTTATCTAAATGGATTGCCCAATGCATATCCTTGGCCTAGAAGAGGAAGACCCTTACTCTCATAAGCAATGTCACAGCTCATAACGTGAGAGCCATGGCAACTTCCATGGCTAATCGCCACTCTGTGTCTATCGATGACATTGGTCGAGCAGCCACCTGGGCTTCGGTACACACCTTCACAGCCCACTACTGCCTGGATAAAGCCTCCCGTTGGGATGCCTTCTTTGACCAAGCTGTTCTTCAAAATCCTCTTTCAGACCTAATTCAACTCCTACCTACCAACCCTGGTGGAACGCCAGAGATCCATGGGAGGAAGGATTCCCTCCTTTCTATGGTGGCAACTTCCTGGGGCTATCTCCCTGGCATCTTCAGCTAGGGAGTCCCCATACGTGAAGACTGCATTCCTGCTTGTTCCTGGAGATAGCGTAGTTACTCACCTGTAACAGGTGATCTCCAGGAACAGCAGGAATTTAGTCTTCACAACCCACCCACCTCCCCTAGGAGTTGTCTCTCTATCTCTCTCCCTCTATCCTTTCACTCAGCTACAAACTTAACTGAAGAGGGACAGTTGGAAAGGCGGAAAGGCAGCGCGCATGTGCTGAAGGATGCTCCCAAAAGCGTTCCTATTGGACGCTGGGGAGTGTTCCTGCGCAGGCTACGTCGGTATCGATGATACCCATATGTGAAGACTAAATTCCTGCTGTTTCCGGAGATCACCTGTTACAGGTGAGTAACTACGCTTTCTCTGTGTTTTTGCAGCACAAATATATAAATTTTATAACAAAATAAAGCCCCAGTACATTTCTCCTATTAACATCACTCTTATTAACTAACGTGGCTGCTGCTGCTGCCGCCACCCCACCCCCTCCGGTCCGTCCTATTTTCTCCACGCTCTTAGCAGTCTGTCCCTTCTCACTCTGTCCTTTCAGCACCAGCCCCAGTGCTGGCCATGGGGTGTGTGAGAGAGGCACAGAACTGGAGCAAAGGGAAGGGTCAGAGAGAGTTAGTCTCTGATATACTAAACTAATTTTTTTTTTTTTTTTTGCATTGCAAGATTTTTCCAGTGTTTATTACTTTGAAACCTATTGGAAGACGTCTTCTTTTTCCTGTTGATCTTGGTTCCTATGTTGCATGCTCTTTGTCTGTACAGGATGGTTTTTGTTACCTTTCTTGGAATAATTCAATAACTATAAAACCTAAATCTAGAAGGACTCTCAGAACGTACCTTACAGCCAGCAATGAGAGCGATGAAGAGTCCGCACAGCTCAGGGCCCTCTGAACCACACCAGTTCCTGCCAGTCTCAGGGCTCTTGCTGCAGCCGCTCTGAGGACTTCAGAGGCACAGGGTTCACTGCACAGCACTAACACCCTGCTCCACCGCTCCAGGAGCATGAGAGCCATCAGGTCCTGCCTGCACAGGGAAGCCAACAAAGTAGAATCAGATTGGCAGCCACCATGAGAACTGGGCCCTGTGAGAACTCAGGACCTACCCTTGGAGCAGAAGCAGGCCCACAACACAAAGCGCATGGCCCCGCAAGTGAGGGCCCGAGACGTCTGTTTCCAGAAGACTCATCAGGACACTAACAGGCTCTTGCCACAAGCCTGGGAGCTCCCGAATGGGGCAGGTAAGGTGAAGAGAGACATAAGCCTGTAGAAAGAGTGTCAGGCCTTCCCTGCTTCTTGCTGTATACAGCACAGTCGGCAGCTCCTCCTGGGTGATATGAAGAGAGAGCATGTAAGTCTCCAGGTTCCAATACTTTGTCACTAAAGAAGCCCATTGAAAAACCCAACCAGGCTGTACATATAGGCTAAATGACCCATAACTGTGGCCACACCACCCCCTATGGTTCTTCCTGCCCCCAATCAGCAGACAACATGAAAACGACTGTCTACATGCAAAAGGATATGGGATGGTCACCTGCAGGGTTCTGCACACTGCTGCTTTTAACTCTTGCTCCATCTGCCCGTCAACATGCTCAATCACCCAGCTCAGCACTGCCAGGCACACATCGGGCTCCCCAGTCTTCAAGAGGCGACAGACATGAGTGCAGTTCTCCGGTGATGTTGCTTTCTTGCAGAGGAAGTGGGCAGACAGCTGGCGAAATGTAGCCAAGCCCATCTGTGGAGGAGTCAGAGAGAGCATGAGTGTGACCTGTCCACACCCTGCACAACCAGCAGCATGTAAAGGAACAATACCCCACAAGGCAACGCAGGACCCTGAGGTAAGGGTAGAACTGGTTTGGAATGCTGCCGCCTTCCTTTCTTTAGGAATCTTAAGCAGATGTTGCATTATCTTAGCTAGGGGCTTTTTTCTTCATGAACGTGGTGAACGTAAAGTAAAAGCTAGATTCAAAGCATGGGATGAGGGTGGAGAGTGAGGGTGTGAGTAAGGCTGGAGAGCGAGGGTGCGGGTGGAGAGCGAGGGTGCGGGTGGAGAGCAAGGGAGCGGGTGAGGGTGGAGAGCGAGGGAGCGGGTGACGGTGAGGGTGGAGAGCGAGGGAGCGGGTGACAGCGAGGGCGGAGAGCGAGGGTGCGGGTGAGAGCAAGGGTGAGGGTGGAGAGCGAAGGTGTGAGTGAGGGTAGAGAGAGGGTGCGGGTGAAGAGCGAGGGTGCGGGTGAGGGTGGAGAGCAAGGGAGTGGGTGAGGGCTAGGCTGGAGAGCGAGGGTGAGGGTGAAGGTGGAGAGCGAGGGAGCAGGTGACAGCGAGGGTGGAGAGCGAGGGAGCGAAGGTGTGAGTGAGGGTAGAGAGAGGGTGCAGGTGGAGAGCGAGGGTGCGGGTGAGAGCAAGGGAGTGGAGTGCGGGTGATGGCTAGGCTGGAGAGTGAGAGCGAGGGTGGAGAGTGAGGGTGAGAGCGAGGGTGCGGGTGAGAGTGAGGGTGCGGGTGAGGGTGGAGAGGGAGCGGGTGAGGGTGGAGAGCGAGGGAGCGGGTGACAGCGAGGGCGGAGAGCGAGGGTGCGGGTGAGAGAAGGTGAAGAGCGAGGGTGTGAGTGAGGGTAGAGAGGGTGCGGGTGGAGAGCGAGGGAGCAGGTGAGGGTGGAGAGCGAGGGAGCGGGTGACAGCGAGGGCAGAGAGCGAGGGTGAGGGTGGAGAGGGTGTGAGGGTAGAGCGAGGGTGCGGGTGAGGGCTAGGCTGGAGAGTGAGGGTGGGGGTGGAGAGCGAGGGTGGGGGTGGAGAGCGAGGGTGGGGGTGGAGAGCGAAGGTGTGAGTGAGGGTAGAGAGAGAGTGCGGGTGGGGAGCGAGGGGGCGGGTGTGGGGTGAGAGCCAGGGAATGGGTGAGGGCTAGGCTGGAGAGCGAGGGTGCGGGTGAGAGCGAGGGTGCGGGTGAGAGCGAGGGTGGTGAGCGAGGGCGGAGAGCGAAGGTGTGAGCGAGGGTAGAGAGCGAGGGTGCGGGTGAGAGCGAGGGTGCGGGTGAGAGCGAGGGTGAGGGTGGAGAGAGAGGGAGGGGGTGACAGCGAGGGAGCGGGTGACAGCGAGGGTGGAGAGCGAGGGAGCGGGTGACAGCGAGGGCGGAGAGCGAGGGTGCGGTTGAGGGTGGAGAGCAAGGGTGTGGGGGCGGAGAGCGAGGGTGCGGGGGCGGAGTGCGGGGGCGGAGAGCGGAGGGTGCGGGGGCGGAGAGCGCGGGTGCGGGGGCGGGTGGAGAGCGATGGTGCGGGTGCTATACCAAAGAGGAAGCCCCCCTGGTTTCACATTGCCTGCAAGATCAACACAGTTTTTCTATGCTTAAGTGTGTTGTGATTGGCCAAGTAGCTGAAAATGAGAGAGGAGGAAATCGTAATAAAGTAGTGCTCCGGCGTGAACAGCGTTGGATATACAAACTGAAGACATTAGAACCGGCTAGACTAGTCTGAATGCTTGTATTGTTTGGAAGATTCTGTTTCTTTACTACAACTGATTATGACGCTTTGATTGCATGAGATTAGAAGATGCACCTGCACCGTGCCAGCCAAATACCTGCAGTGTTGCTGAGTTTTAGATGCCAAATAATGTGAGCATGACAGCAGGAGCTCTGCCGAAAATGGGGAAAGAGGAAGAAAGTATGGCCCCTGAAGTCGCAATCTATTCTGCAAAACAAAGGCCTTTGTTGGGGAGTGATCCCATCAGCCTGCTCAGATGAGTGCAGCGCTGGTTTTAGTAATGTTTGCTGCCGCTTATGAGTGCTGTATGCTCACATAAAGGCAACGTTGGTTTTTGAACTGTTTTTGAAGTCTGCAATTGTTTGTGCTACTATTTAAAGCATTGATTGGGAGTTCTGTGGTAAATGCAACAGTACAATATTCTTCAAAGATAAAGGATTGAATGTTTTAAGTACATTTCATAGCAAAATAAATAGAATAAAGATAGCATATTGAATGCTTGAATATGAAAGTTTTTTTCTGGATCAATGATGTTGCTTTGAATGCCAGATTTTTAATTATCTGTTTGGCTGATACACTGAGATCCTTTTTCTCCTTTATTACAATATTTCCAAAGAACTAGTATGTGCTTTTATGGGTAGCGAAGACTGAAGCAAAGAATCCATTCAATCTCTGCTATCGCCTTCTCCTCTTCGTGTCCCTTTTACCCCTCTATCATCTAATTGTCCAACTGGTTCTCTCACAAGTGTTTTGCTACATATGTACTTGCAAACATTTTTATTATGCACTTTCGCTTCTAAGGCAAGGTTCTTTTCAAATTCTCTCTTTGCATGCCTTATCAATGCCTTACATTATCTTGCCAGTACTTATGTTTCTTGTTTTCATCATTTGGCTCTTTTTCCCATTTTCTGAAGGACTCTCTTAGCTATCAGCATTTCTAACTTCACCTTTAAGCCATGCTTGCTGTTTGGCCTTCCATCTACCTTTCTTAAAGCGTGGAATACGTCTGGTCTGGGCTTCCAAGATAGTATTTTTAAATAAAGCCCAGGCCTGAAGTAAACTCTTCACCTTTGCAGTTGCTCTTTTAGTTTTTCTCTAACCATTTTCATTTTACGATAGGCTCCTTTTTAAAAGTTAAATGCTAGGGCAGTGGATTTCCTTGTTATCAAAAGGTGATCATTTTATGGTCCCTATTGCCAAGCAGCCCCAACACCATTACTTCTCGCATTATATACTGTGTTCCACTAAGCACTAGGTCTAAAGTAGCTTCTCCTCATGTCAGTCCATTAAACAGTCATTTATTTCATCTAGAAACTCTCCCTAGCATGGCCCGATGTAACATTGACCAAGTCAAGTCAGCACAGTTACTTACCTGTAACAGGTGATCTCTGGGAACAGCAGGAATAAGTCTTCACATATGGGTACGTCGGTACCGATGGAGCCTGCGCGGGAACGCTCCCCAGCGTCCAATCAGAAAGCTTTTGGGAGCATCCCACAGCGCCTGCGTGCTGCCTTCCCGCCTTTCCAGCTGTCTCTCCTCAGTTGAGTTTTATAGCTGAGACCAAAGGGAGAGAGAGGGAAAGGAAGAGAGAGAGAGACAACTCCTTAGGGGAGGTGGGTGGGTTGTGAAGACTTATTCCTGCTGTTCCCAAAGATCACCTGTTACAGGTAAGTAACTGTGCTATCTCCAGGAACAAGCAGGAATGAGTCTTCACATATGGGGACACCCTAGCTTTTGATGCCAGGGAGAGAGCCCATAGGTTGTGTATCCCTGGGACAGGGTGCACTTCTCCACCTGGATCTCTGGCATCCCCTGAGGGATGGTGGGTAGGAGTTGATTAAGTATGGAACAGGTGTTTGAGGACAGCCTGACCAAACAAAGCATCCCAGCGGGAGTCTTTGTCTAAGCAGTAATGGGCTGTGAAGGTATGAACCGAGGCCCAAGTGGCTGCTCGACAGATGTCGTCGATAGACACAGAGTTGAGATGAGCCATTGAAGTTGCCATGGCTCTCACATTATGAGCTGTGACATGGCCCTCCAGAGACATGTTTTTGCTCTGGTAGGTGAAAGAAATACACTGGGCAATCCAGTTGGAAAGAGTTCTCTTGGAGACTGGCTGACCCAGATGAGAAGGATCAAAAGCAACAAAGAGTTGAGAAGACTTTCTATGTTGCTGTGTCCTCTGCAAGTAAAAAGCTAGAGCTCTTTTACAGTCCAGGGTATGAAGATTCCTCTCTGCACTTGATGCATGAGGACCTGGGAGGAAGACAGGTAGGTAGATCTCTTGGTTAAGGTGAAAAGGCGAGACCACCTTAGGCATAAAATGAGGATTAGTCCTAAGGACCACCTTGTCATGATGGAATCTTGTATAAGGTGGATTAGCTACTAGAGCTTGCAATTCACTAATGCGGCGTGCTGATGTGATTGCAATAAGAAAGATAACCTTCAAGGAAAGGTATTTCAAGGAAGTAGTAGCTAAAGGTTCAAAAGGCGGCTTCATAAGCTGACCAAGAACCAAGTTTAAGTCCCATGCCACCGGTGGTGGTCTAATGGGAGGCTTTGTTAAAAGGAGGCCTCTCATGAACCTTGCTACAAGGGGATGAGAGGAAACAGGTTGTCCATTTAGAGGCTTGAGTGAAGCTGCAATAGCACTCAGATGGACTCTTACTGAATTTGTCTTAAGGCCTGCATTAGACGAATGCAGGAGATACTCCAGTAACGATTCCAGAGGTAAGGCTCGGGGGTTAAGAGCCCTCTCGGAACACCAGATGGTGAACCTTTTCCACTTGAAGGCATAAGAATGTCTAGTGGATGGTTCTGTGGAAGCATAGAGAACATCCTTCACCTGTTGAGAAAGATGTAAAGGCTGGAGATCTAGGCCCTCAGCAACCAAGCCCTGAGATGCAGAGACTGGGGATTGGGATGCCATAACTTTCCATCCTCCTGAGAGAGGAGGTCTGGAGCAGACCCTAACTCTAGGGAGGGAGCTTGAGAGAGGTGTAGAAGCAGAGGGTACCACACCTGCCGAGGCCAACGTGGAGCTATGAGGATCATGTGGCCTCTGTCTCTCTGAAGCTTGAACAGGGTTTTGGGAATTAGGGGAATGGGTGGAAAGGCATAGAGGAAGTCTTGACCCCAGTGAAGGAGGAAAGCATCCTTTGCCTGAGCCCTCTGAGCCGGAGTTCTGGAACAGAACCGGGAAAGTTTGGCATTCCACGGACTTGCAAATAGGTCTATGTCCGGGGTTCCCTAAAGTTGAAATACCTTGGATACCTGATCCATATGTAGGGACCACTCGTGTGGAAGCAGAACTCGACTGAGTCTGTCTGCCCAGGAGTTTTGAGCACCTGGAAGATAGACTGCCAAAAGATGAATGTGATGCTCTCTGGCGAGGGCCCACAGTCGCAGAGCTTTGTTGCAAAGCAACAGAGAGCCAGTTCCTCCCTGCTTGTTTATGTAGAACATGGCTACCTGACTGTCCATGTGAATAAGGACTGTCTTGTGGCTGAGCAGGGTATGGAAAACTCGCAGAGCAAGAAAGATTGCTCTGAGTTCCAAGAGATTGATATGCAGACAAGTCTCTTGTGGGGACCAGATGCCCTGGGTGGAGAGGTCCTGAAGATGAGCTCCCCAGCCCATGGTGAAGATCTGTTGTCAGAGTTGCCTGGGGTAAAGGCTGCTGAAAGGGGGACCCCAGCAACAGGTTTTGGGAGGACTTCCACCATTGGAGGGACAAAATGAGGCGACTTGTGTTTGCTATTTTGTCTGATAGGCCGCCTAATGCCTGGGTCCATTGGGTGGATAAAGTCCATTGAGCTGCTCTCATGTGAAGGCGGGCATATGGAACCACATGAACGGTGGATGCCATGTGGCCTAGCAGCTGTAACATGTCTCGAGCAATTAGCTTCTCAAGCAGAGTTAAAACTCCTCCTAACTGCATCAGGCGAAGGCAACGGCCTTGGGAAAGGTAGGCCCTTGCCTGTGTAGTATCCAGCAATGCCCCTATAAACTCCAGGGACTGAGTAGGGATCAGAGTGGATTTTGGGATGTTGTTTATTACCAGCCCTAAATATTGCAGGATACGCATTGTGCAGTTTAAAGCAGTCTGGGCCTCTGCTTGGGAAGGAGCCCGAATGAGCCAGTCGTCCAGATATGGGAAGATAAAGATCCCCAGGGTGCGCAGAAAAGCAGCGACCACTGCCATGCATTTGGTGAACACCCTTGGTGCAGAGGCCAGGCCGAAGGGAAGCACCCGGTATTGATAGTGCTTCTCATGAAAAAGGAACCGAAAGAACCTTTTGTGTGTTGGATGGATGAGAACATGAGTGTACGCATCCTTGAGATCTAGAGAACAAAACCAATCCTGACTCTGAAGGTATGGCAGCAGAATTCCCAGAGAAACCATCTTGAATTTTTCTCTGACTAGGAATCTGTTCAACTCTGAGATCTAAAATGGGTCTGAAGCCCCCTGTTTTCTTTGGGATAAGAAAATAGGGGGAGTAAAACCCTGTGCCCTGTTGTTGAGAAGGCACCTCCTCTATTGCCCCTTGGGCTAAAAGAGTGGCAACCTCCTGCTCTAACAGGTTGAGGAGGGAGGTTGGAGAATTGAACTGGTGCACTCTGGTGAGAGGGGGCAAACTGGAAAAATGAAGTTTGTACCCCTCTCTTATGATGGAGTGTGTCCACTTCTCTGCTGTAATTTGCCCCCATCTGGGAGCAAAGTGACATAACCTTCCTGGAATGGTGGAGGGCTCTGGGCCTTCTAGAGCCAGGAAGGTCAAGTTCTCTAGCAGAAAGTCAAAGGCCCTGAGGAGGCTGAGATTGCTGGGCTGGAGCAGACCTCGCAGCCTTTGCCTTGGTCTGTTTGGAGGATTGCTGACGTTTAGAAGCTGCAGAAGATGCCCTCTGAGTATAAGCAGAATAGGACCTTCCTTTTTTAGAAAAAGGTGTTTTCTTGAACAACCTTTTCTTGGCAGGGGCAGCTGTAGACTTGGATAATCTATCCAAGGCAGAATTTTCAGCATCCATTTGATTGGCTTTTGCTTGCCAGTCCTTACCAAACAGATTTTCTCCTGTACAAGGGAGATTTCCTAATTCATCTTGTACCCAGGTCTCCAAATCAGATGCTTGAAGCCAAGCAATCCTACGTGCACCGATAGCTATAGCTGAGGCCCTGCTTACACATTCAAAGGCATCGAACGCTGCACGGTTAGAGAATTTGGAGATATCCTGGGCATGCTTAAGCCCAGCAAGATATTCTTGCCTTTTACTGTCAGACATAAAAGGACTTAAAGATTGTAAATGGTCAGTGACCTCTTTCAAGAACATTCCCATGTAAAGACCATAGGAATTAATTCTCGCAGCGAGCATGGAAGCTTGGAAGACGCTACGCCCAAAAGCATCCAAGGTTCTACATTCAAGTCCTGGAGGATTAGAGGCATGTCTTTTGGCACTTCTAATTTTTCTCATTGCAGACTCTACAACAATAGAGTGGTGAGGGAGCTGAGTTTTATGGAACCCGGGACAAGGAGGGACACGATACATGGTGTCCATCCTGCGAGAATGAGGAGAGGTGGTTAGAGGTGCTTCCCACATCCTTAACATGAGATCATACAGAATCTCATGAATAGGTAAGGTAGCTGCCTCCTTAGGAGTCTTGGGATATTGTAAAATATTTAACTCCTTGGCTCGAGGCTGTCTCAGGGGCCATTATAACAGAGAGGCCCCTAGCCACCTCTCTGATAAAGTCTTGAAAAGACAAATCCTCTGGAGGAGACATCCTTCGTTTAGGTGAAGACTCCTCCTGTGGAAGAAGCATCACTGCATCGACAGACTCTTCAGAATCCTCGGAGTCATCAGAGGAATCGAAGTATCGTCTGTCCGGATGCTCTTGCAAAGCCCGATACCCGTACCGATGAAGATCGGTATCGGGAATCGCCGGTACCGGGGTATCGGTACCGGAGGGCTGCAGAGGGCAGAGTACCAGCATGGCGGACACCGATGCCGATGCCACCGGTACTGGTATCGGTGCCGATGGCAATGCCAGAGCCGGTACCGGCAGAGTAGTCTGTTGCGGTACCACGGGCGTCGATGCCACAAGGAAAGCCGCCAGACTGCGTTCGATGGACAGAATCCTCTGATCCATCGAAGCTGCCAATGCCTGGAAGTCGGTACCGGTGGAGGCTACCGGTACCCCAGAGCATGGCATCAGGAGATCTGTTGAGGCCACGCCATCTAGATCATCCTGGAACCCCGATGATGATGCTTTAGAGGCCGAAGCCTCCCGCCAGGGTAGTTTTGCTGGTGCAGGATCCTCGAGGGCAAGGCCGGAGGCATCTCGATGCTTAGCAGGAGATTTGCCCCTCGAGGACCGGCTGGTTTTATGTTTAGTTACCTGAGATCCATGTGAAGCAGCAGCAGCCCTGGAAGATGTCGATGCCACCGAAGCCGCATCAGAGGGAAACAGGGTACTGAGCTTGGCAGCTCGGTTCTGTCGACCTCTCTTAGACATCATGGAACAGGACACACAATCTGTTATGGAATGGTCAGGGCCTAAACACTTTAGACACCAGTCATGGGTGTCGGTGACGGAGACAGTACCGCCACATTTTGTACACTTCTTGAACCCTGAAGCGGGCTTTTCCATGTTTAAGGAAAAAGGTTTTGGGCCTAAAACTGAAGTGCAACTCCCAAAACTGAAGTGCAACTGTAGAAAAATAAATAGAAAAGTTTTTGGTTTTTTTTTTTTTAAAGAAAAGGAACAACAACCGGCGGTACCGGTATAGCGTCGAAGAAGGCAGACGCGACAGAAAAGAAATAACTGAGGAGAGACAGTTGGAAAGGCGGGAAGGTAGCACGCAGGTGCTGTGGGATGCTCCCAAAAGCTTTCTGATTGGACGCTGGGGAGCGTTCCCGCGCAGGCTCCGTCGGTACCGACGTACCCATATGTGGACTCATTCCTGCTTGTTCCTGGAGATTAGGGTAATTAAAATCTCCCATTATTACTGTGTTGTAAACTTTGCTAGCTTCCCTAATTTCTGTTAGCAGATCTGTCTGATCATTCTAGCCAGATGGATGGTAGTACACCCCCACTGCCATCGCCTTCCCCTTTTTACATGGTATTTCTATCCATAGAGATTCTACAGTGTATATTGTTTCCTGCAAAACCTTTATCCTGTTTGACTCGATGCCCTTTTTAACATATAGAGCCAGCCCTCCACCAATGTGATCTACCCTATCATTGTAATATAGTTTGTAGCCTTGTACCACAGTGTCCCATTGATTATCCTCCTTCCAACAGGTCTCTGAGATGCCAATTATATCTAACTTTTTATTCAGTGCTATATATTCTAACTCTCCCATCTTTTTTAGACTTCTAGGGTTTGCATACAGGCATTTCAAAGTTTGTTTTTTGTTCATATTAACAGTCTGGCTATTGGATGATAGGGGCAATTTGGAATCTTTCGACTCTGTCTGATTTTTACTTAAAGGCACCTGGGTTACTTTTACCTTTATTGGAACCTCTCTATCAGGATGCCCGACTTCCCTGTTTTGCTAGTATCCTTCAAAGATACATCATTCCAAACCATGCACTTTTGGGCGACTGTCGGCTTTCCCCCATTATGTAGCTTCAAAGCTGCTCTCTCTCCTTTTTAAAAGGTTAATGCCAGCAGCCTGGTTCTACGCTGGTTAAGGTAAAGCTCCCCCTCCACCTCTTTTCTAGGATGTTGCCCATTTCCTAATAAATCCAAAACCCTCTTCTTTGCACCATCGTCTCATCCACACATTGAGACTTCGGAGCTCTGCCCGTCTCTTGGGTCCCGCAAGTGGAATGGGAAGCATCTCTAAGAAATATACCCTGGAAGTTCTGGATTTCAACTTTCTACCTAAAAGCCTAAATTTAGCTTCCATAACCTCCCTCCCACACTTTCCTATGTCATTTGTACCACCAGCACTATCTAAAATCTTATCAAGGTGGCGCATGAGGTCTGTGACCTTCGCACCAGGCAGGCAGGTAACCAGGTGATCCTCATGACCACCAACCATCCAGCTATCTACATGCCTAATGATTGAATCACCAACTATAATAGCCGTCCTACGCCTTCCCTCATGGACACATGGCCTTGGAGACGTGTCCTCGGAGTGATGTGTACATACAACTGCCCAGTGATCTCACCTTCAGTGCACAAGATGGTGCTTCAACTTCCATATTCAGCACATCTAGGAGCTGGTGCATAAAATGTTGCGTACAGCGTTCCTCGAGCAACAAGATGACCTGGAGGTAAGCTGCACGAATCAGGGGGCAGCGCTGCGCTGGCGTGATCAACCAGAACTGCTTTTCCAGCTCCTGAGTAAGAGACAGCAGAGTGTCCAGGGAAAGGCTGGGGGGAGAGGGGGGGGGAAAAAAAAAAAAGAGCGGTTACCTTTGCAGTTGAAATTGGGTGCACCAGCAGCAGAGGAGTGGGGAGAGGGGTGGGGGTCACCCAGGACAGCGCTTCTCAACCTTTATTTTATGGCACATTTTTGAGTATGTTCAGTTCTTGGGACACACAAACCAAATTTAGCATCATGATCCTCACTGCGCAGCCCCCCTCCCGCTGGTAGGAGGAGGAGACTTCTTTTACATGTGTGCGCCTCGTTCTGCTGGAACACGAGAGGCGAGCAGGTCATGTGAGCTGACAGATGCCAGCAGAGGAGACACACGGGTAAGACCCCCCTACGTCCCCGGGCTTAGGAGGGAGATTCATTACTGTCATGATATGTGCAAAACTAAACTATTTGGAGAAACTGACCCTCTAAAAAGTGCTGCTGCCCTACCGCTGGGAGGTGAGAGTGCTCTTCATGGTATTCCAGACCATATTACTACTCAGCTTCCTCACTATTCCTGTCCTCTGGGGCCATCGCCCCCCACCCCTCTGACACAGACCCTGTGCGACTCCACACTCCCTTCCCCTCCTCTGCATTGCTCAATTGCCAGTCCATGCACTCCAAAACTGCTGCTTCATGATTTCACTGTGCACCATTCCCTGGACCTGCTCTTTCTCTCTGAAACGTGGCTCAGGGAGGGGAGGGAGCTCTCTCACTCCGCTCTCTTCCTTGCAGCTTCTCTATCCTCGCGACCCCCGTCTGGTGGAGGTTTTGCTCTTCTTTGCTGCGAATCTTTGAGACTCACTGAAGTTTCTTCCCTTCCTTCATTACCCCGAGGCCCTCCTCAACCAGTTCAGTCCACCTCATCCCCTTCCACGCCTTACTCGTCTATGTCCCCCCTTCTCTGTGACTCTCTCCTGACCTCTACGACTTTTTCAGATCTGCTTATATATTTTTGTTTTATTTTTTTAAGTGCCTTCAAGTCAATGCTGACTCCTGGCAATCCCGCAACTCCTGGGTTTTCTTGGCAGTGTGACGGGAAGTAGATTACCAGGCCCTTTCTTCCAAGGCAATGGAGGGTAAAGTGATTTGCCCAAGGCCACAAGAAGTGCCAATGGGAAGTGAACCCAGATCTCCTGTTGCTCTAATCACTAGGCTGCTCCTTCATTTTCTGCTTATATTAGGCAACTTTAATAGCCATGTGGACCTGCCTAATAGATCTTGTGATAAAGCTTTTTCTTTCTTGCATCTCAGGCCTCTCCCTCTATCAGCATCTTGGATCATCTTCCTCCCTCCGCCTCCTGTCTACAGCTCTCCGCTTTTCAGGGACTTCCTCTCCCCTGCTCTTCTAGCTCTTCACTCATCTCCCTCTGGCCCCCTGCTCCCCATGTCGTCTTATCACCGACTCCACCCTTCAAGCACTTCCTCTTTCTGACTCCTTGTTCCCATTGGATTTTGACACGCTCCCGGTTGATGAGCAAGCTCTCACCTGGGACACTGTCCTTCAGTGCTAGATTCTCTTGCCCCGCTTACCCTCCACTCCCGTCCTCACAACACCCATCACCATCCTTGGTATCATCCTGGCCTCCTCCTTAATGCTACTGAATATCCACCGGTTTTGCATGTCCTGGGTGTTCTGGGGCGGAGGAGAGGCGGCACTCATTGCTAACCAGGCAGCGGTGATATTGAACTGCTGCCTGGTTAGCGATCCACAGGTAAAGATAGGTCTGGGAATAGCTGGCCTATTTTTACCTGTGGGAGTTAACCAGGCAGCGGCTCAATATTGTGGCTGTCAGGTTAGCTTCTGCGCCATGTGGAGCGTTGCACCAGACCCGTTATTCAATTCTGGTGGCTGGATATGACCCCAGCATTAAACATCCGGGTTTAAGGTTCAGTGGCAACGGCTATGCACTGAATATAGGGCCCTAGGATAGAAGAGAAGGTGGCCGGAGCAGAGAGAGTAGGGGCTCTACTTTGATCTGGAGAACGTGCTCCGGTTAGTCACATTTTTGACATGGGGAGAATTGTGATTAAGCTGGAGGTTAGAGCTTCTTTGCTCTGTCTGCTCCTAGCTCACCCTGTTCTTTCCTGGTCTGTGTTCTGCTTGGGAGGTGGGGCTGGAGCAGGAAGCAGATGGCTATTTTCAAGGGTACGGTCCAAATGAAATGGGGCAAGCTCCTCATGAACCCATGCCTAGCCACATCAAAGGCTGTCACCACCAAGGCCTTGCCGTGAAACGCTGCTTGAGAAGCACTGACTTAGGATATACTCGGCACTGGGGAGACACATTATACCAGCATCTGGTTATTAAAAGGCTTGATATACCGCCCCTCGACAAGGTATCAGGGCCGTTTACCATAAACTAGTAATACAAAGCAATAGAAAAGGAAAAGAATGCCATTGTAAGATAGAACAGAAGGACAGAGATATAAGATAATCAGGGGAGGGGGTGGAGCTTCCAAGCATTCCGGGAGTAGAACAGGAAAGGCCGTTCTTTTTGTTTACATCCTTAGGTGATTCCAACAGCAACATTAATCTGGGTAAAGGTGTGTCTTGAGTGCTGCTTTGACTACTACTACTACTACTATTCAGCACTTATAAAGCGCCACGCACGCAGCGCTGTAAGCTGACCTGCAAGAGGTAGCCAACATACAAGAGATGGTCCCTGCTCATCAGAGTCCTGCTCATCGGAGCTTACAATCTAATCAGAACAGTACAAAGCATTAGTCAGTTCTGCGCAAGGTGCGGTGTCATACAGTTTGGTCATAAGCAGTGATGGGGGTTAGGGTAAGATGAGGATGCAAGTCAGGATCTGAATGCAACGGTGAAGAGGTGCATTTTAGCTGATATTGTGGGAGACCGGCATAGATGGTATTACAATAGTCCAGCTTTGAGACGAATAAAGAAAGGGGCAGAGTGATGACAGCAGTTGAGGGCAGAAGACAGCGGATAGCTTGGACCTGGCACAGGGAAAGGAAACACTGACGGATAGCAGAGCTAATATGAGAGTGAAAAGTAAGAGCAGGATCCAGAACAACCCCTAGGTACTCGAGTGACTGAACGGTTGGGATGACAATACCTTCAAGAGATGGTGCCGCAGATGGCAATGGAAACGAACCAGAAAGCCACAAGGCAGAGGTCTTTGTTGGATTAAGTTTCAGATTGTTCATCTTCAACCAGGCAGCTACCAGATCAAGGTAGGTGTTTACTGAGAAAAGATCAGGGGAGGTGGAGTGGGTGTGGAAAAGCAGCAGGATGTCATCCACGTATAAATATGCAGAGACACCCTGCTGCTGGATAAGTAGTGCCAAGTGGGGCAAGAAAAAAAAACACATTAAACAAAGGGGCCAACACTGACCCCTGTGAAACACCGCAGGGAAGAGAGAAGTTAGTTGAGTCGGCAGATTGGAAAGAGACATTGTAGGTCCAGGCAGCGAGAAAGGAGTGAAACCAGGAAGAGCTGTGGATGTTAAGCGAACAGAGGAAAGACGAGATAGAAGAGAGCATCAAACCAAGTCAAAGGCACTGGAGAGATCAGGTTATATTGCTAGTGATATGTTACCTTTCTCCCAAGACATATGGATGGATAATAAGATGGCATCTGTGCTGTGGCCTGGCCAACAACCTGACTGCTGTGGGTGAAGAGAGTTTGTGCTTTCAAGATGACATAGGAGTTGGGCAAAAGGTTTTTCCAAAAGTTTAGATTACAATGGGAGGTTAGAAACCGGACGAAATGGGAGGTTAGAAACCGGACGAAAGTTAGGTGGGGTCAAGTGAGGGATTTTTCAGAAGAGGCTGGACCATAGCGGTTTTCCAGGAAGAAGGAAAAGCATCAGATGAAAGACTATTGTTGAGAAGAGCCACCACATATGGAAGAGGAGCCAGTGACAGATCAGAGATCCAGGTAGAGGGAATGGGATCTAGGACACAGGTGGTGGAAGAGGAGGAAGAAATAACCTTTTTCAGATCAGATACAGTGACTGGTTGGAAGCATGACCAAGAATGCGTGAAAACAGAATCTGGTGTTTCTGAGGAAGGAGGAAGGCGGCTGCCTGGGATATAATTTTTTATTTGGGTTAGGATGCACCATCAATTGAACGGTTATGTAAAGCATAGCTACTCATCTGTAGCAGGTGTTCTCCATGGACAGCAGGAATAAGTCCTCATGTATGGGTAATGTCACTGACGGAGCCCATGACGAATGTTCCCCAGCTTCCATTGGAAGCTTTTGGGAGCTGCACCATGCATGCGCACCTACTTTCCCACCTGCCGCGGTGCCATCTTCTCTAGTCAATATCAAAGCAGTAGTCAAGGAAGCAACTCCTAGTGAGGTGGGAGGGTTGTGAGGACTTTTTCCTGTTGTCCATGGAGAACGCCTGCCACAGCTGAATAAGTATGCTTTCTCCACTGACAAACAGGAAGAAACTCCTCACGCATGGGACTCTCAAGCTACAGGCTACTGAAAACAGAAGAGGCCCAAGTCCAACAGGGGCAACAAAAGTGGAGAACAGAAAGAACAGCAAAGGTAGACCCCTCTAGGGACTTCACCGATTCAGCATCCTCAGCATACAGCAGCATAGAGGTTAGTCAACGTTTGCAGGTAGCCTGGACGGACAGAAGGGCCAGTGGGCAGGAGTTGGACCTAATACCCAAAGAGGTGCCGGAGCATGGCCTGGCCGTCAGTCCACCATTGCCTGGATGGAGATTCCTATGAATGTGTAGCCAAAAGACCACATGGCAGCCTTGTAGATTTGTTTCATGGAGGCAGAGTGCAGGTTAGCAACAGGAGGGGCCATGGTGTGAATATGCCAAGACGATGCAATCCACTAAACACAGGCACAGTGTTCACTTAGAGACAACAGTTCCCAGCTTTCTAGCGTCAAACAAGACAAATAGCTGGGTGGATCACCGATGGCCCTTGGTACACTTGACGTAGGCAGCCAAGGTACGTTTACAGTCCTGTGTGTGCAGCGCAGCTTCCTCCTAGTTGGCATACAGATTTGGGAAGAAGGTCGGCATGACAACTGACTGGTTGAGGTGGAACTTGGAGACAACCTTCGGCAAAAAACATGGTGCGTTTGCAAGATCATCTGATTCTGGTGGAATCTGGTCTAAGATGGATGGCCCACCAGAGCCTGGAGCTCAGACATGGCGGGCCAATGTGACCGCCACCAGGAACAAGACCTTCCAGGTCAAGTACTCGAGGGGCAAAAGTCCAGCAGCTCAAAAGGAGCCACATGAGTTCATAAAGACCACACTGAAATCCCAAGCCATTGTAGGAGGCTTGATGGAAGGTTTCGAGAGAGGAAACCACACATGAATTGAGCCACCAGCAGGTGGACAGAGACAGACGAGTTTCCCAAGCCATGATGGTAGGCACCAATCATTCTGAGGTGGACCCGGACAGAACTGGATTTCAGGCTTGAGTCTGAGAGGTGCATGAGGTACTACAGCAAGTGATCCACTGTGCAGAAGAAGGGATCCAGCACCCTACCCATGCACCAAGTGGCGAACCTCTGCCACTTGAATGCATAAGCCCGACATGTTCAGTCCTTGCGTGATGCCAGGAGAATCTCCGTGACCATGTTGGGTAGATGAAGCTCTGACAGGACTACCCGCTCAGCATTCAGGCTGTGAGGGCCAAGAAGCAGATGCTGGGGTGCAACAGGGTCCCCCCATCCTGGGAGATGAGATCCAGGGCAGAGACCAGATGGAGAGGCTTTATCCGAGCGAGCTGCAGTAGCAGGGGTAACCATGGCTGCCGGGGCCAGTACGAGGCGATGAGGATCATGGTTCCCTTGTCAGCCTGCAGTTTCAGCAGTTGTCATCATGAGTGGGATGGGTAAAGGCTCAGCTGGCCCCTCACTCTCTCGTTCACTACTTATGTGTATCTTACCAGTTTTGCAATGTTTTTTCATCTTGATTAGATTGTAAGCTCTGATGAGCAGGGACCGTGTCTTACATCTTTATGTACAGCATTGCGTATGCCTTGTAGTGCTATATAAATGATTAGTAGTAGTAGTAAAGCAGACGCACCTCCCCCAGTGGAGAAGAAAGACATCAAAGGCCAAATGGTTGCTGGTTGGCTTCCTGGAGCAAAACCAGCTCACTTGGGCGTTCTGCGATGTGGCAAAGACGTCAATCACGGGGATGCCCCACTCCCAGAAGATTTATTTATTTATTTTTATTTAAAGGGTATTTATATCCCGCCTTATCCTTCAATCAAGGCGGTGTACACAGCAAATGATCAATTTAAATTGGCAGTTGTGTTCTCATACTGTACAGTGAATGTGTGTGTGTGGTAGGTTGATTTGTTCCAGCACCCCTCTGTGGAGGGTCCATTCATGTGTCTGGAAGACTCTGCTCAGCTGATCTGCCAGGATGTTGAGCTCGCTGGGCAGGTAAGTCACCTGGAGCTCCATCCCATGATTCAGTGCAAACTTCCACAGCTGGACCGCTTCCTAGCGGAGGAGATATGAGCTCATGCCTCCCTCTTTGTTGACACAGAATATTGTCACCTGGTTGTCTGTCTGAATCAGGATGACCAGATTTGCCAGGTATGCCCACAACTCAAGTAAGTTTATATCTGGTGCAGACTTTCCTGCTCGGACCATAGGCCCTGTGTCCAGACCATCCAGATGGGCCCCCTCCAAGCTTGGATGCATCTGTTGTCAGCATCCAGCGGGGGTTAGTACTTGGAACAGGAGGCCCCGAACTAGGTTCCAGTGGCTCCAACCAGCAGCAGAGGGACTGTGCCAGCTGAGTGGTGACTGCTACCCTGTCCTGGAGGTGGCCAGTGGCCTGCTTCCACTGAGCTTGCCGCATGAAGACGTTGGCCACAGGGATGATGTGCACTGTGGAGGCCATGTGGCTGAGCACCTTCAGTATCCCCCTGGCCATAGTGTGGTGTCGACGCCACATGCAGCCAACCACCTCCATCAGCCGCTGCCTATGGTCTAGCAGCAGAAATGCCCTGGCTCAAAGTGGTGTTGAGGAGGGCCCCAATGAACTCCAGTCACTGCATGGGCTGGAGGTGAGACTCTGTGTAGCTGATGATGAACCCCAACCGCTCGAGGACCCATATAGGGAGGTGAGGAGACTGCTGGACTGTATCCAGAGTGGGGCCTTTGATGAGCCAATCGTCTACATAGGGGAGGATAAAGACTCCCATGGTGCACAAGTAGATAGTTACAACTGTGAGGCACTTGGTGAAGACCCGAGGTGCTGAAGTGAGCCTGAAGGGGAGTACCCTGAGGTATTTCCTGTGACTTGGGTGGATTAGGATGTGTGTGTATGCATCCTTGAGATCCAAACAGCATAGTCGGTTGTCCTTTAGAAGATAAAGGATCATCATCCCCAATGAGACCATCTTGAACCACTCACGCACAAGAAACTGGTTTAGGTTCCGGAGGTCCAGAATGGGTCAAAACCCTCCTGTCTTTTTGGGGACCAGAAAGTACCTGGAGTAAAACTCCTTTCTGACCTGAACTGGAAAAAACGTCTTGATGGCGAGGTCTGTCAGAGTAGACACCTCCTCCTGCAACAGGCTTTGATGCCTTGTGTTCATGGGGTACTCCCCTTGGATGAAGAGAGGCAGCAGTTGGGCAAAGTGCAGCCGGTAGCCCTGCTGGATGAGGAGTCCGAGGTGATAAGAGGCCACCTGTGGGTGAAATGGACAAGCTGCCCCCCTATCTGAGGGGGAACTCAGACAGGTTCAGGACGGTTGGCTATGCTCCTGAGGAACCAGTCAAAAGCCAGCCATCAGATTGGGCTGTGGGACCAGGTTGGGCTTTTTGAGGCATTTTCTGCCACTGTTGGTGGGTGGCTTGTGCCTTCAGCGGGGTGCTCTGGGGTGCCGGGTAGTACCGGTGTGGCCACAGGTAAAAAGCCTTCTTACCCTGGTACTTTTATCTTTATTGGATGCTTGATATACCACTCAAGCAGTGCATCAGAGTGGTTTACAGTAAAAGGCGGCTACAGAAACTAGGAAATAGAAAAGAACACCAATAATCAACAGGAAAAGGGAGAAAGGACAGATGTAAATAACATCATAGGAAAAAGGGATATATAAAAGGAGAGGGCTGTAAAGAAAGGAAATGGTGAACAGGAGGGATACAGCAAGGAAGGGCAGAATTAGGAAGACGACTGTAGGGGAGAGAGAGGGAGATTAAAAGCACAAAGGATCCACTGTTTTTCTCGAGAGCCTGGAGAGCATCACATTCTCCTCAAGCTTGCCAACATTCTCCTCGACTGGATTCCTGAAAAGATTCTCCCCCCTGCAGGGAACGTTGGCCAGCTTGCCCTAGATCCACTCCTCCAATTCAGAAGCCTGGAGCCAGGCCACCGGTGGGCACAAATGTCCACCACCGCCACCCTGCAGGCGGACTCAAAGACATTGTATATGACTCACACGGCATATTTGGGGAAATCCTTGCCGTGGCCAATAAGGGCACAGAAAAAAAATTGAGGCAATCAGGAAGATTGATATGCAGCACACTCCACTAGGTCCAGCATAATATCCTTCAGAAACATGCCCATATAAAGCTGGTAAGACAGAATCAGGGCCACCAGCATGGAGCCCTGGTAACATCTCTTCCTGAAGGAGTCCAAGGTCCTGTCTCCTGCCCCAGGTGCACCAAGGAGTGAGTCTTGATGCTCTTTACGTGCTTCAGGGCTGAAATCAACCACTATGGAGTTATGCAACAGCTGGAGCTTCTCAAAGCTCGGTGCTTTCTGAACACAATACATAGAGTCCAAATCGCTGGCTGAAGGTGGGGACCATGCAGTAGTCTCTGCAAGACATGGTGTATTGGCACCATCACTGCCTCCTTGGGCGCTGTAGGGTATTGCAGGAGCCCAAGCTCTTCCACCCTCTGCTCGTCTTCTGCCTCAAGGGAGAAGGGTATGGCCTTGGCCATATTCCACACAAAATCCTGAAAGGACATGTCCCCCGAGGGAGATTTACACTGCTCGTAGAGAGGGGATGGGTCTGAAGGCAGGTCAGGGAACCTCCTGTCTGAGATGGCCGAGCCCTCCTCGGTCTCCCAGTCCTCAGATTTGGACTTGAGAAGAAATTGAAGTAGCATCAGGTTTTCTCCTGCTGCCTGCTCCTCTCATGCAGAGAGGGCGGGCAGTGGTGGGACTCATAACGCTCTGAACGAGATTGGGGGTGTCCTGGGAGATCAGACCCAGATATGCTCAACAGGGAGATTGCCATGGGAACCAGCATCAATTTTGATCTTCCACCCAATGTGCCCACTTCCATTGCAAAGAAGGACTCCTGCTTTACCCGGCCCTTCAGGCCCCTTCTCATCATCTGCAGACAAAGGTTGCAGGACACAGGCTGAAGGTTGGGTCCAAGGTATTGCAGACACCAATTGTGCCTGTCTGTGACCAAAATAGTGTGGCCATATCTTGTGCATTTCTTAAAGCCGCTCACCGGCTTACACGTCTGAGAAGACCACTTCTGTGGGGTCGAAGGCCTCAGCTATGATGGTGGGAAAAAGGCCCGACAGGGGGAAAAACACAAGAGGCAAAAACAGAAGAAAAAAGAATATTGGCTGGAAGCCAACTAATGACAAGCAGTGAAAATTTCTCAAGAAAAATATATACCACAAGGGGTAACAGAGGTTTTTCTGCTAGTGCAGGAGGTAGGCTCCCTGGGAAAAAAAAAGACTGGAGAAGATGGTGCCGCGGCAGGTGGGAAGGCAGGTGCAGCTCCAAAAGCTTCCAATGGTGGACTCCATTGGTGACATCACCCAGATGCGAGAACTTACTTCCTGCTTGTCCATGGAGAAAGGCTATCTATTAATACTCTGTGGCTCTGTGAGGAAGGTAACTTGGTACCCCAACTGTCACAAACCTTTCCCCTCTTCTCACACAGGCTTCTAATCATCATGGAAACGGATGTGAGGGGAGGGCCACTGCAGATCCTGTACTACATTTTCTAGCTGGAGTTGTGGTTGGCACTGCTTTAGAAGACAAGTAGCAACTTGACAGCTCCACACTGCCGACACCTGAATCTTGGCAGGACATGAACCCATCTGTTGCTCCCTCTTTTTCGGAAACGTGCTATTCTGATGCCCCTCCATACCAGCAGATTCTCAGCAATAGCTACTAATACCATAGCTAGAGGATATCCGGGATGCAATTTCCTCCCCCCAGTGCATACACACCCACCATTCACTGGCGATAACCATGCACCTCTCACCAGTTCCTCTGTAGCGCCTCAGCCAATACAGCTTCTATCTGCAGCAAGTGTCCGTGCAAAGCATTATGGGAAATGGCGCTGTCCGAGCAGGGCAAGTCTCCCACTAATTGCTGCAGGAGATCCTCATATTGTGTCGCTGAGGCCAGTGGGACCAGGGCCTTTGCTGCCATCACCCGCACAGCATACACAGGGCTAGCAGCCACCCGGATTAGAGGGTCCAGGAAACACGTGCAGCTGTGTGGAAGATAAAATTGTCAAAGTTTTTGTTGGGTGGCAAGGAAATACTACTACTATGCTCATCAGGCAAATCCCGCTTCCATGTCACCCTGGGTTGTGTTCCCCTACCAGCAGATTGATAGAGACAAAGAACCAATGAAAAGCCTCGGTTTCAATGGCATCATTCTCATGCCTCTATGCGCCTCTGCCCTTCTGACGTTCCTTCAGTATTATTTTTTCTCCAGCAGATGGTGAATGAATTTTCTCCTCTCTGAAGAATTGAGAAGAAACAATTGATAAAAATGCTTGTGACAGACCATTCTGAGGAGGTCTCTCTCACTTGAGCGCGATGTGGGAGACTCCACTAGACAGGAGGGAAAACTGGTTCAGCTCCATGCACTTATCATAAGAGCCTGTTAAGCAGCCAGAAATTGGAAGGATCTGGAAGAGTTCAGCAGCCTCACACCACCTCAACATCCCCTCCCCCTCTGCTCTCTCCCAAAGATTGCAGAAGGCTCTCAGAGTGATCTGCCTGCCAGCCACCTTAAACGTGGTGCTGCAAAAGCCAGTGAAACAGTATCATGGGAGTAGAGCTGAGCCCGGCATGGATCCTCTGCCTGCAGCTCTCAGGCAGCGAGTACCCAAGGCTTGACTTTGTCCTTGTCCTTGTTGGGGGCTCCCAATTCCGTCTGTGTGGGAAACAATTCGGGGTAGACTGCTGATGACCATTGGTGCAATGTGGGGTTTTCCTGCCATTTTCTGCATATGTTAATAGCGTTTTCTCCTCCTGCGTGCCTAGCAGTCACATGGTCCGTATGCACATTCCGCTTAAGCGGCTCCAACCTGCATTCCTACCCCAGTGCCTGTAATGTGCATTGCAATAAAAGCAGTTAATGCACGCTGCAATTAAAGCACAGTCAACACGTGTCGCAGTAAAAGCACAGTTAACGCATGCCTTTGGGCTGCCACAGCCTTAGCACACGCCGTTGTGATACTTGCATAACTCTCCATCTTCTTCCAGGAAACATTTGACCTGTGGCAAATAAGGTGCTTCATCTCCAAACTCTGGACTCTCCTCTTCTTGCTGGCAGTGCTGAGTCGTCCCTGGAGGGCCTGCTTCCCCTCTTTCAGCCAGGAGATGCGATTAGTCCAATCTTGTCTACCTCAGGGCAAGATGTTACGGATGGCACTAAGGGTAAGGATATCCAGCTGGCTGGAGGATCCAGTGACCATGCTGTGAGAGACACTCATCATCCTCTATGGGGTCTGTGGCAGCTGTGTCCCCTGGTGTTGGGGTGTCATTTCCAAGAGGAGAGCTTCCAGAATCTTGGATTGTCCTCACCAGAATTCTCTTTTTTTGCAGCAGGCCTGGTCCTTCTGGCATGGAAATTCAGATCCTGTGGCCTCTGTGTGCCCCAGGGAGCAGTCTTGTGTGGGGTAGGCGGAGAGTGGAAGCCCTGTTTGATTGTCTTTGACTAAGCGTCCCCAGCCAGGGACACCCCCTGGAGATGTGAAACAGCTGGGAGTTATCTGATATTTTGACTAGGACTTGGATTCAGATGACTTGGTATTGGGCTCTGACGTGGATGAAGAAGTATTCTTGCCTTCAGAAGATTGTGAGGAGGCCAGTGTAATCTGCCTATTCTGGAAGGAGGAGTTGGCAGCGTTGATTGCCAGGATCTCATCTGCCCTGAACTTGATGGATGCTTTCAGCACGGGGCAGGAGCCGAAGGGATACGTGCTCCTTCAAGGGGTGTGAAAATCCATTACTGTCTTCCCGTTTCCGATGTGATCAAGGATATGATCCGGTTGGAGTGGGACTCCCCCGACTCCCATCCTAAAGGGTTAAAGAGTGTATAAGAAGATCTCTGCTCTCCCGGAGTGCATTGAGAGGTTTGGCATTCCCAAGGTGGATACACAGGTCATGGCAGTTACCAGATGAACCAGGTGGAAGGCGGATCGCTCTTAAAGAATTTTTCTAGACCAAGGTGGATTCGTGGTTGAGGATCAAGTTTCGCCATGAAGGCAGCTAGTCTGCAACTGGTGGTATGTACCAGCCTGAGGTCTCGAGTCCTGCTCCAGTGGATTCAGTCTCTTCTGCCAGATCATACTACCCCTTTTTTGGAGTCTGCTATGGCCTTCCTTTCTGATGTTATGAGTGACCTGGTACATTTGGCAGCCACAGATAGTGCCCTGATGGTGTCACGGCACTGGATTTAACAAATCGAATTGGTCTTGTATCAGAGCGATCTTGAAACTAGAAAATTAAATATACCCCACGCTCTATCATTTGATTTTATATGCAGTTCATGCTATGGTGCTGGAACCAATAAGGAAGTTTCAAACTAGCGGGTCTCAGACTTACAATGGCATGAAGTTTTAGGGTTTATTGCTGCCCTTAATAGCATGCCTGTTCGCATCAACGATCCTTTAGTGCTTCCATTCTTTTAACTTTTCTTTAAGTATCCAGCTACTGAGTGCCAAAAATGCTTCTAAAAATGTGTTTCTCAACTCACACTGGTGCATAGAACAGGTACACATCGGAACAAGTGGCAAAACGAGAGATCACACTCTACTGGTTCGAGAGCAGCGTTGGATACACCGCGTGGGATCAGTTCACCCGGCGGGATTAAATTTAGCGGTAGATTGGGGATTATGTGTTTAAATAACCTTCGTACAACGCGATAGAAAAAGACAACAAACGAGAGAACGACCATCATTATATGAAGCAGTTTGTGGAAATATTTTTCCAATGGATATGAAACACACAGGCTGGGAGGAGTCAGAAGGGGTTTAAATAAGCAGGACCAAATTCTAAACCCGCATGCGCTGCGTTTTTTCAGATCGAGAGAAGGAGTTCTGTGAGGAACCAGTGGTCTGTTTATTTCACGTGGGCAGCATCATTTAAGTTAGGTAATTGATTTAAAGTAGCAGAAATGATGAAAATTTGTGGAGTTCTAATGAGATAATGGATTACATTAGTTTCACTATGTTTGGGTGTCTTTATGTTTTTTTCACAACAGTAGTAACACTTACGTAGTCCCCTGAAGAACCGGACTGGAGAAATGCAGAGGCGCGTCAAACAGTAGCGTCGGGACTTTCAACTTCAACAAAATTGGCTATCGTATGATGATGAAACTCTACAACACAGCGAGCTAAGTAGACATTTCAAAGCATTTTAGCTGTTTCCAATAATTCAAAAAATTTTTTTGTCTCAATGGAATGTCTACAGTATTTTTTATTAGTGTGAGTTGAGAAACACATTTTTAGAAGCATTTTTGGCACTCAGTAGCTGGATACTTAAAGAAAAGTTAAAAAAATGGAAGCACTAAAGGATCGTTGATGCGAACAGGCATGCTATTAAGGGCAGCAATAAACCCTAAAACTTCATGCCATTGTAAGTCTGAGACCCGCTAGTTTGAAACTTCCTTATTGGTTCCAACACCATAGCATGAACTGCATATAAAATCAAATGACAGAGCACGGCACTGGATTTGGCTATGGCACTGGGCAGCAGACATCTTCCAAAGCCTGGTTGGCCCTATTGGTTTTAAAGGGGAAGATTCTGTATGGAGCAGATTTGGAAAAGCTGGTGAAGGATCTGTGCAAGACAAAAATCTACCACCTTCCAGAAGATGTGTCCAAAGGGCACAAAGTGGGTTGGTGCCTCTTCTCGTCAGCCTCCGCCCGTCCATCAAGGGTGTGCTGGCTGGATTCCTGGAGGCTTCGGGACTCTGGCCATTATCGATCTGGAAATCCTTACTTCCCTTTTGCGCATGTGGACCCAGGGACAGTCCCTTCCAGAGGACGACCCTCCTGGGCTCGCAATGAAGGTTTTGGAGCCCATTTACTGATTACTCAAGTTGGAGGCAGGCTTTGCCTTCTTTTGGGAATGGGCAAGGGTTACAAAGGATCGCCGAGTGCTAGACATCATTCAGTTTGGCTAAGTCCTGGAATGCAAAGAGACGATTCTGGATGCCTTAGTCATCTCCCCCTGTGAGTCTGATTAAAAGTACCACTTTGTGGATCACCTTGGACAAGTTGCTCCACCTAAAGGCAGTGATGCCCTTCCCACCAGCTGAGTGGGGCTAGGGCAGATACTCCATCTATGTCATGGTGCCCAAAAGGATGGTTCCTTCTGGCCCATTCTGGACCTAAAGGGGGTCGACAAGCACATGCGCATCCTGCGCTTCCATATGGAAACCTTGCAGTCCCTGATTCAAATGGTGCACTATGGGGAGATCTTGGCTTCTCTGGATCTGGCTGAGGCATATTTTCATATCCCAATCTGGGCAGATGAGCAAACGTATCTGCATGTTGCCATGCTTGGGTCTCACTATCGGTTTGTCACCCTCCCTTTCAAAAACTTTCCACCGCCCCAAAGATGTTCTCCTATGTCATGGTGGTGGCAGCTGTGGTGCCAAGAGATCTGTGTCCTTAGAAAGCCTCGGTTGGGTGATCAATTGGGGAAGAGCCAGCTGTGGCCTTCCTAGTCCCTGGAATTTCTGGGAAAATATTTCAACTCTCGAGTGGGAAGAGTTTTCCTGGCAGAGGAGAATGTCAAGTCTGTTAGACTGCTTGGCGCTGTTCTGTGTGCAGCAGGCTCCCAGAATCTGGGATTCTTTTTAGCTCCTCGGATTGAAGGTGGCACCCATAGACATGGTGCTGTTGGCGCACTTACATGCAACCCTCCAGCGGTCCTTGTTGGCTTAGAGGTCCCCGAGTTCTCAGGAGTTTGAGTGTGGGCTCCCACTCCCATGGATGGTGAAGTCCAGCCTGCAGTGGTGGCAGCAGTCCTGTCATCTGAAGAAGGGTGTTCAACTGGACGGTTTCTCGTGGATCTTCCCGATAATGGATGTCAGTCTTTCGGGCTGGGGAGACCACTGCCAAGGCCATATGGCCTAGGGCCATTGGAACCACAGGGAAGCAATGTGGTCCATCAACCATCTTGAGATGCGTGCCATCAGGTTGGTGGTTCTGCATTGAGGGTCAGGAGGTTCAAGTGTCTTTAGACAATGTCACAATGGTGGCTTACATCAATCGGCAAGGTGGCATGAGAAGTGCTGGGTAAGCTCTGGAGATGGCTCTACTGTTTGCCTGGGTGGAGAAGAACCTCCTAGCCTTATCGGCTCAGCACATTGCTGGTGTGGAAAATGTGGAAACGGACTTCCTCAGCTGGCACTCTCTGGATCCTGGAGAGTGTGAGACTTGAGTCAGGAGGCATTTCAGTTGATTCTGTGCCACTGGGATTGCCCTGAAATGGATCTGATGGAGACCTGCTGCAATGCCAAAGTTTGCCACTTTTTCATAGAGATGGAGGTCAGAGGGTGTCGATGCTCTGATCCAGCCTTAGCCAGGTCAACACCAGCTCTGCGCATGTCCTCCATGGCCCCTGGTGGGGCATACAAGTCAGCATATAGAATGCCACCTGGGCAGGATTGTTCTGGTGGTGCTGGATTGGCTGAGTTTGGTTCGGAGACCTGATGCAGCTCCTGTAGACAGCTCCTATTTGGTTGCCTCCGTCTTGGGGCTTATTGTGGCAGGGACTGATCATCCTGGAGGACCCGGTTTCCTTCTCGCTTGGCTCTTTAAAGGATATGGCTAGCACACAAGGGTTACTCTCCAGCAGTGGTCTCCACTCTGCTCGGAGCCCAGAGAAGGTCTACCAAGCTAGCATATGTAAAGATCTGGTGCCTCTTTTGAGTAACGGTGCAGCGCTTGGCAGTTGGCTCCTGAGGCAGCCAAGCTGCCATCTCTGTAGCCTGGTAGAAAGGTCTTTTCCTTAGCTACCTAAAAGTTCAGGTAGCAGCCTTAACCTGTTTTCAAAGTCCGGTAGCTGGTAAGTCTCTAACCTTGAACCCAGACATCTTGTGCTTTCTCAGGAGGTTCAGTGTCTGCATCTTCCCCTTCAGTCTGTGATCCCTTCCGTCTGTGATCCCTTCCTGGGATCCGTGTCTGGTGCTCAGGGCCCTGATGGCGGCACCCTTCGAGCCATTGAAGGGTCCTACTTTAAAGGAATTGATGCTCAAGACAGTTTTCTTGGTTACGATTTGTTCCACAAGGCGGATTTCCAAGTTGTAGGCTCTGTCTTCAAGGAGGCTGTTTCCATTCAACCCATGCCTTCTTTCTAACCTTGGGTGCTTTCTCCCTTTCACATAAACCAGGTGGTAGGCTTGCTCTCTTTCTAAGGAGTAGTATCGAGGGAAGGATAAGGATCTTCACCTTGTGGTTGTCCGGAGGGTGCCTCTCCGGTATTTGGAGGTTACAAATTCTTTTCCTAAGTGCGACCATTTCCTTGTGCTGTTTGCTGGCTCACGCAAGGATGGCGCAGCAGCTAAGTTGATTTTGGGGTGCTGGATTAAGGAAGCATTTGCCTTGACGTATATGTTACGGAACCAGCTGGTTCCGGAGGGTTTGCATGCCAATTCTACCCAAGTGCAGGTGTCCTCATGGGAGGAGTGGAGCTTGGTAGCCCCTGTTCTTCTGCTGCAGTACCCTTGGATCCACTCTGATTTTTATACTTGGCTCTGCAGTTTCATCATCTACTGACCACCTTATGTTTATGCTTTCCTGCACATAGTTCTCTACTGTTGATCACTCATTGTGGCGCACTGTTGAGTTTGTGTGAAGCTTGCCATGTTTCTCCTATATGTTTTGGGACAAATATTGAAGGGACCTGTGGTAGCCGAGGAGAATATAGGCATGGGAGTGATGTCATTGTAACCTGGGCTTTTCATTGGTTCTTTGTCTTCACCAATGTGCTGGTAGGGGAACACAACCCACTTGTCTGGACTGGTCTAGCAGGACTCAAGATAAAGACATTAACTGGTAGGTAAAATGTCACCTTATCTGTGCCTCTCTTCTCTATGAGCTCCAGACCCAGCTTGTTCCATCCCTTACTGCGCCATATGTCTTGCTTAGACTACCTGAACCAGTGTGTCAGGTTCCATCTCTGGTCCTATTCAAATTCAGGCTAAAACTCAATCTCTTCAAGGTTGTTTTTGGATCCTGACACCCCCCCCCCCAAACACACACACATTTTTCCCCCTCCTGCTTAAACAATCACGTGTGCATTAATCATTGCCCTCTTGAACTATCCTAGATGCTTGACTGTTGCGTTTGCGTCTTGATTAGCTCGTAAGCTCTATGGAGTAAAGACTGTCTTGCATGTGTTTGTTTACAGTGCTGTGTACTCTTGTGGCGCTATACAAATGATTAGTAGTAGGGGAAATAGCAGAGGTGCACCTCCCAGTCCATGCACATGGAGCCTGTGCTGACTCACTGCAGTTGCTTGGGATACAGAAGAGGCTAGGACCATCACCATGTCAAACAGTGCCCGGTGTTTGGAGGGGGAACCCTCTCTGCCATGACTGGCTGCTTTCCTTCCAAAGAAGGAGCTCACTTCTGTCGCTGCCCCAGATGGGCGCCAATGTGCTTGTTCTTCCAGTGGCCCTGTAAGAGGAAGAGATCCCAGCCACAGCACCTTCCTCATTCCCTGTCTTAGAAGGAAGCTTTGATGATTGCTGTTACTGCTTACAAGTTTCCAGTTTGAGTTAATTCAGCAACTTTTTGTCTGGTACCATGTGCATTTTCCTTATAAAGAAATAAAATCTACCCACTCTGTTCTCCAGCCAGGTTTCAGTATGGCTTGTTGATGCTCTTGTATACTAGCCCACTGCAGGCAGGATACGAGAGCATGGAAAGCTGGGGCAGTGCAGATCCCAAGAGTCTCATCCTTTACCTGGCAGATTCATCGCCCCCTGGCTGCAGCCTCGCTAACAGCGTTAGGACAGAATGGAGGGAGGGGCAGAGGTGGAAGGTCCCTCTCTGGGGAGTGTCACAGCTCTCCAAAGCCCAGTTCAGCTCTTGCAGCAAAACGTCCCTTAGCTGGGGGTACTCTGTGAAGAATACCTGGGGGGAGAGTGTGCTCCGGGTGGAGTCCTCCCGATTCAGTGTTGGCCCCAACATTCGGGCTGTGAGGGAGCCTGAGAAAAAGAGGGCAATAAATTGAAGTCTGAGCCATATTCAGCTGCCCTCTCTCAACATAGAAAGACTTCCTCCTTAAACACTGGAGAAGCCTTCCTGAAAAACAAATACTCTTCTCAAGCCAGCCCTCGGGACACACCCAGCCACTCAGGTTCAGGATTACCACAAAGAGAGATTTGCACACAATGGAGGCAGTACATACAAATCTCTCTCATGTATATTCACTGTGCTTATCCTGAAAACCAGACTGGCTAGGTGTCTCTCTAAGACTGGATTGAGAACGCCTGCTCTAAAGAAAAAAAAAATCTAATTTCCTTTCTACTGCAGCACTCACCAAAACGCATACCTTCACCCCCCAGCTCTCCTTCCCAAAAATGCAGAGCGCCTGAAGTTACCTGGGCATCACTGCTCACTTACTGAAGAGCTGAACAGCCGCATTCCGCATAGCCCAGCACGGAGAGCCGAAGGACGTCAGCGCCAGGACCAAGGCAGGTGTGGCGAAGGGCAGGAGTGCAGGGCCCAGGCAGGAGCTGCGCACCAGTGTCTGCAGCACATGTACAGCAGAGACCTGAAGAGAAACGGATAAGAGCAAATCACCTCTGCCCCATGTACACCTCCCACCTGCGTGCTGCTGCTGGACGCTGCCTCCCCAGGGCCTCCAGCCGAACGAAGCCCAGTACGGACCTGTGGCAGATCCAGGGTCTGGTCCCAGTTTGCTGGTAAAGGGGTGCTGCCCAGGGCGAGCAGGGCCTGGACAGCTTGCTTCAGAAGTGGGCACGACGCAAGTGGATCTTCCCCAGACACAATGCCCAGAATCAGCATAGGGAATCCTGCAGCTCGGCGGGTAAGAGAGGAGCTCCGGGGTGCCTGCAACAGGGCCAGTGCCTGGAAGAGGGAACACGGAGGGACTGAGATGAGCACGGAGATCCTGCCTACTTAAGACACTTATGCTACTAGAGGGTCACACGAAAAACAGGAGAAGCTTAATTAGCAATAGCCACAGAGGGCAGAGGTCCTGTGTGGCACCGGCTCTTAAGGTCATTTTCCCTGCAGTTGCCGCCTCCTCTGCCTCTGGATTTCCAGTTCCCCTGGATTCAGGACTCGGATCTGGCAGAACCTTTAGTCACAACTGTGCCTGCATTTTCCTCACTTTTACAGACTCCTCCCACCTAGACCCGAGCTGTAGTGATGGCTGAGACTCTCTGGCCTAGGGGCTGTGAAGGCCACCTCTACAGCGCCCCCCCTCTCCCCGTCCAGTCCAGAGAACAGAAGCCTAGCTCGGGAATCCAGCCCAGCTTTCCAGCATGGCCACCCCGATAGACTAGCTTCACAGTGAGAAGTGTCCCTTTGGTGAATGTGACTCAATGCTGCGTTTTGATCAATGTGTGTACACGGGCACCACTCAAACACTCTTGACGTAAGTGGTGAGACAGGGGTTTCAGCCCCCTGCATTGTCTGAGTGGCGAGTACCTGCGTCAGCATGCGTTTGGGCAGCTCTTGCACTGTTGGGTCAGGGTGCTGCAACAGTGATCTACAGGATTTTGCAAGTCCCATACTGCAACCTTCCACTGCTCCCTGCAAAACACAAACAAGGAATCTGACAGGAGGCAAGGACAGAGCCAATACACTTCCCAATGCAATGCCGGAGGCCCCCCACATTCCTGCCCTTAGCCACTACACTTCCCGATGCAATGCCGGAGGCCCCCCACATTCCTGCCCTTATCCAATACACTTCCCGATGCAATGCCGGAGGCCCCCCACATTCCTGCCCTTAGCCAATACACTTCCCGATGCAATGCCGGAGGCCCCCCACATTCCTGCCCTTAGCCACTACACTTCCCGATGCAATGCCGGAGGCCCCACAGATTCCTGCCCTTATCCACTACACTTCCCGATGCAATGCCGGAGGCCCCCCAGATTCCTGCCCTTATCCACTACACTTCCAGATGCAATGCCGGAGGCCCCCCACATTCCTGCCCTTATCTTCTCCACTAGGGATCCTCTGTGCATGTCCCACTTTCATAAATTCCCTTACCTCTTGCTTTGTTACATTTAATTGGAATAAGTTCCCACCTTTTTTACCTCAAGGTGAGACAACAGAGGCTTTTCCCTGTCCCCAGTAGGTTTCCACTCTAAGGGGCCTTAATTTACTAAGACATTTCTCTCATTCTGTGGCAGTAAGTTGGGCCCGGGGGGGGGGGGGGGGTTAACGTGACTTGCCCTAGGTCACCAGGAGCATCACTGGGATATAATCCTTGGCTTCCCTGACGTTCAGCCTGCTGCTCTAACCACTAGGTCACTCTCCCACCTGGGAGTTTATTTCATGCACACACCCATCATTTCCATGAAGAAATGGTTTCTGATATTCCTCCTGTGTCTACCCCCATCAAAGTCTTCCATGGTGCTGAATCTTCCTGTTCTAGAGCAGGGTCAGCAATTCCAGTTCCTGAGTGCCACGAGCTGGTTGGATTTGCAGGATAGTCATGAGGTGCACCTGTTGCTTCTTCAGCACGGACATCTTGAACTCTTTGAGGACTGGAGACACTGACCCCCTTTCTAGAACATTCTTCCTTCTGAAACAGGTTTCTTTTCTGTGTCCTATTTCTACCTTTTGGGTATTTCAATGTTTATCATATCCACCTGTCTCTGCTCTCCTCTACTCTCCTCTCACATGACCTCCATGGGCCAGTCTAAATTTTTTTTTTTTTAAGTGCCATCAAGTCAATGCTGACTCCTGGGTTTTCTTGGCAAGGTTTGACTATCTTTCTTCCAAGGCAATGGAGGGTAAAGTGACTTGCCCAAGGTCACTAGGGGGTGCCAGTGGGAATCAAACCCAGATCTTGTGGGTGCTAGGCTGTTGCTCAAACCATAGGCTACTCCTACCGTCTATATCCTTTCATTTATTTATTTCAAAAGCACTTGATATAAACACTCTATTTGCATAACATGAGGGCATCAAAATGGTTTACAAATTAAGAACTTATTAGAATACCATGAGAAAGGCAGAAAAGAAAAAAATTCAGGAGAGGGGGGAGGAGGAGGGCCGAGGCTGGAGAGGGCGCCGGTGGCAGAAGGTAAACACCACTTGGAAGCAAAGTTTTGACTATTTCTTAAGTTGTGAAACGAGAGGGGGGGGGGGTTCCTGTCGGATGGGGAGTGGAAGAGAATTACACAAGAATGGTCCTAAGTAGGAGACCGCTGCATCTCGAGCCAGCGATGGGAGGCGGCGAAGGAGTAAGGCCGGCCTAGATGAACAACAAGCGGGGAGGTGCATAGGGTGTAAGTTACTCTGGAGCACAGTGAACTGAAATCAGAGCCTGGTGAGGGGTAACCGGTGTTCAGATTTAAACAATGGGCATGAAGGTAATACAATTAATTCAGTTCACTGCCATAAACATTAGTGTTTCGATGAGGGACAGGAAGTCCATTATATATGCAGTAGTCCGATCGTGCTATGCCCTGCATGAAGATTAAGGCCTTAAGTTGATCTTAAGGAGTGGGGGCTAGCCAATGTCGTTCCCAGCCTTCTTTCTACCTGGGGCGGGCCCCCTCCCCTTGCAGCAGGTGTCCCCCTACAGTACACCACGGCACGGTGCAGTGCACATTCCCCACTGGGCCCACACTTGCAGGCAACGCAGCAAACTTACCTTAAAGCCAGGAGGCTTACCGCGCTCCCGCCAATCCAGGCCTGGGGCTCTTCTCACGAGACTTAGCTAGGAAAGAGCCAGTGGCCCTGGAATTTATTATTCTCTCATATACTGCGCTTCCGAGGATCAGTGTGATTTACAAGGAACGTAACTTAACATTACATGAAACGGTTTTGAATAAAACGGTAAATATTTTACATGGAAGAGATATAAACTAATAACAAACCAGTGTAACTATGTACCATTATTAGAGAGTTGCTGTATCCGAGTATTACTTGGGTGGGAAAGGGTAGGGGAGGAGGGATAAGGAAATGAGAGGTGGGTCTGGTCTGTTGCTAGGTCACGTGCGTCTCCGACGTGGTGAGGTCAAGCATTCCATAGGTGCTCTAGTGCAGGTCGACTGATGGCATTTTGTTAATGCTAGAGAAAGGATTTGAAGGTTTGATGTGTTGCTTTCTCCTTTGGCAATTTTCTGGGGTTTTTGTTATAAATTGATTATCGATATTTGGGGGATAGTTGGTGGATTACTTTAAAGGTTGTCAGAGTTTTATAATTGATTTGACTCAGGAGAGTCATCTGACCATCACCTCGTAACCTTTAATCTTCAGCTTCCGCTGTCTCAACCTCATTCTCTCTCCTCTCACCTATTTAGGAACCTTCATAATATTGATCCCTTGACTCTCTCCTCCACCATTTCCCCATCTCTTTCCTCCATCATGTCCTCTAAGTCCATCGACGAGGCAGTATCCTCCGATAATGCTGCACTATCCTCGGATCTTGACACTCTGGCCCCGCCCACTCCACGTCCTGTCAGACGTTCTGCTCCCCAGCCCTGGCTTTCATCCACAACCCGCTATTTACGCATCTGTGCCCGTTCTGCGGAACGTGCTTGGACCAAATCCCGCTCCACGGAAGACCTTCTACACTTCAAATTCATGCTTGGCTCCTTCCAATCAGCCATAGCACTTGCCAAACAAAATTATTACATCCACCTGACTAACTCCCTTGCCGCCAATCCTCGCCACCTCTTCAATACCTTCAATTCTCTCCTCAAGGTGCCCCCGCCCCCAGTCCCACCCTCTCTTTCTGCCCAAACCCTAGCCAACTACTTCCACACCAAAATCCACAAGATTACCCTCCAATTCCCCACTCCCTCATCTTCCTCCCCCCTCCTCAATTCTCCCCCCCAACCATACTCCCTCTGCTACCCTCTCCTCCTTCCCTATGATCTCCAAAGAGGAAACCACACTCCTCCTCTCCTCCTCCAAACCCACCACCTGTTCTTCTGACCCTATCCCCACCCATCTCCTACATCCAATTTCCTCCACCATTGTCTCCTCCATCTCTTATATTCTCAACCTTTCACTCTCCACTGCAACTGTCCCCGTTGACTTCAAACACGCTGTTGTCACACCTCTCCTCAAAAAACCCTCTCTTGACCCCCAACTGTCCTATCGACCCATCTCCCTCCTTCCCTTTATATCTAAACTACAAGAACGAACAATCCACCACCGCTGCCTTGACTTCCTCACCTCCAAGGCCCTCCTGGACCCACTACAATCTGGCTTCCGTCCCCTACACTCCACTGAAACGGCTCTTACAAAAGTCTCCAATGACTTGTTCCTTGCTAAGTCTAAGGGCCTCTACTCTGTCCTCATCCTTCTCGACCTCTCCAATGCCTTTGACACTGTTGACCACAATCTTCTCCTCACCACCCTCTCCTCGCTTGGTTTCAAGGGCTCTGCTTTATCCTGGTTCTCATCCTACCTCTCCCATCGGTCCCTTAGTGTATGCTCTGGTGGCGGCTCCTCCTCCTCTCCCACCCTGCCCCATGTTGGCATACCCCAGGGATCCGTCCTGGGTCCGCTCCTTTTCTCTCTCTATACCCAAGCCCTTGGAATGCTTATCTCCTCCCATGGATTTCAGTACCATCTCTATGCCGATGACTCCCAAATCTACCTCTCTACACCCAATATCTCTCCAGCAATCCAGATCAAGATCTCTGCCTGCCTTTCTGACATCGCTGCCTGGATGTCTCATCGACGCTTGAAACTGAACATGGCCAAGACGGAACTCCTCATCTTTCCCCCAACTCCTCCCCTCTTCCTCCTTTCTCAGTCTCCGTGGATGGATCCATGATCCTCCCTGTTCCCTCAGCCTGCAATCTGGGGGTTCTTTGACACCTCTCTCTCCTTCTCCACACATATCCAGCTCGTAGCAAAGACCTGCCGCTTCTTTCTCTACAACATCAGCAAAATCTACCCTTCCTGTCTGAACACACTACCAAAACGCTTGTCCACTCCTTAATCTCCTCTCGCCTCGACTATTGCAACATACTCCTTGCTGGTCTCCCTGCGAGCCATCTCTTCCCCCTTCAATCCATACAAAATTATGCTGCTCGACTAATCTTCCGCCTGTCTCGCCATGCCCACATCACTCCTCTTAAGTCGCTTCACTGGCTCCCTATCCAATTCCGCATCCAATTTATTAGTGTAAATAATTTGTAGAAAGTTACCCCAGTTATATTCAAGTTATAGTTCCTGTTTATTGTAAATACAATGCAGCCCGACTGCTTTGTATATGGTTCTGTTAAATGTACACTGCACTGATGTGAATAGCGCGGTATAGAAGAGACGTTAAATAAACAAATAAATAAAATTAATAAATTCAAACTCCTCCTACTGACCTATAAATGCATTCACTCTGCAGCCCCTCAGTACCTCTCGTCTCTTATCTCTCCCTACATCCCCACTTGGCAACTTCGCTCTGCTAACAAACTACTTCTATCTAGGCCTGTCACTCGCACCGCCAACTCCCGACTCTGCTCCTTTCACCTTGTTGCACCCCACGCCTGGAACAGCTTACCTATGTCTATACGCCAAGCACCCTCCCTGGCCCTCTTCAAATCCAGATTAAAGACCCACCTCTTCACCGCCGCGTTCTATCCTTCTGACTTCTATCCTTCATCTTAACCTAACCCTCACCTCATGATTGAACTGTAAAAACCATATTGTACTTTGCACTGATTGAATTATGCTCTGTATTGTCGTGACTAAATTGTAAGCTCGGACGAGCAAGCCTCTGACAAGCAGGGACTGTCTCTTGTATGTATGTCTGTACAGCGCTGCATGTGCGGCGCTAGATAAGTGTTAAATAGTAGTAGTAGTAGGAGAGATAGCCAGTGTAACTCTTTTAGCGTGGGCCCAGTGGGAGTGCATCCCCCCTTCTGTCCGGCACCTGGGGCAGGCTGCACCCACCATCCTGCCCTTAGTACACCACTGGGGATAGCAGTGTAGTGATTAGAGCAGTGGAACAGAGGGTAACCACCCAACTACAAGTAACAACGATGCTCAGCAAACCTATGTAGACAAAGACTTAGAGTCATCATTATACCGCACACACCATCTATTGGCATACTCATTTGAAGTGTGAGGTATCCTCTGTTATACAAGTCAGTGTGGTACAGATGAATTTTGACTATTGATTATGCCTCAGTAGTGAATATGCCTCAACTGTAAATAGGGGCACTTGAAACTGTTGAAACAATTTACATAACTACAGATACTGGAAAGATCAGGGAGGAGACCTTCTCCTAGCAAGCAAATGGAGACCCATTACAGAGAACAAAAGAACACTTCACCTAGGAGTCTTTCTACTAGCAGACAAATTGAAACCCATTAACAGGACAAAACAGGACAATTCACCTTGCCTTGGAAACATTTCTCCTAATTCATCAATTGTAATGTAGACCAGGGAGGGGGGTTCCCTTGAGCATTTTCAAGCACCTGGCCAGTGTCTTGGATGTGCTTAATGGATAACTGACTCTATACTACGTATGTGTCACATGATAGGAAATAACTGGATTGTTCTTGCAACTGGATAAAATGGGTACCTGTTTTCAGCTAGACAGAGAGAAATGGATTCATCTAGGAATGGACGCATTGCCTAGAGAAACTCCCGATTGAGAAGTCTCTCTTGTCTGGTTGAATCAGGGATCCATTCAATCGAAGTGTGACAGGGGATGAAGTAGAACTCTTTCGGTGAAGTATTATTCTTCTGTAATTAGCTTTCTAGTTATCTATTCTGTAATTAAGTGCTTTTATTCTAATAGTTTTCCAGATATCTTTTTAACTAATCATAGGTAGATATATGAATTACTTGCCTTTCTAAATAAGTACGAATTAAGAAGTTAAATAAGTGAAATTCAAGTTATCCCTGCTTTGTATTATAAATAAACTGCACGTCTTCATTAACAAGGTGTGTTGGCCTTTGTTGGAGTAAGACAGTCAGCCACTACTGTTAATCCTTGCGATCTCCTATACAAGCTCTCACTGTTGCTTTAGCCATATCCGACCCTTGCTGCACCAGATAGTCATTTCCACACATAAATTTCCTGCCCCACAACTCATCATGGCCATACCCATCCTAACCCTAGCCAGTTTGTACCTCCTCAGCAACGCAATCATTAGCTCCCTCACATTGGCCTCCGACTACAACCCTATTCCAATCCTACAAGGCAGAGGAAGGAAACATCACGGCAGCATGCGCTGTAAACCAGCAGACCTCTATCAAGACTCTCACCCACACATAATCCACATACCACTCCAATACGCCACAAAATCCAAACTAGCGCAGCTCCAAAGCCCACGAAACTTGAAATGTGCCCTCATAAATGCACGATCAGTACGCAGGAAATGGCCAGCCATCACCGACCTCATAACGCACCTTGAGCTAGACATCCTACTGGTCACTGAATCATGGCTCACCGACTCAGATTCAGCCCTCATCAACCAGCTCATCCCCCCTAACTTCTCAATCCACACGTGCCACAGACCTAACCGCAGAGGAGGTGGAGCATTCATCCTATCAAAATCAGAGCTTCAATATCAACTGATCAACTCCAGTAGTACAACACACCTTGATACAATCACCATAACCAACAGCCACAGCACCATTAACCTAATCTACAGATCACCATCCTCGTCCCCTGAGGACCTCGCAACCATAATTAACCTTGCCTGCAACCCCAAGGACACTCGTAGACCAAACTGGATACTGGGAGACTAACCTTCCAGCTCTCCAAAATACCCACTCCAGAGCCTTCCTGGAAGCACTCAACGAACTTGGCTACAAGCAGATAGTTGAAACACCCACCCATCGGAAAGGAAGCACACTAGACCTCGTATTCATCTCACGACCAGACATAAATCCAAACTATAACTTTGACGTGGATATCACCCCAGTCCCATGGTCTGACCACAACCTAATCAAATTCCAGATTCCTATGCATCAAGACAGCAACCGGCCTAGGAAAACAGCCAAAAACCCATCAGCACCCACAGAAAGTTTCAGACCATTCAACAATGAGGCGATCCTCAATGAAGTCCTCCCAAACCTCAAGCTAGATTCACCTAACTTGGATGAAATGATGGACACATGGAATAACAGCCTGAGAGCCGCCGCACGCCTACCTGCCTCAAACAAGTCACCTGCACCAGACAGGACACCAAGAGGTAGGAAATCTGCACGATGGTACTCTGCAGAGTTGCGGACCTCACTACTTCTCCTTAGGAAACTAGAAAGAAGATGGCGGCGCTCCCGGTCCCTAACTGACCAAGAAGCCTACAACGCCCACCTGAACGCACACCGGGATTCTATATCAGTAAAAATGAAAGAACACTACTCCGAACTCCTGCGCCGATCACTGAACAAACCCCATGACCTCTTCAACCTAGTGAAGACCCTGACAAAAGAACCTTCACCCACCCAAACTACAATGTTACATCCGCAGGAATACGTGGACTACATACTAGCCAAATCCAGCAACATCAGCATAATCACGAAATCCACTCCCAGTAACAACTTATACCAATCACTACCACTCAACTCGCTTACAACACCATCAGCCAGAGGCATTGAGGACATTGCAACCATCAACGCCACCACTGCACCAAACGACCCTTGTCCAGCATATTGGATAAGATCTTTGCGCAACGAACTCAGTCCGATTCTAGCCAAGATTATGGAGTGGTCCTTCTCCACAGGAACATTCCCAGCATGCCTCAAACAGACGTCAATAAGACCCCTTCTGAAGAACAAGCTGAACCCTCAGAAGGTTGAATCCTATCGACCGATCTCAAGCATCCCGCTTCTAGCCAACATTATTGAGAAGGTCGTGCAACAACAAATCCAATACCACATTGACTCCACTGCCCCTCTCGATCCATGCCAACATGGTTTCAGGGAATCACATTTATTATTTAACATCTTTTATTTATTTAACATCTTTTATATACCGCACTATTGTCACCAGCGCGGTTTACATGTAACAAACATATACATACAAAGAACTGTAATGCATTTTACAAGTAACAGGGTTTTTGAACTTGGGAACAACAAGGTACAACTATATAAGGCTAGTTAACTATATACAGATTATTGAAATACATTAGTCAAATTTGGATATCAGTTGGAGAAATGTCTTGGTCAGAAAAGTGTCTGTGATATTTTCATGTGCGAAGGTTAGATTGGGAAATAGCTTAGGAAGAGGTGGTGTTTGAGACTCTTTCTGAATTGTGTTAAGCTGGTTATAACTCTCAGTTCTAGTGGGAGGGCATTCCAGGTTTTTGGGGCGTGGATACTGAAGGCTCTTTTGGTTGTTTCCTTAGTGTATCTGACTGTTTGTTTCGGGATTATTAATGTATTCATTGCAATTGATCTTCTGGATCTATTAGGGGTCTGTGAGTGTACAAGGTTGGTAATGGTTGATGGTGCTTGGTTGTTTATGGCTTTGAATGTAGTGATCAGTATCTTGTAGTGGATTCTTGCGTTGGTTGGTAGCCAGTGGAGTCTTTTTAGAACTGGGGTTATGTGATCTGTCTTTGATATTCCTTCAAGTACTCTGGCAGCAGTGTTCATCGCTAATTGGAGAGGATTTAATGTTGCTTGAGGGAGTCCGTATAGAATTGCATTTGCAAAGTCGATGTGAGGCATTATCAGGGCTTGGTAGACAGTTCTGAAATCTGAGGGTTCCAGTAGAGGTCGCAGGTGGCGTAATGTACGTATCTTGTGGTAAATTAGTTTTGTTATGTTTTTTATGTGGGCTTTCATATTGAGGTGCTGGTCAAGGGTTATACCTAGGTAGCGTAGTGTAGGCTTTACTGTTAATTCCTTGTCCTTTATCTTCACGGAGGTAGGAGGTGTGAAGTTTTGGTTTCTTGTTACAAACATCACATCAGTCTTGCTGTGGTTGATTCTTAGATTTTGGGAGATGAGCCAATCTTCTACTGCTTCGAGGCATGTTATCAATGATGTATAATCAGGGTGATTGATGGAGAATGGCCTGAATAGTAGAATGTCATCTGCATATGCTAAACAGGTGACATTAAAGGAGCGAATGAGGTCACAAATGGGTTGCATGTATATATTAAACATCAACGCTGACAGAGAAGATCCTTGTGGTACCCCTTGGTATTGAAGAAATGGTTCGGAAGTAGTTTCATCAATTCGTACTTGTTGCCAACGGTTAGTTAGATATGATATACACCAGTCAAGTGCAGCGCCAACTATTCCTTTTTCCTTGAGGCGATCGATAAGTATTTGGTGGTTTACTGAGTCGAACGCCGCTGAGATGTCCATGAATATAAGTATGAATCCTTGATGAATGTTATCTATTCCTGTGATTAGTGTGTTGAATAGTGTGATGAGGAGGGTTTCAACTCCATGAGCCTCTCTGAAACTGGCCTGGCACTGAAACATGAGCCTGGCACTGAAACACTCCTTGCCACGCTTCAACACATTAATCACAGGAATTAACAACAGACAAGGATATGCCCTGATCTTCTTGGACATTTCCGCAGCTTTCGACTCTGTCAACCATGCTCAACTCCTGACTCGTCTCCAGGAAAAAGGAATTCATGGCTCAGCGTGGAGCTGGTGCAAATCTTACCTAACAGATAGATGGCAGCAGGTGCGTACAGGCTCCATGACATCCGAGCCTTTTCAACAAAAACATGGAATTCCCCAGGGTTCCTCACTGTCTGCCCTATTATTCAGTATATGTATGCAGCCCATATGTGCAATCATACGCTCCTTCAACATATCTTGCCTGATCTATGCAGACGACGTTCTACTTTTCACCCCATTCACTATCAACCAACCAGACTTCTCATGACTAGTAAAATGCTTTGATGCCGTCACTGATTATCTTGAGGCTCTGTGAGTGGAGCCAAACTTCAGCAAGACAGAAGTACTGTTCATCACGAGAAACCACACCTTCTCCCCACCGGTAACATTAAAGACGAGAGACGCTGAGCTACCAAGTCGATCCACTACCTAGGAGTCACGCTCGACCAGCACCTCGACTTGAAAGCCCACACAGGCAACACCATCAATAAAATATACCACAAGATGAGGACGATTCAACATCTTCGACCCCTGCTACAACCAGACGACTTCCGAACAGTCTTCCAGGCACTAGTAACCCCCCACTTCAACTACGCCAATGTGATCCTTCATGGACTCCCTAAGAATACACTAAACCCACTATAGTTAGCAATGAACACTGCTGCCCGCTTTCTACACGGGGCCGCTAGAAGGGACCACATTACGCCAATCCTGAAAGACCTGCACTGGCTACCAATCTACTGCCGACTCATCTACAAAGCAGTCTATTAACATTCAAGGCCATCAACAACACAACCACTAGCTCCTTGACAAATCTTATCCACCCCACACCTGCAACTAGAGCAAGAAGATCCTTCGCCACCAATACACTAATAACCCCCTGCGAAGTAACAAAATGCACTCAGGCAACAAAAAAACAGAGCCATCATGTTCTACGCACCTACCTGCTGGAACGAGCTCCCAGCAACTATCCGTGCAATCACTGACCTTGCCCAATTCAGAAAGGCACTAAAGCACCACCTTTTTCTCCTACATTACGCCTAGGCCAACAGCACGCCCCCCCTCCTGACACAACTCTACAATCTAACCGCATGAAACAGACAACCCAGTAAATAATTCACATCCCTTTACACAGCTTCCAGGGCAAATCATGTCGTTACAACTGCATAGTGATTCCCTGTCTGGACTCGTATAGCCTGTATACCATCCTGTCTAGATCAGGGGTCTCAAACTCAAATTGCTTTGAGGGCCAAATGAGGACTTGTAGAGTAACCCGGGGGCCGCACAAGACGCAGGCCTCATTTGCATAAGGGCATCATTTGCATAAGTGCATCATTTGCATAAATATTTGCATAATGTTACCATACACTAACTTTTAGTAAACATGCAGAACATACACCATCACCAAACAAGGAATCACAATTTAGAAACAGGAAGACAATTAAACTGGGAACCCCAAAAGCCAAACTTAGAATGTACAACACTGTAGAAATAAAACTATAAATTGATTTCTTCTTGTATTAAATAAAGTGCAGACGTTAAAGATGCACATTTCCAAGAGCTGACATATTTCAGTTAATAAATTCAAAATAAAGAGATATTTTTCTACCTTTTGTGCATTTTTTTTTCAGTTGTAATTGTTCCAGCCACTTTCTTCTGGTTTCTTCGTGTCTTCTGCTAACGCTCCATTGTCTGCTGTCCATTTGTCCTTTCTTCTTTCCTAGTTTTTTTCCATTCTCTCTACATCTGCTTTAACATACTAATCATTCTCCTTTTGCTCTTTCCTCATTCCTATTTCATCCACTCAAATTTTACCCCTCCATCCTCAATCCCCACTTACTCTCCCAATACCTGGCCAATTGTAGATTTTTCTTCCCTCCCACACAAAATATATTTCCCCTCTCCATTTCACTCTCCCAGCCCCATCCCATTCTAATCGTCCCCCAACATCAACTCCCTTCTAGCTCCTGCCCCACCCAGCATCCGCTCCCTTCTAGTCCCCGCATCATCAGCCCATTTCCAGTCCTAGCTCCCTCCCCTCACAGCCCATTTCCTTTCCAAGCCCCCCTCCCCATCAGCCCATTTCCATTCCAAGCCCCCTTCCACTCAGCCCCTTACCATTCCAAGACCCTGTCCCCATCAGCTATTTGCAGTTCAAGCTCCCCCTTCTACTTGGCCCATTTCCAGTCCTAGCCCCCCCCCCCAGTCCATTACCAGTTCTAGCCCCCCCCCCATAGCCCATTACCAGTCCTAAGCCCCCCAACAGCCCACTTCCAGTCCTAACCCTTCCATCACCCCATCTGCATTCTTAGCCCCCCCATAACCCCATTTTCAGTCTTAGCCCCCCAATCAGACCACCTCCAGTCCTAACCCCCATCTGTCCATTACCAGTCCAAACCTCCCATCACCCCATTTTCAGTACTATCCCCCCATCACCCCATTTTCAGTCCTAACCCCCCCATTACTAGTCCTAACCCCCCCATTACTAGTCCTAACCCCCCCCATTACTAGTCCTAGCCCCCCCCCCATTACTAGTCCTAACCCCCCCTCCCCCCCATCAGCCCAAGTAAAAATAGTTAAAGCCCCTGATAGAGGATGCTGATCCTGGATAGAAAGTCATGAGATCGGGGAGGAGGGGAACTTTTCCCAGTCGCTGCTGCCGGAGGGGGGGGGTGGGGGTGGCTGCTGACATCCATTCCGGAGGGGGAAGAAGGTAAGAGCCTCTCCCAGCAGATGCCCCTAAGGAGCCCCCCCCCCCCGCCGCGCCCCCGGGACTCACCTGCGTCCGCGCTCACACCCGCCTGCCCGCAGCCTCAGGCCACATAGCAACGGGGATCGGGGCCGCCGCTTGCCCGACAGAGGCAGGGGCCGAGCTGCGAGCGACGAGGAAGAGCGGCACATCCTGCCCGGCCGTGCGCGGCGTGGAAAGCCATTGGCCGCGGTGCAGGGCACTTCCTGCCCCTGCCTAGGGGCGGATCGGGGGCCCGGAGCCAGCCCCCTAACGGGCGCCGCTAGCCTGGAACGAGGCTCGTGCCGGAGCCACCCATGCACGGTTCTGCTGCTAATCAGCGAGTGCAGGGCTCGAAGAGCTGATGCTGGAGCCGCAGATGTAAGGGACAGTCCCTGCTTTACAAACATGAACGGCAGCAGCAGCAGAAGCCGGGGGGTTTTTTGTTTCGTCTGCATCGCGGGCCGCACAAAGGTCTCTTGCGGGCCGCATGCGGCCCGCGGGCCGCGTGTTTGAGACCCCTGGTCTAGATTGTAAATAGCTTGTATATAGTTACCTGTTCTGAATCCAAGTTGCTCCACCCGTTCGATGTAAGTGCAGAGCAGGCCCTACTCTGCACAAAATGTTATCTGTAAACCACACTGATTTTAAAGAGCGCGGTATATAAAAGCATTAAATAAATAAACAAGCCTGCAGCATTGGTAAGCACAGAAAAGTGCAGGTCACACCATGCGATGCAAACAAGGAGCTTTATTAGTATCACGAGGTCACCCTACACGTGTTTCGGCCTGAGCCTTCTTCAGGGGATATAGACCTCCACGTAGGGAATACAGAGTGTATGCTCTCTTCACTATGACATTGCTTCTGAACCCCCAATCGAAGGAAGTTGTGTAGGAGGGGGGCAGGAGCAGTAAGCTGTGAGCACGCACGTGCACGGGCACTTTAATCCCCCCTTTACACTGACACAGCAGTTCAACCACTGCTTCAGCCGAAGGACAGATTTCAGTGCCACCTGCCCTGCCCTCCCCTCCCCCAGGCGAGAAGATGGATACTGGGGGGGGAGTGGAATAGAGGGCCTGCCTAGGGGGACAGAAACCCTTGGGCCAGTCTTGATTACCACCTCCTTTTTAATACTGGTTATACCCCTCTCTCTCTCCACACCTTAGATGTGATAGTATGTGGGAGGAGAAAGCAGGTAGATTTAAAATGAATCCCCCCCCCCCCATTTACTGTCTGTATCTCATCCTCACTCACAAAAGATTAATTACTCAAAACTGCCCCAGGAGATTATTTCACTAATCAGCAGAAAGGGATAACAAGGGTAAAAATCACATAGTAGACCCTTTATAACATGACTCGGCTTGCTTAGAACATCAAGGACTGGATCCTTTTGGGTTACACTGCAGACTGAATATACTGCAGGTTCACCTATAATGCGGTCACATAGCTTGGATCCCAATGTCAGTGCTATGTGGTGTCTATGGTGTAAACCACAAAATGGCTTTCTGGACACCAGCTGTAGAGCCCCATAAGTCCAGGCCTACAGGGCCGGCCCAAGGGTTTCTACCACCCCAGGCAGAAACCCCGGTTGTCACCCCCCTCTGCCCCACGCCAAGCCGCCTCCACCTCTCTGCTGCCACCAATCTGTTTTGGGGGGAGAGGGGCAGACGGTGACAGTATTTTAAAAGCGGTGGCTTTGTGCCGCGGATTTCTTGCCTGCGACAGGCCATGTGTTCAGCACACATGGCCTGCCACTTCTGACACCCCCCGTGACAGTAAGTTGTGTCTGAGGGGCATCAAAAGCAGCAGGTCATGTGTGCTGAAACACATGGTCTGCCATAGGCAACAAAAGCTGTGGCACAAAGCTGCCCTAGGCAGCTGCTTAGCAGACAGGTCGGCCCTGCAGGCCTACCTCCTGGGGGGGTAGGGTCAACCTGCTCAGTGATGACTGCAGGAAAGCGTAGTTACTCACCTGTAACAGGTGTTCTCTGGGACAGCAGGAATCAGTCCTCACATATGGGTAATGTTGGCACCGACGGAGCCCTCGCGGAAGCATCCCCCCAGCTTTCAAAGAAAGTCTTTGGGAGATGCCACCATGCATGCGTGGTCCCCTTCCTGCCCTAGAGTGCCATCTTGCTCAGTCAGATGACAGATAAGACGGTAAAAATAAAACATGGTAAAGAAGCAACTCCAAGGGGAGGAGGGAGAGTTGTGAGGACCGATTCCTGCTGTCCCTAGAGAACACTTGTTACAGGTGAGTAACTACGCTTTCTCTGGCAATAAGCAGGAAGCCCGTCCTCACATATGGGACTCCCTAGTTGCAGGCTACCACAAGCCCGTAGGAAAAAATCACGGTTGCCCTCAAGGGGAGCCGTGAGCAGCAGCAATCGAGTCCACAGATACAGACTGCAGTAGGACCCGTGTGTCCAATGGAAACCAGCACTCCGGCAATATCACTCACGAATATATTGAACAGTACTGGTCCCAAGACTGAACCCTTGGGCACACTGCTAATCACCTTCCTTTCATCCGAGTGAGTTCCATTTACCGTCACCCGCTGTTGTCTGTCAGTCAACCAATTTCTGATCCAGTTCACCATCTTGCGACCCATCCCCAAGCTGCTGAGTTTATTGATAAGCCTCCTATGAGGAACAGTATCAAAGGCTTTGCTGAAATCTAGGTAGATCACATCCATTGCATGCCCTTGATCTAGTTCTCTGGTCACCCAGTCAAAAAACTCAGATTTGTTTGGCAAGATCGTCCTTTGGTAAAACCATGTTGCCTCAGATCATGCAACGTGTTGGTTTCGAGGAAGTCCACTATTCGCTCTTTCAGGAGCACCTCCATTACTTTTCCCGCCACCGAGGTAAGGCTTACTGGCCTGTACTTTGTCACTTCTTCCCTTTTACCACTTTTATGGAGAGGTACCACATCAGCCCTTCTCAAAGCCCTGTGGAACTTCTCCTGTCTCCAAGGATCTATTAAAAACATCTTTTAAAGGCCTGCAAAAACTTCTCTGAGCTCTTTCAGTATCCTGGGGTGTATCCCATCTGGTCCCATAGACTTGTCCACTTTTAGTTTTGGGGTATAGTGAATGAGACATGCCCCTGTGGGCTGCTGGCCTCCTTGGGGTGGAGAGGCTATGCCCAATGAGTCAAAAGCTCCCCCCTGGCTGGGCCGAGGTTGACACCTGGGGCTTCCGGAGCCTTCTGCTTACAAAGACCATGCCCATGTCCCTTGGCCTGCTGACCCTGCTGAGGAACCGGAGAGGCCTGAAAAGGTGTTTAGTTTCTGTAAGCAGCCCCTTTCCTCGGGTAGGAGGACTTTATACCTGAGCCCTTCCGTCGGGGAGGGACAGCAGTCTTTTCAGAGAGCCTGGTCCTAATCATGAACTCAGTCTCCAGCTCAGCAGCCTTGTTAGTCATAGGTTTGCTAAAGAGGTTCTCTCCTTGGCACAGGATGTTGACCAACTTGTCCTGAACCCATTGTTCGAGGTTGGATGACTGTAGCCAAGGCTGGCGTCAGGCACCAATGCCCGCTGCCGCTACTTGAGCCGCCAACTCGAAGCTGTCAGGCTGCCTGAGACAAACTTGGAGCACTCACGGAAGACTTTGGCCAGGTTCTTGAACCACTGCAGGGGTTTCTCAGAGAGACCAACTGAGAACCGGCAAGTTCCTTCGCCAGGTTTCTCGGATACATGCCCATATACAGCTGGTATGCCTGGATCCAGCCGATTAACATTGAGCCCTGGTAGCACTTTCTGCTGAGGGTGTCCAAGGTGCGTGCCTCCCTGCCGGGAGGGGGCACCAAGGAGTGTGTCTTCTGACTCTTCAGGCAACGCATGTCTAACTCCACCACCATGGAGTTGTGTGGCAGTTGTGACTTCTGGAAGCTCTGGCTCCGGCGGACTTGATACATCGGAGTTGAGTCCTTTGCTCACCACCGGCAGTGTCTCCCATATACGGAGCATTAGCCTTTCCAGGATGGGAGAGATGGGAACCATAAGTGATTCCCTCAGAGAAGCCTCATATTTGAAGGTCCTTCTCCATCGGGAATGCTAGGGCCTTGGACATGTCCCTGACGAAGTCGAGGAATGCCATATCCTGGGGTGGGGACTGACACCAGGGCCCTGAGGGAGGGGAGTCTAAGGGGGTTTCGCGGCGGCAATGGGTGTCCGGCGACTCCTTGCCCTTCATTTTCCCAATCAGAGCAGTCTGTCGAGGACTCGAGGGAAAGATGGCTCGCGAGCTCTGGGGCTGATCCCCACACCCATGGCCCTCGGAGCACACTGGCTGGGGAAGATCTTGGCCTCGTGGACAGGGAGCCGGATCGAGACCTCAGCCGAGGATCGACTCTAGGTCAAAGGACCTCGAGGATCGGCTCGGCCTCCGGGGACATCCATAATGTTGATGGCCCAGTGGTCTGGGCAGAGGAACCATTGGTACTGGACAACAGCAGCTGCTGCTGGTCCATGAAGGCAGACAAGCTGCGCTCCAGGGCTGCATTCTGGAGTCCAGGCCAGAAGGTTCCACAGCTATCAGCGCGGGCACCGAGGGAATCAGGCCCATTGCTGGTTCTCCCAAGGTGGAATCCTCAATGAGGATGGTGTCAGATGACCGAGGCCTGCCTGAAGTAGTCCTTCCAGGGGACCTTCACAGGTTGCTTCTTCTATGATCTGACGAGTGTCTAGGACTGCGGGACCTGGCTCAGGACTTGCCCGGCCCGATTGAGCCGTCCAGGGATGCCTCTTCAAGGCCTTCTTCTTGGGTTCCCTTAAGGGAGATGTCCTTTCCAAGGAACCATGGTGTCAGTTGGGGTCTGTAAGGCTACCCTGGGATTCCGTGGTTATGGAGGAGACCTAGACCTTCGGAGGTACCAGGGACTCCGGGAAATACTCATTGTGTGCTGCAATGTTCCCTCTAATTTTCTGTAGGCTGTGTGCGCATAAAATATCAGCTGTGCAGCTTTTGAAGGAAGGTTAAATTTTTGTGCGCCACATAACGACACTCGAAGTTATATACTTTAAAATTTGACTACACATCAGAATACAGTATGTACACCACATTGATTGCACTAGAAAACATTGTAGAACTTGTGAAAACCATAAATACATAACAACTTTTAAATTTTAAGACATCTGTGTTTTCTATCAGAATCAGAACCGTAATTTTTGTGCGCTCTGTTGTAAAGTATGTGCGCTCGCTCGGTGAGGTGTGTGCGCGCGCACACGCGCACAGCTTAGAGGGAACAGTGGTGTGCTGCTGGTGGCTCTAGAGGGCCTTGGTGGACATCTTCTTACAGAGACCGCATACCATGGGGTCGTGGTCCGGTCCCAAGCAGTGAAGAAGAAAAAAAAGTAACCCAGTGAGGTCGAAGGCCCGTGGTGTCACCAGTTGGAAAAAGAGAGCACGAAGGTGCCAAAAAGGGAAAAAAAAAACAAAAAAAACCCCACGACGACTAGACTACGAACCTGAGACTCGATGCCGCGGCAGTGGGCTCGGGTGGTGGGAAGAGGACCGGTGTACTACCGGAAGAGAGTATGAAACTCAGGTCGAGAAAATCAACTTTTTCCAGGGGACGAGCAGACAGACATCTGAAGGGCTCCGCGGAAAAAAAAAAAAAAAAAAAGAGACTGAGCAAGATGGCACCCTTGGGTGGGAAGGGGAGCATGCATGCGTGGTGGCATCTCCCAAAAGCTTTCTCTGAAAGCTGTGGGGGATTGCTTCTGCAAGGGCTCAGCTGGCACCGACATCACCCATATGTGATGACTGACTTCCTGCTTGTTCCGGAGAAGATTAAGACTTCCAGCTAGCCCCTCGTATAGTCATCCATTCCTGAGCAGTGGCTCTGCCATCTGGCTGATGTGATCTGCAAGGCCCAGAAGTCCTGGCCTGACACTCAAAGGTAGGTTGCTCCCCAAATAAGCTAACCGAAGGGGGACTCGCTACTTTTGAGCACTAATGGGAGGCTCTTACTGGTCCTTCTTAGCCCATGTTTGTGGGGACTGAAGATGGGCCAGATTGTTTACGTTATCAGAATATAGAAAGACTAGGGGACATGCAATGAAGCTGCCAGGGTAAACTATTTAAGACAAATAAGAGAAAATATTTTTTCATTCAACGTGTAATTAAACTCTGGAATTTGTTACCGGAGGATGTAGTAAAGGCTGTTAGTGTAGCTAGGTTTAGAAAAAGATTTGGACAAGTTCCTGGAGGAAAGGTCCATAAACCATTATTAAAAAGGGACCCAGGATATCCATGCTTGACCCAATATAAACAATGTGGAACCTGTGTCTTTTGGGGAAACTACTAGGTACGTATGACCTAGATTGGCCACTGTTGGAAACAGTGGGCTTGATGGACCTTGGTCTAACCTAGTATGGCTTATCTTATGTTCTTATGTTGTATAGTTTTGTGTCATCTGCAGATCTGATCACCTCACTCATTATTCCCATTTCCAGATCCTGTGGGGTACTCCACTATTCATCTTTCTTCATTGGGAAAATTAGCCATTCACTCCTACCCTCTGCTTTCTATCTTTTAACCTGCAGATCTACTGTAGGACACACCTCCTATCCCAAAACCTAAATATGTAAACTCTGAGGGGGAGGAGGGACAGGGGAGATATTATTCAGACCTTTAAATACTTAAAGAGTATTAATCAACAAACCAACCTCTTCCATAGATGGGGAAGCTGTAAAACTAGAGGGCATAACATGAAGCTATAAGGGGGTAAATTGAAAGGCAATGTCAGGAAATGCTTTTTCACTGAAAGGGTGGTGGATGCTTGGAATGCCCTCCCGATGGAAGTGGTGGGGGCTAATTCTGTGACAGAATTCAAAATGGCATGGGACAGACACAGTGGATCCCTTTACAGCAAAATAATAAAATCAATATAAACTGAACTATCTAATTTCTCAACAAACAGGAGTGTCCTACACGGAGCGGTAGGTTCACCCTAAACAAAGGCATGGGGAGGGGTGACCTGCATGGAGCGGCAGCTGCACCTACTCTTGCCATCTTACTGGGCGGACTAGATGGACCATACTGGTCTTTATCTGCCGTCATTTACTATGATTTTTTAATTTCCTCAAAAGCCTCTCATGAGGGACTTTGTCAAAAGCTTTCTGAAAATCCAGATACACTGTATCAACCGACTCACCTTTGTCTACACATCTGTGGTAATGGACCAGATTCACGTTTCTTGTGCTGGCTCCGGGCAGCCTGGCAAGCTGTACAAGCATAGTGACCAGACTTCTGTGATCACACATCCACAGGGGCCATGTTACTAGGTCAGCACATGCCCATTAAGTCCAGCTGGCTTCTGTTTCTCAGATCATGACTGTATGAAATACTCAAATATGCAAAGCATGGTCAGCACTTCAGTTTTGTATGTGGCTCACTAATAAATAGGGCTGACCAGCATGGGGGAAACTTTTGTTTTAATAAAAAAAAAAGGATTAAGAACTTAAGATGGTGGTTCAGTTCAACGATCCATCAAGCCCAACATCCTGTCTCGGACATTGGCCAATCCAAGTCAGTAGAAGACAGTCTTGGGAAAGGAACAAGGAATGAATGTCTAATAATGGTAAATAGACTTGTTCTCCAGGAACGTCTCCAAATCCCTTTGAAACCCTCTATTCTAATTGCCATGATCACAGCTTGATTGTGCATCGAGCGATTCCCTGAATCAGGAACATTATGGTGATAGTAAGACAGATGGGAAACATTTTTGGATTATTTTGCAGGCTGTGGCGTTATGGACATATAAAAGAATTTGGGACCAATGCTTTCAGTCACACACCAAAAAGAGTTTGTAACACAACCTCTCTCATTATTCTGACGAGTCCATTAGAGAGATTTAAACACATGGTTTTTTCTTGGTAGAGAAACTTTTCCTATTGTGTTTCATATTCCTGTCTGCATTTGAGCATTGCTTACCCAGTGTCGGCATCTGAGAAGAGCATCCTGAAATATACCAGTCATCTCCTCCAAGGTCGCAAAGGACAGCAGCTGACCAGCAACAGGAGGCACCAGACTCAGTGTTTTCTCCACCAGTGACCCCAGGAGCAGCCCCACTTCCTGCCAATACAACAGGTCCATGTGAGCAGAAAGACAAAAGATATTGGAAGAAGGTCAGAAGAGCAGCTCCATGGTTCGTAGATGACTGCAGCTTCCCATCCATCATTGCCTTGGAAGAATCTCCTCCTGCAGCAAGTCCAAGAACCCTGAACTTTACCTTCAGCAAGGCCTCACCTTCACAGATACCCAGCAGCAGGTCAAAAGAAGCCCGTGTTCTTCAGACAGAAGGACAAGGTCTTCTGCATCCATGTCGTGAGACCGCTCCAGACCCCCGCTCTGGGAGATGAGGAGATTGATAGCATTTCCCATGTCAGCAAAGGATGGGGCAGCCACTGCAAAGAACGAGGACAGAGGGGATTGGAGAAGGAAGGCCATAGGCATCTGGTAGAGAAGCTAGAACGATATTGGTTTCCTGAATGCCTAAAGATGACCAAGAATGAACACCCCACTTAGCTGTTGGACAGTGTCCAGCATTAAGGGCATGTATAGGCCAAATATTTATTTATTTATTTATTTAACAAGTTTTTTATACCGCCTTTTCCTTCAATCAAAGCGGTCACAAGAAATACAAGGTATAAACAAGGGAAACAAACAGTATAGACATGACAACATATGGTAATGTAGGAAAAATAACAAGGGTTAACAAAATAGTGGATTATTTATAAAATATATACAATAGATGATATCTTAGTCATTTGTTGATCCATAGTGCTCAATAAAAAGTAAAGTTTTTAATTGCTTACGAAAGTCACTTAAAACATCAATTGCACGTAAATCAGGGGGGAGAGAGTTCCAAATCAAAGGGGCAGCCAAAGAAATTGCTCGTTGTGATGTACATTTGCGTGATTTAGCGAAGTTTCTTGGGGTATTGAGGGTGTTTGAGGTGGATAATCTTCTAGGTCTGTTGCTGGTATCATGGGATAAGAGGGCATGGAGGCTGGTTGCAGAACTGTTGTGCTTCATTTTGAAGATGTTTATGATTAACTTATACTTTATGCGAAGGGTTATAGGGAGCCAGTGGAGATCTTTAAGGATGGGGGTAATGTGGTCATGATTAGTGGAACCGTTAATTATTCTGGCTGCTGTATTCTGTGCCATTTGAAGAGGTTTGAGAGCATGTTTTGACAGCCCATTGTAGATAGGGTTGCAAAAATCCAGAATGGGGGTAATAAGTGCCTGGCAGACTGTACGAAAGTGTTCATTAGAGATAAGAGGCTTGAGGCGTCTAATTATTTTCATTCGGTAATAAGCGCTTTTAACAGTTTTCTTTATGTGAGATCGCAGGTCTAGCTTCTTATCGAGGGTTACCCCGAGGTATCTTACTTCATCCTTAATTGGAATCTCAGTACTGTTGCATGTGATGTATGGTGGGGGATTAAAGTTGGTGTTTCTAGTGACAATAAGTGCTTCAGTCTTCTTCAAGTTTATTGCAAGGTTGTTATTTGACAGCCAAATGGAAATGCTGGTAATGCAGTTTGAAATCTTGTTGTAGTTTGGGCAGTTGATATCAATCGGAGTGTAGATCATAATATCATCTGCATAAATTGTGTAGTCTATATGATGAGTTGATATTATGTGACATATTGGTTGGATAAAGAGGTTAAAAAGAAGTGATGAGAGTGCAGATCCCTGCGGTACGCCTTGTTTGATAACTGTATGATGAGAAGTGTTTAGACCGACTTTAACTTGGAACTGTCTACCAATTAGGTAGGACTCAAACCAGTTTAGGACGGTGCCAGTTAGACCGATGCTCTTTAGTCTGGCTAATAGTATTGAATGGTCCACTGAATCAAAGGCCGCTGAAATATCTAAGAAAATCATTAAGGTTCCTCTATTATAGTTGTCTATGGTTTGAGTGATATCATTAAATAAATAAAGTAGCAGCGTCTCAACTCCATGGTTCGGGCGGAAGCCATGCTGATATATGTCAAGTGGCGCATGCTCATCAATATGGTCTTGGAGCTGTAGTTGTACTACCTTCTCGATAATTTTTGCCAGGAGTGGTAAGCTGGAAATTGGTCTATATGCAGCTGGATTGTTTTTTTCAAGGTTGGTTTTCTTAAGGATAGGCCTTATTGTGGCTAATTTCAGCTGTTCTGGCATGATTCCTTGATTTAGGGAGTTGGTTACGAGGTGGTGTATAAAATTAATGAAGTTTGACTTAGTAGCTTTGACCCAAGGTACTGGGCAAGGATCTGTGGGTGCGGTACTTGTGTTAAGTGCAGCAATGATGTCTGAAAGCTGCTTAGTTGAGGGAATATGAAACTTGTTCCAAATTGTACTTGGTAACATAAGATTGTTTTTTTCAGATTGTTTTAAAGGTGGAGTCTGGCCTATTTTTTCTCGAAGATAATCCGCAAACACTTGAGGGTTGATCAGGATGTCTTTATCAGAACAAGGTTCATTAACTAGGTATTTTACTATCTCAAAAAGTTCTCTAGGTTTGTTATAAGCTTTCTGGATAGTGTTTGTGTGGTATTCTTTTTTTGATTTGTTGATGAGATCATTATAACTCTTTTGCTGAATTAAATATAAATCCTGAGAGGTGGTAGATTTGGATCGTCTCCATTGGCGTTCTAACTTCCTTAATTCTCTCTTAGCATCGCGTATGTTATTTGAATACCATGGTGCGTGATGTTTCCTTTTGATCTTTTTTGAGTCTGTTATAGCCTTGGCTGCAGTGCTGATGGTGTCATACCAATTGTTTACTTGTTTGTTCAAATCAAGTTCAGCTGAGTTAAGGTGAGGTATTGTGTCTAGTAAGAATTGATCTCTATTGAAGGCTTTGAACCTTCTTGGGGTGAACGTATTAGCTTTTATTTTATCGAGCTTGTCAAACGTGCATTTGAATTCTATTTTAATTCTATGGTGATCTGACCATGGAACTGGGGTAATTATGGGTGATGAGAAGTTGCCATTATTTATGATGTGGTTGGGGGCAAAGATGAGATCTGGCATGGATCCGTATTTGTGGGTGGGAGCGTTTATTAATTGGGTATATTGTAAGGAGTCCATAGCTTGCAAGAAGGTTTCCTTATCTATATTGGAAGAGGAGTTGAGGTTGAAGTCTCCTAGTAAAATTAGAGGTTTATGGTGAGAGTTGACTGCACAGACGGTTTCTAAAATGGAGGTTAGCTCTTCAGCTGGGGCATGAGGTGCTCTATATAGTAGGCTGATGGCTAGGTGTTTGTTACCCACTGTGATAGTGCTGGATTCGTCAGAGGAATTAGAGGCTATATTTTTTAGATGTAAAGATTGTTTTGCGATGATCAAAACTCCGCCTCCTCTTCTCTGAGAGCGAGGGTTGTTAAAGGCAGAATATGAAGGTGGGACCAGTTGGTTGAGGAGGACGCTGTCAGTGGGAGTTAGCCAGGATTCAGTGATACATAGGATATCTGGCTGTTGGTCACTGATATGGTCTCTGATTGTGTGAATCTTGTTTCTTACTGACCTTGTGTTCATTAGTTCGATAGAAATTGTATTTGGAGTATAATACCTCTTGTGATGAATCTTTGAATTTGTTTGCTGGTGTTTATTAAAGTCGTTGTATTTGTATAATGATGTTATATGTGAACTTAGTGAGTTGAGGAATATATGGTATATTGGCATGAGAGTAGGTAACCAAATATAAAGGGGTTGTAAAAAAGGATCTCTACCTTGAAGAATGTAGTGTTGAGTGGGTAAAAGAAAGACAGGATGGTAGGCTGGAGTAGCCATAGTAGTTAAGGATAAAAGGAATAAATCTTTAGCACTTAATGTCTGTGTGTGCTATCTTTAAAAGGATATCTACAGTAGGATGTGCTGGTATAAAGTGAATTCTCCCACTATTTGGGCATTTTCATGTTCATTTGACCTATGCATCTTTAGGCCGTGCATTAAGAGGGTAATTTTAGGAGGCAGCTCCGTAGCAGTGGAATAGGCAGGATTGATTTTTGGTGGGGCCTGGGATGAACCCAGATGGGCACAAGGCATTGCAAATGTTGACACGCCTTCAAGTTCTCTTCTCATTTCCATGTTCTGCTTCTGCCCATTGGGTGGTCCTCATGCTAAAGTGCAGGGGAACATGGTCCACCCTTGGCCTGATACATATGCGCTATTTTATATGGATAAGTAGGGGTCTACTTGTCCTTATAAAATACTAGCAAAAGGGGTAGAGATCACATCTTACGTTAAAGCGTGAACATTACACCAGCTCTAGGGCTGGCGTAATGAGTACAGTATTGTATAATCTATGCACCTACTCGTATGCATGCCTACCATCAAATCAACGCATGTACTTTTACTCTGGGCGCTATTTTATGAGACTACGTACAGACGGACTTGACTAAGATAGCCGCCCTCTGTGCGCGCAAGAGCTTACAAATGCATGCAATCATCCGTATGCACACTAACCATACAGGGCTTTTTCCTACATGTCTGCCGTGTCCTTCTCACCTGGCCTCTCAGAGCCAGCGCCCTGGGCTCCAAGTAGCACCTGCAGTAGGAACTCATTGATCTCTTGTAAACTCTTCACCAAACTGCAGAAAAACACCTTCCAGTGTGGCATGAGTTCTGCTTCCACCATGGAGGCCAGCACCTCTGGAACTTCCAGCAAACACCGTCGCAAGGCAAGGATCACACCTGCCACAATCCGGGAAAGAAGTTAAGTATGCTTCCTCTAGAAACCCCCCCCTGCAGCCAACCTCTCCATCTACTGTCTGTGCGATAAGAGTGCCCGGTGTGCCACGCTCACCCTTCCACAGTGGCACATATATCTATCCTGGCATGTGCTACATTTATCATGCCCTGTACACTCACCATGCATAGGTCTCTCGCTTGCAGCTCGCAGCAGGTCTTGACGAGCCATGGTATACTGATCTTTCAGCATGTGCAAGAGATACTGTGCATAACACAGACCACTGCAGGAGAGCGTCAACTCCTCTTCCTGAGGAAGGAGTCTCCTCAGCACACTACTGTCTGATCTAGAGAAACAAAACATAGTTCAACCACTCGCAGCCTGCTGCAGCCAACTTGCTCCTCGGACCAAGCGCCAACAATACCTCTGTAGAAGGGTTTTCATGATCAGGGCTCCGGCCTCTGCCTCCTGCACTCTGGAGCTGCAAACGGACTCCTGAGCATATTCAAACATGGCTCGCACAAGGAATTCTGGGAAAGTCCGTGGGAAATACAGGACGAGCAGTTCAGCAGCCAGCTCTCGGATCTGTGGTGGAGAGAAGAGGGATCTGAAGAGAAGAGGAAAGTGCCAGAGAGCAGCTCAGAGAAGCAAGGGTGGAGGGCACAGCCTGGTTACCTCATCCGTACTGTCCCAACAGCAGCTCAGCAATGCTAACAGGTTGGCTGTAGAGAAGAAGTCCCAGCAGCCCTTCTGCCTAGCATAACCCAGCAACTCCGCCATCTGCCCTGCGATGAAAAAACAGCAGCCACAGTGCATGAAGCAAATTTCTTTTGGCTTGTTTTTGTTTAGTACGAATGGGGGAGATCAGACATATTACCCAGGGGCGGCTCCTCTTGGTGCTGGCACGTACATGTACGGGACACGTTACTCAGGGGGGCGGCTGCTCTTGGTGCTGGCGCGTACATGCACGAAACGCGTTACTCATGGGGGTGGCTGCTCTTGGTGCTGGCGCGTACATGCATAGGACGCATTACTCAGGGGGGCGGCTGCTGTTGGTGCTGGCGCGTACATGCACGGGACGCATTACTCAGGGGGTGGCTGCTCTTGGTGCTGGCGCGTACATGCACGGGACGCATTACTCAGGGGGTGGCTGCTCTTGGTGCTGCTGCGTACATGCACGGGACACGTTACTCAGGGGGGCAGCTGCTCTTGGTGCTGGTGCGTACATGCACAGGACACGTTACTCAGGGAGGCGGCTGCTCTTGGTGCTGGCGCGTACATGCATGGGACACGTTACTCAGGGGGTGGCTGCTCTTGGTGCTGCTGTGTACATGCACAGGATGAGTTACTCACGCGGTGGCTGTCCTTTCTTCCTCTCAGGGCTCCAGCTATCCGTGCAAGTCTCCAGTATGGCTCTCAGCAGCAGCAGTGCCGTCTTCTTCCGCTGAAAGTTTGACCCTGGAGTCAGTGATGAGATGCTCAGTTCCAAAAGCCACTGCACAAAGTCTGCACAAAAGAGGACACTGATGGTCATTACTGAGCCAAGAACTGGCTGGTCATTAGAAAAGAGCTGTAGCTACAGAAGCCCAAGAAGGGGTCCTGCCCAACGTGCAAGGCCCTTTGATGGTGGAAAAACCAACTAAGATAGAAATGTGGCCAGCAGCAAATAAAATGCTGGAAGACCTGCTGCTCTCTTGCTACCATCAAGGCTGAAGGGGAAGAGGGGAGAGTGTGCAAAAGGGCTGGGGAGCAGAGTGTGAGTGGAATGGGGGCAAGGACGGTGCAAATACCCTGCCCCCCACCGATGCTAAAATAGATTACAGCAGCTCTGCATTGTGGTCATAACTTACCTAAATACCCTCATGTTAAATGTTGTAAAGTACGCACATGTTGAATGTAACCCAATTGTGATGTAATGTAACCACTCTGCTTGTAGGATAAGGTGGTATACAAGTATGTCTAAATAAATATAGACCCTTTATACAAAATAAGCAAATTAATTTGTTTGCTCATCTAAAAATCACTGACCAAATTCTGATTTGGACTGGGTAAGAGATTACTCAGCAGCGGTAGTAAGTCCCTCCCCTTACCCCTTAACAGAAGAAGCCCTGTTGCTGATCCTAGGAGAGAAAGAGAGAGAGAGGGCACAGATAAATTGATTTGGACTGGATATGCAAATAAGCCCCTCTGGCATGCAAATGGTAGATCAAGAAAGACGTCCTGTTAAAGAGCGCACGCTACACACCATGCACACTTTGTGCTCATGTACAAAAGAGAGGGACATAACTTAACCTACCTATTGCTTGGGAAAGGGCCTTCTCGGCATTGACTCCAGCGGGACCACTGCCTTCATTTCTTGACGCCTTCTTGAGGCTCTTCAAGATGGTGAGTGAGCTGTCCCTCTGCCTAACCAAAGCCTTCTTCAGCAAGGCCTGCAGCAGCTGACGGAACCTGGAGGAGTCACAACTGAGGTTCAGCGGCAGGAACCTTTGAAGGAGGTGAATTTCAGTCTCCGACAGAGTCTGACTGGTCCTGGGGCTGCGACACAGGATGCCCAAAGTTGCTAGTCGCACAGTCTCATCCTCAGAATGAATACAGATGCCAAGTTTGTCTACAGTCCTACTATCCAGGAGCACAGCCCCAGAGGTCAGCTTCTTGATGCTCAGTACAGCGAGCCAGGCCCGGAGCGGAGCTGAATCCATGCCCTGGAAGGCCTTCTCCAGCAGAGGGCCAGTAGCTGGGAAAGTCTGTAAGGTATGTACTAGAAGATAGTTGGCCGCATTGCTATGCAGAAAGGAGCTGGAGGAGGTCAGGGCATTAGAAAGCAAAGGTAACCAGTGAAGCGCCCAAAACTGTGCCAGCTCATCCTCCGACATGCTTGCAATGCCGTCTGTGCACTGTTGCCTCTGGAGCTCCAGGAGGGTCTTGTACAGCTCTGCAGCAGGGGGACACAGGTAATTTGTAGAGAGGCAAAGCAGAAGGTGACGGGGCAACTCTTTATACACAGCCAAAACCTGTTGTAAAATAAGCCAAGTTATTTACTGCACCTCTGTCAGTCTAGGGGAAGCGAAGGAAGATTGCACTCAGATTCTGAAATATAATCGGGAATAGCAGAGGGCGCTGCATGGCAGGAATGAGGTGCATTGGTAAAGCTGCGTACGATGGGGCATCACTGCTGAACTAGTAGATGCAGGTCTGAGATACCCTGGTAGAGCTGTGTGTGGGGGGAAGGGGGAGGAGAACAGCAGGGCGTGTTGCAGAACTGGGGTGAGGTGTACTAGCAGGCTGGTAGAGGGGAAAAGGCTGCATTGGTAGAGCTGTGTGTGCGTGTGGTGGGAGGAGGGGGGAATCTCAGCATTGCAGAGCAGGACTGAGATGCCCTGACAGCTGTATTTAGGGAGGGGGGGGGGGTTGGAATCTCAGTACTGGAGTAACAGGGCAATCCACAGAGCAGCAACAAGGTGCACTGCTTGTCTCGGAATACATCCCAGATATCCTGTGTACAGAAGTCGACAGCTGAAAGAGGCCTTGAAAATAGGCCAACGGGACAAATGGGATGAGTCATCTGAAGAATGGCCCCCAGAAAGAATCATCTCATATTATGGACCTGCTACTTGGGAGCAGGATGGGACTTGGGGATATCGTACTCCTGTTTATATGATTAATCAAATAATACGTTTGCAGGCTGTTGTTGAAATAATAACCAATGAAACTAGTAAAGCACTAACTCTTCCGGCAAAGCAAAGCATGCAAATGCGCACAGCTATTTATCAAAATCGCTTAGCTTTAGATTATTTGTTAGCAGCTGAAGGTGGGGTATGTGGGAAGTTGAATCTAAGTAATTGTTGTTTACAGATTGATAATAATGGGCATGTAGTTGAAGACCTAGCCACCCAGATGAGAGAGCAGACATTTGTGCCTGTCCAGACCTGGCACAGTTTAAAGATGGATGGGTGGTTTGGGTCATTGTTTTCCTGGATTGGTGGTCTAAAAGCCCTTATGTTTATTGTACTATTCATATTAGCCATGTGCTTATTGCTCCCTTGTCTCCTACCCCTTTGCTTACGCATGATAACATCATCAATTGATAACACTATAGAGCGGAAGGCAGCTGCGAAGGTATTAGCTATGTGGCAATATTACCCTATACCCCACGATGATGCTATTACACCAGTATAATGTGTTAATTGACTAATGAGTGATTTAATTCTCACCCTTCCTCACTTGCGGGTGAGAATAATCAAAGGGGGGAATGTGGTAGGCTATGGCCTAGCATGGCCTGCTACTATGAAAGGCCTGTAAGTTAGGCCTGGATCCTAACTCCCATTATAGCTAGAAAAGAACCAAAAATTTGTGGAAAATGAGAAAACTGTTTTAAACTGCTTAATAAGAAGTTTTTATGAATTCATAAGTCTATTATTCTCTTGTGTGAGAAAGAACAGAAATGTTACAGTATATGCATTCCTGAAGCCAGGGTTAACCTTGCAGTAGAGAAGTAACGAAATTAAGAACTGTACCATTGTTCAAGCAATCCTAAGGGAGGGGGCCGGTTGCTAGGTTCCGGAGGGATTTCTAATTGGACAAATGAAGGGAATGTATAACCAATGAGAAGTTTGCACGTATCGAGTTGGAACCAATAGAAAATTCTCATGTATCAAACTGAAAAAGAGGTATAAATGGTTATGTCTCTGTATAAACTTTTGCTCAGTTCCTTTTGAAGCTTTGACTGACTGGGCCTGTGCACAATAAACTGGCTTGGACCCTGTCAATTGACTCCTGGACTTATTCATTGATTGCACTTTGCTACTGCAATGGTTCCTGATTATAAGGTGCAGGTTGAAACAGCTGTTGATCCACTTTATACCATAAAGATCATGACTCTATATTCTTCCATCTTTTCTTATCTTCCGAGCATCTTGTAGCAATCCAATTCGAGGCTGGACTTTTTTTCTTTAACTCGTGTAGCTTTAGGAAAGACGATATCGTTCTTCCTCTAACAGTTTCTGATTCTATTTCCTTGCACGCATCACTGCAGTACTTCTGGTCTTGTCTTGCAGCATGTTGGAAATCTCTGTTGAGTTCTGTGATTGCCCAGAAACGCAGAGAAGCTAAAGCCAGAGAATAACGGAGAGGAAATTTTCAGAGTTTCTTCAGTCATCCATTTTGGCTATTTTTGCTTTTGTAGAGATTTCTCACTTTCTTCCAACACAACCTTCTTGATGTCAACTCTGTCATTTGTATCTAAAGCAGCAAATCGATTTTGCAGGCAGTCTTTAAATTCCACTGGTATATTCTCAAGGTCATATTTTGCTGCATTCATGAGTGGCTTGCTCTTTTTCAACTTTAGCTTGAGTTTGCATACTAGTAGTTGGTGATCTGTACCACAGTCAGCTCCAGGTTTTGTCTTTGTTGAGGTTATAGAGTTTTTCCATCGTTGAATTCCACAAATGTAGTCAATTTGATTTCTGCACAATCCATTGGGTGAAGCTCATGTGTACAGTCTCCGCTTGTGTTGCTGGAAGGTGTTTGAGATGAATAGATAGAATTCTGCAAGACCAACTATCAGTCTTTCTCCAGCTTCATTTCTGTTGCCAAGTCCTTATTTTCCAACCACTTTGCCTTGTTGTCAACTTTTGCGTACCAGTCACCCGTGACTATCAGAACATCCTATTTGTATGTTCTGTCAATTTCAGCTTGCACTTGTTCATTGAACTCATCAACTTCTTCCTCTTCTGCAGCTGTTGTTGGGGCATATACCTAAAATTATAGTTGTGTTGATGGACTTTCCTCGTAGACAAATAGAAATTAAACGTTCACTGACTGCACTGTATTTCATTACAGTTTTTACAAGTTTCTTCTTAATTAGAATTACAATACCATTTCTTCTTTGTCTTTCATTTCCAGCAGAGTAGACCTTGTGATCATCAGATGCAAAGTGCCCGATGCCAGTCCATTTCAGCTTGCTAATAACCAACAGATCAAGTTGTACACATTGCTTTTCATTCTTGACCCCCTCAAACTTCCCTTGGTTCATACTTTGTACGTTTCATGTCCCAATATGTAAGACATCTTTGCAACTTCTGACTCTCGTTTCATTCGCGCTATATCAGCAGTCAGACGTTTTGAGGACTTTGATCCACCCACATCATAAATGCTGGATTTACTCTGAGAAGTCTTCAGCTCATCCCCAGTAGCCAGACGAGTGCCTTCTAACCTGGGGGTCTCATCTTCCAGCATTATAGTTGATGGTATCACTTCATAACACATCCCGAAGCATTCCTTGTGTTATACAGCTTAAATCCTATTAAGTTCACAATGGCCTGATGCAAACTTGTAGCATAAGCCTAATTAAATGTGGCCATTGCCCTGTTGCTGGGCAGATTTCAGATAGCAGTTGTGCCTGATCAGGAGATGTGGGGGGGGGATGTGAGTGACAGTTGGTTTAGACACATTCTTTAAGCATTGTAGCTTTTTCCCAATAGGTGTCAGGAAAAAGGTCAGAGACAGAAATAAATGAAAGAAAAGCAGGAAAAAGGGCTGATATCCAAGAAATGTATATAACTGGAAAGACAGAAACAGTCAGTGGATAAGAGACAAATGAAATCCTTCCATCTGTCTATTGGTCAGTGAGTAACCCGCCATAATAATCCTTTGTCTCTTAGCCCAGAATCTGCACTTACTAAATTTGTGATATTGCTTTAAAGGGAAGCTGCACTGCTTATAGCTATTCGTATTACTTATAATAAAGACGTAAACTTGTACGCTAAGAAAGTGTCAAAGTCTGACTGGATGAGTGTGGGGTTCATTATATATTTCTGAGGTGTAACACGGCAGCGCAAGCTAAAAATACTCAAGATAGTGCAATTTGTTTTGAGGGACGTGGGGTCTACGTTGTTTTAACGTTAACCTCAGCCCAACTGTATCCCTTATTCATCTCTTGAAGATAAATAAAATCTATTTAGCTACTCTTATATACCGCCAATAGTCAAAGCAGTTTACATGTTAACTGACAGAATTTTAACTTTACATAACACAACTGAATAAAGCATAAATGTGATCATCATCTGAACATTATGAAGTAGTTCATACAGTCACAGATAGGACCATACTAAGCTACAAATGCACCCTGTGTGACTAGCAAATCGTGTGTCTCCTTCCGCCCCAGCCACTCTCTCTTTTTGAGCTTCTTGGATGCCCAGTGATGATATCACCACCCCTTCTGTACTTGCGCCCCGTGTGGCCGAACTGCTCACAGTCCTTGGTACGGCCCTGGCCAAGGGGTACTGTGGTGTGTAGTACGATTCCTCTTCTCTTCCGAACTGCTCGATGAAAAGAAAAGTTTTCAGGTTTTTACGAAAACCTGCTAGGTCAGGAATGGAACAAAAGCTTTCTGGGAGGGTGTTCCAAATGGACGGTGCGTAGAGTGAAAACGCTCTGTTGGATGTGGCTTGGCTGCTCTTCAGTTTAAGCACGACATCTTATCTGTTAAAAGATTGCAAGTAAATCAAGGAGAAGTTGTGGAGGAACTTGAAGGTTGTAAGAATGGCCGTATTTTACGGAGCTACTTGGGATTTGCATTATGTAGTTAGACCTGTGTGTGTCTTAAAGAATGCGGGCGACAGTGCACTGCGCCATCTGCAGAGGATGAAGCCTTAGAAGAGAATATTAAAATAATCCAAATGTGTGGATACTAAGGCCTGAAAGACCGGGCCGAAGTCTTGGAAATCCAGCAATGGTCGTAGGTGCTGTACTGTTTTAATCTTGTAGTATATGAGCCTTACAATGTTACTAATGTGCGGTTATAAGGTGAGACACTGATCTAGGGCTACTCCTAGGTAATGTACTTCAGGTTTTACCTCAAGTTGTGCACCCGAGACTTGTACAGATGTTGGTGGTTTGAAGGTTCTCTCTCTGGTCATATATAGGACTTAGGTTGTGCTGGACAGCCATTGGGTGACAGAATTAAAGCATTCATTTAGGGGGCTGCATATGGGCTTTTTGGTGGAAAAGGGTATATATAGCATTATGTTGTCCACATAAATATGATAGAACACATCGTGAGCCTGAATGATAGAAGAGATGGGCTGAAGAAAAATGCTGAACAGTGAAAATAGGGCAGAGCCTTGGGGGACTCCTTGCTGTTGGACATATGGAGCCAAATGCTGCTTTCTTATTTTCAATTCTTGTTGACGTTCTGTTAGATAGGAGTTGAACCACTTCAATGTTGCGTCATTTAATCCTAGTGACTGTAAGCATAAAAGTAGTGTGAGGAACTTGGTCAAAGGCTGAAGTAATGTCCAAGAATGTTAGGATAAAACCTTGATGTGGGCTCTGGACACCTCTTATTAGTCATTAGAGCTTTTAAAAGGGTCTCAACTCCATGGTAGGGTCTGAAACCACATTGCAGTAAGTCAAGAGGAGGACTGAGTGTTAATATGCTCCTGAAGCCTCTGGAAGGTAGACGGGGGATTTGGATAACATGAGGCCCCGCAGAAATTGGGACACAAAGAGCTGAGCCAAGAAGGGTTTTCCCTTCAATGGAATGGTGATGCGTTGTGATGGCGCTCAGGTGTACTCTGACCAAAATGGACTTCAGCACCTACTTCACCTATCGCAGTTGGGACTGGAGAATCATTTGAACTGAGCAGGAGAACGGGTTCGCCCGCCTTTCTGTGCACCATACAGAGAACTGGCGCCACTTGAAAGCATACACCCTTTGTGTGGAGACCTTACGAGAGGCCAGAAGAATCTCTTCCATGTCCCATGGGAGGTTGAAGGAGGCTAACGCTAGCCTTTCAGCAGCCAAGCCGTGAGTGAGAGGGACCCCAAATTGGGGTGCAGGATAGAGCCCTGCTACTGTGAAAGAGTAGCCCTGGGGCTCGACCCAGAGGAATTAGTGATGCCACCGAAAGGGAGAGGAGCAGTGGGAACCAGGACTGCCTGGGCCACTGAGGGGCTATCAGCACTAGTAATGCTCTGTTGAGCTGGACCTTGAATAGTGTCTTGGCTACCAGCAGTGTCGGTGGGAAGGCATACAGGAGACCTTCCGTCCACAGTATGAGGAACGCATCTGCTGTCACTCGAGACTGTTGCAGCTGGCGGGAGCAGAATCAAGGCAACTGCATGTTGTCCGGACTGGCGAACAGGTCCATCGAGGAGACGCCCCAGAATCGAGAGAGTCATGAAGCTACTACCGGATTCAGGCACCACTCACGCAGCTTGAGGACCCTGCTCAGTTTGTCCACCAGGGCACTGTCCTGGCCCAGGGGGTACACCACCCTTAGGAGCATCCCTGTGTGTGCAGTATAGAAGCAGAGGACTACCACCTCCTGACAGAGGGGGTACAACCCCATTTCCCTGTTTGTTCATATAGAACATTGTGACCTGATTGTTGGTCTGAATCAGCACAGAGTGGTGGAAGGCTTGGAGAGCCAGGAATATTGCTTGAAGCTCTAGCAGATTAATTTGCATCCAGGATTCCCTCTGAGACCAGCAGCCTTGCAACTGGAGGATCCCACAATGCGCTCCCCAGCCTATTAGAGAGACATCTGCAGTGAGGACCTTCTAGGGGTTGGGTGCCTGGAAGGGCATCCTGGCCTGAAGGTGATAGGGACTCCGCCAGCTGATGGGTCACTTTAACTCTGTCCCTGCGCCTGCCTGTGGCTTGTATCCACTGAGAGTGGAGGCAGCACTGGGCTGCCCTCATGTGCAGGCGGGCATATGGAGTCATGTAGACCGTGGAGGCCATGTGTCCCAACAGGCGGAGTAGGAGCTGGGTAGGTAGCATCCGGCGTTGGTGTACCTCTGTGGCTAACTCCCTGAGGCATTCTAACCTCTCCTGAGGGAAGAAGGCTTTTGCCTGGTGGGTATCTAGTTGTGCCCCTATGATCTCTAGGTGCTGGGCCAGAGCGAGGTGGGACTTGGGGTAGTTTATGATGAACCCCAGGTGCTGCAGGGTACTGATGGTGCACCCGGTGGCGCATTGTGCCTCTGCAGCCATGTTCCCCTTTATGAGCCAGTCATCCAGATAAGGAAAGACAAAGGCCCCTTGGAGCTGGAGGTGGGCTGCGACCACCGCAAGGCACTTTGTAAAGACCCTTGGTGATGAGGCCAGACCGAAGGGCAGCTCCCTGTATTGGTAGTGCTGTCTCCCCCACTACGAACTGTAGGTATTTTCTGTGGCTGAGATGAATTAGGATGCGAGTGTAGGCATCCTTCAGGTCTAAGGAGCATAGCCGATCTCCCTGCTGGAGGAATGGCAGTAATGTTCCAAGGGAAAGCATCTTGAACTTCTCCCTGACAAGAAACCTGTTGAGCTCTCGCAGGTCCAGGATAGGCCTAAGGCCCAAGATGGGCTTGAGGCCCCCAGTCCTCTTGGGGATGAAGAAATACCTGGAGTAGAAGCCTGTGCCCCAGAGATGTTTCGGTACTGGCTCCACTGCTTTGTCATTGATTAGGTCTGCTAGCTCGGTGAGGAGCAGGGTCTGGTGAAGGAGAAGCCTAGGTGGGTTCTCCTGGGAAGTATGAGGGTGGTGTCTGCTCTAGGTGGAGGAGGTAACCCTCCTTGACCACTTGTAACATCCAGGTATTGGTGATGGCTGTCCACCTGTGGGCAAACAGGGCTAGGTGTCCCTTTGTGGGGACCCCCTAGAGGTGGGGGAAGTCGCACCCAAGCAGTCAAAAGCTCCCTTCAGGCTGGGCTGGAGCTGGTGCCTGGGACTTAGGGGCCTTTTGTTTTCTGGGACCATGTCCCTGGCCTTTTTGGTACTGGCCCTGTTGAGGGGCCGGGAAGGCCTGGAAGTGCGGTGCACCACTAAAGCCCCCTTTCTTCCTCAGGAAGGAGGACTTTTTCCCTGGGTCTTTCTTCCAGGGTTGCAGCGAGGTCTTCTTTGAAAGCCTGGTTCTCATCATGAGCTCATCTCTATCTCTGCTGCCTTATTCGCCATGGGCTTCTCAAATAGGTTCTCTCCTATGCAAGGGACATCAGTCAGTTTGTCCTGCACGCATTGCTCCAGGTCAGACGATTGCAGTCATGCTTGGCGTCATGCCCCGATGCCTGCAGCGGTCACCCTGACCGATGACTTGAAGCCATCGTAGGCTGCTCAGGACAAAAACTTCAAACATTCTTTTACCGCCGAGGTCAGGTTCTTAAACCTCTGTAGGGGTTCCCCATCAAGGCCTGCCAAGAATCCACCAAGCTCCATCGACAGCTCCTTCAGGTATATGCCGATATAGAGCTGGTAGGACTGGATCTGGCACGTTAGCATCAAGCCTTGAAAGGCCTTCCGGTCGAAAGCATCGAGGATTTGGACTTCCCTGCCGAGTGGCATCGACACTTCCCTGCCGAGATTTTTGGCTGGCTCCATGACCATGAAGTTGTAAGGGGAAGCTGGGTTTTTTGTATGCTGAAGTCCTGGGTTCCAAAAGACCCAGTCAAAGAGCAAGGTGTACAACCAATTTTATTTTGTTGCAGAAGATTATTAGGGCCACTACCTGACACGGCCATGTTTTGGCACTGCCTTCGTCAGGGGTTCTGGCCTAAAAACTGAGATATTTGTAACTAATCATATTGAGACTATGGATATGAATATAAACCATAAAAGGAAGTAAAAACAAAAACATCAAAAGGTAAAAGAAATCATATCCCTCTGATAGACTGTTTCAACACTGTCTTACAGTGGCTTAAAAGTACATAACCTTAACTTGAACTAACAAAAGATGGAGATACTACATGTTTATGCTTATGCAATTTCTTGATATACCACCTAGGCTGAAGGACATCAGGGTCATTTACAATCACTACAAGCAGGTACTGGATACATTCCCTCATCCCCAAAGAGATCACAATCTATGTGAACCTGATGCAACGGAGGGTTAAGTGGCTTGCCCAAGGCCACAAGGAGTGCCTATAGGACTAGAAACCCCTGTTCCTCTGGCCCGAGATTGCTTTCCCCAGGTGGGAATCGAACCCCTGGCCCTCCGGCCCGAGGTACCTTGTCCTAACCACTAGGCCACACCTCTGTTACCAAATATCCCTGCTTCACACCCCTACATTTGTAGATATGGGTGGAAAAAAGATCCACACTAAATCTAATGTAAGATACCTTGGCGTTATGATTCTAATGTTTTATATAACTGCTAATCTTTGCAGAGTTATTTGTTAATTGTTTCAAACGTTAAGATTTCTACTGTTTTATGTAACTGCTAATCTTTGCAGAGTTATTTGTTAATTGTAAACCGCTGCTGATCACTGGAAGGAGCGGTATAAAAATGTTCTCAAATAAATAAAAAATAAAAATAAATAAAATAAATAAGACCCTGGTCCAGTGTAATTCAACACAAACACTGCTGTAAGTTTCTTCTACCAGAAGATGAGAACAGTCTAAACTCTCAGACCCACTTCCGGACAGTTTAAGCCTTAACTCTACGTCATCTTGACTCTTGTAACATACTTCTCCACAAACTACTAGCCTCATCAAACCACCCGCTGCAGATGACCATGAATACTGCCTCAAGCGTGCTAACCGGCATCCCCAAACGCATAAATATTACCCTAATATTCAGTAACCTCCATTGGCTTCCTATAAGAGCCCATGTTAAATACAAAGCATCGGTCACTATCTTTAAGGCACTTCACCATCTTTCACCAGATTAGCTAGAAACCCTTATAAAAAGACAAGCAGACAACCAGCCCAGAAGGATCAGCACACAAACCACTCTTGCTATCTCTACAGATAACAGGATATACAATGCTCGAACCTCAAGAAGAGCTTTCTCTTTGTTCACCACAAGACTCTGGAATGCCCTACCAGATGACATTCACACACTAAAGGATCTCAAAGACTTCCGGAAAAAAAAAAAAACCCCAAAACACCTTACCTGTTCCTAGAGCATTTTTCCATGGCACCAGACTAACTATGCCTACCAAGTGCCTGTGTAATAACCGCATTATCCCCTATTCCCTGCCCCCCTACCAACCCTGCCCCCACTTCATACCCTCATCTCTTCTCCACTCCCCCCCCCCCGCCTATTCACCAGCCAAGTCCCAAGTATGCTACACATCTTATGTATGTATTGTTAGCACAAACTAAATGTATATAGTTATCTACGTTTTATGTTGATATGGAGGTTTGATGTTTGACAATTGTGGTTCTATGTATGATACATTTGCTACTGTTCGATGTGTTGAAAGATGGTATATAAAACCGGTTAAATTAAATACATATCTTAAAACAATCATATAAATTAATAAGTAACTTTAAAAAATCTTTTAAATTGATAAAAAAACATTATAAAAACAAACAACTGTGCGGGAGGAGTGGCTCAGTGGTTGGGACAGGTTACCTCAGGCCGGAAGGCCGGGGGTTCAATTCCCGCATGGGGACAAGCAACTTCAGGCCAACTTCAGGGACTGGGGTCTCTAGTCCCATGGCCACTCCTTGTGGCCTTGGGAAAGCCACTTGTCCCTGAAGGGCTCACAATCTAAGGGGCTTGTTTACAAAGCCACGGTAGCGGTTCGCGGTCGTTATCGGAGCCGCGGCCCCATTGAAATCAATGGGGTCGTGGCTCCGATAACGATCGCGAACCGCTACCGCAGCTTTGTAAACAAGCCCCTAAGTGTACCTGAGGCAATGGAGGGTTAAGGGAATAAAAAGTACCTGTTCGTATACATGTAAACCGCAGATTCTAAAGAGCGCGGTATAAAAAAAATTTGTTAAATAAATAAATAAAACACGGCTAAATAAATAAATAAAACACGGCTGTGTCGGGTAGAAGCCCTAATAATCTTCTGTAATAAAATAAAATTGGTTGTACATCTTGCTCTGTATCTGTGCTTATACAGCACTGCATATGCCTTGTAGAGCTTTATAAATGTTCAATAGTAGTAGTCTGTATCATTTACAGTCTTATGATATTTGATTTACTCTTATCCTTTTGTATATGCATTTGTTTTTATTGTTTTCATTTGAATGTGTTTTGGGATATGTTTGTTTTACATTTGTAATATTTTATCATTGTGGATGGATCAATGTAATACATGTATATTTGTTTTTATTTTTGCCTTTTATAGTATTTAACATACACACCTCTGAAGAAGTCCAATAAAGATGAAACGCAATCATGTAGGGTGGACTGAAGTATAGGGGTTCCTGTTCTAATTTACAGCTTGTATGTGGTTGATGTTTTTTACCTCATCCTTTGGTTTCTCCTTATATTTAAGTCCTTACATCAACAAGGTCCTACTGTGGTTTAATATAATCTGCATATTCAGCGTTGGTAATCAGATATAGGCTGGCACCGAGTATCCAGGTTTAACGGTCAGCTCTGACACTACCGGACAGCATGTAAGAAAGCTTTTCTGCTGTCCCAAGTTATGCAGACTTATCTGGATAGCAGCTTCTAGGATAAATGCAGGTTCTCCTCAGCTCTGACCACTGATGGCCCCGGCACTATCCACACACTGCAGATGAATAACCCTCTCAGCAGGATTTATCCGGCTAGCAGGTCCTCCAGGTCCTGTCCTCTGTCTTCCCAACTGCTACTGTTGAACTATATTTAAAATATTTCTCTCTCACCAATTGCAATGTTCTAGGCAGATCACAGTAAACAGTTCAACATACATTGTAATATAAAATAAAATTATAAATTCAAAACGTACTATCACTGCAAACGGTTAGACTTAGAGAGAATAGCTATCAGGCCCATTAGGCTCTGATGCTTGGGAATTCTTTGCAACTAACTACGGCAAGAGACAAAATGCCCATATTTTCAGGGCAGGGAAAAAAAAAAGAAGAGATTAAAGCCTGAATTTGCAGCCATGCATTTTGCTGAATAATCTGCTGGGGATTTGGGGGCTGATGAAGTTTAGAAAAATCTGTGCTTAGTATCACTACTGGAGGGGCTCTTGTGTGCTCTTTTGATCAATTGTGTGAGATTTGGGGGGTAAAAGTCATTTTATAATACTTTTATGTTATGTACTTTTCATTTGCTATTGGACATTGCTTTGGGCTACTCTGCAGCGGGTGTTCTTACCATCTCAGGTCCCAGGTACGGCAAGAGAGCACAGAGTGCTGGGTATCTGCTTTTCCTCTGCCAGGGGATAGCCATAATCCTCTGCAGAAACTCATGGAAAAGGGGTCGCTCTCGGTCTCCGAAGTGCTCCGATTCCAGGAGGTAAACCTCCAAGAGGAGTCGAAAGGCATCAAGAACAAGCACAGAGACACTATCCACCTACAGGAGGCAGGAGAGAGACGGGAGCTTGAGACGCGCTGTTCACAGAGATGAAACCCAGACGCGCTCTGCATGAAGTCTCTTACCGGGTTCTCTGCATTCATCCAGATGAGCCGAGTCAGGTTCTGGAGCAGGTCCGAGTTGCCAGTCAGTAGCCGCTTCTGCCTCATATTCCAGGAATCCGATGCACATTCTTTCAGTCGCTGGAGCCAGAGGGAAAGCACTGAACAAGTCCACAAAACAAACTGTCAGTCACACCGAAACCACAAAAAGAATTACCCCCCCCCACCATAGCCTCTTTACAAACTGCACCCTCCTTCAAAGCACTCGAGCCCCTCCCCCTACCAGCCTCCACCAGCTGCTGTTCCCCTCTCACCTTGGAGACACTGGTTACGAGAACTGCTTTTCTTCTGACACAGGGCAGACATGGCTGGGAAAACTACGTCCAGCAGGAGACAGCCCTATAGAGACAGAATATCAGTAAGATGCTTGTCACACCGTGATGCGATAATACGCTTTACCCTTCAGCATTATGCGGCCCCTTTGGAGAAGCCACTGGGTCGTACCTGTCCCCTGGACACATCGAGCTCACAGCTCAGGATTTCCTTTCGGCCACAGGTCAATAAGCCCCTGATGAGAGGCAGCATCTCTAATCCATCCTCAGAACTGGGAGAGGTGGCAGACAGCATCAGCTTCCCGAACACCACCTGTCCAGTAGCTGGTGATGAGAAAAGGACGATTACACCGAGGCCAGGCTCTGCTCTTAGGGGGGGGCGGGACACACACACACACTTTTCCTTAATAGCCTCACCTCTTTGAAACAGCTGGAAAAGGTGCTGTGCAGCCTGGGCTCCACTTTCGGGCTCAGTCGAGGTATTCACCAACATACTCAAAGCCGTGCCAGCAAGATCCCAACTGTGCCCCACCTGAAAGCAGAGAGGAAAAGGAACCGATAACCTGTGTTATCAGATAAGCTGCTCTGGATCTCTCATCTCTGCACAAACCTAACAAAAACAATCCCTGAGAAACCCCGACCCCCAGCATCCACAGATATACCCCCCTCACCAGCAACAGGTACAGAGCAGGACTAAGGCACTACTCACCATACAAAAAAAGAATATTTAACATCTGAAATCATCTCCATACTCTGACACAGGACCATTTTTTTTTAAGTGCTATCAAGTCAATGCTGACTCCTGGGTTTTCTTGGCAAGGTTTGACAGGAAGTAGATTGCCAGCCCCTTTCTTCCGAGGCAATAGAGAGTAAAGTGACTTGCCCAAGGTCACAAGGAGGGAATCTTGGGCATGGGGCTGTTGCTCTAATCACGAGGCGGCTCCTCCACTCACATAAGACCATATCAAGCTAGAAACGTGCCCTGTGCAACCCGTGAACCTGGCACCGCCCGCCCCCCCCCCGCTCTCTTCACCCAACGAGCGATGGAAGCCTTTGTAGCAGCTTGCCCCTTGCAAGGACTGCGATACAGAACAAACAACCGATCAGATTTTTGAAACTGTCTCGTACGTCTAAGATACTTCCGCAACACACGCCCCATGTCCAACCTACGCAAGGTGCGGTCCAAGGAACCGTTGCCCCGCAACGGAAAGGTCGGCAGCGAAACGGGCTGGTTCATATGAAACTCCGAGACCACCTTCGGCAAAAACGAAGGAACGGGACGCAGAACCACTTTCTCCTCCGAAAAACACAGATACGGCTCTCTACAGGATAAAGCTTGCAAATCGGAAATCCGCCGAGCCGAACACAATGTGACGAGGAAGGCCGTCTTCCAAGACAATTCCCGCAGGTTAACCGAAGACGCAGCTTCAAATGGCGGTCCCGTCAGACCCTCGAGGACCAAGTTCAGATCCCACGGAGGCACCATGAGTCGAAGGAGCGGCCGGATATTCTTAGCCGCTCGAAGGAACCGCTGCACATCCGGGTGCGACACACCCCGCACCCGGCCTCGAAAACAAGCTAACGCAGCCAAGTGCACCTTGAGAGTGTTTAAGGCTAAACCTCTCTCCAGACCGCTCTGAAGAAACGCGAGAACCTCTGGTATGCCTGCAGCACGGGGCGACACCCCTCTGTCGCCAGCCCACGCCTCAAAAATACACCAGACGCGAACATACGCCAAGGAAGTCGATTGCCTCTGGGATTGAAGCATAGTAGCGATCACGGAGCCCGAGAAACCTCTGCGCCGCAATCGATCCCTCTCAAGAGCCAAGCCGTAAGCAAGAACCGATCCACTTGCGGCATCAACACCGGACCTTGGAACAAGAGATTGATCCGTGGGGGCAACCGCCATGGAGGGGCGATCAGCAAGCGGATCAGATCCGCATACCAGGGACGCCAGGGCCAATCTGGAGCAATGAGAATCACCTTGCCTGAGTGACGCGATATTCTCCGGATGACCCTCCCTAGCAATGGCCAAGGAGGAAACACGTAAAGAAGATGATCCGTCGGCCAGGGCTGAACCAGACCGTCGAGGCCCTCCGACAAGCGCTCCCTGCGCCTGCTGAAAAACCGGCATGCCTTGGCATTGTCCAGGGTCGCCATGAGATCCACTACCGGCTGACCCCAACGCAAAGTGATCTCGTGAAAAACCGCCCAGTTCAATTCCCATTCTCCGGGATCCAGACGATGACGACTCAAAGTCGGCCTGCACATTGTCCTTTCCTGCCACATGAGCTGCCGATAGTGCACGAAGATGCAACTCCGCCCACTGAAACAGACGCTGACTCTCCTGTAGCAAAGGCACACTGCCCGTACCCCCCTGCTTGTTGATGTAGGACACCGTCACCAGATTGTCGGAGAACACCCGGACCGGTTGCCCTTCGAGACGCTCCGAGAAATGCAAGAGCGCTAGACGAACCGCCCGCAGCTCCAAGCGGTTGATCGACCAGGTGCTCTCCTCCTCCGACCAACTGCCCTGCGCTAGTTGGGACAGACAATGAGCCCCCCAACCGGAGAGGCTGGCGTCTGTCGTAACGAGAACCCACTCCGGGTCCTCCAGAGGGACCCCCTTCTGCAGGATGGCTGGGGACTGCCACCACCGCAGACTGATGCGAACGTCTTCCGGACATCGCAGCTGTCGAGTCAGGGGATGCCGCTGAGGTGACCATCGGGAGAGAAGGGCATGTTGCAGGGGACGCATGTGAGCTCTGGCCCAGGGGACCAGGTCCAAGGCCGCCGCCATCAACCCCAACAACTGCAAATACTGCCAAGCTGTTGGCGCCCGCAAACGGAGGAAGGCGCCCACTAGAGCTATCAGCTTTTGCACCCGGAGCGGAGGCAGCAGCACCTTTCCGCCGCTCATGTCGAACAGAGCTCCCAGGTACAGCAACTGCTGCACGGGACGCAACTGACTCTTAGCCCGGTTGATGACCCAACCCAGGCGCTGCAGACACTGCACGACCCGAGCCGTCGCCGCCTCCGACTGAGAGGATGCCCGGATCAGCCAATCGTCTAGGTAGGGATGCACTTGAATACCTTCCTTGCGAAGGGCCGCCGCCACCACCACCATTACCTTGGTGAAAGTGCGCGGCGCAGTCGCCAGGCCGAACGGCAACGCCCGAAACTGAAAATGCCCCATGGGAACCGCAAAACGCAGAAACTGCTGATGTTCCAGACGGATCGGAATGTGCAGGTAGGCCTCCGTGAGATCTAAGGAAGATAGCCACTCCCCCGGCTTCACCGCTCGAATTACCGACCGCAGGGTCTCCATCCGAAAGTGTGGAACCCGCAAGCAACGGTTCACATGCTTGAGATCCAGAATAGGACGAAACGACCCTTCCTTCTTGGGCACCACAAAGTAAATCGAGTATCGACCTAACCCGTACTGGTCTAGCGGCACCGGCTCCACGGCCCGCAGTTTCAACAAATGCTGTAGAGTGTCTTTGACCGCTTGAGTCTTTGAGCGAGGACCACAGGGGGAAAATACAAAGGCCTCCGCCAGAGGAGTAGCGAACTCCAGCGCATAACCCTCGCGGATGATCTCTAAGACCCAGAGATCGGAGGTGATGGTGGTCCAGACGGAGAGAAACTCCTGCAAACGTCCTCCTACAGGAACCTCCGCCTGGACCTGCGCACCTTCATTGCGGCTTTCTGGAGGACGACGGCTGGGAGCTAAAGAACCCCCTCCCAAATCCTCGGGCACCTTGAAAGGACTGCCCTCTCGCCGGAAAGCGACCCCGCTGGTAAGGGGCAAACCGAGAACCACGAAACCTACGAACTTCCCTGTTGTGACCCCTCTGCATCGTCCCCGATTTCTGCACTCGAGGCCGATCCTCTGGAAGCCGACCCCCTATAGAGTCGCCTAAATCCTTGACAATCTTTTCCAATGCTTCTCCAAAAAGCAGCTTGCCCTTGTAAGGAAGCTTACTGAGGCGCGACTTGGAAGACGTGTCTGCCGCCCAGTTTCGCAGCCAAAGAAAGCACCTCGCCGCAATAACCGATGCCATGGATTTAGCCGAAATCCTGATCAGATCATAGAAGGCGTCTGCTAGGTAGGCCGCCGCCGACTCCAGCTTTGCGCCCTCCGGAGAGACCGACTCCTGCATGAGCGCCGACTGCTCCCCCTGAATCCAACGGATAGAAGCTCTGGACACAAAAGCTCCACAAACTGAAGCCTGCAACGCTAGGGCATTAGCATCAAAGGCCTGCTTTAACAATACCTCCAACTTCCAATCCTGAACCATCCTTGAGGGCAGCACCGCCTTCCACCGGGATAGTCGTTTTCTTAGTGACAGCCGAAACCAGCGCGTCCACCTTAAGCATCCTTAACAACTCCTTCTCTTCCTGAGGGACAGGGTAAAGGCGAGCAATGGCGCGCCCCCCCCCCCTCAAGATAGCCTCGGGACACTCCCACTCAGATTCTATCATCTGTTTAATCACCCTATGCATGGGAAAGCACCGCTGGTCCGGCTTAAAGCCCTGTAGTAAAGGGTCCTCCAGGGGCTCCTGCTGCAGCGGAGGAAGAACGATATTTAAAGCAGCGAGGGACTGAACAATCAGAGTCCCGAGCTCCTCCTTACGAAATACTCTAAATACATTAGGATCCTCTCCAGGCCCCAGCTCTCCTTCCTCTAGATCTAGAGGCCAGGAATCCAGTCCTCCCTCAGAACAAATTTCACCCTCCTCAGGCATAAGACCAGAGATCTCGGGAACCACTGTCTCTGAGGGGAACTCACCACTCTGCTGCCGAGTGGAGGAGCCCTCCCCGGGATCAGAAAGTCCGGTCTCCTGCAATAAACTAGCCTCCTGAAGCCCAGCAGCTGGGCTGTCAACTGGCTGTGATAACTTTAATAGATAAGCTTTATGCATTGCCAAAATAAAGGCAGGAGAAAAGAAGGAATCCATGGAGCCCTGAGCAGCAGGGGACAAGGACGCAGTTGTTTCTGGCTGCACTGAAGTCTTATGTGACTTGGACTTTCTTTTCCCCACACGCGGCAAAAGCACGGGAGAATCAGCCGTCGCTGAGGGCAAGGAAGCTGCGGGTCCCGCTTTACTCCCCGGCACCGGAGTGCGCTCCCCCGCACGCTCCCCCGGCTCTGAGGCCTCCATAATACCAAAAAAACGCCAAACCAAGCCAAAGGAAACAAAAGTAGTCAAAAGGAAGGGAAGAGGCAAAGACCGACGAAACCGCCGGGAAAAAAATGGCGTTCCCGCCGAAAACGCCGGCCGCAACTGACCACTATCAAACTAATGCGGATCGCAAAACACCCGGTGAAACACTGAACCGCTACGACAAGACTTACCGGGAAGCAATAAGAAGGTGCAGCTTACCTCCGGACACAACCCCCAAGGCCCGATCTGTAGACTCCCGCTGCTAGCAAGGTACAGAGAGGAAGGGACAGCGGCAGGAAGAGGATACTGGGGCTCCCAGCACCTAACAACCCCCACAAGTGACAGCGGATCCGACGGAAGCAGGCTCTGCCCCGGCGTATTAAAAACAAAAAAAAAAGTATCACAGGATCGCTGTACTTTCAATGCCTTTCACAGCCGTGAAGGAAAAAGGGAGAGCTGCCTGCTATGATGCCCTGTCAGAGACAGTGAGCAAGGTCCCCTTAGTAAATTCTGAGTTGTCCCTCTTTTGCCTTGGCTGATTTTAAACATCAAAATGAAACCTCCACTTCTACTGCCTATCCAAAGTCGTCTCTCCTGGGAGCGTGCCAGAGATACGTCCTTTCCAGCTGCTGAGGACTGAAGACTGGCTTTCAGGCACTTGAGGGAGCTATAGTATCTGCCAGCAAAAGTTTCAGCATTCAGTCCTCAGCTGCTAGAAGGGATTGACCACCCAACTGTACCTGGACTGGCCCGGAGAGACGAAGAGGAATAATGTGTTAATAAACAGAACCCTTAGACTGCTTCCTTCCCAGAGAGCTTACGCTGTACCTGGCTAACTTGCAAGCTCTAATTTGGAAAGGCAGATACTTCATCTACAATTCAATACATCACCTATCAGATCAACAAGCTAGCTGATGGATCCCCACACCGAAACGACAGAATTGTCATATTAAATAGCTTGCCTGCCTGCCCTTACATGTCTGAAAAATATACACAGCAACATATGATTGACACAAGAAAGACACGCATGTGGGTTATGAAACAGAGTATTTTGTGGCCTTGTATGGGAGAGCCTGGTGAACCACACTTTTGAACAGAAGTGTACAAGAGGATGTGGGCCTAGGAAAACAGGTCAAATGGAATACAGGCCCAGAAGCTGAGAAACTGAGAAAAACAAAAAACTGTTAGTTGAGCCATACTTTGAACCCTGAAGATCACAGTGTCAGATCATACAGGACGCAGACTCAGGCAGCCAGAGATAAGGGGGCTTGTCCAGTAAATACCAACTGTTTAGTAATCTGTTGCTTGGTGATAAACATAGGTGGGGTCTCACTGGCCGAAGTTCTCTGACTTAGCAGGTTTTGCTGGTTTTTTGCAAGTTTGGCCAATGACGTCAGTAATTCAAGCAGAATTCACTGGGACAGAGAATGTATATAAGAGAGTGCCTATAGATCTTCAGCAGGCAGCCTTCTTGCTCCCACCACTGTATTGGAGGTTAAGAACGCTGCCTGCACCTGGGTCCCTCAGACAGACACTTGTGTATCTGTGCTTGCAGTTTTTGCATGTACTGAATAAAGGAATTTGCTGACAAGTGACTGTGCTTTTAAATCCTGGTGTACGGCTCCCATGTACTCAGGCAATCTTGGTGAAAAATTAGAGATCCTTTTGTAGGTAAACCCGGCCTACAGTGCTTTAACAAAATGACTCTTTCCTGCAGAGCTAGTATTAATTGTTGGGGAAATCTTTATAAGATTATGAAGTGATGACTTTATTACTTGTCATTTTTCTCAAGGTCCCTGATTTTCCAAGCTGTTAAGGCATATTGCTTTAAAAGAACTGGGTCTAGTTCAGTCTGCAGGGTGAAGTTTCTCAAGAAAACCTCCTTATCTGATCAGATAGACTGCTATACTTAAAGACTAATAGATGCCTAGGCATAAAGCACTTGTAAGCTTTGATTTGTCTTGTGTTTAAATTGGAACCTCTGCAATGTATGTTTTAGTCTACAGTATATACTGTTTTTCTTTCATTGCTGGCTGCTCAAGTAGGTTTCACGGCACCTGGATGCTGAACTGACTAGAGCTCTTTAATAAAGCTGAACAAAACAACAAAGAGACAGAAAATTAAGGAAAATGCTTCTGTTTTCCTTTGACTTTCAGAGAAGGGGTTGAGAGCCCTGTCAGGACAATGGGGCATCCTGAGTCAGTAGTTACGAGATTGCAACTTGAAAATGATTTAAATCCTGAGTGAATAAGAAGGTAATCCTGCTTGAGTCTTATCTTTGGTATATATTATGTGTCTTTGACTGTGCATGCTATCAAGCAAGCTTAAAAATTAAAAGGGGATTTTATATATTGTGGCAAGCACCTCATAGAGGGCATAATTATTGTTCATATATTACAGAAACACAAAGAGCTGTAACTATAGGTTTATTTAGGTATTCAACAGCAATCACAATCACAATCACAGGCTGTTCTATCATTAAGCCAACTGAGGCAGCGGCAGTTTCTCGTGGGGCAGCACTCCAGCTGTGTTTATTTCTCATTTTGACGCCTCTGGGCTGCCACTGTCTTTCCACTACTCTTTTTCCCGCTCAAGCTCGCCCGGAAGAGAAGAAAAGCAGCAGGAAGGCAGCGGCGGGCCAGAGGCGACAAAATCAGAAATAAATACTGCTGAAGTGCCGCCCCCTGAGAAACTGCTACCTGGACTGGAGGAAAGATGTAAATGCATGCTGGAAGTTGCAGCTGTTACTGACAGCCCACGGGGATCCCAAGCCCCATGGGCAGAAGCGGCTGGGAGAACAGGTGACTGTTTGTGGGAATCCTAAGCGTCGGCCCGAGCTGCTTCCGTTTCAGAGCTCCAGGAAGCACTGCACCAGTAATAAAGCCTCTTGGCAACACTAAGGCCATGGCAGACTCCAGGCTGTGGACAGTGAGTGAGTCTTCTTTAGTGCTATACTGCTTCAGATTTAATCTGTGAAAATCAGATGTTTTCATTGCTGTAAAATAGCCCATTAACTAAAAGTAAAAGACTTTTGGAAAATTTCCCTCACTAAGCATATATATACAAAACACAGCTTCATATCTAAATGTAGGAAGTGCACGTATGCATTTTTTGCAGGCTTGTTTTAGGAGGTGTGGTGTTAATGTGATCATGCTGAGTTTAATTATGAACATCTTAGAGGGGGGGGGTCTACAGACCTGAAACTGTATTGTATTGTGAGTGGTGGGGGTGCCTTCGACCTGTCCGATCCCTTTGTGTGACCCGCCCTTCCCTGTCCTCCCTTCCTCTCCCAGTCCTGTTGTATGACTCTGCTCGTTTGCTTTCCTGTCTCATATTGTAACTTCCTTTCCGAGCCTATTTTTACCATGTAAACCGCTGTGATGTACTTTCCTCAGCGGTATATCAAATCTAATAAACATAAACAAGTTTGCTTGCAAGAAAGCATCACAATCTTTGAGTGGATGTTTATGTCTGACCAAAGGAATCCGTTAGGTATGTCCTGTGAAACTTGGAACACACAAGGTGAGAAACTGATCTTTTAGAAAACAAAATGGACCTGGATCAAGAACCTTTTGGCCTTAATATCATTAAAGAGTCATGGAAAAAGCAAGCACCATAACGCAGTTTATAACAAAATACAAATGAATTATAATTTGGAGTTACAAACTGCTGTGGTTCTCACTCTTAGTTCCTTGGTGTACAAACATCTTACATAAGAACAGAAGATATGCCATACTGGGTCAGACCAAGGTCCATCAAGCCCAGTATCCTGTTTCCAACAGTGGCCAATCTAGGTCATACGTACCTATCTAATCAGCTTTTTGGTTTGGTTCAGTCCCTGACTGGAGTTTTGAGAAAGATCCTCCACCATCCCCCCCCCCCCGCTCTGGTGGGGGGGTGCTATCTCATCCCTCGCCTCAGGCAGCAGATTGCCTTGAGCCGCCCCTGATCACAATTAGTAACAATTCTCAAGCAACTTTTTATTTTTAACTCTTAGTGTTTACGACTCCTCTCTCTTGTTCAGCTGCATATTTAGATAAATGACATAGTAATCTGCAGTTGCCTGAAGGCATTTGGACAAAAGAGAGACCTACTGTTTACTTTGCTATCAGTGTTTAAGATATCAAGGTTGGTTGTAACTCTAGATAATTTGCTTTGAAATAACTTCATTGTTTCAGATCAGTTTGATACCAGTCTCAGGTATAAATGTAAAATGTTTAAATTTAAAATGTGACAAAGTACTAGCATTTTGGTTAAAAATATATAAAAAAGGGGAGCATTTGCATTCCAGATATCCACCAACCTTTCAATGAAAAAGTATTTCCTTATGATGATTCTGAATTCACCTCCTTGCAGCTTCATTTTATTTGAATGCCTGTTTCCTGAACTGTAAGATTTTAGTTAACTATTTTGCATTGTTAAGCTCAGTGTTGATGACTGATGAACAGGACAGTAACGCCAGAGGTGTTAAACTACACTGATCTTTCCAGTTTTATTTGTTACAATATTGTGTTTTAGGATAAAGTCACCTGTCTTTCTGTATTTGATTTTTACATTTTGGTATCCAGAGAAAAAGTGTACTTTGTTTTGAAAGGGGTTTTTTTTCAGTTTCAGGAGTACAGTTCCTGAGAAAGCGTAGTTACTCACCTGTAACAGGTGATCTCCGGGAACAGCAGGAATTTAGTCCTCATATGGGTATCATTGGTACCGACGGAGCCTGCGCGGGAACGCTCCCCAGAGTCCAATAGGAACGCTTTTGAGAGCATCCCTCAGCACATGCGCGCTGCCTTCCTGCCTTTCCAACTGTCCCTCTTCAGTTAAGTTGGTAGCTGAGTGAAAGGATAGAGGGAGAGAGGAAAGAGACAGAGATAGAGAGACAACTCCTAGGGGAGGTGGGTGGGTTGTGAGGACTAAATTCCTGCTGTTCCTGGAGCTCACCTGTTACAGGTGAGTAACTACGCTATCTCCAGAAACAAACAGGAATGTAGTCCTCACATATGGGGACTCCCTAGCTGAAGATGCCAGGGAGATATCCCCAGGAAGGTGCTACCGTTGAAGGTGAGAATCCTTCCTCCCATGGATCTCTGGCATCCCACCAGGGTTGGTGGGTAGGAGTTGGTTTATGTTTGAAAGAGATTTTGAAGAACAGCTTGGCCAAAGAAGGCATCCCGACGGGAGGCTTTATCCAGACAGTAGTGAGCTGTCAAGGTGTGTACCGAAGCCCAGGTGGCTGCTCGACAAATGTCATCGATAGACACAGAGTGGAGATTAGCCATAGAAGCTGCCATGGCTCTCACATTATGAGCTGTGACATGGCCTTGAAGAGGAAGTCCCTTACTCTCATAAGCAAAGGATATGCATTGGGCAATCCATTTAGATAAAGTTCTTTTGGAGACTGGAAGTCCCAAATGACTAGGGTCAAAAGCTATAAAAAATTGAAGTTGTGAGGACTTTCTATGTTGCTGTGTTCTTTGTATGTAAAAGGCTAAGGTTTCTTTCTGCATTAGAGGCGTGAGGCCTCGGAAAAAATACAGGAAGATAAATCAATTGATTTAAATGAAAAGGCGAAACCACCTTTGACATAAAATGTGGGTGAGTTCGAAGAACAACCTTATCATGGTGAAACCTAGTATAAGAAGGATCAGCCACTAAAGCTTGCAGTTCACTAATGCGACGGGCAGAGGTGATTGAATTAGGAAGATGACCTTCCAGGTCAAAAACTTAAGGGCTGTAGTGGCTAAATACTCAAAAGGCGGCTTCATGAGCTGTCCAAGAACTAGATTTAGATCCCATGCTACCGGTGGTGGCTAGATGGGATGTTTAGTTAATAAAAGGCCTCTCATAAATCTTGATAGGAGTGGATGAGAGGAAATTGGTTGTCCATTCAGAGGCTTATAAGAAGCTGCAATTGCACTAAGATGGACTCTTACCGAATTGGTCTTTAGACCAGAATTCGATAAGTGAAGGAGATACTCTAGTATTGATTCTAAGGGTATAACCAGGGTTTTAATCCCTTCTTGGAGCACTATATAGTAAAACGTTTCCACTTGAAGGCATAAGATCTTCTTGTGGAAAGTTTCCTAGAAGCCTGAAGGATATCTTTTATCTGTTGGGACAGGTTGAAATCCTGGAGGTCTAAGCCTTCAGCAACCAAGCTGTGAGGTGCAGGGACTGGGGATTTGGGTGCCATAGCATCCCGTTCTCCTGGGAAAGGAGATCTGGAGCATGCCCTAACTCCAGAGGTGCCGCTTGAGAGAGATGCAGAAGCAGGGAATACCACGTTTGGCGTGGCCATCATGGTACTATGAGAATCATGCGACCCCTGTCTCTCTGAAGCTTGAAGAGTGTTTTGGGGATGAGGGAATGGGTGGGAAGGCATAAAGGAAGTCCTGTCCCCAGTGAAGGAGGCAAGCACCCTTGCCTGACAGTTGTGAGCCGAAATCCTGGAACAGAACCGAAGACGTTTGGCATTCAGTGGACTTGCAAAGAGGTCTCTGTCTGGAGTGCCCCAGAGATGAAATATCTTTGCCACTTGGTGTATTGCCAAATTTTACGCTTTTCCTTTAACCCTGGCACTCACTAGCTCACTGACTAGGCACAGACACTTTAGCAAATACAATATGGGTTAACCCTGTCACTCACTAGCTCACAGACTAGGCACAGACACTTTAGCAAATACAATATGCTTTTATTAGATTGAGTCCTTTTAGAATAATAAGCAAAAAGTTAAGCATTAATACTTTACCGGATATTATAGCTCATCACTCCAGGTGGGGGACTGTTCAGCGATCACTTAGAGGAAATCCGGGAAAAAACTACAGAGACACGTCTGCCTCGTATATCAATTGCAGTCCCATCTTTCCTACTGAGAGTCCCCCTAACGTACCTAAGATCGTGCCTGCTGCATGCCATTACAATTCATTGGTTAGCCTGCAGCATGCTCAGATCAGGATTGGCTAGGGTTAATGCTGTACCCATGGTCTTGTATAATATGATGTCAGCTATCTTTGAGTCATTCATTCAGTTCTGACCAGCCAAAACCGCCTGCCTGCTCAGAGATTTTGACCTAAAGTAACCCCCAAGCTCTGATCTCTGGGCTAGCAGGCTGTACAGAATGGCTCAAGAATTCAATTTCTTTGCAATTTAAGTACAATATTCTTTGCTGATCCAAAAATCCAAATAAATCTTTAATTAGTAATACATTCCACCCATGGATCAACAAGGATATTGTACGTAAGCAATGGCTGAATCGCCTTTGTAATTCATTTAGGAATACAGTAATAACATGGGCTGAAACATAGTGGATAGCATTAAGGCAAATGCTTGAGGGGACAAGAAGTAGGTGATATTTTCCCATTCCCCCCGGCATTACAATTGTCAAAGCCAAATGGCTTGTAGGTCTCAGTTACCTTTATCAATTCCCCATGCAGTGGGGGACTCATTTCACCTGCACATTCAGAACTTTTTTCCCACTTTCAGATAATTTGTGCCTGCTTCTCAGCAGTTCTTCAGGACTCCGTAGTGTTATTTCACCTTCCTCTGAAGTTCAAGCTTGGCCTCTCTCAAAAGTCGAACCTCTCATTCTCATAGGTGGACATCTTGGCCTTTCTTTCATTGTGACACATTGAAGCAGATAGGGACTCCCTCACACATTTCTGCGGTGTGTAGTTCAGATTTCTCGGGATGGTCTGCTCCATCTGGACTCTGGCCAATTCCCTCTGCTGGACTCTCTGGATTGCAATTGGTGACATGGCTCCAGGCCTCATTAAGAAGAGCAGCACCAATATTAAATGAAAAGACTAAAAATTTCATCTATATTTACTAAGATCATATCCTACAAATAATAAATATTGCTTTATAAACTTTCAGCGGTCTACCAGTAACTATCTCGTATGGTGTCAATCTTATCTCGCAGTTTGATTAACTCTTTGTCTCTCTATCACTGGAAATTCATTTGCTTGTAGGAAATATTCCATTATGCTCTTGACTGACCTTTACATGTTTTCAGATCAGACAAGCTGCACACACGTGTTCTGCAATTTTGGCAAGTTTTAGAATTATACCCAATTGTGTGAGAATTTGTCATCAAATCATCCCCCTTTGCCTCTGCATGCCTGGCCAGGACATACAGAGGAAAAGTGAGGCAAAAAGCATCCGGAAGTACCACATGGCCAGTGTGGGTTTTCCAAAGCTCATCAGGGTGCAAGGTGCACCTAGCCTGTCTCCAAATATCTATTTCTTCCAATTGTTGAGTATGACTTCCTGAATTGAAGCTTCTGGAGACGGCATAGTTGAATAAAGTGCTCATAATTACTTTGTTTACATATTCATTGGGCAGATATGTCACTTCAAATTACCTTCATCAGTTTATTGTCTATCACAGTTTCTCCTTTAATATTCCATTTCATCCCTCACAACACTTTTTCATCACCTGCATCAATCCACCAATCACATACATAGGTCCCTTTTATGTTTTTTATACCATACTGATGTATCCTTATTTGGCAAGGCTGCTAAGAATATCAAACAATTGTTAATAACTTAATATTGGTGTAAACAAATGTTAGGCAGAGAATATAAATTTAGATTCTTCTCAATAAGCATAACAGTATGAGTAAACAGTGTCCCTTTCCCATCAACTTAATTGGTCCAATGCTAAGTGGACATATGTTCATTCTAAAATAGGAACAATTTGGGTAAAATCCTTACAATATAAAACTATTATTCTACAGCATTTTATAACATCAATCCCAATAGAAAGAAATATGGCTCATATCTCTCACGTATAACTAGAATCTATCATATACACTGTTCTCAGTGAGAGTGCTGTTGGACTGATTTTAAAATTGCAGTGTTCACAAGGATTTATGTAAGCTACTCATTAATTATGGTGTCAAAAAGAGATCCTTTTGAGGTGAGAGATCTAAGAGGGCACAAGGCATTGGTGGTTGGGCCTCACAGCGATACGTCTTCAGGTTCTTCTTGGATTGCAAGGCATTTGTGGCTGGGCCTCATGACGATCCTCGGGTTCTTCTTGGCCTATTACCCCCCCCTGCCTATTCATGTCTCTTCAGAGGCATAAATATGCAAGGTTCCTGTTCTTCAGGCCTTGTGGGTCCTCGAGGAGTCTTAGAGCAGTCAGAATTCTGGTAGCCCAGATCATCACACCGGAAGCAACACATTTTTTCGTCTTTTCTTGGCCTAGGCCGTGGCCTCACCTTTCTGCCTCTCTCTCATTCTTTTTCTCAAACCTCTCCTGGATCATTGCTGACAAGCAAGATTTGGTTTTATCCAATCAACTAAACTTCTCATTATTTTCTGGGAACTCAGTTCCATCTTTAATCTATATTTGCTCTATATGCTTGGGAACAAAGCAATTTCATATCAGCCTCTGTCCAAAGTTTCAGCAAACTTATTAATATTTTACTCATCTTGTAATTGCTATGTGTGTACTGGACCTCTGCATAATGTACTACTACAACAAGTGTATTTGGTAACATAAGTGCAAGTGTATAAACTAAAGAAAATTAGTATCTCACAGTGCTGCCACATATAACTGTACTGAAACTGAAATAGAAACTTTTAGAACAAAGTACACTCTCTCTGGACACTAACACGTAAAATTCAAATACAGGAAAACAGGTGAATTTATCCTAAAATCCAATATTGTAACAAATAAAACTGTGATGTCACTGTCCTGTCTCTCAGTCATCAGCACAAAGCTTAACAAGGCAAAGTAATTATCTTGAATCTTACAGTTCAGGAAATAGGCATTCTCAAATGACATGAAACTGCAAAGAGGTGAAAATTGTGCTTTGTCACATTTAAATTAACCTGAAACTGGTATCAAGCTGATCTGAAATGTTATCTTCAACCCAGACAGTAGGACAAACAATAGGTCTTGTGTCCTTCAGGCAAATGCAGATTACTATGTAGCTGAACAATTAACCTATAGTTATAGCTGTTTATGGTTAACTATGCCCTCTGGGGTGCTTGCCATGATATAAAAATCTTCCTTTAACTTTTAAGTTTGCTTGGTAGCATATACAGTCAAAGACAAAGAATAGATGCATAACATATTAATGATAAAGATTACCTTCTTATTTACTCAGGATTTAAATCATTTGCAAACTGGCTCAGGATGCCCCATTGTCCTGTTAGGGCTCTCAACCTCTACTTTGGAGGTCAAAGAAAAACAAAAACAGTTTCCTTAGTTTCATATCTTGTTTGTTTGATCTAGTCACTTCAGCATTCAGGGACCATAAAATCTACTGGAGTAGCCAGTAATGAAAGAAAAACAGTTTTTACTACAAAAACGAACATTTGAACACAGAACAAATCAAAGCTTACAAGTGCTTTATACCTATCTGATCAGAGTTTCTCTTAACCAGGGACCTTAAAAAAAACAAGTAACAATTAATACTAACTCTACAGGATAGGCATCTACGGGTCTGGCATTGTAACGTTGTAATCCAATTTGCTGGGTTTTGTCTGATGCATCTTACGATATGCAGGCAAAAAAAGCATTGCAACAGGTATTTTTTGCAAGCATGTAAGGACATTCACTTTTAAAACAAACACCCAATTCTCACTTAATCCTGACCCGCAGGTAGCTAACATTTCATAAAACACCTGATGCCAGCCTTAAATATTTACAATATTCACATTTTTTACACTATTTGCATTCTTCACTCTTCTTTTAATACATTATCTTTTCTCGAACCTCACTCCTGGTACCAAATGTCTTACTACATCAAAGGCTAACACACCTTGTTAATGAAGACGTGCAGTTTATCCACAAACAAAGCAAGGATACTTATCCAGAAAAGCAAGCAACTCTCCCAGTCACACATGAGTAGTCAGAAAAGAAAATTAGAAAGCAATTAGAATAACTAAACACACTTAATTACAGAAGAATACCGGTAATACTTCACTGAAAGAGTTATGAGATAATACAGCTATTTACAAAGAATTCTTCACCAAACTGGCATCATGCAGTCCAGTAACATCAGCTGGAAGAACTCAGCGGAGGCTGCAGAAGTCTGGGATTCTTCATGCCTGCCCAAGCAGATCCACTCTCTCTCTGTCCTGAATTTACTTCACCAGACTTCTCATCATACAGCCCCGAAAGCTGCAGAAGTGTGGGATTCTTCATGCCTGGCCAAGCAGATCTACACTCTCTCTGTCCTGGATTTTCTCTATCCAGTGCTTGATTCCTATATGCTATTAACACCACCCAGGTCTGTCGTCCTAGGGTCCCTGCTCCCTTAAGCTTATTATCCCAGGACTCTGCCAACCCATTATGTAATAATTTAGGCCATCCCATCCTCGTCGCCATTTATGTATTGCCAAATTTTACGCTTTTCCTTTAACCCTGTCACTCACTAGCTCACTGACTAGGCACAGACACTTTAGCAAATACAATATGCTTTTATTAGATTGAGTCCTTTTAGAATAATAAGCAAAAAGTTAAGCATTAATACTTTACCGGATATTATAGCTCATCACTCCAGGTGGGGGACTGTTCAGCGATCACTTAGAGGAAATCCGGGAAAAAACTAGAGAGACACGTCTGCCTCGTATATCAATTGCAGTCCCATCTTTCCTACTGAGAGTCCCCCTAAAGTACCTAACTAAGATCGTGCCTGCTGCATGCCATTACAATTCATTGGTTAGCCTGCAGCATGCTCAGATCAGGATTGGCTAGGGTTAATGCTGTACCCGTGGTCTTGTATAATATGATGTCAGCTATCTTTGAGTCATTCATTCAGTTCTGACCAGCCAAAACCGCCTGCCTGCTCAGAGATTTTGACCTAAAGTAACCCCCAAGCTCTGATCTCTGGGCTAGCAGGCTGTACAGAATGGCTCAAGAGTTCAATTTCTTTGCAATTTAAGTACAATATTCTTTGCTGATCCAAAAATCCAAATAAATCTTTAATTAGTAATACACTTGGTCTAGGTGGAGTGAGCACTTGTGAGGTAGCAGCACTCGACCGAGTTTGTTTGCCCAAAGGTTTTGAATGCCTGGAAGATATACCACTAGAAGGTGAATTTGATGCTCTCTGGCCAGGGTCCATAGTCGTAAAGCTTCGTTGCATAATGACAGAGAGCCTGTCCCGCCCTGCTTATTCACATAGAACATGGCTACCTGATTGTCCGTCTGGACTACGACTGTCTTGTAGCTGAGCTGGGTGTGGAACACTCAAAGAGCTAAATAAATTGCTCTTAATTCCAGGAGGTTTATGTGTAAACCAACCTCCTGTGGAGTCCAGGTGCCCTGGGTAGAGAGATGATTCAGGTGTGCTCCCCAACCCACCTGTGATACATCTGTTGTTAGGGTGGCCTGAAAGAGGGGTTGATGGAAAGGCGACCCCACTGTCAGATTTTCTAGTGATTACCACCATTGGAGGGACAAAATTAGTCGTTGGGAGATTATTATTTTGTCCGACAAATGACCCGTGACCTGTGTCCACTGTGTGGAGAGGGTCCACTGAGCTGCTCGCATGTGAAGGCGAGCATATGGGACTACATGAACTGTGGATGCCATATGTTCCAGTAACTGCAGTAGCTCCCGAGCAGTTAGGGAGGATTTCTCTGCTGCTTGAGAAGCTAGTTGCATTATGCGAAGACACCGTGCTTGTGGAAGGAAAGCCTTTGCTTGTCTGGTATCTAGACAGGCCCTTATGAATTCCAGGCAGGAACAAGTTGGGATTTTGGGAAGTTTATTACCAATCCCAAGTATTGGAGGATTCGCATTGTGCGAGACAGTGCAGTGCTGGCCTCTGCAACTGTAGGGGCTCGAATGAGCCAGTCGTTTAAGTAAGGGAAGATGAATATTCCCCAGGGTTCGCAGAAATGCAGCTACTACTGCCATGCATTTCATGAATACCCTTGGTGCTGAAGCCAGACCAAAGGGAAGAACACTGTACTGGAAATGTTTTCCCCTGAAAAGGAATCGTAAGAATTTCCTGTAATCTGGATGGATCAGAATGTGAGTATATGCATCCTTTAAGTCTAGAGAGCACAGCCAATCCCGGCTTTGAAGGTATGGCAGAAGAGTTCCTAAAGAAATCATTTTGAACTTCTCTGGAAAAAGATATTTGTTCAATTCTCTGAGGTCTAGAATGGGTCTGTGTCCTCCTGTTTTCTTTGGAATAAGAAAATAGGGAGAGTAGAACCCTGCACCGTGTTGAAGAATGGGTACTTCCTCTATTGCCCCTTGGGCAAGAAGTGTTCAGACCTCATGATCTAGCAGATCGTCTGCGGAGGTTTGTGAATTGAACTGCTTTAGAATTGTAGGAGGGGGTATGCTGTGAAAATGAAGTCTGTACCCCTCCCCTACAATGGACAAAGTCCAATCTTCTGCTGTTATCTGATGTCATCTGTTGACAAAGTGGCATAACCTGCCGGGAATATTGGGGGGGTTGAGGACCCCTCAGAGGCAGGAAGGCAAAGCTCTCTAGGAAGGAGTCAAAGCCCTTGAGGCGGCTGAACCTGGAGAGCTGGTTGGGCTCTCGGGCCTTTTGGCTTCTTTTGCTGTCTAGTTTGTCCCTTTTGGGCAACCTGACCTGGGAGTTTGACTCTGCTGGGTATAGGAAGGATAACACTTCCTCTTTTTGCTAAAAGAAGGTTTTTTTTTATAAGGCTTCCTTTTGGTTGTAATGACTGTAGACTTTGACAATCTAAGGTAGAATTGTCAGCATCTAACTCGTTAGCCTTTTCCTGCCAGTTTTTGCGAAGAGATTCTCCCCCGTGCAAGGAATGTTGCCCAAGTTGTCATGTACCCAAGTCTCCAAGTCTGATGCCTGCAGACAGGCAATCCATCGTGCCCCAACAGCAATAGCAGAAGTTCTGCTGATGCATGCGAAGCAGTCAAAGGCTGCATGATTGACAAACTTGGAGACACCTTGAGCATGCTTAACTAGAGCAAGAAAATCTTGTCTCTTATCATCTGGGAGAAATGGGCTCATAAGTTCCAAGTCTCCTGTGACTTCCTTAAGGAACATTCCCATATATAGGATATATGAACTGATCCTAGCTGAAAGCATGGAAGCTTGAAAAGTATCCAGAGTCCTGCATTCACGACCTGGAGGATTGGATGCATTGCTCTTTGCACTTTTCATCCTACGCATGGCTGATTCCACTACCATTGAATGGTGTGGCAGCTGAGTTTTCTGAAATCCAGGACATGGCGGAACTCTATACATAGTATCAAGTCTCCTAGAATGAGGAGAAGTAGTCAGAGGTGTCTCCCACATTCTGAGCATCAAAGTATGCAGAATTTCATGGATAGGCAGAGTGGTTGCCTCCTTGGGAGCTTTAGGATACTGGAGAATTTCCAATTCCTTTGCTCTGGGTTCCTCCTCAGGAGCTACTGTGATTGAAAGACCTTTAGCCATATCATGGATGAAATCCTGAAATGACATGTCCTCTGGAGGCGACGAATTCTGCGTTGGGGAGAAGAGGGATCTTCTAAGAGAAACCCTCTAGTGCCAGCAGAATTGTCAGAGTCTTCGGAATCGGAGTATTCCTGACCCTGATGCTCCTGCAAAGCATGATCTCAGTACCGATCGAAGTCGGTACCGAGCTGACCCGGTACCACTTTGTCAATTCCCACCGGAGATGGCATGGGAAGAGTTCCCACCAGGGCCGGTATCGGTGTCAGTACCGGTGACAGTACTGGCATCAGTGTCGGTACCAGTGCCCGTGGGCCCACCAGTACCACAGCTGAAAGAAGAGCTGCGATGCTGCGCTCGATAGCGAGGAACCTCTGGTCTATCGATGCTGCCGATGCTTGGGTGTCGGTACCAGCAAGGATGGCCGGAACCCCTGAGCATGGCACAGGTAGTTTTTGCGAGGTCGAGGCCTCGAGAACATCCTGAAGCCCCATCGATGCTTTGGAAGCCGAAGCCTCCCGCTGTTGCTGTTTTGCTGGTGTGGTTCCCTCAAGGGCAACGCCAATGGCCTCTCGATGCTTAGCAGGAGAGCTACCCTTTGAGGACCGGCTTTTGTGTTTAGTTACCTGAGATTCATGGGAGGAAGAGGCGGCCCTTGATGATGTTGATGCAATGGATCTGGTATCTGAAGGAAAGAGGGTACCGAGCTTTGCAGCCCGGTTGTCTTCCTCTTTTAGTCATCCCCATACAGGAGAGACATTCAGTTGGAGAATGTTCAGGTCCTAAACATTTCAGACACCTATCATGGGTGTCAGTGACGGAAATGGTACCGCCACACTTAGTACATTTTTTAAAACCACTAGTTGGCTTTTCCATGTTTTAGGAAGATGGGGCCTAGTGCCCAAAATGGTGCCTAGCACCAAAGAGAAAAGTTTCTGTAAAGAAACAGTCTAAAGCCCAAGTCTTTTTTGTTTTTAAAAGAAAAGAACCGGCAGTACCGGTAGGCGTCGTGCGGTAGGCAAACGCGACCACAAGAAAAGAATTTTAAAGACGGAATTTTCTGCGGTGACAGGGAATAGGTCCTGTTGGCTCCGCGGAAAACGAAGAACTGAAGAGGGACAGGTGGAAAGGCGGGAAGGTAGCATGCATGGACGCTGGGGAGCGTTCCCGCGCAGGCTCCGTCGGTACTGACGATACCCATATGTGAAGACTACATTCCTGCTTGTTCCTGGAGATAACAGATATATGTTGCAGCCCTGTGTGATACTAATTCTTATTTAGTTTATACACTTGCACTTATGTTACCAAATGTGATTCTTGTAGTAGTAGTAGTACATTTTGCCTGTGTGTGTCCAGTATACACTCAGCAATTACAAGATGAGTAAACAATACCATTTCTCCTGAGCTTGCATTGCCCTTAGGTTTGCTGGAATTTTGGACAGAGGCTATTCTGAAATTGCTTTGTTCCCAAACACCTAGATCACAATTAGCAGAAAGATGGAACCGAGTTCTCAGAAAGCATGAGAATTGTTTTTCCTAGCTTATTTGTATAAAAATAAAACACTAACTTGAGTTGATTGGACAAACAAAATCTTGCTTGCCAGCAATGATCAAGGAGAGGTTTGAGAAAGAGAGAAAGGCAGAAGGTGAGGCCACAGCCTAGGAAAAGGCAATAAACGTGCTGCTGTGAGTGTGATGATCTGGGCCACTGGAATTCTGACTGCTCTAAGCTTCCTCGAGGACCCACAAGGCCTGAAGAACATGAACCTTGTATATTTGTGCCTTGGCAGAGACATGAATAGGCAGGGGAGAGTAGGCCAAGAAGAACCCGAGGAAGTATCGCCATGAAGCCCAACCAAATGCCTTGTACCTTCTTAAGCCTCTCACCTCAAAAGGATCTCTTAACACCATAGTTCATGGGTAGCTTACACAAATCCTTGTGGGCACCGCAGTTACAAGATTAGTCTTCAAATGTTTTGAGTTTCCTACAGCACTCTCACTGGGAACAGTGTATACGATAGACTCTAGTCACACCTGAGAGATATGTGGCCGTCCTGTTAGAAGCCATACTTCTTCCTTTTGGGATTGATGTTACAATATAAAACTATTTCACAACATTTTATAAGGACTTTACCTATATTGTTTAGACAGTTGCTAATTAGAATGAGCGCATGTCCACTTAGTACTAGACCAATTAAGTTAAGTGGGAAAGGGGCACTGTTTACTCATACTGTTATGCTTATTGAGAAGAATCTAAATTTATAATCTTCTACCTACCATTTGTTTACAACAATACTAAGGGGTATGTTTACTAAGCCAGGTTAGCAGATTAACCCGAGCTATCTGCAACTAGGTCCCATTGAATAACATGGGACCTAGTTGCAGATAGCCCGGGTTAACCGTTAGCCCAGCTTAGTAAACATACCCCTAAGTTTTTAACAATTGTTTGATGTTCTTAGCAGCCTTACCAAATAAGGATACATTAATATAGTATAAAAAACATGAAAAAGACCTATGCATTTAGTTGGTGGAATGATGCAAGTGATGAAAAAGTGTTGTGAGGGGTGAAGTGGGATATTAAGAGGAAGGACTCTGATGGACAGTAAACTGATGAAGGTAATTTAATGATGTGAAGTGATGTATCTGTCTAATGAATATGTAAACGAAAAAATGATGAGCACTTTATTCACCTATGCCGTCTCCAAAACCTTCAATTCAGGAAGTCATCTAAGCCCCAACACATACTCAACAATTGGAAATAGACACTTGGAGACAGGCTAGCTGCACCTTACACCCTGATGAGCTTTGGAAAACCCACACTGGCCATGTGGTATTTCCAGATGCTTTTTTGCCTCATTTTGCCTCTGTATGTCCTGGCCAGGCATGCAAGGGCAAAGGGGGATGATTTGATTCACAAATTCTCATACTGGTATAATCCTAAACTTGCCAAAACTGCAGAAGACATGTGCGCAACTTGTCTGACCTGTAAATGGTGCAAAGGAGGCTAAACATGTAAAGATCAGTCAAGGGCATAATGGAATATTTCCTACCAGCAAATGAATCTCCAGTGATAGAGAGACAAGGAGTTTATCAAACTGCGAGACAGGGTTGACACCATACGAGATAGTTACTGGTAGACTATTGAAAGTTTATAAAGCAATATTTATAGGATATGATCTTAGTAAATATGGATGAAATTAAGTTAATATTCTAGATTAGATTTTGCAATGAGATATAATCTTTTCATTTAATATTGGTGCTGCTCTTCTGAATGAGGCCTGGAGCCATGTCACTAACTGCAATCCAGAAATTCCAGCAGAGGGAACTGACCAGAATCCAGATGGAACAGACCATCCCAAGCACTCCTAACTACACACCGCGGCTATGTGTGAAGGAGTCCCTACCTGGATCCATGCGTCACATTGCAAAAGGGCCAAGATATCCGCCTATGAGGCTGAGAGGTTCAACTTTTGGAAAAACCAAAAACTTCAGAGAAAGGTGAAGCACACTACGAAGTCCTGAAGAACTGCTGAGAAGCAGGACCAAATTATCTGAAAATAGGAAGAGGACTATTAGACTGATTGGGGGCTTTTGTGAACGATGTTGTCTTATGTATTGTTATCCTTTTATTATTGTTTCCTTGGTAAGTAACTGTATATTCTAGTATCTCAGATTTTTTCTGCTTTTCTCCTGCTCATACGGCTTTTGGATCTACAGGTGGCCAATGGTGCAAACGTTTGGGTAAAATACTCAAGACCAGATTCGTAGCTGGTGGAGGAAGTAGTAGTTGCTGAAGGTATACGATTGAGGTTGTTAGTCCTCACCACTTGTTCCACTACCCTCTACATGTAACTAGTAGATTGAAATCCATGGGGCAGATATAAAGTAGAGAAAGTCCTGAATATGCAGGCGAAATGAGTCCCCACTGTATGGAGACCTGATAAGAGTAACAGATCTATAAGCCATTTGGCTTTGTCAATTACAATGCCGGTGGGAACGGTATATATTAGATACCTTGGAAAAGTATCACCCAATTTACACTATGACTTCTTGTCCGGTATCCACTGTTTCATCCCATGTTAATAATAATAATTATATTGATTGGCTTAACCTTATGGAACTGTATTCTCACTTATTGTAGTTCCAAATGAGCTACAAAGGCAATTCAGTCAGTGATTACATACAATATCCTTACTGATCCACGGGTGGAATGTATTACAAATTAAAGATTTATTTGAATCAGCAAGGAATATTGAACTTTTGAACCATCCCGTGAGGAATCATGCTGAGCCAGCTGTTTACTAGCCTGGAGACCAAAGGTGTAGGGAATGACTGACCAGAATTGTTTATTAACTCGGAGAACAAAGGCTGGAGAAGGACTGGTCAGAAAATACTGTTTAGCAAAGGTGTAGGAGGTGGAGAATAAACCTCACGTGAGGAGTCATGCTGTCCAGCTGTGACACATTTGTTACAGCCTATAAAAAGAGCTAGAAAATCCAGAACAGGTAGAGAGCTGATGTCCGCATGGCCAGCGCGTGAGAAATTCCAGACTTTTCTCCAGCCTTTGCTGTGGCTCTCCCAGCTGATGATTAAAATGGGCTGTGATGATGTCAGAAGTTTGGTGATGCATTGTTCTATGTGTTGTCCTTGTAATATTGTTATATTGTCTAGCTAATTGTCATATTCAATAGCTTATTAAATACCATGCACATGTGGCTGTTTGCTCTTGAATTTAATATCATAGCGGGGCAATACAACAGGGTGAGGGGACAAAGATGCCCCAGCACCCATGTTAGGCCACACCCCGCTTTCAGTCTGGAGATACACATCTCAAGGCAGGAGGATCAGAGTGGAGAGAGGATAAAATATTAAAGAATCACTAATGGAACAGTAAAATTTAAAGTTTTCATTGGATCTGATTTGCAGGCCTGCTTTACAATATAAAACGTCACAAACTGGAAGTCAGACAAATAATGTCTTCAAAAATGTTAACAAACAGTAAATTAGGAAAACAATTGGAAGTTTTGGGGGAGGTGTAGAAGGCAGTAAAAGCCAGAGGACTGCTTGGGAGGTGAGAGGAGAAAGCAGTAAAAATATGACGATCAGGGTGGAGAAAAGAAACTGTAAGATCATGAAGAGGCCAGTGAAAATATGGAGAGACCTTGGAAGGGATGGGGACAGGGCAGTAAATATCAGAAGATCAAGGGCAGGGGAGAGGGTGATTAAAATTAGAGAAGTACCTGCAGGCAGGGAGATGGGAGAAGCCTCTTCACATTTGTATACGTGAACATTTAGATTATGATGAAATCAATCAGGCTGTCCCTTTTCCTCTCTAAGACAACAGTGACCATTAAGGGATGAGAGATACTCAGTACACATGCCAAGTCTCAGGTGTGGACCCCGCCTCCTACCTTCCTCGAGAGCACCGTTAGCAGGGATTCCAGGATGCTCTGCACGGCTTCACTGCTTTCTGACCTACTCCAAACCACAGGCCTGATGAGATCTGGAAGCACCTGGAACAGCTGCAAGCACACCTGCAAGAGACCAGCAGAGAGAGCGTACGACATCTGCCCAGCACAGCGGTGAAAGTCATTACTAGTCCGTTATACACAAAATTAGCCCATTTGGAGGCGATGCCTGAAAGAACTCCATCTTGTATGTACAATGTGACTCTCCCCCAGAGCGAAGCCCTTCATGAGAGAAGACTGAGGGGCACAGAGCAGGGCCCTGCTGGAGCAGAGCAGAGGGCATGGCCGGGGAGGAGCCTGGACTGGACCTGCAGCCAATGATATGCAGACTCTTTGGAACACCCTCCCTTCCCCGATCCGTTCCATCTCCAACCTGTCAACCTTCAGGAAAGTGACAAAGACTCACCTGTTCCAACTGCACTATGACCATATACCATAGCTAAGCTGCAGACTTTGCCGCCAGCCCTGACCGCTGCTGGCCTATGGACCACATACCAGCTTGTAACCTAGTTCTCCCTGTTACTAACAAAGTTGACGCCCCTGTTCATTATAATGTGTTTATTGTTAGATGTATATTACTATATCGTTCTACCAGTTTGTGATCCCAGTTCATTGTAAAATGTTTATTCTTGTCCTATGTAAACCGCGCTGATATTGAAATAGTGTGATATATAAAAATCAATCAATTAATGAAGAGCCGTGAGAAACCCTCTAGAGAGAATACCGAAAGCATCTCAGCCCTATCCGCTCAGTGCGACTGCTCTTACTTTGACTGTGAAGTGTTCCCAGTCCACGTCCTTTGCTGGGTCATTCTGCAGCACCTGTCGAAAGCTGGCAGCAACTTTCTGCAGCAACATAGGAAGAGTCTGTCTGAGGTACCCACGAGCCGCAGTACTCTCCTGAAGAAACATGGACACTGTGGATAGGGAGAGAGAGAGAGACGGAGAGGGATCAGGGACAGAGTCAAACAAAATCACACTAGGAGCAGAGATGAGGACACTCACCTGCCTCCAGGTCTCCAGTAAGCAGCACCTACAAGCAGAGCAAGAGATGGTAAAGGATGAGTGCAAGAGGGCAACAGTCCCTGTGAAAATTCACAACAGTCCGAGAAAGTTGTATTACTGTGGATCAGTGTATTCAACATGGTACCACTCTCTCCCTATTCCAGGATTATTATTGTGGCATGCAGATCCAGTGCATTGAGCGTGGTACCTCTCTCCCTGTTCTAGGATTATTATTGTGGCATGCAGATCCAGTGAACATAAGATATGCCATACTGGGTCAGACCAGGGTCCATCAAGTCCCCTATGTTAGTGTGTTTTTTTTTCTTTCCCAGCACTTTATAATCACTTACCCTTGGGACATCCGTTAATCCTCTGGGCTGAGGAATCACCTTACCTTCTGTCTGGAATTCCAGGGTAACAAACACACACACTCGCACATAAGTAGTATGTAAGTTTATTCCACAGGTTAGAGGGGCTGTCTGTCTTTTATACATTAACAGAAACATATACATACGTCATCAACCCATCCCCTGAGGCCCACCACAGTTTATCAGTAACTTTGCAGACGCTAGTCGTCTCTGTGTAGAACAATCAATTTACCTTAACACAGCACATTCCTTCCCATATATAGGTATATACAGAATTCCTATTTTATTTATTTATTTAACAGTATTTCTAAACCGCCTTATCTTAATAATCAAGGTGGTATCACAGCAAGCAATCAGGTAAAGTGTGTGTGTTGTACATGCAGTGAGGATAAAACTTAGTTGTGTGAGGGATGTGTTGGGTGCTTGATTTGTTTGAGCTATATACAGGGTGGGCTATTTAGCCTTGCGAGCCTCTCGGTCCTGCTATATACATTAAGCTTTATTTTTCCCCTAACACCCTAGTCTTTCTATATTCTGATAACGTAAACAATCGATCCATGTTTACCCGTTCCACTCCGTTCATTAATTTATAGACTTCTATCATCTCCCCTCAGCTGTCTCTTTTCCAGGTTAAAGAGCCCTAACCGTTTTAGCCTTTCTTCATAGGAATATCCTTCCATCCCCTTTACCATTTTGGTGGCTCTTCTCTGAACCTTTTCTAATAACCCTATATCAGTGATGGCTAACCTTTTTGAGCCCGAGTGCCCAAACTGCCGCACAAAACCAAAGAATTTCCTCAAAGTGCCAGCACGTCAATTAAAGCTCCATTTGCATAAGGTGCTTCATTTGCATAAATATTTGCATAATGTTACCATACACTAACTTTTAGTAAACATGCCTCTTAATGAGTATATGGATAAAGAAAGACTAAAAGGATTCTACATTACTATAATCCAGTACCAACCGCCAGGCACATTAGGAACTACTACAAACGCTGCCCATTTAGAACCCATAGCAAACCCGCCGTATCCTAACAGCACTACCAGGACTCACAAAGCACCATACTCTACCTATCAAAAGGCAACACTGCAAATATTAAACCAATACATCTCAGAGAACAATAATACATGACCTACTGGGGAAAGAACAAGTGGCAATGTCAATTAGGAATTATATAAACAGAATACCTCAGCTCAGTTACACATGCAGAACAGACCATTACCAAACAAGGAATCACAATTTAGAAACAGGAAGACAATAATTAAACTGGGAACCCCAAAATCCAAACTTGGAATATACAACAACACTGTAGAAATAAAACTATATATTAATTTCCTCTTGTACTAAACAAAGCGCAAAAATTAATGATGCACATTTCCCAGAGCTGACATATTCCAATTAATAAATTCAAAATAAAGAGATATTTTTCTACCTTTTGTGCGTTTTTTTTTTCAGTTGCAATTGTTCCAGCCACTTTCTTCTGGTTTCTTCGTGTCTTCTGCTAACTCTCCATCTGCTGTCCATTTGTCCTTTCTTCTGTCTTCTTGGGTTTTTTTTCCATTCTCTCTCTACATCTGCTTTAACATACTAATCTTTCTCCTTTTGCTCTTTCCTCATTCCTATTTCATCTACTCAAAATTTACCCCTCCATCCTCAATCCCCACTTACTCTCCCAATACCCGGCCAATTGTAGATTTTTTATCCCTCCCACACAAAATATTTTTCCCCTCTCCATTTTACTCTCCCAGCCCCATCCCATTCTAATCCTCCCCCAACACCAGCTCCCTTCTAGTTCCAGCCTCACCCAGCATCCATTCCCTTCTAGTCCCTGCATCAGCCCATTTCCAGTCCTAGCAGCCCCCCAACCCATTTCCAGTCCTAGCAACCCCCCAACCCAATACCAGTCCTATCCCCCCCTCATCAACCCACTTCCAGTCCTAACCCCCCATCACCCCATTTTCAGTTTAAGCCCCCCCCTATAACCCATTACCAGTCCTAACCCCCCATCAGCCCACTTCCAGTCCTAACCCCCCATCAGCCCACTTCCAGTCAGCCCCCCATAGCCCATTGCCAGTCCTAACCCCCCCCATCAGCCCACAGTCCATTACCAGTCCTAACCCCAGCAGCCCACCTCAAGTCCTAACCCCTCCCCATCAGCCCATTTCTTGTCCCAGCCCCCCATAGCCCATTATCAGTCCTAAACCCCCCCATAGCCCATTACCAGTCCTAACCCCATCAGACCACCTCCAGTGTTAACCCCCATCAGCCCATTTCCAGTCCTAACCCCACCCAACAGTCCAACTCCAGTCCTAACCCCTCCCCATCAGCAGTCCTAACCCCCCCTAGCCCATTAGCAGTCCTAACCCCCCCTCTCTAGCCCATTAGCAGTCCTAACCCCCCCATAGCCCATTACCAGTCCTAACCCCCCATCTCCCCATTTCCAGACAGCCCCCATCAGCCCACAGCCCATTAGCAGTCCTACCCCCCCAGCCCATTAGCAGTCCTAACCCCCCCTAGCCCATTAGCCGTCCCACCCCCCCCCCCCCATTATCAGTCCTAACCCCCCCCTAGCCCATTAGCAGTCCTAACCCCCCCCCTAGCCAATTAGCAGTCCTAACCCACCCCCCATGGCAAATTTAAAAAAAAAAAAAAAAAGCAGCTGGCTCTGGCTTCTGCCGCGGCAGCGGCAGAATGCAATGTCCCGCGGGGCCCCCTCCGCCCGCTAAGCCCCTCTGCAAGGGCTTTCAGATTCGCGAGGGAGAGCGTCTCCCTCGCGTCTCTGTTAAGCCCGCAGGGGCTAATGGGAAATTTCCCATCAGTCCCTCTAAAGGGGCTGATGGGAAATTTCCCATTAGCCCCTGCGGGCTTAACAGAGACGCGAGGGAGACGCTGTCTCCCTCGCGAATCTGAAAGCCCTTGCAGAGGGGCTTAGCGGGCGGAGGGGGCCCCGCGGGACACTGCATGCTGCCGCGTCCGCGTCCGCGGCAGCAGCCAGAGCCCGCTTTTTCTTTTTCTGCGGACCTTCACGCGTGCCAGCTGCAAGGCCTTCGCGTGCCACAGCTGGCACGCGTGCCATAGGTTCGCCATCGCTGCCCTATATCCTTTAAGATACGGCGACCAGAATTGCACACAATATTCAAGGTGCGGTCTCTCCATGGAAAGATAGAGAGGCATTATAATATCTTGTGTTTTATTTTCTATTCCTTTCCTTATAACACCTAGCATTCTATTTGCTCTCTTGGCCGCCGCTGCACACTGGGCTGATGGTTTTAACATGTTATCCACAATGACGCCTAAATCTTTTCCACTGGGTGGTGGTTCCTAATGTGGAACCTTGCATCGTGTAACCATAGTTTGGGTTGTTCTTCCCTAGGTGCATAACTTTTCACTTGTCCACATTAAATTTCATCTGCCATTTTGATGCCCAGTCTTCCAATTTATCAAGATCCTCTTGCAATTTTCCACAATCCTCTTGGGTTTTAACAACTTTAAATAGTTTTGTGTCATCTGCAAATTTGATAACCTCACTCGTTATTCCCTTTTCCAGGTCATTTATGAATATGTCAAAAAGCAGTGGACCCAGCACAGACCCCTGGTGTACACCACTATTCACCTTTCTCCATTGGGAAAATTGGCCATTTAGCCCTACCCTCTGCTTTCTATCTTTTAACCAGTTCCTGATCCACAATAGTACACTGCCTCCTATCCCACGACTCTTTAGTTTTGGCAAAAGTCTCCGATGAGGGACCTTGTCAAAGGCTTTCTGAAAGTCCAGATACACTATATCAACCGACTCACCTTTGTCTACCAGTTTATTCACACCTTCAAAAAATATAACAGATTAGTAAGACAAGATCTTCCTTGTCTAAAGCCATGTTGGCTGTCTCCCATTAGGCCATGACTATCTACATGCTGAGTAATTTTGTTCTTTATGATGGTTTCTACCATTTTTCCTGGTAGTGACGTCAGGCTCACTGGTCTGTAGTTTCCCAGATCACCCCTGGAACCCTTTTTAAAAATTGGCGTTACATTGGCAATTCTCCAGTCTTCAGTTATTACAGATGATTTTAATGAAAATTCACAGATTACTAATAGCAGGTCTGCTATCTCATATTTCAGTTCTTTCAACACCCTTGGATGTATGCCATCCGGCCCAGGTGATTTGCTACTCTTCAGTTTATCTAATAGTTGTAATACATCTTCCCGATGTATCAATATTTCCTTCAATTCTTCCACACCTTTAAATACCACTTCAGTCATGGGTAACATCCCTACATCTTCCTCAGTAAAGACCGAAGCAAAGAATTCATTCAGTCTCTCTGCTATCGCCTTGTCGCCTCTTAGTGCCCCTTTAACCCCTCTATCATCCAATGGACCAACTGACTCTCTCACAGGTTTTTTGCTACGAATGTACTTGAAAAAGTCTTTATTTCACGTTTTTGCTTCCGCAGCAAGCTTCTTCTCAAATTCTCCCTTTGCCTGCCTTATCAATGCCTTGCATTTGACTTGCCAAAGCTTGTGCTGTTTCCAGGTTCCGTCGTTTGGCTCTTTTTCCCATTTCCTGAAAGATGCTTTTTTGGCAACAACAGCCTCTCTGACCTCACCTTTAAACCATGCTGGCAGTTTTTTGGACTTTCTTCCACTTTTCTTAAAGTGTGGAATACAGCTGGTCTGGGCTTCCAAGATAGTATATTTCAACAACACCGAAGCTTGATGTAAGTCTTTAACCTTTGCAACTGCTCCTTTTAGTTTTTTCTTAACTATTTTCCTCACTTTATCATAGTCTCCCTTTCGAAAGTTAAAAGGTAGTACTGTGGATTTCCTTACTATCCCTCCTCCACTAATTAAATCAAACGCGGTCATGCTATGATCACTATTGCCAAGTGGCACCAACACCCTTATCTCTTGCACCAGATCTGGTGTTCCACTAAGGACTAGGTCTAATATGGCTTCTCCTCTGGTCGGTTCATGAACCAGCTATTCCAAGAAGCAGTCATTTATTTCATCTAGGAACTTTATCTCCCTAGCATGTCCTGACGTGACACTGACCCAGTCGATACCGGGGTAATTGAAATCACCCATTATTATTTCTGTGCTGTAACATTTGTTAGCTTCCTTGATTTCTTTGAGCATTTCATCATCCATTTGTTCATTCTAGCCAGGCGGTCGATAGTACACCCCCCACTGCCACCATCTTCCCCTTTTTACATGGAATTTCAATCCATAGAGATTCTACAGCAAATTTTATTTCCTGCACAACTTTAATCCTTTCTGACTCAATGACCTCGCTAACAGAGTGCAATCACTCCACCAATTTGATCAGCTCTATCATTACGATATAGTTTGTACCCAGGTATCAGTGTCCCACTGGTTGTCCTCCTTCCACCATGTCTCTGATATTCCAATCACATTTAACCTCTCATTTAGTGCTATATATTCTAACTCTCCCATCTTATTTTTTTAGACTTCTAGCATTTGCATACAAGCATTTTAGAGAATGTATTTTATTCATATTAATTTGGCTATTGGTAGACATGGGTAATTTGGTATCTTTAAGCTCTGTCTGCTCCATACTCAAGGGCATTTGGGCTACTTTACTCTTTTTTGGAACCTCTCGGCTTTTTGGTAGTATCCTTCAAGGATATATTCTTCCAAGCCATGTGCTCTTGGGCGACTGTCGGCTTTCCCCTATTATCTAGTTTAAAAGCTGCTGTATCTCCTTTTTAAAGGTTAAATCAGCTCACCTCCAGTGTATGATTGATTTGGATAACGAGCTTCACCTGAGAGCACCTCCTTTCCTTTAAGATGTGTAAGTACCTATAAAGCTATGATATCCCAGGGGTGGGTGGGTAATAACACTTATTAAAAGGGGGCTGCTACACAGTACCCTGTCCTGTGCTTCTAAGGTAAGCTGTGACCAACTTCCTGGGTGATTAACAGTCCTTGCTTGGATAGAAGGAGTCTTTCAAAATGGCCTTTTGACCTGCCACCTGGTGTTAACACCTATTGAAAAGGTTTCACAGGTCTCTTGCCCCCTAGGTAGAAGGCCTCTTTGTAAAGGTCTCTAGAAGACTATTTGTTGCTCACAGAGTACAGACCCTGTTTTGCCTTTTATGCTACGTTATATTCTGATTTGATTTAAATTACAGCTCTTTGCTGCTGCTAGGCTCTGACTTATGAAATTTAAACTACAAGCTCTCTGCTGGGTTATAAATTTAACCAGAAAGCTCTCTTCTGTATTCCAAATTTAAACTAAACTAAAGGTACCTTGCTGATACTAGGCCCTGAGTGACTATTAAATCTAAACTACAAGTTCTCTGCTGGGTTCCAAATCCAACCAGAAAGCTCTCTTCTGTGTTTTAAGTTTAAACTAAAAGTACTTTGCAAATACAGTGCATTGAGCATGGTACCACTCTCTCTCTGTCCCAGGATTATTACTGTGGCATGCAGATCCAGTGCACAGAGCGTGGTACCCCTCTCCCTGTTCCAGGATTATTACTGTGGTATGCAAATCCAGTGCATTGAGCGTGGTACCCCTCTCCCTGTTCCAGGATTATTACTGTGGTATGCAAATCCAGTGCATTGAGCGTGGTACCTCTCTCTCCCTCTTCCAGGATTATTACTGTGGCATGCAGATCCAGTGCACAGAGCGTGGTACCCCTCTCCCTGTTCCAGGATTATTACTGTGGTATGCAAATCCAGTGCATTGAGTGTGGTACCTCTCTCTCCCTCTTCCAGGATTATTACTGTGGTATGCAAATCCAGTGCATTGAGCGTGGTACCTCTCTCTCCCTCTTCCAGGATTATTACTGTGGCATGCAGATCCAGTGCACAGAGCATGGTACCCCTCTCCCTCTTCCAGGATTATTACTGTGGTATGCAAATCCAGTGCACTGAGTGTGGTACCTCTCTCCCTGTTTCAGGATTATTACCGCAGCATGCAGACCAGTGTACTGTGGTATCTCCTTGTCCCATTAGCCTGGGATGGGTCAGTGTACTGAATCTTTCCCATGCTGGGCCCTGTTCTCACCTCTTTGTCCTGCATCAGGTCTTTCATTAATTTCTCCACCTCCTGGGAACACAGGCTCTCTCTACCTGCCGACAACATTAGGATGATCTGCAGTATTGTGGAGAGAAGAGAGAAAGAGTTTGAAATGAGAATACTTACTCAGCTTCTTTGGGGTTTTACAGATGCTATTCGGTGTGTGGAAAGGGGGTTGTCATTGGAAACCTCTTAATAAAAGTTAGGGCTTAGTAGCACAAGACATTTCTTTCCCTCCTATCCACCCCAGTCATAACCCTTGATTTATAGCCTCCAATTAAGGGGAAAAGGAGTGTTCTTACTAACTTTCAGCTTTAACTAAATTATCTACATCAGTAAGTTATTAAGCCTTAAAAGTAGATTAATTAAGCCCTGCAGTTCACCTTGGGGTGAAAATTAAAAGTGCCTTATACTTATTAGCTAAAATTATATTAGTTTGATTATCCCTATTCCCCTTGCAATTTTAAAACAACCAATTTTAAATAGCTAAAATAAAATCTTTAATTCTAAGATGCAGACAGCAATCCAGCAGCGAGATGGGGGCTATCCAGTCTTGGGCATAGAGTGTTACACGTATGATTTTCCCCCAGTTGGTGAGAGGTCTTGTATGTGCACTAGGTGTAAAAAGCTCTCTGCTCTCAGGGAAGGAGTCTGGAGGTTAGAGCAGCAGACTTGGACCAGCTGAGGAAGAGAGAGGTATATAGACGAGACCTACAGAGATGTAGTAGAGATGTTCCACTTCCAGTCTGGCAACCTTTCTGTTGCCATGGGGGAGAGAGAGGTCATGTGACAGGAGAGCATCACCTTAATGTGGTAGGATGCTAGGATCTGTCCTCTAGGTGATGTAAAACCCTCTCGCACCAGGGATGTATCTCCAGGGCCATGTGCCCATGAGGGGAGGGGAGGGTTGGACAGCCATTAGAGTTAGCAATTTGATCATTAGGCATGTCGACAGCCGAGTGGCTGGTGGATATGAGGATCACCTGGTAACCTGCCTGCCTGGTGCAGAGGTAGTGGACCTCACGCGCCACCTATACAAGTTCTTAGATAGTGCTGGGGTGGAGTCTGCTGTCTTGGTACATGCTGGTACAAATGATATAGGAGAGTGTGGGAGGGAGGTTCTGGAAGCTAAATTTAGGTTTTTAGGTAGGAAGCTGAAATCCAGAACTTCCAGGGTGGCATTCTCCGAAATGCTTCCCGTTCCACACGCAGGATCCAAGAGGCAGGCAAAGCCCCAGAGTCTCAATGCATGGATGAGACGATGGTGCAAGGAAGAGGGTTTTGGATTTGTTGGAACTGGACAACATTCTGGGGAAGGAGGAGGGAGGCTTTTCAGAAAGGATGAATTCCACCTCAATCAGGATGGAACCAGGCTGCTGGCATTAACCTTTAAAAAGGAGATAGAGCAACTTCTGAACTAGATGCTAGCAAAACAGGGAAGTCAGGACATCCAGAGAGAGAGGCTCCAATAAAAGGTAAAAGTAACCCAAATGTCAAAGTAAAAATCAGACAGAGTTGGAAGATTTCAAATTACCCCTGTCATCCAATAGCCAGACTGTTAATATAAACAAAAAAACAAACTTTAAAAACGCCTGTATGCAAATTCTAGAAGTCTAAAAAATAAGACAGGAGAGTTAAACATTTAGCATTGAGTGAAAGGTTAGATATAATTGGTATCTCAGAGACCTGTGGAAGGAGGAGAACCAATGAGACATTGATACTAGGCTACAAACTATATCACAATGATAGGGTGGATCAAATTGGTGGAGGGGTTGCGCTCTGTTAGAGAGGGCATTGAGTCACACAGGATTAGAGTTTTGCAGGAAACACATTATAGAATCTCTATGGATAGAAATCCCATGTAAAAAGAGGAAGGCGATGGCAGTAAGAGTTGTACTACCAACTGCCCGGCCAGAATGAACAGATAGATAATGAAATGCTGAAAGAAATCAGGGAAGCTAACAAAAGTTACAACACAGTAATAATGTGTGATTTCAATTACCCCAGTATCACGGCAGGGCATGCTAGAGATAAAGATTTTAGGTGTTGGGGCTACCTGGCAATAGTGATCGAAGCACGATCGTATTTGATTTAATACATGGAGGAAGGATGGCAAGGAAATCCACAGTACTACTTTTTAACTTTCAAAAGGGAGACTATGATAAAATGAGGAAAATAGTTAAGAAAAACACCTAAAAGGAGCAGCTGCAAAGGTTAAAGACTTACATTAAGCATGGGTATTGTTTAAAAATACTATCTTGGAAGCCCAGACCAGATGTATTCTACATTTTAAAAGTGGAAGGAAGACCAAAAAAACTGCCAGCATTGTTTAGGAGAAAACATTTTTATTTAATAGTCAATAAAAGCACACAGGAAAATAATATGTAACTACAAAGCAGGAAACGGTGCACGATATTTTCAGATAAGTCCCCCCCATACCTCCTCACTCAAGCAAACGATGCGGTGGCATGAAACAATGAAACACTCCACACTAAACAAGCAAATGAGAAAGGGACGCTCACGCCAATAAGTAAGAACCATCCTCACAATATCCCTCCTCTAGCCTCAAACATAAAATGCAGCCCCTTCTCCCTGCACCCAATGCCGCCCACATCCCCCATGATAGCAGAACAGAAACATACAAGGATCTCCGGCATTTGTGGGCTCTTTGCATCATCTGGAGCAGTCCAATCTCTGAGACAACATCAACTACCTAAACTGCCCACCCCCTCCCCTCCTTCCTCCCTGTACACCATGTGGGAGTCTACACAGTGACTCACAGACAAAACACCCCTCCTCATCATCCCCAACGATTGAGAACATGGATTCAGGCCTTAGGCGGTAGAGATTGGAGATATGGGCTCCAGCCCTCCAGAAAGGAGGTCCAGTGCAGGACATGCCCCTGTGCCCTCTCCCTTTCCAGCAACAAAAAGACCACGGAGGCCATTTCACCACTGCCAATACTGAGGACCCACCTTATCCAACCAGGTTTGCAAGATGGATTTGCGAGTAAGCACAAAGCCAAATGTAACCAAGTCAGAGCAGCACTGGCAGGAAAGTCCAGTCTCTTCCAAATATCCAAAAGAACCAACTCCACAGATAAGCCAGCTGCACCCGAGACATGACCAGCAAGATAACATTAGACCCAGGACCAAAACCGCACCAACACTACTCAATGCCAAAACACATGTCCAAGAGTCGCTGCTCCAGTCCAATACCGAGGGCACGCATCAGTACTTGAAAGCCTCACCCGCCAAGCCCTCTAAGGGGCAAAATAGAGGCAGCGCAATAACCGGAATGGCAAGTCCCACAAGTCCACCTGAGTGGCGAGCGTCAGGATACTTCCCAAAGCCCCTAGTAGAACCCCCCCCTAAGTAAAATCCCTAAATCTTGCGCCCAGGCCGCTACCAGCCCTTCCTTTGCTGCCAGAGGGAGTAACCCAATGAGAACCTTGTGCAAGTCTGCAAGCTGAATACACTGGTCACCACCCAGCAATTGTTCAAGTCTGGTGCAAACACGCAATCCCCGCACCTCCAGCAGCAAACTATGTACATAGGAAAACACATCCACTGCCTGCAGGCCCCACTGCTCCTGCAGCTTGGCAAAACAGCACAGAGTCATCCTCTGACACCAGGTGCTCCAGGGTGACAAGACCCAGGTGCTCCCAGTGTGCAAAACCTTTTGCCACCAGCCTGGAAGAAATCCCCCATTACCCTGTAGCAGCAGGTATGGCAAGCAAAAGAGCGACCATCCCAACGAGAATAGATAGATATCGCCAGGCATGGCGATCCAGCTGAAGAAAAACATCCCGGGACACATCGGAGAGAGCACTAAGACGCCCAGCATGAAGAAGATAACGCAAATTAAAAGGAGACACCTGAGCACATTCCCAGGCCAGAGGAGTGAAATCTGACATATCCCACAATTAGTCCCTGACATGTCACAATAACAAGCCATGTTGTACCTCCCCCCCCGCCCCGGTGCACTGGAGAACCATAAGCTGCACCATGGGGCGTCGCCCCCTCCAAAGCAAGACATTTACTTGCTGTTCAAAGAGCTGGAGATCCCGCCTCTGAAGGACCAATGGGAGGGTTTGCAGAGTGTAAAGTCACTTTGGAAAGAGGACTATTTTAAACAGCGTGATCCGACCCCTCCAAAGATAATGGTAAATCATACCAGCACCGCACTCACTGTTCAAGGTCCAACAGAAGAGCAGACATTAACCGCTTGCAAGTCTGTAAGCTTGGCACTTAGCTGGATACCCAAATACTTTAACCTCCCCTCCCCCCACTTAAGCTGGAATGATCCACACCAGGCACCTCGGACAGCCGAGTCAAAAGGAAGGGTTTATTGAGAATCAGGCAGAGCAAGATGGGTATCCCTTGCTCTAGCTCCTCCAGTAAATCGTCAGCAAAAGTCGCAACGCAAAACTCCTGAGGCCATAGTTGTATCCTCCGTAAAGAAGAGTCCGTACAGATCTTACACAACAAAGGCTCCAGGGTGAGCACAAACGACAGAGGAGAGAGTGGGCAGCCTTGTCGGGTGCTGTGCCTCAACAGGAAATCAGGACATCTTACCATTGATTACCACTGTCCCTCAGGGGTCAGAGTAAATCAACCACACCACAGCTACAAAGAAACCTCAGAGGCCCATTGCAGCCAGCATCCCATACAGAAATTCCTAGTTGACTCTGTCAAAAGCTTTCTTCGCATCAAAGTTGATGAGCAATGAGGAGCAGGATTCCCGCAAACTAATCAACAGTGATGCAAGCATTTGGCGGACACTGGAGGTGACACTTCTCCCCTTGACAAAGCCCACCTGCTTCTCGTGCACTAGCCCTGGCAGGAACATCAACATAATCCACCAGGAGTTTTGCCATCAACTTAACATGCACATGGAACCCACAACAAGGGATCTTGACCTGGTTTAGCCAGGACCATGATCAATGCCTTGTTTGGTTCAAAAGGAAGCAACCCCCGCCCCACCAGATGCCTACAGTACTCCACCACTGCTACCATGTCACTCATAAGCTTGTAAAACTCATCACAGTAGCTACCTGGGCCTGGTGCCCAGCCACTCTTCACACCCTTGATTACCCGCTGCACATCCCGAGGCATTTTGGGTGCATTCAGGAACGCCAGCTGAACCTCCGTAAGATGGGGCAATCCATAACCAGGCAACAAGTCTCCCCAGCATCCCTCGGGCCGCTCTCCTCCTGATACAGTTTCTGGTAAAAGTCACAAAAAACCTTCTCCGCCCTCTCAGTGGTCACTTGCACACACTGTTCCCTCTAAGCTGTGCGCATGTGCACGCGCACACACCTCGCCAAGTGAGCGCACATACTTTACAACAGAGCGCACAAAAATTACGGCTCTGATTCTGATAGAAAACACAGATATCTTAAAATTTAAAAGTTATGATTGTAATTACTAGAAATTTCCCGCTTCATTTAGTAATTGTCTATTTTCATTTAATTTGATTAAAATCAATGCGGTGTACATACTGTATTCTGACCAATGTTCCCTCTAATGTTCTGTAGGCTGTGTGCGCATAAAATATTAGCTGTGCAGCTTTTGAAGAAAGGTTACATTTTTGTGCGCCACATAACACTTGGAGTTATATACTTTAAAATTTGACTACACGTCAGAATACAGTATGTACACCGCATTTATTTTAATCAAATTAAATGAAAATAGATGATTACTAAATGAAGCGGAAAATTTCTAGTAATTACAATCACAACTTCTAAATTTTAAGACATCTATGTTGTTTGCTATCAGAATCAGAACCGTAATTTTTGTGCGCTCTGTTGTAAACTATGTGTGCTCGTTCGGCAAAGGTGTGTGCGCGCGCACACGCGCACAGCTTAGAGGGAACAGTGATTCTGACGTGTAGTTAAATTTTAAAGTATATAACTCTGAGTGTCGTTATGTGGCGCACAAAAATGTAACCTTCCTTCAAAAACTGCACAGCTGATATTTTATGTATACACAGCCTACAGAAAATTAGAGAGAACATTGCTTGCACACATCCCAAAGCATCCCTCAGGGCTCCCTCGTGTCGTGGGCCACCACTCAAGCAAATAGAGAAGTTTGCTGGCCCCATTGCCAAAGCGATACAGCCAAAACCAATAATAAAAAAAAAGAGAAACTTTTTAGCGCGCTGTTGCAGAACCATATTCAACGCCTGCTACGGTGAGAGCATTGCAGCCTCCGCGGCCACGCCCGGGCAGGCCATGAAACGTCACCGAGCCTCCCCAGGTGCTTGCTCCAACTGAAGAACTTGACCAGTAAGCTGTTTACGCTTGGACCGTACATACACAATGATATACCCCCTCAAAACTGCCTTGCCCGCCTCCCAAAACAAAGCTGGGTCTTCTTTGTGCTGAGCATTATTACTCATATATACCCCCTACTTCGTATGAAGAAAAGGTTGTGGGGGATGTGCACTTTGTGCCCTAAGGCGAAACCTAGTGGAGTCTTTGCCACATTTGCCCCAGCTCACCTCGAGCGATACAAAAGTGTGACAGGAAATAACCACGGACCAATGTCTGCATGAGTGATCCGCTTAAAGAGTTCCACCGGGAGAAAAAAAAAAAATCAATCAGGGACCGTGCGTCATGCACACACAACAGATAGTTGAAATCCCAGTCCCTAGGGTATAACACCTGACATTCATCCAGTAAATCATAATCATTGCAGCAGCTTTGTATATGACGAGACCTCACTCGGCACCATCTCCAGCCCCTGCCAACGATCCAAGGCCCCATCTAAGGCACAATTGAAAATGCCCCCCCAGGATCAGCGGGAGATCTCCCACATCTGATAAGCACGATGCTAAGCACTGGTAGAAAGAGGAATTGTAGGAAATAGGCACATAAACAGAGCACAGAACCACCTCTCGGCCCAGAGGTTTCCCACTGACAAAAGATGTAACTCCCAACAGGGTCTATCAGTAAAGCTCACCTCAAAACCCAGCTGATTGCTCACTAGAATGGCAATGCCTGCCCTCTTCCCAACTGCTGGAGACCCATACACTTCGCCTACTCACCAACAGCGCGACTTAGCATGTTCCTCCTCAGACTGGCGAGTCTCTTGTAACAAGTCAATATCCATGTAGCAATCCCTGAGATGCTGCAAAATCTTGTGCTGCTTAAAAGGCGAGTCAATGCCGCACACATTCCAAGTCCTTACCCAGTGCACCAGATTAAACCAAGAAGCCAAATCCAAATATCACTATATAAATAACAGTGGGGACCCCCCCAGCCCAGGGTCCACCGCTCAACCACCACCTTGCCATAAAATCACTCAAAACCAACCCAATCACACTCCACATACCGCAACAAACATTTCCCACACAGAGCACGCTCCCACCCCTCTACCCACCTTCCCACCCTTCCTCCACTCACCTCCTTCCCCCTCATCCTCACCTCCAAGCATACAACCATTCCACACAGGAGCCCTCCATAGAAGACACTTGATATGTAGGTGCCCTCCACCAAAATGCACATTCCCACCCAGAAACCCCTCCCCACAGTACCACGCAGCATCCCCAAACAGAGCACACCCATCTCCAGTCCGTGAGAAGTGGCCTAACACAGAGTCCCAGACATTCCCCTTCCCCAATTCCGCAGCCATGAGTCTACCGAGCTACACTCTGTGCTCTGCCCTGCCACAGCTGAAAACCCAACCCAACTGCCCGCCCCACCCTGAGCCAGAGAAACCCTTAGCCCACATCCAAGCAACAGCCGACGTCCCTCGCACCCAAAACCCCACCCCACAAGCTAGCAAGCAGACAATCCATGGCCCTTACCCCCAGTGCCAATGCACTCTGCACACACAGCTACATTCCCACCTAGTCCCAGCCTGACTCGCCATCACGAGCCCCTGCGGCAAGGCATGCTACCCGCCAGCAGCGCAAGAAGGTGGTGTGAAATCCCCATCCCCTGCTCACAGAGCCCAAGGCAAACAGACCCCACGTCCATACACCAGAAGGGCCCAGCGGTAACCATTAGAACCATCCCCAGTCAAAAACAACCAACCAAACACGCCCCAAGAAAATAAAAAGGGATGAAAACAAAGAACAGGAGCAGGAAGCCAAAATGATCGGGGCTGGAGAAGAAAACAAGGGAAGAAGAGGGATTAGATACATAAAGTCAGTCAAGTAAATGAAGCAGGTGGGGATAATGGAAGGTGGCAAGAAGAAAAAACAGCTCAGACGAAGAAGAGGAAACAGGCAAAGCTAGAGGGTTAAATCAAAGGGCATAAGCAATAGGGAAGCAAGAAGAGGAATCAAGAAAACAGGAGCAAGTGAAGTAGGATGGGGGGTAACATCACGAAAGGACACACAGGCAATAATAATTTTGGCAATGAGCAAATAGTTCACAGCAATACACCAGCTGTCCTGTCCCCTTGACCAGGCAGCACCGCATCAGCCCCCCTGATGAAACGCTGTCACTGACTGGGAGATCTTCACCATTTGATTCGTAAGGCCTTGGAAATGTCAGCGACCATGGGGAAAGTTCTTGATGGCCATGTCTTTCACAAGGCTACTCTGCAACTCGGAGCATGGGCTGGCTGGTTGGCAGTCTGCCATTTTGGCCTCTGGGATGTGGGATCTCTCCTTTCTCACTGTCTTAGTTGACATAGAAGCACTGGATCTCCATCAAATGCTCTGGGGAAGCAGCTGGAGCACTCAACCACTGATTGGAGTGTCCGGGTAAATGAAACACAGAGGATTACCAAAGTTTTGAAGGTGGAGGGCCCTGGAGCAGACAAGAGCATGTCTTATTCGGCCCACCACATCACCTGACCCCCCCACCAGCATGGTTTAAAGGTGAGGTCAGAGAGGTTGTTGTGGCCAAAAAAAAAAAGCATCTTTCAAGAAGTGGAAAAAAGGAGCCAATATAAACACTGGCAAGTTAGATGCAAGGTATTGATAATGCAGGCAAAGAGAAAATTTGAGAAAAACAAAAGCAAAAATGCATAATTAAAACTTTTTAAAGTACATTTGTAGCAAAAAACCTGTGAGAAAGTCAGTTGGAGAATTAGATTATAGAGAGGTAAAAGGAGCGCTAAGGGAGGACAAACCCATAGCAGAGAATTTTTTTTTACGTTGGTCTTTACTGAAGAAGATGTAGGGATGTTGCCCATGACTGAAATGGTATTTATAGGTGATGCCGCAGAAGAATTGAAAGAAATACCAATACACTGGGAAGACGAATTACAACTATTTGATAAACTGAAGAGTAGCAAATCAGCTGGACCAGATGGTATACATCCAAGACACTGTTCCCTCTAAGCTGTGTGCGTGCACACACCTCGCCGAGTGAGCGCACATACATTACAACAGAGCGCACAAAAATTACGGCTCTGATTCTGATAGAAAACACAGACGTCTTAAAAGTTAAAAGTTATGATTGTAATTACTAGAAATTTCCCGCTTCATTTAGTAATCGTCTATTTTCATTTAATGTGTTTAAAATCAATGTGGTGTACATACTGTATTCTGACGTGTAGTCAATTTTTAAAGTATATAACTCCGAGTGTCGTTATGTGGTGCACAAAAATTTAACCTTCCTTCAAAAGCTGCACACAGCTGATATTTTATGCGCACACAGCCTACAGAAAATTAGAGGGAACATTGATCCAAGAGTTTTGAAAGAAGTAAAATATGAGATTGCAGACTTACTACTGTAGTACCTGAAAATTGGAGAACGGCCAACGTAACGTCAATTTTTTAAAAATGTTCCAGGGATGAGCTGGGAAACTAAAGAATGGTAAGACTGATGTCATAACAAGACAAAATGGTAGAAACCATTATAAAGAATAAAATTACTAAACATATAGATAGTCATGGTTTAATGGGAGAAAGCCAACATGAATTTAGCCAAGAAATGTCTAGTCTTAATAAATCTGTTATATTTTTGTGAAGGTGTGAACAAACAGGTAGACAAAGGTAAGCCGGTCAATATAGTGAATCTGGATTTTCAGAAAACCTTTGACAAGGCCCCTCATGAGAGATTCTTGGAGGAAATTAAAAAAAGTCATGGGACTAGGAGGCAGTATGCCAGAGCTACTCAAATCCAGTCCTGGAGGGCCACAAACCAGTCAGGTTTTTGGGATATCCCTAATGAATATGCATGAGATATATTTGCATGCACTGCCTCCATTGTATTTGTATCTCTCTCATGCATATTCATTAGGGATATCCCGAAAACCTGACTGGTTGGCTGCCCTCCAGGACTGGATTTGAGTAGCTCTGCAGTATGCTATTGTTCAGGAATTGGTTAAAAGATAGAAAGCAGAGGGTAGGGCTAAATTGTCAATTTTCCAATGGAGAAAAGGTGAATAGTGGTGTACCCCAGGGATCTGTGCCGAGTTTGCTACTTTTTAACATATTTGTAAATGGCCTGTAAATAGGAATAATGAGTGAGGTAATCAAATTTGCAGTTGATACCAAATTATTCAAAGTTGTTAAAACCCAAGAGAAGTGTGAAAAACTGCAAGAGGCCCTTGATAAACTGGATGACTGGACATCCAAATGGAAGATGAAATTTAATATGGACAAGGGCAACATTATGCACCTAGAAAAGAACAACCCAAACTATGGTTACACAATGCAAGGTTCCATAGTAGGAACCATTACCCAGGAAAGGAATTTAGGCGTCATTGTAGATAATACGTTGAAACCCTCCGCCCAGTGTGCAGTGGTGGCCAAGAGAGCAAATAGAATGCTCGGAATCATAAGGAAAGGAATGGAGAATAAAACAAAGGATATTATAATGCCTCTATATTGTTCCATCGTGCAGCCTAACTTGCAATATTGTGTGCAATTTTGGTCGCCGTGTCTTAAAAAGGATATAGTAGAATTAGAGAAGAGCCACCAAAATGGTAAAGGGGATGGAAGGATACCCCTATGAGGAAAGGCTTAAAGTTTAGGACTCTTCAACTTGGAAAAGAGTCGACTAAGGGGAGATATGATAGAGGCTAGGGTACACGCAATGAAGCTACAATAAGACTAATAAGAGAAAATATTTTTCACTCAACATGTAATCAAACTCTGGCATTCATTACTGGAGGATGTAGTAAAAGTGCAGCTGGGTTTAAAAGAGGTTTGGACAAGTTCCTGGAGGAAAAGTCCATAAACCATTATTAAAAGGGACCCAGGATATCAATGCTTACCCTAGGATAAGCAGCATGGAATCCATTTACCTTTTTGGGAACCTGACAGATACTTATGTCCCAGATTTGCTGCTGTTGGAAACAGGATACTAGGTTTGATGGACCATTGATTTGATCCAGTATGGCATTTCTTATGTTATAAACATGAAAAGTTCAATTTTCAGATTCTTTGAATTGTGGGGATAAGAGCACCCTGGTAGTATTCCTCGAGAGCAACAGTAACTGCTTTCCTAGCTCCTTCCCTCGCCCAGAGGCCTTCAGCCTTCTGATAGAAGAATCATGAGTTGGGGGGCTGCAGCAGGAACAGAATTCTGTACAGGTTGCCAAGTGTTCGGTCTACACCTATTATAAAGGGTGATCTTCAGTTCCACTGGATGAGAGAAGCCTATGGTTCAGGACATAAGATATGCCATACTGGGTCAGATCAAGGTCCATCAAGCCCAGTATCCTGTTCCCAACAGTGACCAATCTAGGTCAGAATGCTTGTCTTGCGGGCAGGAGGATCTCCAGCAGCAGCAGAGACATTGCAGAGTGTTTTACACGGCTCCTGTTCATGTATCTTTCTGCCAGGGCTGGGAACACTCCCTGCACAGCTCTGCTGAAAACTGAACAATCCCAGGCAGTTTAAGGTAAGATAGCATTGCAAGCCTAGCACATGCAGACGGAGTCTGGTCTTCAACGCCAAGCACCAGCAAGGTGGCCATGGAAAACTGCTTACCTTTTCTAGTTTCTGGAAAAAGCTTGAACTGCTCCCAGCATCCAGCTGTAAAGCAAGTACACACTGGAGTAAGGGCAGCACTTCCCCATCGCTCAGCTCCCAGAATCCTTTGCACACTGTGTTCAGGATTTGCAGGGCCTCGTCCAGGCATCTGTCCTTGCACCTTTTCACAGAAGCTCTGCCAGAAATAAAGTACAAGTCAACACAAGGGAGAAGACTTCCTACCTGGCTATCACTCCCCCAACTCTTGTACTGCACTCTTCAGGATTATTGCCCCGGCCCCCCATCAGTGCCAGCTGTCAACTGCTGTGAATGAGGCTGTTCCTATGAGCCCAGCTGCTCTGTGGCAAGCATTCTTTTTCCAGCTAGTAATCTGAATAGATTTCACGGACCTTCGTGTAGCATTTATTAAACAAACATTCAACAAATACTAACTAAACACATACAACAATAATAAATAATCAACTAGCAAAACCAGCTAGGATCAAACACTGGGACTGGATGAAAGGCAGCCAAAGGTAGCTTAGAGAGGCCCTTGCAGTACCCAGAAAGATCTCTTTGGAGCTGGGTGTCATCCATATCATAGGAACATAGTAATTGACGGCAGATAAAGAGCAGCATGCTCCATCTAGTCTGCCCAGCACGATGGCAAGAGTAGGTGCACCTGCGGTGAATGAGGCTCTTCCTGTGAGCCCAGCTGCTCTGTCTGTGGCCAGCATTCTTTTTCCAGCTAGTAATCTGAACACATTTCACTGACCTCAGCTAGGTAGACTGGCTGAGTAATTTCAGCCTTTATCTGAGCTCATTCACCTTGTGAGTATGTTAGACGCTGAAAGCAGGCAGCAGGGCACGATTAATGTGGCCACTAGAACGGACTGGCTAAGCTCCGTTCATTCCGATACGCGTTTTATTGCGGAGCGGGTTGTGCAGTTTCTTTCTGAAAGCGCTTCGCACTGGGGCTGCTGCAGCGGAACAGTAAATTAGCGCGTTTGCATTAACCCTCCTTGAACTATAGAAGCGCGAGCTAGATGCACAGTTACAGCGGTGGAAGGGAACAGGGCGCACGTGTAGCACCTTTAATCGCCCAGACTTCAGCTACAGCAACCGACCGTCCTGGGCTGCAACTTGTATAAATATTCAGAATTCCATCACCTTCATCCCTCAGCCACCGACCTTAAGCTGACAAAATCATAGCTACCACGTGCAAGGGAGAGGCGGAAAGCTAATGATGCAGCAGCCCGAGGGCCCACCGTGCAGCTCGGCTCCCATAAACTGCCGCCATCGGGGATCACTCACCGTGCATACTGCTCCAGTTTCTCGAGGAAGGCGACAACCGAGACCCCGCGCTCCCCGAACCCCTGGGACCCATAGGAAAGGAGGCAGCGCTGGATCGCGAGCTCTGCCCGGCTCATCCCTATCCTCACTTCCGGACTCGAGACGAGCTAGCACCGACAAAGAAGCCCCGCCCCACATCTCTCCGCTTCTTCCAGAGAGCGTCATGCACTCCACAGCTCCGCCCCCGGAACCGCCCCCCATCTCTCAGCTTCTCCCAGAGAGCGTCACACACTCCACAGCTCAGCCCCCCATCTCTCAGCTTCTTCCACAGAGCGTCATGCACTCCACAGCTCCGCCCCACATCTCTCAGCTTCTTCCACAGAGCGTCATGCACTCCACAGCTCCGCCCCCGGAACCGCCCCACATCTCTCAGCTTCTTCCAGAGAGCGTCATGCACTCCACAGCTCCGCCCCCGGAACCGCCCCACATCTCTCAGCTTCTTCCAGAGAGCGTCATGCACTCCACAGCTCCGCCCCCGGGACCGCCCCCCATCTCTCAGCTTCTTCCAGAGAGCGTCATGCACTCCACAGCTCCGCCCCCGGAACCGCCCCCCATCTCTCAGCTTCTTCCAGAGAGCGTCACACACTCCACAGCTCCGCCCCCGGGACCGCCCCCCATCTCTCAGCTTCTTCCAGAGAGCGTCATGCACTTCACAGCTCCGCCCCCCATCTCTCAGCTTCTACCAGAGAGCGTCACACACTCCACAGCTCCGCCCTAGGAACCACCCCGAAGGTGTCCCGCGGGGCCACCTTCCCCGCCTCAGTCCCTCCCCGCGTCGGCTTTCAGAGCCGCAAAGGGAGAGTTTCCCTTTCGCAGGTCTGTTAAGCGCGCCGGGGCTGATGGGCTTAATAGAGCGGCGAGGTACAGTTTTATTGGTATAAATACCCATAGCAACCCCTAGTAAGTAAGAACTTAAAGATCTAGACACAAACTTAAAACTAAGATGCAGACAGCAGTCCAGCAGCGGGATGGGGGCTTTCCAGTCTTTTGCATTGATTGTCACATGTATGATTTTCTCCCAGTTGGTGAGAGGTCTTATGTGTGCACTAGGTGCAAGGAGCTCTTTGCTCTCAGGGAACAAGTCCGTTCTCTAGAGGCTAAAGTAGCAGACTTGGAAAACATAAGACAGACAGAGAGGTACATAGACGAGACCTACAGGGATATAGTCCTGAAGTCCCACCTCCAGTCTGGCAGCACCCCTGTTGCCATGGAGGAGAGAGGTCACCTCGTGACAGGAGAGCATCACCCTGGTGTGGCAGGAAGTGATCCTGTAACTAGGACCTGTCCTCCATGTGATGTAAAACCCTCTCGCACCGAGGAAGTTTCTCCAGGGCCATGTGCCCATGAGGGAAGGGTTAGGACAGCCGTTATAGTTGGTGATTCGATCATTAGGCATGTAGATAGCTGGATGGCTGGTGGACGTGAGGATCGCCTGGTAACATGCCTGCCTGGTGCAAAGGTAGCGGACCTCACGTGCCACCTAGATAAGGTCTTAGATAGTGCTGGGGAGGAGTCTGCTGTCTTGGTACATGTTGGTACCAATGACATAGGAAAATGTGGTAGAGAGGTTCTGGAGGCAAAATTTAGGCTTTTAGGTAGGAAGTTGAAATCCAGAACTTCCAGGGTAGCATTCTCCGAAATGCTTTCTGTTCCACACGCAGGACCCAAAAGGCAGGCAGAGCTCCGGAGTCTCAATGCGTGGATGAGACAATGGTGCAGAGATGAGGGGTTTGGATTTCTTAGGAACTGGGGAACATTCTGGGGAAAGGAGGGGCTCTTTCGAAGGGATGGGCTTCACCTTAACCAGGATGCAACCAGGCTGCTGGCATTAACCTTTAAAAAGGAGATAGAGCAGCTTTTAAACTAGATATTAGGGGAAAGCCGACAGTCGCCGAAGAGCGGATGGTTTGGAAGAATGTATCCTTGAAGGATACTACCAAAAGCAGAGAGGTTCCACAAAAGAGTAAAGTAGCCCAAATGCCCTCAAGTATGGAGCAGACAGAGCTTAAAGATCCCAATTTACCCATGTCTAACAATAGCCAAATTAACATGAATAAAATACATTCTCTAAAATGCTTGTATGCAAATGCTAGAAGTCTAAAGAATAAAATGGGAGAGTTAGAATATATAGCACTAAATGAAAGGTTAGATATGATTGGAATATCAGAGACATGGTGGAAGGAGGACAACCAGTGGGACACTGTGATACCTGGGTACAAACTACATCGTAATGATAGAGCTGATCAAATTGGTGGAGGGGTTGCGCTCTATGTTAGAGAGGGCATTGACTCAGAAAGGATTAAAGTTTTGCAGGAAACAAAATCTGCTGTAGAATCTATATGGATTGAAATTCCATATAAAAGGGGAAGGCGATGGCAGTGGGGGTGTACTATCGAGCACCTGGCCAGAATGACCAAATGGATGATGAAATGCTCAAAGAAATCAAGGAAGCTAACAAAACTTACAGCGCAGTAATAATAATGGGTGATTTCAATTACCCCGGTATCGACTGGGTCAGTGTCACGTCAGGACATGCTACGGAGATAAAGTTCCTAGATGAAATAAATGACTGCTTCTTGGAGCAGCTGGTTCATGAACCGACCAGAGGGGAAGCCATTTTAGACCTAGTCCTTAGTGGAACACCAGATCTAGTGCAAGAGATAAGGGTGTTGGGGCCACTTGGCAATAGTGATCATAGCATGATCGCCTTTGATTTAATTAGTGGAGGAGGGATAGTAAGGAAATCCACAGTACTACCTTTTAACTTTCGAAAGGGAGACTATGATAAAATGAGGAAAACAGTTAAGAAAAAACTAAAAGGAGCAGTTGTGAAGGTTAAAGACGTACATCAAGCTTGGGTGTTGTTGAAAAATACTATCTTGGAAGCCCAGACCAGCTGTATTCCACGCTTTAAGAAAAGTGGAAGGAAGTCCAAAAAACTGCCAGCATGGTTTAAAGGTGAGGTCAGAGAGGCTGTTGTTGCCAAAAAAGCATCTTTCAGGAAATGGAAAAAAGAGCCAAACGACGAAACCTGGAAACAGCACAAGCACTGGCAAGTCAAATGCAAGGCATTGATAAGGCAGGCAAAGAGAGAATTTGAGAAGAAGCTTGCTGCGGAAGCAAAAACGCGAAATAAAGACCTTTTCAAGGACATTCGTAGCAAAAAACCTGTGAGAGAGTCAGTTGGACCATTAGATGATAAAGGGGTTAAAGGAGCACTAAGAGGTGACAAGGCGATAGCGGAGAGACTGAATGAATTCTTTGCTTTGGTCTTTACTGAGGAAGATATAGGGATGTTACCCATGACTGAAGTGGTATTTAAAGGTGCGGAAGAATTGAAGGAAATATCGATACATCGGGAAGATGTCTTACAATTATTAGATAAACTGAAGAGTAGCAAATCACCTGGGCCAGATGGTATACATCCAAGGGTGTTGAAAGAACTGAAATATGAGATTGCAGACCTGCTATCAGTAATCTGTGAACTATCATTAAAATCATCTCTAATACCTGAAGATTGGAGGATCGCCAATGTAACACCAATTTTTAAAAAGGGTTCCAGGGGTGATCCGGGAAACTACAGACCGGTGAGCCTGACGTCAGTACCGGGAAAAATGGTAGAAACCATCATAAAGAATAAAATTACTCAGCATGTAGATAGTCACAACATAATGGGAGACAGCCAACATGGCTTTAGACAAGGAAGATCTTGTCTTACTAATCTGTTATATTTTTTAGAAGGAGTGAATAAACAGGTGGACAAAGGTGAGTCGGTTGATAGTGTGTATCAGGACATTCAGAAAGCCTTTGACAAGGTCCCTCAAGAGAGACATTTGGCAAAACACAAGAGTCATGGGATAGGAGGCAGTGTACTATTGTGGATCAGGAACTGGTTAAAAGATAGAAAGCAGAGGGTAGGGCTAAATGGCCAATTTTCCCAATGGAGAAAGGTGAATAGTGGTGTACCCAAGGGATCTGTGCTGGGTCCGCTGCTTTTTGACATATTCATAAATGACCTGAAAAGTGGAATAACGAGTGAGGTTATCAAATTTGCAGATGACACAAAACTATTTAAAGTTGTTAAAACCCAAGAGGATTGTGAAAAGTTGCAAGAGGATCTTGATAAATTGGAAGACTGGGCATCAAAATGGCAGATGAAATTTAATGTGGACAAGTGCAAGGTTATTCACCTAGGGAAGAACAACCCAAACTATGGTTACACGATGCAAGGTTCCACATTAGGAACCACCACCCAGGAAAAAGATTTAGGCGTCATTGTGGATACCATGTTAAAACCCTCGGCCCAGTGTGCAGCGGCGGCCAAGAGAGCAAATAGAATGCTAGGTATGATACGGAAAGGAATGGAAAATAAAACAAAAGATATTATAATGCCTCTGTATCGTTCCATGGTGAGACCGCACCTTGAATATTGTGTGCAATTCTGGTCGCCGTATCTTAAAAAGGATATAGCGATTTTAGAAAAGGTACAGAGAAGAGCCACCAAAATGGTAAAGGGGATGGAAGGATACTCCTATGAAGAAAGGCTAAAAAGGTTAGGGCTCTTTAACCTGGAAAAGAGATGGCTGAGGGGAGATATGATAGAAGTCTATAAATTAATGAACGGAGTGGAACGGGTAAACGTAGATCGATTGTTTACCTTATCAGAATATAGAAAGACTAGGGGACATGCAATGAAGCTACAGAGTAAACTATTTAAGACTAATAAAAGAAAATATTTTTTCACTCAACGTGTAATCAAACTCCGGAATTTGTTACCGGAGGATGTAGTAAAGTTTAAAAAAGGTTTGGACAAGTTCCTGGAGGAAAGGTCCATAAACCATTATTAAGAAGTGACCGAAGATATCAATGCTTGACCCAGTACAAGCATTGTGGAACTTGTGTCTCTTGGGGAAACTGCTAGGTACATGTGACCTAGATTGGCCACTGTTGGAAACAGAATACTGGGCTTGATGGACCTTGGTCTGACCCAGTATGGCATATCTTATGTTCTTATGAGGGAGAAACTCTCCACAGCTCTGAAAACGCCGCGGAGAGGAACTAAAGCAGGGAGATAGAGCTCTGCCGGGCAGGGGGGCCCCGCGGGACACTCGATTTTCCGCAGAGGCAGCAGCCAGCATTTTTTTTTTAAATTTTAAATTTTCCCTGGGCTGTTGGGGGGGGGGGTTAGGACTGGTAATGGGTTGGGGGGGGTAGGACTCATAATGGGTTAGGGGGGGCTAGGACTCGTAATGGGTTATGGAGGGGCTAGGACTGCAAATGGGCTGAGTCGAAGGGGAGGCTTAAACTACAGTTGGGGAGGGGGGCTTGGAATGGAAATGGGCTGTGAGGGGAGGGGGCTAGGACTGGAAATGGACTGATGGAGGGGCTAGGATAGGACTGGAAATTGGGTGTTGTGGGGAGCTAAGATTGGAAATGGGCTGCGGTGGGGTCTCGGATTGAAATAAGAACAAAAGATATGCCACACTGGGTCAGACCAAGGTCCATCAAGCCCAGTATCCTGTTTCCAACAGTGGCCAATCTAAGTCATACCTACCTAGCAGTTTCCCCAAAAGACACAGATTCCACAATGCTTGTACTGGGTCAAGCATTGATATCCTGGGTCCCTTCTTAATAATGGTTTATGGACCTTTCCTCCAGGAACTTGTCCAAACCTTTTTAAAACCCAGCTACACTAACAGCCTTTACTACATCCTCCGGTAACAAATTCCAGAGTTTGATTACACCTTGAGTGAAAAAATATTTTCTTTTATTAGTCTTAAATAGTTTACTCTGTAGCTTCATTGCATGTCCCCTGTTGTTAAGTGCCGTCGAGTCGGACTCATGGCGACCCTCTGGATAGCTATCCTAAATTGTGTTCGGTCTTCAGTCAGGCGGCTCATTGTTGACAGACTGGTACCCGTAGCTGCTGTTATTGTATCGATCCATCTCATAGCTGGCCTTCCTCTTTTGCATTGACCTTCTATCTTGCCAAGCATGATGTCTTTCTCTAATGATCTCTCTCTCCGCATGATGTGTCCAAAGTATGAAAGTCGAAGTCTTGTCATCTGAGCTTCTAAAGAAAGCTTAGGTTTGATCTCCTCTAGTACAGACTGGTTTGTTCTTCGGGCAGTCCATGGTATACACAGTATTCGCCGCCAGCACCATAATTCAAAGACATCAATTTTCTTCCTGTCTATCTTTTTCACTGTCCAGCTTTCACATCCATATGATGTTATTGAAAATACCATGGCTAGAACAAGTCGAATCTTTGTATGGAGAGAGACATCCCTGCTCTTGAGAATCTTATCTAGGTCTTTCATAGCCATTCTGCCAAGAGCAATGCGTCGTCTGATTTCTTGACTGCTTGTTGCTTCTTTATTGATAGTTGATCCAAGTAGGTTAAAGTTATTCACGATTTCAATTTCTTCTCCTTCGACGATGAACCTGTTGATTATGCCAGTTGTCATGATCTTTGTCTTCTTTACATTAAGGTGCAGACTCATTTTAAGACTAGGCTTCTTGATCTTGAGAAGCAAATGTTTCAGACCGTCTTCGCTTTCAGCCAGTAATGTGGTATCATCAGTATAGCGAAGATTGTTGATGAGTCTTCCACCAATCTTCACACCTCTGTTGTCTTCATACAATCCTGCTTCTCTGATGATTTGTTCTGCATATAAATTAAACAGGTAGGGGGAAAGTATGCAGCCTTGTCTTACACCTTTGCTTATTTTAAACCATTCTGTTTCTCCTTGTTCCGTTCGAAGTGTTGCTTCTTGATCAATGTACAGATTGTGCAAGAGAACGATCTTAATGTGGCCCAGAGTTTCTCATGGTTTACACAGTCAAAAACTTTGCTATAGTCGATAAAGCACAAATAGATATCCTTTTGGTATTCTTTAGTCTTTTCAAGGATCCATCTCACATCCGCAATGATGTCTCTCGTTCCTCGCCCTTTTCTGAACCCTGCTTGCACTTCAGGTAGTTCTTGTTCCAGGTATGATTGTAGTCTCTTTTGAATAATCTTCAGTAGAATCTTGCTGGCATGTGGGATCAGAGCGATTGTGTGATAATTTCCACAGTCAGTTGGATCAGTTTTCTTTAGTATTGGTATAAACACAGATCTTTTCCAGTCAGTTGGCCATGATGCTGTCTTCCATATTTCTTGGCGGAGCCTTATAAGTACGGTAACAGCTGCATCAGATTGCTGTAATACTTCTATGGGAATGCAATCAATGCCTGGTGCTTTGTTCTTTGATAAGGCTTTCAATGCTGTTTCAACTTCTTCTTTCATCACCAGTGGTTCCAGATCATAAGGTACAGGTTGAAATGGCTGTTGGTCCACTTGATCTTTATCATATAAAAACTCTGTATATTCCTTCCATCTTTTCTTGATCTTCTCAGCATCATTCAACATAGAACCTTGAGCATCTTGTAACATTCCAATTCGAGGCTGGAACTTTTTCTTTAACTCTTGTAGCTTTAGGAAAGCTGATCTTGTTCTTCCTCTAATAGTTTCTGCTTCTATTTCCTTGCATGCGTCATTGTAGTATTTTTCCTTGTCCTGTCTTGCTGCACGTTGCAAATCTCTGTTGAGTTCTGTGATTGTCTTTCTTTCTCCTCTGGCTTTAGCTTCTCTGCGTTTCTGGGCAATTTTCAGAGTTTCTTCCGTCATCCATTTTGGCCGTTTTTTTTTTTACCTTTTGTAGAGACTTCTCGCTTTCTTCCAACACAACCTTCTTGATGTCATTCCATAACTCTTCTGGAACTCTATCATTTGTATCTAAAGCAGCAAATCGATTTTGCAGGCAGTCTTTAAATTCCAGTGGTATATTCTCAAGGTCATATTTTGCTGCATTCATGAGTGGTTTGCTCTTTTTCAGCTTTAGCTTGAGTTTGCATACTAGTAGTTGATGATCTGTACCACAGTCAGCTCCAGGTTTTGTCTTTGTTGATGTTATAGAGCTTTTCCATCGTTGACTTCCACAGATGTAGTCAATTTGATTTTTATACAATCCACTGGGTGAAGTCCATGTGTACAGTCGCTGCTTGTGTTGCTGGAAGAAGGTGTTCGAGATGAATAGATCGTTGGTCTTGCAGAATTCTATCAGTCTTTCTCTAGCTTCATTTCTGTTGCCAAGTCCATATTTTCCAACTACTTTGTCTTCTTCTTTGTTGCCAACCTTTGCGTTCCAATCACCCATGGCTATCAGGATATCCTGTTTGCATGTTCTGTCAATTTCAGCTTGTACTTGTTCATAGAACTCTTCAATTTCATTCTCTTCTGCAGCTGTTGTTGGGGCATATACTTGAATTATAGTTGTGTTGATAGGCATTCCTCGTAGATGAATAGAGATTAAGCGTTCGCTGACTGCATTGTATTTCATTACAGTTCTTGCAAGTTTCTTCTTTATTATAAACGCAACACCATTTCTTCTTTGTCTTTCATTTCCAGCATAGTAGACCATGTGATCTTCTGATGCAAAGTGTCCAATGCCAGTCCATTTCAGTTCGCTGACACCCAACAGATCAAGTTGTACACGTTCCATTTCATTCTTGACTACCTCCAACTTCCCTTGGTTCATGCTTCGTACGTTCCATATTCCAATGTGTAAGACATCTTTACAGCTTCTGACTCTCATTTCATGCGCAGCTACATCAGCAGTCAGACGTCCCGAGGGCTTTGATCCAACCACATCATAAATGCTGGCTTTACTCTGCAAAGTCTTCAGCTCTTCCCCAGTAGCTAGTTGAGTGCCTTCCAACCTGGGGGTCTCATCTTCCAGCACTACAGCACAATTTGTTTTGTTGTAACTATCCATTGGGTTTTCATGGCAAGATACAGAAGTAGATTGCCGGGCCTTTCTTCCGCGCAGTTTAAGTTTGGTGTTGTTGCCGTTGTCACAGAAATGTGATCCTCCGCCATCAACACTATCCCATTATGCTGCTGCCCAGATGGGTGGTTTGTCTTGGTCTGGCATCTCAGCTGAGATCTGTCCATCTTGGGAGACCCTGCCAGTAGTTAAACTACCGATAGTTTAGCTCTCAGCATCACTGATGCACACAAGCCCTCACAGCACGACAAGCTGCAAACCAAGTGAGGGTGCATGTCCCCTAGTCTGGAGGGAATATAGAAAGACTAGGGGACATGCACCCTCACTTCCTGCATGTCCCCTAGTCTTTCTATATTCTGATAATGTGAACAATCGATCTACATTTACCCGTTCCACTCCATTCATTAATTTATAGACTTCTATCATATCTCCCCCCTCAGCCGTCTCTTTTCCAGGTTAAAGAGCCCTAACCTTTTAAGCCTTTCTTCATAGGAGTATCCTTCCATCCCCTTTACCATTTTGGTGGTTCTTCTCTGAACCTTTTCTAATAATGCTATATCCTTTTTAATATACCGCGACCAGAATAGCACACAATATTCAAGGTGCGGTCTCACCATGGAACGACATAGAGGCATTATAATATCTTTTGTTTTATTTTCCATTCCTTTCCTTATGATACCTAGCATTCTTTTTGCTCTCTTGGCTGCCGCTGCACACTGGGCCGAGGGTTTTAACATGTTATCCACAATGACGCCTAAATCTTTTTCCTGGGTGGTGGTTCCTAATGTGGAACCTTGCATCGTGTAACCATAGTTTGGGTTGTTCTTCCCTAGGTGCATAACTTTGCACTTGTCCACATTGTACTTGTCCAAATGGACTAATGGAGGGGCTAGAACTGGAAGTAGGCTCATGGGGGGCTTGGATTGGAAATGGGCTGAGTGGAGGGGAGCTAGGATTTGACATGGGCTGATGGTGGGGCTAGGAAAGGACTAGAAATGGGCTGATGGGCTGGGATTGGAAATGAGCTGATGGAGGGACTCGGATAGGACTGGAAATGGATGGGGGAGCTAGGACTGGAAATGGGCTGATGGTGGGGCCAGGATAGGATTGGAAATGGGCTGATGGGGGGATAAGACTGGAAATGGGCTGATGCGGGGACTAGAAGGGAGCGGATGCTGGGTGGGGCTGGAACTAGAAGGGAGTTGATGTTGGGAGAGGATTAGGATGGGATGGGGCTGGGAGAGTGAAAAGGAGAGGGGAAAAATATTTTGTCACCATCTTTTTTTTTTTTTAATTTGTCAATCGTTTTACATCTGTCTTTTTGAATTTTTAAATAACTTGTATTCTATGAGATGTTCTCACTTTTTTGGACCACCCTGTAGAGAAAGAAAATGGAACAAATCTAAAAGAGAAGAAAGGACAAATGGATAGCTCGCAGAAGACCAGAAGAAAGTGAGTGGAGCAATTGCAAGTGAAAAAGAAAATGCACAAACAACAAAAGGTAGAAAAATACTTTTTTATTTTGAATTTATTAACTGGAATATATCAACTCTGGGAAATGTGCATTGTTAACGTCTTTTGTATTTTGTTTAGTACAAGAGGAAATTAATTTATAGTTTTATTTCTGTAGTGTTATTGTACATCCCAAGTTTGGCTTTTGGGGTTCCCAGTTTAATTATTGTCTTCCTGTTTCTAAATTGTGATTCCTTGTTTGGTGATGGTCTATATTCTGTATGTATAACCGAGCTGAGGTATTCTGTTTATGTAATTCCTATCTGACATTGCCACTTGTTCTCTTTCCCCAGTAGGTCATGTATTGTTGTTCTCTGAAATGTATTGGTTTAATATTTGTAGTGTTGTCTTTTGATAGGTAGGGTCTTGTGCTTTGTGAGTCCTGGTAGTGCTGTTATGATATGGCGGGTTTGCTATGGGTTCTAAATGGGCAGTGTTTGTAGTAGTTCCTAATGTGCCTGGCGGTTGGCATTGGATTATAGTAATGTAGAAATCTTTTAGTCTTTCTTTATCCAGACACTCATTAAGAAGCATGTTTACTAAAAATGCATGTTAACATTATGCAAATAGTTATGCAAATGAGGCCTCACACCGAGTCTCCACACATGGCCTCGCACCCCGCTCTGGCCGCTCCTGCTAGGAAGCGAGACATGCGCCCTGTGCTCCCTCCTCACCCAGCCAGCACAGGAATTTGCTCTTGTTGGGCTTCCTGGAAACCCAGTGATGCTAGTACTACCCCTTCTGTACTTGCCACCGGTACAGAATCTTCCTGTACAATTGAGCTGAGGTGAGAGGGCAATTCTAGCTACTACCTGGGGGCACATCTCAGAAAACCCACAGGGCAAAGGCTGAACACGCAGCACCAAAGGGAAAGCTTGGTACCTTTATGTGTGTGATATCACCCCAGAACGGTGATAATTGTTTCCAGCAAAATGCCCTTTATTGATAAACTTGCTAATGGTAGAAAATCAAAGGAGACATTAGTAGAGGAGTAACGTTGTGACTCGAGCAGGGAGGCCAGGATTCAAATCTCTGTGACCCCGGTGAAGTCTCTTAACCCTCCTTTTCCTTAGATGCAAACTTAGGGATCTGTCAACTAAACCGCATTAGCTGTTACCATGGGGCTAAGGGGGACACACTGCCTGGTGGGAAAGTGCAGCCATCACAGAGCATTTTCACATGTCTACACGCGGTAACGGCAGCCAAAGGTGGCATGGAGGCAATGTGGGTGCAGTTACTGCAGGTAATTGTATTGTGCCCTTCTCTTCTGCTACTAACTCCAGACTTCGCTCCTTTCACCTTGTTGCTCCTTATGCCTGGAACAAACTACCTGAGTCTGTACGTCGGGCGTCTTCTCTGATCCTTTTCAAATCCAGGCTGAAAACTCACCTCTTTGCTGCCACTTTCAGATCTCGACTCACCTGATCTCCTTTGTGTTTCCTTACTAGTCCCCCTAGATATATCTCATGTCTATATTTACTGTCTTGACTAGATGAGCAGGGACCGTCTTTTACATGTGTCTGTGCAGTGCTGCTACGTCCTGTAACGCTATACAAATGTTTTTGTAGTCGTAGTCTTGTGCAGGAGCTGCTCAGATTTACAGGCTTTGCGGATATAGCTACTACCACCTGAATGAAAGGCAATAGCTGCAGTCGCAAATCCAGCGTTTCCTCTGCGGTATCTGCAGGGGAAACGTTGGCAACACCTCTTACAGATACCACTGGCCTTTGGCAGCTAACTTGGAGTTTTGCAGCTATTGACCTGCATTAGCTGCAAAAGGCTAAAACAGTTTAGTAGACCCACCTCTGTAAGCTCTCTGGGGAAAGGGAAATACCCAATGCACCCAACTGCAACTTGCTTTGGCCTACCATTGAAGGTATACATTAAATCACAAATAAAATAATAATAATAAATTAACCAGCCCTTATTTCGAATAAAGGGGGTCACTTACATACCTGTTGGAACTGCTAGTTACACACTGAAATCGTTGAACTAAGCATTCAGTGTCAGATACAGGGCCGTCCGTCCATTGAGCAAGAATGGGCCCCACCAAGGCAGCGGCAGAATCAAGTGTCCCGCGGCCATGGCCCCCCCCCCCACCTGCCTGGCAGAGCCCTCCCTGAATCAGTTCCCTCAGTACAGGCTTTTCAGAGCCGCGGAGGGAGAGTTTCTCTTTCTCACGGCTCTGTTAAGCCTGCTGGCGCTGATGGGAAACAGGCAGGGGGGGGGAGGGCTGTGGCCATGGGACACTTGATTCTGCCACTGCCACGGTGGCAGCAGCCAGTTTTTTAAATTTTTTTAGTGTCCGTGGGCTGATGGGGGGGAGGGGGGTTAGGACTGGAAGTGGGCTGATGGGGGGGTTAGGACTGGTAATGGGCTTTGGGGGGGAGCTAAGACTGAAAATGGGGTGATGGGGGGTTAGGACTGGAAGAGGGTTGATGGGGGGGTTAGGTCTGGTAATGGGCTTTGGGGGGGACTAGGACTGGAAATGAGCTGATGGGGGACATAGGACTGGTAATGGGTTATGGGGGGGCTGACTGAAAACGGGCTGATGGGGGGTTAGGACTGGAAGTGGGCTGATGGGGGGGCTAGGACTAGTAATGGGCTATGGGGGGGCTAGGACTGGAAATGGGGTGATGGGGGTTATGACTGGAGGTGGGCTTATGGGGGGTTAGGACTGGTAATGGGCTAATGTAGGGAAAAAATGAATCCCCTTCAGGTACCTTTGTTACAGGTTGAATCCATCTTGTGCTAACGTCTATAGCTCAGGCCTAAGAAACAGCTTGCTCTGACTTTTTCACACTGGAAACTGCAAAATCAGCAAAATTGAGCAATGAAGTGAGCTAATATCCTGTCCCAGAGAGCTGACACAATGAGAGACTGAACGCTATACAGCTAATGAAAGGCTGTCAACTGGGCCTCTGGAATGAACAAAGGGGAACGTAAACAAGGAAGACGAACATCAGTATCTACAGTTTATCTGCAGGAAACATGACTCGCAGAAGGCGAGTGAGAATGGAGAGACAGGATGTCACAGGGAAAACAGAGGGTAAAGGATTGTGAAGCAGATTTTCTTGGCATAATAGAGAATGAGAAAAGAAGGGAAATCTATTTATCAGCAAATTTGAGCCTGAAAATGAATATAAATATGGGAAAGAAATTTTGATAAATAGACAGACGGTAGCTGATCTTACTGGAGTAAGGTTCTCTCTCTGTCGCAGGACCTTTTTTACACTTTTGTCAGGTGCTTTGCTTGATATAGATGTATTGATGCTATGGACTGATATTGAAATTTGTACCTTATAAATCAAAAAGTAGAGCTTGTGATGTTACAGACCTGACAAGATAAATATAAATTTTTCCATGCTTTTATGGTGGCACGAGCAATTTGTTTAGATCCTGTATATACAATTTTTGGATATTGGGGCGGACACAAGCAGCCAAACAAAATTAGAAAATTCCCCAAATAATCGTAGGGGAAGTCCAGACAAACCCCAGCACTATGGGGGGGGGGGTGGCTAAGACTGGAAATGGACTAATGGGGGGGGGGGGGGTTAGGGATGGGAGTGCGGGGTTGGGGGTTTAGGACTGGTAATGAGCTATGGGGGGGGGGGGACTAAGACTGAAAATGGGGTGATGGGGGGTTAGGACTGGAAATGGGCTGGGGAGTTGCTAGGACTGGAAATGGGCTGAGTGGAAGGGGGGCTTGAACTGCAAATAGCTGATGGGGAGGGGGGCTTGGAATGGAAATGGGCTGTGAGGGGAGGGAGCTAGGACTGGAAATGGGCTGAGTGGGGGGAGCTAGGACAGGAAATGGGCTGATGGAGGGGCTAGGATAGGACTGGAAATGGGCTGTTGGGGGTGCTAAGATTGGAAATGGGCTGTGGTGGGGGCTTGGTTTGAAATGGACTCATGGAGGGGCTAGAACTGGAAGTAGGCTTATGGGGAGCTTGGATTGGAAATGGGCTGAGTGGAGGGGAGCTAGGATTTGACATGGGCTGATGGTGGTGCTAGGAAAGGACTAGAAATGGGCTGATGGGCTGGGATTGGAAATGAGCTGATGGAGGGACTCGGATAGGACTGGAAATGGGCTGATGCAGGGGACTAGAAGGGAGCGGATGCTGGGTGGGGCTGGAACTAGAAGGGAGCTGATGTTGGGGGGAGGATTAGAATGGGATGGGACTGGGAGAGTGAAATGGAGAGGGGAAAATATTTTGTGTGGGAGGGAAGACAAATCTACAATTGGCCGGGTATTGGGAGAGTAAGTGGGGATTGAGGATGGAGGGGTAAAATTTGAGTGGATGAAAAAGGAATGAGGAAAGAGCAAAAGGAGAAAGATTAGTATGTTAAAGCAGATGTAGAGAGAAAATGGAAAAAAACTAGAAGAGAGAAGAAAGGACAAATGGACAGCCGACGATGGAGAGTTAGCAGAAGACATGAAGAAACCAGAAGAAAGTGACAGGAGCAATTGCAATTGAAAAAAAAATGCACAAAAAGGTAGAAAAATATCTCTTTATTTTCAATTTATGTACTGGAATATGTCATCTCTGGGAAATGTGCATCATTAATGTCTGCACTTTGTTTAGTACAAGAGGAAATTAATTTATAGTTTTATTTCTACAGTGTTATTGTACATTCCAAGTTTGGCTTTTGGGGTTCCCAGTTTAATTATTGTCTTCCTGTTTCTAAATTGTGATTCCTTGTTTAGTGATGGTCTATGTTCTGCATGCGTAATGGAGCTGAGGTATTCTGTTTATGTAATTCCTATTTGACATTGCCACTTGTTCTCTTTCCCCAGTAGGTCATGTATTGTTATTCTCTGAAATGTATTGGTTTAATATTTGCAGTGTTGCCTTTTGATAGGTAGGGTTTGGTGCTTTGTGAGTCCTGGTAGTACTGTTAGGATACGGCAGGTTTGCTATGGGTTCTAAATGGGTAGTGTTTGTAGTAGTTCCTAATGTGTCTGGTGGTTGGCACTAGATTATAGTAATGTAGAAATCTTTTAGTCTTTCTTTATCCATACACTCATTAAGAGGCATGTTTACTAAAAGTTAGTGTATGTTAACATTATGCAAATATTTACACAAATGAGGCCCCTTATGCAAATAAGGTCCTGCACCGAGTCTCCACAAATGGCCCCACACCCCCTTTGGGCCGCCCCTGATCAGATACACTGCATTAAAGAAAATTAGTCTTCAGAGATCCACCATGGAGGATAAGCAGCTGTGGCCCTTTTAATAAGCACCATCCCATTTGCTTGAGTATCTGTTTTCCTTGTCCTATTTCTATGCTGAAATGTAAAGACAGAAGCCAAGTGCTTCCTGTCCAGCCTGGAACTCATCGGCAGTTCATGCGATGGACCAATTCTCTTTCTATGCAGTCACTTTGGCAATGCCGATCTCCCGGGTAATGTCCTTGAGGACACCAGCAGGGGGCCAGAAGGCTGCTGGGCTCCCTAGATCCTGAGACAATGTTACGTCTAGAGACGTGGAATCCTCCAGCTGAACAGTTACCGATGATTTGCCAACGGTGTAACCATACTGGAAAATTTAAGAACATAAGAACTGCCATACCGGGTCAGACCAAAGGTCCATCAAGTCCAGTGTCCTGTTTCCAGAAGTGGCCAATCCAGGTCACAGGTACCTGACATTTCCCAAAAGTAGGTTAGCTGTGAAGAGGTATCAAATAAGAGTTAAATAGGTATTCACCAATATCCTGTAAGAAACACCCCCACAACCTTTTTTTAAACCTACCGATGAAAACAGCACTTTGTTATTCTTATTTTTGTCAGGCTCTGTTCTGAACCTGCAATAGTCTTTCATCACTTGAGTCCACTGCACTCTATTCAATCATAAAAAACATTTATCTTTAAATATATATATATATATTCTCAGTTTATACATCCGCCATTTCCCCTCAGTGTTTAGTTAATCTCTCTGGCACAGCGCTATGCCTCTTAGCATCCTGCTTCAGGGAGTCATAAAGGTTTGGACTATCTTCTCAATCATCAGTGAAGTTTCATCAGACGCTGAAGCAAAAAGGTGAAAGGAGTTCTGAGATGTTATAAGCTTTATGAATTCTGATGAAGCGTTACTGTGGCTTGAGAAGATCGGTACAAAAGCATAGTTATTCACCTGTAACAGGTGATCTCCGGGAACAGCAGGAATTTAGTCTTCACATATGGGTATCGTCGGCGCGGGAACGCTCCCCAGCGTCCAATAGAAACGCCTTTGGGAGCATCCCTCAGCACATGCGCGCTGGCTACCCACCTTTTCCAACTGTCCCTCTTCAGTTAAATTTGTAGCTGAGTGAAAGGATAGAGGGAGAGAGGAAAGAGACAGAGAAATAGAGAGACAACTCCTAGGGGAGGTGGGTGGGTTGTGAAGACTAAATTCCTGCTGTTCCCGGAGATCACCTGTTACAGGTGAGTAACTACGCTATCTCCAGGAACAAGCAGGAATGTAGTCTTCACATATGGGGACTCCCTAGCTGAAGATGCCGGGGAGATGTCCCCAGGAAGCTGCCACCTATAGTGAGGTGGGCCATGCTTCCTCCCATGGATCTCTGGCATCCTACCAGGGTTGGTGGGTAGGAGTTGAATTAAGTCTGAAAGAGATGTTGAAGAACAACCTGGCCAAAGAAGGCATCCCGATGGGAGGCTTTATCTAGGCAGTAGTGGGCTGTGAAGGTGTGCACCGAAGCCCAGGTGGCTGCTCGACAGATGTCATCGATAGACACAGAGTGAAGGTTAGCCATAGAGGCTGCCATGGCTCTCACATTATGTGCTGTGACATGACCTTGGAGAGGAAGACTTACTCTCATAAGCAAAGGATATGCATTGTGCAATCCATTTAGATAGAGTTCTTTTAGACAGTGGAAGTCCCAAATGACTAGAATCAAAAGCAACAAAAAGTTGAGAAGACTTTCTATGATGCTGTGTTCTTTGTAGGTAAAAAGCCAAGGGTCTTTTACAGTCCAAAGTATGAAGGTTCCTTTCTGCATTAGAGGCATGAAAGAATACAGGAAGGTAAATCGATTGATTTAAATGAAAAGGCAAAACCACCTTTGGCATAAAATGTGGATGAGTTCTGAGAACAACCTTATCATGGTGAAACCTTGTATAAGGGGGATCAGCCACTAAAGCTTGCAATTCACTAATGCGATGTGCGGAGGTGATTTTAAATTAGGAAGATGACCTTCCAGGATAAAAACTTTAGGGTTGTAGTGGCTAAAGGTTCAAAGGGTGGTTTCATGAGCTGTCCGAGATCTAGATTTAAATCCCATGCCACCAGTGGTGGTCTGATGGGAGGCTTTGTTAATAGAAGACCTCTCATAAATCTTGCTATGAGTGGATGAGAGGAAAATGGCTGTCCATTTAGAGCAGGGGTTCTCAACCCTGTCCTCAGGACCCACCTAGACAGTCGGGTTTTCAGGATAACCACAATGAATATGTATGAGAGAGATTTGCATACACTGCCTCCATTATATGCAAATCTCTCCCATGCATATTCATTGTGGTTATCCTGAAAACCCGACTGGCTAGGTGGGTCCCGAGGACAGGGTTGAGAACCCCTTCCACCCGAAATCAGAGCCATCTCAAGCCTAATGAAGTTCAGAAAGGCATTAAAACATCATTTATTCCTAATACACTACCCTGAAGTTCCTCCAAATGAACATAGCCCTCATGCTGGTCTTTCATATTTGACCCCGGTCGAAAATGGTTAATCATGATGTTCTTACTGGCGCACTCTAACATATTGTAGTTATACTATACCTGTAATTTAACTTATTTACCACCCCATGTAATTAACCAAAAATACCATGTACATAGTTAACCCTGTTTACCGCCGTGTTTTTTGTATATAGTTAACCTTGTTTACCGCCAAGTTTATGTACCCTGTTCTATGTAAAAAACCAATGCTGACTGTGTCATTGTGTTTATATTTGTTCATATGTAAACCGCACTGATTAAAAGAGCGCGGTATATAAGAAATAAAAATAAATAAATAAAACCCCTGATTTAGAGGCTTATAGGAAACTGCAATTGCACTAAGATGGACTCTTACTGAATTTGTCGTTAGGCCAGAATTTGATAAATGAAGTAGGTAGTCTAGTACTGATTCCAAAGGTATCACAAGGGGGTTTAAGCCCTTTTGAGAACACCATATAATAAAACATTTTTCACTTGAAGGCATAAGAACGTTTTGTGGAAGGTTTTCTGGAAGCCTGAAGGACATCCTTTACCTGTTGGGAAAGGTTAAGATCCTGCAGGTCTAGGCTTTCAGCAACCAGGCCCTGAGATCCAGGGAGTGGGAATTTGGGTGCCATAGCATCCCGTTCTCTTGGGAGAGAAGATCTGGAGCACACCCTAACTCCAGAGGTGCAGCTTGAGAGAGATGTAGAAGCAGGGGATACCACATTTGTCGTGGCCACCGTGGCGCTATGAGGATCATACGACCTCTGTCTCTCTGAAGCTTGAAGAGTGTTTTGGGGATGAGATGAATGGGTGGGAAGGCATAGAGGAAGTCCTGACCCCAGTGAAGGAGGAAGGCGTCCCTTGCCTGGCAATTGTGAGCCGGAATTCTGGAACAGAACCGGGGACGTTTGGCATTCAGTGGACTTGCAAAGAGGTCTATGTCTGGGGTTCCCCAGATGTGAAATATCTTTATCACCTGGTCTAGGTGGAGAGACCATTCGTGTAGCAGCAGTACTCGGCTGAGTTTGTCTGCCCAAAGGTTTTGAATGCCTGGAAGATATACCACGAGAAGGTGAATTTGATGCTCTCTGGCGAGAGCCCATAGTTGTAAAGCTTTGTTGCATAACGACAGAGAGCCTGTTCCGCCCTGCTTGTTCACGTAGAACATGACTACTTGATTGTCCGTTTGGACTAGGACTGTCTTGTAGCTGAGCTGGGCATGGAATACTCAAAGAGCTAGATAGATTGCTCTGAGTTCTAGGAGGTTTATGTGAAGACAAGCCTCCTGTGGAGTCCAGGTACCCTGGGTGGAGAGATGGTGCAAGTGTGCTCCCCATCCCACCTGTGATGCATCTGTTGTTAGGGTGGCCTAGAATGGGGGTTGTTGGAAAGGAGACCCCACTAAAAGATTCTCCAGTGATTGCCACCATTGTAGGGACAAGATCAGTCGTTGTGAATTTGATATCTTGTCCGACAGACGTCCTGTGGCCTATGTCCACTGTGTGGATAGTGTCCACTGGGCTGCTCGCATGTGGAGGCGAGCATAGGGAACTACATGGAGTGTGGATGCCATGTGTCCCAGTAATTTCAGCAGTTCTCGAGCAGTTAGGGAGGACTTTCCCGCTGCTTGAGAAGCTAGTTGCATTATGCAAAGACAGCGGGGCTGTGGGAGGAAAGCCCTTGACTGTCCGGTATCTAAACAAGCTCCTATGAACTCCAGGGTCTGAGAAGGAACAAGTTGGGATTTTGGGAAGTTTATGACCAATCCCAAGTATTGGAGGATTCCAATTGTGCAAGACAGTGCAGAGCTGGCTTCTGGAATCGTGGGGGCTCGAATGAGCCAGTCATCCAAGTAAGGGAAGACGAATATTCCTAAGGTTCGCAGGAATGCAGCTACTACTGCCATGCATTTCGTGAATACTCTTGGTGCCGAAGCCAGACCAAAAGGAAGAACCCTGTATTGGAGGTGTTTTCCCTTGAAAAGGAATCGTAAGAATTTCCTGTGATCTGGATGGATCAGAATATGAGTATATGCATCCTTTAGATCTAGAGAGCAAAGCCAATCCTGACTTTGAAGGTATGGCAGAAGAGTTCCCAGAGAAATCATTTTGAACTTTTCTTGGAATAGATATTTGTTCAGTTCTCTGAGGTCTAGAATGGGTCTGTGTCCTCCTGTTTTCTTTGGAATAAGAAAATGGGAGTAGAACCCTGTACCCTGTTGGGGAATGGGCACTTCCTCTATTGCTTCCTGAGCAAGGAGTGTTGAGACCTCTTCATCCAGTAGATTGTCTGGAGAGGTTTGGGAATTGAACTGTCTTACGATTGTAGGAGGGGGCATGCTGTGAAAATGAAGCTTGTACCCCTCCCCTACAATGGACATAGTCCAATTTTCTACTGTTATTTGGTGCCATCTGTTGACAAAATGACACAACCTGCCTGGAATGTTTAGGGGTTCTGGACCCCTCAGAGGCAGGAAAGCTTTCTCTAGGAAGGAGTCAAAGCCCTTGAGGGGGCTGAGCCTGTGGAGCTGGTTGAGCTCTCTGCCCTCTTGGCTTCTTTTGTTGTCTGGATTGTTGCTGTTGTTCCTTTGGGGCAACATGACCCTGAGCTTGCCCTTGCTGGGTATAGGATGGATAAAAGTCCTCTTTTTGCTGAAAAAGGGTTTTTTATAGGGTTTTTTTGGCTGGAGGGGCTGTAGATTTTGACAGTCTGTCTAAAGTGAGATTGTCAATATCTATTTCATTAGCCTTTTCCTGCCAATTCTTGCCAAAAAGGTTTTCTCCTGTGCAAGGGATGTTTCCTAATTTGTCCTGTACCCAAGTCTCCAAGTCTGATGCCTGAAGCCAGGCAATCCGACATGCATCAATGGCAATAATAGAGGTTCTGCTGATGCATTCAAAGCAGTCAAAGGCTGCATGATTTACAAACTTGGAAACGTCTTGAGCATGCTTGACAAGAGTAAGGAAGTCTTGTGGTTTGTCATCAGGGAGAAGGGGGCTCATAAGCTCCAAGTCTCCTGTGACTTCTTTGAGGAACATTCCCATATATAAAATATATGAGCTGATCCTAGCTGAAAGCATGGAAGCCTGAAATGTTTGACGCCCAAAGGCATCAGGAGTCCTGCATTCATGACCTGGAGGATTGGATGCATGTCTTTTTGCACTTTTCATCCTACGTATGGCTGATTCCACTACCAATGAATGGTGCGGCAGCTGAGTCTTTTGAAAACCAGGACATAGTGGAACTCGATACATGGTATCGAGTCTCCTAGAATGAGGAGATGTGGTCAGAGGTGTTTCCCACATCCTGAGCATCAAATCCATGAAGAATCTCATGAATGGGTAGGGTAGCTGCCTCTTTGGGAGCCTTAGGGTATTGGAGTATTTCCAATGCCTTTGCTCTAGGTTCTTTTTCAGGAGCTACCGTGATTGATAGGCCTTGGGCCACATCACAAATAAAATCCTGAAAAGACATGTCCTCCGGAGGAGACATTCTACGTTGAGGAGAAGAGGAGTCTTCCGGAAGAAGTACTCTAGTACCGACCGAGTTATCCGAGTCATCGGAATCGGAAGATTCGAAGTATCTCTGATCCCGATGTTCATGCAAAGCACGGTATCAGTATCGATCGAAGTCGGCACCGAGTTGGTCCGGTACCGATCTGTCGATGCCCGAAAAAGTCGGCATGGGCAGAATTCCCACCGGGGCTGGTACCGTCGGTGCTGGTACCGGAATCAGCACCGGTGCTGGTACCAACACCAGTATCGGTGTCGGTACTGGTGCCCGTTGAACCGTCGGTAGCAGTGTCAACGGTACCACAGCTGTAAGGAGAGCTGCAAGACTGCGTTCGATAGCGAGGAATCTCTGGTCTATCAACGCTGCCGATGCCTGGGTGTCAGTACCGGTAGAAGCGTCCGGAACCCCTAAGCATGGCACCAGTAGTTCTGCCGAGGTCGAGGCCTCGATAACATCCTGGAGCCCCGTTAGTGCTTTGGAGGCTGAAGCCTCCCGCCGGGGCTGTTTTGCCAGTATAGTTTCCTCAAGAGCAATGCCGATGGCTTCTCGATGCTTGGAAGGAGATCTACCCTTTGAGGACCGGCTCTTATGTTTAGTTAACTGAGATCCATGGGAGGAAGACGAGGCTCTGGAAGACGTTGATGCAATGGACATTGCATCTGAAGAAAAGAGGGTACTGAGCTTTGCAGCCCGGTTCTGTCTTCCTCTTTTAGTCATCCCCATACAAGAGGAACACTCTGATAGAGAATGTTCAGGGCCTAAATATTTGAGACATCAGTCATGGGTGTCGGTGACGGAAATGGTACCGCAACACTTAGTACATTTTTTTAAAACCACTAACTGGTTTTTCCATTTTTCAGGAAAATGGGGCCTAATGCCCAAAATGGCGCCTAGCACCAAAAAGAAAACGTTTCTGCAGAGAAACACTTCAGAAGTATATATATATATATTTTTTTTTTTTTTTTAAAAGAAGAAGAAAAGAGAACCGGCGGTACCGGTAGGCATCGAGCGGAGGCAGGCACGACCACAAGAAAAACAAGTTTAAAGGAGAAATTTTTTGTGGTGACAGGGTATGTGACCTGTCGGCTCTGCGGAAAACGAAGAACTGAAGAGGGACAGTTGGAAAGGCGGGAAGGCAGCGCGCATGTGCTGAGGGATGCTCCCAAAAGCGTTCCTATTGGACGCTGGGGAGCGTTCCCGCGCAGGCTCTGTCGGTGCCAACTATACCCATATGTGAAGACTACATTCCTGCTTGTTCCTGGAGATCCTTTTGATTCCTTGAAGCAGGGCGCTAAGAGATTGTTGTTATATGGTCCGAAACATAACACTGTGTCAGAGAGATTGACTAAGCCTCTAGAGATTTGACTTGTTCATTGGGAGCCAGGAGCTATTTACATCAAGTGCATACATACAACCTCTCACCAGCTACGAGATAATTATACATGTGCAAAAGACTGGATAGCACCCATCTCGCTGCTGTCTGCATCTTTGTATTAGTGAGTTCAGTTGTTTAGAGTTGTTAAGGGAGTAGGGATAACAACTAATATAAGGGCCTTTAGGATTATTTGGTATTTTTTGCCTGGTTCCCAAAGAACTGCTGATAATCTGTTAAAGTTAATACATTGTTGATGAAAATATTCTGTGGTGTCAAATTTTACTCTCTTTCTTAACTGGGATAACTAATTATAAATGAAGGGATGTGCCTGGGGTGGGCAGGAGTTGGAGAAGGTGGGTGGGAAAGACTAACTACCTCTGTTATCTTTTAAGATATAAGAGCCCACCTAAATGTAACAGAAATTAATTTAAAACCTCTAAAGCAAGCTGTTTTGCCTGCTTAGATCCTATCTACTGTAAATCTAAGATAATTTAATTTTAAACCATGAAAGCAAGTAGATAACTATTTTTTAACGAAATAAAAAACAAGCCTTTCCAAATAAACCCATAATCTCTCCTCTATCTCATGCTTTATTTTTCCAATGTGGATGCATCTCAGCTGGTCAGACTGCTTTTACCTAGGTTACTATGACTTAAAACTTGCCTCTGCTTGAGGACTGGTAGAGCTTTATTTATTGAATAGTTTTTTTATAGACTTTATCATTTCAGAGCTTTATTTATTAGGTTTTTTATAGACTTTATCATTTCAGCCAAAATGGTTTACATTGTAGTTTAAACTTGGTAATGTACATTAAACAGGGACAGTGATAATGTGGATTTTTCTGAGGTAATGGAGGGTCAATTGACTTGCCCAAGGCCACAAGCAATGCTAGTGGGAATTGAACACTGGTCTCTTGGTTCCCAAGCCAGTGCTCTAACCATTAGGCTATTCCTCCACATCACTCCCCTATACACATGGGCCAGCTACATGTGCTAGTTCTTATTTTACTGAACGATTATTGGAAATTTTTCTTGCATAATATACCTCACAAAACCTCAGCACTTAATTCATTTTATCTTAATTCCACCCTTGGAAGGTCCCAGATACGAACTGCCAACAATCACCATCATGGGTCAGAAAAACTCCTCTCCTTTCATTATTACTGAATTTAATTCAACCTATAATTTTATAATCAAAACGGTTCTATGGGCTTGATGCATGAAGATCTCCAGACGACACAGCAAAACTAAGTGATTGAGAGTTGTGGTGCTTCTTGTGAGTGAATTGCTTCTGGCTTATTGTCTCATTTAATTTTAGGTTCCTGGGAGAGGAGCCAACAGTGTTGGTCAGTAGCTGGGACCACAGCAATTGAGAGATATGGAGAGGTCGTCCTAATGCTGCTGTGTGGTTTAGAACTGTTTGGTTATAAAATTATAGGTTGAATTAAATAAAAATGAAAGGAGAGGAGTTTTTATGACCCATGATGGTGATTGTTGGCATTTCCTAGTCGCTGTGTAGAGGGAAAGCACACGCTATTGAGGTCTTTTCTCCTCCTTGTAATATTTAAGAGTAATTTGTGTGATCTGTCGGGGGATCTTCCAAAGGTGGAATTAAGATAAAACTAATTAAGTGCTGAGGTTTTTGTGGGGTGCATTTGATATTCCTCGACAAGGCATTTTTGTTTGGTTATCTTGCATAACATAACAATTTATTTGGTACACGTTTGTTCACTTGAATGTCCAGATGAGTCACAATAGTAAAGCAAATGAACAGCAAAAAACAAAACAAAACAAAAAAGATAAAACAAAAAATCAGCATAAATATAAATAAATAGAATAAAGAGTTTAGACAAGTTCATGGCAGAAAAGTCCATAAGCTTTTATTAGTCAGGTAGGCTTGGGAAAGTTGTTGCTTCTTTAGTTGTGAGAAACAGGAAATGGATTTACTTCTTGGGCTCCACCAGGCACTTGGGACCTGGATTGGTCACTGTCAGCGTCGGGACACTAGGCTTGATGGACCTTGGTCTGAGCCAGTAGGGTATTTTTTCTATTCTTATCTTCTTATAACCTAGGAGGCTAAAACCAGTATACATAACATTAACATCTCAAAAGTATACACAATTAAACCATAGATGGAAAATAAAAGCCATAGCATAGAAATCTACTTCCAGTCTTTTGGAGAAAATGGCAGGTTATAGATATGAAAAATAACTAACAAAGTAATGACACTTCACCTTTTGCATAAGAACAAAGAACATAAGGTATGTCATACTGGGTTAGACCAAGGGTCTATCAAGCCCAGTATCCTGTTTCCAACAGTAGCCAATCCAGGTTCCCAAAGGGTACACAGATTCCTTGCTGATTATCCCAGTGGATTTCCCTAGTCCACTTTAATAATGGTTTATGGACTTTTCCTCCAAGAACTTGTCCAAACCTTTTTTAACTTGGTTACATTAACAGCTTTTACTACATTCTCTGGCAATGAATTCCAGAGTTTGATTACTTGTTGAGTGAAAACTATTTTCTCTGATTAGTCTTAAATGTGCTACATTGTAGCTTCATTGCATGTCCCCTAGTCTTTCTACTTTTTGAAGCAGCAAACAACCAATGTACATTTACCCATTCTACACTATTCATTTTATAGACTTCTTTCATATCTAACCTCAGCTGTCTTTCTTTCTGGATCTGATTCAGAATAATATGCAAACTTTGATGTTTTATCTTATCACATATCTCTGCATATTAAACAGCACTAAATGCTTATCATTTGTATAAATAGCTTAAGTTGGGAAGCCATGAAGTTACGAGGAGGGGGATGTGTCTTTCTGATTTTGCCTCATAAAGGGGATTTGATTTTCAGGTCTTGCAATTTTCTCTAACTGTAAACCCTGTTGTCCTTCGCCAGATCTGGACAGCGTTTAATTTTCTTCAGTAATGGGTATTATTGCTTCCTGAGAGACATGATTAGTTTTGCAGTATCTGTTGGTGTCTAGCTTTGGACAGTCAGTGTTCTACTGTTGCGTCAGAGATTGTTTTCCAGTTCTACTGTTGCGTCAGATTGTAACTCTGGTAACCCGGAAGCCCTCCTCGCCTCCGACCACATCAATACACAGCCCCTCGAGTACCTCACCCCCCCCCCCCAACAAATCACAAACAACTGTATTTGGTACAAACATTTTGGTCGCAGCTTTATTTACAACTTGTAAACCGCCCAAAGGGCCTGAATAACAATTAAACATAACCCAGCCCCGCACCCCTTTACCGGAGGATGCCCCCCCCACCCGCCATCTTAGTAGCAAGGCGGAGCATCCTCCTCCCCCCCAAACCCCGCCGCCTGCCTCGCCATCCTAGTAGCAAAGGCCGGCTCCCACCCCCCCACTACCGGGTCGAGACCCCCAACCGGGCTGTCTCGCCCCACCCCCAAGGAGCATTTCGCCCCCCACTGCTCATAACCAGGTCAAGCCTGCGCCGCTCCTGCGAGCGCAGACTCTGTACCCCGCACCCCCACCAGCTGCGACAACCTCACCACCCCCCCATCAAAAAAGGGGGCGGGTGGGCGGGAACACGTCTGGTTTCCCGAGGAGCCGCGGCCAGACAAGGACGGCCACGCGGCTCCTCGCCGGCACAGCACCGCCCCCCCGCCGACCGCCGGCCAATGAAATCGCTCCGACGTTATGACGGAGCGATTTCAAAAGCCGCGCTCACCGTCCCTCTCAACCCTCCCCCTCACCCCCCCCCCCCAGCAACCCAGCACGCTGGAGGCCGAGGCCGGGCCCGGGCCCAGGTTACTGACGGCCGCGGGACCCGGCCCGCGGCCTCGAGCATTAACTCTGGTAACCCGGAAGCCCTCCTCGCCTCCGACCACATCAATACACAGCCCCTCGAGTACCTCACCCCCCCCCCCAACAAATCACAAACAACTGTATTTGGTACAAACATTTTGGTCGCAGCTTTATTTACAACTTGTAAACCGCCCAAAGGGCCTGAATAACAATTAAACATAACCCAGCCCCGCACCCCTTTACCGGAGGATGCCCCCCCACCCGCCATCTTAGTAGCAAGGCGGAGCATCCTCCTCCCCCCCAAACCCCGCCGCCTGCCTCGCCATCCTAGTAGCAAAGGCCGGCTCCCACCCCCCCACTACCGGGTCGAGACCCCCAACCGGGCTGTCTCGCCCCACCCCCAAGGAGCATTTCGCCCCCCACTGCTCATAACCAGGTCAAGCCTGCGCCGCTCCTGCGAGCGCAGACTCTGTACCCCGCCACCGGTGCGAGGTATAAACTATCCTCGCACCGCCCCCCCCATAAAGCTGCGACCAATCAGTTCCAAAGCTTCTTGCCAATCATTGAGCAATAAGTCCTGGCCAACCGGGGACAAGTGTACCCCGTCGGTACGATACAGTCCAGCGCACCGGGGGTCCGCCCAAGGGTGCTGGACCCGCCACCCGCCAGCCTGCTGCAACCACCGGCCGATCTGCCTGTTGATCTTGGCCAGCCCTCTCGACCACCGCCGCTGCGACAAGCAGGCCGGCCGCGAGATGATGTCCGACCACACAATCGCCAAGCCCGGCCACTGCTCCTGCATCGCCCGCAGATCCCGTTGTACAGCACGAATAAGTTGCCGGCACGTCCAAACCGGAAAGATCATTGCCTCCTAGGTGTATCAGAAGTCCCAACGGCAGCCGCCGCCTCTCCGCGTGCTCTCGAACCACTGGAAGTAGCTGCCACCAACGCATGCCCCGCTGGCCGAGCCACACCAGCCGGAAATTACAGGACTCCAAGCCCAGGTGTAGACCCAGCGGACGAGTTGATGCTCTGCGTTCCGCCCAATAGACGAAGGAATGTCCCAGAAGCCACCATACGCCTGGCGGGCCCCGTGCAGCACTCCCGGTCGGCACGCTTGACTGAACACCTGGAAAAGAAACACAGCATGAATACCCCCCCCCACACCCCCCCCCCGACGCCCCTGCAGTTCACAACTGTTCGGGGCGCACATAACCCGTGTAAGCCCTGGAGCTCCAACGCCCGATGCGTTGAATCACCTCACCCCCGAGGCCCGCGGCCGCAGCACTGGTCGCCGCACCAATCCAAAAGGAATGAGAAGCGTACCCGTGCTCGTCGACGCCCAACCACCTCAAGGCCATGCGGAAGACCGCAGTGAATTGAAACTGGGTGACGGCAGAACCGTCCTCATGACAAAAGAAACAGCCAGCCCCCACCCGACGCTGACGCCGGTACATCAACAAGTTCTGCACCGGACAAGATTCCAGACCAGGGATGGCCCGCAACAGCACCCACCGCCCCCGCCCCTGCGGGTCAGTTTTCGAGCGATCCAGAAATATCCGAACCAACTGCCCCTGCAGGTCCACCTGGTGCTCCTGCAACCCTCCCCGACCCCCCCGCCCACCCGCCTGAGGGACCAGTTCGCTAACTCGAAAGGCCCCAAAGAATGCTGTGACAAACAGCGCCCGGAACAGGACGGCCTCCGACACGGAAGCCGCAACCTCGGGCAAAACACCCCAAATACGCAGCAGCAAGTCATGCGACACGGGACGACGCCAATCCGATGCAGGGGGCTGCACTCGAGCCCAACCGGCTAAGAGCCGCTTCACTACGTACGAAGTGCCCGGATTGCCCCAACCCGCCACCCTGCAAAAGAAGGAGAAACCGACCAAAGCTGCCCGTGCCGCTGACCGGGACCAACCAGACTCCTTCGCCCAGACTATGAAAGACCCTGCCAGAAGGTCCCCGACACTGCCACCCCTCCAGCCCCTTCCCCACAGAAACTCACGAACCCGTGCATACCCCCGCAGATAGGCTTTCCACGTACCTGGAGCCAGGGAAGAACGCAGCAACGAGATCATTCCGGCGTCCCAATCTGCCAAAGGTGCTCCGGCACCACCGCCGCGGTCCCGTCCGCCCCCGGTGCCAATTCCCGAAACCGCTCCCACTGGAAACGAGACAAAGCATCAGCAATCCCATTCTGAACGCCCGGCACATGACGAGCCCGAGCCGTGATATTAAGACGAAGACAAGCCAGCACAAACACCCGCATCAACGCTGCTACCCGTGGACACTTGGGAGAATGGCGATTAATGACTTGCACCACTGCAGCATTATCACACCAGAAAACAACCCGCCTGTCCCGTAATCGCTCCGGCCACAGCCATAAGGCCACCACGATCGGAAATAATTCGAGGAACGTCACGTTGCGCGTCAAACCACCCGAAAGCCACGATGCGGGCCACGGCACAGCACACCACGCGCCCTGGAAATACAATCCCATGCCCGAACCACCGGCTGCATCTGAAAACAATTCCAGATCCCGGTTGGAAATCTCCCTGGACTGTAACAACGAGCAACCATTGTAGTCTGCCAGAAACGCATCCCAAACGCGCAGATCGGCTCGCATCCCCGCAGTGACTCGGATGCGATGATGCCCACATCGGACCCCGGCCATCGCCAAAGACAATCTTCGCGCAAAGGGCCGCCCCATAGCAATGACCCGACATGCAAAATTCAGGTGACCAACTAAACTTTGAAGCTCGGTCAAAGTCACCTTTGCAGCGGAACCGACCGCCGCCACCAAGAGCCGCAGCCGCTCCACCTTATCCGCAGGCAACCGGACCACAAACTCAATCGAATCAATCTCTATCCCCAGAAAGGAGATACGAGTCACCGGTCCGACCGTTTTACCCTCTGCCAACGGGATGCCAAAATCCGCCGCCAAGCCTTGGAAAAGCCCCAGCAAAGATCCGCACACGTCGGACTGGGCCGGCCCGACAAACAAGAAGTCATCAAGATAATGCACTATAGTCCGCCGCCCAGACATCCGCACCAGCACCCAGTGCAAGAAAGAGCTAAAGGCCTCAAAGTAGGCACACGAAATCGCACAGCCCATGGGCATGCATTTGTCATAGTAGTACTGATTGTCAAAACGAAATCCGAGCAAGGGGAAAGCGGACGGGTGCACCGGCAGAAGACGAAAGGCGGACTCAATGTCCACCTTCGCCAACAGGGCCCCTGTTCCACATTGTCGCACCAGCTCCAATGCCTCATCAAAGGACGCATATCGCACCGAGCACAGCTCACGCGGGATATGGTCGTTCACCGAAGCACCGAGGGGGCAAGAAAGATTATGGATCAGCCGATACCGCCCCGGCTCCTTCTTCGGGATGACCCCCAGCGGCGATACGATAAAAGGCGAGAAGGGAGGCCGTTCAAACGGCCCAGCCACTCTGCCTAGAGCACGCTCCGCCGCAATCTTTCCCCGGGCCACCTCCCCCAACCGCCCCACCGATACCGCATTCCCCCGTTCCAACCCCTGAACCGCCCCCCGCACTGGGATACGAAAGCCCTCGGAAAACCCCGCCCATAACATCGACCCCGCCCTGCCATGTCTAGTAGCCGCGTAAAGCTCTAGCCACGGCTGCAGCGCCCGCCTCTTAATGGGGGTAGGCGCTAGCCCCTCTGCATTCCCGTCACTTACTGGCCGCAGCCGTCCCAGGCACCGCTCGGCGGCTGCACTTGACGGCCGAGTGACCGGCGCCGCAAAGCGAACAGGCGTGCCGGAACTTACAGTCCGGGAAGGGGCAGGACGTTTTATTGAAGCGCCAGCACAGGTCCCCGCCAGGACCGCTCGCTCCCGTTCTGCTCGTCTCGGGCCCCGGGCCCGCTGACCGAAAGGGCCGCTGGCCGAGCGGAGCCGCCGTCCCTACCGCCTTACCCGGACCCGTACCCCCCCCCGCACCGCCCCTTTTTGCCGACATTTGCGTGAGCCAAAGGTTGATATCCTTCATTCCCCACGTCAACTGCCTGTTCTCCTCCATCCTGTCGCGGAACTCCTCATCATAGTTGAGCCAGGCCCAACCGTCGTGCACCTGAGAAGCCGACAAGATGGCATCAGCGTAAGCCAGAAGCTCGCCGTAACAACTCGGGTCCCCATGGCCCCATACACTCGCCAGCCGCAAAAAAGCCCGCGTCCAATTCAACGTGTTCCGTGACACCTTCCGTACCCTCCCCGCTTTCTTGTCCTCTTTACGCTTCTTGCGGCTCTCCCCTGAACGTTTTCTCCCCTCCAACAACCGGAAAATATCCAGGTAACGCCGCTTTACGATCCGCCTCCGCAACTTGCGCGGAACACTCTCCCACAATTCCGCGCAACGGACCACCGCGGACCCCGCCCCCTCGCACCCCGCCCCCACCTGCGGGACAACCGTGGAGTCAGCCGAGGAAGAGGCTGAGGACCCGGACGACGAAGAGGACGACGACGTGCTCCTCCGCCGCCGCCGTCGGTGCTTCCGCTTCGCCTTGGCTTTTCGTGCCGGCGGAGCACACTCGCTCGGCCCCACCGCCCCCCACCGCAACCCCCGAGCACTCACCTGCTGTCAACTGCGCCGCCGTCGCCTGCGCCTCCGAAGTGGACTCCGTCTGCTCCACCGAAGACTGGCCCAGCTGGCCAGCGGTCGAAGACAGCACCGTGGTTCCGACAGCCGCCGCTGAGGACCCACTCGGAGGCACCGGAGCAGACCCCGACACCTGCAACGAGAGAGGAGAGCCAACACACGGGGAGCCAGCACCCGGGGAAGGCGGAAAGCCCGTCCCCGGAGGCGCCCACCCATACGGCCCCATCCCCCACCCAACTCCCCGTCCCTGCGCCCCGCCAGAGGACCCCAACCCCCCAGCCGCCCAGTCTGCCGCCCCCCAGGGGGATTGCCCAACAGCCGGAAGCCCGGCACCCCAATGGTTCCCCCCCCAGCCCGCCCCCCAGGCCGGAGCTTGCCCAGGTACCGGGGACCAAGCCGGCCACCCTCCCCCTTGCAAACCGGCCCCCCCCCAACCCATAGAAAGGGGCCCGTAAGCCCCAGCCACTGCCTGCCCCCAACCCAGGCCCCCCCCTCCTGTACCATCCACCCCATCACCAACACCCCCGTGAGACAAGCTCGCCGCAACCACCCCCCCTTCCGCCCCCCTACCCCCCAACAGCCCATCCACCTCACCCGTTCCTGGGCCTGCGCCCACCCCTAGGGGGCTCCTCACCTCCACAGGAGCAGGAATACCACCTGCAGAGGCAGGGGGAGCCCCCCGCTTCCCGGCCCCACCCTGCCGCTTAGCCGCCTTCCTACTGCCCCCCCGCACTACTCCGCGACCCGCTCCGGCGCCTGGCGCCGCCCCCGCCCCGCGGGATCCCCGCGGAGTACCCCCAGCCCGAGCCCCCGACGACCTCCTGGCTCCGCTGGAGCCAGCCATGATAGGGCTGCCCTACCCTGTGCCACCCTCCCCCACTGGTACCTTTACGGGCTTTAGCCTGTAGCTTGCAGTAAGTGTATGGTATTGCAGTGTATTTTTGGGGTTTTTTTTTTTTTTTTTGCAACAGCCCCCTCCCTCGAAGCACTCCCCCTCCACGCGATCGCCTACCCCGCGACCCCAAAATCCCCCCCCCCCAACGCACCCAACTCACCGGACCCTCGCCGCCGAAAGAAAAAACACGTCCGGTTTCCCGAGGTGCCGCGGCCAGACAAGGACGGCCACGCGGCTCCTCGCCGGCACAGCACCGCCCCCCCCCCCCCGCCGACCGCCGGCCAATGAAATCGCTCCGACGTTTTGACGGAGCGATTTCAAAAGCCGCGCTCGCCGTCCCTCTCAACCCTCCCCCTCACCCCCCCCCCAGCAACCCAGCACGCTGGAGGCCGAGGCCGGGTTACTGACGGCCGCGGGACCCGGCCCGCGGCCTCGAGCATTTTTCCAGTTCTTAGCCAGGGTGACTCTGATCCTGGCAAAACAGAATGAGAATAATCCAAGTTTTGCGTGTTGCCCAAGCATGGTTCTTCTTTCATTAAAGGCGTCTTGAACACAGGTCTGCAAAGACAGCTAGCCAAAGGTTAAGTAAGTGAGAGCTTAGAGTCCTGCCCAGTCTTGGGTCAAAGTTCACATAGTAACATAGTATATGATGGCAGATAAAGGCCAGTATGCTCCATCGAGTCTGCCTAGTAAGGTGGCTGCAGTAGTTGTACCCACAGCTCTGTGCAGGACACCCCTCTCTATGCCCTTATTTAGGGTTGTACCAGCTGCTTCATACAGGTCACCCCTCTCTATGCCTATGATTAGGGTTGTAACTGCTGCTCCATGCAGGTCAAACCCCCTTTATTTGTTGAAATATAAAAGATATTTAAGTTTATTTTGATTTAATCCTCTTGCTATAAAGGGATTCACTGTGTCTGTCCCATGCCATTTTGAATTCTGTCATTGTATTTGCCCCTACCACTTCCATCGGGAGGGCATTCAGTGAAAAAGTATTTCCAGATATTACTTTTAAGTTTACTTTCTTACAGTTTCATTTTATGCTCTCTAGTTTTATAGCTTCTCCTTCTTTGAAAAAGGGTTGTTTGTTCATTAATACCCTTAGGTATTTAAAGATCTGTATCATACCTCCCCTGTCCCTCCTCTCCTCTAGAGTATACATATTTAGGTCTTCTTTTCATACGTCTTCTGGCGTAGGCTCCAAATCATTCCGGTCACCTTACTCTGAACCGTTTCCAGCCTTTTTATATCCTTTGCGAGATATGGTTTCCAAAACTGAACACAATATTCCAAGTGAAGCCTCACCAGTGACTTATAGAGTGGCATTAGTACCTCTTCCTTTCTGCTGGTTATTCTTCTCTCTACACTAGTTAGCATCCATTTGGCTTTGGCCACCGTCTTGTCACATTGTTTCACTACCTTGAGATCCTCAGACACTGTCTGAGGTTCTTCTCCTGGTCTGTGCACACCAACCTCTCACCCCCTATCACATACAATTCCTTTGGATTTCTGCATCCCAAGTGCATTACTCTGCGCTTCTTCTCATATAAATCTTGACTGCCAAGAATTAGACCATTCTTCCAGTTTTTGCAGATCTTTCCTCATGTTGTCCACTGTCTCAGAAGAGTCTACTCTGTTGCAAATTTTCGTGTCATCTGCAAAAAGGCAGATTTTTCCCTTCAATCCTTCAGCAATATCATTCACAAATACATTGAACAGTACCAGTCCCAGGACTGATCCCTGGGACACATCATTACTCACCTTCCTTTCTTCAGATTGAGTTCCATTTATAACCATCTTCTGTCATCTGTTGGTCAACCAATTTCTGATCCAGTCCACTACCTTGGGACCCATCTCCAGGTTGCTCAGTTTATGGATAAGCTTCCTATGTGGAACATTATCAAAGGCTTTGCTGAAATCTAGGTAGATCACATCCATCTAGTTCTCTAGTCACCTAGTCAAAGAACTCAATCAAATTTGCTTGGCATGATTGTCCTTTAGTAAAACCATGGTGCCTCGGATCAAACCATTGGTTTCTAGAAAGTCCAATATTCTTTCTTTCAGAAGTGCCTCAAATACCTTTCCCGCCACTGAGGTAAGGCTTACTGGTCTAGAGTTTGTTACCTCTTCCCTATTTCCACTTTTGTGAAGAGATACCACATTAGCTCTTCTCCAGTCCTGTGGAACCTCTCCAAGGATTTATTAAAAACATCTTTTAAAGGATCTGCCAGAACCTCTCTGAGCTCTTATTTATTTATTTAAAAGGATTTATATTCTGCACAAACAATCTAGGTGAAGTACAAAAAACATATACAATAATTTAACTTACTTTACAATATTTGAAAATATAAAACAAAAATACTAAAACTACAAATAATAAAAATAACAATAAACTAAAAAAGTAACAAAAAGATCAATAAATAAATAAAGTAAAAATAAAGTAAATAATAAACCATCTGTTCTTTAACAATTATGACCTAACTAAATTGCTGCATAGGCCTGTTTGAATAGATAGGCTTAAGATGTTTCCTAAATACTCCTATATCAGACAAAAGGTGCATTGCTACTGGAAGTGAATTCCAGGGCTTAGGTACTTCCAATGAGAACATCCTCCACCTAAACTCACAAAAGTGCACTTCACAAGACGACGGCAATTCCAATCGCATGGTGGGCAATAAACTCTCAAAACTGTTGCAAAATATTGTGGTGCAACAAGATTAAGAGCCTTAAAGACAGTATGCAAAATCTTACAGATAATATTTAATTTAATTTAATTAACAGTCGCTTATATACCGCACCTTCCAGAGATCAGGTGCGGTTTACATTTAACAATATAACAGGCTGATGTCTGTTTTACAATGAACGTCTGAAACAGTGTAACTATTATACAACAAAACAGTCAGTAATCATTTACAAGGAACATCTTAAAACAAAGGAAAATTGTGCAAAAACAAATAACATTTTGATAACTATATACAATTGGGGTATGAGTGCATTACATAAGACGTAAAAATATATTATACATTTCTAAACTAGTGTAAAATCTTAGGAGTGGAAGGTGTTGGATCATGTCAATTTTGTGTCACTCAGTCAAACAGTGTTATTATCTGTTTTCTTGTTGGGAGAGGGAGTTTGTTGATAGCCCGTAGTGTGCCTTAAACAGATGTGTTTGTAGACTCTTACGGATCATTTATATACTTTATATATTTATATATTTATATACCATTTAACAAGTAACCAATGTAACTATTGCAAGACAGGTGTAATATGAGGTGTGACAAAAAAAGAAATGAGACTGTGGCAGCCACGCCCATGACTCAGTGCCAATTGGCTAACCGCTTATGCTACTGCAGGGGTTTTCAACCCAGTCCTCAGGGAACCCTAAGGCAGTCAGGTTTTCAGGATTCCCAGAATGAATATGCATGAGAAAGATTTGCATGTTCTGCCTTCATTGTATGCAAATCTATCATGCATATTCATTATGGGAATCCTGAAAACCTGACTGGCCTAGGGTTCTCCGAGGACTGGGTTGAAAACCTATGTGTTACTGTGTTGTGCAACATCTCATCACTATTCTCCTATGATATTTTTCATCTCTCTCACTCTGTTTTTCTTTTTCAGTTTTTTTTTGTAGCACACTGCTCCATCGCTTTGTCACGCAACTGGAGGTGGCAGAAATATGGAGCAAAGAATCAACTTGAAATTTCTGGTTAAGTTGGAGAAGGGCCCAACCGAGTGTCTCCAACTTCTCCAAAAGGCTTATGGAGAAGATGCAATGTCAAGGCCGTGAGTCTTTGAGTGGCACAAACACTTCAAGACTGGCCGCGAAGAGGTGGAGGATGACCCCAAGTCAGGACGGCCTTCCACGACAAAGATGGCTGAGAACATTGACAGAGTGAACCAGCTGGTGCGGAATGATTGCAGATTGGTGGTGCAGATGATAGCTGAGGAGCTCAACCTGAACAGGAAGTCAGTGCAGACCATTTTGGTGCAGGAGCTGGGGATGCGGAAGGTATGTGCCAAGATGGTGCCCAAGCTTTTATCAGATGACCAGAAGGAGCACCGGGTCAATGTTTGTCGAGACTTGTTAGATAAGATCGGAGAAGATCCAGAGTTTGTTGGCCGAGTCATCACAGGAGACGAGACTTGGGTCTTCCAGTACGACCCTAAAAGCAAGAGACAGAGCCTGCCATGGAAGACTCAACTGTCACCCAGACCCAAGAAGGCGCATATCCAAATCAAAGATCAAGGTCACGCTGATCGCATTCTTCGACCAGAAGGGAGTGGTTCATCATGAGTTTGTGCCTGAGGGTCAGACAGTCAACCAGCACTTCTATCAGCAGGTCCTCAATCATCTCCGTGACCGGGTCTGGTGCAGCAGGCAGGCTCTGTGGAGAGACAAGTCATGGCTGCTCCACAACTACAACGCGCCTGCACACACCGCGCTTAGTGTGAGGCAGTTCTTGGCCAACAAACAGATCACAACTCTCGACCACCCTCCTTATTCCCAAGATCTCGCACCGTGTGACTTCTGGCTCTTCCCCAGGCTGAAGACTGTGCTCAAAGGAACTCATTTCGCCTCTGTAGAAGAGATCAAGGCCACTGTGATGAGGGAGTTGAGGGACCTCAAGGAGGAGGACTTTACCGAGTGCTTCTGTACGTGGCAGAAGCAAATGCAGAAGTGCATTAACACTGGGGGGGGGGGGGGGGGGGGGGGGAATTAATTTTAAGGGGACAATGCATAATTTCTCTGTAGATTTTGTAATAAAATACTTATGGGACAGTCTCGTTTCTTTTTTGTCACACCTCGTATGTTTGACTCGATTTGTACCTGAAATAACTTGTGCTGCAGCATTTTGCACTAATTGCAACAACTGAATGACTCGTGTGGGCAAACCTAAAAATAAACTACATGTATTACAATAGTCCAGAGAAGATAAAACAAGAGTTTGCACTATTGTGCAAAAATTGTTTTCCAGTAAAAATGGTTTTAATCTACAAATAATATTCAATTTAAAGAAAATGAGGGACCAATGACATCTGACTATTCAAAATTATACCTAAATCCCCAGCTTGAGTAGAGACAGAGAGCATAGAGTCAAAAACTTTGAACCGCAGTGAAATCAATGGAGAAGAATCCTATGACTGATACAGAATCTCCATCTTACCGACACCAACAATCCGAATATCTCAAAGTTTAGACAACAACAAGACAGTGTCAAAAGTTGCCGAAATATCTAACAACACTATCAGAAAAGACTTTCCTCGATCAAACTCATGCAAAAAAAATCATCCATGATAGGCAGAAACAGAGTCTCGTCCCATCATATTTTCTAAAGCTGAATTGGAAAGGACTCAAAACATCATACTGGTTCACAACATCTTGCAATTGATTCACAACAACTATCTCTAATACTTTAGCTAGAATTAAGAGGGTTATTAGCTTGCAATGATTAATGTTTTAGCAATGAAAAGACAAGCTTCTTTAAGAGTCTCTGGAACAACACCACATATTAAAGATCTATTCACTATTTTAGCAACTGTATCCTTAATTTCTGCATCTAACCTTTTGAAAACATCAATAGGACAAATTATCCAATGGACTAAGTATCCCTCAAGGAAGAAAAGAACAAGCTCAGGAAACACCAGGGAGAAACTGTCCCATCTATTCTCAATCAAAGTATCTGATGGACACAAAAATGTACAAGGGAGAGTCACACAGATCGCTCAATTTTACTACAAAAGGACTCTAAGAAAACTTGTAGGTCAATAAATTCATCCTTCACACTTTCTAAAGGATACGTGATAAATACTTAACGACAGAGAAAGATGTGTAGGTTGACCAAGCCTAGTGAAAATCTATTTGTCATAATAAGCCTTCTTAGCAGACAAAACCAATTCAGAACAACATTTCAAGCATCACAAATATTCCGGCCATAAGAAAGAATCATAAGAGCTAAGCTATACCTCTTTCTTACACAGCAGTCTTCTGTATTTTACCAAAGACTTAGACATTCCAAGGAACTTTAGATTTCTTAACAACAGAGATCTCATGCAAAGAAGCTACATAGTCTCTAGAACAGTGGTTCTCAACCTTTTTTGTACCGTGACCCCTTTTACCGTTGGTCAACTTGTGGTGACCCCCAATGATAAAACTGAATGCGTCTCTCTTCCTTTACCGTTAACGCATTGTCGCTGTAATCATTTGTTGAATTATTAATATATTATAGGCCTTTGCAATATGTTTTTATTTATAAAATACTTATTTAAACCACAGTAATTAATCACAAGTAACAATATTTGATTTCAAAATTATGATGATTTTGTAGTCAAATCACTAATATGAAATAAAATTATTTTTTCTACCTTTGTTGTCTGACCAATTTATTCTCTGATCATGCTGGTCCCGATCTGAGGCTTCTGCTTTCCTGTCTTCTCTTAGCTCTCTTTCTGTGGTCTATGGGTCATCTGCCCTTTCTTATCTCTTCTTTCCATCAGCCTATTTCCAGTCCCAGTAACCCTCCCCAGTATCAGCCCCTTTCCAGTCCTCACTCCCAGTACCTTCCAATGTCAACTTGCATTCCCATGACTGCCACTGGTGTCCATTCCCTTCCAGTCCCCCTCCTTCCCCACTGACCAGTCCCTTCTAGTACAAATACTATGGCAGCCCCTCTCAGATCCACTCCCTTCCAGTTCCATTCTCCCATCCCCTCATATCAGCCCATTTGTAGCCTTAGCCCCCAGTTTTCTTCCAGGGCCAGCAGCTCTATCCTCCCCTCCCCACAATCAGCCCATTCCCAGTCAAAGCCCCCCAATCAGCTCACTTCCAATGCTAATCCCCCCTCAACCCCATTACCAGTGCTAGCCTCCCCTAATCAGCCCAATACCAGTCCTACCCCCCATCAGCTAATTACCAGTCCTAGCCTCCCCTAATCAGCTCATTTCCAGTGCTAGTCCCCCCTTCAACCCCATTACCAGTGCTAGGCTCCCCTAATCAGCCCATTACCAGTCCTATCCCCCCGCATCACCAGTCCTTTCCCCCCATCAGCCGATTACCAGTTATACCCCCCTATCAGCCCATTACCAGTTCCAACCCCCCCTTGATCAGTCCATTCCCAGTCCTAGCCTTCCCTAATCAACCCATTACCAGTCCTAGCCCCCTCCCATCTGCCCATTACCAGTGCTAGCTCCCCCATCAGCCCATTATAATCCTAACCCGCACTGTCTCTCGCCTCTGTCCAGCATTTATCCCCTGTCTGTCCAGTATGTCCCCGTCTCTCCCTTTTGTGCATGCCAGCCCCCCTCCCTCCATCCCTGCATGTCAGTCCCCCTCTGTCCATGTCAGCCCCCCCTCCCTCCATGTCAGCCCCCATCCTTCCATCTGTCCATGTCAGCCCCCTCCCTCCCTCCATGTCAGCCCCCCTGTCCATGTCAGCCTCCCTCCATGTCAGCCCCCCCTCTGTCCATGTCAGCCCCTCCCTCCATCTATCCCTCCCTCCATGTCAGCCCTCCCCTCCCTCCCTCCATGTCAGCTCCCTCCCTCCATGTCAGCCCCCCCTCCCTCCATATCAGCTCCCTGCCTCCATGTCAGCCCCCCTCCCTCCATCCCTCCATGTCAGCCCCCTCCATCCATATCAGCTCCCTCCCTCCATGTCAGCCCCCCTCCCTCCATCCATAGCAGCTCCCGCCAGGTCAGCCCCCTCCCTCCATCCCTCCATGTTAGCCCCCCTCCCTCCATCCATCCATATCAGCTCCCTTCCTCCATGTCAGCCCCCCCTCCCCCCATCCATCCATATCAGCTCCCTCCCTCCATGTCAGCCCCCTCCCTCCATCCATCCATATCAGCTCCCTCCCTCCATGTCAGCCCCCTCCCCCCATCCATCCATATCAGCTCCCTCCCTCCATGTCAGCCCCCCTCCCTCCATGTCAGCCCCCCTCCATCCATCCATGTCAGCCCCCCTCCCTCCCTCCATCCATATCAGCTCCCTCCTTCCATGTAAGCCCCACCTCCCTCCATCCATCCATATCAGCTCCCTCCCTCCATGTCAGCCCCCTCCCTCCCTCCATCTCAGCGCCCTCCCTCCATGTCTGCCAGCCTCCCCCCATCCATCCATATCAGCTCTCTCCCTCCATGTCAGCCCCCATCCCTCCATCCATATCAGCTCCCTCCCTCCATGTCAGCCCCCCTCCCTCCATCCATATCAGCTCTCTCTCCATGTCAGCCCCCCTCCTTCCATCAGTCCATATCAGCTCCCTCCCTCCATGTAAGCCCCACCTCCCTCCATCCATCCATATCAGCTCCCTCCCTCCATGTCAGCCCCCCTCCATCCATCCAGATCAGCTTCCTCCCTCCATCCATATCAGCTCCCTCCATGTCAGCCCCCATCCCTCCATGTCAGCCCCCCTCCCTCATCCATCCATATCAGCTCTCTCCCTCCATGTCAGCCCCCCTCCCTCCCTCCCTCCATCCATATCAGCTCCCTCCCTCCATGTCAGCCCCCTCCCTCCATCCATATCAGCTCCCTCCATGTCAACCCCTCCCTCCATCCCTCCATGTCAGCCCCCCTCCATCCATCCATATCAGCTCCCTCCATGTCAGCCCCCCTCCCTCCATGTCAGCACCCCTCCATCCCTCCATATCAGCTCTCTCCCTCCATGTCAGCCCCCTCCCTCCATGTCAGCCCCCTCTCTCCATCCATCCATATCAGCTCCCTCCCTCCATGTAAGCCCCACCTCCCTCCATCCTTCCATATCAGCTCCCTCCCTCCATGTCAGCCCCCTCCCTCCATCCATATCAGCTCCCTCCATGTCAGCTCCCTCCATCCATGTCAGCCCCCCCGTCCATGTCGATGTCTGCCTCCCTTCTAATGTAGCCGCGGCTCCCTGCCTCTTAGGGAACCGCGGCTGTGCCTATAAAATCATTGCGGAGCCCTTCCTGTCTCGACGGGCTCCGTGCAGCATTGTCCCACCTAGATCCTGCAATCCATTGCACTCCAGGAACCTCATTATTCTCTCCTTTAGTAGCCTTTCCAATAATTTACTAACCACAGAGGTTAGACTAATCAGCCTGTAGTTCTCAATGTCATCCTTAAGTCTGCTTTTGTGTAAAGGGATCACATGTGCCCCTCTCCAGTCCTCTGGCACCACTTCATACTCCAAAGAGGCATTGAAAAGGTCAGACAGTAGAGCCACTAGAATATCCCCAAGTTCCCTCAGTATTCAGTATCCAATTTGGACCCATAGCTTTGTTTACTTTTAGTTTAGCTAGTTCCTCATGAACACAGTCTTCTGAAAATCATTCAAGATTCCCATCACTTCTATTGCTATTTGTGGGTGTTTTCTGAGGTCCTGCTCCAGGCCCTTGATCTGTGAATACAGAACAGAAATACATGTTAAGCAATTTTGCTTTATCCTTATCAGTTTCTGCACATTCCTCCCCTTCACCCTTGAGTCTGACATACCACTTTTGCCCTTCCTCCTCTCACTAACATATCTGAAAAATGTCTTATCCCCATATTTTATTGCATGATAACATCAACAAAGACAAAACCTAGAGCTGACTGTGGTACAGATCACCAACTACTAGTATGCAAACTCAAGCTAAAGTTGAAAAAGAGCAAACCACTCATGAATGCAGCAAAATATGACCTTGAGAATATACCACTGGAATTTAAAGACTGCCTGCAAAACTGATTTGCTGCTTTAGATTCAAAAGACAGAACTCCAGAAGAGTTATGGGATGACATCAAGAAGGTTGTAGTGGAAAAAAGAGAGAAGTCTCTACAGTAGGTAATAGAAACTTGTGATGTATCCTATCTGGTCCCAAGGCCTTCTCCACTTTTAGTTTGGCAAACTTCAAAAACTTCAAAACATAGAAGACATAATCCATGCCCTCAACACAACAACCTCTGCACTTGACCCATGTCAGGTATCATAGGTAAAAATCGCCCATTCTCACCTCAGCACCTATCTAATGAAGACTGTACATACCCTGTCTCTATGGCAAGTACCCATTGAACTGAAACAGTCATCAATCTGACCTCCTAAAAAACACCAAGCTCAACCCAGCCTGCCCAAAGTCTTATAGACTTATATCAAGCATACCATTTGTTGCAAATATCCTGAAGAAAATCATACTCGCACATCTCCAAGATCACCTTACAGAAAATGGCCCATGTGACCCATTTCAACATGGATTCAAACAGCATCATGGGTAGAAACTGTCATCAACTCTCTGCTAAATACGCTCATAAGAGGATCACAAAACCATAAGAACGGTTTCATCCTGCTATTCCTCAATATTGCCTCTACCTTTGACTCTATCCCTCACCACCTGCTACTTCAGAGGCTTGCAGAAATCAGTCTACAGGGAATCACACTCCCTTGGTTCCACTCCTACCTAGATTATCGAAAGCAGCAAGTCAGAATCAACGGAAAGACCTCTACCCCATTCACTCAACAAACAAGAGTTCCTCAGGGCTCAAGTCTCTCAGCCCTCCTCTTTATATTTTCATACAGCCAGATCTTCCACAAACATGAAATCCAATATCAAATTTATGCAGATGATATAACATCCATTAACTTCCTTTCTCCTGACCTCACTAGTCTCCGAATGTTTCAAGGATGCAAAAGAATGGCCCATTTGACACAACTTACACATAAACAATGAAAAGGCAGAAGCCTTACTGTATATATAACCACCAACCCAGCCTTCTGTTCACCACTGACGTTGAGACTTGATGACGCAGAAATCAAAGTCAAATCTGAAATAAAATACCTGGACATAACACTTGACCAGCACCTAACTTTCGAACCATATATTAAGAGAACAACATCCACAGTTCACCAAAAGCTGAAAACTGAAGAATCTCTGCAGACCTATTCCCTACCATCTGCCAAACCATAGTTCACCTGCTCTGGATTATTGTAACATCATTTACCACGGTCTCCCCAAGCATACCCTCCACCTGCAAATGGCCCAGAACTTGGCTGCAGGAATAATCATCGGAGCCCCTCGTCGAGACCACATCACCGCATTATTTATACGGCTCCACTGGCTCCCCATGACTGCCAGAAGCAAATTCAAGGCCCTTATCATAATATTCAAAATCCTACACAGAGAATCTGCACACTGCCTACTGCCTCTCATCTCCAAATCCACAGCTGAGTGTTCCTGAAGAACCTCCTAAGTATCCCAACCCAGAAAATCAGGTGCAAGCAGTTCATTTGCAACCGAGACTTCTCACTATTCACCCTCACATTATGCAACTCCCTCCCGCCAACACTAAGAGGAAGCTCAGACGTGTCAGAATTCAGAAAAAAAGCTAAAAACATACCTCTTTCAGAATGAATACAGCATGGACACAGTCTCAAGACTCAACCACCTTAACATACTCTCTAGTACACAACAGACAAATCCTCCAGTATTGTGGAGCCCAGTGACTAGAACAACTGCCTGGTACCCAGAAGATCAAGGGTTTGATTCCCACTAGCACTCATGGTGACCTTGGGCAAGTCTCCATTGCCTTGGAAGAAAAAGCCTGGCAATCTACCTCCAGTGATACCTTACCAAGAAAACCCAGAGGCAGCTGGGTCACCAGGAGTCAGCACTGACTTGATCGCACTAAAAAAAAAAAAAGAAACCGACAAATCCTCCAGTATATGGACAAAAGTAGCCCAATCCAACCAGTAGAAACATAGCTGGAAATCATTGATGTTAAACTACTGTTCCAGTTTCATGTAAAGCAGCGTGCTGACCAGGTCCGGTTACACAATTGTTGATAGTAAACTGTTTTGAATTGTAGAAAGGCAGTATAGAAACAAGCTTTAAATAAAATCATCTTCTGTGGTATATATCCCATTCCTATGTATTTATTTAACCCGTTTTCTATACCGCCTTATCTTTCAATCAAAGCCGTTTACATTATACAAACAGGTACTGGATACATTCCCTTGTCCCCAAAGGGCTCACACTCTGTCCCTCTGTGGGATTTTCTTGGTGAATACTGAAGTATTTGTTTCGCTTTTTCAATGTCACTTTCCACGAACCTGTCCTCAGCACGTCTGAGTCCCTGTAAGTCCACCTCTGATCTTCCTCTTCTCCCGAATATACCTGAAAGAAAGTTTAGTCCTCAGGCTTTAGATCTTTAGCCATCTTTTCTCCTGCCTTTGCCTTTGCTCTCTTTGTCTCTTCGCTGCATCCTGTATTCGTTTCTGCGTCTTCTGTCTATGGCTGAAGCTTCCGTTTATTGGGATTGGGTGAGCGCACCGGCATTCCTAGTGGTCTTTTCTCCATTGTTGTTGATTGAGCAGTTGATATCGGTCTCATAATGAGCGGCGCTCAGGAAATACCAAAACCCACAAAGACCCATCTTGCCAGGTAGTCCTGTAGGCTGAAAATGATGGAGCCGTCCAAGAAAGGACATTTATCTCTGGGAGTGAACTAGCAGCAGCTGTGCATTACTCTCCCCTATCTGGACTTTTGTAATGCAGGGACTGTAAATGGTCCCGAATTTGATTGGGCTGAAGGGAAGGCTAAAGCCATTCTGTTGCCTGCCAGTGGAATAAGATGTTACTATTGACTTTTTTTAATTTAATTTTCAAACTCAAATACTTACAAAGCAAGTAAACAAGAAACTTAGCAAGTACACACAATATTAATCTAGAAAGAAACAATAGCATCCAATATGGTAGGAAATACAACCACTATCCTCAAGCCCACGTAACGGGGAGAAACCCCCCCCCCAAAAGAAATCACAGATCAAAGGAAAAAGAAAAGCGTAAGCTCTAAATACGCAGCTGCAAACATATCCCCCCCCCCCCCTCCATCCTCACCCAACAACCACATGTTTCTATCAGCTAAGAAGGCCTCCAGTTGTAGGGAATCCATAAAGATGAACCTAGAACCCTGCAGCGTGATTAGCACTTACAGGGATAGCGGACAAAAAAGTAGCCCCATGGGCCAGCACCCTCGGTTTCAGGGCTAAAAAGCCCTTCTCCTAAACTGCGTGGCCCTGGAGACATCAGGAAACAATTGTATCTTTGCCTCACAAAACTTTTAAATACAGAAATTGTAACTTGTTCTGAAGCAAAGGTAAGAGTTACTATTGACTTTTAAGGCCAGGAGCGCATTGAGCCCAAATATGTACAGGAAAATTGTTTTATTTTGGATTAAGCAATAAGATCACAGGAAAATGATATATTTTTTTAGGAAAACGGGGATATAGAAAAGCATTGTGATAGCTCCAGACTGCTGGAGTAGACTGACAGAAGATCCTGGTGAATTTAAAAAGGGCTTGATAACATTTGTGTTTATTCTGTTTGCTGCTGATTAGGTTGAAAATTGGTAGATGTGTTATTATATTATCTTAACATGTGCGGAGTGTGTACAGATATGCAGTAAATAAATATAAATGAATGAATGTTGTTTTATTAGAAGAGGATTAGAAAAATGAGGGACTCTCACACCACACGAAAAAGACTGAGGTGGAGGAGACAACAGAAAGGTAAGGTAGCAGGGTTATTGCTGATCTCTCTCTTTACATCAAGAAAATTCTCTTGGAGCACAGTAACCGGTTAATACAGATTATTCTAATCTTCTGTAATGGGTTTAGCCACTCCTTTAAGCAATGAGGAAACAGTAAATCTTTTCTCTTTCAGATACAGATATATATATATATATATCTAAACCCATTCTGTCCCTTCTCCCCACCTTTAAGTCTTTTTCATAGGAAATAGCTGCACGATGTTATCTCGGTCGGGGCAGTAATCCATCTCTCTTTATTAGCCTTCTGCAGCAGGGCAGGGAGATGTTATTTGCGATTGGAATTTTATTTTGGACAGCTATCAGAAGACTCTTTCTAAATTCTAGTTTCTAAATCCCCTAATTCCTTTGATAAAAGGAGTATTACTGGGCCCATTTTCCACAGTGAAAGAGCCAGGCACAGATGAATAAAAGCAATCAACGCATGCTAATAGCAGCAGCATGTGTATGAGGGAGGGTGACATGGTCCTAGATAGACAGTAGCAGCAGGGAGTGCCACTAGGGGGCACCCTTCTGACTCCACCAGCCTGGCACTAGCATTGCTTCCATCAGCCTTACCTGTTATGCACCGTAAAGCCTGTCCTTAGACTCTTGTTTCTTCATGAATTTCTAACATTTACTTCAGAAGTTCCAGTTCTCGCCTGACTTTAACAGGATCACTTATCCGGACATAAGCAATAGCTGCCGTCGAGATATGAACCTGGCTACTAAACATTGCAGCATCCTGAATCCCAGAGATCTGAGGACGGCTCTGAGCTTTCCATACTTCCAGCATTCACAATTATGCTTGTCTATCCATCTGTCCATCTGGGGGCGCAATATCCCTCCAAAAAACATGAATATTCACCAGATTTGGCATTTAGGAAGAAAATATAAATATCTCATAAAAGTCTAAAAGCCGGAATCATTGAATCATGTTTTCAAAGAAATGAGGCTCCAAAAAGCCGTTTCTTTCTGTGGGAAATACATCTCACGCTTCTAGGGGGAAGTGCAGCAGCTGCTATGATTGATGGAATATTTCACACTGTTCCGTGCTAAAGCTCCCCCCCTCCCCCCGTCCCCCCACCCCATCACATCCAGCACTTTGCACAGAGCTAAGAAAGTATCTTGCTGTCATCCATCTCCAACAAACCTCAAAGTCACATACACACAAATCCAAACATACACCTCCTCCCACACCCACCAGCATCACTCCCACACAAGCCCTCACTCCCCATACATTCCCTACTGGCGTTAATCATGGACAGGTGAATGAGGGCAGATAAAGAAACCAGAACTGGATCTGAACGTTTGTAGGAACTATAGACTATAGTTTCCAGTTCCCAGATGTTATCAAGCAAGTTATTCTTCTGCCATGAAATGATTTTATAGAGGAAGAAGAAGGGACGGCCTAAGTCAAGGCTTTGATTTCAACCTTGGCATAGTACAGAAATGTTCTTCTGGCAGTGCAAGACAAGCTGCTGACATTTTTGGATAAAGAGGACCAGGTAATGCTGATTATGTAAGATCTATCTGCAGCATTTGATCCGCTTACTTGGGAATTTGGTTGCACTGTTTTGGAAAAGCTAGCATTACTTGTAAGGATCTGCAGTGGCTGGAACCTTTTGTAAGTGGACAGTGTATGGTAAATAATATGATAGCAAACCCTTTGATACCTCATCTGGGGTGCCTCGTGGATCTAGCTTAGCATTTTTGTTATTTAATTGGGTTTTGATCCCATTATGAAGTTATTTACCAATGAGGATCTGTGGGATTTCTGAAGCGACTTGAGAAGAGGGGTTACATGAGCATAGCGAGGTGGTAGGAAATTAGCCACACAGCTGAATTTTGAACAGACTGAAGGGGAGAGAGTGATTCAGAGGGAGACCAGCAAGGAGGAAGTTGCAATAGTCTAGATTGGAGGTGACTAAAGAAGTCAGTGAAGCTGGACTTAGGGCTTTTTCAGTCCCCATGATATGTTAGAGATCTGGGCTTCATTTAGATGATGTATTAAGTTTGGAGGCTCAGATCTTGCGTGTGGTAAAAGTTATTTATTTTTAAATGAAAGATGATGTGGAAGTTGTTGCTAATCTTGGATCTGGACGGTAGTTCAAGCATTAGTTATACGTCATATGGACTGCATTAATGTGTGTTATGTGGCTCTTGCAAAGAAACATCTTCGGCACTTACAGACAGCTGAGAGAGTGGCTGGCACAGCTCAAGTGACTGCCCGATACAGCCACTGAACGCGGTCCCAGTGATCTTTCAAGTGATGAGCAGAGGTCTATTTAATTTACAGGAAAACGTTGAGTGGTATATTTTTGGGAGGCTCCTATGATGAATGTTAGAGGAGCCCCATAGTAAAAGATATGTTTATGTTAATGTTTATGTCTATTAAAGTCTTGATATACCGCTTTTTGTTTGACATAAACATTTCAATAAAAGAAAAAACAGAAAGGGGGGACATGTGATGACGGCGATCTGAGTGGACACTCAAGAGAGGGGCTCCTCTTCCTAAAGCTCAAAAACAGCTAATAAGCCACAACTGAGACCCAAACTCTAGTGGGTCGCTTTCTGCACCCCAGTGCGTTCAGTCTGGCGGGAACAGGAAGACCGCAACCTTGGCAATGCCGGTGAAGGCTGTCCGAATGCCATGAGACCAAGGAAAGATGGTGGAAGAACAGAGGGCACCAGTGTTTGCGCTCTCAGATGAGGTGGTATGGGAGATTACAAAAAACGTAACAGCAGCATTAAATGAAAAACTTACCCGGCTCCAAACATCAGTGGACAACATCAAAGGTACACTAGATTCACAGCTAATTTGCTTACAAAATGTGGAAGGTCATATTGATCACCAAAAGATGCAGACCATGCAGCTTACGACACAGATTGCCGCTCTTGAACAAAGCCGCTAGACACTCTTGGACAAAATCGATGAACAAGAGAATAGGAGCTGTCAGAATAATATCTGCCTGGTGGGCCTCCCTGAAGCCATTAATGAGACTGAACTGTTGGAGATTGTTGAACGGTGGCTACCGCAGCAAATTGGATTGGCTGTGCGGGGGAGCACATGGTGGCAGAGCGGGTCCATCGCTTGGGCCCACACAGAGAAGAGGTAGGTCGCCCGTGTCCGGTGATAGTGCGAGTATTCAATTTTGCCAACAAGCACAAGCTCATGGGGTTTTATCAATCTAAATGTGATTTGGAATATAAAGGATCCAAACTCCGACTGTTCAACGACTACACAGCACGGGTGGCCGAGAGTCGGAGAGCCATGACACCTTATTGCTCAGAACTGGTGCAAAGAGGAATTAAATTCACCTTACAGTTCCTGGCAAAAGTGTGCGTGATGTATAACAACAACACACAACAGTTGGAATCAGTGGAAGCCCTCAAAGCATTTATGGACCAATTACCCAGCATTTGAGTATGTGATTGAGACTGCCGGCACAGAAGTTAATGCCTTGTTAGTTTGAAGAGTTTTTGTGTTGGCAAACTGTTGAAGGAGTGGACAGATGTGTTTTGCAGAGGTGGCCTGAGAAGAGATGGATCTCCACTGGACTACACGTGTGATGGGAGCCACGGGAATATTGTGGGTGAGGCTGAGAGAGAGACACCTGGCGTAATTACAACTTGGGGGCCAGGAGAAACTAGTGGCCCACCGGAACAACATATATAAGGATTTGTGCATGGGACAAACATAGAGGATTTCTAAAGGAAAAAAGGGGACTGTTGTAGTTGCTGATATGGAAGGACAGACTAGATGGGCCATGTGGTCTTTTTCTGTCGTCATTTTTCTCTGTTTGTATGTGTATGTATGAATGTTTGAGTATGGATGGAAGGATGAAGACCTATGGATACTGTGTGGCTGGAAGGGGTATGAGGGGAGAGGAGCCTGCCTCAATTTACAATGGAGGAGGAGGCTCTAGTACATAGTAGGTGAAGAGGGGCACAGAGAAGCAGGAAGGAAGGGAAGGAAGGATGGGGGGGGGGACAAATAGGTACAAACATCTGCAATTTCTAAGGTTAAGGCAGTGTCAGAAGGAGACGGGGGAAGCATCTGGCTGGGAGATGTGATCTCCTGACAGATGGATAAGATACACCTTGCACCCTTGGCAGTGGGAACACCTGAACCCTGGATAAGCTAAAAATCCTTACTATAAATGTAGACAGAATACATTCCCCTGTAAAAAGGACCAAATTACTGTCATACCTAAAAGAAAGGGAGTCAATGTCATGTTTCTACAAGAAATGCACCTCTTTGCTAAAGAACAGATTAAACTGCTTAAGGGATGTGTGGGTGAGCTAGTGTTCACATCCTACAATGGTACATCATACATAAACGTGTACCTTTTACAGTACATCAGAGTGTCACTGTCCCGGAGGGGAGATACCACCTGATTGGTGGGGAACTAAAAGGGAAACAAATTTTGTGTACCATGGTAAGTATCTTAAACTGGACTCGATAATGGACAGGGAGCTAGTATAGATGGATGAGCAATGAGGTGACGTAATCAGAGTGGGACATGTACAATGGCAGTTTGGTGGTGGTATTCTGAATGAGCTGGAGATGTTTGAGTTCATAATGGGGGAGACCAGCAAAAACAGAGTTACAATAGTCCAAATGAGATAGAACGAGAGAAACCAGCAAAGTAATCAGGGCAGAATGGAGCGAACTGCTCTGATGCAATGTAAAGAAAAGGAGGAACAGTGTATGACTGAACTGATGTGCTGGTGGAAAGACAGGGATGAATCCAGAGTAACACCAAGGTCGTGGAAGGAAAATGTGAGTGTAATATGATTACCATTAAGGGAGGGAGAGGCAGAGGGCCAGAGAGCCAAGTAGCTGTTGTTTTGGAGGGGTTGAGCTTGAGGTGATGGGAACCTAACCAAGAGGCAACATAGTCGAGACAAGTGTTGAGAGGAGAGAGGTCAGGGGAGGAGGCAACAGGATATCATCAGCGTTGTTGTTTCAGAAGTGCCAGGAAACTGTTGAAGAGGAGCTAAGACAGAACTTTGAGGAACACCACACGTGAGGCGATAGGGAGCAGAGGAAGCACCCATGGTGACCCAGAAGGAGCGGTAAGAAAGAAAAGAGTCAAACCAACGTAGAATAGTGCCACAGAATCCAATATTGTGCAGACAAGAGAGAAAAAAAAATTACGGTTAATAAGATTACAGAGGAAAGATTAAAAAAAACAGCGATAATGACATTCCCACGGTCCAAAGACTGGTGAACTTCACTGAGCAGGGATAAGAGAATAGTGTCCATGCTGTGGCAGGGATGGAAACTGGATTGAGTGTGTTAGTGGATTTGAGGTGCGTGACTAGTTGGGGAAAGACCAGTTTTTCTAGGAGTTTAGAGAGAAATGGTAGGTTAGAAACGGGTCTATAATGGGATGGGACTGACTTATTTAATGAAGGGGTTTTCAATAGGAGATGGACTATGGCTAGCTTCCAGGCAGACGGAAATGATACAGAGGCAAGACTATTGTTAACAAAGGATTGAGCAAGCGGGAGAAGGGCCAAGGAATTCTCTGAGAGCCACACAGAGGGAATGGGATCCGAAGCACAGGTGGTCTTGTGGGAAGTAGAGACATGTTTGGACAGGCCCACTGGGGAAATGGCATTGAAGGAGTCCCAAGTGTGAGTTAACACTGTAGTGGAAGAGGTGAGAGGGAAAGACAGTATGAGGCTTGTGACAGGATGTGTAGCAAGGAATTCCTTTTGTAATTGGGTGATCTTGTCATGGAAGAAAATGCCTAGCTGTGTGGTGGAGGGCTGTTCACAGAAGTCTGCAGAATGCAGCATGGACTGAGATAGTTTAGGAAGAATGGAGTGTAATTGTTTCAGATGGGACGAAGCATTGGCAGTGTTGAATAGTAATCCTTATTGGCAGTGGTGATCAAGCAATGCTAGGCATGATGGCTCTCGTGAAAGTGGTACAAGGCATCACGTGAATGGAAACATCTCCAGCGGCCTTCAACATGATGACGATGAGTGCAGGCAAGATGAAGGCCAGAATGATATCAGGGATGCCAAAACGACATGATCTGATGTGTACTGTATAGAAGGAGGCAACACTATCAAGGGCTGAGGTGAGAAGGTAATACCATTGATGAGCCTATCATCAACAGGGAGAGTGCAAAACTTGGAAGGAAAATTGCACCTGCAGAAGGGAGGCATGTCGGGGTTGATTCTCCGGGTCTGTCTAATGGAGCAAGCCATGGAGGTGCCTTCCCAATCAGCATACCAGAAGGAGGGGGAGCAATGGAAAAGGATGAGCTAGTGATCTGTCCAGGCACGATACAGGGCAGTGGCTTGTGCCAGAGAAGTAATGTGTTGAGTGAGGTGCAAGTCAGAAAGATGTGTCAGGAAAAGCTTGTCACGGGGTTTGAGAGGGAGATCCACGTGAACATTAAAATCACACAGGATATACATATTAGTGTAGTGAAGGGAAGTCTCAGATATCATGAGGAGAAGGGAGTCCCAAAGGGAAGGGGACAATATAGTAGGGGAATATATCAAGAGGAAGTAGGTTGTAGAGTGGGTAGGAAGACTCAAGAGCAGAGATTCAGGAGAGTGAAGCATATAGGAAGGTACCCCGGAGATGTTGAGTTTGGCTCAATGTAGTATGGCAACCCCACAAGCAGTCCAGGAGACTCATGGGATGGCTAGTGAGGACCAGTTCCTCGCTGGGCTTAAGCCAAGTCTCTGTTAGGAATAGGAGATCAAGAGAATTTATTGTAAGAACGTATCATGGAGCAAGGTAACATAGTAAATGACGGCAGATAAAGACCAGTATGGTCCATCTAATCTGCCCAGTAAGATGGCCGGAGTAAGATGGTAGGAGTAGGTGCCGCTCTGTGCAGGCCACCCCTCCCCATGTCTTTGTTTAGGGGTGAACCCACTGCTCCATGCAGGACACGCCTATTTGTTGAGAAGTTAGATGGTTCGGTTTATTTTGATTTTATTCTGTTGCTATAAATGGATCCATTGTGTTTGTCCCATGCCATTTTGAATTATGTCACTGTATTTGCCCCCACCACCTCCATCGGGAGGGCATTCCAAGCATCCACCACCCTCTCAGTGAAAACATATTTCCTGACATTGCCTTTCAATTTTCCACCTTGCAACTTCATGTTATGCCCTCTAGTTTTACAGCTTCCCCGTCTTTGGAAGAGGTTTGTTTGTTCATTATTTCTCTTTAAGTATTTAAAGGTCTGACTCATACCTCCCCTGTCCCTCCTCTCCTCCAAAGTGTACATATTTAGGTCTTCAAGTCTCTTCTCATAAGGCTTCTGACGCAGGCTCCAAATCATTTTGGTCGCCTTCCTCTGAACAGTTTCCATTCTTTTTACATCCTTTGCAAGATACAGTCTCCAAAACTGAACACAATATTCCAAGTGAGGCCTCACCAGTGACTTATACAGTGGTATTAGAACCTCTTCCTTTCTGCTGGTAATTCCTCTTCGTATGCAGCCCAACATCCTTCTGCCTTTTGCCACCGCCTTTTCGCACTGTTTTGCCACCTTGAGATCTACAGAAGTAATCACACCAAGGTCTTTCTCCTGATCCGTGCACACCAACCTCTTGCCCCCTATCACGTACATTTCCCTTGGGTTTCTGCTACCCAAGTGCATGACTCTGCACTTCTTTGCATTAAATCTTAATTGCCAAGCATTAGACCATTCTTCCAGCTTTTGTAGATCTTTTCTCATGTTAACCACTCCCTCGGGAGAGTCCACTCTGTTGCAACTTTTCGTGTCATCTGCAAAAAGGCAGACCTTTCCATTCAGTCTTTCAGCAACATCACTCACAAATACATTGAGCCGTGCCAGGCCCAGGACTGAACCCTGGGGCACCCCGCTAATCACCTTCCTTTCCTCCGAGTGAGCTCCATTTGCCATCACCTTCTGTCGTCTATCAGTCAACCAATTTCTAATCCAGTTTACCACCTTGGGACCGATCCCCAAACTACTGAGTTTATTGATAAGCCTCCTATGAGGGACAGTAGCAAAGGCTTTGCTGAAATCCAGGTAGATGACATCCATTGCATGCCCCTGATCTAGTTCTCTGGTCACCCAGTCAAAGAACTCAGTCAGATTTGTTTGGCAAGATCGTCCTTCAGTAAAACCATGTTGCCTCAGATCTTGCAACCTGTTGGTTTTGAGAAAGTTAACTATTCGCTCCTTCAGAAGCGTCTCCATTATTTTTCCCACCACCGAGGTAAGGCTCACGGGCCTGTAGTTTGACACTTCTTCCCTGTCACCACTTTTGTGTAGAGGTACGACATCAGCCATTCTCCAGTCCTGAGGAACTTCTTCTGTTTCCAAGGAACTGTTGAAGACATCCTTTAACGGCCCTGCAAGAACCTCTCTGAGCTCTTTCAGTATCCTGGGATGTATCCCATCCGGTCCCATGGCCTTGTCAACTTTCAGTTTAGCAAGCTGTTCTAACACATCATCTTCTGTGAATGTTGTGGTATCTACTTCATTCCCATTTTTGTATTTGGGAGTCACGGGTGGTCCTTCTTCAGGATTTTCTTTAGTAAAAACAGAGCAGAAGTATTTGTTTAGCAATTCCACTTTTTCACTGTCCCTTTCCACGAGTCCTTTCCCAGCACTTCTGAGTCCTGCGATTTCACCTCTGATCTTCTTCCTTTCCCAAATATACCTGAAGAAAGTTTTGTCGCCACACTTAACATCTTTAGCCATCTTTTCCTCTGCCTTTGATTTTGCTATCCTTATTTCTCTTTTTGTCTCTTTGAGTTTGATCCTGCATTCATTTCTGTGTTCCTCTGTTTGCAAGCTTTTGATTTTTGTGAAAGTTGTGTTTTGTGCCTTTATTTGAGCAGCCACCTCTTTGGAAAACCAAATAGGTATCCTTCTCCTTTTGTTTTTATTTACTTTTCTTACATATTTATCTGTTGCCCCTTTTATTGACACCTTTAGTTTAGCCCATTGCAATTCCACTTCCCTTATCTACTTCCACCCTGTCAACTCCTCCTTTAGGTATATGGCCGTTTTACTGAAGTCAGTGTTTTTGAAGTTTAGGACTTTGAGCTTGCTATATAGTTGGACTGCACCTTGGTTTTTATCTCAAACCACACCGTGTGATGATCGCTGCTGCACACAGGTGCACCCACCCAGACATTCGACATGCTATCACCATTGGTGAGCACTAAATCCAGTGTTGAGCTTTCCCTTGTTGGTTCCATCACCATTTGTCTAAGTAACGCATCTTGGAGAGCATCCACAATTTTTTTGCTTCTTTCCAGATTTTCAGAATGAGTTATCCACTCCACATCGGGTAGATTAAAGTCACCCAATATGATCGCTTACCCCTTTGTGGCTATTTTGACAATGTCTCTAATCAATTTGTTATCTAACTCTTTGATTTGAGTTGGAGGTCTGTAGACTACAGCAGTATGGATGACAGTACCATCTCCCCTTTCAACACGACCTACAGCGCTTCTTCTTTTCCCCATGCCCCCTGCATTTCAGTAACTTTAATATTGCTTTTGACATACAAGGCTACTCCTCCTCCTCTTCCATTTTCTCTGTCTCTTCTGAATAGATTATAGCCAGCTATGGCTATATCCCAATCATGTGATTCATTAAACCATGTTTCTGTAATGGCCACAATGTCCAAGTCCATTTCCATCATTAGGGCTTCCAGGTCTGGAACTTTGTTGGCTAAACTTCGAGCATTTGTGCTCATTGCTTTCCAGCATTTAACTGGCTTGCGTGTGTTTTGCATTATAAGAACATAAGAACATAAGATATGCCATACTGGGTCAGACCAAGGTCCATTAAGCACAGTATTCTGTTTCCAACAGTGGCCAATCTAGGTCATATGTACCTAGCAGTTTCCCCAAAAGACACAGGTTTCACAATGCTTGTACTGGGTCAAGCATTGATATCCTGGGTCCCTTTTTAATAATGGTTTATGGACCTTTCCTCCAGGAACTTGTCCAAACCTTTTTTAAACCCAGCTACACTAACAGCTTTTACTACATCCTCTGGTAACAAATTCCAGAGTTTGATTACACGTTGAGTGAAAAAATATTTTCTTTTATTAGTCTTAAATAGTTTACCCTGTAGCTTCATTTCATGTCCCCTAGTCTTTCTATGTTCTGATAATGTAAACAATCGATCTACGTTTACCCGTTCCACTCCGTTCATTAATTTATAGACTTCTATCATATCTCCCCTCAGCCGTCTCTTTTCCAGGTTAAAGAGCCCTAACCTTTTTAGCCTTTCTTCATAGGAGTATCCTTCCATCCCCTTTACCATTTTGGTGGCTCTTCTCTGAACCTTTTCTAATAATGCTATATCCTTTTTAAGATACGACGACCAGAATTGCACACAATATTCAAGGTGCAGTCGCACCATGGAACGATATAGAGGCATAATAATATCCTTTGTTTTATTTTCCATTCCTTTCCTTATGATACTTAGCATTCTATTTGCTCTCTTGGCTGCCACTGCACACTGGGCCGAGGGTTTTAACATGTTATCCACAATGACGCCTAAATCTTTTTCCTGGGTGGTGGTTCCTAATGTGGAACCTTGCACCGTGTAACCATAGTTTGGGTTGTTCTTCCCTAGGTGCATAACTTTGCACTTGTCCACATTAAATTTCATCTGCCATTTTGATGCCCAGTCTTCCAATTTATCAAGATCCTCTTGCAATTTTCCACAATCCTTAGGGAGGAGTGGTCTAGTGGTTAGGACAAGGTACTTCAGGCCGGAGGGCCGGGGGTTCAAGTCCCACCTGGGGACAGCAATCTCAGGCCGGAGGGACTGGGATTTCTAGTCCTATAGGCACTCCTTGTGGTCTTGGGCAAGCCACTTAACCCTCCATTGCCCATGTTCCCTGTAAGTATTAGCGTATGTGTCTCATATCCCCTTGTGTTAAATGTATCCCCCAATTGACTGCTTTGACCTGGTGAAAAGCGGGATATAAATACAGCTAAATAAATAAATAAATAAAAATCCTCTTGGGTTTTAACAACTTTAAATAGTTTTGTGTCATCTGTAAATTTGATAACCTCACTCGTTATTCCACTTTCCAGGTCATTTATGAATATGTCAAAAAGCAGCGGACCCAGCACAGATCCCTAGGGTACACCACTATTCATCTTTCTCCATTGGGAAAGTTGGCTATTTAGCCCTACCCTCTGCTTTCTATCTTTTAACCAGTTCCTGATCCACAATAGTGCACTGCCTCCTATCCCATGACTCTTTAGTTTTGCCAAAAGTCTCTGATGAGGGGCCTTGTCAAAGGCTTTCTGAAAGTCCAGATACACTATATAAACCGACTCACCTTTGTCCACCTGTTTATTCACTCCTTCAACAAAACTTAACAGATTAGTAAGACAAGATCTTCCTTGTCTAAAGCCATGTTGACTGTCTCCCATTAGGCCATGACTATCTACATGCTGAGTAATTTTATTCTTTATGATGGTTTCTACCATTTTTCCCGGTACTGACGTGAGGCTCACCGGTCTGTAGTTTCCCGGATCACCCCTGGAATCCTTTTTAAAAATTGGTGTTACATTGGCGATCCTCCAATCTTCAGGTATTAGAGTTGATTTTAATGATAGTTCACAGATTACTAATAGCAGGTCTGCAATCTCATATTTCAGTTCTTTCAACACCCTTGGATGTATACCATCCGGCCCAGGTGATTTGAACCATTGATTTTGTTCTGTCCACTTCTTCCCACTTGTTTTTGATGTGTGGTTTAAAAGTGTGTCTGTTTCTGATGTTGTTCTGCTTTTGCAGGGAGTGATGTCCAGAACGTGACCTTCCCCATCCGTCACCCCCTTTTTCTAGTTTAAATGCATATCCACATACTGCCTGAATTTTTCACTTAGGATTCTTTTCCCTGCGACAGAGAGATTGTAGTCCATCAGTACAGTATAGTCTCTTGTTGGTCCATCCATTTCCCCAGTCGCCTATAAATCTGAATCCTTCCTCTTTGCACCAGGTTTGGAGCCATGCGTTAAAGCTGTTTATGCGATGTAGCCTTTCTGCCCCCTTACGAAGAACAGGTAGAACTTCTGAGAATGCTACAATGTTAACAATGGGCTTTAGTTTCTCCCCCAGAGTTTGAAAGTCCCTTTGAACTGCAGTGGCACTGTTTCTAGCCAGGTCATTTGTACCCAAGTGGATGATAACATCAATTTTGGCGTGCCCACTTTCAGTGCTAAGTACATCAACAATTTGGTTTGTATTCTTGCTAGATGAAGAGCCTGGGAGGTGTTTGACTAACTTCCCTCCTTTGAACTGTGTTTCCAAGTTGGTGCCTCTGATGATGGAATCACCAAGTAGTAGTAGTTTTCTGTTCCTTGAGTCTTTCTTCATATTTGGTGCTTTATCAGGAGATTGGGCATTGACTATCTCATTTAAGGGCCCTTGAGCTTCCCTGGCTTGGGTACACAGAGATCTACAATTCAGCAAACCACATTGAAGGTGCAATGGAGGAGCACTAACTGTGGATGGGATGGGGATGAAGAGCCGACAGGAGCAAGGGGGCAGTAAATGAGATTGTTAAGATTACGGATAGGGAACTGAGCTGTGGATCTTGGGAACCGAAGGGACCAGTGAGTAGGAATTATGCTCATACCTAGAATGAAAATAAGCAGCAGTGACAGTGGATAGATACAGGGACTGGTAATGAGCTATCAGACGGATGAGGGAGAAGACAAGTCTGTGTAAAATATGAGTCACCGGAGTGCCCCCAAGGAGCAGGACCGGTGAAGAGAGAGATTATTAGAGAAAGACATCATGCTTGGCAAGATTGAAGGTTAATGCAAAAGAGGAAGGTCAGCAATGAGATGGATCGATACAATAACAGCAGCTATGGGTACCAGTCTGTCAACAATGAGCTGCCTGACTGAAGATGGAACACATTTTCGGACAACTATCCAGAGGGTCACCATAAGTTCACATCAACTCGACGGCATTTAATAACAACAGCATGAAATTATTTGTAGTTGTTAAGTCACATGCAGATTGTGAGAAATTGCAGGAGGAACTTGAGAGACTGGGCATCCAAATGCCAGATAAAATGTAATGTGGGCAAGTGCAAAGTGCTACATGTAGGAAAGAACAACCCAAACTATAGGTACCCAATGCTAGGTTCCATGTTAGGAGTTGCCGCCCAAGAAAAGGATCTGGGTGTGATCGTAGACAATACTTTGAAATCTTCTGTTCAGTGAGTGACAGCAACCAAAATGCTAGGAATCATTAGGAAAGGAATAGAAAATTAATAAAGGACCTCATGATGCCTCTGTATCGCTCCATGGAGCCTTGAGTATTGCAAGCCGTTCTCATTGCCGCATCTCGATAAAGGTACAGCAGAAGGGCAACCACAACGATAAAGGGGATGGAAGGATACCCCTTTGAGGAAAGGCTTAACGTTAGGGATCTTCAACCTAGAAAAGACAGCTGAGGGGAGATATGATAGAGGTCTATAAACTCCTGAGTGGGGTAGATGTGAATTGATTGATTACTCTTTCAAAAAATTACAAGGACTGGGGGACACTCAATGAAGCTAGAAAGTAGGGTAGAAAATATTCTTTCTGTCAGCATATGATTAGTCTTTAGAATTCGTTGCCGGTGGATGTGGTAAAAGTAGGTAGAGTAGTTTGGTTATAAAAAAGGTTTGGACAAATTCCTGGAGGAAAAGTCCATAAACCATTATTAATTTAGTCCAACAGAAAATCAGTGTTTAACACTGGGGATAAGTAGCATGGAGTTGGCTACTTTTAGAATATAACAAATATAGGAATGGTCACTTTTGTCAGAGTGAAAATGCTATCACCAGACAGCGCTTATGAGAACCATTTCGGTGATACCAGAGTGCCGATTTATAACACTCCCCTGATGAAACCGAAGTGGTGAAACGCGTGATACAGCGCTTGAATAAGCGTCGGGATTCTACTACACAGATAAGCACTGGTTCACTGGTTCATTCTATTCATATAAAAGCTTGCTAAAGAAGATAACGTATTGAAGTTGATAAAAAAAAATTTTCATAAAAAATAACCATTGGCTATATGTTCAAGAATGAGGTCGTTGATGTGCATTTAGGCATCAGTCCATTGATAAAAACTTAAACAATGGCAGCCTATAGTTTCTGAGACCTCTCTAGCCATGAGTTCAAGTACGATACAATATATGCTTTAAAGATATAGTACAGAGTAACATTAATGATAGTACTTTTAGAATATGCCAGGTACCTGTGATTTGGACTGGCCACTGTTGGAAGAGGACACTGGGCTTGATGGACCTTTGGTATGACCCAGTATAGCAGTTCTTATGTTTTTATCTAGATCATCTGCTCTTTTATGTATTGTAAAGTTAATAAAATGGTGTTTTTATGCATCTTATTTGAGCAGTGCTTTTGTTCAAGGAAGGCAATTGATAAATTTGTATAAATCAATACCCCATTCTCTCCCCCCACCACATACACCACATAAAACATTCTTTACCCCATCACACATATCGCCAAACTGTATTTTCTATATGCTCCTACATGCACATGCACACATCATAACGCCCAATAAACCCCCATTCATCTTAACCCACATGCACATCCCCCATACCCACCGCACAGTATGTATTCTTTCCTCCACACCCTGTCACACACCCACACACTGTAACACTCTGTAACACTCTATAACACTCCTTCCAGCCCACCATATATCGCCACTCACAGTTCTGCCCATCTGGGTAATGAATTAGTCCCCAGCAATATAGATATTGTCCTTTGATTTCAGAATGACTGCTACGCTTGCATAGTCTTTATGAATGGCAAGGTCGGTAGTAGCCACGTTTTTTACCATTTCACAGAGCACAAATGAACCAGGGCCAAAGGGTGGCGGGGTGCTATGAGGCACACCAGGAGTCCTCAGGCTGGATTTGCGAGTCTTGCAAGAGCAGTGCTGATCTGCAAATCTGTGGTGGTTGTGTGCTGAGTGATGTTCTGCCGCAGAGAGCACAAGGACCAGACCCTGCAATGTAGGGGGCCCTGGCTTCCCCATGATCTTCCCCTGAGGTTACACATCAGCTTCACTCTTGCTTTTACTTTTTGGCAGAGGCTAGTTAAATGGGGCTCAATATGGTGGCACCCAAGTAGTTTGGAAATGGCTTATGAGAGAGAGACCTTCTGCAAAAGGAAAAACATTTTCCCAGCTTCTTAACGCAACTGTCTTATCTAGGTTGATGCGGAAGCAAGGAGCCGACATGGGTAGTGCTTGTGTCTTACTGCGGGAGCCTAGATGCTGGTCACCCTAACAGGAAGCAGCCTTCTGAGGTCTGGGAAGCAGACATTCATATTCCTGCTTCTCTAATGCTTTGTGATATGACAGCTTTCTTTTCATTGGAAAAGCTTGCCTTTCGATACTTGCCCTTCTATTCAAGTTAATCCTTTGCCAATTCTGGACCTGCGAATTGCTGTTCTTCTCTTCAGGTACTGGAAGGCCCATAACACAATACAGATCATAGAAAGGGCCTGAAATCGGCCCTCCAGATGGAGAAATCTGATTTCTTTCTGTGCTCATTTTGGTGGGATTAGCTAAATCTTAGATCCCATATTAACCCTTAACAAAGACAGCCAGGATTAGCTAGAATTTATTGTATTCACATGGGGGAGGTTTTCTTTCTCTCCAAAGGGATTACTATTTTGTTTAAAATGGTCTCAGTTACAAATCAGACAGCTTAAAGAAAAGATATATATATATATATATATATATATATATTTTACATAAAAAATCAGAGCAAGTACAATGAAAAAAAAGCTTTAAGCTTAAAGTCTTAAGAGAAAAGTGCTTTGTGGCTCGCAGCTCTTGCTTAAAAGGCAGCCAGGTGTGCTGCAGGTTTTCGGACAGTCTCTACAGGGGATTGTTGTTGCTGTGTGTTGTGCTGCCGAGCACGGCTGATCAGGGAAGGTGCAGCTCTGCGCTTCGCTCCCCGGCACCAGGAGTCGGTGCAGGGAACTCATCTGGAAGGAGACCTGCAATGGCTTTTGAGGCTTCATTGGACAGTAGCCTCATCGAGGGGCGTCCAAAGAAGTGCCAGCCTTTCACCATTGAGCACATCCTCTCCACGTCCAGTGACGTCCCACCAGAGAACAGGGAGTGCCAGAGCCTGAGTGGAGGGCATGGGGGGCCCTGCTCAGGTCTCTGCCGCTGCTGCTGCTGTCCCCACTCTGGGGCCTCCTCCCCTCCGGGCTCCACTGCCTGGCTAGGTAAGCAGTAGGGTGCCGCAGCCCCCCCCCCCCCAGGTGTCCAGAAAAGTGCTGGAAACTATGCGCTGTGGCTGCTTCCAGTGCTGCTGCAGGACTCGCAGTTGTGCGTGATGAGCAGAGCTCAGGGGCTGCTCTGCTCTTCATTCAACCTCTCCTTTTATTGTCAGAAGTTGGGCTTCCAGTGCCGGCTAGAAGCAGTTCTACCTTTGACCGGGACTCCATCCTCCTGCACTGGAAATCGAAGGAGAAAGTTGCTGGGCTTAAAGGCTTCCGGCACTCAGGAGCTAACAGAATTGAAGAAAACGTGCCCGATATTCATAAAAAACTGAGCTCCTAAATTTTGACTCCTAAGTTAGGTGCCTAAATTTGTATCCTGTTTTCAGCTAAATGTAAGATTTCAGCAGAAAATTCATCTTCATTTTAGAGCTTAAAAGTTAGGGGAGGGGAGGGGAATATTCAAATCTATTTAGGCAGTTTGCAGACTTGCAAACTTCCTAAATGGTGATCAGTTGGCTATTCAGCTGATATCCTCAGTTTTGGCCCCTCGGTGCCCCAATGTTAGCCAGCCCGTGCCGGGCAGAGCAGAGGAGCACCCAGGGATAAATGGCCAGAAGCAATATTCATCTGCTAGCCGGTTCTCCTAAGGCTCATCTAACTTTAGCCGCTCTGAATATTCCTGTTAGCAGGTTAGCTAACATGCTATCCAGCCAACCCAAATATTCAATACCGGTGGCCGCAGTGATGGCTAGCTGCTTTATCAGTGCTAGCCGGCACTGCTGAATATTCCCCCCCCCCTGCTTATAAATGTAGGCCTGCCACTCATTTTCCTAGATTGCTTCATTTGCCATTGCCTCAGCCTCTGCTTTTTGACAAAAGAGGATCAGGGAAAGATGTTTCTCAGGTGTGCTTCCAAAATTGGGGCATGAATTACCTCTTACAATTAGGGACATTGAGGATTATGTGCAGTTCTGAAAAGTTTTAAAGACGTGCTTATGGAATCAATTTTTTGATCATACTTAATGTGAATTGTTTAAATTTAATTTTGTAATCCGCTTTGTATGACTGTAGATTGTAAAAGTGGAATATAAATGTTGTTGTTAAATTAAATTAGATGTATGAGCCTAGTGCAGAAAATCTGTACTATGCTCGTAACATTTTCCCCCTATCCTAAATCTGCCCCATCACCACCCACTTACTATGCTCCTAAATTTAGGAGTTTAGTGAAATTTTGAAAATGCATTTAGGAACTCAGTCCTAGTAGATTTTCAAAGATGACAATTTAGGAGCATAATTCTCAAAGTGAGGAACATCAATCCTTGGAATATCGAGCCTCCCATGTACTAATGGGGTTTCCCATTTTCTGACTTTTTCAGTTCCAGTAATAACCATAATAATCTACATACTGGCAAGAACATTTAATTTCTTCTGTATATTCAGTATTGTGGAGGAGTAGCCTAGGAGTTAGAACAGCTGCTTAGTACCCACAAGATCTGGGTTTGATTCCCACTGGCACTCCTTGTGACCTTGGGCAAGCCCCTCTACCCTCCATTGCCTTGGAAGAAAAGGCCTGGCAATCTACTTCCAGTCAAACCTTGCCAAGAAAGCCCAGGGGCTGCTGGGTCACCAGGAGTCAGTCATTGACTTGATGGCACTTAAAAAAAAAAACTATATAGTCTGCAGCAGACATCCTGCCATTTAGTCAAAGCACATAGTTTATGTGGACAGCAGCTATAATTAGTCGGGATCTGGGTGAAACAGGAAATGAAAACATTTGTCATTTCTCGGTTGACGTCAATAGTGCATGCTATTGAGGAAACCGATACGGGATGAAAATATATGAAAATTGAAAACTAACAAAACAAAGTTTTTGGCCTGTGCAGCCCTAATAATCAGCCTGTACCTGGATTTTACCACTGTGATTTTTGCTGTATGGATATTGTCAGATTTGTGGTCTGACTCTACTTTAAAATACACGGATCATAGAATTTTGCATTTTCTTAAAGCTTTTGGGTTTCCTTTATCAGACAAAGTGTGTAGATTTCTTGATTGCTTGAAAATATGAATTGAGATTTCTGATCCCTAGATGCTGGAGGTTCTAGTGCCAAGGTACAAGCTGATGGAAGTGGGTCTGATCTGTTTTTAGCTGCCAAGTTCTCTTGGCCCATGAAGCTGCTTCAGCCCAGCGCCCGAACTGGTGAGGAAAATGCTGTGGGCAGTGAGCCAAGCACTTTCCATCACATGCAGCGACGGACCCGTCGACATCGCACCATCTTTACCGAGGAGCAACTGCAGGCCCTGGAAGCTCTCTTCCAGCAGAACCAGTACCCCGACATCATCACCCGAGAGCAGCTGGCCAGCCGCATCCACCTGAAGGAGGAGCGAGTGGAGGTACGGGGGGGGGGGTGTCGGAGTCACCTGCCAGTCTAAAAGACAGAAGGAGCACCCTTTACACACGGAAGTCATTTCCCTTTGCCCCAGCTGTGCAGACAGGTTAAGTGTCTCATGGTGGTGCTGCCAGATGTAGTCAAAGGTCATCAAGGTGATAGAGTTATGATGTCTTCTTTTGTAGAAAGGAGGTTCCCTTCTATGCCCCTCTACTTTCTGTAAGTGTCAGGTGGCCATGCCAGCTTCCCTCATAAGAGTCCTCTTATGCCTGGGGCGATCTTTGAGGATAGCAGGTAGGCAGGAGTATGGAAGAGAAACATTACAAGCTTTAGTCACTCTTCATATGTTTATCCAGTGCCGGTTTTCTTCAACCCCCCCCCCATTAGAAGAAAACAAGGGACTGGAGGAGTATCAGCCATTTAATCAGGCAGTAACCTGACAGAGGTAAGCTAGGCTGCTGGAGCTGCTCTCATCCCCACCCATTTGCCCTCCCTCTCACCTTACTTCTATATCACCTACTCAGGTCTGGTTCAAGAACCGAAGGGCCAAGTGGAGACGGCAGAAAAGAGTCTGCACTTCAGCTCTCATCCTTCAGGGAACCAAGAGACCAGCGGAGGAGACTCACCAGTGACCGACTGCCCCTGGGCCACGAGAACCTTTGCAGGAAAGAAATACAGCGGCTGTTCTCCTTGATACCTTTTCAGCAGCTTTAACTCTCTGAGGATTAGACTTCTCCATTCTCATCTTTCCAGCTGGATTACTGTGCTGAAGTTGTGTGTTTGTAGCCCTTGCTATGAGTTTCAGAGCTTCTTCGCCTCAGGGTCTTTTGATGCCCTACTAGTGACTAAATACTCTGCAGGACTTAAAAGTGTCTGCCAGCACCTTATAGTGGAAAGAGAAACTGATGAGCAGCAGAGAGCCTGAGACACCCACATAAGGAATCAATTTAACACAAAATGCTTGATATGATGCACAGGGATAATGCTTTTAATTGTGTACATAATAAATCTATCAGATATAAAACTGTAAGGATATTTATTGCTTTCATCACTGAAAGTATTTATAAATAATGGCGGACAGATTCAACTGTGCCAGGTGACTAGGGCAGTTAGATAGAGCTTATCTCTCTGTATGTTATTATTACATCATTCCATTATGTTAATGTCAATTGTCACAAAGGGGTATTGTTATGTCATAATAAATGCCCTACATCAGTCTCTGCTTCAGATGCAACTCAAGTACAATAAAAGTCTTAAAATCTGGACAATGCACAGCAGCGGTGTGTGAGTTGCTCGGATTCATCACTACTCAAAATCAGAGCTGCCATTGCATCCCCTGGAGTCATCACTGCAAATACCTGTGCTCCAGCGCAGAAGAGGGCCCGATACTCAGCACTGCCGGCGCTGAACATTAAACTTGGATATTCAATGCTGGGGTCATATCCGGCTTAGCTGCTTTTGCCGATCGCTATCTGGGCAGAGGCTCCATCTTGCCACTACCCGGTTAGTGAGTGGTGCTGCATCCGCTCTGCGTCTGACATGCCCCGATGCTATGCAGTTACCATCAGGGCAGCTGCACATATTCAGCGGCACCAACCATATTATTGCCACTGAATATCCCGTTCATTGTGATTAACACCATTAGCAGCTCTGCTTACTGCGTTAATTGCTTTGAATATCGGGCCCTAAAGGGTTACCCCGGGCAATGGAGGGCAAAAAGACTTTCTGAAGAAGCATGAGCAGGGAAAGCAGGATATGAAGCTGGGCTTCCATGCCCACTATTCTACCCACTTTGCCAGCCACCCCAGCACAGAGACAGTGCACGGGACGCAGGCTTAGCCTGGAAAGAACTAATAGTAATATGGACGAATCCCTTTCTCCTAAAGCTTTTTGGTCTCTGAATAGCAAGAAATGTTTGTGTTTTGCTGCATAACAAATGGCATCATAAAAGGAGATATTCTTGAGATATTTGGTAGAATAATAAATATTTAAGTTCCAAGGGAAACTAGTGCAGCCAGAAAGACTCTTTTTTCACATTTAAACCTTTATTAAGATAATTGCAATATACAGTGTACTATTGTGGATCAGGAACTGGTTAAAGATAGAAAGCAGAGGGTAGGGCTAAATGGCCAATTTTCCCAATGGAGAAAGGTGAATAGTGGAGTACCCCAGGGATCTGTGCTGGGTCCGCTGCTTTCTAAAATATTCATAAATGACCTGGAAATGTGAATAACGAGTGAGGTAATCAAATTTGAAGATGACACCAAATTATTCAAACTTGTTAAAACTCATGAGGATTGTGAAAAATTGCAAAAGGACCTTGATAAATTGGAAAACTGGGCATTCAAATGGCAGATGAAATGTGATGTAGACAAGTGCAAAGCTATGCACCTAGGAAAGAACAACACAAACTATGGTTACATGATGCAAGGTTCCACATTAGGGACCACCACCTAGGAAAAACATTAAGGCGTCATCATGGATAACACTTTAAAACCCTCAGCCCAATGTGCAGCAGCGGCCAAGAGAGCAAATAGAATGCTGGGAGTCATAAGGAAAGGAATGGAAAATAAAACAAAGGATATTATAATGCCTCGATATCATTCCATGGTACGACCGCACCTTGAATATTGTGTGCAATTCTTGTCACCATATCTTAAAAAAGATATAGCAGAATTAGAAAAGGTATGTTTGTATGTGGTTGATATGGAAGGACAGACTAGATAGGCCATGTGGTCTTTTTCTGTTGTCATGTTTTTATCTTTCTAGGTACAGAGAAGAGCCACCAAAATATTAAAGGGGATGGAAGGATATCCCTATGAAGAAAGGCTTAAAACATTAGGGCTCTTCAACTTGGAAAAGAGATGGCTGAGGGGAGATATGATAGAGGTCTATAAATTAATGAATGGAGTGGAACAGGCATTTTAATTTTTTATTTATTTAACGTCTTTTCTATACCGCGCTGTTCATATCAGTGCAGTGTACCTTTAACAGAACCTTCTACAATGCAGTCGGACTGCATTGTATTTACAGTAAACGGGAGCTGAAACTTGGATATAACTGGGGTAACTTTCTACAGATTATTTACATTAATGACTATACATTCCAACTATAGTCTATTCGTGGCTGGATAAGTTGGGCTAGGGTAAGGATAAGGATAAGTGACTTGGGGACATGCAATGAAGCTACAATGTAACCCATTTAAGAGTAATAAGAGAAAATATTTTTTCCCTCAACGCATAATCAAACTCTGGAATTCATTAATGGAGGATGTAGTAAAAGCTGTTAGTGTAGCTGGGTTTAAAAGAAGTTTAGACAAGTTCCTGGAGGAAAGGTCCATAAATCATTATTGAAGAGGACCCGGGAAATCCACTGCTTACCCTGGGACAAGCATTGTGGAACCTGTGTACCTTTTTGGGAACCGGCAGGTACTTGTGACCTGGATTGGCCACTATTGGAAACAGAATATTGGGCTCGATGGACTTTGGTCTGACCCAGTATGGCATTTCTTATGTTTTTATGTACTAATGCGGAAAACAAGGTGAGCACCCACTGCTCCCAAAATACCACAAGAATCACTTTCCCTCCTACAATACCTCCTTCAAGAACAGGTAATTGATATGATATATGCAAGTTTTAAATAGAAAAAAATAAATATTATTATATGGTATGTTTTATGTCCTGGAAATGTATAATAGTTTGTATTTGCTATTATATATGTGTCCTGTAAAGCGCCCAGGTAATTGATGCAGTATATAAAAGTTGTAACTAAATAACTAGTCTTAATACCCTTGGGCTACATGTATCTTATCCCACTGCACATACAATTTACCTTCGCTTTAGCCACACACTATGTCTCGCCTGCTGCTTTGAAAGCTGTTTCATTATAGTTTTAGGACTTTGAGAAGTGTCATCCCTTTGTTGTATGAAGGTTCCTCTGCATTATCTTAATGTGACACTGTATCATATTGATGCTACTACCATGATTTAATTTATTTTCAAGTTTCATTCACTGTCCTAATTGTGTATTAGACTGACATATGGTCTTTTTAACCACAGTTACGCTGTTGCTTTAACGTACAGTTGTGGTCAACATTAGTGGCACCCTGCATTTAAGGTATATTGTGTGCAATATCTTGAGAGAGATACTTAAATTTCCTTGTAAATGTTTGCTAATGTTGAAAGGCATCAAATATGTTTTCCTAGAGGCATCGGCTTTAGAAACTTTTCTTTTGTCTTTTCCCCCACAGGGGTAACAATTTATTAGTTTCTAGTTAAAATTGTTTGTCATCAGATGAAAAAAAAAGAGTTTATGAAATGGGTCAGCGCTTCCTCTCCTGCATATTTTCTTTTTGTGTATTTCTGCATGATGTAAGTTTATTTCTTATTATTTTTCCACTTTCTGCTCCCCATAATGTGGACTGTATTGATTTACTTTTATAGAATTTCAATGTTTTATTATGGAATGTGTATCGTTTTCTTGAATTTACTGAATAAAGTAAGGTTTAAACTTGAAAAAAAAAAGAATATCTTGAGAGATAATTGGAAATATTCCAACTATATATCATCATAATAATAGTATGTTCAAAGGTATACAAAAAAAAAGATATCTGTGCAGCTTAGACATAGTAATTTCTGAGAAAAAAGCAAAATATGACCTTGACAGGATTAATGGCACCCTTCACTAATATTTGATTGCACAACCCTTGGCATGATGACAGCCTCCAAACGTTTCTTGTAACCATCTATAGGTTTCGTACATCTGTCTGCAGGTAGCTTCTCCTACTCTTCAACTGCGATTTGTTCCAGCCTTATCTGGGAGTCAAGGTGGTTTACAAGGAACAATAACCTAACAGGTTTACATAAAACTTTTGAAATATGAACAATAACATAACGGGTTTACATAGAACTTTTTCCGGACCATATACCAAGCACTGATCCTGCCGCACTTTGACTTTGCCAATTCCATCCTACAAGGTCTCCCGCAATCCACACTAAACCCGCTACAACTGGCCATGAATGCTGCAGCAAGGAATCTTCATGGAGCCTCCAGAAGAGACCACGTGACTCCGATATTAAAACAGCTTCATTGGTTACCTATACACGGAAGGATTATTTTCAAAACATTAATCCTCTCATTCAAGGCAATCAAGCGCCTTTCCTCCACAGCGCTTACGGATCTCATCCATACAGTGCCCCCCAACAGAGCTAGGAGGTCAACAGCCCTAAATTTATTAGCAACCCCGAAGACATTGACAAAATGCAATAATACAACAGCAAATAGGGCCTTCAGCCTTTACGTCCCCAAATGTTGGAATGCACTCCCACCAGACATTCGAGCTATAGCAGACCTGACCCAATTCAGGAAGGCAATCAAATATCACCTCTTCCTCCAATACTACCCAACCAGCGATGAATTTAGTTAGCACCACCTAAGAATCACCGCCCTTTTGCAGCACATACTCACAAGGTCTCAAGTATTCAAAACGGATTCATCATTTATTGAGCAATTCAACAATGTTATAGGAATTTTACCTCATGTATATAACATATTTCATGTAAATAGTTCATGTATATAGTTCAGCCCCTGTTATCCAAGTTTATATTCCTGTTCGATGTAAAACCAAACAGAATGTGTGTATTGGTCACTTTGTTATACTGTAAACCGCGCTGATGCCGAATAGTGCGGTATATAAGCAACTGTAATAAATAAAATAAAATAAATAAATAACTTCTAAACATGAAGAGCAGAGAACATTGCTATTAAAAGGTAACTGTAGTCTTTAATTTACAATTGGGACATGTTGAAGTTGAGTCGGAGGAGGGGGGTGGGGAATGAGTGAGGTGGATTGTGTGTGGGGGGGAGGGGGTTATGGTGTATGTATCGATATAGTTTTGCTAGTGCCCAGTGGGCATCTCGTTTAGTTGCTGAAATGTTAATTGAAAAGTAAAGTTTTGAGGTCCTTGCGAAACATGTTGTTTCATGTGTTTCTCTGAGGCTGGTGGGGAGTGCACTCCAAAGGTCTGGTGCGTAAGTGGAGAAACCCCGAGTCTTGTAGTCTGTTGCATCTTTGTTATTTGTGCTGGAAGCTCGAGGAGATCCTTATTGCATTTTCGTCTATTTCTTTTGTTGATACATGAATGAGAGACTTTAGGTATGTCGCAGATTGGTCATGTATTGTTTTGAAAGTGTTCATGGTTCATTCTGGTGGCCAGTGCAGATTTTTGAGTACTGGGGTAATATGATCACTCCGTTTTGCTTTTGCTAGGATGCGTGCTACTGTGTTTTGTGCCAGTTGCAGTTGGTGAAGTGAGTGTTTAAGGAGACCTTGATAGATACTATTGCAGAAGTCCAGCAGGGGGAAGATGAGTGCCTGAAGGATGGAACGGAAGTTGGTGGTTGATAGTATAGGTTGAAGGTTACAGAGTTGTTTTATCTTGGGGTATATCACTCTGGAGTTATTGGTGATATGGGAGGAGAAGTTAAGTTGTTGGTTTAGAGTTATTCCCAGGTTGACTTCTTTCTTGGTTTCAAGTTCAGTGTTGTATAGTTTGATTGTTTTGGGGGGGGGGGGGGAATGATTTGTTCCTGGAGACATGGAGAACTTCTGTTTTCTTGTAGTTAATTTGTAGTCTGTGGTTATGTAACCAGTGAGAGATTTCTTGGAAACAGGTTGATATCTTCTTGTGGTCTGGGTGGTTTAGATCATTTATTTTATTTAATTTTTATTTAACTTCTCTTATATACTGCGCTATTACATATCAGTGCGGTTTACAATAAACAAACACATTACTATGCGGATGGGCCACAGAGTATTTACATTGAACAAGGGTTAAAACTTGGATTCAACTGGGGGTAACATATCTACAATATTATTTACAGTACAGCTTATGTATCGGGTTGAGGCCCTATGTTATTCAGTATGGGCCAACTTGAACCGGCTATTCCTTTCTATGCTGGGATGATCTGGATATATAGTGTGGTTTAATGTTATTTGGATTCCGTTGTTGGATTCAGGGTAGTATCTCATGAATAGGTAATGCTTGAGAGACTTCCGGAATTGGGATTAGCTAGTAATGGTACGCATGTCTGCGGGGAGGGCATTCCAAGCTGAGGGAGCGCAGATCGAGAAAGCTCTGTTAGAGGTTGTCATTGTGCAGGTGGTCATTACTTTAGGAATCATCAATGTGTTGACCATTACTGATTGTTTGGTTCTATTTGGGTGTGTATAATGGATCAACTCTTTAATGGATGAAGAAGGGTGATTGTTTAGGGCTTTGAAGGTTGTAACTAGAATCTTGTATAGAAGTCTGGCCTGAATGGGCAGCCAATGCAGATTCATCAGAATTGGAGTGATGTGGTTCGTTCGTGGTACCCCGACTAGTACTCTTGCTGCAGTGTTCATTGCCATTTGGAGTGGGTGTAGTGTTGCCTTCAGGAGCCCGTATAAGATAATGTTGGCGTAGTCGAAATGTGGGAGTACCAACGCTTGGTAAATTGTTCGGAAGTCGCTAGGGTCCAATAGTGATCGAAGATGACGGAGAGTCCGTATTTTGTGGTATATTGTTTTTACCGTGTTTTTTATATGTGTTTTCATGTCCAGTCTCTGGTCTAGAGTGATCCCGAGGTAGCGAATTGAGGATTTGGTTGTCAATTCTGCGTTCTTGACTTTTAACGTTGGTGGGGGGATGATGTCTTGATTCTTCGTGACGAAGAGGACGTCTGTCTTGGTGTGATTGATCCGAAGGTTTTGCGTGTGTAACCAATCTGCGATTGCATCAAAACATTTTGTTATCGGGGAGAAGTCAGGCTGCTTAATTGTAAATGGCATATATAGAAGGATATCGTCTGCATAAGCTAGGCAGTAGACGTTGAATGAATGTATTAGAGAGCAGATGGGCTGCATGTAGATGTTAAACATCAGTGCAGAGAGCGAAGATCCTTGGGGTACCCCTTGTTTCTGTATGAATGGTTCAGAGGTTGCGGTACAGGTTCTTACATGTTTCCATCTATTGGATAGATAAGATTTGCACCAGTTTAGGGCAGAGCCTTCTATTCCTTTTTCCTTAAGACGCTCAACAAGTATCTGATGGCTCACGGAATCAAAGGCAGCTGCAATATCCATGAATATGAGGATAAAGCCCTGTCGAGCATTATCGATTCCTGAGATTAATTTATTTTATTTATTTATTTATTTTAGTTTCTTATATACCGCACTATTTAGTATCAGCGCGGTTTACATGGAACAGTGAAACATAATGAACAAACGTTAGTTTTACAGAGAACAAGGAAATACAACTTGGATAACTTAGGGAAACATGCACATCAACTATTTACATATGTAGCAGTAAGCTTTGCATAGTGGGTTATGAACCTACAGAAAGATATTAAGTATAGGGACTAATATGTAGAGGTTTCTGGAAGGAAAGGTGTGGCTATGGTGGAGTATGGTTGATCTGGTAATGTTGAATAAATAAGTAATGTTTTAGTGCTTTCCTGAATTGTGTGAGATCGGTGATGGCTCGGATTGCTGGTGGTAATATGTTCCAACACTTGGGAGCATAGAAACTGAAAGCCCTGTTTGACGTTGTTAGTGTGCATTTTGTTGATGCACTTGGGATAATTAGAGTGTTTGCTGATGTGGATCTTCTGGATCTGTTAGGTGGGGTGGGCTGAATTAGATCCACTAGTTGTGAAGCGGTTATGCCATTGATGGCTTTAAAGGTAAGCATCAGAGTCTTGAATAGTATTCTTCCGTGTGTTGGGAGCCAGTGGAGTTGAATTAAGATGGGTGTGATGTGGTCAAATCTCGATGCTCCAGAAAGAACTCTAGCAGCGGCGTTCATGGCTAGCTGAAGGGGGTTCAAAGTAGACTGTGGGAGGCCTTGGAGAATGGCATTGGCGAAATCAAAGTGGGGTAGGATAAGAGCTTGGTATACAGTCCGGAAGTCACTTGGGTCCAATAAAGATCTGAGGTGTTTGAGTGTCCGGATCTTGAAATATACGGCTCTGACAATGTAGGATATGTGAAGCTTCATGTCCAAGTGTTGATCTAGAGTAACTCCTAAGTATCGGATTGTAGACTTTGTTTGGAGTTCAGCTTCTCTCACTTTTATATGAGGTGGTGGGGTAAAATTCGGATTTCTTGTGATGAAGAGTACCTCCGTTTTCTTATGTTGAATACGGAGGTTTTGAGATAGAAACCATTCTGATACTGCATCAAAACATTCAATGAGAGGTGAGAGGTCCATTTGCTTTGTGGAGAATGCCATGTAAAGAAGGATATCATCGGCGTATATCTGACATTGGACATTGAAAGATCTGATGATGTTGCAGACAGGTTGTACGTAAATGTTAAACATGAGAGATGATAATGATGAGCCTTGAGGAACACCCTGATCTTGGTGGAAGGGCTCTGATTTTGTTGATCTTGATCTTACTTGTTGCCATCTTCCTTCAAGGTATGATTTGCACCAATCAAGGGCGAGGCCATTAATGCCTTTTTCTTTTAGGCGTTCTATGAGCAGGCCGTGGTGTACCGAATCGAAGGCTGCAGTTATGTCTATGAATATAAGTACACAACCTTGGTGGATGTTGTCAATACATGTGATGATATTATTGAGAAGGGAGATAAGAAGGGTTTCCACGCCATGGAACTCCCTGAAGCCATGTTGATGGGGGTCTAGTGGGGATGCAGTGTCGATATGGTCTTGTATTTGTCGTTGTGCTTCCTTTTCAAATATTTTAGCTAGAAATGGTATGCTAGCTATGGGTCTGTACGATTCCACTTTACTAGGGTCAAGCTTGGGGTTTTTTAGAAGTGGTCTAATTGATGTTTGTTTGAGTGCTGAGGGGAAGGATCATTCTTGTGATTAATGGACTGATATCACTGCGTATATTTTTTATCCAGTAAGCTGGACAAGGGTCAGTATGAGCAGTGGTAGTGTTGATGGCGGCAATGGTATCTTCCACATGTTTCTTGGGTGGTGTGGAAAACATTGAGAGATAGTTTAGGCAGGTGGTGTCTTGAGGCTTGAAGGCAGTGATTTTGTTTGTTTGTAATAGTTTAGATTGTAGATGGTCCGCGAAGGCTTGTGGGTGGATCTCCTCAGGAGGACATGGTGATGGTTCCTTCGATAGGGATTTGACTAGGCTGAAAAGATCCCGTGGTTTGTTTAGGGATCTTTTGAGTGAATCAGTGTGGAATTGTTTCATTCTTGTCAGGACAGCTTTTCTATGGGCCGCAAGTTGTATGTTGTAGGCTGTCTGGTCATCTGTGCAGCGAGATCGACGCCATCGTTTCTCGAGTTTTCGAAGGTATAAAAGGGAGGTCCGCAGATCAGGAGAGAACCATGGTGTATGTTTTCTGTTGCTTGCGGTCTTGCTATCGTGTGATTTTTGTGCAATAGAGCTGAGGTTGTTGTTCCATGATGCAATCAGGTTATCAAGATTGAGAGTAGAGTCATTGTAGAGAGGGTTGGTTTGTGCAAGTATGAGTTCTTTGTTGAAGGGTTGGAAACTTCGAGATGTTGTCTTTGTGGGGTTGTTAGAGGATCTGTTACGGGGGGTGTTGGAGTTTAAGGGAATGATGAAGTTAATTAATTTGTGATCTGACCATGGTACTAGGATCAGTGCTGTTACAAGATCGTTGTTTGATTCACATGCTGATAGGGGAGCAAAAATCATGTCAAGGGTGTTCCCTTTTGTATGGGTGGGACTTCTGATTAATTGCCTGTATCCTAGTTCATCCATTGCTTCTAGGAGGGCTGAGGCATGGCTGGAGTGCAGAGAAGGGAGATTAAAGTCTCCTAATAACCAATTTGGTTTGGTGTGTTGGACCGAGTTGGCTGCTAAGTCTAATATGTTGGGAAGATCATCAGAGGAGGGTGAGGGTGCTCTATAAAGAAGATTGATGGAACATTGATCATTGGCGATGGAAAGAATGTCTAGGTTGTTTGAGCTTGTAGAGTCTATTGTGCAAAACTGCAGGTCGGTCCTTGTTAGTATGAGGGCTCCTCCTCCTCTTTTATTCTCTCTATGGCGGGAGTGGATGGAGAAGTTGTCGGGTATGAGTTGGTTGATGATTATGTTATCTGTATCAGATAACCAGGTTTCAGTTATCATGAGGATATCCAGGTTATAAGCGGATATTAAATCAGTAACGATTGGCCATTTCTTACAGACTGACCGAGCATTGATGAGAGCACAGTTTAGTGCTTGAGGGGGTTCCAGTAGCTTGGTTTTCTTGGTATTTTGGAGAGCTATGTGTAATAGGTGTGAATGCCAGGGTTGCGTATCAACTCTTAAGGGAGGATATGGGGCTTCAGCCTGTCTATGAGTGTGTCTTTGTAGGATTGGAATTTGCTGTGGTGCGTGTGATAATGCCAGGGATTCGGTTATCCATCCTAGAATGAGAAGTAGGATGCTGATTGAGGCCATGGTAGTGGGAGACATTTTAACTTGCTGTTGAATTTAGGGTAGCGGGTTTCTGAGGGATGTCTTCAGGCTGAACTTTTTGCTATGGTATATAAGGATATCTTGTAAGACAATCTGAGAGGTATCAGTGGTAGTCTGAGCAGTCGTGAGAATGCAACACAGTGAGTAAAACACTTACATAATGCAGTAGGTAGGCTATTGCTAGCTATGAACATACAGTAGGTAGTGTTGCAGAATGATAGGGTTGATATGCGATTTGAGTACAGGCACAAAAGGTAGTAAACAGATATATGTTTAAATACAGTGGGCTATACTATAAGGTCTGGATATCTGGACCTGCTGAGGATCATATTACAATGGTATACAGGTTATACAAGAAGGTATTACAGGTTATACAAGAAGGTATTAATGTGTTGAAGAGGGTGGCGAGGAGGGTTTCCACACCATGAGCTTCCCTGAATCCGTGTTGGGATTGGTCTAGTGGTGCTTCCGTGTCAATGTGATGTTGGATTTGTTGTTGTGCTACCTTTTCAATTATTTTGGCAAGCATTGGTATGCTTGATATCGGTCTATAGGATTCTACTTTTGAGGGGTCCAACTTGTTATTTTTCAGTAGAGGTCTGATGGATGTGTTTTTTAATTTTTGCGGAAAGTATCCCATTGAGAGTGACTGGTTGAGGATTTTTCCTATGAACTGACTTAGTTCATGTCGCATTTCTCTTATCCAGTGTGCTGGGCAAGGGTCATTTGGTGCTGTGGATGTGTTGATGGAGGCAATGGTGTCTTCTATCTCCTTGTTTGATATGGTTTTAAATTTGGATAGGGTGGCTGGTGGAGTGGAGTTGGGTTGTGCTGAAGGATGCAGGATGTGCAGTTTGTGCTCTTGTCAGTTAGTATCATCTTTGATTGGAGGTAGTCAGAGTATGCCTGTGGGTGCAACAGGTCGGGCTGATCAAGAGTTGGTTCTTTCGCTAGTGTCCTTACGATGTTGAATAGGTCATGTGGTTTATTCATTGATCGCTTCAGTAGGTTTGTATGGAATTGTTTCCTTCTCTCGTCTATTTCAGAGCGATGTTTTTCTAGGTGAAATTTATATTCGTTGAGCGCTTCAGGGTATCGTGATTTGCGCCATCGTCTTCCCAGTTTACGTAGGTGGAGTAGTGAAGATCGGAGTTCTTTAGAGTACCAGACTGCATGTTCACGTTTCCTCGGCTTTTCGCATGTTGTCAGGCGATTAGAAGTGGCAATGAGGCTGTTGTTCCAGTTATCGATCATTTCGTCTAGTTCATGGGCTGTGCTGTCAAGGAGTGGGAGGACTTCCTCAAGTATTTCTTCTTTGACAAATGTTCTAAATCTCCTCGGAGGCATTTTTCGAGGGGCTGAGGCTCTGTTAGTATTCTAGCTATGTGGCTTGCTGGGCATCTGGAATCTGAGTAGACTATGATCAGACCAGGGTACTGGGGTTATAGATAATGCTGTGTCGGGAGTTGAATCTAGTGTATGTGGGGTGAATATCAGGTCCAGTCTGTTTCCTTTCACATGTGTAGGTGCGTTTACTAATTGTTTGTAACCCAACTCTTCTAGTGCCTCAAGGAAGGCGGTCGCTTGAGATTCTTGCAGGCTAGGTAAATTGAAGTCGCCCAAGAGCCAGTTTTTGGATCTTGTCTTGTTTGTGCTGCAGGCTATGTTAATTATTGACGAGAGATCATCTGCTGAGGGTGTTGGTGCTCTATATAATAAGTTAATTGTGCATTGATCATTCTCTATTGTGATTGTGTCTAGGTGGGTTGTGCTGGTGGCGTTGTTCAGACGGTGTGTAAATATTATTATGTCATCTTCATAGATTCTGTATCGTATGGCATGCTTGTGGAATATGGCACATATCAGCTGCATGAATATATTGAAAGGTAATTATGATAATGCAGAGCCTTGTGGGACTCCTGTTTGTTGTTTGTAGGGCGCAGATTTGTTTGTTCCTATACGTACTTGTTATTGATGGTGTGATAGGATGATTGTATCCATTGGAGTGGGGTGCCATTGATTCCAATGTCTTGTAGTCTGGAAATTAGGAGGTTATGTGGAATTGAGTCAAATGCTGCCATTATGTCTAGGAAGATTAAGAAGTATGCCTGGGTGATCTTCTTGATGCCTTGTATTATAGTATCTATTAGTGAGGTGAGAAGGGATTCCACTCCATGATATGGTCTGAAACCATGTTGGTGTTGGTCTAGCGGGGCGTGTGTGTCGATAAACTTTAGATTTTAGCTATTTCCAAAGAATTGGACTGAGATCAGGACTCATTGCTGGCCAGTTGAAAACAGTCTATTTGTTCTTTTTTAACCATTATTTTGTACTTTTGGATGTATGTTTTGCGTTATTGTCCTGCTGAAGGACCCATGATCTTCAACCCAGACTGAGCTTTCTGACACTAGGTAGTACATTTTGTTCCAAAGTACCTTGGTAGTCTTCTGACTTCATGATTACTTTAATATGTTCCAGGCCTCCAGTTCCTGAGGCAACAAAATAGCCCCACAATATTATGGAATCTCCACCATATTTAACTGTAGGGAGGGTATTTTTTTCCTTATAAGCTGATCTGCATTACCAAAGAGCTCAAGTTTGATTTCATCTGTTCTCAAAACATTTTCCCAGAAGGATTGTGATTTCTCAAGGTGGGTTTGGGCAAAGATCAGGCATGCCATTTTATGTCTGTCTTTGAGCAGTGGAGTCCTCCTTGGCCTTCGCCCATGAAGTCCTCCTTTGTTTAGTGCACAGAGTATGGTATGGGTTGAAACCACCACTCCAGATTGATCCAGGTCAGCCTTAAGCTCTTTGAATGTTGTACGTGGTGTTTTTTTAACAGTTTGAAAAATACTTATTGGATTAATTTTCCTCTTCCCACCACATCCTGGGAAGTTCTTGACAGTTCCATGAACAGAATACTTCTTAATAAGATTGTGAACTGTAGACACAGGAATCCCAAGGTCTTTGGAGATGGCCTCGTACCCCTTTGAAGTTTGATATTTGTTGATAATGGCTTTTCTGGCAGTCTCAGGCAGCTCTCTTGTCTTCATTATTGTGAAAATGGAACAAAAAAGTGAATGTGGCCATTTTAAACATTAGAGCCATCATTTATTGGTTGATTCAAGTCATGTGAGTACTGACAATTGATCACAGGTGTGTCTAATTTTACTGCACTGGGAATGTGGTTCTTATGTTCAAACTGATTTGAACTGTTTATAAGGGTGTCAATAATCATGTCCCCTCAGTGTCCCAGTTTTTATACTATTTCCTTTTTGAATTGGTGTTTTATTTGGTTCTTTTATGTGTCAAATATGTGTTTATATAGTCCAAAGCCAATTAACTGGCCACTTTTGTTTTAGGAGATATTGGGCATTAAAGGAGTTGAACTGCAAGGGTGCCAATAATGTTGACTACAACTGTTGCCTATGTCAAGCTACAGCTGCTAGACACCACTTTGGGGATGAATCTCTTCATTAAGGTAATTAATAAATCCTGTTTTCATAGCTGTCTGTTCTCAGCTGAATTCCAACTTTAAATGTTGTTATTTTAATTGTAAACCATTTTGAATAACATATTAAAAAGATGGTATATAAAAGCTTTTGAATAAATAAATAAGGTAAATCATGGAACACTTGTAGATAAGGACATGGACTAATATTTTTTGTCAACATGTTTAAGGAGTGATAGTTATTTTTAATAGAGAAAGTGAAAAGTGCCATGGAGGTCACCTTCAGGACCATTTCCAGCAAATGACGGCTTCCACTGCAAAGCCCCACACTGCCTCACAGCCACGAGTTGGAATAGTGTCAAAGGAATATGGTTTTATTTCCTTTGAAGGAAAATACCTGGAACAGGTAACACTTAACAAAACTGTAACTAGAGAAACCCTGTTTAAAAGTATTACATTTTTTTCAATGTACAGTTATCACCAGGCAAGTCCAGAACACATTTTAGAAAGAACCACCTGCTCTACATCCCCTCAAGCCCACATCAGATGATCTTAATCTCACCCTCTGTAAACACAGTCCCCAATTTTCTGTAGCAGTTTAGCTGGAAGTTCTGCCATGCACTACTGAAATTCTGCAACTATTCTGCTGCATGTTTGACTAAACTAATTATTGTATATTTAATACTGTCAATTTATCTTGCGTAATAAAAACAGTTTTCCAATCTTGCTTTGCATCTTTATTTTGTTATTTTGAGTGTTTGAATTTTGGCTATTGATGTGGAGGGGACGCAGAATAGGAAGAGGAGGGAGGGGGGAGTGTTACTAGCACTGGCTTTTATGGGCACACACAAAGTCAGATTTAAGTTATGTGTCTACAGTCAATGAAGAGACATCACTCTTCCCCTTGCGCCCCCCAGGGCTGTACCAAGGGCTGTGCAAGTATGGAAGGGCCACTGGGCTTCCAGGAAGCTCACATTACGGCATGTGGCTGGGGAGGGGGTGCAATTCCTTAGTTGCACAGGATGCATTTGTAGCTTAGTATGGTCCTGGTGCCCCCTCTCCATCTCAATTTGCCTCTGAAGGTCAGACCCTTCTGTCCGTCCGCCCTCCCTCCTCGCTTCCAACTTGACAGCTGTCATGCCAAATGGCACTGTTGCGGACTGCAAGCCCTGCCATACTGACCCTGCGATGCGCCACGTTTTTCATCTGCTTCCTTGATAAGAAGAAGCCTTCCAGGATGTGGGGCCAGAGCCACTAGGGTGGAAGTAGCCCGGGGCCCGGTAGATCAGGGCTTGCACACTGCTGTTTTGTGTGGCGATGCTCAGATGTCAGAATCACTAGTTCAGTGCAGGAGGGCTCGCAGACCCCATGCTGAATAGTAGAGTTAGAGTTCCTGCTGTTGCAGGGTGGAAGTGATGCTGTCCAGCTTGACATGCGGCGCCCAGCCACTACTATAGCGCTGCAAGGCATATGCAGAGCTGTGCATATTGATATGAGACAGTCCCTGCTCATCAGTGCTTACAATCTAGACAAAAACCAATGCAGTCAGGAAAACAAAAGGGCAATAATATGGAAAAAGACCCCTTTACATCAATTCAACACATCTTTATATTTATCCACATCCTCCTTATACCCTCTCCTATTATAACCCCTCCCAACGAATACAACAAGCAATACTAAACTATCTAGTTCCCTATCCTTCCCCCCTCCCCCCTCCCAGCTCGCTTTCACCCTTCAGTTCTCCGCGCTTCTATGTCACATCCTAACTCACTTATGCACAGCACAAATATTCAATCTTCCACCATTTGACTCATGGACATTGTTTTAGATTCAGATCAATCTTTACAGTGCTTGGTCCCTCCCCGTCCTTCTTCCCCTCCTGCCATGATTCCATCCATTTCCATACTTTTGTCCATTGGACCACACTCTCCTCCCCTTTCCCCTTCCTCAACCTAGTCAACCTTTGCATCAAACACAGATCAGCCACTCTACTGACCAATCCAGCAACTTGGGGTTTTCTCAGTCCTGTCCAACATTTTGCTATCTCGCTTCTTGCTGCTACTATGCAATGATGTCTCTCTCCTGAATATCCTCCTCTAGTTGGTGCAGTAAGCAGGTCTCTATATCCTGTCATTTCATGAATTATATCCAACACCTTTTCCCAGTACTCTTGAATGTGCTGACACCCCCACCACATACAGTATGTAGCATATCACCTCTTTCCTGACATCCCCTCCAGCACTGATCACATTGTACCAATCCCGCCCTTTTTTTCGTGCAGGTGTCCAATACCACCTATACAGCACTTTATAAGCATTTTCTTTAATTTGCGTAGCTATGGACAATCCTGCCACTGTCTGTATTCCCTTATCCCAAACCTCCTCATCCCATTGCGCTTCTAATTCTTCTTCCCATTTCTTCATGAACTCCAGCTTGCCCTCCCCACCCTCCATTAACCCTTTGTAAATCGTGGACAAAGCTCCCTTTTGACCCAAATGACCTGAGCAGAGGGCCTCCAACCACCCCCTGTTATTCCATAAATCTTTCCAAACTCTCTTCTGTTGCACAAAGTGGCTTACTTGGACATAACTGTAATAATCATTATTTGATAGTCCATATAGGTCCCCGATTCCCTCAAAATCTCTGACACCCTCTTTCACCACTATCTGAGAAATATGTGTAAGTCCCAACTTGGCCCATCTTTGCAATCTACTCGCCCCTGGCCCTTCTCTCTTCCCAAAACATGCCATCAATGTCATCCCCTGCGTGTATTGTTTGCCTTGCACTAATGCTTTCCTATTTTGTTTCCAGATCTTCAAAATATGAGCAATAATGGGGTTTCTAGGACCATCCTCAGGCGTTGTACTTCCCCTCCATACCGTCCTTTCCAATCCCCCTCCCCCAACTGAATTTCCTTCCATTTGAACCCAACGCTTCTGCTTTTCTCTTTGCCATGCATAAATCGTTCTCAGTTGTGCTGCCACATAGTATTTTTGAAAATTAGGGACCCCCAGCCCCCCTCCCTTCGCTCTCTGCAGAATTGCCATAGCTACCCTTGGGCCTTTATTGTGCCAGATAAATCGGTTGATAAGTCATTGCAATTGTTTTAGTTTTCCAGGCGGCACCTGTATTGGCAACGTCTGAAACAAGAACAGGAATCTGGGTAATAGCATCATTTTTATAGCGGTAATGCGTCCAAACCAAGATAAATATCCTTGCCCCCACCCACTTAGCATACCTTCCACTTCTCTAAATAATTTTTGATAATTTAGATCATATAGCGCTTCCAACTTATTACTTATTTGAATCCCCAGATATCTAATTGCCCCCCTTGCCCACCTAAATGGATATTTCTTCTGTAGTACTTCCTGTGTTTACTTTTTGACGGATAGGTTCAAGATTTCAGACTTTGTCCAATTTATAGTGAAACCCGACAACCTTCCATATTCCTCTAATTCCCACATTAATATTGGTAGGGAAAAACCCGGTCTGTTCACACTCATGATAATGTCATCCGCAAACAGCGATATTCTATATTCATTAGTCCCTACCACTATGCTCTTTAAATCTGCCCGTTCCCTCACCCTCTCCACAAAAGGTTCCACAGAGAGCGCGAACAAAAGAGGCGACAAAGGGCACCCCTGTCTCGTCCCTCTCCCCTGCTCAAAAAAAGCTGAATATACACCATTCACTCGGACACAGGCCTTCAGGTTGCGATATGAAGCTTGCACCCAACCTATGAACGCCTCCCCTAACCCCATTCTTTCCATTACCTGAAATAGGTACGGCCATGACACCTGATCGAAGGCTTTCTCCGCATCTAGGGATAATAACAATGCCTCCTCCCGACTTTGTTCAATTGACCAAGTGATGTTCAATATCCTTTGAATGTTATCTGCTACCTGCCTACCAGGGATAAATCCTGCTTGATCCTGATGTATTAATTTCCCTATTACCCTATTTAACCGTGTTGCCAATATTTTCGCTAATAATTTAGCGTCCAAGTTCAGTAATGAAATTGGTCTATATGCTGAACACTCTTGTGGGTCCTTTCCTTCTTTATGTATGACTGTTATCCCTGCCTATCCCATGGTCTCTGCCAACACTCCTCCTTCACGGGGTAGATTGAGCAACCTCACTAGCGGGGCAGTTAATAGCTCTCTGAACCGTCTATAAAACCTCACTGTTAGCCCATCTAGCCCCGGTGCTTTATCCACTTTTAGTTGTTTTATAGCTTTCAAAACTTCCCCTTCTGTTATGCTTTTATTTAACTCTTGTTGATCCTCCTCCCCCAATTTCTGAAGGTTTGTGGAGTCTAGATAACTCCTGACCCTCTCCAACTCTGGGGGAGCCCTCGCTTCATATAATGATTGATAGAAGTCTTTGAAAGCCTTCCAAATATCCCCATCTTTTTGGACTAATCGCCCTCCAGAATCTCTGACCTTCAATATTTGCAACCGTAATTTCCTTTGTTTCAATTTCTGCGCCATATATCTCCCTGCTTTGTTTCCCCCCTCAAAAAAGTCCTGTTTTAGTAACTGCATTCAGTATCTGATACTATCTGCTTGCATCGCATTTAGCTGAGCTCTTACGGCCAACACCTGACCCCTGTATGTTCCTTTCCTATCTTGCGCATCTAACTCTTCCAGTTTCCTTAATCTTTCTCTTAATTCCCTATCTCTCCCCTCCCTTTCCTTTCGTTTACGTGCCCCCCATTTTATTAACACTCCCCTCACAACTGCTTTATATCCATCCCAAACTCCTCCCCAAGCTACCTCGCCGTTATCGTTCCACCTAAAGTAATCCCCTGTTTCCCTCCCTATTTCGTCTCTGACCCCTTCATCCTCCAATAGAGATTCATTTAATCTCCAAATCTGGATCCCCCTCCCCTCCCCCTCTATTGTCAGCCGAACCTCCACCAGAGCATGGTCTGACCATGTTATTGGATCCATTTCTGCCCCCTTAATCCTACCAGCCACCTCCTTAGTGACCCAAAAATGCAATGCGTGCTTTCGAGTCAGTCCTGACTCCTGGCGACCCAGACGTTCCTGGGTTTTCTTGGCAGTGTCACCGGAAATAGATTGCCAGGCCTTTCTGGCGTCTATTCTAGAATATGAACCATGCATTGGGGAGAAATATGAAAATTTGTCTTTTCCAAGGATGTTGAAATCTCCAGGCATCTATTAGACAATTTTGAGTTACAATATTTGCTTCTATCCGCCCTTGTGCCCTCTCTTTTTCCCTTTGCATCTCTAACTGGGATCCATGTTAAATTAAAATCCCCCCCCCCCCACAAATGAGTTTACCCTCTCCCAATTTCACCACTTCTTCATTGAGCTTTGTCCAAAATTCTCTTTGCCCCCCAGTGGGCGCATATACATTAATTATACAATACCACTTTGTCCCTATTTTCAAGCACACTAGTAGGTATCTTCCCGCTTTATCCCTAACTACTTTCTGAACCACCGTCTTTACTTTTGAGTCTATTAAGGTTGCAACTCCTCCTTGCTTCTTTTCTACTGTGTTTGATGCATGCACACACACCCCATACCTCCTGGGTTTAACCAGGTATTCGGTCGCTCGAGTTAGGTGTGTTTCCTGTATGAGTACTACTGATGCCTTTTGACGTGTTATTTCTTTATACAATTTCTGCCGTTTAAATGGCGAATTAAGTTCTTTCACATTTAATGTTACTATTTTTAACTCACCTTTGATATTTGTCCCCCCCACCCTCTCCTAACCTCTGCCTCCCCTTCCCCTCCCCCTTCTCCCCCCCTCCCCTCCTTGGAGACTCGTCTTCCATAATTGTGACTTACCATCGAGTTACCACCTACCTTCCCCTTCTGCTCCCCCCTCCCATGCCACCTCCCCCTCCCCCTTCCCCTTATTCACATATCACATTCCTTCTAGCCCCCGACCACCCTCCCCTTATGGACCCTGCCTACCTTATTGTTCTAACTAACAACCCCCTCCCCTCCCTCCCCTCTCCTCCCCCTCCCTCCTTCCCCCTCTCTCATCCACCTCCTACCTCCCCCTCCCCCATCATTTACCAGCTTAACCATATCATAGAATAATGTCCTTCATCTCAGTTCAAGTATTATGTCCTCTTATGTCAGGCTGCCAGGGGACATCTTCCTCAGCTGGTGTCCTTCGCTGCCACTTCTGTTCCTCTGTCCCCCTTGGTCACTCTTGCTAGCCTCCGACCCGTGGCTGGAACTCTATGCCATCTTTGGCTAGCTGCCCTGGATCTTTGCTCTTGCCTGGCCCTCAGTGCCCACAGGGAGATTGTTGAGTCCCAAGTCTCAGAGCACCTTCCAGGCTTCCTCACTATTCTTTATCCTTCTCGAGCTGCCTTTCACAGTTATCAGTAGGCCGAAAGGATAAAGCCACTTATATCTCAGCTCCTCCCGTCGTAAATAAGCGGTCACCTCCTTCAGTTCTCTCCGATGCTGTAGTGTACCCAGGGACAAATCCTGAAACAAATCCACTGCATGTGCATCCCCCTGGAAATGACCCAGTTTCCTAGGCTTTCTTTAGTTTTGAATGATTTCAAGCATACCACAATGTCTCTTGGTCTGTTTTCCCGTATGGGCCCTAATCCCCTATGAGCCCTTTCAATTTGTAGGGATTCTCCATCCCCGCTCTCTTCTAGGGCCGCCGCTTGTAACAATGCTCCAAACACTTTTGTGATAACCTCTTCACAGTTTTTATATTGAGGGCCCTCTGGTATGCCTCTCACTCTTATGTTACTTCTCCTTGATCAATCTTCCAGATCCTCCACCTTCTCTTTGTTAGGAAATAATAATGCTTAGTTTAAGTGCATATACAGGAGGCCTGCACAAGGGAAATCAGAATCCTATATATGTGCCCTTTGTACATTTTGGTGTGGGTATGGAAAAGGAATGTGCTGTGCTAAGCTAAATTGATTGTTCTACTCAGGGATGACTCGTGTTTGCATAGTTAGTGATAAGCTATAGTGGGCCCCAGAAGATGGCTGGATGACGTATGAATATGTTTCTGATAATGTATAAAATACGGACAATCCCTCCACCCTATGGAATAAACTTGCATACTTTTCCTTCTGTGTGGTCTGTGAGTTTTATTCCCCTGGATTCCAGCCAGCCGGAGCAGCACACCGCAGATGAGGGTTCGGGACTTCCCTGGCCTGGAGTGACCAACAAGAAGCAGACCCTTTACACTCTTTCAATTCTTCTTGAGCTTTCTTTATCTCCTCCCACCCTTTTTGAAGATCTTCCAGTGCTTCTCCCTGTTCTTCCAGCTGGTTTTCAGTTTCTTCTACTCGGGTTCCTAGTTCCACTATATCCTGTCTTAACGATTGCAGAGTCTGTTTTAGTTCAGTTTTCACCCCACTAATTTCCACCTTCAGTTCTTCTTTCAACTCATTCAGCCACAATTTTATCATGTCAGCTACTCCCAGGCCACATGTGTCTGCTGGCTCTTCCGCTGTCTCAGCCTCTTTCCCTCCGTCCTCTGCCCTTCCTTCTCTCCTTCTTTTCCTCCTCTCAGCATGGCATAGGAGGATCTGAATTCCGCCAACCTTTTTTTTTGCAGACAGCCCTCCTTTGGACTTCTCCATCTTCTCCTCCTCCCCCCCCCCCGGCACTTCTCCAGGGACTATTGAGATGCTCAAACTCTCCTTTGTTATTGCCTGATCTTCCCTATGAATTTTCCCTTTGTGTTCCTCTGCGGATAAGGTTTCTTTTCTTGTCTTTATGGCAATACTCTTGATCTCTTTATTTTTACCCAGATCTTGAGCTATCCGGTTGTGGTTTTTACTTCGCTTTATTTTATTTTGTACTTTGCTTTGGTCTACAGTGCTGTCTTAAACACTTGCATCCCTTACCATGTCTTGCCTTCTTCACTTGCTTTCATTGAGCCCTCCACTTTTGCCTCCTCTCTGCTGCTTGATTTCCCCCTCTGTTACCTCATCGATCTTCCGACACTTTCCTGCCTCTGCGTCTGTGCCGTGATCACTCTCCCCCCAATACCTCCACCTCCTCTCTTCTCCACCGCGTGCACGTTGTTGCAGGCCGCTCTGTTTCCCCGACCCTCCTCTGCATGCACAGGCTACCTGACACTATCCTCCTCTCGCTCACCGCCAGTCAATGCCCTCGCTTTCCTTCCGTGCTTGCTCTCTTTTCCTCTCCGTGGGCCCCTGGTGTCAAGACCACGCGACTACTCGAGCGATCAGGACCCTTACTTCTGCTGGGTGCTATTTTGATCACTGCTGTTTCTTTTGCCAGTTGCCTGCCTTCCGCTGACACTGCTTGCTCTTCTCCTCGGCTCTCTTATTGCCGTGATTCCCGATCGCTCCGGCCCGCTCGTCCTGATATTTGCGCTGCAGTTTCTGAGCAGCCACATGCTCTTCTGACCCGGCTCTGCGCTCCTGGCACACTGCGATCGGGATATTGCCGCTCTCCAATCCACCTTCAGTTAACTCTGGGGGGTTTCCTCAATACATTCCCCTCTCGTTCATCACTCTTTCCACTTTTTTATGGGGGCATTTCCCCACCTTGGTGGGCTTTGGTGGCGGAGCTCACCCACTACGCTGCCATTCGGCTCGGTGACATCACCGAAAGTCAAAGACCCCTTTTCTTAAACAAAATTTTTTTTGTGTCGGAACCCTTGTCTGGAGGAGCCAAAGCTATTTATGAAACAAGGTTTTCCTTTTTATTCTGATTGAAAGAGGTCAAGCAATATCAGTATGTGTAATCACCAACCAGTGAACCACATTATTAACAATGAAAAATATATAGAAAAACTCAGTACTTAGCTAATAGCTGGCGCCGTCCAGGCTGACCGCCTTGCATTCAATTATATTGTCAGACGCAATGGATAAAAGCAACTCAGCACCAAATAATCCAAAGCAGTGACACAGACTGTTTTTCGAGCTCCGTTAATAATATCTGTGCTCTGCATCAGGCAAAACCACCCGACATGGTGCAAAGAAACCTCTGGGCAGACAGGGTTCCGACACAATTTTTTTTTTCTTTAAGAAAAGGGGTCTTTTTCCATATTATTGCCCTTTTGTTTTCCTGGCTGTATTGATTTTTGATTTATTGGTAAGCTGGGTTTTTCTGGTCGTTTGGTTGTTGTTGTTAAATTAATCTAATCAAGACAAACATCAGAAAATGGGACTAGAGTTTGGTAAGATACACATAAGTGATGAACAAGAGAGTGAGGAGCATCAGAATCCAAAAGCAGAATCATAAAGGTGAGTTTTTAGCCTGGATCTAAATAAAAGTCTAGAGGAGGAGACCGACGCACAGGTACTTTGTAGTGCAAGGTGGAAGGAACAAAGTCTGGAGTTGGCAGTGTCAGTGGAGGATGTAGTAAAACTTGTTAGTGTAGCCGGGTTTAAAAAAGGCTTGGACAAGTTCCTGGAGGAAAGATCCATAAACCATTGTTAAAGAGGACCTAGGAAATCCACTGCTTACCCTGGGATGAGCATTGTGGAACCTGTGAACCTTTTTGGGAACCTGCCTTGTGATCTGGATTGGCCACTGTTGGAAACGATACTGGGCTTGATGGACCTTGGTCTGACCCAGTATGGCATTTATCGTGAGTTGGTATTAATGTATGATTTGTTTGCCCTTTCTGTACCCTTCTTTCCTATCTATTTTTGGCGTTCTACTTCCTGGTTTGCAGTGTTTAATCAATTTTATTGTACACTGCTTAATGCTTCTGCCCTAGCGGTATATCATATATTAAATAAAGATAAAGATAAAGATTTCTTATGTTCTTATGCAGTGGTAGAGAAGGCACAGGTAAATAGGATCTGTCAGAGGAGTGGAGTGCCCGAGGAGAGGTGTAGAGTGAGATGAGAGAGGAAAGGTAGTGAGGAGCCACAAAATGACTGCACTTATAGGTCAGAAGGAGGTTTGAAGTGGATGAGGAGCCAGTGAAGTGACTTGAGAAGAAGGATTATAAGAGCACAGTGGCACTGGCAGAAGATTAGCCGTGCAGCTGAACAAATTGAAGGGGAGAGAGACGATTCAGAGGGAGGCCAGCGAGGAGAAGGTTGCAATAATCAAGACGGGAAGTGACTAGAGAGTGGATGAGGGTCTTAGTAGTGTGTTCAGAAAGGAAGGGATAAATTTTGCTGAAGTTATATATAAAGAAGCTAACACATGAAAAAGGGCACTCCAAAGATGATATACCTACAGTAATAGAAAACATACATTCTTTGGGAAAAACTATTAAATAAAGGAGAAAAAGGACCACAGTATACAAGCCAATCACGTAACAATTCTATTGTTTGGCATTTTGTCCATCATTAATCCAGAAAAAAATCCTTTAAATTTTTTTGTATTTATTTTATGGCAAAAAAGATCTCTTTATGAACAAAATAAATTGTGGTACTAATTCTAAATGGTTCCCACACCAGATTCATAAACCAAGGCAAATAATAAATCACTTATCTGAAACTACTAGTTTCAATAGCTTAATTGCTGGTCTCATGCCAATAGTTACATGATTTGTATACTGAGGTCCTTTTTCTCCTTTATTTAATATTTTTTCCCAAGAATTTTTGTTTTCTATTACATATAGAGAAAGAAGCAACAGGTTTTAGATATTTGTTGGATGTGTGCAGAGAAAGAGAGAGTAGAGTCAAAGATGACCCCAAAGTTGCGAGCATAGTGTCATCCACAGAAATAGAGAAGGGAGGAAGGGAGTGGGGGAAGGTTTAGGGGGAAAGATAAAGAGATCAGTTTTGGCTATGGCCAGTTTCAGATGGCAGTGAGACATACAGGCAGCAATGTTGGATAAACAGGCAGAGATCCGGGCCTGAATTCCTGGAGAGATTTCGGTACAGAAAGGTAGATCTTGAGAGTCATCCGCATAAAGATGGTACTAAAAACCATGGGAGGAAATAAGTGCACCAAGGGACAGAGTTAGAGAAAGGAAATGAGAGGTCCCAAGACAGACCCCTGAGGTTTACCAACTAAAAGCGAGATGGCGGTAAAGGAGGAACCACCAGAGCATACACTTAAGTGTGATGGGAGAGATAAGAAGAAAACCAGGACAGAAGAGAGCCCCTAAATCCAAGCAAGGACAGGGTATCAACAGTGTCAAAAGCAGCAGAAAGATCAAGAAGGATGAGGATCGCCTTGGATTTGGTGAGGAACAAATTGCAGGAAACTTTGGCAAGAGCCGTTTCTGTAGATGAACCTTTTGGCCCTAGGCAAACACATTAGGCTCCCCATCGTAATAAAATATATTTGAAAGCTCCCACAAATAGAAGCTTCAGATAAGAAGCACTACTTGCCGACTCCTCCTGCCAACCAGAGGACAACACAGGGAGTGGGGAGTAAATGAACCCTGCAGATAATGGTGGCTCTGGTGCTCCTTTCCCCCTGAACTTTTCATCTGCAGCTGATGTACCAGGACAAGAAATCTGCCTGGGGAGCTATTGAATCATACATCTGAGAGGGCCCCTCCCAAACGCTCTATATGCATGTGCCTAGTTTGCCTATAGGCTTTAGTCCTGCTCTGGTGGCCCCACAGGGTCTGGATACAGGCATGGTAGTGGGACATTGGTGCTTATGAAAATTTGGCACTGGAAGCATTTGGGTATGCCTCAGTCTGGGCCCGCATGGCTTAGGACTCTTAGAGGTCCTTTTCCTAGTGCGGTAAGATTTTGCATTTACCATGCATTTTTAGTGAAGATTTAACACATGATAAGTACAACGGTCAGGTGCTATCAGAGGTGTACCCATCATTTTCCTAGCAGTTAGTGTGCTGAAACATATCCTAATGCGAGACACCGTCATTTGCAATTAACAGGGGTGCACTTAACACCATCCGATGAGAAGTCATGAGGGCAACCACACTAACTAGAATACTGACAGAGCATGGATACCTACAATGTGTTCTCCGCCCTTTCCCTGCCCTGTGATGAGCAATTAACACAGGAATTTGCATGTGGTTGCTGTAATGCCAGCGCAATAACAGTACTGTGCGTTAAAATATGCGTTAATCTTTCACAGGCCGATGCTGACGCTGAAGTTGCATGCTATTAGCTTCGTAGACGTTTTTGCACTGATAGCGTGAGACTTCAACGCTGATATGCAGCAAAGTGTGTATACAAATGAGCTTTGCGCAGAACTTTGGCATAAAGTTGAAAGGAGGCAAGCCAACGCATGTGCAAACAACAAAGGCACTACAAGTGGAGTGTGCATGCGTGTAAATTTATGTATGTAACATCTTTTGTATACTGTCTTTCCACAAGTCAAAACAGTTTACAGAGAACGTAAATGTCAAACGCTCACGTTATGTGCATAGAACGTGCAGGTTCTTTTGGCGCTGAGCCCATAATAATCAACAGTGTTTCACCCAAAACTATTTTTTAATGAAATCACAACAAAGAGACCTAACAGTAAATGGCCCGTTATAGTGCATATAGTTCATGGGAATTTCATGTCGATGCCCTTTTCCAGAGCATTATGTGCCTTCAGAGATCCTTTGCAACATTCCATACGCTAGAAATTTAATTAAACTGGATTTATTCTCTGCGTCTCAATAAAGCTGCGAGCAGGTAACAATAAGAAAATAATCATTAATTACGAAAAGAACAGTGACACCGCCTAAGCTCGCAGGCCACCTTGTGCGCCCCTTCCTTTGACTACAACTCCCAGCATGCCCGGCTCCGCCCGTACGGCAAGCGGACAGGGCCATACCATGCGCATGCGCGCCCGTCCCCGATTGTTACCGGACTTACCGTTGCCTTCTGCGGCCTGTTCTGCGGTTCCGTTCGGCTGCCTGCGCTCTTGCGATGGCCGGAGCCGAGGCTGGGGGTGGGAGCGGCTCCCCCCAGGAGCTGGTGCCCGCCAGGGTCGGGGCGTCCTCGTTGGCCTTGCCGGAGGAGAAGACGAGAGGGGAGAGTCCCAAGAAGAGGATCCTGGATGAGGAAGCGTACATTGAGGTGAAAGAGACCCCAAGAGAGACAGACCCCGAAAGAGACAGGGACCCTGAGAGAGACAGAGACCCCGAGAGAGAGACAGACCCTGAGAGAGACCCCGGGACAGGGACCCCGAGAGAGAGAGAGAGACCCCAAAAAAGACAGGAACCCCGAGAGAGACAGAGACCCCCGAGAGACAGACCCCGAGAGAGAGACAGAGACCGAGAGACAGAGACCCCCGAGAGACAGACAGAGACCCCGAGAGAGACAGACCCGGAAAGAGACAGAGACCCCGGGACAGGGACCCCGAGAGAGAGACAGAGACCCCAAGAGAGACAGAGACCCCGAGAGAGAGACAGACCCTGAGAGAGACCCCGGGACAGGGACCCCGAGAGAGAGACAGAGACCCCAAAAGGGACAGGAACCCCGAAAGAGACAGGAACCCCGAGAGAGACAGAGACCCCGAGAGACAGGAACCCCGAGAGAGACAGAGACCCCGAGAGAGAGACAGAGACCGAGAGACAGAGACCCCCGAGAGACAGACCCCGAGAGAGACAGGGGCCCCAAGAGAGACAGACCCGGAAAGAGACAGAGACCCTGAGAGAGACCCCGGGACAGGGACCCTGAGAGAGAGACAGAGACCCCGGGACAGGGACCCCGAGAGAGACAGAGACCCCAAGAGAGACAGAGACCCCGAGGGAGACAGAGACCCCGAAAGAGAGACACAGACCCTGAGAGAGACCCCGGGACAGGGACCCCGAGAGAGAGACAGAGACCCCGAGAGAGAGAGAGACCCCGGGTCAGGGACCCCGAGAGAGACCCCAGGACAGGGACCCCAAGAGAGAGACAGAGAACCCGAGAGAGACAGGGGCCCCAAGAGAGACAGAGACCCCGAGGGAGACAGAGACCCCAAAAGAGAGACACAGACCCCGAGAGAGACAGGGGCCCCGAGAGAGACCCCGGGACAGGGACCCCGAGAGAGAGACAGAGACCCCGGGAGAGACAGAGACCCCGAGAGAGATAGAGACACCGAGGGAGACCCCAGGACAGGGACCCCAAGAGAGAGACAGAGACCCCGAGAGGGACCCCGAGAGAGACAGAGACCCCGAGAGAGATCCCGGGACAGGGACCCCGAGAGAGACCCCAGGACAGGGACCCCAAGAGAGAGACAGAGACCCCGAGAGAGACAGAGAACCCGAGAGAGACCTTGGGACAGGGACCCCAAGAGAGAGACAGAGACCCCGGGACAGGGACCCTGAGGGAGACAGAGAACCCGAGAGAGACAGAGACCCCGGGACAGGGACCCCGAGAGAGACAGAGCTCCCCGGGACAGGAACCCCAAGAGACAGACAGAGACCCCGAGAGAGACAGGAACACCGAGAGAGACAGGGACCCCGAGAGAGAGAGAGAGAGACCCTGAGAGAGACAGGGGCCCCGAGAGAGACAGAGACACCGAGAGAGACAGAGACCCCGAAAGAGACAGAGCTCCCCGGGACAGGAACCCCGAGAGAGACAGGGACCCCGAGAGAGACAGAGACCCCGGGACAGGGACCCCGAGAGGGACAGAGACCTCGGGACAGGGACCCCGAGAGAGACCTCGGGACAGGGACCCCGGGACAGGGACCCCGAGAGAGACAGAGACCCCAAGAGAGACAGAGACCCCGGGATAGAGACCCCAAGGGAGACAGAGACCCCGAGAGAGAGACAGAGACCCCGGGATAGAGACCCCGAAAGAGAAACACAGACCCCGGGAGAGAGAGAGACCCCGGGACAGGGACCCCGAGAGAGACCCTGGGAGAGACAGAGACCCCAAAAGAGACGGAGCTCCCCGGGACAGGAACCCCGAGAGAGACAGGGACCCTGAGAGGGACCCCGGGACAGGGACCCCGAGAGAGACAGAGACCCCGAGAGAGACAGAACTCCCCAGGACAGGAATCCCGAGAGAGACAGAGACCCTGGGAAAGGGACCCTGAGAGAGACAGGAATCCTGAGAGAGACAGGGACCCCGAGAGAGACAGGGACCCCGAGAGAAACAGAGCTCCCCGGGACAGGGACTCCAAGAGAGACAGGGACCCGAGAGAGACAGAGCTCCCTGGGACAGGAACCCAGAGAGAGAGAGACCCCGAGAGAGACAGGGACCCCGAGAGAGACAGAGCTCCCTGGGACAGGAACCCCGAGAGAGACGGAGCTCCCCAGGACAGAGCTCCATTGGGGCTTTTAGGGGAGATGGGTCTTATGGATGCACCCCAGGAAGAAGATAGGGTGCCTGCAGTTGGAGTACATGACGTGCGAGCTTGAGATGGAAGACGGGAAGAGATTAGGTATTCCTTGAAAGGGGCCCTGAACGGCTGTACCTCCATTGTGAGTGGCAGAGAAGCTGCTTTATGGCTATGGCTGTCAGGTAGAAGCTGCTAAGGTGCAATGTCTGTCCCACGAGGAGCTGTTATAACTTACACCCTGTTGAAGTGGCTATACGTAACCATTATGGATAATGTTATAGCTGATTGTTTATATATTGGATTTTAGTTGTTGACTTGTATTTGCTGTTGGTAGTTTGAGTAGTATTTGACTACAAAGGTAAGATATACGTCAACCTGGAATTGTTTTGTATTGTGCTCCCAGAGGTAGGAACTCTAAGGAGAGGAGTGAGCGTCCTTGGGACAGGGTTTCAAATTGCAGATGGATAGAGCTGTGGCTCCCTGGGGAAGGGAGTTTTAGGGGAAACTGGGATTCTGTTTTGAGATGCAGAAAGGATTGTGATATGACTGTGGAGCCATCATCATTTTGCTATTGAGCTGTTACTCTGTATAATGGTCACTTACATATTGGTTTTGGCATTGTGAGGGGATGTTTGTTGCTTTGTTATTTATCATTACAACGTAGACATGTTTCTGGATTTTGCTAAAGGAGTGTCACCAGATGGGTTAATTTTGCACCTACTTTGACAGGGATGATTCTTGCTGCTCAGTGCTAGGATATGTAGAGATGAGCTTTAGCAGTGTATCTGGGAGACAGATCTGTTCAATGCTTGCATTGTGCCAAAGAACAGTCTGCTGTTTGTTTATAAGATGTTATGTCCAGGCAGCATATTAAGAAGCACTCAGAGCTTCTTTTTCATCAGGCCCGTGGTGCCCAGTACAATTGGAATAATTTCTGTGGCTTTCCACCATATTTTCTTCATCTCTGATTGCATAGGTTGGCCCTAGAAAAGCTTCTCTTTCTGCACGCATAGTACAGAAGAGATTCTGCCGAGGTAGTGTCTCTAAATGGGTTCGTTTTATACATTCCATATAGTAGTGGTCCATGGAGATTTTGCATAAGTTAGTTGGGGCCATGAGCAGGGCTGGGCTGTCCATTAGGCAAAGTAGGCTGCTGCCTGGGGTGGCAGACCTTAGTGGTTGACGTAGCAAGCCCTCCCTTGCTTGAAGCCGCCGTGCGCATGCATGCATGCAGTCAATGCCTACCACTCCCGCCCCCTGCGACAGGAACTTGTGTCGGATGGGGCAGGAGCAGCAGGCTTTAAGTACGTGCGCACACATGGCACTGAAGCTACTCGTTCAAGGAAGGGAGGGATAGAGTAGTTACTCACCTGTAACAGGTGTTCTCCAGGAGCAGCAGGAATCAGTCCTCACATATGGGTGTCATCGGCGCCGATGAAGCCCCAGCGGAGCATTTCCCCAGCTTTCCATGAAAGCCTTTGGGAATGCTGGCACGCATGCGCAGTTCCCTTCCCGCCTAAAGGTGCCATCTTACCTCAGTCAAATGACATAGCTAAGAACAGCATACAAAAATGTAAAACAAAGTATGTACAACTGCAACTCCAAGAGGAGGAGGGAGGGTTGTGAGGACTGATTCGTGCTGCTCCTGGAGAACACCTGTTACAGGTGAGTAACTACTCTTTCTCCAGGACCAAGCAGGAAGTCAGTCCTCACATATGGGTGACTCCCTAGCTCTGGGCTACCAGGAACCCAGGCTGAACAAGAGAACTCCCTCTAGTCACAGCATCAAAGAAAGGCTTTTCAAGGACACAACCTCCACCGGTAGCCCAACAGAGGGCAGGAGTTGCCTAAACCTCAAAGAGATTCCGGAGTACTGCTTGGCCAAAAGCACTGTCCCTACTGGACTCCCTCTCCAGACAGTAATGGGCTGCAAAAGTCTGGCTTGAAGACCAAGTTGCAGCCCTGCAGATGTCTACCAAGGGCACAGAGCGGAGATGAGCCACTGAGGCAGCCATTGCCTTGACACGATGGGCCGTGACCCTACCCTGCAAAGGAAGGTCAGCCGCCTTGTAAGCCCAGGTGATACAGTCAGCCACCCAGATGGACAAGGTACGCTTGGACACAGCCAACCCCAACTTATTGGGGTCAAATGAGACGAAGAGCTGAGTAGCCCTTCTATGTCCCTGCGTACGGTCAAGGTAGAAGGATAAGGCCCTCCTACAATGCAGGGTATGCAGGACTGCTTCAGCCTGGCTAGCATGAGGCCTAGGGAAGAATGTTGGAAGAACCACCTCCTGGTTGAGGTGGAAAGAGGAGACAACCTTGGGGAGGAACTTTGGATGAGTCCTAAGAACTACCCTGTTCCTATAAATCCTGGTGTAAGGTTTATCACAGACCAGGGCCTGAAGCTCACTCACTCGCCTAGCCGAGGTGAGGGCTATCAGGAAGAGAGTCTTCCAGGAAAGGAAGCGCAGAGGGCAAGTAGCCATCGGCTCAAAGGGTGGGCGAGTCAGTTGCTGCAAGACCACATTCAGCTCCCACTCAGGAGCAGGAGGACGGATGGGGGGCTTGAGCAAAAGCAAGCCCCTGAGAAAGTGGGACACCAAGGGGTGACCTGACAGAGAATGTCCCTCCACCAGTGAGTGGTGAGCTGCTAGAGCTGAGAGGTGGACCCGAACAGAATTGGATTTAAGTCCCTGATTTGATAAGTGCAGTAAGTACTGAAGCACTACTGGCACAGTAAAGGAGAAAGGATCCTCTGTACGAAGCTGACACCACACAGAAAACCTTTTCCATTTTAGGGCATAGGTTTTCCTAGTGGACTGTTTCCTAGAGGCTAGGACAACCTCCTCAACTTCCTGAGGCAGGCCCCAGGGAGCCAAGACTACCCTTGCAGCCTCCAGGCCATCAAATTGAGAGCTTTGAGATTGGGGTGCAGAAGGGAACCCTGCTCTTGTGAGAGAAGGTCAGGCTGCAACCCCAGAGGTAGTGGGGAATCCACTGCCAGTTGAAGCAGAAGTGGAAACCAAAGCTGTCTCTGCCACCGGGGAGCCACCAGCCACCTGAAGAATCTTGAAGAGAGTTCGGGCCACCAAGGGCGTGGGAGGAAACGCATACAGGAGGCCCTGAGACCAGGATATCAGAAAAGCATCCGGTGCTATCCACAGAGGATGCGGTTGCCTGGAACAGAGGTTTGGCAGCTGTTTGTTCAGAGGACTGGCAAACAGGTCTATGGATGGAAGTCCCCATTTTAGGAAAATCTTTTGAACTACCAAAGGATGGAGCTGCCACTCGTGGGGCTGCAGAATTCTGCTCAAGCGGTCGGCCAGGCAGTTCTCCTGGCCTGGAAGGTACACCGCCTTGAGAAGCATGTTGTGCTTTAGGGCAAAGGAACAAAGGTCTTGAGTCTCCCGACAAAGGAGCTTTGACCCAGTCCCGCCCTGTTTGTTCACATAAAACATGGCTACCCGGTTGTCTGTTTGAATCAAGACTGAGCGGTGAGCCAGGGTCGGAGAAAAAGCCTTGAGAGCTAAGCGGATAGCTCGAAGTTCTAGGAGATTGATCTGTTGGGCTGCCTCCCAGGGAGACCAGAGGCCTTGAGTGCAGTTGTCCAGACAATGAGCACCCCAGCCCTGCAGAGAGGCGTCGGTGGTGAGAACCACCGAGTACTCTGGCATTTGGAAGGGCATCCCCTTCAGCAGATTGGGTGGATGTAGCCACCAGCTGAGGGAGGCCAAAAGGGGTCTGGACACCCTTATCCTGTCTCTTAGGCGGCCTGTGGCCTGAGACCACTGAGTCCGAAGGCACCACTGTGCAGGCCTCATATGGAACCTGGCATTGGGAGTCACATGCACTGTCGAAGCCATGTGGCCCAGAAGCCTGAGGCAGAGACTGGCGGAGACCAGGGACATGTTTAGAAACTGTTTGGCCACGTCCATCAGTCTTTGAGCCCTGTCTTCTGGCAAGAATGCCTTTGCCAGTTGAGAATCCAACCTTGCCCCTATGAACTCCAAGTTCTGGGAGGGGAGCAAAGTGGACTTTGCGAAGTTTATGACAAAGCCCACGTTTTGAAGCAGAGCAATGGTTCTGAGGGTGGCTTGTCTGGCCTCCAGGGACATCTGACCCCTGATGAGCCAGTCGTCCAGATAGAGAAAGACGAAGATGCCTTGATTCCTCAGGTAGGCCGCAACCACTGCCAGGCACTTGGTAAAGACCCTGGGAGCGGAGGTCAGGCCAAAAGGTAGTACTCTGTACTGATAATGGTTTCCTCCCACAATGAACCTGAGGTACTTTCTGTGGTCTGGATGAATGAGGATGTGAGTGTACGCATCCTTTATATCTAAGGAGCATAGCCAATCTCCCTGCTGGAGGTAGGGCAAAAGTGTTCCAAGAGTAAGCATCTTGAACTTTTCTTTCTCTAGGAACTTGTTGAGGTTCCTGAGGTCCAGAATGGGTCGAAGGCCACCGGTCTTTTTGGGTACCAGGAAATACCTGGAGTAGAATCCGTGACCTTGCAAGTGGGGAGGCACAGGCTCCACCGCCCTGTCCACCAACAGACCTTGGAGCTCTTGAAGGAGAAGGTCTGTGTGCAGGGGAGGCCTCAAGGGCTCCCCTGGGAAGTAAGGAGGAGGCAGTTGATGAAAATGCAGGGCATAGCCCTTTTGGACTATGTCCAGCACCCAACTGTCAGTGGTAATGAGAGGCCACTGGTGGGCAAAGAGTACAAGGCGACCGCCTGTGCAGGGCTGGGAAAGCAGGGACGGAGTGGCTACGCTCAAGGAGTCAAAAACCCCCACCCTGTTGAGTGGAAGCAGGGGCAGAAGGCTTGGGGTCCTCTGCCTACGTTGCCCATTACCCTGGCCCTTGGCTTGCTGACCCTGGGGGGGCAGCTTGGGCAGCCTGATACTGAGGGTACTGTTTGTAGGCAGTGCCCTTCCTCGGGTAAAAGGACTTTTTACCCGAGCCCTTCTTTTTATGTGAAGGGGCAGAGGTCTTCCTCGACAGCCTTGTCTGGGTAAGGTGCTCGGTCTCGAACTGAGCGGCCTTCTCGGTCACGGGTTTGCCAAAAAGGTTCTCACCTCGGCAGGGGACATCGACCAACTTGTCCTGAACCCATGGCTCGAGGTCCAATGACTGCAGCCACGCCTGACGTCGAGCCGCGATGCCGGCAGCCGCAACTCGGGCCGAAGCCTCGAAGCCATCGTAGGCGGCGTGGGAAATGAACTTTGAGCATTCCCGAATCCCCGAGGACAAGGTCTTAAATCTCTGCAAGGGTTCCCCGGAGAGACCAGCAGAGAATCCGGCCAATTCCTTGGCCAGGTCTCGCAAGTACATGCCCATGTACAGCTGGTAAGACTGGACACGGCAAGCAAGCATAGACCCCTGGAAGCACTTTCTACCGATGCCATCGAGGTTGCGGGCCTCCCTGCCGGGGGGCACCGCAGAGTACATCTTCTGGCTCTTCAGACGATGCATGGCTTATTCCACAACCATGGAATGGTGTGGTAGCTGTGCTTTCTGGAAACCAGGGCTTTTGTGGAGTCGATAGATGGAATCGACTCGCTTGCTCAAAACCGGCGCTTAGGCCGGTGCCTCCCACATCCGGAAGAGGAGCCGTTCCAGCATCGGAGGAACCGGGACAGTAAAGGCCTCCTTCGGAGGAGAGTCGTACTGTAGAGCATCGAGCTCCTTGGCTCGAGGCTCTTCCTCGGGATCGGCAGGGATAGCCAAGGCAGCGGCCATATCCCGGACGAACTCCGAGAACCTAGTGTCCTCCGGAGGGGATCTACTCCGGGGCTCAGACTGCGGTGAGTCCGACGGGATGCACCGAGTCTTAAAAGTATCGGGAGACTCCTCATCCTCCGTTTCCCAGGTGGACTCATCCGAGGAGGAGTCAGGGTCCGACCCCGCGGGGCCCCGAGGCACCCGCCCCGATGCCGGGGGCACTGGCGTCGACACCCTCGGTCCCGAACGGGAGGTCGAGGGAGACCTCGACCGAGGACGACTTCGAGCCACAAGGGTCTCGAGTATCGGCTCAGTCTCCGGGGTTGACTTCGAAGTCGACGTCCCGGTGGTCGGGGCAGATGCACCAGACAGGCTGGCCATCAGTGCCTGCTGCTGCTCCATGAAGGCAGACAATCTGCACTCCAAGGCTGTCATCCTGAGACTCAGCTTGGGAGACGCAGCAGCCACCGACTCGGGCCCTGGCAGCGCCGGGCCTGACGTCGGCTCTCTGGGAGGAGAGTCCACGAGGACTACGGGGCTTACATGTCCAGCAGACTCTGGTTCCACGCAAGGAACTTTGGCAGGCTTCTCTTGGTCCACGGGCCCGGGACGGCGGTCGGGGGTCTTAGACCTGGCCCTCGAGGGACCAGGGACCTCCTCCGACGCCGCCCTCGCGAGCCACTTCTTCCTCTTACGTTCCCGGTCAGGGGACCCCCTGTCCGAGGAGCTTCGATGGCGCTCGGGATCGGAATCCCGAGATGTCGAGGCCTCAGACGAGGTCCGGGCCCAGTCGGAGGCAGAGTCAGAGGGAAAACCTCTCCTTCTGATGCTGTCGACTTTTAAGTGCCTTGGAAGACATCTTCCCACATGGCACACACGACTTGGGGTCGTGGTCAGGGCCGAGGCACCGAAGGCAGCAGTCGTGTGTGTCGGTGAGAGACATAGGTTTCTTACACCGATCACACTTTTTGAAACCACTTTAAGCCATCGGGGAAAAAAGAGCCCCTGCGAGGTCAAAAGACCGGCCTTCCAGGGAAAAATGAAAAAAGGGGCGTGAATGCCAGCCACGAAGGGCAAAAACCGAAAAAGAAATAAGCGGGCTCGATACCAGTGTACCGAACCCGGCGGGAGGGGAACCGGCTTCGAACCGGAGAAAAATAGCGAAAAATCGCCGAAGAAAAAAATCACTTTTATCTGGGAGAACAGGACACACGTCCGGTGGGCTTCTCGGAAAAAAAGAGACTGGGGTAAGATGGCACCTTTAGGCGGGAAGGGAACCGCGCATGCGTGCCAGCATTCCCAAAGGCTTTCATGGAAAGCTGGGGAAATGCTCCGCTGGGGCTTCATCAGTGCCGATGACACCCATATGTGAGGACTGACTTCCTGCTTGGTCCTGGAGAATGACATGCTGCCTACCTCCCCCAGGTGAGAAGATGCATATGGGAGAGGGGGAGATGGTGACGTGCCGGGCTGAGTGGCACAGCAAGCGTGGGGGGAAGGGGGCTTCCTAGGGTGGCAGAAACCCTTTGGCCAACCCTGGCCGTGTGCGAGAAACAGTTGTTTAATGGTAGAGTATGCCCTGATTTTATGGCAGGAATGAGCCTTGCTCCTGTGTCAGGCTATGTTGGAGATTAGAAGTAGCGTTTGAATCTGAGAGATTGAGATAATCTCAACACTTGCAGTGTGCCAATGGACAGCATCCTTCTGGAACTCATACTTGCTAATCGTCTCCAAATGAGACTACTATAATGCTCTATACGATAGCCTTCCATTACCAGGAGAGTATAGCTGTTAAATTCATATTGGATGCTAGACATTTAAACCTTGTCACTCTACTGATACTGTTTTCTGCCAAGTTTAAGATTGCCCCTTTGACTTTCCAAGCATTGCAATCTGATCAGCCATTGTGGACGGGGCAGGAGCAGCAGGCTGTGAGCGCAAGCAGGGTGGAGTGGAGGAGTAGCCTTGTGGTTAGAGCACGGGCTTGGGACCCCAGAGACCAGGGTTCAGTTCCCACTAGCACTCCTTGTAACCTTGGGCAAGTCACTTAACCCTCCGTTGCCTCAGAAAAATCCCTGTTATCAACTCCCTGTTTAATGTACATCAACAAGTTTAAGTTACAATGTAAACCGGTTTGACTGAAATGATAAAACGATGTAAAAAACCTGTTAAATAAATAAATTGTAGATTGCCTCATCCCTTATTCTCCAAGTCAGACTTTGCATGCCTCTCAAGCTGCTTTGCTCTTTATTTCTCCTCCCTCCAAAGTCTTACTGAAGATCACGTGATCCACCTTCTCTTTGGAATCCTCCACATTGTATCAGTGGCAGGAATCCTCCTACTGTAGTTTTAAGAAACATTTTAAAACATTTTTCCTTTCAGCAGGCCTTTGGTGCAAATTTCATTGGCTTTGTTTGTGCTGTCCAGTGGACTTATCTTTGATGTTAGATGACCTTGATTGTAAACCACCTTAATGGAGGAAAGAAGGCGTGGCTTGAAGTCCTTGTTACGCGACATATCACTGCCCCTGATGCATTTCTTTGTCTGTTCCTTCTGTAGAACCTGCAGAGGATTATCCAGCGGGATTTCTTCCCTGATATGGAAAAGCTGCAAGCTCAGAAAGAGTATTTGGAGGCAGAAGAAAGCGGCGATTTACAGAAAATGAGACAGATAGCAATCAAGTTTGGCTCTTCCGTGGCAAAATCTTCCCGAGATACCCCAGTACCATGTAAGAAGAGATGGGAGTGTTTTTAGCTTACTTTATTAAAGGAAAATGGGATTATGAGATTGCCCTGTTTGTCTATGTACGTGTTCCCTAATAACATTTGCCTTTGGGGTTCTAGACACTCCAGATTTTCAAGATATGCTGTGTGGTCATGAGGACTCTGACAAGGTTTCATAGAGCCACATATATGTCTGGGCTTGGGATGCACACAAGCCCCCATGCTGGAAACTAGCTGGAACATCTTTACAGTACCTTACGCGTTTACTACACTCCAAGAACCATCAAGTTAGCAAGAGAGATGCCAATCACATATGTGTTGTGCCCAATTGGTCAATGTTGACTCTGATGTCACAGATTACATCACCTGCTGGTTAAGTTATTTGATTAAGTGCACTCGAAGTCATCCGTGACTTTTGTAATTTTATTTCTTGTAGTAAAGCAGGTGCAAGAACACAGGCATGACCTGAAAATCCCACCACATATGAAAGTGGGTTTGGTAGTCAAGTGATGTCAAGATTTTTCTGCGCCACGTGCAATGCAGCATGCCCTCGGCAGCGAAGGGATGGTAGAGAGATGCGCTACGTCCCTTTTACTTATGTATGCGACCTCAGAGAGGTGGCAGGAGCTGGAGAGGGTGTTGTATGGCATGCGTTGCCCTGCCATGGAAGAATGAGGCTACGCTGCTTTCCACTGCTCACATTAGTAAATGATATTCAGCAGCAATCTGTGTATTTTACAGGTAGAATAAAGGGCACAGTGAGCACATTTTAAGTGAAGATTAGTTCAAAGAATGTTTATAAAGTCAGTATTTTTTCTTTTCTCTTTTTGGGTTGTAGATGTTACACCAGCAACGTTTGAGACCCCAGAGGTGCGGCCAGGTTCTCCCTCCTTGCTGAGCAAACATCGGATAGGGAGCAAAGCAGCAGAGGAAGGTTGGGATCCTTTTCTCTTTTGTGTGATTCAGTGATGTAATTTCAAAGAGTTTCTGATCCCTGCTAGGGGAAAGGGCAGCCCTCCAGCACCTCTAGGAATCCTAGATATAGTGGAGCAGGGAACGTCCCCTACCGCCCCGCTGGCAAAGCAGAACCGTAGCTGTAGCCAGGAGCCCGTGAGTAGCTTGGGGCATTAAGAGTGACACGGCCTAAGGCTTTTTCCTCTCTTATCCACTTCTCATTAGACGTGTTGATGCAGGGCATGAGGAGACTTGTACTCCGCCTGACATCAGATATATATATATATATATATATATATGTTTGCTTCTCTTTGATGGTGTCACTTCACGTATTTTTTAGAAATTTGAATCCACATATTATTAATAGTGATCAGCAGAAGTATTTCTAAATGAATGAACGTCTGATTCTTCAGAGAAGGAAAGATACGCCGTATTGTAGTGGTACACTGCCTTCCTTAGACATAGCCCAACTTTAATCCTCATTTCTTTCAAATTGGTTGTAACTAGACAACCATATCTTTGCCCTTTGGCAGCAGTTTGCTTCATGTCATCCATCTAGCATCATCAAATTGCTCCAGAGAGCCGTGGACAGTACGAATGTCTCTGAACCTGATTCTACTAACATGATATACATGACATTCCAGTACAAATCATATTTCATGATAGTCTCTGGCAAACGCTAGCACCCCTGCTACCCTTTGCAAAGGACAAGAATAGGGACCATATTTTATCATAGAAAGTCCTTTTCAAGCAAAGTTTCCAGATATTTCTGTAGCACATACAGTAATTGGCTATTGTTGGGGGATCAATATTTATTTGTTGGCCATAGCCAATTGGGTAGCCAACAGTAAAGGGCTATAAAACTCTGCCTATTTGTTGTTCCTGTCATATCCCAGTGTTAATGGCATGTAGTCCAGTTTGAGCTTTTCCTGGTTATCTGGTGCTTTTTAAAGGACCCTGGCTCATTTCTTACAGGAGATACAGAGAGTGCAGAAACTACCCAGCTCCTTCCGGGCCTAGACAGCTTCTTAGCCAGACATACCAGTGAAGACAATGCCTCGTTTGAACAGATCATGGAAGTGGCCAAAGATAGAGAGAGAAGCAGAAATCTGTGGCTGTATGAAGCAGAAGAAACATTCGCACAGGTCAGACGACAGCTCCTGCTTCTTCCTAAGTCGTGCAGTTAATGTTGCCTGGACCTCTGATCATCCACTGTGGATCAGCACACTGCATTACTAGGAGTACAGCTCGTTTTGCTAGTTTTCATTTGGGTAATATGTTTCATATTGGGCTATCTGCCTTCTATTCCAAAAACTTGCAAAATGTGGAAGAAACACACATCATTCTTCTTCCTACAGCCAGACGTTTGCCTCTGATGGGTTGGCCTGGTGGCAGTGGAACCTGGGTTTCATTCCCAGGTCTGGTTTTCTGTTTCTCAGCCGGGGCTGGGAATGCTATGAAAGCAGCGTTCACAGCCCCTGGGGGAGGAAGGGGATCCCAGTCATCATACAGCAGGATTTTAGGGCCCAGAGCTGTCACTACGGTGACTGGGCTGTGAGTTGAGGGGATAAGAAATGAAGGAAAACCAATGGATACTTGGTGAATGAAAGCTTAGAACCAGGCCAGAGATTTTGTATTATAACTGAGCAGAAAACTGCCAAGCATCAGGAAAAAGAGAAGTCAGGGACCAAGCAGTTAGCTTTTCTATTTGCTGTGTCTAGTCAGTGCATGATGACTCTGAATGTCTTTCCTAGGGCAGAGAGCAATCCATAGTTAATCATCAGTAAACATCTAAAACCATCAAATAACATCAATTAAAATATCAACTAATAACTAAAAAGAGACAATTGAAAGAAAGGACAAATTTATTTATTTATCTGTGCGCTTTTCTATACTGCCCCTTCCAGAGATCAGGGGCGGTTTACAGAGAACATGGTAAACATCAATTACATAGAACATTTTTTTTAGCACATAACTATTTTACAGAGAAAATATTTATTTTACATAGATTGAGCACATATTCATTATTTACAGAGAGTAGGACAAATATGCACATCAATAATAAACATATTAACTATTTACAACAGCCAGAACAGGACTGCCTAAAGTTCAGTGGAAGGAGTATAGCGGGGCTATCGGTGGGAAAGTGGGACATGAGTTAGGTCCATGCAGATCCATTAATTGCCAACTCTTGTGAAATTCTAGTCTCATTACCCCATGTTGGCTCCTCCCACAGTCATTTCCTTGAAAGCAGTGGAGTAGCAGGGAGTGCAGTGGTGTTGACCATGGCTTGTGTTTTGTGTCCGTTGCAGCGGCATCAGCAGAGTCTGGCACTTCCGTCTGCAGAGCAGCAGGCCATTGGAAGTGGGACAGCAGGTGTAGAGACCTGGGAGTACAAGGCCAAGAATTCCCTCATGTACTACCCTGCAGGTGAGTGAGTGCCTGTGGGCAAAACAGCAGAGGCTGGTGACACCTTAGGCATGGGCTTTGAGGAGAACAGTCCACTTTCACTTTAATTTATTTAAATGGACGTTTATATTTCACATATAGCCCAGAGGGACTTAAAGCAGATTCTAATGCAATTGAAGTTAAAACAGAGGCATGCAGTTACATGCCATATAAACCATACTACCCCTAATATGAATAAAATGCACAGCAAAACATAAACAAATAAAGGTTTTATAATGTACGCATCAAAACTATAAAATACTGCATCATAAGTGGCGTCTTGTTCTTGAAAGCTGATGGTCTATAAGGCGCCTCCATCCTCTTTTTCTCTCTCCCCGCACAATATGAGTGGTTTCTCCATGCATGGAACCCTTTGCAGCACACCTTTTGCCAGAAGGATCTCAGAATTGGGTTTCATGAGCAGCAAACTCATCTCCTTTATAATTGGTTCTCTTTAGGTGTCCCAGATAATGAGAACATGTTCAAGAAGCCACGAGAAGTCATTCATAGAAACACGCATTTCCAGAAGGACCCATTCAGCCAAGCACTGAGCAAATCCCAGCTTCAGCAGGCAGCAGCTCTCAATGCTCAGGTGAGAGAGCAGGTCAAGGCCCTTCAGTGTGGGCTTTCTTTCCCCCCTCAATGACCCTTGTGTGCACTCTACCCCTTCAGTCAGTGGAGGCCTGAGGGTTTCTGCTGCCCCCACAAGACTGCGCCCCTTCCCACCTTCTTCTTGCGCTGACACAGTGGTTCTGCGTCTGGCCTTAAAGTACTTGTGCACGTATCCACTCATGGCCTGCTGCTCCTGCGCCCCCCTCCAACGCAGCTTCCTTGGAGGGGGCAGGAGTGGCAGGCTGGAACTGTGCACAGATGCATAGGTGTGTTAAAGCCTGCTGGTGCGCTGAACTGCTGCTTCTGGGGGGGAGGGGGTTAGCAATGCCACCCACCAGGGTCTGATGTCCTAGGCGACCATCTGGTTCACCTAGTGGACGGGCCGGCCCGGCCCGGCCCTGCCTTCAGTGCATGGATTTAGGACTCTCTTCAGAAGTTTTCCCTCCAGTCCTTTGAAATGAAAATGACATTCTTGGTTTAGTTCATGAGGTGCATTATTTTATTTTTTAAATTTGTAACTCACGCCATGTACAATTCTAAGCAGGATACAAATGCACGCCATTGACCCAAACAAACATATCATCTGGTGACGCACTCCTTCAATCCCCGCCAAGATATTAAAGGAATTAACACACAAAGATGCTAATAAAATGTTTACAAGCTTTCAACCCATGACTGCTGGAGCAGTGAAAGCTGAAAATCAAAAAACTGAAAGCAAAGTCTGACTTTCGATCATAGCTTCTGTCAATTAAATAATTCCTTCAAATAAAGCTTTAAGATTTTTAATGAACCCAGGATCCGAATTTCTGAGAAAGGCAACTGCAAAGATTTGGACAAGCTGCAGCAAAAGTCCAAAGATATGTCTGTCAGGTGTGAGAACTGCCTTCCTGGGATATCTAAAATTCTGTCCGTAGATGTTAAAAATGTAAGGTGGTCTATAAATGTCCAAAACAGATAAATGATGGGGCCTAACTAAATAAAACGTTGGCATTAATTCTCCCCACCACAGAATGTTTATAATATGGGCGGCTGTCACTATTGTAGAGGGAGAGCTGCTGACTTCCAACTAGACTTTAGAGATTGCAGTCTGCGACGTTCTCAAAGTCATGGTGGGAGGTCTGAATATATAGTAATACAAGAGTAAAGCCCAGATAGTAGCAATGCCTGAAGAACAGGTCCAACAGTCATCAGGACTCCAAAGAAGGTTCCGTCCACATATTAAAGGCAATTTATAAAAAAGTATTCCTAACACTGGATGCAAAGGAAAGGCAGGATTGATAAACATCTCTAGATTCCAGACTTGTGATGAAACAGAGTCCACACATCCAACTGAATGGCTCAGCCTTTCTAACATTAGACGTTCAGTATTTAATAAAACTTGCAATGAGTGCTGTTCGGTCAGTGCTGACTCCTGGTGCCCCAGCATCTCCTGGGGTTTCTTGGCAGTGTGATGGGAAGTAGATTGCCAGGCCTTTCTTCCGAGGCAGTGGAGGGTTATGTGACTTGCCCAAAGCCACAAGGCATGCTAGTGGGAATCAAACCCTGGTCTCTTGGTTACCATTAGGCTGCTCCTCCGTTCCAACGTTGGACACTCAATAGAAAGGTTGTCCTATGCTTAACCTCTCATGTAAATATCACTAGTTTAAAGAATTGACTTTCTAATGATAATTCACTCCTGACTGTTCATAATTTACATTGAATAGTATAGTAATGATAATCAGCAGGATGCAGTGGTCCAAGCTCACCTGTTGCAATCGACCTTCCAGACAGGCCTTAAACCACTTCAGTACTGGGGAAGCAATGCCTAGATTACTAAGATGGGCCACCAGAGTATTCCTATTTATTGTGTCGTATGTAGCTGATAAGATGAAACACTTGTAGTGTTATATATAAGTGTATAGCTGATACCACCTGGTGCCCAGGCAGAAGAGCAACAAAGTCTCAATACTATGTGGCTGCTAGATGAAAGCCAAACTGATATGTATCCAAAACATTATAATTATCCATGGAGCAGTAGAATCAGAAGCAGAAGAATCCTTCACCTCACTACTAGTAACATGAGAAATTCTCACAGATTCAGCTCCTGAACCGTATCAGTCATAAAACAAACAGAAATATCATGAATTTAAAAAAATACACTGCAAAACTTTGACCCCAACCTTATCTCTTGCTGAACTCGGATATTTGAGAGTTTAAAATAAATTCCTGAGGGCTATTGTCATATACTATGTATGTTATTGTCAGTCACCTGAATTATCTTAGAGAAATATGGTTTCTCTACAATTAGTTGTTTGTTTGTCTTTCCAGTAGTAGTTCAGGACAAGGTACAGTAGGTTATTTCCCTGTCCCCAAAGGGCAGACTGGACCTATAGGCCATGTGGTCTTTTTCTGCCATTATTTTCTGTTTCTAATCTAAGTTTGTGACTGAAAACAATGGAGGATTAAGTGACTTTCCAAGATCAGTGGGATTTGAACCCTGACCTCCTCAGTTCTAGGTTGCTACTCTAACCATTAGGCTACTCCCCCACTCCATACTATCTAGAATAAAACTTGGAGGTCTTCCGTAATGTGCGATTTATGCCATTGTTTCTCAATCTGATGCAAATCAGTAGTAAACCAATAAGAACATAAGATATGCTATACTGGGTCAGACCAAGGTCCATTGAGCCCAGTATCCTGTTTCCAAAAGTGCCTAATCCAGGTCACAAGTACCTGCCAGTTTCCCAAAAAGACACACAGGTTCCACAGTACTTGTATTGGGACAAGCAGTGGATTTAAGGGTCATTTTTATTTATTTTTTATTTATGCAGTTTCAAACAAATACAACAAGAACCACTCTTGAAAAGAAAGGGAACCACCAAAGCAACTATACAAATCTAAAATATAGATAAAAACAGAAGGGGAAAAAATACATGGCATACTCCCACAAGCCCCCAAATATAAAAGGAGGAGGATACACAATACAAAGGATATTTAAATACAATCAAGAAAACAGCATTCGTGAGTACATTAAAGAGCTATCTAACAAACCAGCACCTACCGCACAACAGCAGGGCTCGCTTTTAAGGGGCCTAAACTGCAGGTTGGATACCAGAATTTTTGAGGAAATAAGGGCAGACAACTGTTAGGGTTAAAAAAAAACCATAACTATTCCTGGCCAACTTGACCAGGCACTTACAAGGGAAAAGAGAAAAAATAACCCACCCAACTGAAGCACCCTGGCTTAAGAAGCATGAACTGCCGTCTCCTCTTCTGTGTTGCCCTAGATACATCAAGAAAAAACTTAATAGAAAAACCCATAAACTCTTTTACTGATGCACGAAAAAACATTTTAAGAAACCAGTCCCGGTCTACGTCTAATGCCAATGTGACAAACAACGCCGCGGCTACACCAGAATCAGACGCAGATCTTTCCAGGTAATCCATCAAGTCCAGGCTATACTTGGGGCTGGCCGGGCTAGAAGACAAACCTTGACCCAAATCACCCGCCGCCTCACTTAGCTGAAGGTAAATAAAAGGTACGAGATATTGGTGGAACAGCATCCGCCAAGATCTTTAAAATCTCAGTCAAGAACTTCTTAAACAAAACCAATGGTGGTATTGAAGGAACTTTAGGAAAATTCAAGACTCTAAAGTTCCTGCTCCTGGACATATTCTCCAGCAACTCTGTTTTCCTTTGCAAATTTTCCGTATCCCACATTACAGCTTGCACTGAGTCCTGGATTTGATTCACCTGCTGCTGCAAAGAAGTAACTTTCACTGGCAAGTCCAACAAAAGAGTATCGTGCACCTGCACTTGTTGAGCAAGAGAATTAAACTGGCTAGCAATAGCCTGCAACTGAGCCAAAAGAGACTGCTCCAGTTTATTCATGGCTTCCCACAAGGTCTCCAGGGAAAAGACTTTGGGCTGTGGTAAAACAACCTGCACTGAAGAGAGAACTGCTTCCAAATCCGACGTAGCTTGACTCACAGGAGGAGGACTCGGAACATGCCCTGAAGATTCTCCGGTCCAATAATGCAGTTTCAAGCCCCTCCGCTTCATCAGCCGCAGGAACCACTGACCCCCAGAATGCTCGCCTGAGGCAGGGGAGCCACTCCATTAGCGAGGAATGAGCAGCTGAACAAGCCGCAAACACCTCACTTGCTGCGGCATGATCACTCACATCTGCCAGCTGTGCAGGAGGAAGCCGGAGCTCCGGGCTCAACGAAATATCTGGCACAAGGCTAGACGGGGATCTATCTTCCACCCCTGTCACAACCAACAAGCCGCCTGAAGCACTCGCCCCACCACCGGACCAAAGAAAAGCATCCATTGGCCCAGACTGCCCAGTAAGCTCCAGATGAAGTTTTGCCTTGTGTTTTCGTGCCGTGCGTGGCATAAGGAAATAATTAGCAAAAGTAACCCAACAAACTTCACCACAGCAGTCCTTAGCGTCTACTCACGACGCTGCCGTTTTCCCTCTACCCCCAGTAGCCGAATTCTCTTTACTAATGGTTTATGGACTTTTCCTCTAGGAATTTGTCCAAACTTTTTTTTAAACCCAGCTACACTTAACAGCTTTTACTGCATCCTCTGGTAACTGTCCAGAGTTTGATTATGCGTTGAGTGAAAAAATATTTTCTCTTATTAGTCTTTAAACAGGTTACACTATAGCTTCATTGCATGTGCTCTAGTCTTTCTACTTTTCGATGGCGTAAACAATCTAACTACATTCATTCATTAATTTATAGACCTCTATCATATCTTCCCTCAGCCGTCTCTTTTCCAGGTTGAAGAGCCCTAACCTTTTAAGTCTCTCCTCATAGGGGTATCCTTGCATCCCCTTTACCATTTTGGTGGCTTTTCTCTGTACCTTTTCTAATAACGCTATATCCTTTTTTATTTATATTTTAAACAACAAAACAAGTATTTGTGAACAATACAACTTACATCTCACACAATTTCCATGCCACTGTATAACCACACTCGTTATGACATTCCCTCGTGTCATGTTGTTCTGGTTTTTCATTTTTTGATATATTATAAACCCCTCCCCCCCTCCCTGGATTCCCTCTGCACACTCCTTCTATCACAAGTCAATCTTTTTAACTATTAAATGTTTTACAGCAACACTGTCCACTGTAAATATTTCCCCCATACCAATAGGAATTTTTGCGGTCTAACCCTTTTAAGCGCTGTTAATTTACTCATCAAGTAAATCTGTGCCAATGACCCCTTATATTCTGCCATCTAGGGTACTTCTACATGTTTCCATTTCCTGGCCCGCAGAACTCTCAGGGCAACACACCCCAAGTCCACAAAGTACCCTCTACCTTATTTAAATTTTTGGGTTTCACTCCCAACAGAGCCATCTCTGGCTGTGGGACAATATCTTTTCCCAAAATCCGTCCCATCAAACCAAACACCTCTGCTCACAATTTATTCACTTCCATACAATTCCACCAGACATGTAGGTACGTACCTCTCCCACCACAGTTCCTCCAGCAATTCTCTGCTACCTGACCATAAATCTTATGTAATCTTACTGGAGTCAAATGTCATCTATATAGTAATTTATAGTTATTCTCAATTAAATTTGTAGCTAAAATTCCTTTATATCTATTATATCGCGTCCACCCACTGTACTCCCAATTCTGCCTCCCAAGCTTTTTGATAGGTTTCCCTTCCCGTCTCCCTAGCCATCATCCGGTAAAAGCTAGCCAAGGTCTTTTTCTTTTGACCCATCAGAAAAAACGTCTCCATCTCTGTGAGTTCTCCCTTAATTTCCGGTACAATCCTATGTTGAATGTAATGGCTAATCTGCATATAGCCATATACATCTTTCTCATCCAGATTATACAATTTCACCAGTTCATCAAACTCCTTTATTTTCTTACCCTCTAACATTTGACCTACCCTTCGTAACCCATTCTTTTCCCATTTTTCAAAGATGTTCTTCCTCACTGCAGGCAGAAAGTCCGAGTTCCCCCGAATTGGTACTAACCTTGAGATTCCATTTCCCCCTAACCATATGCTTTTCCACTTGTTCCACACTTGTAGGGAGCTTTGTACATAGGGGTTATTACCTGGGTATCCTTTTTTTGCCTTCCTCGGTAACCACACATAATCTCCTATCCTTCCTTCTTCTATGTCTTCTGATTCCATCTGCACCCATTCTTTCGGTTCCTCCGCCCCCCATTCCACAATGGCACACATTTGTGCTGCTTCCCACTATTTTAATAAATTCGGCACAGCCATCCCCGCTTGTTCCCTCTGTTTCATCAGTATCCTTGCTGCTACCCTATTTTTCTTCCCCCCTCCAACAAACTGCATGATAATCCTCTGCAGTCTCCCAATATAATCCTTTGAAACCCCTATCGGGAGGTTCATAAAGAGATATAACCATTTAGGCAGAGCCATCATTTTTATAGTAGAGATCCTCCCCATCCATGATAATGTTTTATTCTTCCACTCTTCTAGTTCTTTCATTATTTTTTCCATCCGTACATAGTTTTCTTTAAACAGCTCCGGACTCTCAAGATGTTAAATATATTCCAAGATATCTAATACTATGCTTTGCCCATCGGAAGGGGAATTCAGCTTTTATCTTTGCCTGCAGGTCTACCCCTGCCGAAATATTCAATATTTCCGATTTTGTGGCATTAATTTTGAAACCAGAATAGTCTCCAAACTCCCTTAGCAACTTATTTAACTCCCCTAGGGATTCCCTTGGTTTAGTCAATATAAATAGCAGATCATCTGCAAAAAGAGATATCTTGCTTTCCAGATTTTTCCATTTTACCCCATGGATTCCCATACATTCTGAGCTAGCGGCTCCGTTGAGAGCACAGATAGCATCGGGGACAGAGGGAACCCCTGCTTGGTCCCTCTATACAATGCAAACGGCCTTGAGTATTCCCCATTGACCTGAATCCTTGCCATTGGTTTGCGTAGATAGCTTTAATCCATTTCCCTCAATCCCCATTTGTTCTAGTACTTTAAATAGAAATGGCCAGGAGACTCGATTGAACGCTTTTTCAGCATCGATTGCCAAAAAGACCATCTGTTCTCCCCCATTCCTCCCCTTCCATATAGCATTTAGCACTTTCCGTATACTGTATGACGCCCAGGAACAAAGCCAGACTGATTTTCATGCACCAATTTAGGCATAAACTGGAGAAGCCTAGTTGCCAAGACTTTAGTGAATATTTTAAAATCCGTTCCTAGAAGGGATATGGGTCTATAGAATCCACATAGGCTGGGATCTTTCCCCTCTTTAGGCAGGATGGTAACCCCCTGCCGTCCGCATTGTTTCTGGTATGGCCTCACCTTCCTTAAAGGCATTAAAAAGTCTGGTCAGAGGACCACATAGCACATCACGAAAGGTTTTATAAAACTTATTCGTAAATCCGTCCATCCCTGGTGCCTTATTCGGTGGCCCTTGATCACCTCCATCACTTCTTTTTCTTCTATAGGATGGGAAAGCTGTTCTGTTTCCTCCCTCTCTAGTCTCGTTAGATTCATTTGTAAGTATTGATCCATTGTTTCCCCTACCTTATTAGTCTCATCCGTATACAATTGTTTATAAAATTCCTCAAAGCTCTGCTGAATTAAATCTGTCTGTCTCACTTCCTTCCCTTTTGCATCCCTTATTTTGGTTATATAATTTCTATTCTGATGCTGTTTCAATGTATGCGCCAACAGGCGACTTGGTTTATTACCCATTTATTACCCAATTTAGAAAAGCCATAAAGCATCACCTCTTCATTCTACATTTCCAAAGCACATCATCAACCCTCTAACACTTTCAGATAAAGTGTAACCGCCCTATTTAAGATGATGAAAAGAAACTCTATCCCGTGTATATAGGTCCTATACATGCTACAAATATGTACATAGTTTCCCTAAGTTATAATCCCAGTTGTATATTTCCTGTTATATGTAAGCTCACCACAGTCTGTTGATTGAAATGAGTATTCCTGTTTAATGTAAACCGCGCTGATGAAAAAGAGTGCGGTATAGAAGAAATACAAATAAATAAATAAATAAATTAAAAAAATTGTTGTTTTAAGATATCCTGTGTATGTTTCATCTCCATTAATTCTAATTCATTTAATTCCCTTTTTACTCTGTTTAATTCCTGAGTTAATACATTCTCAGTTCTTTCCTGTATTTGCAAGCTCTCTAATTCCCTAATCTTTTCCCTTAGGGCTTCCTTTCGACGCTCCTTCTGTTTTTTCACATGTGTGCCTATGGATATTAAATCCCCTCTTATCACCACCTTCAAACATTCCCATAAGGTTCCAGTCCTACATCCGTCCCTGTCATTCATCTCCAAATATTGTTTTATCTCCTCCCTTATTTGTTGAGTTGTTTCCAAGTTCTCCAGTAAGGACTCATTCAGTGTCCACCCCCTATTCTTCCTTCCCACACTTCCCAGATTAACTTCCACCCACACTGGCGCATGATCTGACCACGTCCTCTCCCCAGTCTCACACTCTCCTATCTCCGCCACTAAAGATTTGGACACCCATATCATATCTATTCTAGAAAAGGAGTGATGAACTGGTGAGTAGAATGTAAATATTTTTTCGCTCCCCTTCAACTCCCTCCAAGCGTCTACCACTCCCAAATTTTTACCCAGTAACTTCAAACACCTCCTACTTTTAGCACTCCCCATCCATTTTCCCGTGGAGTTATCTATATCAGGGTTAATTGTTAAATTAAAGCCCCCCCCTGATTATTTGACCTTCTGCAAATTTTGCCACCAGACCATTCAACCTTTCATAAAATACCCCTTGAGCCACATTTGGCCCATATAAATTTACCAGGGTATACATTTGTTCCTTAATCCGTAGCTTAACTAGAATATACCTTCCCCCTTTATCTCGTTGCATCGCACACTCAGAGTATGGGATCCACCCATTCATCAGAATTCCCCCCCCCCCTTTTTTTCAATTCCAACCTATTAGATGCAAACCATTCTCTTGAAAATTTTTATGTGCCACCCTCCATTCATCACATTTTTTTCAGGTGTGTTTCCTATACAAATATGATATCGCCTTTAAGCCTATTAATCTCCTTGAACATTCTCTGCCTTTTTATCGGGGAGTTTAACCCCCTTGCATTCATCGTCATTATTCTAAATCTCTCCATTTGACAGCTCCCCCCTCTCCTGCTCTCCCATTACTGTGCATTTGGAAATCCTTTTGCCCCCTCCCCCAAACCCCTCCTCTATCCTCCAGCACCCCTTCCTTTCTACTTCCTTGAGGCATGATTCCTCACTGCTCCAGGAAGCTCTATCCTCCAGCACCCCTTCCTTTCTACTTCCTTGAGGCATGATTCCTCACCGCTCCAGGAAGCTCTATCCTTTTCCTCCTCCTTTGCCAGCTTAATATGTTGAAGCAAAAAAACATTTTCCTTTTCCCCTCCTCTTTTCTTCTTTAACAATACCCGTCAACACCCAACAATCATATGCATAAAATTGGCATTAACTTATATTATAACCATATTGCTACATTGTCCAGGTCTTCATCCGTCGCCTTCTACCACAGGCCCATTGCTTTGTCGTTGCCTGCGCAGTCTGCGATCTCCTTGTGGTGCTCTTCTCCATTCACGTTTCCTCATCTGTCGTCTCATCCCTTTATTGTGCTTTGGAAGCGGCGCCTCCGGTATCTCGGTCCATCCTGCTTCTTTCATCGCCGTGACCGCTTCTGCTGTTGTCTTAACATATGATGTTCTCCCCTCAATACAAAATTGTAATCCAAAAGGAAATAGCCATTTATATTTGATTGATTTCTCTCTCTCAACACTTTAGTTACTGCTGCCATTTCCCTCCGTTTTTGCATTGTGATAGCTGACAGATCTGTATATAGTTCAATTTGCTGATTGTTCCACTTAAAGTTATTGATCTTCTTCGCCGCCTCTACTACTGCACATTTAGTGGAGTACTCATGAAACCGAGCTATTATGTCCCTGGTATACCCATCTCTTTTGGGACCCAGTGCTCTATGAGCACGGTCTATTTTCCAACATAGTTGGGAGCCATCTTGACCGGCTTCCTCCATTAAATGTTTGCATATTCGTTCTACCAAATTTCCACAGTCTAAATTCTCCACAGTTTCAGAGACCCCTCTCACCCGAATATTTGCTCTTCTTGATCTGTTTTCCAGGTCCTCAACCTTGGACCACAAATCTTCCGTTTCCATTTCCATATTGTCCATTCGTTCCTGCATTTTCTGCATTGTATTGTCCTGCACCTCCATTTTACTCTCCAGGTCTTCCACATGCTGTCCAACCTCTCTCACATCCGTTCTCAGCTCGTCCATCCATGACTGAGCCTCTGTTTTAAAGTGAGCTAAATCTTGCCTGAGAGTGCTGAACCAGCTTTTTATCTCCCCTCTCAGAACCTCCATATCTCCACTCTGGTTACTGTCTCCACTCTTCGTTTTGCTCTCCTCTACATTTACAGCACTCACCGCGGCCATTTTGTTCTTCCCTCCGGGGCTCCCCATGGTGTTTTTATACGCGAACCCTTTTAAGTCCGCTGTACCTTTCTTCATCTCCCCTCAATGCCGCACCTCTGCAGCCTTTACTAGGTTGGTTTTGCTCGTTTTATTTCCTCCGTTGTGTGTTTTTGCTGGCAATTTTCCTCTTGCTTCCAAGGAGCTCCGCTCTCACGCGGCTGCTCCGTTCGATGATGTCATTTCCTCCTCCTCTGCTATATCCTTTTTAAGATACAGAGACCAGAATTGCACACAATATTCAAGTTGTAGTCGCACATTATAATATCCTTTGTTGTATTCTCCATTCCTTATGATTCCTAGCATCCTTTTTGCCTTCTTGGCTGCCACTGCACACGGGGCAGAGGGTTTCAATGTGTTATCCACGATGACGCCTAAATCTTTTTCCTGGGGGGTGGTTCCTTGTATCAGGTAACCATAGTTGGTTGGTTCTTTCCTAGGTGCCTCAGAAGAATCCAAGTTATCAATGTCCCTGTTTAATGTACTTTATTACTAAGTTTAAGTTACAATGTAAACCGCTTTGACTAAATGATAAAGCAGTATAAAAAACCTGTTAAAATAAAAATTAAATTTCATCTGCCATTTCAACGTCCAGTCTTTCAATTTATCCAAGGTCCTCTTGCAATTTTTCACAATCCTCTTGAGTTTTAACAACTTTGAATAATTTTGTCTCATCTGCAAATCTGACTACATCATTCATTATTCCCATTTCCAGGTCATTTACGAATATGTTAAAAAGCAGCGGACCTAGAACAGATCCCTGGAGTACTCCACTATTTACCTTTCTCCAATGGGAAAATTGGCCATTGAGCCCTACCATCTGCTTTCTATCTTTTAACCAGTTCCTGATCCACAAGAGTACACTGCCTCTTATCCCATGACTTTTTAACTTCGCTAAGAGTCTCTCATGAGGGACCTTCTCAAAGACTTTCTAAAAATCCAGATACGCTATATCGACCGGATCACCTTTGTCTACGTGTTTATTCACACCTTCAAAAAAATATAACCTTCCTTGGTTAAAGCCATGTTGGCTTTCTCCCATAAAATCATGACTTTCTACTTGTTCACTAATTTTGTTATTTATAATGGTTGCTACCATTTTGCCTGGTACTGATGTTAGGCTCACTGGCCTGTAGTTTCCTGGAACCCTTTTTAAAAACTGGCGTTACATTGGCAATTTGCCAATCGTCAGGTACTATTTTAATGATTAGTTCACAGATTACTAATAGTAGGTCTGTAGCTCATATTTTAGTTCATTCAACACCCTCGGATGAATACCATCTGGTCCAGGTGATTTGCTATTCTATAGTTTATCAAATAGTTGTAATATATTTTCCCTGTTATCAATATTTTTTTCAATTTTTCTGATGCATCACCTTTGAATACAATTTTAGTCATGGGTAACTTCCCTACGTCATCTTCAGTAAAGACCGTAGGAAAGAATTCATCCAGTCTCTCCGCTATGGCCTTGTCCCCTCTTAGTGCCCCTTTTACCCTTCTATCATCTAATGGCCCAACTGACTCTCTCACAGGTTTTTTGCTACTATATATAATGTTCATCTGCTTTAATAGGAACCAGTTTACCTAAAGCTTGCCAGAGCATTTCATGCCACCTTTGTACCGCTGCCTCAGCTTCTATACCTGATGAAAAACAAATATTGGACAACAGTGTTATCACAACCTTATTCAGTGTATCCATAACCTTATAGATTCTGACCGAAAAATAGTCAGACCAGGGAACCTGCCTATCTTCATGTGCCTCTATTTCTGCTCTAACATGAATCTTTTGTGCCTGCCACATGGCACCTCTTCAGCATGGAGATTAAAATCACCAAGATCAAAGCCTCTATAATCAGAGCAAAATTGATTACTAAAAGAGCTGGGCGGGGGGTGGGGGGAGGAGGAAGGGGCAGTAATTCAAACACATGTCACACATGGAATTCTTCAGTATTAATAGCTGATATTACTGGTCAGTCTCCACCTCTGTCTTTGATATAGTCAATGACCTCTTGTAAACAACACATGAAAAAATGCCCCAATGCTAAACTACGAGAATACGATACATTTAGGCAGCAAGGTCTCAGACTAAAATGGGGTTGTGAATCAGGTCTTATCATGCCTGGTAACCATTCACCCTTTCGCATCAATGACCTTTTGATGTTGCCTCAGAAGTATTTTTCTTTTTCTTTCAACGTTTTCAAAAACACAGCATTGATCTAACAAAATCAGCTGTTTGTCTTTAGAAATCCTGTAAATAGAAATAGTCTTTCTGGAATATAACTTTATGTGCTTATCTTGATGAAGACGCCGACGACCCCAACGCCAATCTTCAGCGCCTGTGCGTTTCACCAATCTCTGTTTCCTCAGGGGGTTTACTTAAGCACTTCCAGATATTCAATATCAGCTTCAATGTTCTAGCCCGCTGCTTTGACAGAAGAAGAGAAATAAGAGCTTATGCTGTTCATCACAGTCTCTTATTATGTTTAAAGATTATATCTATACCTATATGCAAAATCTTTACCTTCAGAATGTGACTACAATATCTTGATTTACTCGTTCTGAACACAAGTCCAGCTCTCCAAACAACAACGCGCATGCGAACTAAAGGTGTAGAGGCCGCTTTTACAGCTAACACAGCTGAATATACGTAATTAATTACTAGACTTTCAATTGCTGTATATTCACCAGTCCAACCTCATACAAATGATTGAATTGCACAAAATGAATCACCCTCTAGGGAGTAAAGACTGTATGTCCTTACGTTTCACAATCATTTTCCCCCAATACGATGTCATGAGGTGGATACAACTTGTTAACCACCACCAAATTCAATATTTATTGGGACTTCAGCAAATATAGGGAAATCTTTTATGTAAAACGGAACAATACATTTAAATATCCTGCCTGAATAAAATCAGGCACAGGCAGCACAGTCAATTTGAGAGATTGGTGAAACGCACAGGCGCTGAAGATTGGCATTGGGGTCGTCGTCGTCTTCAAGATAAGCACATAAAGTTATATTCCAGAAAGACTCTATTTCTATTTACAGGATTTCTAAAGACAAACAACTGATTTTGTTAGATCAATGCTGTGTTTTTGAAAAAATTGAAAAATACTTCTGAGGCAACATCAAAAAGTCATTGATGCGAAAGGGTGTATGGTTACCAGGCATGTTTATTTATTTATTTATTTAGCAAGCATTTGTATCCCGCTCCTTCCAACGATCAGAAGCGGGTAGGATTACATTGAGAAACTGCCGAATCAAGGCAGGTACAATTTTTGTATGCATACAGATTGGTTTTAGAAGCAGATCACACAGAGGTAACAAAGAATTAACGTTTCTTAGTTATAGGGGAAGTCATTTACATATGTACATATAAGCCTTTACATATTACATTCATACAAGATAGGCTTCCTGTGTTGCATATGTGTGATTAGATTAGATTGAAATGGTTTTGGAATATGTGTGTTTTGAGCTTTTTTCTAAAGTCTGTCAGGTCACTGCTAGCTCGTAGCTCTGGTGGGAGTTGGTTCCATAGTGTTGGTGCTACATATGAAAAAGCCCTGTTGCTGGTGCTGGCTTTTGTAGATTTAAAGTCAGGTGGTGTGTGGAGGATGTTGGCGTAGGTGGTTCGTCTGTTTCTGGTAGGAGGTTGTGAACTGACGAGGGTGTTTAGGAAGGATGGTGCTAAGTTGTGGATGAGTTTGAAAGTAGTTGTCAAAATTTTGTATTTTGTACGAGCTGCTATGGGTAGCCAGTGTAATTGAATTAGTACTGGTGTGATGTGGTCACTTATGTTTTTCTTCATAATGACCCTGGCAGTTACATTTTGTGCCATTTGCAGTATGTTCAGAGTTTTCTTGGGTAGACCTTGAAGGATGGCGTTGCAGTAGTCAAAATGTTAAGACCTGATTCACAACCCCAATTTAGTCTGAGACCTTGCTGCCTAAATGTATCGTATTCTCGTAGTTTAGTGTTGGGGCATTTTTTCATGTGTTGTTAACAGTTTAGTTGCTCTGATAAGGGACCGCACCAATAAGTTTTGTCGTGTACAATCATGGAATGACCTCTTGTAGACAATTAATGCTCCCCCCCCACCAATGTTCCCTCTAATTTTCTGTAGCCTGTGTGTGCATAAAATATCAGCTGTGTGCAGCTTTTGAAGGAAGGTTAAATTTTTGTGCGCCACATAACGACACTCGGAGATTTATACTTTAAAATTTGACTACACGTCAGAATACAGTATGTACACCACATTGATTTTAATCAAATTAAATGAAAATAGACGATTACTAAATGAAGCGGGAAATTTCTAGTAATTACAATCATAACTTTTAAATTTTAAGATGTCTGTGTTGTTTTCTATCAGAATCAGAGCTGTAATTTTTGTGCGCTCTGTTGTAAAGTATGTGCGCTCGCTCGGCGAGGTGTGTGCGCGCGCGCACGCGCACAGCTTAGAGGGAACAGTGCCCCCCACACACGTTTACCAGTGTGTACAAGCTAAACTTTATTAAAATGCACTAATGCACATTAACCTGGCAATCTACTTCCGGTCGCACCTTGCCAGGAAAATCCAGGGGATAGTCACAACATGGACAAGTATCCATAGGGCACTGACCCGACAACACTTAACAACAACAATATGTGCAAACACAACAGCACATTGTAGTAAATCTAGCACATGTTGGTCAGTTATGGAGCTTCAGTCTCCAATAGCCAAATTGTTCTCTCCCACCAGGAATTTAGGTGAATTATCAGAATAATCAAAACTAACTACTGTTTTATCTCTCAGAGGTCTTCAATTTATTAAACAATAGTCAACTTAATCATAATGAACACATCTAGGCAAACTTTGGAAAAACTTGTTGATGTTAAAACAGGAACTAGGATAGTCTGTGGGTCAATTGGTCTTATGGCACCAGTAATTACAATCATCGTAACGACCATGGCCACATAACACAGGAATCTTTTGAGAAGTAAAATCAACATCAAAAAGTAAACACATACTCAGAACCAACAAGATTAGTATAGACTGTGCATTACAAAGTCTGTAGTAAGAAGGCCGCAAAGAAATATTCCCCTTTTGCCACACTCTTTCATCGATATGCCCTACCTCGGGTATGATCGCCTTCATCACACCACCAATGAGGTGGGGGTAGTAGGGTTAGCTGGGTGAAATTTATAGAAATGCTTGTCTGGTTCACACAAGTAAGCAACAAATAACTGACAGAGAACACAGGCGCAGTACGAAAATTGCAGGAAAATAGTTTAACATAAGAACACTGGAAAATGAGAAGCTGTCAGAATTTTGGCAGCTGCAAAGGTTAAAAACTTACATCAAGCTTGGGTGTTGTTTAAAAATACTATCTTGGAAGCTGTATTTCACGCTTTAAGAAAAGTGGAAGGAAGTCGAAAAAACTGCCAGCATCGTTTAAAGGTGAGGTCAAAGAGGCTGTTGTTGCCAAAAAGCATCTTTCAGGAAATGGAAAAAGGAGCCAAATGACGAAAACTGGAAACAACATAAGTACTGGAAAATTAGATGCAAGGCACTGATAAGGCAGGCAAAAAGAATTTGAGAAGAAGCTTGCTCTGGAAACAAAAATGCGTAATAAAGACTTTTTCAAATATATTCAGAGCAAAAAACATGTGAGAGAGTCAGTTGGACCATTAGATGATAGAGGGGTAAAAGGGACACTAAGAGGGGATAAGGCCATAGCAGAGAGACTGAATGAATTATTTGCTTTGGTCTTTACTGAGGAAGATGTAGGGATGTTACCCATGACTGAAATGGCATTTGAAGGTGATGCCGCAGAAGAATTGAAAGAAATATCGATACACCGGAAAGATGTATTACAACTACTTGATAAACTGAACAGTAGCAAATCACGTGGACCAGATAATATACATCAAAGGTGTTGAAAGAACTGAAATATGAGATTGCAGACCTACTATTAGTAATCTGTGAGCTATCATTAAAATCATCTGTAATACCTGAAGATTGGAGAATGGCCAATGTAATGCCAATTTTTAAAAAGGGTTCCAGGGGTGATCTGGGAAACAGACCCATGAGCCTGACATCAGTACCAGGAAAAATGGTAGAAACCGTTATAAAGAACAAAATTAATGAACATGTAGATAGTCATGGCTTAATGGGAGACAGCCAATATGGCTTTAGCCAAGGAAGGTCTTGTCTTACTAATTTGTTATGTTTTTTTTGAAGATGTGAATAAACAGGTAGACAAAGCTGAGTCGGTTGATATAGAGTGTCTGGATTTTCAGAAAGCCTTTGACAAAGTCCCTCATGAGAGACTTAGCGAAATTAAAAAGTCGTGGGATAGGCGGCAGTGTACTATTGTGGATCAGGAACTGATTAAAAGATAGAAAGCAGAGGGTAGGGCTAAATTGCCAATTTTCCCAATGGAGAAAGGTGAATAGTGGTGTACCTCAGTGATCTGTGCTGGGTCCATTGCTTTTTAACATATTCATAAATGACCTGAAAATGGGAATAACGAGTGAGGTGATAAAATTTGCAGAGGACACAAAATTGTTCAAAGTTGTTAAAACCCATGAGGATTGTGAAAATTTGCACGAGGACCTTGATAAATTTGAAGACTGGGCATCCAAATGGCAGTTGAAATTTCACAAGTGCAAAGTTATGCACCTAGGAAAGAACAACCCAAACTATGGTTACACGATGCAAGGTTCCACATTAGGAACCACCATCCAGGAAAAAGATTTATGCATCATTGTGGATAACATATTAAAACTCTCCGCCCAGTGTGCAGTGGCGGCCAAGAGAGCAAATAGAATGCTAGGTATCATAAGGAAAGGAATGGAAAATAAAACAAAGGATATTATAATACCTCTATAGCGTTCCATGGTGCAACTGCACCTTGAATATTGTGTGCACTTCTGGTCGCCGTTTCTTAAAAAGGATATAGTGTTATTAAAAAAGGTACAGAGAAGAGCCATCAAAATAGTAAAGGGGATGGAAGGATACCCCTATGAAGAGAGGCTAAAAAGGTTAAGGCTCTTCAACCTGGAAAAGAGACAGCTGAGGGGAGATATGATAGAGGTCTATAAATTAATGAATGCAGTGGAACAGGTAAACGTAGATCGATTGTTTACACCATCAAAATATAGAAAGACTAGGGGACATGCAATGAACATAAGATATGCCATACTGGGTCAGACCAAGGTCCATCAAGCCCAGTATCCTGTTTCCAACAGTGGCCAATCTAGGTCATACGTACCTAGCAGTTTCCCCAAAAGACACAGGTTCCGCAATGCTTGTACGGGGTCAAGCATTGATATCCTGGGTCCCTTCTTAATAATGGTTTACGGACCTTTCCTCCAGGAACTTGTCCAAACCTTTTTTAAACCCGGCTACACTAACAGCCTTTACTACATCCTCTGGTAACAAATTCCAGAGTTTGATTACACGTTGAGTGAAAAAATATTTTCTTTTATTAGTCTTAAATAGTTTACTCTGTAGCTTCATTGCATGTCCCGTAGTCTTTCTATATTCTGAAGCTACAGGGTAACCTATTTAAGACTAATAAGAGAAAATATTTTTTCACTCAACGCGTAATCAAATTCTGGAATTCGTTACTGGAGAATGAAGTAAAAACTGTTAGTTTAGCCAGGTTTAAAAAAGGTTTGGACAAGTTCCTGGAGGAAAGGTCCATAAACCATTATTAAAGGGGACCCAGGATATCGCATCTTGACCCAATACAAGCATTGAGGAACCTGTGACCTTTGGGGAGACTGCTAGGTACTTATTTATTTATTTATTTAACAGTTTTTATATACCGCGCTATTTATCATCAGTGCGGTTTACATTGAACATAAATTACCTAGACAGAAAAACTGAAATAGGTTTACAGATAACAGGAAGTATGAACCAGGTTTGAACTGGGGACGTAGATTGGCCACTGTTGGAAACAGGATACCTGGCTTGATGGACCTTGGTCTGACCCAGTATGGCATATCTTATGTTACTACAGGGCAGAGTAAAACCCCCAGTAAATCTCTCATCAGGTCTAGTGGCTGACAGGGGGGCATCATATCAGTTATTTTGTATTAGTTTCTGCAGTGTTAGCCTTCTCTGTCTGGATGGCCAGTCCCAGCGCACATGGCTGATAGGCTGTTCTGTCCATTTCCAGTCTTCACACTAATACTGGCTTCTGTGCCTTTCAGTACAAACAGGGAAAGGTGGGGCCGGATGGGAAGGAGCTGATCCCCCAGGAGTCTCCAAAGGTCAATGGCTATGGCTTTGTTGCCACACCATCCCCTGCCCCAGGTAAGTTGTTCTTAGCTCTTGCTTTTGGGTTGCTGGAAAGGTTTGTGCAGAAAAAAGGTCCATAGCAAGTCCCTAGTGTCTGAGAAGAGCCCAGAGAGTGGAGAATCTCTCTAGCTGCTCTCTGCTGCATTCTGGGTATTATAAGACTTTATGAATCTCCCTCCAGGATGCAGGTATTCTCAGGAAAAGTACTACAAAGTGTGTCCTGTTTTTTTTCTGTATTTACTGTATGTGTTACATATGCAAGAGCTCTCTATTTTTCTGGTAAGCACGAGAATATAGTCCAAAAAATGACATTTACAATTCAGATCAGCAATATGCTAAAAATCTTCTTGTACGCTGCTTGGTCATAGTCTTTCTCATCAACAGGTGTAACGGACTCTCCGCTGATGACGTGGGGCGAGATAGAGAGCACGCCTTTCCGCCTGGATGGGTCAGACACTCCTTACATAGACAAGACCCCTGGACCTGCCTTCAAGGTGCTGTATTCTGGCTCTGAATAACCATTTCTTTAGGTAGCACTGTATTTGCCTCTCTCTCCAGTTATCTACTGCCTTCAGAGCCCAGGGAAGTGGTGTCTGGCGCTGGCGCTATCCAGCAGTTCCCTGTTCATGAGGATATGCTGGAGCTTGGCTGTGGAGATTATTTCAGCTGTCTCAAACTGACTGTTTCTTACAGATTTTGGAGCCAGGACGCAGGGAACGATTAGGTCTAAAAATGGCCAATGAAGCAGCAGCAAAAAACCGCGCCAAGAAGCAGGAAGCGTTAAGAAGAGTCACAGAGAATTTGGCCAGGTAAGAGATTTGCACAGCAGTTGATGGCTGGAGACATGGGGGTCTATTCTGAATCACGAATAACGGGGATACATGTCATCCCCGCTATTCTTCCCCCTTGCCGTCCTTGACTAAGCCTCCCCATACAGAGAGTTTGTATGGGAAAACTAGACGGGGCGGGGAAGGGACGAGGCAGAGGCGGAGTTAGGGCGGGCGGTCCGCGGCCCTGGATGTACAGGGCCAATTCTGAAGTTGGCCCTGTACGTCTGGGGCCAGCAGACTAGACGGTGGAATAAGTTCCCCTAGATGTCGGGGGACGGCAGGCCCAGGCAGCGGCAAAGGGTGGAGGGGGCAGGAGATTCTCTGCATCCCAACTCTGGCCATGGGAGGCCAGATCGGGGGTCAGGCTGTGGGGAATGAAGAAAGTCGGCAGTGGCCAGGATCGTGGCTCCTGAATGGTCCGTACAGGCTTAGACGTGATTCTGATCCTGCAGGGACTAGACGTGCTCTGTGGTATCAGAATCGCATCTACCTCTGTGCATCCGGTTCCAACCAGATGCATAGAGGGCTGGGACGTACAGATTGCAATAGGCCTCAATGTTTTTAACCTAAAAATCCAGCCAGATTTGTGACTTGGTGCTTTATCACACAGGATCCAAGAATTTTACTTGGAGTTTTTCTGCAGAGGTGGGATCTAACTTCCTTCTGGATAATCCACACTGACTAATAGCTGGGGGTCTGGGAGTTGATGGAAAGAACCATGCAAAGATTTAATATTTATGTTGTATGTGATTTGTGTTTCTGTTTCCAGCCTCACTCCCAAAGGATTAAGTCCGGCTTTGTCTCCAGCATTACAGCGTTTGGTTAATAGAACAGCCAATAAGTACACAGACAAGGCACTGAGAGCCAGTTACACACCATCCCCAGTACACACTGCAACACCTACAGGCGGATCACAGACACCCACTGTCACTCCAGCTCCAAGGACTGTTTCTCGGACTCCAGTGGCTCAGGACCCTACTTCCCTTACAGATAACCTGCTGCAGCTTCCAAAGAGAAGGAAAGCTTCAGATTTTTTCTGAAACATGGGCCACGAGGTCAAGTGGGCTCTGCCATGCGAGTATTATATATGTTTTCAGCATAGAAAAGACCTTCAGAAACTGCCCCTCCAAACAGAGGTCAGGGGGGCTCCTCAGGATGGAACAGAAGGAAGCATTGCCCATTACCATGTATGGTGCACATGTGCCCAGCCCTGGGGAAAGGTGGGACCAGTGTGTAAAAGCTTTGTTCTCCTAGCATCGGCACACTTGTGACCTGATACACGTGAAACCAAAACAGAGCCCAGAAATAAGGCACAAAAATAGAGAAACTTTCCAAAGTTCATTTTTATAAAAATATTCTGCTCACTTTGTTTGTGATGGTTTAATTCCACTGGTAAAGAATGAGAAAATAGGTTTTACAAGCGGACAGTGTACAAACAATATTTGAACTGGGACCTAAAAGATGAATCAAGGCTATTCTTGTATAGTCCATGGTATTAAAATGAAGAAGAGTTATTAAGAACAGACTGTGTGGTTTGTGTGAGGCGCTGACCATTGCAAAGCAGCTTTTAGCATGCAAATACTGGAGCTGAATGATTGTCCTGAAGTTCACATTTTCATCCTGGACGGCTGCAGGGTAGTAGAACCACTCCTCGGTTTGCCCTTTTCTATTTATGAATTCATCTGTGCTTTAGAAGCAGATCTGGCTGTTTCTGTCCCTGATAAGCCAAAGCCATTTGGTGCCCCTAGTTTTAGAGCCACCACAAGGTCTTTCAAAACGGAACTGCTGGTCTGTGATGCCACAAAGATTTCATTTCTTCTGCCCTGGCAAGAGCTCCTGCTGCATTGGTTGACCGTGTGGCAAAGACTGAAATGCCAGAGAACCATTACATTTGCCCTTCTCAAAGCAACACAATGCTTGTAACCGTGCAGCAGCACACAATGGCTATGTTAAAAAATAAAATTCCCTGTTTAAGAAGCCACCTCTGAAAATAATACTACTTACCCCCTTCCTCCTTTTCACTAATAAAATTTATTTATTTTATTGCCAGCCATCTTAGAAAACCAATTAGAACTTACTTAAAAGCATTGTCTGGTAAGTGACTTTGCCTTTTACTCAATGCTTTAATTCTTTTAATGGTTTGCGTGAAGGCAGATGTTAAGTGTCGTCGTTTCCGGTATTGGGAGGGTTGTCAGTTTTTACCCCTGTGATGCTGGAACGAGAGTGCTGCTGACTGGGCCCCTCAGCTGAGTTGCTCTTGACGTCTTCTTCATCTTGCCCATCTTGTGATTCCTGTTCTTCCTCGCTTTCATCTGTCTTTGAACTTGTCTGCTCCTGCAAGTCGATGTTTTCTTTGTAATGTGGGTTAGAAGATGTGGTGGAGGTTGTAGAGAGCTTGTGTTTGCTACTTATCTGCATCCAGGTGTGACTTAAAACTTCTTCAACAGTATATCGGCGGGACACATCTGGCTGCAGCATGCGGTAGATGAGCTCTTTACACTCAACTGATAACTTTTTGTTTCTAGGGAAGTCTATTCTGTGCTCCTTCTGTATCCTCAGCATACGTTTAATGTTTGAGTCGTCGTATGGCATGGATCCACAGACCATAATAAATAAAATCACCCCCAGACTCCATATATCATAAACCTTGGGCTGATAGGGAACCCCCTGCAGGACTTCGGGGGCTGCATAGGCGGCTGATCCACAGAAGGTTTTACTAAGCAGAATCTTCCCATTCTCATCACGGATACATCGTTTAGAAAATCCAAAATCAGAGAGTTTGATGTTAAAGTCCTTATCCAGGAGAAGGTTTTCACACTTAAGGTCTCTGTGGACAATGTCAAAATCATGGCAGTATTTGATGGCCATTGACAGTTGCCGAAATAATTTGCGGGAAAGCTCTTCTGGCAGGGCTCCTCGGCACTTAATGAACTCCAGCAGGTCACCTTGCACGCCGAGTTCCATGACCATGTAGACTTTACCCTCTGATGTCTCAAAAATTTCATAAGTCTTTATGATGTAGCGATGGTTCATGGCAGCCAGAATGTCCATTTCTCGAGGTAGAAATTTTTCCAAGAAATCAGCAGGAGCCTTTTTCCTGTCAATAATCTTTACAGCCACATTGATTTTGAGTCGTTCAGAGTATGCGGATTTGACCTTAGCATAAGACCCTTCTCCCAAATTGATTCCCAGGGTGTACCCTTTTTTCTTTAAAATGGTGGCGTCATCCATGATGTTCCTCTTGGTCCAGTAGAAGTTACATCTCCTCTGCACATGGGGTTCAGTCTGTGCAGACTCTTTAATGCTAGTTCTATTGCCATCTAAGAGTTCTCTCTCGCGTGAATATGATGATGAAATGTATTCAGCATTGTTCTAGTATGATGTCATGAAAGATGTCATAAAGCTCAGATTGAAGCAGGGGAGTATTTTAGTGGGCAGCTGCAATATGGCCAGGTACATTGAAATCTTGCTGTCCAAGTACAATGAAAGAAACTGCAGGACGCCATCTGTAAGTTAATGTGTTTTTCCGCTATGTCTTAGTTTGATAAAAGTGTAACGGGTGTTGGTTAGGCAGAAAAAGCACAAACCGGAAGTAAGTGCATGGGACTGAGCAGTGGTTCTAATGCAGTGAGAAATATTTGCAATATGAATTTCTTTATAGTTAGTTATTTTAAACAATGAACAAAATAAAACCTTACTTTGCTTTGGAGAATGGTGGTAACATCTATTTTTCTCATCTCTCATATCTGATTTTTTGTCTGTGCTTGAGAGATTTTAGCAGACGTGCAAGGTGCTCTTTTTCAAGCAAATCCAGCTATGGAATTGGCTAATGGGATGCCCCTTAGTCTTTAATGCTTAATGCTTAGTGCAGTGAGCTGAGAGCTAGATAAACCAGGGTTTAAATCCCACTGCCACTCCTTGTGATCTTGTGCAAGTCACTTAACCCTCCACTGCCTCAGGTGCAAACTTAGATGGTAAGCCCTATGGAGACAGGAACATACCTACTTTACTTCATTATAACTCGTATTGAACTTGAAGGACTACAAAAAGGGACTGCTATTTCTGGAGAGAGATCTGCAATTGTAAGTATTTACTAACGGGAATTTTTCTAAATCTTGGGGAAAAATGAATTCTTTAGATTAAAGCTGATTAATCTGTGTAAATTAGAATCCAGAGTGTTTGTTAAATCAGTCAGGGCCTAGTTTCAGTAAAGAGCTTTTAGTTAAATAAAAAGCTTATCAGGTAGCTTTCAGTTTAAGTTTAAAACCCAGCCATAGAGCTTCTAGTTTAAATTTAATACTCAGTCAGGGCCTAGTATCAGCAAAGAGCTTTGATTTAAATTAAATCTTCAGTATAACTTAGCATAAAAGAAAAAACAGGCTCAGTATTCTTTGAGCAATAAATTGTTTCTAGAGACCTTTACAAAGAAGCCTTCTAGAGAGGGGGCAAGAGACCTGTGAAATTGTTTTAAATAGGTGTTAAAACCAAGTGACAGATCAAAGGGGCATTTTGAAAGATTCCCTCTATCCAAGTAAGGGCTGTGTGAATCACCCAGGAAATTGGTCAAGATTACCATAGAAGCACAGGACAGGGTACTGTGTAGCAGCCAGCTTTTAATAAGTCATCTTTCCCACCCTGACTCCCACCCACCCCAGGGATAATCATAGCTTTATAGGTGCTTAAACCTCTTAAAGGAAAGGAGGTGCCATATTCACTCTCAGGTGCAGCTGTTTATCCTCATAAGAACATAAGATATGCTATACTGGGTCAGACCAAGGTCCATCAAGCCTGCTATACTGGGATCATCAAGGTCCATCCTGTTTCCAACAGTGGCCAATCTAGGTCATACGTACCTAGCAGTTTCCCCAAAAGACACAGGTTCCACAATGCTTGTACTGGGCCAAGCATTGATATCCTGGGTCCCTTCTTAATAATGGTTTATGGACATTTCCTCCAGGAACTTGTCCAAAACTATTTTTAAACCCAGCTACACTAACAGCCTTTACTACATCCTCCGGTAACAAATTCCAGAGTTTGATTACACGTTGAGTGAAAAAATATTTTCTTTTAGTAGTCTTAAATAGTTTACCCTGTAGCTTCATTGAATGTCCCCTAATCTTTCTATATTCTGATAACGTAAACAATCGATCTACGTTTACCCGTTCCACTCCGTTCATTAATTTATAGACCTCTATCATATCTCCCCTCAGCCGTCTCTTTTCCAGGTAAAGAGCCCTAACCTCTTTAGCCTTTCTTCATAGGAGTATCCTTCCATCCCCTTTACCATTTTGGTGGCTCTTCTCTGAACCTTTTCTAATAACGCTATATCATTTTTTAAGATACGGCGACCAGAATTGCACACAATATTCAAGGTGCGGTCTCACCATGGAACGATATAGAGGCATTATAATATCTTTTGTTTTATTTTCCTTCCTTTCCTTATGATACCTATTTATTTATTTTATTTATTTATTTCTCTTATATACCGCGCTCTTCAATATCAGTGCGGTTTACATGGAACAATTATGTTTTACGGTGGGTTAACTGTAAAACTACAGATAAACAGGTAACAACTTGGATGGTTAGAAATTAATTTAACTATTTACACATATTTAAACATAGTATTATTTACATGATATACATTATATGAGAGAACATAGCATTATATTGGACGCAGGGCTAATTTTTGGGAAGGTCGGGATGATGCATCTTCATTTGGGTAACATTCGCAGAAAAGGTGGTGTTTCAATGCCCTTCTAAAATTGATTAGATTTGGGATTGCACGTATGTTGGGGGGCAGGGCATTCCAGAGTCTGGGAGCATTGATACTAAAGGCCCTGCTTGCTGTAGCCTGAGTGCATTGGGTCAGTGTTTTGGGGATTGCCAAAGTGTTTACTGCTGTAGTTCTTCTGGCTCTATTGGGGGGGGTTTGTGTACGAGACCAGTGAGGGACATGGGGGAGAGCCCATTTATGGCCTTGAATGTTAGTAGTATTGTTTTGAAGACGATCCTACAGTGGATAGGGAGCCAGTGGAGACTTTTGAGGATGGGTGTTATATGGTCTCGCCTCGAGGTCCCGTTCAGAACTCTGGCAGCGGTGTCCATGGCAAGCTGGAGAGGGATCATCGTAGATTTTGGGAGTCCTTGGAGGATCGCGTTGGCAAGTCCAGATGTGGGATGGTTAGGGCCTGGAAAATGGTTCTGAAGTCGTCTGGTTGTAAGAGGGGACATAGATGTTTGAGAGTCCTAATTTTGTGGTATGTTGATTTGACCATGTTGCCAATGTGTGTCTTCATGTTGAGGCTCTGGTCTAAGGTAACCCCCAGGTAACGGATTGAGGGCTTGGATTGGAGCTCTACTTCACATTCTATTTGCTCTCTTGGCCGCTGCTGCACACTGGGCCGAGGGTTTTAACATGTTATCCACAATGATGCCTAAATCCTTTTCTTGGGTGATGGTTCCTAATGTGGAACCTTGCATCGTGTAACCATAGTTTGGGTTGTTCTTCCCTAGGTGCATAACTTTGCACTTGTCCACATTAAATTTCATCTGCCATTTTGATGCCCATTCTTCCAATTTATCAAGATCCTCTTGCAATTTTCCACAATCCTCTTGGGTTTTAACAACTTTAAATAGTTTTGTGTCATCTGCAAATTTGATAACCTCACTCGTTATTCCCCTTTCCAGGTCATTTATGAATATGTAATAAAGCAGCGGACCCAGCACAGATCCCTGGGATACACCACTATTCACCTTTCTCCATTGGGAAAATTGGCCATTTAGCCCTACCCTCTGCTTTCTATCTTTTAACCAGTTCCTGATCCACAATAGTACACTGCCTCTTATCTCATGCCTCTTTAGTTTTGCCAAAAGTCTCTGATGAGGGACCTTGTCAAAGGCTTTCTGAAAGTCCAGATACACTATATCAACCGACTCACCTTTGTCCACCTGTTTATTCACACCTTCAAAAAAACATAACAGATTAGTAAGACAAGATCTTCCTTGTCTAAAGCCATGTTGGCTGTCTCCTATTAGGCCATGACTATCTACATGCTGAGTAATTTTGTTCTTTATGATGGTTTCTACCATTTTTCCCGGTACTGACGTCAGGCTCACTGGTCTGTAGTTTCCCAGATCACCCCTGGAACCCTTTTTAAAAATTGGCGTTACATTGGCGATCCTCCACTCTTCAGGTATTACAGATGATTTTAATGAAAATTCACAGATTACTAATAGCAGGTCTGCAATCTCATATTTCAGTTCTTTCAACACTCTTGGATGCATACCATCCGGCCCAGGTGATTTGCTACTCTTCAGTTTATCTAATAGTTGTAATACATCTTCCCGATGTATCGATATTTCCTTCAATTCTTCTGCACCTTTAAATACCACTTTAGTCATGGGTAACATCCCTACATTTTCCTCAGTAAAGACCGAAGCAAAGAATTCATTCAGTCTCTCCGCTATCGCCTTGTTGCCTCTTAGTGCCCCTTTAGCCCCTCTATCGTCTAATGGACCAACTGACTCTCTCACAGATTTTTTGCGACGAATGTACTTGAAAAAGTCTTTATTTCGCGTTTTTGCTTCCGCAGCAAGCTTCTTCTCAAATTCTCCCTTTGCCTGCCTTATCAATGCCTTGCATTTGACTTGCCAGTGCTTGTGCTGTTTCCAGGTCTCGTCATTTGGCTCTTTTTTCCATTTCCTGAAAGATGCTTTTTTGGCAACAACAGCCTCTTTGATCTCACCTTTAAAACATGCTGGCAGATTTTTTGACTTCCTTCCACTTTTCTTGAAGCGTGGAATACAGCTGGTCTGGGCTTCCAAGATAGTATTTTTCAACAACACCCAAGCTTGATGTAAGTCCTTAACCTTTGCAACTGCTCCTTTTAGTTTTTTCTTAACTATTTTCCTCATTTTATCATAGTCTCCCTCTCCCTTTCAAAAGTTAAAAGGTAGTACTGTGGATGTCGATACTGGGGTAATTGAAATCACCCATTATTATTACTGCGCTGTAACGTTTGTTAGCTTTCTTGATTTCTTTGAGCATTTCATCATCCATTTGTTCATTCTGGCCAGGCAGTCGATAGTACACCCCCACTGCCATCGCCTTCCCCTTTTTACATGGAATTTCAATCCATAGAGATTCTACAGCAAACTTTGTTTCCTGCAAAACTTTAATCCTTTCTGACTCAATGCCCTCTCTAACATAGATCATAGATCAGTTTGTTCAATGTAAACTGCACTGATGCAGAATAGCGCGGTATATAAGAGAATGTAAATAAAAATAAAATAAAATAAAAAATAAATTAAAAAACCCTCCACCAATTTGATCAGCTCTATCATTACGATATAGTTTGTACTCGGGTATCAGTGTATCCCACTGGTTGTCTTCCTTCCACCATGTCTCTGATATTCCAATCATCTAATCTCTCATTTAGTGCTATATATTCTAACTCTCCCATCTTATTTTTTATACTTCTAACATTTGCATACAAGCATTTTAGAGACTGCATTTTATTCATATTAATTTGTCTGTTGGTAGGCATGTGTAATTTGGGATCTTTAAGCTCTGTCTGTTCCATACTTGAGGGCATTTGGGCTATTTTACTCTTTTTTTGGAACCTCTCTGCTTCTGGTAGTAACCTTCAAGGATACATTCTTCCGAACCATGCGCTCTTGGACGACTGTCGGCTTTCCCCTATTATCTAGTTTAAAAGCTGCTCTATCTCCTTTTTAAAGGTTAATGCCAGCAGCCTCGTTCCATCCCGGTTAAGGTGAAGCCCATCCCTTTGGAAGAGCCCCTCCTTTCCCCAGAATGTTCCCCAGTTCCTAACAAATCCAAACCCCTCATCTCTGCACCATTGTCTCATCCACACATTGAGACTCCGGAGCTCTGCCTGCCTTTTGTGTCCTGCGCGTGGAACGGGAAGCATTTCAGAGAATTCTACCCTGGAAGTTCTGGATTTCAACTTCCTACCTGAAAGCCTAAATTTAGCCTCCAGAACTTCCCTAACACATTTTCCTATGTTATTGGTACTGACATGTACCAAGACAGCAGACTCCTCCCCAGCACTATCTAAGACCTTACCTAGGTGGCGCGTGAGGTCCGCTACCTTCGCACCAGGCAGGCATGTTACCAGGCGATCCTCAGTCCACCAGCCACCCAACTATCTACATGCCTAATGATCGAATCACCAACTATAACGGCTATCCTAACCCTTCCCTCATGGGCACATGGCCCTGGAGAAACTTCCTCGGTGCGAGAGGATTTTACATCACCTGGAGGACAGGTCCTAGTTACAGGATCACTTCCTGCCACACCAGGATGATGCTCTCCTGTCACGTTACCTCTCTCCTCCATGGCAACTGGGATGCTGCCAGACTGGAGGTGGAACTTCAGGATTATATCCCTGTAGGTCTCGTCTATGTACTTCTCTGTCTTTCTTATGTTTTCCAAGTCTGCTACTCTAGCCTCTAGAGAATGGACTCGTTCCCTGAGAGCAAAGAGCTCCTTGCACCTAGTGCACACGTAAGACCTCTCACCAACTGGGAGAAAAATCATACATGTGACACTCAATGCAAAAGACTGGAAAGCCCCCATCTCGCTGCTGGACTCCTGTCTGCATCTTAGTTTTAAGCTTGTGTTTAGATCTTTAAGATCTTTACTTAGTAAGGGTTGCTATGGATAGTCATACTAATAAACTGTACCTAATACGTTTAATATACCTTGTTCACCTGAAGCTTAATTAATCTCAGGTCCTTAGTGTATGACTGATTTGGGTAATGAGCTTCACCTGAGAACACTTCCTTTCCTTTAAGATGTGTAAGTACCTATAAAGCTATGATATTCCAGGGGTGGGTGGGTACTGGGGAGGGAGAGAGGGAAATAACACTTATTAAAAGAGGGCTGCTACACAGTACCCTGTCCTGTGCTGCTGAGGTAAGCTGTGACCAACTTCCTGGGTGATTAACAGTCCTTGCTTGGATAGAAGCAGTCTTTCAAAATGGCCTTTTGACCTGCCACCTGGTGTTAACACCTATTGAAAAGGTTTCACAGGTCTCTTGTCCCCTAGGTAGAAGGCCTCTTTGTAAAGGTCTCTAGAAAACTTTATTTGTTGCTCAAAGAGTACTGATCCTGTTTTGCCTTTTATGCTAATCTATATTCTGATTTGATTTAAATTACAGCTCTTTGCTGCTGCTAGGCTCTGACTTATTATGAAATTTAAACTACAAGCTCTCTGCTGGGTTCCAAATTTAACCAGAAAGCTCTCTTCTGTGTTTTAAATTTAAACTAAAAGTACTTTGCTGATACTAGGCCCTGAGTGACTATTAAATTTAAACTACAAGCTCCCTGCTGGGTATGAAATGTAACCAGAAAATTCTCTTCTGTGTTTTAAATTTAAACTTAAACTGCTGCTCCTAGGCCCTGACTGATCCTCGTCAGGCATACATTAATGAACTGAGATTAATTAAGCTTGAGGTGAACAAAGTCCATTAAACTTATTAGGTATAGTTTTTATTAGTATAAGTATCCCAGCAAACTTAGTAAGTAAACAACTTAAATACCAAAACGCAACCTTAAAACTAATATGCAGACAGCAGTCCAGCAGTGAGATGGGGGCTTTCCAGTCTTTTGCATTGAGTGTCACATGTATGATTTTCTCGCAGTTGGTGAGGGGTCTTATGTATGTACTAGGTGCAAGGAGCTCTTTGCTCCCAGGGAACGAGTCCAATCTCTGGAGGCTAGAGTAGCAGACTTGGAGGACATAAGGAAGACAGAGAGGTGCATAGACAAGATCTACAGGGACATAGTACTGAAGTCCCACCTCCAGTCTGGCAGCATCCCTGTTGCCATGGAGGAGAGAGGTCATGTGACAGGAGAGCATCATTCTGGTATGGCAGGAAGTGATTCTGTAGCTAGGACCTGTCCTCCAGGTGACGAAAAACCCTCTCGCACCAAGGAGGTTCTTCCAGGGCCATGTGCCCACAAGGGAAGGGTTAGGACAGCCGTTACAGTTGGTGATTCGATCATTAGGCATGTCGCTAGCTGGATAGCTGATAGACATGAGGATCACTTGGAAACATGCCTGCCTGATGCAAAGGTAGTGGACCTCACGCGCCACCTAGACAAGGTTTTAGATAATGCTGGGGAGGAGTCTGCTGTCTTGGTACATGTCAATACCAATGACATAGGAAAGTGTGGTAGGGAAGTTCTGGAGGCCAAATTTAGGCTTTTAGGTAGGAAGTTGAAATCCAGAACTTCCAAGGTAGCATTCTCTGAAATGTTTCCCGTTCCACACGCAGGACCCAAAAGGCGGGCAGAGCTCCGGAGTCTCAATGCATGGATGAGATGATGGTGCAAGGAAGAGGGTTTTGGATTTGTTAGGAACTGGGGATTATTTATTTAGCCGTGCGCTTATACCGCTGGGGGGATACAGTGAACAGGGCTATTTGTATTTACAGGAGGGAAAGAGATATACCATCACCAGGGGGGGTATAGCATATTTACATTCTTGATTTGGTGTGAATGAGAGGTAACAGCCATGAGCTACACTGGCTCCCCATTGCTGCTCGTATAAAATATAAAACACTCACGACCACTTTCAAGCTCCTACATAACATTGCTCCGTCTTTCCTCTCCACCTTGATCAGCTCACAACCACCCAAAAGAAGCAGAAGAGCCATTAACTCCAACACCCTCCTCGTTCCACCAGATATAAGAGCTGTTAAAACCAACACTAGTAACAGAGCGTTCTCATACACTGCACCTACACTCTGGAATCATCTGCCGCCAGAGTTACGGGCTTGCAAAGACCTAACTGACTTTAGGAAAAATCTCAAGACTAATCTGTTCCAGAGTCATTTCAATTTGATTTAAACCCAAGGGGTCTAAGCTTATCCACCCCAAGAGACCAAAACATATCTATGTACAACTGCTCGTTTATGTAAAATGTATATTTGTATATATGTAATTAGTGCCCTTATCCTCAATTGTATATAAGTATTCATGTATATATGTAATTAGTGCCCATATCCTCAAACAGAACCCGCTTGTGTGATGTGCCTACCCTCCGAATCAACGTGTACGCACCCCAAATTTTACTGTACTGATTTGACAGTTCTCCTTATGTAATCAGACCGCTGCTGATCGCTGGAAGTAGCGGTATATAAATGTTTGTCAAATAAATAAATAAATGATTACATTTCTGTCTCGCAGTTCAGCTATATTTACATTTCAGGCTCTCTCTGCTGTCTCAGTCCACCTTGGGGAATTTTGTTGGGAGCTTTCTGCGTCGATCCTAGGTGCTCCCGGAAGAGGAGGCATTTTATCTGCTTTCTAAATGCAGAGAGGTCCTTGTTGCTGCGGACTTGGGTTGGGAGTGAGTTCCAAAGCGAGGGTGCATAAAGGTCGAATGCACGGTTACATGTTTGGAGATTAAATTTTGTTCTGTCATGTGGTACAATGAGTGTATTGTTCATGGTCTGTCGTATTGGTTTTCCAGAGTTCATCCGGGGTATCGGGGTTTGTAGGTGAGATGGTGGCTGTTGGTGCAGTGCTTTATGTATGAGAATCAGTGTTTATTCGTGCTTCTAGAGGTAGAATATGGAGATCTCTTAGGACTGGGGTTATGTGGTCATGTTTCTTTACCCTCTTGTTAAGGGCTGTCTGTAGTGAATTGATGGTGGTGGCCGTGAGTCCTTGGTAGATTGCATTACAATAGTCTAAGTGGGGTAGTGTCATTGCTTGCATAACTGTACAGAAGTCTTGTGGGTCTATGAGGGGTCTGAGTCTTTGTACCATCTTTGCTTTGAAGAATACTGATCTTGCGGTTTTTGCAACCTGCTGTTTAAATGAAAAAGTGTTTGATCAAGGATGATTCCCAGATATTTTACATGCGGCTGAACTTTTATTTTAGTTGCGCCCAGGGTGATGAATGGTGGGGGGGAGAAGGTTTGATCCTTGGTTACAAATAACGCTTCTGTTTTTTTAAGATTTATGGTGAGATTGTTTTCTTGTAGCCATCTGGAGACATCACTGAAGCAGTCCATTAGTTTTGGGTTTGTCGGATTGGAAGTTGTGATGGGTCCATACAGCATAATGTCATCCGCATACAGGTGGAAGTTGATTTTGTGGGACCGTATTATTGCACAGATGGGTTGAAGGTAGATGTTGAAGAGTGTGGCTGAGAGCGAGGACCCTTGTGGTATTACTTGAGTTTGCTGAAAGGGAGGGGATGTAGCCGAGTTGGTTCGGATGAGTTGATATCTGTTAGTTAGGTATGACTTGAACCATTGCAGTAATTTGTCCTGAATGCCAATCTCTTGTAATCTGGCCAGAAGGATGTTGTGTGCAACTGTGTCAAATGCCACAGAAATATCCAGAAAAATCAGTGCACCAGCCTGTTTGGCCTGTATCCCTTTGGTTAGGGTGTTTAGGAGAGTGACCATAAGGGTTTCGATCCCATGGGAGGGGCGGAATCCATGTTTCTGCGGATCAAGAGTGGTGTTGTTTTCGAGGTGTTCTTGCAGTTGCTGTTGAACTATTTTCTCAATTATTTTCGCAGTGAATGGTAGGCTCACTGTTGGTCTGAATAAGGTGGGATCCAATGGGTTGAGCTCTGGTTTTTTGAGGGATGGACGTATGATGGATGTTTTTAGGCTGTTGGGCATTTTGCCTTGTTTGAATGAAGCATTTACTGTGTTTGCTAGTTCCTGTTTTGACTTTTTTACCCACTCCACCGGGCAAGAGTCAAGCGGGGAGGTTGTGGTGTTTAGTCCTGATATGGTGGTTTCAATTCGTTCTTTAGAAATCATCGCAAATGTTCTACAGTCAGTGTTTGTGGTAGTAGTGGGGTCGATTCTTACTGGTATGGTACACGGGCTGGGTTGTTGTTGAAGCTGCTTATACTGTGCTGCCAGTTGCTGTGGTGGCAGGTTTGGGAGTTGGCTCACAGTTAATGGTTTTCATTAACCTCTTGACAATATCAAACAGCTCACGTGGTCTGTTAATTGATGCCATTATAATCTTGTGATATGCTCTCTTAGCATTATCTGTTTCTGTGCGGTATTTATCAAACTCACTCATGTAGCTTGCTCTGTCTGTTTCATTCTTTGACTTTCTCCATCTTCTCTCGGTCCATCTAAGCTGTGTCTTTAATTTCCATAGGGTGGCTGTATACCAGCGTGCCATTGTTGGTCTTGTTCTGTTTCCTATGTGGGTTGACATTGCTTGTGCTGCTGATGTGATTACGGCATTCCAACTGCTGTTTAGCACTTCTATTTCAGTTGATTCTGGCTGTATGTCTGAGAGTACTTGTTTTAGGAATCTTCTTTTCAGTTGGTCTTTTTCCTTAATGGGTGAATGCTGGTATGAACTGGTGAAGGTGATAAAATGGTGGTCTGACCATGGGACAGGTGTGATCTTTGCATTGTTGTTTACCATGGCGTTTGGCGAGTTAAGGAAGATGAGATCGAGGGTGTTAGGTCGGATCATGGATAATTTGTTTCTGTTCCATTGCCTTCATTGCCTCATAGAAAACATTAGCTTGTTTCTCTTGTAGGGATGGGAGATTGAAGTCACCGAGGATTATCTATTCCTTCGTGGTGTTAGTTATGTCCGTCACTTGCTTAAGAATGTCTGACAGGTCTGAATTCGATGATGGTGTCCGATATACCAGGCATATTGTGAGGTGTCTGTTGGTGATTGCGATTATGTCTGATTCCTCTGTGGTTTCTGTTCCATAAGAACATAAGATATACCCAAGTTTGTACACCTGTTCTCTGTAAACTCAGAATAGTTTGTTGTTCTGGTGATTTTGTTTCATGTAAACCGCGCTGATACCAAATAGCGCGGTATATAAAAGATTGTAATAAATAAATAAAAATAAATAAATACTAGGTCAGACCAAGGTCCATCAAGCCCAGTATCCTGTTTCCAACAGTGGGCAATATAGGTCATACGTACCTAGCAGTTTCCCCAAAAGACACAGGTTCCACAATGCTTGTACTGGGTCAAGCATTGATATCCTGGGTCCCTTCTTAATAATGGTTTATGGACCTTTCCTCCAGGAACTTGTCCAAACCTTTTTTAAACCCAGCTACACTAACAGCCTTTATTACATCCTCCGGTAACAAATTCCAGAGTTTGATTACACGTTGAGTGAAAAAATATTTTCTTTTATTAGTCTTAAATAGTTTACCCTGTAGCTTCATTGCATGTCCCCTAGTCTTTCTATATTCTGATAACGTAAACAATCGATCTACACTTACCCGTTCCACTCTGTTCATTAATTTATATTTTGTTTATGTTTATTATTTACTTAACCGCCCTTCAGGGTAAACAGAGCGGTGTACAATAGAAAAAACAACAATACAGCAAGGCTCGGGGCCAGAAAGGAAAAGAAGTTACAACTCAATAATAGGACAGAGAAAAGAGAACAGGGAAAGAGTAGTAGACCCAGGGGAGAGACTAAGGCTGGGAAGGGGGAAGGGGGAAGGTCAAAGGCGAGGGTAAATAGGTGGGTCTTTAGGGCGCGTTTGAAGGTGGGGTGATGTGGTTCAAGACGGAGGGTAGCGGGGAGGGAGTTCCAGAGGGCGGGACCTACAAAGAAGAAGGCTGAGGAGCGGGTGGAATGAAGGTGGGCCTGTGATGGAGGGGGTAGTGCAAGGCGATTGAGGTGGAAGGACCGAGGGGTGTGCCGAGGAGTATGAAAGTGGATGAGATCAGCAAGGTATTGTGGGGTGGTGGTATGAAGGACCTTATGAACGAGTGTGAGAAGTTTGAATTGGATACGGAAGGGTATGGGAAGCCAGTGAAGACGAAGCAGAAGCAGAAGGGGAGTGACGTGGTCTCTATTTATTTATTTATTTTATTTTATTTATTTACATTCTCTTATATACCGCGCTATTCTGCATCAGCGCGGTTTACATTGAACAAACTGAAATTACATTGAACAGGGTATTATAACTTGGAGAAAACTATTTTACAGGGAACATGGGCTATGGAGGGTTAAGTGGCTTGCCCAAGACCACAAGGAGCACCTGTGGGACTAGAAACCCCAGTCCTTCCAGCCCAAGGTTGCTGCCCTCTAGTGGGATTTGAACCCCCGACCTTCCGGCCTGAAGTACATTGCCCCAACCACTAGGCTACTCCTCCACTCTAGGGGAGGAGTGGGACACAAGTCGGGCAGCGGTATTCTTGATCCTTTGTAAGCGTGTCAGCTGGAACTTGGTGATGCCTGAGAAAACAGAATTGGAGAAATCAATCCGGGAGATGACCAAAGATAGCAGGAGGGTAGCAAGAGCAGAGGGAGAGAGGAAGGGGCGGATTGCACGAATCTGACAAAGGTAAAAGAAGGAAGTTTTAGAGACATGTGAGACGTGGGCAGAAAAAGAAAGATCAGAGTAGAAGAGAACCCCAAGATACCGAAAGGTGGAAACTAGAGAGATAGAGGTACCTGGGAAGGAAGGTGCCAGTGATGGGGTAGGGTGACCATGCGGGGACCAGATAGCAGTGGTTTTTGAAAGATTGAGGTGTAAGCAATTTTGGGTCATCCAGTTGGTGGAGATAGCAGCAAGACAGGAGTCAAGTGGGGCAAGATCGGGACACAGAGGGGAAGTGTGGTATAGTATAAGAATGTCATCCGCATAGTAGAAAGCCGAAATACCGAATTGTTGAATTAGCAGTGTGAGAGGGGTTAGGAAGAGATTAAAGAGCAGAGGGACAAGAACAGAACCCTGGGGAACCCCACAGGATAGGGGAAAGGAGTCGGAGGAAGTGACGGATGGAGAGGATGAGAGAACAGTGCCAGACCGAGAAGAGAGGAAGGAGTGGAACCACCGAAAAACAGTGCTACAGAGACCAGCATCGCGAAGTTGAGAGAGAAGAAGGGAGTGATCGACTAGGTCAAAAGCGGCGGAAAGGTCGAGAGCCACCGCCACCGAGATGTCACCACGATCGTGAGCCACGTGCAGGGAATTAGTGAAGGCGAGGAGAATGGTTTCAACACTGCCTGGTGCGAAAGCCTGACTGACGAGGGTGAAGGAGATTGATAGAATCCAGATGGTGAGATAGTTGAGCAAAGACGATTTTCTCAAGGAGCTTGGAAAGAAAGGAAAGGTTGGAGACTGGGCGATAGTTGTTAGGGTCTAGGGGGTCAAGAGAAGATTTCTTAAGGATAGGACAGATAAGAGCGTGCTTCCAGGGAGAAGGAAAGGTTCCTGTGGAAAGACTAGAGTTGAGCATAGTTTGAAGGTAGGGAAGGAGGGATAAAGAAGGGGTAAGCAGCCAGGCAGAGGGGATAGGGTCGAGGGAGCAGAAGGTTTTATTTGAAGAGGAGATGAGGTGGTGGAGTTCACTGGTGGTGGTCAGAGAGAAGGAGGACCAGGTGTGGGATAGCAGGGAAGTGGGGGGAGGGGAGGCAACTGGGGGGGGGGAAGAAATAGGTGGAGGATGGGAGGGTAGAGAGGCCCTCAGGGTGGCAATTTTATTGCTGAAAGCTGAGGCTAAAAGAGAGGGGGCAGGTACAGGGTGAGAAGAGGCAGTGGTGGTAGAGGGATGTAGGAGGTGAGGAAACGTAATGTGGAGTAGAGGTGACGGGTCTGGTTGGGGGCATTGGCGATGGCAGTGGAAAAGTAAGTGGATTTGGCGAGGTGGACCTGAGAATGGTAGTAAGAGTGCTGAGCTTTAAAAAAGGAGAGGGTGGATGAGGAGGGGGATTTGCGCCACCGCCTTTCGGCTCTTCTGAGCTGAGACCGGAGTAAGAGAAGACCGGGATGATACCAGGGGTGTGACGGGTGGCGAGAGGTTACGCGTGGACGAAGAGGGGCAACTTGGTCGAGGGAAGTTGAAAGGGATGAGAACCAAACAGATGCCTGAGAGGTGGGAGATAGAGAAGAGAAGTTAGAGGGGAGCAGTTCTGCGGCTGGGGGAAAACGCTGAGTTGTAGAGGGGGTGATAGAGAGTGAGAGACGCGGAGCAGGTGGAGATACTGGGGAGGAAGCCGGAGTCAAGGCTTGAGGATAGGAGCAAAAAACCGTTAGGCAAAGGTGGTCAGACCAGGGGAGAGAAAGAGAAGACAGATCGTGCAGTGAGAGTGTGGAAGAGGAGAGGGTCAGAAAGAGATCAAGGGTGTGACCAGCAGAGTGAGTGGGGAAAGGAACATGTTGGTGGAGAGACAGGTCCTGAATGAGGGCGAGGAAGGCGTGATCCCTAGGGGATGAAGGGGAGTCCAGGTGAAGATTGAAATCTCCCGCGATAAGGAGGTGAGGGAAAAGCAGGGAAAGATCTGAAAGAGAATGAAGAAGAGAGTCCCAGAGATCGGGACGGAGGGCAGGAGGTGCATACACCAGAAGAACATGGGTCGGGGGAGAGGTATGAAGACGGAGAAGAAGGGCCTCGGGGTAAGAGAGAGATGGGGAAGAGATCTGGGTGAAGGGGAGAGAGGGGGCGAGGATGGCTGCCACACCGCCACCTGAACGGACGATGCGGGGAATGGAAACTGCTGAAAAGCCGGGAGGAAGGCAACGAGCAAGAAGGGCGTCCTCCCCTTCCCTCAACCACGTTTCAGTGAGAAGGGTAAGGTCGAAGGACGCCTGAGAGATTAGGTCTTGGATAAGGAGGGACTTAGATCTTATTGAGCGGCAATTAAGAAGACCAACTTTGAATGGCATAAGAGAAGAGCCAAAGGTGGGAGGGGCTAGCAAAGAGGAAGAGGTGGAAAGAACACAGAGTCGAAGATTGGGATAGCAACGCAAACGGTGGTGAGGGGCCCTGGGTGGGCGGTGACCCCAGTGGACCGATATATATGCCATGGGAAAGGCGGTAAGCGAGAGGACAGGAGCCGTAAGTGAAAAGGAGGAATTAAATACCTGTATTTAATTAAATACCTGTATTATAGACTTCTATCATATCTCCCCTCAGCCGTCTCTTTTCCAGGTTAAAGAGCCCTAACCTTTTTAGCCTTTCTTCATAGGAGTATCCTTCCATCCCCTTTACCATTTTGGTGGCTCTTCTCTGAACCTTTTCTAATAACGCTATATCCTTTTTAAGATACGGCGACCAGAATTGCACACAATATTCAAGGTGCGGTCTCACCATGGAACGATATAGAGGCATTATAATATCTTTTGTTTTATTTTCCATTCCTTTCCTTATAATACCTAGCATTCTATTTGCTCTCTTGGCCACCACTGCACACTGGGCGGAGGGTTTTAACATGTTATCCACAATGACGCCTAAATCCTTTTCCTGGGTGGTGGTTCCTAATGTGGAACCTTGCATCGTGTAACCATAGTTTGGGTTGTTCTTCCCTAGGTGCATAACTTTGCACTTGTCCACATTAAATTTCATCTGCCATTTTTAATGCCCAGTCTTCCAATTTATCAAGATCCTCTTGCAGTTTTCCACAATCCTCTTGGGTTTTAACAACTTTAAATAGTTTTGTGTCATCTGCAAATTTGATAACCTCACTCGTCATTCCCTTTCCTGGTCATTTATGAATATGTCAAAAAGCAGCAGACCCAGCACAGATCCCTGGGGTACACCACTATTCACCTTTCTCCATTGGGAAAATTGGCCATTTAGTCCTACCCTCTGCTTTCTATCTTTTAACCAGTTCCTGATCCACAATAGTACACTGCCTCCTATCCCATGACTCTTTAGGTTTGCCAAAAGTCTCTGATGAGGGACCTTGTCAAAGGCTTTCTGAAAGTCCAGATACACTATATCAACCGACTCACCTTTGTCCACCTGTTTATTCACTCCTTCAAAAAACATAACAGATTAGTAAGAGAAGATCTTCCTTGTCTAAAGCCATGTTGGCTGTCTCCCATTAGGCCATGACTATTTACATGCTGAGTAATTTTGTTCTTTATGATGGTTTCTACCATTTTTCCCGGTACTGACGTCAGGCTCACCGGTCTGTAGTTTCCCGGATCACCCCTGGAACCCTTTTTAAAACACATGGATGATGAAATGCTCAAAGAAATCAGGGAAGCTAACAAAAGTTACAGCACAGTAATAATAATGGGTGATTTCAAGTACCTGGTATCAACTGAGTCAATGTCACGGCAGGACATGCTAGAGAGAGAAAGTTTCTAGATGAAAAAAATGAATGCTTCCTTATCGTCTCTCCAGTCCAGTCCCAGAATCTCTGGGAATAGTGTACCTTCAGCAGCTTGGAGACTGAACAATGACACTCTTTTGATGTCACTGGTATAAATACCCGAGGGACCGCCTCCTTGCTCCAGTTAGGTCAGTCTCCAAGCAGCTGGAGGTTGTATGAGCCCAGAGATCCCGGGCTCACTAGAGGGACAAAGGTGAGTCAGTTAATTATAGTGTATCTGGATTTTCAGAAAGTCTTTGACAAGGTCCCTCATGAGAGACTCTTGGTGAAATTAAAAAGTCATGGGATAGGAGGCAGTGTACTATATTGGATCAGGAACTGGTTAAAAGATAGAAAGCAGAGGGTAGGGCTAAATGGCCAATTTTCCCAAATGGGAAAGGTAAATAGTGGAGTACCCCAGGGATCTGTGCTGGGTCCGCTGCTTTTTAACATATTCATAAATGACCTGGAAATGGGAATAATGAGTGAGGTAATCAAATTTGCAGATGACACAAAATTGTTAAAACCCATGAGGATTGTGAAAATTGCAAGAGGACCTTGATAAATTGGAAGACTAGGCATCCAAATGGCAGATGAAATTTAACATGGACAAGTGCAAAGTTATGCACCTAGGAAAGAACAATCCAAACTATGGTTACACTATGCAAGGTTCCACATTAGGAACTACCACCCAGGAAAAAGATTTAGGCGTCATTGAGGTAACATGTTGAAACTCTCTGTCCAGTGTGCAGCGGCGGCCAAGAAAGCAAATAGAATGCTAGGAATCATAAGGAAAGGAATGGAAAATAAAACAAAGGATATTATAATGCCTCTGTATTGTTCCATGGTGTGACTGCACCTTAAATATTGTGTACAATTCTGGTCGCCGTATCTTAAAAAGGCTATAGCGTTATTAGAAAAGTTACAGAGAAGAACCACCAAAATGGTAAAGGGGATGGAAAGATACCCCTATGAAGAGAGGCTAAAAAGGTTATTTAGCCAGTTTTGTATACCGCTTTATCCTTCAATCAAGGCGGTCAGGGACATGACAGGGTTTATAATTAACATTGGGGTTAGGGCTCTTCAACCTGGAAAAGAGACAGCTGAGGGGAGATATGATAGAGGTCTATAAATTAATGAATGGAGTGGATGGATAAAAGTAGATCGATTGTTTACACCATCAAAATATAGAAAGACTAGGGGACATGCAATGAAGCTACAATGTTACCTATTAAGACTAATAAGAGAAAATATTTTTTCACTCAAAGTACAGTCAAACTCTGGAATTTGTTACCAGAGGATGTAGTAAAAACTGTTAGTGTAGCCAGGTTTTTTCCATTTAATTTTTATTAATTTTTTCCAATATACAAAACAACCATCTCATTTCACCCTTACACACTTATTTCCAAACTAGTGTTTTTACAAATATGCAACAACAATCCTCATGCAACTTTATATACTATTTCCAATATTGTGACCACTCCTTTCCCCTCCATCTATTCTCTATCACTCCCAATCGAAGTGACAAGATACAACTGTCACTTTGACAGTTCTATTCAGTACTATTCACCTTCCTCCTTCCTTCCGTTCTCCCCACCCCTCCATTTCTCCAATCAATCCCATACACCTTTCCACTGAAAGATGGTCCTATCCCCTTTCCTTTTTTGAATCCCTGTCAATGTATGCATCACAAACGTATTCGCCACCCTTCTCTCAAAGCCCTCCCTTCTTGGATGCTGTGCCCCACTCCAGTAAGCAGCTATCTCACTATGCGCTGCCGCAATACAGTGATGCAGCAATTCCTTATCCCTCTCCGGGATGCTCTCATCCAGTTGGTGCAGCAAACAAACAACTGGAGTGCTTTGCAACTCATGTCCTGTCATCTCGCAAATGATCCCTAGTACCGATTCCCAGTAAGACTGAATTTTCCCACATTCCCACCACATACGTAACAAGGAACCCCTCTCCTGACACCCCTCCAGCATTTGTCTGTTTGCCCCAACCCTGCCTTCCAATTGCATATCAGTGTCCAATACCTCCGAAACAACACCTTATGCATTCTCCCTTGAGTGGCAATAGATATGCCCATAATCATCTGAATTACCCTGTCCCAGGCCTCTTCATTCCACTTTAACGCTAGATCCTGTTCTCACTTTTTCATATAATCCAATTTGCCCTCCCCTCCCTCCATTAACCCTATCTCCGGGAACAAGCAGGAATGTAGTCATCACATATGGGTATCGTTGGTACAGACGGAGCCTGCGCGGGAACGCTCCTCAGGGTCCAATTAGAAAGCTTTTGGGAGCATCCCACAGCGCCTGCATGCTGCCTTCCCGCCTTTCCCAACTGCCTCTCTCCAGTTCTTCTTTTTCCGTGTAGCCAGCAGGTTGTGTTCCTGTCACCGCAGAAGAATTCTTTTTTATTTATTTCTTTTTTGTGGCGCGCCTTTTTGGACCTTAGGCCCAAAACCTTTCCTTACCATGGAGAAACCTGCCTCAGGTTTCAAAACGTGCACCAAGTGTGGCGGTACCATTTCCGTCACCGACACCCATGAATGGTGTCTAAAATGTTTAGGTCCTGACCACTCCATCACGGATTGTATGTCCTGTGCCATGATGTCTAAAAGAGGTCGGCAGAACCGAGCTGCTAAGCTCAATACCCTGTTTCCCTCTGATGCAGCTTCGGTGGCATCGACGTCTTCCAGGGCTGCTTCTTCCTCCCATGGATCTCAGGTAACTAAACATAAATCCAGCTGGTCCTCAAAGGGTAGATCTCCTTCTAAGCATCGAGATGCCTCTGGCGTTGCCCTCGAGGATTCTGCACCGGCAAAATTACCCCGGCGGGAGACTTCGGCTTCCAAAGCATTATCGGGGTTCGAGGATGTTCTCGAGGCCTCGACCTCAGCAGAACTACTGGTGCCATGCTCTGGGGTACTGGCGGTCTCCTCCGGTACTGACATCCAGGCATTGGCAGCGTCGATAGACCAGAGAGTTCTGGCTATGGAATGCAGTCTGGCAGCTTTCCTTGCGGCATTGACGCCCTCAGAACCACGACAGACAATTCCACTGGTACCGGCCTCCATATCGGTACCGGTACCGATAGCATCGGCATCGGTGTCTGCTTTGCCGGTACCCAGTCATCCGATGACCTCCGGTACCGATACCCCAGTACCGGTTACTCCCGGTACTGACTTTGGTCGGTACGGGTATCAGGCTCTTCAACAGCATCCAGACAGACGATACTTCGAGTCCTCAGAAGAATCTGTCGATGCAGCGATGCTTCTCCCAGAGAAGCCCTCCTCCTCTAAACGCAGGATGTCTCCTCCAGAGGATATTTCCTTCCAGGATTTTATCAGGGAGGTGGCTCGGGGCCTGTCCATTACTGTGGCCCCTGAAACAGAGCCAAGGGTCAAGGAGTTGGAAATTCTACAATATCCTAAAACTCCTAAGGAGGCAGCTACCTTGCCCATTCATGAGATTTTATATGATCTCATGTTAAGGATGTGGGAAACACCTCTTGCCACCTCTCCTCATTCTCATAGACTGCATACTATGTATCGAGTCCCTCCTTGTCCTGGGTTCCATAAGACTCAGCTTCCTCATCACTCTATTGTAGTGGAGTCAGCTGAGAAGGATCAAGAGTGCAAAGAAATCCTCCAGGACGTGAGTGCAGAACCCTGGATGCTTTTTGACATTGGGTCTTCCAAGCTTCCATGCTTTCTGCCAGGATCAGTTCCTATAGTCTCTACATGGGAATGTTCCTGAAGGAGGTCACAGATGATTTAGAGGCTTTAAGTCCTTTTCTTCCTGAGGATAAAAGACAGGCTTTTCTCACTTTGGTCAAACATGCCCAAGATGTTTCTAAATTTTCCAACCGTGCAGCCTTTGACTGCTTTGAGTGCATAAGCAGAACCTCGGCTATGGTCGTAGGTGCACGTAGAATTGTTTGGCTCCAGGCATCTGATTTAGAGCTCTGGGTACAAGACAAATTGGGAAATATCCCTTGTACTGGTGAGAACCTGTTTGGTAAAGATTGGCAGGAAAAGGCCAATGAAATGGATGCTGAAAATTCCACCTTGGATAGATTATCCAAGTCCACTACTGATCCTGCTAGAAGAAAATTGTTCAAGAAACCATTCTTTTCTAAAAAAGAGAAAATTTTATCCTGCTTATGTTCAGCAGGGACGTTCTGCAGGTCAGCTTGCCAGGAAAGGTCAGCAACCACCCAAACAGAAGAAAGTAAAGGCTGCTAGGCCTCAACCGGCCCAGCAGGCTCAGCCTCCACAGGGCCTTTGACTCTCATCTAGAGAACTTAGCCTTCCTGGTTCTCGGGGAACCAGAACCTTCCACCATTCCAGGAAGGTTATGTCATTTTGCCCCCAGATGGGGGCAAATAACAGCAGAGCATTGGACACTCTCCATCATAAAGGAGGGGTACAAGCTTCATTTTTCAAGCATGCCCCCTCACATAATAGTAAAGCAGTTCAATTCTCCGACCTCTCTCATCAACCTGTTAGGTCTGGAGGTCGCTATCCTTCTTGCCCAAGGGGCAATAGAAGAAGTACCCCTTCATCAACAGGGTACAGGGTTCTATTCCCCTTATTTTCTTATCCCAAAGAAAACAGGGGGTTACAGACCTTAGACCTCAGAGAATTGAACAAATTCCTTGTCAAGGAGAAATTCAAAATGATTTCTCTTGGATCTCTGCTGCCGTACCTTCAGAATCAGGATTGGCTTTGTTCTCTAGATCTCAAGGATGCGTACACCCATGTTCTCATCCATCCAACTCACAGAAGGTTCCTTTGGTTCCTTTTTCAGGGAAAGCACTACCAATACAGGGTGCTTCCTTTTGGCCTGGCCTCAGCACAAAGGGTGTTCACGAAATGCATGGCTGTTGTAGCAGCATTTTTCCGCACTCTAGGGATATTCGTCTTCCCCTACTTAGACAACTGGCTCATTCGAGCCCCAACAGAGTCAGAGGCCAGGACTTCTCTATCCTGCACAATGCGTATCCTTCAGTATTTAGGGCTGGTAATAAACATCCCAAAATCCAGTCTAACTCCCACTCAGTCTTTAGAGTTCATAGGAGCTTTGCTGGATACAACAAACGCAAGGGCCTATCTCCCCCAGGTCCGTTGCCTTCACTTGGTGTAGTTAGCTTCTCAAGCAGTGCTAAAGCCTCATCTAACTGCTCGAGAAATGTTACAACTACTAGGCTACATGGCATCCACCGCGCATGTGGTTCCCTATGCTCGCCTCCATATGAGGGCAGCTCAGTGGACTTTATCCACCCTGTGGACCCAGGCATCAGGATGCCTGTCAGACAAAATAGCAAACACAAGTCGCCTTATTTTGTCCCTCCAGTGGTGGAAGGTCCACTCAAAACCTGTTGCTGGGGTCCCCTTTTCAACAACCCTTACCCCAAGCAACTCTCACAACAGATGCTTCTCCAATGGGTTGGGGAGCTCATCTGCAAGACCTCTCCACCCAGGGCACCTGGTTTCCACAGGAGAGTTATCTACATATCAATCTATTGGAGCTCAGAGCAATCTTTCTTGCTCTGCGAGTGTTCCACACCCTGCTCAGCTACAAGACAGTCCTCATTCATACGGACAATCAAGTAGCCATGTTCTATGTGAACAAGCAGGGGGGAACAGGCTCTCTGTCGCTTTGCAACGAAGCTTTGTGACTATGGGCCCTCGCCAGAGAGCATCAGATTCATCTTCTGGCAGTATATCTTCCAGGCATTCAAAACTCTTGGGCAGACAGACTCAGTCGAGTTCTGCTTCCACACGAGTGGTCTCTGCATGCAGACCAGGTGACCAGGATATTTCAACTTTGGGGAACCCCGGACATAGACCTCTTTGCAAGTCCGTGGAATGCCAAACTTCCCCGGTTCTGTTCCAGAATTCCGGCTCAGGGGGCTCAGGCCAGGGATGCTTTCCTCCTTTACTGGGGTCAAGACTTCCTGTATGCCTTTCCACCCATTCCCCTAATTCCCAAAACCCTGTTCAAGCTTCAGAGAGACAGAGGCCATATGATTCTCATAGCTCCACATTGGCCACGGCAGGTGTGGTACCCTCTGCTTCTACATCTCTCTCAAGCTCTGTCCCTGGAGTTAGGGTCTGCTCCAGATCTCCTATCTGAGGAGGACGGAATGTTATGGCATCCCAATCCCCAGTCTCTGCATCTCAGGGCTTGGTTGCTGAAGGCCTAGATCTCCATGATCTTAATATCCCTCAGCAAGTAAAAGATATTCTTCTTGCTTCTAGGAAACCTTCCACAAGACGCTCTTATGCTTTCAAGTGGAAAAGGTTTACCATATGGTGTTCGCAAAAGGGTCTTAACCCCCTTGCGATACCTCTGGAATCATTGCTGGAGTATCTCCTTCATTTATCCAATGCAGGTCTTAAAACTAATTCAGTAAGAGTCCATTTGAGTGCTATTGCAGCTTCCTTTAAGCCTCTAAATGGACAGCCTATTTCCTCTCATCCTCTTATAGCAAGATTTATGAGAGGCCTTCTTTTAACTAAGCCTCCCATTAGACCACCACCGGTGGCATGGGACTTAAACCTGGTTCTTGGGCAGCTCATGAAGCCACCTTTTGAACCTTTAGCTACTACCTCCTTGAAATTCCTTTCTTGGAAGGTTATCTTTCTCATTGCAATCACATCAGCATGCCATATTAGTGAGTTGCAAGCGCTAGTAGCTGATCCACCTTATACAAGGTTCCCTCATGACAAGGTAGTCCTTAGGACTCATTCACACTTTATGCCAAAGGTGGTCTTGCCTTTTCATCTGAACCAAGCGGTCTACCTACCTGTGTTTTTCCCAAGGCCTCATGCATCAAATGCAGAGAGGAATCTTCATACCTTGGACTGTAAAAGAGCTTTAGCCTTTTACTTAAAAAGAACACAGCAACATAGAAAGTCCTCTCAACGCTTTGTTGCTTTTGATCCTTCTCATTTGGGACTTCCAGTCTCCAAGAGAACACTGTCTAACTGGATTGCTCAGTGTATTTCCTTTGCCTATCAGAGTAAGAACCTTTTTCTGGAGAGCCATGGCAGCCTCAATGGCTCATCTGCACTCTGTGTCTATCGACGACATCTGTCGAGCAGCCACTTGGGCCTCGGTTCATACCTTCACAGCCCATTACTGCATGGACAAGGACTCCCGCCGGGATACCTTGTTTGGTCAGGCTGTTCTCCAACACCTGTTCCATACCTAATCAACTCCTACCCACCATCCCTGGTAGGATGCCAGAGATCCATGGGGGGAAGTGGAGCCCTGTTCAGGGACACACAACTTCTGGGGTCTCTCTCTGGCACCTAAAGCTAGGGAGTCCCCATATGTGATGACTACATTCCTGCTTGTTCCTGGAGATAGCATTTAGTTACTCACCTGTAACAGGTGATCTCCGGGAACAGCAGGAATTTAGTCCTCACAACCCACCCACCTCCCCTAGGAGTTGTATCTCTCTATCTATCTATTTTCTTTCCTTCTCTCTTTCTTTGTCTCAGCTTTAAAACTCAATTGGAGAGAGGCAGTTGGGAAAGGCGGGAAGGCAGAACGCAGGCGCTGTGGGATGCTCCCAAAAGCTTCCTAATTGGATGCTGGGGAGCGTTCCCGCGCAGGCTCCGTCGGTACCGACGATACCCATATGTGAGGACTAAATTCCTGCTGTTCCCGGAGATCACCTGTTACAGGTGAGTAACTATGCTTTATATAGCCTAGACAAAACTCCTTTTTGTACCACTTGTCCTGTGAGATAACCTCAAACCATCCCCTATTACTCCATAAGTGTAGCCAGGTTTAAAAAAGGTTTGGACAAGTTCCTAGAGGAAAAGTCTATAAACCATTATTAAAAGGAACCCGGGAAATCCACTGCTTTCCCCAGTGCAAGCATTGTGGAACCTGTGCCTTTTGGAAATTGCTAAGTACCTGTGATCTAGATTGGCCGCTGTTTGAAACAGGATACTGGGCTTGATGGATCTTGGTCTGACCCAGTGTGGTATATCTTATGTTCTTATCCATTACTACTACTACTGAACATCTGTATAGCACTACAAGACGTACACAGCGCTGCACAGACACATGTAAAAGACGGTCCCTGCTCATCAGAGCTTACAATCTAGTCAAAACAGACAACATAGTAGTTGTAGACATGGGATACATCAAGGGGGAATGGTAAGGAAACACAAAGGAGATCAGGTGAGTCAAGATCCAAAAGCAGCAGTGAAGAGATGAGTTTTCAGCCTGGATTTGAAAAGAGTCAAAGGGTCAGAGAAGGTGCCTGACGTTTATTCCAGGCTTAAAGAGCAGCAAGGTGAAAGGAGTTTGCTTCTATCTGTGCCCTTCTTTTCTATTGCTATTTGCTAGAAGAGCGGAGTTCAAGGAGGGGTGTATGGAGAGATAAAAGGTAGTAATGAGCTGCAGAGTGAATGCACTTATAGGTTAGGAGGAGAAGTTTGATGTGGAAACGGATAGGGAGCCAATGAGATGACTTGAGAAGAGGGGTAATATGAGAATGATGAGGCTGGCATAAGATTAGCCAGGCAGCAGAGTGTTGAACAGATTGAAAGGGAGAGAGATGATTCAGAGGGAGACTAGCAAGGAGTAGGTTACAATAGTCTAGACAAGAGGTGACCAAGGAGTGGATAATGTTTTAGTAGTGTGTTCAGAAAGGAATGGACAAATTTTGTTATAGAGAAAGAAATGGCAGGTTTTAGCTATCAGTTGCATGTGTGTGGAAAAGGAGAGACCCCAAAGTTGTGAGCTGATGAGAAAGTGAGGAATAGAGATTTATCCAGAGAGAAAGGAGGAAGGGGAGAGGAGGGTTTAGAGGAAAAAGAAGAAGCTCAGTTGTGGCCATGTTCTATTTCAAGCAGCGGTAAGACATCCAAGCAGCAATATCAGAAAGCCAGGCAGAGATCCTGGCCTGGATTACCAGAGAGATTTCAGATATAGAGAGGTAGATCTGAGAGTCATCAACATAAAGAAAGATGGTATATAAATAAAGCTAAATAAATAAATGATGGTACTGAAAGCCATGGGAAGAGGTGAGTGCACCAATAGACTGGGTATAGAGAGAGAAAAGGAGTAGACCTAAGAGTTCCTTGGGGTACACCAACTGAGAGTGGGATAGCAGTAGAGGAGGATCCACCAGACCATATACTAAAAGAGTGATGGGAGAGAGAAGAAGAGAACCAGGATAGCACTCAGCTCTTAAACAAGCAAGGACAGGGTATCGAGGAGAAGGTTGTGGTCAACAAAAGCAGCAGAAAGATCAAAAGGAATGAGGATCAAGTAAAGGCCCTTGGATTTAGCCAGGAGCAGGTTACTGGAGATTTTGTTAGTCTTGAAGGACTAGAAAGGGGGACTGTTACTTCTGGAGAGAAATCTGCAACTGTGAGTATATACTTCTGGTAATTTTCTAAAAAGAATTCTTTGTATTAAAGCTACTTAATCTGTGAACTCACTGTTTTTTGTTGGATCAGTTAGGGCCTAGTAGCAGCAATTAAAGTTTGAATTCAAAACACAGAGGAGAACTTTCTGGTTACATTTCATACCCAGCAGAGAGCTTGTAGTTTAAATTTAATAGTCACTCAGGGCCAAGTAACAGCAAAGTACTTTTAGTTTAAATTTAACACACAGAAGAGAGCTTTCTGGTTACATTTGGAACCCAGCAGAGAGCTTGTAGTGTACATTTAATAGTCACTCAGGGCCTAGCAATCAGAAAAGTACTTTTAGTTTTAAAACACAGAAGAGAGCTTTCTGGTTAAATTTAGTACCCAGCAGAGAGCTTGTAGTTTAAATTTCATAAGAAGTTAGAGCCTAGCAGCAGCTAAGAGCTATAATTTAAATCAAATCAGAATTCAGCTTACCTCAGCAGCACAAGACAGGATACTGTGTAGCAGCCCTCTTTTAATAAGTGTTATTTCCCTCCCTCCCCACACCCACCCACCCCTGGGATAATCATAGCTTTATAGGTACTTACACATCTTAAAAGACAGGAGGTGCTTTCAGGTGAAGCTCATTACCCAAATCAGTCATACACTAAGGACCTGAGATTAATTAAGCTTCAGGTGAACAAGGTATATTAAACGTATTAGGTACAGTTTTATTGGTATAAATACCCATAGCAACCCCTAGTAAGTAAGAACTTAAAGATCTAGACACAAACTTAAAACTAAGATGCAGACAGCAGTCCAGCAGCGGGATGGGGGCTTTCCAGTCTTTTGCATTGAGTGTCACATGTATGATTTTCTCCCAGTTGGTGAGAGGTCTTACATGTGCACTAGGTGCAAGGAGCTCTTTGCTCTCAGGGAACAAGTCCGTTCTCTAGAAGCTAAAGTAGCAGACTTGGAAAACATAAGACAGACAGAGAGGTACATAGACGAGACCTACAGGGATATAGTCCTGAAGTCCCACCTCCAGTCTGGCAGCACCCCTGTTGCCATGGAGGAGAGAGGTCACGTGACAGGAGAGCATCACCCTGGTGTGGCAGGAAGTGATCCTGTAACTAGGACCTGTCCTCCAGGTGATGTAAAACCCTCTCGCACCGAGGAAGTTTCTCCAGGGCCATGTGCCCATGAGGGAAGGTTTAGGACAGCCGTTATAGTTGGTGATTTGATCATTAGGCATGTAGATAGCTGGGTGGATGGTGGACGTGAGGATCGCCTGGTAACATGCCTGCATGGTGCGAAGGTAGCGGACCTCACATGCCACCTAGATAAGGTCTTAGATAGTGCTGGTGAGGAGTCTGCTGTCTTGGTACATGTCAGTACCAATGACATAGGAAAATGTGGTAGGGAGGTTCTGGAGGCAAAATTTAGGCTTTTAGGTAGGAAGTTGAAATCCAGAACTTCCATGGTAGCATTCTCCGAAATGCTTCCTGTTCCACGCGCAGGACCCAAAAGGCAGGCAGAGCTCCGGAGTCTCAATGCGTGGATGAGACAATGGTGCAGAGATAAGGGTTTTGGATTTGTTAGGAACTGGGGAACATTCTGGGGAAAGGAGGAGCTCTTCCGAATGGATGGGCTTCACCTTAACCGGGATGGAACCAGGCTGCTGGCATTAACCTTTTAAAAAGGAGATAGAGCAGCTTTTAAACTAGATATTAGGGGAAAGCCGACAGTCGCCCAAGAGCGGATGGTTCGGAAGAATGTATTCTTGAAGGATACTACCAAAAGCAGAGAGGTTCCACAAAAGAGTAAAGTAGCCCAAATGCCCTCAAGTATGGAGCAGACAGATGGGAGAGTTAGAATATATAGCACTAAATGAAAGGTTAGATATGATTGGAATATCAGAGACATGGTGGAAGGAGGACAACCAGTGGGACACTGTGATACCTGGGTACAAACTATATCGTAATGATAGAGCTGATCAAATTGGTGGAGGGGTTGCGCTCTATGTTAGAGAGGGCATTGACTCAGAAAGGATTAAAGTTTTGCAGGAAACAAAATCTGCTCTAGAATCTATATGGATTGAAATTCCATATAAAAGGGGGAAGGCAATTGCAGTGGGGGTGTACTATCGAGCGCCTGGCCAGAATGACCAAATGGATGATGAAATGCTCAAAGAAATCAAGGAAGCTAACAAAAGTTACAGCGCAGTAATAATAATGGGCAATTTCAATTACCCCGGTATCGACTAGGTCAGTGTCACGTCAGGACATGCTAGGGAGATAAAGTTCCTAAATGAAATAAATGACTGCTCCTTGGAGCAGCTGGTTCATGAACCGACCAGAGGGGAAGCCATATTAGACCTAGTCCTTAGTGGAACACCAGATCTAGTGCAGGAGATAAGGATGTTGGGGCACTTGGCAATAGTGATCATAGCATGATCGCCTTTGATATAATTAGTGGAGGAGGGATAGTAAGGAAATCCACAGTACTACCTTTTAACTTTCGAAAGGGAGACTATGATAAAATGAGGAAAACAGTTAAGAAAAAACTAAAAGGAGCAGTTGCAAAGGTTAAAGACGTACATCAAGCTTGGGTGTTGTTGAAAAATACTATCTTGGAAGCCCAGACCAGCTGTATTCCACGCTTTAAGAAAAGTGGAAGGAAGTCCAAAAACTGCCAGCATGGTTTAAAGGTGAGGTCAGAGAGGCTGTTGCCAAAAAAGCACCTTTCAGGAAGTGGAAAAAAGAGCCAAACGACAAAACCTGGAAACAGCATAAGCACTGGCAAGTCAAATGCAAGGCATTGATAAGGCAGGCAAAGAGAGAATTTGAGAAGAAGCTTGCTGCGGAAGCAAAAACGCGAAATAAAGACCTTTTCAAGTACATTCGCAGCAAAAAAACTGTGAGAGAGTCAGTTGGTCCATTAGATGATAAAGGGGTTAAAGGAGCACTAAGAGGCGACAAGGCGATAGCGGAGAGACTGAATGAATTCTTTGCTTTGGTCTTTACTGAGGAAGATGTAGGGATGTTACCCATGACTGAAGTGGTATTTAAAGGTGCGGAAGAATTGAAGGAAATATTGATACATCGAGAAGATGTCTTACAACTATTAGATAAACTGAAGAGTAGCAAATCACCTGGGCCGGATGGTATACATCCAAGGGTGTTGAAAGAACTGAAATATGAGATTGCAGACCTGCTTTCAGTAATCTGTGAACTATCATTAAAATCATCTCTAATACCTGAAGATTGGAGGATCGCCAATGTAACACCAATTTTTAAAAAGGGTTCCAGGGGTGATCCGGGAAACTACAGACCGGTGAGCCTGACGTCAGTACCAGGAAAAATGGTAGAAACCATCATAAAGAATAAAATTACTCAGCATGTAGATAGTCACAACTTAATGGGAGACAGCCAACATGGCTTTAGACAAGGAAGATCTTGTCTTACTAATCTGTTATGTTTTTTTTGAAGGAGTGAATAAACAGGTGGACAAAGGTGAGTCGGTTGATATTGTGTATCTGGACTTTCAGAAAGCCTTTGACAAAGTCCCTCATCAGAGACTTTTGGCAAAACTAAAGAGTCATGGGATAGGAGGCAGTGTACTATTGTGGATCAGGAACTGGTTTAAAAGATAGAAAGCAGAGGGTAGGGCTAAATGGCCAATTTTCCCAATGGAGAAAGGTGAATAGTGGTGTACCCCAGGGATCTGTGCTGGGTCCGCTGCTTTTTGACATATTCATAAATGACCTGGAAAGTGGAATAACGAGTGAGGTTATCAAATTTGCAGATGAGACAAAACTATTTAAAGTTGTTAAAACCCAAGAGGATTGTGAAAAATTGCAAGAGGATCTTGATAAATTGGAAGACTGGGCATCAAAATGGCAGATGAAATTTAATGTGGACAAGTGCAAGGTTATGCACCTAGGGAAGAACAACCCAAACTATGGTTACACGATGCAAGGTTCCACATTAGGAACCACCACCCAGGAAAAAGATTTAGGCGTCATTGTGGATACCATGTTAAAACCCTCGGCCCAGTGTGCAGCGGCGGTCAAGAGAGCAAATAGAATGCTAGGTATGATAAGGAAAGGAATGGAAAATAAAACAAAAGATATTATAATGCCTCTATATCGTTCCATGGTGAGACCGCACCTTGAATATTGTGTGCAATTCTGGTCGCAGTATCTTAAAAAGGATATAGCGATTTTAGAAAAGGTTCAGAGAAGAGCCACCAAAATGGTAAAGGGGATGGAAGGATACTCCTATGAAGAAAGGCTGAAAAGGTTAGGGCTCTTTAACCTGGAAAAGAGACGGCTGAGGGGAGATATGATAGAAGTCTATAAATTAATGAACGGAGTGGAACGGGTAAACGTAGATCGATTGTTTACGTTATCAGAATATAGAAAGACTAGGGGACATGCAATGAAGCTACAGGGTAAACTATTTAAGACTAATAAAAGAAAATATTTTTTCACTCAACGTGTAATCAAAGTCTGGAATTTGTTACCGGAGGATGTAGTAAAGGCTGTTAGTGTAGCTGGGTTTAAAAAAGGTTTGGACTAGTTCCTGGAGGAAAGATCCATAAACCATTATTAAGAAGTGACCGAAGATATCAATGCTTGACCCAGTACAAGCATTGTGGAACTTGTGTCTCTTGGGGAAACTGCTAGGTACATATGACCTAGATTGGCCACTGTTGGAAACAGAATACTGGGCTTGATGGACCTTGGTCTGACCCAGTATGGCATATCTTATGATCTTATGAGAAGAGAACCAGGATAGCACTCAGCTCTTAAATAAGCAAGGACAGGGTATCGAGGAGAAGGTTGTGGTCAACAGTGTCAAAAGCAGCAGAAAGATCAAAAGGAATGAGGATCAAGTAAAGGCCCTTGGATTTAGCCAGGAACAGGTTACTGGAGATTTTGTTAGGAGTTCCCCATGACAGTGACAGGGGCAGCGGGGCTTGGCTCGGAGGAAGGATCATCCGCCCCGCTTGTCTTAGAGCCGCAGGTAAGGGGCCATGGGTTTCTGTGTCCCACTCCTTCTAGGGTATGGCGGAAAGGGATCTGCCGGGAGGTTTCTCTCCTGAATTTGTACTCCTAATGCATAAGGCTTTTTGCATGAAGCGGGGGTGCTGGCGGTCATTCGAGAGGGATATGCACTTACGTTCACTAGGCCCGTGGTGAATGCATTTGTCCGATCTCCCTGCAAGGCGACCCTCCAGATCAAAGTGGTGCAAGACAAGCTGTTACAGCTGCAGGCCCTGAACATTGTTGTCGAGGTCCCACCAGACCAATGCAGATCAAGTCGATACTCAATTTCCTTTGTAGTTTCCAAAAAGGAGGGCTCCTTTTGGCCCATTTTGGACCTGAAGCATGTGGACCACTGTTTGTGTGCCCCATTTTTGAATGGAAACACTGCGATACGTTATCAAGGCCATCTGAGAGGGAGAGTTTCTGATGATCCTCAACCTCACTGAGGCTTGTCTGCATATTCCGGTCAGGCAGGAACATCAAAGTTTCCTCCGGTTTGTGGTGTTCGGGGGACACTTCCAGTTCTGGGCACTGCCCTTCAGCCTGGCGACAGCTCCTTGGGCCTTCACCAAGGTCATGGTGGTGGTAGTGGCGGCACTCAGGTGTGACGGAATCGTGGTCCATCCCTACCTGGACAATTGGCTCATGCAGGCAAAGTCCCAGGAGAAAAGTGTAGAAGCGACACAGAAAGTCATTCACCTACTGCAAAGTTTAGGCTGGGTCATCAACTGGGTGAAGAGTCTGTTACAACCAACGCAGGATGTGGTGTACCTGGGAACCCGATTTCAAACTGACAGGGGCCCCCGTATCCCTACCAGAGGATCGGATGCATACCTTAGAGAAGCAGATTTGAAAATTCCTGTGGTGCGGGGCCCTGATGGCTTGGAGTTACCTGCAGGTGTTGTGCTCCATGGCAGCCGCGATTGACCTGGTGCTGTGGGCGCACATGCAGCCATTGCAGAGGGCCCTATTGCAGAGATGGTTGCCTCAACAGAGCTTGCTTACGCACCCGCTCCTATGCCCCAAGGAGGTTCGGCCGTCCCTTCAGTGGTGGCTGCAGCCGCACACACTGCTGGCCGTGATGCCGATGGAGGCACCAGGCTGGATGCCGGTGACAACGGACACCAGTTTGACCAGCTGGGGAGCTCATTGTGAGGGTCAGATTACGCAAGGGTCGGTGGAGGAGAGCACCTGCTCCATCAATTGGTTGGAGATGCGGGCGGTGTTTCTGGCACTCAAGCTGTTTCGGTCTTCCCTAGAAGGCAAGGCAGTGCAGGTCTTCTCGAACAACACCACAATGGTAGCCTGTCTCAAAAGGCAGGGGGTCACAGGCAGTGCACAACTGGAGGAAGAGATCTCTCCGCTGCTGCAGTGGACGGAGGACCACCTACAGGCCCTATCCACAGCATATGTGGCAGGAAAAGAAAACATGGAAGCAGATTTTCTCAGCCAGAGGCATTTCGATCTGGGTGAGTGGACTCTCAATGCGGAGATATATGCCCAACTGGTGAGGCACTAGGAGCAGCCAATAATGGACCTTATGGCAACCTACAAGTCGGCGAAGGCAATGCACTTCTACAGCAGGAAGTGAGAGCACATGTCGGAAGGACTCGATGCACTGGTGCAGCGCTGGCCCACGGAGAGCCTGCTATATATGCTTCCTCAGCAGGCACTCATAGGGTGAATAGTGCAAAGGATTGGCGCCCATCAGGGTCTAATCATCTTAGTGGTGCCGGATTGGCTTTGACGGCGGACCCACACCATGCTGCCGATCAGACATCGGGGTAGGAAGCAGGAGCTGCTCGCCCCTCCCACTCCCCCCCACCAAGGCCCAATTGGGGCGCACCAGGCAGCCCGAGCGGCATTGGGGAAGGGAGCAGGCAGGTGAGCTCCTCCCTGCTCCCCACCGCGAGGCCTATCAGGCCGAGGAAACCGGCATTCAAACCTTCAGCGCCTCCAGGCGCCCTGCAACAACCCGAGCAGCGTCGGGGAAGGGAGCAGGCTGGTGAGCTCCTCCCTGCTCCCCACCGGAGGCCTATCAGGCTGAGGAGACCGGCATTCAAATCTTCAGCGCCTCCAGGCGAGCCCGCGCCTGGCGGGCCTCGCCAGAGGGCCCTTTGGCGTGGCCCTTAGGCGCGAGCTCCGGTGCTCCTTAGCTGCTGGGGTCGAACAGGTTTGATCGCTCCTCCATACATCGCCTCCAGACCAAACCATCTTACAAGCTCCACCCTGGCACCTTCAAGTAACTCTTTTGTCTCGCTTCCCACTGCTGGCATTGTTTTTTTTCCTCCCACTACCCGCCTAGAACTTGCTACCCACTGCCTGCACTGTACTGCCACCCATTGTTGGCATTGAACTACTACCCACTGCTTGCACTGTATTGCTACCCATTGTTGGCATTGAACTACTCTACCCACTGCCTGCATAGCACCACTACCCTCTGCTTGCTTAGCATTACTCCCATTGCCTACATCGTACTGCTACCCACTGCTGGGCATAGAACTGCATACCTGCCGCTGCATAGAACCGTTATCCATTGCTTATTCATTGCTTGCATAGTACTGCTACCCATTGTTTTGCATACTGTTGCACTGAACTGTTGCCACCCATTGTTGTTTTGCATACTGTTGCCACCCATTGTTTTGTCACCAATTGTTTTGTTTTGCATACTGTTGCCACCCACTGTTTTGTATACTGCTGCTATCCATTGCTTTGTACACTGTTGCCACCCATTATTTGCATAGTATTGCTACCCAATGTTGCACTGAACTGTTATCCATTCCTTATCCATTGTACTGCATAGTACTGCCACCCATTGATTGCATACCATTGCCACCTATTGTTGCTTAGTACTATCAACCATTGTTGTCTAGAACTGTTATCCACTCCTTATCCTCTGCTTGCCACCCATTGCTTGCATTGAACTGCCACCCACTGCCTGCTTGTCTGCCTATCAAGTGCTACCCGTTGGTTGCCTAGAACTTGCTACCCATTGCTTTCTCAGACCTTGCTGCCCACTACCATGGCCCCACATCTCATTATCCTCCCCAACTGCCTCCCCTCCTACCAACACCCTCCCTCCTCTTCCCCCCTACCTTTCCCCTCCCTTCCTCACTTCTCCCTCCACTCTGCCCCCTAGCCTAGCACCTGCCCTTGAGCTTCCTCACACGATCTCCCGCATTCAACCAGCCCCCCTCTCTACATTCCTCACTTCTTCCTCCATCCTGCCCCCTAGCCTTGCACCGGCTCTTGAGCTTCTTCACACCATCCCCCGCATTCAACCAGCCCCCCTCTCTTTAAGGCAACCCCACCCTCGCTTCCGCAGTACTATCTCCACTATACCTTGCTCTCTAATACTCCTTCTCCTTCTCTCATCTGGGAACATCAATCCCAACCCTGCCCCCCCCCCCCCCGATTTCTTTCTCACACTAGAAAAAGTTCCTCATGTACCCCATCTAATCTCATCCACATCCCGCTCCGCCCTCCCCCATTCATCCCACAATCAATTATCCATAGATATCAACTCCAACCCCCATTCATCCCACAATCAATCCATAGATATCAACTCCAACCCTACCCCCATAAATAATCCCTCACATAACCTACCCGATACCATCAATTTACCCCTTATTTCCCCTCCCTCAAATCCCTCTTGGAGATCACACTCACCTAGACACACCCACCCATACCCTGCTCCCTCTAAATCTCAGCATTACCCTAGAAATAGACCCCCATGCTACTCTGATAAGAAATCTACACGTAACTTATCCATATCCCTTTCCTCGCCCCCCTCTGCTCTCCCGTTTTCATGTGCCCTATGGAACGCATGCTCAGTCATCAAAAAAACCCTTTTATTCATGACCTTTTCATCTCCAATGCCCTACACCTTCTTGCCTTGACTGAGACATGGCTCCCCCCAGACGACACCGCATCCATTGCCTCTCTCTGCTATGGGGGCTACCAGTTATCCCATACACCCCGACTTACTGGTCACGGTGATGGTGTTGGCCTCCTACTCTCTCCCTCCTGCCAATTCCAACCCCTTCTGCCACCTCATGGAGACTCCTTCAAAGTCCACTCCATTCTCCTCCTCTCTCCACTTCCCCTCCGAATTACTGTTATTTATCGCCCACCGGACAAATCCAAATAACCTTCCTCACCGACTTTAACTCCTGGCTTTCTGCCTTTATGGATCCCTCCTCCCCCACTCTTATTCTTGGTGATTTCAACATTCACGTTGACAACCCCTCCGACCACCATGCCTCAAAGTTCCTCGCTCTCACCTCCTCGTTCGACCTCCAACTTTGCTCCACTGCCCCCACATATCTACACGGCCACTGCCTTCACATATCTACACGGCCACTGCCTTGACCTAATACTATTCTCCAACTCCTCTCCTTCAAACTTCTGCAAATCAATCCTTCCCTCATCTGACCATCACCTCTTAACATTTACTCTTCAAATTCCGCCGTCCCAACCTCGTCCTGTCTCCTCCGACCTATTTAGAAACCTTCATAATATTGATCCCCTGACTCTCTCCTCCACCATCTCTCCATCTCTTTCCGCCATTTTATCCTCCAACTCCGTCAACAAGGCATTATCTTCATACAATACTACATTATCCTCAGCCCTTGACACTCTTGCCTCTGCCACCCCACGTCCTGTCAAACGATCCCAACCCTGGCTTTCACCCACAATCCGTTACCTAGGCATCTGCGTCCATTCTGCCAAACGAGCTTGGTCCAAATCCCGCTGCCCGGAAGACCTTCTACACTTCAAATTCATGCTTGACTCCTTCCAGTCAGCCTTAGCACTTGCCAAACAAGATTACTTCAACCATCTGACCAACTCCCTTGCCTCTGATCCTCGCCGTCTCTTTAATACCTTCAATTCTCTCCTCAAGGTCCCCCCGCCCCCCGATCATGCCCTCCCTTTCTGCCCAAACCCCAGCCAACTACTTCCACGACAAAATCCACAAGATTACCCTTCAATTCCCTACCCCCCCTATCTACCTCCCCTCCTCCCCAATTCTCCTCCCCATCCATATTCCCTCTGCCACCCTCTCCTCCTTCCCTCCGATCTCTGAGGAATAAACTGCATTCCTCCTGTCCTCCTCCAAACCCACCACCTGTTCATCAGACCCTATCCCCACCCATCTCCTATGTTCCATCCCCCGCACCATTGCCCCCTCCATCACTCATATTCTCAACCTCTCACTCTCCACTGCAACTGTCCCCATTGACTTCAAACATGCTGTTGTCACACCCCTCCTCAAGAAACCTTCACTTGATCCCACATGCCCTAACTAGTGGGATGTGGGATCAATGTGGTGAATGCTTGGAATGCCCTCCCGATGGAGGTGGTGGGGGCAAACACAGTGACAGAATTCAAAGTGGCCTGGAACAGACATAGTGGATCACTTTACAGCAACAAGATTAGATCTAAATAAACTGAACCATCTAATTTCTCAACAAATAGGGGGTGTCCTACATGGAGTAATGGGGGAAGGAGCAGTGGGTTCACCCCTAAACAAACAAAGAAACAAAGATATGGGGAGGGGTGCACCTGCTCCTGATGGGTGCACCACTAAGCAAAAGACATGGGAAGGGGTGCACCTACTCCTGCCATATTGCTGGGCAGACTAGATAGATCACGCTGGTCTTTATCTGCCGTCATTTACTATGTTACTATATCCCATCTCCCTCCTTCCCTTCACATCCAAACTATTAGAACGAGCTGTCCACTGTCGCTGCCTCGACTTCCTCACCTCCCAGGCCCTCCTCGACCCACTTCAATCCGGCTTCCGTCTCCTACACTCCACTGAAACGGCACTCACAAAAGTCACAAATGACCTGTTCCTGGCTAAATCCAAGGGCCTCTATTCTATCCTCATCCATCTTGACCTTTCTGCTGCCTTTGACACCGTTGACCACGACCTTCTCATCACCTTCTCCTCGCTTGGCTTCAAGGACTCCGTACTATCCTGGTTCTCCTCCTACCTCTCCCATCGCTCATCCAGCGTATGCTCTGGTGACTCCTCCCCTACCCCGCTCCATGTAGTTGTACCCCAGGGATCTGTCTTGGGTCCCCTCCTCGTCTCTCTCTATACCCAAGGCCTTGGTGCGCTTATCTCCTCCCATGGCTTTCAGTACCATCTCTATGCTGATGACTCACAAATCTACCTCTCTACACCTAATATTTCTCTGGCAACCCAGTCCAAGATCTCTTCCTGTCTGTCAGACATTGCTGCCTGGATGTCTCATCGACGATTGAAATTGAACATGGCCAAGACTGAACTCCTTGTCTTTCCACCTAACTCCGCCCCCCCCCCCACTCCCCCCTCTCTCAATCCATATGGATGAATCTACTATTCTTCCTGTTCCCTCGGCCCGCAATCTAGGGGTTGTCTTTGACACCTCTCTCTCCTTCTCCGCTCATATCCAGCTTGTAGCTAAGACCTGTCGCTTCTTTCTCTGCAACATCAGCAAAATCCGCCCCTTCCTCTCTGAACACACTACCAAAACGCTTATCCATTCCTTAATCTCCTCTCGCCTCGATTACTGCAACCTACACCTTGCTGGTCTTCCTGTGAGTCACCCCTTCCCCTTCAATCAATACAAAGTCACGCTGCTCGACTAAACTTCTGCCAGCCTCGCCATGCCCATATTACTCCTCTTCTCAGGTCACTTCATTGGCTCCCTGTCCAGTTCCGCATCCTATTCAAGCTTCTCCTGCTGACCTATAAATACATTCACTCTATGGCCCCTCAATACCTCTTCCTTATCGTCCCTTCAGTCTAGTCCCGAACCTTAGAGTTGTGCTCCTCCTCCAGCAGCTTGGAGAATGAGAAACATCATTTTCGTGATGTCACTGGTACATAAGCTCCGGAACCGCCTCCTCTCACCAGTTATCTCAGTCTCCAAGCAGCTGGAGTTCTGGTGAGCCTGTAGGTCAGGCTCACTAGAGGAGCAATTAAGAAGAGTTAGTGTAGTATTTTTAGTGGGAGTAGAATTAGTTAATTTAATCTAAGTTAATTGATTTGGTTAATTTGATTGGAAAAAAAAGAGATTAGAAAGCAAGAAGGGGAGTTGGATTTTTTGCCTGTAGTGGAGCGAGGTGATCAGAGTGCTGAGACTTTCTCTCCTCCTCCCTCCGCCCCCCTGCGTGCAGCATCTCGTCCAGGCGGCCTTCCGTTACCTTGATGTGGAGTGCCAAGAGGAAGGGCGGCCTGGGGAACAAGCCCTAGTGCGTGGGGAGTGCAGGAGCTCAGCCCGCAGCACCGCAGAAGGGGTGCTTGCAAATGCTAGCGGGAGGGAGCCGGTGCAGGGTTGCAAGCTGTTTGCAGCTGCCGCTCATCTTTCGGCTCCCGTGGCAGTGGCTCCCGCTTACGGTTGAGCCAGGGAGCATAAGAGGAAGAGAAGTACTCCAGTTTGGGGGTAAGTGGGGTATTCTTTTTCGGCGGGGGATCCGCGTGTGGGCGAGACTAGTCGGGGCTGGTGACTGGCGGCGCGCTACGACGCGGCTGAGGGCGCGACAGGCCCAACCACGTGTCAGCGGCGTGGGAAGCAGATTTGTGCTGTTTTGTTTTTTTTGTGGAGTGTTTGAGAGGCCGGAGGAGCGGCCGGGGAGCCTCATTTGGTGGCGGTGTGGCCACCTTTAGCCTTGCTGGAGAGGTAGGAGCCCGATAGGGGTTTTGATAATTAACCCTTTCAAGGCCTACTTTAAAATTTTAATCCACATTCTGCAGCCGGGTTAATTTTTGCATATTTCAGGAAAATTGCACCCGTCTTATTCAATATGTTCTAATAATGATTTTCCTTCTGCTATGGTCATGTATTATATACCATTTGATAGGAATATTTAGTCAGAATTTTGGATCAGAAGAGTTTTGGGCTCGGCCTAGAAAGGGTTAAAAAAGAAAAAAAAAACGCGAACGGGGCACGGTCCTTTTGGTGCAGGGCTGTGGCTGGCAGACCATCAGGGCAGCTTTCAGGCCGTGCAGAGGGGGATGCCTGCAAAGCCTCATTGTCTGCTCCTGTGGGGCAAAGAGGAGCTCTGTGACAGTGAAGGGAGTGTGTAGGGATTGCACTCCTGAAGCTGCAGATATGGATCAGCTGTCTGAAGTGGGGGAGGCTGATCTCAAAGGGGCTCCGGGTGCGGGCTCGGACTCCGCGGCTGCATTGCTACCGGCAGCGGAGCCGATGCCGAGCACTTCTGCATCATCGGATCTCCCTTGCTCGCAACCAGCCTTGCCTGAAGGCCTGGCGGCCATTTTTTCTCCAGGGTTTGTTGCCCTCATGCAGCAAGCTTTTGCATCATCTAAGGGAGGGCCAGTCCCGGGAGTCCCAGACCCGGACCTGGGGTTGAAGAGGCCAGGTACTCCTTTGGGGGCTGCAGTCACTGGGGTACCAGGGAAGAGGTTCCGGCGCGAGAGGGACCGGGCAGAGAACTCGGTGCTGTCAGAAAGGTTTGGTTCCGAGGATCCGGATCCAGACCTGAATTTGGACGACGAGCTGGAAGAAGGCGAGATTGCAGAGCAGGAGGATCAGGCCAGGGTGGTGCGTATGTTTCGGAGAGAGGAGTTACCGGCCCTCATTTCAGAGACGCTGAAGGCGCTGAATATGCCATCAGGAGCTCCAACGGAGGAGACTACTCTGGAAGATCCTTTGTTGCAAGCATTTCGAAAGACACAGAGAGCTTTTCCCGTGCATAGGGTATTTCGGGAAATGATTCAAGAGGAATGGGATTTGCCTGAGTCGGCCCTGAAGGGGTCCCGAGTAATGGCTTGCCTGTATCCCCTGATGGATTAGGATAGGGAGTTGCTTAAGGCTCCTAGAGTGGATGCCGCCATGTCGGCAGTTACCAAAAAGACTACCATTCCCATGGAAGGCAGTGCTGCCCTGAAGGACGTCCAAGATCGCAGGCTAGAAGCCTTGTTGAAACAAGTTTTTGAGGTAAATGTGCTCTCGTTGCAAGCGTCTATTTGCGGAGCGTGGGTAGCGAGGGCCTGTCTTCGTTGAGTGCAGCGTCTCCAGGGAGAGCAAGTGGAAGGTGCGACGGCGGAGGAGTCCAGGTTGGAGTCGGGCGCAGCCTATCTGGCGGATGTTCATTATGACCTTATCAGAGGTCTCTCGAAGAGTATGGCTTCGGCTGTGGCGGCAAGGAGACACCTTTGGCTACGGAATTGGGCCGCAGATGGGTTATCCAAGTCAAGATTGAGTAAACTTCCCTTTCGGGGTAAACTGCTCTTTGGAGAGGAGTTGGACAAGTTGGTTAAGGACTTGGGCGAATCCAAAGGGGGTAGGCTGCCGGAGGATAGGCAGAAACAAGGACGTGTAACCCCATTGCCTAAGAACCAACAGCGGGAGTTTAGGCGTTTCCGGTCTCCTCAGTTTGGGCAAAATCAGAGGGGCCTTTTTTCCTATAGAAGCCAGGGGTTTCGAGGAGCAGGCAGGGGGTTTGCGGCTGCCTCCTCCTCTACCTCGAACCTTAAAAGACCACAATGATGCCAGGGGGACCCAGGTGGAACGGGTTCCTGTGGGGGGGTCGCTTATGGGATTTTTACCCGGCCTGGGTCCAAATCACTTCCGATGAGTGGGTGTTGGAGGTGATCAGAGAGGGCTATGCCTTGGAGTTACAGAGGCCGGTTTCCGATTCTTTCATCAGGTCTCCTTGCAACGCACTGGTAAAGCGCAGGGCGGTGCGGGACACGATACGGCGGTTGTTGTTTCTCAAGGCCATTGTACCGGTTCCTCCCGATCAGTGCGGCATCGGTCGATACTCGATATATTTTGTGGTTCCAAAAAAGGATGGAACGTTTCGGCCAATTTTAGATCTCAAGAGAATGAATCGGTGTCTCCGCGTGTCTCACTTTCGGATTGAGACTCTCTGGTCGGTAATCATAGCAGTAAGAAAGGGAGAATTTCTTACATCGTTGGAAGTGACAGAGGCTTATCTGCACATTCCTATACAGCAGGTACATCAAAGGTTTCTTAGATTTGCGGTGCCGATGGGACATTTTCAGTTCCAGGTGCTCCCATTTGGGCTAGCTACAGCGCCACGAGCATTCACCAAGGTCATGGTAGTGGTAGCAGTGGCGCTGTGAATGGAAGGCGTGTTGGTTCACCCATATCTGGACGATTAGTTAATAACAGCGAAGTCCAAAGCGGAAAGCGAGTCGGCAACGGCCAGGGTGGTGGCCTTCTTGCAAAGCCTTGGCTGGGTAATCAACTTCTCCAAGAGCACATTACGCCCTTCTCAGCGGCTGGACTATCTGGGCGCTTGCTTCGATACGGAGCTTGGGAGAGTCTTCCTTCCTTAACAGCGGGCGCAGGGTCTGCGGAGCTTGGTGCGAAGGTTTCTCAGGACACCAGCTCCCACGGCGTGGTCTTATCTACAGATGCTCGGACCATGGCGGAGACTCTCGAGGTAGTGCCGTGGGCAAGGGCTCACATGAGACCACTTCAAAGGGCGTTGTTGAGGAGGTGGTCGCATCAGATGTATCAGCTGTCGCAGCGGCTGTCCTGTCCACCGGGGGCACGCATGGCTCTACAGTGGTGGTTACGGCCAGGAAACCTCGAAAGGGGAATACCTTTGGAGGCCCCGGAGTGGGTATTGCTTACGATGGATGCCAGTTTGGTGGGCTGGGGAGCACATTGCCAAGGACGGTTCTTGCAGGGACTATGGACTGTAGAGGAAAGCAGTTGGGCCATCAACAGGTTGGAGTTGAGAGCGGCAACGTGGGCTCTTCAGGGGTTTCAACCTTATCTTCATGGAAAGGCCATTTGCGTATTCTCCAACAACGCGACCGCGGTGGCGTACATCAATCGCCAAGGGGGTATGAGCAGTGTGGCCCTCGAGACAGAGGCCGGGGGTCTGCTCGAGTGGGCCGAGGAGAATCTGCTGGCCCTGTCGGCGGCACATTTGGCAGGAGCGGACAACGTGGAGGCCGATTTCTTGAGTCGGGTGAGAGTGGACCCCGGGGAGTGGGCACTCCACCTGGAGGTGTTCGCTCGGCTGGTGCAGTGCTGGGGTTCCCCAGTGATGGATCTCATGGCGACCTTTCAGTCGGCACAGGTTGGGCGCTTCTACAGCAGAAGAAGAGAAAGAATGTCAGAGGGCCTGGAAGCCCTGATTCGGGTCTGGCCGGAAGATCAACTCCTATACGTGTTTCCGCCTTGGGTGTTCATAGGTCGAGTGTTGCAGCGCATAGAATGGCACAGAGGTCGGGTGATTCTAATCGCACCAGATTGGCCAAGGAGGCTGTGGTACGCCGACATGTTGAGGCTGTTAGTGGACAGACCGTGGCAGCTCCCGCTCCGGAGGGATCTTCTTTCCCAGAGTCCGCTGTTCATGCCCCAAGTGGATCGATTCTCACTTATGGTTTGGCTATTGAAAGGGCGAGGCTGAGAGCGAAGGGATATTCGGAGGGAGTTATCTCCATTTTGTTGAGGGCCCGGTGTAGTTCGACCTCGTTGGCATATATCAGAGTATGGCGAGTGTTTGAAGCATGGTGTGGGGACAGACAGTTTGTGGCATTAAAGGTGTCGCTTCCGCAGTTGCTGTCCTTCTTGCAAGAGGGGTTTCAGAAAGGCCTAGCAGCATCTTCATTGTGGGTGCAGGTGGCGGCGCTGTCCTGTTTCAGGGGGAAGGTTTGAGGCATGTCGCTTGGAGTCTATCCAGATGTTAAGCGATTTTACGCGCAGCGGCCTTATTGAGACCTCCGCGTAGGCCAGTCGTGCCATCATGGGATCTGCCTCTGGTCCTGCAGGCGTTGGTACAAGAGCCTTTTGAACCTCTGTCGAGGGCCTCTTTAAAAATCTTACCCTGAAGATTGTGTTCTTGGTAGCTATTTCTTCCGTGCGAAGAATTTCGGAGTTGCAGGCGCTTTCCTGTAAGAAGCCATTCCTTTCATTTATGGCCGCAAAGGTGGTTTTGAGGCCGGTGCCATCCTTTTGCCTAAGGTGGTATTGGCATTTCATGTGAATCAGACAGTTTCATTGCCAGTATTCGGAGAAGGCAAGGCTGGTCCTTCAAGCAACCTGAGGTGTTTGGATGTTCGTCGGGTATTAAAGAGGTATCTTTGCAGGACGGCCAGCTTCCGTAAGTCAGATAGGCTGTTTGTTCTGTTTAACGGGCCAAAGAAGGGCCAGGTGGCGTCTAAAGCTTCCATTGCTTGATGAGTAAAGGAGGCGATTGCGTCGGCGTATATTCTGAGAGGTAAGCTGGTACCGGAGGGGCTGTGAGCTCATTCCACTAGGGCGCAGGCGGCGTCCTGGGCGGAGTGCAGTTTAGTACCGCCGGTCGAGATTTGCAAGGCCGCGACTTGGTCTTCTCTGCATTCCTTTGTCAGGTACTACCGTCTAGACATTCAGGCAGAAAGGGATGCCTCTTTTGGCTCAGCGGTGCTTCAGGCTGGTCTGCAGGGTCCCGCCCATTAGATGGTTCACTGCTCTGTTACATCCTCTAAGTTTCGGGACTAGACTGGAGGGACGATAAGGAAGGTGAAATTAGACTTACCTGCTAATTATTGTTCCTTGAGGAACTCCAGTCTAGTCCCGTATCCTGCCCGGGAGGATCCTGTGGATTAGGGCCTGAAGTAGAGCGGTATAGCAGGTAAGCAGGGTGCAGGCATGCGCGAAGGCCTGATTAGTCGGGCATGGTGTGCGTGTGGGAAATGTCTGAAGGCCTACGGGTGCATATCAGGGGACGGAGGCCGAGGCACTTCTATGTCGCTTCATTGGTATGTACATAGTTGTGAGGTACAGCATAGTTTAGTTAGTTTGGTCAAGTTAATTGCTATAGCATGCTGCTTAATTGTTGCTCCGGTGAGTCTGCTTTGTCAATAGGTTACTGGTGAGAGGAGGCGGTTCCGTAGCTTATGTACCAGTGACATCACGAAAATGATGTTTCTCAGTCTCCAAGCTGCTGGAGGAGGAGCACAACTCTAAGGTTTGGGACTAGATTGGAGTTCCTCAAGGAACAACAATTAGCAGGTAAGTCTAATTTCACCTTATCTCTTATCTCGCCCTACATCCCCTCTCGAAATTTGCGCTCCGCTAACAAATTACTTCTATCTTTCACCGGCACCGCGAACTCCAGACTGCGCTCCTTTCACCTTGCTGCACCTCACGCCTGGAACAACCTACCTGTGTCTGTGCGCCAGGCACCCACCCTGGCCCTCTTCAAGTCCAGGCTGAAGACCCACCTCTTCACTGTTTCATTCAGATCCTGACTCCTTCCTCATCTCATCCTAACCCCCGTCAACGTTTATGACCAATTACAGACCAAACTGTCCCACACCAAATACAGACCAAACTGTACCACACCAGACCAAACTGTACCACACCGTACCTTGCGTAGAACTGACTAATGCTCTGTACTGTTTTTAACTAATGTACTACTCTAACTAGATTGTAAGCTCCGATGAGCATGACTCTGACAGGCAGGGACTATCTCTTGTATGTTGACTACCTCTTGTAGGTTAGCTGTGCAGCGCTGCGTGCATGGCGCTCTAGAAGTGCTAAGTAGTAGAGTAGTGGTATGCAGACCTTGTATGGCTGGTGGTAGACGGTCCATGGTGACTTCCAGCCAGGGCCTGGTGTGGATGCTGCAGGTGGATCTAGTCTCACTTACAGCCTGGCTCTTGAGAGGGCTCGCTTGAGGAAGAGAGGCTATTTGTCAGAGGTTATTGCCACACTATTGAAGGCTCAGAAGTGCACCACTTCACTGTCGTATATCTGGGTGTGACGCATCTTTGAGGAATGGTGTGCAGAGCAGCAGTGCCAGCCCTTGGTGGCATCAATCTGGAGGTGTTAGCCTTTTTGCGGTCAGAACTGGACAAGGGCCTCGTATGTAGCTTGCTCCAAGTGCAGGTGGCAGCATTGACCTGTTACAGGGGAAAAATTCAGGGGGTCTCCCTGGGAGCACACCCAGATGTGGTGTGCTTTCTCTGTGCAGTGAAGCAGGTACGGCCCCTGGTGAGGGCAATTGTCCCTCCTTATGACCTCAGTCTCATCTCATCAATGTTGATGGAGGCACCCTTTGAGCCTTTGGGGACATCCTCACTCAAAGATTTGACCTTGAAGTCGGTATTTCTGGTGGCTATTTGTTCAGCTAGGAGGATTTTGAAGTCACAGGTGTTATCGTGCCAGGAACCATTTCTCTCTATGACCAAGGAAAAAGGTCATTTTGTGGCCAGTTCCTTCCTTTTTGCCTAAGGTGGTCTCTGCTTTTCATGTGAACCAGCCAGTTACCCTGCCGGTCTTGTCAGCTCATGGAGATGTGGCAGAGGGCTCCCGCTTACATTGCCTACATGTGTGCCGGGTGCTGAAAGCTTATTTGAAAAGGACAGTCATTCCGGAAGTCCGACCAGCTGTTTATCCTGTTTGGGGGGGCCGTGGAAGGGGGAAGCGGCCTTCAAAACCTCAATTTCTAGGTGGATTAAGGAAGCAATTTCGACAGCGTACTTGTTGTGGCCTAAGGTGTCTCCTGTGGGCGTAAGGGTGCATTCTACCCAGGCACAGTCAGCTTCCTGGGCGGAAGCATGTTTAGTTCTGCCAGTGGACATCTGCAGAGCAGCCACCTGGTTAATGCTACATATCTTTGTGAGGCACTACCGGCTAGACTTACAGGCTGTGGGAGATGCGAGGTTTGGTGCTGCAGTGTTAAAGGCTAGGCTCACGGGACCCTCCCGAGTTTAGTACTGCTATTGTACATCCTACATATTGGAACTGGACTTGAGCTTCGATAAGGAAGGGTTAATTATACCTTACCTTCTAATTAGCTTTCCTTGAGTACCTCAAGCATCATTCAAAGGAAGGACTCAAAATTTCATATTTATTTGAGATGATATAAGTTTACTGGTGGCTAGTAAAATGTATAACTGGCCTTATGTGGATAGTAGTGGGACAAAAATCTGTCTGAATAGCCTGCTGCTATGGCTATAAGAAAGGAGCAGAGTGAAGACAGAACAAAAAGTTATCCGGAGAGCATTGATTTTCCATTGCTATCTGGATAAGCTCAAGAACGAGTCTAAACTAAACGTATGGTACAGGAGTAGGTACTGCATTATAAATATGCAGTGCTGCTGATTATGCATTTTCAGACTGAAATTCCATATCTCCCTGCTAGACCAGTCCAGACAAGGGGGTTGTGTTCCCCTATCAGCATATTGGTGGAGATAAAGAACCAATGAAAAGCCCATGTTTCAGTGACATCACTCTCATGCCTTTATACGCTTCAGCCACCAGAGGTCTCTTCAGTTTTTGTCTCCAGCAGATGGTGAATGGATTTTCTCCTCTCCAAAGAAAACTGTGAGGGTGACTCACTTGAGCGCGGCATGAGAGGCTCCACTAGACTGCAGTCTCTTCGATAGCCATAGGAGGAAGGAAAATTGGTTCAGCTCCGCACACTTATGATAAGAGCCTGTTGAGCAGCCAAAAATTGGAAGGATCTGGAAGAGTGCAGTAGCCTCGCACAACCTCAATGCCCCCTCCCTCCTCCTCTGTTCCACCCTGCTCTCTCCTGAAGATTGCAGAAGGTTCTCAGAGGGATCTGCCTGCCAGCCACCGTAAACACAGTGCTGCAAAAGTGAGTGAAACAGTATTGGGAGAGTAGATTCTCTGGGATTCTCGGGGTGAGTGCCAAGACTTGATCTCGTCATTGTCCTTGATGGGGGCTCATGATTCAGTCTGTGTGGGATGCAATTCGGAGTAGACCTTTGATAATCGTTGGCACAGAGTGTGGGTTTCCTGCCATTTTCTGCACGTTAGTAGCATTTTCTCCTATTATGCACCTGGCGGTTGTGTGGTCTGTATAAGTGTTCTACCCAAGCAGCTCCAATGCACGTTCCTACCCTAGCACTTGTAATGTGTGTTGCAGTAAAAGCACAGTTAATGCACTCCTTTGGGCCACCACAACCTTAGTGCACGCTGTTGTGATACTTGCCTTAACTTTCTATGTCTTCTTCCAGGAATTGTTGTTTGGCCTGTAGCAAGCAAGGTTCCTCATCTCCAGCTTCTGGACCCTGCTCTTCTAGCATGGCAGCTCCTGAGTTGTCCCTGGAGGGATTGCTCCCTCTCTCTACGCCAGGGGATGTGGTTAGTCCGACCTGCCTACTTAAGGGCAGGAGGTGGTGGATGGCGCTGTGGGTAAGGAAACCAGTCAACTAGAGGTTCCAGTGATCGTGCTGTGTGTTGCTCCCCGTCTTCTAGGGAATGATGGTGACTAGGTCCTGTGGTGTAGGAGGGTTATTTCCATGAGGAGAGCTTCTGGAGTCCAGATTGTCCTCCCTGGAGTACTTTTCCCTTTTACAACAGGCCTGATTCCCCTGAGTGCAGTCTCATGAGGGGTAGGCTAAGAGTGGAAGCCCTGTTCGATTGTCTATGGCTAAGCGTCCCTGGCAAAAGGGTGCCCCCTGGACATGGGAATTAGCCAGGATCTGTCCGAGATCTGGACTATGGCTTGGATTCAGATATCTGATGTGGATAAAGAACTCTCATCTTCAGAGGATTGTGAGGAGGCCAATGTTATCTGCCTGTTCTGGAAGGAGGAAGTGGAGATGTTGATTCCCAGGGTCTCATCCACCTTGAGCTTGGCAGTTGCTCCAGGCATGGAGCAGGAGCAGGAACTGAGGATGCATCCACTCCTGTCAGGCGTGCAGAAATCCACTACTGTCTTTCCATTCCCGGAGCTGCTCAAGGGTGTATAAGAAGATGCACACACTCCCAGAATGTGTTGTGTGGTTTGTGATCTGCATATCTACTCCAAGGTAGATATGCAGATCACAGTGGTTACTAGACGGACCACCATTCCTGTGGAAAGCAGATTGGCCTTAAAGGATACTCTGGACCAGAAGGTGGATTCATGTTGAAGATCCAGTTTGCTGCAGCGGCTGCTATTCTTAGTTGGCGGCATGTGCAGGCCTGACGTCTCGAGCCCTGCTCCAGTGGGTTCAGTCTCTTCCACAGTGTGATTTTATCCTCTTTTGGAGTCAGCTATGGCCTTCCTTTCTGATGCCATGTATGGCCTGGTACGTCAAGTGGCCAGGGACTGTGCCCTGTCGACCGTGACATGGTGTTAGCTTGGCTCGGACATGGGGCAGCGGACTCATCATCCAAAACCCATGAATGCTATGTCCAAAACAAAGCAAAATGCATGAACATACTAAACACATCTATTGATGATAGTTTTGACAATGCAAAGGAGGTCCATATAGACTCTGTTTTAATTTTGATAGACTATGCCCCGCTTGTTATTTTGAACATTTTTTATAGTTCAATGTCTACTTTTAATTTTGTTTGTAGCTCTTAAGCCCTTATAGTTGCAGTTCTTTTACTCACTCGTGATATAGAGAGAGATTCTCATTCTACTATTATGTCCTCTCTCCATCCCTTCTAGTTTTAATAATTACATTATGATTAGCATATTGATGAATTTATTGTTCATAACTGATCTGTTTTTAACCTTATTTATTTATTTATGTCTTCCGTAGTGTGAATGTTTTCTTATTTAAGCCTTATTACAGTATGGTATAAGACCGTCACTTTTAATGGTCTTCAACAGAGGTATTTATGCTTTTTTATGTTTTTGAGCATTATTGTTCAGTTTGTTTTACATTGATTGTATATGACATATTTTACTCTCATTTCTGGATGATTTATTTTTTACAGTCTGATTTGTTTCTCATCGTTTTGATTTATTTATTTATTTGCAGATTGTGCTACTAGTGGTCTGTTCTTTTATGATTTTAAGTATTTATATGTTTATGTTTTTAGTTTGTGCCTGACAAACCCCCGACGAAGGGTAACGAAACACGGCCTGTGTCAGGTTGTCAAGGGTGTAATAAAGACTCTGTCTTTCCACTTTTATCACGCCTTGGACTGGTTGCTGTTTTCTGCATGGTATCTGCTTTTGTAGTGTTGTATCCCATTCCCTGGTTCCTCCAGTTGAGGGCGGGATTCACTTCTTCTTCAGGAATGGGCATGGGTCATCAAGAATTGCTGGGTGCTAGTCCCCATTCAGTCTGGCTATAGCCTGGAATGCAAAGAGCCAATCCCAGCCACGTGCAGCTTCTCCCCTTGTGAGTCTGCAAACAATAGGGCCGCTGTGTGGATCACTTTGGACAAGTTGCCTCTCCTGAAGGCTGTGGTGCCCATTCCCCCGGACGATCAGGGCAAGGGCAGGTATTCCATCTGTTTCATGGTGGCTGCCACAGTAGGAATATTCCAACTCAGTCTGGACCTCAAGTGTAGCAATGAGCGCTTGTGTGCCATGCTTTTATGGATAGAAACTTTACGATCCAGGTTGTGTGCAGAGGGGATTCCCCAGCATCTTTGGTTTTGGCTGAGGCGTATTTTCATATCCCGATCCAGGGGATCAGCAAGTATCTGTGTTTTGCCATGCTTGGCTCTCGCCTTCAGTTTGCTGCCCTTCCATTTGGACTCTCCACTGCCTGAAGGACGTTCTCCTAGATCATGGTGGTGGTGTCTGCAGCGCGACGGTGCCAAGGGATTTGTGTGCACCCATATCTGGGCTACTGACTCATCTGAGCCCATTCTCCTTCATAGGCATCTCGGGTAGCTCCCTGAGTGGTGGTCTTTCTGATGAACCTCAGCAGGGTGATGATTTGGGGAAGAGCCTTGTCCCATTCCCAGTCCCTGGGAGTACATTATCATTACTCAAGTGTGTGGAGTCTTTCTGTCAATGGAAAGTCAAGGCTGTTGGATTGCCTAGCGCTATTCTGTTCACAACAGGCTTCCAGAGGTCCTGGTTGATCTTCAACAGCAGTTCAAACTCAGGCTTCAACTCTCAATGATGGTGAAGGTCAGCTGGTGGTAGTTCTGAAGAAAGGTGTGCCACTAGACAATTGTTCATGGATCCTTCTGGCGACAAATGCCAGTCTCTTGGGCTGGGGAGCCCATTGCTAAAGTCAAATGGCCCAGGACCATTGGATTTGCGGAGAGACAGTATGGTCCATCAATGGCCCTGAAGTAAGGGCTATCAGGTTGGCTCTTCTTTGTCTCTGGCCCCCGGTAGAGAGCTGGGCGGTTCACATGTTCTCTGATAATGCCATGGGTGGTGGCTTATGACAGTTGGCAAGGTGACAGAGGCGTGCCGGGATAGCTCTGGAAATGACTCTCCTATTTGCCTCCTAGTTTGTCAGCTATACACATTGTCAGGATGGATACTGTGGAAACAAATTTTCTCATTGTGTTCCCAGGAGAGTGGGGAGTTGAGTCAGAAGGTGTGTTCAGTTGTTTCTGCACTGCTGTAGTCACCCTGAAAGGGATCTAATGGTGACCAGTTCCAATGCCAAAGTGTGCCACTTCTTCAGTTGCTGCACAGAGACGGGGTCCAAAGGTCTTGGTGTCCTGACTCAACCTTGACCAGGTGAGCACCTGCTGTAGGTGTTTCCTCCATAGCCCCTGGTGTGGGACATGTGATTTGCAATATGGAGCGTTATCCAAGAAGGGACTATTCTGACAGCACTGCGTTGGCCAAGGAGAGCGTGATACACAGATCTGATGCAGCTCCTGTAAGCACTACCTCTTCGCATACCTATGTCTCAGGTCTTATTGTGTTGGGGGCCGCTTGTCCTGGAGGGGCCTAGCTCCCTTCTCACTTATGGCTTGGCTTCTGTAAGAAAACAGCGCATATGGGTTACTCTCCAGCAGTGGTGTTCCACTCTGCTCAGATCCTGGAGGAGGTTTACCTACCTGGCATAATTGCAAATCTGGTGCCTTGAGTGCTGGTGCAGCGCATGGCGGCTGGCTCCTGTATCAGCCAAGATATCGGCTCTGTGGCCTTCTCTGCAGGATAGTCTGAAGAACGGCCTTTTTTCTTTTAGCTCTCTAAAGATTCAGGGTTGGCAGCTTTGGCCTGTTTCAGAAGGCTGTTGGCTAGTAAGTCTCTAGCCATATACTCAGAGGTTTCACGCTTTCTTTGGGGGGTTTGGTGCCTGCTCCCTCCCCTGTGGTCCCTTCCTGGGATCTGTATCTGCTGCTGAGGGCCCTGATGTCAGAGACCTTTGAGCTGTTGAAGCACGCTACTCTGCAGGACTTGTCGCTCAAGACAGTCTTTTTGGTTGTGATTGTTCAGCAAGGTGGTTTTCCGAGCTGCAGGCTGTGTCTTGCTGAGATCCTTACCAATATTTTTCTGAGGTGGTCATTTCCATTCAGCCTGTGCCTGCCTTATTCCCTGAAGTGGTTTCTCCCTTCATGTGAACCAGATGGTTTGCCTGTCCTCCTCTAAGGAGCAGGGTTGGGGAGATGGTAGGATCTTTGCCTTGTGGATGTCTGGAGGGTGCTTCTCTGGTTCTTGGAGATTATGAATTCTTTTCATAAGTCAGACCATCTTTTTGTGCTGTTTGCTGATCTGTGCAAGGTGATGCTGGGTTAACGAGGCCATTGCCTCTATGAATCTGTTGCAGAACCGGCTGGTTCTGGAGGGTTTGCGCTCCCATTCTACCTGAGCGCAAACATCCTCGTGGGCAGAGCAGAGTTTGGTAGTCCCTGCAGACATTTGTCAGGCAGCATTGTGGGCATTACCTCTACTTTTATCAAGCATTTCTGCTTGGATGCCCATACTCGGTCAGACATGGCCTTTGGCTCTAAGGTTTTGTGAGCTGCTGTGTCTTCTTCCCCCATACTGGAGGTGTAGCTTTGGTTATGTTTCACTTGTCTGGACTGGTCTAGCACGACAATATGGAAGAGAGCAGGTGGAGAAGAAGGATGGCATCATAGAGAAACAGCACATTACCCTCATCGGGCTCTTGAGACGCATGTCCAATTTCACTTGCAGGTAGTATCAAGGTGGGAGTCAGAAGAAGGCCTTCTACCCGCATAAGCACAGGTACTTTCTTGGTCCTCAAACCTCCTAGCAAAGGGCACAAACTCCTCATCCACAGCATCAGGAGAAGCTTCAAAAACCCGGCCTGCCCCGCAACTCAACTGGTGGGTTTTTTTGATTGGTTGGTTCTTTCGGAGCATAGCCAGTTTGTCAGTGACCACAGAAGGGATCCCTCTGGTGGGGGATGGCTCATTCTTTTTGCCCATAGGTGGCCCCTCATAACTTCAGACTCATGGGTGCTACAGATTGGCAAAGTGCAACATGTAGCTGCTTTGGACTAACTGCTGCCTCATTCCCCCCACGGGTGCATCCCTTTGAACCCCTGTATCTAAACCTCCTTCAGGGGGAAATCTCCACCTTTCTGGCCAATCTCGCCATTGTGCTTATGGCTCAGGAGCAGGTAGGGTGGAGAGATGGGGGTGGGGGGTTTCAGCCCATACTGGACCTCAGAAACCTCAACACCTTCCTGGTGTGAGAAAAATTCAAGATGGTCTCTCTAGGGACTCTGCTTCCTTCAAAGAGACGATTGGTTATGCTCTCTGGATCTAAAATACACATACCAAACCATCCCATCAACAGGAAATATCTCAGATTCGTCTTGAGGGGACAGCATTTTCAGTACAGAGTATTACCCTTTGGACTGAGTCTTCACAAAGTGCTTCACAGTGGTAGCAGCCTATCTCAGAACACTTAGGGGTCTTTGTCTTCCCTTATCTGGATGACTGGCTCATAAAAAGCACCACGCCAGACGGAGTCTGGCAATCAACACGGCTGACCATCCAGGTGCTAGAGCTGTTGAGTTTTGTAGTCAGTTACCCAAAGTCTCACGTTCAGCCCACCCAACAATTAGAGTTCATAGGGGCTCTCCTCGACACAACTCAAGCAAAGGTCTTTCTTCCACTGGACTAACTCCAGAGATTGATGGCTTCAGTCCATGATACCCAGAGGAAGAATCAGAAGATTGCTTGCAGGATTCTGACTATGCTCGGCCACATGGCCTCTACAGTGCACGTCACTCTCATGGCTTGTCTGTCGATGAGAAAAGATCAATGAACACAGTGGAAACGGACCACTGGCCACCTTCGGGATCAATTGGTGGTCATGTATCTCTGGTTCAGTCCCTGCACTGGTAGTTGGATCATCAGAACCTGCTTAGGGGTCTCCCTTTTCAGAAGGGGTCAGTCATCCCAGAAGACTCTGATGATGGATGTATCCAGACTGGGTTGGGAAGCGCATCTAGATGGCCTCCACACTCAAGGTGTCTGGTCCAAACAGGAGTGCCTGCACCAGATCAGTTTCTTGGAATTACAAGCCATGGCAAATGTCCTCAGAACTGTCCAAGATCGACTAGCCAACCTGATTGTTGATCTGAATCAGAACAATCAGGTTGTGATATACTACATAAACAAGTTGGAGGGGAGGCACAGGTTTGTATCTCCTGTGCTAGGATGCGGTCCGGTTGTGGAAGTTTGCCATTACTTACAGTATGGAGTTAAGGGCCATGTATCTCCCAAGGAGCAGAATACCCTGGTGGACCAGTTGTGCCGTATCTTCCAGTAGCACGAGTGGACTCTGAACAGGCTGTCCCAGCCTGGACCTTTTGGAAATGGGATATCCCCTCTATCTGTTTGCCACTCTGCACAATGCCCAAGTGGATCAGTTTTGCTCCAGGGTCGCCTCGTGCATCTGTCTGGCTCCAGATGCTTTCCTCCTGCACTGGGGGGAGAGCCTGCTATCTCCAGGAACAAGCAGGAATGTAGTCTTCACATATGTGAAATCGTCAGTACCGATGGAGCCTGCACGGGAACGCTCCCCAGCGTCCAATAGGAACGCTTTTGGGAGCATCCCTCAGCACATGCGCGCTGCCTTCTCGCCTTTCCAACTGTCCCTCTTCAGTTCTTCGTTTTCCGCGGAGCAGACAGGATCTATTCCCTATCACCGCAGCAAATTCCGTCTTTAAATTTCTTTTCTTGTGGTCGCGTTTGCCTTCCGCACGACGCCTACCAGTACCACCGGTTCTTTTCTTTTCATTAAAAAAAAAAAACAACTTAGACTGTTTCTTTTCAGAAACTTTTCTCTTTGGTGCTAGGCGCCATTTTGGGCACTAGGCCCCATATTCCTAAAACATGGAAAAACCAACTAGTGGTTTTAAGAAATGTACTAAGTGTGGTGGTACCATCTCCATCACTGACACCCATGATTGGTGTATGAAATGTTTAGGACCTGAACATTCTCCAATTGAATGTTTCTCCTGTATGGGGATGACTAAAAGAGGAAGACAGAACCGGGCTGCAAAGCTCGGTACCCTCTTTTATTCGGATGCCAGATCCATTACATCTGAAGCTCAAACCCCACGTCCCGGTAATAATTTAAATGATCAATATCAAAAATTACCGGTACTTACCCCTCCCAAAATAACAAAACAAGTGTCTATTTTCTTTTGTTGGATGAAGCCAGGGGAAGCTATGTTTTTATGTTTAGTTACCTGAGATCCATGGGAGGAAGAAGAGGCCCTTGACGATGTCGATGTAATGGATCTATATCAAAAATTACCGGTACTTACCCCTCCCAAAATAACAAAACAAGTGTCTATTTTCTTTTGTCGGATGAAGCCAGGGGAAGCTTAGAACTATACTCTAACCACTCCAGATGGCAACATCCATTGTATTAAAGGTTTTTCATCAAAATATCATAAAGGTAACTTAGCTTAATCACAAAAGACGCTCCTCCGAACCGCAGCACGACACAATCAGTGATTATGGCACGACGTGCACATTTCGGGAACAAATCCCTGTATCAAGTGCATTCCATTTAAATTCGTTTTTTGGCGGTTAGCACGAATTTAAATGGAATGCACGTGATACAGGGATTTGTTCCCGAAACGTGCAAGTCGTGCCATAATCACTTATTGTGTTGTGCTGCAGTTCGGAGGAGCGTCTTTTGTGATTAAGCTAAGTTACCTTTATGATATTTTTATGAAAAACCTTTAATAAAATGGATGTTGCCATCTGGAGTGGTTAGAGTATAGTTCTAAGCTTCCCCTGGCTTCATCCGACAAAAGAAAATAGGCACTTGTTTTGTTATTTTGGGAGGGGTAAGTACCGGAAATTTTTGATATAGATCCATTACATCGACATCGTCAAGGGCCTCTCCACCTCCCGTGTTGCCTCCTCCACTTCCATCGGTTGTGGTTTTCCCTGAGGTTATTGAGATGACGGTTCCTCCGGAGGATGTCTCTCTTAAGGATGTTTGGACTATGCTTTCTCGAATGGAGATGGTTTTTGGTACCTCTTTAAAAAAATTCTCAACCTTCTCTAAAGAAACTGAATAAACTTTCTGATCAGGAGACTAGATTGATTTCTTTGGAAAAAAGAGTTGTCTCTTGTGAGGAGCAGGATTCTTCCACCCAAGGAGTTTTGGGAATATTGGTGAAAGATGTTACTTTACTACGTCGTCAAGATGAGTTCCTGGAAAACTCCTTGCGTGCAAAGAATCTGCGCTTCTTAAACTTTTCCTTGCACGCACTATTTGGATCCTGTTATTCTTTTGAGAAAGTATTTGAAATAAGTGTTGCTTTTAACTGATGTTGACTCTATGGGAATATTGAGCATATATTATTTGTCTTTGGGGGGTACAAATAGAAGTAGTGTTAAGGCTGCGGAAGTACAGGGGGGAAATAGGATCTTCTCCCTCGTTGAATTTGTCTGCGTTCTTAGAGACATCTCAGGACGAGATACCTACTAGAGCAACTCTATTGGTTTCTTTAATCTCTGATCTGGATAGGCAAAACATTTTTAGGGCCCATTTTAAGAGAAAGTTTGAGAAATTCTGTGGGCAATCCATTCAACTTTTTCCTGATGTCTCCAGAGCCACTCAAGCGCGGCGGAAAGCCTTTTTGGAGGTCCGTCCACGTGTGGTTGCTCTGGGGGCTAAATTCTTCTTGAAATTTCCGTGTAATTGCCATGTACTTTATCAAGGGAAGCGTTATATATTTGGGGAAGTTGAGCATCTGTTAGATTTTTTGAAGGGGAAGGCTTAGGGTTACTTTTTGTATTTACCTGTTACCTATGGGCTCTGAGGATTTACTGGGCTGTTGGTAGGTTTATGTTACCTATTTCGTTAATTAGCACCTCTTAGATGTGTTTGTTTTTGATATGTGGCTGAATGACGGGATTTGTATAATACTATGGGATTTCCTGTATTATTTTATTGCGCTGTTTTACTTCTTGTATTATGTAAATTGATAAAAAGTAAATTTTTAAACAAAAGGGACCGATTAAGGGCAACAAATGCTTTAGTGAAACACAATGCAATATTTATTTTTCAATTTAATTTTTAAGCAAAAACAGTACATCAGTCAAATGTAATTTCCAAAAACAGTCATCCCACTAGATGTTGACCAAAGCAGTTGTGATCAAGCCTAGTTTATAATTCTTCTCAGGGGAGCTTTTGGTTGTGTATATGGGATGCCAGATTGTACTGTTATGAAAAGCACTAAGGGTCCAGCACATGTTAATACACATTATTGCAGGCTCCATTTTATGGAATGCAACTTATTTACTAATAACACGTTAATGCTGTAATGCAGTTTAATAAACCTAGTCCTATGTTTATATGAAATCTCACAGCTCAGGATTTCAGATGTGAAGACCATCTGCTCTTTGTTTTTATATTCTAATGATTTTCAGATGTGTATTTATGATTGACTAGAAAACGTATTGGATGTCTACTCCATTGGAAATAATTGTAGGTCTCGTGTGGCCTCAACCAGGGATTTGTCTCAGTTCCTGTGAATCTTTGTGATGATTCAGAGAAACTGAAACAAATCTGTGTGAATCTGAAAGATGTGCTAGAGCAGCTTGCTAAACTACATAGTAGCAATACACCAGGACATGATTGGCATTCACCCTAGAGTTAGAACTCTAATACCAAACTGCAACCTGATCCTGTTAATCTGCAGCTTATTCTTCAAATCGGCTTCCGTACTGGAGGATTGGAGGGTAGCCAATGTAGCACCAAAATTAAAAAAAGGGCTCTAGGTGTGCTTCAAGTAAGTTTTTAGTTGAATTGAATTTTGATATACCGTTTATAGTGATAATGTAAAAAATGTCTTTAGTAGTCATAAAAGAGAGGAAAGAATGGGTAATAAAGGTACGTAGGGCTGCAGTTTCTGTCATCCCAGCAATGCAGGCATTAGCGAACTAGAGGTGTTTTCTCTGGGTTTCCCAGGTCCCTCTACTGTCTTTTTTTTTTTAAGATTTTAAAGCAGTTAGTGGCAGTATACATGAGGTGAGTCCTGATCCCGGGATCAGTAGAGCTTCCTCCATCGGAGGAAACCCAGCTTCTGCCACGAGGGCCAAGGCAGCTGGAGGAGGATCAATATTCTCTAATCAATTTAGGGGCTTAACTTACATTCACTTGCACAGACACAGTGCCTCTGCACCTCCGTTGAACCTCAGCTTCTCTGCACCAGAACCGTGATTGACAGCTTGTTTCCCCTTACTCCCGGTTTCGGCAGTACGAGGCTCAGCGAGGTTTCAGTCCCGGCAGCACTTCTCCCTCCGGGCTAAATCGCCGAATTCGGGAGTGATTTCTGGGTAGGGGGTCTCCTTTTTCTTCGGTTTCTCCGTGCCGGCAGCCATTTTGAAAACACGGGATTGCATTCTCCTCAACACTTTTGGAGGGAAAAGCTCCGTGGGGACATTTTGTGCTGCTTGGGCAAGCTGAACAGACCCGGGGCATTTCAGGAATGCTGTTCTGGAGGGACTTTTCAGGAATACAAGCTAAGTCAGGAATCAAAGTTCATTCCAAAAAATCCCCAAACAAACAACACAGAACACGCCTGCTTCATTGCATAGGTGTGTAGTCTGTAATAAGAAACAGAAGGATTTGATCAATCGCTTGTGTTCAACATGTGCTATGCACCCAGGGGAATCTTCTTCCTCCATGCCACTTGCACTGCCGGCTATAGACATCAGCTGCTCGGCACCGCCTTCGCTGGAAGCTCTGCAGAGGGCTCTCAGCCAGCTCCCATGCTGCTTCCACAAACTCTGGAGGCCACAGTAGATAAGGCAGATAGCCAGTTCCTGGCACTATTTTGCCATGCTTGGAACCTGTGGCGCTCAGAATCTGCAGGGGTACCTCCGGTGACGGCACGACTCCAGACAAGGACATGTCTGGATCTCGAAAACGGTCCCATAAGACCACAGACCTCAAAGGAGTATGTCCTCCCAGGGAGGGTGCATGGGGCTTGCAGGACAGTCCGGACTTCCACGATGACCACAAATATCTTTGGGGGAAGTGAACCTGGCTTTGTCAGATCGTCAGGATGGGGAATATTCTCCTTCAGCTTCATCGGTAACCGCACAAGAGGACTCTAAAGATATCAGATTCTTTCAGAAGGAAGAGTTACCAGCTTTAATTGCACAAGTGGTAGAATCGCTGCGCCTTGCCGACACACCTGGTCCACAGAATTCCCAGGTCTTGTCGCAGCCAGACCCTATTTTGCAGGGCATACGTAAGCCTTCCAAAGCCTTTCCCTTTCCAGCAGAATTGCAGCAAATGGTATCTCGGGAATGGGAATCTCCGTATTCCTCTCTGCGTACGGCACACCGTATTGGACAGTTATACCTTTGGTCTCCCTCCAACCTGGACCGTTGGCTCACGTACCCGAAGGTGGATGCATTGGTGACCGGAGTTACCAAGCATACCACCATACCGGTCGAGGGCGGAGCAGCGCTCTGTGACCAACAGGACTGTAATGTGGAAAGTCTGTTTAAGACCGCCTTCTTGTCTTCCGCTCTTTCTCTTCAGGTGACGGTTTGGCGCCTTGTGCCTCCTTGCGATGGATCCAGCAGCTTCCAGATGATCCAGATGTCGGTCGTCTGGAATCCATTGCAGCGTTTTTAGCGGATGCCTTTTATTATCTCTTACATCTCTCGGCTCACTCCTTAGCAGCGGTGACGGTGGCTAGGAGATGGTTTTGGCTGCGTCAATGGGCAGCGAATGTTGCCTCCAAGACGCGTCTGTCCAAGCTTCCCTTAAGGGAGACTCCTCTTTGGAGAAGATCTGGGCAAGTTGGTAAAGGATCTGGGAGAGGTTAAGCCTCAACGTTTAACAGAAGATAAACCAAGAGCATCATCATGCCGAAGGTCTTGTTCCCAAGTCTTTTGGCGTTTTCCTAGATCTTGCGACTCTCGGAGATACCGGTCCTTTAAACCACCTACCTCCTCCACTCCTACCGGTCGCTTCAGTCAGAGGTCGCAGTCCTTTCAGGGAGCCCGCAAAGGCGCCGATTCCTATTCAGGCCCAGGAACGTTTGCTGGATCCTACCGTCCTTCCCGCTGATGGGATGGGATGGGAGGCCCACTCGAGACGCTTCCTCCAGTAGGAGGTTGGTTGGCCCTTTTTTCTCGACAGTGGGTGCTCATAACTTCAGATTAGTGGGTCCTCGACATAGTTTCTCATGGTTACTCTCTCGAATGTTGGCGACCCATTCGCGACGCTTTCTTGATATCCCCAGGACGCTCATCGGGGAAAAAGGTGGCCATTCAAACAACCATTCAGAGACTCCTTTTGCTAGAAGCCATTTGTCCTTTCCCGGCATTGGAAAGAGGACTAGGCCGTTATTCTATCTATTTCGTGGTGCCCAAGAAGGACCGCTCCTTTCATCCAATTCTGGACCTCAAAGGCGTCAATCGCAGCCTCCGAGTGCCACACTTCTGAATGGAGACCCTGCGGTCAGTCATACAAGCAGTGCGCAAGGGCGAGTTTCTGACTTCCTTAGATCACGTGAAGGCCTATTTTCACATTCCTATTCGGGAAGACTATCAGCGGTTCCTGCAATTCGCAGTCCTCGGGCAACATTTTCAATTTCGGGCGACGCCCTTCGGCCTAGCCTCAGACCTTCTCCAAAGTGATGGTGGTAGTAGCAGCGGCCTTACGCAAGCAGGGCATCCGAGTTCATCTGTACTTGGACGATTGGCTCATTTGAGCAGACTCCCTTCCGGAAGCCCGCAGCACCATTTCTGTGGTAGTTTCCTTCCTACAGAAGCTCAGTTGGGTGATCAATCAGGCCAAAAGTTGCCCTCAGCTGTCCCAAGAGATCAACTTTCTTGGAGCGCGGTTCAGTACTGTCGCGCCCCGTGCCCAGGCGGTCACCTATAGGCCGGGACGTGCCTTTGTATTGTCCTTAAATAAGGAATCCAGAGCCGACGCTTCTGGGAGTTGTAGTTGTGACGTCTCAAACAATAAAGTTGTGACTCGAGGGTTTTAGGCAAACACAGGAATTTTATTTTCCTTTCCAAAAAGAGCATTTAAAAGCTCAACGCATGGCAAAATAAATGGGATTCTTCTCCACACAAAATTCTAACAAAAAAGAAAAGACCTTTCACCGGAACAGAACACTACAACTGCTTCAATCAGCTTTAAGCACAAATAGCTGTTTCCTTTTAAACTTTCAGGATTCAAAAATAAAGCTTTAACTGCTTCTGCCAGCTTTAAGCACATGTAGTTATCTATTTCAAACTTTCAGCATTCAAAAATAAAGCGTTAAGTGCTTATCAGCTTTAAGCATATGTAGCTGTTTCTTGCAAAGCTTCCAGCATTCAAAATAAACCTTTAACTGCTTCTGTCAGTTTTACCAGGACAATTTGTTTCTAGGTTTTTCTCCTTTCAAAACCTAGCACTTTTACGCTGTTTTCTTGCATAGAGAGCAATCCATTAATGATTCTAGACTCCTGGTCAGAATCATAATCCTATGTTTGCATTTCTTCATAACCTGTGTCTGTTATATCTGGGTTTAAATCAGTTTGCACAAACCCAGGCTTAATCTCTTCTAACAGCTCTAGGACCTTTCTTCAGTGAGACTTCTCTTTATGCTCAGGGTTCTTAGCAGGCACCTGGAGATTCTTTTCTTTCATTAACCGGCACAGAGCCTCTAACTGGCTCACATTACTTTTATTTACAGTTCTATTCACACACCTTTTGGGAGTTTTCCAGCAGGTTCATGAGCTGCTGCTATCGTACCTTGCTCCTTGTCAGTAGCTCTCCCAGGCAAAACCCTCCTGCCTCCAGAATCAGCTGCAGTTCCCCTGCAGGACTGACTTCCTTCTGGAACGTGGCTCCCTGTGTATTGGTTTCCTTTGGAATCCTCTCTGGTGCTGACCCTGGTAACTCTTTGTCCTTTAGCTCCCCTGAAGTTTCTCTCCTGCACCCCTGGTGGTCCTCTCTCCTTCCGTTTCCCTGGTGGTCTCTCTCCACTCTTCTAGTCCCCTGGGCTTATATGAGTGTGCCTGAACTATCAGGCCGTGCTCCTCCCCCAGGTGCCTCTCATTAACTTCACAGCTTGCCTCAGAGCTTGGGCGTGGTCTGTACCCAGCAACTACGTGTGTTTTTTTCTCTTTGCCTGCAGTCTGAAAACCACTGCTTTCTGGCCTGTCTCTTTCCTTAAAGGTAAAAGCCTGTTTTTCTTCCCGTTCCATAGGCTCAGATACACTTTTCCCATCACAGTACTTGTCAGGGTCATGTGTTCCTGACTCCGGCCCGTTTTCACAAGCTGACTGCTCAAATCCGAAGTTTTCTGGTTCAGAGCTCTCCTCGAGCGTGGGATTACCTTCAAGTCCTGGGATCCATGGCCGCCACCATCGAGCTCGTGCCTTGGGCCAGGGCTCATATGCGCTGTTTGCAGAATACACTCCTTTCGCGATGATCGCCAGTGTCTGAGAACTATCAGCTTTGGCTCCCGCTACAGCCGGCTGTCAGGCACAGCCTACAGTGATGGCTTTCCTCACGCAGTCTCCTAAAGGGAGTTCCCTTGGAGACCCTACGCTGGATGTTGGTGACATCAGACGCAAGTTTATCCGGCTGGGGAGCTCACTGTCGAACCCACACGGTGCAGGGGACCTGGTTGACATGCGAGTCACGCTGGACTATCAACCGACTCGAAGCGTGGGCAGTACGCCTCGCCTTACTGAGGTTTCAGTATCTCCTGCAAGGTCAGGCGGTTTGAATATTGTCCGACAATGTGACAACAGTGTCATATCTCAACCGCCAAGGAGGCACCAGGTGCGCTGGAGTGTCAAGGGAGATGTCCCTTCTCTTCCCATGGGCAGAAAGATACCTCCAAGCCCTCTCGGTGCAACATATAGCGGGAACCACCAATGTGAAAGTGGATTTTCTGAGCCGGCATACTCTTGATCCTGGCAAGTGGGAACTGGCTCCAGAAGCTTTCCAAAAGATAGTTCAGGAATGGGGGTCGACCGACAATAGATCTCATGGCGTTGGTGACGAATGCCAAAGTCCATTATCAGGTGAACCACCAATGTATATAGTTAACCCGTTTATCCAAGTTCTACTTCCTGTTAAATGTAATGACCAGACATATGTAAATTGTCGGATGTTTCTGTTCAATATAAACCGTGCTGATGGCTAATAGTGCGGTATATAAGAATTGTTAATAAAATAAATAAATAAATGGTTCTTCAGTCGCTGGAGGGAGCATGGAACTCGCGGCATAGATGCTCTGGCCCAGCCATGGCCGAAACATGAGCTGCTTTATGTGTTTCCACCTTGGTCCATGATTGGGAGAGTTCAACAGATCAGAGAACACCAGGGCCCGGTAATCCTTGTGGCTCCCGATTGGCATACCAGGTCTTCTGGGCCAATCTCATAAGGTTATCTCAAGTGACTCTGCGACTGGCAGCTCCCTTCGGATTCCTCAGGCAAGGGCCAATTTCCATGGACAATCCGGCTCCCTACTCGCTTACGGCTTGGCTCTTGAACGCCACGGGCTAACCCGTAAGGGTTACTCTTCCAAAGTCGTATCTACGCTTCTCCATGCCTGGCGATCTTCAACATCGGTAGCATATGCTAGAGCAGTGATGGCTAACCTTTTTGAGCCCGAGTGCCCAAACTGCCGCACAAAACCAAAGAATTTCCTCAAAGTGCCAGCACGTCAATTAAAGCCCCATTTGCATAAGGTGCTTCATTTGCATAAATATTTGCATAATGTTACCATACACTAACTTTTAGTAAACATGCCTCTTAATGAGTATATGGATAAAGAAAGACTAAAAGGTTTCTACATTACTATAATCCAGTACCAACCGCCAGGCACATTAGGAACTACTACAAACGCTGCCCATTTAGAACCCATAGCAAACCCGCCGTATCCTAACAGCACTACCAGGACTCACAAAGCACCATACTCTACCTATCAAAAGGCAACACTGCAAATATTAAACCAATACATCTCAGAGAACAACAATACATGACCTACTGGGGAAAGAACAAGTGGCAATGTCAAATAGGAATTATATAAACAGAATACCTCAGCTCAGTTACACATGCAGAACAGACCATCACCAAACAAGGAATCACAATTTAGAAACAGGAAGACAATAATTAAACTGGGAACCCCAAAAGCCAAACTTGGAATATACAACAACACTGTAGAAATAAAACTATATATTAATTTCCTCTTGTACTAAACAAAGCGCAAAAATTAATGATGCACATTTCCCAGAGCTGACATATTCCAGTTAATAAATTCAAAATAAAGAGATATTTTTCTACCTTTTGTGCATTTTTTTTCAGTTGCAATTGTTCCAGCCACTTTCTTCTGGTTTCTTCGTGTCTTCTGCTAACTCTCCATCTGCTGTCCATTTGTCCTTTCTTCTGTCTTCTTGTTTTTTTTTTCCATTCTCTCTCTACATCTGCTTTAACATACTAATCTTTCTCCTTTGGCTCTTTCCTCATTCCTATTTCATCTACTCAAAATTTACCCCTCCATCCTCAATCCCCACTTACTCTCCCAATACCCGGCCAATTGTAGATTTTTTATCCCTCCCACACAAAATATTTTTCCCCTCTCCATTTTACTCTCCCAGCCCCATCCCATTCTAATCCTCCCCCAACACCAGCTCCCTTCTAGTTCCAGCCTCACCCAGCATCCATTCCCTTCTAGTCCCTGCATCAGCCCATTTCCAGTCCTAGCAGCCCCCCAACCCAATACCAGTCCTATCCCCCCCTCATCAACCCACTTCCAGTCCTAACCCCCCATCACCCCATTTTCAGTTTAAGCCCCCCCCCTATAACCCATTACCAGTCCTAACCCCCCACTTCCAGTCAGCCCCCCATAGCCCATTGCCAGTCCTAACCCCCCCATCAGCCCACAGTCCATTACCAGTCCTAACCCCATCAGCCCACCTCAAGTCCTAACCCCTCCCCATCAGCCCATTTCTTGTCCCAGCCCCCCATAGCCCATTACCAGTCCTAACCCCATCAGACCACCTCCAGTGTTAACCCCCCATCAGCCCATTTCCAGTCCTAACCCCACCCAACAGCCTACCTCAAGTCCTAACCCCTCCCCATCAGCCCATTAGCAGTTCTTACCCCCCCCCCTAGCCCATTAGAAGTCCTATCCCCCCCTCTCTAGCCCATTAGCAGTCCTAACCCCCCCCATAGCCCATTACCAGTCCTAACCCCCATCACCCCATTTCCAGACAGCCCCCATCAGCCCACAGCCCATTAGCAGTCCTAACCCCCCCTAGCCCATTAGCAGTCCTAACCCCCCCTCCTAGCCCATTAGCAGTCCTAACCCCCCCCCTAGCCCATTAGCAGTCCTAACCCCGCCTCGTAGCCCTTTAGTAGTACCAACCCCCCACAGCCCTTTAGGAGTCCTAACCCCCCCTCCTAGCCCATTAGCAGTCCTAACCCCCCCCAGCCCATTAGCAGTCCTAACCCCCCCTAGCCCATTAGCAGTCCTAACCCCCCCTCCTAGCCCATTAGCAGTCCTAACCCCCCCTCCTAGCCCATTAGCAGTCCTAACCCCCCCTCCTAGCCCATTAGCAGTCCTAACCCCCCCCTCCTAGCCCATTAGCAGTCCTAACCCCCCCCTCTCTAGCCCATTAGCAGTCCTAACCCCCCCCCTGCCCATTAGCAGTCCTAACCCCCCATCACCCCATTTCCAGACAGCCCCCATCAGCCCACAGCCCTTTATCAGTCCTTTCCCCCCCTCGCCCATTAGCAGTCCTAACCCCCCCCCCCTCCTCGCCCATTAGCAGTCCAAACCCCCCCCCAGCCCATTAGCAGTCCTAACCCCCCCCTAGCCCATTAGCAGTCCTAACCCCCCCCTCCTAGCCCCTTAGCAGTCATAACCCCCCCCACCCCATGAGCAGTCCTAACCCCCCCCCTCGCCCATTAGCAGTCCTAACACCCCCCCCCCGCCCATTAGCATTCCTAACACCCCCCCCCCCCGTCAAATTTAAAAACAGAAAAAGCGGGCTCTGGCTGCTGCCGCGGACGCGGCAGCATGCAGTGTCCCGCGGGGCCCCCTCCGCCCGCTAAGCCCCTCTGCAAGGGCTTTCAGATTCGCGAGGGAGACAGCGTCTCCCTCGCGTCTCTTGTTAAGCCCGCAGGGGCTAATGGGAAATTTCCCATCAGTCCCTCGCGTCTAAAGGGGCTGATGGGAAATTTCCCATTAACCCCTACGGGCTTAACAGAGACGCGAGGGAGACGCTGTCTCCCTCGCGAATCTGAAAGCCCTTGCAGAGGGGCTTAGCGGGCGGAGGGGGCCCCGCGGGACACTGCATGCTGCCGCGTCCGCGGCAGCAGCCAGAGCCCGCTTTTTCTTTTTTTGCGGACCTTCACGCGTGCCAGCTGCAAGGCCTTCGCGTGCCACAGCTGGCACGCGTGCCATAGGTTCGCCATCGCTGTGCTAGAGTGTGGCGCATTTTTGAATCGTGGTGTTCTCAAAATCATCTTTCTCCCTGGCGTTTGGAAATCCCAGAGATTCTCGCCTTTCTTCAGGAGGGCTTTGACAAGGGATTAGCGCTCGGAACCCTACGGGTACAGATTTTGGCCTTGACGTGCTACTGGGGACCGGTTCGCGGTCAATCCCTTGTGTCCCACTCCGACGTGTTGTGTTTTCTCAAGGGAGTCAAGCTTTACGTCCACCGTTTCGTCCTGTAGTTCCTCCTTGGGATCTTGTTGGTCTTGAAGGCGCTGATGGCTCAGCCCTTTGAGCCTCTCAAGCAGATATCGCTTCGCGATTTGACACGTAAGACAGTGTTCTTAGTAGTAATCACCTCAGCTCGCTGGATAGCAGAGCTACAGGCCCTTTCTTGCAGGGATCCCTATCTTTCGTTCTCTGCAGAGGGAGTGTTTCTGCGTACTGTTCCCTCATTCTTACCTAAGGTAATCACTCCTTTTCATGTCAGTCAACCCCTTTTGTTGCCTGCCTTCTCAAAGGAGCAATGTGTGGGGCGGCACAAGAATCTCCAAGCAGTGGACCTCAAGAGAATTCTCCTCTGCTATCTGAAAGTGACCAACTCCTTTTGCAAGACCGACCATCTATTTGTCCTTTTTTGTGGGACGGCACAGAGGTCTGGCGGCCTCCAAATCCACTATTGCCAGGTGGCTGTGTTGTGCCATTGAATCGGCCTACATCATTCAAGGTTTTCGAGCTCATTCCATGTCTTGGGCCGAATGTTCCCACGCGGCCCCTCTCGATATCTGTCGGGTGGCAACTAGATTGTCCTTGTCCACATTTGTTCAGCATTATTGTCTGGACGTTCAGGCATGGGAGGACAGTCAATTTGGAGTTGGTGTGCTGTCAGCAGCTCTCTCTGCCTACCCTGAGGGTCGTTAGCTTGGGTACTAACTACTTGTCTGGACTGGTCTAGCAGTATGAACTGGAAGGAGAAATTTCACTTACTGTTAATTTCATTTCCTCAAACACTGCTAGACTAGTCCAGAACCCATCTGGTTGTCAGTAGCACTGGTGCTCGTGCAGAGGTGCTCATGTTGTTTCTTCTGCCAAAACTGATTTTAAATATCCCGGAGAGGGTCCACAAGCAGTGGATTCAGGTTTCTTCTCCTAGGGATGATTATTGATCCTTCTCTCCAATTAATGGTTTGAGTTCAGCTAGTTCTCACATGTACATAGAGAAAAGCCCTAACTAACAAACTCAACTAAGTTATGGCTTGTCAAAAAATACTGCTTAGGACCCCTAGGGGTACACCTATACCACCCAGAGCCTAGCCAATCGCAGCTCTGGAGTTTTTTTCTCTGTCTCCAACATCTGCTGGCAGGGGAGCATAACCCGCTTGTCTGGACTGGTCTGCAGTATTCTAGGAAAGGAAATTAACGTTAAGTGAATTTTTTCCTTTTGGTTGTGAAAGATATGCATGAACTTGATGTAATTACTTGAAAGCCATAAAGTTGAGGCCTCTTGATGTCTAACTGGCAGAAATGAATGATACAGAAAATTAACATCAGTTTCAAACCCGTCATTTACCAATTTTTGCTTGTGTCTATCTTTCGATTCTTTATGTTGTGGTTTGAACTGCTTTGTCGATCCTTAAAGGGTTGCTGTTTTTGCTCTGTACCCTCTTCTAGCAGGCTGGGTGCGAGAACGAGCGTTGCAATAGAAATCTTTCAGCTCTGCGGTCTTCTTAGATGTCGTACTCTACAGCCGCGCGGGACTCCCTGTTTCATTAGCCCCGCGCTGGGCTCCCGGCATGCCCCGCTTCGGGGAAGAGGCCGGGTTATGCAAATGAGGCTGGGGTCGCGCGCCGATTGGCAGGCGCGGGCGGCCATCTTAGATCGGGGCTCGGGTTGGAAGGAGGGCCTCGGCTTTGCTCCGCAGTGGCGGCTCGTCAGGGCTGGGGCGGTTCTGCACTTCTGGCGGCTCTGGGGAACGATGAACGGAGGATAAATGGTGGCCAAACCCGACAGCGGCGCTTTCCTGCTCCTCTTCTTCCTCGTGCTGACGCTCACCGAGCCTCTGCGGCCAGGTAAGTGCTCCCGGGCCTGCGCGCGGCCTTTCTGGCTCCCTGGCCTGCTGCTTTGCAAAGGTAGAAGCGGCGTCTGTGGCCGTAAGACGGGGACGAGGGTTGTTGCAGGTGGTGCTAGTCGCATCCCCTCGGCGTTGAGATGCGGGTTAATCTTCCAGTGTTCTGCGCTGTGTGCATGGACAGGTACAAGTCTTGGAAGATTTAATTCTTTCACTCCATGTATCTCTTTTTTATCTCTGATATGAAAGTTTGTTTTTGTCCAGGTTGTAGTTGTAGCAGATGCATATAGCTCTTATTTCTAATGTTGCTTTTCCTGTAAGAAAAAGGAATTGTATTTAGCTCGGGCTTTTTTTTTTCTTTGTGTTCCTTAACATTCCCCCTTGATGTATCCTATGTCTAGAACTGCTGTTGTCTCTCTTTGACAGTCTTTTTACATGTGTCTGTACAGCGCTGCGTACGTCTTGTAGCGCTATACAAATGAGTAGGAGTAGTTTTCAGGCACAGTAGGTATTTTCCTGTTTCGATAGGGTTTACAATTTAAAATGCAAGTTTGTTCTTAAGGCAGTGGCGGGTGGTTAAGTGATTTGCCCAAGATGACAAGGAGTAGCAGTGGCTTCCCTGACTACTCCAGACCAATTCAGATGAGCAGATTATGCTGCCCAAACAGATGGAGGCAGACGCACAACTTCTAGTAATGTCATCTCTTGTATATTCTCTGGTACAACATTGAGAGAAGCCAGTATTGCCTGCCTCCAGCAGATGCAAGGTCTGTGATCTGGTGTAGTTGTGCAGATGAGTGTGACTCTCCTGACCCATGTTATGGTGGTATGGTTATTGTGATTGAGTCAGTCCTCCAGCTGACAGTTGCCTTTTGTGTTGTTTCCCATGGGGCAGGGGAACCCCCGCAGGGCTCTTGGAGGGGCTGGTAAACTGGGCACAGATCCTGTCCCCCCTTTCCCTCTTGCTGTTCTATGAAGCTACAAGGAGACAACCTCAAAAGCTTTGTTAAATACTCTTCATAAAATGGTGGTGGGTGCCAGGAATGCCCTCCCAGTGGATATGATGGGAACAGAAAGTGATGGAATCCAAAAAGGTATGGGACAGACTTGGAGGATCCCTCGATAGGAGGATATATTCAAAGCATACCTAAATACACCTCAAAAATAAAGAAGGTAATCTGCACAGTGGCAGGTACAAATCTAAACAGTGGCACAGAGGGGTAGGCTGCATGGAGTGATGGGTACAACTCTAATAGGACTTTATAATTGTACCATGAAATGGTTCCAATCATATCTAAAAACTGATGGTTCCAAGTCAAGGACAGGCAAAGTGAATCCACACAATTCATATTACTTCAGGGCATCCCACAGGGCTCCTACACACACACTACTGATTGTACACAGATGATATAATCTACAGCCATTGCTTAGAAGCAATGAATACATGGCTCAATGAAAACTTGAAGATCACTTATAAAAAATGGAGACACTCCGCATCACAACGTTCCATATCGTCCCCCCACTCCACGATATAGTTGGGTTTTTCCCACTCCTTCAGCAGCTGAGGATCGAGCATGCCAGAATACAGAATCTTGATGTCACCACTTAAGGGCTCCCTCCTCTGGCACGGACTCCATTATCCTCAGCAGCTGAAGGAGCTTCTCTTAGTAGGGGATTCTGCTAAGAAGAATTTTGAAAGCATAGTTAGCGACGTATAAGTTGCAGAAGTGGACTATAATAAAGGTAGCTAGCATTTTCTGCTCCTTTGACTGGATGTGTCTGGCAGTAATCACATCTGTGTTCTTGCATCAGGATCCTTGAGTGGGTCTGGTGAGCCTAAAGGGGTAAAACGCCTGGTGGTCCAGGTCCCTCCCCCCAGCTGGACATCTCACGTCTCTGGTCAGGGACCTTTGTGGCTGTCCCTCCCCCCCCCCCCCCCCTTTTTTAAATTTTTTTTTATAAAGGCAATGGAAATAGTGCTATGGTTTAGCTGCACTAGATAAAGTTTTTTTAAAAAAAGCACCACTAGCAGTGGTACAGACAACCGGAAGGGTCCGAGGAGCTGTGCAGAGCAGTGCTGATAGAGCTGGGTGAGCTCCACAAGTCAGGCAGTACGGGGTCTTTTGTGTCTTTGTGGCTTGTCCCTGCTTGTTGGTGCACTCAGGTTGGTTTGAGTGTCTGTAATCGGTTTCCTCCTTCTTGCGGTCAGGGTAGAAGAAGCCATGGGGTAGAGTCCATCGGGTTACTGCATGAGGAATTGTCAGGTTCGGTGATGGCATGGAGAGCTCAGGAGAAGCTTTGGAGTCCAGTACTGCAGGCTTGGTGGTTCCTGCAATTTTGGTGGGAACTGTGGCCATTTCTGATAAAGCCGCCACTTCCTCTGGGGCCAAGAAACTGTGGAAAGAAAAAGCAAAGACCCGAATGGCTGTTGATGCACCGCAGGCAGCTGTCGCTTCTGGAGGGGAGCTCTGTTTTTTCGACTGACTTCATTTTTTCATTGCACAAAGCATATTTGTTGAAGCAGGCTAAGTCGGGGTCTTCAGCTCAGCCAGAATTGTCAGCCATTAAGCCTGAGCAAGGGGTGCATGAGGGTAGAAGCCAAGAGGAGCTACAGTCTGTCCTTAATGGGGGGGGGATCTCTGAGGTGGTCTGGTTTCCCCCAATCCCAGGTCTCGGAGGATCCGAGGGAGGGTTCCTTGGACCTCTGGGGGAATCGGAGCAGCTGGGCTTGGAGGAAGGGGAAATCCCTCCTTGTGATGACCTGAATGTTTTCAGAGTTTTTCTTGGGGAAGAGCTTGCGGCTCTGAGTAAACATTCTTGTCGGCCCTTAACATTGTCTTGCCTCCACCGGTGGTGGTTCCTAGAGAACCCCTTGTTGCAGAGGTTCAAGAGTTCCCAGGCATGTTTCCTAGTGCATATGGTGATCAAGAAGATAGATGCCGAATGGGAGGTCCCTGAAAGGGGCCTCAGAGGGGGAAGAGTGATGGGTCGACTGTATGCCATTCCCCAGGAGGAGAGAGAACTTCTTTTAAGATGCCTAAGGAGGATGCGGTGGTCTCGGCAGTCACAAAGACCACGATTCTGGTAGGAGTTATAGGATGTTAGACCGTAAACTGGAGTCATTGCTTTAGCAGGCGTCTGATACCAGCGTGCTGACCTTACAGGCCTCTGTTTGTGGAGCCTACGTGGCCTGGGTTTCCATCACACTGGCTTCAGGTGCTGGCATTGTTGGAGTTGGCGGCTCAGGAAGGCACCAAACTGGAGTTGGCAGCCACATACCTAGCAGACCCCTTTTACGACTTGGTATACTCATCTGCTAACTCCATTGCCTCTATTGTGGCAGCATGCCAGTTCCTTTTTAGTCCTACAGTTCAGCCCTCCATCTCTGGGTAGTGCACCTCCTCCTGCAGCATGGAGACTGGACAAGTCAAACTCTTGACATCACCGGGTATATCTTGCTGGTCTTCTCTCATCATCCCCCAGTGTGTCTATTCTCCATGCAGCAGGAGGACGTAGTGAGCCTAGGTGCTGGGCTCATTAAAGGATCAGATCAGGAGTAGTTATTGACATAGGTTTAGAATTTTCTTTTGCTCTATCATTTAATTTAATTTGGCTTAGCAGAGTTTTTAAGGTGTATAAAGTGTATTTGAAAAAAAGAAAAGAGGGGGCTGGAGTTCAGGGGGATCGAATCTGCTGATCTGCACTTTTTCTCCTCCATCGGGCCCTCTCCGGTCATCTGGGCTGCTCTCCCCTCCTGGTTTGAATGGAGGGGAGTGGTACAGCGGAGCACGGTTCTGCCTTTCAGTGGTGGTTTTAGCCGGTGTCTGTGGCTGCATGCTCAGCCGGTGCCAGAATGTCCTCTCTGCGGCGGCTGCTCTGATATCTCCAGCAGTGCCGCGGATCGCAGGACAACTGGTCGGAGCGGCAAAGAACACTGTGTAGGCAATTACAACCCCGAAGCGGGGTAAGTGATCCAACGGACTTCTAGTGCTCCAGATGACGTGCAGGCCTTAATCGCGTGCGTAAGGCTGGGAAAGCAGACCCTGCTAAATCGTGGGCCATTCTTCCCGCGCCTTTCAAAGCGTGAGGCAGATTCAGACTTAAGTTGCCTCAAGCGGTGTTAATTAGAACATTTTCTGCAGTTTAATTTAATTTTCTTTAATCCCATTTAGGGGTTCCTTTTGGGGTTTATTTGCTTTGTTCTTTTTGTGGGGTTCTTGTGCCTTACACTTTTTTTTTTTTTAAAGGGGGGGTTCTTTAGAATACAGTAGAGAGGGGCTCCCTTGGTTATTTGAGGGTTGTCTTTTTGGCTGGTAGATATTGTTGTGCACCGCCCTGGTGGCCGGTGGTCGTAAGGGTAGGTGGGACACAAAAATTATTTTATTATGAGAGGAGGGTCTTTTAAGAGCCAGGTGTAACCTGGTCTTAGCAGTTCAGCTCCTAACTAAGAAAAATTGTGAATGCAGAGTAGAGGGTTAACAAGGCATTTATTTCCCTTTACGCATAAGATTCGGCTGGGTTACAACCTAAAGAAAAAGTCCTTAACTTCAGGAATGAAATCAACTCAGGTTAACGGAAAAAACTGTTATGCTTCACAGTTGTAACAATGCTTAGTTAAGCTTTCCAGAGTAAAGCAAATGTTTCAGCACTCTTCTTCCATTTAGCAAATGAATAACATTCTGAAGATAACATATATCATTCATAGATTTAACAGTGACTCTGCACTGCCTGAAATACACAAAGAACAGTCCATCTCTTCCTGAGATAAAAGGCTTGGCTCTACAAGTTCCACTTGCATCGGCTCAGAATTATCTCTGTCTGTATCAGTGGTTTCACTGGCTATAATTTCTGGCCAGGCCCTAGTCTTGTTCTCTGGATGTTTAAAGAGTTCCTCTAGTGTTTGCCAATGAGCATGGCCTACCCTCGGGCGTTGGCTACTTGGCTTATGAGAGGTATCTTTGCTTTCCTTTCTCACAGGTTTAGCATTTATTTATTTAACAGTCTTTCTAAACCGCCTTATCTTATTAATCAAGGTGGTATCACAGCAAACAATCGGGTAAAGTGAGTGTGTTATACATGCAGTGAGGGTGAAATTTAGTTGAGTGTGTGTTGTATTGTGTGTGGGATTAGTTTGAGCTATGTACAAAGTGAGCTATATACAGTGGGGCTAAAAAACATTTTCTATACATACAGTGTTAGGCGGTATCATGTGCTGTTATACATTCTCTGAGGTTATGTGATGTGTCCATAGTGTTCTATGAACAGCATGGTTTTCAGCTGTTTTCTAAAGTCTTTGAGGTCTGTAGTTGCCCTCAAATCGTCCGGTAGTTTGTTCCATATTGTTGGAGCAGCCATGGAGAGTGCTCTGTCTGTTGTGTCCTTGCGTGTGTGTTTGTATTCACTTGGGGTGCTGACTCGGTTGTGTGTTTGTTTTCTTCTAGGACGTGTGCTGGTGTCTGGTTGTATGAGGGTGTGCAGGCTGTTGGCTGATGTCTGGTTTTTATAAGATAAGGTTTTCTTCATAGAAACAGAGTCAGCATACCTTGGCTTCCAGCAGCATATAGAAATGGGATTTCCTCCTTCCTGCAGTTCTTCAGGAACACACTCCCTGTGCCAGTCTCCTCTCTGAAAGCTTCTGTTACCTTTCGGTTTAGCACCAGGTTCCTCTGGTACAAGCAGGCTTCTTTCTTTCACTCTGCTTTGCCTCCCAAGGTGATTGTTCCTTTGCCCAGCACTAGTTTCCCAAGTGCTTCTTTCTGCTTGGTCCTTGCTTGTGGTGCTTCTCTCTCGTAAACCTTCAGCTTTACCTCCAGCTCCACACCTGCAAGCGCTGCTCGCCGTCTCCAGTCTTCCGTTTATAAAGCTCTCCTGTGTTTTAGCTTTCCGGGCTGACTGTCAGGTGCTCTCGATTAGCTAAGTGTGTCCACTCAGGCTCTGTGAGTGCACGCCTGCTCCCTCTAGCTGTTCTGTGCGGATATTGCATCTTGAGCACATCTTTTTCCTCATGAAAAACAGCTGCTTCTCCTGCATTTTTGCTTTCATCAGCCCCTGCTGCATGACAATATTGATTTTATATGGAGTTTCTAGTGAATATCAGTGCAGTCACTGAAATTCAGCGCTTTCAGTTAATAACTCCATTGATATCCATTTAAATAACTTCACTTAGCTTATTTATTTAATTTCTTTATTTTCCTTTATGGTGAGGAAATTTCATGTGGTTAAATTAAGGCCTGTGATTCTGCCGTTTTGGTTCTGGAGCCTTTAGGGAGTTGAACCCCCCACGCTTTTATTTTATTTAGCTTGAAGGTCATTGATGTTGATGGGTATGGCTAATGCCTTCACGCCTACAGTGTTGATCTGTGGTGCACACGCAGGTGCAATTGTGGACGGAGGAATCTGCAGAACCTGTGCGGTGGCAGCCATGTCTTTGGAACGAGGAGTTCAAGAGAGAGAGCATGTGGAGAGACCCCGACCCCCTTCGTTGACAGGAGCTGGGGAGTCCCCGTTGGAAGTCCCGGCTGTACCTCGTCCAAAAGTCCAAGAAGGGGCATCTAGTGGTGGCCCTATAGAATCTGGAACAGACTTTGATAGTTTCTCGGCAGCTGATGTCCCCATAAGGCATCATGCGGATGGCGTGCGGGGTATGATGGCGGAGCCGTTGACGCTGGGAGCGACGGGGCAGTGGTCAGATCCAGAAAAAGTTGACAGCAATCGGGTGAGTCCTCTGGGGGGGGGGGGGGGCTGATTCTCTTTAGGATTAGCCCTTGGCCGTGGATTGGACAGAGATTGGGGATGTGGTATCGGAACCGCGGTTGGAAGACGGGGTTCCGGAGCCTGAGGATCAGGCAAGGAGCATGAGAATATTTCACCAGGAAAAAAAGAGACTCGCCATTGCAGAGCCCCTTCAGCTGTTTAGTCTTGCTTCGGTCCAGGAGGACTTCTTCATTCAAGCAGTGGACGAATGGCTGGTTCACCGTGGGGTGGATCGGATGATTCAAGAGGCATGGGATGTGCTAGAAGTGGGGTTTTGAGACGTAAGATTTAGGTACAGTCTATACTGCTTAGCAGGCAAGGAGGCGGAGAGGTTCCATTCTCCTGGTATAGAGGCAGCGAGGTCTCAGTCCCAAGTCCCTTATTTGGTCCAGGTTGTTATACCTGTTCATTGTAAGTACAGTGCAGATTCTGCCTGCATTGTACAACTGAGTTAAGGGTAAACCGCATTGATTTTAGTGAGAGCGGTATTTAAGAGAAATAAATAAATAGGTTATGAAAATGTCGGTTATTCCGGTGATAGGCTGTGCAACATTGAAGGATGCGCAAGGCCGGAAGGTGGACGGCTTAGGGAAGCAGGCCTTTGTGATTTAGTCTCTCTCTTGGCGAGGTTCTATTGGCAGAGCTTGGATGATAACTCCTTCAGGTGAGGCAACAATACAGCTGCCGTATCAGCTGTGCGGGAGCGTTCATTGTAGGTGTCGTGGGCTGGATCAGCTGCGACTTTGTTGGAGGAAGTCCATGGTGATGTAGTTAGGATGTTGGCAAATAGTAGGGCTCCCTTTGTAGCTCTGTGCCGGTACCTGTGCTTAAGAAATGAAGGGGCGGATGCTTCTTTTACAACGCAGCTTAGTAATTCTCCTTTTACATCTTGTACGGCAGCGGTCATTACTACATTTATCTGGGAGTACCGGAGAGGATGGGTCTCCTGTCCTATTCTGGATTTTACGGGAGTGTCTAAACTTCCCTCAAGCTTTCAGGGGCGTAATTATGCGTCCCTATCAGACCAGTTCAGCCGAAAAAATTTAAGGTTCGTGCTTCCATGGGGGCATGTTCATTTTGCATTTTCAAGTGCTGGCCTTCGGTTGGGCAGCGGCTCCGCGAACCTTTGCCTAGGTTATGGTGGTGGTGGCGGCAGCGGAGCTGCATAAGGAAAGTAGATGCCATGCTGCTTATGCCCAAGGATAAGCAGTAGCTTCTTGAGTTCTTTCTGGTTAATAACTATGGACTCTTTCTTCAGGATCTTCTCCAAGCCTTTTTTGAACCCGGCTACACTAACTGGTTTTACCATATTCTTTGGCAACTAATTTTAGTTGCTTCAAAAAAAAAAAAAAACCCCAAACCCAAGGCGGAGAGCTTGCAGGTTACAAGCAGAGTAGTCCAGGCTCAGGCCCTAGAATGCTTAGAAGTACAGTTCAACACTCGTTTGGGAGCAGTTGGTATGATGGATCAGCAAGGTCAGGTTTTTGGGTTTTTTTTCGGCTCCTAGTACATGAGTGGATGCCGATGCCGGCTCTGTCAGCTTGGAGTTGCCTTTGCGTGCAAAGGACAAGGGCGGCAACCCTGAAGTTAATACCATGGGCCAGATCTCTCATGTGTCCTTTGCAAGAGGGCCTTACTCCGTCATTATTCGCATCAGAACGATTCTGTGTACAAGACATTTTCCTGGTCCCTGCTGGCATTTGGCCTTGTCCACAGCACGTGTAGAGGACAGGGAGAATGTGCAGGTGGATTTTCTCAGCTGACATTACTTGGATCCTGGCGAGTGGGAGTTGTCTGGTGGTTTTTCACGAAATCACCCTTCGCTGGGGAGTCCCAATCAAGGACATAATGGTGACCTTGGTGAATGCAAAGATGCCCTGGTTTTACAGTAGGTGACGAGAACACATCTCCGAGGGGCTGGACATTCTCACACAGCCTTTGACGACGAACTGTCTTCTATACGCGATTCCTCCGTGGGTGCTGATCAGACGACTCTAGCGCATAGAAGGGTACCGAGGACTGGTGGTCCTAGTTGCACTGGATTGGCCTCGTGGACCTGCGGTGCTCCTGTTGGCTGAGCCGTGGCGCCTTCCTGATGAGACAACCTGCTGCAGGGGGCTAATCTAGATGCCTCAGGTGAATCGATTCTCTCCTATGGCCTGGCTTATGAAAGGGCTCGCTTGAGGTGGAGAAGCTATGCACTAACAGTCATTGCCACCCTGTTGAAGTCTAGGAGAAGGTCCATGAACTTAGCATATATGAGAGTGGTGGATATTTGAGGATTGGTGTGCCTCCAACCAGGTCCGACCGTTGACAGCATCCATCTCAGAGGTACTGTCTGTGGGTTTTTTTTATTTTTTCTTCAGTCTGACTTTGATCTTAGCCCTAGGTTCCTTGAGGGTGCAAGTGGCAGTTTTCCTGACTTTGTCATTACGATACCGGAGTTCATGCCAGAGGAGGAAGTCCTTAAGTGGTGACATCAAGATTCTGGCATGCTCAGTCCTCAGCTGCTGGAGGGGGGAAACCCGACTGTATCCTGGACTGGAGGGACTTCTGGAAAGATATTTAGCAGGTAAGATTTAATTTCTCCTTCTCCTCCCCCCCCACCCACCCTTCTATAAAACCAGTACATGGAAACATAACAGTAAAGAATGAAGTGAAATATCTGGGAATAACACTTGATCAAAATCTCAACCTGCAATTGCAGATGACTAAAACCTCAGACTGCATATCATAAAATGAAAGTAATCCAAAAACAAACCACTGCTCAACCCAAATGATTTCTGGACAATCTGCCAAACTACCACATCACCAATCCTGGACTATTGCAACATAATATATCAAGGCTTCCCAAAGCATTCTGTCTAACCACTACAAATGGCCCAAAACATGGCAGCCCACATCATCACAGGATCAGCTAAACATGACCACATTAAACTTGTATTGAATCAACTGTACTGGCTCACCATACTCTTGCACCAAGTCGAAGGTACTCCTCACCACATTTAAAATATTACACCATATCTTGGTAGCTGCTTTCGAAACATTTGTCGCCAAATATTCTGAATCCAGACCCAGGAGAACCAACAATAAAAACCAGACCGTCGCATCTAATGCCCAAACTAAATCCAAACTAACTTATCTTTTATCTTTATTTTACACTTGATATACTGCCCACGTCGAAACATTAGGGCGGTTTACAATAAAACATGTCAGCGCTGACAGAAAGGAAAAGAGTGCCAATAAAATATCGGAAAGCAGTAGAGATTAATAGTGACAGGCCAAAGAAGAAACAAGCAATTAGGTAGGGGCATCACAAGGGAGGTCGAAAGCCTGTTGGAATAAATGGATCTTCAGTAAATTTTAAATTGTGAATAGGAGGGTTCCAAACGGAGGGAAGGTGCAGGGCGTTCCAAAGCGATGGGCCACAAAAGACAAATGCAGCATGACGAGTTTGTTCGAGATGGACCCGAGAGGGTGAGGGCAAAGAAAGACGATTAGCATGTAGTGACCGACGTTGGTGATACAGAGTTGGCCTGCAAGAGGGCCTTCCTTATCGTCCCTCCAGTCTAGTCCCGAACCTCTGAAGTTAAGCACCTCCTCCAGCAGCTTTGAAGACTGAGAAACGTCATTCTTCTGATGACACTGGTACTAATACTCCAGGGACCGCCTCCTCTGTCCAGTTATCTCTGTCTCCAAGTAGCTGGAGGTTGGTGAGCCAGGAGGTTCGAGGCTCACTAGAGGAACACTTAAGAGTTTTTAGGAAAGGATTTAGTTAGGATTAAAATTGGCATTTAAAGATTAACCCCCCCTCAACAAAAACTGAGTGCTCCCGCTCCCTCCCCCCTACACCGCCTAGCGATCGGCAGTGCAGAAGGGGAAGAAAAGACTTGAGCACTGTGGGGGTGATGCGCTCTGTTTCCCGAACTGGCATCTTTGAGTGAGGAACCGGCAGCTATTAATGGAGAGCAGCGTGCAGGGCATGCGGCAGGCCCCAGCATCGATACAGCCTTTCTCCTCAGCTCTGGTTTCTCTCCCGATGTGGAAGCCGCGATTTTGGCTGAGCGTGGGGAGAAACAGACGAAGCATTTACAGCACTTGCAGAACAGTTGAAGGAGGTAAGCAGTGGAAAATTCTGATGAAGGGACAATTTTTTTTAGCAGGCTAAGTAGCTCGCGAACGGGGGTTAGCATGGTTGGTAGGCCGGAGCCGCATGGTAGAAGCGCAGGAAGACTATCTATTTCTTGGGGCTTGCAGAAGGCTCTATTTTGGTGGTGATCCTTCATTTTTAGAAGATTTGTTGCTCATGATTTAGAGGGAATTGAAACAAGATGGTTTAATGTGTAAAAAAAATAATAATTTTTTTCTTTTGGCTCTGCGTGGTTTCAGGGGCTGCAAAGAAAAGCACAGCTCCAGATTAAGTGTCTGATTCTGCGAGCAGGCACTCGGTATAATTAGTATAACTGAAGGACAAGCAGAGAAGAGTCCGCGGGATGCCTTCTAGACCGCAGTGTTTAGTGTGCAGTACTAGAAGGGGAGTGGTGTCAGAGTTCTGCAGAGGCTGCGTTGAAGAAGCAGCCTCTATGGAGCCAGACCTTAGATATTGGTATGGAGGGTCAGAAGGAAACACCCTTAGTTTTACCAGAGCCTGTTTCTCCCTCTGGGCTGCTGTTAGAGCTGGTGGCGGGGCCTTCCGGGGCTACAGATCGTCGTCCTTTGCAGGCGCCTTTGCCAGGAGGATTGGCGGCGATATTCTCAAGATTTCATGGTTTTTCTTCAGCAGGCCTTAAGTGGCAGTAAGGGACTCTTGGGTGCCGGTCCAGCACAGATGGAACTGGGAGTGAAGCGTTCCGGAACCCCTCTAGACTCTGGGACCAATGAGGTTCCTTTTGAAGAAGCCTATGAAGAAGGATAGGCAAGACCAGTCGGTAACTTCAGAAAGCCACCTGTCCGAGGAATTGGATTCAGAGTTGGACATGGAAGAGGAGTTATAGGGAGAACTTAATGGAACACGAGGATCAAGCTAGAGTGATTCGGGTTTTCTGAAGGGATGAGTTGCCAGTGCTCATAGTGGAGACGCTTAAGGCTCTTAATATGCCATCTACAGCTCCGGTGGAAGATGCGACCTTAGAGGATCCCTTATTGCAAGCTGTAAGTAAGATGCAAAAAGCCTTCCCGGTGCACAGAGTGGTGCGGGAAATGATTCAAGAAGAATGGGACATGCCCGAGGCAAACCTTAAGGGATCCAGGGTAATGGCTCGCCTGTATCCATTGGTAGATCAGTATTGGGAATTATTTAAGTCCCTGAAGGTAGATGCAGCGGTCTCGGCAGTGACCAAGAAGACTACCATCCCAGTGGAAGGTACTGCCGCTCTCAAGGATGCTCAGGACAGGAATCTTGACACCTTTTGTTGAAGCAGGTATTTGACATCATTACTCTATCCATACAGGCGGTGCATGGGTTGCAAGAGCATGTCTTTGCTGGTTTCAGCGGGTGCAGGGAGAGCAGTTGGAAGAGAGGGATGGTGAAGCAGCTGGGTTAGAATCTGTAACGGTTTATCTAGCTGATATTCATTATGACCTTATCAGAGCTTTGTCTAAGAGTATGGCGTCCATGATAGCAGCACGACGGTATCTTTGGCTGCGTAATTGGGCGGCGGATGGTTCCTCCAAGGCAAGGCTGGGTAAGCTGCCTTTTAGAGGTAGACTACATTTTGGAGAAGACTTAGATAAGTTGGTAAAGGATCTAGGGGAGTCCAAAGGCGGGAGGCTCCCTGAGGATAAACAGAAGCAGGGACGTCCTGCTCTGGCGGCCAAGGGTCAACAGAGGGAATTTTGCTGTTTCTGTTCAGCACGGTTTGGTCAATTTCAAAGAGGACATTTCCCTTATCGGAACTAGGGGTTTTGAGGTTTCAGAGGGACAGGCCGAGGATTTGGGGCATCCTCTTCCTCGAACCTTAAAGCCGCAATGAAGCCAGGAGGACCCAGTTGGGAATGGTAGCTGTGGAAGGTCGGCTACGAGAGTTTTATCCTGCTTGGGTCCAGATTACATCAGATCAATGGGTGTTGGAGGTCGTTCGAGAGGTTTATGCTCTAGAGTTTCAACGCCTGATGGTTGACTCTTACGTTCAATCTCCATGCAAAGCGCCTTTTCAAAATCAAAGCAGTGCAAGAGATTCCCTGAAGTTGCATTTCCTAGACGTTCACCGTGCATTAAAGTATGTACGGAGAACAGAGGTTTTCAGAAAGACGGATAGGCTGTTTTATTCTATTTGGAGGGGTAAGAAAAGGAGAGGCAGCCTCTAAGGCTTCCATTGCCAGATGGCTTAAAGATGCAACGGTGGTCACTTATTCAGAGCAGTAATTTGTCAAAACAAGTAGTCTATCACTCTGATATCATTCCTGAAAGTATACTGTGTCTGATGGCACATTGATCTTTTATCTCTAATCAGTATTTATATTTTGTGTTTTTCTTTTTTGTGTATATAATATTGTTTTGTTTTTTACTCAAGCAACAAATAGGTCTCAGACTTACTGGGTGTTGTACACATCAAAACTTTATGTATACTTTCTGAAAATGCCTCAATTTGCATCAATGACCTTTATTATATATACCAGTTGCTTGAGATCAATTGTTCTCCATAACTTGCTCAAACTGTACTTAGCTTTCAATATGCTTTTTTGTATATATAGATACAAAAAAGAAAAAAACAAAATATAAATACTGATTAGAGATAAAAGATCAATGTGCCATTAGACGCAATATACTTTCAGGAATGATGATAGAGTGATAGATGGCTTAAAGAGGCTATATCATCAGCTTGCATTTTAAAAGGCAGGGCAGTGCCTGAGGGGCTTAAAGCTCATTCGACTAGAGTGCAAGCGGCCTCCTGGGCCGTGTACAGCTTAGTGCTGGCGGTTGAGATTTGCAAGGCGGCTACTTGGTCATCTTTAAGTTCATTTGTGAAGCATTACCGTCTGGATGTTCAAGCGGAAAGGAATACTTTGTTTGGATCAGCGATGTTTCAGGCTGGTCTAGCAGGTCACTCCCGTTGTATTTTTTCACTGCTCTGTTACATCCCCAGAGGTTTGTGACTAGACTGGAGGGACGATAAGGAAGGTGAAATTAGACTTACCTGCTAATTGTTGTTCCTTGAACTCCAGTCTAGTCCTGCATCCCTCCCTAGCTGGTTGGCCTGAAGCAAAGAGAGTTAACAGGGTAAGTTGGAGAAGCGGCTGTACAGATTCGTGCCAAAAGCACGGGGGGGGGGGGGGGGGTTTGGTGACGAACCACGGGAGTCTGGAGGGTCGTTATCCTTCGTATAGGGGGGAGGTAGCACCTTATCAGTGCAGAACAAAGTAAGTACCTTAGTTTTTTTGTTAGAGCTAAAAGCGGGAACACTTTTTCCCGTTAAGTAAGTAACAGATTAGCTTGAGGTTTGATTATTATATTGCTACTTAGTTGTTGCTCCGCTGAGTCTGCTTTGTCAATAGGTTACTGGACAGAGGAAGTGGTCCCTGGAGTATTGGTACCAGTGTGATCGGAAGAATGAAGTTTCTCAGTCTCCAAAGCTGCTCGAGGAGGTGCTTAACCCCAGAGGTTCGGGACTAGACTGGAGTTCCCCAAGGAACAACAATTAGCAGGTAAGTCTAATTTCGCCTATGGATCTCCCTCCCGCAGAACATCAGAAATACAAAGGACATTAAAAGACTTCAGAAAACAGTTAAAAGCTTTCTGTATACTGAACATTTTGGAACAATAACATAATACAGTAAAACACCTCAACATCTGCCATTTCATGCCATCGACTCCTCACTGATTTCCTACTTCCCTGTATCATATTTACATCTTAGTAGAACACCCATTGTATCCCTCATTACCTTATGTATATGGTATTTTGTATCTAAGTTGATTACAAAGGTGTTCACTAAATCTTATTACTGTATACTATGACGGTTACAATGTAAACTGTTAATGAGTTAAAATGTACACTATATTCTAAAGGAAGAGGCAGTATATAAAACCCGTTTAATAAAATTATAAATAACTGACAGAATAGATGGACTGTACTAGACTTTATTTGCCATCATTTACTATATTATCTGCTTGCTCAGCTGCTTGTGTGGTTTTTTTTTTTAAGTTCTTTTTCTTTGCCCATTAATTTCTGTAGTGCTGTATTTGACTCTTGCAGCTTTTAATAAAGCAGCTTTAAATTTTAAAAAAAGTTGGGCCTTATTTTCTCAGGCAGTGGGGCCTCTGTAGGTGACAGGGGAAGCCCTACTTGGATTTCCCTGATTGGCCTCTCTGGTGCCAAGATTCCCTTTTGGGTCTCCCTTTTCATTGTGACCTGCGCTGTCTTTTGCATGGGGGGTTTTTGGTTGTGTGTGTGGGGTTTTTTTTTTTTTTTTTTTGGCAACCTGTGCTATTCATTTTGGTGGTTCTAGCTTGTTTCTTTGTGTGGATCCTGGCAACCATGCCTGGTGCTTGGTGTTGCACCATGTGTGACTTATCGGCTCAGCTCCCATGGTGGACTTTTTTGGCATCCTCATAGCATGGGCTCCCAACAATGAGGAAAAATTATCAACATTTCGGTCCCCTAAGCAAATTATGCTGCCTCTGAGTCCTTCATGCCTATCTAGCCCACAGAGCAGATGGCCATATTGGAAGCCTGCAAGGTGTCTGCTTAGTGGGCCAGGAGTGAGGAAGCCTGAAGGTTGTATGTGTGTTTGTGTTTTTGTTTTGTTTTTTGTCTAGCAGGTCCCCCTTTTTTTGCTGGTTTTGAACAGCAGCTACTCAAACAGCTCATGGGCCCTTTTTCAGTCCATTCTTGCTGCTTTGCATCCTCCCCCCTCCTCCTTGCAGGAGCCATAGTTGGCAAGGGGGTTACATACTCCCCGCTTTGCTCCTTCACCCATGCATTCTTCCGGGACCCCAGCCCTATCCCCTTTGGAGGTTAGCTGGGATGCTGAAAAGGACTTTCTCCAGAAGGTGAGCCTGAGGAGGAGGGGGAACTTCCCTTTGGAAGGTGAAGATCCTCTTGTGATCTGCCCCTTTTACAGAGAGAACCCTTTGGTGCTGATTCAGGATGCTATGGCACATTACACTGTGGAGCCTGCCCTTAGAAAGTATTGAGAGGAGTCCTGGCTTTTTTTTCCTTTTGCCTGAGCTCATGCAGCACTTCCTGTTCTCCCACTAACAGAATCCAGAGCTGGGTTTCATAAGGGCCTCTTTGTATGCCATGCTTCAGGACGAACTGGATCAGGCTTTTGGGCTCAATCAAGTAAATGTTATCAGGGCAGTGATGAGCACAGCACCCCCTTCCACTTAAATAATTATGTGCATCAAGGAGCTTCATGGTAGGTAGAGGCCTTCTTGCCATTGTGCTCTTGTGTAGGGTTCTGGTGGCCAGAGCTTTCTTGTGCTGTGTTCAGCATCTGCCAGGCAGCTTGGAGACTGATACTGCAATCTGGAGCCACTTTTGTGCTGGATACCTTCTATCTCACCTTATCAGAATGTGAAAGCAGTTAACAGTTTTAACAGGTTAACTGAACATTGAACTATTACGTTTGTATGCTCTTTTATGTTTCTATAGAAAGAGTATGAGTACTGAAATACAGTTGGAGTTTAATCTCCTGCATGGTGTACTAATGTGGATGAGCAGGAAGGATAGCAGCAGAACCAGGTAATATAATTTAATTAGCTATTCCATATTTTCCTGCTAGATCAGTCCAGACAAGTGGGTTGTGTTCGCCTACCAGCAGATAGGTGGAGACAAAGAAGCAATGAAAAGCCTAGGTTTCACTGACATCACTCCCATACCTCTTCGCCTCAGCCATCAGAAATCTCTTCAGTGTTTTTGTTTCCAGCAGATGGTGGATGGCTTTTCTTCTCTGAAGAATTGAGAGGAAAGATTGTCACAAGCATGGTTGTGTTTTTTTTTTTTTTGTTTTGTTTTTTTAATCGGATCACTTTGAGCGTGACTCACTTGAGCATGATGTGGGAGGCTCAACTAAACTGTGGTCTTTTCGGTAGCCTTATGAGGAGGGAAAATTGATTCTGCACCACACTCTCTGGATAAGAGCCTGTTGAGCAGCCAGAAAACTGGAAGGGTTTGGGAAAATTTGGCAACCTCATACAGCCTCGATGCCCCCTCCAGTTCCCCCATGCTCTCTCCTGAAGATTGCAGAAGGCTCTCAGCAGGATCGGCCTGCCAGCCATCTTAAACGCAGGCTGCAAAAGCCAGTAAAACTGTTTCAGGGGTGTAGAGCTGAGCCCGGCACAGATTCTCTGCCTGGGACTTTCAGGGGGCGACTACCAAGGCTTGACCTTGTCATTGTGCTTGTTGGGGGCAATTTGGGGCAGACTGATGACCGTTGGTGCGGTGTGGGCACTTCCCACAGTTTTCTGCACACAGTAGCATGTTCTATTTTGTACCTGGCAGCCATGTGGTCTATGTGTATTCTGCCCAAGCAGTTCCAATGCATGTTTAAAGGTGCTAAATATGCTGGCAGACGTGCCCCAGAATGCAGATCCTTTGGGGGAGGAGGGCACTGTTTCAAGCTGTCCACAAAACACGGTGGGTATTTCCCCTGCATAGGGTCCTTAACCGGTTTATTAGAGATGAAATGAGATGTCCTAGAAGGTGCCCCAAAAGGGTACACAGACGATGGCCACTCTCTATCCTCTACTGGGGCAGGAAAACATTTTTGCACTCACTGAAGGTGGGTTTGGCAGTGTGAGCAGTTACTAACAAGTCCACCAGTCCAGTGGATGGTAGCTCCACTCTAAGAGATGCAAGACCAAAAGTTAGAAGCACTGTGGAAATACACATTTGAGATAAAGGTGCTGTCGAGAGGCGTTCTGTGGAGTGTTTGGTAGCCAGAATTTGCGCTGGGTGCAGGACATTTTGGAAAAGACTGAGGGGCAGTCCCTGCCCCCAGGTGGTGGCACAGTTGGAGTCCAGCGCAGTCTGTTGTTGGCAACTTTGGGTAATCTGAGTTTGCCCAAGAGCATGGCCTCGCTCAAGAAGGCGCAACTTTCGATTGTTGCGGAATGTGGTCGGGGAACGTCCCCTCTGCCTGAGCAAGCTTCCTTTGTGAGGGAAGTTATTGTTTGGGCGAAACCTTGAATGAATTAGTTAAGGACCTCGGAGGATATATGAGCTGGGGCAGTTAACTATGCCGCCAAGAGGCTAGCTGTGCGTTTGCCAGGGTTTTTCTGCACAGTGGAATTTTAAGAACATAACATAAGATATGACATACTGGGTCAGACCAAGGTCCATCAAGCCCAGCATCCTGTTTCCGGCAGTGCCCAATCTAGGTCATATGTACCTAGCAGTTTCCCCAAAAGACACAGGTTCCGCAATGTTTGTACTGGGTCAAGCATTGATATCCTGGGTCCCTTCTTAATAATGGTTTATGGACCTTTCCTCCAGGAACTTGTCCAAACCTTTTTTAAACCAGTTACACTAACAGCCTTTACTACATCCTCAGGTAACAAATTCCAGAATTTGATTACACGTTGAGTGAAAAAACATTTTCTTTTATTAGTCTTAAATAGTTTACCCTGTAGCTTCATAGCATGTCCCCTAGTCTTTCTATATTCTGATAACGTAAACAATCGATCTACGTTTACCCGTTCCACTCCGTTCATTAATTTATAGACTTCTATCATATCTCCCCTCAGCCGTCTTTTCCAGGTGAAAGAGCCCTAACCTTTTCAGCCTTTCTTCATAGGAGTATCCTTCCATCCCCTTTACCATTTTGGTGGCTCTTCTCTGAACCTTTTCTAATAACGCTATATCCTTTTTAAGATTCGGCGACCAGAATTGCACACAATATTCAAGGTGCGGTCTCACCATGGAACGGTATAGAGGCATTATAATATCTTTGGTTTTATTTTCCATTCCTTTCCTTATGATACCTAGCATTCTATTTGCTCTCTTGGCCGCCGCTGCACACTGGGCCGAGGGTTTTAACATGTTATCCACAATGACGCCTAAATCTTTTTCCTGGGTGGTGGTTCCTAATGTGGAACCTTGCATTGTGTAACCATAGTTTTGGTGGTTCTTCCCTAGGTGCATAACTTTGCACTTGTCCACATTAAATTTCATCTGCCATTTTGATGCCCATTCTTCCAATTTATCAAGATCCTCTTGCAATTTTCCACAATCCTCTTGGGTTTTAACACTTTAAATAGTTTTGTGTCATCTGCAAATTTGATAACCTCACTCGTTATTCCACTTTCCAGGTCATTTATGAATATGTCAAAAAGCAGCAGACCCATCACAGATCCCTGGGGTACGCCACTATTCACCTTTCTCCATTGGGAAAATTGGCCTTTTAGCCCAACCCTCTGCTTTCTTTCTTTTAACCAGTTCCTGATCCACAGTAATACATTGCCTCCTATCCCATGACTCTTTAGTTTTGCCAAAAGTCTCTGATGAGGGACCTTGTCAAAGGCTTTCTGAAAGTCCAGATACACTATATCAACCGACTCACCTTTGTCCACCTGTTTATTCACACCTTCAAAAAAACATAACAGATTAGTAAGACAAGATCTTCCTTGTCTAAAGCCATGTTGGCTGTCTCCCATTAGGCCATTACTATCTACATACTGAGTAATTTTATTCTTTATGATGGTTTCTACCATTTTTCCTGGTACTGACATGAGGCTCACAGGTCTGTAGTTTCTCGGATCACCCCTGGAACCCTTTTTAAAAATTGGTGTTACATTGGCGATCCTCCAGTCTTCAGGTATTAGAGATGATTTTAATGATAGTTCACAGATTACTAATAGCAGGTCTGCAATCTCATATTTCAGTTCTTTCAACACCCTTGGATGTATACCATCCGGCCCAGGTGATTTGCTACTCTTCAGTTTATCTAATAGTTGTAAGACATCTTCCCGATGTATCAATAGTTCCTTCAATTCTTCCACACCTTTAAATACCACTTCAGTCATGGGTAACATCCCTACATCTTCCTCAGTAAAGACCGAAGCAAAGAATTCATTCAGTCTCTCCGCTATCACCTTGTCGCCTCTTAGTGCCCCTTTAACTCCTCTATCATCTAATGGTCCAACCGAGACTCTCACAGGTTTTTTGCTACGAATGTACTTGAAAAAATCTTTATTTCGCGTTTTTGCTTCCACAGCAAGCTTCTTCTCAAATTCTCCCTTTGCCTTCTTTATCAATGCCTTGCATTTGACCTGCCAGTGCTTGTGCTGTTTCCAGATTTCGTCGTTTGGCTCTTTTTTCCATTTCCTGAAAGATCCTTTTTTGGCAACAGCCTCTCTGACCTCACCTTTAAACCATGCTGGCAGTCTTTTGGACTTCCTTCCACTTTTCTTAAAGCGTGGAATACAGCTGGTCTGGGCTTCCAAGATAGTATTTTTCAACAACACCCAAGCTTGATGTAAGTCTTTAACCTTTGCAACTGCTCCTTTTAGTTTTTTCTTAACTATTTTCCTCATTTTATCATAGTCTCCCTTTCGAAAGTTAAAAGGTAGTACTGTGGATTTCCTTACTATCCCTCCTTCACTAATTAAATCAAACACGATCATGCTATGATCACTATTGCCAAGTGGCCCCAACACCCTTATCTCTTGCACTAGATCTGGTGTTCCACTAAGGACTAGGTCTAATATGGCTTCCCCTCTGGTCGGTTCATGAACCAGCTGCTCCAAGAAGTAGTCATTTATGTCATCTAGGAACTTTATCTCCCTAACATGTCCTGCTGTGACACTGACCCAGTCGATACCGGGGTAATTGAAATCACCCATTAATATTACCGAGCTGTAACTTTTGTTAGCTTCCTTGATTTCTTTGAGCATTTCATCATCCATTTGTTCATTCTAGCCAGGCGGTCGATAGTACACCCCCACTGCCATCGCCTTCCCCTTTTTACATGGAATTTCAATCCATAGAGATTCTACAGCAAACTTTGTTTCCTGCAAAACTTTAATCCTTTCTGACTCAATGCCCTCTCTAACATAGAGCGCAACTCCTCCACCAATTTGATCAGCTCTATCATTACGATATAGTTTGTACCCAGGTATCAGTGTCCCACTGATTGTCCTCCTTCCACCATGTGTCTGATATTCCAATCATATCTAACCTCTCATTTAGTGCTATATATTCTAACTCTCCCATCTTATGTTTTAGACTTCTATCATTTGCATACAAGCATTTTAGAGACTATTTTATTCATATTAATTTGGCTATTGATAGACATGGGTAATTTGGGATCTTTAAGCTCTGTCTGCTCCATACTTGAGGGCATTTGGGCTACTTTACTCTTTTTTTGGAACCTCTCTGCTTTTGGTAGTATCCTTCAAGGATACATTCTTCCGAACCATCCGCTCTTGGGCCACTGTTGGCTTTCCCCTATTATCTAGTTTAAAAGCTGCTCTATCTCCTTTTTAAAGGTTAATGCCAGCAGCCTGGTTCCATCCCGGTTAAGGTGAAGCCCATCCCTTCGGAAGAGCCCCTCCTTTCCCCAGAAGGTACCCCAGTTCCTAACAAATCCAAAACCCTCATCTCTGCACCATTGTCTCATCCACGCATTGAGACTCCGGGCCTATGCCTGCCTTTTGGGTCCTGCACGTGGAACGGGAAGCATTTCGGAGAACGCTACCCTGGAAGTTCTGGATTTCAACTTCCTACCTAAAAGCCTAAATTTAGCCTCCAGAACCTCCCTGCCACATTTTCCTATATCCATGTTTATTTATCCTGTTTATTGTAAGTGCATTGAACTGCCCTCTTTGCACAAATACGTTTCCTGTAAACCGCGCTGATAATAGTGCGGTATAGAAAAGCAATTAAATAATAAATCATTGGTACCGACATGTACCAAGACAGCAGACTCCTCCCCAGCACTATCTAAGACCTTATCTAGGTGGCGCGTGAGGTCCGCTACCTTCGCACCAGGCAGGCATGTTACCAGGCGATCCTCACGTCCACCAGCCACCCAGCTATCTACATGCCTAATGATCGAATCACCAACTATAACGGCTGTCCTAACTCTTCCCTGATGGGCACATGGCCCTGGAGAAACTTCCTCGGTGCGAGAGGGTTTTACATCACCCGGAGGACAGGTCCTAGTTACAGGATCACTTCCTGCCACACCAGGGTGATGCTCTCTTGTCACGTGACCTCTCTCCTCCATGGCAACAGGGATGCTGCCAGACTGGAGGTGGGACTTCAGGACTATATCCCTGTAGGTCTCGTCTATGTACCTCTCTGTCTTATGTCTTCCAAGTCTGCTACTCTAGCCTCTAGAGAATGGACTCGTTCCCTGAGAGCCAAGAGCTCCTTGCACCTAGTGCACACGTAAGACCTCTCACCAACTGGGAGAAAATCATACATGTGACACTCAATGCATGTGACACTCTAATCTCCCTTTTCTCTCTAAACTATTGGAGAAATACGTCTTTGCTCAACTCTCCCATCACCTTGCATCCATTAATTTTCTTCACCCTCGTCAGTCTGGGTTCCGTCAGGGTCACAGCGTCGAAACTGTCCTTTTGGCTTTCACGAATGCTTTACATGTACCACATGATCGTGGTGACATCTCAGTGGCGGTTGCTCTGGATCTCTCTGCAGCTTTTGACTTGGTCGATCACTCCCTTCTTCTTCAACGTCTACGGGACGCGGGTCTCTGTAGCACAGTCCACCATTGGTTCCACTCTTTTCTCTCTTCTCGGTCTTGCTCGGTTCTCCCTTCCTCATCCGACCCCCACCGTCGTCTTTGTAGGGTCCCTCAAGGTTCTGTCCTTGCACCGCTTCTTTTCAACCTCTTCCTAGCCCCTCTTGCTTCCCTAATACAACAGTTTGGCGCCTCTCCTTTCTTCTATGCTGACGACATCCTGTTACTCCATCACACTTCACCCCCCTGCCCTGATCTTACTGCATTGGATTCTTGCCTCTCAGCCATGGCAAACTGGTTAACACTCAACTGTCTTCATCTAAATCTGACCAAGACTATTGCTATTTGGTTCTCTCACGGTGATCCTTCCACTTCAATAGCCCCCTCTTTCTCTGGCTCCCCTGTACCTTTGGTCTCTACTTTCCGATATCTTGGTGTACACTTTGATTCTGATCTATCCTTTCATACGCACATTTCTCATATCGCCAAAACATCTTTTTTTTTTTTTTTCTTCGTCAACTCCGCTCCGTTCGTCCTTTTCTTTCCCCCTCTGCCCTCACCACCCTGGTGCTTTCCCTCGTTATGTCCCGTGTGGATTTTTCCAATTCACTTTTCATCGGTCTTCCCAAAATCCAACTGACTCGTCTTCAACGAATCCAAAGTACTGCAGCACGCCTCCTTACACATACCTCCCTCCATGACCATATCACTCCTCAACTATTTCATCTTCACTGGTTGCCTGTTCCCTTCCGCACCACTTTCAAATTATTAACTCTAGTTCATAAAGCCTTCCATGACAGCAACCCCCAGTACCTATCAGATCTTCTCTACTTTCACTCTCCCAAATATACCCCTCGCTCTTTTCACCTTAACTGTCTCACATTGCCTTCCCCCTCCCGCGCTCATTTGCAATCCACTCGTTCCTCTGCATTTTTCTTTACTGGCCCCGCCCTCTGGAATGCTCTCCCCTCCTCCCTCCGTTTAGAACCCCAATACAATGTTTTTAAACAAAACCTCAAGACCCACCTGTTTTCCCTAGCGTTTAATCTTCCCTCTCCTTTTGTGTGACTTCACTATCCCCTATCCTTTTCTCCTTCTGATGTTTCCCCATGTTGTCATGTCTTGTCCTGCCTCCTTTTCCCTGCTGTCCTTTTTGAGATTGTACATTTCTTTTCCTTTTCGTTGGCTTTCTTTTACTGAATTTGTGTTAATTGTACACCGCCTTGGTTATTTTAGAAAGGCGTTTTTTTATCAAATAAACATTAACATAAACAAAAGACTGGAAAGCCCCCATCTCGCTGCTGGACTGCTGTCTGCATCTTAGTTTTAAGTTTTTGTTTAGATCTTTAAGTTCTTTACTTACTAAGGGTTGCTATGGATATTTATACCAATAAAACTGTACCTAATACGTTTAATATACCTTGTTCACCTGAAGCTTAATCAATCTCAGCTCCTTAGTGTATGACTGATTTGGATAACGAGTTTCACCTGAGAGCACCTCCTGTCTTTTAAGATGTGTAAGTACCTATAAAGCCGCGATTATCCCAGGGGTGGGTGGGTGTGGGGAGGGAGAGAGGGAAATAACACTTATTAAAAGTGGGCTGCTACACAGTACCCTGTCCTGTGCTGCTGAGGTAAGCTATATTCTTATTTGATTTAAATTATAGCTCTTTGCTGCTGCTAGGCTCTAACTTATTATAAAATTTAAACTACAGCTCTCTGCTGGGTTCCAAATTTAACCAGAAAGCTCTCTTCTGTGTGTTAAATTTAAACTAAAAGTACTTTGCTGATATTAGGCCCTGAGTGACTATGAAATTAATACTACAAGCTCTCTGCTGGGTGTGAAATGTAACCAGAAAGTTCTCTTCTGTGTTTTAAGTTTAAACTTAAACTGCTGCTACTAGGCCCTGACTGATTTAACAAAAAGTAGTGGGTTCACAGATTAAATAGCTTTAATAGAAAGAATTCCCTTCAGAAAAATCCCAGAAGTATATACTCACAATTGCAGATCTCTCTCCAGAAGTAACAGTCCCCTGTTCTAGTCCTTCAAGACACAATTTTGCACACTATCAGAGGAGGGGGTGTGTTCCCAGTCTGAAAGTACATTTTTTTGCAAGTTGCGAACAGCAGACCAAGGTCCTTTTTGCCTCAACTGACAGCACAAGAAAACAAACAAACCCCACCCTTAATGAAACAAGAGGCACAGCTGGGTGTTGTGCCCGTGGAATGGTCAGCTGCAGGACTTTTATCCTGCCTGGATCTGCATCATCTGACCAGTGAGTCTCAGAAATGATCAGAGAGGGTATACATCAGAATTGGGTCTGGCCTGTGGCAGATGCCTTTGCAACTTTGCCCTGCAGGGTAGCAATCAGGTCAAAGGGGTGCCAGACACGCCCCAACAACTCATGCAGTTTCAGGCAGTTGTGGAGGTCCCTAAAAGCCAAGGTAGCTGTGTTGTAAGGAGGGCTCCAGGCGGCCCATTCCCGACCTCAAGGGAGAAAACCAGGACCTAGGGGGAGCCCTAGTATTCATTTTGAGACATTGTGGTCTGTCATGGGGGCTGTGAGGGCAGAAAGCTCTTGACATCCCTCGTGCCCACGGAGACGTGTTTACACATTCCTATCAGGGAAGGGCATGGATGATTCCTCTGCTTTGCAGTGCCCATGGGGCATTTTTCAGTTTTGGATATGGCCCTCCAGGCTTGCAATGACTCTCCATACCTTCACCAAGGTGCTGTGGGAAGGGGTGGAAGTGCTTTTGCCAGGAAGGAATCCTAGTGCACTCTCTGATCAGCTCTTTGGGGTGAAATCGGGAAGAGAAAGCGAACAGGCAACTAAGAGGGTGGTGGAGTTCCTGCAGATGCTTGTAGGGTGATTGCTGTCCTATGAGATTGAGTACTTGGGAGCTCTTTTTGACACCTGCAGCTGCAAGGTGTCCTCTTCTGGTGTGAGGACTACAGGGATTATGGCTACTATTGTCATTTCCTACAGATGTCTGATTTCAACGACATGTAACTTATCTACAGCTGTTGGGAACAATGGTTCTGGCTCTTGAGCTTGTGCCGTAGACAAGAGCATGCATGCAGCCTTTTGTGGTGAGCACTGCTACACAGTTGGTCGCAAGAGTCAACTCTTGTTGCAGCAGTTGCCCTACCTGGCGGCAGCAAGGAAGGTGGTCAGGTGGGGAGATGCTGCTCGAAGTACCATGCTGGATCCAGCTGACGACAGTCCTTTAGGTGGAGGAGCCTGCTGAGAAGGACAGGTTGTTCATGGACTATGGGGCCCACTGGAGTCAGTGTGGCACATGGGGGCAGTCCTGCTGGCTTAGAGTTTTTGGTAGTGGGTGCAGGAGAAGTGGTCTTCAGATAAATGCTACCACAGTGGCCTACATCAGTCGGCAAGGCAGCAAGGGCAGCACGAGTCTGGAAGATAAGGCTGCAACTCTGCTAGCTTAGTCAGAGGAGTGCCTTCAGGAGCTGTCCGCAGTGCACGTTGCGGGTGTGGACAAAGTGAGGGTGGTCTTCCTCTGCTCCCTATCAGCCTTGCACACCCTCGCCTCTTCTGCTGCACCCTCTGACCTGGCTCTCCTCTTCATGTTCTCTGTCTCCCCCCCCCCCACCCCCCCAATATCCTTACCCCAAGATTCCTTCCTTCCCTCCCTCCCTCACCGCTGGCTTTCCTTCTGCCCTGTTTTCTCTTGTTGAGCTGACTAAAGCTCTCCTCTTCCCATAAAACCTCATGCCAATTCCACACCACCCCCAATCCCTTCCTGTTGGCTTAATGAGCCCTCTTCCTCTTCTCCTCCTGTTCATTCTCACCATCTTCAATTCCAGCCTTTCTCAGGTTCTTTTCCCGCTCCATGGAAGCTTGCCATAATTCACCCCATTCTCAAAAAAAAAACCCCTCTCTGGACTCCTCCGCCCCTGCAAATTGGCACCCCATTTCCAACCTCCCCTTTCCCTCTAAGCTCTTGGAGAAATGTAGTCTCTTCGCAGCTCTCCTCTCACCTTGGCACCACCCTCACTCTGCACCCTTGTCAATCTGGCTTCCACCCAGGGCAAGCACTGAACCCATCCTTCTTTCCTTCCTCAACAAACTTCACTCCTCTCTTGACCATGGGCTCTACTCTATTGCAGTTTCTCTGGATCTGTCCTCCGCTTTCGATCTTGTCAACGACATCACACTTCTCACTTGCCTCTCTGAAGCTGGGATTGGTGACTGTCCTCCCCAGTGGTTTTGTTCCTTCCTAATTTCTAGATCCTTCTCTGTTTTCACTAGTTCCTCTTCCTCGCCAATCACCCCCTGCCCTGCAGTGTCCCTCAGGGCTCTGTCCTTGCCCCTCTCCTTTTCAATGTCTTCCTGGCCCCCCTTACCCTTCTGATCCAACAGCAGTGTGTCTCTGCATGTTACTACACAGACTATATTCTCCTACACCATACTGATCCCACTGCCCCTGATATCACCCCTCTCAATAACTGTGTCTCCTGCGTTAGCACTTGGCTGACCTCTAATTTCCTCCACCTCAACCTGACGAAAACCCAGGCCATATGGTTCACGTTTGGCAGTCCTACCCCCCCCCCCCTTGGCCCCCTCACTCTCTTCCGTCCCCATGCTCCGCTATCTTAGCTTCACCCTGGACTCGGCCTTATCCTTCCATGACCACCTGTTCCTTATCGGTCCTACAGTTCAGTCCTCCACCTCTGGGTTGTGCACCTCCTCCTGCAGCATGGAGACTGGACAAATCAAACTTGTGACATCACTGGGTATATCTAGCTGGTCTTCTCCCATCATTCCCCAGTGTGTCCAGTCTCCATGCAGCAGGAGGACGTAGTGAGCCTAGGTGCTGGGCTCACTGTGGAACAGATAGGGAGCAAGCCTTAGATTTATAGGGTTAAATTTTGTTTTACTGTTTTCATTTAATTGAATTTGGTTTGATTTAATTTATTTTAAGTTTAACTTCTATTTAATTTTCCTTTGGGGTTACTGTCCCTTTAAAAGCAAAAGAAAAAGAATTGCCCTTGCTCTCGCCCTTGCCTGATTCACTCAGCTGGGCTTCCACAGCGGATCTCCTTCCCTAGACGGTACGGGAGGGAGCCCTGCGAAGGAGAAGTCGCATCTTCCTGCGCTAATGTGGCAGAGCGCACAGCTTAATGTGTGGAGAGCAGCCCTCACCGCCTCGCTGTCCACGTGGCGTTTGGACACAGTAGCAGTTAGCAGGGCCGGAAGTCACTTCAAAGCGGCTGTGTGAGCCACGGCTTCGACTCCCTGATCTGTCGGAGTGTGGTGAGTGCTTTTGGATGGCACAGACAGCAGCGCTGAGGACCGCGGCTACAGGCTAGGTCCGGTAGCGGCGATTGGATTTGTCAGCATGCCGCCCTTCTCGTGCTTTCAGGCCGGGACGAGAGCTGAAGCACATTGCTGGGTGGCCTAGTGGTTTGGGCGCCAAGACGGGGCTCGACTTCAGCGCGGCCATTGTCCCCTGCGTGCAGGCCACGAGGGGGTCTGCATGGGGCAGTCCGCAAAGGGGGTGAAGGCAGCCAAGCTTTAGCGGTCTTGCCTGAGGAGACTATACCCAGGGTAATTTTTGTATTTTTGTAATTTTTTATTTTTTTTGTCTTTATTTATACCCGTTGGTCTGGTTAGCCTCTGGCTAGTTTTTGGCGCCGAGAAGTGCCGGCGGGCGTCGCGGCCATTGGTGCAAGCTGTTTATCACCGCATGGCGGTTGAGTGCGGAGGCTCGCTTTCGGGGGAACGCACATGGCACGGTCCTGAGTCACGTTCATTAATCCCTTTGGTCTTACTTAGTTTAACTTCACCCCTGGTTGTATAGGGGGTGTTGATATAGTGCAATCAAGAGCCTACGGTGCAAAATGGGTTTCTTCCTCATTTTGGGAGTAATCTTAACAGCAGGCTATTTGTCCCTTGTAAAAAAAAAAAATATAGAAGAGAGAAGAGGGACTTGGAATGATCGACTTAGTTAAAGAAAGTAGTTTGATTTAGTGTTTTTTCTTTATTGCTTTAAGGGGCCACACAAATAAAAAACACAGGTATGGGGAATAAAACGCAATATAGATATAAGGGTCCCTTTTTAGTGGGGCATCCTGCTCTGCAATGGTAAGTGGAACCTTGTGCATGCTTAGTTAATTCCGTTGTTGCTTCTGGGGCCGGTAGGTTCTGTTCTCAAGACCGAGGCCCGATTGGAGTCTCAGGGGCTCTAACTTGGTTTCCCCTTCAGCACGCGGGCGGGTTCAGTAGGCTTTGGGCGCTGGCAGCTGGCTGACGGTTGGTTAAGGAAGCTGTTGGTGCAACTGGCTTCCTCAGTACCGCTCATTCGGAGGCCCAGAGAATTCTGGCTCATGGCAACCGCCTGCATTTAGGCGCAGGCGAGCCCAGATCGATTCCTTCTTATTCGGCCTGCATGGTTTGCCCCTCCCCCCATTGCAGTGGGGTTGGTGCCGGGGAAAGGGCAGTCACTGCAGGATCAGGCGAGTGTCACAGCTTCTTCCCAGGGGGGCTGTTTTAGTTTACTTTTTGTTCAGTTAATTGCATTGGTTTTTATTTCTATTTCTTCAAAGGCTATGGGAGCTGCTGGCGGTGCACTGTGCTGGAGATCTGGTTACTTACCTGGGTTCGGTTTGGGGGAGTGCCTGGGGACTGTTCCCAGTCCCTTCTCCATGCCGGCCAGATCACAGGGCTGGTATGAGAGGGATTCAAGGGGTGTGACTCCCACTTTATTCTTAAGCATTCCTGGTTCCGCAGTGCACGTTTGTTCAGGGCGCCATGACTTTATTCCGGCATGGGGGAAAGGTCTAATTGAATAGCCATGGTCGTGGCAGCGCAAAGGTAGAGAGTGTGGGGCTCCCGGCTCAGGTGATCCAAAGGATTGAGGCCTCGTGGTTTTCTTGTTGGTTTTCCAGAAAGGGTCTGATATAATGCGGAGAAAGATGTGTTTTAAATTGCGGGTAGGTTTGTAGCTGCTACAGCTCTACGGACATTAAGAGGTACCTGCAATCAGGACATGCAGGTCGTTAAAAAGCTGGTGGATAGGAAGCATATGGGAGCTTCCCTTCTGTCTATGGTCAGGGAGTACTCGCTTGTTGGGGGAGTGACCCAAGGGGGTGCTTTTCCTTCCGGAGCACAGGGGTTTTTCGAGAGCAGGAACAGGATTCTCGATTCCCTCTACCACATCTGCCCGAAAGCCACATTGGAGCCAGGCGGGCCCAGATAGCATTTCAGTCGTTAGGAGGACGTATTCAGGGATTTCTTCCTACCGGGGTCTGGATAACGACAGAGCAGTCGTTGTTAGGGGAGATACGTGATGGGTATGTCCTAGACATCGCTTGCCCGGGCCTACATTCGTTGGTTCTGGCGCCTTACAAGGGGCAGCGGTGAGCAGCCGCACTTTGGCAAGCTTGGAGTCATATTTTGCACTGAGCCCATACAAAGATTTCAGCGTCGGCCGCTGTCCTATTTAGTTCCTGATTCCAAGGAAGGTCAGGTATCCCGTTCTTTCTAGTTTTCTAGAAAGTTAATCGCTGCCTCCGAGTTTCTCCGGTTAGGGAGCCGTTATGATTGGTAGGAGTGGCGGTTCCGCAAGAGACGTTCTCCTTCTTTCAGACCCATAATTCTTCATTTCAATGAGGGCGACTCTTCAGAAGTCCTTCGGTTGGGCAGCGGCCCTGCGCACCTTCACCAAGGGTATGGTAGTGCTGGCATTGGATGTGGAAGGGAGGAATCTGAGTTGTCATTGTCTCGTCGATTGGCTGATTCCATCAGAGCCCAGGGCCGAGAGTGCCCGTTGATCAACAGGGTAGTAAAGGTTTGTCAGGCTCTCGGCTGAGTAGTCAATGCGGTTAGTCATCGCTTAGTCAGTCTCCGGTCCTGCAGTTCTCGGGGGTACCGTTTGGCTACCAAGGGGAGAGCAGTGCTTCGGCCGGAGCAGAGAGCAGGCCCTACTGCGGCTAGTGTGCAGGTTTTTGGCAACTAATCGGGGCAATGTCGGCAAATCTGAAGGTGGTCCTGTGGGCCAGAGTTCACATACACACCTAACAAAGGTTCTTAGTGCGGTGCAGGTTGCACCACGAATCTGCTCTGAACTAACGTTCGCTTGGCCTGCGCAAGTCAGGCGAGTCCTTTACTGGGAGGTCTACTTCCAGGAGAGCTTGCAGTGGGAATGTCGCTGAAGCTTCTGCAGGGGCTCCTTTGTTGAGGGATACTAGTTCCGCATGTTGGGAGATCATTGCGGGGCTTCTTTTGCATACGATGTTTAGTGCAAACAGGAGGCCCGTTGGTTGGGCAACGGTTTGAAGCTGAGGGAGGTAGCTCGGGTGCTTCCAGCATTTGAATCTGAGGTACAGGTTAGGTCACGGGAGTGCGGTACGGCATTCCGCAAAAGTGGCTTATCTCAGCCAGCAGGGGGGCACAGGCAGTGCGACCCTAATAGAGGAGTCAGAGGTTTGGTTCACGCTGCTGGAGCCTCAGCGGCAGGCGTGTTGGCAGTGCTCTTTGCAGGGGCCAACCAGGTGATGGAACTGAATTGTCAGGGGCAGTCCGGGTGGACGCCGCAGAGGGGAAACTCCACTCAAAAGGGGTCCGCATCGATGGTCATCAGGTTGGGTTCTCCGGTCATGGCTCTCTTGGCAACCCTTCGTTCGGTGAAAGCGCTTTGCTTTTACAATGGAACACGAGGAAGGGTGTGTGTGTAAATTAAATAAATAAATAAAAAAATGGAGGGAGTCCATGTTCGGAGGCAACCAGGACCATCGCCCGGCGCTATCTGTCTTACCCTGAGGCACTCATAGGGAGAGTGCTTCAACGCGTCCAGGCGCATCGGGGGACAGTGGTGTTGGTGGTGCCCAACTCATCAAAGCGTCCTTGGGGGGTCGACTGGGTCATGCTGCTGGATGGGGAACCTTGGTGATTGTCCCTAATCGTTCGGCCCCGGGGCCCTCTTCGTCTGTCTCAGGTGGACCAGTTCTCGCTTCCGGACTGGCCGTCGAAAGCGCAAGGTTAACTATGAAGGGCGAGCCTGGAGCACGGTGCGATTGTCTTTTAAGCCAGAAAGGGGTCGTCTTCTCGGTGGTATTGATGTGTGCGACATATATTCGAGGACTTGTGCGCTCAGCGGTACGGTTATGATTTCTCGGGCTTTGCCCTGGTGTCTCTCGGTACTTGTCGGTCAGGTTGTGGTCCTTGCGCAATGGCGGTTCCACCAAGGGATTTCAATTTTGGCCTGGGGGGACAAGGACTAGGCTCCTTCAGGTCTTGGCATCAGGTTCAGTCTGGTATTTGGCTTTAGAAGCAGTGGTCTGGTATTTTTCGGGGAAGAAAAACCAACCCAAAACATGGTGTTGCGGTCAGTACCATTCTTCTTGTCCAGAGTAGTTCAGCCTTTTCTCGTGTATCGATCTGGCTCGTTCCCAGTTTGGGATTTTCAAACGGGTTCTATGTCAATACTCTTTGGTTTCGGAGGCCTTCCGAAATTCGGGGCGTTAGTTTGTTCTTTCCGGTGGCCCCCGCAAGGTAAAGTGGCAGCCTCTGCTGCATTATCCAGTTGGTCCCGAGGGACAGTGACATCAACATGTCTCTTGCATGCACGTCGGGCGCTCGTGGAGTTGCGGTTTTTTCTCTCCTAGGGGGTGGGCGACTGTTCGGGAGGAGCATTCGTTCCGCTGATAGAAGTTGGCAGAGCGGCGGCATATGTGTCTCTTCATATCTTCAGTAGGCACGATTGTCCGGATCCTCAGATGTTGGGTGCTGCCTGTTCCGGGTCGGCGGTGTGGAGATCTGGCTGGCATAAAATCCCTCCCAATGATTACTGCTCTGTTACATCCCAGAGGTGGAGGACTGAACTGTAGGACCGATAAGGAAATGGAAATTACACTTACCTGGTAATTGTTGTTCCTTGAGGGAGTACAGTTCAGTCCTCATTCCCACCCGGGATCGTATGCTAAGCAGTGGATGTTCAGCCGGGGGATAAAGGTGTGGTTACAGGTACGTAGATGAACGACTCAGATGTGATGTGTCAGTTTGGAGGAGGTTCCGGTTCATGAGATGGCAACGAGCTCTGCTCGGCCGGTAATCACAGAACCATCTTTTCTTCCTATGATCTTCCTTAGTACTCCTTCCTTCTTTCTGTCTGTTTTCTGTCCTTTATCCTAGGGCACTGTACTCCTAGAAGTTAAAGTTTAAGCATAGCATTGTAATTGGTGCCTTAACTGGCCATTTGTTGCTCCTTTGAGTCTGCTTTGTCAGTAGGTCACTGGGGAATGATGGGAGAAGACCAGCTAGATATACCCGGTGATGTCACAAGTTTGATTTGTCCAGTCTCCATGCTGCAGGAGGAAGTGCACAACCCAGAGGTGGAGGACTGACCTGTACTCCCTCAAGGAACAACAATTACCAGGTAAGTGTAATTTCCATTTGTTCCTTCTGTTCTTTACCCCAGATCCATGCTGTCAACCCCTTCCTTGCTGCCGCCTCCTCCCTGATGACCCTTCTTCATTTCCCTAGTAATGAATAGGATCGATTATTGCAATATCGCCCTTGCCGGTCTCCCACAATACGAACTACGTAGACTCCAACCTTTTACAGAATATAGCAGCCCGCAATGTCACTCATGCCTCCCTCACAGATCACATCACATCTCTGCTTATTCACCTCCACTGGCTCCCTGTTGTGTCTACAGGATACAGTTTAAGGTCTTTTGTATACAAAGCCATCCACACTGGCTCACTTCAGTATCTTTCCAATTTGGTTCATCTTCACACCTCCCACTGCTCCCTCAGACAAATTCCTGCAAACCTTATGTGTCTCCCCTCCCTGTCCCTAGCCCATCTACAATCCACCCACAACTCCACTCTTTTTTTTTTCTTCCTCTGCCCCAAACTCTGGAACTCCCTTCCCCCCTGGACCTCTGGCTAGAACTTTCCTTTACCCGGTTCAAATCACTATTTTAAAGACTTGTCTCTTCTGCACAGCCTTCAATCTCCCTGCCCCCTCTGCCCTCAGCTGACGCATCCCATCTCTCTACTGATCCTTCTCTCATGTCCTGTCCCCTTTCCCTCTTGCTTCCCGGTGTCTTCTGTCCTCTTGTCTCCCTTCTCTCCTGTCAAAATTATGGCATTCCTTTCCTCTTCCTGGCAGTATGCTTTTATACTTTTGTAAACAGCTCTGATGTGCTTTCAAAGAGCAGTATATCAAGAAATGAAATAAAGATAAAGATGGACACTAAACCAGGTCTATGAGCAGGTGACAAGATGATGGGGCACACCAGTGAGAGATCTAATGGCTACAGTTGCAACAGTGAAAAGCAAGCCGCTTTTTCAGCTGGCGAAGAGAAAGGAGGTTGGAGATCCTGGATGCTTGGGTACAAAGCTGGTCCACAGGTGGCAGCATATGTTTCCACCGTGGGCACTCTTAAGCCGCATTGTGCAGAGGGTTGAGGCATGCCTTGGGAGGGGGGGTGTCATTCTCATTGCCCTGGTCTGTCCGAGGTGCCCTTGGTATGCCGACCTCAGGATAATACGAACGGTCTGACCTTGGCGGCTGCTGCCTCAGGTGGACCTTTTGACCCAGGGGCTGCTGCTAATGCCACAGGTGGCTCATTTCTCACTTCTGGCATGGCACTTTAGGGAGCTAGTCTGAGGAGGTGCAGATATTCCGGATGGGTCATTGAGATGTTGCTAAAGGCTCAGAACAAGGATATGGTGGGGGGTGGTGTTTTTTTTTTGTGGCCCGGTGTTTTGTGAGTGGTACACCTTTTGGATGGAGGAAGGTGTCTGCTTGGGAACTGTTTGGCCCACAGTCCAGCTGACCCTTTACCCCGTACATTGGTTCCCTGACCAGGAATCAAACCTGGGCCACAGTGGTGAGAGTGCCGAATCCTAACCACTAGACCACCAGGGAGGACATACCACTTCCCAATAAAGGAAACATCACAGAGGACTTACACTTCCCAATAAAATCTCACCTTATGCAGGACAAAACGCTTGTACATGGTAATAACTATCTCACAGATTTTTCTTCGAAAAGGATCCTTTTATTCTCTATCTTACAGAAACCATCTAAGAACAAAGGAAAACAGTCCAGTGGAATTACAGATCTTGCCACCTCTCACAGCAGGCAAACAGGGTCATTCTGTACTTATCTCTGATGCAGATCTCTAAATGGCTATAAGCCAGAATGTCCCTGCCTGCATGATTCTGTCTTACATTCTCTCATTCGCCGTTGAGTCAGGAAGTATGACAGGCTTTCCTGGACACACGAGATCAGTGAACAGACATACACAAGACAAACTAGCATGCCCACAAAACTCCCAGACACAACAGGGATACTAGGGCCATAGGGAACCCTGGGAATCCATACCCCACACAGCCTTCACTGCGCAGGAGACTAACTCATTGTGTATCTGCACTTCTTGTCTATTCACACCATGTAATATTTATTACTCCATGTCAACCTGCATATACTTACTATGTATTCCTTGTCTATTCTGACCAAACTCAGCGTGTAAATAGTTAATCTTTATCTGTATCATTTAAAGCTATTGCAACATGTAAATAGTTACCCTGTGTGGTCCAAGTTCTAACTCCAGTTATAATGTAAAACTCAAACAGTCTTGACTGCTCTGAGCTCTTGTTGAATGTAAACCGCACTGATAACAAATAGCGCGGTATATAAGAATTGTTAAATAAATAAATCTGGTTCTGTCACATTATATATCCTTGCTCAGGACCATACTTACTTTCCAGGGCATTCTTCTCTAATTAGCTAATTCTTGTTCCAGCTGTCTAGCGCCCCACTTGTGCAATTTGCCATGTTGTTTTACTCGTATCTGCACCACTGACCATCTTCTCTCAGGTTCATGTCTGCAATTATCAATCTGGGCCTTGTCAGATTTATATTGTTAACTGACCTCTGCCCCCCTCACTCAGTTCTTTACCTGGTTCTTTTGCTTGGTTCTCTCCCACCCCTCAGTTTCCAAGAAATATCTCTAACTCTGTGTTCTGACAACTATACTTGGGGCCATATGTACTTATTCATGCTAAGCTGGCATATTTTATCTCTCATGATTACCTTTCTACCCTCTCTCTGTCCACCATTTAATAATATGTGACATCATATGGAAAAGATGTGAAATCACACCTCTAAAAGATTTACGTATGCATCTCAGCAGAATTCCAGCATTCAGACATTTTCAATTATTTTTTTTGTTAACCCCTTCTCTGGCTCCCACAGTAGGGCTAAATGGCCGTTCAGTCCTGCACTTGTGGGTTGTCATCCCTCACAAGCAGCTTGGAGACTGAGCATGTCATGTTTTCATGACATCCAGCATAAATAGCTGGCACCTCCCACCAGCCTCCAGTATCTGCCCCCAAGCAGCTGGAGAGGTGTGATCCCATAAGCAGGGGCTCACTGAAGGGGCAAGATATTTTTTGACTTTAAGTCTTTACTTTGTAGAACTGGCCTTTTAACACCAGGTAGTACAAAGATATATAGATTGAGATACAGTCAAACCTCGGTTTTCATTTGCCCCGGTTTTCATACGCTTCGGTTTTCAACGTCTTTTTTGACTGAGATTTTGTCCAGGTTCTCGTACATTGCCTCGGTTTTCGTAAAGTACAGTACTGTAAATACATACACCCTCGCGCTGCACACCGGTCTGTATACACTGCCAGAACGCCCGCCCGGTCCCGGCAGCACTGCCCCCCGGACTCACCGATCGCCAGCGTGATGAGAAGCGAAAGCCAGCTGAGCACGTAAATGAAACACATCCTCGAGCCTGGTCAGAGTCGGAGAGGCAAGGATTGCGCAGAGAGGAAGGCCCCGATCTCGTCCTCCGCCTGCCCGTTCTCTGGAGCGCCCCCTCAGGCTCGGAGGTAGCAGGGAAGAAAAGCTGTCAACATAAGCAGGAGATGTTGCATGAATGTGGGAGGCAGTTCTTTCTCTTGTAGGGTACGTCTGAAGCTATATCATTAAGATTTTCTGCCATTCTGAAGCATTGAGCAGATAATGTAAATGTATTTTAATGGACTGAATCCAATGTGATTCCGAAGAGAGCTGGGCACAGCAGCTTGTCAGGGGTGGCTAAGGCCAGATGTTGACATACTGGACTGTACAGTACTGTACTTAGCTTGCTTTCAGTGATGTTAAATGTTCATTTATCCGTTTCATTAGTCATTTATATTTATTTCTCATTGTTTTCTGTATGTAAAAATATAGTTATTCTCTATAAAATGTATTTTTTGTGAATATTTTTGGGTGTCTGGAACGGATTAATTGGATTTACATTATTTCTTATGGGAAATATTGCTTCAGTTTTCATACGTTTCGGTTTTAGTCAGACTTTTTCGAACGGATTAATCATGAAAACCGAGGTTTGACTGTATCTATATCTTCAGTGCTCTTCTCAGCCCTGACACCATTGAAGCTGAGTGTTGATGGGAGGCTCTCTGCTGATGACAGTCACAGATTGCAGAGGGTAATTGCTGCCCTTTGGGGTTGTACAGCCTCATTAACTTCAGTGGCAGGTAATCACTTGGATTTCTGAGGGCTGCACTTGATTTTGAGGGTTTTGTGGCTGTAATGGTGGGTTCCTGTGCAGAGTGGGAAAAGCTGCCATTTTACTGCCTTACTGAGGGGAAACTGGGGGTGGGCTGTGGGCTTTGGGCTTTGTGGATGCCTTCCCTCGTGTTTTTCTTGTTACGTTTCCTGTGTTTTGGCGGGTGAGTTGACTCCTCCCCCCCCCTTCCCCTGTATTTTGCTTTTATTTTAAAGCATGTAGAAGGAGCTGCGGCTGTGCAAAGGAACAAGTGCATACAGCACATTTAAATCTGCATAGTTTAGCAACTTATTTGTGAAGGACAGTTGATTGGGGACTAGAGAGTTAGACTTTAGGCAGCCCTTTTTGGAGCTTTTTGGTGGGTGGCATTCCTGCCAGGTCCACATGTCTTGCATGTGGTTCCCGTAGGTTCTCTGTTTCAGCAGTTTGGTTTCTGCTGTGGCTGTGAGACTGAGTCCAAGATCAGCTGAGGAAGATCTGTGAGAAGAGCACTTGGCCAGAGTGGAGGGATCTGCAGGAGTTTGAGATCCCTCGCCTTTTGGCATGGTGGGAAGGGATTCCACTCCTATTTGGGAGGGCAGTGACAGTCCACACCTGCCAGTGTTGGAGCAAAGGCAGAGGACTCCTATATTCTCCAAACCCACTCATCCAAGGATGGACCTGCATATGAACTCTGGGGTTTTTTTTGCTGGAGTTTGTCCTCCTGCATAAGGTCTTCTGTATGAGGCAGTGTGGGGAGGAAGGGCTGGTTGCTCCTCAGGAGAAGGTAAGGAAAAGAGCTTGGTCCGAGGCCTCCTCGGGCACCAGAGTAGAAGGGGAACCAGATTTGCACTAGAGGCAGCTGAACAGTGACCCGTGGGAGGATCTAGGGTCTGCTCACTCTGAGAAGTTGGAGGACCAGGGCATAGAGGGAGAGATTCTGCAATGGGAGTTCTTCATTGTGCCTGCCTTTTGACAGGAAGGAGCTGGTGACGTTAATATCCCAGTTTGCCAAGGTCCTTAATAGGGTGACGGGCATACCTCCTGAGGAAGGGCCTCTGAAAGATCTGCTGTTCCAAGCAGTCGGAAAGGCATAGGTATTTTTTTCATTGCACAGGAAGAATGGTATGTACTATAGGTGGGACTGTATGGGATGTGGGCCATAGCCTGTCTGTACCCTCTTTCAGATCGGGACGTGGAGCTGTTCTGCTCTCCTAAGATGGCTGCCGTGTTTTCAGTGGTCACAAAGACCACTATCCCCGTGGAAGGCAGTTTGGCCCTCAAGGACTTGCAGGATTGGAAGATGGTGATATTACTGAAGCACGTGTTTGATATCAATGCCCTGACATTGCAGGTGTTGTTCTGCGGAACCTTCGTGTTTTGCACTGGGCGCAAACTTATTTTGGAAGGCTCTGGAGAGTCTGCATTGCTTCCCCCGGAGGCAGCCAAACTGGAATTCAGAGCGGCTTATCTGGCAGATGCCTTTTTATGGTTTGATTATGGACTTGTCTAAGAGTATGGCCTTAGCAGTGGCTACTTGTGACTGAGTAATTGGTCGGCAGATGTCTCTTCCTAGTCGTGGCTCAATAAACTCCTATTTTAAGAACATAAGATATGCCATATTGGGTCAGACCAAGGTCCATCAAGCCCAGTATCCTGTCCCCCAACAGTGCCAGTCCATGTCACAAGTACCTTTTTAAACCTCTCCTCATAGGGGTATCCTTCCGTCCCCTTTACCATTTTGGTGTCTCTTCTCTGTACCGTTTCTAATTCCACTATATCCTTTTTAAGATACGATGACCAGAATTGCACACATTATTCAAGGTGCGGTCACACCATGGAACGATACAGAGGCCTTATATCATCCTTTGTTTTATTCTCCATTACTTTCCTTATGATTTCTAGTATTGGCGGCTGCTGCTGCACACTGGGCGTCATGTTGCCACTATGATGCCTAAATCCTTTTTTTTTCTCTGGGTAGTGGTTCCTATGGTTCCTAATGTGGAACCTTGCATCATGTAACCATAATTTGTGTTGTCCTTTCCTAGGTGCATAACTTTGCACTTGTCCACACTAAATTTTCATCTGCCATTTGGACATCCAGCCTTCCAATTTATCAAGGTCCTCTAGCAATTTTTTACAGTCCTCTTGTGTTTTAACAACTTTGACTAATTTTGTCATCTGCAAATTTGATTACTACACTCGTTATTCCCATTTCCAGGTCATTTTATGAATGTTAAACAGTGGACCCAGCACAGATCCCTGGCGTACTCCACTATTCACCTTTCTCCATTGGGAAAATAGGGCTAAATGGCCAATCTTCTGCTTTCTGTCGTCTTAAGCAGTTCCTGATCCACAATACTACACTGCCTCCTATCCCATGACTTTTTTTTTTTTAACTTGGCCAAGGGCTTCTCATGAGGGACCTTGTCAAAGGTTTCCTGACAATCCTGATACACAGTATCAACTGGCTCGCCTCTTATCTGTTATGTTTTTTTTGAAGGTGTGAACAAACAGGTAGATTAGTACGACAAGACCTTCCCTTGGCAAAAGCCATGTTGGCTTTCTCCCATTAAACAATGTGTACAGTTTGTATGCTGGATCTCATGGTGGCCTGCTCCCCCAATCACCTGCACCTTGCCTGGCTTAAGAAGTGCACTGTACTGCCACTGCTACCCAAGGCTCCTGGTTTGCCGTGTGCTCTCGCTTGTAAAGCTGTGCAAAAAACAAAGGCAAAAAGAATGCTTTGAATAGTCTCAATCCTGGGCCACCTCCCAATAGCTGGGGAGGAAGAAGAGCTACAGTGGGGGGGGGGGGGGTTGGAGGGACTCAGCCCACCAGGTTCTACAACCCCAGGCCATTTTCCTCAACCAGGCCCAAAGCCACCCACAAAGTCAGTCACGGAGCACAAGATAAAGCTCATACCATCGGCTGGAGGCTGAGGTAAGGGCTGCTTTCAGCTTGGTATTCAGTCTCCATCTGCTGGTGGGTGAGCATAATCCTTGCATCTGGACTGGAGGGACAAATAGGAATGTATCAAGCATATTCATTGAAATGTAAAAGATTTCAACATATATGCTTTCCCTCTTGAGACCAGAAATAGCAAATAATGGGTAAAGACAGCAAGAGAACCCTGCTAGAGTGGAGTAGCAGCCTAGTAGGTAGAGTAACAGCCTACTACCAATGTTCCCTCTAATTTTCTGTAGGCTGTGTGCGCATAAAATATCAGCTGTGTGCAGCTTTTGAAGAAAGGTTAAATTTTTGTGCGCCACATAACGACACTCGGAGTTATATACTTTAAAATTTGACTACACGTCAGAATACAGTATGTACACCACATTGATTGCACTAGAAAATATTGTAGAACTTGTGAAAACTGTAAATACACCACAACTTTTAAATTTTAAGACGTCTGTGTTTTCTATCAGAATCAGAATCGTAATTTTTGTGCGCTCTATTGTAAAGTATGTGCGCTCGCTTGGCGAGGTGTGTGCGCGCGCACACGCGCACAGCTTAGAGGGAACAGTGCCTACTACCCAGGAGATCTGGGTTTGATTGCCACTGGCACTCCTTGTGGCCTTGGGCAAGTTACTTTAACCTCCATTGCTTCTGAAGAAAAGACCTGGCAATCTATTTCTGATCATACCTTGCCATAAAAAAACCCAAGGGCTACTGGGCTGCCAGGAGACAGCACAGACTCTAAGGTACTTAAAAAAAGAAAAAAGTGCCAAATGGCTTCCAGTGACGTCACCGACAGTGGTGCAGATCTAAGCTCTGTGCTCTGCTGTTCCCTTTCATCTTCAGCAATCTTGTAGTATCCCCCTGGGAGTTTGGGGTTGTGACTGCATCAAAGCATTTCCTAGGCATCGGGGAAGGGATGGCCAGCAAGAAAAAAAGAAACAAAAAAAATGGATTTGGTAGACTCTGCATTTGATTGCAGTGTAGGAACCAAAACAGCTACCACTAAGATGATGATGGTGGAGAATCTGTGGCACCAGATGACAGTGGAGGCTAGTGAAGTGGATCCCAATGCAGAGCTGTTGATTGCAACAAGTCTACAAGCTCAAGAATTATGCCTATAAATGGTGGAGATGAAAGCAGAGCTGCAACTTTTACAGAGCGATTTAGCAACGCTAGCTGTAGACCTTAGATTGGAGCTGTCCGCTTTTGGCAGTATTATTGACTATGTGGAACAGCAGCTCGAGGTGCAAGCTGGGAGTTGCGGTAACTTAGATCAGCAGGCGCAAACTCTAGAGCAAGTGAATGCCACGATGGCTGGCAAGCTAGGGGATATTGAAAATAGCAATAGACAGTCTTCACTTTAGAGGAGTTACGGAGGGGTCTGCATACCAGAACTGTGCTAAAGCGATAATAGTCATGATCTCTACACTGTGAGGCAACATGGAACAGCCCTTTATAATACTAGACGGAGCCCATCAGGCACTTGGGCAGATGCAAGCTAATTTGCCACAGGGCATAATAGTATGCTTTCCTAGCTACTCGATTAAACACCAGATAATGGCCCGAGCCTGCAAGCAGGGATCTATATCTTGGGACTCATGTGGGGGTTGATGAGAACCTTTCCCCTAACCACGTTTCAAAGGAGGTGGGAATTACGCAATGCAACACAGAAGCTCCAGGAATGAAGTACAAATGACTGTTCCCATTATACTCTGGCAATCATCGAAGGCCGCACAGTGCGAATCAAATCCCATGCAGAGGCTACGACCGTATTGTTGGAGCTGTGTATTGCTGGAGCAGAGGATTTTCGAGAGAAGCATACCATGCCATGCATAAGCCCAACTGAACTATCTGTTCTCATTTCCCTTACTAAGTCTCTGATCTATTTTTACTTTTATTATCTCTTCCTTTAAATCCATAAATCATCTTTTAATTATTCTCTTGATCACATTTGTTTGTTTCTTACTTTGTCTACAGTCTCTTTGGCTATTGCTTCTCCTTCAGTACCTCTTACATGTCTCACCTGTGGCCATCTTGCTTCCTTCTCGCACGTCTGCTTTGTATGCAAAGTCTGATCTGTTTTGTGCCTTGCTGACACCCCAATGGCATTCACAATCCCTTTTTTCTAATACGTTGCAGCTAGATTATAACTATTTTTTTTTCTTCCTCCTGGGTCTCATTTATTTATTTAACCAACCAGTTTTCTATACCGTCCATCCTTCAGTCAGTTTACATTATGTATTCTCTACAAACAGGTACCGGATACATTCCCTTGTCCCCAAAGGGGCTCACAATCTATGTGTACCTGAGGCAGCGGAGGGGTAAGTGGCTTGCCCAAGGCCACAAGGAGTGCCTATAGGACTAGAAACCCCAGTGTCCCCAGGTGGGAATTGAACCCCCGGCCCTCTGGCCTGAGGTACGTGTCCCAACCACTAGGCCACTCCTCCCTCTAGCAGAACTCATTTTCAGGCAGCCATCTGATGGTGTGATGTTACTGTTGCCAAAGGGAGTCTCCTTTTTTGAGCCCATTTGTGCAGCTTCTCTCAAAGATTTGATCCTCAAGGCGGTTTTCCAGGTGATTTTCATCTACTAGATGGGTGTCAGAGTTGCAGGCCTTGGCCTGTGGAATACTTTTTTTTTTTTTTTTTTGGTCATCTTGACTGCTTTTTTTTTCTCCTTGCAGACTGCCATATTTACTCCTAAAGCTATTGTCTTTTTTTTTCACCTTAACCAAATCATTGGACAGATCCTTTTCTATGGCTGTTAGACATGAGGAGGTGTGGCCAAATATCTGGAGATTACTAATACCATCTGTCACTCAAATCATCTTTGTCCTCTTCAGTGGTCTGAGGAAAGGGCAATCAGCAGCCAAGTCCTCTTGACCGCTAGATTAAGGAGGCTGTTGGTTCAGTATACCTTTTTCGACTGGAAAACATTTGCCAGAGGGAATTGGGCTCACTCCACCAGAGCACATGCCTCCTGACTGGAGTCCTCCTTGGATAGCCACATTGGTATCTCTGGAAGATATCTAATCTTCTCTGAGCACCTCTTTGTTAAGCACAGGTTGCATGTGGAAGCTGGTGCAGATGGCACCTTTTTGGCAGGGCAGTTTGTCCAGAGCATGTTCTCCCACCCTAGGTCCTGAGTATGTTTAGAGTGTATCCCACTCATCTGGATTGGTCTAGCAGGATAAGGGAGAGTACATTTTTACGTATCTTCTGACTTTCTTTCCTTGAATTCTTCTAGACCAATCCACAACCCATCCTGACTCTTCATACAGGTTTGGAAGCCCTGCTGCCTTTTATTGCATTGTCTGTGTCTAATATGGATTCATTTATGGTGAGAGCCAAATTCTTGTTTCGAATGTTTGCTCCAGTTTGAGTGCTGGTTAATGTTTTGTAACTTTTCTGAGTTTTGAAGTCTTGCTTAGTGCTCCAGAAGTTTCATTCTAGCCTCTATTTGCTCAAAGTTGCTCGTCTGCCTCTGCCTGCTGGCAAGTAAGCATAATCCATTCATCTGGAGAGGTCTAACAGGATTTAAGGAAAAAGATTCAGGTATGTAAATTTTCTCCCTTTGAGACCAACCAGGTGCTTGTAATAGGGATTGGGGAGGTTGGAGCTGTATGTCCATTACTTGATGTTAAAGCTATAAATTGTTTTAAAATCCCCCTCTTTTTTGTCATTTTCTTATTTTTGTTCAATTTTCCAGCATTGTAAGTTTGTTTTGTGTGTCTGTCGTTTTTTTTTGTTTTGTTTTATTTCTTTTAATTTGATTTTTTTCAGGTGCACAAGTAGCTCTGGCAAGACTGCAGTCAGGTGAGTAAGTGTCTGATGCAGATTATTCCACATTGATTTACACATGCAACTTATTTCCCTAAACATTTGAAATTACTGAAGTGACTCATGTTGTCTTATTTCCTATGAAGCCTAGTGTGCCCTTCCCTGAATACTCCACCCCTTCCAGGACTAAGATACTGAGGTTTGCTTAATGTAGAGCTTTCCTTATTTGACCATTTTATTTTTATTTAACAGGTTTTTTTTATACCGCTTTATCATTCCACTCAAAGCGGTTTACATTGTAACTTGAACATGGTAATATACATTCCTTATCGTTCCTCCAGTTTAGTCCACACTTCTGGGTTGTGCACCTCTTCCTGCAGCTTGGAGATTGGGCTTGTCAAAAAAGTGACATCACTGGATGTAGTCTGCTGGTATCTCCCATCAGCCCCAGTGTGTCCAGTCTCCATGCAGCAGGAGGACGTAGTGAGCCTTAGTGCTGGGCTCATTGGAGGAACACATAAGGAGCTATTAGTATAGGATAGGAAAGGTTTTGGTTTGGTTTTTGGGATCCCTTTTAAAGTTAGTTGATTTGGGGGGGGGTCTGTAGCTTTAAAAAAAAAAAAGTAGAGGCTGTTTTTTCTATGCCTGTTTTTGTTTGTGCTGGTTCCTGCCTTGCCTGTCTGTGGATGTCTGAGCCTGAAGGAAATTTGTTCATTCTCCAGGACCAAGCAGGAAGTCAGTCCTCACTTATGGGCTCCGACGGAGCCCTCGCGGAGCAATTTTCCCCAGCTTTCAAAGAAAGCCTTTGGGAATTGCAACGCGCATGCGCGGTCCTCTTCCCGCCCAAGGGTGCCATCTTAGCCAGTCGTCTTTTTTCCGCGGAGCCCTACAGACGTCCCCGTCTTGTCCCCGCGAAAAAGTTGATATTTCTTCATAATTTTATTCTTTTTCCTTCGGTTCGACGCCGGTCTTTTTCCCGCCCGGACTCGTGACGCCGGTCACGAGTCCTCTTCTTCTTTTCGGTTTTTCTGACTTAGTCAGTTTTCGTTTTCGGTTTTTCCCTGGCAGCCCGGTCCTTTGACCTCGCCGGGGCCCTTTTTCCCCCCGATGGCTGCCAGTGGTTTCAAGCGGTGTGGTCAGTGTGACCGAAATATGTCACTAACTGACACACACGACTTTTGCCTCCGCTGCCTGGGCCCGGATCATGAAGAAATGATCTGTGGGCCCTGCGGCAAAATGTCCTCCAAAGCGTTGAGAAGTCGGCGGCATCAGCGGGATAGGATCTTTGCTGACCCCAGCCGTACCCGGACCTCGTCGGAGGCCTCCGCGTCCAAAGGTTCCAGCTCGGACCGTCGCCGGAGTTCCTCCGACAGGGGTTCTCCCTCCGGGGACCATCGACGTAAGGTGAAACCCGCGAGGGCGGCGTCGGACGCTCCTGGCTCCGCAAGGGCCGGGTCGCATAGCCCCGATAGCCGCCCCGGGTCCTTGGAGAAGGAGCACCTCCCGAAGCGACCTCGCCTGGAGTCGGAGCTGCCTGCTCGGGTAAGTCCTGTGGTCCTCCTGGACTCGCCTCCGCGACAACCGACGTCGGGCCCGACGCCGTCGGGGCCCGAGTCGGGGGCTGCTGGGTCACCTGAGCTCGGACTCAGGTTGACGGCCTTGGAGAGCAGACTGTCTGCCTTCATGGACCAGCAGCGGGCACTGCTCGCTGGCTTCGCTGGCGTCGCTGCCCCGACCGCCGGGACGTCGACGTCCAAGTCGACCCTGGAGACCAAGCCGATCCTCGAGTCAATGCGAACTCGAGTCGATCCTCGGTCGAGGTCACCCTCGGCCTCCCATTCGGGACCAAGGTCGCCGACACCAACTCCCTCGGCGTCGGGGCGGCAGGCGCCGCGCCCTGCCCGGGCCGACCCCACCGAGTCCTCGTCGGAGTCGGTCTGGGAGTCTGAAGAGGAAGAGTCGCCTGATTCTTTCCGGACTCGGTGTGTCCCCTCGGACTCACCGGAGTCCGAACCTCGGAAGCAGTCCCCCCCGAGGATGCCCGGTTCTCGGACTTCGTCAGGGATATGGCCAAGGCTTTGGCCTTCCCAGCGGACCCCGAGGAGGAGCCTCGAGCCGAAGAGCTCGACGCCCTCCAGTATGACTCTCCCGCAAGGGAACACTTTACTGTACCGGTTCCTCCTATGCTGGAACGACTACTCTTCCGCATGTGGGAGAGTCCGGCCACCTCGCCGGTCCTGAGCAAGCAGGTCGATTCTATCTATCGAGTCCGCAAGAGCCCTGGCTTCCAAAAAGCACAGCTACCACACCATTCCATGGTAGTGGAATCGGCCATGCATCGTCTTAAGAGCCAGAAGATGCACTCCTCGCTGCCTCCTGGCAGGGAGGCCCGTAACCTGGATGGCATTGGTAAGAAGTGTTTCCAGGGCTCTATGCTTGCGTGTCGTGTCCAGACCTACCAGCTATACATGGGCATGTATCTCCGAGACCTGGCTAAAGAGCTAGCCGGATTCTCCGCTGGTTTGTCCGAGGAACCCTTGCGGAGGTTCCTGGCCTTGTCCACTGGCATTCGGGAATGCTCAAAATTCATATCCCGAGCAGCCTATGATGGCTTTGAAGCATCGGCTCGAGTGGCCGCAGCCGGCATCGGTGCCCGCCGACAGGCTTGGCTTCAGTCGTCTGACCTTGAGCCCTGGGTGCAGGACAAGTTTGTCGATGTCCCCTGCCGAGGCGAAAACCTCTTTGGCAAGCCCATGGCTGAAAAGGCTGCACAAATTGAGACGGAGACTCTCACCAGGACCAGGCTTTCTAGGAAGACCTCCGCCCCTTCCCAGAAAAAGAAGGGCTCGGGAAAAAAGTCCTTTTACCCGAGGAAGGCGGCTGCCTACAAACAATACCCCCATTATCAGGCCCCTGCAGCTCCCCAACAGGGCCAGCCGGCCAAGGGACGGGGTAACGGGTCCCGTAGGCAGCAAGCCCCCAAGCCTGCACCACCAGCCCCTGCTCAGCAGGGTGGGGGTTTTTGACTCCTTAAGCATAGCCTCTCCCCCCCCGCTGGTTCCTCCCAGCACCGGAGGCCGGCTGGTTCACTTCGCCCACAGGTGGTCCAGCATCACCTCAGATGCCTGGGTGCTTCACGTCGTAAGAGAAGGCTATCTTCTCCACTTCCACCAGGTCCCTCCCTCCTATTTTCCGGGAGAACCTCCACGACCCCCTCTGCACAGGGAATTACTCCTTCAGGAGTTAGCAGGTCTTCTACAGGAACAGGCGGTGGAACCGGTGCCCCACCACCTAAAAGGTCAAGGCTTTTATTCCAGGTATTTTCTAATACCAAAGAGAACAGGAGGCCTCAGACCCATCCTGGACTTGCGCAACCTCAACAAGTTCCTTGTGCGGGAGAAGTTCAAAATGCTTACCCTTGGAATCCTTCTGCCCTACCTCCAGCAGGGAGATTGGCTATGCTCCTTGGATCTAAAGGATGCCTACACGCACATCCTCATCCACCCAAGCCACCGCCAATACCTAAGGTTTGTGGTGGCAGGAAATCATTACCAGTACAGAGTACTGCCCTTTGGCCTGTCCTCCGCACCGCGAGTCTTCACAAAATGTCTCGCGGTGGTGGCGGCCCATCTCCGGCTTCACGGCCTATATGTCTTTCCGTACCTCGACGACTGGCTCATCAGAGCAGCGTCCGCTCCGGAGGTCACCAACGCCACACGCCGCACGGTGACTCTTCTGCAGTACTTGGGCTTTGTTATAAACTTCGCAAAGTCCACTTTGCTCCCCTCACAGGATCTCGAGTTCATCGGCGCAAGGCTGCACACTCCTCAGGCTCGAGCGTACCTACCGCTCGACAGGGCTCAACGGCTCATGGACCTAGCCGACCGTTTTCGCAGCCAGCCCCTGGTCTCCGCCAGGCGCTTCCTGAGACTACTCGGCCATATGGCTTCCACCGTCCATGTGACCCCCAATGCCCGCCTGAATATGCGGCCTGCTCAATGGTGTCTCCGCCAGCAGTGGCGACAAGCCACAGGCGGCCTAGCAGACCTAGTGCGCGTCTCCGAGCCGCTGATCTCGTCTCTCCGGTGGTGGCTTCAGCAGCCGAACCTGATATTCGGAATGCCTTTCCAGTCACCTCAGCCAGCCCGGGTGCTGACAACAGATGCATCCCTCCTGGGCTGGGGAGCGCATTGCCAAGGGGCACGTACTCAGGGCCTCTGGACCACGTGGGAGTCTGCTCAGCAGATCAACTTCCTGGAGCTCAGGGCGATCCGCCTGGCTCTCAAGGCCTTCTCCCACCTGACTTCTCACCAGTCCGTCCTTGTCCAGACGGACAATCAAGTTGCCATGTTCTACGTGAACAAGCAGTGGGGCACGGGCTCCTTCCTCCTCTGCCGGGAGGCACAGAAGCTCTGCTCTTGGGCCGTCAGTCACGGCATTCTCCTCAAGGCAGTTTATCTCCCAGGCCAAGAGAATTACCTGGCGGACAAACTCAGCAGGATCCTCCAGCCGCACGAGTGGCGTCTGGATCCCTTGGTAGTTCAGAAGCTCTTTCTAAAGTGGGGCCTCCCCACGGTGGATCTCTTTGCCAGTCCTCACAACTGGCAACTTCCTCGCTTCTGCTCTCGTCAGCCACACCCCCATCGGGTTGCGGCGGACGCTTTTCTACTATCATGGTCGGGGAGCCTTCTGTACGCTTTCCCTCCCATCCCGCTAGTCTCTCGGACTCTTTTCAAGGTTCTCAGAGACAAAGCCTTCATGATCCTGGTGGCCCCTCGCTGGCCCAGACAGCCGTGGTTTCCGCTCCTGCTACAATTAGCGGTGGAGGATCCATTCCCTCTGGGGTTACAACCGGATCTCCTCACTCAGGATCAGGGGTCTCTGCTACACCCCAACCTCAGGTCTCTCAACCTCATGGCCTGGCTGCTGAGAGGGTAGTCCTCGCTCCCCTTCTCCTGCCGGCAGAGGTGGAGGAGGTCGTCCTAGCTTCGCGACGACCTTCTACCCGCAAATGCTACGCCCTTAAATGGCGTCGTTTTTCCGTTTGGTGTACCCGACAGTCTCAGGATCCCTTCTCCTGCCCGGTGTCGGTGGTCTTGGAGTACTTGCTTTACCTCTCTAATCTGGGACTTAAGTCCAACTCCGTCAAGGTTCACCTCAGTGCTCTTTCAGCACATCATGTGCTGGTGGACGGCAGACCTCTCTCCAACGACCCTCTCGTAGCGAGGTTTCTCAGAGGTCTCCTTCTACTTAAACCACCTCTGCGCCCGCCAGCGCCTGACTGGGACCTGAATGTGGTTTTACAGCGGATCACCTGTCCGCCTTTTGAACCTATGGCTACCTGTTCTCTCCGTTTTCTTTCTTGGAAAACACTGTTCTTGATAGCCCTCACTTCCGCTAGACGCGTAAGTGAATTGCAGGCCCTCGTGTCTGATCCCCCTTACACTCGGTTCTACAAAAATAGGGTAGTCCTACGGACTCACCCAAAATTTCTTCCAAAAGTGGTCTCCCCTTTTCATATCAATCAGGAGGTGGTACTTCCAACCTTCTTTCCCAGACCACACTCCAGCCGAGCTGAAACGGTCCTCCATACCCTGGACTGTAGAAGGGCTTTGAACTTCTACCTTGACCGTACGCGGGAGCACCGTAAAGCTGCTCAGCTTTTTGTGTCTTTTGACCCCAATAAATTGGGGCTCCCGGTCTCCAAGCGTACTCTGTCCATCTGGGTTGCGGACTGTATCACTTGGGCTTATGGGGCAGCCGGACTCTCCTTGGAAGGTCGAGTCACGGCTCATTGCGTTCGGGCAAAGGCCACGTCAGTGGCTTACCTCCGCTCTGTTCCGCTGGCAGACATCTGCCGGGCCGCTACTTGGTCTTCGAGCCAGACTTTTGCGGTCCATTACTGTCTCGAGAGGGAGTCCCGCAGGGACAGTGCTTTCGGACAGGCAGTCCTCCGTAATCTCTTTGAGGTCTGAGCAACTCCTACCCTCCATCCCGGATGTGGGCTACCGGTGGGGGGTAATTCAGCGAAGATTCTTTCCTTCTGTGCTGCTGAGCTAGAGGGAGCTCATTTTTGTGCTTGGGGTCTCCGGTAGCCTTAAGCTTGGGAGTCCCATAAGTGAGGACTGACTTCCTGCTTGGTCCTGGAGAAAGCGTAGTTACTCACCTGTAACAGGTGTTCTCCAGGAGCAGCAGGAATCAGTCCTCACAACCCTCCCTCCTCCCCTTGGAGTTGCAATCATCTGCTTTACTTTTTTTTGCAAATTTTTATGCTGTCTTTTTTAGCTATGTCATCTGACTGGCTAAGATGGCACCCTTGGGCGGGAAGAGGACCGCGCATGCGCGCTGCAATTCCCAAAGGCTTTCTTTGAAAGCTGGGGAAAATTGCTCCGCGAGGGCTCCGTCGGCGCCGACGTCACCCATAAGTGAGGACTGATTCCTGCTGCTCCTGGAGAACACCTGTTACAGGTGAGTAACTATGCTGAGCCTTCCCTGTGCAGATCTCTCTTCCTGGAGGGTTCAGGAGAGAGCTCTGTGGCCGCAGAACTGCAGTTGCATCTGGCGCTTCAGGGTAGCTGTGATCCTGTAAGAGCCAGTTGATTGACGACAGCGAGGAGTTCGTCCATGGCAGCTCGCTAGCTGTTTAGCTGAGTGCGGCCGCGCGAATTTGAGCCCCGAGACAGCGGATCACTCCAGACTTGCAGGTAGGCGGGGGCTGCAGTTCGCCGGTTCTATTGGGGCTTGGAAGGCCGCAGGCGTGGGACTCTTCCTGCTACGATTTTGGTGCCCTTTCTCTTTTCAGTCAGCGGCGGCCATTTTAACAACGCAGTGACCGCGTGGCGCCGCTCAGCCAGGGATCGCATGGGGTAGCAATTTTAGTACCGTTAGTTTGTTTTTTGTTTTGTCTCTCTCCCGGGGTCACTATTTGGTAGTTTTGGGGCTCCATAGGTGTGTGTTGTAGTTTCTTGGGGGGGGGGAGTTCTATTTCCTGTGAGGGGTAATAGCAGCATAAAGATCCCTGGATTGCCTTCCCCAGTACTGGGGACTTGGAAATTTTGGGTGAATCCCCTGACTGGAGCAAGGACATTGTTGGACTTTATGTAAAACAAAAAACTTTTCTTGTGGTGCGACAAAGTGGCTCTTGTTGCTTTTACCGCTGGAATTAGTTTCCTGAGTAGTGAGAGATGGCGTCCCGTCCGCTTTGCGTTGTCTGTGGTGCACGTAGAGGTGCTTTTGCGGATTCGGGTATCTGCAGAGGCTGTACAGTGGCGTCTGCCAGCATGGAGCAGCAACTGGAAGTTAAAATGGGACAGGACATTCAGGGAGTGTCCGCTTCACCTGGCCAAGTCGCCGGGGGACGTTCTAGAGCCCCAGGTGGGGCCTTCGGCGATTCCTCCAGCTTCAGACTCAGGGTCTCAGCTTGGGGATTTTTGCCCTGACTTTGTGTTAATTATGCATCAGGCCTTTTGTTTAGAGGCAGGGGAAACTGCCGGAGCCATTGTCCTTGCCAGCGAAGCTGCAGTAACCGGTGCTGGCGCAGGCAGGTAGCGGTTCTGCTAGGCCACCTAAGCGGTTCAGACCGCGGGATCGCTCTCCCTCTGAGTTGGAGTGGCAGGAAGCTGACGAGGCCGATGTGAACCTGGAGGCCGGATTGGAAGAGTTGTAAGAAGGAGAGATTCCAGAAGCAGAGGATCAGGCAAAAATTATTCGGATCTTCCAAAAAGATGAGTTGACACCTCTTATCACGGAATCCCTTCAAACGCTAAAGCTGGCCATGGAACCCCCGGTGGAGGAGGATTCCAGGGGAAGACCCGATCATTCAGGCGGTGCAGCAAACTCAGATTGTGTTTCCCATCCACAAGGTGGTAGATCAGATGATCCAGGACGAGTGGGATCAACCGGAAGCAGGGCTCAGAGGAGCTTGGGTTATGAATAGGTTGTATCCTCTGGCAGATAAGGACAAGGAAAGATTTCGGTCTCCGCGAATTGATGCAGCGGTGTCGGCGGTAACCAAGAAGACCATTATTCCGGTGGAAGTTAGTTTGGCCTTGAAAGATGCACAGGATAGAAAGGTGGATGGGTTGCTGAAGCAGTCCTTTGAAGCCAACGGCTTGTCATTGCAAGCTTCCATATGTGGGGCTTGGGTGGTGAGAGCGTGTCTATGCTGTTCGCAGGGGTTGTGACAGTCGGTACAGCTAGAGCCGGAGGGCTTATGTGAGCTGGATCGTCTGGAGTCAGGATCAGCTTATTTGGCAGATGTGCATTATGATTTAATTCGGGCTCTAGCTAATAGCATGGCGTCGTTAGTGGCTGCCTGTAGGTCATTGTGGTTGAGAAATTGGGCGGCGGATGGTTCTTCTAAGGCCCGTCTCAGTAAACTGCCGTTTTAAAGGATGGCTGTTATTTGGTGAGGATCTCGATAAGCTGGTTAAAGATTTGGGGGAGTCTAAGAGGGGTAAACTCCCGGAGGATAAGCCTAAGCAGGGGAAATCCTCGCCAGCCTTTAGGGGCTCTTTTAGGGATTTTCAAAGTTTTCGAACCTCCCACTTGGGTAGTTTTCAAAGAGGGAGATTTCCGTCTAGAGCCCAGGGGTTTCGTGGATTTTGCGGCGCAGGTAGAGGTTTTGCCGCCGCGGCCACTGCCACCGCTCATAAGCTGCAATGAAGCAAGGGGGGTGGCTCCGTAAGGAAGTGATCTGATAGGCGGGCGACTTCAGAATTTTCTTCCTGCCTGGGCCCAGATAACGTCCAACCAATGGGTCTCGGAAATAATACAAGACGGTTATGCTCTGGAGTTCGCAAGGCCAGTTCGCGAGTCATTTGTGATGTCTCCCTGCAAAGGTCACCAAAAAGTTCTGGCGGTTCGCGACACCTTGAATCGACTCTTGCAAATCGGAGCAGCCGTTCCGGTACCCAGGGAAGATTACGGCAGGGGTTGATACTCAATTTATTTCGTGGTCCCGGAGAAGGACGGGGCTCTTCGTCCAATCTTAGACCTCAAGGGAGTTAATCGGTGTCTCCGGGTGCCGCATTTCCGAATGGAAACGTTGCGGTCTGTCATTGTAGCAGTGCGTCGAAGGGAGTACTTGACATCTCTCGACCTTACGGAAGCGTATTTACATATCCCGATCAGAGTAGGGCATCAAAAATTTCTGTGCTTCGCTCTGCTGTGGGGTCACTATCAGTTTCAGGCGTTGCCCTTCGGACTAGCAACGGCACCACGGATCTTCACCAAAATCATGGTGGTGGTAGCCGCGGCATTGCGAAAGGAGGGAATTCTGGTACATCCCTATCTCGAGGATTGGTTGATTCGAGCGAAGTCCAAGAACGAAAGCATAAGAGTTACGGAGAAGGTAATGAAGTTCTTAGAAGGGCTCGGTTGGGTGGTCAATTCGGCAAAAAGCCACCTGAGTCCGGCCCAGAGTCTGGCGTATTTGGATGTGCGCTTCGACATGCAGCGGGGAGTGGTGTTTCTCCTGGATCGCCGAATCCAAATTCTTCAGCAACTGGTGCACCAGTTCGTGGCAACTCCGGCACCTTCAGCATGGAGTCCTCAGGGTGCTGGGCACAATGGCGGTGACCTTGGAAGCAGTGCCTTGGGCCGGGTTTCATATGCGGATTGAGACCATCGGTGAAGTAACATTGCATCCGGAAGTGTTTGCGCAAGTGGTCCGCCGATCATTGATCTCATGGCAACCTTTCAGTCCACGAAAGTGAGTCGGTTCTTCAGCAGACGACGGGAGTGGATGTCAGAAGGGATCGATGCTCTGCTGCAGCCTTGGCCGGTGTCCGGTCTTCTCTACGTATTTCCACCGTAGGCGATGACAGGTCGGGTGGTTCAGCGTATAGAGGCGCATCGGGGAGAGTGTTGCTAGTGGCCCCGGACTGGCTGAGGCATCCATGGTACGCCAACCTCATACGTCGACGGGGAGCCGTGGAGGCTGCCGGTCTCGAAGGTCTGTTGATTTAGGGGTCTCTGCAGATGGATCGATTCTCGCTTACGGTCTGACCATAGAAAGGGCGAGGCTAAGAAGGAAAGGTTATTCTGGGGCAGTTCTCTACTTTGCTTAAAGCACAGAAAACGTCTATGTCTCTGGCCCATGTGTGTATATGGCATATATTTGAGGACTGGTGTTCGAGGAGACAAGTGCGTGCGGCGAAGGTGTCCGTGCCGTTTAGTCTTAAGCTTTCTTCAAGAGGGTTTTGATAAGTGCCTGGCGGCCAGTTCCTTGAGAGTTCAGTTGACGGCGCTGTCTTGATATAGAGGCAAGGTTCAGGGAATGACGCTCGGTGAGTATGTGGATGTTCTGAGGATCCTGAAAGCCGTCACCAGGTTGCGTCCCTCCGTGGGATCTCAATTTAGTTTTGGGAGCGCTGGCTAAGGCGCCCTCGAACCATTGCAGCAGGCATCTTTAAAGGATTTAACTCTGAAGACAATGTTTTTGGTGGCTATTTGTTCAGCGAGGCGTGTTTCAGAGTTGCAGGCATTTTCTTGCCGGGAACCGTTTTTGTCTTTTTCTCGTGAAAAGGTGGTGCTGAGGCCTGTTCCATCCTTTTTACCTAAGGTAGTCTCCCCGTTTCATTTAAATCAGATGGTGTCTCTTCCGGTGCTGGGTTCGCTAAGTGGGGATGCAGCGGACCGGGGGCTACACCGCTTGGATGTTAAGCGGGTTCTTGAGCATTATTTGAAGGTCTCGGCGGCTTTTCGTAAATTGGACCGTTCTCTTCGGGGGTCCCCGGAGGGGCGAGGCAGCTGCGAAGGCCTCTATTTCTCGGTGGATTAGGGAGGCGATTGTGTCGGCATATCTCTTGTCAGGTCGACAGATTCCATCGGGATTGCGAGCTCATTCTACCAGAGCGCAAGCAACTTCTTGGGCGGAGCATAGTTTGGTTCCAGCTGTAGAAATTTGTAGGGCAGCTACGTGGTCGTCCTTGCATACTTTCAGCAAGCATTACCGCCAAGATGTTTTGTCAGCAAAGGATGCTGTGTTTGGTTTGGCGGTATTGCAAGCAGGCTGGAAAGGTCCCTCCCAATAAGTACTGCTCTGTTAAATCCCAGAAGTGTGGACTAAACTGGAGGAACGATAAGGAAGTAGAAATTGCATTTACCTGGTAATTGATGTTCCTGGAGGAACTCCAGTTTAGTCCTCATGCCCACCCGGGATCGTACGTTGGCAGTGCAAGTTCTCTCAGAGGAAGGCTTGGATAACCGGTAGGTATCCCTTTCTCTTTCTTTTTCTGTCTGTTCTTGTGATTTTGGTCTGTCCCTCTGGGGAGGCGCAAGGAAGTGGCACAAAGAAGTTCTATTTTTCCTGAACAGAAGTTTATTTGTATATAGTTGTATTACAGTTAATTGGTTATGGTTGGCTACTTATTTGTTCCTTTAAGTGTGCTTTGTCAATAGTTCACTGGGGCTGATGGGAGATACCAGCAGACTACATCCAGCGATGTCACTTTTTGACATGCCCAGTCTCCAAACTGCAGGAGGAGGTGCACATCCAGAAGTGTGGACTAAACTGGAGTTCCTCCAGGAACATCAATTACCAGGTAAGTGTAATTTCCATTTAAACAGGGATATTAATAACTTGGATCTTTCTGAGGCAGTGGAGAGTTTGGATTGCAAACCATAAAAGACCAGTTATGATGACAACCTCATAACCTGGAAAACCTGCAAAGTTTATCATATAAGACCATCTAAAGTAACACAAGTGTCCAAGGAAAATCATAGGACACTGCAGCTTTCCAAAAAAAGAACATAGTGACCTAGTAAATGACATCAGATAAAGATCCAGTAAGCTGTTGTATTGTAACCATTCTGTGCAGGTTACCCTGGTGGGTTTGGATTTCATTATTTGCCTTTTTAGTCTCAAGGCAGTTTTATAAAAATGTAAACTTGTAAGCTTTCTAGGACAAAGATACAGTACTTACTAAGTACAATTCTCTCTTCAACTTAATCTAAGGGGCCTGTTTACTAAATGTTTCCTCGCTTTGTGTCTGGGGGGGGAAAATTGCTCTGTAAATACTTGAGGCGGGGGAGGGTTTAGAAATTTGCACAAAGTTACAAGCTTCAGTAATGGGAAGTTTCCTGGTTTTCAGGCCCCCCCCCCCTACTGCTCTAATCACTAGGTTTGTTCTTTCCCTTATTGGAAGCGGGAAGGCTTAGAGGATGTATAAGAAAATAGTATATTTTTAGAAGGCGGTGGATGCCTGCAATAGCCTAATGCCAATGTGGTAGTACCCAAAACAATGACTGAAGATGCACCAAATGGAATAAAGTGCATTGATTAGGATTAGAGAGTTATATTGCAAGAGGCCAAGTAGAATTGTCTCTAGTATGACAGCTGAACAGACTGTATTAGCAAAAGTAGTTTAAACTGCATATTTAACCTGAGCGGTGGTGGCCTTGTACACATGAGATCTCTGCAGATTTACAGTTGTCACTGTGGAAGTACTAGCAGAAAGCAGTGTAGGTAATTTTGGTTGGCACCATTTTGCTTTCCGTTCTTTGGAGGATCGCTCTGAGTTAGGGAATGGGCACCCTAGAGTAACATTTCAGCACTTTCATAAAAAAAAAGGTCTACTGAAGAAAAAGTAGAACATGGCCATAAAGCATAGTTAGTCCTTAAGGAAGGCAAAATATAAGAGCATATATTTAAAGTGGAATAAACTAGGAAGAACTTGCTATTCATTATCCTGCTAGACTAGTCCAGACGAGTGGGTTATGCTTCCCAGGCAGCAGGTGGAGGCAGATCAGAGTAACTTTAAGCGAGGTCATCGTTGTGTATGTGCTGGTGCGATATTGAAGTTGCTGGTATTGTCTGCCTCAGCAGGTTGTAAGGTATATGGTCTGGTGTAGCAGTGCAGATAGGCCTGTCTCCCTTGTCCAACATTTGTTCTGAGCTTGACTATGCCCATTGTCTCTTCAAGCAGACAGTTACCCTGTGTCTAGTGCCTTTTCCGGAGTTGGAACCCATGGGTGACCCAGAGCAGAACGGAGGACCTAATGCGGCCCCTGAGGCGGGAAGGGGTGTTGGTAAACCTGGGCCCAGGCCCTCTTTCCCTCACTATCCTATTTCTGCATGTTCAGCTTTTCTTTTGTCTGTATTTTTATTGTCCTGTTAATTTATCTCAGCCTTTAAACAACTTAAGGAATTCTTTTTTTTTTTTTTTTTTATCGTTCCTCCAGTTCAGTCCTCCACCTCTGGGTTGTGTACCTCCATCTGCAGCTGGGAGACTGGGCATGTCAAAGTTGTGACATCACTGGATGTAGCCTGCTGGTATCTCCCATAAGCCCCAGTGTGTCCAGTCTCCATGCAGCAGGAGGACGTAGTGAGCCTAGGGCTGGGCTCACTAGAGGAACAGATAAGGAGCAGTTGGTAGTTTATTTTATGACCTATAATTTATCTTTGTTTTCAGGGTATTGTTAAAGTACTTAAAAACAAAACAAAACAAAACAAAAAAAGACTGGAGTCAGGGGGCATCGAACAGGCTACTCTTTCTCCCTCCTTTCAGTTCTGCCCCGTTATCTCCAGGAACAAGCAGGAATGAGTCTTCACATATGGGTACGTCGGTACCGACGGAGCCTGCGTGGGAACGCTCCCCAGCGTCCCAAAAAGGAAAGCTTTTGGGAACATCCACCGCCTGCGTGCTGCCTTCCCGCCTTTCCTAACCGCCTCTCTCCAGTTCTTCTTTTCCGCGGAGCCAGCAGGTCGTGTTCCTGTCACCGCTGAAGAAGTTCTTTTATTTCTTTGGTCGCGCGTCTGCCGCCTTCGACGTCGGACTGATACCATAAGAACATAAGAGATGCCATACTGGGTCAGACCAAGGTCCATCAAGCCCAGTATTCTGTTTCCGACAGTGGCCAATCTAGGTCATATGTACCTAGCAGTTTCCCCAAGAGACACAAGTTCCACAATGCTTGTACTGGGTCAAGCATTGATATCTTCGGTCACTTCTTAATAATGGTTCCTTAGCGTCCCTCTAGTCCAGTCCCGGAACCATAGAGTTGTGAACCTCCACCAGCAGCTTTGGAGACTGAACATCTTTATCTCTTTGATCATCTAGCTATATGCAGCCCCAAGGACCGCCCACACATCAGTATCTCAGTCTCCAAGCAGCGTGGAAGTCAGAGCCCAGAACTGGGCTCCTTAGGAACAAGTAAGCAGAGCTTTAGTGTTTTATTATTTTCTAGATTTAGGTGCTGGGCTGCTGCTGTGGAGGAAATCTTTGACTGTGTCCCTTCTGTCTTCTGTTTTTTTTTCTCTCTGTCTCTCTCTGTCAGTCTCCCCATAGGTCAAACAAGCAGGGGAGCTGCACAGGACACAGGTCTCCTTTCTACCGAACCCCCTTGGTGGGTGAGGAGAAGGTTGAAGACAATTACAGGCAGCAATTGAATACAGCAGTAGGCTCTGAGGGTCCCCTGACTGATTTAGGGGTTCCCCGAGCTGCCCTGAGCGGTTATTACTCTGTTGTTGACTCTGATAACTGCTACTCAGAGCTTGTGACAGGCACGCTGGACAGCACTCTGTGTTTTGACCCCCCCTCCACTCCTGTGTGTGGGTGAGTAGAGTTTGAAGCTTTTTCTTTCTAAAGGCAGAGGTGGAGGCCTTGGGGTGGTCTGGAATCAGCTCTGGGGAGTGTTTTAGACCTTTTGGGTATTTTTTCTGGTCCTTTTTTTGGCGGGATGGGGTCCGGCGGCCATTTTGGATTTTTTTCAAAGTTGTTTTTCTTCGTGTTTTTTTTAGGGATAGGAGCTTCGTTTTTGCATTTCTTGGTCAGATATCAGCTAATTGACTCCAGCTCTATCTAATCCTGCAATTTGGAGCGTTTTTGAGCACTTTTAAAATCGCGATTTTTTTCCTGCTCTGTTTGCTTCAGCAAGGTGTTCCTGCTTTGCTGGCAAAGGGCTGTGTGCATAGCCATGCCGCCTAGTCCTCGGTGTCTGGTCTGTGGCATTCGTAGAAGTAGTAATTTGGAAGCCAGAGTCTGTGCCACTTGTTCTGCTGTGGGTGGTGCTGGCATGGAGGATCCTCTGAAGGGCTCCAGTGCAGATCTCCCACCTGTATCTACAGAAGGGACATCAGAGCAGGCAGAGACGGTCCTTGGTCCGGGGATTTCTGCGGTGCCGGAGCGCCTGTTGGCGGGGGGCGTCCAGGAGGGATCCCTGGGAGTTCCACCCGCCTTTTTCTCTCTCATGCAGGAGGCTCTGGCTCTCTTGCAGCCGGCGGGGGGAGGCTCGGTCCTGCCCCGCCGTGGACTAAAGCGTCCACTTTCAGTAGAGGGAGACACTGGTCCACAAAAGAAGAGCCGGCCCCCGAGTGTTGCGGATTCTGCGCCTCCTGGGGATGAGTTCCACGAGGGGCTGGGGGAGGCTCTTGAGCTGGAGTCTGCGGAGGATTTAGAAGACGGCGAGGAGTTGGACGACGAGCAGAGTAGTAGAATAGTGCGTGTATTTCGTAAAGAGGAACTTCCGGCACTGATTGCCGAAACCCTCAAGGTATTGAACATACCCGTGGAAGATGCCACTGCGGAGGACAAGTTGGAGGATCCCTTGATGCAGGCGGTGCGCACTTCCCACAGAGTCTTTCCGCTCCATAGGGTTTTTAAAGCTATGATCCAGGAGGAGTGGAACAGTCCAGAGTCCGCTTTGCGCGGGGCTAGACTGTTGCCTAAGTTGTATCCTCTGTCGGAGGCTGATAGAGAGCTCTTTCGTTTGCCGAAGGTGGACGCGGCAGTTTCCGCGGTTACTAAACGGACTACTATCCCGGTGGAAGGTGCTGCGGCGTTGAAGGACCCGCAGGATCGGAAAGTTGATAGCTTGTTGAGACAGGCGTTTGATGTTGCTGCCCTGTCAATGCAGGCGGCGGTGGCTGGGGCCTGGGTGGCGCGCGGCTGCCTCCGCTGGTCTCAACAGTTTCAGGGACCCCAGTCGACGGAACAAGAGGCCGCGGCGTACAGATTGGAGTCGGGTACCGCTTATTTGGCAGATATCCACTATGACCTCATTAGGGGGTTACCTAACGGCATGGCGTCGGTGGTAGCGGCGCGTCATTCTCTTTGGTTACGCAATTGGGCGGCTGATGGCTCTTCTAAAGCTCGCCTTAGTAAGCTGCCGTTTAAGGGCAGGCAGTTATTTGGAGAGGACTTGGATAGGTTGGTAAAAGATCTCGGGGATTCTAAGGGGGGTCGGCTTCCGGAGGATAAGCCCAAGCAGGGGAAGCCGACCTTCACCTTCCGAGGGTCTCAGCAGTCCTTTCGGAGGTTTTGTGCCTCCCGCTTTGGTCAGTCCCAGCGTTCCAGATATCTGGGGCGCGGACAGAGTTTCTGCGGATTTCGGGGGGCAGGTAGAGGTTTTGGTTCCTTCCAGGCGCAGGTCCCCAAAAAGTCACAATGAAGCGAGTCCGGCTCCGGTGGCGGTGATTCCCATAGGGGGCAGACTGCGGGATTTCTACCCTGCCTGGGCCGCTATCACATCCGATCGGTGGGTGTTAGAAGTGATACGAGAGGGATATGCGCTCGAGCTACATCGACCGGTGCTCGATTCCTTCGTTATGTCCCCGTGCAGCGCTCCCTGGAAACGACGAGTCATATCCGATACACTTTCCCGGCTGCTTCGGCTCCGGGCGGTCGCCCCCGTGCCGGAGGGGCAGTTAGGGTCCGGTCGATACTCCATCTACTTCGTCGTGCTGAAAAAGGAGGGCACCTTTCGACCAATCCTGGATTTAAAGAGAGTGAATCGGTGCCTCCGGGTGTCGCATTTTCGCATGGAAACGCTGCGCTCGGTCATAGCGGCTGTCCGCGAGGGGGAATTCCTAACGTCCCTAGACCTTACGGAGGCCTGTTTGCACATTCCCATTTGCCGGGAACATCAGATTTCTGCGGTTTGCGCTGCCGATGGGCCATTTTCAGTTTCAAGCCATGCCCTTCGGCCTAGCGACGGCGCCACGGGTCTTCACGAAGATCATGGTGGTGGTAGCGGCATTCCTGCGGAAGGAGGGTGTCCTCGTGCATCCCTATCTCGACGACTGGTTGATCCGGGCAAAGTCGAGGGAGGATAGTCTCCGGGCGACGGCGCGGGTCGTACAGGTTTTGCAGTCGTTAGGCTGGGTGGTCAATCGGGCGAAGAGCAGCCTTCTTCCCTCGCAGACCTTGGAGTATTTGGGGGCGCGTTTCGAGACCGGCAACGGGAAGGTTTTCCTCCCAGTGCACAGAGCGCGGGCCCTGAGGCGGCTGGTGGAGCAGTTTCTAGCGAGACGGGCGTCCTCGGCTTGGCAATACCTTCAGCTTCTCGGCACGATGGCGTCGACCATCGAGGTAGTTCCATGGGCAAGGGCGCACATGCGGCCTCTGCAGCGAGCGCTGCTGCATCGATGGTGTCATCAGTCCGACTCGCTAGCTCGTCAGTTAGTTTGCCCCTTGGAGGTTCGGCGCAGCCTTCGCTGGTGGTTGCGTCGGCGCTCTCTGGTGAACGGTATGCCCTTGGAGTCTCCCGTCTGGCGTCTGCTGATGACTGATGCCAGTTTGAGTGGCTGGGGGGCTCATTGCGAGGGCCAGATTGCTCAGGGCCAGTGGTCCTCGCGGGAGAGCCGGTGGTCCATCAACCGACTGGAAATGAGAGCCGTGTGGTTGGCTCTGACAGCGTTTCAACCTTGGCAGCAGGGAGCGGCGGTCAGGGTGCTATCCGACAATGCCTCCACGGTAGCCTACATAAATCGCCAGGGAGGCACAGGCAGCGCGGCGTTGGAAGTGGAGGCGGATCTGCTTCTGGATTGGGCAGAGCGGCATCTTCAGTGTCTGTCGACCCAGCATATCGCGGGGGTTCACAATGTGGAGGCGGACTTTCTGAGTCGTCGCAGGGTAGACCCCGGAGAGTGGTCTCTACATCCCGAGGTATTTGCGTTGCTGGTCCGTCGTTGGGGTCTGCCGATAATGGACCTCATGACGACCTTCGAGTCCGCGCAGGTCGAAAGGTTCTTCAGCAGGCATCAGGAACGCATGTCAGAAGGCCTCGATGCATTGGCACAAAGGTGGCCAAGGTACGGGCTGCTCTGTCTTTCCTCCGTGGGCTCTGCTGGGTCGCCTGGTACAGCGGATCGAGTGGCATCCGGGTCCCGTGGTTCTGATTGCCCCGGACTGGCCTCGTCGGCCTTGGTATGCAGATCTGGTGCGGTTGAGTGTGGCCGATCCGTGGCTCCTTCCTCCTCGGCCGGATCTCCTTCGACAGGGGCCGCTGCAGATGCCTCAGGTGGCTCGATTCTCGCTTATGGCATGGCTATTGAGGGCGTGAATGAGAGCCAAAGGTTATTCTCCGGAGGTTATTGCTACCTTGTTGCGGGCGTGGCATCGGTCTACGTCGCTAGCGTATGTCCGGGTCTGGCGTATTTTTGAGAGCTGGTGTGCGGCTCGCGAGTTGCGGCCTTTGCGGACCTCCGTTCCTCAGATCCTCTCCTTGCAAGCAGGGGTGGACAAGGGCCTGGCGGCCAGTTCGTTGAGGGTACAACTTGCAGCTCTTGCGTGTTTTCGAGGCAAGGTTCAGGGCCAGTTATTGGGGTCCCATGCGGACGTGAAGCGCTTCTTGCGAGCGGTGTTGCTTATGCGTCCTCCGTGCAGGGCTTTAGTGCCCTCGTGGGACTTGAATTTGGTGTTGAGGTCTCTGGTGGCTTCGCCGTTTGAACCCTTGGCGCAAGCTTCGTTGAAGGACTTGACGTTGAAAACGGTGTTTCTGGTAGCGATCTCGTCAGCTCGCAGGATCTCGGAGTTGCAGGCTCTTTCGTGTAGGGAACCCTATCTGTCTTTCTCTGCCGACAAGGTGGTATTGCGACCGGTTCCCGCGTTTTTGCCTAAGGTAGTTTCGGCGTTTCACATGAATCAGGTGGTGTCTCTCCCGGTGTTTGCCAAGGAACGGGGCAAGCACGCGGATAACTCCTTGCACGCGTTGGATTCCGTCGAGCTCTTCGTCGGTATTTGAGGGAAACGGCGGCCTTCCGTAAGTCCGATCGCCTATTTGTCGCATTTGGCGGTCCGCGCAAGGGGGAAGCGGCGTCTTAAGTCTTCCATTTCCCGCTGGTTGAAAGAGGCGATTTCGTCGGCATACCTTTTACACGGCAGGATGGTTCCTGCCGGGCTTCGGGCTCACTTGACTAGGGCGCAGGCGGCGTCTTGGGCAGAAGTTAGCTTGGTACCGGCGGTGGATATTTGTTGGGCGGCGACGTGGTCGTCCTTGCACACCTTTGCTAAGCACTATCGTTTGGATGTGCAGGCGGCGTCAGATGCGCGGTTTGGGTCTCGGGTGCTTCAGGTTGGACTAGCGAGGCCCTCCCGTTGAGATTTACTGCTCTGTTACATCCTCTATGGTTCCGGGACTGGACTAGAGGGACGCTAAGGAAGAGTAAATTAGACTTACCTGCTAATTGTTGTTCCTTGCGGAACTCTAGTCCAGTCCCGGATCCCTCCCTGTCTGTCTGTTCTCGCTGCCAGCCAAGAAGGTACATTCATTATAGGAATCTGCTAGGGTTTTTGTTCTCTATACTTCCGGTCAGAGCTCCTCTGCTTGCAGCACGCCTTAGTTTCCTTTCGGGGTCAAATCTTGGGGGTGAGCGGTGGCGTCTTTTGTTGCATGTGTTTTGCACAAGGGTCGCCACGGCCGTTCTGGTCCGCCTTCCTGTAGGCGGGAGGTTGTTCTTACGCAATTGGAAAAAGAAAAAAAAAAAAGAATTTTTGCTAGTAGTGGGAACTTTAGGGTCAGGATCCTTTTTTCCACTGTGTTATATCTACTTATTTGTTGCTCTGCTTAGTATGCTTTGTCAATAGGTACTGATGTGTGGGCGGTCCTTGGGGCTGCATATAGCTGGATGATCAAAGAGATGAAGATGTTCAGTCTCCAAAGCTGCTGGTGGAGGTTCACAACTCTATGGTTCCGGGACTGGACTAGAGTTCCGCAAGGAACAGCAATTAGCAGGTAAGTCTAATTTACTCTTTATGGACCTTTCCTCCAGGAACTTGTCCAAACCTTTTTTAAACCCAGTTACACTAACAGCCTTTACTACATCCTCCGGTAACAAATTCCAGAGTTTGATTACACGTTGAGTGAAAAGATATTTTCTTTTATTAGTCTTAAATAGTTTACCCTGTAACTTCATTGCATGTCCCCTAGTCTTTCTATATTCTAATAACGTAAAAAATCGATCTAAGTTTACCCGTTCCACTCCGTTCATTAATTTATAGACTTCTATCATATCTCCCCTCAGCCGTCTCTTTTCCAGGTTAAAGAGCCCTAACCTTTTTAGCCTTTCTTCATAGGAGTCTTTTCTTTCTTTTCTTTAAAAAAAAATATAATTCTCCGTTCCACTTTAGTGTATATTTTTGTCTCTTTGGGCATTAGGCCTAAGGGAAATTTTCCTCATGGAAAAGCCCGCCTCCGGATTTAAAAAATGCACTAAGTGCAGCAGTACCATTTCTGTTACTGACACCCATGACTGGTGTCTTAAATGTTTGTGTTCTGACCATTCCATCACGGATTGTGCGTCCTGCTCCATGATGTCCAAGAGGTTTACAGAACCGAGCAGCTAAGCTCAATACCCTGTTTCCCTCTGATGCAGCTTCGGTGGCATCGACGTCGTCCAGGGCCTCTTCTTCCTCCTATGGATCTCAGGTAACCAAACATAAATCCAGCCGGTCCTCGAAGGGTAGATCTCCCTGTAAGCATCGAGATGCCTCCAGGCTTGCCCTCGAGGATCTTGCACCGGCAAAAGTACCCCGGCGGTACTGTGGGGTCACAGGTTGACATCGATGGCACGGCCTCGACCGATCACCTGTTACAATGTTCTGGGGTTCTGGTGGAATCTGCCGGTACCGATGTCCAGACATTGATGGCGTCGATGGATCAGAATATTCTGACCATGCAGCAGGCCATCACGGCATTCATTCGAGCTGCGACGCCGCTGGTACCGCAACAGGCTCCGTTGCCGGTACCGGCTCCAGCACCTTCACCGATCTCGGTTCCGTTGCTGGTACCGATTGCATCGGCTTCGGTGTCAACTGCAACGGTACCCTGTCCGATGATGCCCATTGGTACTGAACCGGTATCGATCACCCCCAATGTCAATACCACTCGGTACGCGTATCTGGCTCTACAGGAGCATCCAGACAGGCGATACTTCGATTCCTCCGAAGACTCTGATGCATTGGAGGTTTCTGTCGAAGCATCGGTACTCCTTCCTCAAGAGCCGCCTTCTCCAAAAAGAAGAATGTCTCCTCCAGAGGACTTGTCTTTTCAGGACTTTATAAGAGAAGTGGCCAAGGGGCTCTCTATCTCAGTAGCCCCAGTCAGAGCCTAGAGCCAAAAAGTTGGATATTTTGCAATATCCCAAGGCTCCTAAAGAGGCAGTCACTTTGCAAGTTCATGAGATCCTTTATGATCACATGTTGGGCATATGGGAAACCGCTCTTACTATCTCTTCCCACTCTCGTAGGCTAGACACCATGTACCGTGTCCCGCCTTGTCCTGGGTTTCATAAGACTCAGCTTCCTCACCACTCTATTGTGGTGGAGTCTGCCATGAAAAAGTTAGAGTGCAAAAAGGCACTCTTCTACCCCTCCAGGGAGAGAATGTAGAACCTTAGATGCTTTTGACAGAAAAATCTTTCAAGCCAGCATGCTTGTTGCTAGAATCAACTCCTATAGTCTCTATATGGGGATGTTTCTAAAAGAAGTTACAGATCATCTGCAAACTTTCCTCCCTTTTCTTCCAGAAGATAAGAGGGAAGAGTTTCTCACTTGGCTTAAGCATGCCCAAGATGTTTCCAAATTTTCCAACCGTGCAGCCTTTGACTCTTTTGAGGGTGCCAGCAGAGCTTCGGCTATTGCCATAGGTGCACGCAGAATTGCTTGGTTACAAGCTTCTGATCTGGAACCTTGGGTCCAAGATGGATTGGGAAATCTTCCTTGTACAGGTGAAAACCTTTCTGGCAAGGATTGGCAGGCAAAGGCCACACAGATGGATGCAGAAAATTCTGCTTTGGATAGGCTTTCAAAGTCTACCTCTAATCCTGTCAAGAAGAGGTTGTTCAAAAAGCCATATTTTCCCAAGAAGGGAAGATATTATCCTGTTTATGGTCAACAGACATCTTCTGCAGGTCGTTTTGCTGCAAAGCGTCAACAACCTAAACAGGCCCAGCCTAAGGCTGCAAGGATTCCTGTAGCCCAACAGCCTCAGCCTCCTCAGGGCCTTTGACTTGCATCTAGAGAACTTAGCCTTTCTGACTCTAGCAGAACCAGAGCCTCTCACCATTCCAGGAAGGTTAGCTTACTTTACTCCCAGATGGGAACAAATCACAGCAGAGCAATGGACCCTCTCCATCATAAGGGAAGGGTACAAATTTCATTTCCCAAACCTTCCTCCTCACACCATGGTGAGACAGTTCAATTCTCAAACATCTCTCCTTGACCTTGGTCAAGAGATTACTACCCTTCTTGCCCAAGGGGCAATAGAAAAAGTACCCCCCCTTCAACAGGGCTCAGGGTTCTATTCCCCCTACTTTCTTATCCCAAAGAAAACGGGGTTACAGACCCATATTAGATCTCAGAATTGAACAAGTTTCTATGCAAGGAGAAATTCAAAATGATTTCTCTAGGTACTCTCCTTCCATACCTTCAGAGTCAGGATTGGTTTTGTTCTCTAGATCTCAAGGATGCGTATACCCATATACTCATCCATCCAGCACACAGAAGGTTCCTTTATCAAGGGAAGCACTACCAATACAGGGTACTTCCTTTTGGTCTGGCCTCTGCTCCAAGAGTGTTCACAAAATGCATGGCAGTAGTAGCTGCATTCCTACGCACTCTAGGAATATTCGTATTCCCATATCTGGACGTCTGGCTCATCCGAGCTCCATCCCAGTCAGAGGCCCAGACTTCCCTAACTTGCACAATGCGTGTTCTGCAGTGTCTGGGACTGGTGATTAAACATTCCAAAGTCCCAACTCACCCCTACTCAGTCTCTAGAGTTCATAGGGGCCTTGCTGGATACCACAACTGCAAGGGCCTATCTTCCCCAGGCCCGTTGCCTACGCTTAGTGCAGTTAGCCTCTCAGATTCAGTTAAAAACCCATTTAACTGCTCGAGAGATGTTACAACTGTTAGGCCACATGCAGGGCCGGATTTACCTATACGCCATGGCGTAGGGCCCACAGCTGGCAAGGGCCCACCCACACCGCAGGGCTTCAGAGGGAGCCGGGTAAGCTTGCGCGAGGCCGAGGCCCCGGCCCCGGCCCCGGCCCCGGCCCCCCTCTGTACAGCCGCCAGTGTGAAGAGCCTTTTCCTTCACGCTGGCGGCTGTATCTGTGAAGCCGCGATTGCTGGGAAAGGTTAAAGGCAATGCCCTTTAACCTTTCCCAGCATTCGCGGCTTCACAGATACAGCCGCCAGCGTGAAGGAAAAGGCTCTTCACGCTGGCGGCTGTACAGAGGGAGCCGGGGCCTAGCGCGAGCTTACCCGGCTCCCTCTGAAGCCTCTCAGACAGCCGCGGTGCTGGTCGGGGGGGCCAAGGACTGCATGGGCTGTGATTGGGGGGGGGGGGGGGGCCTGGACCGGAAAAAGGGGGGGGGGGGGGGGACTTGGACTGGAAAGAAATGGGCTGTGATGGGGGGGGGGGACCTGAACTGTAAAAGGGCTATGGGGGGGGGGGGACTTGGACGGGAAATGGGTTGTGAAGGGAGGGGGGACCTGGACCGGAAAAGGGCTATGGGGGGGGGGGGGGACTTGGACTGGAAAGAAAATGGGCTGTGATGGGGGGGGGACCTGAACTGTAAAAGGGCTATGGGGGGGGGACTTGGACTGGAAATGGGTTGTGAAGGGGGGGGGGACCTGGACCGGAAAAGGGCTATGGGGGGGGGGGGGGACTTGGACTGGAAATAAATGGGAGGGGATGGGGGGGGGGACCAGAACTGAAAAAGGGCTGGGGGGGGGGACATGGACTGGAAATGGGTTGTGATGGGGAGGGGGACCTGGACCGGAAAAGGGCTATGGGGGGGGGGGGGACTTGGACTGGAAATGGGTTGTGATGGGGGGGGGGGGACCTGGACCAGAAAAGGGCTATGGGGGGGGGGGGTAACGTGGACTGCAAATGGGCTGTGATGGGGGGGGGAACTAGGACTGCAAATGGGCTATGATGGTGCAGGGGGACTGCAAATGGGCTATGATGGTGCAGGGGGACTCGGACTGCAAATGGGATGTGATGGTGGCGGCTAGGACTGGAAATAGGCTGTGATGGGGGGGGGGGGCTAGGACTGGAAATGGGCTGATGAAGAGCTAGAATAGGACTGGAAATGGGCTGATGTGGGGCATGGGAGAATGGGACTAGAAGGGAGTGGATGCTGGGTGGGTCTAGAACTATAAGGGAACTGATTTTGGGGGAGGACTAGAATGGATGGGGAATGAGAATGGAGAGGGGAAAAATATTTTGTGTGGAAGAAGTCTATGATGGGCTGGGTATTGGGAGAGTAAGAGGGGCTTGAAAATGGAAGGGTGAAATTTAAATGGATGATAAAGGAATAAGGAAAGAATTGGGGGAAAGAGCAAAAGGGAAACAATCAGTATGTTAAAGCAGAAATAGAGAGAGAATGGAAAACATCTAAAAGAGAAGAAAGGACAAATGGATAGCTAGCAGAAGACACGAAGAAACCAGAAGAAAGTGACTGGAGCAATTGCAACTGAAAAAATGCCCAAACAGAAGGTAGAAAAATACTTTTTATTTTGAATTTATTAACTGGAATATGTCTTTTTTTTTTTTAAATGTATTTCTTGAATTCCGATGCTGATTTTGTCCCTATTGCCTCTTTATGTCAGGCAATTCTATACATCTATTGCCATTTCTGTTTTGGTAAGTTGATCTCGTTTTTATTTTTTCTGGGGGCCCACAATTTTTGTTGGCGTAGGGCCTCACTCAAGGTAAATCCAGCCCTGGCCACATGGCATCCACTGTGCATGTGGTCCCTTATGCTCGCCCTCACATGAGGGCAGCTCAATGGACTTTGTCCACCCAATGGACCCAGGCATCAGGGGGTCTGTCAGACAAAATAGCAACCTCCAGGCGCCTCTTTTGGTCTCTCCAGTGGTGAAGTCCACTCAAAATCTGTTGCAGGGGTCCCCCTTCCAACAGTTGTTACCCCAAGCAACCCTTACAACAGATGCCTCTCCAAAGGGTTGGGGAGCTCATCTTCACGACCTCTCCACCCAGGGCATTTGGTCCCCACAGGAGACCTCTCTACATATCAACATCTTAGAGCTCAGAGCAATCTTCCTGGCTCTGAGTCTTTCATACCCTGCTCAGCTACAAGACAGTTCTCATTCACACGGACAACCAAGTAGCCATGTTCTATGTGAACAAGCAGGGAGGGACTGGCTCTCTGTCGCTTTGCAACGAAGCTCTGAGATTGTGGGCCGTCCGTGGAATGCCAAACTTCCCTGATTCTGTTCCAGAATTCCGTGTCAGGGAGTTCAGGCCAAGGATGCCTTCCTCCTTCATTGGGGTCAAGACTTCCTATACACCTTTCCACCCATTCCCCTAATTCCCAAGACCCTGTTCAAGCTTCAGAGAGATCGAGGGACTATGATCCTCATAGCTCCATGATGGCCACGCCAAGTGTGGTTCCCTCTACTTCTGCATCTCTCTCAAGCTCCCTCCCTGGACTTGGTATCTGCTTCAGATATCCTATCTCAGGAGGGGGGAACGTTGTGGCACCCAAACTCCCAATCTCTCCATCTCAGGGCTTGGTTGCTGAAGACTTAGACCTTCAAGATTGGCATCTGTCTCAGCAAGTGAGGGATATCCTTCATGCTTCCAGAAAGCCTTCTACTTGGCGTTCCTATGCTTTTAAATGGAAAAGGTTTACCATTTGTTGTGCTGAGAGGGGTTTTAACCCTCTAGCAATTCCTTTGAATTCTTTACTAGAGTATCTCCTGCATCTTTCCCATGCAGGCCACAAAACAAATTCAGTACGGGTCCATTTGAGTGCTATTGCAGCATCTCTCAAGCCTCTCAATGGACGACCTATTTCCTCTCATCCTTTCATTGCAAGATTCATGAGAGGCCTTCTTTTAACTAAACCTCCCATTAGACCACCTCCAGTGGCATGGGACTTTAATCTGGTTCTTGGTCAGCTCATGAAGCCTCCCTTTGAACCCTTAGCCACTACCTCCTTGAAATTTCTTTCCTGGAAAGTTATCTATCTTATTGCAGTCACCTCAGCTCGCCGCATCAGTGAGCTGCAGGCCTTAGTGGCTAATCCACCTTATACAAGGTTCCATCATAAGGTAGTCCTTAGGACCAATCCACACTTTATGCCTAAAGTGGTCTCACCTTTTCATCATAACCAAGAGGTGTACTTACCTGTCTTCTTTCCAGGTCCTCATGCATCAAGTGCAGAGAGGAATCTTCATACCCTGGATTGTAAGAGGGCTCTTGCCTTTTACTTACAAAGGACACGGCAACATAGAAGGTCTTCTCAGCTCTTTGTTGCTTTTGATCCCTCTCATTTGGGACTTCCAGTCTCTAAGAGGACACTGTCCAATTGGATTGCTCAGTGTATTTCTTTCGCCTATCAGAGCAAGAATCTTTCTCTGGAGGGCCATGTCACAGCTCACAATGTGAGGGCCATGGCAACCTCTATGGCTCATCTAAATTCTGTGTCCATCGACCAGATCTGTCGAGCGGCCACCTGGGCCTCGGTTCATACCTTCACAGCCCATTACTGCTTGGACAAGGACTCCCGCCGGGATGCCTTGTTTGGTCAGGCTGTTCTCAAACACCTGTTCCATGCTTGATCAACTCCTGCCCTCCATCCCTGGTTGGATGCCTGAGATCCATGGGAGGAGGTAGAGCCCTTCTTAGGGTCTCACAACCTTGGGGATCTCCCAGGCATCTCTAGCTGGGGAGTCCCCATATGTGAAGACTCATTCCTGCTTGTTCCTGGAGATAGCACAGTTACTTACCTGTAACAGGTGATCTCTGGGAACAGCAGGAATAAATCTTCACAACCCACCCACCTCCCCTAGGAGTTGTATCTTTCTATCTTTCCTTTCCTCTCTCTCTTTGTCTCAGCTTTAAAACTCGAACTGGAGAGAGGCGGTTAGGAAAGGCGGGAAGGCAGCGCGCAGGCGCTGTGGGATGTTTCCAAAAGCTTTCCTTTTTGGGACGCTGGGGAGCGTTCCCACGCAGGCTCCGTCGGTACCGACGTACCCATATGTGAAGACTTATTCCTGCTGTTCCCAGAGATCACCTGTTACAGGTAAGTAACTGTGCTTTATCTGTACTGCTCTCCCCTCCTAGTTGGGACAGAAGGGAGTTGTGCAGCAGCGCAGGGACCTGCTTTCCAGCGTCGAGCGTGTCAGGGCACTTCATGGTAGGCTCTGCTGGGACCACATTGCTCACTGCAGCGGCGGCTCGGCTTGATCGCTGAGAGCCACGCCGCAGGTTGCAGGGCTGCTGTTCGCAATGGCGAAGGAAAGTGAGTGGCTGATTTTAGGCAAAGTGGGGTTAGTGCTCCGACGGTGTTGCCTGTCGCTGAGAAGTTGTGCAGTTCATCGCCTTGGTTCATCTCGGCGGTAAAGTAGGCCTGCTTAACCGCGGGCCATTGGTTCTCGTGCTTTCAAGGGTGAGGCTTCATCAGCGTTTTTATTGCCTCAAGCTCTGGATGTCAAACCCTTTGGTTTAGGGATTTTAATTTAGTTTAGTTTAGTTTAATTTGATTTGTTTTCAGCTCTGCTATACTTGGATCTGCCTTTTCTGATTTTGTTCATATAAAAAAAAATTCTCCTTACTTCATATCACTGTGTAGTGCTTATTCCTACAGGAACATTACCAGACAAAACAAAAGGAATATAACAACCTCATCAACCAGCAGAAGAGAGAATACCTTACTAACCTTATCATGAAGTCCACTAACAAACCTCGTGAACTCTACGAAATCGTAAAGAACCTCACCAAGGAACCCTCCAACAGAAACGAAGAACAAATAGACCCATAGATCTTCGCTGACCACCTCAAGAACAAATTCACTGCAACACCCAAGAACAACAGCGCGTCGGTGAAATACAAGACATCCGAACCTGAACGGAGCTGGGGCATATTCGACATCCCATCAAATGAACAACTCTCCAAGATCATCACTGACCTCAACACCAGCACCGCCCCTACAGATCCCTGCCCAGTAGCCTGGATCAAAGCAACGAAAAAGGAACTAACACAAGTCGTACGGAAAATAGTAGATAACTCCCTCTCCAAGGGAACAATGCCAAACTCCCTGAAGCTAGCCACAATACGTCCAATCCCCAAGAAAACCACCCTGGCTAAAACTGACCCAGCCGCCTACAGACCCATATCAAGCTTACCATTCCTGTCCAAGATCATCGAGAAAACAGTCCAACACCAGCTCCAACAACACATCGACATCTACAATCCACTGGACCCCAATCAACACGGTTTTCGACCCAGACATGGGTTTGAAACCATACTGATCCAGCTATTCAACAGCCTTTTGAGGACAATTGACAACACCAGAATGGGCGTCGTCATGATATTCCTAGGTATCTCCTCAGCTTTCGACACTGTCTGCCACACAACCCTACTAAACAGACTACATGAGGCAGGCCTACACAGTACTACTCTGAGCTGGTTTACATCTTACCTCACCAACAGACAATTACAAGTCAAGTGTGGAACAAAGACCTCTCAACCGTTCAGAGCCACTCAAGGAGTCCCACAAGGCTCAGCTCTCTCCGCCCTGCTATTTCACATCTACGTACAACTCATGCACCATCATCAAGTACCACAAGATTCAATACACCATATACGCAGATGACATAATGATATACACACCAATCAAACTGGACAATCCAGACTACTCCAACATAGCCAACTGCTTCCAACAAATGGCAACCTGGCTGCAAGAAAACAACCTATCAATAAATTACAACAAAACCGAAGCTCTATTCATCACAAGAAACCGGACATTCTCACCATCGGCCACCACCAACCTAAACACCACCATCATACCGGTAAGACAAGAAATAAAATACCTGGGAGTAACGCTCGACAAGGACCTCAACCTCCAGTCCCACATTGCAAAAATAACAAAGAGCGCTTACATCAAAATGAGGACAGTCGGAAGGCTCAAACCCATCCTCGCCCATGAACACTTCCGAACAGTCTGTCAAGCCATCATCACTCCAACCCTAGACTATTGTAATCACATCTAACAAGGACTACCTAAAAAGACAATAAAACCACTACAGCTAGCACAAAACACAGCCTCACGACAGATCACACAATTCACGATCACATCACCCCCATACTGTACCACCTACACTGGCTCCCAATCGGCTCCAGAATCCAATTCAAAGTACTTCTACACATATTTAAAATAATATACAGCCTATCAGCTGACAGCCTACGCCCTCTCATAAAAACCGATGACAACAAGAGACCAAGAAGAAAAGGAACCTCAGACACCATCAGAACACCAAAAGAATTTGCTAAACAAGGCTGGCCACATCAAGGAGGGCACTCTCCCTGGCAGCACCCGCTATTTGGAACTCTCCCAGACCACATAAGATCAACCAAGAACCTCAAGGACTTCAGAAAACTTCTTAAGACTGATCTATTTACAGTACATTTCAAGGACCTCACATAAATTTTCTACCTCAAGACATTACAGAATCACGATCCTACCTCCAAGACATTACAGAATCTCAATCCTAGCACGCCTCTCAAACAGCCCCATTTTGTATATATAGCTCATTATGTAAATAGTTCACCGATATAATCTAACACACTGCCCCACACACTACACTTCTCAGTTCTCACACTGCATGCTACAAACCACACTTTATTATTGATTTTGATTGATGTGCCACACCGCCTTGATTTAACGATAAGGCGGTATACTAAATCCTTCTAAATAAATAAATAAATTCCTGCACGGCTGGGGGAATATTAATTTTATGTGTGGCTGAGGCCATCGCGCCCTCAGTGTTTGGGGGTTTCATGCAGGGGTGCCGTCTCGGGCGCGGGAATCGGCCATGACTGCACAGCCACCTTTTTAATATGAGGAGTTTGGAGGATCTATATAGAACCTAGCTAACACATTAAAATATGTACAGTGAATATTTTCTGAAGTTGTTTTCTTTGCTTCCCCTTTTGCTAAAAGAACAGTAGATCAGAGTACAAGACTGTTCAGAGTATGGAGGGAACATCTCGGATGTAGGGCACTTCCTGTTATCTGAACACTTTCCAAAGGCCAAGTCTTGTTTCCACCCCTTTTTTTCTTGAGCTCTGCTAATACTCTCTCATTTTGAAATAGAGACTAACTTCTCTAGTGCTAGAAACATAGAAATATGATGACAGGCCAGGTGGTCTTTTTCTAACTAATCTGTCCTTCCATATCAGCAACTACAACAGTCCCCTTTTTACCTTTAGAGATCCTCTGTTTGTCCCATGCCTTTTTGAATTCAGTTACTATCCTTATTTTATTTATTTATTTAACATTTCTTCTATACCGCGCTATTATAATCAGCGCAGTGTACATCAAACAAAAACATACTACAATGCATACAGGCAACATTGAGTTTACAATGAAACAGGAAATTAAACATGGGATAAACCAGGAAAACTATGTACAAGTTAACTCTATATACTATGTTCAATACTCTAACTCATTTAGATGTTACATGTGCATTTGTGGGTGGATAGAACACGTGTGATGGTTAGCGGTTGGGCTTATGTGTAGGCTGATCATTTTCTGTTTGTATTAAGGTGTTAGGGCGGCTGGGGCATGTGGGTAGCTTGCCAGTTGTGTGTTTACCTCGGATGGTTTCTGGGTAGCATTTTGTGAACAGGTGGTGTTTCAAGGCTTTTCTGAATAGGGCTAGACTTTTGATGCCACGGATTTCATGGAGAAGGGCTTTCCAGTTTAAAGGAGCAAATATGGAGAAGGCCCTGTTGGAGGTAGTCTTTGTGCACTTAGTCGTCATCTTGGGGACTACTAAGGTGTTCATTGTTGTAGGTCTCCTGTTTCTATTTTCCGGGGTACCGTGGATTAGCTTGCTGATTGGCGTAGGGGGGTGTTTATTTAGGGCTTTGAAAGTAAGGACTATTGACTTGTATTGGAGTCTGGCATGTAAAGGTAGCCAATGCAGATCTTTCATGATAGGCGTTATGTGGTCAGATCTTGACGATCCAGAAAGGACTCTTGCAGCTGCATTCATAGCTAGGCAGAGCGGATTTAAGGTTGATTGTGAGAGACCACCTCCACTGGGAGACTATTCCTTGGATCCACTATTCTTTCCATAAAGAAATATTTCCGCATGTCACTCCTGAATCTATCTCCCTTCACCCTCATCCTTTATAATGAAGACCACTAATCATTTTAGTAGCCACCCTCTGCACCGTCTCCATCCTGTTCACATCCTTTTGAAGGTGCGGTCTCCAGAATTGCACACTATACTCCAAATGAAGTTGCACCAAAGACTTATACAGAGGCATTACCACCTCCTTTTTTTTTTTTCTGCTAGCCATTCCTCTCCGTATGTACCCAAGCATCCTTCTAGCTTTTGTCATCGCCTTTTCTACCTGTTTAGCTACTTTAAGATCATCAGACATAACCACGCCTAGGTCCTGCTCTTCTTTAGTGGACAAAAGTACTTCACCCCCTATACTGGATTGCTGCAGCCCAAATGCATGACCTTACATTTTTTAACATTAAATCCCAGCTGCCAAATTCTAGGCCATTCTTCAAGCTTAGCTAGATCCCCCCTCATGTTATCTACACCTTCCTGGGTGTCTACTCTATTGCAGATTTTGGTATCATCTGCAAAGAGGCAAACTCTTTGGGGGAAACTGCTAGGTACGTATGACCTAGATTGGCCACTGTTGGAAACAGGATACTGGGCTTGATGGACCTTGGTCTGACCCAGTATGGCATATCTTATGTTCTTAACCTTACCTGACAGCCCTTCTGCTATATCACTAACAAAGATGTTAGAAAGAATCGGACCAAGGACAGATCCCTGGGGCACACCACTGGTAACATCCTCCTCAGAGTGAGCTCCATTTACCTGTACTCTTTGTCGCCTCCCACCCAACCAATTTCTAACCCAAGCAGTAACTTTAGGGTCCATCCCTAGGGTGCTCAGTTTATAAGTCGCCTGTGAGGAACAGTGTCAAAGGCTTTACTGAAATCCAAATACACCACATCTAGGGCTCTCCCTCGGTCCAACTCCCTGGTCACCCAGTCAAAGAAATCAATCAGATTTGTCTGACAAGACCTGCCTCTGGTGAATCCATACTGCCTCGGATCCTGTAATCCGCTGGACTCCAGAAACCTCACTATTTTCTGTTTCAGCAGTGTTTCCAATAATTTACTCACCACCAAAGTTAAACTAACCGGCCTGTAGTTTTCAAACACATTCTTCCGCTTTTGTGTAAAGGCACCACATGAGCCTCTCTCCAGTCCTTTGGCACCACTCCCGACTCCAACGAGGCATTGAAAAGGTCAGTCAGTGGAGCTTCTAGAACGTCCCCAAGTTCCCTCAGTATTCTAGGGTGTATCCCATCCGGTCCCATCGCTTTGTCTACTTTAAGTTGAGCTAGTTTCTCACGAACACAGTTTTCTGAAAATTGTTCAAGATGTCCCTCGCTGCTGTTCCTGTTTGTGTTTGTTTTCTGAGGTCCTGCTCCTGGTTCTTCATCTGTGAACACAGAACAGAAATATTTGTTAAGCAATTCTGCTTTGTCCTTATCAGCTTCTACATATTTCTCTCCTTCACCCTTGAGTCTGACAATACCACTTTTGCCCTTCCTCTTCTCACTAACATATCTGAAAAATGCCTTATCCCCCCATTTTATTGCATTGGCTATTTCCTCCTCCTTTTGAATCTTTGCCTTCCTGACTACTTTGCTAGCTTCTCTAAGTTTTTCCAAATACAGATGCCTGTCTTCCCCTCTCTGTGATCTCTTGTATTTCATGAAGGCCTCCCTCTTTTTCTTCACTTTTTCAGCTAATTCTTTCAAAACCCATAGCGGTCTCTTTTCCTTTTACCTTTATTTACCATTTTAACAAAAAGGTTGTTTGCCCATAAAATCTCCTTTCGGTTTTGCCCACTGTTTTTCTACATCCCCCAGCTGTTCCCATCCCACTAACGACTCCCTGAGGTATTGGCCCATCTTGGTAAAGTTAGTCTTCCTAAAGTCTAAAAGATCCTCAGCTTTGAATGGATTCTAACAGCCCTAGTCCTAATACTGAACCACACCATCTGGTGATCACTGGATGCTAGAGCGAGTCTCTCCGTGCCCTAGTCTAATGAGGGCTGTGACTGTGGAGCAGTGTCCCCTCTCTTGGCACTGAAGTGCCACTGGATATGTCTGGGGGTGTTGTGGTTATGGTGGTTAGGACAGGGTACCTCAGGCCAGAGGGCTGGGGGTTTCTAGTTCTCTAGGCATGCCTTTTGGCCTTAGGCAAGCCCCTTGTCCCTCCTTTGCTCACCTCTTTGAAGGATAATGCGGTATAGAAAATTGGATTAATAAATGTATGGTTTGATTGATTTCCCTCCACTTCCTTCCTCGGTCCTTCTGGATTCTGTTAGCTAGTTACTAGATATTTGTTGCATTTCAGGGCTTGTTCATATTTTCCAATTTGCATCTCCTTCATCCTGCCAGCAGGCCAATTGGGAGACGCTCGGGTCTCAAGGAAGACGAGAGTGTTGTCTTCCCTATTTGGAGACACAATAGGTTAAAGAGCTCTGAACATAATTTGGGCTTTGTATCTCATAGTGAATTATCTTTGACTCACAGATCTTAGCAATGGTGAGATCTACGTTTCGTGGACGTCATCTGCTTTATTGCAGTTATTTATTTATGCAGGACCTTAGGTCTGTAGTTTATTATTTTGGTTCTGTCTCAGACAGAGGTCTCATCCTCTCCACCTTGCATTCGGAGATCATGGGTCCATAAACAGAAATTGTTCCAATCACATCCAGCTGCGATCCATCTATATGCTCTCTTGGCCTTCAAGAATAGGAAAGACGTGGTTCATGCTGACAACCAGGTTGCCATGTTTTAGGAAAAAAAAAAAGGGCAAATCTGATTCTTTCAGGTAGTGTCAGGAAGCAGTCTGAATATAGGACCTGGCCCTTTCCTTGAACTCCTTTCTTTGAGGGAGCCTATCCATTGAGTGCAAGAATCAGAAAGTGGATAGAGTTTCTGCCTAGGTTTCCACAAGTAGTTCCTCCACACCACATCTTCAAGGATTAGGGGGTCTACTGTGTTTAAAAAAAAAAAAAAACAAACCAAAAAAAAAAAAACTCCTTTTCACAACCTATATTTTTTTCTACAAAAAGTTCTCAGCAACCAGAATGGCAGAGGACACTCTAATCATAGTATTATGGAACATGGCTATCCTATGCCTTTACAGTCCCTTGTAAAGGGGCATCAGGAAACAGATGCTTTTTGGCGGACATTAGACTGCCTGTTACAGTTAGGAGCTGTTGCGCCGGTACCGCAGAAGCCCTATGGCATCGATCGTTACTCAATTTATTCATAGTACCGAGAGAGGGTGGCCTCTCCGTCCTATCCTGGACCGCAAGGAATGAATAGCTGTCTTCGAGTGTCTCACTTCCGGATGGAAATCGTTTGATCGGTATTAGTGCCAGGTAGACAGGGAGTTTTTGGCCATCCCTCGATTTTGCGGAGGGGTAGCGGCACATGGCTATCAGTTCAGTTCATCAAAGGTTTTGAGGTTTGTTACCTCGTGAGGGCAATTTCAGTTTCAAATCTTGCCCTTCGGTTAGCGATGGCTCCGCGCACTTGCACCAAAGTTTGGGTGGTGGGGCCAGCGTTACGAACGGAAGGAATGCTTGTTCACCCTTATCTTGGCTTCTGATAGTATTGAGTAATATTCAAAAATGTGAGCGCGCACCTCATCCAGAGTAGTGAAATCCCTTCAGAACCTTGGATGGATAGTCAATACGTCCAAAGCCGGTTAATTCTGCCACAGGTTTGACACTCCGTTGGGGACACTGTTGCTGCCGGTTTCCCGAGCCTAGGCTCTTTGGCAGTGGGTGCACAAACCTTTTCTCGACTGACTCCATCAGCTTAGGGTTATCTTTGCATCCTGGGGTCGATGGCGGCGACCATAGAGGTTGTATCCTAGACCGGAGTCCCTTTTGCACCCGTCTAAAAGGTCGTTGCTCCAGCACTGGTTGCTCCAGAACGATTTTCTAAACGCTCGTCTTCCTGGCCGTTAAGGGTCAGGTGCACCCCTTTTTTCGGTGGGGGCGGGACCCAGGAAGTCGGGTGGCAGGTAGGCCACTGGAGCAACCTCAACGGCTCCCGGTGGGGACGGATGCGAGTCTTGCAGTTTGGGGAGCACTTTGCGGGGATCGGTTCACGCTAGGAACTTGGTTCGACCAGGAGGCTCAGTGGTCGCTTGACCGTTTGGAATTGAGAGCGGTCTTTGTCACTTCACGCATTTGAGCCTGTGGTAAGGGGTCGAGCGATCAGAGTGATGTCATACAATTCCGTGGCAGTGCCGTACCTGCTCCAGCAAAACAGCACGGGAAGTGCGGCTGTGGAAGAAGCAAGCGTTCTGTTCGCCCGGTTGGAGCTGTGGCTACAGGCGTTTTCGGCGACGCACATTGCAGTATCGGTCAATGTGTGGATAGTTTTTTTTCCAGCTGAATCCAGGTGGATGCCAGGGAATGGGAGCTTCCTCCGAAAGTGTTTGCTTAGGTAGTCTTTAGGTGGGGTCCTTCAGTGCTAGATCTCTTGGCAGCTGTTCGTTTGACCAGTGCAAGTTGGTTTTACAACCAAAGACAGGAAAGGATGTTGGAAGGTTTCGATGCCCTAGGGCGATGGAGGTTTCAACCGGCTTGCTATGTTTCTTATCCCCCGTGGCTGTTCGTAGGGCGAGGGGCGCAACGCATCAAGCTCTTTGGGGGGAGAATAGTGTTGATGACGACGACAGGTTGGCAGAGGTGTCCAGGGTATGCAGACTTGGGTCGTCTACGCGATGGGGATCCCTGGCGATTGCTGGCATCAGTGAACCTTCTGTTTCAGAGGCTGCTTCAATTCTCTCAGGTGGATCAGTTCTCGCCTACGGCTTGGTCATTGAAAGAGTGAGATTAAGGAAATGAGACAACCTGGAGTGGTGTTGGCATTTTTCCTCAAGGGCCGGTAAGAGGTCAACATCCTTAGCTTGAGTGCGGATTGGTGTTTGGTTGAGAACTGGTGCTCCAGAGACCAGTTCGTTATCCACAATTTCTGTGTGGTTGATTTGATTGGCCACAGGACTCATTGATAAGGGACCCGCAGCCAGTTGGCATCCCTTCGGGCTATAGAGGTAAAGTTTAGGGGGTAGCCTTGAGCTCTCCCTTTGACGGGATTCGTTTCCCTAAAAGCTGTCTCTCGTCTACGATTTGATCACAGAATGGTGGTTCTCCCCTGGGATTTTAGCTTGTTTCTGGGGGCGTTAACAAGGGTGCCTTCAAGCTCTTGCATGTGCATCGTTCAGGATCCGGACCTTAAAGGCAGTGTTCTGGCGGACATTGGCTCGGCACGGCGAGTTCGGAACTGTAGGCTTGTCCTGTCGGGAGCCATTTTTTGTCCTATCTAGTGAAAGGTGGTGTTGCTTCCAGTAACATCCATTTGTATACAAGGTAGTTTCTCCCTTTCCACGAATCATTCAATTTCGTTTCCTGTATTAGGGGCCTTCTCGGAGAACGCCTCCGAACCTAGTCGGCGATGTTAGGGCATAATGAGAATGCGGTGTCAGTGACTGAAGGTTTCAGAAACCTTCTGTAAGTCTGGGTGCCTATTCGTTTGGTTTGGAGGCAGCCAAAGCGGTTTTCTACAGTTGGGTCCGCATACCGTTTGCTAAGCCGATAGGTGCTCTTAGAGGTTTAGGGCTCGCTCTACTGGACCGCAAGTGACTTTGTGGGTGGATCACAGTTGATTCCGCCGGTGGTGAGTTGCAGAGCGGCCTCTTGGTCGTTTCTCCATACCTTCGGTAAGCTCTACCTCCTGGAGGTTCAAGGGGCAAGCAATGCCTGGCTTGGGTCGGCGCGGTTGCAATCCAGGTGGATAAGTCCCTCCCAATGATTACTGCTCTGTTACATCCCAGAGGTGGAGGACTGAACTGGAGGAACGATAAGGAAATGGAAATTACACTTTCCTGGTAATTGTTGTTCCTTGAGGAACTTCAGTTCATTTCTCAATCCCGCCCGGGAGGGAGTGGTTCGGAGGTCAATTTGTTCGGGCGGGGGGGGGGAGGTGGAGTTCTGATCTCTAGGTATGCTCATACTGTTAATAGTCTAGGGATCGCTGTGATTCTTTTACCCTTAGCTTGCTTTCTTCCTTTCTGGTTTATTTGGTACATGGGGAACAGAGAGAGGAGGGGAATTTAGTTTTAAAAGTTAGAAAGTTTAAAAGTTGAACATATCACTTGAGTTTAATGCTATGGCTATTTGTTGCTCCTTTTGAGTTTGCTTTGTCAGGTCACTGGGGCTGATGGGAGAGACCAGCAGTCTCCAAGCTGCAGGAGGAGGTACACAACCCAGAGGTGGAGGACTGAACTGGAGTTCCTCAAGGAACAACAATTACCAGGTAAGTGTAATTTCCATGTATTCCTTTCAGGCAACTGGACTTTACCAGACCTGTATGAGTGGTTGGGGAGGTCCTTCTCACACTTTTTTTGACTGGCTAGTCAGATGCAGGAATTCCATTATTGACTGGGGGTTCTTTTTGACCACCATTGTTTGTCTGGGTTTTGTGTCTGGTGGGTTTGATTTAGTGTGGGTTTTGTGGGTTGGGGTCTCCCCCCCCCCCCTTATCGTCCCTCCAGTCCAGTCTTGCACCTCAGGGTAGTCAGCCCCCTCCAGCAGCTTGGAGACTGAGCATGTTCGGTTTTAATGACACCAGGATACTTAAGCAGCTAGCTCCACCCACCAGCCCCAGTAAGCTCAGTCTCCAAGCAGCTGGAGCAGGTGATCCCTGATTCCAGGGCTCACTGAAGGGACAACTAGGAAGCATTTTTCTTTAATTCTTCTTTTAAATTACTTTGGGCCTGAATTGCCCTTTGTATGGTTAAGCCTCCTCCCCATCCCCCTTTCCTCCCTCCATGCCAGAGGTGTGACATTTGGGGCTGACTTGATGGGGGGGGGGAGGGGGCGGCAAGGTAGGTTAATGACAGAGAGGGCTGACAGGGCCACTGGAGATTGGGAGTGAGGTGGTTACAGCTCCTGAACCCGTGCAGCGGGTGAGGAGCTGTGTTAAAGGGGAACAGGAGAAACCAAGCAAAACAAGTACAGGCAAGTTGTCTTCTCTCATCGGCATCCCCCACCTCCGTGCTGAAGCAGTGGCTTGGCTGAGCATGGGGTGTCAGTTGCCTTTGGCATGAAGATGGGCAATAACGGAAGAGATTAGCCAGGAGTGAATGAGGGCTGGCAGGAGCCCCTCCCCTTTCCTTTGAGTGCAAGTGGAGTCGCAGGTGCCAGCAAACCACGTGGCAAAGGTCTGTGCAAGGCAGGAGCTGCAGATGTGCCATTTTGCTCTAGTGGGAAGGTTTTTCAGCAGTGGTTTTTCTCCTGCATTTCTTTTCCTTTAATTTCATTTTGTTTGTGTTCGTTTTTACCTCTTTCCAGTTACACTTTTTTTTCTTTTTTTTTTTTGCTTTGGTGGACTGTTTTCCAGGGCGATGTCCTTGGCAGTTATGGTCTTGACATTGGCTTAAAAAAAAAAAAGGAAAGGAAACAGCCATAGCAGAGGAGAGGAAACGCCCCCAGGGCACAGGGGGGCCATGCCTATGAGGCCACTGTGTGGAGCACGTAGGAGCGTGCACTCCACGGCAGGGATTTGCTGCAGATGCGCCTCTGAGGCACACACAGCCGAGCAGACCATGATGGATGAAGGGGCCCCCAAGGGGGATATATCACAGAATCCAGATTCCTCGCTGCAGAGGGAGGGAGGGAGGGCCCAGACTGTTTCGGCCAGTGCTGCAACATTTTTAGCAGCACTTGGCCTCTCTGGGTCCTTCTTACCCTCGGGCGCAGAGGGGAGGAGTACCAGGGGATTTCTCTTCCCCCCCCCCCCCCCCAACTCAAGTTTTATTGCTTCATAGGGTGTTTTGCCTAAAGCAACAGGGCAAGGTCAATTCCAAGAAGAGGGCTCCCGAAGATATGCTGAACTGGAGCTGGGTGGCCCCTGAAAAGAGATGCCTCAGCAGCAGACGAGACTGGTTCCTTTTCCTCCGAGGGGGAGCTAGAGACCGGTTTGAACACAGGAGCTTGAAGAGGGAGAGATCCCTCAGGAGGACAAAGCTTGCATTGTTATGGTCTTCCGGAAGGAGGAGCTGGCGGTTCTAATTGCCGAGGTGCTTAAGACGCTCAACATGCCCTCGGCGGGGGCAGCCGAGAAGGAGACCCGGAAGATCTGATTCTGCAGGCTGTGCGCACGCCTCAGTGTTTCACCTGCATAGTCATTAAACAGATGATCCTGGAGGAATGGGTCTTGAATCATGACCCGATTTGTATCCATTGTCTGAATTGGAGAAAGATGTTCCGTTCCCCGACGTGGTGGTATCAGCGGTAACTAAGACGACCATGCTTCTTGTAGAAGGCAGTACTGCGCTCAGATGTCCAGGATAGAAAACTGGATACCTGCTGATGTGAGTGCACTGTCTCTGCTTGCAGGGCATAGGTGGCATGCACATGTTTGCGTTGGGCACAAAGCATTCCTGAGTCGGCAGAGGAGCCCCAGGAATAGGGGGCCACAGTGCACCTGGAGTTGGGGGCGGCCTAGCTGGCAGATGCCTTGTATGATCTTTAGGGAACTTTCCAACAGTGTGGCCTCGATGGTGGTGGCTCGCCGCTGCCTCTGGTTCTGCAATTGGTCGGCAGATGTTTCCTCGAAGGCCCATATGACTAAACTGCCTTTCAAAGGGAAGCAGTTGTTCGGGGAGGAGCTGGGAAAATTGGTAAAGGACTTGGAGTCAAGGGTGGCTGCCTTTCCGAAGATAAGCCAAAACAGGGACAGGCCTCTGGCTTGAGCAGAGGGCAGCCCTGTGAGTTTGTGTTTTCAGACAATGAAATTTGCACCATACCAAAGAGAGCGATTTACTTACAGGGGACCACCATTTCGGGGGTTTTGTGGGGCAGGAAGAGGCTTTTACGCGGCCTCTGATGCCTCCTTGGCCCAGAAGAAAACCACAATGAAGCAAAGTGTGCCCAGGCAGGGGTGAAGTCTATGGGAGGTCAGTTGTGGGACTTCTACCCTGCCTGGGCCCGCATCACGTCAGATCAGTGGGTTCTACGGGTGGTCCGGGAAGGCTGTGTGCTGGAGTTCGCCAGAACGCTTGCACTAGCCTTCATTCGCTCCCCCTGCAAGGTATGTGAAAAGGCACAGGGCTTGCAGCAAACACTTGAGGCTCCTAAGGTTGGAGACGGTAGTGTCTGTTCCCACCGAGCAGGACGATACTCCATCTATTTCATAGTCCCAAACAAAGAGGGATCTTTTCACCCTATTCTCGACCTCAAGCAGGTAAACAGGTGCCTGTGGATCCTGTGGGTTCATATGGAGAAACTCAGGTCAGCGAGGGCTGTAAGGGAGGGGGCGTTCTTGACCTCTCTGGATCTTCGGAAGCAAACCTGCATGTTCCCATACATCAGATCATCACCAGTTTCTACGCTTCGCGATTCCTATGGGACATTTTCAGTTTCAAGCCTTGCCGTTTGGTCTAGCGACAGCCCCTCAAACCTTTACCAAGATGATGGTTGTGGTGGTGTGCTGAGAACAGCTGCAGGCCGCTGTTGGTGTCTGTTCTGGAAATGTTGGAATTCCTTCAGGCAGGGCTCAATAAAAGGGCTGGCCTGTGGCTCTCTGAAGGTGCAAGTGGCTGCATTGGTGTGTTATCGTGGCAGGATCCAGGGGGGTATCATTGGGTATGCATCCGGATGTAATTAGTTTCTTGAGGGCTGTTAGGCAGCTCCGACCACCTAGGAGTGCGCTGATACCAGCTTGGGATCTCAATCTGGTGCTTTCAGCACTGACGCGAGAGCCCTTTGAGAGCTGCTAATGGCATGTACCCTGAAGGATTTGACTTTGAAGACTGTTTTTGATGGCAGTCTGTTCTGCCAGGAGAATCTCTGAGCTCCAGGCATTGTCAGTGGTTCTGCAAACGGTGCCCTCTTTCTTGCCGAAGGAGGTGTCCGTTTCATCTAAATCAGCTGGTTACACTTCTGGTGTTGTCAGGACAGGTTGAGGAATTAGCGGACCCGCAATTGCATCTCCTGAATGTCAAGCGGGCATTCAGAAGAGATCTGACGAGAACAGCTTTGTTTTGGAAGTCTGATCGGCTATTCATCTTCTTCGGAAGGCCACATAAGGGAGAGACAGCAGCTAAATCCTCCATTTTTAGGTGGATTAAAGAAGCAATCATGCCAGCCTATCTGTTTCAGGGCAAAGGGGTCCCGCAGGGCCTGCAGACTCATTACACCAGGGCACAGGCTGCCTCCTAGGCAGAGTGTAGTTTGGTTCCACTGGGGGACATCTGTCAGGTGGCCACCTGGTTGTCCCTGTATACATTTGTGAAGCATTATAGATTGGATGTGCAAGTGGCGGGAGATGCAAAGTTTGGTTCAGCAGTGCTCCAGGTCCCTCCCGTGGATAGGTGGCTCTGTTACATCCCTGAGGTGTGGGACTGGACTGGAGACGATAAGGAAGGTGAAATTTTAGGCCTTACCTGCTAATTTGTTTTTCTTGAAGAACTCCAGTCCAGTCCTGGAACCCCTCCCATCTGTAATCTTCGTGTGGTGCGTGCAACCCCGGGCCTTAACAATGTCAGCTTAAGTAGAAAGCCGGAGGCGGACAAAGCAGCACTGCATTATAGAATAGGAGACATGCAGGTTCCTGTGTTTTATTGGTAAGAAGCCTGTCCCATCCTCTAGGGGGTGGGCAAGTGCATGTTGGACAGGTAAGCTCCCTTTGGCAGGAAGGGGGCTTCTGAGAAGTTGTTTCCTGAGGGGGAACCCATTATTAATATCTGAAACCACAACCTTAACTAACTTGTTGCTCCTGTGAGTCTGCTTTGTCAATAGGTTACTGGGGCTGGTGGGTGGAGCTAGTTGCTTGAGTATACTGATGTCATTAAAACGTGACATGCTCAATCTCCAAGCTGCTGGAGGGGGTTGATTACCCTGAGGTGTGGGACTGGACTGGAGTTCCTCAAGGAAAGCCAATTAGTAGGTAAAGCCTAATTTCACCTTTCACTCTTTTGAGCTCTGTGGTGCCAGGTGCATAAATGTGCACTGCTTGGCTTCTGTTGATCTCCACAGCCAGCTCTTTTTGCCCTGAATGCAGTGGAGAAGTGTCAGGACCCCCACATGGCCCAATGCCTCTACTATGTCTCCGACAATTTTTCCGATTGGCAATATGGTCCCAACTGAAGGAAAATGTGGAGATGGCTTCAGGCTCATGGGCAGTTTTATCTTATAGCTGCCTGGTTAGCCCCTCCTCATGGGGGTCCAAAGCACTGACCTCTATCCTATGGGGGAGGACTTGGACCTCTGGCAACAGAGGATAAGCACCTCCTGGCTTTTTTTTTTGTCTTTCCCTCCAAGCCCAGCACGGTTACCCTTGGGTGTGAGGCTGAGGAGTTCCCCTGGTGGAGGGAGAAGATCCATTGGTGATCCTTTTTTTCACAGGGAGGACCTTTCCACACTTCTTCATGATATCATGACAGCTCTATGCATTATGGAGCCTGCTCCGGCGGGTGTTTCCTAAGCAGACCCTATCCTTAAAGGGTCCTAACCAATGTTCCCTCTAATTTTCTGTAGGCTGTGTGCGCATAAAATATCAGCTGTGTGCAGCTTTTGAAGGAAGGTTAAATTTTTGTGCGCCACATAACGACACTCGGAGTTATATACTTTAAAACTTGACTACATGTCAGAATACAGTATGTACACCACATTGATTTTAATCAAATTAAATGAAAATAGACGATTACTAAATGAAGCGGGAAATTTCTAGTAATTACAATCATAACTTTTAAATTTTAAGATGTCTGTGTTTTCTATCAGAATCGGAGCCGTAATTTTTGTGCGCTCTGTTGTAAAGTATGTGCGCTCGCTCAGCGAAGTGTGTGCGCGCGCACACGCGCACAGCTTAGAGGGAACAGTGGTCCTAACAGAAGAGCTGGTAACTTCACCTCCCCTCAGAGCCCCACCAGACACACAATCACAGGTTGAAGCCTCTAACCTTCAGAAGCCATACCACAAGCAGTCGTTACCAATCAAATACTCACACCCCTCAACAATGCAGTACTGGAGTCTGTGGCTTTCAGCATTGAGCCTCTTCCTTACATTCCTTACTGGCAAATCTATCCCCCTACTCCAGCATACATCAATCCCAATTATTTGCAACTGAAGACACCTAAAACACAACCAGTGGCAGCCTATTCACCCACCAAGAAATGCAAACTATACCAGTCTCATCAGAATTCTACCACAGAACAAACAACCCAACAAAGATTTGCAACCAACACAGTTACTCGACTAACAGGAATGCAATCAGCTGTGACCTCATCAACGTTCAATCAGCCCAAAACAAACTCCAAACAATGCATGACCTCCATAGTAGACCACAATTTTGATATTTGTGCCTGACTGAAACATGGTTCATGGAAACTGACAATGTTTTACTAAATCAACTAAACACATCCACCCATAATATCCACAACTGCCCAAGGTAGGCCAGCAGAGGGGTTTGCATCCTAACAAACAAGCAGCTACGTTTCAACACAGTGGAAACATTCACCACACCCATCCATCACAAACAAACATTCCTTATCGTCCCTCCAATCCTGTTCTGGGTGAAGCACCAGTACTAATACAGCAGGGACCACCCACTGTCTCCAGTATACTCTCTCCAAGCAGCTGGAGGAGGTAGTGAACTAGGGTGGCTGGGCTCGCTGAAGGGACAACTAAGGAGCAGTTTAGTTTTTAGTTTATTTTAAGTCTCTTTTTACTAAAGTACAGTTTTATTTGCCTTTTGAAAGGTTAAAAAAATAAAAAATCCCCCTCCCCCCCCTTGGTGAGCAGGGATGTTGTGGAGGCTGTGTTGACGACTGGGGAACTGGCGGATCACCAACCAGTAATCAGGTGAGGAGCTGCCTAATTCTTACAGGGCTGATCGGCAGAGCAGACAATCCCTGGAGGGCCCCTCAATGCCGAAACCGCGGTTTACCAGCTGAGCGTGAGAGGAGGAAGAGGAGGCGCTGTGCACAAGCAGGCACCAGCAGTGCAATAACATTTGTTCCTTATCGTCCCTCCAGTCTAGTCACAGACCTGGGTTTAAGCACCTCCTCCTGCAGCTTTGGAGACTGAGCACGTCACACCTTTCAGTGACACCATTGTAAGTAATCCAGGGACCACCTTCCCTAGCCAGTAATCTCAATCTCCAAGCAGCTGGAGGAGGCGTGAGCCTAGAGGTTTGGGCTCACTGGAGGAATGATTAAGCAGTTGGTAGCTTAGTTAGTTAATGTTTAGTGGACGTTTAAAAAAAAAAAAAAAAGGATTTCATGTAGTAAGCCTTTAAATCTTTGGTAGCTGGCCCCTGCACTCACAGCTCCTCGGCGGCGTTGCAGACAAGAGATCCCCCCCCCCCCGGGCATTCAGGTGCTCCGGGAAGTATGCGGGAATGTTTGCTGGGGCCTCCGGCTCCCGAACCCGTAGATCGGGTGAGGAGCTGTGGAGGAGTGTGAACGCCAGACGAACGGCAGTTAGACGGCTGGTTTCCTGTTGCCACGGCGGTTTTCAGGTACATGAACGGTGCAGGCTGGAGGGGCAGTCCTCGCTGTTTCGCTACAGCTGCTGAGGTGAGCGGGGCAGGGGGGGGTGAGCCGGAGATTGTTTGGTCTCGGATCGCTACAGCGTCAGGCAGACGCGGTTCAGGCCTTGTGCAGTCGCTGAGGAGAAGCGCGGCTGAGGGGAAAAGCTGGCGTTTGCGAGTGCACACAGGCCCGGATCACGTGCTGATCGTGTGGGAAAGTGCGGAGGCTCTGTTTTCTTTAGTTTCTTGATTATGAGTTAGTAGTGTAGATGATTCACGGTAGTTTTGGGATCGCAGTATTAAAAACAAAACAAAACAAAACAAAAACAAAGATAAGAGTGGAAACGAAGAAGAGGGTCTTTCATTTCCTTTTAGTGCTACTGCGCTAGCTGGTTGGGTTGGACGCAGCAGTACGATAATTATGCCTTACAGGCCCCAGTGTGTGATGTGTGGGGCTAAGAGAAGCTCGGTCTCGGCGGAGGGTGTTTGCAGGAAGCAGCGGCAGGGGGAGAGGATACGGAGGTGCAGCTTTCCAAGGGGGAAGTTTCGGGGTCTTTGAAGTCTTTCTCCTGTCGGGCTGACTATGGAGCCTATGCCGAGACCTTCCAAGGTGCCGGAGACTGTCAGTTAACAGCCTTTAATGTCGGGGGTGCTGACGGTGATTTTCTCCCAGGATTTTATCTCACTTCTTCAGCAGGCTCTTGGGAAGCAAGGCGCAGGGGAAGTGGAGGAGGACCTGGGACGCAAGCGCTCAGGGAATCTACTAGAAGGGGGAGCGGATGGCATTCCTCGTAAGAAGGCTAGATTAGTGGGAAACAAGACGGAGCATGCCAGGGGTCCTGACGACCTGTCTGAAAACTTGGAGGATTCGGACATTGATATGGATTTGGAGGAAGGCAAAATTTCGGAGCTGGAAGATCAGGCACGGGTCATTCGGGTCTTCCGGCGGGAGGAGTTGCCGGCACTGATATCGGACGCTGAAGGCGCTCAACATGCCGGCAGCGGATCAGGCGGCGGACTCTCCTTTGGAGGTCCTGCTGTTACAGGCAGTAAGGAAGTCCCAGAGAGCCTTCCCAATCCACAGGGTATTTAAAGAGATGATGCAGGAAGAATGGGACACGCCTGAAGCAGGGATGCAAGGAACCAGAGTGATGTTGCGGCTCTATCCGCTGCAGGATTCAGATAAAGACCTTTTCAGATCCCCTAGAGTAGATGCAGCGGTTTCAGCGATTTACTAAGAAAACCACGATTCCGGTGGAGGGCAGTTCCGCCCTGAAGGACTCACAGGATAGGCGTTCAGATGCTTGGTTAAAACAAGTTTTTGAGGTCAATGCGATTTCCATGCATGTCTATTTGTGGGGCATGGGTGGCAAGAGCTTGTCTGCATTGGTCCCAACAGATGAAAGGGGGTCAGGAAGCAGAGGCGAATGAGGAGGCGGCCCAAATGGATTCGGGGCAGCTTATTTGGCAGATATACAGTACGACCTCATTCACGGGCTGTCAAAAAATATGGCGTTGGTAGTGGGCGGTGCATAGATATCTGTGGCTGTGTAACCTTGCAGCAGATGGGGCTTCTAAAACGAGGCTAGCTAAGCTCCCTTTTCGAGGTAAACTCCTGTTTGGAGAGGACTTGGACAAGTTGGCTAAGGATCTTGGTGAGTCTAAGGGGGGAAGGCTGCCTGAGGATAAGAAGAAGCAGGGACACCCTCAGGCTCCTTCTAAAAGCCAGCAGAGGGAGTTTCGTAGGTTTTGCCCTGCGCGGTTTGGTCAGTTCCAGAGAGGGCGTTTCCAGTATCGATCTCAGGGGTTTCGAGTGTTCAGGGGAGCCGGGTAGAGGTTTTGGAGCCTCCCCTTCCTCGAATCTCAAGAAATCGCAATTCAGCGAGGGGGGGGGGGTGGGGGCTCAGGCAGATTTAGTTGTTGGGGCAAGGTACTTCAGGCCGGAAGGTCGGGGGTTCAAATCCCACTAGAGGACAGCAACCTTGGGCCGGAAGGACTGGGGTTTCTAGTCCCACAGGTGCTCCTTGTGGTCTTGGGCAAGCCACTTAACCCTCCATAGCCCATGTTCCCCATAAAATAGTTATTTCCAAGTTATAATGCCCTGTTCAATCTAATTTCAGTTTGTTCAATGTAAACCGCACTGATGCAGAATAGCGCGGTATATAAGAGAATGTAAAATAAATAAATAAATAAAATTTAGTGCCCGTGGGAGGTCGGCTACGGGAGTTTTATCCTGCCTGGGTCCAAATCACATCAGATAAGTGGGTGTTGGAGGTCATTCAGAGTGGATACGCCCTGGAATTTCTTCGACCAGTGCGGGACACCTTTGTTCTATCTCCTTGCCGGACAAGTTCAAGACTGAGGGCCGTTCGAGAGACTTTGGAAAACTTACTGGCACTCAAAGCTGTAGTACCGGTCCCGGCAAGCCAATGCGGGTTTGGTTGATACTCCATATATTTTGTGGTGCCAAAAAAGAAGGGATCCTCAAGGCCGATTCTAGACCTCGAGGGAGTCGTGCCTGAGGGTATCACACTTTCACATGGAAATGCTGAGATCGGTCATAGTAGCGGTGCGTCAGGGAGAGTTTCTCACCTCGCTAGATCTCCCGGAAGCCTATTTGCATATACAAATCCAGTTAGAGCATTAGCGGTACCTCCATTTTGCCGTTCCCATGGGGCATTTTCAGTTACAGGCATTACCCTTCGGTTTGGCAACGGTGCTGCGCACCTTTACCAAGGTGGTGGTGGTGGCGGCGGCGGTGACGTTATGGAAAGAAGGCATCTTGGTACATCCTTATTTGGACGATTGGTTGATTCAAGCAAAGTCAAAGGACGAGAGCGTGAGAGCGACCTGTCGGGTGGTACAGTTTCTGCAGAGCCTAGGATGGGTAGTGAATATGGCAAAGAGCAAGTTGGAGTCTTCAGGAGTTGGAGTACATTGGAGTGAGTTTCGACACAAAGATAGGCAGAGTGTTTCTGCCGCACTCCAGGGCCTTAAGGTTGAGGCAGCTAGTGTGGGAGTTTTTGAAGAAAAGAGCTCCATCGGCATGGCATTATTTGCCGCTGTTGGGCACAATGGCGGCCGTGCTGGAGTTGGTGCCGTGGGCGAGAGCGCACATGCGACCTTACAGAGAGCTCTCCTCAGGAGATGGTCGCATCAGTCAAATCAGTTGTCTCAGCGGCTGGTCTGTTCGGTGCAGACGAGACAGGCCTTGGAGTGGTGGCTGACTCCGGGGCATTTATAGAAGGGGATGCCGTTGGAGTCGCCGGAGTGGAGACCGCATACAACGGATGCAAGTCTGTTTTGGCTGCTGGGTGCACTACGACAGGCAGTTTGCCCAGGGTCAGTGGAGCGATCTAGAGAGAAAATGGTCGATCAACAGACTAGAACTGAGGGCGGTCACATTAGCGCTAAAGGAGTTTCAACAGTTGTTGCCAGGAAAGGCGATTCGAGTGCTGTCGGACGATGACACAGCTGTGGCATATATCGGCAAGGGGGCACAACCAGCGTGGCTCTCGAAGAGGCGGAGGAGCTTCTCGGTTGGGCAGAGTTGTACCTGGAGGCATTATCGGCAGCTCGTGTGGCAGGAGTAAACAATGTGGCAGCCGACTTTTTTTAGCAGAGTCAAGGTGGATCCCAGAAAGTGGGTCCTGCAACAGGAGGGGTTCAAGTTGCTGGTACATCGTTGGGGGTCTACGGTGATGGACCTCATGGCAACGTTAGAGTCAGCGAAGGCAGAGAGGTTTTACAGCAGGTGGAGAGAAAGGATGTCCGAAGGCCTGGACGCTCTGGTACAGAGGTGGCTGGAAGAACAGCTCCTGTATGTGTTTCCACCGTGGGTACTGATTGATCAAGTTCTGCAGCGCATCGAAAGGCACAAAGGCCTGGTGATTTTAATTGCCCCAGATTGGCCAAGAAGGCTGTGGTATGTAGGCCTGGTGCGCCTACTGGTGGAGCCACCGTGGAGATTGCCAGTCAGTGACGATCTGCTGGGGCAGGATCCGTTGAATATGCCTCAGGTGGATCGGTTTTCACTTACGGCTTGGCTCTTGAGAGGGCTAGGTTGACAGCCAAGGGTTACTCAACGGCAGTCGTTTCGACCTTATTGAGATCCAGGCGTAGATCTACCTTGATGGTGTATATCCAGGTATGGTGCATTTTTGAAGCTTGGTGTGCAGAGAGGCAAGTGGTGTAAGAGCATCAATTTCACAGATTCTAGCCTTTCTACAAGGTGGTTTCGATAAGGGGCTTGCGGCAGCTTCCCTACAAGTTCAGTTGGCAGCACTTGTTATCGCGGAAAAGTACAAGGGATGGTGTTGAACTCATCCAGATGTTAGAATGTATTGATAGCGCCATTTGAGCCGTTGGCCAAGGCTACTTTGAAGGATCTTACTCTTAAAGTAGTATTTTTAGTGGCTATTTCTTTGGCAAGGAGAATTTTGGAGTTGCAGGCTTTATCGTGTAAGGAGCCTTTTTTGTCCTATGATAAGAAGGTGGTTTTGCATACAGTACCTTCTTTCTTACCAAAGGTCGTGTCCATGTTTCATGTGAATCAGGTCGTATCCTTGCCAGTTTTCGAGAGAGGGGGCAGGGATAAGGCCAAAGGTTGACTACATCGGCTGGATGTTAGTCGGGCTTTAAGAGTGTATTTACATAGGAAGGCCTTGTTGAGAAAGTCTGATAGATTGTTTGTCTTGTTTGGAGGCCCACGACAAGGGGAGTCAGCGTCTAAATCTTCTATTGCAAGGTGGATTAAAGAGGCTATTGCGTCGGCGTATATTTTGAAAGGCAAGGCCATGCCGAAGGGTCTACGAGCACATTCGACTAGGGCGCAGGCGGCTTCATGGGCGGAGTGTAGTTTAGTACCTGCGGTAGAAATTTGTACAGCGGCTACGTGGTCATCATTGACATCCTTTGTTAAGCATTACAGGATTGATGTGCAGACGGAGGGGGGTGCGAGGTTCGGATCAGCGGTTCTTCAGACTGGTCTGGCAGGTCCCTCCCGTTTAAAGTGTTTACTGCTCTGTTACATTCCCAGAGGTCTGGGACTAGACTGGAGGGGGACGATAAGGAAGGTTAAATTAGACTTACCTGCTAATTGTGGTTCCTTAAGGAACTCCAGTCTAGTCCCATATCCCTCCTGATTTCTAGTATGGTAGACGGTAGCCTGAAGTAAGATAACAGGTAGCACTCAATTTGACTGGGGCTAGGTTGGCTGCGTTCTGTGAAGGGAGATGGGGTTCTTGGTTGTCTTTATCAACGCAAGTACAAGCAGGTTTATTTCTATAGCTCTCTGGTCACGGGCCAGGTGCTAAAGGTTCATTAACAGTTGTTTCCTTATAAAGTTAGCTAGTTATGGAGTTATATGATATTTTTAGAAATATTTTTACTTACTTATTGCTCTGGTGAGTCTGCTTTGTCAATAGGTTACTGGCTAGGGAAGGCGGTCCCTGGATTACTTACACTGGTGTCACTGAAAGGTGTGACGTGCTCAGTCTCCAAAGCTGCGGGAGGAGGTGCTTAAACCCAGCGGTCTGGGACTAGACTGGAGTTCCTTAAGGAACCACAATTAGCAGGTAAGTCTAATTTAACCTTCTGAGGGCTCAGTTTAGGTACATGCGGTGTCTGGGGCTATTTAGAAAGCCGGGAAAGGGAGGCGGGTATGTTCACCAGAGGCCCAGTTTCCTTCCGGAGGCCTGCAACCATGTGGTGGACAGAGTTGTGTTTTTTTTTTTTTTTTTGTTTAGTAGCACGGGAAGGAAAAGGCTGCCATTTTTTTCCCCCCCTCCTCTTTTGCTCGGCATGAGTCCCCTGATTAATTTTTTGGGCCTATTGCCTTGGGGAGGACTAGGTTAGCATCCCTTAATTGGGGAGGGGGAGGGGTGGGGTTGGATGTAAAGGGTGTGTGTCTTGTGGGTTTGTTGTGTGTTTTTTGGTCTTCAGTGCTTGTAGCAGTTTGAGCTGCTGGTGTTTTTCAAGCTAGCGGGGAGGGGGGGGGGTCTCCTTGGCCTCAAGAGAGGGAAAGCGGACAGCCAGGGGACCCGGCCACTGTTTTATGCCCATTATGCTGGCCAGACCACAGTGCCTGGTGTGTGGAACCCAACGGGGTGCAGCCTCAGAGGTTGGCATTTGTCAGGGGTGTGCACAAGAGGCCACCTCGATGGAGGACTGTCTCGGGAGGCGCAGGATTCTGGGGGTGCCGTGCTTGCGCTGCAGGAGACAACTTCCTTTTCCCTGGCCATTCCTGGACCCTTCATATCTTGGAGCCTTGGGGATATGGGAGTCTTGGGTATTTTCTCCCGAGAATTTGTGCTCCTTCTCCATAAGGTGTTCTGCTTGTGCTAGCAGGGATCAGTGGGAAGCCCCTTGGTGCTGGAGCGCAGCACTGAAATGTCAGTGGTTCCAAATGAGTGCAAACCTGGAGCAGTGCCAGCAAAGAGGCCCAGGCTCTCGGAGGAAGGGCAGGGGCAGTCTCCATTGTCTGACCGTCCAGAGGGGGAGGACATGGAGCTAGATTTGGATGAAGAGCTGGAAGAAGGTGAAATCCTGGCGGAACACCCGTATTATCTGCGCCTGGTCTTCTGTTCCTGGAAGAGTTGCCAGCACTGCTCATGGAATCCCTGAAGGCTCTTAACATAACATATCTACCAATCTTCCGGTAGAAGATGAGTCGTTAAGAGGATCTGCTACTACAACAGATACAGAAGACTCAGAAGGTTTTTCCGATACATAAAGTAGTCTGGCAGATGATTCAGGATGAGTGGGATCTGCTGGAGGCTGTCCTTAAGGGGTCAAGGACCATGGCATGCCTCTTATCTGCTGTTGGATCAGGATCGCAAGCTTTTTCGGTCCCAGAAAGTGGATTTGGCATACCAAAGAGACTACTATCCCGATGGAAGGTAGTGCGGCGCTTAGACATCCAAGACAGGAAGTTGGACACCTTGTTAAAGCAGGCTTTTGATATTAATGCCCTCTCGCTACAGGCCTCCATTTGCAGGGCCTGGGTAGCTAGGGCCTGCCTCTGCTGGTCACAACGGGTTCAGCAATAAGGGGAGCCAGACCAGATGGGGGAGGCAGCCAGATTGGAGTCAGGTGCAGATTATCTGGCAGTTATCCACTACAACCTCTTTAGAGGGCTCTAAGAACATGGCCTCGGTAGTAGCGGTTCACCGCTATCTTTTGGCTGTGGAATTGGGTGGCGGACAGTTCTTTCAAGGCCCGACTCACCAAGCTACCCTTTTGAGGCAGACTGCTGTTAGGGGAGGACCTTGACAAGCTGGTCAAGGACTTGGGAGAGTCCAAAGGAGGGCATCTGCCCAAGGATAAGCAGAAATGGAGCTGCGCCTCTCCTGCATCCTGGGGTCAGCTGCAGGACTTCAGGTGTTTTCGTTCAACACTCTTACTCCTTACCAGAAGGGAAGATGTCCCTCCAGAGAGCAAAGGTTTTGAGGGTTTTTGAGCAGCGGGCTGAGGATTTGCCACCAATTTGGCCTCAGGACCTAAGAAATCCCAATTAAGTGAGGGGGATCAGGTAGCAGTACAGCCCATAGGAGGCTGGCTGCGTGAGTTCTAACCTGCCTGGGTCCAGATCACATCCATCCAGTATGTGTTAGAGGTCATTGGGGAGGGATATGCCCTCGGCTCATCCAGTGGGCAACTCCTTTTGTTCAGTCTCCCTGCAAAGCATGAGCCAAAGCAGCAGCGGTAAGACACACACCTTGTCATTGCTTTTTGCAGTTCAGGGCTGTGGTGCTTGTTCCCTGAGACCAGTACGGCTGCAGTCAGTACTCCATTTACTTTGTGGTGCCAAAGAAGGAAGGTTTCTTCCACCTGATCCTTGACCTCAAGCGAGTGAACCGCTGCCTGCAGATCCCACACTTTCACATGGAAGCATTGCAGTCTGTCACAGTCGCGGTAAGAAGCAAGGAGTTTTTGACGTGTCTCGATCTAACAGAGGTGTACCTGCACATTCCCATATGGCCAGAACATCAGCAGTTACTCTGGTTTGCAATGGGGCATTTCCTGTTTCGGGCATTGCTGTTCGGTCTCGCAACAGCGTCACATACATGGTGGTAAGTGCAGCGCTCTGAAGGGAAGGCATTCTAGTGCATCCATACCTTGACGGTTGGCTGATTTGGGCCAAGTCCAGGGACGAAAATGAACAAGCTACATCCTGGGTGGTGCAGTAATTTCAGTCTCGGGGGTGTGATCAATCTGGACAAGGGCCATTTGGACTTGTCTTAGGAGCTTGAGTACCTGGGAGTGTGCTTCAACACCCACGTGGGGAGAGTCTTCTACCGGAACAGCAAGCACAGGGACTTTGATTAGTGCGACAGTTCCTGAGAATGTCAGAACCTACAGCTTGGCATTACCCCCAGGTCTTGTCCTGTGGATGAGGGCACGCATGCTGCCCCTTCAGAGGGCTTTGCTCTGGCAATGGTCACACCAGACGCATCCCATGTCCCAGAAGCTTCCTGCCCACGAGTGGCCAGGAGAGCGCTCAAGTGGTGGCTTTGTCCAGGAAATATGGAAGGAGGTATGCCCCTGGAGTCACCATCGTGGATCTTGCTAATGACTGAAGCCAGTCTGTCCAGATGGGGAGCCCATTTTGAAGGACATATTGCACAGGGACTGTGGAGATTGCTAGAGGCTCGTTGGTCAAGCAACAGGCTGGAGATGTGTGCGGTGGCTCTGGTGCTTCAGAGCTTCAAGACATGGTTGCAGGGGAAGGCAGTATGGGTCCTGTCAGACAATGCCTACATCAACCGACAGGGAGGCACAAGCAGCACAGCCTTGGAGGCGGAGGCCGAAGCGCTGTATAGATGGGTGGAAAGTCACCTCCAGGCATTGTTGGCAGTGCATATGGTGGGGATAGACAATGTGACGGCAGACTACCTGAGTCGAGTGCTCCACCAGGAAGTGTTTGCCCAGGTGGTGCGCCAATGGGGCACCCCGATCATGGACCTGATGGCAACGTTAGAGACCATCAAAGTGAACTGCCTTTTCAGCAGGAGAATAAGATGTTGGAGGGCCTAGACACCCTGGTATAACAGTGGCCCGCAGAGGGGCTTCTCTGTGTTCCCGCCATGGGTTCTGATAGGCCGGGTCGTGCAGAGGATCGAAGCTCATCAGGGGTTGGTCATTCTGATTTGTCCTAGATTGGCCAAGACACCTGTGGTATGCCAACCTCGTGCGGATTCTAGCAGATCAGCCTTGGTGTCTCCTGATGTGGAAAGATCGCTTGACGCAGAGGCTGGTACTCATGCTTCAGGTAGATCAATTCTCGCTTATGGCCTGGTTCTTGAGAGGGCGCTATTAAGGAAGAAAGGCTACTAAGGCCCAGTGATTTTGACTTTGCTGAAGGCAAGGCAGAAGTCTACCTCTCCTAGCCTATATTTGGGTCTGGTGCATCTTTAAGGCATGGTGTGTGGTCAGACTCTGCTGTCCACAGCTTCCATGCCTGACATCTTGGCATTCTTGCAGGCCGGGTTTGATAAGGGCCTGGTGGTGAGTTCCTTGAGGGTACAATTGGCGACTATTTCATGCTGTCTCAGAAAGGTCTAGGCAAGGGGGTAGCATTGGGGATGTACCTGGACGTTGTAAGATTCTGAGGGCAGTGGTCCACCTGCACCCTCCGGATATAGGTGGTACTGCCGTGGGATCTCAGTTTGGTGATAGCAGTGCTATGTGGAGAGCCCTTTGAGTCGTTGAACTGGGCTTCACTGAAGGATTTAGCCCTCAAGGCAGTATTCCTGGTAGCGATATGCTGAGCGCGCTTGATTTCATACCTTCAAGCCTTGTCTTGCCAGGAGCCTTTCCTTTCCTTTTTCAAGGGAGGAAGTGGTTCTGTGACCAGTGCCTTTCTTTTTGCCCAAGGTGGTTTCAGTCTTTCATTTGAACCCGTCTGTTTCGCTACCGGTCCTGGTGGATTTGGAGACTGTCTCCACCAACCCGCAGTTGCGCCGTCTGGATGTTTGTCACGTCCTGAGATGACATTTGAAGAGGACTGCGTCCTTCCACAAATCAGGTTGCCTATGTACTTTTTGGAGGGCTGTGCAGAGGAGAGGCAGCAGCCAAAGCCTCTATTTCTAGATGGATCAGAGAGGTGATCATGTCGGCATACATATTGAAGGGTAAGCAAGTGCCGGCGGGGTTGCAGGCACATTCCACAACGGCTCAGGCGGCCTCATGGGTGGCATATAGTTTGGTGCCGCCAGTCGAAATCTGCAGGGTGGCAACCTCGTCTTCATTTCATACCTTTTGCTAAGCATTATCGCCTGGATGTCCAGGTGGCAGGAGATGCCTGTTTGGATTGGCAGTGCTTCAGGCTGGTTTGGCAGGTCCCTCCCATTAATATTAACTGCTGTTACATCCCAGATGTGCAGGACTGAACTAGAGGGACGATAAGGAAGATGAAATTACTTACCTGCTAATTGTTCTTGAGAAACTCCAGTCCCAAATCTCATCCAGAGTGCCGATTGGCTGTGATGGGGCCTGTAGTAGGTTTCCATGGCTAAGGAAATGGTCCATGGAGTCCACAAACTCTGGGGAGGGCAGACAAAAGGATTGTCTCTCTCTCACGCTCGGTACTGGATATTGTCGCCCAGTTGGGCCTCAGTTAAACTGCCTCATTCTGGGCAGGAGGTGGGGTGGAGGAATCTCTTCTCTGGTGAGGGGGTGGTTCTTCAAGAAGAAGTGACAAACTACAGGCCTGCGAGCCTTACCTCAGTGGTCAGTGGCGGGAAAAGTAATGGAGGCGCTCCTGAAAGAGCGAATAGTGAACTTTCTCAAAACCAACAGGTTGCAAAATCCAAGGCAACATGGTTTTACCGAAGGATGATCTTACCAGGCAAATCTTATTGAGTTCTTTGACTGGGTGACCAGAGAACTCGTTTAGGAGCATGCGATGGATATCATCTACCTGGATTTCAGCAAAGCCTTTGATACTGTCCAGGAAACTTATCAATAAACTCAGCAGTTTGGGGATGGGTCCCAAGGTGGTAAACTGGATCAGAAATTGGCTGACTGACAGACGACAGAAGATGATGGTAAATGGTGCTCATTCGGATGAAGGGAAGGTGATTAGTGGGGTGCCCCAGGGTTCGGTCCTGGGCCCGACACTGTTCAATGTATTTGTGAATGATATTGCTGAAAGACTGAATGGAAAGGTCTGTCTTTTTGCAGATGACACGAAAATTTGCAAGGGAGTGGACGCCCCTGAGGGAGTATCTGCAAAAGCTGGAAGAAAGGTCTAATGCTTGGCAATTAAGATTTAATGCAAAGAAATGCAGTGTCATGCATTTGGGTAGCAGAAATCCAAGAGAAACGTACACGACAGGGGGCGAAAGGTTGGTGTGCACGGATCAGGAGAAAGACCTTGGTGTGATTATTTCTGTAGATCTCAAGGTGGCTAAACAGTGCGACAAGGCGGTGGCAAAAGTCAGGAGGATGTTGGGCTGCATACAAAGAGGAATTACCAGCAGAAAGGAAGAGATACTAATGTCACTGTATGAGTCACTAGAGAGGCCTCACTTGGAATACTGTGTTCAGTTTTGGAGACCATATCTTGCAAGGATGTAAAAAGAATGGAAACTGTTCAGAGGAAGGCGACCAAAATGATTTGGAGCCTGCGTCAGAAGCTTTATAAGAAGAGACTTGAAGACCTAAATATGTACACTTTGGCGGAAAGGAGGGATAGGGGAGATATGATTCAGACCTTTAAATACTTAAAGAGAAATAATGAACAAACAAACCTCTTCCAGAGACGGGGAAGCTGTAGAACTAGGGGGCATAACGTGAAGCTGCAAGGGGGTAAATTGAGAGGCAATGTCAGGAAATACTTTTTCACTGAAAGGGTGGTAGATGCTTGGAATGCCCTCCTGTTGGAAGTGGTGGGGGCAAACACAGTAATGGAATTCAAAATGGCATGGGACAGACACAGTGGATCCCTTTACAGCAACAGGATAAAATCAAAATAAACTGAACCATCTAATTTCTCAACAAATAAGGGTATCCTAGATGGAGCAGTGGGTTCACCCCTAAACAAAGACATGGGGAGGTGTGGCCTACACAGAGTGGCAGGTGCACCCTTGGACAAAGACAAGGGGAGGGGTGCACCTACTCCTGCCATCTTACTGGGCAGACTAGATGGACCATGCTGGTCTTTATCTGCCGTCACTTACTATGTTACTATTTTGTTGCTCCTGTGACTCTGGACAAATATACACAGACAAACATTTTACAGGAACTGACCAAATATTGCAAATTAGACATCAGAGCCAAGCAGGAATATTACACCAACCTAATCATGACTGCGGTCAATAAGCCCTGAGCTATTTGAGATAGCAAATTCACTCTCAAAGAATCCCACCTCCAACACATAACAAGGTCTTCACATAATCCTCACCACATAGTCCTACACCTACAAGTCTCACAACACCTGCAAGTCGCACAGGAGTATATACAGCAAACCTGAGCTCCCCACCCATTGCAACTGGGCAAATAAAGAGAGCCATGACCTTCAACTCGGTCATGAACAGCTTGACAGTATCATATCCTATATCGGTAAACACAACAACCTCTCCACTAGACTCCTACCCAGTCTTCTGGATCAAGATAGCAAGACCACACCTTATCCCATTCATCCATACCATGGTCAATGACTCAATAAAAAAAAAAGGATCCCTTCCCTTTGCACTCAAGCAATCCTCTATCTGTCCCATCCTAAAGAATCTCACAGGTTTTTTGCTACGAATGTACTTGACATAGTCTTCATTATGCATATTTGCTTCGATAGCAAGCAGTTTTTTGGACTTCCTTCCACTTTTCTTAAAGCATGTAATACAGCTGGTCTGGGCTTCCAAGATAGTATTTTTAAACACCCATGCTTGATGTAAGTCTTTAACCTTTGCACTTGCTCCTTTTAGTTTATTCTTAACTATTTTCCTCATTTTATCATAGTCTCCCTTTTGAAAGTTAAAAGGTAGTACTGTTATCTCCAGGAAAAGGCAGGAATGAGTCTTCACATATGGGTACGTCGGTACCGACGGAGTCTGCGCGGGAACGCTTCCCAGCGTCCAATCAAAGAGCTTTTGGAAGCATCCCACCACGCCTGCGTGCTGCCTTCCCGCCTTTCCCAACTGCCTCTCCTCAGTTTTCGTTTTTCCGCGGAGCCGGCAGGACGTCGTCCTGTCACCGCAGAAAATTCTTCTTTTATTTCTTTAGTTTTCTTGTGGTCGCGGCTGTCTTCCCGACGCCACCGGTACCGCCGGTGTTTTGTTTTTCTTTTCTTGTAAAATCTTCCTTTTTCAGGGAATATTTTTTCTTCATAGTGTCTCACGGTATCTTAGGCCTTTTAGGCCTCTTCTTTTTCCTTCATGGAACCACCAGCCACTTTCTTCAAGAAATGTTCAAACTGTGGCGGTACCACTTTATTTTTAGACCCTCGACGTCGGTGTCTAACCTGCTTGGGTCCTGACAACAGTTTGGTGAGAAGTCTTCAATATCGAGGTTCCCTCGATACATGGTTTCCCTCCAGCTTCGGGGCACCGTCCCCTTCTTCTTCCACACAGCATCAGGTAACCCACAAACAGTCTGTTAAGACTAGCCAGCCCTCAAGTGGTAGGTCTCATGCACAGCATGTAGACGGCTCCGACCTTGCCCTCGAGGGCCCACTGGCTTCAAAACCCCGGCGGGAGTCTTCGGTCTCCAAAGCGTATAAGGGGTTTCAGCTTGTTCCTGGGGTTCACCCCTCACAGAACATACCTGAGCCGTGTCCGGTGGTGGCATCCGCTTCGAGCGGTACCGATACCCCGACATCGGCACTGGTGTTGGATGAAATACTTCTCACCAGGGATGGTCATCTGGCGTCCTCGGTGCCTTCGGGACCGGTGGATACACTCCAGACTGACCTTCTATTATTGGTACCAGCACCGATACTACCACCGACGTCGGTACCCTCCAGACGTGCATCGATAGCCTCGCTTCCTTCGATGCCGAGTCTGGAATCGATCTCCAGTCTGGAGGACTGGGTACCGACTCGCCTTGATACCGGCTCCGGGCAGTACCGAAGGCTCGGTTCCGATGATTCGGATCTGCAGCTCTCGGTTCCCTCGAGGCCGATTGAGTTGTCACTAGCTGACCTTCACTCACCGGTATCAGACATGGTACCGAAGTCGGTACCGATGTCCTCATTATCCTTACAGTCTGTGCATTCCATGCTTCGCATATCGATGCCGAGTTTAGAATCGCTCTCTAGTCTGGAAGACTCGGTACCAGTACATTTTGGTACCGACACCGATCGATACCGGTGGCTCGGTACCGAGGATAGCACCTGGAGGTTTTCGGTTACCTCGATACCGATTGAACGGTCACCGATGACTGCTCCGATGTCTTTGTCGAGCTCGACTCCGACATCGGTACCGGTATTAGCATCGGTACTGGTATCCACAGTAGCATCGTGGCCAACTCCTACCATGCTTTTTTCAACAGGATCGCTCCCTTCTATGCCAAGCTTGGAGTCAATACCTGGCATGGGCAATGTGGTAATGACGGTCGCTGCTCCTGACAGCCAGTACCTGCGACCATCCTTTAAGCATTCCACACTGCACTGTGCAGGATCTTCTATTCCTATATATCTGGATAGCTCTGTCGGTGCTCAGGCTAGTTCTTCAGATCTAACCTGTCCAAGGGAAAATACTGTTGGGGAACCCTCTTTTCAGAGTTTCCTCCTGGATATAGCAAGATCCCTTGCTATTCCTATCCCAGGACATGATCCTGCACAGGGCTCTCTTTCTACCAAAGCAAAGGAGAACATACTGCTTCCTTTGCATCATTCCTTGCAGAATCTCCTTCTAGGAATGTGGGAAACACCTTTAAGGGTACCCCCACCTTCCAGAGCAACTGATCTCTTATATCAGGTGCCCCCCTCTCCAGGGTTTCAAAAGACTCAACTTCCTCATCATTCCATAGTTGTGGAATCAGCAATGAGGCGGGTAAAGAGCAAGAAAAAGCACTCTTCTTATCCGCCAGGTCGTGATTCTAAGATACTTGATGCCTTTGGACGTCAAACCTTCCAGACATCTATGCTTTCTGCAAGAATTCTCTCATATATTTTCTATATGAGTCTATCTCTTGAGGAGGTCACAAAGCAATTACATCTTTTGACTCCTTCCCTTCCAGAGTCCAGGAGTGCAGACTATTCTTCACTGCTCAAGCATCTCCAGAATATCTCTTGGTTTCTTACTCGTGCTTCCCTAGACTCTTTTGAGTCTGTTAGCAGGACTTCTGCTATAACCATAGGGGCACAACGTAGAGCCTGGCTCCAAGCTTCAGGCTTAGACAAATGGGCACAGCACAGACTGGGACATACTCCTTGCACTGGAGACAATCTTTTCAACAAGGAGTCTTTACTTCAGGTTGCTCAGTTCTCCACTGACTTACCTGTTCCTAGGAGCTGTTCTGCACCTTCTTCTGTCCCAGTAAGGTAGGAAATGTCCTGCCAAACTTTCTTCCCATAGGAGAAGGTTTTATGCATCATCTGCCCATCATACAGATGTTCCCAAACAGGGGAAGCATCGTCCTGGTCTGCAGAGTTCAACCTCTCACCAGGCTCGGCAAACCCAGCAACCACAGGGTTTCTGATCAATTCATCAGATGCTTGTGACTCTGGGGATTACAATCTGCAGTTGCTTCTTCTCATTAGAGACAATCCACTGCTGTCATTCTAAATCCTAAACATGGATCTCTTCCCGAAAGACATCCATTCTTTCTATGTTCTATGAGCTGTCAGGATGTTCATGCTTCTAGGTCACAGGATTTTTCCTCTTTTTCCTTCTAGGGAAAGAGGTCTATCCACTATCAAATGATAGTTTCCTGTGCCAGCATGTCTTTTTTCCCTCCTATAAACTTACTACTTTGTAAGTTTTCTTCAGCTCCATTCTCTTTACCCTCTTACCAGGGTTTTTTTTCTGTAACAGCGGTATTGCTTCACTGGAGGGCTTTCCTTCAGCCTCTCTAGTTTTCTTACTTTTCCAGTGCGGAGTTCTCTTCTCTGAGTTGACTCCTCTTTTTCAATCTTGCTTTGAAGCAGTTCATCAGACACGTCCAGAGTTTTCTACTCTTGTTTTGTCTGTTCTTTCTGTTTTTAAACAGTACCATTCTTCTGCTGTCTGGCAAGCAGCTGCCAATGCAGGAGCCTTAATGTTTCAACCACTGGTTCTTGTCCACCAGCAACCAGATTTGTCCTCCACTAACATTCTGTCTCATCCTTGTAGTGGCTCCAAGTCAGTGCTGTCATCTGTCTTGGAAATTTTTCACTACAAGCTTGCTGGATTGTCTTCTTTCTGCCATCTCCATTCCCCTGGGTTGGGCAGCATAGTTGACATAGGTACTGGCTCTTCTGCAGCCAGTTCTATCTCCCCACTCTCCTGCATCATGCTCTCTGCAATTCTACAGAGAAGCTCTCCACTATGGGCCCTTGCTAGAGAGCATGGGGGCGGGGGGCTTTTTCTCCAACAGCCATACTAGATGGTTGAAAAAGGCTTTTTCAGTCATGTCTCCCATGACTAGAAAAGTTCTCCTTTTTAATGTAGTAAAGGCTGTTAGTGTAGCTGGGTTTAAAAAAGGTTTGGACAAATTCCTGGAGGAAAGGTCCATAAACCGTTATTAAGAAGTGACCGAAGATATCAATGCTTGACCCACTACAAGCATTGTGGAACTTGTGTCTCTTGGGGAAACTGCTAGGTACATATGACCTAGATTGGCCACTGTTGGAAACAGAATACTGGGCTTGATGGACCCTGGTCTGACCCAGTATGGCATATCTTATGTTCTAATATAAAGGACATAGGCCTCCTCTTATGTGAAAGCTTAAGGAGTTGCTAATTCCCTGCTTTGGTCCATAGTATTTCCAATAGGGAATATATTTTCCCCGTCTAGCTTGTCCTCATGGTAAGAACGCATGATACCTTTTTGCCCTTAAGCAGGTCAGCATGGTATCTCATTCCTATGCGTCTTCTATTCACTTACCATGCTAGAATTCTAGAATACTCGGGACTTGCAGGCTGCAGACTGATATCATCCTCTGCTTTCACGTAACCATCCTGGTTATTCTACTACCTAGCATTCATGTAGCCATAACCAGTGGGAATTGATTCTCTATATTTCTTCTCAAGTAGGTTCCAACTTCTTCTTATTAGATGAATCTTTCCTCTCCACATTTTCCTATGTGGATACCTTTTGTAGGCATATCTCTGCTGCTTGCAGACTTCCATATATAGATATAGATAGATACACACATACCTATATACTTATATACATACCTATAGCACACATCTTACAGATGTCTGTCTATCATGTGTGAGTATTTTATGCCCTTCATATCTCACTATATATTCTCATATATCTATATGTATCTATATATCTATATATCTAAATAGATATATATCTATATAGATACATATAGATATACATCTATATAGATATATATCTGTCGAGATATTTTACGATCGGTAGATATGCTTCTGCTTTATCTACCTGACTGTCCAAGCTCATATAGCCATATGACTCTGACAGATGGGCTTTACCCATACTTATGCTATCCAGCATGTTTTGGGGTCCTACACTCACAACCACTTTGGTGGTAGTTAACACCTCCCATAACCCTAAGGTTAGGTACCTCTGAAGCTCTCCATGTTCCAATATCTCTCCCAGCTGACTTCAGTTAGGAGAGACATTGTGGATCTTAGCTACTCACAGGCTCTAACGCCTCCTGCGTTGTCCTTTCTTTTGGGATACAAGGGGTTCCCATACCCTTTCTCCCCACAAGGACTGGGCCTGTCTGTCCAAATCGGTTAGCCTTTCTCTTTGTTCCTAAGAGTGAGCCACTCTGCTGCCAAAAGAGTTGGGCTTTTATCATAAAGCCTTCTGCTGAAGGCCCACCGTTTTTGTACTACCCCAGTTTTCTCCTACTGGGGTTCCCTGTTACCTTTCAGGATTCTGACCTCCATTGCTTTTCCTACAGGTTTACTACCTCCACTTACAGTGAGCTCCTTCTCGAGGTTCCTCTACTGGGTTCCCCAGTAGATCCCATGAACCGCCATACTTCTCTAAAGTCCTGTTAGGGGAGGTCCCTATTGCAATATTTTTTCTTTGCAATATCATTGATGACAATTATCCACACATGGACTCCTTGTCTGCAAGCCTATGCTAGGTTAGCTGTTCCACAGCACCTTTCTTTCTTCAACTCCTACCCTCCATCCTCAGGATGCCTGGTGTTCTGGGAGATAGCATGTTCCAACCTATGACATGCTGGGACTCCAGGCATCTCAGCTTGGGAGTCCCCATATGTGAAGACTCATTCCTGCTTGTTCCTGGAGATAGCACAGTTACTTACCTGTAACAGGTGATCTCTGGGAACAGCAGGAATAAGTCTTCACAACCCACCCACCTCCCCAGGAGTTGTATCTCTGTCTATCTTTCCTTTCCTCTCTCTCTTTGTCTCAGCTTTAAAACTTAACTGAGGAGAGGCAGTTGGGAAAGGCGGGAAGGCAGCACGCAGGCGTGGTGGGATGCTTCCAAAAGCTCTTTGGACGCTGGGAAGCGTTCCCGCGCAGACTCCGTCGGTACCGACGTACCCATATGTGAAGACTTATTCCTGCTGTTCCCAGAGATCACCTGTTACAGGTAAGTAACTGTGCTTTCTTTACCGTCCTTCCTCCATTTATTAGATCAAACGCTATCATGCTATGATCACTATTGCCAAGTGGCCCCAACATCCTTATCTCTTGAACCAGATCTTGTATTCCACTAAGGACTAGGTTCAAAATGGCTTTCCTTCTAGTCAGTTCATGAACCAGCTGTTCCAAAAAGCAGTTATTTCATCTAATAAACTTTATCTCCCTAGCATATCCTGTTGTGACACTGACCCAGTTGATACCAGGGTAATTGAAATCACCCATTATTACTGTACTGTAACTTTTGTTCCTTATTATCCCTCCAGTCCAGTCCCAAACCTCTGGGGTTTAGCACCTCCTCCAGCAGCTTGGAGACTGAGCATGTCATTATTTTGATGACACTGGTATATATAGCCCAGGACCGCCTCTCCGCTCCAGTAGTCTGTCTCCAAGCAGCTGGAGAGGTGGGTGAGCCTGTAGTTCACTAGCCAGTTGGAGCTGTTGGGACCACCGCAAGCAAGCTGGGCTACCCAAGCCCCACACTGACGCCTGGAGAGCTAGGGCACTGATATCAAAAGCTTGCTTTAACATGTCCAGTTTCCTATCCAGGGTATCCTTGAGGGCCGCACTGCCCTCAACTGGCATCGTCGTCTTAGTGACTGCCGGACACTGCTGCATCCACTCTAGGTGACCGAATCAATTCCTTCTCCACTTCCGGCAAGGGGTACAAGCATGACATAGACCATACCCCCCTTAACCCGGACTCCGACTGATCTCAGTCCTCTTGAATCATCTGCTGAACTACCCAGTGCACTGGGAAAACCTGAGACTTCCTGACTGCCCGAATCAGCGGGTCCTCCAAACACCTCTTCCTCTGCTGGAACCCCTGCCACCATATTGAGAACCTTTAGGGATTTGCCGATCAAAGCCAGCAACTCTTCTCAGTGGAAAACCCGAACAATTCTGGCACCTCACCTTCCTCGAGTTCCTCCTTGTCCTCCCCCAACTCTTGGTCTGAGACCTCCTCTTCCAGAGCCTCTGACAGAGGGGTGTAGGGATTATTAGTAGTGCAAAAATAAGTTAGGCTCTCAGTTATGTCCAGGGGAAATTGGCTACTGATACCCAGCCCGAAGTTCTGTGAGTTATTCTGGCAATGAGCAACAAAAGAAAGTCTGGTCTGTAGATATATATATTAGATTTTATTATGGATAGCCAGGTAGAAAAATATATAAACATATATACAGTGGTGTGCAAAAGTCTGGAATCACTTGTAAATTTGACGTTTTTTCAACTTTGTGACCTTATATCTTAATTTCTTTTTCCTCTTACTGGCTTTTTCTATGTATCTCATGATAAGTGATAGATCTGGCTATTAGGGCCAACTTTTAGTATTGGTTTGGCCCTTATTTTCTGAGTTTGTTCCCCATAGTTGTCCTGTTGATAGTTTTTCTGTGAAAATCGCGTAATGTACATCGTTGGCCAATGATATATTATTGTAAGTATGCTTTAAAATATTATGGACGCATGCCAGGTTTCCTTCAAATTAATGTGTGTGGCCTTGAAAAAGGCCGTTTTTATGTGTCAGTGATGGCTCAGTATTTGATGGGCCACCCTTTGTTCTTGACCACCTGACTGCACCTTGTCAGCATTGAATGAACCAGTCTGACAAGGTGATCATTGGTAACAACGCGGTTCCAAGCTGCAATGACTGACTCAGTCAGCTCACGCTTTGATGTTGGATGCCTCTTGGATATTTCCAAGGCCACCTTGTGCTACAGGTTCTCGATTGGATTCAGATCTGGAGACTGGGCAGACCAGTCCATTGACTTGATGTTCCGCTGCTTCCCGCTGATCACCTGTCTGGAGCGATGGCAGGATGCATTGTCATCTTGGAACAGGAACTGGCCAGGAAATAGCTGGTGTGCTGATGGCACCATGCACTTTTGCAGTATGGTGATGTACTTGGCCCTGTTGACCATTCCATCGACGATGTGAAGATGTCCAACGCCACTGGCAGCCATGCAATCCCAGACCATGACCTTCAAAGGATGCTTCACAGTGAGGTTGAGACACTCAGGCTTGAATTCCTCTCCAGGAAATCTCCTCATATAGGTGTGGGCCTGGTTACAAAACAGGCAGAAGGTGCTTTCATTGCTGAATAGCACCTTTTCCCACATTTCAGTCGACCAGGTTGAGTGCTTTCTCGCCCACACGATCTGGTTGCGCCTTTGTATGTCAGTCATCGGTGGCTTATTCCGTGCTTTGCAGCCCTGGAGACCAAACTGCAGGCACCGGCAACGAGCTGTTGATGACCTCACTCTTGTCTGCCACTCTCGAAGTAGCTGAGGAGAGGTCAACTTGCGATTAGTCAGTGAAATGCGTCATAGTGCTCGGTCCTGGCGTGATGTTGATGCACATGGATGACCTGAAACGAGGCTTGTCCACCACTGAACCTGTTTGTTTCTTCTTCTGTACAATCTTAACAGCTCTCTGACTGCAGCCAACTTTCCAGGCTATCTGACGACTTGAAAATCCTTCCTTGCTCATAAAGGACACACGAACACCCTCCTCCAACATCAGGGTCCGAGTCATCTTCATGGTCCAATCCAGAAAGTGTATGAAATTCAAAAATTCTGTGCGTTTTTATAGCTGCACTGTTGGCTAGATATCTACATTGTTTTATTTATTTATTATTTTATTTAACAGTTTTTCTATACCGCACTATTCACCATCAGCGCGGTTTACATGGAACAAGAAACTTCAGATAAGTTACATATATCTGTTCATTACATATAACAGGGAAGTCAAACCTGGGTAACAGGGGCAACTATATACAGAAAACAGCAACAAGAGTAGCTATATACATAGTGTGATTGTGATTGGTTAGTGAAACCAGCCTCTTGATTGGTCAGAAATTACGTGTGCATATTGGATAATCTCGATCCACTTTTGATGCAGGATCCACAAAAATTGCAGTAGCTATCTCCCAGTGTCCGTAAAGTATTTAAATTGGAAGCAAGGAATGCAAAAAAGTCAACTCTAATAGCCAAATGTATCCTTTTTAAAGTGGTAGAAAGATGAATATGCTGGGCTAACGCAAAATTTAAAAAAAAAAGTACGTAAAACGCAAAACTCACAAGTGATTCCAGACTTTTGCACACCACTGTAGCTAAAGATATATATAATTAGAAACATGAGGTAGAAATTTGTTGTGACACAGAATTACAATTGGACAAAGTAATAAATCACTAATTAGTAACCAGACGTCACTGATTTGCTTTGCACTGAGAAAAGTTATGGAATAAGTTTTAGCTAACCCTTGCCCATCTGGAGGAGGAGAGAGACTATACCTTAGTTTCGTCTGTCATGCTAGTGGCTGATGTCCGGAGACTTTGGTGCCGCACAAGTCCAAGGAGGCAGCTAAGCTAGATAACGCAGGCTACAGCCCTTTTGGAGGCAAGCCGCGGGTGAACACAGAAACACAGGTATCTGTGTAAGTCTTATCTTTCCTTAGGAGCACGGCCTTGCCCACACATAGTGTGGCTGTCTTGCAGACAGATCAGGTAGCAGAAACCAGGTAAGCGGGGCACAAACAGCAAAAGACGTAAAAGTTCTTCTGCGCCGATTGTATTATTCTTTGTAATGATTCTCTGTCATAGGTCCGGTGATTGGTTGGCACAAGACAGTCCGAGGTGGTGTTAGCGAATCAGGAGGTAGATGATGGGCATCTTCTTGCAGACAAAGGATCCATAGTAAGATGTCATGCGGAGAAAACGGTATGTAATTTCTGGGCATAGGTACAAGTGTCCAAGGACAGTAGAACCAGCTATAGATAAGCACCGGAGAAGCAGATGTTCTTGCATGTGGGCAGTGAATTATCCAGGAACAATGGCTTCTATATGCGCACACAGAAACGCTGCGCAAGCAGTTGTTTGGAGGTCAAGTCTGTAGCTGAGCACAGCAAAAGTGTAGTGAGGAATCCATCTTTTCTGATCAGCTTGGTTCAGACCTGAGCTGCTGAGCAGGCCGGAGAACTGCAGGTGTAGAATTACAGGGGTACCAGCCCTACAGGGGATCAGAGAACATCCTCATTCGTGAGTCTAGCCTGCTTAGGCGGTAAGCCAGCATCCTCCTGTCCTTTGGACTCTGGCTGCCGTGCAGTTGCACGCACCTGCGCTGACAACTGCCCATGTGCTCCTTGCTGACGCAGGCAGAACGCATTATGCAGCTGCAGAACAAGTTCTGGGAAGAAGCCCACCCAGCTTTCCCCCTCCAATTCTCCCGAAGAATTAGAGGACCTGGGTTGAGGTAGCGGAGGAGCCGACTGTTCAAAGGGTGAGGGCTGAGGAGATCCCGACAGGAGCATTGCCTCCAGAGGTTCCCCCTACTCCTGAGAGGCAAAAGGCAGCGGATTCCCTGCTCCACAGAGGCTGCCTCTGCATACCCCAGCCTCTGACACTGCCCCCCCCCCCCCCGGCCGTGTCCCACAGACTAAACACTGCGGTCTCGCCAGCATGGTGACAGGGCAAGGCTGCGTAAGCGAGGATACTCGGGGGCAATGATCTCCACATTGCTGAATGCCCGCAAATGTTCGACCTGCCTCTCCTATGTGAGGGTCTGGCGCATTTTTGAGGGCTGGTGTGCAAACCAGCAGAAGAGGCCCCTCACGGTGTTGGTTCCAGAGGTATTGGATTTCTTATAAGCAGGTTTCGAGAAGGGTCTTGCGGCCAGCTCATTGTGTGTGCAGTTGGCATCTATTTCTTGTTACAGGGGCAAGATTCAAGGAAAGTCGTTAGGGGAACATTCAGACATAAGTTTGTTCCTGAGGGCAGTCCGGCGCCTGCGACCCCAGCAGAGGTAGTCTGTTCCTCCTTGGGACCTCAATCTCATGTTGGATACTCTGGCTGTGGAACCTTATGAACCGATGGAGTGAGCATCTTTGAAAGATTTGACTCTCAAGACAGTTTTTCTGGTTGCTATCTGTTCGGCTAGACGTATTTCAGAGCTTCAGGCTCTGTATTGACGTCTGCTGTTCATCTCTTTCTTTAAGGAGAAGGTAGTCCTCCAGACGGTACCTTCCTTCCGTGCCCAAAGTGGTTTCGTCCTTTCATGTGAATCAGCCAGTTTCTTTCCCTTCCTTCTCCAAGGCAGGACAGGGGGTGAACGATGCGCAGTTATGCTGTTTGGATGTGCACAGGGTTCTGAAGTGTTACCTTGATCGCACAGCAGCATTCCGCAAGTCAGAGCGGTTGTTCGTATTGTTCGGTGGGCTGCATAAAGGAGAAGCGACAGCCAAGGCTTCCATCTCTAGGTGGATCAGGGAAGCCATTGCTTTGGCATATATCCAAAAGGGGAAGACAGGTTCCGGTAGGATTCCGGGCACACTCTACACGAGCCCAAGCGGCCTTGTGGGTGGAATTTAGTCTGGTCCCACCGCTAGATATTTGTAGAGCAGCTACTTGGTCTTCCCTGCATACATTTTGCCAAGCGTTACTGGTTGGATTTTCATGCCGCAGGAGCTGCGGGGTTTGGGGGAGCGTTGCTTCGATCTGGTCTTGCAGGCCCCTCCCAGACTTGAACTGCTCTGTTACATCCCAGAGGAAAGGGACTGGACTGGAGGGACATTTAGGAAAGAGTAATTTGTTCAATGTAAACCGCACTGATGCAGAATAGCGCGGTATATAAGAGAATGTAAATAAATAAATAAAATAAATAAAAATAATTAGCGATCCAGTCCCTGATCCCGTCCAGTTTTGTTTTTTCAGGCAGATGTCGCTGGCCCAAAGCTGTAAGCAGACGCGAGCAGAAAAAGGGTTTGGTAGACTCTTCGCTGAGGGTTCTGGTGATGAGGCGGTGTGGACTAGCAAGGTGCTCTGGTTGGTGGCTGGGTAAGGGCAAGTGCGGTATCAAGTAAGCCGCCTCCTCTTCGGGGGAGGCGGGAAGTTCCTTCCGGGGGAGGCAGGCGGTGGTGTTCTAGAGTGTTATAGTTGTTTGCTTAATTGTCTCTCCATTAAGTCTGCTTTGTCAATAGGATACTGGAGCTGGAGCCAGTGGTATTTATATACTAGTCATCAAAAAGATGACGTGCTCAGTCTCCAAGCTGCTGGAAGGGGGGGGGGGCACAACCCAGAGGAAAGGGACTAGACTGGAGTTCCTTCAGGAATGCTAATTAGCAGGTAAGGCCTAATTACTCTTTCCCCAAGATTTTAGAAAAATTCCCAGTAGTAAATACTTCTAATTGCAGATCTCTCTCTGCAGAAGTAGCAGTCCCTTTTTTGTTCCTCCAAGACTACAAAAAGGGACTTTGGCTACATGTGGGAACTGGAGCAGATGGTCTCCTTGGCAGGACAGTTCTGTCCAGTGCATTGTCTTCTCCTACCCTAGTTCCTAACTGTTTGGGCATATCTCACTCGTTTGGACTGCTCTAGTGGGATAAGCAAGGAGACATTTTACATTTTGTTTTTCCCTTGAATCCTGCTAGAGCAGTCCAGTAGCTGCCTTGGAAAACTATGCATACACGTTTGGAAGCCTTTTTGCTCTTAATTGAGTTGCCAGTATCAGTCTGACATGGGTCTATTGTGGTAAGAGAGCTAAACATAAATCTTTTTCAGTTATTTTAATTTTTCCAGATATTTTTTCCCTGAGTTTTCAGTCTTGGTTTCTGTTTGGGAAGTGTTACATTGGCTTCTCTGTGGTGCATCAGTAGATATACTAGTGATGACGTCACTGAAAGTTCACCTGCCTCTGTCTGCTGGTTGGTGGCATAATCCACTTGTCTGAACTGGTCAAGAAAAGAAAATGTATCAAATATGTAAAATTATTTGTTTGAATAGTGCAATGCGCAGCATTCTGATGCATGTGCCAAAACCCTTTTTATTACTTCCAAAACAGATTAGCACTGCTTTGAAAATAGCACACACCTCAATGGTCTGACTCATGCATGGATAGGAAAATAAATATATCTTAAAAATAAATGCTAGAATGACTGTCTGCCCCCTCCCATCCCACTTGGCTTAAGGAGGAGGCCCTTGACTAGATACCTTCCAGACCAATAACACTTATCTAGTCCAGGAAGTCATCTACTGACATTCCTCTCCCGCCATTTAGGAAGATGGCAGGACCAGAGGCAGGAATGTCTGGACATTTATTCTTCTTCCTAACTTAATGGGTGGGGGCCTTATGGTTTCCAGGGAGCCACTTAGGCTATCGGGGTGAGAGAAGTGAGAGGTCTGGTAGCCCTCTTGGTTTACCGGGGACACTTTGTTGTGGAGTCAGAAGGTAGGGAGTCCCAGGGGCCTGCTTGAGCTACTAGGGGCATCTTTGGGGGGAAGGGGTGATGTTCTACAGGTCCACGTGGCTACCAGACATAGTTACTGAAGAGGGTTATTTTGAGGTGAAGCACCACACTTCACCTAAGGTGACCCTTTCGCTTCTGTGCTATATCTTTACTTCCTTTTGTAGTGTTGAATCTTTACTCCTGCTCAGCATTGGAGTAAAGTGTGCCAGAAATTTAGTGTGTTTCTTAAATAGCTCCTAATAATTTAAAAAAAATTCTCCACTTGCATATGTTTTCCATGACAACCATGCTACCCTATTTAAGTTGGTGGCTTTACTACCTTTTTTTTCGCATTTAATTCTTATTGCATCAGGAGTGAGGTTAATGTGAGGTTTTAACAAATTATGGAGGTGAAAGTCCATACATAGTTATTAGCCATGCATACTTAGGAAAGTCATTCACTTATACCTTAAAATGTGCCATATGAAATTTTGGTTCATTTGGGGATCTATACTTATGGCCTACTGATTACTGTCTGACTCGGCATTGTTTATCTTTTGTCTTAGAGCTATAGTAACATAGTAAATGACGGCAGATAAAGACCAGTATGGTCCATCTAGTCTGCCCAGTAAGATGGCAAGAGTAGGTGCACCTGCGGCTCTGTGCAGGCCACCCCTCCCCATGTTTTTGTTTAGGGGTGAACCCACCGCTTCATGTAGGACACACCTATTTATTGAGAAATTAGATGGTTCAGTTTATTTTGATTTTATCCTGTTGCTGTAAAGGGATCCACTGTGTCTGTCCCATGCCATTTTGAATTCTGTCACTGTGTTTGCCCCCACCGCTTCCATCGGGAGGGCATTCCAAGCATCCACTACCCTTTCAGTGAAAAAGTATTTCCTGACATTGCCTTTCAATTTACCACCTTGCAGCTTTATGTTATGCCCTCTAGTTTTACAGCTTCCCCGTCTTTGGAAGAGGTTGGTTTGTTCAATATTTCTCTTTAAGTATTTAAAGTCACTTTTTCACTTAGCTAAGCTAAGAATGTTTCTTGGACTCCACTGGTACAGTATGTGACACCCTGCTGGGTGTGAAACATTTAGAAACTCCTACTTTTTAGGATTTTTAAGGCTAGTGACAGGCACTTCTTTCCTTGTCAAAGGGGTATCTCCTGAGCTATTTGTTTAATTGGGATGGCAAAGTGAAGCTGAATAACCAGCTAGTGAGAGGTGGTAGTCTAGTGCTTAAATTTTGTAACAAGGACGTAGAGGGAGAGCTCTAGATGTGGTGTATTTAGATTTCCGTAAAGCCTTTGACACTGTTCCTCACAGGCGACTTATAAACAAACTGAGCACCCTAGGGATGGACCCTAAAGTTACTGCTTGGGTTAGAAATTGGTTGGGTGGGAGGCGACAAAGAGTACAAGTAAATGGAGCTCACTCTGAGGAGAAGGATGTTACCAGTGGTGTGCCCCAGGGATCTGTCCTTGGTCCAATTCTTTTTAACATCTTTGTTAGTGATATAGCGGAAGGGCTGTCGGGTAAGGTTTGCCTCTTTGCGGATGATACCAAAATCTGCAATAGAGTAGACACCCAGGAAGGGGTAGATAACATGAGGAGGGATCTAGCTAAGCTTGAAGAATGGTCTAGAATTTGGCAGCTGGGATTTAATGTTAAAAAATGTAAGGTCATGCATTTGGGCTGCAGCAATCCAAGGGAGCAATACAGTATAGGAGGTGAAGTACTTTTGTCCACTAAAGAAGAGCGGGACCTAGGCGTGGTTGTGTCTGATGATCTTAAAGTAGCTAAACAGGTGGAAAAGGCGACAGCAAAAGCTAGAAGGATGCTTGGGTGCATACGGAGAGGAATGGCTAGCAGAAAAAAGGAGGTGATAATGCCTCTGTATAAGTCTTTGGTGCGACCTCATTTGGAGTATGGTGTGCAATTCTGGAGACCGCACCTTCAAAAGGATGTGAACAGGATGGAGTCGGTGCAGAGGGTTGCTACCAAAATGATTAATGGGCTTCATTATAAAGCATATGAGGACAGACTTAAGGATCTTAATATGTACACCTTAGAGGAAAGGCGGGATAGAGGTGATATGATTGAGATGTTTAAATACCTCCGTGGCATAAATGTTCAGGGAGAGAGCCTCTTTCAATTGAAAGCAAGTTCTGCTACGAGGGGACATGGGATGAGGGTGAAGGGAGATAGATTCAGGAGTGATATGCGGAAATATTTCTTTACGGAAAGAGTAGTGGATCCGTGGAATAGTCTCCCAGTGGAGGTGGTAGAGATGAGGACAGTAACTGAATTCAAGAAAGCATGGGACCAACACAGAGGATCTCTAAAGGCAAAAAGTGGACTGTTGTAGTTGTTATGGAAGGACAGACTAGATAGGCCATGTGGTCTTTTTCTGTCGTCATATTTCTATGTTTCTATGCATATGCATTTGCATTTGCGATATGACATTTGGCATGTCTTGCACCCTGCTTCTCTTTTGCAGTGATTTCCAAACTTGTCCTGGGATACCCCAGCCATTTGTAGTAATGGAGTATTTGCATTGAATATAGGGAGGAGTGGTCTAGTGGTTAGGACAAGATACTTCAGGCCGGAGGGCCAGGGGTTCAAGTCCCACCTGGGGACAGCAATCTCAGGCTGGAGGGACTGGGATTTCTAGTCCTATAGGCACTCCTTGTGGTCTTGGGCAAGCCACTTAACCCTCCATTGCCCATGTTCCCTGTAAGTATTAGCGTATTTGTCTTATATCCCCTCGTGTTAACTGTTTCCCCCAATTGACCGCTTTGACCCGGTGAAAAGCGGGATATAAATACAGCTAAATAAATAAATAAATAAAAATAGGAGAAACTTGCATGCACTTCATTGTATGCATAGGGGTGGTTGCTGATAGTCCATTTCTATGGCTGATTTAAAAAAAATATATATAGTATAACCTTTCTTATTTACTGGGATAATAAACGTTTTTCGAATTAGCTTCCAAAGGTTAAAACCTTATTCATAGTGGATATCCTGAAAATCCAATTGGACAAGTTTCAGAGCCACAATCTGAAAAACCAAGGGTGTATAAATAAGACGAGGGGGTGTGGAGGGAGGATGATATGCAAATAACTCCCTCCTCCTTTTTCTGTGATCATGGGGTATGTAAATGTCTGAACCTCTTTGTAGAAAGAAAGTGCTCCGCTGCTTTATAAATTTGAGACTTATACTGCTATACCACTGACCGCTGTAACTGGTGTGTATATAATTTGTGCCACACATCAAATTCTGTGGCACCAAGATGATGTAATTTTGAGTCCATCATGGTTTATATTAATTCTTTAATGGCTAGTTTCACTCATACATGAGCTCGGTAGCTTTTTGTCAACACTTAAGGATGTCATACCTGTGGTGGTGTACCGGAAAATGTTGCATTATTTCTAGCAGCAGTGGGAGCAGTGCAGGTCTGTTGCCTAGTTCGAGTTCATACTTTGCCAGTTACTGGGAGAAGGCTTGGCGGGTTGCAGTGTTCATGGGTAGGTTTGTTTAATGCCTGATCAGTAGGCAATAAAGCTGGGCAGCTTGCGGATGACGTTTTGGGACAGAAATGAGGTTTTGGGAAGTTCTACTGATGGGTGACTTCAGTGTGCCAGATGTTGATTGGTGCATCCCTGCTGCAGTGTCTTCTAGAAGCCAGGAGATATCCTGGGTTCTGTACAGGGAGAAATAGTCCAGCAACTGGGAACTTGAGCTGGTGTTTACCAATGGGGAAATTGTTTGATATTATAGTGGGAGATCATCTCACATCCAATGATCATCAGATGGTGTGGTTCAATATTAAGACTAGGGCTGTTTAAAAAGTTCATTTAAAAGTGAGGGTCCTAGACGTTAGGAAAACTAACTTTGCCAAGATAGGACAATTCCTCAAGGAGTCATTAGGATGGGAATGGCTGGGGGCTGTAGAAAAGCAGTGGGAAAAACTGAAAGGGAATATTTTAAGGGCAACAAACCTTTTTGTTAGGTAAATAAATGTCCACTATGGTTCTCAAAAAAGGTAGTTGTAAAAGTGACAGGATGGCCTTCATAAAATACAAGAGATCACAGAGGAAGACCAGCATCAATATTTGAAAAACTTAGAGAAGCTAGGAAAGTAGTCAAGAAAGCAAAACTATAAATAGAAGAAAAATAGCCTATACAGTAAAATGGGGGGACAAGACATTTTTCAGATACATTAGGGAGAGGACAACGTGCAAAAGTGGTATTGTTGGACTTAAAAGGTAAAGGAGGAATATGTAGAAGCTGAAGATAAAGCAAAATTGCTTAACAAATATTTTTGTTCTGTGTTCACAGATGAAGGGGCTGGGATCAGGACCTAAGAAAATATCCACAAATAGGTACTGTAGTGAAGGGGCTCTTAAACAAGTCTCAGAAGACTGTTTGTGAAGAACTAAACTAAAAGTAGACAAAGCGATGGGGCTGGATGGGATACATTCCCCAGAGTATTGAAGGAACTTGGAAGGTCTAACGGCTCCACTGTCTGCACTCTTCAATGCTACTTTAGAATCGGGCGTGGTGCTAGAGGACCAGAGAGAGGCACGTGCTCCCTTTACACAAAAGCAGAAGTAAGAATGAGGTTGAGAACTACAGATCAGTTAGTCTGACCTCTGATGGGTAAATTAATGGAAAAGCCACTAAAACAGAGGATAGCGGTGATTCTGGGGTCCAGTGGATTGTAGGATCAGAGGCAGCATGGTTTTAGTAGGGGCAGGTCTTGTCAAACAAATCAAATTTCTTGGCCAGGGCAAACAGGGAGAGCCCTAGAAATGGTGTACTTGGATGTCAAAGCCTTGACACTGTTTCGCACAGACAGCTTATAAATAAATTGAGCATCTTAACAATAGACTTTGAAGTGACTGACTGGGTTGGAAATTGGTTGAATGGGCAGCAACAAAGGGTTACAGCTAAATGGACCTCTCTCTGAGCCACAGGGATCTGTCCTTGGTCTTATTTCTTTTTAACATTTTTGTTAGTGATATTGGTGAATGGCTGTCTGATAAGATTTGCCTCTTTGAATGATACCAAAATCTACTACTACTAAGCAGTTATAAAGCGCTACCAGGCACACGCAGCGCTGTATAATGAAAACACAGAAAAGACAAAGCAAGAAAAGGAGTAGAAAAAAATAAGAACAAGGGCAAAGGGACAAGAGCAGGAGAGACAGGACAAAGGAAAGAGGTAAGAGGAAGAAAGAAAGGTGAAATAAAAGAGGGGAAGGAAGGAGAACAGCAAAATCAAGAGCTAAAGGCAGAGGCGAAAAGATGAGCTTTTAACTTGAGTTTGTAGAGGGGCAAAGAAGATGCCTGACGTATAGACAAAGGAAGTTTATTCCAAGTGTAAGGAGCAGCAAGGTGAAAAGAGCGGAATCTGGAATTGGCAGTAGAGGAGAAGGGCATAGCAAGAAGCAAATGGGAAGAACAGAGTACATGAGGGGGGAAATAGGGAGAAATGAGAGAAGAAAGGTACTGAGGAGCCAGAGTGGATGCACCTATAGGTTAGAAGGAGAAGCTTAAAGTGAATACGGAAACGGATAGGGAGCCAGTGAAGAGATCTGAAGAGAAGAATGATGTGGGTAAAACGAGGCTGACGGAAAATCAAACGGGCAGCGGAGTGCTGAATAGACTGAAGAGGGAAGAGATGAGACTGAAGGAGACCAGCAAGAAGGAGGTTAAAATCAAGGCGGGAGATGATTAGGGAATGGATGAGGGTTTAGTAGTGAGCTCAGAGAAAGGGGCGGATTTTGCCAATGTTGAAGAGAGAAGCGACAGGTCTTAGCGATGAGTTGGATATGGGAGGAGAAAGAGCGAAGAGTCAAAAATAATACCCAAATTGCGAGCAGATGAAACAGGTTGGAGAACAGAGCCATCAACAGAGACTGAAAAAGGAAAAAGGGGAATTTTAGGAGAAATAAAAGAGAAGTTCAGTCTTGGCCATGTTCAATTTCAGGAGACGATGGAACATCCGGGCAGCAATGGCAGAGAGACAGCAAGAGATCCGGGACTGGAAAGCATAAGAAAGATAAGGAGTAGAGAGAGAGATTTGGGAGTCATCAGCATAGAGATGGTACTGAAAACCATGAGAGGAAATAAGTGCACCAAGGGATTGGGTATAAAGAGAAAAAAGAAGGGGACCCAAGACAGAACCCTGGGGGACACTGACCGAGAGCGGGGTAACAGAGGAGGAGGAGCCACCAGAACATACACTAAAGGAGCGATAGAGTAGACCTTCAGGAAGGAGTAGATAACATGAGGAGGAATCTTGCTAAGCTTGAACGGTCAAGAATTTGGTAGTTGAGATTTAATGCTAAAAACTGCAGGGCCATGCATTTGGGAGTGATACAGTATAGGGGGTGAAGTACATCTGTCCACAAGAAGGAGGCTTGCAGGTGATTTGTTTGTTGATCTTAAGGTGGCTAAACAGGTAGAAAAGGCAACAGCAAAAGTCAGAAGGATGCTTGGGTGCATAGGGAAAGGAATAGCTAGCAGGAAGGAGGAGGTGATACTGCCTCTGTATACACTCTTGTGCATATTAATTAAAACAAATTTGAAAAATAAGTGAAAACTGGAATTTCCATTGAAAATCTTAATAGCCACATATTAGTACATAAAATGACCACCTCTGTTTTGTTTTTGTCCCTTTTTTAACCAGCATCTGGACACAATTTGGCATGGAGTCCAATAATTTCAAGCAGTCTGCAATGATTTTTGGGCCCCTGTACCAGACTTGAATCGGAGCTTGAATAAGCTTCTCCATCGTATAGTCCATTCCACAAAGGCGAAGTTTGCAAATGGACCACAGATTCTCTATTTGGTTTAAATCCGGAGAGTTTCCTGGCCGGTCCAGTACCTTTTATTTGTTTCTTTTGAAATAAAACTTTTCATCAATTTCGATGTGTGGCATGGGGCAAGATTCTGTTGAAAGATGCCAGATCCATCAGGAAATGTCTTCTCTAGCTCTGAAACAACACTTCTTTGGAGAACATTGATGTATTGTTGTGAACGCATCATCTCCTTGACTGGATGCAAGCTGCCAACTCCCCCAGAACATCATCTTTTGGGGGCGTTTCATTTATGGTTAATGTGGGATTTGCAAATCTTTTCTCCAGGTGAACACCGAACATGTTGGCTTCTTTGGCCCTGGATGATGAAATGACTTTCATCACTGAATATTACTTTTCTACAATTTTCTTTAGTCTACTCTTTGTTTCAGACCCCCATTTATAGCGTTTATTTTATTACCTTTGTCAGAAGGCTGTGGGTTGGTTTTTTTTTTTGAGGTCGTGCTTTTCGACCAACCTCCAAATGTTGCCTGCGAATTGTGGAAGAACTGACTTATACCTTTCTCTTCTTAATTTCTTTTTAATGTGTCGCTTGTCTTCTGAGGGCCTTTTCTACTTTCCCTGAGAACATAGTTGTCGTCTCTGGGTGTGGTTTTCCTCTTATGACAATTTCCCTTTCGTTTAGGCGAGATGGATCCTGTCTCCTTTTTAGATCTGATCACATGACTGATGGTTGCGAGACTGACACCAACTGTACTTGCTATATCCCTGTAGGTCTTCCCTTTGTGTTTGTGCAGTGTGAATATCTTTGCGTTTTCTGGGTGCCATGTCCATAGTGTACAACTAAGAATACAGTTGAAAAAAAATCTGATGCAATTGTTAGCTGATGATATAGTTGCATACACAATAAGTCATTCCTGTGTCATATCACGTCATCTATTACATCATTTAACCCATAAACCCACAAATAATGATGAAACCTCTCATGTAATTTAACCCAGTTCTTTAAAAAAGATCAAAATTAACTTTAAGAAGGCTTCTGGAAGTAGAGCACAATCAGATACAGGATCTACCCCGACTCTACAGGGAGAGCCTGCCACCAACGATAACGGCTCTATGCTGGGTGGAGTCATAACCCTACGCGGTTGTGGAGACAGATCCTCGGAGCACAAACTTGCTGACATGGAAGACTCCGAAACAGACTGAACAGCAAGGGAGGACACCAGGGATGTCACATGACTATCCATGGGTCCTACAACCTTAACAGTCTTACTGAACGATGCTGGTAAAGAGACAGCTTTCTTCTTTCGTTTCCCCATACAGCACAAGTAGGAAGAATAAAACGAATCAAACTTCTATGGGCTCCGGCCTGCTCCGAAGGAGCGCCAAAGGGGCAGGACTTGCCCCTTTGGACACACCCCTTCGGAGCACGTGCCCACGGACATGCGCCTGCGGTGCGCGTGCCGTGGTGGGGGCTGAGTTCTTAAAGCCCACAATGCTCACGTGGCCTCTGGATGCCCCGGGAGAGCACCAATCCGCTCCAATGATGAAATAATCCAATCCGAAATAATGATGAAAAGCACACACTTTGCAACTATTGCTTTGCCTTCTCCTTTTGATTTTTCCTCTGCTGCTGAGGCTCCTAAACCGCCGATGGAAGTTTCTCTACAGGACATATGGCAAGTTGTTTCCCGGACTGAGTTATCTTTAAATTCTTCTTTAGTGCAGCTCTCTAAATTTACTCATGATACAGTGACTGCTTTATCTAATTGTCAAGTTCGATTGACTGATTTGGAGCACTCTGAAGCTAAGCTGGCGGGTTCAGTTTCCTCTATACAGGGTGTTTTGGCATCTGCAGTCCAGGATTCTTTGATATTGCATCGTCATGATGAAATGTTTGAAAATGCTTTACGAGTAAAGAATTTTATTTATTTAGCAGCTTTTATATACTGCACTTTTGACATCAGCGCGGTTTACATTTTAACAACTTCGTACTTGAACATAGAACAAATGTTAAGTTTACAAGTAACAGGAAATAAAAACATGGATAACAGGGTTTGAATAAATAGCAGATATTTTCAACTATTTACAATAGATTCTAAAATACTCGAGCTCTAAAGATAGGGTTTGTGAGAATCTTCATTTATTGAATTTCCCCAAGACACATTACCTCTCACCCAGTATATTGTTTTTCAAATATATTAAGGAAGTGTTGAGATTATCTGACCCCGATACTATAGTTCTATCTATGCCTTTGATACAGTTAACCATCGGACCCTCTTAAACAGAATCAAGTCAATAGGAATATCAGGAACCCCACTAAAGTGGTTCACATCATACATCTCAAACCGAATGCAACAGGTACAATTCAACGGCGAAAAAGCAGAAGCATTCTCTCAAACACAAGGTATACCACAAGGCTCTGCACTCTCAGCACTCCTTTGCAACCACTATGCAAAATATTTACATAGCATAAAATCAACTACCACATTTATGCCGATGATATTATGCTGTACACACAACTTGACACTGACAACCCGGACTACAGCTCACTCGAAACATGTCTTGGCGAGATGCAAAACTGGTTACAACAAAGCAGCATGACAATCAACCACAAGAAAACTGAGGTGATGTATATCTCAAGGAAAGCAAATTTTGACCCACCTACATCAATAACCCTGTGCAACAACACTTATCAAACAAAGAAATAAATAAAATATCTAGGAGTTACATTTGACTGCGACCTAAAAATGGAAACTCACCTGCGCAAAACCAACAGGGCAGTCTTCTACAAACTAAGAGCTCTACAACCCATACGGAATATTATTGATCCCCACGACTTCAGATCCGTTGCTCAAGCACTTATCATGCCACATTTCGACTATTGCAACGCCATCCTTCAAGGACTTCCTAAGAAAACCCTGAACATCCTTCAAATGGCATAAAATGTAGCTGCCAGGATCATCATGAAGAAAAGTCTTACTGAACACATTACACCAGTACTAATTGAACTACACTGGCTCCTCCCCATAGCAGCCCGCACAAAATACAAAATACTGACGGCCACCTTCAAACTCATCCACAGCATAGCACCATCCTTCCTCGACACCCTAATCAGATTGCAACCATCCAACAGAAACAGGAGAACCATCAATTCCAACACCCTCCACACTCCAACAGATATCAGATCAGTCAAAAAAATCACTAGTCACAGGGCTTTCTCATACACAGCACCGACACTATGGAACCAACTCCCACCCGACCTACGAGCCAGCACTGATCTAGCTGACTTTAGAAAGAAACTCAAAATCCACCTATTTCAAAGTCATTTCAACCTGTACTAAATTCACATGAGAGGCAACTCCCCAGAAAACCTGTAATGTATAAATGTACATATGTAAATTATTATCCCCCTAGCTCAGAAGTAGATAATTTTCTGTGTGACGTGCTAACCTTTCGAATCTTTATGTACAAATCAAAATTATTCTGTCTTGATTCGACAGCTTTATCCATGTAATCTTTCCCGCTTCTGATCGCTGGAAGGAGCGGTATACAAATGCTTGCTAAATAAATAAAATAAATAAATCTAAACTTTATTATTTGCCGGTTGGAGTCAGAGAATCCCCTGCTTCGGATTTGGTGGCTGGGGGAGGTGATAGTGATCAAGGAGGAATGGATCATTTAAATGTGCCTAGTTTGGACCTCTCTGAATTTTTAGAAACATCTACTGAGGAAATTTCCTCTCGTGCCACTTTACTTGTTACCTTTTCATTAGAGAGAGATAAAGAATTAGTGTTACGTTCTTATTTCAAATATCGCCATGAAATGTTTTTTGGCCAATCGATTCAGATATTTCCTGACGTTTGCCGTACCACGCAACTGAAACGGAGAGCTTTTCTTGTGCTTAGACCTCGTGTCTTGGCTTTAGGAGCCACTTTTGTATTAAAATATCCATGTAAATGTGATCTCCAGGAACAAGCAGGAATGAGTCTTCACATATGGGTACGTCGGTACCGACGGAGCCTGCACGGGAATGCTGCCCAGCTTCCAATCAGAAAGCTTTTGGCAGCATCCCTCGCGCCTGCGCAGTGACTTCCCGCCTTCTCCACAGCCTCTCTTCAGTTTTCGTTTTTCCGCGGAGCCGGCAGAACATCCTCCTGTCACCGCAGAAACTTTTCTTTTTAATTGCTTTAATTACTTTAGTTTTTTGTTTTCTTGTGGTCGCGGCTGTATTTCCCGCTACCACCGGCATCACCGGTGGATTTCTTACTAAATTCTGAGAAACCTTTCTTCAGTTTTTTTACCTTAACTTCTTGGGCCTACTAGGCTTTTTCATTATGGAGCCTTCTTTTCCTAAGAAGTGCATTCAATGTGGAAACACCTGTTTCTTTTTAGACACCAATAGTTGGTGTCTCAACTGTGTGGGTCCTGACCCTTTTTCCCCTGCCTTGTCAGGAGATAATTTTGTGAGGAAACCTTCAGTATTTAGAGTTTCCCTCGATGCCGTTTTTTCCTCGGCAGTGAGGGTACCCGGTTTCTCTACTTCACAGGATCAGGTAACCCAAAAACAGTCTGTAAAGACTAGTCAATGCTTGAGTGGTATGTCCCATGCCCAGCATGGTGACGGCTCCGGCCTTACCCTCAAGAATCCATTGGCATTACCCCTGCGGGAGTCTTCGGGCTCCAAAGCGTTAAAGGGGTTTCAGGATGTTCCTGGGGCTCACCCCTCACAGAACATGCCTGAGCCATGCGCGGGGGAGGTATCCGCTTCGAGCGGTACCGAGCCTCCGGCATCGGCATCGGCACCGGCACCGGTGTCGAGTATTCCACTCTTCACCAGGGATCGTCATCGGGCATCCTCGGTACCTTCGGGACCGATCGATACGCACCGCATTGACTTCACTCAATCTCAGCCATGCTCCGGGACGGTACCGGCGTCGATCGGTTCCGATACCCTGGCATCGGCATCGAGATGGACCGCCTTTGCAAGAGGTGCTCATTGGGTATCCTCGGTACCGTCGGTATCGATCGATGTAACCCAGGCTGCCTTGGTGTTATCGGCATCGCCGATACTGCCACCGGTGTCGGAAACCCTCGCAACATGCATCGATAGCCTCGCTTCCTCCGATGCCGAGTCTTGAGCCGATATCTAGTCTCGAGGACTGCGTACCGATGCGTCCCGGATCCGACTCCTGTCGTTTCCACCCGGGCAGTTCTGCAGATCCTAGCCATAATTCCCTCATGATCTCGGAGCAGTTCCCGATGGCTACTTCACCTGCTAGTCCTCTATCAGTATCGATGTCGATGCCTGTTCTTGCACTGATGCCTAGTTTGGAACCGATACCTGGCATTGGTGCAGTGCCCTGTACGTCCTCTGGTGCTCAGGCTCTTTCTTTAGCCTTACCAGGGATGGTTCCCATAGGAGATCAGTCTTTTCAGGCTTTTCTCCGGGATATGGCAACCTTTCTTAATATTTCTATCCCTGGTTGTGATCCTACTCATGGCTCACCGGCGCAAATGGAAAATATAAAGTTTCCTTGACATCCTGCTCTGCAGGATCTCCTTCTCAGGGTCTGGAAATCGCCCTTACGACTTCCTCTAGTTTCTACAGACATTGAGGTTCGGTACCGGGTGCCACCCTCTCCAGGGTTCCAAAAGCCTCAACTTTCTCATCGTTCCCTTGTAGTGGAATCGGCACTGAGGAAAGTTAAGAGCAAGAAGAAGCATTCTTCTTATCCGCCGGGTCGTTCTTCAAGAACACTCGATGCTTTTGGTCGTCAAGCCTTCCAAAACTCTATGCTGGCCTCCAGAGTTCTTTCATATATTTTTCACATGAGTCTAACACTCCAGGAAGTCACAGAGAAATTGTCTCTTTTGACCCCTTTTTTACCAGAGCCCAAGGCTTCTGATTATTCCTTGCTCATCAATCACAGCCGGAATATATCTTGGTTCCTGTCTCGTGCTTCTATAGACTCTTTTGGGTCAGTTAGCAGATCCTCTGCTATTGCCATTGCAGCACGTCGCAGAGCCTGGCTTGAAGCTTCAGACTTGAGCAAATGGGCACAAACTATACTAGCTCATTCTCCTTGTACAGGAGAAGGTCTCTTCAATAAGGAGGCTTTACGTCTGGTGGCTCAATGCTCCACTGACTCTCCTTCCACTAAAAACCATTCTAAGCCACCTCCTTCTTCAAAGAGTAGGAAATGTCCTACCAAACCTTCTTTCCCTAAGAAAAGAAAGTTTCATTCATCTCCTGCCCATCATTCGGCTGTACCTAAACAAGGGACGCCTCAGCCTAGTCTGAAGTCCTCCAGTTCTGGCCAGTCTCAGCATTCCCAGCAACCATAGGGGCCGGGAATTGTAACTTACACTTCACTTCTACATATTAGAAGTTATTCACTGTGCTTTTCTTTTTCAGTATACTAACCTGTCGGGAAATGTTTTGTTCAGGGACTACACACTTCTCCTCTTCTTACTCTCTAGAAGAGCAGTTGCAACTATCCCCTGATAGTTTCTATCCCAACTGAACATTTTTTCCTTCAGTTGACTTACCCTATGGGTACGTCACCCTCCAATTACTTGAGGGGTACCATACTGAACAGCTTCTCTGGCAAGCTCGTTCCCCAGACAGGGAGAAGAGATATCTCGTCTGTTTTTCTTTATTCAGCACAGGACAATCTCTCTGCTGTTTCCGTCAGCAGCTCTGCCTGCAGGAGTTACAGTAATTGTATTACTGGGACTTTTTCCAAGTTCCAGTCCCTTGTTCAAAATTTTGTCTAGCCTCAGTAGTGATTCCAAACTATCTTGGATCTTCCTACTCGTTTAGGCTTTCTCACATTATTCTATCCATCTCCTCTCCTAGGATATGGCAACATACCTGACTTCAGTCAGTTTATCTCATAGCTCTCCTGCACAATGCTCTCTGCAGTCTTCAGAGAAGCTTTCTACTATGAGAGCCTTGCTATAGAGCATTGACCTTGTCTCTGAAGTTTCTCTATTATTAGGGAAAAACCTCTAAACCCTTCCTATGCCTGTGAGGGTTCTCCACACACCCTCTAGCCTGGAGTGTTAACATGAGATATCAGTTCTTCTGCGTGAAAATCCAAGGCTTCTGTTTACGCATGCTACCTCTGGGTCCTTCCATAGGTCCTTCTGGTATCTTCCCTGCGTTTCTCCACATCTACCATGTCAGTGTTCTGTGGAACTCCCGCCTTGTTCTTTACAGATTCATATCTTCCTCTGTTCTCACGCGAACATCACGGTTATCTGGTTGGATTGCTTTTCTGCATCCCTCAATCCATGAAAATAGATTCTCTGTTTATATCCCAAGTGGGTTCACCCTCTTGTAGAGCACAGAATCTTTTTCTTTTATATTCCCCATGTACAATTATGGGGCTGGGTGGTAGACATGTATCTTCAACCTGTTGTCTTGTATGTAGCATCTCCATATATGTCTGCATACCTATATCATTGCTCTGGTGGTGCTAAATCATGCCCCACAAATTTACATATCTTCAGGTATATCATATCTATATCTATCTATCTATCTATATCTATATCTATATATATATATATATTTGAGATATTTCACCACCCATATCCTAATATACACATCTGAACATGTGTGTATATATATATGTATATATATATATAAATATATACATATATTTTTCAGCCACATGTATATATCCCTATATATATATGTGTTTGATAGGGGGCCTCTTAAGGGTTGATCTGTCTTACACACTATCACCCTTACTGTCTATACTACAGGTTTTACCTCCTAGAGGTTTTAGACAGTCTGTCGCCCTACATCCCATGCCATCTTACGATGCAGAAACTGTTAGGCACCAATAACCACTTTGGTGCTAACATCTCCATTTTTTCTTTAAGTCCATGAAGCATCAAGCTTCAATATTTTTCCTATCTCTCACCAGCTAGGAAAAACAGTGTACCTCTTTATCTTTGAGTACACAACTGTTTTCCGTGGGAATAGGGGGTTTTTCCAGTCCCCCTCTTCCCGCCAGGACTGGGCTAGTTGTCCAACTCCGTCAGTCTTCTTCCTTAAGTCCTCAATGTTAATGACCTTATGCCTAAAGGAGTTTTCAGCTTTTCCCATAAAGCTTTCCATTGAAGACCTGACATCAAATCCTACCCAGTTGACACCTGGATCATCTACTACCTCCAGGTCTGGACCTTCATCCTCACTACTGAGAGGTCACCTTGATGATTCCGCCACTGCTTATCCAGTAGACTCCATCATGCTTTCTACTTCCTACAATACAGTAGGTAAGCTGCATATTTTAAGTGTACATTAAATGTGTTTTAATGCTACTCATCATATCTACCAAGGACTCCTGTAGTCTGTAGAACCCTCTAGTCCTTGGCTATGCTGTTTCTTTCCTCACAGCTCCTTTATTGTCAACTCCTACCCTCCATCCCACATTGGATGCCGGGGATTCCTGGAGACAAAATGCACCCCTGATCCAGGCACTTGCATTTTTATGGGATCTCCCCCTGGCATCTCCAGCTAGGGAGTCCCCATATGTGAAGACTCATTCCTGCTTGTTCCTGGAGATAGCACAGTTACTTACCTGTAACAGGTGATCTCTGGGAACAGCAGGAATTAGTCTTCACAACCCTCCCACCTCCCCTAGGAGTTGCATCTTTTTTATCTTCTTCCTTTTCTCCCCTCGCCTTTGTCTCAGCTCTGAAACTCAACTGAAGAGAGGCTGTGGAGAAGGCGGGAAGTCACTGCGCAGGCGCGAGGGATTCTGCCAAAAGCTTTCTGATTGAAAGCTGGGCAGCATTCCCGTGCAGGCTCCGTCGGTACCAACGTACCCATATGTGAAGACTAATTCCTGCTGTTCCCAGAGATCACCTGTTACAGGTAAGTAACTGTGCTTTATGTACCAAAGTAAATCTTACATCTTCTATGATTCACTTCAATTGGAAACCTTTTTGCAAGGCTTGGTTAAAGTATAATTTTGTTATTAGGGGCTCTAGCTAAGTATAAAAGAGTCTGTTTTGTTTTCTCGCTCCATATCGGGATGTTTCCTCCTTGTTAGTTCTTTTTATTTTCACACTCCATATTGTGGGCTGGGAGTTATAAATATTGTATGATATTAATTTGAAATGTATATTGTTTCAATGTATATTGTCTCAATGTATATCGTTTTATTGCTTTGTATTACCTTTATATTACCTTAATAAAGAGGTTTTGAAAATTAAAAAAAAAAAAAATCAAAATTAAATGCATATAAATTCATAGGCTGAAAAGATTAAAAAATCTGGTTTCAATTAATTTGCACAAGGATGTAAGTCTTTGAGATTTTATTTAACCTGTTTTTTTTTATACCGCCTTATCCTTAAATAAAAGCGTTTTACATTAAACTCAGAACATGAACAGGATACATTAAAATTGAGGTAAACGGGGAGAAACTATTTACAACTTGATCAACATATTTACACAATAACGTGGTTGTGGTGGTTTGAAAAAGATTATGTATTTGTGTCCATACAGGTTGGCCCATGATTCTTTAATCATTTATGTCTCTGTGGGTCAGTCCAGATCAGTCAGGTTGGGGGCGGAGAAATTGTATGTTTAGCTTATGTGACCATACTGTTCTGTGAACAGGAAGGTGTTACGTTTTTTATGGAAGTCTTTAATGTCTCCAGTTCCGCGTATGTCTTCAGGGAAGGAGTTCCAGAGTTGTGGTGCGGCAAGGGAGAATGCTCTTTTGGAGGTTGATTGTTTTGCTCTTTCTGTAGTCCGGAGGGATGTTGTGTTTGTTTCTGGTTCTTTTAGAGCAGGTGGAGGCTTCTTTTATGATTAGTGAGTCAAGCACATCCACTGAAAGGTAATGAACGATTTTAAAGATGTTTAGTATGGTCTTGAATTTGGTCCGTGATTGAATTGGTAGCCAGTGTAGTTGATGCAATACTGGTGTGATATGGTTGGTTTTGCTGGTTCGATTGATGATTCGTGCTGTTGTATTTTGAACCATCTGCAGTGGGTGTATGACTTGTTTTGTTAGACCCTGGTATATCGAGTTTCCGTAGTCCAGGATCGGTGTGATGATTTGGCAAACCGTTCGGAAATGGTCTTATTGTAGGAGTAGTTTTGAGTCGTCTTATAAGGTTCAATTTGTGGTATGCTTTTGTTGCAGTTAGGTTTGTGTGACTGAAGGTTGATGTTTTTGTCTATTATAATGCCAAGATAGCGCACTTCTTCTTTACAGGAATGGTTTGGTTTAGAAGTTGGATTTGTTGAGGAGGGTTGAAGTTTGCGTTACCACTGTATAATGCTTGTTTTTTTTATAATTCAGTGATAGGTTGTTTTTGTTAAGCCAGAGGGTTACATCTTCTATGCATTTTGTTATGGTTGTAAGGTTTGGTGCTCCAAGATCAATTGGGGTGTATAGCATGAGGTCATCAGTATTTAAGTGAAATAATATTCCTTGTTTTCTGATGTTACAAATAGGGTGTATGTTTATGTTGAAGAGTATTGATGATAGTGCTGATCCTTGTGGGATGCCTTGTGGTATAGTGAAGGGTTGTGAGAAGTTTGTTCCACATTTGACTTGTGTTCTATTGGTTAGATATGAAGTGAACCATGTTAATGTGGTTTTGCAAATGCCAGTTTCTTGGAGGCGTCTGATTAGGATGGGATGTGAAACAGTGTCAAATGCAGAGGATATATCCATGAAGATGAGGAGAGCCATTTTTTTTGTTGTCAATTCATTTTAGGATGTTATCAAAGAGTGATAGTCTCTATGTTGTGTCATGGTTTGAAACCATGTTGTGGGTTGAGTGCTGTGTTGGAGTTGTAATTGTACTGTTTCTCTATGATCTTAGCAAGGAAAAGTAGACTGGAGATTGGTCTATAAGTTGCTGGATTGGTTTTGCAGAGTGTGGTGGTTTTCAGGATTGGTCGTATGGAGGCTTGTTTAGAGTATTATGGTCTCCAGAACCGCACACAATTTCAAAAGGATATAAACAGGATGGATTTTGTGCAGAGGGTGGCTGCCAAAAAAGTTAGACCATCACAAGGCATATGGGGACAGGCTTAAAGATCACAATATGTATACTTTGGAGGAAAGCTGGGAGAGAGGAGATATGATAAACATTAAAATACCTCCGTGGCATAAATGCGCAGGAGGAGAGCTTTTTTCATTTGAAAGAAAGCTCTGCAATGAGGGGGCATAGGATGAAAGTGAAAGGGGATTAAGACTCGGGAGTAATATGCAGAAGTATTTCTTTACAGAAAGAGTAGTAGATGCATGGAACAGTCTCCCAGTGGAGGTGGTAGAGAGTAGGACATTACTGAATTCAAGAAAATATGGGACCAACACAAAGATCTCTAAAGGAAAAATAGGGACTATAGTAGTTGGTATGGAAGGGCAGACTGGATAGGCCATATAGTCTTTTTCTCCCATCATGTTTCTATGTAGAGATGCCGCTATGGCTCAGTGAGTTCCATCTCTTAACAAGTTCACCTGCACTTGTCACCCTGGAGAATGCAGAGAGTTGTAGAGATGCATGTTCCAAATCATCCCTCCAGTCCAGCCCAAACCATTGGGTTGTTCCATTCAACCAGCAGGTGGAGACTGAGCATAACCGGTTTTACTGCTGACAACCCCTATAGGTACTGCACACTAGAAGCCAGGCCAGAATTGCTAAGTCTCCCAGCAGGTGGGGAGCTCCCTCTGCTCTAAACTGTACTTGAGAGATTTTGGGGCCTGGGACCTAAGTCCAGGAGCACTCAGCCGAATTGAGCCATAGCTGTTGGCAGTAAGGGCTAGAATTCTTAGGATGCTTTCTTGCTTCCTTTTCATTTCCATGGCAGCGAGCAAGGTATAAGTTGCACTGCCTCACCGGATATGGGGGAAAAGGGTCCTTCACCCTAGATCTGCTGCCGCCTGGCAGGGAGTGCCATGAACTGGTCTTGTGTGGTGACAGCCTCTCGCACAGTGGGGTGTAAAACCTGAAAGTTCTGGGTCCCTCCCTCCCTGGTCTCCATATAGCTGCACTAGGCATCGTGTGCCTGTGTGTGTGTGTTTTTTCCCCCCACCAGTCTTCTCGCTCATTCGGATGCTGGGGGGGAGGGGGGGTGAATTTCTGTCTCCTACCCAGCGCACTGATCCTCTGCTGGGCCTTTAGTTTATCTTTATTAGCACATGGCGCCTCTCCGGTGGGGGACTAGGCGCATACTGGTGAACACATGCACTGTTGACAACAAAGCCTGCCTTCAGGGCATTCAGAGGCACTATTTCTGCTAATGGACACTGCTGTCTTCGCCCGGAGGAGAGTACGATAGAGCAGGAAAAAGCATCACAGCATTCTGAGGAAGATGCTGGCACTTCTGGTACCCCACCCCTACCACATGGGCCTGTTTTTGGTGCCCAAAAAGGCTGGTGTGAGCCACAGCAGAGGGTGGGGGGGAAAGGCCAAGGGTGAGTCTAACAAGCCTTTGGACAGCAAAGCCAAGTCAAAAAGGCATGCCACTGTGCCGTTCAGCCAGCCATGGGGGAATCGGGCTTGCTGTTCTCCCCTGAGTTCGTGTTGCTCCTCCACAAAGCTTTATGCTTGAAGCTGGGCTGGCTGATGGGGGGGATACTACAGGCCAGCCAGTGCAGGAGGCTGTGGGGGGGGGGGGGGATCTGACCCGGGCTGTGATGTAACTCCCCTCCCCCCCCCCTTGTCAAAGCATAGGCGAGAGACCTCTGATCTGAAAGACCTGGAGGCGCTCGGATCCCCAGTGTCTCCGGCCTCTGTGGAGGCAGTGGAATAGACAGAGGTAGACTTGGACAGGACTATGGTCTTGATGCAGAGGTCGGTGATTGCTTGCAAGGTGACAAGCCTACCATGGTGTGTGTTTACCAGAGGGAGGAGCTGGCTTCGCTTATCTCTCATTCTTTGCTGGCCTTAAAACTTGGCAACCAGTCCTGCCACTGAAGAACCAGAGCTGGAAGATCCGCTCTTACAGGGGCTCCAGTACCCCCAGGACTTCTTTCCGATCCAGAAGACTATCAAGCAGATGATCAAGGTGGAGTGGGAGGCCTTGGAATCTAGTATGCGGTGGGGGAGGGGGGGGGGTCTGGACTATATCTCACCTCTTTCCAATTGCCCCAAAAGAGGAGAGGTTCTTAAGCTCCCTAGAGTGGATGCTCTGGTGTTTGGTCTGTCACCAAGAAGACCACTATCCTAATGGAGGGAAGTGTGGCCCTGTGGGATATGCAGGATCACAAGCTGTTGACTATGCTTAAGCAGGCGCCTGAGGCCAACGCCCTCACGCTTCAGACCTCCATCTGTGCTATCCAGGGCTGTGTACATGGCTGATGACTTCTACGATCTCATCCTGGTTTGCTCCAAGAGCATGGCCTTGGTGCTTACAGCCCAGAGACTCCTTTGACTCTGGAATTAGGTAGCAGATGTCTCCTTCGAAGGCTTGCCTTGCCAAGTTGCCATTTTAAAGGCAGGTTGCTATTTGGTGAGGCTCTGGAAAAGTGGTTGAAGGACCTGGGGGACTCCAAGGGCGGCTGGCTCCCGATGGATAAGCCTAGAGGTTCAAAGCTAGCAGGGACCTGCAGAGGGCAGCTGTGTGACTATCGTAGATTCCAGGCAACTCATTTCATTTCCTTTCTTCCAGCAAGGGTGATTCCCCTCCTATGGGCCGTTCGTTCTTCCAGGGTTACGGAGGGTGAAGGGGATTCTTTTCCTCCTCCTCCTCCGGTCCTTTCAAGAAGCCCCAATGAAGTGTGGGGGACCTGGGGGGGGGGGACTCTAGCTCTTCTACTCTGTCTGGGTCATGCAAGATTGCTGGGTCCTGGAACTCAAGAGGGACAGCTATGCACCGGAACTGGTGCCCTGCAAGTCCCTGGCCAAGCGGATGGCAGTTCAATAGACCCTGGCAGGTTGCTGCATTTGGGGGCTGTCTACCTGGTTCCACCAGACCAGCGTGAGTCCACTCGGTACTCACACTTCTTCCAAAGAAGGAAGGAGCTTTTCAGCCCATCCTGGACCTAAAATTTGTCAACATATCTCTGTGCGTGCTGCAGTTTCATATGGAAACACTGTGCTCCGTCTTTGCCTCAATGCGAAAGAGTACCACACCTTCCTGGATTTCATGGAAGTGTATCTCCACATTCCGATCCATGACTAGCATCATCGGTTGAGTCCCCATGGGGCACTTCCAGTTTCGCGTGCTACCCTTTGGACTGGCCAGCACACTGTGCACATTCACGAGTAACGGTGGTCATAGGTGGTGGCTGTTTGCCGGGAAGGCATCCTCGTCCATTCTTACCTGGACGACTGGCTCATCAGGGCAAAGTTTTTTGTGAAGTCAATGAGCCACGATTTGGTTGGCACTCTTACGCAGCCTAAGCTGGGTTGTGAACCTCAACAAGAGCCAGTTGCTGCCGGCAAAGGAACTGATTACCTGGGAGCGCGATTTGATACCATGGACAGCCAGGTAGTCTTCCACTTGGAACACGCTGGGAAACTGTGGGAGCAGTTATGTCACTTCCTTGCAATGACTCTACCTTCTGCGTGGCACAACTTGCAGGTCCTGGGATCCATCACAGCGATGATAGAACTGGTGGCCAGGGCACAGGCCCACATGAGGCCCCTGCAGTGTGCTCTGCTGTTATGCTGGTCCCCTCAGCACAACACCGTCGCATGAAGGTTGCATTGTCCAGCAGAGATGAAGAAAAGCCTGGAATGGCTTCTGTTCTCCCCTACCCTGGCAGAGGGCCTCCCCCTGGAGGCACCCCTTTGAGTGACCATGACAACTGACGCCAGTCTGGTTGGCTGGGGGCACATTGTTGGGATCAGTTTGCACAGAGTACATGGTCGACGGAGGAGCTGACCTGAACAATCGACTAGGGCTCCAGGCAGTATTCGGGCTTTCTGCCACTTCATGGGCCTCCTGAAGGGCCAGGCAGTGTGGGTCTTCTTGGACAACACAATGCCAGTAGCCTACATCAATCGCCATGGTGGAATGGTCAGTTATTTTTATTTGTTATTTTTTTTGAAACTGTGAATAAACAGGTAGACAAAGGTGAGCCAGTTGATATAATGTATCTGGATTTTCAGAAAGCCTTTGACCAGGTCCTTCATGAGACTCTTGGCAAAATTAAAGTGGCATGGGATAGGAAGCAGTGTACTATTGTGTATCAGGAACTGGTTAAGATAGAAAGCAGAGGGTAGGGTTGAATGGCCAATTTTCCCAATGCAGAAAGGTGAATAGTAGAGTACCCCAGGGATCTGTGCTCGCTCTGCTGCTTTTTAACATACTCATAAATGATCTGGAAATGGGAATAATGAGAGGTGATCAAATTTGCAGATGAGACAAAATTATTCAAAGTTGTTAAAACCCATGAGGATTGTGAAAAATTGCAAGAGGATCTTGATAAATTGGAAGATTGGACATTCAAATGACAGGTGAAATTTAATGTGAACAAATGGTAAGTTATGCACCTAGGAAAGAACAACCAAGACTATGGTTACATGATGCAAGGTTTCACATTAGGAATCATCACCCAAGAAAAAAATGTAGGCGTCATCGTGGATAGTACATTGAAATCCTCCATCTGGTGTGCAGCAGCAGGCAAGAAGGCAAATATGATGTGAAGATCCATAAGGAAAGGAATAGAGAATAAAACAAAGGATATGCCTCTGTACCGTTCTATGGTGCACCCGCACCTTGAATATTGTGTGCAGTTCTGGTCGCCATATCTTAAAAAGGATATAGCAGAATTAGAAAAGGTACAGAGAAGAGCAACAAAAATGGTAAAAGGGTTGGAAGGATACCCTTATGAGAAGAGGCTTAAAAGGTTAGGGCTCTTCAACCTGGAAAAGAGATGGTTGAGGGAAGATATGATAGAGGTCTATAAATTAATGAATAGAGTCGTCAGAATATAGAAAGAAAGACCAGGACTTGCAATGAAGCTACAGTGTAATCTATTTAAGACTAATAAGAGAATAGTTTTTCACTCAACATGTAATCAAACTCTGGAATTTGTTACCGGAGGATGTAGTAAAAGCTGTTAGTATAGCTGGATTTAAAAAAAAGTTTGGACAAGCTCCTGGAAGAAAGGTCCATTAACCATTATTAAAGAGGGACTTGGGTAATCCTCTGCTTGCCACAGTACAACATTATGGAACCTGTCTCTCTTTGGGAAACTGCTAGGGACTTGTGACCTGATTGGCCACTGTTGGAAATGGGATAATGAGCTTGATGGGCCCTTTGGTCTGACTCAGTATGGCATTTCTTATGTTCTTAACGGTCAGTGTGCTGTTTGGAGTTGGCTCGTTTGCTTCAATGGGCAGAGGAGAACCTCTTGGCTTTCATGTGGCGCCTGTGGCCAGCTGGGAAAATAAGCAGGAGAATTTCCTGAGCTGCTATCAGGTGAACCGGGGGAGTGGTCCTTGGCGGACTCTGTTTCAGGAGCTGGTTTAGCACTGGGGCCAGCCGCCGATCTTTGACTTGATGGCCTCAGCAACCAACACATCAATTGAGCAGGTTCTTCAGCAAGCACTGCAAACACATCAGAGATTTGATGCCTTGGTCCAGCCGTGTCCCGAAGGGGTCTCCTTTGTTGATAGGGCATGTGTTACACAGGATTGGGTGGCACCAGGGTCTGATGATCCTGATTGCACCAGATTGGTCGAGGAGGCCTTGGTATTCAGACCTCATCCACATGAGGATTGGAGCCCAAGGACCATTGTGCATGTTCCAGGTTGATCATTTCTCGCTTATGGTTTGGCTCTTGAAAGGACGAGATTGAGCATGAGGGGGTACTCTCCCACGGTTGTGGTGATGCTACTGAAGGCCTATAAGCATTCAACCTCCCTGTTGTATGAGGGTATGGAGGATTTTTGAGGACTGGTGTGTGCCCAGAGGGATTGCTTCCCTTTCACCTTTGGTGGCGCAGATTCTGGACTTCTGCAGCTGGGGCTAGACAAAGGCCTGGTGCTAGGTGCTTTATGGGTCCAGGTTGCAGCATTGGCCTGCTACTGTGGCAAGCTGCATGAGTCGTCATTGGAGGCTATGTGGATGTGTGTGTGTTCTCTCTGGGCTATGAAGCAGGTTCGCCTGCTGAGGCAGTTGGTAGTTCCACCTTGGTACTGGAATCTGGTCCTGCCGGCGTTCAGGGGGGTGCCGTTTGAGCCTCTTCGAGAGGCTTCATTGAAGACTATTCCTTGTGGGTGATTTGCTCTGTGCGTCATATTTCGGAGCTTCAGATTCTATCCGGCCGTGAGTCCTTTTTGGTTTTCCACCCAGAGAAGATGGTTCTGTGCACTGTCCCCTCCTTTCTACCAAAGATGGTGTCGGCATTCCATGTGAACCAGTTGCTCTCATTGTCTGTGCTAGGGGCTTGCAAGGCAGCTGGGAGTGATGGGTGCCTACGGCTTCTGGATATCTGGCAGGTGCTGCCTGTATTTTCTGCAAACGGAGCCATTCTGACAGATGGATTGCCTCTTTGTGCTGTTTGGAGGGTCCCGGAAGGGTTTGGCGGCTTCAAGGTGTCCATTGCTCAGTGGCCACGGAGGGCGATTGCCTTAGCCTACCTCCTGAAGAGCCAACCGGTCCCTCAGTCTACAGGGGTATTCCACCCGGGCGCAGGCTGCATCCTGGGTGGAGGAGAGTCTAGTGCATCCAGGGGATATTTGTAGGGCTGCGACATGGGTGATCTTGCACGTCTTTGCTAAGCACTATCTGCTCGATGTCCAGGTTCAGGAGGATGCACGTTTTGGTGAACTATTTTTTTGTGGTCCAGTCTTGCAGGTGCCTCCCAGTCTGGACTGCTATGATGCATTCCAGTGGTCTGGACTGGAGGGATGATTTGGAAGGTGTAATTAGGCCTTACCTGCTAATTGCCTTTCCTTGAATCCCTCCAGTCCAGTCCATGTCCCTCCCAGTGGATCATGCTGCTGGCCACAGGAAGGCAGTGTCTGGTTGTGTAAGTCTGAGTGGCTATAGTGTGTTGAGGGGCGGTAACCATTTAAGAGTGAAGTAGTATACAAGATGTACTCCATACTTTCCTCTGGCATTTGTGGTATTTGAAGGCAAAAGGCTAAAGACTGAGGGAGCAGAGCCTTGATTGCCTGTTCAAGGAGACACGGAAAAGCGTTTGAATGGAGTGATGGTGGAATCTCACCTGGTGGGGATTGATGGGATCCTCATTGGTATAAGTACGGCTCCCTTTCTTGGGGTTAGATAAAACCTTTTGGTTTGGTAGGCTTGAATTCTGCTTTGTGATTCCATTACTGGCCTGGTTTCCATTGTGCAGTACCCATAGGGGCTGTCAGCAGCAAGATCGGTTATGCTCTGTCTCCTGCTGGTTGGGGGGCACAACCTAATGGTCTGAACTGGAGGGATTCAAGAAAAGGCAATTAGCAGGTAAGGCCTAATTATACCTTAATTTGCACAGAGAATTTAGCGTTAAAATACTGTTCTAGGAGCAGTGCATGTCTGGTCTGAAACTGGTTATCTAATATGTCAGATTGGCCACCTTTTTAGATGTGTTTCACAATGTGCAAAATTGCCTATTGTGCCTTTGTGTGTGCCCCCCCCCCCCCCCCGCCCCTCCGGCATGTGGGCATTTGCAAAGGGAGGAAAGAAAAATGCTGTTTTTGTCGGGAGTAATTTTGAGGACATTTCTTTATGGAAAGAGTGGTAAGATTCATAGAATAGTCTTAGTGAAGGTGGTAGAGATGAGGACTGTATTTGAATTTAAGTATGGGACAAAAGACAGTATCTCTAAGAGAAAAAAGGGTATAGAAAGATAGACTGCGTAGGCCATATGGTCTTTAACTGCCATCATTTTTCTGTGTGATCCCCTTGCAAGTCTTGAGTGCTCCATCTACTAAATTGCATATGGCAGCCATGCATTACACCAGTGAAACACCCTTTTTCCAATGCCTGCAGCATGCACTTTTCAACTTATTTGTAGGGATGTAGTAGTTGTGGTTTGAGATGTAAGGAAACTGTTCTTGTGGTGGTCTTGATGTAGGCAATAATAAGCAAATCTTACTGAAGCATAAAGTTGTTAGTGAACCTGAGGGGAACTAACTTGCTGCCTGACATTCCATAAATCTGGCATTTTGGATATGCAGTTTTGTATTTTAAAATTCTTAGAAGGCCAAACTGTTCTTCCTTATACCAGGAAAAATCAGGGTTGATGAATAAGATTTTCATAATAAAGCTGCCTGGTAAAAGGTGCTGTGCTTTCTTCCAGTGATCTGCTATTTTGATTGTAGCTTTTGCTTGCTTTGTAATTGGTCTTTTTTGCTTTGTGTTGCAGAATTGCGCTGTACACCAGGGCAATTTGCCTGTCACAGCGGGACCATCCAGTGCATCCCCTTGTACTGGCAGTGCGATGGGTGGCCAACCTGTGAGGACGAGAGTGATGAGATGAACTGTCCAGGTCAGTGGAACTAAAGCTACCAACTTGAACCCTTCATCTGCATTCCTCGGGGGAAGAACTGAGGTAAAGTGGGTTAATGGTACAGTCTCAAATGCTGTGGCTCATTACTCTCCTCTTAGTTTCCAGCAGTTCCATTGCGGTGGTGTTGCGGGTTGTGTGCTGTCTGTGCTCCTTTTTCCATGCCAGTCTGCCTTGATTACCCCTGTCAGTGTGTGTGGGATTCTGGACTGGAGCACAGTTTCTGGCTTTTCCTGGCTGCTTTTTTGGCGGGGCACGGTAAGCTCAGTATCACTACTGACATCAGTGAGCAAGAAGACCCACGCTGTGATCAGCCCGCTGACATTGGTGCCCCAGCAAAGGGGCATGCCCCCTCTGTGCCTCAAGGAGCTGTGGGGGACTTAGGTTGCTTTTTAGGTTTTGTGTGTATTAGTTTACTTTGGGGCTTTGGGAGATTGGGGGGTGGGCAGTGGCAGGTAGGATTGGGTTTATGGACGGTTCTATCTCTGTGTTGGTAGGTGGTATGGAGTGGGGGATGGGTAGGGGGGAGGAAAAGTTGCCTCACTGTTGGAGTTTATTTCATTGCTGGAGCTGATAACAGTGCTTTCAGAGTTTGGGAGATATTCCTTTTGGTAATGGCTCTAGGCAGTGGTAGCGGCACAAGCCTGTTCAGTGCCTAGTTCCAGTTTGAACATAACATAAGAACATAAATGCCATATTGGGTGACTGCAGCTCCTCGCTACCTTTCTTTTCTTATCTCTCCTTACACCCCCCCTCGGGAACTCCACTCTTCTGGCAAATCGCTTCTATCTGTGCTCTTCTCCTCTATTGCTAACTCCAGACTTCCCTCCTTTTTCACCTTGCTGCACCTTACGCCTGGAACAAACTACCTGTGTCTGTACGTCAGGCGCCTTCTCTAACCCTCTTCAAATCCAGGCTGAAAACTCACCTCTTCTTTGCTACTTTTGGTTCTTGACACCCCCTTGTTTTATCCCTGTCTGCAACTTCTGTGTTGTCTGTCTTGACTAGATTGTAAGCTCTGATGAGTAGGGACTGTCTCTTACATGTCTGTGCAGCGCTGCGTATGACTTGTAGCGTTATACAAATGCTCAGTTGTAGTAGTCAGACCAAGGTCCATCAAGCTCAGTATCCTGTTTCCAACACTGGCCAATCCAGGCCACAGGTACATGGCAGGTTCCTAAAAAGGCACATAGGTTCCACAATGCTTGTCCTGGGTCCTCTTTAATATGGTTTATGGACCTTTCCTCCAGGTACTTGTACAAACCTTTTTTAAACCCAGCTACACTAACAGCTTTTACTACATCCTCGGTAACTGTCCAGAGTTTGATTACGCGTTAAGTCTTAAATGTGTTACATTGTAGCTTCATTGTGTCCCCTCGTCTTTCTACTTTTTTATGGCATAAACAACTGATCTGTGTTTAACTGTTCCATTCCTTAATTTACAGACCTGTATCATATCTCCTCTCACCCGTCTCTTTTCAAAAGCACTAACCTTTTTAAGCCTCTTCTCATGGGATATCCTCCCATCCCCTTTACCATTTTGGTGTCATTTCCCTGTACCTTTTCTAACACTATATCCTTAAGATATGGCAACCAGAATTGCACACAATATTCAAGGTGCAGTCGTACCATGGAATGATACAGAGGCATTATAATATCCTTTGTTTTATTTTCCATTCCTTTCTTTGATACCTAACTTTTTATTTGCTTTCTTGCTGCAGCTGCACACTGGGCAGAGGGTTTCAACATATCCACGATGACGCCTAAATATTTTTCTAGGGTGGTGGTTCCTAATGTGGACTCTTGCATCGTGTAACCATAGTTCCTTTTCATCCCTCTAGTCCAGTCCCGGAACCTTTGAGTTCTGTACCTCCTCCAGCAGCTTTGGAGACTGAAACACGTCATCGCTTTCCTGACACCGGTATAAGTAGGCAAGGACCGCCTCTCCCCATCAGTAGTTTCAGTCTCCATAGCAGCTGGAGAAGGTGCTGAGCGATCTGGGCTCAGGGTAGTAGCAAATAAGCAGAGTGGTTTTAAATTGTTGGATTTTTCTGGGGGTTAGATCTGCAGGGGCCAGAGGTTGCAGTGTACAGCAGGGCTGCACAGGTTGGATTGCTGTCTCTGTCTCTATCTTCTGTCCTCCTGCTTTCCCCCCCCCCCCCCTCCTCCGGGCATGAAACAGTGGACCGCGATGGGGATCCAGCATGAAGAGCCTCCCTGCTCCCGATCCCATGTGAAAGGGTGAAGAACAGGTGGCAGGCGCAGCCGGCAGCATGTTTGGGGCTCACGGAGGAAGGAGTTTCACGGCAGTGTCTCTCTCCACCCGGAACCGAAGCCGCCAATTCGGCTGAGCTTCGGGGGTGGATTGAGGCCCCCGGCGTGTAAGGGGAACCGCGGTAAGTGTTGAATTTTATTTCTGGGGTGTCGGCCACGTGCGGGGAGGCCGGGGAACACGGATGGTGGCATTGGGTGTGCGATCAGGTTTGGCGGGCCTGACCGCGTGTTGTTCACACGGGAAGCGCGAGAGCGGCCATTTTGTGTTCTTTGGGTTAGCAGGCTCACAGACACCGTAAGGGAAGAGGCAGGTGTTCTTCCAGGGGGTCTTTTTTTAGTGGGCTGGGGTCTCTGGTGGTCTAGGTTAGAGGCCTACTTCAAAAAAAAAAAAAATTTGGCTTTATTTTAAACTCCTGATGGAAGGAGTTTTGACATCTGGGGAGTGTCTTGAGGCTCCTGGTGGCTGGTTCCGTGGGCATCGGACCCAGGAATAGCATGCCGGTTAGGCCTCGTTGCCTAGTGTGTGGCACGAGGCAGTGCTCGGTCCTGGAGTCGGGGGTTTGTAGAGGCTGCACCCAGGAAGCAGCATTGATGAAGCAGGCACTAGAGGGGGGTGACGGGGGCAGGGGGTTCTGTCCCAAAGTCAGGATGACATCCTGTCTCCGTCCCTGGTCCCCTCAGAGCCTGTGGCTGGGCCGTCTACAGCAGGGGGTGCTGTCCCTTCCACCGGGACAGGGTCCAGCGGGGGGGGCAGCCCATTGTCCCTCCGGATTTCTTTTTGCTCATGCACCAGGCGTTCTTTCTTCTGCAGCCCGGTTTGGCCATGCTGCCGGCCAGTGTTCTGGGGGAGAAGCGCCTGGGGAGCCCGCTGGGGCCGGAGTCTACTGGTACCCCTGCTAAAAGAAGTAAGGGTGCAGGGGTAGAGATGTTCACGGCTACATCTTCAGAGGATATGGAAGCGACAGAAGGGGATTTTGAGGAAGATTCGGTAAAGGAGTTAGAAGAGGGCGAGCTGCCGGATGCGGAGCAGCAGGCTAGTCAGTGTGTTTAGGCGAGAAGAGTTGCCAGTGCTCATTTCCAAGACCCTCAAAGCGCTTAATATGCCGGCCGCGGTTCCAGCAACAGAGGAGGCTTTGGAGGATCCGTTGTTACAAGCCGTACGTACGACGCAGCGGGTATTTCCTATTCATAGAGTATTCAGGAAGAGTGGGATTTGCCCGAGTCGGCCCTTAAGAGATCTAGGGCTATAGCTAGGCTCTATCCGTTGTCTGACCAAGATAGGGACCTCTCTTGTTCCCCAAAGGTCAACGCGGCGGTGTCGACAGTTACAAAGAAGATGACGATCCTGGTAGAAGGGTCGGCTGCGCTGAAGGATGGTCAGCAGGATAGGAAGTTAGATACTTTGTTGAAGCAAGTGTTTGACATAAGCGTCCTGTCCATGCAGGCCTCGATCATGGGGGCTTGGGTAGTGAGAACTTGTCTGCGATGGTCTCAGCACTTGTGGCTGGATCAGGTGGGTGAGGTGTCTCGCCTGGAGTCTGGGTCTGCCTATTTGGTGGATATTCATTATAACATGATCTGGGGGCTTGTTAAGAGTATGGCTTCAGTGGTGACAGCCCGGCGGTATTTGTGGTGCGGAACTGGGCGGCGGACAGTTCTTCCAAGGCTCGGCTTAGTAGGGGGAAGCTGCTGTTCGGTGAAGATTTGGGCAAGCTAGTCAAGGATCTGGGAGAGTCTAAAGGGGGTTGGCTGCCTGAAGATAAACCAAAGCAGGGCGGCCCTACTCCAGCTCCCAAAGAGTCGCACGGAGAGTTTCGTAGGTTTCGTTTGCCTCGCTTTGGGAAGTTTCAGCGGGGCAAATTTCCTGTGCAGGGGTAGGTAGAGGTTTTGCACCCTTCTCGTCCTCGAACCTTAAAAAGCCACAATGAGATGAGGGGGACTCAGGTGGGGTGCCTGTCAGTAGGGGGGTGTCTGCGGCATTTTTACCCTGTCTGGGTCCAGATAACGTCGGATCAGTGGGTGTTGGAGGTGATTCGAGAGGGTTGCGCTCTGGAGCTCCAACGGCCAGTGGTAGACTTGTTTCTCCAGTCTCTGTGCAGGCCGCGGATCAAGTTCCAAGTGGTGCAGGAGACTCTTCAAAGATTGTTGCAACTTTGGGCGGTGGTGCCAGTCCTGCCGGAGCAGTGCGGGTCCAGTCGGTACTCCATTTATTTCTTAGTGTCAAAGAAAGACTGCGCATTTCGGCCCATTCTGGACTTAAAAGGGATGAATCGCTGTCTCCGGGTGTCTCATTTACGTATGGAGACGTTGCATTCCGTGATTGCGACAATCAGAAAGGGAGAATTCCTTATGTCGTGAGATCTGCATATTCCCATTTGTCGAACACCAGTAGTTTCTTCGGTTTGCGGTGCCTATGGGGCATTTCCAATTCCAGGCCTTGCCGTTTGGCCTGGTGACGGCTCCAAGGACATTCACCAAGATTATGGTGGTGGTGGCAGCGGCTCTCTGCAAGGAAGGAGTGCTGGTGCATCCATATTTGGACAATTGGCTGATTCGAGCAAAGTCAGAGGAAGAGAGCAGAAAGGCCACATCCCGGGTAGTGCAGATGTTACAGAGCCTGGGATGGGTGGTCAACTTTTCCAAGAGCAAGCTGGTCCCATCGCAGTCACTAGATTACCTGGGGGCGCGGTTCGACACAGCGTAGGGGAAGTTTTTTTTTCTTCCAGTTGGACGGTTGCAGGGCTTGAGGGAGCTGGTGAGGAAGTTTCGGTCTCAGGCAGCTCCCACAGCTTGGTGATATCTTGTGGAACCTTGCATTGTGTAACCATAGTTCCTTATTGTCCCTCCAGTCCAGTCCCGAACCTCTGGGTAATGCACCTCTTTTAGCAGCTTGGAGACTGAGCACGTCATCTTCTTGATGACACTAGTACTAATAGAGCAAGCACTGCACCTTCTGCCCAGTACACTGCCTCCAAGCAGCTGGAGGTGGTGAGCCTTTATGTTCGACTCACTGGATACAACTAAAGAGCTTTAATTAGTTTAGTTTTTGGGGGCATTTTTTTTCTTTGGTTAAAGTCTCTGATTAGAGCACTTTGGTTTTGAAAAACAAAACAAAAAAAAACAGTTAAAAGCTATCAAGGAGAGGATTTGATGTGGAGGAGGCCCCCCCCCCTTGATTCTGACGGTGGGGTAGTGAGTAGGTGGTGGTTTACCTGGGGAAAGTGCTGATCCCGATCCCATGTTGGGGAAACGGGAATGTGGTGCCTGGGGCTGTTGAGCAGCATTGTCTTTTTCCCGGAGGACTCAGCGCTGAAGCCGGTATTTACGGCTGAGCGCGGGGGGTGCAGAGAAGATACCTCAAGCACAGTAGAGGCAGAGGTTTTCTCCCGCTATGGCACAGAGGTTTTTTATCGGTAAAGGTAAGAGGGAAACAGCAGTTGAGACTACCATATTGGCATGCTGTGGCGGGAGCCAGTGAGCATGTCCTTTTTCCCGTCCAAATGTGCAGATGTGCGAGAAGGGTTGCGGCTGGGCTGCTCTGCAGGATTTGCGTGTTTTTAGTTGGATTTCAATTTAATTTCAATTTACTTTTGTTTCTTTTCAATTTGTTTGTTTGTCAGTGGCTCGGGTCACCTAGACCGAGGTCTGGGTCACTGTGTGGGCATGCCTGTAAGACCGCAGTGTCTGTTGTGTGGAACCAGGCGAGGTACATTTTCGGAGACGGGGGTTTGTAGGGAGTGCACTCAGGAGGCCACCGTGATAGAGCAGTCTCGGCAGAGAGGCTCTTGAGCAGGAAAGCACCCTTGGCCCGTCTCTGATCGAGTAGGTGACGACAGGACCCAACACCTGTCTCTCTGGAGCCATCCTCTGCTTCGCAAGCTGTGCCCAAGACTTTCTCCTCCCAGGGTTTCTTGGGAGGGGGGGGTCTTTGGTTTATTTTCGCCCAGGTTTGTCCTGCTGCTCCACCAGGCGTACTGTTTGCGCCAGCAGGGGGTGGGGGGGACGCCCTTGGTGATGGAGCAGAGTGGAAAGAGGCCGGGTGGTTTCTATGAGGAGCCGGGGTGGTGTCCGGCAAAGCGCCCTAAGCCCACGGGGGCGGGGCAGGGGTAGTCGCTAGTGTCAACTGAGCTCGAGAGAGATAATCTTGACATGGAGATGAATGGCGATGAGGAGCTCGAGGAAGGCGAAATTCCCGAGCAGGAAGACCAAGTCAGGCTAGAGTTTTTCGTTGAGTTGTCAGTTGTCAGGCGAAGTCAGAGGAAGAGAGCAGAAAGGCCACATCCCGGGTAGTGCAGATGTTACAGAGCCTGGGATGGGTGGTCAACTTTTCCAAGAGCAAGCTGGTCCCGTCGCAGTCAATAGATTACCTGGGGGTGCGGTTCGACACAGCGTAGGGGAAGGAATCGTTAGACACTAAACATGCCGGTCGGGTCCTCAACGGAGGACGAGACCTTGGAGGATCCTCCTGCGAGCCATACGGATGACACAGTCCGTCTTCCCCATACATAGAGTGGTGCGGCAGATGATCCAGGATGAGTGGGATCTACCGGAGAATGGGCTTCGCGGGGCTAAGCTCATAAACCACCTTTTATCCATTGTCTGATCAGGATAAAGAGCTCTTTCATTCTCTGTAAGTCGATACAGCGGTGTCAGCGGTCACAAAGAATACAATTCCAGTGGAAGAGCGGTGACGCTGAAGGATGCGCAGGATAGGAAGCTGGATGCACTGCTGAAGCAGGTGTTCGATGGCATTGCCCTTTGCCTCCAAGCCGTAGAGTCCAACAGGAAAGCACTTATCCACATGCAATAACAGAAACCAAACCAAACCGTGGATTGCAATGGAAGAAAAATGTTTGTTCAATGAATTTAAAACCAGCCAAGGCCCGACACAGGCCGTGTTCCGCAAACACCTTCTTCAGGGGCTAAATGGCTAAACACAAAATAAATAAACAAAATACATTAACATAATGTAATTAATCATAAAGCAGGACTGGGAACGAAGTCTAGAACATATAAACAATATAAAAAGTCTATATGATTTTAGTAAATTAACACGCTTAAACAAACAAACAAATCGGAATCAAACAAAATATATAAAATTAAGAATCTAAAAACTTTGGTGGCCAAAATGTTCCTGAGCCCCTAGAAATAGGAAAAAACCACATTTTTACCTTAAGTGAAAGAAACGGAGACAGGAGGAGAGAGAGTTCCCAGGGGAGGAGCTACCAGAGTGGCAGAACACAGCAGAAGTCCTAACCTGCTGGAAGGAGGAGGAAGCTTCAGGGCAGCTGGAGAGAAAGAGATTTCCCAGGACAGCCCAGGGGAGGAGAAGGAACTGCTGAGACAGACTTCTAAGAGAAGCCCAGCCTCAGAGGACACTGTGGGATCTGCTAGAGCCCTCAGGGGAAAAAGCCATAAGCCAGGGAAGAACCAAGAACGCAGAGGAGTTGCTTTGGAGCCTGGAGGCAGGAGATTCCCAACTGAGAGAGCCCTAAATGAGGACACTTTTACTGCAAGCCAAAGGCTTGGTGAAAGCTTGCCTACTACAAGCAGAACCGTGAGTAACCCTGTGCCCAACAGCAAGTTAAGCCAGCTACAGACAGTAAGCCAGTTAATGAGAGAGAGAGAGAGAATTGCCCATGTATGCTGAGAATTCTATAGGAAAGGAGAAGTCTTGCTGGAAGAAAATTCTTGAGCTGTTAGAAAGGGCGGAGCCTGGGTTTACACGGAGAAGTTTAAACCACGATACTGAAGAGTCAGCTGTAGAAGAAATGCAGACAGAAAGCTATGCTTCAGACATTGACTCAGAATCTTCTGCAATAGAATGTTCTTTGTGTCACAAGACAAGTTAAATGTTTGAGCACTATAGAGTGTGAAGCTCAAAGAGCTGCATTAGCCAGTAAAGAAAAAGAAACAGGCTGGACAGTGTCTTAAAGCCCTTTTTGCTTTTAGAAATGTTTTTCCTTGAATGAAGCCAGAAAGTTTATTCTGAATGTTTGAAAGTTTCAAGAAAGGCAAACTGGCATTTATGTTTAAAGGCTCGAGGAAGTAATGAAAGCCTGGTAGAAGCTATATGTGTTAGGAGAAGAAATCCTGCCTTTTTTTTTTTTTCTTCTTGCCCTTGCGCTGAGCTTTCTAAAAGCTCTGTATGGAGTAGTAAAAATCAATAAATTTTCCTGTGCTTGCCTTATGCCTCTCGAACCTCAGTTTATTTGAAAACCCACAACTACAACTGCCTAGGGTGGTGCAGAAGGCCACAAAACACACACACATATATATATATATATATATATATATATATATATATATATATATATATATATATATATATATATATATATATATATATATATATATATATTAAATTATCCTATAATAAAAACATAAATACACATTAGGTAAAATTATATATACATATACGTTTAATACAATAAAAACAGTTATTAAAAACATAAAATTGTGTAGAAAGAACTCCCATGACCTACTGGAGTGTGACGACAAACTGGCGAGCAAAAGGGCCTCTAAAACAAAAGGATGTGACAAACCAATTGCACAGACAATATTTACATATAGAATAATCTGAAAATAAAACATATATATTTAAAAAAGAACAGATACCAATTGGAATGACATTACATGCCTGTCTCGTGAACCTCACACAGGTGTCTTGATAGATGTCTAAGGAGATCTAATTCAAAGTGGTACACTGATGCTACCACAACACGATGTCAAATGAATAGATTGGTTTAGATGTTAATCTAATCTAAAAAGTTGTAATGTTATGCGTTAATAAACAATCTTATTTATAACTTACTATGGAGAGCACTGCATTAATTAAAAATAAAACCGGATCTCAAAACAAAGAATTCATTATAAATTAATAAATATATGACTATAAAATTAGTAATTCCACTTACATGAAATACATATAACTAAAAATGGACCATAATTAAAAATAAAAAATACTCCAATCACATCCAAACTATGCAATTTGGTAATTGTTGAACAAGTCAAAACATATGTTGTCTATATATTAAACGTAATCATCCATAACGATATTATAAATGGTAAGTTCAAAAACAATGTAGTGACAGTCCAACGAAAGTGAAGTAGAACCCAAACGTAATCAAAGTCAAAAATGGATCAAAGAATGCATATGAATTCATACTCACTTAACCAGCCAGAGTGAGGAAACCCTTCCAAAAACATGTAAAAAAGATTTTATTGTGCCAGCTAAACTGGCATTAGTTTCAAACAGACCTCTAATAGCGTGTGCAAAAGGCTGATGAAGGGGAGCATTAAACCACTGGATGCCCTGTGTTTTAAAGCGAAATTAATGCCGTGGCAAACAAATAAGCATATTTAAAAACTAGATGGGAGCGGAAGGTACACACAATGTAAAACATACAAATTTAATACCATATTCATAAAACTCTAAAAAACGCTTACTGTAACCCTTTGTGCTGTTCACATAAACCGTGGCAATGTGAGTATAGCCTTTGCGCTAGTCCCTTTTGCTCGCCAGTTTGTCACACTCCAGTAGGTCATGGGGGTTCTTTCTGCACAATTTTGTTTTTAATAACTGTTTTTATTGTATTAAACATATATGTATATATAATTGTACCTAATATGTGTATTTTTTTATTATAGGATAATTTAATATATTATGTTTTTAGATTCTTAATTTTATATTTTTTGATTCCGATTTGTTTGTTTTTTAAGCGTGTTAATTTACTAAAATCATATAGACTTTTTATATTGTTAATATGTTCTAGACTTCGTTCCCAGTCCTGCTTTATGATTAATTACATTATGTTAATGTATTTTGTTTATTTATTTTGTGTTTAGCCATTTAGCCCCTGAAGGTGTTTGCGGAACACGGCCTGTGTCGGGCCTTGGCTGGTTTTAAATTCATTGAATAAACATTTTTCTTCCATTGCAATCCACGGTTTGGTTTGGTTTCCGTTCTTTGCCTCCATGCCTCCCTTTGTGGAGCTTGGGTAGCGCATGCCTGTCTCCGTTGGTCTCAGCACGTGCAGCAGCATGAGGATTCGGACCAGGCGGAAGAGGCCTCCCTGGTTGGTATCTGGGGCGGCATACCTGGTGGATATTCATTATCTCATTGGAGGGCTCTCTAAGAGTATGGCCTTGGTGGGGGTGATGGCACGCTGTTATTTGTGGCTTTGAAATTGGGCAGCAGATTCCTCTTCCAAGGCCTGACTCAGTAAGCTCCCCTTTAGAGGGAAGCTCCTGTTCGGAGAGGACCTGGAAAAGTTGGTTAAGGACCTGGAGGAGTCCAAGGGCAGCCAATTGCCAGAAGACAAGCAGAAACCGAGCCGGAGTCTCGGCCCCTCAGGGGCAGCAGCAGGAATTTCGATGTTTTTGTCCCGCACGCCACTCGCACTTCCAGAGAGGTCGTTTTCCTGCAAGATTGCAGGGATTTCAAGGTTTCCGAGGAGCGGGGTGTGGATTTGCGGCAGTCTCGTCCTCTGGACCTAAGAAACCTTGATGAAGTGAGGGGGGCCTGGGTGGAGGGACAGCCCCTAGGAGGACAATTGCAGGGCTTTTACCCCGCCTGGGCCCAAATCACCTCCGATCAATGGGTCCTGGAAGTCATCCGAGAGGGCTATGCGCTCGAGTTCGATCGTCCGCTGGGCAGCTCCTTTGTACAGTCTCTGTGCAAGATGCGGGCCAAGGCGGTAGCTGTTCACAACACTGAGGTGATTGCTACACCTCCGGGCTGTGGTGCCAGTGCCTCAAGACCAGTACAGCTGCGGTCGGTACTCCATTTATTTCGTGGTACCAAAGAAGGACAGAGCGTTCCGGCCATTTCTCGACTTAAAGCTCGTAAACCGCTGTCTGCGAGTTCCGCACTTTTGGATGCAGTCCATCATTGTGGCAGTCTGTGGCGGGGAGTTTGAGGTCCCTCGACCTTACGGAAGTGTACCTGCACATTCCCATTCGGCCGGAGCATCAGCAGTTTCTCAGTTTTGCGGTGCCCATGGGGCATTTTCAGTTTCGGGCCCTGCCTTTCGGTCTCGTGACAGCACCATGCACCTTTACCAAGGTCATGGTGGTGGTGGCGGCAGCAGCGTTGCACAAAGAGGGATGTATGAGAGGACCCCTTATCTTGACACCTGGCTCATCAGGACGAAGTCCAGGGCCGAGAGCAAACATGCTACGGCCTGGGTGGTGCAGTTTTTGCAAAGCCTGGGTTGGGTGGTCAACATGGCCAAGAGTCACTTGCATCCGTCTCGGAGTATCTTGGAGCCTGCTTTGATACGCAGGCGGGGCGAGTCTTTTTGCCGGAGCTGAGAGCACAAGAGCTTTGGCATCTGGTGTGGGAGTTTCTATGGCATCTGGAACCCATGGCATGGCACTATCTCCAGCTCCTCAGCACCATGACGGCTGCTCTCGATCTGGTGCCGTGGGCGAGGGTACACAGGCTGCTCCAGAGGTCATTGCTCTGGCGTTGGTCACATCAGTCTTCCTCTCTGTCCCAGCGGCTTCCCTGCCCATGGGGGGTCAAGAAGTCCCTCAGATGGTGGCTCATGGGTCAGCATCTGGAGAGAGGGATGCCTCTCGAATCCCCAGATTGAATACCGGTGGTGACGGATGCCAGTCTTTCAGGCTGGGGGAGCTCATTGCCAGAATCACTTTACGCAGGGGCCATGGGGTCCATAGGAGGCTTGTTGGTCATCAACAGGCTGGAGATGTCGGCGGTGTCCCTTGCATTGCAGAGTTTCCAGGCATGGTTGCAGGGGCCGGCAGTACGAGTACTGTCGGACAATGCAACGATGATAGCCTACATCAACCGGCAGGGCAGCATGGGCAGTGTAGCCCTGGAGACTGAAGCCGAATCCCTGATGGACTGGGCGGAGGCTCACCCCCCAGGCATTGTCGCAGCTCATGTAGCGTGAACCAGCAATGTCACGGCGGATTACCTGAGCTGGGTTTGAGTAGACCCTGGAGAATGGGTTGTTCAATCAGGAGGTGTTTGAATTACTGGTCCACCGATGGGGTGCACCGGTCATGGATCTGATAGCGAAATTTGAGCGCGCCAAGGCGAGTCGGTTTTTCAGCAGAAAAAGGGAAAGAAGGTCAGAAGGGCTGGATGCCCTGGTGCAGAGGTGGCCGGCCGAGGGACTGACTCCTATACGTGTTCCCACCCTGGCCGCTCATCGACCGGATGGTGCAGAGGATAGTGTCACATCGTGGGCTGGTGGTTCTCATCGTTCTGGACTGGCCTCGTCTGTGGTATGCAGACCTGGTAATGAAGCTCGTGGATTGGCTGTGGTGGCTCCCGGCGCGAACGTATCTCTTGTCACAAGGGCCAGTACTAATGCCTCAGGTGAATTGATTTGGTTGGCCAACTCAAGCGGCTCATGGTTAATAGTGGTATCCATAGCAGCTGTTATTGTATCGATCCACTTCATTGCCAAGCATTGTGTCTTTCTCCAGTGATCGATCTTCGCATGATGTATCCAAAGTATGAAAGTCAATGTCTTGTTGTCTGAGCTTCTAAGGAAAGATTAGGTTTGCTCTCCTCTAGTATTGACTGGTTTGTTCTTCAGGCAGTCCATGATATACACAGTTTCTCCAGGAATAAGCAGGAAGTCAGCCTTCACATATGGGTGACAGCACCAACAGAGCCCTCGCGGAAGCATCCCTCCAGCTTTCAAAGAAAGCCTTTGGGAGATGCCACCATGCATGCATGGTCCCTTCCTGCTCAAAGGTGCCATCTTATTTATTTTATTTATGGTTCTATACCGCACTATTCATCATCAGTGCAGTTTACAGGTAACATAATTGTACAGTGTAGAAGGATCTACAATGGACTTACAGTAAACAAGGAATTTAAAACATGGTGAACAGGTAAACTATATACAGATAAACTATATACAGATTAGTAACAAAAGGTATGGCACATAAGTTTGGCAATATTCATATATTAAATAGTGTGACAATTCTGTGTATGTAATGTATGTATATTGCAGGGTGATTGGGATAAGATGTGGATTTCTATGTGTTGTTGTCTGAGTTGCTAAATTGCTGAAGAAACAGTGCTTCAGTGACTTCCTGAACTGGGAGAGGTTGTTTATGGCACGGATGTCTTGTGGTAGTGTATTCCAGCAGGATGGTGCATATAGTGCAAAGGCTCTTTTCTCGTGGACTTGGAGCATTTGGTGATGAGCTTTGGGAGTAACAGGGTGTTGGTGGAGGCAGATCTTCTGAGCCTATTGGGGGGGGGGGGGGTGATCTGAACGAGGTCGGAGAGGGAGGTGGACGTAAATTTGTTGATAGCCTTGAATGTTATTGTTAAGATTTTAAAGCTAATCCTTGAGTGGACAGGAAGCCAGTGCAGGGTTTTTAGAATAGGGGTGATATGGTCCCTTCTAGATACTCCACATAGGGTTCTAGCTGCGGTGTTCATTGCAAGCTACAAAGGATGCAGTGTACACTTCGGAAGGCCATGGAGTTTGGAGTTGGCGTAGTCGAAGTGTGGCATAACTAATGCTTGAAAGACTGTTCGAAAGTCTTTTGGTTCAAGTAGTTGTCTCATGTGACGCATCATCCGGACTTTGTGGTAGACCGCCTTTACCATGTTGCTTATCTGGGCGTTTAGATTAAGATGTTGGTCGAGCGTTACTCCAAGGTAACGTATCGTTGTCTTAGTGAGGATCTCTGCTTCGCGTACCTTCAGTGATGATGGAGTGAATGCATAGTCTCTGCTGATGAAGGGTATCTCAGTCTTTTTTTGAAATTTATTTTTAGCTTCTGTGTTTGTAGCCAGTTTGTGACTGCGTTGAAGCAGGTGGACAGACGAGATAGGTCTGGGTGAACCGTGGATATTGGTGTGAACATGAGGACGTCGTGAGCATATACTAGACAGTTGATGTTGAAGGACTTGATGATGTTGCAGATAGGTTGCATGTATACATTGAAGAATAGAGCTGATAGTGAGGATCCCTGTGGGACTCCCTTTTCTTGTGGGAAAGGGGTAGATATGGAGGAGCCGGAGCGAACATGCTGCAATCTGTCATTGAGGTATGACGCACACCAGGCGAGTGCGGTGCCATGGATTCCCTTCTCAGCAAGGCGTGACAGGAGTAGATCATGGCTGACAGAATCAAAAGCTGCGGCAATGTCGAGGAAGATGAGGGCATAGCCTTGTCTGATATTGTCTAGCCCTATAGTAAGTGTGCTGAATAGGGTTGTTAACAGGGTTTCGATGCCGTGAGACTCCCTGAATCCGTGTTGGCAGGGGTCGAGGGGTGCATTATTCTCTATATGGTGGTCTAGTTGACGCTGGACTATCTTTTCCATGATTTTAGCTAGGAGCGGGATGCTGGAGATAGGCCTGTAAGAGTCCATCTTTGAAGGGTCTAATTTATTGTTCTTCAGCAGCGGTCTGATTGACGTTTGTTTTAGGCTTTGGGGGAAGATTCCGGCCTGGAATGAAATGCCTATCAGTTTGGCCAGGAAAGGGCTGAGCTCAATCCGTAGGGCTTTTATCCAGGATGCTGGGCATGGGTCATTAGGTGCTGTGGTGGTGTTTATGTTCATGATGTCTTGGATGTCATTTGCGGATGGGGTAGAGAAGGTGGTGATGGTATGTTGAGCATCTATTGGGGCTTGTAGGGGCGAGGGAGAGGGGGGGGAGGGTCAGACGTCTCGTCTGGAGAGAAGGTATTTGATGGTGTGGGTGGTTGGTTAGATTTGGCACGCAAGTAGTCTGCATATTCCTGAGGGTCTGGATGGTTTGTTTGGCTAGTGGAAGGTTCTTTTGCTAAGGTTTTGACAAGACTGAAAAGCTCATGTGGTTTGTTTAGGGATCGTTGTAGAATTTCTGCATGGTATTGCCTCATTCTTGTTGAGACTGCAGCTCGGTGGGTGTCCAGATGAGCGATGTAGGCATTGTAGTTTTCAGATGATCTAGAGCAGCACCAGCGTCTTTCTAGCTGTCTGAGTTGGCAGAGGGAATTCTTTAGTTCGGAAGAGTACCAGGGTGCATTCCTTCTTCTGCCAGGTACTTTGTTGATGGTGGGTGAGTCAATTACAGCATTGAGACTTATGTTCCATAAGGAGATCATGTCGTCTAGATTTTGTTCAGGTGGGTTGTGGAGAAGGTGTGCTCTTTCCAAGATCTCCTCTGTTGAATGGGCGGTAGCATTTTGAAGTTGATGCTTGTGGTTTGTTTGAAGATTGGGGACTAGTGGGTGTAGAGTATGTAGTCATCGAGAACATAATTAGAGAATGATCAGACCATGGTACTGTGCATAGTGAGGGATTGATGTTTGAGGAATGGAGGGCTGTTTGTAGTGCGAAAATAAGATCAAGCATATTTCCCTTGCTGTGGGTAGGGGAGTTGATTAGTTGGGTATAGCCTAATGATTCAAGTGCGTCTAGGAAGGCCTTGGAATGGGTGTCTTGAAGTGTGGGGAGGTTAAAGTCTCCCAATATCCAGTTTGCTGTGTGTGCTTGATGGGGTTGCAGGCGAGGTCAGTGATCGTGGAGAGGTCGTCAATTGATGTAGAGGGTGCACGGTATATCAAGTTGATGGTGCAGTGTTTATTTGCTATGGAGATGTAGTCTAGGTATGAGGTATGCTGGAGGCGATCGTCTGAAAATGTAGTTCTGTTTTGCTTAGGATGAGTACTCCCCATCTTCTATCAGTCTATCTTGCTCAGTCTCCTTCTTTCCGTGGAGCCCTTCAGATATTGTCTGGCTTGTCCCCAGAAAAAGTTGATTGTTTCTTTCCCCGAGTTTCACACTCACCTCTGGTATTGCACTGGTACTCTTCCTGCCTACCGACCTCTGTGCCTTGGCGTCTGGTTCGGTTTAGTCTTTGTAGTCTCTTTGGTCTCTTTCTGGTGCCTTCACACCTTTTTTTTTTTTCCTCCCGCTGGCAGCCCGGGGGTTCTTCGACTTTGCAGGGGTACTTTTATTCCCCATGGCTACCAGTGGTTTTAAGTATGAACGGTGCTCTAAAATCATGTTTGACCGACACACACAACTGCTGTCTTTGCTGCCTTGGGCCAGACCATGACCTGGCAGCCTGTGGTCTCTGCAAATGGATGTCCCGCAAGGCCCTCGAGCCACCAATAGCAGCATAAGGTTTTCCCCGCCCCCCCGAGTCCCCAATGCCTCCGAAGGCCAGGGTCTTGTCTGAGGTCCCGACATCTCAGGTGGAACTCTGCGAACCTGAGCCTCGTCGTGGGTCCTCGAGGGAACCCAGGAAAAAGAAGAAACCCTCAAAGGCAGTGCCCTTGGATGGTTCTGACTGGCCGGGAGCTCCCTGTGCCTGGTTTCGCAGTCCAAGACGCTCGTCCGAGGTGTCTGAGAAGGAGCGACCTGCAAAGGTCCCCCCTTGGGGGAGCTGGCATTGGGCCCGAGTCTCTCAGGGCCCACGCTGAAGGCTGCGCAGCCTTCTGGTCTCTAGTCCAGAATGGCGGCCCTGGAGTGCAGTTTGTCTGCCTTCATGAACTAGCAGCGGGCGCAGTGAGAAGTCTTCAGCTCATCCCCAGTAGCCATTTGAGTGCTTTTCATCCTGGGGGTCTCATCTTCCAGCACTATAGTGCAATCTGTTTTATATCTGAAATTAAAAAAAAAAATGCTGAGCATCCGTAAGGGAGAGGAAAGGGATTATAGAACATAATACTTCTCATAAATGGGCAGACTGGATAGGTCATATGGCCTTTATCTGCTGTCCTTTTCAATGTTTAAGTGGGCATGACTTCTACAGAGTGAGTTCTGAATCCATTCTCTCTTCTTCTGGACATCTTGGAGCCAATATCTCTGTGTTCTGTAGTCCATTTCATTTAATAGAATGATACAGGGGTGTGTGTTTTAAAGCTGATCTGTAGATATTTTATTCCCGTGTGTATTAACTGGATAATATACAAATGGGCTTTCAGAATTATAAAGTGGATAGGAGATTTGATCCTGTATGATGTAGTTTTAATAAATTACTAACTGCTTATGCACCAATAAATCTACAAGGTCCTTTTTACTTTGCAAATCCTTATAAAAATATTCCATATTGTCCTGCTAGACTAGTCCAGATAACTGACTGGTATGCTCCACTACCAGCAGATTGGTGGAGACAAAGAACCAATGAAAAGCCCAGGTTTCAATGAAATCTCTCAGATGCCTTTATCCGCTTCAGCCACCAGAGATCTCTTTAGTATTTTTGTCTCCAGCAGATGGTGGATGGATTTTCTCTCCTCTGAAGAAATTCTGAAGATTTGAGAGGAAAAGTTAAGAACATAAGAAATGCCATACTGGGTCAGACCAAGGACCATCTGCCCAGTATCCTGTTGTCAAGTGGCCAATCCAGGTCAGATACTTGGCAGGTTCCCAAAGGCCACAGGTTCCACAATGCTCGTCCTGTGGATTGATTAAATGCTTGTGAATGACCACCTTGAAGGTGACTCTGACTTGAGCGGGATGTGGGAGTCTCCACTAGACTGCAGTCTTTTCGGTAGCCATAGGTGGGAAAATTGGTTCAGCTCTCCATGCCCTTATGATAAGAGCCCGTTGAACAGCCAGAAATTGGAAGGATCTGGTAGAGTGCAGCAGCCTCAACTCCCCCCCCCCTCCCTCCACCTCTGTTCCTCCCTGCTCTCTCCCAAAGATTGTAGAACCCTCTCGGAGGGATCTGCCTGCCAGCCACCTTAAACACAGTGCTGCAAAAGCCAGTGAAAACAGTATTGGGGAAGTAGAGCTGAGCCCGTCACGAATCCTCTGCCTGGGGCTCTCAGGGAGTGAGTACTAAGGCTTGACCTCATTATCCTTGTTTGGGGCTCCCGATTCTGTCTGTGCGGGATGCAATTTTGGGTAGACTGCTAATGACCATTGGTATGGTGTGGGGGTTTCTCATTTTCTGCACGCGTTAGCGTTTTTTTTCCTATTGTGTGCCTGATGGTTGTGTGGTCTGTACGTGTGTTCCTGCCCAAGCAGCTCCAACCTGCGCTGCAGTAAAAGAATAGTTAATGCGCACCTTTGGACTGCTGCGGCCTTAGCGCATGCTGTTGTGATACTTGCCTTAACTCTTATGTCGTCTTCTAGAAATCATTGTTTTGGCCTTTAGCAAGCAAGGTGCCTCATCTCTGGCTTCTGCTCTTTTAGCATGGCAGCTCCTGAGCTGTCCCAGGAGGGACTGCTCCCCCTCTCTCCATACCAGGGATGTGGTTAGTCCAGTCTTGTTTGCTTAAGAGCAGGAGGTTGGCAGATGACGCTGTGCATAAGGATAACAAGCTAGTCGGAGATTCCGGCGCCCATGCTGTGCACTGCTCCCTGTCCTCGAGGGGATCAATGGCGACTGGGTCCCCTAATGTAGGGAGATAATTTCCCTGAGGGAGCTTCTGAAGTCCAGATTGTCCTCCCCGGAATTCCTTTTCTTTTTACAACAGGCATGATCATTCTGGCATGGAAATTCAGACCCTGTGGCTTTTGGGTTCTCCTGAGCAGTGTCTCATGAGGGGCAGGCTGATTGCCTATGGCTAAGCGTACCTGGAAAAGGATGCCCCCTGGAGATAGGGGTCAGCTGGGATCTGTCAGATATGTGGACTGTGGCTTGGATTCAGATGTCTGATGTGGATGAAGTACTCCTGCCTTCAGAGGACTGAGGAGGCCTATGTTATCTGCCTGTTCTGGAAGGAGGAACTGGAGGCATTGATTCTCAGGGTTTCATCCACATTGAGCTTGGTGGTTTGCTTTAGGCACAGAGCAGGAACTGAGGATGCATTCATTCCTGCAATCCACTGTCTCAGTTTGCGGAGGTGCTCAAAGGCATGTTCCGGTCAGAGTGCAATACCTCCAACTCCCTGCTTTAGGGGCTAAGAGTGTATGAGAATAATGCAGGCTTTCCCAGAGGAATGAGTAGTGCGGTTTTGATGTTTCCAAGGTGGATACGCAGGTTATGGTAGTTACCAGACTGACCACCATTCTTGTGAAAGGCGGATTGGCTTTTTAAGGATATTCTGGACTGAAAAGTGGATTTGTATTGAAAATCCAGTTCATTGCGGTGTCCGTTGCTCTTGTTATGCGCAGGCCTGATTTCTCCTGCCCTGCTCGAGAGGCTTCTCTATCCCACTGAATGATTCTATCCTGTTTTGGAGTCAACTGCAGCCTTCCCTTCTGATGCCATGTACATCCTGGTACGTCTAGTGGCCAGGGATTGTTCCCCGTCGACAGTGACATGGCGTTGGCTTGGCTCTGACATGGGGTAGCAGACTCATCTTCTAAAGCTCGGTTGCCCATCTGGCCTTAGAGTGATGCTTCTGTTGGATCTGATTTTGGAGAAGCCGGTGAAGGACCTGGGCATGATAAAATCTTACCGCCTTCTGGAGAACGTCCAAGGGGCCTGTGAAGCAGGTGGGATTCGGGCATTTCCTTGCTCTGTCGTTCAATCCAAGCCACTTCCATTCCCAGTTTAAAGGAGCATAGCAGCTACGTCATTTGCATTTCTTGAATGCGAGAACAAGGAAATGCCTGAGTGTTGAAAGTAAAGATATTGAAAGAAGGAAGGCTGGAGATAGTGTCCTGAAGCAGGAGCAGCAAGATAAGTAATGCCATCCAAAACATATAGCACTATAACTCTTTTTATTGCTGTTAGAAAATAGAATGGATTGTTTGTTTGATATATAAAACTTCAGCCGATTGGAACGTTCCATTTTATTCAATATGGAAGGAAAAGTTGTTGTTCCTTATCGGTCCTACAGTTCAGTCCTCCACCACTGGGTAGTGCACCTCCTCCTGCAACATGGAGACTGGACAAGTCAAACTTGTGACATCACCGGGTATATCCTGCTGGTCTTCTCCCATGATCCCCCAGTGTGTCCAGTCTCCATGCAGCATGAGGACGTAGTGAGCCTAGGTGCTGGGCTCACTTGAGAAACAGTTTAGGAGCAGTTAGTCAGGATTTGATTTACCTTGCATTTCTTTTGCCCTTCTTTAGGTGTAATCCTGTAAATTGAATTCATTTTCAATTAATTTCATTTACTTTTACTTTATTTATTTTCACCTAGTCTGCCTTAGTGTAAAGGGGGGTTCTGTCCCTTTTCTAAGTTCACGCTGCCAGCTAGCCTCTCTGCTTGGGATTCTTCGGTCTCTGTGCCCGGTGATGATCTCTCCCCCAGGACTGTACGGGGGAGAGCTCTGTGGAACACCTGCATTTTGGCAGTGTCCATGCGGCAGATTCCCATCACGGCGGGAGCCTCAGGCCGTTCGTGGTTCTTTAGCCGGTGGGCCGGGACTCGCAGCGCCTGCTACTTCTGGTGGCGCGAGGCAGCAGCGTGTCTGGACAGCTCTTCACCCCGCAGCTACAGCGGGGTAACTGATGCATCCCGACGCCACAAGGGAGTCTCTCGAGTCCGCATGGAGGGGCTCTGAGCTCTTGCCGCCTCTGTGGTGTTTGGCGCCAAACGGGCCTGCTTCGGATTGGCGCCATTTTCTCGGCAGGGCTGAGGCCTCGTGGCGGAGAGCGGAGCAGCCCCGCGTTTGAGCAGACGACGCTGTTCCACGCGGCTACACCCAGATAAGGACTTCCTTTTGCTGTTACTTTTAATTTTAATTTCCTTTTAATTTTAATTTCCTTTTAATTTCATGATAGTTTATAGTTCTTTGAATGCAATGTGATTGGTTTGGGTTTTACTTCTTGGGGGGTGCCTTTACCTTTGTCTGCATTCTGGCAGTTAGCGACGTCTGTCAGCAGCAGGTTTCCGTGCTAGGATTTGGCCATTCAGGGTCATCGGCGGCACAACCACCTACAAATTGAGCCCTTTCTGAAATTGTCATTTACATAAGGATGCTATTTCCATGTTTATACGCTTGGAAATTGTGCAGACAGCCTCTAAATGTCGTTATGCCATCTGCAAATTTGATCGCCATGCTTGCTGATCTCTTTTCCAGATCATTTCAGTGCAGTAGATGTTACCAGATTTTATTTATTTATTTATTTATTTATTTAACTGCATTTATATACCGCTTTTCACCGGGTCAAAGCGGTGTAACATATAACATGGGGGGGATAGTATTTTATAGGGTGGGGCCATCACCAGGGACAACAATTAGTGATTTTGGGTGGACATAGACATGTACATTTCTGCTGGGTCTAGGTATTAGATCGTGTGGGTGGGGTGGAAGTTCCAGATGCCAGTTCCAGTGCAGATCCCGAGACATTCCACTATTTACGGGTCTCCTGTGAGAAAACTGGCCATTTAGTCCTATTGTGTTCCTGTTTTTGATCCATTTCCCATTCTATAATAGCACATCATCTCCTTCCTCAGGAGAAGTTCATAAGGGGCTTTGTCAAGTACCTTCTAAAACATCCAGATACATATCATTTGGCTTACTCACATGTTTATTAACCCTTTGAAAAGACAGCTTGGTGCTGCTTTTCAGAACAAGTTCTATCATTTAACTGGCACTGAACTCAGATTCATTGGTCTGTAGTTTCCAAGATCGCCTTTGAAGCTCTTTAAAAAACAAAAAACAACCCCCCCCCCCCCCCAATTAGTGTTACATTAGTAACTCTTCAATCTTTAGAGATCATTAATACTAATGTTATGATTGAGCCTGGCTGATATTATGAATGATCACTATTAGACAAAAATTAGCTAGGTTAAGACACTTTGATTTGTTTTTCTGCACTATGTTATCAGAGCGCAGCTTGCCCATTTGGCGGGAACACTACCCATCTGGGCCATCTGGGGAAAGGCCCCTGCTGGGGATCGTGAGAAGTGTTGCTGGATGGCACAGTCCGGGGCTTAGTGTTCCAGGGTCCTGGAAGGGTTGATAGCGGCAGTCAGGCCTCCCTGTCTTTGCTATGACGGTCACCTAGGTTCAAGCGTCCTGTGTTTTGGGTGACAGGAGTGGGACACCTGGACATGTGGTGCTGGATGTTGGATGGGCTCATACTTCTTAGGTGCACTCTCCTTGAGTGCGTCTGCATGTCCATGTTCCGTCTGTGATCTCATGCTCAGGTGATTGTTGCAGCAATGACAGAGATCGCTTGGGATATTGTGAGCGGGGTTGTCATGGTGTTGCATGGGGTTGCCAATGCAAGACGGGGCCATCCTGAGGAGTTTGGGCCTCAGTCATCAGCTTTCCCTTCGGTGGCCCGGCTGTCCAGGAGGCACCCCTCCAGATCTGCCGGTCCAGTTCTTCTCTGCCTCTTCTCAATGTGGGCAGGGGGGCTGGCAGATCTGGAAATTCATGTCCACTGCACGTTCTACTGTTTTACCTCTGTCTTGGGGTTCCCAATCATTTGTTTGGTGGGGTGCTGCTGTCTGTTGTGCAAGACAAGGTGGTCAACAGTCGGAGGCTGTCGTCTATTCCCCTTACCCCTGAAGGTGCTCACAATTTAAGTTTTTTGTACCTGCGGAGGTGTATGTTGTTAAAGGCTAGCAGGCGCACCTGTGGGACCAGAATCCTCGGTTCTTCCGACCTTCCGTTGAGGTGCGCGTGTGGGGTTTACTCCCTTGGTCGGCTAGCAACTTGCTTCACCCATTGGGCCTTCCCTTTCCTCAAGGCATCGTTGCGTCCCACTTCTTCGTGGGGGCTCGCTGCAGGGCCTGGAGTTATGCTCAGCCGGATCCAGCCAGGGCTGAGTCCTTGGGGGGAGGCTCCGATCCTAACGATACACGGAGTGCTGGGATCCGTTCAACCAGGTTCCTTCGGGCCCAGCGTACGTCGTCTTTTGCTGGCCGGTTTAGGTCTTCGGGTCGTGGCGGTGCTCCGAGAAGACCAGTAGGCTGCACAGTGCTTGTCTTGGAGCAAGCGCGGGATATCTGTAGGTTCATATTCAAAGCCGTCCGGTTACATGTCCCTCCATTGTGGAATGCTGTACTAGTAGGCATATTTCATATGCTGGGCTTACAAGTTGGCTTCCGCACTGCTCGGCATCAGCCAAGGTGACTGCCGGTTTAGGCTGTGGAGTCAGCCTGGAGGAGGGGCCTTGAGTTCTCTGGACAATGCCCTGTTCGGTTGTGTGCCTTGTGGCCCTTATGGAGTTGTAAAAAGGGAAAAAAAAAAAAAATCAAACAGGAAAGCCTTCCTAATTGTCCCCACTTCTTTTTTATAAGGTTCTGTCCCTTTCTTCCGGGAGCTTGGCTGGAGCGTGGTTAGACTCAGCTACATTTTGGGGATCCTTTATGTATAAGGCGTTTTAGTGTATGCAGCACGCCCAGTGTTCCATCGTCTGACTGGAACGGTATGCGGTACGTCAGCCGTGGCAGGTGTTCATGGACACGGTAGCGGATCGAATGCTGTAGGTGCTGTCTGAGATCTCCGGGATGGTGGCCTATTTCGATCGGCAGGGTGGAGTCGGTCGGGTGGTCAGGGTGGCCCGAGCGAAGGGACAGCGTGCGCGGTTGAAGCCTTGGCGGCCTGCGTTTCGGTGGGGACACTGTGGTGGCGAATGTCCTTAGCGGGGTCCGAGTGTTTGCCGGAGGAGTGAGATTGCATCAGGCGGTGTGCGCGCCGCGTGTGCTCAGATGCGGTCAGCCCATATTGGACCTCATGGCGACTTGTCAGTCTGCGGCGACGGGTCGATGTTTAGCAGAGGACATATGAGGCTACCGGATAGCGTCAACGCATTGGTATGGGGCCGTGGCCCGGTCCATTCTATGCCTTTCAGAGGTCATAGTGAAAATGGCCGACTGGGTCTGGTTGCTAAGATAGGTGCTCTTCATTAGTCAGTGGGGACCATTACCAGTGTATTCTGCAACATTTGCGTGAGCTTGCATAATCTTTACTTGCAACCAATAGAAATAACTGTCCAAAACCAGTTGATGCAGTCACTACTTAAATTTGCCTCGCTTGACAGTACAAAAAAAAAAAAAAAAAAAAAGACATATATTTATTTTATACCGATAGGTCACTCACAGCATATTTGGCGATTCCTCGTTCTGGTGTTAATCATGCAGATAATTTCTGCTCTAGTTGTGGTGATGTGACTTTTACGTCACAAAAATGGCATATGACTGTGGCGGTTCAGAAAGCCTACAATTTATATTTTGGCTGCAGAATAAAAGATCAGGATAAAAGCTAGGCGCCACACATATGCTGCAATACATGTGTAGCAGATCTCAGGCTGTGGATGGATGGGAAAAGACCATCAAAGTCTTTTGCGGTTCCAATGATCTGGAGAGGGCCCATGGATCACGTCGGCGATTGCTACTTCTGCATGGTTCCTCCAATTCCGGAGGGCATATCCAGGTGATGTAAGCGGTTGGCCTACTGGCATTGCGTCGTGGGCGTGGCTACCAGAGTCTCCTTTCTTTTTTGTCACACCATGTAAGACTCCACATCTTCTGAAACAACGCTGGACTCTGGGGCACTTGACACCCTCTTATATGCCCTTGGTGGATCACGCTTGGTTTATTGCAACTCATTGCTTAGCTGCATTCCACATTCTCAATTAAAAAGACTCCAATTGGTCCAGGACATAGCTGTAGAGCTACTTTGTGTTGCAAAGAATAAAGCCCTTAAGAGGTGTGACAAATTGGGTGTTTGACGCTGGTGGTTTTTCCATTTCCCTCATTTTGCTTCCCACCTCTGTCTGGATGGACCTCGGTTCCGTTCTCCCTCGTGGAATCCGGCTGTGCCTGTTTAGTTGTCGGTTTGGGACTTACGCAAGAACACTTTGCTTGTAACCTGCGTTCCTTGGACCTTAGGTGAGGTTCTGTCGCTTTCTGGGAGGTCTCTTCGCTGCCTGTCCCTCCGTGGAGGCAGGTTCTGCGGGAGAGCAGCGGTTGCTAACACTTGACACCCTGGTGGGGTCGAGAGCCAAGGGGGAGCTCAAGCGGATTTTTCAGGCGGAGCGAGCTCCGGTAGCCGCCTCAGTAGGTCTGTTTCTAGGGCGTTCAGTGTGTTTGCGATGGCGAGTTTGTCTTTCTGAAGCACTAGCGCTGCTTGGGGCAGAGTTCTGTGCTGTTTTCACCAGTGAAGAGGGATCCAAGTGGGCTCTCGGTCGTGTCTTCCTGGTTGGCTTACCGCCTGTTGACGTGAGGAGCGGGCTGGAGTCGGTGTCTGCTCTGTTCGTTTAGGGGCCGAGCCGACTGGATAGGTCCCTCCCAATGATTACTGCTCTGGTACATCCCAGTGGTGGAGGACTGAACTGTAGGACCGATAAGGAAATGGAAATTACACTTACCTGGTAATTGATGTTCCTTGAGGGAGTACAGTTCAGTCCTCATTCCTGCCCAGGGATGGATGTTTCAGACGCGAGGCGTCCGTTTCCGCGAGTATGCTTTCGGATCCTAGAGTCGGCAACGGGCTCTGATTGGCCGGTAATCGCGAGGAGAGCAACCTTTTCTGCCTATACTCTTCCTTAGTTCTCCTTCCTTCTAGCTCTCTGTCTTCCGCTGTTTGGTGCGCAGGGGGACAGGGGCACGGAGGAGGGTGTTTTCTGCCTTTCTTTTTGGGGCCCTGTGATTTTAAAGTTGAAGTTTGAGCATAGCTTTGTATTTAGTACTTTAACTGGTTGTTTGTTTGCTCCTTTGAGTCTGCTTTGACAGTAGGTCACTGGGGGATCATGGGAGAAGACCAGCAGGATATACCCGGTGATGTCACAAGTTTGACTTGTCCAGTCTCCATGTTGCAGGAGGAGGTGCACTACCCAGTGGTGTAGGACTGAACTGTACTCCCTCAAGGAACATCAATTACCAGGTAAGTGTAATTTCCATTTTTTTTTCTAAGAGCATATTCATTTCTGTTAGGATTTGCAGAGTAAAAAGGACCTTGTATGTTCCTGGCAAACTTAGTAGTATGTTTTGAAAGAAATAAGGTCCAACAAAATTGTGTGTGTGTGTTCCCTAATGGTCATTGTATAGAATTGAGTTCATGACGTTATTTGACCTTTTCTCACCTGATAATGGATGGTATACACCAGGGGTCTCAAACTCAAATTGCTTTGAGGGCCGAATGAGGACTTGTAAAGTAACCCGGGGGCCGCATAAGACACGGGCCTCATTTGCATAAGGGGCCTCATTTGCATAAATATTTGCATAATGTTGCATAATGAGTGCATGGATAAAGAAAGACTAGAAAATTTCTATCTTACTATAATCCAGTGCCAACCGCCAGGCACATTAGGAACTACTACTAACACTGCCCATTTGGAACCCATAGCAAACCCCCCGTATCATAACAGCACTACCAGGACTCACAAAGCACCAGACCCTACCTATCAAAAGGCAACACTGCAAATATTAAATCAATACATTTCAGAGAACAATACATGACCTACTGGGAAAAGAGAACAAGTAGCAATGTCAAATAGGAATTACACAGAATACCTCAGCACTGTAGAAATAAAACTATAAATAATTTCTTGTACCAAAGCACAGACATTAATGATGCACATTTCCCAGAGCTGACATATTCCAGTTAATAAATTCAAAATAAAGAGATATTTTTCTACCTTTTGTGCATTTTTTTTTCAGTTGCAATTGCTCCAGCCACTTCTGGTTTCTTCGTGTCTTCTGCTATCTCCATCGTCTGCTGTCCATTTGTCCTTTCTTCTCTCTTCTAGTTTTTTTCCATTCTCTCTCTCTACATCTGCTTTAACATACTAATCTTTCTCCTTTTGCTCTTTCCTCATTCCTATTTCATCCACTCAAATTTTACCCCTCCATCCTCAATCCCCACTTACTCTCCCAATACCTGGCCAATTGTAGATTTGTCTTCTCTTCCAGACAAAATATTTTTCCCCTCTCCATTTCACTTTCCCAGCTCCATCCCATTCTAATCCTCCCCCAACATCAGCTCCCTTCTAGTTCCAGCCCCACCCAGCATCTGCTCCTTTCTAGTCCCTGCATCAGTCCATTTCCAGTCCTATCCTAGCCTCACCATCAGCCCATTTCCAATCCTAGCCCCCCATCAGCCCATTTCCAATCCTAGCTCCCTCCCCTCACAGCCCATTTCCATTCCAAGCCCCCCTCCCCATCAGCCATTTGCAGTTCAAGCCCCCCTTCCACTCAGCCCATTTCCAGTCCTAGCAACCCCCCCAGCCCGTTACCAGTCCTAGACCCCCATAGCCCATAACCAGTCCTAACCTCCCCATAGCACACTTCCAGTCTTACCCCCCCATCACCCCATTTTCAGTCTTACCCCCCCCATAGCCCATTACCAGTCATAGTCCCCCCCATAGCCCACTTGCAGTCGTATCCCCATCACCCCATTTTCAGTCCTAGCCCCCACCATAGCCCATTACCAGTCATAACCCCCCCCCTGCCAATAGCCCACTTCCAGTCCTAACCCCCATCTGCCCATTTCCAGTCCTAGCCCCCACCAGAGCCCATTACTAGTTATAACCCCCCCCAGCCCATTTCCAGTCATAACCCCCCCTGCCAATAGCCCACTTCCAGTCCTAACCCCCATCTGCCCATTTCCAGTCCTAGCCCCCACCATAGCCCATTACCAGTTATAACCCCCCCCCAGCCCATTACCAGTCATAACCCCCCCCCTCACCCCTCTGCCAATAGCCCACTTCCAGTTCAGTCAGCCCCTCCATAGCTCATTACCGGCCAACAAAAAAACCCCCAAAACCCTGGCTTCTGCTGCTGCCGTTGCCGCCGTGGCAGCAGCAGAATCAATTGTCAAATTAAAAAAAAAAACTGACTTCTGCTGCTCAAGCAGTTGTCCTGCGGCCCCTTTCCCTCTGCCCGGAGATCCGACTCTGCTCTCAGCGGCGTGCTTTTCAAGCCGCGACGAGAGTACCTCTGTGCAACCTGCCTTGAATTACTACTGTGAAATGAAAAGCAGTAACTATAACACCCCACTCAGTGTCCAAATCAAAAACCCAAAGGGGAGCCATAAACCAAATATATACAATAACAAGGGGACATTTAAAAGCATCATATGAGCTACCCCTTCGGCATATTAATTGCTGTTGAGTAGGTGTTGACTCCTGGCGACTCTGGATAGTTGACTTAAAACTTTGTTCAGTCTTCAGCCAAGTGGCTCATTGTTGATAGAGTGGTATGCATAGCTGCTGTTGTATTGATCCATCTCATTGCCGGCCTTCCTCTTGTACAGTGACCACCTACCTTGCCAAGCATTGTCTTTCTCAAATGATCTCTATCTTCGCATGATGTGCCCAAAGTATGAAAGCTGAAACCTTGTCATCTGAGCTTCTAAGGAACATTTTTAGGTTTGATCTCCCATATTACTGACTGGTATGTTCTTTGAGCAGTCCACAGTATACACAGTATTTGTCACCAGCACCATAATTCAAAGGCATCAGTTTTCTTCCTGTCTATCTTTTTCACTGTCCAATGTTCACATCCATATGACGTTATTGAAAATACCATGGCCTGGACAAATCAAATCTTTGTATGGAGAGAGACATCTCTGCTCTTGAGGATCTTGTCTAGATTCTTCATAGCCATTCTACCAAGAGCAGTATGTCGTTTGGATTTCTCAACTGCTAGTCCTTTCTTTATTGATTGTTGATCCAAGTAAGTTAAAGCTTTCAACTATTTCAGTTTTTTCTCTATCGATGATGAACTTACTGATTTTGCCAGTTGTCAGGATCTTTGCCGTCTTAATGTTAAGGTGCAGACCAATTTTAAGACTATATTCCTTGATCTTGAGAAGCAAATGTTTCAAATTATCTTCACTTTCAGCCAATGTTATGTCATCAGCATAGTGAAGGTTGTTGAGTCTTCCAGTCTTCACACCTCGGTTGTCCTCATACAGTCCTGTTTCTCTGATTTATTCTGCCAATAAATTAGAGGTAGGAGGAAAGTATGCAGCCTTGTACACTTTTTCTGATTTTTAAACCATTCTTTTTCTCCTTGTTCCATTTGAACTGTTGCTTTTTGATCAATCAGGTGTTCTGGTATACCCATGCTGCTTAATATGACCCAGAGTTCCTTAGCGTCCCTCCAGTCTAGTCCCGGAAACTCTGGAGTTGTGAACCTCTTCCAGCAGCTTGGAGACTGATCCACATCATCTTTTTGATGTCACTGGTATAAGGACTCAGGCACCGCCTCCTTCCTCTCCAGTTTAGATCAGTCTCCAAGCAGCTAGGAGCTGGTGAGCCGGAGTCCCGGCTCACTTGAGGAACAATTAAGTCTTTACTCTTTCTAAATTGGGGCTTTTATTTCTTTATTTGGTTTGATTGGGGGAGTAATTTGGAGGGGTGCCAGGATCAGGGTCTGTGCCTTTAAATTTGGCTGTGAAGGGCCTCCCTCTTTCCCTCTTTGATTTCTTCATCGGGGGGTAGGGGGGGGAGGAGTAGCTTAGCGCCACGGTGAGGGGGGCATTGCCCGGATTTCAATCTGCACCTGTAGAGGTGTTCTGGTGCTCCTTCACCCTCTCCCGACGCCACACAGAAGTTTTGCCTGTCTGCGTCTGAGGAGTTGGGCTGAGAGAGACAATCTGTGCAGGCACGCTGCACTGCCCTTTGTCCCTGCCGGTTCTGGTGATCGGGACCGGGGGCGCGACTTTCAGTGGACACAGAGTGGTAAGCTCTGTCAGCGGACTGCAGGTAAGGCCTGAGATTTGCAGTGCAGCGGGTGTCTCCCTACCGCCGGGCCGCGGCGCGTGGGCTTTTCGGCGGGAAAAACGCTGACAGCTCTAGCGGGGAAACAACCGCGTGTAGCAGGCATCTGGAGCCTCGTTTTTGATTTCTTTTGGTGGGATTAGACTCCCACGGGGTCCTGCTTGCTGATTTACTTGGAAAGTAAAAAAAAAAAAAAAAAGGCCCGGGTTTTTCGGGGCAATTGGCAGCAGGGCTGCGGAGGTTCTTTGCAGGGGATAGTAGGTGGCTTGCAGGGACTCCGTCCAGGGTTAGCGCAGTTAGGATGCCAGGGAAGGCATTGTGCCTGCTCTGTGGGCTGAAGAGGTCCATGGTGTCAGAGGCCGGCGTGTGTAAGACCTGTAGCCAGGCAGCCCTGGAGGATCAAAAGCTGGATGAGGAAGGGGTGGCTGCGACCGGGGCTCTCGCCGGGTGTACCACTTGAGGAGCCAGTGCCAGGCCCTTCCTCAAAGCCGGATAGGCCGGGGGCTCCGTCTCCTTTTTCAGGGGAGTTGGCAGCTATATTTCCCCCGGATTTTATGGCTCTGATGCAGAAGGCCTTTGCTGCATCCCGGGATCTGACCACCTCGGTAGCTGGACCCATGGCGGGGGACCTAGGTCAGAAGAGGCCGGGTACTCCGCTGTCCGTGACGGCTTCGGCGCCTTTGCCGAAGAGAGCGCGAGGTGAGTTTGAGAAGCAGAGTCTGTCGGGTTTTTCCGAGGACTTGCGTACTGCAGAGGAGCAGGACCCAGACCTCGAGGAGGAATTGGAGGACGGTGAGATTGCGGAGCAAGAGGATCAGGCCAGAGTAGTGCGAATATTTCTTAGGGAGGAGTTGCCGGCTCTCCTCGCAGAGACTTTGAGGACGCTCAGTGTTCCGGTGTCGGGGTCAGCGGACGAGGCTGTGTTGGAGGATCCGCTGTTACAAGCGTTTCGGAAGACGCAACGAGCTTTCCCTATTCATAGAGTAGTTAGGGAAATGATTCAAGGGGAGTGGGACATACCAGAAGCTGCCCTTAGGGGTTCCAGGGTAATGTCTCGCTTGTACCCTATTGTGGAGCATGATAAGGAGATCTTCAAATCACCACGGGTAGATGCGGCGGTTTTGGCGGTGACTAAGAAGACCACGATTCCCGTTGAAGGCAGTGCTGTGCTCAAGGATGCTCAGGACAGGAAACTGGATGCCTTGTTACGGCAGGTGTTTGAGGTGAATGCTCTTTCCATTCAGGCATCCATTTGTGGTGCTTGGGTGGCCAGAACGTGTTTGCGCTGGGCCCAGCAGGTCCAAGGAGAGAGAGAGCAGGACTCGCTGGATGGAGCAACTCGGCTGGAGTCGGGCGCGGCTTATTTAGCAGATATTCATTATGACCTTATTAGGGGACTGTCCAACAGTATGGCCTCGGTGGTTGCAGCGAGGCGGTATCTCTGGTTGCGCAATTGGGCGGCGGATGCCTCTTCTAAGGCCCGACTGAGTAAGCTGCCATTTAAGGGGCAGCTTCTCTTTGGCGAGTAATTGGAAAAGATAGTTAAGGACTTGGGAGAGTCTAAAGGGGGGGAAGGCTTCCCGAGGACAAGCAGAAGACAGGAAGGTTTCCATCTCTGTCCAGGGGAGGGCAGAGAGAGTTTCGGCGTTGGCGAACGTCCCGGTTTCCTCCTCCGCAGAGGGGGCGGTTTCCGTATCGGAATCAAGGGTTTTGTGGTTTCCGAGGGGCCAGCAGAGGCTTTGCGTCCTCCGCTGCGGTTGCAAAAAAGCCGCAATGAAGTCAGGGAGGCCCAGGTAGAGGTGGCAGTCGGAGGTCGTCTACAAAGTTTTTATGCTGCCTGGGCCACAATCACGACATATCAGTGGGTGTTAGAAGTGATTTGAGAGGGCTATGCGTTGGAGTTTCAGAAGCCGGTGAACGACTCCTTTGTCCTGTCGCCATGCGGGGGGCGGTAGAAGTGCGCTGCGGTTCAACAGACTTTAAACAGGTTGTTGGAGCTCAGAGCTGTGGTGCCGGTGCCACCGGACCTTTGCAGCTTAGGTCGATACTCCATTTATTTTGTAGTCCCGAAAAAGGAAGGCACTTTTCGGCCCATTTTGGATCTGAAGCGGGTAAACAGATGTCTTCGGGTTTCCCACTTTCGCATGGAAACGCTGCGGTCAGTCATTCTGGCAGTCAGAAGTGGGGAATTTCTGACGTCGCTCGATTTGGCAGAGGCATATCTCCATATTCCGATCCGTCTGGAGCATCAACGGTTCCTCCGCTTTGCGGTGCCAATGGGGTATTTTCAATTTCGGGTGTTGCCGTTCGGGCTCGCCACGGCGTCACGCACTTTCACCAAGGTTATGGTGGTCGTGGCAGCGGCGTTGCGAAAGAAGGGCGTTCTAGTGCATCTGTATCTCGACAATTGGTTGATTTGAGCGAGGTCCCGCAGGGAGAGCGAGCAGGCGACGACCAGGGTCGTTGGTTTTCTGCAGAGTTTAGGTTGGGTTGTAAATATGGCCAAGAGCAGTCTGATTCCGTCTCAGCAGCTCGAATATCTAGGCGCACGGTTCGATACGGCGGAGGGGAAGGTGTTTTTGCCTCCACATCGAGCCGTGGCGCTTCGCAAATTGGTCCAGAGCTTTCTCGACAGGTCTTGTCCCACGGCATGGCATTATTTACAGCTCCTGGGAACGATGGCGGCGGCGATCGACTTGGTGCCCTGGGCGAGGGCTCATATGAGACCGCTGCAGAGGGTGTTGCTCAGAAGGTGGTCTCATCAGAACGATCCGCTGTCGCAGCGGTTGATCTGCCCGGAGGAGACTCGGGAGGCGTTGCAGTGGTGGCTGCGCCCGGAGTCCTTGGCAGGGATGCCGTTAGAGGCGCCGAATTGGATTCCACTGACAATGGATGCCAGCCTGTTCGGTTGGGGGGCGCATTTCCAGGGTCAGTGTGCGCAGGGTCAGTGGTCCGTTCAGGAGAGGACCTGGTCAATCAACAGATTGGAGCTCAGGGCCGTGTTCCAGGCGCTCTTAAGTTTTCGGCGAGATCTGACAGGGGTGGCGATCCATGTGCTGTCGGACAATGCGGTGGTGGTGGCCTACATAAACCGGCAGGGGGGGCACGGGCAGTGTGCCGTTAGAGGACGAAGCGGATCGCTTGTTCCGGTGGGTCGAAGAGAATCTGCAAGCGCTATCGGCGGCGCATGTGGCAGGCGTAGACAATGTGACGGCCGACTTCCTAAGTCGGGTGAAGGTAGACCCCGGAGAGTGGAGTCTTCATCCAGAGGTGTACAGCATGGTGGTGCAGCGTTGGGGAGCTCCTATAATGGATCTCATGGCCACGTTTCGCTCGGCGAAGGTCAGTCGGTTCTTCAGCCGGCGTCGGGAGCCAATGTCGGAAGGGCTGGATGCCCTCATCCAAGACTGGCCGGAGGGCCAGCTTCTTTACGTATTTCCCCCCTGGGTGCTAATCGAGCGTCACCACGGAGTGGTGGTTCTGATCGCGCCGGATTGGCCGAGGAGGCCCTGGTATGCGGATCTCCGGAGATTGTTGGTGGGCGAACCTTGGCGGCTGCCGGTCCGGGAGGATCTTCTGGTGCAGGGGCCCGTTGTTCATGCCTCAGGTAGCTCGGTTCTCGCTTACGGCATGGCTCTTCAGAGGGCACGGTTGAGGGCTAAGGGCTACTCGGAGGCGGTGGTGCTCGGTGCGCGTAGTAAGTCGACGTCTTTGGCGTATGTTCGGGTGTGGCGTATTTTTGAGGCCTGGTGTGGTGAGCGGCGTTGTGAGCCGTTGCGAGCGTCGGTACCTCAGATCTTAGCGTTTTTACAGGACGTGTTTCAGAAAGGCTTGGCAGCCGCTTCCTTACGGGTACAGGTCGCGGCGATTTCTTGTTACAGGGGGAAAGTTAAGGGTCAAAACTTAGGTGTTTTGCCTGATGTCAAGCGGTTTTTGAAGGCGGTGAAGCTGTTGCGACCCCCGAGCAGGTATCTGGTGCCTACCTGGGATCTACAATTGGTCTTGGACGGTCTAGGGAAGCGGCCGTTTGAGTCTTTGGCAAAGGCAACGTTGAAGGATTTGACGTTGAAAGTGGTGGTCTTGGTAGCTGTGGCGTCGGCGAGAAGGATTTCGGAGTTGCAGGCGCTGTCGTGTAAGGAACCTTTTTTGACCTTTTTTGAGTCAAAGGTGGTGTTGCGGCCGGTGCCGTCCTTTTTGCCCAAGGTGCTGTCGCCCTTCCACCTCAATCAGGTGATCTCTTTGCCAGTTTTCCGCGCGGATTCGCATGGAGACTTGGGTCGGCAGTTGCATCGCTTGGACGTTCGGAGGGCGTTGCAGAAGTATCTCAGTAGGACAGCGGAGTTCAGGCGCTCGGATAGGCTGTTTGTGTTGTTCGGCGGGCCTCGCAAGGGAGAGGCTGCGTCTAAGGCGTCCATAGCCAGATGGCTGAAGGGAAGCCATTGCGTCGGTGTATCTGTTGAAAGGCAGGGAGGTTCCTGACGGGTTGAGAGCACATTCAACTAGGGCGCAGGCTGCGTCTTGGGCGGAAAATAAGTTGGTGCCTCCCATAGAAATTTGTCGTGCAGCTACGTGGTCTTCCCTCAATTCGTTTGTCAAGCATTATCGTCTGGATTTGCAGGCACGGAGGGATACCTGTTTTGGATCGGCGGTGCTTCAGGCGGGTCTGGCAGGTCCCTCCCGGTGAATTCTTTACTGCTGTTACTTCTCCAGAGTTTCCGGGACTAGACTGGAGGGACGCTAAGGAAGTGTAAATTAGACTTACCTGCTAATTGTAGTTCCTGACGGAACTCCAGTCTAGTCCCGGATCCCATCCCATTTCTTTGCCTGACGTGGAGCCTGAAGCACAAGAGTTTACAGGTAAGAGACAGGTTGCTACATAAGATGTTATCGGTACGGGTTTCCGGGGGATGGGAAGCGGGGTCCTTCACCTCTGTATTTCAAGGTAGGGGCGCTCTTAGTTAGTTTATAAGCTGTCCTTATTTTATAGTTCACTATTAGTGTGTGTTCTACTTAATTGTTGCTCCGGTGAGTTTGCTTTGTCAATAGGTTACTGGAGAGGAAGGAGGCGGTGCCTGAGTCCTTATACCAGTGACATCAAAAAGATGATGTGGATCAGTCTCCAAGCTGCTGGAAGAGGTTCACAACTCCAGAGTTTCCGGGACTAGACTGGAGTTCCATCAGGAACTACAATTAGCAGGTAAGTCTAATTTACACTTTCTCATGGTTCACACAGTCTTGCTATATTCAATAAAACACATGGATATCCTTTTGGTATTTTGTTTTTTCAAGGATCCATCTCACATCTGCGATAATGTCTCTCGTTCCTCACCCTTTCCTGAACCCTGCTTGCACTTCAGGCAGTTCTCGTTCCAGGTATGGTTGTAGTCTCTGCTGAATGATCTTGAGTAGAATCTCTTACTGGCATATTTATTTATTTAACAGGATTTATATACCGCTTTATCCTAAAGTCAAAGCGGTTTACTATGAAATATGGGATCAGAGCGATTGTGTTCCACAGTCAGTTGGATCACCTTTCTTCAGTATTGGTATAAACACAGATCTTTTCCAGTTAATTGGCCATGAATTTGTCTTCCAAATTTCCTGGCAGAGCCTTGTAAATATGGTAACAGCTTAATCCGATTGCTGTAATACTTCAGTGGGAATGCCATCAAGCCTGGCGCTTTGTTCTTTGATAAAACTTTCAGTGCTGCTTAGACTATTTCATCACCAATGGTTTTTGATCATAAGGTAGAGGTTGAAATGGCAGTTGGTACACTTTATCTTTATGGCATAATGACTCTGTATATTCTTTCCACCTTTTCTTGATGATCTCAGCATCATTCAACATGGATCCTTGAGCTTCTTGTAGCATTTCAGTTTAAGGCTGGAATTTTTTCTTTAACTCTCGTAGCTTTAGAAAAGACTATCATCTTCTTCCTCTAATAGCTTCTGCTTCTGTTTCCTTGCATGTGTTATCGATCGTATTACGTTGCCTCGCCTTGTCTTGTCTTGCTGCACATTGGAAATCTGAGTTCTGTGATTGCCTCTTTCTCCTCTGACTTTAGCTTCTCTGCGTTTCTGGACAATTTTCAGAGTTTCTTCAGTCATCCATTTTGGCTGTTTTTTTGTCTTTTCACCTTATGTAGACTTCTCACTTTCTTCCAACACAATCTTCTTGATGTCATCCCATAACTCTTCTGGAACTGTCATTTGTATCTAAAGCAGCAAATCGATTTTTCAGGCAGTCTTTAAATTCCAGTGGTATATTCTCAAGGTCATAGTTTGAAAATTCATGAGTGACTTGCTCTTTTTCAACTCTAGCTTGAGTTTGCATGTGAGTAGTTGATCCTGTACCATTTTCCATTGTTGTCTTCCACAGTTGTAGTCAATTTGATTTCTGTACAATCCATTGGGTGAAGTCCACGTGTACAGTCGGTGCTTGTGTTTCTAGAAGGTGTTTGATATAAGTAGATTATTGGGTCTTGCAGCACTGTCTTTCTCCAGCTTCATTTCTGTTGCCAAGTCCATATTTTCCAAGCACTTTGCTGCCGCCTTTGTTGCCAACTTTTGCTTTCCAGTCGCTCATGACTATCAGGATATCCTGTTTGCATGTTCTGTCTGTTACAGTTTGTACATAGAGTTGGTCTTCCTCTTTTGCAGCTGTTGTTGGGGCATATACCTGAGTTATAGTTGTGTTGATGGGCTTTCCTCGTGGACGAATAGAAATTAAGCTTTCACTGACTGCATTGTATTTCATTACAGTTCTTGCAAGTTTCTTAATTATAAATGCAACACCATTTCTTTTTTGCCTTCATTTCCAGTATAGTAGACCATGTGATCATTAGATGCAAAGTGCCCAAAGCCAGTCCATTTCAGTTTGACACCCAACACGTCAAATTTACACATTCCATTTCATTCTTGACCACCTCCAACTTCCTTCCTGGAGGTCTGGGTTGAAGGGCCTCCAGCAGGACAATGACCCAAACCATACATCCAAAAGTACAAAAGAATGGCTAAAAAGGAACAAATGGACTATTTTTTTAAACTGGTCAGCAGTGAGTCCTGATCTCGATACAATCGAGAACCTTTGGAAAGAGCTGAAATCTGCCATTGGTTAAAAAAAAAATTCCTGAAAACATTCATGAGTTGGAACAAATAGTTGAAGAGTGGGAGAAACTACTAGCAGACAGATATGCAAAACTTCTAGATGACTACATTTTGCGCAACCAAATATTAGTAAAGGGTGCCCTTAATGCTGTCCAGGTTATATTTTGTGTTTTTTTTCCCCTTGGAAATTACTATGCCTAATTTGCACAGACATCTTTTTTTTTTGGTTGTATGAACATACTATTAAAATATTATGAGAACATGCAGTTGGAATATTTCCAATTACTTCTCAAGATATTGTACACAGCCTACCTAAAATGCAATGTTGCCAATAATGTTGACCACAACTGTAGATCAATATTGCTCCCATAGAAGCAAGAGGCTATCAATATTACCCCATGATCTGATCTTTGCACACGCTCCAACACCGCATATTTAAATTGTGAAAAAGAGGGGTTGGGATTTGAGAGATTAATTGGTGCCGTCAAATGTGTCCATATGATGTAATTAGTCCTTTTCTGGGATTAGCTCCATGTAATCAGTGTCAGTTTTGTACCAAGATGGTGATGGAAAATTATAGGTTTTGCCCACTGGGAAATCTATACCATTTGAGATTTAATAACAATTGTTCTGTATTATCAGTGGTATGTGTTTGATCTGTTCCTGCTTTTCAGCTGTATGTGGGGAAGACCTCGTGAGCATTATGGACTCTATTGACTGAACATAAGAGCAGGATTTTGCATAGCACTGATCTTACCCTCCTGATTGCACATTGCTGTTCAGCACATTTTTCACAATTTAAATATACAGTGTTGGAGTGTGCACATCAGATCGCAGGGGTGTGATATGGACTCCTGCTTCACTGGGAACAGTATTGGATCTATTCTTTACAGTTTTCTCCATGGGTTGAATGTTGAAGTGGCGTGGAATGCCTTTTACTGAAGAAGCTGAGGTTTTGCCTATGTTGCAGTGTTGAGCATGCGGGATTGAAACTTTGGGAAAGTGGCAGTTTCTTTTCAGCATCTGTTTGGCAGGCATTTGCGAGTCATGTTGCTTTGAGGATAGTGATGGCTCCTGATGAAAGATTTGTGCTGAAACATTGATGTCAGGCTGTCTGAGACATGTATGTGGATGGGGTTAAACAATTGTCCTTGTGAAGTTCATCGGGTCCTGTAAGACGTTATGTGCGATGACGCTTCACAAAAGCTAAGTTTAGGACTATTTATCTTGCCAAGTGTGAGGGATTTTTTTTTTAAAATTGGGAATGTGCAATTGAAGTGTTTCATGAATATCGAAATTTTAAAGAATGTAAGAGTGAAAAAAAATGATAAAATTGACTGACTGATTGGGACCAAGGGGACAGGTGAGTTATTAGCGTTGGCTTTGTGCTTTTGTAATATGCTGACACAGTTGCTGATAAGACACTTTTGATGTCCCCTTAAGTCGTTTATGTATTTTTGTCTTGCGACTCCCCTTTGGGTTTTTGATTTGAATTATTACAGGACAGGTGTGAATTAAATGGAAATGAATGGTATATTGCTCTGTGGTGCTCGGATCAGCTCTGTAGTTTGGTTTCTGAAAGCCTAATACATTAAGTACCTTACTGAAAGTGTTTCTTCCTTATTGTTCCTCCAGTTTAGTCCATACTTCTGGTTGTGCACCTCCTCCTGCAGCTTGGAGACTGGGCATGTCAAAAAAGTGACATCACTGGATTGTAGTCTGCTGGCATCTCCCATCAGCCCCAGTGTGTCCAGTCTCCATGCAGCAGGAGGATGTAGTGAGCCTTAGTGCTGGGCTCACTGGAGGAACACATAAGGAGCTAGTAGGGTAGCATAGGAAAGGTTTCTGTTTAATTTTTGGGACTCCTTCATGGTTTGTTAATTTGGGGGGGTCTGTAGCTTTCAAAAAAAAAAAAGGCAACGTAAAGAAGAGACCGTTTTAACTGAGTCTGCTCTTCTTTGTGCTGGGTCCTGTGCTTCGAAGGCGATTTGTCAAAAAAAAACAAAACTGAAAGAGAATTTTGTCCGGTGCAGTTCTCTCTTCCTGGGGGGTTCGGGAGAGAGCCCTGTGGCAGCAGATCGGCAGTTGAATCCGGCACTCTGGGCAGCCATGATCCTACAGAGGTCCAGCTCATTGAGGACAGCCAGCAGCTCGCTCGCTGTTTAGCTGATCGCGGCCACGTGGATTGGAGCCTCAAGGCAGCGGATCGCTCCGGCGCACGTTCAGGTAGGGTGTGAGCAGCATTTTGCCGGTACGGTGGGGGCACGGAGGGCTGCAGGCGTGGGTCTCATTTCCCTGTGATTTGGCACCCTTTTTTCCTCCTTCAGTCAGTGGCGGCCATTTTGATAGCGGAGGGGCTGCTTGGCACACTGCTCGGCCAGGAATCGCACGTGGTAGTAATTTTCAGCTTGTCTTGTTCTTTTTGGGTTTGGTTGTGTCTCTCCCGGGGTCATTATTAGGTAGTTTTGGGACTCCATAGGGGCTAATTATAGTTTCTTTGGCGGGGAGTTCTATAATAACAGTATATCCTAGATCCCTGCAGTATCTTCCCCAGTACTGGGAAATTTTGAATTTAGCAAACGCTAAAATTGGCCACGGAATTGCCAGTGGAGGAAGATACTGGGGAAGACCCAATCATTCAAGCGGTGCGGCAAACCCAGATGGTGTTTCCCGTCCACAAGGTGGTAGATCGCATGATCCAGGATGAGTGGGATCAGCCGGAAGGCGGGCTCAGAGGAGCTTGGATTACACAGGTACACTAAAAAAATGTTTTTTTAAACTGCCTCTAATGTTTCGATTGATTTTTACGTTTTTTGGTGCGCTGAATCCAAATCTGGTAACCAATTTGCTCCATCACGTACAGATTTTTTGCTACATTGGGTTAGCAGTTTGAGGTGAACGTTTCAGATTGAGTGCGATCGAGAAAAGTTTCTTGGATGAATTCTTTATACTAATTGTTTAGTAGTTATTCAAATAAGAATAAAGAAAATTGTAACAAGGCAGCACATAAGAATAGAGTAATGTCAACAAAACACACTGTGATGGTAGCAAAATTGTCTGCACTTAAAACAGCCACATACATGTGCACAAACATTGAGCATATAAGAGCGAGGTTAGACATAAAGCAAAGCAAAGAAATGTGCAAAAAATGTTGTACAGGTATGTATGTAAGAATAGAAAACGCAAACCGCACCATTGCAATACATGAAGACAAACACCCGATGGTGTGAAAATAAAATTCTAATAAATGAGATCCGACACTGTGGTAATAACTAGCAAATTTTTATTTCAAAGTTTAGTAAAAACACAATATTTGTCAACACAGTTTAGATTTTAAAGTCATTCTTGGGTCAATCAATCTCCTGGTGGGCCCGTTTCTTCTTCCCCCGAATGCTTCTCTTGGTGCGCTGCTTGGCGTATTTTTCATCTGGGGTTTCCCGCAGCAGCAACCAGCAGAAATCAGCCATCATAGTGGTGTTCCATCTTCCTTGGTACCTTCTCTCTGCGTCCTTGATGTCCTGGTGAAACCTTTCACCTTGTTCTTCACTGTACGCCCCCACGTTTTCGGGAAAGTAGTTCACATGGGAGTGCAAGAAATGGACTTTCAGGCTCATGTTACAGCCTTGTTCTTTGAAGGCATTGAGCATCCTGGCAACAATATCCTTATAGTTCTCATCCCGCCTGTTCCCCAAGAATTTGAGAACAACATCCTTGAAGGAATCCCAGGCTTCTTTTTCCTTCTCAGACATCGTTTCAGCGAATGCTCCATCTGAAATGAGTTTCCTTATATCAGGGCCAACAAACACTCCTTCCTTTAGCTTTGCTTCAGAAAGTCGGGGAACTTTGAGCAAAGGTACCGAAAGCACTCACCATCTTTTGGAAGGGACTTGATGAATTGCTTAATGAGACCCAACTTAATGTGGAGAGGTGGTAATAGAATTTTATCACGAGGTACCAAGCTCTCATGAAGAACATTTTTCTCACCGGGTCTCAAATACTCCCGAATTGGCCAGTCTTTTTTCCCCCAGTGTAGGTCGCGGGCCCGGCTATCCCACAAGCAAAGGAAGCAGGGATATTTGGTGAAACCGGATTGCTGCCCTAATAGCATGGATAGAATTTTAAAGTCTCCACAAATCATCCACTTATGCTCATCATAACGAATCTTCTGAAGAATCAGGGCCAAATTCTCGTATTTTTCTTGGAGAATAACAGAGTGAGCAATAGGAACTGAAGTGAATGTGTTGCCATTATGAAGAAGAACACCTTTTATGCTGTCTTTTGACGAATCAATGAACAGCCGCCATTCAGCAGGATCATACTTGAGTTTAAACTTTTCCATCACTCCGTATATATCGTTGCAAAATACCAAATCTTCCTCTTTGCTGAAATACTTCAAAAATTGTGTCTCGCGGTTGCGGTGCCAATAAAAAGTTGTTCCTGGTGACAATAGATTTTTCTGTTTAAGCCGAGAACCTAGCAGTTGGGCAGCATCTTTTGGGAGTCCTAAATCCCGGACTAAATCATTCAATTCAGCTTGAGAGAAAAGTTCAGGTTTCGGATCTGGTTCAGTTTCAAACTCGGAAGTACTGGACTCATCGGGAAAAGCCATCTGATGAGTCTCATCATGATCAGAACCGTGCACACAAATATGATCCAAAGATTTTGGTGGTTCAGGCACAGGTACTTCGTTGCTATGAGGCATAGGCCTAATTGCTGAGGGAAGGTTGGGGTAACTTATTACGTTCTTATTTTTTAAGTTGTATCCCTTCACAATGCAAGAGCAAAAATAGCAGTCACTGCTGTGGTCTTTGTTCACGCCACATCATAGGTATTCCGAAACGAAATGCTTGTTTTTTACCTTTCATCCATAAGCGTAGATCTTCCTCACATGTCTTGCACACTTTGTGAGGAGCCCACGGTTTGTCTTGATCGCCTAACTTCAAACCAAAATAGGCGAAATATACTTTTTTAATAAATGCAGAAATGTTCCTCTGCTGCTTTTTCACGGTATATTCCCCACAAATAAAACAAAAACTGTCCGGAGAGTTGACGCAACCTCTGGCTCTGTGAGCCATCACAAATACACAGCACTGCAAACTACAACTGTAGTGAACCACTTCGGAATAAAGCTGGATTTACGACTGAGCAAACAAAAGGTAATAATGAACTTGCAAGAAACTGAAATTTGACAGGAACGTTCATGTCGCAACCACCGTGTTTGAGTGAGCGAACGAGGCGAGGCGAACAGGAAAGAACATGCGCCAGCGCGAGTACTGGATTTAGCCCCCCGCCTCCCAATTGTCCTGTTAATGTATAAAATGAATACAAAACACTCTAAAATATCATGAGGGAGTGTTTCTAGTTAGTTAACCATTACAACCTCTATTTTGGGCCAAGAAAATAAACTGCAGTCGGCTAAAAAAAAATTATGTGAACATTCCTTATATGGGTAAGAAATCTAATTTTGCAAGAAAACGTGACGTGATGGAACATTTTGGCTATTTTTCCTGGATTCAGCACCCCAAAATCTATAGGAATCAGTTGCAAAACTGGAGGCAGTTTTTTGGTAGTGTACCTGTGTTATGAATAGGTTGTATCCTCTGGCAGATAAGGACAAGAAAAGATTTCGGTCTCAGCGGATTGATGCAGCTGTGCCGGCGGTAACCAAGAAGACCACTATTCGGTGGAAGGTAGTTCGGCCTTGAAAGATGCGCAGGATAGAAAGGTGGATGGATTGCTGAAGCAGGCCTTTGAAGCCAACGGCTTGTCCTTGCAAGCTTCCATATGTGGGGCTTGGGTGGCGAGAGCGTGTCTTCGCTGATCGCAGGGGTTGTGGCAGTCGGTCCGTCTGGAGTCCAGATCAGCTTATCTAGCAGATGCGCATTTATTTATTTATAATTTCTTATATACCGCGCTATTCAGCATCAGCGCGGTTTACAATGAACAATGAATTTACACATTTCCAATGGTACTTGTGTTTACAGTATAACAGGTAATACAACTTGGATAACAGGGTAATTATTTATAATTTATAACATAGTCTTGTTCTCATCCTTGTTTCAGTTTTATGACTGAATAGTCTGTGGGGTGGTAGAGGTGTCTGTGTTTGTATGTGTTTGGGTGGTCTGTTGGGTGGTTGAGATGTCTGCATTATTTACTGGGTAATACGAGAGGAAGAAGTAGTGTTTTAAGGCTTTTCAGAACTGGAAAAGATCTTGGATTGATCTGATTCTTTGAGGGAGGCTGTTCCAACACCTTGGTGCACAGAATTTAAAAGCCCTGTCTGCTGTGGTTTTAGTGCATTGTGTTATTGATTTAGGGACTACCAGTGTGTTGAGTGTTACTGACCGTCTGTCCCTATTGTCAGGTGTTGTCTGGATCATATCCGTTAAAGATGCAGATGAGAGCTCTTTGATGGCCTTAAAAGTAATTATTAATGTTTTGAAAGTGAGTCTACTTCATATCGGGAGCCAATGGAGCTGTTTTAGGATAGGTGAGACATGGTCTTTCCAGGATGCTCCATGTAGTACTCTTGCTGCAGCGTTCATTGCCAGATTTAATCCGGGCTCTAGCTAATAGCATGGCATCGTTGGTGGCCGCCCGTAGGTCCTTGTGGTTGAGAACTTGGGTGGTGGATGGTTCTTCTAAGGCCCGTCTCGGTAAACTCCCGTTCAGAGGTCGGCAGCTGTTCGGTGAGGATCTCAATTAGCTGGTTAAGGATTTGGGGGAGTCTAAGGGGGTAGACTCCCAGAGGATAAGCCTAAACAGGGGAAATCCTCGCTGGCCTTTAGGGGTTCCTTTAGAGATTTTAGAAGGTTTCGGACTTCCCGATTGGGTAGTTTTTCAGAGGAAGATTTGCGTCTAGAGCCCAGGGGTTTCGTGGATTTTGCGGCGCAGGTAGAGGTTTCACTGCGACGACTGCAGCAACCACTCGAAAGCCACGATGAAGCGAGGGGGGCTCCGGTGGGAAGTGATCCGATAAGCGGGAGACTTCAGAATTTTCTTCCTGCCTGGGCCCAAATCACGTCTGAGCAGTTGGTCTTGGAAATAATCTGAGAGGGCTATGCTTTGGAGTTCGCAAGACAAGTTCGCGAGTCGTTTGTGATGACCCATGCAGGGAGACAACAAAAAGTTCTGGCAGTTCGACACCTTGAGTCGACTCTTACAGATCGGAGCGGTCGTTCCGGTACCGAAGGAAGAATTCGGCAGGGGTCGATACTCAATTTATTTCGTAGTCCCGAAGGACGCAGCTCTTTGTCCGATCTTAGACCTCAAAGGAGTGAATCGGTGTCTCTGAGTGCCGCATTTCCAGATGGAGATGTTGCGGTCTGTCATTGTAGAGGTGCGTCAGGGGGAGTACTTGACATCTCTTGCCCTTACGGAAGCGTATTTACATATCCCAATCAGAGCGGGGCATCAAAAATTTCTGCGCTTCGCTCTGCCGTGGGGACACTTATCAGTTTCAGGTGTTGCCCTTCGGACTAGCAACGGCACCACGAACCTTCACCAAGATCATGGTGGTGGTGGCCGCAGCTTTACGAAAGCAGGAAATTCTGATACATCCCTATCTCGATGACTGGTTGATAAGAGCAAAGTCCAAGAGCGAAAGCATACGGGTTACGGAGAAGGTGGTGAAGTTCTTGGAGGTGCTTGGTTGAGTCCGACACAGTCTCGAGTATCTGGGTGTGCGCTTCGACATGCAGCGGGGAGCTGTGTTTCTCCCAGATCGACGAATCCAAATTCTGCAGCAACTGGTGCGCCAGTTCATAGCAACTCCGGCACCTTCGGCGTGGAGCTACCTCAGGGTGCTAGGCACAATGGCAGTGACCTTGGAAGCAGTGCCTTGGGCCAGGTTTCATATGCGGCCGCTGCAATGGGCGTTACTTCAACGATGGTCTCATCAATCTGACTCGTTGAGCAGGCTACGTAGCCTGGAATGGTGGCTACGTCCGAGGTCTCTCTCAGTTGGGATGCCTCTGGAACAGCCAGAGTGGCTGCCATTGTTGACAGATGCGAGTCTCGCGGGCTGGGGAGCTCATTGTGGAGAGCTCTTCGCGCAGGGTCTTTGGTCACGTCAGGAGGCTGCTTGGTCGATCAACAGGTTGGAGCTTCAAGCAGTGAGGCTAGCCCTAAACGCATTCGAAGCAACGGTGTACGGTCAGGCGGTGCGAGTTCTATCGGACAATTCCGCTACAGTAGCTTACATCAATTGTCAAGGAGATACAGGGAGTACAGCCATGGAGGAAGAGGCTGAGGCACTGTTCGCTTGGGTAGAACAGCAGCTGCTGGCGATTTTCAGCAGCATGCACATTGCGGGGAAGGACAATGTGGCGGCGGATTTCCTCAGCAGAGTTCAAGTGGATGCTGGAGAATGGGAATTGCATCCAGACATGTTTGCGCAAGTGGTTCACCGATGTGGGCCACTGATCATGGATCTCATGGCAAACTTCCAGTCCGCAAAGGTGAGTCGGTTCTTCAGCAGACGGCAGGAACGGATGTCAGAAGGGATCAACGCTCTGATGCAGAGTTGGCCAGTGTCCAGTCTTCTCTGCGTATTTCCTCCGTGGGCGATATGTGAAGTGGTCCAGCGCATCGAAGCTCATCGGGGGAGAGTGTTGGTGGCCCTGGACTGGCCAAATCATCCCTGGTACGCCGATCTCATACGTCTTCTAGACGGGGAGCTGTGGCAGCTGCTGGTCTCGGAGAGTCTGTTGCTTCAAGGGCCTCTGCGGATGCCTCTAGTGGATCGATTCTCGCTTGCGGTCTGGACATTGAAAGGGCGAGGCTAAGAAGGAAAGGTTATTCTGGAGCAGTTATTTCTACTTAAAGCACGGAAGACATCAACGTCTTTGGCCTATGTTCGTATCTGGCGTATGTTTGAGGACTGGTGTTCGAGGAGACAAGTACGGGTGGCGACGGTGTCTGTGCCGATAGTCTTAAGCTTTCTTCAAGAGGGTTTCGATAAAAGCCTGGCGGCCAGTTCCTTGAGTTCAGTTAGCGGCGCTGTCTTGCTATAGAGGCAAGGTTCAGAGAATGGTGCTCGGCGTGCATGTGGATGTTCTGAGGTTCCTGAAAGCAGTCACCAGGTTGCATCCCTCTCGTAGAGTTGTGGTGCCTCCGTGGGATCTCAATTTAGTGTTGGGAGTGCTGGCTAAGGCACCCTTCGAGCCATTGCAGCAGGCATCAAAGGATTTAACTCTGAAGACAGTGTTTTTGGTAGCTATTTGTTCAGCGAGGCGTGTTTCGGAGTTCCAGCTATTTTCTTGCCGGGAGCCGTTTTTATCTTTTTCTCGTGAAAAGGTGGTGCTGCAGCCCGTTCCCTCCTTTTTGCTTAAAGTAGTCTCTCCGTTTCATTTAAATCAGTCGGTTTCTCTTTCGTTGCTGGGTTCCCTGCGTGGGGACACAGCGGACCGGGGACTACGCCGCCTGGATGTTAAGCAGGTACTCAGCATTATTTAAAGGTGTCAGAGCCCTTTCGTAAATCGGACCGTCTGTTCGTTCTCTTCGGGGGGTCCCCCAGTAGGGCAACGCGGCTGCGAAGGCTTCTATTTCTCAGTGGATTAGAGAAGCGATTGTGTCGGCTTATCTCTTGGCAGGTCGGCAGATTCCGTCGGGATTGCGAGCTCATTCTACCAGAGCGCAAGCGACGACTTGGGCGGAGTACAGTTTGGTCCGCCTGTGGAGATATGTAGGGCAGCTACGTGGTCGTCCTTGCATACTTTCAGTAAACATTACTGCCTAGATGTCTTGTCAGCAAAGGATGCTGTGTTTGTTTCGGCAGTGTTGCAAGCAGACTGGAAAGGTCCCTCGCAATGAGTACTGCTCTGATACATCCCAGAAGTGTGGACTAAACTGGAGGAACGATAAGGAAATGGAAATTACACTTACCTGGTAATTGATGTTCCTGGAGGAACTCCAGTTTAGTCCTCATTCCCGCCCGGGATCGTACTTTGGCTGTGCCAGTTCTGTCGAGGGAAGGCGTGGATTAATTGGTAGGTATCCTTTTCTCTTTCATTTCTGTCTATTCTTGTGATTCTGATCTGTTGCTCTGGTGAGGCGCAAGGAAGTGGCACAAGGAAGGAGATCTGTTTTCCTGAAAGGGAAGTTCTCTTGTATATAGTTGTATTACAGTTGGTTATGGTTAGCTACTTATTTGTTGCTCCTTTAAGTGTGCTTTGTCAATAGTTCACTGGGGTTGATGGAAGATGCCAGCAGACTACATCCAGTGATGTCACTTTTTTAACATGCCCAGTCTCGAAGCTGCAGGAGGAGGTGCACAAGCAGAAGTGTGGACTAAACTGGAGTTCCTCCAGGAGCATCAATTACCAGGTAAGTGTAATTTCCATTTTCTAAAGGAGAAACTGCAAGAAGTTGCACTGCATTGTCATGTCTTCAGCATCTCCATAGGTCTTGCAAATACTGCTGGTCACATGTTCTCTACAGTCATCTGTGACTCCATATTATAGTACAGATTATACAGTGGAAGAAACACTTTTCATTTTGATGTCTCTGCAGGCTTGACAGGTGACCAGCGTGCTTACCGTGGGAAGGAGAATGTGGACTCCAGGCATAACCGTGGACGAATGGGAGACACCACACGCTTTCACACGGTTAACATGGCTCAACCAGTCCGATTTAGCAGTAAGTTGCTTTATTTGATCCTTTGCTTTTGTGGATGTAGGCTGAGGATTTATCCTACAGATTTGGGCCCTTCTGTTTCCAGAGAGGGATTTTAATGTCTCATCATAGAGGGCAGAAATCCAACAAATGAAAAAATGTAGAGGTTTTTTAATTTTTGAAATTTTAATTTCTCAGGTAGTAAAGGCTGTTAGTGTAGCTGGGTTTAAAAAAGGTTTGGACAAGTTCCTGGAGGAAAGGTCCATAAACCATTATTAAGAAGGGACCCAGGATATCAATGCTTGACCCAGTACAAGCATTGTGGAACCTGTGTCTTTTGGGGAAACTGCTAGGTACGTATGACCTAGATTGGCCACTGTTGGAAACGGGATACTGGGCTTGATGGACCTTGGTCTGACCCAGTATGGCATATCTTAGGTCAGAAGTGTGTTTCAAAATAATGAACAAAGATTTTCCGTGTTTCTGTTTTGGTAGGCAGATGTAATCTGAACTGTCTGAGGTTGCATAAGTTGGCACTTACTGGCAGACTGCATGGCTGGCATATTTATTTAGATAGATTTGTATGCCACCTTATCCTTCAATCAAGGTGGTCACATCACATCACAGTTGGAGGGTTACATTTAACATTAGGGTATTTACACACATTACATTACATACACATTTAGACAGTACAATTGAAGGGTAACATTTAACATGAGGGTATTTAATATGTCTGCATAATATGCTTCTGTGGGCTGTCACTGACTGCCTTGCTAAATTATGCAGGCTGTGCCACAGACTAAAGGCATGCGCCTTCCACAAAGGAAATAAAGTGGCTGTGTAAACCTGGCATGATGCTGAAAGCTCAGCAGCTTCCTTTTAGTATCATATATTACATTGCAAAGTGTGCCCGGGGCTATATTTGGAGGAGCTGTATGATACATATGCAAGATGTGGTAAAGGTCCTAATTTTGTGGGGTGCTTTTTCCCCTTTTGCCTTCCATGTTTCCTAGGGAAGTGTCCAACAGGATGGCATCATCATGAGGGGACTGCAAGCTGCTACAAGGGCTACTTCAGTGGCGAGAACTACTGGGATGCAGTGCAGACCTGTCAGAAGGTAAATGGTTCTCTGGCAACGTTCACAACAGATCAAGAGCTGAAGTTCATTCTGGCACAGGAATGGGAATTGGAGGAGATGGCCTTTGGAAAGAAAGATCAACAGAGGTGAGTGATACCAGGGTTTGGCAAAAGCGCCTCCATAGAATAGAATGGGTTTGGGCACCTCAAGTTCTAATTCAGTGTTTCCCAAATCTTTCCTGATGACCCCAGAGACGGATGGGTTTGTAGGGTAACTCTGAATACATGCATAAGGTAAATCTACATGCACTGATGGCTCAGCAAATGCAAACTGACCTCTTGAATATTCATTGAGATCCTGAAAACCCAATAAGCGCTGGGATTCCCAGAGCAGGTTTAGGAAGCCTAGTTTTAAATCAACAGCACAGTGAGCAGAAAGAGTGTGTGTTTAAATGGGTCTGGCAAATATGATGTAAATGATTTCTTTAGTTAGCATAACTGGTGATCTTGGTGTTGTCATAGGTAAGCCGGGGGAGAAGGGGGGTGGAGTTGAACTGGGCTGAGCCTTTATTTGCTGCTACCTGCTTCTATTTTATGTTTAACCCTGCTGTTTTGGTTTACAGAGGATGCACTGGAGGAAGCATTTGCTAGTTGTTTCTCCATTGGGACGTTACAGAGATTTGGTGAAGGCCCACCACTGAACATTGGCACTGCTTATTGGGGCCTCAGTATTTTCTAGGATTACTGGATGTAGCTCCAGCAGCTGCAGTGAGGAAAATTATCAAGAACTAATAGCTTGGATATTTTATTTCCTGCCAGAAACTGTGCCACAGAATTAATTACCTCCATGTACTCACTAGCTTTAAACACATTTGATTTTTATCTACTCGCTGAACTGTCTTCAGAAAAAACAATAGTCAGTACACTGGGACACAGGAGGAGAGCACCTTTCACCTCAGTGCTGAACATAGACATAAGTAAAATGAAGCTGATGGAAAGATTGACATCTTATGGGTATTTTTTCACCTCTAGGTTCTGGGTTGGTTATCAGTTTGTCATCACTGGCAGGAACCACTCTGTACAAGGACACTGGGAGGTGGCTTACAGAGGTAGTTTGACTTTTATTTGTGTGTATGTGTGCATCACTGCAAGTTGCAGAGAATACAAGAGCTTAATTCTTATACCTTGATCTTTGTCATCCTTAACTTTTAAATGGTTAAAGTCTTATCCTTCATATCCATTGCGTGTTGCAAATTGAAGGTGATATCGCTGTCTCTGTAGCTCAAAAAAACGTAGACCCATCCCTAATGTATGTGGGGGTTTTTTTTATTTTTTTTATTTATGTATTTTTTTAGTAGTAGAAATTGCACAACACTTTTACCATCCCTTAGTACAAGTAATAAATGTGAATATTGCATTGGGGAGGCTTTTTCTGTTGAATTACACAGGTCTGCAAAAAAATCTTTTCGGGAGCTGTTTTGGTTATTCCACGTAATCTTTGTTTTTTGGTGAGCTGAATCCGAAAATGACCTCCATTTTGTCATAGGACATCACGTTTCCTGACAATTTAGGTAACTATGTTAAATAAGGCAATACCTCAAAATAAATGGAAATAGACTTATAAAATTAAAGTTTTATTACAATATTTTCACGAAAATCCTATTTTGAACTGAAATGAGCTCACCTACACACACTAAACTCGATTCTTCTTCCTTGTGAGGCTCCTCTTGGTGCATTTATGCTTGTGAGTAGCATCTGGAATGTCTCTCTGAAGCATCCAACAGTAGTCTGCCATCATTGTAATGCTCCATTTTCCCTGGTATCTCCTTTCCATCTTTTTAATGTCTTGGTGGAATCGTTCACCTTGTTCCTCACTCACGGCTCCGAAATTTTCAGGAAAGTAGTCAAGGTGGGACTGGAGGAAATGCACTTTCAAACTCATCAGGCAACCTAAAGCTTGAAATGCTTTCAGCATTCGTCCGATCTTTTTGTAGTGAGGATCTTTGTTATTGCCTAAAAATTTCTGTACGATTTTTTTAAATGCAATCCACCCATCTTTTTGAGGATCCGTCATGGTATTGACAAACTCTTGATCAACTATAAGCCTTCTAATGTCTGGTCCTTCAATTTTGCCTCCGACAGGCCTGGAAACTTGGTGACCAAGTATTTGAAGCATTCTCCATCTCTTGGAAGTGATTTTACGAATTGCTTCATCAATCCCAATTTTATGTGGAGAGGTGGTAGAAGAACTTTATGGGAAGGTACCAAAGTTTCTCGGAGGACATTTTTTTCACCGACGGTTAGCACCCTCGGTTGCCAACTCTTCTTGGTCCAGTGATTTTGTTGGTCTCGACTGTCCCATAGACACAGAAAACAAGGATATTTGGTATATGGAGTGGAGGAGTGGCCTAGTGGTTGGGGCAAGGTACTTCAGGCTGGAAGGTCGGGGGTTCAAATCCCACTAGAGGACAGCAACCTTGGGCCGGAAGGACTGGGGTTTCTAGTCCCACAGGTGCTCCTTGTGGTCTTGGGCAAGCCACTTAACCCTCCATGGCCCATGTTCCCTGTAAAATAGTTATCTCCAAGTTATAATGCCCTGTTCAATGTAATTTCAGTTTGTTCAATGTAAACCGCACTGATGCAGAATAGCGCGGTATATAAGAGAATGTAAATAAATACCCAGCTTGTTGCCCGAGCAGCATGCACAAGACCTTCAAGTCCCCACACACTTGCCAACCATGGTCTTCATATTTAAGTTTACGAAGAACCAATTCCAAGTTCTCGTAGGTTTCCTTCAAGTGTACGGAATGACCTTACAGGTATGGAAGCGTAAAAACCGTTGTGGAGTAAAACTGCTTTGAGACTTAACATAGTGTGATAAGGAAGTTTATCATAGTTCAGGAGGGAACTGTAAAAGAGGTGAATTGGCTCTGAACAAGCAACCTGTCTTTGCTGGTAGAAATACTAAAACAGAATGTTTTCATAAAAGACTACCAGTCCCAGAATGCACCAGGTTTCAAACAGCCTCTAGAAGGGCTGAAGTGGGGAAACGTGTGTTCAATCAGGAGAGCTATGAGGTAATCCCCAATCACTCATCTCCAAGGGCAGGGCTTGATTCAGCACACCTGGGCTGTGCTAGGGTGGAGTGTCCCTCTAAGCACTTTAAAAGTAAAAGATATTCTACACACAGGGAGATCGAGAATAGGGAGAACAGGAACTCAGAGAATAAGGAGCACAGGGAGAAGCAGAAGCTGCAAATCCAGAAACAGAAGCCATTAGAGAAAGAAGAGAGGACTACAACAGCAGAAGCAACGCAGAAGGAAGAGAAAGACATCTTGGAGGTCTAAAGAAGGAGCCCACAGCAGCACGTGTGTTTGGAGTCATTCCAGAGGCAAGCATACTCCATTGGACTGGAGGAAGCCAGAGGAGTGGGGTTATAGAGCCAGGAATTCCCAGACGGCACCTTTGAAGGAGACGGCTGCATTTGGAAGGGGCCCTAAGACCGGTGCAAGAAGGTATGTGAAGAGAGACCCAGTGTCCAGGGATCTTGATTGGAAGGCTGGACATAAAAGCTGGACTACTTACTGGCCAGGATACCTGGAGAGGAAATCTAACAGCAAGGGGATCACAGGTATGAACTTTGATCTATGCCCTAGCTCTTCACCTGGAAGACAGCAGGGAAACAAATATTATCCTGAGAGTGATCAATTAAGGAATTCCTCTGAGCCAGACCATGATATTGATTCCATGATATTTGAGGAAGAAGGAGATATATCAAATGATCAGTTGGAATACATGGATTGCTCTCTGTCTAGGCTGCTGTTTTAAAGTAGTTTCTCACTAATACAAACAACCACCAAAAGGAACTGTAACTTGTTCTTTTATCTACCCAGAAAAGTCTCTGCCAGAAAGCTTTAGGGTAGGATTGAGCCATGTAGAGAGAGTGAACCAGCAAAGGGGTTTGCAGCTGGCTAATTATTTGTAATTTAGCTGTATTTATAATTGAGCCAGGCACAAGTGCACGTGAGCTCTAGAAGGAAACTTCTTTCTTGTGTGTGTGAATAGAAGAAAGTTATCCTTGATAAAGAACAGTTTTTCTACTTTTGGGTTTGTTTTTGCTTTTTGGAGCACTGCTAAGAAGGTCACTAGCAGGAGCCATCAAAAAGACCTTTTCTGTTTCCCATCAAGGTCTTTATTGATTTATTGCTTAAGAAGTTCAGTTACCTTATAACATGTTTTATTTTTCCTGAGTACAATACTTGAAGCAAGTGTCCTTTTGTGTTACCAAGTAAATCTGTGTGGGAGAATTAACCCCATGAATAAAATCTGTTTTTCTTTGCTTACACTCGAGCATCACAACTCATTATTTTGTGAACGGCTGATTCTGGTATGAATGAACTACATCCCCCACAATCCTTTGCAAGTCATAATATTTTGCCTTTGCTAAGACTGTGGACTTTCATGACCAGCACCCCCGTTTACAATAGAAACATAGAAACATGATGACAGAAAAAGACCACATGGCCTATCTAGTCTGTCCTTCCATAACAACTACAACAGTCCACTTTTTACCTTTAGAGATCCTCTGTGTTGGTCCCATGCTTTTTTGAATTAAGTTACTGTCCTCAACTCTATCACCTCCACTGGGAGACTATTCCATGGATCCACTACTCTTTCTGTAAAGAAATATTTCCGCATATCACTCCTTAATCTATATCTCTTCACCCTCATCCCATGTCCCCTCGTAGCAGGACTTGCTTTGAATTGAAAGAGGCTCTCTCCCTGAACATTTATGCCACGGAGGTATTTAAACATCTCAATCATATCACCTCTATCCCGCCTTTCCTCTAAGGTGTACATATGAAGATCCTTAAGTTTGTCCTCATATGCTTTATAATGAAGCCCACTAATCATTTTAGTAGCCACCCTCTGCACCGACTCCATCCTGTTCACATCCTTTTGAAGGTGCGGTCTCCAGAATTGCACACCATACTCCAAATGAGGTCGCACCAAAGACTTTTATACAGAGGCATTATCACCTCCTTTTTTCTGCTAGCCATTCCTCTCCGTATGCACCCAGGCATCCTTCTAGCTTTTGCCGTCGCCTTTTCTACCTGTTTAGCTACTTTAAGATCATCAGACACAACCACGCCTAGGTCCCGCTCTTCTTTAGTGGACAAAAGTACTTCACCTCCTATACTGTATTGCTCCCTTGGATTGCTGCAGCCCAAATGCATGACCTTACATTTTTTAACATTAAATCCCAGCTGCCAAATTCTAGACCATTCTTCAAGCTTAGCTAGATCCCTCCTCATGTTATCTACACCTTCCTGGGTGTCTACTCTATTGCAGATTTTGGTATCATCTGCAAAGAGGCAAACCTTACCCGACAGCCCTTCTGCTATATCACTAACAAAGATGTTAAAAAGAATCGGACCAAGGACAGATCCCTGGGGCACACTACTGGTAACATCCTTCTCCTCAGAGTGAGCTCCATTTACTTGTACTCTTTGTCGCCTCCCACCCAACCAATTTCTAACCCAAGCAGTAACTTTAGGGTCCATCCCTAGGGTGCTCAGTTTGTTTATAAGTCGCCTGTGAGGAACAGTGTCAAAGACTTTACTGAAATCTAAATACACCACATCTAGGGCTCTCCCTCGGTCCAACTCACTGGTCACCCAGTCAAAGAAATCAATCAGATTTGTCTGACAAGACCTGCCTCTGGTGAATCCATGCTGCCTCGGATCCTGTAATCCGCTGGACTCCAGAAACCTCACTATTTTCTCTTTCAACAGCGTTTCCAATAATTTACTCACCACCGAAGTTAAACTAACCGGCCTGTAGTTTTCAACCACATCCTTACTTCGCTTTTGTGTAAAGGCACCACATGAGCCTCTCTCCAGTCCTTTGGCACCACTCCCGACTCCGAGGCATTGAAAAGGTCAGTCAGTGGAGTTGCTAGAACGTCCCCAAGTTCCCTCAGTATACTAGGGTGTATCCCATCCGGTCCCATCGCTTTGTCTACTTTAAGTTGAGCTAGTTTCTCACGAACACAGTCTTCTGAAAATTGTTCAAGATGTCCCTCGCTTCTGTTCTTATTTGTGGGTGTTTTCTGAGGTCCTGCTCCTGGTTCTTCATCTGTGAGCACAGAACAAAAATATTTGTTAAGCAATTCCGCTTTATCCTTATCAGCTTCTACATATTCCCCCCCTGCACCCTTGCGTCTGACAATACCACTTTTGCCCTTCCTCTTCTCACTAATATATCTGAAAAATGTCTTATCCCCCCATTTTATTGCATTGGCTATTTCCTCCTCCTTTTGAATCTTTGCCTTCTTGACTACTTTGCTAGCTTCTCTAAGTTTTTCCAAATACAGATGCCTGTCTTCCTCTCTCTGTGATCTCTTGTATTTCATGAAGGCCTCCCTCTTTTTCTTCACTTTTTCAGCTACTTCCTTCGAAAACCATAGCGGTCTCCTTTTCCTTTTGCCTTTATTTACCATTTTAACAAAAAGGTTGGTTGCCCTTAAAATACCCCCTTTCAGTTTTGCCCACTGTTTTTCTACATCCCCCAGCTGTTCCCATCCCACTAATGACTCCCTGAGGTATTGGCCCATCTTCGCAAAGTTAGTCTTCCTAAAGTCTAAGATCCTCACCTTGGAATGGATTCTAACAGCCCTAGTCCTAATACTGAACCACACCATCTGGTGATCACTGGATGCAAAATGATCTCCCACTACAGCATCAGAAACACTTTCACCATTGGTAAGCACCAAGTCCAGTATGGCCCCTTCACGTGTGGGGTCTGTTACCAATTGCCTGAATAGTTCTCCCTGTAGAGAATCCAGGATCTCCTTACTTCTAGATGATACTGCAGCAGGAATGTGCCAATCAACATCTGGCATATTGAAATCTCCTATCAGTAGCACTTCCCCTTTCCTAGCAATGCTGCGTATGTCTTCAATTAACTCTCTGTCCATCTCTTCCTCTTGTGAGGGAGGTCTTTATATCACACCAATGCAAATAGATTTCTCTTTCCCTCTTTCTAGTTTAACCCACAATGCCTTCTCTCTCCCTTTTAAGCTCTGTAATTCCAAAGCTTTAATAGTAGTTTTTACATATAGTGCCACTCCTCTCCTTCTTCCTACCCTGTCCTTTCTGAATAAAGTATAGCCAGGTATAGTTACATCCCAGTCATGGTTTTCTGTGAACCATGTTTCTGTAACTACCACTAAATCCAAGTCCGCCACTACCACCAAAGCTTCAACTTCAGGGATCTTATTTCCCATGCTACGGGTATTAATACACACTGCTTTCCATATGTTACCCCTGTTACATTAAATACCTTTATGGAAATGGGTATCACCTACCTGGGGGCTTTCTTCACCCATCCCCAACGAATCTAGTTTAAAGCCCTCTTCAGTAGATTAGCCAGTCTACTACCGAAGATGCGTTGACCTTTCTTGGACAGATGGATGCCATCTCTGCTCTGCAACCCTTGGAACAGCATCCCATGGTCTAGGAAACCAAAAGGCTCTCGATGACACCATCCACGCAGCCATGCATTCATCTCCAGGATGCGAGCCTCTCTGCCTTGGCCTTTACCCTCAACGGGGAGGATTGAAGAGAACACCACCTGTGCACGTAACTGCTTCACCCTCTGTCCCAGAGCCATGAAGTCACTTTTGATACGTTCCAAGGTATACCTGGCAGTATCATTTGTTCCAACATGGATTAGCAACATTGGGTAATAGTCAGTGGGCTTGAGTCTCGGCAAACTCTCCGTAACATCTTGGATTTTGGCACCAGGCAGACAGCATACCTTTCTGGACATCAAGTCTGGTCGGCAGATGGATGCCTCAGTACCCCTCAGAAGAGAGTCTCCAACCACCACTACCCTTCGTTTCCTTCTGGTCACTGATTCTGCAACTTTGGGGTACTTGAACTCTGGCTCTTCCCTTTCCAGGGATGCTTTCACCTCCTCCACTTCCAGGGCTGCATAATGGTTCTTCACTTCAAGGGCTGGAGAAGTTGGATTGGTGATTTTGAAGAATCTATAAAAAGATGCCATTGCTCTGAATCATATTGGATTTTAAATTGACCCATCAGACCTTCGACATTGATGCAATAAACAAACTTGTCTTCCTGGGCGAAGTAAGGAACAAACTCCTTTTCATGATGTCTGAACCATGAAGAGGACACTCTTGGCAACAATAAATTCCTGCTTTTTAGCCTTAATCCGAGTAACTCAGCGGTATCTTTGAGAAGATTCAAGTCTCTTACCAAATCATTCATCTCCTCCTGAGAAAACAATTTTGGTCTTGTATCATCTTCAAAGTCAGAACTTGATTCATCATCTGGTTCAAGTATGACTTCACCTTCATCGGAGCTAGGTATCTCTTCCAAGGTAGCAGGGGGCTTGGGTACTGGTATATCTGTGCCATGGGGGATGGGACAAATTGCCGAGTGAAGATTGGCATATGAAATGGAATGCTTCCATTTGGAATTAAACCCTTTCACATTGCATGAACAAAAATAACAGTTGTCACTATGGTTCTTTTGCTCTCGCCATACCATAAGAATCCCGTAACGGTAAGATTTTTTCTTACCCTTGAACCAGTTTTGGAGGCCCTCAACACACCGTTTGCACACTTTGAGGCGCCCAGACTTTATCTTGATCTCCAATTTTTAGTCCAAAGTATGCAAAGTATACTTTTTTCACAAAGTCTGTAATATTCTGCTGTTGCTTCAACACTGTAAATTCACCACAGATGAAACAGAAACTGTCTGGCGAATTAATACACTTTTGCGGAGCCATAACAACGGTTGAAGAATGACGAGCTAACACGAATTGTGATGAAAAAGCGTGAACAGCCTAGAACCAAGAACCTGATTTTGATTCGTGCCCAAGTGTGGCATGCAGGAGAGAGCAGCTCTGTGTCTATACACGAGATGTCACAGTGCTGGCCACGCCCCCCTGCACTGACCGGAGCTGCTGCTATCTGCCCTGTGTTTCCCTCCCACTGGATTCTTCAGGAAAGATTAACCCCTTCTACCATTAGAAGCACGGACTTAAAACTTGCTTAGCTTATGTATATATTGCTGACCATCAGATTTACAGTGCTATATATATTTTTTTTTACATAACTCGGACAGCCCCTTTAAGGATTTTTTGGCATTTTATATCTTAAATGCACTTGTGAATTAATTAATAGTAATTTGAATTAATTAATAGTAATTTGAAAAAATTTGATAAATTTGAAGACAATTTTGCATGTTGTGGCAAATCATGACGTCTAGGAGTTTTTTCAATATTTTATTTGTTTTCAGCACACCAAAATACATGGAAATTAGATGAAAATAATCAAACAGCTTTTTAGTCGCAGACCTGTGTTATTTATAACATTAAACAAAACTGCTTTTTGCACTGGGCTTGAGACTCTTTTCATCTGCTGTATTTCCTTTCTAAGCATTGACAGCGAATGACCAGCACACCACAGTTTTCCTATTACGCTAAAAACTTAAATCTTAGCTGGGAGGCACCTATCATTTGAATTGAGTGAAAGGCTGTAAAAGTATTACATGAGCTGTGTACCCGGGTGCTACTCATTACATTTACCATGCTCTAACCTTTTGTTCAAGGCTCCTCTGAGGTGTTCCTGCCCCCGGTGCCCATCTTTGGTGCAGCTTTGTCAGAACATGAGAATGTTCTCTGTGCCCAGCTTCAATGTTTTCACTTCCCTATCCTCCGACACCATGGCTTCCACAGTTGGTATGCCGAGAACTGCTATGAGAAATCAGCATTCCTTTGCAAAAGAAGTAAGTGTTTTCAGCTGTGCCCTCCTTATATCTGCATTGCTGGATGATGTGCTGTGTGTGAGGCTCGCCCAAGCAGAAAAGTAGAGTGCAGCTTATATAGTGACTGGGATGGCATCTCGTGTCTGGCTTTCGGGAGACAAGCAGGTGAATGCAATCGCACTGTATTGGTGACATCCTTGACTGAGCCAGATGTGTCCGACTCTCCTCTGCCTTCCTTCTGCCTCAACTTCTTGCTGTGCTAGTGTGCGGTAGGGCTTGTCCCTCTACACATGTTTCCAATAAATCATGCCTTAAAACAAAACAAAAAACAAACAAAAAACTGTTCCTTCTCCGATCATGGGACCGTGCTGGATTGTCTACTTAAAAAACCCCCAAAAAACCACAAAGGACTTGAAGGACTACCGAAAACTACTCAAGACCTTTCTCTTCACCAACCACTTTAAAGACTATAACTAGCCATCTCTGCCTAACTCTCATGCTTAATTCACAGATAATCCAGTCATTGTTGCTATGTATTTAAGTTATGCCACTGGGAAACCCCTGGCATGGCACCCTTACCCAAGTTTTTCTGTGAGTTCTCTGTAATATGTTATGTTCCATGTAAACGGCTTTGTACAATAAGACGGTATAAAAATCTTGTTAAATATTGCAGTGGTACCTCAAGCTCAACTGAAATTAGCATACTCGAGCCCTTAATTGTGAGGTCACACTTTTGCAGCACGCCACCGCTCACTCTGTTGGTGGACTGAATCAACAAATCTGCAGGACTGCCCATTCCAAGACCCTCTGATACAACTTGCCCTCAACACTAATGCATCTACACTGGGGTGGGGAGCAGACCTACGTTTGTTCACCACTTGGGGGACCTGGCCTGAGAGTGTACTTTACACATCAGTGTTCTAGTGCTGTAGGCTGTATTCCAACACTGGGCCTGTCAGCAAGTCATATAAGTGCAGATAGACAACCAGGCCATGATGTTCTACATCAGCAGACAAGGAGGATCAGGATCCCTCAGACTGTGTCAAGAGGCCTTCTGGCTCTGGCTCCTCATCTGCTCCCTGGATGCCACATTACAGGCAACTTACCTACTGGGTGCACCAATGCAATTAGCAGATTCCCTCGGTCTCAACCTGGATCCACACAAATGGTCCCTTGATCCGCAGGTTATTAATTACCTCTTTAGCAACTGGTATATGCCAGAAATGGATCTCTTTGCATCAGAGGACAATGTGAAGTACCCGTTTTATTTTTTGCTCTGCCCACCCAAGTACATGCTGCTGGACTCATGATGCCTTTGCATTCTCTTGGAGCCAGCATCTTCTGTATGCTCTGTCTCCCTGCGTCTGCCCAGAGTTCTTGTCAAGATTGAATGTGGCTCTGTCTTCCCTATTCTCATAGCTCTACACTGGCTGAGACAAACTTTGTTCCCCCACCACCTTGTGCCGATGGCAGAACTGCCTCTCCTCCTGGGCCATGATCCATTTGTGGTCAATCCCAGCCTCTGCAGTCTATCTCTGTCAGTCAGTCCCATAACAGATGATGGCCCGAACATCGTCTGGGAGGGAATCATATTTGCCTCCAGAAAGCCAGCTATGCAGTGCTCTTTCCAAAGGAAATGGATGTGCTTCATGCACTGGGCTACAGCACAGCGACTCAGCACGGTGTCCTGCCCTGTCAGCAAAGTCCTCACATAACCACCTGCACCTGCTCAGGACTCCAAACCACATTGGTCAGATATCTATCTGCCATTGCAGCTTTCCAATCTCATGTTAACAGCAGGTCTCAGTTCACCAGGTAATGACCAGATTCATGAAGGGGCTCATGGACACACAACACCTGATAAGACTGCCCATCGTGGTATGGGATCTCAATATAGTCCTTTCTGAGCTCATAAACCCCTTCTCCCCCTTCCAGCCAATGGACTCTGCCTTTCTCAAGTATCTCTAGTGGAAGACAGTTACACTGATCTCTGCACGGCATGTCTGAACTGCAAGACCTGGTTCACTACTCTCCATATGCCAATTTCTACACAAGTCATCCTATGAACATTCCCAAAGTTACTTCCTCAAGTCTTTTCCAGCTTCCACCTCAACCAGAGCATAGTCCTTTTAGGCTTTTTCCCAGGACCACATACCAGCTCTGGGGAAAGTGCTGCACTTCGTGGACCGCCAAAGGGGCTGTTCCTGAGCAGGTGTCCAGTTTAGTCCTCCACATCCGGGTAGTGCACCTCCTCCTGCAGCAAGGAGACTGGACCAATCAAGTCTTTAGTACTGTAGCCTGCTTACTGCTGGAACTCCCATCAGCCCTCCAGTGTGTCCAGTCTCCTTGCAGCAGGAGGTGGTGTGAGCCTGGAGCTAGGCTCACTTCTAGTTTTATTAGCGTTTTCTTTTATCTGTCTAGTTTGGTTTCTTTTTCCTACTGTTTATTTGATTTATCTGTGCTCCTTTAAGACCAAAACAAAAAAAAAAGTGTCCGTGACACACGGGGATTCCCGCGGTGGAGAGGCTGAACGGCACTGCTCTTCTCCCCCGGTTCCCTGCCAGCGGTCTCTACAGTCTTTTCTGATCGCTCCCCCAGGACTATTCGGGGGCAGGATCTGTATGCTCGCGGGCTTCACCGAAGCATATTGCCCTGAGCACACCGCCAGTAGACCGGCTATGGTCCGGCGCTTAAACTGCCCTTCAGCGCACCGGCTCTCTGCTCTGCTCCGTCCCTGCTGAGCGGCAGTACGAGCCTTTTGCTTTTGGCGTTTTTTCCGGGTAAGTGTCTTTTAAGGGGGGCTTTGGTCTCGTCGGCCCTTTTCTTTTCTTACTTTGATTTTCTTTTTTTTGGCGCTCTTTTTTTATTCAGCGCGCCTCGATCGCGGCGGCCATTTTGGGTTGCATTTTTTGGCGGTAACGGCCTTTGCTGGCTGCCCATCTTATTAATTTAGTGGCGTTTTGCTTCCCCATCCATTTTGGGCAGTTGCTGGGTGCTAGTTTTTTACTAACAGATTAAAAAAAAAAAAAAAAAAAAAAAAAGATTAAGCCCGCGGGCTCAGTGCTAGGGCTGGGCGGTGTGGTGATCACTGCCTTGGTCCTTGGTTGTCTCAGTGTGCGCTGCCTTTTTTTCAGGCTGTCTCTTTCTGAGCCACGAAACGTGTTGACTGTGCTTCATGTCCTCCAAACCGCAATGTGTGGTCTGTGGTTCGCGTAGGCGGTCCGTGTCTACTACTGGTTTCTGCTCCAGCTGCGCTACAGTCTCCTCTGTGATGGATCATCAGGGGGAATCCTGTTCTCCGGCAGAGCACTTGGCGTCTGCGTTGTCTGCTGACGGTGACCTTTCTCCGGGGCCTCTGTTGCCGCCTGTTTCTACTGGGTCTCATGGTCCGGGGTCAGGAGTCTCAGTAGATCCGAGTGACGCTTCTTCTGCCCTGACACATTTTTCTCCGGATTTCGTGCTGATTATGCATCAGGCGTTCAAATTGGGGCAGTTGGGCAAATGGCCTGAGTCCTCCCCCTCAGCTCTGGTGCCTCCACTGGCTGTCTCGGTCTGGCCGGAGCCGACCTCCAGGTCGGCTAAGAGGTCGCGCTCTGTAGACTTAGTACAGGAGGATTTCGAGGTGCACGACCTGGAGGTGGATGCTGATCTTGAAGGCAGTATAGATGACCTTGAAGAGGGGGAAATTCCTGACCCTGAAGATCAGGCTAGGATTGTTCGGGTGTTTCGTAGGGAGGAATTGGTTCCTCTTATCACGGAAGCACTTCAGACGCTCAATCTATCGGCGCCGGCTCCGGGGGAGGCCGATGCGTTGGAGGATCCTCTTATTCAGGCGGTTCGAGACTCTCAGGTGGTCTTTCCTGTACACAGGGTTGTGGCTCAGATGATACAGACAGAGTGGGACCATCCGGATGCTGGCTTGAAAGGAATCCGGACGATGCATCGTCTCTACCCTTTGGCGGATGTAGATAAAGAGAAATTTAAGTCGCCTCGGGTTGACGCAGCAGTATCTGCAGTGACAAAAAAGACCACCATCCCGGTGGAAGGCAGTGCTGCCTTGAAGGACATTCAGGACAAGAAGGTGGACGGTTTATTGAAGCAGGCATTCGAAACCAATGCCTTGTCGCTGCAGGCTTCTATCTGTGCGGCCTGGATAGCTAGAGCCTCTTTGCGATGGGCTCAGCGTTTGCGTCAGAGTTCTTCCTTGGACCAGCAAGCGTTGCTCGAGGTTACGTGCTTGGAGTCGGGTTCCGCTTACCTGGCGGATGTCCATTATGATTTGATCCGTACGTTGGCCAATAGTATGGCGTCGTTGATGGTTGCGCGCAGATCCCTTTGGTTGTGTAACTGGGCCGCCGATCCTTCCTCCAAATCTCGTCTCAGCAGACTTCCCTTTAAGGGCAAGTTGCTATTCGGAGAAGACTTGGATAAGTTGGTGAAAGACTTGGGTGAGTCTAAAGGTGGGAGGCTTCCGGAGGACAAGCCCAAGTCGGTTAGAGGCTTTCAGCGCTTCGGGGTCCGTTTCGGGACTTTCGGAGATTTCGGTCGACCCGCCTTTGGAATTCCCAGCGAGGCAGGTTTGCGTCTAGGACTCAGTCCTTTCATGGTTTCTGGGGCGCTGGCAGAGGATTTTCGATCGCTTCCTCAGGTGCGTCCTCCTTCAGTCGCAAACCGCAATGAAATGAGGCGGGCTCCGGAGGGAGTTCAGGTTATCGGTGGTCGTCTTCGGAACTTTCTTCTCTCTTGGGCCCACATTACTACGGACCGGTGGGTCCTCGAAATTGTCAGAGACGGCTATGCGTTGGAATTTGCCGTTCCTCCAAGAGATTCCTTTGTCCTGTCTCCCTGCAGGGGGCCGCAGAAGGAACTAGCCATCCGTGTAACTTTGGAGCGTCTATTAGCACTGGGTGCCGTCGTTCCTGTTCCAGCGGGCGAACACGGCCTCGGTCGTTACTCCATTTATTTCGTGGTGCCAAAGGAGGATGGCTCCTTACGTTCTATTCTCGATCTCAAGGGCGTGAACCGCTGTCTAAGGGTACCTCATTTCAGGATGGAGACTCTCCACTCCGTCATCGTCGCAGTGCGACAGGGGAGTATTTGACTTCTCTAGACCTCTCCGAGGCTTATCTGCATATTCCTATCCGGACCGCGCATCAGAAATTTCTCTGCTTCGTGTTTCCCTGGGGTCACTTTCAGTTCCAAGCTCTGCCTTTCGGCTTGGCCACAGCGCCTCGCATTTTCACCAAGGTGATGGTGGTAGTCGCGGCGGCCTTGCGCAGAGAGGGAGTTCTGGTCCACCCCTATCTCGACGATTGGTTGATAAGAGCAAAGTCAGCGGAGAAGAGCTTGCAGGCCACGGACAAGGTCGTGCGTCTCCTGCAGAGTCTCGGCTGGGTGATCAATGTGCAAAAGAGCCAACTGGTGCCAACTCAGCATCTCGAATATCTGGGTGTTTGCTTCGATACGTCCGCGGGGGTGGTGTGTCTGCCGGATCGCCGAGCACGAGGCTTGCGTCAGCTGGTGCGCGTTTTCCTGTCGAACCCCGCTCCGTCGGCCTGGTGGTATCTCCGATTGTTGGGAACCATGGCGTCGACTCTGGAAGTGGTTCCGTGGGCCCGGTTCCATATGCGGCCTCTCCAGCGTGCTCTGTTACGTCATTGGTCCAATCAGTTGGATTCTCTCAATCGCCGGTTGTTGTGTCCCAGCCGGGTTCGGATAGCGTTACAATGGTGGCTGTGCCCGCAGTCTCTTCGGACGGGAGCTCCCTTGGAACAACCACTCTGGTTACCGGTCATCACGGATGCGAGTCTCTCCGGCTGGGGAGCCCACTGTCAGGGACGTTTTGTACAGGGGACGTGGTCTCAGCAGGAGGCCTTGTGGTCGATCAACCGTCTCGAGCTGCGAGCGGTGCGACTGGCGCTACAAGCCTTCGAGTCATCGGTGCGGAGTCGAGCGGTTCGTGTTCTGTCGGACAACGCGACGGCGGTGGCGTACGTCAACCGGCAGGGTGGCACAGGAAGCGTTGCCCTGGAAGTCGAGGCGGATGCGCTGTTCGTTTGGGTGGAAAAGCGTCTCCTGGCCATTTCGGCAGCGCATATCGCCGGAAAGGACAATGTCATGGCAGATTTTCTGAGTCGTGTGCGCGTAGACGCTGGAGAGTGGGAGTTGCACCCACAGATTTTTGCTCAAATAGTTCGCCGGTGGGGTCCACTCATCATGGATCTCATGGCGACTTTCCAATCGGCCAAGATGAGTCGTTTCTTCAGCAGGAGGCCGGGAGCACATGTCCGAGGGCATCGATGCGCTCCTCCAACCGTGGCCCGAGTTCGAACTTCTGTATGTCTTCCCGCCGTGGGCTCTGATCGGAAGAGTAGTTCAACGCATCGAAGCCCACCGCGGAAAGTTTTTGTTGGTGGCGCCGGTTTGGCCCCGTCGGCCTTGGTACGCGGATCTGGTGCGGTTGCTCGATGGCGTGCCTTGGCGGTTCCCTTCCCTAGTGGATCTTCTAGTGCAGGGGCCTCTACGCATGCCTCAGGTGGATCGGTTCTCGCTTACGGTATGGCCATTGAAAGGGCTCGGTTGAGAAGGAAAGGATACTCCCCGGTGGTTATTTCCACACTGCTGCGTGTGCGGAAGTCTTCTACATCCCTTACTTATGTTCGTGTTTGGCGAATCTTTGAGGATTGGTGTTCCCGGCATGCCGTCCGGGCCGCAACTTCTTCAGTAGCGGTTATTCTTAGTTTTTTACAGGACGGGTTTGACAAGGGCCTCGCCGCGAGTTCTTTAAAGGTTCAGGTTGCGGCTCTGGCGTGCTATCGGGGCAAAATTCAGGATGTACCTCTTGCAACGCATGTGGACATTCAGCGGTTTCTGAAGGCTGTGTTCCGGTTACGCCCCTCTCGCAGGGTTACCTTACCGCCCTGGGATTTGAACCTGGTGCTGCAGGCTTTGACTCGGGAGCCTTTTGAACCTCTCCGCCATGCCTCGGTTAAGGATTTGACGTTGAAGACGGTCTTTCTCGTTGCCATTTGCTCGGCGCGTCGTATCTCCGAACTTCAGGCGCTTTCTTGTAGAGCTCCCTTTTTATCCTTCCTTCCAGATAGGGTGATTTTGCGGACAGTTCCCTCCTTTTTGCCTAAAGTAGTGTCTCCTTTTCACGTGAATCAGTCAGTGGTGTTGCCAGTTTTTTCTCCGGGGACGTCTGCGGAGTCCGGCTCCGCCCTCCATAAGCTAGATGTGCGACGGGCTCTACGTCAGTATCTGAAGGTGTCCGTGGCTTTTCGGAAGTCGGATCGTTTGTTCGTGCTGTTTGCTGGAGCGCGAAAGGGGGAGGTGGCGGCTAAGGCCTCCATTTCTCGGTGGATTAAGGAAGCTATTGCGTCGGCAAATCTTCTGTAGGGGAAGACTGTTCCCTTGGGGTTGCGAGCTCATTCCACTAGAGCGCAAGCCACATCTTGGGCGGAGCATAGCCTGGTTCCGCCGCTGGAGATTTGCAGGGCAGCGACGTGGTCCTCTCTCCATGCCTTTAGTAAGCATTACCGTTTGGATGTGGCGGCGGCTCGGGATACAAGTTTTGGGTCGGCGGTCTTGCGCGCCACGTGCCAAGATCCCCCCCCACTGTTAACTGCTCTGGTACATCCCGGATGTGGAGGACTAAACTGGACACCCGCTCAGGAAATAGAAATTACACTTACCTGGTAATTGAAGTTCCTGGAGGGTCCAGTTTAGTCCTCATTCCCGCCCGGATATTGCTGTATTTACTGTGTCTGGGCGGCGCGCTTTGCCCGTTCTAGACTACTGTCGGTTCCTTTTCGTTTTTTTCGAAGATTGCCATTGAAGAGTACAAAAAAAAACAAAAAAACAAAACAAAAACCCATCACCCTTGGGATAGCGCCCCGTGGGTTTTCGTTCCTTCGAGTTTGTTCTCGGTATTGTTCTTCATCAGCTTACTGTGAGGACTGTCGGTTTTTCGGGACCGGGAAATGAAGCAAGGTGCACAGTTTCAGCTCTCTCGTTTGGGGAGGGGGTCCTGTAACTCATTTAGGGGTACTTTTGCGGTTCTTTATCTTTAATCTGTACTTTCTTGAGTCTGCTTTGTTACTAGTTCACTTGAGGGCTGATGGGAGTTCCAGCAGTAAGCAGGCTACAGTACTAAAGAGTTGATTGGTCCAGTCTCCTTGCTGCAGGAGGAGGTGCACTACCCGGATGTGGAGGACTAAACTGGACCCTCCAGGAACTTCAATTACCAGGTAAGTGTAATTTCTATTTTTGTTTTACTTGCGAGCAACGGCAGAGATGTTTGTCCTTTCAACTTTTTGTCACTTTCTAACTGGGCAAGCCAGCATCCAAGCAGTCTATTTTCCTCCTGGGTAGTGGACTGCATCCCCTGGACACATTGAGCCCCATAGTGTCAAAGCTACTGCAGCCTCCATAGCCAGCCTGGCATCAGTCTGTGCAAGATTATCTGCAAGGCAGCTAACAGGTCATAGATTACCACATCACCAAACATTATAGCATTGATCACTTCTCCGCACAAGACCTCAGGCAAGTGGTCGTACATGTTAGTAAAATCCACCCCCCAGTGGAAGTCTAGGCCACTAGAGTGAACTAATCAACCCTGAAGTGGCCCTCAGCTTTGGATTCATCAGTAGTGTGGATGCATCCCCCTGCTTGTCTCTGAAGAAAGCATAATTGCTTACCTCTAATGGGTGGGTTCTCTGTAGACAGCAGGGGTATGCATCCACACTCTCCCACCGACCTTCCCACAAAAAAGGAAACACAAATATGCAAACAAATCACCCTAACAAGATAATAGATAATTTCACAATCTCATGGGACTCAATATTCATGATCATAAAGCAAGCTATGAAATCAACTGAGGCAGGAAGTGGTCGAGTGTCTGACACACCTGGCTCCGTCAAGGATGTCACCAATAGTGTGAATGCATACCTTGTGGGGAGAGCTCCTGTTACGGGTAAGCAACTATGCTTTCTCCAAAATCCACGAACATGGTGTGTTGTGTTGAGATCACTGTACCTTGCCTTGGACACCATTATTTCTCCATGGACAAGCAGGATAAGTTCTTGTTTCTAATGGAACTCCACACGGGAATTTCCTCAGCTCCTAGAAGGTATAGAAAACTTTTGTTGCTGGTAGCAGTAGATTGTTGCTGAGGTCTGTAGTCTAAATTCCACTGCTACTTTGGGTTCACTACTACTACTACCACTGAACATTTGTGTAGCACTACAAGGCATGTGCAGCGCTGCACATACACATGTAAAAGACAGTCCCTGCTCATCAGAGCTTACAATTTAGTTATGACAAACAACCCAACAGCTGAGGATAAGAATGCATCTAGGGATATGGTAAGGAAACACAAGACTAAGATCAGGATCCAAAAGCGGCCTAAGAGGTGAGTTTTCAGCCTGGATTTTAAGAGGGCCAGAGAAGCCTGACACACACTCAGGTAGTTTGTTCCAGGCATAAAGAGCAACAAGGTGAAAGGAGCAAAGTCTGGAGTTAGCAGTAGAAGAGAAGAGCACAGATAGAAGCGATCTGCCAGAAGAGTGGAGTTCCTGAGGAGGGGGTGTAGGTAGTGAGGATCAAGAGTGAGTGCATGAATAGGTCAGCAGGAGAAGTTTGAACCAGATGTGGAATTGGATAGGGAGCCAATGAAGTGACTTGAGAAGAGGGGGTTATATGAGCATGACGAGGAGATTAGCCTTGCAGCTGAGGTATACTTGCACCTCAACCATGGTACCCCAGAGGAGACTGCACCGCCTCACTCATATACGAACAATCAAAACTTCACTAGCACCCTCACCACCAGAATGACAAACTGGAAATATCAAGTGTTCCTTAAATGCCAGCTCTATTCGCAGCAAAATACATACCATAGCAGATTACATCCAAGACCACAAAGTAGAAATCATGTGTATCACTGAATCATGGCTGACAGATGCAGACAATGTACTTCTAAACCAACTCACTCCAGCAACCATGGACTTTAACCACTGCCCCAGAGCATGACGCAGAGGGGGAGGAACCCTCATCCTCTCCAACAAGCAATTGAGTCTGAAGGTCACCAATAGCTTATCAACGCCCACGCTAAACTCCTTAACCCTGGAAAACAAGGACATAATAAGCCTCATATATAGAGCCCCAACCTCTGACTCCGATGATCTCTCATACATAACAGAATTGGCTACAAGATACTCCAATAAGGGTAACCCACTCCTTATCCCCAGTATAGGCCTCATCATTCCAAAAGACCTTAACCTCTATGGACTTCATACAAATCATTGATACTCACACACACGATAATGGAAACATTCTCGACTTAGTGGTCGTACACTCTAACTTCCTCCCTCACATCAACTACCAAGTATCCCCAGTACCCTGGTCTGATCACCACATGATTGCACTTAACCTACCTGTCAGTCCAACCCAGATCAGACGTAACTACTCAAACAATCCAAGACGCTTAAAGAATTCAACAAAGACACCCTTCTCAATCAAATTCTTCCAAAGCTAGACATCAAATCTACAGACCTCTCTGCACTTACTTCAAACTGGAATAATGCCATCTCTCCAGTCGCTCTTGCTCCATCCAAGAATAACAAATCTCGTAGAAAAAAGCAAAGCCCCATGTTATTCCTCTGATATAAGACAAACTAAACTCATCTTGCGAAAACTGGAATGAAAATGGAGAAGAACCAAGGAGCAAACAGATCGCCTGCAGTACAGAACAAAGCAATATGAATACAACAAGATGATCTTGGAACACAAAAAGCAACACCATACAAACATAATGAAATCACTAAACCGCCCTAGAGAACTCTTCTCAATAGTCAAGGACCCCACTAAAACTCATAACGCTGTCACAGATACCTTAACCCCCGAAGTATACGCAAGCTACCTCCAAAACAAACTTGCACGCCCACTTAACGCACCAAACTTGCCCCCTTTGTCAACATCACCTGCAGCAAGAGAATCACCAAGGATATGGACAAAGTTTTACTCGATCTCTGAAGAATACGGCAATAACCTACTAAAAGCCCTGAACACTACAACCTCACCCCTTGACCCTTGCCCCATTGCCTATATAAAAGCGATCTCTCAAGAACTGGTACCAATGCTCTGCAGAATAGTAAACCTTTCCCTCGCACAAGGATTTATGCCATCTCAGCTCAAAATCTCATCCATAAGACCACTCTTAAAGAACACAGCATCCGACCCCAGCTCACCAGACTCACTGTCCAATATCCAGCATACCACTCCTATCCAAAATAATTGAAAAGGCTGTTCAGTGTCAACTCCAGGACCATGTAGACACAAACTTCCCACTCAATCCCCAGCAACATGGATTCCGAGAATCCCACGGGATTGAGAACATCAAACATACTCATTTTCATTGATATAGCAGCGGCATTCGACTCGATAATACACCCCACACTCCTAGATAGGCTGTCAGAGATTGGAATAAGTGATGCCCCACTGTCCTGGTTCCGCTCCTACTTATCCGACAGAACAACAGAAGTGAAAAGTAAGACCAGCAAATCAAGACCTTTCTCGTTACATCAAGGACTACCTCAAGGCTCAGCACTATCTTCCTTACTCTTCAACATCTACATACAGCCTATCTGTAAAATCATACAGCACCACTCCATACACTACCACCTCTACACAGATGACTTGATGTACAGTACTCATCAATCGACACCACGAATCCTGACTTCCCTCCCATCTCTTCATGCATAATAGAAATAACTGGCGGCACAACACAACTTATTAATCAACTACAATAAATCTGAAGCCCTTGTAATCACCAGAAACGCCACATTCAACCCTCCAAATAACCTAAAATCGGAAATTATTCAATTCCAATCAAGAATGAGGTGAGAGAGCTGGGTGTACTTCTAGACCAGAGGCTCAACCTCCAATCTCACATCAACAAAATCACTTCTAAAGTCTACTACAAGATAAAGATTCTGCAGAATTTCTGACCCATATTAGAAGCAAAACACTTCTGATCTGATCTGTCTTCCAGGCAATAAATCACTCTGCTGCTGGAATACAGTAACATAATATTCCAGGGTCTACCCAAAGCTGCAATTCACATACTGCAGCTTGCACAAAACACAACTGCTAGGCTAATTACAGGAACAAAGAAGCACGATCATATCACCCCCGCCTTAAAAGAACTCCACAGGCTTCTCATCAGTTCAAGAATAAAATATAAAGCCATAATGATGACATTCAAGATAATAAATAACCGTTCCACCGAATGCTTAAATGAAATAATCAAAAGAGTTCCAGATACACGATCGAGGAAGAAAATCCACCAGAACACACAACTACCACCATATCATCCACCTCTTCACAATGACTACTTCACAGGTTATTTGAATTCTATTCTTTGTCACTGTGGAACTCACTCCCACACCAGCTAAGAGCTACTTCAGATATCGCCGACTTCAAAAAAACATCTAAAATCATACCTATTCACTGAGCACTACAACGGCTTATGAAGTACGCACTACAGCTCTTAAATCTCCAACAAGACAATGACAAAACTAAGAACCAAACTACTGTATATAGTTGAAATGTTGTAACCAGTTAGATGTATATAGTTCTTTAAACTGTTCCATGTAATCTCCAGGAACAAGCAGGAATGTAGTCTTCACATATGGGTACGTCGGTACCGATGGAGCCTGCGCGGGGAACGCTCCCCAGCGTCCAATTAGAAAGCTTTTGGGAGCATCCCACAATGCCTGCGTGCTGCCTTCCCGCCTTTCCCAACTGCCTCTCTCCAGTTCTTCGTTTTCTGCGGAGCCAGCAGGTCATGTTCCTGTCACCGCAGAAAAGTTTCCTGCTTTTTTGTGGTCGCGTCTGCCTTCCTCAACGCTTTACCGGTACCGCCGGTTTTTCTTTCTTTTCTTTAAAAAAAAAAAAAAAAAAAAAAATTAAAAAAAAATTCTTAATACTTTTCCATTTTTTCCAGGTGCACGTGCCAACTTTGGGCCTTAGGCCCAAGATTTTTTCCATAATGGAAAAACCCTCCTCGGGTTTTAAAAAATGCACCAAGTGTGGCGGTACCATCTCCGTCACCGACACCCATGAGTGGTGTCTGAAATGTTTAGTTCCTGACCATTCCATCTCGGAGTGTATGGCCTGTGCCATGATGTCCAAGAGAGGTCGACAGAACCGAGCCGCCAAGCTCAGTACCCTGTTTCCCTCTGATGCAGCTTCGGTGGCATCAACGTCTTCCAGGGCTTCGTCTTCCTCCCGTGGATCTCAGGTAACTAAACATAAGTCTAGCCAGTCCTCAAAGGGTAGATCTCCTTCTAACCATCGGGATGCCTCTGGCATTGACCTTGAGGATTCTGCACTGGCAAAATTGCCCTGGCGGGAGGCTTCGGGATGTTCTCGAGACCTCGGCAGAACTACTGGTGCCATGCTCTGGGGTACTGACGGTCTTCACTGGTACCAACATCCAGGCATCGGCAGCGTCGATAGACCAGAGGGTTCTGGCTATTGAACGCAATCTGGCGACTCTCCTTGCAGCATTGACACCCTCGGAACCGCGTCAGACACTTCAACCGGTACTGGCACAGATTCCGGCACCGGTATCTGTACCAGTACCGACAGCATCGACATCGGCGTCCGCTTTGCCAGTATCCAGTCATGCGATGCCTTCTGGTACCGTTACACCGGTACCGATTCCCCTCGGTACCGACTTCAGTCGGTACGGATATTAGGCTCTTCAAGAGCATCCTGACAGAAGGTACTTAGAGTCCTTAGAGGAATCTGAGGATTCTGACAGTTCTGTCGATACGGAAATACTTCTCCCAGAGGAGCCTTCCTCCCCTAAATGCAGGATGTCTCCTCCAGAGGACATTTCCTTTCAGGATTTCATCAGGGAGGTGGCTCGAGGTCTGTCTATTACTGTGGCACCTGAAACAGAACCCAGAGCAAAGGAGATTGTACAATATCCTAAAACTCCTAAGGAGGAGGCAGCTACCTTGCCCATCCATGAGATCTTGCATGATCTCACGTTAAGAATGTGGGAGACACCTCTTACCACCTCTCCTTATTCTCGTAGACTGGATACTCTGTATCAAGTCCCTCTTTGTCCTGGGTTCCAAAAAACTCAGCTTCCTCAACACTCTACTGTAGTGGAATCAGCTATGAGAAGGATCAAGAGTGCAAAGAGGCATGCCTCTAATCCTCCAGGACGTGAGTGCAGAACTTTGGATGCTTTTGGACGTCGAGTCTTCCAAGCTTCCATGCTTTCTGCCAGGATCAGTTCCTGTAGTCTATATATGGGAATGTTCCTGAAGGAAGTCATAGGTGATTTAGAGGCTTTGAGTCCTCTTCTTCCTGAGGATAGAAGACAGGATTTTCTTACATTGGTCAAACATGCCCAAGATGTTTCTAAATTTGTCAACCGTGCAGCTTTTGACTGTTTTGAGTGCATAAGCAGAACCTCTGCCATTTGCCATAGGTGCACGTAGAATTGCTTGGCTCCAGGCATCTGATCTGGAGTTCTGGGTCCAAGACAAACTAGGAAACATTCCTTGTACTGGTGAGAGCCTGTTTGTTAAAGATTGGCAGGAAAAGGCCAATGAGTTGGATGCTGACAACGCCACCTTGGATAGATTGTCCAAGTCCACAGCTGATCCTGCAAGAAAGATCGTTTAAGAAACCATTCTTTTCTAAAAAGAAAAAGTTATTATCCTGCTTATTCTCAGCAGGGATGTTCTGCAGGTCAGCTTGTCAGGAAAGGTCCAATTGGTCAAATCATAGAGCAGTTGCTATAGCAAAAATATAATCCGTTAATCTGCTCATGCACTAACCACTAGAAACATGGAAAAATTCATATGTCCACAACAAGTATCAATGAAAATAACAAAAGAAGGTCTCAGTCAAAAACACAGCGTGTTCATCAAGGGCCAGATAAATTCTTTGCCCTTCCAATTCGCTGTTGTTAACATCAATGACCTTTTTCCATTGTAATTTTTTCTTGTTTTCTTTTAATTGTGTAATTTTATAATATAGCGTGTAGTATTTTATTTATTTATTCAGACAGTTTTGTATACCGCCTTATCCTTCAATCAAAGCGGTCACAACACAATTGGGGGATACATTTAACACGCGGGGATATGAGACACATACACTAATACTTACAGGGAACATGGGCAGTGGAGGGTTAAGTGGCTTGCCCAAGACCACAAGGAGCATCTGTGGACTAGAAACACCAGTCCTTCCGGCCCAAGGTTGCTGTCCTCTAGTGGGATTTGAACCCCTGACCTTCCGGCCTGAAGTACCTTGCCCCAACCACTAGGCTACTCCTCCCTCCACTAGGTACTCCTTTTCACCTTTGAAGAAAAACGCAAAGATGTAAAGGAGTACCTAGTGGTCAGGTTTTTTTCCTTATGTCCTTTTGATGATCACCGATTTTACGGTTGGATGTGATATGAATCCCCTGATGAAACAGTTTGTGTGAAACGCTTGGGCGCCTTGGATTTACAGCATCGGGATTCAGAAAGGGACCTCTGGGATTTGTAAAGAGACTCCTGTGATTAACAATTCACCAGCCAGTTACAAGAGCCACCATGGAGTGAAAGCTAAGTACGAATAGTTGATAATCATTGGACTAATAGTAATCAATGGACTAAACAGTTGTTTTGAGAAAAGATTTACTACACGCTATATTAGAAAACTACAGCAATTAAAAGAAAACAAGAAAAAATTACAACGGAAAAGGTCATTGATGTTAACAGCAGCGCATTGGAAGGGCAAAGAATTTATCTGGCCCTTGATGAACACGCTGTGTTTTTGACTGAGACCTTTTGTTATTTTCATTGATACTTGTTGTGGACATATGACTTTTTCCATGTTTCTAGTGGTTTGTGCATGAGCAGATTAACGGATTATATTTTTGTCAGGAAAGGTCAGCAACCACCCAAACAAAGAAAAGCAAAGACTGCTAATCCTCAGCCGTCCCAGCAGTCTCAGCCTCCACAAGACCTTTGACTTTCAGCTAGAGAACTTAGCCTTCCTGGCTCTCATTGGACCAGAGCCTTCTGCCATTCCAGGAAGGTTGTGTCACTTTGCCCCCAGATGGGGGCAGATAACAGCAGACCATTGGACACTCTCCATCATAAGAGGGGTACAAGCTTCATTTTTCAAGCATGCGCCCTCCCACAATAAGGCAATTCAATTCTCCGACCTCTCTTATCAACCTGTTAGGTCAGGAGGTCACTATGCTTCTTCCCCAAGGGGCGATAGAAGAAGTACCCATCCTTCAGCAGGGTACAGGGTTTTACTCCCCTATTTCCTTATCCCAAAGAAAACAGGGGGATACAGACCTATCTTGGACCTCAGAGAATTGAACAAATTCTCCAGGACCAAGCAGGAAGTCAGTCCTCACATATGGGTGACGTCGGCGCAAATGGAGCCCTCGTGTGGAGCATTTCCCCAGCTTTCAATGAAAGCCTTTGGGAATTGCAGCGCGCATGCGCGGTCCCCTTCCCGCCCAAGGGTGCCATCTTGCTCAGTCTTCTTTTTTCCGCGGAGCCCGACAGACGACGTTCGTTTTTCCCCGAGGAAAAAGTTGATGTTCCCTGTTTTTTCTCTTTTTTTTTTCTCCGGTTTGACGCTGGATCCTTTTCCTGCTCGGACCGATACGCCGGTATCGAGTCCTTTCTCTCTTTTTCGGTTTTTGTCCTTTGTGACTGGCGTTCATGCCTTTTTTCTTTTTTCCCTGGCAGCCCGGTCTTTTGACCAAGCAGGGGCCCTTTTTCCCCCGATGGCTACCAGCGGGTTTAAGAAATGTGATCGGTGTAAGAAACGTATGTCTCTTACCGACACTCATGACTGCTGCCTCCGTTGCCTCGGACCCGATCATGACCCGATGATCTGTGGTCCGTGTGGCAAAATGTCCTCGAAGGTGTTGAGGAGTCGGCAGCACCAAAAGGATAGGATCTTTTCTGACTCCGCTGGCTGGGCCTGGACCTCGTCAGAGGCCTCGACGTCTCGGGACTCCGGCCCCGAGCAGCGTTGGGGTTCCTCTGAGCGGGGGTCTCCTTCGCGGGAACATCGCAGGAAGAAGAAACCCGCGAGGGCGTCGTCGGACGCTCCTGGTTCCTCGAGGGCCAGGTCGCATATCCCCGATAGCCGTCCCAGGTCTTCGGAGTCGGAGAGGCCTGCCAAGCATCCTCATGTCGATATGGAGTCTCCTGGACACGTAAGTGCTGTTGTCCTCGTGGACTCTCCTCCAAGGGAGCCGACGTCGGGCCCGACGCCGTCGGGGCCCAAGTCGGGGGCTGCTGGGTCTCCTGAGCTCGGACTCAGGTTGACGGCCTTGGAGAGCAGCTTCGCTGCCTTCATGGAACAGCAGCGGGCATTGATCGCCGGTCTCATCGGTGCATCTGCCCTGACCACCGGGACCTCGACGTCCAAGTCGACCCCAGAGGCCGAGCCGATCCTCGAGTCCATGCGGGCTCGAGTCGATCTTCGGCCACGGTCTCCCTCGGCCTCCCGTTCAGGACCGAGGTCGTCGACGCCGGTCGGTGCGGAGAGCGTCGGTGCCCGCCCGACCAGAGCCGCTCGATTCCTCCTCCGAGGAGTCGGGCTGGGAGACGGAGGACGAAGAGTCACCCGATACTTTTCGGACTCTGTGTGTCCCATCGGACTTGCTGGAGTCTGAACCTCGGAGATGATCCCCACCGGAGGATACCCGGTTCTTGGACTTCGTGCGGGATATGGCCAAGGCCTTCCCCTTCCCCACGGATCCCGAGGAGGAGCCTCGAGCCGAGGAGCTCGAGGCCCTCCAGTATGACTCTCCCCCGAAGGAGGCCTTTACTGTACCGGTTCCTCCGATGCTGGAGCGGCTGCTCTTCCGCATGTGGGAGACACCGGCCTCGACGCCGGTGTTAAGCAAGCGGGTCGATTCAATCTATCGAGTCTGCAAGAGCCCCGGGTTCCAAAGGGCACAATTACCACACCACTCCATGGTTGTGGAATCGGCCATGCATCGACTGAAAAGTCAGAACATGCACTCCTCGGTGCCTCCCGGCCGGGAGGCCCGGAACCTGGATGCCCTCGGTAAGAAGTGCTTCCAGGGCTCTGTGCTTGCTTGCCGTGTCCAGACTTACCAGCTCTACATGGGCATGTACCTCCGAGACCTGGCAAAGGAGATTACCGGGTTCTCTGCTGGTCTCTCCGAGGAGCCTTTGTAGAGGTTCCAGGCCTTGTCCACCGGTATTCGAGAGTGCTCGAAGTTTATCTCTCGAGCAGCCTACGATGGCTTCGAGGCTTTGGCCCGAGTAGCCGGGGCCAGCATCGGTGCCCGCCGACAGGCTTGGATACAGTCATCCGACCTCGAGCCATGGGTACAGGACAAGTTGGTCGATGTCCCCTGCCGAGGTGATAACCTCTTTGGCAAGCCCATGGCTGAAAAGGCTGCAGAACCCGAGACCGAGACTCTGACCAGGACTAGGCTGTCCAGGAAAATCTCTGCCCCTTCTCAGAAAAAGAAGGGCTCTGGAAAAAAGACCTTTTACCCGAGGAAGTCATCTGCCTATAAACAATACCCTCATTATCAGGCCTCTGCAGCTCCCCAACAGGGTCAGCAGGCCAAGGGGCAGGGTCATGGGCCCCGTAGGCAGAAGGTCCCCAAGCCACCAACACCGGCCCCTGCTCAGCAGGGTGGTGGTTTTTGACTCAGAAAGCACAGCCTCTTCTCAGCTGGCTTCTCTCAGCACAGGAGGCCGGCTGGCCCACTTGGCCCACAGGTGGTCAGCCGTCACATCAGATACCTGGGTTCTTCATATAGTCCAAAAGGGCTATCTTCTCCATTTTCACCAGGTACCTCCCTCCTATTTTCCAGGGGAGCCTCCAAGACTCCCTCTGCACAGGGACCTACTCCTTCAGGAGTTAGCAAGTCTGCTAAAGGATCAGGCTGTGGAACCGGTGCCCCACCACCTGCGAGGTCACGGCTTTTATTCCAGGTACTTTCTGGTACCAAAATGAACAGGAGGCCTCAGACCCATCCTAGACTTGCGCAACCTCAACAAGTTCCTGGAGAGGGAAAAGTTCAAGATGCTTACCCTTGGAATCCTGCTGCCCTACCTCCAGCAGGGAGACTGGCTATGCTCCTTAGATCTAAAGGATGCGTATACTCACATCCTTATTCATCCAGACCACAGACAATATCTCAGGTTTGTTGAGGGGGGAAACCACTATCAGTACAGAGTACTACCCTTTGGCCTGTCCTCCGCTCCCAGAGTGTTCACCAAGTGCCTGGCAGTGGTGGCAGCCTACCTGAGGCTTCAGGGTCCTCTTTGTGTTTCCATACCTGGACGACTGGCTCATAAGGGGCCAGTCTTCCCAGGAAGCCAGTCAAGCCACTCTTCGCACTGTGGCTCTGCTTCAGCACTTGGGGTTTGTCTCAAACTTCGCAAAGTCCACTTTGCTCCCATCCCAGAACTTAGAATTCATAGGGGCCTGACTAGACACTCTTCAAGCCAAGGCTTTTCTGCCTCTGGACAGAGCCCACAGGCTGATGGATCTGGCCAGGCAGTTTCGCAGCAATTCCCTGGTTTCTGCCAGGCAATTCCTGAGACTTCTTGGCCCTATGGCTTCCACGGTTCAGGTAACCCCCAATGCCCGCCTGCACATGGGGCCTGCTCAGTGGAGCCTTCGAGCTCAGTGGCATCAAGCCACAGGGAGCCTTGCAGACTCAGTAAGAATATCTGCCCTGCTCGTCTCCTCTCTGCAGTGGTGGCTTCATCTTCCGAATCTGGTACTCGGAGTGGTTTTTCAATCCCCTCCACATTCTCAAGTGCTGACGACAGATGCTTCTCTTCTAGGTTGGGGAGCACATTGCCAAGGGGCATGTACTCAGGGTCTCTGGACCCCTTGGGAGGCTGCTCAGCAGATAAACTTCCTGGAGCTACGGGCGATACGCTTAGCTCTGCGAGCCTTCTTCCACCTCGCCTCCCACCAGTCTGTGCTGGTCCAGACGGACAAGTTGCCATGTTCTACGTGAACAAACAAGGAGGCACAGGCTCCTTCCTTCTATGTCAGGAGGCACAACGGCTGTGCTCTTGGGCTGTCAATCACGGAATCCTCCTCAAAGCTGTCTACCTCCCAGGTCAAGAAAATTACCTGGCAGACGGACTGAGCATAAGAACATAAGAACATAAGATATACCATACTGGGTCAGACCAAGGTCCATCAAGCCCAGTATTCTGTTTCCAACAGTGGCCAATCTAGGTCATACGTACCTAGCAGTTTCCCCAAGGGACACAGGTTCCACAATGCTTGCATTGGTTCAAGCATTGATATCCTGGGTCCCTTCTTAATAATGGTTTATGGACCTTTCCTCCAGGAACTTGTCCAAACCTTTTTTAAACCCAGCTACACTAACAGCCTTTACTACATCCTCCGGTAACAAATTCCAGAGTTTGATTACACGTTGAGTGAAAAAATATTTTCTTTTATTAGTCTTAAATAGTTTACCCTGTAGCTTCATTGCATGTCCCCTAGTCTTTCTATATTCTGATAAGGTAAACAATCGATCTACGTTTACCCGTTCCAATCCGTTCATTAATTTATAGACTTGTAGCATATCTCCCCTCAGCCGTCTCTTTTCCAGGTTAAAGAGCCCCAACCTTTTTAGCCTTTCTTCATAGGAGTAGCCTTCCATCCCCTTTACCATTTTGGTGGCTCTTCTCTGAACCTTTTCTAAAAAAGCTATATCCTTTTTAAGATACGGCGACCAGAATTGCACACAATATTCAAGGTGCGGTCTCACCATGGAACGATATAGAGGCATTATGATATCTTTTGTTTTATTTTCCATTCCTTTCCTTATCATACCTAGTATTCTATTTGCTCTCTTGGCCGCCGCTGCACACTGGGCCGAGGATTTTAACATGGTATCCACAATGACGCCTAAATCTTTTTCCTGGGTGGTGGTTCCTAATGTGGAACCTTGCATCGTATAACCATAGTTTGGGTTGTTCTTCCCTAGGTGCATAACCTTGCACTTCTCCACATTAAATTTCATCTGCCATTTTGATGCCCAGTCTTCCAATTTATCAAGATCCTCTTGCAATTTTCCACAATCCTCCTGGGTTTTAACAACTTTAAATAGTTTTGTGTCATCTGCAAATTTGATAACCTCACTCGTTATTCCACTTTCCAGGTCATTTATGAATATGTCAAAAAGCAGCGGACCCAGCACAGATCCCTGGGGTACACCACTATTCACCTTTCTCCATTGGGAAAATTGGCCATTTAGCCCTACCCTCTGCTTTCTATCTTTTAACCAGTTCCTGATCCACAATAGTACACTGCCTCCTATCCCATGACTCTTTAGTTTTGACAAAAGTCTCTCATGAGGGACCTTGTCAAAGGCTTTCTGAAAGTCCAGATACACAATATCAACCGACTCACCTTTGTCCACCTGTTTATTCACTCCTTCAAAAAAACAGAACAGATTAGTAAGACAAGATCTTCCTTGTCTAAAGCCATGTTGGCTGTCTCCCATTAGGTCGTGACTATCTACATGCTGAGTAATTTTATTCTTTATGATGGTTTCTACCTTTTTTCCCGGTACTGATGTCAGGCTCAACCGGTCTGTAGTTTCCCGGATCACCCCTCGAACCCTTTTTAAAAATTGGTGTTACATTGGCGATCCTCCAATCCTCAGGTATTAGAGATGATTTTAATGATAGTTCACAGATTACTGATAGCAGGTCTGCAATCTCAAATTTCAGTTCTTTCAACACCCTTGGATGCATACCATCCGGCCCAGGTGATTTGCTACTCTTCAGTTTATCTAATAGTTGTAAGACATCTTCCCGATGTATCGATATTTCCTTCAATTCTTCCACACCTTTAAATACCACTTCAGTCATGGGTAACATCCCTACATCTTCCTCAGTAAAGACCGAAGCAAAGAATTCATTCAGTCTCTCCGCTATCGCCTTGTCGCCTCTTAGTGCTCCTTTAACCCCTTTATCATCTAATGGACCAACTGACTCTATCACAGGTTTTTTGCTACGAATGTACTTGAAAAGGTCTTTATTTCGTGTTTTTGCTTCTGCAGCAATCTTCTTCTCAAATTCTCTCTTTGCCTGCCTTATCAATGCCTTGCATTTGACTTGCCAGTGCTTGTGCTGTTTCCAGGTTTCGTCGTTTGGCTCTTTTTTCCATTTCCTGAAAGATGCTTTTTTGGCAACAACAGCCTCTCTGACCTCAACTTTAAACCATGCTGGCAGTGTTTTGGACTTCTTTCCACTTTTCTTAAAGCGTGGAATACAGCTTGTCTGGGCTTCCAAGATAGTATTTTTCAACAACAGCCAAGCTTGATGTACGTCTTTAACCTTTGCAACTGCTCCTTTTAGTTTTTTCTTGACTGTTTTCCTCATTTTATCATAGTCTCCCTTTCGAAAGTTAAAAGGTAGTACTGTGGATTTCCTTACTATCCCTCCTCCACTAATTAAATCTAAGGCGATCATGCTATGATCACTATTGCCAAGCGGTCCCAACAACCTTATCTCTTGCACTAGATCTGGTGTTCCACTAAGGATTAGGTCTAATATGGCTTCCCCTCTGGTCGGTTCATGAACCAGCTGCTCCAAGAAGCAGTCATTTATTTCATCTAGGAACTTTATCTCCCTAGCATGTCCTGACGTGACACTGACCCAGTCGATACCGGGGTAGTTGAAATCACCCATTATTATTACTGTGCTGTAACTTTTGTTAGCTTCCTTGATTTCTTTGAGCATTTCATCATCCATTTGGTCATTCTGGCCAGGCGCTCGATAGTACACCCCCACTGCCATTGCCTTCCCCCTTTCACATGTAATTTCAATCCATATAGATTCTACAGCAGATTTTGTATCTCCAGGAACAAGCAGGAATGAGTCTTCACATATGGGTACGTCGGTACCGACGGAGCCTGCACGGGAATGCTGCCCAGCTTCCAATCAGAAAGCTTTTGGCAGCATCCCTCGTGCCTGCGCGCTGACTTCCCGCCTTCTCCAGAGCCTCTCTTCAGTTTTCGTTTTTCCGCGGAGCCGGCAGGACGTCCTTCCTGTCACCGCAGAAACTTTTCTTTTTACTTAATTAATTTCTTTAGTTTTTTGTTTTCTTGTGGTCGCGGCTGTATTTCCCGCCACCACCGGTACCGCCGGTGGATTTTTGCCTAGTTCTTAAAGTTCAATGTATCTGTTCTGTTTGTTATAATGTAAACCGCTGCTGATCCTTGGAAGCAGCGGTATATAAAAGCTGTCCAAATAAATAAATAAATTAAAAAAAAATTCTGAGAAACCTTTTCTTCAGTTTTTTCTGCCTTAACTTGTTAGGCCTACCAGGCCTCCTGGAGCCTTCTTTTCCTAAGAAGTGCATTCGATGTGGAAACACTTGTTTCCTTTTAGACTCCAATAACTGGTGTCGCAATTGTGTGGGTCCTGACCCTTTTTCCCCTGACATGTCAGGAGATATTTTTGTGAGGAAACCTTCAGTTTTTAAAGTTTCCCTCGATGCCGTTTTTTCCTCGGCAGTGAGGGTACCCGGTTTCTCCATTTCACAGGATCAGGTAACCCACAAACAGTCTGTTAAGACTAGTCAATGCTTGAGTGGTATGTCCCATGCCCAGCATGGTGACGGCTCCGGCCTTACCCTCAAGAATACATTGGCATTACCCTTGCGGGAGTCTATGGGCTCCTAAGTGTTAAAGGGGTTTCAGGTTGTTCCTGGGGCTCACCCCTCACAGAACATACCTGAGCCATGCTCGGGGGTGGTATCCGCTTCGAGCGGTACCGATCCCCCGGCATTGGCACCGGTGTCGAGTGTTCCACTCTTCACCAGGGATCGTCATCTGGCGTCCTCGGTACCTTCGGGGCCGATCAATACGCTTCAGATTGACTTCTCTCGATCCCCACTGTGTCCGGTGGTGGTATCTGCTTCGAGCGGTACCGATACCCTGGCATCGGCACTGGTGTCGAGTGTTCCACTCGCCACCAGGGATCGTCCTTAAGCGTCCTCGGTACCTTTGGGGCCGATCGATACGCTACGCATGGACATTTCTATATGCCAGCCATGCTCGGAGATGGTACCGCCGTCGAGCGGTTCCGATGCCCTGGCTACGACATCGGGATGCAGTAACCTGTTTTTCGCAGGTGGGTATCATCGGGTATCCCTCGGTACCTTCGGGACCGATCAATGTAACCCAGACTGCTTTATCGGTATCGGCATCGCCGATACTGCCACTGACATCGGTACCCTCGAGGCATGCATCGATAGACTCGCTTCCATCGATGCCGAGTCTTGAATCGATTTCTAGTCTCGGACTGGGTACTGACGCGTCCTGGAACCGACTCCGCTCGCTTCCAGATAAGCAGTTCTGCAGATCCTAGCTATAACTCTAAACTCATGATCTCGGTACCACTGCAGCAGTCCCCGATGACAACTTTGACCGCTGGTCCTGTATCACAATCGATGTCGATGCCTCCGTTGGAACCGATACCTGGCATTGCTGATGCAGTACCTACTGCCTCTGAGTTAACACGCCAGTATCCCGGTCCATCTACTACGTCTCTTGCTTCACACCATGGTACGTCGTCTGGTGCTCAGCCTCTTTCTTTGGCCTTACCAGGGATGGTTCCCATAGGGGATCAGTCTTTTCAGACTTTTCTCCGAGACATGGCAACCTTTCTTAATATCTCTATCCCTGGTTGTGCTGATACTCATAGCCCACCGGCACAAATGGAAAATATCATGCTTCCTTTACATCCTGCTCTGCAGGATCTCCTTCTGAGGGTTTGGAAATCACCCTTACCGCTTCCTCTAGCTTCCACAGCTACTGAGGTTCGGTACCGAGTGCCTCCCT